>CM036881.1:0-5000000 GCA_020796165.1 Pantala flavescens | reverse complement strand
CATCAAACTGGAAGAAAAATAACTGTAATCCAAACGTACGTTAAAATTTATGAGTTCATCTTTTCCTCTCTTTGTTTTCATACAAGGACACGGTTAACGTAACAGCTGTTTCTTACAGTTTTCCTCATCCGATAATACACGCAATCCTTCCCATTTTCCCTATCAGCCTTTGTCAGTAACGATTTTTAAAATCCCTATCTAAAGATTCGCTACGGAGAATTAAAATACTATAAAACTTCTCAAAGTGGAACACGCTTAATATAGAAATCTCGATTGCGTACAAGGGTGTAAACAACGCGACTACAACGCTCTTGAAGGCTTTATTATCAGACGAACTATGGCCGATTATATTCCCACTTCAACTTGTTCCGTCGAAGTGTGTTTCATAATCCCTTTCCAGAGCTCAACAGTGCGTAAGTTTCCATAGTGATTTAACCGAAATCGTGACTCTATTGTCATGCATGAATGCATGCAATAGTGCAGAATGTTTCGATGATAAATGGGGGTTATTCGAAGTCAGCAAAGGAATTTTTCACCTGTCGGAGACCTGTTCACCTTGCGAAATATTTATCCAACTTTATACGGGTAATTAAAATAAACCTGATGATTTACCATGTAACGAAACAAGATTTTACGAACAATTACGTGTTACAAAATTGTAATAATTGAACTTCAACGATCTCCTATTGAAATTTAATTAACGCTAAATTAAGATTCGATTATAATTTTTAAAAACATTCCTTTATAAGAAAACTATCGTTATTAATTTCGTAACTTTCACTTCGTAATAAACACGTAAAATAAATTATAATTGTTAACTTAACGATGAAGATATCTACGTGTATATGAAGTTTCGTAATATAAAACTTAAGACCACAACAAGTACAGAATCCATACAAATTTATGGTTGAAAGAGAGATTAATTGCCATAGAAAATTTCTAAGGTCTATAAAAATTACGTAGATAATAAATAGAAAAAGAAACTTCTTGCATAGAAAATTAACGCACAATATTCCACAGGCTTTATGTATAGTTACGTACGTAAGTGTATATTAATTGCTCTGAAGTGTCCGGTGGAAAAACGGTTGAGTAACAATGCTCTAGTAGATGATTACTATTGATAGGAAGGTTCTAGTAACATAACGATAAGATCAGAAGATGATAAATGTAGTACGACGCGAGTGTGGCGGTAGTGGGAGAGGGGAGACAATAAATACGATAAGGCGCGACTTTGGAGGAAAATTCCAATGCCATGGCCGGTGCAGGAGGTGGGGGAAAGAATTTTGAGTGCAAAGAAATCGGTCGGGCCGATCGTAAGGTAAAAAGACCTGTATATTTTTGAAAGGAGGATCACCATGGGAATCGGTGACGTAAAAATTCAAAGGGGGAAGCTATCCAACTCCCTCACAACACACCGGTGACTTAATTGGGGAGGTAATAAATGTCTTCAGCAATATTCTCGTTAATATCGTCCCTTGTAAAACGCGCGTGAGATATGGCTATTGAAGAAAAGTGTTAAAACGATTCCACGAAACGTAAATGTCTATTTCTTTTGTACGGAATTATCTTATATTATTTTTATTTATTCTTTAGTGTTTTCAAGGAGTGAATGAATATTCAACATACAAATGTCCGTAATTAAAACTTTTATAAAAAGTTTGATGAAAATTCAAAGTTTTACCAAATTCAACTGTAAGAATTCGTCATATCTATTAAATGCATCGGAATTGCTGGGAATTACAAACGTAAAAAATCTACGTATCATTAACACAATGACTTGTCATTTAAAGGGAATTCGGAAGTGAGTCAAGATCGTGGATTTCATCCTTCAGCACTCCTCATTCTCAGGAAACTTTCCTATTAGATTAGTCATGTTCGAGGCAGATGCATGACTAGTCGAAAATGCCCTTTTTTCTATAGTAGTACATCAATGAAATTGTATATAATGATTGTGTAATAATGAATGGTTCAGTCTTAAATAGTATATACCCTACTAATACTGAAAGAAAGACCGTTTCGAACACTTTTACAAAAACTGTCACAGAATCCCTTACGCATCCTCATTTCAGTTTATGTACACTCAACATACGAATTAATTTTCAATATTTTTCATGAATAAATTAATTATGTTTTAATCATGAAGATAATTAAAACTTATCTGGGCATTTACCTATCCTGGAAAACCATAGATTGCTTCTGTATCCCATGACACACAAAGGCACATTATTGGGCATATTAATATAGATTTTGAACCGCTATTTCTTCCACGCAGCGAACTTTGAGTCTAAGAAAGTAACCCTTATCTTACAATAGAGTAAACAAAGTTTGGAAAGCGTTGGTCCAGCCCAAGTATGAGAAACGCCTTTGTAGAAAAATTTGATCTCGTCATGTTTCGATTGAAGGGATAAGCAAAGGGGGGCTACCGACCATTCCTCTCCCCTTGACCAATCACCCCACTCCTCTTGGCCTTCAAATGTGTAAGGACCCGAATCTCACACACACCTCCCTTCCCATCCAATCGCATCACAACGCCCCCTTCCCATAGCATAACCTAGAAAAAAAAAACAAAGACCCAAAAGGTTGGCTACCGAGAAGCAACCTCCTGAGGAACCCATGGACACTGTTTGACGAAATCTTCCCAAGAGCCATCGAGATAATAAGAAAAAAACGTGATACTTTTTTGTCGAACCAGTTCCGGTTTGATCTCTCCCACTCAACGTCTTTTTTATTTACCTTATTTTATTATTTACCTCCCGTTCGTCTTCTGTTTGATGGAACACCCCCTCCCCCCTGCCCTCTCTGCTCCTTTGATTATGAAAAGCACCGCTCTTTACTGCCGATGACACGTCGAGTAAGTCTTTACTCCGAGCGGTGCATAAATGCATGCGGAGTGTCGTCTCCGCTTAAGAATACGACGTGCTCATCGGATCCCTCCGTTGCTACGTGTGAAGCGCGTTAATTTGATTATAACGCGCCGCGAAAACGTATTGTTGTGACTACTGTTGCCTGGATACTGATTATTCATGATCCCTGTTCTGAAGTGGTGTTTATTTTTAGGGCTTCGATGGATGAGGTCATTTTCCGTACGTAAACAGTTTCAGAGGAGATATTTTATGAATCCTACATCCTTCTGCGGTGACTACTGATTAGACATTGTATTATGGTAGAGCAGTTCAAAACTTTTTACGAGCTAACTCGATTATAAGATAATACGATTTAAAGATTTAACATTAAATATTATATGAAGGAAAATAAATACCATTAATCGTGTATGGATTTCTTAGCGAAGTATTTCATATTTTTATGGATGTGATTGAAATGCTTTAAATATACTTTTGCCTACGTCTGAACTGTAAGGCGAGTAAAGTTGTGATTATTCAGGTAAATAAAGGAATAATTTAATATAGGGAAAGTTGTTCTTTTATTTAATATTCTTCGACTTTATATTTATGGCATATGGAGTGGAAGGAATCTACGTTCAATGAGTACATCGAAGAAACGTGTGATGTATATTTTTTTAATCGATAATTAATTAATAAGCTTGAAAATTGAATTGCTGTATTTCAGTTAAAAATAGATAGCTAAGAGATCGGTCATCAAACAGTGCTATTAAATGATTGTTGTTCAATCAATCGAAGCTTGAGCATTGTTGACTGTTCAGTTAATTAAACTCGAGTCTATATAGTTATCACCAAATGGAGTGTTTCAATCGCTGAGTTATTAGCTCAGAATCTAATTTTCTCGAAGTCATTGTCTCTTAACATGTTCAAACATTGTTATATTTTTATTAAACAAACAAACCATCCAATATGATAGGAACTATCTTCTTACATTACTATCGCTATCATCAGCTACTTGAATCTATTCTCCTTTAGTTATAAGTCTTTGAAGAAAGGGAAAATCATTTCGATAGTGTGAGGAAATGCGCGATACAGTTAAAGGTAAGAAGAGTTCTTGATAGAAGAACAAACTTTGATCCCTTATCGCAGGTGCAGATTATAGAAATTATCGTCTGAGTGGATTAACGCTTGTGTTAGATAGAGAACTGTTGTTCTAGATATAAATTCGCTCACTTTTTATAGGAATAGTTTTTCAAATATCCCATATAATACTTGATTTTTAATTATACACTATTTCTATCTAAGAAAAATAACAGAGAATTTACAAATATTTGACTACAATTATTGAAATCCTAATGAAATCAGCTTTATTTCGTTCCTTTTAGATTAAGAAACTGTTATATATTAGTCTTACGACCCAATTCAGCAATTATTTCATTTTCATATATCCTCTTCCATTTAAATATTCAACCAATCAAGAGATATGTCAAATTAAAATTGATAATACAAAGTAATCAACATGATATATTTAAGATTATGACCATTAAATAAAAAGTAAAATTGGTTTAACTATCCTTTTCTAATCAGTAATCAGAAACTGGAATTTAATAAGGTCATCTTAATTTGAAGAATACTTTTAATGCTCATCTGAAAAACAGAAAGTAGACATTCGAACACACATGAAACCATTTTAAGTTGGCTGATTTTTTTGTATTTAGTATTCTAGTACATCGAGAGTATCTAACCTTACTTCTCACCTAATTAAGTTACTCTAATCATCAATATTCCTTCCTTTATTTACTACAGCTCAGTAAACGAATACAATAAATAAGAGAAATAATTAACCTCGCACCTTACACATTTAGTCGTTCTATCTCTTCGTAACTTACAATTCTAATTCTTCCAATCCATTAATATTATCCATTACATTGTAGTCCCACTCTCTATTGTCATAGTATCTATTGTTTCAAGCTTATATTGCAGACTAGAATGAATCGATTGTTACGACTGTAGCCTATTGTCTGTAACTGTTGTTGTATTTACGCATTGTTATATGGTTCGAGAGCGCTGTCGTATGTGGCGCGCGACTTCTCAAAATCAACCTCTCTCAAAGAAGCCGGTTCGTGTGTTTCGTAAATTCTCCGCCCGCGCTCCGCTCGTCGTCTGCGATAGCGCTGGCGGGGCGAAAGTCGTCTCGATGAGGCATGCCTCGGTGGCAGGGCGTCATGAGGTAGCAGGAGGTCTTCTCTCTCAACGCTTCCGCCAGCAGGGAAGTGGAAGGCGATTGGGGGGCAGCGAATTGGTGGGGCGTGGACTGCTCCCCCCACTCTTCGATACGGAAGGGGGAAGAGGGGGTGTGCATGAGAAATGCAGCGGGGAGATGGAACAAAAAGGCAGCGCGTGCAATTGTCATACGTCTCTCGCGAGGAAAAGAATTCCGGACTTGTGTCCGTTTCCTGGGTCGATAAGGGGGCCTCGAGTGTGACGTACGAGGATTCTGGTTAATTTGGGAGATATTTAGAAGGTTATCAGTTGATAATTTATGAGCGGGTTGACTGCATGGTTTCACTGCTGTTGAGAACTCTGATATTTTGTAAAATAGAGTAACATACGATAGATATTTTAATAATGCTCAATACTAAAAGTCAGTATCACAAGAGGGAAACCATTTAGTTGCAACAATGCCCTACTAATGTGCACATGGTAATTTATACCATTATATTATTACGTAGCAGTTTAGTCTTAGCAACAGAAATGTCCTTTATAGTAGAAGTATAGATGTTTCCTATTAATAGAACTCTTTGAAAGTACATATCATAGCTAACAAAACTCGTAAAAAGTTCACTTTTAACTAAATATGGTGTTATTTCATCCAGCAGTTCTGATCAAATTCCTCTCATAAATATCAGTGGACCTGAATTCGGGTATATATCGTAATTAGCAAGATTCAACCAACCTGAGGAATAATTCTAATAATAATCTTGACACTAAATATGGTCTTTTTCATATCTAAACCCTATTTCCATCATTTCTTCAAGTATTTAAGTGTATAATACGTATCGTAATAATGTTAAAGTAGTAATATTTCTGTAAAACAAAGGAAACATTCACTAAGGGGAAAAGTACGTTATGTATTCGAAAAGAAAATATTCCAATAATATCTATTATCTTAAAAGACCATCGAATTATGTATTTAATGCATGCAGAAAATTCCTACTCATTCATTAAGTAATTGGAACTCAAAATTTCTTCCTCTTGTTCGTATATAAAACGATACATTTTTTATTTCAAATAACTTTCAAAAGTTTTCTTTGATAGTTTCGTAGCAACATATTTCCTACCTATGGTTTAATTATAACATTCTTTCTTTCATAATCGGCACTCCTTTTACAAAGGAAGCTCAAAGTATAATCATCTTCTATCGACAATAAAGTAGCTCAATGCAATAAAAGTCCCCATTGCAACTCATATTAACTCAAATATGATTAAAGCAAGCATATATCCCGTTTTCCTCTTTCCACAAGGTCATTGTCGTAAATACGGACTCTCACGCGTCACCATTGTTGGAAAACGAGCTTATAATATGCCTTTCCAAAGGTTTACGATCTTTCTGCAGACCGATGCGTACCCTATGGCATATCCGAACCATTCTTCTTCCCGCGCTCGATGGCCGTGGGAAGAAGACGCCTGGCGTCCTGCCGTCTGCATCGCACCATGCATTGTCTCTCTGCACGCGTCCCTCGCCATGTATTTTCATGAGCGCATTGTTGAAGGGAACGGACCTGCGCAACATTCCCAATATCCTCTACTCTTGCCCTATTTGTCCCCATCTGCGTGCGGTGAATTATTAAAGGTCAAGAGGTCAGTATACGCCAGGTACTACCTCGCAAGATTCATAACCCATACACGCTATTCTTCATTTGAATCGGTCTTAAGAAGGTCAAATTAAAAAGATTATTCAATGTAACACTAATACATATCATTTACAATCTTGTACAAATAAAACAAAGTTATTTCTTCGATAGTTTGCATTGACCTGTTAAGAGTACAATAATTAATATCTAAATCTGATTTCTTTCAAAATATTTATTAATTTATTCCCAGAATATTGCATATTTACGTTACCTAGGACTCCTAGCTCTTGTAATAACAATAAAATGACCATAAACGTATTTTAAAAATTTCGTTATTCTATTTATTTTCGCCAAACTATCTAAAACCGTAGCTAAATGAGAAATTAAATTTTAAGCATTAAATGATATTAAAGCTTATAACATTTGAAAACCATTCCCTACTGATTTAATACGTTTTGAAAAATATTCCAAACAACTTTTATTTTACCATGACAGCCTGGAATACATTTATCTCGAGTAATTAATAGCTACAGATTTCAATCGAGAAACAGAAAACAACAAAAAAAAAATAAAAATGCTCGGTAAGAACATTCACGGAACGTGATATAAATTTTCAAAGAACTTGAGACAAATTGAAACCCATTTCAGTTATTTTTATGCGAAACGCTATTGGTTATAGCGGCAGAAAGCGATTCGAATTATACACCGTAATTCAGACCCATATATATAATTAATACCGCCTTTTTTTAATTAGTCATTCTCGGTTCTAAAAACTTTTAAAGGAGTTCATTATGTAAGCTGCCAATTATAGCTGAATCGACTGGCGATTATTCCTCTTAAAATCCTTCGACACAAAAACTCCATAATTTAATCAAAGAAACGGAATGATTAGGATGAAATGTCAGACATGATTAACAGATCCTGTCACTCATAACTTCATCAAATGACGGACTTTTATCGATGGGGGAAAAACTCCATAAATTACGGGACAATGGTTGCTTATCGATGATTGGTTCTCTGTGATCCAATTAGGAAATAGCTGATCGAAAATCACGATTCCACAATCCGAGGATTTGCGTTCGGCGTATGAACGTTTCGATAGCGGGAAAATGTCGAGGAATGAAATACTGCGAGTGACTGTTAATTGTCAACGATTTCTTTTGACGCTCAATGCGGAAGGCCTTCGACAGCGTCATAAATTGTTCTTTTTTGCGTTTTTACAATTGATGAGAGGTTTGTTTGTCGATGATGGTTACAGAATTGGACTCTGTACATAAACGCACATACTCTGTACATGTTCTCTAGGTCTTACTTGGTTCTTATACAGCAATGTTCCCTATCCAGTAGATTTTCTTACGTTTTTTGAAATTCTATCGTTTGAAGTTATTCAGTATACTTATTGAATACTACTTCCCATTTTCTTATCTTTTTATTATCGTCTTTTTAGCATTGCTTAATTCAATTGATATAACCCCCGCCAGATTTTCTTATGGTTGTTTTATTTCTTTATTTTAATGCCTCTTTCTCCAACCATTTCTATAATATTCCTATATTACTATTGTACGAAACCTTTCCATTTGATACCGCGACAGTACATCACAAAACTAACATCTCTTGCGCTCAGAATAGGTATAATGAGTGTAGTATTTTTAAAAGTTCTAAATCGGTTCTATAAGTTTACCAAAAAGTATTATTTTCTTATCTATATATATAGCAATTAGAGAAGATTGAATTTTACCCATTAAATTCCTAAAATCTCTAGAGAAGAAATCGTAAACTTTAAGCTGATTAAAATAACAATACATCACTAATATAAAAACGTGATTGTTGTGAAACTGAACAACAATTGTTGATAAATAACAATCAAAAGAGTTTCCTGAAATTTGACCGTCGATGAATAGTTTTAAAACCATTTATCTAGCCAAAGTTCTGTAGCTGTATTTGCAAGAAACCTTCTCTAAATAGTTATATATATATATATATCCATCTAATTATCAAATAGTACCACATATTTTAATCGTAAAACATGCTGAAATTCGGATAAAAAATTATATACGATGAGATACCAAGTGAAACCCGAGTTACCCTCAAACAATATGATCTCTTCTTACAACTTCATAATTTTACAATTACATATGTATGCAAAACCGTCGTCGTCAAGGGGGTGTGAAGGTATGTTCTTCCCCCTCAGGTCGCTCTCCAGAAAGGGCCTTCAAGTGGGTTCAAGCAGGGAATTCCTCAGCCTCCCTTTGAGGTCCCCTTGGCCTGCTTTCCGGACCATCGGATACTAGCGACGACCTTTGAGCATCCGAATACTTTCTCCACCTTTACTCTTAGATTCTACTTCACCAAACTACCTCAGTTTCTTCCTAATTTACTCTCTTTATCAAAAGTGCCTCTTTAGAAGTCCCTCTTAGATTCTTTCCATTAGAAAAAAGTCTACTTTAAGGAAACTCTCTAACAGTGTTTTCTATGGGAGCGTCTCAACAGTTGACAACAATGCCCTCCTACTCTGTTCTACAAGCATTGTAGCAGGAATCCTAATGTAATAATATTTAATTACAAAGAGTAATATTGAGTTAAATGAATGCTTAATTAATGCAAGTGATTTCATTCAGTAGAAGATTTATTAAATTTTACCTCATTTTTAATTCATTGCGAATATAAATTGGAAATAGTATAGCTTGGTAATGAACCTTTCTAATGCTACATGTTCCATTTTTTCATTAATTATAATAGTATTACTGCATAGATATGAACTGCCTGAAATCTACGGATTATGATTTTCAAACAAATTTGTCTGTTATTATTAAAACTTTCGTAATATATGTAAGGAAAATTGTACATGAAAATTTTCTTTTAATAAATTAATTCGTGGTTTAAGATTACATTTTTTCTCGCTGCCTTAAAAAATTCGGACTTGTATTAGTGTCCCATATCTGTGGGTAAACTATTAAAGTTGATATCATAATTAAATAGAGAACTGTTGTATTTTCAATTCATTGTTGATTTTACCCATCTATTATTTTGGAGTGACGACACTTTATTATAGCTTGATACTTTCTGTCCTCAAAGAATAATTCATTGATTTTCTGGGGTTTATTGGAACTATGTACTCTTTTACGGTTTACCGGTTTTTGTTCTATCGATATTTTTCGGTTTATGCTCGGTTTTCATGCCGATTTCCATCAAAGAGCGTGATATTTCATCATAGCACCAAAAGAATCAATGAACAGCATTTCGAGACTCAATAAATCACCCGACATGCATTACTCGCATTCGAAATCAACTTTAATGGGAAATATCGACTCCTAAAGCACCGATAATCGTAAATTTCAGGCACCGAATCACTTTCATTTATTTTCCCCTCCCCTATGGTATCCCTGGCGCATCTCTCACCCCATATATCACCACTACCTGTTTTTTTCTCGTGACCGACACATAAGCGAATTCCTTTCTCTTTCTATTTAAATCGACTTGGATAGCTCTTTCTCCCACTGCTTTATTTATAGTTAAAAGTACGCTCTCGCGCGAAGAACGCCCTCTGAATCATTGAGAAACGGTAGCAGGAACGATTTATTGCACCGGTGGTAAATTTACTTTTAATGCGACAACAGTTGCTATGGGGCGGACGCCTTATTTATTAGGAGCGGTATTATTAGATAAGAACTTTCAATTAATGGGATTATAAAAAATTCCTTCCACGTGAGTGAAAAGTGGGTGGTTAATTTATCGGCCAATGAATTGAAAACACATTCGTGTTCTGAGGCGGTCAATTATGTTTTTAGCATGGTAAATGCGAAAAAAGTTTACGCCCAGGTATGCTATGCTAAAGCTAGGGGTCCTGGGTTCGATTCCCAGTACTATCGCTAGTTTTAATTCCCGTTTAATTTGGTGTTACAGTATCACGAATCGATTTTGTAAAGTTGGTTGACCTTTCCTTTTTCCAATACGTATTTAAAAGTAAAAATTGATCACATTTGCGGGCATCTATTGTGGGAACAAAACAAATTTTATCTTTATTGAATCACCATTATCTGCAAGTAACTTCAAATATCCATTAAAGTACTACACATCCATTATCGTTTTGACAATTGCTTTAATTAAAGAATGCGCACTCGTAGATCGGTAGCCGCCGATAGAGATAATCAGCTTTTTTGATAATTGTTTGATTAGATAACCACTTTTGAAATTCTTTAAACAATGACCAAGATAATTGCGAGTTATAAATGGGCCTAAAATTTGAAATTTCAGCATTTTTGGACATGTAAGCTTCACTTATTTATTGAATTGAATCACCTTAAACCTCTGTTACTAACAAATATCTTTTAGAATGCGCATTGGATTTCGGTTGCCATGAAACAATGATAAGGTAACTTGAGTATTTTTATAAAATATTGTTGCTATGGTGCTATGGTAACAGACCTAGGATTGACATGACCTGGCATAATTTATAAAACGAGCATCATTTGTTTCGTTATCCCTCCTTTCGAAGTAAAACATTGATAATTTTATGATTATTATGGAAATTTCGCAAGCGGGGGCTTTCTCTTAAAATGGCAGGAGCCAAAGGAGTTTTCCCCCAACAAACCTACTGCGTCGGTCTCTTCTGTAGTGACCCACTGGATGGAGAGACGCGCCCGGGAGTCGATAAACATTTAGATTAATCCGGACGGTATTTCTCCGATCCAAACCGGTTACCCTTTTTTCTTTCCTTCGCCTTTGGTTTGTTTTCCGATTCGGGACTCCCCAATAACTCTCCTGTCCTTTCCAACTTTTTTTGTCGATCGAATTTGCGGATACCGCATAGGTGAGCGATGTCTTGAAACATCCCGCTACGCGTCTCTCTTAATGCCTGGTAAAGCCCTTTTTGGATGTTCTGTTTAATCGTTCGGTGTGCGGTCGTTAGAGCTATTGCGAACTGTAAAATCAGGATCCAATTAAAGCTACGAAATTAGTTAGGAATTACGTTGAAACGGTGTTCGCTTACTTCATTTAGTACACACATGTTGTAATATTACATACATAAATCGTCAGTGTAAGTAAAAACATTTTGGAATACCAATGCAATTTCTTTAATTTCCATTAATTTCGAAAAAAATTAAAAAACACGTACATTTACTGCGAATGACTCAAGGATTTATAATGACATTAAAATCATTCCTTAATAAAGAACAATGAGTAAACGTTACTTAATTAGTCGTACACTTTAAATAATGATACAGCAATTTGTAGAACCGTTCAATAATACGGAGTCAATAATTGAATTTCAGAAGCGTTAGCAACTACTGAAACAAAGCCTTGGTAGAAATACAATTAAAAAGGTTCCCTACAATGATCGCGCATAATTGAATTGAATAAATATATGAGATAAGCACATGCAATTGCTGTGACAGTGCTACGATCTTGAGGTAGTCAAAAGGGCGCGCAATTAGCGTATTTTTTAGTTCCATGACAAGAGAATCCTCAGCAAATGCGAAGTCATTTGGGTCAATAGTATAGTGCTTTGAAACACCTCATATCTGTCGTAGATTCGTCACTAATCTTTTTATCGCCGAAACTTTAATCCTCTTGAAAAGAGCGATTAAAGCTTTTGCGAATATGTCCTAATAAAGCCATTGTCAGCGGTGGATCACTTCGTGAAAAATAATCGTCGCACCGTTCGCTTAGCAACGGGATCTGTCAACGGACCACACTACGTATTAGCTGAGAGTTTCTATTGTTTATTAATATTACCTTTCCTTTGTTTGAAATACTCACTGATTCTAACAGTTATTAATATATCGTAAATGCCTCGTTCGAGTAGCCTACAAGATCATACTTATATTATTAGGTTAGGTACGTCTAATTACTTCCTCCAATTCATATTAGTTTAGTAAATAATCATTGTTGGCTGTTCCCAATGAAAAAAGTATATTGATTTGTAGTTTAATTAATTGTTATTGTTGAAAAGGTAAAATTTTCCGAAGCCAAACAGTGTCCTTTTCATTGTCGCTTTCCAATAAACTCTCCCTATCAACAATGGTTACTTATTTTGTATATTTTATCAAGCACTATAATGAACCCAAGACACCTCTTGTTACAACAATCAATCGATAGATATAGCTGATTGTTTATCGTAGCAACGAACTAAGATCGTTAATCAATCACACCGTCATCACGTGAACAACTCACTATTCATTGATTCTCATAATTTCTGCGGTTTTGATGAGAAACGAACTCGCAGACATCTTATCGTTTAAATTGAAACTCGAATTTGATTGACAGCTCTTTGATTACGCTGCCCCTCTGAAGCTAAAACGGAAAAAACGTGGTTTCCTCACGTTATGTTAAATTCTGTGTGAAATACTCTCTATCTACAATTGTTCGAGTGTATATTTGAAGGAGGAAAACTCTTACTCGATTTAACAGAGTAATTACTGATCACTCATCGACAGATTACAATCGAACGAGTTAAAACATAAGTGTATCAGATAAATTTTACACGTGTTTCCCAATTTTTCCGATGTTTAATCTATAAAAAACGAAAAAAATGCGATCGCAAGAGATTATGACGGTGAAGTTTTTTGATTTCTGCCTCCAACGCTGAACTTTTTTAAAGCAGAAATTATACGAAAAATATCTTTTTCAAAGGTACGAATGAATCTGTTTCAATTTGCAGTTTATGATGAAAAATTTAAATAAACTTTCGTAGGCCAGGTTTTATGCCTCTATTTTCTTATTTGAATATCTTTTAGGTTGTTATTTTTCCTTAAATTTAACCCCTATACATTTTTAAAATTGATCTATTAGCTCTACCCATTTCTGTATGCGTCACCTTTCCCATAGTCCTCCATCTTCTACAATTCCCAACATCCCTTATCAACGCTGTTGCTTCCTTCCATTGTAATGCGTCACTTCCTATTTTTTCCCGCCCTTTTCGTGCGTCATCGTTTCCTCGGAAGTATCCTTTTGCTTCAGCATTCCGTCGCTTTCTTCTCTTTCTCCTTATTTTCCCCTTTTCTCTTTCTTCCTCGTAGCCCTTTCTTTGGGTTGCTTCCGACGCGAGGTTAGAGAAAAAAACGAAACGAAACAACCTATGCTGCCATCTGCTTGAGAAATCCAGCGACAGAAGACAATCATTTAGTCGTGTGGCAACTTTGGAAAAGAGCTTTTCTTTTCTTTCGGAGAAAGAGAAGAGGGAGTGTATGCGAATAGAAGGGAAGAAAAAACAAGGTGACCACCTTTCTAAGTCTTCGTAATTTTCGTGGAATAGCAGTGAATTTAATGGAAGTGAACTCTTGCTCGTAATGACGAAACATAAGACAGAAGCTTTAAGATAATCCATGTATGACTCCTGTTTCGTCAGGAATAACTACTAAAACGTAGAGGCTGAAATATTGTAATATGTAATTGGTTGGTTTATTTTGTCCACTCAAACATAACCGTTCTATTTGATATATACTTGACTGAGATAACTGTATCTATGCTAGTAGGTATCAGTCAACCATTGCTAAATGTTCAGTGCCCTTTCCTACCGTGATCTCCAAGTTTTATGTTGATCAATATTTTGTTACATACATACATGTGTGCATATAAACAATGCATTCTTCATTTAAATGAGTGGGTATATACATTTTTTCTCTCTATTTTCCTTCCTCTGCCTTTTTTTATGCACTCTACTGTGTATTGATAAATTCTTTCGAACATTTCCACCAGAATTTTCATTTCGTGATAGTTAATAGCTACTACGTCTCGTAATTTATACATGGGCTTATGGGGTCATATATGACTCTTCAGTCATCAACGATCGACTAATGTAAACAAGCCTTCCCGAAGTATATCATCGATGGTTTATCTTGGAAAATGACACTCTCTCCGGTAGGTTCCTCCTTGTCACTCACGTCATTCGACCCATAACAAACACAACACCCAACCAACGAGGAATCCGCCATACACGAGGGCGCCTGTTCGGAAGCCCAAATTACTCGCTTGGATTAGCACGTCTTTGGGTCGATCGCGAGCTACCAGAAGCTCGTTCCGGAGGAGGAGTAGCCGAGGAGGGAATGAGAGTAGGGTCCGTAAAAAAAGGCGGCGTCGAAGGAGCAGGAGGGATGTCCACTATGCGATTCGTTTGACTTTGCCGCCTCCTGCATCCGCAGAAAAAATTATGTCCTCTCCGTCGTGGCGGCTTTATCGGAAGAGATTTCAACGGCGGAGTCGCAGAAGGCCGGCGGGGGTCAAAGGCATTTCGGGAAAAAAAGAAGTCGTTTCCTCCCATTCTCGTTCCACACCCTTCCTCCGACCGCTCTCCAAAAGGAGTTCCAGAGGGATTTGTCGCACCGAGGGAAGCGGAGCATTTGTCAAATCAGACTGCGGAGGGCGGCAAGCGGACATGTCGATTCGGTTTTTTTTGCGGCGAAAGTGAAATTGTGTCGAAAGGAGGAGATGACGCGCTCCGTCCGCGGAGATCCAGATAGATGATAAGAGTGGTGATGTTACCAGAAGGTCGTAATTTCATCCTCGCTGTCAAACTCTGTCCCCGCTTACACAGGGTCGCTTCGGGTATTCCCTCGGTTGGCTGATCCTATCCCCAAACATCTGCTCATTAAGGGAAGCCGAATTATTATGTTTCCGAAAAAGAGGGAAAAATAACAAATGTTGGTTTTGGTGGTGGATGCGGAGTACCAGAAGGTTGCCAAAGGCTTTACAGTATACCAAAGAAAATTCAAACAATAATCAAAAACAGAAAACTTACTACCGTAAAAAGGACAAACTAAAGTAGATACCTCAACGAATTCTAATCAAAAACCAGTATAGAGTACTCGAAGAATTAAAATTTACTGTTTAAATTATCATTGTTTACTATCTGGGTGTCAGAAATATTCGTAACATGGTTCTTTTTTATACTCAATTGAAGCTAAACTTCCGCTAATTTATAAAAAGAAAAATATCGTACCTTGTGCATTATTGAGAATATGATATATTACTTTGTGTGCATACTGTTCTTGGGCGAAAATCCCAAATCGTTCTTGATATATGGACATTTGATCTTATAACTTCCAATTTAAACTACGATTTGTTTAATGTACAGTTATTTCTTCTCGCTTTTCGACATGGATTAAACTTCATTTCAAGGCAGATGTCTAAGCCGCACCTAATACCAGTATATATAAAAGTTGCCATAGTGACGAAATATGAAGTAACGGATTGCTACGGAAGTATAAGCCTGTCACGTACCTGCAAGAACAGTAGGACTATTCTTGCTATTCATAATTTATGATGATATGAATTTAAAACGTGTTGGTGAAGCAATAAAACAGGATTTTACTTCTTATTATTTCAAAGCAAACAAAACTCGAAACAATTCAGTATCAATCATTCCATAATATCTTCCTTTACCATAAGGATTACAGAAAAACTGAATAAGAGGTATGTTTCTTTCAAAACCCAAGCATAAGAAAAACAACGTATTCCATCCATCAACATATGGTAGCGAAAACAATTGTGCCCAAATTTGTATTTTTTTGCGGGTTATAATTTAGTTGCGCGATCTTACCTCACCCAATAAATCGACGGAGCGAATTTGTGACATAATTCATACAATCGCTACCGCGACACAGCCGTTTCGTGTCCTCGAAGAATTCGCCATTTCCTCATATCTGCACCGTCATCTGAATAAATTTAAATCCAGAAGTGCGTCCCCGAACTGAAAAATATCATGCTCGGGGGAGCTCTGCAGAGAGGGGTGAGGCTAAGATGAAATCGTTTTTTCATAAGGAAAGAGGGAAAATGTATGTAAAAAGGAACGGACTATATATCCTTCCCCTCCCCGTTGTCATGAGGAGCTGTCCCGCTTCGGGGACAACAAAAGGCAATATCCTTCAGCAGGAGATTGAAAGCTAGTGGAAGGAGTGGACGAAAGTGATGGGAGCGTTATTGAGGACTTCAAGAGGGATGTTCCTCGAGAGAGGAAAAGGTTAGCTTTTCTTGCTACCACGGATCAAGGGCTCTCCAAGGGGATTGAATTTTCTACCAAAAAATATTGATAATTTTCCGATATTATTGAGGGAAATAAGATTTCAAAACGGATTCATCTTCAAGATTGGTTTTATCCTTGAATATTACGTCGACTAAAGAGAACAAGATGATATTCAAATGGCTAGCGACAGTCTCAGATGGAGATAAGGAAATATGAGCAACGAGGGAATAATTTAAAATCAGATTTTACCCATCCATAGAGACCTACAAATAGAGAACCTTATGAATAATGCAATAGCTTTTCAGATTATCGTAAAGCATAAGAAGTGAGCAGATCCGCATAGCGTATTCTTTAATCTCCATTCATCCACCTTTTCAATCATCAATTATTTTCAGTATTGATCTAATTCCGCATCAAATGATTTCTGGATACAATCGTGATATGCCATTTCTTTCGGTGATCTAATAAATGTTGACGGCATACGCTACCGTATATTGCCCTTGGTAACCATTATGACATAGTCCATATTGGAATAGAATCGTTTAATCGTATTGAAGAAGAAAACAACCATTCTTTACAACTGACAATGAGTGATAATGAGTTCATCGGATTTATTAAAATCATCATTCTCTATTTTCCTTTGAATTGTCGTAAAACTTTGAGACAAAATATTAATAATCTGTAATTTGCAAATGTTCTTTAAACCAATTTGATTTCGACCAGATCAAACCGGAGCACCTCCGGATCCGGAATGTCGTATATTATAACTCTCAAATTACGAAAACTTTCACTGTATCAGGAAAGCGTCAACTGGAGACTTAAATTCGCACTCTTATCGCAAAATATCTCTCGGAAAAGGCAACGGGGATTAAAAACCATTCGGCTTGCGCAAATGTGACAGGCGAAGAGAGCGAAAGATTTATTTCCTTTTCCCGATCGAATGATAAGACATGGGGGCAAAGATCTCATATTTCTTTCAATTTTGCCTCTTTCCCGGAAAACCTCTTTCTCGGACCATGGGGCTGAAGTAAAGGGGATGAAGCCTTCTAACCCTTGTAAAACTAGGCATGAAGAAACGAGTGACACCTGGTGGAGAGCATAGGCTCTTTCTCGATGTCCTCCAACTCTATATACGCGGCCTCTTCGAACCTGTAGTCACCTGCTCCGCGCAGGTGAATGGAGTAACGTAAGATCGCGATGTAATCGGCAGTGTGCGAAAACAAACATGCGCGGAAGCGTTGAGAATATGCAAGATTAAGAAATATTATAGGGTATAATGTGACTCTTACGTTACTGAAGTCACCTTTCGTCACTCTAATCGATCTCGGCTGGGATATTTTTTTTCTGAATTCATTCGGCCTTCTGGAAAGAACTCCTTTTAGTTGAAACGTAAGCTGATGATTCCTCCACTCCTTCCGTTAAACTTCCTAATTTTTAATGTCCGATTTCCTCTTGTTAAAAGCTCAATAAATTATTTTTATACACCCTAAATTATATCCGCATTCATCATAAATTCATTTCCTTTTATTCTTTGTACAATCTTCAATTTGTTCCATTCCTATATCTCTAATTTATATCGATAAAAATGACGTATTTATAACACTCGTAACCATAACAACTGGAGGATGACAAAAATTAGACCTTTGGCCAGCATCGGGCTCATAAAACCGGCAATAAATTATGACGATAAACCCATTCGAACGCCTTTTCGAAAGAATAAACGGATTATAAGAGTTCTCTACGAGTGTCTGCAATAAGATAATTTATAATTGGATTCTCTTTCTTTCGCTTTATTTTTATGTCATCCTCTTCTGGAGTTGATAAAGAAGACGATTTGCCAACTTCTGATTAGAAGCGTACGTAAGGTGGGAGAATTGTCACTTAGAGAGACAGGAGTTCTCAAGATGTTAACTGCTTAGAGAGATAAGATAGAGGATGGGATGGTGGAAAGTGTGCTGGCGTTTATCCGATCTGCTGGATAAGATCTTTTAATAAGGCGCCTGCAATGGTAAAAAGAAGATTTCTCGAAAAAGAATAGCGTGGAAATATACGCATTTCTCGTCTATTCCAATCGTGTGTGTAGAAGACACTCGGTATATAAATAATAGTATATTGCATTGTCGTATACAAATAGTAAATTATAATTTTACGGTACGTTTTTACATATAATCCGGATTTTTTTGATTAATAAACAAAGAAGAATTCTATAGTGGTTTATTTTTTAAATACAGAAGTATATTAATTAACTAATAGGCCGTTTATAATATACATACATTATTTAAACTCTAAAAACTTAGGATTACCTTTAGCTTTCTTATCTGGACGGACTTTTTAATTACCCGTAAAGTACAACAAAGCTGTTGACTAACCTTCACTCTAAAAGAATATCAATGCGTAAATGTTTTTATTTTATTATCTTTTTCCTAGAGGTGATAATTTTTAAGTATCTTAAATGAGATGCATTGTAAATAATGGAAGATATCATTGATTCCTTTATTGAGCATTATGAAAAGCTTATTTACTACATTAACTATTATTAATTTAGGTTTATTTCCTTGATAAATAAAGCGAGGAAGCCCCTCTCTTCATCTGTCCAGTTAATAATCATATATCAAAACCTTTGGTTGCCTAAGAAACAGTTATGATACGACTAATATCGGTAGGTTGATTACTTACAGAAGAATAGGATAGAGGAGAATTTATTGTCCCTTTCTCCATTGTTATGATGCGTCAGGAACAAAGTATGGCATTCAGTAAGGTCACTCGATTGAGTAAAGATAAATCGTAAATCCATTTATTCAGGAATCATTTCAGGTGATTTTAATTGTCATTAAGAACCGCTTTAAATCAACGAGGATGCAAGGTTACCTTAGCTCATCTTTCTTCTTACTTATCTTTTTCATATCTCCCGATAGAAAGCCAGAGAATCTTACGATCCTAGTTAATTAGACTTTAGTGTTTTCGTGGTTCTTAAATAACGCTTATAATCGTAATTTACATATATATGTTTGAACGAAATTCTTTCAACTTTCAGTTAGATCGGTGTTTACAATTTATAACTGATATCGCAATAACTTTTTCTACGTAACTGAATTATTCCTACTCGTTTCCCACACTTTATGAAGACGTAATTCAGATGTTCCACTGCTCTTCTCGGATAAATTTTATCAGATTCGCTACTCCTTTGACCTGAGATTACACGAACAACGGGTAATTACTTTCAAATAACTGAATTTCAGATAAAAGGACTGGAGTAAGCAGAATATTCATTGCACATTTATCGCTCCTGATATTCACCTGAGAATTTTCTTGCGATTTATTCAGAACGTACATTAATTAAATAAGATAAAAAGGTTACGTTAGTATGGTTTGTCTTCTGATAAAAAGGAGTGCCAACTCCTCCTGAATCGAGATAAAGAATCTTTGCACAGCGCGAAGCTCTTGAACTTCTGAGCTGTTCTTATCGATAGCATCAACTCAAAGGCAGATCTCGGTTCGAGATTATTCAGGTTTTAGTGTTTACGTTCATTTCGATATCATTTCATCTCACGCTTGGTAGTTTAAAATTCAACAAGTTCTCTTGCGTCACATCAATTCTTCAAGTGGTTTTTCATTTGATAAGTCAATTCTAAAATTAAATTAATTATATGCTCTTTTTTGCTACTGGGTATTACGTAATATATGTTTATATTTACATAATATTATCTATCAATATCTATCCTGAATGGTACACATCAGAGTGTCAATGTTAAGATATTTATATTCTATAACAGAAAGATGTCGATAATTAGCGATAAGTGCTCCATAATCAATCGGAAATAGCTTGACGAATATTCAAAATACATTAAGAGAAAAACGTAATGGAAATTGTAAAAACAAAACACTTATACGGTTGCTATGTTACTTATCAAAAACAAGAAATAATTTTTCTCTCTTCTACCTCAGCAATATGTTTTAATCATGTTCTACAATAAACCTTTATTAAACTATCTCTTCTGTAATTCAATTTTTTAGTATCTATAATTGTTTATTCAATATAAAAAAAATCAACGAAAAAATATATGTATCTAATCATAGCTCTTGATGGGAACATGGGAAAAACATTTGATAAGAAATAGAATATCTTTGACAGAAACGAATTTTTTCTACACAAATATTTTCCTGGATGAGTGTGCAGATTCAAAAATCAGGCTTGTTAAAGAGACATTTTCTTCTACATGAATACTTATTAAGAAGATAATGCAATCAGATTCACAAATAGGAAAATGTATCAATAAAGTAAATGTTATTAAAGTAGCCTCATAAAGTATATCGACTCCATAAATTAGCGAGTTACAGTGCAATTGATGCGAGTGCGTATTTATGTTGAAAGTTATTTCTAAAATCTGATTTCTCAATTTTGATTTATTAGAAGCGAAATTCTTTAAAACATCGAAAAAAGGATATTGTATCGGTTAAAATTTTATTTATCAAAAAAATAACTTTTAATCTTTTTCTGAAAAATATCTTTCCTACGCGAATTAGGTCGCTCACATATATTTCGAGGTAAATCCAGATAATAAATCTACCGACGAAAAAAGAAACAAAAAACGAGCGAAATTTTTGACACGATCATTCTTACGTCTCCGATTTGTCGAACAGATAGTCTCCGATCTCATTTCACATCCCAATCTACAACGGATTAGCAGAGATCGCTCCTCAAAAAACGCCTTCCGAAGAAATATCGCCACATCACGAGTCATTTGTCATTGGAGATAAAAGACGATCGATTTAGAACGAGACACGCCCACACAAATCCAGTTTAACACCCGGATTATAATCCAGAAACAAAAAAATTCGCTCTTGAGGCGCAATTAGACGCTAAAAATCTTCGTAGAAAAAAAAAGAAGATCCGGTGACATCTCCCTTCTCTCAATAAACATCTCCTTGGATACGTCTGGGGACTTCCAAACAAGGCGAGCCGACACCGTCTCCCTCCTTAACAGCCTCTCACCCAATCGGAAACTTAAAAAACCACGGACACCCATTCGTATCCATGGAGCGATTAATTGGCGATCCACGTCGATGCTCACTTATCGACTCTTTCACGTTTAATAGGCCCGACGCGAACCTTTCGATCTCTCCCTCGGGATAAACGAGGGTTGAATAGATAAAACGGGATTTGCATTTCCTTCGTGTTACCTTTTTTTTCAGACTTTCCCGAAAGGGGAAATTGGTCGCAACATTTCATGTGGCGTTCGAAACCCTCCGATTCGGATTCGGTGGAGATAAGAGGCAAATGAGTATGCGGGACGGTTTTAGATGCTCCTGTTCGGCGGCTGGGAGTAAGAGATGAAAGTAGGGTGTGTTCGAGAGGAGAGGTTGCTAAGTGACGATGTGTATGTATTTGGAAATACGTAATTGGTGACGCTTAAAATATCATGAGTGGGTGAATACGTCGTATAACCATCTCGAGGGGAATTGAGCTATCAAAATAAGTCATTCTGCTCTTATATTTCGTATGTGCTTAGGGGAATGTTTGTATTTATTTTAGAAGGAAATATATTCAGGTAAATTTGAATGATATAATTAAAGTTTGAAGGGTCACAATCGGAAATTAAATTTAAGTCGTATATTTCAAAAACATGTTTTCACTTAAAGGGAAAATGTTTGCAGCCCTTTAAACAACAAATAATAAATATTGAAAAGTAGAATATGAATTTAAAACATAGGATATTAGGAGAAATTCTTTTCTAAAAATTTATATTACTTTTTCATTTAACCGCTTACTGTTATGAAATCTCTTAGGTTCGTAGCATTTAATGTTTTTACACTCATAGATAGGAATGAGTGCAAGGATAAGCAAAAGTGTTACTATTACTCTTGTTAAACAATAAAAAGTAAAATATCTCTTCATTATCCGCCGTAAACAGGATCGTAAAACCTTTTGAAGGCAGTAACTTTTCCCTTGCAAATCCATTTGACGATGTAACAAAAAATTTAAAACAACTTTTTCAGATAGCAAAAACGAAAGTATATCGGAAACAATCCATGCAAATTATCACATTTTCATTCCAAATATATTTAAGATTCATACCTGACCATTTCACTTTCAAATGTATTCAACGAAAGGAAACGCCATGCAAAACGTAAACATATTCGCTTCGTAAATCATCGAACGCGAACGGTTGCTATGGAAATGGCCTCATTTACTTCTTTCGGCGAAAGCATTCGGATAAAAACCCGTTCCTACGCAATCTCTGTTACTCGCATCGTATAAGGTAAAGATGAAAAGAATCGCTCAAACCGACTCCGCAAACTTGTAAACCTTGCCAAATTACAATCCAATTCGGTTTTGGGGGGGAAACAGTACATGACTTCCACCGCAGGAACCTTTAATTCGGAAATGAAAGAGCATCGGAATTCCTTAAATCGAACCTTGCTCTCGGTATAAAAAAACACGCTCAATCGAAACATCGGGCTCTGATAAGCGCGGGAAAAAAGGCACAATTTCACTCTAAATAAAAGTTCCGATTAAGGGGGGGGGGGGGGTATTGGGAGATTCTTCTCCCTATACCCCCCCCAAAAAAAGACCGGGTCGGAAAAAGCAAAGGGGCCGAGTTTATCAGTCGAGGCACGTTCGCCAAAGAGAGGCCGCAAATGAGAGACTCTTGAGGAGGTTTTCAGCAACCCCTCCCACTGAGGGAGAGATGTAGGAAGTGATTGCAGATTCCTCCCCTTCCAGAGCGTGAAGGTAACTGAAAATCGAGAGAAGATCGAGTGGAAGATTGGATGGGGAGATTGTCAAATGTGGTGTGGTACTTTTTCCCGACCACGACGTAACAAGCGTCCTCGGAAGCTGAGTGCTGCTACCAAATCTTTTATCCGATCATCGCCGATGTATATATTACGAGTGATTGGAATAACTTATTCTATATGTTAAGAACCAACCGAGTCTGTTACGATCTTGATTTCTTGTGTATTCCTCTATGCATCCCGACTTCGAATGATACGGAATTTTCTCATGGATATATATATATACAAATTCTTAAGCGTAATAAACAAAATATCTGAATTTATTGATTATTATTTTACATTTATCAGTCAACTTGTTCGTACATGAAAATTTTCTAAAAGAATTTCAGTCACATATACGATCTATATTCACGAATATCCTACGTTATAGTATAAATACATAATTAGTACCGCGAACTATTTCTACTCCCTTCCACATTATTCATTAAGTTATAATGTGTACTGGCATAATATTTACTGTTTTCTTGCCTGACAAGTTAAATCATATTAAGAAAAATGCTACATCATCTAGAGTTATATTGAAGTGTAGATCTTCTGTAGTTTCCAAATATTAATTTCTTGCCCTAAATAAATATGTATGAATGATTTGGTATCGGATTCGTTGAAATATAATATGGTGATTATCATTCATTCATTTGAATAAAGCTTGATTCAGCTGGACATAAATCAACAAAGACATTCTTATGCTTATATACCTATAATAAAATTAACAATAATACCTTTAACCTATCCTTTTAAGAGAACCAATTATTCTAATTAGAGCAACAATGTATCATAGGACAATGCGGAAGGAACACCGCATAGCAACCTGTCATTCATGTTGCTCATCCAGGTAAAATAACAATGATAGCTCGTGGACAGGAGTTTATTATTCTTTGCGTATTAAAGTACATAGAGTAGAAATGCGGAAACTGACGGCTGACTGTTGGTCGTTATTTCTATAATCAATACGATAAAGCGAACATGTAATCGTCAGCCCGCTTCTTTTGTAATCGTCCTTCCAATTAAAACCATACATGATATTTGATTCGTTTCTTTCGTAATAGAATTTTTAATTGAATTTTACATTTATGAACCAATCACTAAGAAAAATACGTTGTTTTTCATCTACAATTGAATGGGACTATAAAAAGATTACGTATTTTAGAGATATATTTAACACGTGGCATTGAATGTGATTGACGTAAGCCATCTCTACTATACTCTAAGAGTACAATAATTAATACATACTCTCAAATTGTTTATCTGTTGTTCACCCTGCATTTGTACCCAATATCTTTACGATGTAAAAATATATTACCTTCCTCACTATTTTAATTTAAAATCTTCCCCTCTACCTCGAACAGAAACATTAATTAAATAATTATTCCTATACTTATTCAAAGTATTTTATCGTCCATCTTTGACCGAAAATTGAGTGTTATTAAGATAAATAGAAAACTAAATGTGATATTTCGATAGTACTACTTTATCATACCACATTCTCTTTTTGCATTCACACTTTTTTATTCATATTATTATTTCCCAATACTAGTTTTGAATACTTTATAAACATATTTATTTAACAATACGAAATTATTTCGAAGACTTCTTTCTAACTTCTGAAACTCTATACAACTATTAACAAAGAAATAAATTCAGCTATGAAAAAAAGCTAAAACTACAAACCTTACACCAGCGAATCTATAAGTACTACGTGTACAAGCAACTAAATGAACTCATTCCGATAATTTCCTTTTGCGTTATAAAGCATAAAATCGACTGTCAACAGGAAGAACGGAGACAAAAACATCTTCCGCGATTCTTCCACAACTGACACATATTTTTACCTTTCCGTGTTTGTTGGGAGATACGAGATCGAATTGTCAATGAACCTATTGGTCAACCACTGACCTTCCAACCTTTCCATTGCTTCGAAAGGAATTCTTCGTCAGCGCACCTGAAACGTGCAAGGTCTACTTTCCTTAAACGCTGTGATCGCATTGAAGTCTCTGCTCGAATCTTAAGCGAGCCGCTCGAAACGATGCTGAAACGACAGTCAGATGTGACTAGAGTTCTGCGACTGATTTAGGAACTCTTGGCTAATAGTAACTTCTTTGGAGGTTATCTCACTATTAACCTTCAACTAAAGTGTCCGCAGAGTGAAGTCAGATGGTATTCTGACAGAATTTCACCCTTATATTCATCTTTCTAGTGCAGGTTCCTGGTGTTGCATATCCGTATTCATTGAGGTACATTATCGTCTGTACTATATTCGTTTGTTTCCCTTGAATATTATCTGTATATATTTATTCATCTATAACTTTTATCATGACACAATACCTCATGATTAATACTTTATTTTTTCATTTAACACGTTTATATTGAAATCTCGAATATTCCGATGCCTTGCACTATATAGAAAAACTCATCGTCCTTTTCTAGCCTTGGTTGAAAACTATTATTAAATTCAAATAGCGAAATTGAATTGCGTAAAAACATTACTTACGAACTACTTTTTTAATACTTCTCTCGCCTCTTCTTTTATCAACTTAAATTACTTAAAATTCTGAAGCTTCCACAAAAATGCCGAAAATAATGATTTAAACCTTTCTAAATGAATAGATATACTCGGCATATTCGTAATCTAATACATACTGCTATAAAAGGTGTATAAAGATATATTTAATAATTAAATCTTGAAAATTATCAGTAGATAACGTTTAACTATGACTTTCTAATTTCAACCTACACGTCAGACGAAATGTACTTCATTTATTATTGTATTTGTTAATTTAGCCTATACACACGTATAAATATAGCAGAAAAGGGCACAAATTCTTTCGGTCAGTTCTAACTATGGAGAATATACCATTCCATCGCAAACAGTTCTCAAACTATTGATATCATCCATTGCTTGTTGATTGTTAAACTTACTAATTTAATTTTATACATTGGAGTCTCCGTAAAATAAACACAGCTCGTTCTTGGAACAACGCACGACAATAATTATACAGAAACCAGCGGTATGGGTTGATTGCGAGTCGACATAATTCGCGGATGAATTTTCCTCGTTCAATTATTGCGGAAATCTTTCTGCACTATTAAAGTAATTAGTCGCATGTATGCGCATGGGTTGCTATTTTTTGTTCGCAGCAGTTGGATGCGAAAACTTACCCGCGGAGGAAATTAGTGCATTATTCCTTTCGCGACGTATAAACTGCAAGGTTGCTGGATGAACGTCATACTAGCAAAAAAACATTCGCGGAGATGTGGACAAAAGGAAATGGTACAGAACCTATATCATCCTCTTGAAGGATCATGACGACTGTTGAAGCGAGTTATGTACAAACAGTTTATCGATCCAGAGTAAATATTTTAATGTCGTAAAACGTTTAATAGTATATTCTATTTTTTTCTACGTGACCATCAAATCATTCCGTAGTCTATTATTATTCAAAAAAGGACATTGCGTTAATTAATACAATACTGCTAATCTACCCATTAAGGTTTTTATCTTTATAAGATAGCAAAAATACGAGATTGATAAATATAAAATGCCATAGTCGAGGTATAAGTTCGTAACAGTATCTATTACCAGTTCTGTAACTCCATTATACAGTTGAACAATCATCCCAATCCACTGTTTCCACGACAACAGAAGTACACAAGGACTCATATAGATAAAAATCAAAGAGGAATATTTATGCACACATTAATAGCAACTACTAATCCATCAACATTTTAATTGCCATGGTTACCGATTGTAAAAAAACTCAAGGCAAGAAAAAGAGTAGGAAGAAAGCAGTATAATTGTGATCATTAATTGTGGAAGGTAAGAGAAGGAAAATAAAAATTAACCTTTTTTAAAAAAAAAAACATAAGTCGATTTAATGCATGAAACTTGCATTGCCTTCTGGTGCGATCTAGCTTCCCTTCACGCTGCAATTAAATTCAAGCTAGGATTCTAAACCGGATTCCGGTTAATAGCGTCTCATCACGTTATGTTTTTTTCATGCCGTAAAGAAAGTTTTTCGTTCTTCTGTAACACTGTGGATGACCTTTGGTCTAATTTTACTTGAAAAAACCGCGTATGCGTATTGTTTCCTTGACTTTTCACGATTAAAAGTCGGTGGATGATATTGTTTTTCCCTCATTAAGCTCCATTAAATCTTTTTTATCTTAAAAAACCGAGGAAGTTTTATCTGAAAGATTTATTCGAGCTGTTTTCATGTTCATGCAAGGACAGAGTATAAATGTAGAGAATCTTTGAAGGACATCAGTGTTGCTCATTTGATTCTTAATACTAATACCCTGCTATTGTTCAGTTACATGTTAAATGTACATAGTGTAAACAAATGTAAACGTATAAGTTTATCAATGAATGGTCAATATGTGCTTTCCTACGACCGAATCAGGATCTTCAGAGTATAAAAACCTATCAATATAAAAACTGATTCGGATAACTAATATATCTAAACATTCATAATCTTTGATAAGCATTTAGTAATAAATCTTTTCCAAGAAATTGATGGAAATGAGCTAAAATCCCATAAATATCCTATCTTCACTATCTTGCTTTAATGAACTCCTTTTATTATTCTATCAAATTCTACTCTCATTTAATTACTCTCAGACTCGCAAGGTTTCAAACGACTTAATCTCAACGCTGATTCCAGGGAATTCTTGTTATAGCTGTTTACTAGCCATGAAAAAATATTTTCTTATCAGAACAACGCTATGAAATCGTACCTTGCATTAATGAGAGATGTTTATTCATTTTAGATCGGGATGATGACGTTGAGACTGAAGTTGAGGTATTCGTTTCAACGACAATCAACCACGTGATTTACTCAATTATTTTAGTGACCCGTAATTTATAATTATATTCTAAAACTATAAATGTGCTTTTTAATTGAAGATGTATAAATTGTAGTTATGTTACACTAATGCCTGAAATCAAGAGCAAAAGATCATTCCAGAATCTTTATCATTTTTTCACTGTTGTAACATTGGAATCTCGGACACTCTCATGTTAGCAACTAAACACATTGTTGGGAGGAGAATTAATTGATACGATTAGGAACGAATCAGATCGGAATATCTTTCCTCATGGATATAGATCTGTATACAAAATGAAACAAAAACCATTGGCATTCAGCAATACGATGATACCACAACATCCAATGAGAAATGTCCAAAATTAGTCCGTCGAGCATCAATCATACCTGGATAACTTAATACAACCACAGCATAAAAAAAACAGTAAAATTAAGAGAGTCGCATTTCCCCATCCCCTACGTAAAGACAAATGAACGCAACATTTAACTCATCAAGATATTCCTGCTAAAACTGCTGCTGGACACGTGAATTTCTCCAGTCACTGATGTCCTCATCGTGTCCTCTCCTCATTAATTTAATTAATACCCGGAATAAAAACCTCGTTTAGTCGCAATTTCGGTCAATAACACGTCGCCCCGCGCTACGTACGCCGAGGGAAAACAAATGAAAGCGCGCGCAGTCGGCGGGCAGGGACTCTGCAGCCCCATTTATCCGCTGCTGTTTTGTTACCGCAGTTTCGGACTTCCCGTTCCCTTCTCGCGGCGTTAAAATCGATTCGGCGGCTGGACTCAAAGAGGAAGTTGAACGAGGGGGGGAGCAAGGCGCAGGGGGGGGGGGGCGTCGCGTGCTTTATCCGCACGCTATCTGATTCAGACGGAGGAGCGTGAGCTCGATTCCAGACCCGACGAAAGGAAATGTGTCGCGTGGAATGGAACATGAAAGAGACGGCCTGAAACAGTTCGCGCAAATGAAGGAGTCACATCTCCTAGACGACCGAGTGACTTTTTTCTAATACGGACGGCGACTTCCGGATTGATAGGAATGAATAATTGCCGAGTCAGCTCGCTTTAATATTGATGACGGATGAAGGGAAATTTCCCGGGGATATCTAATTGCTCTATTTTTTAATACTTCGCCCCTTTACAATATAAATCATACCTATAATTAGCTGATTCTTAAGTTTACTTTAATCATTCGTTTATATTTTTACTTTCTTCATTATGACATGCATTCTTTTTAGGTCGTAATTTTCCCTTTTAAAATTTACTTTTGTTTACGAATTTAAAAGACTATATTTCTAATAGGTCGAAACAATATATTATAGGCACACCAACAATCGATAAACGTATTAATTACATAGAACGAGTGAACGGGTTTCCCTGAACTTAAATGGAAATATCCTTTTAAGAACGTTTTCAATATTCTCAGTTTTAAGAGACATTTATGCATTATATGGTTCATACAGAAGTGTTTTATCATAATTTTTATACTATAATGTTTATTATACTATACTTAAATTCATCTTTCTATTATTGAAATAACCCTTTGTACTGTTTCCAAATTATAGTAATTCATTATCATCCCAAACTCTTGCGGCATTATTGGTCCGTATCTGTTACCAACAATACCAACCTTGTCGTTCGGATTTTTCATTGTTCTCAAGTAGAAATCATTGTTATACGATTGCGGTCAAGAAGGTCCTGAAACAATTACGGGACCTCCACACTAATAAAACAAAAGCCCAAACTTCTTTTCACACCACAAGGCCCTAAAGAATCGGCCTTCCTCTATTTACAACCCGACAATGACCAATAACGGAATTCCTCTTAATTTTTGCAGGCGCCACGTCTCCGATGTCTGCCCGCAGTTTTCCACCCTCGTTCTGGAACAGCCACTACCAGCCTCCACCACCTCCTCCCCCTCCACATCCACACCCGCACCCACACCACCACCCGCACCACCTCCTGCCTCCTCCTCACGCCCGCTATTCTCCCTCCACGGCGGGTCCATCCACATCTGCAGCTTCTGTTATGGCCCCGTCCCTCGACCTGTACCATCCGCACCACCACTCCCACCACGCTGCACCCGGACCTTCCTCTGCTTCCCCATCTGCACCCCTCGTCGACCCCGCTTACCTCGCCTGCCTCCAGCAGCCGTCGACGTCCACGGCGCCGCCTCCGCCACCACCACCGCCTCCGCACCATCCACCGCCGCCTCCTGATCCGTGGCACTACGCGGCGGCCTCTTACTACCATCACCACCACCATGCAGGAGTCGGTAAGTGAATTACCTCTTAGTCTGCAATGGTAAAATACCTATATTAATATATCAAAATTAATATATTACGTTATACTTATCTTTATATAATGATACATTTACTTTCTTTATAAATATATATAATTTACACAATTTGACAACGTTTCAAGTTCACTCGCAGATATCAGAAAAAAAGACTAACTTGATGGACACATTAGTTGGCTCCTACCTAAGAGAAATATCAATAAGATGATAACGTACACAAAAGGTGTTAATGCCAGAGTACTACTGAGAATAAAGTACTCATTTTCTGGAGAGGTTTGAGTAGTAATTAAAAGGTTTCCTCTTTCATCAAAAATTCAATCAAAATAAACGAGAAAATTAACAAAACAAGAGATAATTGTGGATTGTGAGTGGATCTCAGCAAAACCAGCGACAAATTAGACGAGTGAAAAAGAATCCGAGGAAAGAATTAAAGAAATTTGTGACTTCAGGAAAACTTGGGTACATGAAGAGAATCCTAAAATGTTGCTAAGTTTTTAAGTACTGGAATTTCTAAGTCGAAATGAATATTATCGTGAATTGTAAAATATCTACCATTGGGTTTTAGGAAATTTTTCAAAAAAAAATATTTTAATAATTCAGTTGAGTGATCCATCTATTGCCCTACCAATTTACTAATTAAATCCATAAGGAATAACAGCTCCTCTGCCAATTTTTTAAGTGCCTTATCTAAACATCTACAATTCTATCAATAGGACTTGGAATGGCAGCGGCAGGGTACCATCCACACCACTTACACCCCCAGGCCGCACATGGAGGAGCTGCGGGCCCCACACCTTCGACCTCCGGAGCGGGGGCAGGGCCCAGCACTTCAAGCGGAGGTGGTTCTGTCGGTGGGGGCGGAGGAGGAGGATCCCGGTTCGGGCACCCGCACCACCCCCACGCACACCATGCGCACCACCAATACGGCTCCTTCCTGCTTGCGGCGGCAGCGCAAGCAGCGGCGGGCGGGGGCGGAGGAAGTAGTTCCGGGGGTATGGCAGGGGGCAGTGGGCCCTCGACGAGTTCCGGCCACGGCGACCTCTCTGGAGGAATACCAGAGTCTAACTTCGCTTACGGCAACATGGGAGGTGAGTTATTACGAAATTGGACTGAACCATGACGTAGCTCTCTTTGTATTTAAAACTGCAGTGTACCACAATGGTCTGCATAAAATTAAGCTCTCTGTCTCTTCAGCAAGCTATCATTCCATTGGTTCCTCAAATTGATATTTAGATAGACTTCTGGTGGTTTATTTCAAAATCTAGTCTAAGAACGATAGAACGAATTTTTCATATGAACTCTAAATTCGCCTAAATACTTAGAGAAAAAAATTGGATCAAAGATACATACTTGGCTCTTTAACACTAGAACAGCGGATGGTGTCCTCAGGACACCTCGCCCATGAAAAAAACACACCATTTTTGTAATTTGTATCATAGAAAAAAATCGTTTCGTGACTTTTAATTATTTAATATTCTGCGTATTTCTACCAAGTTTTATAATTATTGGAACATTTTCATAGGAGATCCTACCACATACCCCCTAGAACAGCGGAGGTGTCCTCAGGACACCTACGTAATATTTACTATTATTTCTTATTATAAAACCTTCATTGTTTTATATTAGAAGATCTTACGAATGTACTTTGAGATAATATTGCTTTTTACTATTATTTTGTCCCCGTTCTCTAAAATTAATTAATTATATTGTTATGTATAAACATTTGAGGTAGCAATTCTAATGATGATTTGAGTTGGAAACATTTTGCCTTATATTTTCTAATATTTTCATTTATAAGATACGTTTCCCATTTCTATTTTCGCAATTGACTAATTTGTCTTATATCTTTTTGTGACACTCACTCATTGAATATTGCCAGGCTTGCTACAATCCCGTTACAAAAGTGACGGTGAATGATCAGCTTTTTCCCAGAAAGTGTAGATGTCTATTCACACAATTTATTCTTGATAAACATGATAAATATGTACTTAAGTTTCGGTTAGTAATGGATTTTAATTCCAAATATGCATAGAATAGATTTCCATACGTTGTCGAGTTGGAGGATAGGCCATCTTCCTGAACCATGTGGTCATGACCTTGATGGGACCTTTCCTATATAAAAGGAATTAACCTAATGACCGATAATTATTTTAAATTAAAGAAACTATTTAAAAGGCTGAAAGAGGCAGGTATTTTTTATCTGGAACATAGAACAAATTGTGATGAGAGTCGCTGGAGTTGAAAACCAGCAAAAATCTGCAGTGAATTCCGATGTTGTTGAAAAATGAAGAATAATCCTTCTTTATAAAATTAAACCGAATAAACATGTTCTTCTCGCGATTTAGATGCTTTCTAATGTCGTATTTGACAGTATTAGTAAAAGAAAATCAGCCGCGGTGACGTACCATAATTGTACAAAAAGCGGCGTAGTGGACCAAATGGCGCGTAGGCACACGGTGAGACAGACTCACGACGTTGCCTAATGCATTCTTTTTACATAAAAATTGATCTAGCAGAAGTCAATGTATAGGTTATTTACAAGCAGAAAAGAGGTCGCCAAATAACCAGATATAGATTCTTGCAACGAATCGCAGATAAACAAAGTAAAACCTGAGCTGTCTAAAGAGATCTCAAAAAGGACCTAAGTAAACACTAAATGCACGAGACATCATCCAATGAAGCCACCGATATCTGTTCAAAAGAAAATACAAGTGAAATATAGCATCAGATAAGTATAAGAAGTGCAAGGAATAGGTCAATAGAAACTGTAACATCAAGGAGATTTATGTATTAGCTTCGTGGAAGGATTCTATGGAGTAATTATTTCGTGACAGCATCATTGTGCTAAAAAAGAAAAATTAATATAATTGCGTATGCAAATAACATTTAAGGTCCAGTTTGTGTCTTAAACCTTATTTCTAGTCTTTTCGTTGTGAAATAAAATCAATGGAAGGTACGTGAAACGGTAAAGTTTTATTACGCGAGTTTATTTTTTCTTGTACCCCATGTAAATTGTTGTTAAAATTGGGTAATTTTCAAAAGTTATTCAAGCAAATAATTATTTTATCTCGAAAAGGCTTTATATTAATTTATTCATATAATTTATTTCTGGCTTTACTGTTCTGTATATTTTTATATCGGAATATGAGTCTCATGAAATTGATTGAACTCAACAACAATTTCTATATTAAATATGTAGCAACTATTTACCTCATGATCTGCCGATAAATAAGTACCCATACTTAGTTATTAATTTTTAAGCTTATAAGGAAAGACTAGAAATTTAAATACGACTGCCTCATTCAATTTAAAAGAAGCGCAAGTGTAGGTGTCCTGAGGACACCTTCCGCTGTTCTAGGGGGGTGTCCGTTTCCCGCTGTTCTAGTGTTAATAGATATTGCTGTATTAGTATTATTATGAATGATTAGGGATCAGAAAACGATAAAATGTTAGAATTGTAAAAGTTTCTACGCAAACCTAATTTTTAGCACGCTAAATAAATAGTTATGAATCCATTTTTTATTTTAAGATACCAAAAGCTATTCATGTGAGCAATGAATTGTTAGAATATAAATATTTCAGTAAAATAATAATCTTAGAGCATGAGGTTTGAAGAGTTATTCAGATGAATATGTATTAATTTAGCGTAATAAACAAAGGAAGTTGACGTTAGACCATTGATTAATTCGTACAATTATTAAAAATTCGTCGTCATTACGTCAGAGCAATAGGCAACAATCGTAGAAAATCTTTCTTGAGCTCATCAAAGAACCAACAATCAGGCTAACAGTCGCAATTAAGTAACATTGTCGTCCTTCATTGTAAGCGGTAACACACGCGCGCAACAATGACTAAAAATCAACTTCCCATCCTCGAAAACGGCATTTCTGACAACCTTCCTTCATTGTAGGGCAAACTTCGCGACGAGATAAAAACAGCTCGGGGCATAGCGCTTTTAGGAACCGAGGGAAGAAAAAAAAAACCAAGCCCCTCCTCCGGGTGAGGGCGGCGTTGCGTAAAGGGTTTGAGTGGGTGGCGATCCCCCTTCTCATTGGCTTTGCTCGCTATGTCCTTCCTCGAGTAAAGGGATGAGAGGGCGTCAGGTGGGCACCGGTAATTGGGCCTCTCAATCTTCCTTCTGGGAAGGCATGGACGCCGCTGGAGGAATCACAAAAAGCACCGCCCGCTTTTTACCCGCAGGAAAAAGAAGTCGGCGGCCCTCGGGAGCCTATATGCTCCCTTAAAATGCGGGCGGAGCGAAAATTTTAATTGCCTAATTGTTAAAGTTTTCGGATGCGAGATGACGACCACGCCACCTGGTTCCAACGGGGAAAAAATTCATTATGCGAGGCGGGTTGCATAACGACGGCCGTTTTTGGGATCTTTTTCTGGATTGGAATGCCGCTATGACGTACTCCACCTTTTAATGACTTTTGGAATTTGTCGTGCAACATACGACTTCTCTTTTCTCGACCCATTTCCGTTCCATCGAAGACGGTTTCCACGGTTTAGCGGTGGTGTAACTGATTTCTGTACCCAAACCAAAGTTTCGATCCGATTCCGTAAAGAATTTATCCATGTCCTGATTCTATTACAAAATATTATTTCATTACCCATTCCCTAATTTTCACTTTATAATACACCCATAGCTTTTACAATATCTTAAGATTATTACGCACGCAATCAAAACAATTGATAGCATTAGTATTATTTGGTCACCTAGGACATAAATGTCCACATACAACAATATATGTGACAAACACTTCAGGACAAAATTTTTTCTAACATTTAAGACATTGTTATTACAAAAATATCAATAAGAATGTAAAGAAAACAAACTATAGGATAGAATGTAAGAGAGTGCGTTGTGAATTACAAAATCCTTAATTGTAAGATTAAAGATTTGATTAATAGTATGAGAAATTATATTTTTAATGAAGGTACAAAGATACAAATATATTAAAATTACGTAAGGACAGGATTAAAACGTATTAATCATTGACAACAGGAACAGAAATTAAAGTAAATAGATTTTTCGATATAAACATTCTCGCTTAATTTCTTCGATAACGAATCTAATACGTCAATAATAACGAATTGAAGGACGTAATTATATCGTAATTAATTCCCAAATCGTTGTAGTTGGATGAATCGAAAACGTCCTAAAACAGTAAGCACCTTAACGACTCCCCAACAATGAGCAGATAAACGACAGCAACAGCATTGTTGTAAAAATTACTGAATCGAACTGCAACGTTACCGAGCAACAACGAGCGGACCTAAATCATTCAAAAATGAACGATCAAACGCGAGAATTCTCGGGAAAAAGGAGGCGGAATAAAGCGTGGAGCAATAGAAAGAGCTAAGGGATGAAAGACTGCGAAGACCAAAAAGAGATGAAAGGAGGAATAGCCCTTCATCCGGGGTCATGAATATTATTGGAAAGAAAGCGTTCTACGGCGCTTTGCATTCTGGAGCACCGCCGTGGGATTAAGGGAAGATCGGACAATGGTGAGTACGGCAATGGCTGAGTGAGAAACTCATAGCTCATCCCCGAAGCAACCCCTGATGATAAATGGAAAGAAAGGGTGGGGGAAAAGAATTTTCGATTCGCAGACTACACGATCGTCCCTTCCCTCTTCAACAATGGGGCCTCGGAGGTTATTAGAGGCCCTCCAACCCAATTTCCCTTTTCCTCCCATCAACCCTCTGGTTTAATAATAACGGGCTCTGAAAGTCATTGAGAGTATAAAATGAGAGTTCCGTATATATGTTGGATCGTCATCACTTTCCTGAGACGACACTTGACCTTCTGCTAAATGGATTAGGTTTAAAGGGTGGACTTTTAATTACGGACCGAAATGAGGGGGGGTTGAAAAAAAGAGGGTTGGTTTGTACTCTGAGATATCGCTTCCGAAAAGGATCAAGGGAAGAAATGAAAAGGTAACAGGTTTAAGGGCCCAATTGAAAGTTGCGATTCGGAATCCGGATAAATCACCAAACAAACATCGTCCGTAGAAATAAATGGTCGAAAACTGGAGCTTACGTAAATGATTGTTGAGTTATTAAGAGGATATGGGTAGGAAACGCAATATAATAAATACGTATATGTATTGTGTTCATAACAATTGGAAATATGAGACAGTAACTTCTGCAATAAAGCTACATCAATATCTTTAAATGGATCAGGCATGAAGATAATTTCAATAGAATCAATTATCGAAGAGAAATTACAAATGAGTGTTGTTCAAATAATCTAATAAATATATAATGTAAATAAACAATCAGTGAGATTTAATAGATCGATTTACCTATAATTGCGAGAATACGCGTGAGCGAGCTTCAATTTCCCATAACTAACAATACCCCTACGTTTCTATATGATTAAAACAATAGGTAAAAGCATGTAAATTAGAGGAATATGATAAAATCTTTAGATAATTTCGACAAAGAGAAGATTCACTTTGTAATAGAAAGACGACAAATAAGGAAGGTTATAAAAAAACAACATAGGTAAACAATTAGTTAATACATTGACGAAACGAACTCGATAACCTGAAAATCATTCATTGAATAAAATTATAAATCCTTAATCCTCAGTTGTTATAGAAACATTACCCTCAATTACATCGTTACCGTGTCAACAGTGGAAAACCCAACAATGAGTACAGCGTAGCTAGGTAACAATAGAAGTTGCTTTTTCAATGACCGCTCTCCCCCGTCCCTCCCTAAGGTTGCATCTTTTTATCTTCGTACCCTACGGCATCTCCTTTACTCTTAGGAGTTCTCAGATCTCCTTCATCTTGTTTCCGAACCCTTCCACAGCTTCTTACGTAAACTCCGTGCGTCCACGAAAGCGCGGAAGGAATCCCACCGTCCCATTCCACCCGATGGGATAAGAAAGGGATGCTTCGGAAGTAAAAAAAAATCCAAGGAGCTGTTTTAAGCGACTTCCTCCTTATTATCTTCCTAGAGAATGGACTCTGAAGGGAATGGAAGCGGAAAAATTGGAGGGATGAATTTTTCGGAAGAGATACAGGAAAATCCTCATTGGTATATTGGCAAACAAGAAATTAAGTGCGGACGAAAATGCGCTTACCTAAAACGGAAGTGAAAGCAACAAATGAGAATGTTTTTTCTCCCAGCTCAATTTTAATCAAAGTCAATTAGTCGAACAAAGATTTACAACAATGGTAAATGTAACGGAACGCGACAAAAATAAAAGTCGATATTGTTCAAAAACGTATTAATCGTTGATTAGTCCAACAACGAAAATTGGGTATACTTGGCTCACGATGAGCTTTCCTTTAATCAAGGTAAACCGTACCGATATAATTTTTAATTCTTTTAGAAATAACAGGTTTTCTTGCCTTTGCAATCTAGAAAATGAATATTGTGTAGAAACGAAGAAGAAAGGATTATTAGTCAAAAAAGAGCAAATCACGTGTGTTTTAGCTCTGAGGAAAGATAAAATATAGTTCAACAATCAGGACAGCAATTAAGATGAGAGAGTTTCAACAATGAATATGAGTTCCTATTAATTCAGATCCTAGGCCAATTCGAATATAGATAGAAAAGGAAATTCTGATATTCTGCGGGAGTACTTTACAACTCTAAATTGTTGGTTTTTTCTCCTCATATAATAATCAATCAACAAAAGTCTAAAACAATCTTATTATAGGGGACAACAAAAATGAAAACTTATCATTTTATACCCCTTCTATTTCCTATATAAAAAAGATGAATGAAAGTCGTAGTATGTTAGAAAATAGAAGCGAGTAGGTTGAGTACTCCGAGAGGAATTTCATTCTAAACGGGACACCGTTTCGGCCTTCTCTTAAAGTAGCAATTCCTGGCCACGTGGCGAAGGTCTAAGGATTAGATTGTTTGGGTTTCAATTTCATCCAATTGCTATTCCCTATGTTCTCCTCTGGCCCATTCACGTCGTAGCCGATTATCCGCGTAAGCACCTTTCGCTCCGGAGGCTGGAAAGTACCACATCGAACGCTTCTCTAAACGTATCCAGTTTCCCTTTAATAAAATTGCAAGCGATTGCCTTGGAAACGGCTGCCATTCATTTTACGATCGAATCCCGATAGAAAAGAGCGATTGAAAAGTAAAGAATGCTTTGAAGTGACGCTTTCCTTTTTCACGAGGTGGAATAGAAAATGACTGCCATTAACCCGCGACTTTTTCCAGATGAACAGCTAGGGTAAATGATTAACATCTGTAAGTTGTTTGAATACAATCAGTAAACAATAAAATCATTGTTGTGGAGGGGCGTTGTTGTCATTATACAAGAATAAAATTGGAGTAAATATTATACGCAACAAATAAAAACAACAATTACATTTAACGAACGAGATAAGCTTAATTTTAGATTTGCTTATTAAATCGCCAAACTTAAAATCTCGCTTATGTATTTATATTCTGTTTTTATTAATCCTTCGGAATCATTTTTCGTAGTTAATTTCGTATAATTTGTGACTTAGCAACTTTCTTATTGTCACTCTAAGCAGTAATCTATTTTTTATCAATGCGCATTAGACTCTCAACGTAAATATACCCTTTGAAAGCAGTATATTCATTACCTCAGCAAAATACTAATCGTACCAAAATGCGTTCACCTTTCGTGGGTTAAAGAAAGTATCGCAAGTTGTCTGCCCAAAGTCCATACGATATGAAGAAGTCTAAGATATCTTAAATATGAAGATGAATATCTATATGTTTTCAGTAAAACCAGATCCATCGCCGAAAATGAACTCGCAAAAATTAAGAACATTCGATAAAATCTAATCTAATCTTTAAGAGAAACCACACTCCAACCGAGGCAAAGATACAAATTTTGATTCGTAATTTCAAAACAGGAAAAGGGTAGAGTTTGACCGATTATTGTGCACACAAAGCATTGTAGATTACGTGTTGGGCTGGATTCAACCGATTTCACCTGGATTTAGCATGATGCACAGCACATTACTTTCAGCTTATTCCAGTTGAAAATTGGTTTTGATTTTATGCTAAATAATCGATGCATGTATACTTAAAAAAAGAACTCGTTTAGATTATAATGAACGAGATCTTTTACGCGCAACAATCAATTTAAACATTTAATTGTTGCGTTCGAAAGGCCGAAATCCCATTCATTGTTAGAAATTAACAACATCGAGCGAAAATTGTTCGGAACAAATGAAACAAATGAAGAGGCCATTCTTGATTTGTGATACTTTCCTAACGCCCCCATACTATCGCATGCGCAGTCTTCTACATCGGCCCTTTTTCTTCCTCCACCTTCCTCTATCCCTCTTTCTTCCATCTTTCTCTTCCAAAAGCTCTCCTCTCCCACCCACGTCTTCTGCCGAGGGTGAAACCTAATATATTTCGCATCAAACGCTTGAGAGAAGCTATTATGCGGTGTCATTCTGAGCCGTAGCGCCAGAAGGGGGAGGGATGGTTTGGAGAAGGGGTGAGTGCGTTACCCTTGTACAAAGGGCGGAACTTAAGGTCGACCAAAACACGGTCTCTGGGAGGGCCGGTGGACATTTATTCGCGGAGGGATGGGCTGAATTCATGCGAGGGGATGGAGTCCGGTGTAATGGCTGTCGTTTGGGGGAAATTGCGCAGGGCGGTTTTTGCCCGCGAATGGGGTTTTAGGGGGGCTCGATTGTTGCTCCGTATCCATGGCGACGCTTTTTTTTGCGATTCTGTGGACTCGTGCGGTTTTTCTTCGTGACCTCTGAACTTTTAATAATGCTGTTGGAAGCGTTCTGTATCGGGGATGAGTGGGTATCTATATTTATATTCATATTCCTCGCTGGTCTTCCTGAATGGTATGCCTCATTCCTTCTCTAGATATCTTTTCGCGTTGTGATATGGGTTTGAAGCTCAAATTGAACTAGTGCTCGTAGATCACAATAGGACTTTCCGGGAATCACTAAGGGATTATCTTCACGAATAGAGTTTTATAAGAACTGAATGACGCGGATATAGAGCTAATAGAAGCAAAAGAATAGTACATGTATGTATTTATCTAGAATAAGAACGTTCAGTCATGTTAACAACTTGAAGTGGAACTTTATTCAGGTGACAAAAAAAAACTTGAACATAAATAGTTCAATATTATATGTGTATAATAAGGGTATAAGATAAGGGGAAAGCTACTAAATTTACATAAAAGTGGTAGGAATTGTATGAGAATGATTTTTTTCTTCCAATTTATTCACTCACTAACGTATATATAGTGCTAGAAGTACGGTCAAAAAATTCATCATTTTACGCTATAGCGAACCTTTACAAAGGGCAACCTCATTCAAATTCTCTCAAAGACGAGCTTCCACTTCTATGAAATCTACTTCCATGAAATTTACATCTAAAAAGACATTCTGTAAAATGTAAGAGGGGTTGATTTCAATTGCATCTAGGTCGGGAGAGCAATAAATTTACATTTGCAGGAAACCGACCAAATGCTATATAGATCATCATCAATTACCCAAAAGTGAATTCACAAATCCTGAATTTTTTACGTGGCCTGCTTTTGAACCCCTTTCCTTCATTCGAACCATATAAAAAATGCGCGAAAGAAATTAAGGTTTTTTTTTCAAAAGGTCACCTGAAGCAAGGAATTCGCTTATGAATCTTCACCTCCTTAAATTTCCGGAAATATGCCCTCGTTTTCTGCTCAAAATTTTTAATATGCCAGGATTGCTTTCTTTTATGCGACGAACGCCCCGAAAACCCGTCTCATTTCCTTATCTAACCTTAATTCCTCCTCCATTACGGAGTTTACGGACGGTTAGTTTAATTGGTTGGTAAAAGTGCGCTGTAAATTTGGGAGTTTAAACGACAAAAATCGCCTAAAAACATCTGCACTCGAAAAGTGAAAAATTTCTTTTTTTATCGCTTTCCGCTCGTTATGTTTACCCGATTTCAAAGGAGAGTCCAATTTCTTTATTTTCGGTAATTTGGGAATTATCGCGAGAGAAGATTTCCGGTAACGAGAGAAATAAAATCATCCCAACGCAAATTATACATGCTAACTTTCTCCATTTGCGTAATTCATGCACGTAAGAGATGGTTGCTATGCTAATGCTCGTAGTTACGCTACTTAAAGACGAAAGCTCTATATGCTTGGATGCGAATTTAATTTTTAATTACGCGGTGCTCTTTTTAAATGCCCGTAAGTGATATTTATTACCCTTCGGTCTAATTAGAAGATCCGGATTTTTTCCTTTTGTATAGTAGTAAAGTTTTCTTGAATACCACAGTAAGATTTCCTTGGATACCAAAGCTATCAACAAATCTCCTAAACATTGTTAGAACAATTTTACGTGTATCTACTATTATGTCTAGATTATCAACTGTTCACAAAATACGTTATTAACATATTTTCCAAATATTAAACTTAATAGTAAAGTATAACAAATATTAGGATCGTTCCAAGCAGTTTTAACCTAAACAGTCAAGAGCAAACATATTCTGTGAAGTTTAGGATTCCCTTTGTTTTGGAATCTTCATGATAAAAAAGGAGGATCATTTTTTTGTCATAATGCACACGGATATTGAATAGAGTAGGAGAAATAGTCTCTTGCTTTTTTTCGACTGAAACTAATGTGTTCTTTTAAGTTTAGGCATTTTAATAAGTAAATTATATGAATTTTAACAGTAAAATTTTTTAATGCTTAAATTTGTATTGCATTTCCTAAATCTTTTCTACAAAAATAATTGAAAAATTTCCTCCCGTAGTGTTAATAAATAGAGTCCAAACTTTATCCCCGAAATATCTACTTATTACCACTAAATTAACCCAAACTGCGCCAGAATTTCCGTGCAAATACTAAAACCGAAAATTGAGCAAAAATTTTAGCCATAATTACGCTGAAAATGATGATTAACCGGATGGGAATTCATTCCGCTAATGATGAATTATTACACGAATCTAATCGTGAATTAGCCGCTTGTGTACCACATTCACGGTCGAAACGTCACGACTTGGGAGCTAATAATTTTTGCTCGACACCGGGTACCGTTAATTCGCTGTTGGTGTATTCACTCTCCTTAATATCTTTACCGACAAAAGTTCCCCTATCCAAAGAGGAAACTTGAAGGATGGCTCTTGCGACCATATATGGCTACCGCAAGCATCCTCACGAAGACTGCAACGGACAGCTGACTTAACCGTGCATCATTGAAATGCGATGACGGTTGACGATATGTGAGAAGCATTTGGGGCGACGCGAGGTTGTTTTTTGTACTATTCTATACAAAGTAATGCTATAATACTGACCCTTTGCAGGGGAAGGTAAGACCGGTAACAGGTAGAAGAACGGATAGAAAATGAAAGTAAAATTAATAAAGATATTAAATCAAATTCTCGCTGGTTTAAGGCCTTAAAAATCATCAAGATTTAAATATTAAAAATATTAACTTAATTTTTAGCAGATTCTAGTCTTTACAGATCAATTTAATTATTGACAAATAAAAGAGTCATAAAAAAAACAAAGGTCAAAACCAGGGTTATTAAGAGGTAACTCGGAGTAGCTAGGTAACGATACAGAGTTTGGAGATATGATAAAACAGAGACAAGAATATAGTCCCCGAGATTTTCGGGAAGATGCTCTAACCTCAAAACGAAACACTTGTAAAATAGATTAATGATATAATATAGGTAGTGCCTATTATTTTACATCATAGTGAAAGTACATTATCTTTTGCTGTAAGTGGAACAGTATATGTCACTTGGACTTAGCATTTACTAATATAGAAGACATCAAATGTAAGAACATAGCAACAAGAATCTATTTATCTAAAAATTAGAATGAAAATTTGACATAAAAGTAAGATTTATTTAATTTAACAACGGATATAATACTTAGGAATTGTTCACAAACAAACAAATTCCATATTCAACATTTTTCACATTATATTCCATATATTTATGTATTTCACGGTTTTCTGGTTCCGGGTGCATAATTGCATATAATTTTTTTCGGATAAAATTTATCAATTTATTAATTAAAACTTTAAAATTAATCTCGATTTTTTACAAGCAAAGATACTTAAATATCCTCATCATCTCAATATTTATAAAACCAATAATTCTCCCCCTATAACGAGCCGATTTCCGTAGAAGTTTCGAAATCCAAAATCTGCTTGAAAAAAGAAAAAGCGGAATTGGAAGAAATCTATTTTTAGCGCACATCGTCCCATTTTATTTCCTCGAAAGCGTAAAAGGCATAAATCCGAACGCTTCATCTGAAACATTTCCTTTATTCCTCTAAAAAAAATTAGTATTTAAGAGATCTCGTTCAGTTAATCTAGTTCTTTTATGGAAAGACAAAGAAGGCGAAGCCAGTTCCTCCTCCTCATTTCTTAATTTAGAACAGCGGAGTAAGTCTCTCCCTTCTTTTTCCCCTCCTCCTACCATTTATTCAAGAACTTCCATTCTCCAGAAGTTGCCCTCTGTCATAAAACTTTCCAGACTTAATTATTCGTCCTGTATCCCTCCCTTTTATTACACTCTGACGTTTCAAGAACAATTTTGAATAACTTAATTTCGTAAAAATACTCTAATAATATAACTTTCCACGCCCTCTATCGTCCGTTAACTTTTTAAGGGATAAATTAAACATATCGTTGCTATGAGATATAGATAATGGAATAACATGAATACAAAACAATAACAACAAAATGTATTGGGCTGACGATTAATTTATCTTTTAAATTGTTACTATTACTATTACCATGACTTTTCATATATGAACCTCTCTAACATTTCAATACTACGATTAAAAATATCATGAATGGTCAGCGTATACTCGTACATTTTCCAATAACCGGATGGTTACTATTACGTTAATAATTATAAAGCTAGTCATCTACTGTTAATATTCGTAGAAACCATGGAAACCAATATTTCCCTTAATTTTCGTATATTAAACGAAAATATTATTATGTTCACATCTTCAGATATACTTACTTTACGAACAAAGTTAAATATTATATAATATTACCGTAAGATAATGCTTCCAATAGAAATTATTTAATTATTTTTTATTATAAATGATTGTTTCTTTTAATTCTCGTAATAAAATAATTAAACTATTTATTACCTTAAATTCTACATTGAAAATTGTCCCTCATTTAGCTTTCTGTTGCGAATTATTAGTGATGAAGCACTAATATTGAGTGAAAATCGAAGATGAATATATATAAACAAATCTACCTCGTTATCTTCCACAATCCGCGACAAAAATGATCAACAAAAACAAATGAATCAATATTTTAATTAAGAAAGTTTCCTAGACCATTCTCGAAGCGCCAACTTGGGGAAAGCTTCACTAATTTTGACACAGTAAAATTTCGTCCAAACATCTCCCTCGAACCCCAGCCTCCCAAAAGAGCATATGTTGCACATCTTCCGATTTATTGCTTCTGTCACCCGTCGGGGCACAAGATACGCCGATAATGACCGGCTTTTATTGGATTTGTCGGGATAGGGACCGTGATACAGGGGGTGCCTAGGGTCCACACAGTGAGACCGCACCCAGACGAGGGTCTTGCCTCCTCGTCGCCATCCCAACTAATCATAGACGCGATTTGTCTTCCCCTTCCCGGCACCCTCCATTCATCGCGGGTGGCAATCCCACCAAAAGCGCTCTATAATCGCCTACCAGGCGTTGAATTCTCCGCAAGAGTTAGTGCCTGCGGGGATCGCATTGCTTACCGCCGCCGAACCGCGAGAGGGAAATGCGTGAGTTATGAAGAGGACAAATGGCTCGGAAAGATAGTCATAAGGGCGTAAATTCGGGGGGATATTCATTCGGAAATCCGCAGGGGCGTAATTGAAATATTCCGACCACTGAGACGATGATGAATCGACCCTCAAAATTTCGCCTGGAATGTCCTCGACTAATTAACTTTTCGTCGAGAGGAATGCGGGAAAAAATGCGGAAATTTTTAATAGACTTCGCCCGAAATTTCGCTCTCGAAAGCGGCCGCGGATGACCTTTTTCGGGATTGGGAAACGGGAGAAAATGGTCTCAAAAGGTCGATCTGTAGCTGCGGGGGATTTAGATCGTTTTCAATCTGCCCTATGGAGTTGGGTAATTAATGCTTAACCGTGGTCACCGTTGAGTAATTTACGTCTTCCCACGCTTCCTCTAGCCCTACAAAGGTAAAAGTGTCGTTTGACATATGAATGACATTCAAATGAGATTGAGCTAACGAACTAAACACACATGCGTATTCAGAATGCAGAAAGTAATACTTCTATTTATACTAAGACACTATAACTTACTTGTTAAAAAATTTTAGATGATTTTATTATAACGAGGTATATTTTTATCGTATGATGTAATGATGGTAATTAAATATGACTCGTATATTTTCGCAACTCGTAAGTTAATCAGAATTTACACTTTTTTAGAAACTAACGTTGAGTTGGAGAAGATTCAAATTCATCATTTTTGATTATATAAATTATTATAATGTTATATTGAATATATGCACTCAGGGATTGGATGTCTGGATGGAGACTGGATTTGTATTTTAACATGATATTTGCATTATAAAGGGAATTTGGGAAGTAGAATATCAAGATTAAAAGAATTATTTTGCTCTATTATTGCATCTAGCATTCTGATATTAAAATATAATTATTCTCGTAATTATTTATCAATTGATATCATAACAATTTCTTAATGCTAATGATGACTTTCTTTTCTCTTCTAGGAATTGAATCGAGCATGCAAGAGGCTGGCAAGGAGCTCTACTGGTTCTAAGAGCCATCGATCTGTACAAGACAAGTCGCGGAGGTCCACGGCTCCAGAACCTGTACACCCACTAGTGAAGCTTTCCTTCATAACTCTTTATTTTCTTTTGTTTTCGTTCCAAGAAGAATTTGATTTCTGGTTTCTCATAGGAATAGTGTTAAACCGTTTATGTAATGTACCATACAAAAGACGACAAGAGTCTACTGGTGAAAATATAAAATGTAAAGAAGATTACGACGCGTTGTAATTAATGCGTGTCAATGCGTGGCGTCCGAGCGGTTCAAAAGACAAGTGTAAGATAATTTATGAGTGTGTTTATAGGTTTAGATTAAGATGTTTATTCCGCTAGTGGTGCTTGTAGAGAATGTATATGTACCATAAATAACCGTTGATGTATAATTGAAAGTGTGCTGTAATATGATAAGAGGATATTGCAGTTTTACGAAAGGAACAAGTAAAGAATATCCCAAATAATGTTTTCCATTGACATTCTTGTCCCATAGGTGTACTATTCAACTAGTCAGCAACTGCATTAAAATGGATATGTGAAGGTTACAAAACTCTTGTTCGTGTAAATAATTAATGCATTAAAATAATAAACTTGAAGTATTATTTTGTGGTTATTTCCTACTCTCCTCTGTCCTTGTCCTTATACACTATATCAAAAATACGAGAAAAAATAAAGAAATACTGAATGACCTAAAAGGTAAAGGAAGTGAATCCAGGGAAACTTCTGTTGTCAATCCCTAACAAATCAATCTATTGTTAATAATCCATTTTCTATTAATTTTCTTTGTTGCACTTTCCTCCACGAATTTAACGAGAGAGTTAATTTCTCATTGGAAGCAAATATGGTCTCGCAAGTTATGTCAATTATTGAAGTAATTCTAATTAAACTATATGCTGCTAAAAGTATACAAATTTAGTTAAACAGTTGGTAAATTCATTCATAGGCATCGAGTACCGTTAAGATTTTGTTACGTACCTAGTAAGAGGAAGAATAAAATTGATAACTATCCCTTAAGATGTCAGAGCTGTTAAAAATAATTAAACTACATTATAAAATACGAAAGAAAATAGTTCCAATGGAGTGCATTGTCGCAATGCCTCACAACAATTGACACTGGAATTAACAATGAAGCTGAAGTTGGATATAGTTCGTTATCATGAATTTCTACTAAATGAACTGAGTATAAAATAATCATAAATAAAGGATGTTTCACTCGATATCGATAAACTTGGACTCAAAAAATGAATCCATTAACACCCCTACTATCATCAATTCATTGCTACTGCGTACATTAACACGAGTATCCTATAACCCGCGTTTAGGCGTGTACCTGGGAATTTTATATGAATGGTTAGGTAAAAGAAAACTGTATTTCTAACTTCTAAATACGCTTTCGGATACCACAATTTCAGTGAATCCGAAACACAAATCTGTTCTAAATACTTACGAATGAAGGGAGCTGAAACAAAAAACAGGCTGTATAAAGTTTCCCATTGAAAAACGGTTAAAAGTAGAAACCATTTTTACCTAAATACTACTCTACTTTAAAAGGATCTTTGAAAAGTGCAAACATTTAAAACGTACATTTCACCGTTGCATCCTATTCAAAAGAAGTACCCCTCCCACCCAATCTGGACGGAAGCCAAAAAAAATCAACGCGGGGTCGGGGTAAGAGAGGTTATACATAGTATATATAGGAGGCGCTGAAAGATATTTTTTTCGGGGATGATAGAAAACTCTTCCGCGCAAAAAAAAACACATCGTCATCCGTTATGCCACCCACACGGGCCTTTTAATTTCCCCGCCCTCTCCATCTAGCGGCGGACGCTCGATTTAGCGAGTCATAACGCGAGAGAAACGAAATAGCTTTTTTCCCTTCATTTTCCCCTTTCTGAAACGACCCGAAAAAAAGAGCTTTAAAGTGGAAAGAATAATTAATGTAATGAGATGCGAAGTGTGCCGTGTAATTTATTCCTCCGGAATCTGCGGTGCGGGAGGTCCTTTATATTTATATTTCGATTGCAAAGAGAGTGGCTATTAGCAGTCCAATTTTTAGGGAAGCTTTTTTGTTGAAAGGTCCCTTAATGTATTTTCGGGCCCTGAAAAGTTACGGGAAGGGTTGAGAAAACAAATTTCCCGAGTGAGTTAAGTTAGTGAGATAACTCATTCCAGTGCTGGCAGTCCATGGAGGTGGCCATTTTGAAACGCTGACAATGCTTCATGATATAAAAGAGCACAATATCACTTCATGAGGTGGATATGATGACGTTTAAACAATTATTGTGTTGAGAAATAATATGTGACGACTAAACAATGAGAAATTCGACATTCACAATGCAACAATCGGAATATTCATTATCTTTTACGAGTAACAATGGTGAATGAGGTAGACACGATGACAATGAAAGAACAATTAAAGGCAAAGTTCCCCTTTGCACATAGCATCTTTAATGGACAGTTAAAATGTAGTTAATACGTTCTTCAAAATTACATATCGGCAGTCGTGGCCGAGTGGTTAATGCGACTGACTAGAAATCAGTTTCCCTCTGGGAGCGTAGGTTCGAATCCTACCGACTGCGAACCATTTTGCAATTCTCGATACAAAGTAACGAAAGTAAGAAACCATGCAACATATCCTTTCCTTATGAATGAGTAGGAACAATGTGTCCTACGTTGGTTTGCCTTTCTAAAATACACACAAAACTTAAAATTTTATGAACATTGAATTTTTGGATATAAATACATTCATTAAAACAATAAACAGTTTTAGATTGTTTACATATTGTTGAAAACTTAAAATCACCATAAGTTTCAGTTATATCAGCCCAGTAATTAACGCAACAATAGAAACCATAGCTCACGATAACACCAGAGAATCTGAAGGCTTCTGATACCTTCGGAAAGATTGAAACCTAAAACAGCTGACTCTGTTAGAGCATAATCATCTGATCAACAGTTACAAACATATAATTCAATCTGATTTACAACGCGCGACGCGGTGCTGCAGATAGATAGCTTAAAACTCTGCCTTCCCTTCGCACCTTTTTAAGATATATTAAAGGGAGGCTGAGTTATAGCAGTAATAGATTATTCGTACGAGAGATATATTGAGGCGAAGAAGATTACACATAGAGCATAATTTAGAAAAAAGTCTGGAAGAAAAACGAATGTCCTTGTACTAAGTAGAGCATTGGGAGGATGTCTTGGAACTTAGGATGTATTCGTCCATTGCTTCAAATTGAGAATTGCATTTACGAACTAGAGAGTTTGCATGAGTGTGTATGAGTAAATAGTTCTATTATTTAAAAACAAGAAGTCTCCCAATTTTTATACTTTAAAGAAATGTTAAAAGCTATCAGAAGCAGTACATGGATTACATTTTGTTCATCTAATTAGTTCCTAGTTTAAAATCGTATTCATTTATATTTCATTTCGATTACAAGCCTCAGAAAAATAACATCATAATATTTTCAATCGCTTTTATTAGGGTTCATTTAAACTATCCATGCCTTCTTTTGATGGTAAAATTAACGTATTAACTGGGAAAATTAATCTAATCGTAAGTCAACCATTTGTGAGTTTTCCCGGACCGTTCTGTTATTCTTCGCTCTTTCTTAATGGTGATGAGACGGGTGGAACCCTTAGAAAATCTTTCGCCCTTCTGCACGAAAAAAGCACCAATATCCGCCGAAAAAACAAACATACCGACGTATGGATTTCTCCCTAACGCACGGAACTCCCACAAAAACAGTGCTGTATAACTTTCAGCTCTCCGTAAATTCTTCTATTGAAAGAGAACCAAACTCTGAAAAAAATCCCTTAAGAGGTCATTAAGTTCCGCTAAACGTCCTTACTTTTTTACGGTATTAATTAAGATACGTATTTAATTTTAAGGAAAGGAAAATCCTCAGTATGTCTCCGTTTGCTAACAATGAGAAGATTAGCTCGTCATTTACATTCTAAAGTGCAGAGATGTTAATTTGATTTCCAATTGGTGCTATTCCCCAAATATTCGCTAAGATTTCCAAAAATATAGATTTATAATTAAAACTGTTACGGACAGCGGCACTTAGAGAACGCATTACAATTAATTATTGATGACATTGATGAATTTCAAACCAAAATGGAATGACGTGAAAGTTGAAGTATAAAGTTTTTTTTTAAAGTGACGCTAGAAATAATATACCGTTTTGATTACTGAATAGTAATTTTACCGATAAATATAAGATAGCAATCTCAAGAGAATACGCAGATATTCATCGATAATCATCGTTAAATTTGAGCAGTATCAATCAATAATTAAACTAATTTCATCAAGTATAACGACATCAAAAGGGACTGTGATTGTTGGCTTTCGGCATTGCTACTTAATGAAGCAAAAAAAATTCACCAAAATATAGCGGACAACAATCCTAGAAAAACACCAACAATGTGTCGATCATGAGATTGTTGAAGTTCCAGCAGGTACAAAATAGAGCAACAATTAAAATACTTGCGTCAAACGCGAAAACAACAATTAATTGTTGCCTGTATGCATTATTATTCAAACAAACGCTGTAACTTAAGTTTCAAGTCTCATTTAGATCCAAAATTTCTTAATAAACAATAATGAGACTCATTAATGTCTCCAAACGGCCGCACACCGATAAATCTGCATATGTTTGGATTCTACGCGACACGTCCAAGGCTTCCCCACGGCACAGAACAGTACGTCGTCGCGTCCTTAGAGACACTTGGCCTAAAGGAACCAGAATAGACGAGCTGCAGACGTAGAAACCCTGAGTAGGAGAGGAAGAAGGGGATTTTCCCTAGACATCGGGACTCAATCCCGGCTTCTTTCCCCATTCTCGGAAATGAGTGTGGATTTCTCCTCACTAAGTTCCCGAAAGCGGAGGGAAAAAAAATGTCTCCTACGACAGCCTTCGACCCTCCGGAACTCGGCAGACGTAGGAAAGCCATTAACGGGGAAATAGACATTAAGAAGTGAAAAGTCCCCTTAAAAGAGGGTTTCGTATCTGCGCGTCTGGGAGGAGCGGTTGTAATAGGAAGTCGAGTGACTGATGACGCCCCTCAACAGTTGAAGAGCGCTTTGCGGATTGAGTTATCGAATTAGAATGGGCCGAAGAAAGCGGGTGTCGGAAACTTCCGAAATACCTACGAATGCCGTCATAAATGCAGAGAGCATAATTACGTTGACTTGTCGTTAACCTTCGTGGGAATTCATGCATAGGCATCGTCCTTTGAAACGGTGCACGAAAATTCGTCTTTGATCTTCCTCGTCTCGGTTTGGATCTGCCCGTATTCTACCTGCAAGTTGATTTGAACTAAACCTAAACTATTAGGTAAATTAGAAAAGAGATTTTTATCTCAGAAAGTCCCACAGATCTATTTCACCACAAGAAAAATAAATTACAATTAGTTTACTAATAGTACAGGCTACTTTTAATTCTTTACCACACTTTTATTCAATAAGTAGCAACGATAATCAACAATATTATTCAACGACACATAAACTATAGTAAAGGATATTAGTTACGTTTCGGACTTGAATAATACTGAATAAAGTTACGTATATTTTTGTTTACTCTATTCCTAAAGGCAATTATCTAGATGCGACACTTGATCATAGGATCGAATTCGATCTTTTAGTTGGCAATTTTTTTAAGTATGATTATGAGGCATGATAATAACTTGATAGGCTCGAAAAGAATTTTTGAGTTCATTCATATCCCACAATAAAATTGAATAAATTTTTTTGGGTATATGAAACAAAATGAAAATGTGAAGATGACAGTTTAAAATTTAACTCGAGAAACTACGTTAAATTCTCCAAATATACTTTGTTTAAAATCTTTATCCCTCTTTATAGCAGTGTCTTTTTTCTAAATAGCTTTCTCCTCAATCCATAGCCTAGAATCATGCTCCTTTACCCTTTAAACTGAGTGAATAAATCAGTTTAAATGCCATTCCTAACTATAACTACTATAAATACCTAGGGCAACCACGCTTCGTATTGTTACAGTAAAATTTACGACAAAAATGACTCAACAATCAAATACGCTTTGTTGGAAAGACCTTTATTACGTAACCATGAAATTCTGAGTTGGAAACGATTATTGACGTCAAATTGAAGGCGATGATTTCGCGATTGATTAATTATCTCCATTAGAGTTTTACCAATTATGTAGATAGCTGACCACAGCACATCTCCACCCTGACAATTATCCTTGCTGCATCGGGGATTGATTGGAATCGGCCAATAAATAAGTCAATTACGATGCCATTCCTAGAATTCCCAGCATGCAACGAAAAAACAATCGCCTTCCGTGGGTGGCGATGCACGAAGGTTACCATATCGCGTAATGTACGCAGATCGGTAATTATGCGGAATGACCGCAATATCATCAAATTCGCGAGAAGGTATTCGTTTTCATTACTCTGATTATCCTTTATCGAGTTGAATTCCTCTCGAATGCCGCCCCTGAGAGGGCGTTCTCCAACAATGAAGTATTTTACGTCATCCCTGAATTGACCGCACGAATTCTCTTTTTGTAAAATCTCGGCGGTACGAACATTTATTTGGTGGATGTGTTTCCATGGCGTCGGCGTTGTCATGGGAATGAAATGAAGCATTCGATCGATCGTTAAGTTTCGATTTATGAGCAATTTACATACTGCATTCTATGAACCATTTTCAAAACTTATTTCATTAAAATTTCTCCACAATTTTTTGGTTATTTGAAATTCAAAGAAAATTTGTGCTTTTGACGATAAGCAGGAACGGAGAGGGACTTTAATGTAGAAACACAACTTCTTCTAATTTCCAAGGTAACAATTATGAGAAATCATTAAATATTAAGTATAATGTTGTGGGAAAATAAAAATACTTCTTGTTGGGTATTCTAATAAGAAAAATTGGACTTTAACATAAAAATCAAACTTTTCGATCCTCATATTTACTGTTAGGCCTAAGAAATAATATTTGTATGAACTCTGGATAAAAACCCGTAGCTATTGTTAAGCTGTCGCCAATGGCAACCTTTCCACAGCCCTACATTGGATGTACATTTTGGCTATATGGACTCCAACAGAGCGTTGATTCATATTTTGGGTTATCATTTAAAGGAAAATCACCCAAGATAAGAAAAAAAAACTAAATGAACTCGAAATTGTTCCTATAAAAGTTGAAATTCAATAAAATATCTCAATATCAAATAATAAATTCATATCGTTCATTCGTGACTGATTAACCTTTTACTTATGCGATTAACGAAGAATAAAATAATAATCGGTCATGTTCAAAAAACTAGTTAAAGAACAATTCGCTTATAAATTGTTACCTTTTACAACTAATTATTATGCAAACATCACTCGATATAACGATAAGGAAAATAGATTCTCTTAGAGTACATTAATGACTCATTCTTTCCGTGAACGATATACAATAATAACAAGCTAAGTAAAAAGGTTGACTGTACAGTGTTTACTACTACAAACCAAAAGACGCTACGTAAAAAATTAGCATTCATATTCATATAGACCTAGATTTATGAATAAAAATCAGGATAGTATATATTCCAACTTTCTGCGGAACACTTATCAACTGTTAGCGCAACACATTATTCAATTGTTTTGGATACGGTAGCCTCTAGTACGACTTAAAAAGAAGTCCCTCTACTTCATCCTTCAAAACTCCCTCCCCCTTTTCAGAATTATATTTTCACCGCTTTTCAGCCTCAATTTACGGTCCATGGGGGACAGTCACACGTGGGGCGATAAAGCAGCACTCACGTCTTCTGGAGATTATCTCAACAAGAAAGATGACCCCTTTCTGCCCCATCCGTTGCCTACAACACGCGCCTCCCTTAAATTTCCGGCGACAATAAGTTTCCGGAAATAGAATTGTGCGGTGGTCCATTCCACGAGAGGTGGATGCGACACTCAAAACAAAGACTTTGCAGCTGATGTTTAGAATCAGGGAGATCCTTGGAATCTAACAGTAACCATGACTCTTTCGCTGTTGAATGAGGTACAGAAGTACAGGAACGTTACTCTATACGTCATAACGATTCATTTATGGAAATTCGTTATATGAGAAGTGATATATATGTAACAAAATTATACATAAATATACGTCCTATTATTCGAAATTATTCCCAATGAAAATGAACAAATAATCTATCCTGCCTTTCAAAATTAATCAAAGTTTCCAGGCGATATTTACTGCTGCAAATTTTTTTCTCAATTGCCTTAAGATTATAATAATTTTAATTAATCAAAAAGTCACCAAAATATGATCGTGAAAGTCCTGCATAGGACTAAATAAATATACTCAGCTTCTAAGTATTTCTATGAAAAACGTGATGGCAGTTGCTATGCAAGTATTTTCCGAATTACGCATTTGCAAGTAGTATTGCATCACCATTACGAACTATATAACGAAATACATCCCCTGCCACTCACCGAAAGTTGGCTCGCAGGGTATCTACATAGACATATATCATTCAACTTCAGAATGTTTTTTGATTCACTATACCTTACTTATCCTTAAATATCTTCTTAGTGTTCTCGTTAAATGATTCTATATAATACTATAATGATTTAAGCGTTTAAACTGGAAACAATAGTGAAATTATGCCAACGGAATTTTAAACAATAATACGCTGGAATGGAAATTGATGTGAAAATGTATTATCGATTAAAGAATGGTTAAAACGAACATATAGCGACCTAAATGTATCATCATGAGCACCATGATTATTTCGATAAAAATAAAAAATTTGGAAACGCTTTTAAATTCAACTGTGTACAACAATACGTGACAGAATTCCACCAACAATTAAAACTCGTCAACAATACGAAATTCAAATTGGGGGTCAACAATGGGTATTATAGTTCCGTCAACAATCGGAACTCCTCCACAATATTCAGTTCAACAATACTGGACAAACGATGCGTTAAATGATACAAAGATGAGAAAGAAAAGACAGCCGAGATCCTTCGAGGGCGGTGGTCTCTTGGAGAAGAGCTTTCCAGATAATAATGAAGCGTCGACATGGAAACTCAGATAGCCGTCGCGTAATACGGAGCAACCGATGAGTCCGAGATAAGACGTAGAAGGTAACCTTGTGACTTGGAGGCGGCGGATCATTAATTAAAGGCGGTCATAATCGTATCGAGGGGACACTTTGAGGGAGGCCTAGGACCACACAGAGAGAGAGAGAGCTTTGAGATGTTTCCACCATTGATGGCACTCCTGTCCGGAAACCATTACATGGGACGCGTTGGAAGGACGCTACATGCTGCCCTTTATCTCACACATCCTATGGCTTTCCCGGCTTCTCTCTCTATCTTTCTTGAGCTTCCATACCTTTACCCTTTGTTTTTAAACCAAGCTCATCCACTGCCATTACGTTATTATTTATTCTCTAATATTAGTTTATAAGACGTAATCACGTAAGAGATTTCTGTAACCACGAATGTAATATAAAAATATATCTTTAACCTGAAACTGAATTCGGTACACTTAGTTATCCTGAAAAATACATCGGAATTAAAAAGAAACTTCCCTCAAACTAAATAGAAAAATTTACATTGCAGAAATAATATAAGTCAACAAAAGTAGAGGTGAAATTTTTTCCTAAACCAACCTTCCAGGATGTGCTATATGAACCCCCTAATATTCTATGCACTGATCAATATCTATCCTACTATCTGTACGGATCATACACTTCCATAACCTACAATTATAATGAAAAGCACAGTCTAGATGTGACTTATACTTCGAATATTGAAATCGAAATATCGAATATATCGCAATTATTTCTAAAATTTTTGTAAATAGCTAAATTCTGCACCTCATTAATCAATGGATTCTCCTTCCAGTACGAATTATACACTCATTCTCAATAAAAACGTATTTTCTTCCAAAAAACCTTATTACCTCTCCTCAGTAGTAACCAAAAGCGAATCAACGCGCATTTTCCCTCTTTTCCTATAAATCTTCACAAAATCCTCACCTGTACGTTCTACACCTTTAAGCTCACATGTTGAGGACCCTATCTCTTAAATCATCCGCTTCCGATGGGGGAACACACGCGGGTGCTTATCTCTTACCAGAAGATGCTGCCCTCTGCAGATGGCGGATGGGTCCTCCAAAGGAGACGCTTTCAGGAAACTTTAAATCTTGCGAAAATAGGATACGGTTTCGTTTGGACCGCCGTAAATTAGACGGGAGTAGCAGGGAGGGGGTGTGGGGTGCGTGTGCCCGGAGAGGGAGGGGGGAGGATGAATCCTCAAGACATCCTCCTCAAGAGGTGTTAACAGTGAGTCTCCGGCGGTACATAAAGCAGATTTGCGGTCTGAAAGCCAAAATTTTCTTCTCTTTTGAGTCTTCGTCGTGGTAGATGAAAGCGTTCCGTTGTTTTAATTGATGGAGGATCTTTTTGGGCCTTTGAGGAGAAAGTTGGCTCAGGGTAAGTAAATCTGAGTGAGAGGATACTTTGGCGCCGTAGGACTCTGAAAGCTTGTTGAACCCTAAACTCATTCCTTACACAGATTGCTCGCTAAATTGCTTCTGAAAGGGAATGAGTCCACTATAGTCGAGGTGAGGTAGTCCAAAAGTTATCCTCGACTGGGAAATTGTGAGCATCAAACACAATGGAAGTCGTGATTCATACTGAGCCAAAGTAACATAAAAGCAACATTTTTCTTTCTTCTTTTGAATCGTAGATGAAAAAGGTACCGCATATATATTTTTGATATCATGAGTAGCTCTAATTGTGTTGCTAGCATGAGACTTAAACTTTATAATCGGTTTTCATTGTTATGTTAATTATTGACTCACTGATATCCTAACAATGACGAGTTTATATTATACGCAATGTCATTCCAAAAATAGTTCACAGTAAAGAATTGTCAAAGGTTTTAGTAAAAGGATATAGCATAAAAACTCTCTCACTAATATTTCATTTTTAATTTTCAATGATAAGTGACTGAATTATCAGCTAGAAATTGTCTTTGTAATTGTTAGCAAGAGGCTAAAAACCTAAACGACAAGAGACTCAGTAAGAGAATTTTGCCGTTGTACGCCATACGTTTTCTCTTAGTATTTTTGAAAATTTGAAGATATTTAAATGAAATAGAGCTCAAATGATTTGTAAATCAATGATTTTTTACAGGTAGATTAATAAACAATAAATATTTTCTTGATTAATCTAGTTAAGTTTTTTGCGATAAATACAGAAACGACATCAAAAAATCAAAATCCAACCCAAATAGCGTTCAACCAACAACTAAAAGGCATCTTAAAGCTAAACATTAATTAATTCAAGAATCAAGATTGCAACTGCAACAAATAAACAGAAAAATAACAACCAATTACCGACCTAATGACAGAGAGCTTCATAGCTAACAACTAAGCAATTAATTAACAAAACTTTTAACTATAATCAACAATGACAGCCCAAACATAAAACAACGTACAATCGACAATAGAAACGACAATAAATAACGACAATCCAACCCATAAACGACGCACAATAGACAGTTGAAAGCGAAAATTCAGGGTAATGAATCAAAATCCGTAATTTAACTCAATAACCTATGTAACTTTATTTAAGCCATATTGAAATGTATACGTGAGTCAACGTACACAATTAAGTATATTCAACAACGAAGCCCATAAGATAGTTGTGCGTTCGCATCATCAGATTTCATTTCCACCGCCTGTGAATCAGGTCCCGCAGCAATATACCTCACATTCCGCAACCAATGGGCGTCCCTTCCCTTCAATTTAATCTCGCGTATGCGAGTTATATCCGATGGCGATATGTCCCATAGCGGTTAACCTCAGCCCTTGATGAAGAGGGACGCTGGAGCTACCTTTTGACGCACCATGTCCACTGAAGACTGACGGATGCTAAACCACATTCTTTCTAATGAAAATTATTTACCCCATCCTCGTGATTGTATACAACTCGAAAGAATCTCAATTATTTCCCGCAAAGTGATAAAAATAAAAATCAGTCTCAAACCACATAAACTACATGATGGATGTTATTTACAACGTGTTTAAAACTGAAAAAATAATATATATTTTTCTCTTAAAAACGCACTCTAATGCAAGAATAACTAATTGACCCTCCCAATAATGCGAACAGTAATTGTTGCACTTAATAATTAACTATAACCTTATTTACAAATTGTCGTTATTTATTGTTTGTAAACTCAACTATATTAAAGAATAATGTTAATCTATTTGGATACTTATTTGTTTATTTGAAAAATAAACATGCGAGAAACATATCCTTAAGTCTACGTAAGCTTTGTTTACGTTATTGTTACATAAATTTATTTACTGATTTTCCTGTCGGCAAATTCCTGTTTTCAAATCAATCTTTCCATAAATATGATTTAATTATAAGTTAATGAATTCCGTATCAAGTCCTTATTGGGCTTAGCATGAATTAGGAATACTTTATTATAAGGCGGTATGATACGCTAAGGGGACGTAGTATCCATTTAGTGCCGCAGGCTGCCATGACCTGCCATCTATGCGTTGACTTTTTGAACTTTTCCCCTTCCGTGCTAGGTCCCTGAATTGTCCCCGGTTTTAAACATTTCGCCGATATTACTCTTAAAGTACGAAGTTCCGTTGGATGAGGAAGACTGTTAATGAATTTTTGTGCTTAATTATTAATGGAAGAGTTAATAATTTTTGATGAGTGAATAAAAATTCCATGGCAACCAAAGCGTTCAATATATATCGTACATTATCCTTCTCTTGAATACTAAATTTCACATATATATACAATATAAAACTCATAGATAGATGGGAGATGAAAATAGATTAATATTAATTCTGTTTAACATCCCCCTTCAGGTTTTAAAATCATGTCTTACCATTTTATTCATATACATTCACAAAAAACGAATTAATATGAAAATGGCGTCCATGGATACCAATTATTTATTTTCACGATACCCTTTGATTGCTCTGTTTATTTCTATGGTAACTCATAAAATTCGAGATCTTGAGAGAAGAAAATAAAATACAAATTGAAGAACGTGATTGAAATCTTTGTTTTGACTTACGGACAAGATAAACACAACTCCATTTGGCCCTTAAATGTATCAACCCTTTCGGTATATTTCAACGACCTTTTCACTCAAAATAAACGAAAAATAAGCTTCTAATGGAATAAAGGAAGGGAACGAGAAAGTATAAAGGATAGGGAAAATAAAGGAGGGAGTATGTGACGGTATTCCGTGAATTAAAATGAGAAAAGGCTAGATTGAGGAGGGAGAAGGTGACAGACAGATAGGGTCCCGACAAAGAGAGCATTGGACGGATATACTGCAAGAAAAAGGAGGTAAAAAGACAGATTTAAGGGCAACAGAATGGTGAGGAAGGATAGATTCCCATGGGGTCAATAGGCTGCGATAGGAATAGACTGAGAAGTGACTTGCTCACTGTAGAGGGGATGTAAGACAAGTCTGGAAGTGAGCGGATGCGTGGCATATGGATATGTTCGCAAGGTAATTATCTGCTCATACAAAGGATAACATGGTGAGACATGTCAATGGAACGCGAACCTGCACGGATCACAGTGAATAACTCCTCGCCAGGTGTTCCTACTACTGTACTTTGATGGATGGAATATTCTGCTTTTGTCTTTTGTTTTTCGATGGAAGAAACATTTTGATTATTTTCTTACACCCCTATGAGCTTAAGAAGAAATCACTTTTCGTGGATTGAAAATATTCCTCCAAATTGTCTCAATATATTACACGAATTGAATTTCTGCTACTAAAAAAGTACATTCATTCTCTCATTCAAAACTAATTCTCTAGTTTATTCTAAAAAAAAGGTCAGTGAATTCCTAATTGATCCCAATAGTTTATATATTTAGTCAGAATAAAATTGCAATTGTAAAACATATTTGAAATTGAGTATCATCAGAACAAAATACAAACTTGTTTATTTTCTTTCTCTTCGTTTATGGAACGCGTGGTTTGCTGACTCGATTTAAGTTCTTCTAAATCTTTCTCAAATCTCATAAATACGATACTTAATAATAATAGTACGATGTTATTCTACTACGTTAATTAATAATATGATCCTATTAGTATTAAAATTAATGAATTAATGAAGTACAAACATAGAAAAAACAAGTAAAAATAGTATAACAGATATAAGTAGTAGATCAAGGACATTCTCATCAAGTAAAGCCAAGATGTAGTTCAACATACTATACCCAGGCATTTTACTACCATCATTCGTCCATTGATGACGCAATAATACAGGCTAATTTAATCGCTTTTTAAACTACGACAGAACACTTTCCTATTTTCACCTGATGTAATTAGCTACATTGTGAAACAATATATTTCCAAACGCGTCCTTTGTATCAGGAAGTTACGAGACAACAAACGTTCAGAAAGGTCATACTAAAGGCTACAAGGGTAGCTTCGCACCTCAGGGCTCTTTGACTTTAATTTCGGTAAACAACAAAATAACACATATTGAGAAAATACCCAGTAAATTATCATCAGATGTTCAGTGCTGTTGTAAGAACGGTAACAGATTTTCCTCTCAAATAAGAACACCGCTATAACCTTCCGCTTCTTTCGGGAATTACCAATTGTTCTTTCTTGAGACGCGCGCTTATTCTTATTGCCTCTTAAGTCGTCAATTACGTCGGAAAACTGCTTTCTTTCGAGCGCATCCACCAGCCGCAGCTCACCGGTGATGAGCCTCAACACCACGACACCGAAAGTAGGACGGCAAATAAACACAAACAACAAAAGAGATGGACCCAAAAGAGACACAAATGAAACCCATACGGGAAACAAAAAACGCGAAAATTACACGAGAAAAGGAAGGGAATTTCAACGACCGTAGAATAAGAACAATTTGACACCCAAAAGGAAGGAAAACGCGGGAGGATTCGAGGGAAAATGAAAGAAAAGAGAACGTCGGGGAACGGGATACGGAAATAAATTGTCTGTCCAGTATAGTGGGTCTATCCTATAGCGCGTTTGTAGGGCCCACCGTGATGAACAACCATTACGAGAGATGGTGAGGGTGGCGTTGGCTGAATCCAATATCACGGGCGACATAGCATTCTACCCCTCAGACCATCCCCACCACGCCGCATTCCACAGGCAAACTTCTCCCCTTCAGCCAATATCCTTCTCTACTCTTTAGGTCCCTTTCATGGTCTCCGTCCCTTTATCATTGTCCTCCCTCTCATCTTCACCTTCATCCCTTTCCGACAGCGGAACATTATTCTGTCTCCGCCCTTCAATCTAGGACGCTCTCTGTTCGCTCCTACTACGTACTAATTCTCGGCGAATTTCATTCCTCTCTTGTTCATGTACGGTCCCCTTCGTTTATAATTGTGTGCGCGGTAACGGATCATGGTCGTTGGATCAAAGAGAAAACTTAATACCCTCCCGAATTTTCTTTAAAAAACTTCTCTGTAAATTGCACCTGTATACATTTAACGAACCTGTCCTGGTTCTTTGGTTATGTAATAGTTATTTGGTCGCATGACGTTGAGCAATTGACAGATCTTCCATTTATCGTTCCAGGTATTAAAATTAAGATAGTGATTTATGATCTCCGAGAATAAATTTAAGGCATGAACATATTGTCTACGCATTTCAGCATATGTTAAATCGCCGCACGGAAATGATACCCGAATAATTTTCGCCTGTTTGTATCGACATTTAAAATGTAGTAAAAGTTATTTTAGTATCAAATGCAAGTAATACATCAAGAGAAACGAATGGGATGAGGACAATGTTTACGAGAATAATAGGAATAAAAAATAAAGAAAGGGAAAGAATACCAATACATTTTCTGTATGTTCCTACAGTTAGTTAGCAGAAGATGACACTGTAGATTGGTAAAAATAGTAATCCTCATTTTATGATAACTTATATTATTGATAATATTAAAAGAGAAAATGTACTGTAATTGATAAAATAGTAATAGTTACCTATTATTCGATCTATTACTACTAATAGATTATCTATATTGGCTCTTACCTCATGTTCTTTCATTTTATCACTGTGAGTTCTACTTCACTATAGACTTGTTAAAATTATTCATTAATTGGCAGTGGCAATTCCGTCTATGCAGAGCAGAGACTGTTAATAAAATCATGAGAATATAGATCATATTTCTGCTTCTTCGACTGCTGACCCTTTTTTTTCTTGTATGATCAATACTTCTTCATTTAAAGTGTGGGTCTTTCTAAAATAAAATGAATCAAATTTTGCTACTAAAATGCCGTAATGGAATGCATTAAAACATCTATAAATTTTGAATTCCTTAAACTCAAAGAATCACAACTAGATAAAACTCCTTTTTTACCTTTAGATTTATTTCAAATAAGTGGAGAGAGATTTTTTCTCATTTTTGAATCGATGACAATTTAGGGAAATGTATCAATCTTACAAATTTTGCACATAGAAATGCTTTCTACTTCAAATGCATTGCAACATTAGGAGATCATTCAAAAAGGAGCAAAATATATATTTGAATATATCAAAGTGGAAACTGTGGAAAGTAAAGATTTCTCAATTATAAATTATCTCATCCTTGATCTAGATAAATTCAGGAGTATACATGGACAATTTTTTTACCTAAGTGTAACCATTTCAGAGGTGAAATAAAGAATCACCCTCCCATACATTATCTGAGTCAAAATATTACTTGGAGGAAGATGAACACGTATGATTTGACAGTTTATTTGAAACAGGATTCCAATTCCTGTAAAGATTTTTAAATGATGTACAGATACTAAAATATTTCTAAATTTAAAATGGGATTCATAAATACGTGACATTTTTTGATTACATATAGGTATAACTAAGATTACGTATAGGTAAAACTAAGCACCATAGTGATCAAGATGACATTATTTGTATAGTAATTTTAAAACTCTCCTTCATATTCCATTGATGTTTCTTGAATGCAAAAAAGTCATCCTCTCCTTCTCTTAAGAAAATTTTATTTCAGATTCATCTGTTTTATTAATTTATTCTTATTCTATTGCAAAAAATATTCATTTGTTTTTATAAACTACAAGCCATGACATGCTTTAGTTAATCTGCCTATGGTGGACTAGATTTAATTATTCTGATACTAAACAAGGACTTATAAATGTTACCACTCCAAGAAAACAGCTTCCATATGAGTATTTAATGTTATTTTTCTTTTTCCAGTTCATTCTCTAGTAACATGTACATATGTGCATCAAATATAAATGCGTACTGACATTATGAAACTGGTCTCCAATAAACTATACATGGAATTTACCAAGTTTATCATTCTGTTTTGGCTTTCTACAAAGTCAATGCCTGCCAATATTTATTTCAATGTGCTACAAATTTATTTTTCTGATAACATCTTCCAGATGAATTTTCATTTACAGTTCTATCAATTAATTATTAACATATTTATATCAATTAATTATTAACACATTTATGTTTGAAAGGAGCTAGTTATTTGCAAATACAAATAGTTTAGTCCAAATTCTATTTACCTTTTGGTAATTTTATCGCTTCATAGCAGTGTCTCATCAATGAATGACTTGTTTAAATTCTTCTGATGAGTCTTTTTGGAAATTCTTCTTGCCACTTTTTTGAGCTATAAATAGTTGAAATTTTGAAAATAAATCTCTAAATAAGATTCTATTAAAAGTATAAATGGTACTACATTACTTATCTTAAGATAAATTATTTCTACAAAGCCAAGGTAGCTCATCTATTGATAGTTTATTAATTAAATTATATAAGCTGTATCACTAAAAAGATAACTCTAATCAGAATTTGCATTCAAGAAAGCTTAACAATAAATGATTAATGAATGATTTTAATAAGTACTATGGAACTTATCCATGGGTAGTAAAAAACATCTAGAGGAAGTAAACCAATTAAAATAAAGAAAAATAAAACCAAAGAAAAATAAAACAAAAAAATCTACTTTTTTATTTGATACAAAAATATTTATATTTCCAATTTTCTATACTTGTGAATCAAACAGTCATATACGACAACGATAAGACATGATTTCACATCCAGAGCAATGTCAGAGGATAAAAGACTATATGAAACAGCACAGCCTTTTCCAGATCTTTTCTGAATATAACATAGTAAATCAGGATTTGATTACACCATTTTCATAGAAGATTCACAGATAAATTACATCTTCATGTAGAAATTTTAGGGGTAAACATAAGGATTTTAAACTGATCAAGAAGGCATAATTAATTCTTCCATATAAACTCTATACCTTACTTTAGAAAATATTCACCTATTTTACTCAAAATCCTATGAATATAGAGTTTAATTTTTTATGACAAATTAATCTTATCATGAAAATATACAAATTTCCAATTTATAGTGAACCTTCCTATGATGCACCTCATGTAAGTCATATATAAGATGATGAAAATTAATCTCATAGAGAAATAATATCAAAGGAAGCAGTGAATGTTGTTGTATGAGATCATGAATACAATGAGTTCTAAACAATATAAATACATAAAGGGAAAAGAAGAAGATAATCACAAAATTAAACTTGAAAAAAGAGGAAATAATTTTAGTAAAACAACGAACAAACGAAGGTTCTTTAAAATCTCATTTAAGTTTTCAAAGCAGTATATATTGAATGTTTTGAAAATTCAGCAATAAAAATTTAGAGTAAAATAATGCAACAATTCTTATCATAATTTAACTATCATAAGAAATGTATATGATAATTGATTCATAATCAAAGATCACATGAAAATTTTAATAATAACTTTTTCTATCCATCCTATACTTTAAAAGATAAATCTTTACTTGCTAATCGAATACTATAGCTTCTCATCAAGGGCTGCATTTGTGTAAGAAAAACCCTCTTCAGCATCTTTCCCATTGTCTCTTGCTCTATCTTTCCTCTCCTCAGGTATATTCTCAACCTGGGCCCAAGACTGAAGTTCTCCTGATGCAAAAAGCCCATAAAATATTGCCCCAAAGAGATATATAGCGCTTGCAATGTAAAATACAGTTCTCCATTCCTTGGCAGTCTAGGTGATGGAAAAATAAATATATTTGAAAAATTCCAATTATATTACAATAAAGATAAATTACACATTGATTAAAATCAGACAGTGATAATATGTAACACAAATTAATATATTCAATATAATATGTAATAAATAACAGCCATGAAGATAATTTGTGTCTAATAATCCTCATTGCCACTAAATCCGCACAATTTAAACCATAAAACATGCGATAAGGAATACTTCAACCATTACAATATGATATTTCATGAATAAAATTACAATTAAAATAATTATAAAAGAATAGGAATTCCATCTCAACAGAGGAGAAGAAAATGTATATATTTACTTGTAATGCGTCTCTTAACGCTCAAACAAGGTATCAGAAAAATATGAAAATAATAAACTTCTGTCGAAATTTCTATTTCGCTTCTCCTAACATTTTAAAGAATCTAAGAAAATTCGAATCTAAGAAAATTTTTCAATTCACAAGGTCAGAAGGGAAGGAAAAATTCGTGGATTTTCTTCATTTTGCGAGATCGGAGCCCGTTTTCGTTAAAGCCAAACATGGCGGCTAAAAACACAAGAACATCTCGTTTCAAAATACAGTCCGCCACTTTATTATTCGAATAACTTCATTTTTTTACTACCTCTTACACAAGTTCTGCATCCTTATCTCAGTGATAGATAGAACCGCTCCCCGAAAGAAAAACATTTTGAATTGCAAAATTTTAATAGTCTTTAAACTATAAATTAAAATAAAAGTAAGGTTATGGTATTATTTTACGAACTTCACAAATGAAATATTTTAATTACGAAAGGAAGTCATAGGAATCTTTTTATATAGTACAGTCTACTAAAAGAATTTCTTTAACCTTATGAAAGAGACTAATGAGGTACATCTCTCTCTTGACGACGTTGTCTTTAAGTAAATCATGGTATAGTTTACTTTAATTTTAAAGAAGTAATTTAAAAGCGTTGATCCGTATAGTAAATAATCTTTTCAGTTTCCAGTGACTCTTAAACTTGGGCTGAATTGGTGTTTTAATACCTTAATGTAATGTAACGGATGACAATCGAAATTAAAACATTCCTGAACATAAGACCCTATAATTGAAGTAAGTGTATATCCTTGTTAACTACTAATCTAATCTAACATGTTTTATTCACAATATCATGCTTCATATATCAAAAACCTTTTTTAATATAAAAATGGTAAAGATACATATAAATCACCTAAATTTTAGAAAGCATTGTTGTACTTACCTTATTTTGAACTATGTATCCAGTAATGGAAGGACTGATGATGCCAGGTAGTGTTGCTATAGTATTAGATAGCCCCATTAAAACACTAGCATGTTGAGGAGCTATATCAAGATGATTCACACTGTTAAAAAGGAGAAAAATAATTTGGATTGAATTATAATGTTAACCTATCTAGAATATTTGAATGCTTAAGTTGGTCTCAAAATACAACAACCCAGATCCACAGAAAATTTTTTATTGATTCTTCATTTTCATTTTTCTATTGATCTGAGGTATTGATAAAGGATAAATTAATGTTAAATATTTTGCTCATTACCTACAAACAGTCAAAATTGTTGGAGGAATTTAAAAGGTGCAATATTTAAATTTACCTGAAACCTGACCATGCAAATCCTCCAAGACCAACAGCAAGAGTTAAGCACCCAACAGCCCCACCAGCAGATGGCATGTGAGCAGCCATCAGCATGAATATGGTTTGACTTATGAAAGCACCACAGTTGAACATCTTACGCACTCCAGTTGTTGAAAGTAGTCTAGCAGCTAGGCTACCTTTTTCTGCATCTTTTGACAATCTTCTTAAATAATCAGCTAAATATCCAGCCAATTGGAGGATAATTGACATGGCTAGGTATGGTAAAGCTGACAAGAAACCAGCCTTTTTGAGATCAAATTCCAAAGTATCTGGAAATAGATGTATCCATTTTATGATTCTTCAATTTTAAAGTGAGAGTTTTATAATAATTTTGAATTCTCTCATTCATAATACAAGATACTGAAAACATAATTATCGTTTTCATGGAAGCTGTAGTGTTACAGTACTTTGAGTCAACTACTTAAAATATCAAGAAAGAAAATTATCAATTTATTTTCTTTGAATGGAATGATTTAGATCATGCAATGAATTAATTCTCACTTCATGCAGTACCTTTCATGAAAGTTGGTAGTTGTGTGAGAAGTGTGTAAAATCCCCAATTCTCACTAAAATGAGCAACAATTATTGCCCAGACAGGGAGGGAAGTCAAAAACTTTTTCCATGGATGATGCTGAAATAACAAACAGTAATTTAATAAACATACAGAGAAACTTTTTGAAAAATTTTGAAATAAATTTAGCAGTTTACCAATTCTGAAGTAGATCTGGGACCCAATGATTGTTGTATGTATTCCAGTTCTTCCTTTGATATGTGAGGGTCTAACTCTGGACCTTCATAGACCACTAGCCACCACACAGCAAACCATATTAACCCAACAGCACCTGATATAATGTTATAGTTAGTGTATGGAGTCAAAGCTTAGCAACAGAATAGAAAAATCTCATGGAGTATCAATATCTATCACTCCATGCATAGCTTGTTATACTTCTTGTCTTCCAAGATATGAATCTATTTCTTTAATTCTTCTCAAGTGTCATTTTACTTTAGTATCTATTAAAATGAATGAAAATGGGTTCCTAAAGTTGAGACCATGATTTCAATTTAAATCATATAATTTTCAGTTATTCAATATCCTTAATTTCATTAATTAGACACCCAACTTCAAATTGAAATGACTAATCTGACAAATACTTAATAATTCATCAAAATATGGATATTAGAGGGGATTATTTTTTCCTCAAGCATAGTATATTGTAGATAAGGATAGACTTATAGATAAAGAGAAAAAACAATTTTCAAATGTTGATAGTGATAATTGTGATTTAATTTTACACTTTGCATGTAGTTTATAACTGTATATATACTACTGCAAATATATTACTTTGATTTTCTATCATTCTTATCATAACCATGAAATCGGCCAAAAAAATCATAAATACCAGAACTATCAACTGTTTAAATTATTTATTTCTTTCATTTATTAGATAATTTTCTGCTGAGTTATCAACCTGCATTCTTATATTTACCAAAAACGTAAAAGATTGATTCCCATCCAAAAGCATTTGCAAGAACTGAAGATAAAGGCAAAGAAATCACAGTTCCAAAATAGCTCCCTGAGAATGCTATGGTAGCTAATCTACTCCTCTCTAAAGGTGGAGCCCACCTGGACCACACAGCATGTATTGCAGGATATGTTACTCCCTGAAATGTAAATTTTTAAATATGATATGATTCAATTTGTTAATGTTGTGATACTAATTTAATTGGTAAGTATAAACTTATTTTGCTTAGGATTGAATTTGAAGAGAAGAGATCTTTAATAAAAAAAAATAGATAACAAATAAAATGCACAGAAAATAAGCTGCAAAAAGTGGCTGATTGACTGAATAATTAAAGTTTCTGCCAACAATTTAAACAAAAACTAGAAAAGAGAATATATTTTGACAAATGAGCCTGTCCAAAGTTGAAACTAAAATGTAAGTAATATAGTCCTTCTGTAATGTTACATATAATTAATTTCAACTAATAACTTTTTGGCTATCTTTGTATGATAGCACTCTATTGAAAATAATTTAATTTTATGATTTGTAAATTCCTAATTCTTGAATTGAATGTAAATTGATTTATATTATAAGGTAAAACTTGGCATTAACTTTTCTTTCCTTTACGTAAGTTTCTTCTAACATATTGGTTCCATGATTATTAGTGACTTTGAGATGCTACTTCTATTTATCTTTCCTATTATTTTAGGGGATGCTACTTCTATTTATCTTTCCTACTTATTTTAAATTATATAAATATATCCAAACCTATTTATAGATTTATCAAAATTTCTCCATCATTTTTTAATCGTATAATTGTATTCTTACCTCAAATATACCTTCAATAATTCTCAAAATAAATAGCATAGTCAAGGACCCATAAGCTATTGGTGGAGTGAGTAGTGTCAGAAATGCAGTTGCTGCAATTCCTATACCATAAACTCTAGCTCCTCCACCAAGACGAGCAGCTAGCCATCCTCCTGGTATTTGAGTTACTATGTAGCCCCAAAAGAAGGAACTTAGAAGTAAGCCTCTTGTTGGTAGATCCCAATCAAAGTCTTGCCTCTATAAAATAAAATTATGTAATATTGTAAATGAATTATATGTTATTTATAATCAAATTATTATACATTATTTGACCATCAAAATTCACATATAGACTCTAAATAATTTAGAATAAAGTTCTTTGTTCCTTTGCTATATTATGCTATATCAATTATACTTTGAAGCTATATTAAGGAAAGTACTGTGATTTTAAGCACTATTGAATTTATTTATGACTGGTTTCGGTGCATAGACAGTCATTAGGTGGTGTAAGGGGTTTTCAAGTGAAGAAATCATGAGAAATATGATACAGTTTTTCAATATACAACACAAAATAGAGATAGGAAACTATACTCACATATTCTGTTTCATTTGTACCAGGTATTTGAACTGAATAGTTGGTTGTCATTGCAACCACAGCTACACTCAAGTTCACCCGAAGAGCATATACATTCCAGAAGCCAAGGAAGGCAAGTGTGGCGACTAAATAGCGGCATGATATCTTTTCTTTTATGTTGTACCATGGTTTCTTTTGAGGTTCCACAGTTTCAGATGTACCATATCCATTTGGAGCACTCATACTGGAAAAAAAGGTAATGCTGTTTACTATTCTAATTACTTAAGCCATGAAAATAAAACAATTTTGCGCAGTGAATTTTTACAAAATATATTTTATGATTATAAATTCAAATAATTTGAATGTTAATCAATAATGAGATTGGTTTGGGATGGTTTGGAATATGCAATTGATCAGGGTTAGCGATCACATACAAATCAAAGCGAGCGCGGACAAGGTTTCGTTATATACGTACAGATGTCGTCAGTGTTCAGAATCAACAACTTCAAAGCCTCTATTTTAGAGAACGTTAACATTTCGATCGCTTTTCTTTATTTGCAGTATCATTACATTTATATTAAATGAATCTGTATTGTTGAAAAGCTTTTCTACCTTAGTTTCAGGGACACAAGAAATTATTCAGTCACCTTTTCTAATATTTTAAATTTAAATATTTATGAAATAGTGTTTTTGTTAAGCTATTAAGTCATTGCTATCATAATCGATTTATTCTTCGTTCGTTTCGTTATTTCTCTCTAAGGAATTAATTGATTATGTGTAATTGAAAAGTATCTCCTATTTTAAAAATAAATTTCAATTTCGTGAAAAACTTGTTATTATTTCTTAATAGTTACTTAAGTAAGCCACTTTCTCTTTTTCAAAACAAGTTTCTTGATTTGGAATAATTAAAATAAAAAGTCTTTTAATATCGACGTAATGGGCAAGACTTTTGAATAACAATTGAAAATTCATACTTTACTTATTGATGAGAGAAAAAATGTACACGGAAAGCTTATTATTATTTGTCACGATGGTTGTAAAAAATATAGCTAATAAAAAAGTAGATAAAGTAAATGGTTGGCTATTTCAGAGAGCCAATCATTTAATGGGTATAATGATGTTTCTCCAAAGCAGCGGTACGGAATTCCAGCGCCCTTCGAATGTTTCCTTAGAACACGAAATATCACGATATCTAACTCACAATTTCCTAGCAACGCTTAGATTCAAATCTAATTTTCCCCGGGAAGGTCACCCACGCTACGGAATGTTTTTTTTTCCCTAACAAGACCTTGTAGATATGATTCGCAGGTGTCCAGATCAAACGTGTAATTATATTTTAATATTCATGAATTCTTTAGAACAAAGGGCGGAATTACGTTGGTTAAAGTTTGAGGAAATGATAGCTCATTCACCTATCATTTAATATCCATCCTCAGTAGTTATTACGTTTAATGAACATCAAACTAAATTAAGTTTAAATCGTGTCATTTCTTTTTTTTTAATAATTACTTGTATATTATGTATAAAGAACTGCAATGATATTTATATCTTTTCATCACAGCCTTGGTTTTGATTTATGATTGCAAATACCAGTTTCGTATAACAAATTCTTGACACATTCCAAATTATTGGCTTTAATTCTTGAATGAATGGAACCGAAACATATCTGTGTACGTTTGCTAGACTCCATCTCTATTTGCATGCAGAATTAACTATAATGCGCGAATGAGTTGAATAAATACAAACGTCAGTTCATACAAAAAAGCATGAAGCATTATCTCCAACAGTAGACTTGCTAAGCAGATCTGTACATAAACTGCAGCACTTTTCTTTGATATGTCCCAAAATAGTCGTGTAGAAATAATATTTTGGGCTCTAACAAGTTTTGTAATACTAATTATGTAGGCATACTTGATAGGCTTGTTGATGTATTTGCCTACATTATTGTTTGTTAAATTTTAGATTAGATAATAGTACAGTAAACGAATCGATTGATTTTTATTGTTGTAGATTATATTCTTGTGATCAGACTGTTATTGTTTGTGATAAATTAAATCATGTGTTATGCGTAACAATGCTTTAAAAACTTTCTGCCTTTATTAGATACATTCTTTCCTTTTCCTATTTCATTTGGAGTTTTTAAATGTAGTTATACATAATTTCGATCGTAGTTCCGAATGACGAAAGAGAGTTAATTAAAAGGATTGGAATTTTTCGGAAATTCAATTACCTCATGCCTCGAAACTTATATATTCAGAATCGCTTGTGAAGTGTTCAACCAAAACAAGGGGGCAATGATCTCTTGCAAAAGAGTGATTAAGTACATGGTTTTAGCTTTTAAAAACTCCATTTCTTCAGAAATTTTTCTTTCTCTCTTGTAAAAAGCTATCCTTGGTATTGAAAAAATACTTTTAAATTGGTAAAAATAGAAGAGAATAGAACACCCTTCAAAAATATAATAATGGAAATAAATTTTATTCTGAAAAATTATACACCAATAGCTAAACGGACAGTTTAAATTTGTAAATTTATTTCCATGTAGAATAAAATAATAAAATTATTTATCTCTCATAAAATAAATTTTGATTTATATAAATGAGAATTGTATGCACCTCAGATACAGAAGATTTCAAAAAAGAGAAATCGAGTTCAAAAAAAAATTTTCGTGAGTGTTTCTGTCCATACAGAATAAACTCTCCAAGCATTGCTTCAGTCAATACGTGAACAAGTTCACTGATTTCCATCGCAACGGATGGTTACTCATTCCGATGAAACGAACTGTATCCAGAGAAAGAGATTTTCCAGGACCTTTTATACAATTCACGCTTGAATGCAATTGTTTCCGTTCTTGCTGAATTCCAATTAAGTATTTATTGTGTAGTTATAGTAACGCGTTTTATAGAAAACTATTTAGTCAATGAAAAATGGAGATATTGATGTTAAGTACAAGTAATAATTGCATATTGGTCATTATTACTTTTTAATTCAATTACTATCCTATTTTAAACTTCAAATTATGATTTCAGTTGTGGACTCGAACTTTTTCTTTACGTTTGTTTCTTAAAATGGATTCTACTACGCCTTACCTTTAGATCTGAAAGGACTTGAAAAATCTGTCCTTTTGCACTTATCCTATAATGTGTTTTTTGTATCACCTTTCGCCTCTGTAACTCTCAAAGTACCATTTTCTCGTAAGGAGTTTAGATTTATCGGGACTGAATTATTTTTAATTTTAATTCTCTTTTAATTAAATTAATTGTCGTCCTCTTCTCTCATTCTGTTACATTTTCTTTAAGTTATCGTAATTTTTTCTCGTATTTAATTTCGCAATTTATCGTCATTATTGAGATTTTCGTTATTGTTGTCGCTGCAATTAGCGATTGAACACGAAGAAGTTTATTCCAACAATGAGCGAGTTATATGATTGTTTTGTTATTATGTAACCTTACGCTTGTGATGCCGCGTAAGACTTTAACCTCAAATCTGTTAAGGATTTATTTCCCTTTAATTCTCAAATTTGTAACTACTACTTCGTACTATTTTTAAGATTTTTCCACCTTAAGAATTCTTCATAATGTATAGAGAGTAAGGTCGGTTATAAGCATAGACAAACGAATAGGTTCCGAATAAAAATGCAGACTCTTCCGCCTCGTCCCGCCTTCTGCGGAATGAAGCTGACCTTCATAATCTGGTTCACTTTCGATCCATTTCGAAGGACAGCGGAAATGTTCAGGAGAATGACCGTAAGTGAAAACAGAGAAGCTGCAGATTTTAATGAACCGTAACGTGGGTAAATCGGAGGAATGTGCTATTGACCCGCTTTTATCATCTTCGTTACATGAATGGATTCACAATTCTTTCATTCTACAATGCTTTATTATATCTTTATTCAAAAATCTTTGAAATATATTCTGTACTTTGTAACGAAAAAAAACATTTTTGCTAAGCGTAAGGTCATCGGTTCATCCAGATTACGAGTTTTTGCTCGATTACTGTCCACACGCATTTCTCCCCGACTATCGCAGTTACGTAAATTATACGTCTTTTGTTTGGAAGAATACATTTAATGAATCATATCGAACAGTAGGAAATCAAAGACAGAAACTTCAGATTTTTTTCCGTGGTAGGCTTAAACAAAGATTTTTAAATTTATACATTCCGCCCCTCAAAGTCTTATGTCGATGAAATATCATAACTATCTAATATTTTAAGTATCATTGAAAACTGTTTATTATTATTTTTAGAAATTTGATGTATTTTTTTATTCTTTCGTTGAAATATTTTATTTGTTTTCTTTGGTTGCCAAGGATAATTGTTTTTTGTTGACCCGCCAAACATGTTTCTAATTTATAATGAGAGGTTTTATGGTATCACGCAAAATGAATTAATGTTACTTTCTTCATAATCATTATGGACATTTTCTTTCATTTATTTTACTATATTGGGAGCTAGTTATGTAGGAAATCAATTTCTTTTCGTTAATAGTGCAATTCGAGATTTATACATATTTAAAAAAGATACACCATGTATTCATAGGATTATATGCTAATCGAAGAATTTTTTAGATCGCTAAATTTCAGATTCAGAATTCAGCGAGTGCTGAGTATAATTTTTAAAAAGCTATAGACAGGCCCATCAGAGTTAAAATTTTCTTAACATGTTCTTAAGCTTCTTGGAAGTGTAAGACCTTTCTTCTTATCTATGCTAAAACTAAGCGAGGCAAATGTTAGTGTTTCTTGGAAATTCACATAGAAAGCATTGTATCGAAAAAAGAATGAAAAGCTAAACTAGCAAGTGCTTCAAGCTTCATTCTCTCTTTTTACCGTTTCTTTATTTTTCCAATTGGGTTAAACCCGTAAAAACAGTTCCGAGCATTGCAGTGACATCCTCAAATCTCCATCGCTCTCATTGTTTACGGAAGCGTGAAAACGTTCCATCAACATAAATTTAAAACTTCGGTAAATCCCAAAAAACATTCTAAAAGGTATAATTCGAAAGTATATGGGTGGTATCTCTGGACAAACAGAGCATGAATCTATACAGAATATGTTCATTTCTTTTAAACTGTAACACAAGATTTGAATTAATTAAAGGTTATTGATTTTATTTTAATGGATTAGATTTTGAATGATCAGTAAAAGTTGACGACTCCTATTAAGATCTGGACTCTTCGCATGTTAGTTCAATCAACCCTTAATTCTGGATAAGTGACGAATTCTAATTGTATTTAATGTGTTGCGAAGTTTTACAGATCGTATCAAGTATATATGAAGACATTTTTAAGTATTACTAATAAAAAAATCAATATATTCCAAAAATTATAAAAAATGGAGAAATTCAGTTTCCAGAGTATCGTTCTTTTATTAGCGCAGAAGCTTCCGGATTTTTCGCGGGAGATATCTTTCCGATGATACAGCGTCAGAAGGTTATCGCTTCCAGCGGTTTTGAGATATCTTTTCCTTTCTATTTCCATATGCCTTGCACAACTGCACAGCTGTGATCGAATCGACAAACTGCAACGGGAATTTATTCCCCTCGGTGAGAAATCCGGGTTGACATTTTTGCAGCGATTTTTTTTAGTTTTCTTCTGAATTTGATTGCTCCATCGATGATATTGAATTGTAATAGAATCGTTTTTGGGGTAACTTCTTAGTTCCAAGCGACCTATCGCATTTATCGACATAAATATAGTGTGTATACAAAATTACTCGTGTTTAATTACTAATCTGTCTTAGGTGTTCATTCACTGAGTATTTGATTGGTAAGAAAGCAAAATATTAGATGTATTTCACGCGTACCGAAAGTTTTTTGATGTTGATATTCTTAATATTTATCATACTCTACGTTCATACTTATGTATTCCATAGTTAAATAGTAATATAAGGAGAATATTTGAGGCATTTTATTATTTTTAATATATTTTTTGTTATCAGAAACCCATAATATTGTGGATTTTATAAAAACTCGTAAATAATAGGATGTAATTAACAATCAAATGTAAATTTAACCGCAACAATTCAAATTCTGGGGTCAACGTACGGACTTTATCCTATCAATTGTTGACCTCATCAGTTGTAGAATGAAAAAGCGGGAGTAGCAATGGTAAACAGAATCTGTGTCCGATATATTTTTATTTAGCTTCCATTTCCAAACTTCCATTACATCGTCAACATCTCTCAAAGAGTTGATGAGCGTTGGCTTTGGTTAACATCTCACTGTATTTTCAGTATATCTTACAATCTCTCACCGATTTCCCGTCTTACGAAACAGAAACGAAAATTTCGGCTGCATTCACCCTTTTCTCAGTCGTTTTGAGTGAGAGCTACTCCTTTCGCAAAGAATCGTGAAGGGTCGAGTGATGGCAAAATTTCGACAAATTTATTTGACTTTTTTAATGTGCGATAAAGAGAGAAAAGCAGCTAATGGAATTCGGCATCAGTACATTAAGTCTTCGTTATAATTATCAATAATAAATATCATCAATAGCATTGAATTACTTTCAACCTTCTATTTCATTAGTAGTTTTACATTACTACCCTAAATAAAGTTATTGATAGCAGTTATAGTCTGTATTCTACCAGTACCTAACAGAATTTAAACTACAAAAAAGTAATATAGCTGTAGTATGATATTAACCGTAACAGTAAAGGAGAAAATAATATTTTCCTTTCCATCCTACGATGAAGTAAGCTTAGATAATTTGAACGACCTAATTTTGAGGGAGATGAATTAATGAACGCTAGAAATGTCTTTCGGTAGCTTAGAATAACTTCTCTGAAACTTAAGGCACCTACTTTTAATTCTCTGTTATATTAATTTACATGGGAAATCTTATAGGAGTAAAATCTTACAATATAAAATACCAACTCGAAATGAAAAACTGACCCGTAAATGTTAAACGCTCATACGTTTCCAAGAACAGAACAAAACCTTTCAACTAACTGCGGCACACCACCACTTTGCGGCACAAAAACTATGTAAAATTTTAATTAACTCAGTAGAAAATTTGTATTTATAGTTCTATTTAAAAGATAGGATTCTCTAATAACCGATGCAGAACAATACCTTGCCACTATGAATGATCCACCGTCAGCTTCCCTTCAGTATCTGCATGCGGAAGTTTAGCGCCGTTAACAGTTAAGCAAATGTATCCCTCAGCTTTTGACTTCCAGCTGTCAGAGAAGAGGGAGCCCACGTGGGAGAAATCAGGCGGATCTTAAGAGAATTCCAGCAGCTACTCGACGTGGTGTCGAGGCTCCGACTGAAGGAGTCCAAACGGGTGAAAAGTGCGGGAATGATACTTTCACTCTCACCCGCGGGTGTGGCCATACTGCCGGGAAGACGAAAGCTCGCTGTTCCCTCCATTTTCTTCAGTCAATGCCAAATGTCGCCGGGATGCACGGGCTGAGCGGTAGAACAGCTTTTTCAATGCCAAATTCCTGAGCGGATATTTCCCGATTAAGGTTGAGGCGCGTTCCATAACAAGAAATAGCGGCTGCCGATTTTCCCGCTTAACGGTGTTTTTTAGAAGAGTTACGTTGCTACGCTACGAACTGGTGGTATCTAAGGACCGTTCAAGGGATAGATATGAGGCTACAATAGAAGATAGGATGTTTGATCTTTTTAAAATTTACTTTTGTAATTTAAAGTTTCCATAAAATGTTTCGAAAATGCCGGAGGACTGGTTTCCTACCCGTTTGAATTTACCGCGCTTTGCACGGTGATGTTTCCCTCTTCTCTACGTTTACAAATTCAGCTTCTTAATAATAAAATATATCGCGTATCCCGAAAGTAAATAAGATTAAAATAAGTGGATGTGAATTTTTTATTGAAATATTGACTCGAAGTAAAATTCAAAATACTCTTTGCATCTATGAGCATCAGATTAAATTATTTCTCTATGGGAAATCAAGTGAATGATGGATGACTTGTCAACTCTGATAGTTTAATCTTGGTTAGCAGTCTTTCGAATGGGAACCAGTATTAGATATGTTACTAAGAAGTGTATTATTTTACTCTAATCATTTATGAGTAAAAGATTAGGTATGGAATGGTTGAAAAATACACAAAAATGTTAATATTTTATAATAATATTGATTTTCTTATCAACGATTTAAAGGTAATTTTTTACATATTTAATGTAAATATAGGATTATGATATTAAATATAGTACCTTTAAAAGTACAAAGAATGTCTTGCTAAAATTTTATTCTTTTACAGTTATGGAAGTACATACCAACAACATGGTTTACAATCATAGTAATAAAATTCGATAATAAAAATAATAATTTCACTAATATAGTGAAATGATTAATACAATAGTTCACATTATTGAAGTTCCATGAACTAGCTAGCATTTTTTACAACCTTAAATAATTTAAGAATTTTCTACAGTATTTCCTTAAGGAACAGACGATAAATTTTTCCTTTTAATGATTCTCCAATAAAACATATTTATAGAAATGTATTCCTTCCCAAACCAAACCCATCATTAGAATCATTTTTAATGAAACATTTGATTAAGTTGCATTTTTAAATTGGTCAAAAAATTAAGTTTGAAAATCTTGAGTTTTAAATAATTTACTTATATAAAAGAGCATAATCTTTATCACTTCTCCTTATATTCCTTCTTCATATTCCTAGTGATTTTGTCTTTGTTTTGACTTTGCTTATTTACATTTTTATTCAATTAAGTTAAGAAAATATTGTTTTTAGATATGAATGAAATAATGTAAGAGAATTGACGCTCATATTTTCATCAACACCAAATTAATGAGATCAGCTAAATGATGAACAATAGGCCACTCAAAGTCAACCATATAAAAACCTAGAAAGCTTATCTCAAACTCTTTCATCTTCTACAATCTTGTTAGCATAACAGAAATGTTCAGCTGGAGTGTCTCTCCTTGCTCTGTTGGGACTACTATTTTTATCATCTGGATTTTCCTCCTCAGCCCATGGCTGGCGTACTCCAGACGCAAAAACGCCATAAAATATTGACCCAGCTAAATAAAGTCCTCCAGCTATATAGAATACATTGACCCATTCTTCTGGTGTCTGAAATTAAGTTTTTTTCCAATAAGGTATCTTTTCTTATTGATCAACTTCATGAATACATGGAAATTCAATCAATCTAGGATAATAATAAATCCTGATATAATCCTTAAAAGTTAGTGCCAGAAATTTAGAATAGCATATTTTTTCATGAATGAACATCTTAGCAAAATGAGTTCCAGAGAATGTAAATATTGTTTTAGTTATATTTGATACTGATTTTTGTAGTCACATTTTATTCTGATATTTAAAATGCCTTTAGCTGCTTAAATAATTAATATAATTATATGCAATTTTCAATTACCTGATTTTTCACTATATAACCTGTCAAAGTAGGGCTGATTATTCCTGGAAGTGTGGCAAATGTGTTTGTAAATCCCATAAGCACTCCAGCATATTGAGGAGCTATATCCAAATGATTAACACTGAAAAATAAAATTAGTTCTTCATCAGTTTGCATTGCTTTCACAAATATATTTTAGGTCCTTCAATTTAATCATTAGGAGCATTTGCATGTAGTAAAATATGTCCTGAGATAATTCTTTAATCACCCAAGAAAGGGTTGAATAATTGTTTGCCAGTAATAATTATAATTGCCCTAAGCTCTCTGCCTTATAATTTAACTATTTTACATTAGACTTCTCTTGTGGGTGAATTTAGTAATCGATTCACAAATTATACTAAAATAAATACTTATTCCAAATATGTGTGAGAAATGCTTTTCACTTACCTGAAACCAGACCAAGCAAATCCTCCTAAGCCAACTGCCAATGTAAGACAAGCTACAGCTCCCATGGCTGTCCCTATGTGAGCTGCCGAAAGCATAAATATTGTCTGACAAAGGAAAGCAGTGCAGTTGAAAATTTTCCTGACATAGGTGGTGGTGAAAATTTTTGAGGTCTTAGTTCCACCAGACTCCACTGATAGGGATCTCATATAATCAGCCAACTGTCCTGAGATTTGCAAAATTATTGCCATTGCCAAGTAAGGTAATGCAGAGAAAAATCCAGCTTTCTTAAGGTCAAATCCCAAAGTATCTGAAATAAATGAGCTTTTTATTGTGGAAGTTTTTTTGAAGTATTTACATCTATGCCTATTTTTTATATTTGATTACAAATCTCATTGATATTTTTATTATCTATACTATATTATTCAGTAACTTACCATTCACAAAACTTGGCAGCTGGGTAAGAAGAGTATAGAAACCCCAATTTTCACAAAAGTGTGATACGACAATAGCCCAAACAGGCATGGACAGTAAAATACTCTTCCATGGTGGCCTCTGAAATATTAATCAAACATAATTCTAAAAATTTTTTAAGACATTCACCTGACCCAAAACACTTTGAATATAAGGCTTTTAGATTTTTTTAAATTCATTTAGTTTTTAAAACTTTAATGTATGATGATAACCATTGTGATTAACACTTCAGTACAGTTTCTGATATGATATTTATGGTAATACTATGATTGGCTGACAAATATCATTAGTTATCATTTATGTCTTTTAAGATTAAATTTTTAAACCTAATAATTAATAATAGCTTAATATACATATAACTTTGCCATTTAATTAAGCTTAATGTCCTTAAATTACACTTAATGGAGTAACTCAATTCTAAACTATGTTCTGATTGAGAAATAAAAATTACAAAAGCTTTTTTAAATCCAAGAAAAAACATATTTATATCAGAATATTTCTTAGGATATATTACAATTTAAGTGGATATCTCCAGATTTCTGCTTATAATATTTAAAAAATGTTTTAATTTTGAAAATAATAAAAATCATTATTTTCAGTATTTTGAATAGTTTTGATTATATGAATAGAAAGTCATGTATTACCTTTGCAGGAAGAGATGGACCAAGTGATTGCCTTATATAATCTGCCTCTTCTTTGGAAATGTAAGGATCTTGATCTGGCGTCTCCTTCACCACTACATACCACAACACACACCATATGATAGCCACAAATCCTACAGTATGGATGCAAAAGTTAAGGGTGAGTCAAAAATATTCAGTTTTAAAATAGAGAATAAAATTTGACAGAGGAATTATTCCTTATTTACCAAAGATGTAAAATATAGCTGGCCATCCAAGGCTCTCTGCTATCACAGAAGAAAGAGGTAAGGATACAACTGTTCCAACAAAACTTCCAGAAAATGCAATTGTAGCAAGACGACTTCTCTCTATAGGGGGTGCCCAATGACTCCACACAGCGTGAATTGAGGGATATGTCACACCCTATGAAATATTTAGGACAAAAATAATATTTTAAAACTTCAGTTATATGTTATGAAAGTTATTGCATATTTTAAAAAATTATATTTAAAATAAATATTTAAGAATGCATCCTTATAGGTTCTCATAACAAAGGTTTAACAGAAGTGATAAATAACAACATGACTGCTTCCCCACTTTGATAAATATACCTGCCTGGAAAACCTGGATTTGAATACCAGTCATGTCACTATTTTTCACTTTAAATCTTTGAAAACAATTGCCACAACTTACCCACACAGTTAAAATATACCATCTTCATCCTATTAATATACCCATTCATTCAGGTATATGAATTCAAATACTAAAGTCATTTTATTTTAGAATATCACATCATTTATCATATCATATTTTACTGGAGTTAATTAAATAATTTCAGTATCTGTTTAATGATTTTGAAAAAATAGAATACTGGCTAACTATATTGTATATTACTACATAACATTATATTAAATCACTTACAAATTAATTAATTTCTCTTAAATTAAGTAATTTTACCGTTCTGATATCAAAGAACACTTACCTCAAAGAGTCCCTCTATTATTCTGACTGCAAATAGGCCTGGAAGTGAAGCATATGCTATTGGTGGAGTAACCACTGTTAACACTGCAGTTGCTCCTATTCCTAGGCAAAACAAGCGAGCACCTCCTCCAAGACGTGTTGCTAGAAACCCTCCCAATACCTGGGTCACTATGTACCCATAGAAGAAAGAACTCAGCAGTAATCCTCTTGTAGGCACATCCCAGTCAAAGTCTCTCCGATCTTCCTGAGGAATAATATGACATATTGTAACAAATATTAGTTTCAGATAAAAAAATCTATAATATTACAGTATAAATTTCCGAAATATAATTAATATATTCATTGCTTATAATTTATGCTTAGCTATAAAACGTATCTCAAATATCGAGATTAGAATAGATGAGATGCATACAGGATTATTCTTATCCTACTATCACTCTCCAAATGTCAATATCAAATCTAAGAACTGTTCAATTTTTATTAGAATGATAGAAATGTTAATATTTTTGTCATGTTTCTTTCTTTTGTTAAAAACCTTCAAGGTCAGTAAGGCAAACTTTTTCTTTGAACCATATATATATTTAAAGGCATTTAAATTAATATTATATAAATACATTGAAATTCATTTAAAAATCGTAAACCGAAACTTATTCGATCATCCGTACTCTATAAAATTATTCGCTATTCAGTCCATCTTCAGGTTTATCATCATTTATTTCTTCAAAAATATCATTATGTTGCTAAAAAGTTCATTAAGAATTGAATAACGTTTATAAGATGCTTTTAATGGATTTTATTATCCATGGAGGAGGGCGCATTGCAATGTTCCTCAGGGATTCATGTTTTGTTTACGTTGTATTAGTTTACGAAAACTACGCGTCGTTTGTTTTGATTTTGATTGTTACGTCGCGGTGTAACAATTCAGCAAACCGGAAAATAACATCCGTCAGGTACCGTTCTATTATTCCATTGAAGGTCAATCATAATTACGATGTATTAAGTTCAAGCCCTTACTTAGTACAAAATGAGTAGGACAGGGCCAGAAGAGGGTGGTTAGATAAATACCAAAAAAAATTGTCAAAACACCGGTATTTCAGGTTTTTGGAAAAACCCATATGTAAATGAGGATGTCAAATCATTCAACGATGAAGACGGACATAAATAGTGTGCGATAATCACAAGGTTAGGAGCATCCGATGGTACCTCCCCCACCTTGACCCGATACTTTTGGAAGGCCCCCAGAAAGTGAGGCAACCGAATGGAATAAGTGTGTCACGCAGGTTTCATTGAGAACTCCCCAGGTTATTGACGGCCCACTCAACAGTTTGCTCATCTTTCTCATTTCACGAGAATTTAATTATCATGAGATATGTGATTAGCTAATTTCTTAATAATGATGCGGGGGATTGCCTGAGGAATTTTTAGTTAATTTAATGGGTATGAAGAGGTAAAGAAGCGATTGTATTTCGACCTTACAAGATCAACCACCCACCACATTGAATAATCTTATAATACGAACAGAATTGTTTTATTTTCAGGTGAAATAGGGACTAGTAAGTATCTCCTTACATTTAAAACTCGATTTATGTATTATAGTGTAGACAATATAGGGAGAAAGAAGTTTTATACTCCTTTAATTGAATTTTTAGATTTTAATCAATGTTTTTATCCAAATTTATGGATTTTAATTCTTAGGTTTTGATTCGCTTTAAAGTCCCACACTATAAATGATGAGTTTACGGCGATATATGGTGGAACTTCGATTCCACCTTTCGAAGTTACTTTTCGATACCCTGACATAGGTTCATATTCAGATTTGTCCATTTTGGAAGATGTTTTACCACCAAAAGTTCATTTTCGCTGTCGTTGGAAAGATCTACGACTTAAGAACAGGTATATGGATTTTTATTATTTAAATATAATAAATGAACAGCCTGTCTTAGCACAATTCTTGGCACTCTAGTTAAAACTAATGATCATCAATCAGCGTGATGAAATTGAAGAAAAAGTCATAAACAATCTTTATAAATACACTTCCTGGATTCCATTACTTGACCAAAATCACAAGAACATCATTCTTGGGCATAATCTATAAAATTGTCAAGTTCACAAAGGTTATTGATACTTTTAGTTCAACTTACGTAAGTGATGGTACCGTTTTCATCCTCCACAGCCACGGTGTAATTGTTGGTCATGGCAACGACAGCCACGCTGAGATTCACCCTCAAAGCGTAAACATTCCAGAAGCCAAGGAAGGCGAGGGCAGATACCATGTACCTCCTCGGGATCCTGCATCTGGATTTGATGTTCTCTGCTACCGCTTCCATAGCTTCCTTGCGAACCTCTCCTGCCACCGTCATCTTCACTTATTAATCTTGGACAAATGAGGAGGTAGTTAATCCTTTCGCCCTGTTGGTAGAGCATTTACAATGCATATAGTAAATGAAAAATTAATAGTAATTGGCTACAATACTAAAAGTTGGAATGCATTTAGGGAATTGAGGAATGCATTTGTTTATTTATAAGGTACCATTGATTCGAGAGCATCCGGAAACAAAACAACGAGTTAAAATTAATTATAGCCATGGAGTAGAAGTAGATACAAAGAAACAAGTAACGGTAGTTGAGTGGTTAAAAATAAAATTAAGCTGCAAGTGTAAATTTAGCGCTAGCCTAGCTTCTCATTACGCGTTTAATCCGATAGGAATAAAATTATGCAACTATTTTTGAATAGGATATACACCTTGACCAAAATTTTCGTCCCAGACTTAGCACGAGCATTCTTACGCTAGAAGTTTCCAATCTATTGAAAGTAGGCGAACAGCTCCAAAATTTCTAAGACTGCTATAACACTAAATCTATGTCCAATACAAAGACTCAAGGTTGTAGCTGTCATCTATTTTTATATGCATACCACCTGCTTGTTCCGAACTTATTACGACATTTTAATGGCTTGCATAATATATCTACTTGATAGAATATAGATGTAGCTCTAATAGAAACTGACAGGTTTCCCCGTCTCTATTCAGGCCTATAAAAATGACCAAGACCCAATTTAACACCTATTCAGGTAGAATAAATGTCTATCTAGTCGAGGAAAAAATTTATTGGATTGATATTGATTGAAAAAATATATTGAGCAATTCGTCTAATTTATGGATAGATATAAAGTATGCTGTTAATAATAGTATGATTAAATTCTATAATAGATTTATTTTATTATTGCCTTATAAAATAACCAAAATAATTTCCTTTTTTCTGATTGAATTACGAATGTTATCTAATTATGTTTTTTACTCCAATGTGTAAGTTAAAATTCGCATTACAGAAGGCTTCTGTCAAGAGTTTCGTTGCCTTGGAAAACCAGAACGCAACAAAAGTCACTTTTTGGGAGTCCTAACCAACTGAACGAGAGTTTTTTGTAGCATTCTGTCTATTACCAAAAAGTTGGTTGAAATATATTTCTATAATATATCCAAATATCACTCGTTTTTTAGTACTGATCCCTCATATATGGAAATCTTTCAATTTTGAAAGTAATGACGAGTAATAAAGAAAAAGTAATTGGCAAAACAGTTACTGCTTCCAGAACTTCATGAATGAAAATTATTTCATATAGTTTTAGTGCACGAGATACGATTACTCATTTCTTTTTCTGTGCCTGCTTCATGTTTTTTGTCATTTTGAATGCGCTGAGTTAAAGGCAATTTTGGAAAATTACGATGAAGTTTTTCTTACGAAAAATCACGTTCGGTGGTTTCCGTGCATTCATTGCGTTTACATTTACTGCCACTCATAAAATGTCCTTTGTTTCCGATAGTGTTTCCAATAGCTTACTATAATGAGTTAGCAGTTACCACACTCCTTACGTTGCCTAACACCCAAACCTCTTTTTGTGTCATAAGCTAAAGGAGATGATTTTCTAACCAGCATGAGGATGGATATAGAATGTACAAAGTAGAAACTTACATTATGGATTAGTGAAAAATGAATATAAATCGATATTTTCATTGTACCTTTAGAGCAGCTTAAGTTCATCACCAAAAATATGTTTTGTAACTTCAATCTCTAGTTCTACAATAGCAACTGTTTACTCTTCATTGCGTATTGATATCGCTTAAATTACAATAAACTCTAAAAACAGCGATTTAATCAGGATTTTTTACATTGAAATGATAAAATATATTTAATTGCTTCATCTAATCGAGACGATTTTATTAGTGCTGATCATTAACTGTCGTAAATTTTAGTGGAGCAAGGATGAAATTTCGAAAGAAAATATCTTAATGTGGAAGTGATAGAAAAGTGAAAATTCATTGTAGATGGGACTAGAGTAGTTTTAACGATTTAATAAAATTAATTAGGCATTTTAATGTAATTTGTATTTGTATTATTTTGGATAATGGTGTTGCAGTTGCAATTAAAGCTGAAATAAATACGATTTGTGTTGAAAGATTTGCGTTTTACTTATACCAAGTGAGTTTCATATGGAAGTGAAAGGAACGGATATTGCACAAGGAAACATTTTTGGAAGTAATGCAGCATTCATTGAATGTTACCCTTGCTAAGTGACGCAAATATATTTTTCCTAAAATAAAACTGCTGTTAAGTAGAGGAAACAACATGTATAAGACATGTTGTCTCAAAAAATTATATGCGCATTCCATACTTCAAAACAAGATATACGAATCAACAATCCCTTTTCATCACTAGTAAACATCCGTGATTGTTGCTACCTAGGAACAAACAAGTACAAATCAAGATGCTATTGGCAGTATACTTGTCGTTATATATCAAGTTATGCAGGAACAACGCATATGATTTCCTTTTCTCCTCCAATTGCGCAAATTCTCCATAACTCGCACGACATATTTATGAAGCGCTTTGGTTGATATGCAACAGCGTAATTTCCCTCAAAATCGGCAGAATTCCTTAGCGGGAAATTACGTGCCCCGAAGACCCAACATCGAGCCAAGTCCTTGGACATCTTCCTTGAAGCCTTTACCAAAACCATGAAAGCGTTCGTGCAAAAAAGGTTTTTTTCTTCTCGTATATAATTTACCTGAGATTAACTCTCTGGCGGTATTTCCGTGACCTGCAGCGTCTTTGACATTGAACGAGTTCCAAAATGCCATAAAACAAGCAAAATATGATGTTCCTATGACCTTTGTTCATTTCATGTCGGGGTTTGACACAGTGCCCTCTAAAGCTTTTACTTTTTAATTTCGGAGTTCGTGGAAATCAAAAATAATAAAACAAAATGATACATATAATTATATGGGTATATACACGATAACTACACTTAAACCTGCCTTAGAGAATTTTTTACAGAAGATTTTAGGAACAGTGTTAACGATGGACGTAAGAAATGGATATATTCATTTAAAATTTATAAGAATTTATGTTAAATTAAATAATACAAAAGTGAATAGTATTGACATGACTAGCACTCGAGCCAAGGTATCCTACTCTTGTAATATTGATTATTATTCTATTCTTCGCTTAGTCAGTAATAATAATTATTGATGTACTGTGATGAAGAATTAGCCTTTCTTGCTTCTGAAAAATACCGCCAAATCTCAGAATTAAGTACCGATATATCTCATTTATATAAATGTTATTTTATATGAAACTAAATACCGGAGCCCATCGTACCATAGCATCATCATCTTTAAATTATAAAGTTAAAATCAGGAAAACATCACCACCCCCACATTAACTGATTGTAGTAAACTCGGAAAGAAAATAGTTATACTCACTATAGTAGGTATTGATTTACGTTGAAAGAAAATAAATCAAATGAGTTAGATAACAGGTGATCTGGTTTTGTGTTTGATTAAGGTTGATCAATTAGAATGCCTTTTATTCATGATTAGATTTTCCCGAAAAAAGAAGAAATATGCTCCGAAGAATATTCTAATGCAATTTGTGAATGATAAAACGAGATAAAGAAGACCATAAAATATCAATTTTAATCTACTTCATCAAAATTAGTAAATGTCAACACCTCAACAGAAAAATTTCTCAATATCAGAAATGTGTTTCTCGCTTCACTAGAAACCCCTTTAAGCAACGAACTGTCGATTTGTCAAGTCCAAAGACAGGCGTGACAATCACGTAATTGATCCGAATGGAAACCAGTTTGATCGATCGCTTATCATAGGATATTCGTGTTTTAAGCCACGCGTCCTCCGATTGGTTTTCGGACGTCTTTTGAAGCAAAACCGTGGATGTCAATCCGTTAATGTTCGAAATGAGAAATGCATGACCCGGTTCCTGTCTTAAAATAGAAAGTGCACCGGGTCTTAGCTCGTTATGAAACGATGTTGGTATTGATGAGCTTTCTTATTCATGGGAGGGGTCAAATCAATTAGCAATGAGGAGGTTTTCGTTAATTAATTTATGATGTGACGACATTAATAATTATTGCGGTAGCATATCTACTTAGGATGCCTTTCAGCGTGTGGCAGGGGAGTAAGGTATAAGTTAATGCTATTCATCATAGAGATAGTTGTATAATAAATGGGTGGTTTGGCCACTTAAAAATCTGTTTTCATATGAGTTTCGTCAATAAAAAATTTTATCACGTAATTCATTTCAATTTGCTTATTATCGAAGGAGGATCAATCTGCAATGGAATGCTGCATTTAATTTTTGGTAGGATGTATCTGAATTGCCTTCATTCTCTTTTAAGCACATAAAATCATGTGAGTATTTATCATGAGTGCTAAAATTGCTTTTTAATACATCGCTAACATCTTAATTTTTTCAAATGATTCATTCTCTTTGAAGATCATGTTTTACCAATGCTTGGTCAATTCTGATTTAAATTTAGTCTCAACGTTAAAAAAACCCATTCATGTCGTCGAATTTCTTTAATAATTAGGTCCTAATTTTGTATTTTATAAATTAAAGGATTTTCAATCAGGGGAGTTAACCCCATTCCTCACCATGTATACAAGTATACACGTAGTACACCCCATTCCCCTCTGTTAAGCTCCTGGTAACGAACTCTGAGAGAGGATGAGTTTACAACTAGGCCTCCTACGTAACATAGTCCAAAACCTGTCGGATAAATATAGCTCTCTTCGGAGAGCTTTCAGTAACTCGCATTGCAGCACATTTGAATACGGGTCGACCTAGTCAAGGCTGAACGTGTATAACTTCTCTTTTGTTGCCCACCGAGGCGGCATCTTCTTCAACAGACGTATTGCGGCCACGCGTGCTCTGGATAAGATTATCTCTTCATACGCGGCAACTCATTTGCATGGTGCATTTGCGGTTGATGAGAGCATGCCGTGCATAAATCCGCGATTGATTTATATGGGGTAATGTTGTCTCTTAGCAACCAATGGGAAGCGAGATTTGAGTTCGAAAAAAACATTCAGATATTACTGTGACATTTGCGAAGATTTACTGACCTGATGATTAAGGGTAGTATATACACTGATCGATAAAATAGTCTTTTTCCATAAATTTCTCCCAATTGCATTTTGTGTATCATCAATAGGGGTAATTTTGTATAAATAAACATACTACTGTGACCTTCGTAGAGGTCGCGAGTAACAAATTCCTAAATCGGAAGTAATCAACAAGAAGTTAATAGCAACATTTTTACCTCGAGGCTGTTTGCTAGCCTTATTTACAATTTCTCAAAATGGTGTGCGAAATTAACTGTCCCAAGGGCGGTAGGAATCAAGCACTTACCGGAACATGTGAACAAGTTTACAATACTTCGATGGCTATGGTCATTTTGCACTTACGGCAAACGCTGGGATTCAAACACGCGCCTTAAACATAAAGTCAATTCTCGGCTGTCCGGTTGACCCTTTGGTATTTACCGAGCGAGATGAAAATTGAAGTTAATTGCACTTCTTTACGGAAAAAGAATCGTATGATCTGAATTTAACCTCGTAAAGGAGCATCATGATTCTTCCATAAGCACTCTGAAGTACGTCCACGAGAGGAATGTTTTGAAGTTGGAAATTTCGTTAACAGGAAACGCGTGTAGAGAAAATCGGTGGTATTGGAAACGAAACCTTCCATAACGCCTTTCAAGTTAAGACTCACAGCATCCCTGCCGCTATATAAGATAACACTTTCTCCCGTTGCCTTGGTGTTCCTGTAATTTGCCTCAACAGGTATGAAAGTGAAAGTGAAATTCAAAACATCCCACGGCAAAAAAGTTGTCCGATTCTCTCTTTACCTTGGGCGAAGTCTCGAGCGATTTGCAGAAACTCGGTTGCGAATTTTTTCTTTGCAGCAACTGTCGTATGCTCGTAGACTATGAGGACTGTACAAAAATATAGTATAAGAGATGGAAACTGTTTGCAGCTATCATTCTGGCTGAACAATAAAAAATGTTATGAATATAATATATGGAAAAAATTACTTATTTGAAAAATCCGTTTACTCTTGGATTTCTTAGCGAAGCATAAATATAAATAAACGGTATACGATATAATTTTGGCGAATTGACCCAGAAGCGAAACATTGCTATAAAAATATTTTTCGGTCACTGTTAGCCTCAATGCTCATTATCTGCTCACTCATTTTTAACCTACTTTAATTATCTTTAATTGCGAAAAAATATTGCATTAATTAGCATTTTTTCGCGGAACCTGTTTTCAAACTTGAACGATAAGTTTCTCTTCGTTACCGATAGAATGACTAATTGTATGAATATTACGAATCATTAAGTGAACGTACGAATTTAATTAGGCATTGTTCAGAAAAATCGTTACAATTACCGACTCAAATAAGACTAACCTGTAACCTAGGTAACACCGTAACTAAGAAGAAATGTTTAGCGATAATCTAATAGCCTTTTCCTGGCGCACGCATGGGCTAACTGTTACATATTGACATCTGTAGTGGAGTGGGCTCGTTTCAAGGTGCGAAGATCAGTGTTAGGGAGCGTTTGTGAAACACCGCGGATCGCAAGCCATCAATCACTCAGAAAGGGAAGTCCGTACGTGTGGGTGGAAGTGGACATCCCGTTCACCGGTTAACGAAAGGTGAAAGTCGGCATTCGGATTTCTAACCGTGCCAAGGCCGAACAATATGACACTGTTGCATCCGATGGGTTTTTTTTAAAGGAGATTATGTCTGTCGTTAAATTTGGAGGAATCGGTAAAGTCGAACGAATTCGGCTTTTGAGGTAAAGACAATGATATTAGCTTTGATTGTTCTAGGAAGTGATGCGGGTGTCTCAGTAAATGTCTCATCTGTCATCTCTGCTGATTGTATACATAAAAATGTTATACTTTTATCGCCTCAAAATTTTCATGCGCTTGTAGTCTTAGATGATAGGTTAAACCTCACACGCATCAACATTTATCGACGACTTAAAAATGATGATGAGGTCAAATAGTAAAGTGAGGAATGAGGCTCTATTCTCAATTTCAAGCTGTTTGTAATTCCAAAAGTTTCCATAGGAATTCAATTATGTAATAGGGTAAAATTGTCTTTAATAAATATATAATAATCTTTTCTTTTATGTGAGTTAGCTAATATGTATGGGAAATTTATATGCCATTTATACTTATACAATGATTCTAATATATAGTATATCTTTTTGCGTCCACCCACCCATTATTTTTAAATAGTACCAGCGCATTTCGCTCAAGGACAGTTCACCCACGGGACCATTCATCCAAAAGAATTGATTACTCTTTGAACTTTTCACCCAAGAATACACCCAACCTAAAGATATTTTCACTAAGAAATTTCTATGTCTGAAAAACGAGGTTAAATTGTCATTATTGAAATAAAATATAACCAATTTTTATCCATGTCTCGAAAAAAATATTAAATTAATCAAAACTGTACATTGACACACTACGATTGTTAAAATCTCTGACAAAATACCTACTCGGTATGGGATGAAAGAACACAGCTTTTAAATTGCTAGAGCGGAAAAACTGTCATTATCATTCTTATACTATTACATAGTTCAGTAGTTTTCAATACATCATTTACTTAAATCTAAGCTGGATAAAAGATTCCCTGGATAGCATACTTTCTGAATGAATATTCTTGGTTTAATGATCTTGAAGCTAAATGGCCAATGGCAAACCTTATTTTAAATTAAACATCTCATGAATGGATAAAACGTTAGGAATTCGAATACCAACGATACCGAAACCTCATTCGTTAAATTGCAACAATAACACCTCATTCTAACAATCAGAATAGTAATATATTACTAGTTCAAGCGCAACAATCCGACCTTATCTGATCAAATAAAATAGATTGTCTACGTTTCTAAACATTTTCGTCCCGAGAGGTCGGGTATCAGTTATTTTCCAATAATTACCCTTTAAAGCCAAAAATTTTGGCGGATATTCCACGAGTCGTTTCCCAACAGCTTTTCCTCGTAAGTCCGCTGTTTCCAAAAGAGATTTTCGACATCTCTTCGACAGGCAGATGTAAACCGCGCTTACCGATGACGAAAGGAGACATTGCTATGATGCTTCCACAAGCACGCTTATCGTTGGGCGGGAAATTTCTAATAACCTCCTAAAGAGGAGCTTCGCTTAGCCTTTGCAATCCATGTACAACATCACGCGTCAAAGTTCAAAATAGGATGTCCTGCTCTATCCTAGCAAATTTTACGAGACCTTGTATTAATAGGAGGTTGTCGATTGTTCGCGAGCAGACCTTGTTGTTCTAAATCTGAAGGAAAAAAAAAGTGCTTAATTGATACTTAATTTTAGCAGATGAAAATTTAACGCAATAGTCATTTTTTACCTTAATTTTTGTTTTGTTGATAGTTGGTTAATTCCTCATTGTTTTGCCGTTGTCATTGTTTGAATTATCTATATGACATATTTTATTGCTTTTTACATTTTCATAGATTTACTCCTTTTGTATTTCGCATCTCTTTTTGCTTTAATTAATTATATTAAAATAATATATGACGACATTCCTTTTAATTTAATATACAAAGGAGAGATTCATTTCACAAATTCCATATTCTTTTCGTACTTAAATGTGGGAAACATTATGTGTTAATCTTAATATATATATACTTCGACAGTACCTTCTGTACAGACCAATTAATCGTTGGCATTATGTTTTTTTGTCTTTTTTCTCTCGAAATCTCATAAGAGAACTCTACGGGTAAACAATTACAATCCACGTTGTTTCGTAGGCCTTCTTAAAGCTTCCAGCCCATAATTAAGGAGATTTCGATAGATCCTTGATGGTAATCCTCATTCTTTTGCGTCACATCTCCCAACAGACGGTTCAAACGCAGCCAGTAATTACTGTTACTTATTTTCACGAATAATGATCCTTTTAAGTGGGTATCAATGACACGTAATCACGCGCCCGCATACGCAACGAACGCACTCTGTTTCACCCAACAGCTGATCGAAAACAGAAATGCAGTGCTTCGCCGTTTCAAATTGATGATGGAATTACGAGTAATTAGTTTCTCTCGTAATTGTTGAATTTTAATCGTTACAATCAACGCTTTTATAATCCTGTCTTCAAAGTAGTTGAAATTATTTTCGATATTATTATTCGATATCGACAAGCGAGTTCTTAATTGTTTGCTTCGACTCTTAGTCATACAATTGTTGGTACTGTAATTTAATACCCTCACGGTTTGTTCATTGTGTTCTACGTTTATTATTGCTTCCATGATTCTATTGTTGTACTTAATTATCACCCACTCATTTTACTTTTGAGGTTACATATTTTTGCTCGCATTAACTCTATCTACCTTAACAAGCGATGATGTTCGGTTCGGAATTGTGAGACATGTTTTCTAGGCATCCATGGAACGTATCCTTGTCGGCTCAGCGTTCCATGTGACCTTTTGTGCTATTGAAAACAAAGGCAACGCTCAAAATTCGGAATGTTCCTTCGTAATCCTGTGACGGCCTACTTTCCGCTTTATCACCCTGCTGTAAAAGTTGTTGATACGGATTCGGTAACTCTAGACATCGTAATGTTTGGCAATTAAAAATGTCCTTAGCTTTTTAATCCGTACCGTTGATTACTGATGCATTTTTCGTCGTCTTCTTCACACTTCAAAGTAATTTAGTCGTTAAATACGTAGTTTAGGTTTTCGGTTGTTGCATATCAAGCTCGATTGTTATTCTTTTGTATCGCCTTGTTACTCGACTGTTATTCTGTCACGCAATAATGATACTTTTGAAAACATTTTTCTAGTTTTTTTAGACGAACACAAGTGTGACGCTATGGAAACGTGCTCGTGAAGTTTTGACACCGAATACGTGATGAGATAAGGTAGCATAAGCCTTGTGGTCGATCTGCAGACAAAGACATGTGCAAGCGGTGAAATTAAAAGCCGTTTAGCGTCACTTTCTGTCCTAAGAGATACAAATAACTTAAGTGACGATGGCCGGAGTGGTGTTAACCACAGAATCTGTTTATAACTTAATAAAGTGGCGAATACTTGTATACTGTTACTGTATGAGAACTTGATAATTAATCGTTTTTAATCACGTATTTATTTTGAAATCATTTTTTGACTAGTACTTCATAACGTTATGAGTCATTAAAAATCCTACATTGTTTTCAACGTGTAAATTATTCTTCAGCGACAACTACAATTGTGGAAATTATACAAGTGGTTGAGAATATTATTGAATTTCTTTATCGTTGAAATAATTCGATAATTTAATTATTAATTTCAGCTTTTGTCGTACAATCTATTCCGTTATGTTGAAACATTGTTTAAGATTCGATTACCTCACAAGTTCCCGTTTATGAGATTGAAAACGCGTAACAAATGGTTCATTTTCTTGAGTTCAATTCTTTTGGATCGCTAAGAATTTCTTTTAACCTTTTCTGTATATTTAGCAACTGTGGTGGAGTTGATAATTATGATTATATGAAATAATTGGAACTCGATGAAAATTTAATTCTCTTTTTGCGAAGACTTAACTTCCCTAACAGATTTTTCATATAGACATTATCTTGTCTCTTGTTGGCCTAATAATATACCAAACTTTATTTGAATTGCGTTTATTATTATCGTAATATTACTATATTATTATCATTGTCGAACAAGTGAATTTTTTACATTTTTAGGCCTTCATATTGTATGATCTTGATTGTTTAATTTATTCAAATATGACTCGTTGATTTTTCATTCGAAAGTAAAACTCTCCACTGTTCATAATACACATTATTGTACTATTTCCTCTTCAATTGCTGCTCTCTCTCAACAGACTGGAAATCCAAGTTAACAAGGTTAGTATTCTCATTCAAGATCAAGTTTTACTGCTTTATATTCATCCTTGGAAGATAGCCATAAAAGATTCATTATTAATTAGTCTATATTATATGAAACGATGTAATATTTTTCTGAAGAAAACAGCTCTTAGGGAATACTATTATTTTATTCTAGTTAATTATAATTTGTTTCCAACTAAAATATCACCAACTTTTATAACTTTTGTTGTGAAATTTTCCTTCGATCAGAATTTCCGCAGACCACTGTAAATCTAGACTCGGAGCTCATCGCCAAATGGCAAACTTGTTCAAATGACCCAAAAACAACCATAAAACGTTTAAATATTGAGGTCGAAGTTTTTCGCTATTAAAACACTTTCTCTATTATGTGCCGAAGGGTAATTTATCCACGACCTACTCTTTTGATTACAGAATATACTCGACATAGATATTATAGGAGCTTGGATTGAAGAGCTACTGCTTTGAAATATTTGCTGCATTATGAATTTCGTATCTTTACACTGATTTTTCTAATCGTTTGTTTTTTATTCCTGTGAATATTTACTTCCGCAAATGTATAATTATGAGGATCGGTTTATCTAAAACTCTTTTCGCACGTCATTTTGGATGGCACATAGAAAATTTTAATTATCCAAAATACTCATATACGAATAGGATTTATAAACTTGTTCTATGCTGTGAAACTTTTCTTGAGTGAACAAAATATATATCCTCGTCTGAATTGTTAAAATTTTCATTGAAAAAATGTTTGGATATTTCCATAAAAATAGGTTGAAATGGTTTAGTTAAAGAGATCGGAAACTAACTTAAAATATAACAATGCTCAGTTTGGAACAATAACAATGGTAAACTATAATAGCATGATGCATCCACATTGTCGATATCAAAGCTCTTGTATTAGAATCAATTACCACTTATCGGGCCATTATTACAGAAAAGAGGATTTATTTTGGTATAAATATACCGTTAGACTCCCTGAGCAATGCCACCGAATGTTTTGGTACTTGTTTAAGTCAGCCTTGATTCCGTAAACACCGGAAATTTTACGAAGTAACATATCCCCAGAAGAACATTTAGAGCGCGTCAAGGTTGCGGTCTCTTAAAGGGTAGTTCCTTGGCGAGAGAGAAAATAAACCTGCAATCTACCTCTTCCGTCATTTTTAAAAACTAGGAAACAATAACATTTACAATGTCGATAACAATATTTTGCTTCTAAACAGTCAGTTACATCGCGTAATGAAATCGAATAACTACATCTCTTATCCTACCTTATTCAGTACCAAATGCTTTCCTCGAGCGATTGTGTACAGCAGTGGACGTTTTGCTATTTGTCCCGGCAGATCCGTCAGATTTCGTCGAAACAATTTGTCTCCATGGGAATCCGCGCGGGGTTACTCGAAGCCTTTAACCGGGAGCGTACCTGTCCACTCTCTCCCGCTTTCGGCCTCAATCTGAGAGATGAAGTCTCCCGCAGTGACCCACGGAACGAGACGTCACGGGAAAACATTTCCTCGTAGCATTCACCAGCGGGGAGGGGAGTTTTCGCCAATCCCACCTTCTCCTATCTCGTGCGTTGACTTTCCAAAGCAAGGTTAAAACATTGTGACGTCTGGTAGGCGATCCATGGTAACCGAGCCGAGGGTCAAATGGCGCGATTTCCCTGGAATTTACATACTTCGAATAGGGATGGCTCGGGGTATGGCAGAGGCTGACGCCGAGTTTGTTGTACAGTTATCCTAGCAGATTGCGATTTTGTTGGCTTGGTTTTCAGCAGTGCTCACTTCCCTAACAGTGTTATCTGAAGTTCGATTTCGGCTGGAACAGGAAAGGAATTTCATCAATAAAAGTGGTTGGTTGATGCAGCTTTCCTGGAATGACGTACCCAAACTTTCCTGTATCTCGAGAGAGGTGAATACTTCGTCTACTTTTTACCTTTTGGCGAATAAGTTAATGTGGAAACTATTGTGGTATTAGTGGAGTATGGAACAAAATTGTTTTAAGATTAGATTTTAACGAAAATTTGGTGTGTAAACCGGTTTAGCTGTTGACATTTTTCGACCCAATGAAACCGGTATTTTTTCCCAGAAATCTTTATTATATTATTATTATATTATATTATTTATTTATACCATCATTACAAGTTGTATTTCGTAATTCTTGAATTTGCGTTTAATTATTCATAAATTTCAGGATTTAACTATTACTCAGTGTTAGTATAGTATTTTCTTGGGTTAAGTGAACCTTCGTCTAAAAAAGCATTATATAAATGAATCGGTAATGTCGATTACAAAATTTAGAGCAAATTAATATTAGTTTTCGTTTTGTGCTTTTGATTGTCAACTTTTTCGGCTAATGATACTGTTCTTCTGCTGTAGAATCAGTGTTTTGTTACTATATTTGGGTTGTTCTAATTCTATGATATTTGTAACGATGAAAGTAGCATCCGTTTATGTTCTTCTTTGATATTGCCTTGGAAACCGCTCTGTGTTGATACCATTCCGGCTTTGTGAGTCTAAGGTAAATTAACTGTTTCCTCATCTCATCCATTTAAAAAACAGAGCAATCAGGTCGTTCCGAAATCCTAAAACTAATGAAACAGGGTTATCTTTTACTTAAAATTATTTACTTAATTCATTATCTGTTGCTCCAGAAGAACTAAAAACGATTAAACTCCACCCATTAGAAGATATATCTTCATAAGTTCTAATATTATACATCTACATCTTTTAATTCAACCTTTATTAGGGTGGTAAATTTTATCTCGATAAAACTAAGAGAATGCATATTTGCATAATTATATTAATTAAAGAAATTAATAGAAATTGACCGGAATTGGTTTTAATAGTCTAAGGATCACACATGGAACTAATCTGAACTGAAATAGCCTTCAGAATTACGGTCGAAACCTATTATAGAGTTTATTCGATTTCCTCATCACGGGAAATTCCAAAATTTGAAATATCGTGAAGACTAGGGAAGGCGTACCATTAAAAAAATTATATTTACGACAAAAGAGAACGACTTAAATATATATTTGGATCCTTATCATAGTACAAGCAACCCCTACCATTTTCCAAAGGTTATAGGTGTATACGTAGTTGTGCAGATGCTACAAAGACAGTATTTAGTCTTCTATTTTACCCTTCTATGTCGACACACACATAAGAACCCCTGCCACACGCCGAAAGGTGGCTCGCAGGGTATCTACATAGACATAGACAAGAACTTTTTAAATATCGAACATTTTTGCATAGGGTTGGATTTATATGTAATGAAGTATCAAAAGTAATAATATAATTAGCTATCGATGGCTGAAATTAAAGTACATTAGAAAAGTATCCATCGTAGGAAAGCTTTAACATAGGTAAGACTAAAAATCTACAGCAAATACATCATTAATAGGATTCATTTAAATCTTAATTCACGTTATATGGTCAAATACTCAACCTCAACTTCCCAAGTGATTAGAGTTGGGAAATAATCGTTAGGTAAGTCGCAAAAGTGTGTGCGCATTTCTCGAAAACATGGATATTAATTTATTGGTAGGCTTAACGAAAACTGTTTGTAATTGCACCCATCCAAAGATGTATGAGTCTATCAATCCTAATTTACTTCGTTACAACATTCATTAGTCCTTGAGATAAGAATGGAATATACTGCATACCTAAATCATAAAGTGATGAGATTAAATCTATTCCCTAAAGAATACAGTCCTGGCGTACCGAAAATTATTCCTCCGGAAAACAATTCGGAATAAAAACAAAAGAACTTGTTAAATTAAGTAATAGTTAATTTCTCAGCCATGACACACCAGTTGATAACCTGGATGAAATATGGACATAGTGGCATAAAACTATACCCCACAAAGTTCTTTTAATAAAGTCAATAATATTCATCATGTGAAATAAGAAATTAGTATATTATTTTAGCTCTCATTTTTGTTATATTCATAGACCTATTGAGGTTATTGTTTCTGTAGTAATTTCTCAAAGGTCATTTGGTGAATTTATAAAGCAATTAATATTACTTTTGAGCTCAATTTTCAAGCTCAGTTGCTCAGCCTATTCGGTTAAGTACTTTGTAATTCCAAGACAACAAGAGATCTCAAATTTCTTTTATGAGGAACATCGTCCTTCATTTTAGCAGGTAATCTATCTCTTTGTTTTTTTTTCGATTTAGGAAAAATACAATCATCTTTCGTTCATCTTTGTTTCCTTTTCAGTTTCACTCGTGGATATTAAATTAATTACATTAAGATCGTATTTATTCATAGGATGCGAATACTAAACTCACGTAGAATTGCAACAACCAAATCGTTTGGGGTCAGATAGTCTTGCAAAACTTCGCTTCACACTTTATCTTTTGCTGCCTCATTTACTTTCAAGAATTTTTCTTTCCTGATACTGGATGGATTAATCAACCTCCTGGCAGAATCTTCTGCACGAAAGTCAAATTTATTAAAATTATCTCTTTTGTGTCTCCTCTTATCAGCAGCTGTTTTGATCTACGTTTCAGAAGAGTATCTTAGTATTTACACTGCCCGAAATTTTTGACAGTATGCTGATGTCTGTTATAAAAATCATTTAAACCGAGTCTACTGCTTGATTGCCCTGGCTTGGAAGTTTAAGAAAAAATCCACCGTACTCACTTCTTTCGTCAAAAAATTTTAAGGATATTAATACGTTACTAGATAAACACGTATACGAGATTGCTATAATATGTCGTACACCTTCTTGCGCACATTAGTTCACAAAGACAGATATTTCTTTCTCTAACGATCTTTCATACGTCCAATTTTCCCTATGGGAACAATATTGATTCATTTGTTTACCGTCTAATTTAGGTCGCTAGGATGATATTGATAGCAGATTATTGACTTAAGCTATAGTATCCAACTTCTGCAAATGCAGAGGTCACAATCTATCCAGAGTGTCATAAATTAGGAGATAAACAGATAAGTGGAGCATTATCTCAGGGTATTGATGCGTCCAGCTTAAATTAATGAAGGTATTTTGGTGAAGGAACCGGAAGTTGCAACAAATGGAAATTATCGACAGTTTGCTATGTAAAATAAGTCGAATACTCATACTTGGATTACAGTATTTTTTTAATTACAAATTATCTTCGACAAAAATAATTTTTCTCGGACTTACGAGTCGAAAGGTTTAATGATAAATCGGTGTCAAATGATTTTTAAAATTTTTTTTACCTGTTTTTATGTAGAGTAGAAATCTTCTGTATACATCATGCATTTTTCCAATGTAACAGATTTAAGAATACGATTATCTTCGTCTTGGGTTGAACCATTTAGTTGCCGATAACTAATTTCGTACTTATCCTTAGTCGTTACTGACATTTATGCAATGATTTAATATATGATCTCGATTGAATATGAAATGAATAGGACTTAATCTTACTGCGCAGCCAGAAATTACGAACCCGTGTATTATCAGAGGGAACAAAATACTCTTAGAGTGTAATCGGAAAACTATATATACTTTTATTGATTTCCTATACATTTTCCGACACCAGATTAATAGATTCTTTTGGAGAATGGTTTTTAGTTCTGATTTATTGCAATTATTTCATTTTTATAAGAGAAAGCTGTTTTATGTTTGTCGCTAACTATTTATTTTATCGGCATTTTGAATAGTATCGTAATCGTATTTGGTACGGATTTACAAAACATTGTAACAGTTACATAAAGAGATTAATCATTTTCCCGCTGAAATTTTAGGCCCTTTCATGTTAATACGCACCCTGTTACAATGGAGAAGAGCAAATTCAACAGTGCTACGAAATCAAGAGCGAACATTATCTCGAGTGCAATTAGGAGACTATTTAAACTAAAAGTGTTGTTTTTCGTGCCTTTTTAACATTTTAAGTATTCCGGAGAAGTTTTTTTAAATTTTTAATCCGAATGAATTTAAAAAAGTAAGAGCATTTCTGTTTATCACAGTCACTAGTTTTAAATAGCCTGTTCTTAAATAAAAATACTCTAGGAAACATTTTGAATTCTTGTTTCTTCTAGAAAATGATCCACTCCACTCTTGTTAATCGGAATGTATTTTTTCTGGTACCATTCATAATTACTGTTCTTTGTGTTGTTTAAAGCTTTTGAATCGAGGAAGAGTTTCATTATAGAATTTTGTCCTACTTTAACTGTTGTGAGAAACTTCAATTGTAAGGTCACTGTCCTGAAATTTTTTTGGTTCTTTCAACATAAATCAATTAATTCAGTGAGGAAAAACAATCGTAAACAACTCGACTCCTCATCTTCTCTATCTATTTTTTCAAAACTTTCGGTAGATTATGGTTCTGGGCGTTTGTTTAAATGCGGTATCTTTTATAGATATACACGTACTTTATGAATGCATTATGCTTCAAATTTGTAGGAAATGAGATTATGATTTGTGATGTAGGAATCTCAAAGTTTAGGTGAGGAACAGATAAGACGTTATAAAACCGCTGAAAAATTAAAGAAAATTAATAGAGGTGAAATCAAGAGTATTGATACATATTCCACGGTAGCAATATTAACTAATTTGAGAACAATAAAGTTAATTCAATTTACAATATGAACAATAGTTAATCACTGCAACATCACTAGTTCTATAATTAGATGGTAGGAGAAATCTGGGAGAATAAAATCAAAAGAATGAGGGGATCTGAGAATGAAGCAGAAATTAAAAGTAATAAGCCTGTGCAATTAGAACATTTATTCATGGTGGCAAAATGTATACATTTATCAATACATAATTGTTTTAAATCACATTAAACTGTTACAACAACATAAATTATATACAGATACAGTTTATAAATAACTTAGAAATTATAATTCAATTTCAAATTGAAGCAATACAGCATTAAAGTAAATAGTTTTGCTTGGAATAAACCTAATCAATATGTATTTATAAGACACAGAATCGTTACAAAAATTAATTGTACAGCTATGGCAGAGAGTTCTACAAGGTGCTCATTTCAGTTTCTTTCAAAATTCCAGAAATAAATTTCCCTCAGACACATCTAAGGAAATATTCTTCATCTCTTTAGATGATTTAAAGTATAGACCAGAGTTATTACATAAATTATAATTTATATAAGAAAAATACAGGTAATTAATACTTTGAAAGAAATTTTTCACCAAAATCAGAAACTCAAATACATTCCAAATAGGCATCAGACCAATAGTTTTAAAACATAGACTTAATTTAATAACAACTTTTGTCATTGAATAAGATCAATTTGGTTCAAGATAAATGGCATTCATTTAAAACAATACAAATGTTATAATGATTCAAAATTAATAATCAGTAAACAACCTAAGAAAGTAACATAACATACACATAGTATACACAATAATCGACCTTTTGCAACGTACATTGATTTTTCAACATAAATTACAACAAACTATATTATAGGAACTTAATTTTTGGAGAACCTTAAATTTCTGCATCATAAAAAAACCTTGAATGATTTTAAACACATTCTAAAATTAATAATCAATCACACTGTAATCCCATATAATGTCATTCATTTTTCATAAAACTAAAATCAAAAAAGACAAATTATCCCAGAAGTTTTTTGAAATCCACAGAAAAAGTATAAAGTACTTTACCAAATATATATTGGTATCATTCAATTTGATAATTTCATTAGGAATTACTTCAAATCCTATCCAAGCACAAGTCAGGTTCAATTTATTGAAATAAAATTGATATTTCAAACAGAAATATATGACCTCTCAGAAGGAGATAATAAATTGATACAAATAAATAAAAAGGAATATTATAATTAACAAACTTCAGCAATTGAAATACGTTTTCATGTATAAATAAAACGAAATTCTTTATGAGTTATTAAAATGATTCCTCTTTTTGAATGTACATTGAACATGTAGAAAAGATATTATAAAGTGATTAAATTAAGTTCTTTTAATAGCATACAATATTTAGAAAATATTATTTGATGATGAAGTTCAATAATCTAAGACAAACAATGTATTAAATTTGAAATTCACATACATGGACAAATACATAATTCGATCACAAATTTCTACTCAAAAACCTTATCTGGTTCTTAAAAATAATGATATGACTATTATGTCATAGAAATCACATAAAATATAGAATCTACATCCTTTGGTCAAAATACATAGGGTTTTTACAGCGTAAATATTTATTTTCAACTTCAGATCTCCAGACCGCAGGTTTTCAAAAGAGATTGTGAAATCAAATCACTAACTCTTCTGATGACTAGAAGTACATTATTTTAGATAAATTTTAAAGATTCAAAATTTATTAAGATAATTTTTTAATATTAACTGAGATATAACTGATAGTATCAAAAACAGTAATTTTAAAAAGATAAATGAATATAACAAAATTTTGCCAAACTGTTGTAAAAGGCATTAAAATATGAATTCTGCCACAAAAATATTAATTGGTACTGATGATAAAAAGAGCTATCACTGATGGTACATTAGAATAGATAAAGGCAGTAGAAGAATACCGTTGTGCTTTGCTTTTTCTATCTCTCGTTTGACCTGTATTTATCTAACCAATTTATAATAATTGTTACATGTTTCTACATGAAAAAAGTGCTTTCAACTGATTTCTATGAGTTGTGCATTAATTGAACATCTATTACCTTTAGGTTGCATTTACTAGATCAAAAATACTCAGTCATGTTATACAGAGAAACCATAAATCTCTTACAAAGTAAATCCCATATTTAAGACAAATTCCTTCAGTCCATTCTTTGATTTACTCAATATATGTTGCTTAATACTTCTTCGCATAATATGAACTGCAAAACATTTAGAATACTTCAAATCCAAAACACAATAAAATACAGGATACATAAGATATTTTGACGGCAGTTTTTCTTCATAAGTTTATATATTTTAGGTATCTTTTAGTAAAATCTTATGAAGATGGCATTTCATGGATACTTTGCCAACATCACAGATCTAAATAGCAAAATAATTTACTTATTTTCTAGCATTACAGTTATTCTTTAAAGTAGAGATTTATAGCTTTTTTACAAACTGCATTAGTATAGTTAATTTTATTGTATTTAACTGAGATTATTACACAACCAATAATCTATATTACCTAGAATATTGATATTATATCTTATTAGTCAAATAGTATACAGAGGCACCAGAAGGAGTCTTCATTGTTAGATATAAAGAGATTCAAAATAGAATATAAGGTTCATCAATGAAATAGTCCACAAGAAATCTATAACTCTTACAGGATTAACTTTTATATTTGAAACTATAAAATTATAAAGTTTTGAAATGGAAAAATAAAAAAGAAAAATAGGATAAAAGCAAAGAAACTGTAGAAAAGAATGATGAAATGTTTCTTGGTTACCTCTGGTAATACTTTTCCTAGCATATGAACAATAGCTCTTTATAAACATTGTCAAAGTCAAATACTATTGTATGTTTAATAATGATCAAAATGATGTTTAATACACCAAGGAAACTTGACCTTCTGGCATTCATTAATAACATATACTACTAGCCTAAAAGTATTAACCAAAATACAAATATTAATTCATTTCTCTAAATAAGTTAAACTTTGGATATCTTAACTATCTAACTCTTCTTAAAAATCATATTATAAACCATTACAACAATTAAATACCACGTACTATTAAAAGATTGACTTGCTGACTGAAGAAATTGCTACAAACTCAACTTTATTTCCTTTGAAAGCTCTCAAGAGTTATACTGACCAAAAGGAGTTCATGAATGTTTATAATTATCCTTATGCTTCCAGTTTACAGCAAACTGAATAAGTAAATTGAATTTATAGACCATTTACAAACAATGCCTGAAAGGAAAATACAAATCCAATGCAAATTCCTGGCCCAAATATCATAAATACCATTAAAGTTAAAATCTCTGACTATTTACTGACTTACTCTCCAACTGTTTTTGAAAGAAAAACATGAAGGAACAAAAATTATTGTTTAATTTATGGAGATATTACTAAGAAACATAAAATTTTAAAAATAATTGCGACTTTTATAAATATTTGCTGAAAGTAATAATATTAGAATTGATTACTAGTAATTTAAAGCACTCCAATTAATTGAAGTATATTTTATATTCAGCCACAGGCAGATAACAGTTCTAAATAGCTATATTAATTCAGAAAATTTTATACTGACAAGCTTCCACATCAATATGCATAAATATTACAAACAATTGTCAGTCATCTTGGAAGACAATTTTACTGGGAGGAACTAACAGAAAATGAAAATGCTTTATTTGCTACAATACCTATATAACCCATGCACTTATAACCAGTGTACGTAAAAGAGGATAATGTCAGTAACAACTCCTCTTACAGATCCAATTCATATCTCAGAGAGCATGATGTAAAACTAAAAAATTCAATACTATCAGACTCAAAACCAGAACCATAGAATCCACAAAGAAATTAAACAATAGACAAGAAAAAGGTACTATAACACTGAGCTGAAGAAGATTGATAAAAACTCAAATATACTTTCCAAAATTTCCATTCAAAATATAAAATCTAATAAGAAAAAGGATAAATATTGAAAACTCTAACATAAAATAACATGTATATATGTCATAACATGTATATACCATCAATACTCATGGCATTCATTGCTCTTTGTGCTCATATACTAAAAATCTTTTCAGGATATATTAAAACCTCTCTCTTTAAGCTAGTCTGAATAAGTGTTCAAAAATCCTCTGGATCAACAGAACAAGGATTTCAAATGTGCATTTAAAGCAACATAAGAAATATAATAATGCATAGATTTGCCTTTTTAAAAACAGAGATATGCATAACATTCACAACAATACATACTTTTGGTTTCCACATAGTGTTTACTGTGAACTCACATAAATGTGAGTTTTTAATCGCATGATCCAGAGCCAAAAGGTAAATCTTCAGTCGATGTTTTTGAATGATTGTCACCAAATTCATCTTCTTCAGCACTCCCTTCTTCACCATTATCATAAAACAGAGACCTTTGATCAGAAGTCTGAGCCCAATGCTGCCGCTCTGCAGAAGCAAAGAGTCCATATAGAAGTGCACCAGTGAGATAAATTCCTGCCGCTATGTAGAACACCATTTCCCATTCAGAAGCATTCTAAAAACAAATATTTCTCATTAAAGCATTCACAAGGATTATAAATAAATTAAGTAAGAGAATAATGCACGAAATAAGTATAACTTATTCAGATATGATACTTTGTGACGGCATTATCTACCTTATGTTGCACAAGATATCCAGTCAAAGAAGGGCTTATCATTCCTGGTAAAGTTGCCATTGTATTTGATATTCCCATAAGAATACTGGCAAACTGTGGTGCTAAATCTAGATGGTTCACACTGAAATTAATTAATATAGTCAGTGAAAATCTTTTGAGGTGAAAAGTGTAACACAACAGTAGAGCTGTAGATCCTTCAGAAATGAGATTTGAACAATATCACTAATTCAGGTTAAAAGACACTGATAATAGATGCATACATTTTTCAATTTGTATCTTGAAATATAATAATATGCAGTTAGTATTTTACTTTTATTTATCTGCAGATAGAAATTTATTCAAAGACTGTCCAGGTATACAAGTATAGCAAATATAATTATATTGAGGTAAATTGTCTGATATTTTAAAACAGAGCTCTTAAGATAAAGATTTAGGCAAACATTAAAAATTTCTTTTAAAAATACAATTTCAACTGACCATAGAATAAGACTGAAATCTATAGAGATTATATTTTGAAACAGGGGTAATGGAATACATTGTAAATGACATTAATAAATTTTTCCTAATAATTATTATACACATCAAACTTTATAATTTGTAACCTTGTCTTATTTAAAATTTGATTTAAAATGTGAATGTGATTAATGTGAACAAACTTAAAAAAATTACTAACACTACAAAGAACCTTGAAATAAAATTCTAAAATAAATAAAAATAAGTCACTAAACTTAATTACCTGACCTGAGTATATACAATTATTTATACAGTAATCTGTTTTAACATTAAAAGTTTAAAGTAATAAACTCAATTTTATACAAATAATGATGCTAAAAATATATATACCTGAAGCCAGCCCATGCAAACCCTCCAAAACCAACAGCAAACGTTAAAAGGACAACAACTGCAGATGCATTTCTTGATCTGGAGACTAGAAGTAAGAATAATGCTTGGAGAACAAAAGCACCACATGTACAGATCTTTCTAACCTGAAATGAAATAGATAAAGGTTTAGGAGAAATATTTTGTGATTATTGTGAAATTAATTGTGATTTAGAATATTGGAAATGAGATAAATATGGTAATATAGACAGCCAATGACTCTTTAATTAAATTAAGTTTTAATGCTTTCATGGAAGAAAAATGGATACCTGAGTTTTGGAAAATCTTTTTTTTGCTATTTGCCAATCTGCTACACAACCTCCAAACTGCACAGTCAATCCCATAACCAAATATGGAATACCAGACAGAATTCCGACTGTTTTCAAGTCAAAAGCTAAAACATCTGAAATTTGATAAATTAGTCATTGTGGTTAGTGTAAACAATAATTCAAACAAAAACTTTAAATCACTATTTATTTGAATTTGGTCAATAAGTACTATAACCTTACATTACTAAATACATCAATAATTTTTATTTTCATAGCAATTAATATATCTATATTATCTTATATAAAAATCAACAGATTTAAATTTTAAAATCAAAAAACTAAGTTATCCTTAAAATATGTTAACAATGACACTTACCGCTCATAAAAGTAGGAAGCTCTGTTAACAATGTGTAAAATCCCCAATTCTCACAAAAATGAGCAATGGCAATGGCCCATACTGGTAGAGAGGTAATAAAATGTCTCCATGGTATTTCTGATACCTTAAGAATTAATTTACAGAAATTTATTTATATGAAATATTAATATAATATGTAGATAGTAATTAAAGAAAGATATTTTAATAGCTTAAAAATTCATGAGATGCAGTTTAACAAAAATTTCAATATAAGTTAAATTAAATAAACAATTAATCATTGGAGTAATGAAAATCAATTTTTCTTCAATTTTTAAGGTCCAATTTAGAAACAATTCTCTACTCCAACATAATAATCTTTAGAATTAAATTTGCAACAACAGAAATTCTCTAAGGTATAGCAAAAAAACTTTCTAAGAGCAAATCTTACTATATTGACATACAAATTTTATCAGCATCAAACTACCATAATATTTTATCACATATTTGGATTTTTTTTACCTTGGAAATTTATCATTGAAACGACCAACTTAAAAAGACTCAAACCTCCAAACTTCCACCATAATTATTTTTGTTGGATTCACATTTTTTATGCCAAAAGCAAAAAATTAGTATGTTAAAACCAGAATGCTCCACATTAGTAAAAATGAAGAAATATATTATATACACTAGCAGCTAGCCAATGCAAACTCTCAAGGTCCCAAATTTGAGTCCTGTGAGATTGGATTTTTTTATCTCGAATGGGATGTGTATTTGTCTTTTGTAAGGCTTAAATGGAAGAGAAGTCCTACCAGATTAAACTTTGCTCTGAATTAATAATGGCCTATTATTATTATATGATTGTAGAAATTTATGAAGTGTTTACACAGCATAAATAATTTTACTATCTATAGGATGATTGGTCAATAAGATTTTCAAAAGAATAGGATAAAAAAATAACAATCAAAGCAACTTATTCTGTGCATAAGGAAATTTGAGCATAAAAAAAATAAATCCATGAAGAAACATATACCAAATTTAGATCTCCTCCATCAAACATGTAAAACTCTTGTTCATAATGCATTGAAAGTTATTGAAAAATGAAAAAACAAAATTTGAAAGAGGCTCGTAACTAGCTATAACTCATCAATGATTAATTTTTCCCCACACATGTATCCAGAACTTTAGAATTATTGTCATTAGAAAAGTTAGATAAGGAAAGCCCAACACCTTTTCCTTATAAAAGATACTTTACCACCTTTCCATGGTTTGAAGCAGGTCCTACAGATGACCTTATCATATCAAGTTCATCATCTGTGATGCTGCGATCTTCTTGTGGGGTTTCCTTCACACACATTAACCACACAAAGCACCACAACAAACCCATTAATCCTGTTTATGAAAATTTGTATACAATTAACTCATTCTCAAAATGTAAAGGAATTTTTTTATTGAAGTGCAAGAAGCATGTTAAATTTATGAAACAATTACCAAATATATAGAAGATGGAGGGCCATCCTATCCACTCAGCAATAAAAGATGCAAGAGATAGGGAAACAACAGTGCCAAAATAACTTCCTGAAAAGGCTATAGTGGCTAGTTGAGTACGCTCACCAGGAGGAGCCCACCTTGCCCAAACTGCATGTATTGCTGGATATGTGACACCCTAAAAAAGTCAGTTGATCATCACAAAAATTGCAAATGGTGGAAACAAATTCCAATATACTAGCAAAAGTTAGACAATAGAGCAAACTAATAAATTATAATCTGGGATTACAAAACAATGATTGAGTACCTTCAACAAAAAATAGATAAATGGAATTCTTTCAAGTAAAAGAAATAGATATTAAGTTGATTATTTCTTAAGTAGATGATTGCTTGTTAAACAGTGCCCACAAGATGGTCATTAACAAATTTAACTTCATTCATCAGTTAAAGAGAATGTATTCCTCGGAGATTTATACGGATTTATCAAAAAGATAAACAGAAATTATATCAAGAGTCTTGTTATCGCTATTCAGAAATGTGCATTTCAAATTAAAATGTGCATGACTATTTTAAGTAATTATGTAAACAACCTACACAGGAGGGTAACATCTTATGTTCTAAATTAGAGCTCATCAGTAATTATAAAAATAATACAGGATACATTTTACTAAAACTTGCCTCAAAAATTCCTTCAGCAACGCGCAAAGCTAAGATGAACGGAAGACCAGCTCTGACAAGTGGAGGAGTGAATAATGTCAACACAGCTGTTGCACCGATTCCCAAGGCAAATAATGATCTGCCGCCAATGATTCGGCCGGCAAGCCATCCTCCGGGGATTTGCGAAAGCGCATATCCATAGAAGAATGAACCCAAGGCTAGTCCTTGTTCCTCGGGAGTCCACGAAAATTCAGGATCATGCTGGAGCGGAATAATTGACATTAACAGAAACCGGTAGAAGAGATTCTAATCGACATATGTTTCGGTTACATATAATATTTAAAATTTTTTACCTTTACCAATGTTCCATTTTCTATCGTTGAATAATTTCTTGTCATAGCGACAATAGCAACACTCAAATTGACGCGCAAACCATATATGTTCCAAAAGCCAAGAAATGCCAGAAAGGCAACTAAGTATCTTCGAGGATAAGAGAAGTCCCATTTCGAACTACGAAAAAAAAATGATTGGGGAATCAGATCATAACATATGATTTAAAAAACAAACACTGTTACCAAACAGCTGTTTACTAATATTACTTAATACCTGTAATGTGTGTTGGACGTATGGAAATCATGAGCTTCGTTGATAGCTGTTTTTTCATTCGGAGTTACTTGTGAACGCGTCATAACGATGAATTAAAAGAGATTTAGTTAAACATAAAAACCGTCACCTGTTGAGGATAGATCATTAGGTATTTTGATGATATTTTGACTATTTAGTTATCGGCAGAACGATTAGAGGCGCTCCTTAGATTACCTTGGCAGGCTCGCCAACTCAATAGAGAGATATACATAGTAACTAATACGGAAATTTTTGATTTAAAATATGAAATTAAAAAGTTTAAAGCTTAAGTCTAATTTGATTTATATAAGCATTCAAATATTCATGCAAGCAATTGCAAATTTAAAAATTTCTTTACACTCGCTGATGAATCCATCATGCTAAGAAATACAGCGAGTTTTGTTGTGAAACATCTAGTCTTAAAAAATCTTTTGTTAAGAAGAGATGATACATTGGACGGCAAAATTATGTATGACCATTCACTGTTTAAGCGTGAGGCTAGATAGCTCTGATTTATTTCATTAGGTAGTCCTAGATTGTCAGTAGGGCATGATACATGCTAGGTAGATACCAAATAAATTCTTCCATATGAAAGAGATGCACTAGGGAAAAATTGATTTTAAAGATAATAAGGCCGTTAGCGAATATTATATAAAGTAGGTTTCTTTTAGTACTCTTTTCTTTAATAATATCTTAAACCCTGAAATTTCCTATGCATGGTATGCTTAGACAGGCAACAGTTTTTAATACCATTTTCTGTGGCATTACAACTCACCATTGTAAAGCAGTGTACCACTTTTGCTCAATTTTATTTTCAAATTTATTCATGCATTGGCGATTATAGATTATTAACTACCCATGAGTACTCATCAAATTATAAAGCTTCTCTCCCCCTCTGCTCATTATAGGTACATACAAATTTTTTTTTTCAATAGGTATATTAAATATTTAAAATAAAAACAATTTTAAAATATATTTTAATTTATCTTTATTATAATTTCATCAGAAATATTATTTTAAAAATTAACAACACGATTACATTATGACAACATTTATATAAAATTACAGAAATTAATAAAAGGTATGATTAATAAAAGGAAATGGTAGGTTAATAAAAGGACACAGCTAGGTCAACACTGCATTTGTATATAAATCATGTACAACTTTGCTTAGAGTGGGTCCAATTTGACGATTATTTGAACCATATGTGATTTTCGCCAGTAAGTTTTTTCCATTAGCAGGATTTTCTTCATATTCTTTCATTAGAGAAGCAGGGGTTGGGTATTGCTCAACTATGGCTATGGCTTTCTCAACTGACAGCCCTTTGATTTGAAGAAGGTGACGTACAAACATTTCACTCACAGTCAGGTCCTGTGAAAGAAAGTTTTATTAGTCCTATCAGTAAAATTAGAAAAATTGTTCATCAAATTGCATTCATTGTTATGTATAGGCAACAGAAAATCATGATATAGAATTTAGTATATTATTTATCATCAAATCTAAAATATGATGAAGCACTCTTATTTTCATACCTTGCATTTTGTGGAAGACTTATTGAATTCAGACATGGACATGAGAAGAAAGACTTCATCCTGAATAACAAATTCAGGTAAATCAGCTTTTGCACATTTTTGAAGTATTTTTCCCTGAAATATCATACAATTTTAAAGCTCAATTCATCTCTAACCTGATATTATGTGTAATCAAAAATCTTTTCAGTAATACCTGAACCAACTCATTGAGGCATTTGGTCATTGAACTAAGATATGAAGCTGTCTCTTTCTGCCCTTTTGTGTCTCTTACAATAAAACGATCCACAACTTCTGTATTTACAGATGCTTGTTGGAGTGTGGTCACAGGCAAGTGAAGTCCTCTACTGTCAGCTTTTTCTCCAAAGCCTAACTTTTCTGATATTCCTTCTATCAAGTATATAACTTGCCACATTCCAGATTGTTTTAGGCGAAACTGTAATAATAAAAATAAGTAAGAGGCATAGTTCTTGGGAAAGGCTACAATTCATTGACAATGCCATCATGATTAATTATATATAACTAAATGAAGGGGTCTCTCTATGGAAATGCAATGAATTGTGAAACCAATATAAGAAAGAAAATCAAAATGATGAGGAACTAAATATCATTTCTTTTACTAGAAGGTAGATCGAAGAGATAATTTAATAGTTAAGAGTGTCATTGCATTAATACACTGGTTTTGATGAAATCTAGAAATTTAAATATCCTTTAACTGTGTTTCTGATTTTTTTGGCAAGATAGTTCAATGGCTGGAACAAAGAGATCAGAAATTGGAACATTGACATTTGAGTTCCAATCCTGAGTCATATCTGTTAATTCTTGGGTTTTGTCAAAATATTACATTTCATTAACATGTGATTGCATCATACAATTATTAATTTTCAAGAACTATATTTTCAAAGTACATGATAATATTTTCATGCAATTTCAGTTTTAATCTTCTATCTCAATCCAAAGGCTAAGGTCATCATTTTAATCAGGAAATGGATTAGGCATAATCTCATCAGGCACAGTTTATTTCATCTTCAAAAAATATAATTTTCTGATAAATAAAGAGGAAAAAGTTTTTATTCAAAAGATGAAATTATAGAGATTTATGGATTCAAACCTAAGACATCTAATTGTTAGTAGAGCGTTACAGATGTAGAAAAATATCTCACATCTTAAGTTTCACATTAAAACAAATAAGGAACATTGGAAATACCTTCTGCTCATGGAATCTGCCATCTCTTATGCTCATTCCCAAGTCATCAACTCTTTTTCTTTCAACTATGTATGGGAGCATAAGAGTCTTTTCATCTACATTAAAAGACCCGGATTCTGACTCAAGAGGTACACATGCCCAAGCAAAGTCTCCAACACTAAGCTTCCTAACTTCATAATCAACACCAGATGATGATAAATGACTTAATATCTGATCTTTCTGGGGACGCTTGGCTTTCACAGCATTTCCTTTGAGGCTACAAGATGGAAGATATTAATTACATTATGAAAAAATTCATTATTATTATTCTTCTGGTTTAGAAACTACAGATTACTTCTAGTATCTGCTTGTATTAACAAGCAAGTCAAATATTCATTAGAGTTTCAGGGCACAGATAACATTAATCAACTGACCCGCTTGTTTCACCAGTATCAACAAAGAGTTTTACTTTATAAGACCCAGGTTGTAGGATAATATGCTGCACATCATGTACCTGAAGAAGAGGTTTGTTTTTCTTTGGCTTGGCTTGCTTAGTTTTTTTGGCAGGTGGAATTTCAGGCAATCCTTTAGCAGGAGTATTAGTATTGCAATCTGAAAAATATTTATATGAACAATATTATCTGTAAATTAAATTAAATTTAAGTGAAAAATGTCATAAATACCTATCCCTTGCTGCCTTCTATGCTCCTCTAGCTTTTTATCCAGCATACTACATATTTTAACTCCAAAGTTTTGCAAAATTCCACACTCTCTACCAGTTTTTAGGACTAAAGGATATTTATTCAGAGAAGCTAGAGCCTAAATAGTTAGAATAAATTCTATATAATAACAGTTATAAGGCACAATAGGATGTTATTAAGACAATTACCTTGGCGTAGACAAATTTCATTTCAGAACCCTTTTCCTTGGCTTCATTTTTCCACTCCGTCAACCATTTTTGAAACAGAGGGTTTGGACACTTCTTCGGTTTCAACGTAACTCTCTTCTGAATTTTCGAAGACATGTCAAATGGATAAAATCATTCGCCCCTACTTCAGCAAGATTGAAAATAATGAAATAAAATACTGACTTAGAGTCTTACAATGCCATTGAGGAAAATAGATTGATCTCGATCCAAATCGTTCGCGCTCGGTTGTACCTTAAAAGTCTCATTAATTAATAAAAGAGAAATAGCCTATATTTCCTTTCCCATATAATTACTCCTTCGACGATGGCATATGATTATTGCACGAGCGTTTACTCTTTGACAAACAAAGTTACGTAAATGATAGATCGCAACAGGTAGCTAATCACTGAAAACGAAAAAAAAATTAACAAACAAGATAGCTTAAAGTAGTTTCATATTATAACTACCTATCCTTGCGAGATCAAAGGCAAGAATAGTTTAATGGACTTAAGCACAATGGGTAGTGAGAAATGACTTACTTTGGTAAATATCAACAAAAAAAGAGACGATTGACATTTCTTCTTCTTCCACCCATAGAAGGATAAATAAAATTAGCAGACCTGATATCAGGTACAGGGCAAATTTTACTGTATTATACTAAAAACTGATCCAATGACAGAATATTGGAACATAACATAAATACGGATAATCCATTCTTAAGATAGAAGAAGATTCAAACAAGCACAATTAAAACAAATGACATCTTGTGAGTGTTTTGAGCGAAGCAAAGCCATGGAAGCCAAGCTTTATTATGGTCGATGATAATCGTCTCTGCGAGATTTGTAGGAAATTGTAGCCGATCTTGTGTTAAATAACAGAAAATTCGTACGTATTATCTAGTGTATTTTGAAATATACCTGTGAAACGCGTTTCGATAGTTTCAGATAATCTCTTAACGTATATGATAATCAGAGGAAAGCGAAATGGATATAAACATGCACGGTGGTGTCACCATTCAAGAGGTTTGCAGGCTATGCTTGTCAGTTGATGCATTCAGAGTTCCCATATTTCATGATAGTCAAGACAAACGAGTATCAGTGACACTTTCGGAAAGGATTTTTGCCTGTTTAAACATAAAGGTAAGCTATTAATTTGCCGGTCCCATAAATATTTGGTCCATCGTATTTTTATCTGTCCAAATGGAAAAGACAGCCTGGAAATCTAAAAAATGTACTATCAGACCTAACCAGATACTTTGCTGAATCCGTAAATGCATTTAAAGTCAGCCTTTTTCTTTATCTGCTAGTATTATTCAAAAATCGTGCTTTCTTTCTATATCTATTATCCGAAATTTTATTTAATTCGATCTCTAATCTCAGTACCATCAAACCAATCTAATTCTTCAGAAATATATTTATTCTTTATTTATACTTTGAACTTCCATCGGCTTCGGTTCGTTTTATTATTTCCAAAATTTATACACCTTGAACCGGTTTCCATTGGACGCTCCTATACTTTATAGAATCATACCAGCCACTTCATAATAATCCATCCATAACTAACTCTTGTAAACAAGCAATATCCTGTTCCATGTTATTTATTCCATTTGCATTTATATGTAAGGTTCTTATTATTTTTTCTTGATTTTTCTTAAAGATAGATGATAATTTATTTTTAAATCTCGTTTGTGATTAATACAACCTCAAGGACCGATTATGTGAATGAAATTCAGTATCAGAGCAAAAAAATTTCATTGGAATTTGTTCTGTAATTGTAGTTACACTTTGTTTATTTGTTTTAAAATATACATTAACAGCACTGCTTTACAATATTATAAACAGAAATATCAACTAACAATAAAAAATTATATATAAAAATAATTTAACATGTCCATTGATGGAAATGAATGCATTCTAGTTTCTAGAATATCTATCATTTTTATAATATCTTTGTTTTTTAAATTTTTGATCACATTCATTTTGTCTAATCAAGGATCAAGCAAATATCATACTTGTACTGTATACAAAAATATTTTATAGAAATAGCCCATTAAATGAATATATCACATTTTAAGAATTTTTGATCTATTAATATTTCAGATTTCTGCAAATGACTCCCTTTCCCACCTCATTTGCCATAGATGTCTCTACAAAGTGGATGAGTTTTATCAGTTCAAGGTAAACTGTCTAAAGTCCAATGTTATGTTGACTGAGACAAAGAAACGGATACCACCAGAGATTGGCAATGCCAGTAATACATCTTGGGATGAGGTAAGAAATTTGCACACATTTTTTCATTTATGAAAGGTTCACGTAGTGGGACAGGGTTCATAATAATGATTAGATTTCATTCAGCAATATTTGCTTTTAAATTTTTGTTTTTCCTAAGCCATGTTTACATTAGTTATCAAAATAATTATTTTTAAATTTTACTCAAAGCTAAACAGTTTTTCAATGTGTCAGAGCAAGCTAGCAATACCCTTTAATATCAATTAGAATTAAATTTTCCTGCCACAGACTTTTTCAAAAAAACTTTTGTGTTCTGCCTTCGGGAGGTTTTGCCTGCCTGGCATTCACCTTCTCAACAAGGGTGAATGCCAGGCTGAGTATTTCATTTGTCCCCCAGAAAAGAGAGCTGCCACCAGGCTTAGTGCCTATTTGTGGCTCTAACAACAATAAATAAATAAATGCAGCAAAAGATTGTTTTAAAAGCCTTTTGGCAATTTAGATAATTTTAAGTAATCATGCTAAATCCTTATCTACCCAAGACAAACAAACTGATCCTATGGCTTTAATATCAATGTAATATTAATATAGATAGGAAGTCTACCCTTTAAATTTTAGTTACTAAGTGCTACTATTTCTTTTTATAATATTACAGAATTCTGTGGAACAGAAACCATCTGTCAAAATAGAAATAGAAGCATCAGGAAACAGCAATTCTGTAGATGGTGAAGGAAACATGGAGGAGAGGCTGGATTCTGAAACTAGCATTGCTCCAAGCAATCTGGTTGTTGCCCTGTTGGAAGATGAAGAAAATTCAGGTCCAGTGGCTCAAGCACCATTCCAGCAGGGTGAGATGGAAGGGAATCCATGGTTTGAAAGAACTAATGGTTGCTCAGAGAAGTTGTTCCAGGTTCCAAATTTGGCTATATCAACACTGAAAGCCTTTAACTTCAGGGACTCAAATCCACCTTACAGACCTAGAGCTCCTAAAAAGAGAAAGGTTGGGGAAAACTCAGACCAGAACAATGCAGTTGTCAAAAAATATCCTTGTGAACATTGCCACATGTCTTTTAACTTCAGGTCTAATTTACTTAGGCATGAAAGAGTTCATTCTGGGGAAAGACCTTTCAAATGCACAATATGCTCTAAGTCATTTTCTCAGAATGAGCATCTAGTCAGGCATGATAGAGTTCATAGTAAGGCAAAACAGGCTCTGCAGGCACTGCAGACTCAGGAATCATAGCAGCCAAGAAATGGGGGAAATGTATCAAACCAAGCATGAATTTCTTAAACTATAGCGATATCTTTTATTATTGCTACAAGTGACAGTATACACCTTCCTTAAGTTCATGTGAAGCCATGATTTCAACATGTCCTTATATTTCTTTTTTTAATTTTTCATTCTTGCATTCCAAACAAACACTGAATTTAGAAAATTTGGTCTATATTTTTTATAGAATGATTAATTGTATGTAATTTATAATCGAGATCAGTTATTTTTCAAAACACTGAAAATCATGCATTATGATGTCTGGTGATTCCCTGTACATATCATTGATATAGATTCTTTGCTACCTGAACATCTTCTAAAATGTCTTATTTAACAAACGATTGGTTTCCTTAGTTTGGTAGCTTGGAAGTTTAATTTAATATAGGAAATACTTCTCTTTGTACTTATATGAAATACAAATGATCTCAAAAAATTCAGGAATTTATTCAAATGAAAAATTAAGTAATGGGAGCAAGTAAATGTCCACATTTCTCAAATCTTACTTCAAAGATTATATTTACTATTTATTAGAAAAATGTAAAGTAGTTCAGTAGGATTTATTTATATATGGACTGCTGTGAAACATATTTTTTGTAAAATATATTTATAAATTTTTACAAATGCATTATATATGAATGACTGTGCTTATCTAAGTGAAAGATGTTATATTTTCTGAAAACCTGCATGTATGTATTGCATAACTGTTAGTATAGCAATGGGTAGTCCACACATTCAAGAATCTGATATTTTGATGAATATATTTGGCTAATAATGGGTGATTACAAATAGTGATTCTTTTGAATGATGGGATTTTTAAATTTCTATTGAATTTAAAAAAGATGAATCCTCCATGCCAACTATCCTTACTTATATCCATGGAATATATGCTCAAGATTTTTGTATGTATCGAATCTAGGTTTGCCTTTTCTAGTCAGTAATTTTCTGTGTTATGAACTTTTAAAATTACTATTTTAAGTCAATATTAATTCCTAGATCTCTAGAAATTCTGAAGTCAATTGAAACAAAACCTGAGAATTATTTTCTCATATTTTTGTTTATATATATGAATGAGGGTGTGCCATATTTTGGTCTATTTTTCATGATTTTTTAACTTATTTAACATTTGCTCTCGACTGAAATAATTGCATTGTTGATTTTATTTTCCAATCAGGAGATTAACTGCCCTTCAATAATTTCTTTAAAACTCTCTATAATATGTTTACTCTTATACTTATGGCTTTGGATTATGTTGAAAATATATCATCAGAATAGGTCTTTGAAGTCTGATGAATAACTATAATAGCTCTTTCCTTTCAAAATTTAAGTAAAGTTATTAAATGACTTGTGTAAAATTCTGGAATTTATTACTCTAAATAATTATGTTTCTTTTAAAGAAAGGCTTTCAGCCAAATATGATAGTTATAAAAAATCACATTCCTTGTAACATGCATGAACTTTTATTTTCTTATTCTAGAAATGAAACATTTACGGTTCCTTATGCCTAAGTTTTGCTTCCTTCAGAGAGTTTTGTTCCTACATAATTTCATAAATACCAAAGCTGCCAGGAAGTAATTTTAGTCATTTTAGAATGTATATGAATTGTTTATTATTGAAATTATTGCATTCATTGGTGTAATGTGATAAAACTAGAGTAATGGACATTGGATATTGTGTGTTTTGGAAATGAATTAATATTTCCTAAGTAATTTTAAACAAAAATCTAAATGTTGCAATCTTTGTATTATTTTTTCTATACAAATTTGCAATTCTAGATAAAAATTATATTTTGATATTGCCTTATTGTGCACCTACTTTATCGTTCTGTGTACTTAATTGCTATTCTAAAATATTATCCATGTGAATTGGGAACCTTGCAAAGTTGCTGAATTTGTATGGTTAACCCTGTTCTTCAGTCAAATTATGGTGACAGTATTTCAAATGTGAATCCCAAAAAATTTCTTTGCCTAAAAGAACAATGTTGTTGTTCTTAATGTCTCTAAAAGTGTGCATTGTTTAATGTCAATAGCCTTTACACTGTTGTAGGAAACGATTAATTTATTTACAAAATAGTAATCTTTTGATACCTTTATATGTGTACTCTGAGTATTTTGTAAGAAATTTGAATAAAATCTCTTTCTGACATTTGTTTTCTCTTTTCTCACACTTCCCTCCTCCATACTGCTAGGATACTATTAATCAATAACCATAAGATTGTTTTGAATAATATATTTGTAGTGGATTTTCAAAGCACAACCTAACAGAATTAAATTACTTACTATACGGGAAGGGTAGGTTTTTCCCACAAGATACTTCTCACACAGTAAAGCAGAAGTGAAAATACTTGCTGGGCAGTTATACTACATATCAGTTTGAGTTCCAGTCATGTTGCCATTTTTCACTTCTGTATAACTTTTTAATTAACTTACCTATATTGCCGCTTAAATGAAAAATTTATTGAATACAATTTAACCAGTCAGAAAGAAATGAATGCTGATTCTCGATTTATACAACTTAACTCTTATATATAATATTCATACAGCTTATTAGTAAACAATGACTTCCTGGAGTTTCGCGAAAAGTCTGATGAACTTTATATGGACTTTTATCCTTATATTTCTGTATTTACCCTGGAATTGAATATAGAAATATCTCAGGAGATGAAATAATTGTATAATAATGAAATAGGTGAAGGGACAGTATAGTCTACAGAGCACCTTAGAAGGCGTTGTATCTAAGTATATGATATGATAATATAATACGAACTAAAAGAAAAAAATTAGGTAGGATGAAAGGGCAACTAAATAAAATTAGATAATTTTAAAAAAACATAAATATTGAGAGTTTTTCCGGCAAATTAACGGAACTTAAGTAGAGAGTAGATCCGTAAAATATTAAATTGGAAAGAAGAAATCGATGGAATTTTTTCCGGAGTTTAAATTTTCTTCACTGAAATACAATCGTGAAATAAGTGAATGATTAGAACAAAGAAATTGATATCCTGGATGGAATTGTGATGAATAAGTCTAAATTGTTGTTATGGAAGTCTATTCAAACCTTTATGAACTCGCTGAGTGTACCATTTTTACGTTCCGTCTGAGTAGTCGATCAAAAAAATTCACTTCTTTTTTATAAGAAGGGAAAGTTGTGTAAATCTTTAATATTGAATTAGGTCCTAATCATATACCAATATTTAAAACCGTCAATTCTAGATACAATAAATTCAAACCAACGCTCATGAATTATACTAAAGGATGGACTATAGATGTATGAACAGTAATATAATATACGCATGCGGTGGTTAATCTTGATGTAAATTAGGAAATATTAGAATTTTGATTTTCCTTATTAAATGATGTAGCAAATGTTTCAATATTCCGCTGAGCAAAAAAACTGAAAATATTAAGCACTTTTTATAAATATCATAAGGCAACCCGGCTACCCTAACCCAAATATTTAAGAAGGAAGCAAAGTTTCAAAACATAGTTATATCAAAATCGGACGAATACAGGGTGTAAATTTTGGAAAAACTACCTATGCTTTTTAAAGCAAGTTCAATTTAAATGAAATAAATCAAAACGATACCAACATTTTCACGAAGATGGTAAAATTTCCGTAAAGGGAAGTGACACGAAATTTGTCAATATAGGGCATAACCGGGAATGTTCAATCAATTCAGCTGGGCCGGGAGAAAAATTTTCGGAATACTAAAAATTACCGCTTAGCAACATGGGAATCCATCTGTAAAGGTATGCGATGAATAATCATCACATTGACTCTTCATTCAATCTTAAACACCTCTTTTAATCAATAAAAAGCCCTTTACTACATTATACAGGTAACTCATATGACAAATTTGCGCTGGATAAACATCGCCCCTGATTGTCGGAAAGCTAAACGGTTGTGAAGTGAAACATGGCGGATAGTGCCAGTGAGAGTGATTCTAGCTCTATTGACGGAGGCCCTATTATGATGCCTCCGTCTCCAGTTTCTCGTGAACAATTGCAAAAAAGGATCGAATCTTTGCAGCAGCAGAACAGGGTGTTGAAAGTAGAATTAGAAACCTACAAACTTAGGGTGAAAGCATTGCAGGAGGAGAATAAAGGCCTCCGTCAAGCATCTGTGATAATTGTAAGAATCACGACTAATACCCTCGTTAAACTGCTTCCTTACATAGTATATCATATCAGCTTTCATGTGTGCATAGTTATTCGTGATATACTCCGACGAAGTAATGTCTTAAATACTATCAGAAACACCAATAATTCATTCATGCCCGGAAGCTAATAGTTAGGTTCCATGAGGACCTACATATCCCCAGAAAGAACGGCATTTGGACATTTAATTGATTAAAGTCTTCATTTATCATATGGTGTATAATGCCAATCGGCATTTTCAAATTTCGTGCATTAAACGTGCTTGTTCTTTACAGCAAGCAAAGGCTGAACAAGAAGAAGAGTTCATTAGCAACACATTGTTGAAGAAAATCCAGGCACTCAAAAAAGAAAAGGAAACTTTGGCCCATCATTATGAGCAAGAAGAAGAATGTCTCACGAATGATTTATCGAGAAAACTCAATCAGGTACCAAATGAAATCTAAAACGTCCGATGCATATTTTTCGATTTTGAATATGTTATTTTCTTAATGCCATTTATTATAATATACCGTTTGGGATTGCAAGGTAGATTTTTTTCAATTGGGAACATACTTAAACGAATTTATATCGATTTTTATAATCTCTAGCGCTCAACTGCTGAGGGTTGTAGTGCTGTTTCCTGTAGATATCCTCCAGGGATGAGACAGTACTTGTATCAGCGACCTGACTGTTTTCAATGCCGTAGCTAAAAACTAGCTGTTTTACGAAATGAGTTTTAAAATATTAAGTCGTGCTTCCATAAATTCTCTTAGTTGCCACTCTGGTGTTATCCTTGTAGCAACTCTTATTGAATACTTGGCAAGGTAGAAATGCTGCTTCAACATTGATAACAAATTTTTCTGTTTACAACCCACCTTTCAATGAAACTATTGAATTGATTTACGCTTTAGGGTTTTTATTTACCCCTCTAAAATTAAATGTAGTCTTAGCTGATCTCATGATTGAGAGTTTAATCTAACCCAATATTTAGTATAGTATCTACATTGACATTCATAATAATAGTTTTCAAAATTATTTGTAGATTAAATCAAATACCATTATATTACCATAGCTATAGACCTGAGTGTCTAATTAGCTTTCTTGCCAGGAATGAGGTATAGTATAGTATATAATATCTTGACAGCTTTTAATGTGTTAATTTTATACTTGTATGCCCTTAGTTTATTTATTACAAAAATCAAGTTTTATTATCATCTTCATCGTATATATCTATCTCAAATTATTATTTGTGGTTGGTTTGTCAATACGACAGAGTAATTATAAATATATGTTATTTAGAAAGGAGAGATATTTTAACTTTGGTAATCTTACTAGCTTCAGTATAATATTTTAGTTGCTGTAAATATTCTCGTACTAATAATCCTCAACCAACTCCACCCTGATAGTATTTGGATCCTGTATTTAATTAGAAGAAACTGAAATTTGTCATAATAAGTTCACAAAAAATACTTTCAATGACTGACCACTTAAACTCAAAATTTGGTTTGTCTTCTCAAATCCTAGCTCAGGAAAGCTTACAGATATAGTTTCTTTAATCTCCCTCGAAAGATTAACCCCTTATTAATTCATCAATTATTATTTTAAAAGGAGGGTTATGTGTGTTGATGGTGTGGGAGTTGTGATGTGGGATGTAATCTAACTTCTCCATTGATGGATGCATGTAATTAATTTGTCATTGTTAAATTGACCATCATTGAATTTAAGAATTTGGTTGGATTATCATAGGTATGTTTAATTGTTTTCTTAACTTAAATTAACTTCTCTTTAATTTCTTCTTGTCATATATTCTGATAATTTATTTGATGTATCTAATGTTTAAGAAGTTAATTACAATCAGCAAAATTTATATTTGGTGTTGAAATGTAGAAAAAGTTTTGCTTTCTATCATTCGCATTCATCTAGCAGATGATTGTTGATCCGTTATCATTATACTATAGTTTCAATTCATAATTCTGTGGTGGTTTAAGGCTTTTCCTGGCCATCATGGAGTATTTTCTCTTGGATCAGATATATAAAGAAATATGTTTCTGCCTTCTATTTATTAGTTTTAGTCTTCATTGAAGAAAAGTATATAAATCTGATTTAGGTAGGATTAGTGCAAAATAATGAAGTTGATGATTAGTTCAACTCTCATCATTCTATACTTGATTATTCATGGATGAAAGATGTTAGTCTAATTGTTTTTTATGTAGAAGTGCACAAAAAATATCTCTTTAAACTTCCATTTATCTGGTCTGGACGAGTGCTCTCGCTGTTAAGATCTCGTGCTAAAATATTCAGACTTCATGAGTTTTATCTTCTGAAGGCAGTTGAGGTTGAGTGATTCATATCCTTTTCTCTTGAATGAAATCAATATTATAATGTATGACTATTTGGAAAGCCATGGTAATATTAAATACATTCTAATCTCTATCCTTGCAAATGCTGTGAAATTAAAATTAGTTTTTGAGCAGAAAATGGTTTTGTTTTACTATGTTCTCCAACTACAAAGAAAGAAAAATATAATTTAAATATTTTAACCTTTAATCTATTGAAGGAGGGAGATCTCTCATGAATGGGAGATAAATACTGGTAGTTAGGCTAATGATTATTTTAAAGGAAAGGTCCTATTGATATCATTCAGTTGTAACCAAGTATTTTGATACTAGTGGATCATTTTTATAAACAGGTTTATGCATTAGATTTATTTTTATGCAGTTGCGACAAGAAAAATGTCGTTTGGAACAAACCTTGGAGCAAGAACAGGAATGCCTGGTCAATAAACTTATGCGGAAGATTGAGAAATTAGAAGCTGAAACACTCACTAAGCAAACAAACCTGGAACAGCTTCGTAGAGAGAAAGTAGAGCTAGAAAACACCTTGGAGCAAGAACAGGAGGCTCTTGTGAACAGGTTATGGAAGCGGATGGATAAATTAGAAGCTGAAAAGAGGTGAGTGTGAATCAGATGTCACATCCTTAAAACAAAAAAATGAGTTATGTTGGTTCTTATTCAACTTGTACTTTTACAAAAGGCTGATTATTTTCCCAAACCTACTCTTCTCATGTTAAATTTCACTCAACCATGGGCTTATAGTTACAATTAGAGTAAAACTGTGATCAACATTTGTGCAGTTCTGCTTGATCAGCATTCTTTATTCTTATCAACATTACTTTTTATAAAATAAGATTTTCAGCCTTACCCAGGATATTTTAGAAAAGTTGGCTTTATTTTCCTGTGTTCTCATATTTATGGCATATATAGTACTCTCAGTTCTTATTTAAGGCAAGAGCAGTATCTTGCTAGGTGTGTTTTGGATTGCTAGAGGGTGATATATGCATCATTCAGTTTATTTATATTGATTCTAATACTCTCAGATAAGTCCTTTGTATTTCCTTAAGTTTTGGAGAGCATATTTATATCAGCAAACTGAGCGAATCCTTTCATCTCATTCATCATGGTCATCTGTTCACCTCTGATGGCATTAATCCAGGTCCTCAATCCATTTAATTGTATTTATAACTCTAATTATTTGTTTTGTTTTAGGCTCCAATCATTTTCTTTCCCAAGAATAATGTTAAAACACACTTCTGTTTCAGTGTTTCTTGAAGACTTATGCAGCTAACGATCTATTCTTCACCGTATAAAAGTTTTTTAAAAATATGTATGTTAGTCAAAGTCATGCAAGTAGAGTCGTTCAGTAGAGTTTTTCTAAAAAATTCTGTAGTTTTAATTCAAATTTTACTTACTATTCTTTCTCAGAAATGTAGACTAATTTATAGTTGAATAATTAACAAATGAATTGATTTTAAAATTCTTATGTCAAGTATCTAAGCTGCTGGAGTTTCTGCAGGAATGCTAAAGCCAATGGAAATCAGAATTACTTGTTTTATATAAACTCCTTATTTTTAATTACAGCAATAAAACTTGGTCAAAATTATGTTGTTTGACAAACAAACTTCACTTTTACTGTGCTTGCACATTATTGTGCATTTTTACCACCCAGGGATTTATTAATAAGCATTTCATCAGTGTTTTAATTTTATCCAGGAGTAATAAGGGTTATCAAAGAAAATATATATAGTTTCTCTTTAAGAATTGTTATTTTATTAAATATTCTTATAAAGTACATTTAAATAAACATGAACTATTATTAAATCATCAAAGTTTAATTTCATATTTCTATGCTCACTATATAGTTTGAGTATAGAGAGGTGTTACTTAGTTAAAAAAATTACCAGCAACAAAATGATATGAATGAAATGAAATTTTAATGAAATAGAATGATTTAATATATTTGGGAAACGAGAGATAGTGATTTTTTAAAATTACCTTTCTTTATTGTACTTGGTGGAATTGTATAATAGTTAAAAAAAAAATATTTATTACTTAAATGATTTAATTGTATTTATGCTTATAATGTTATTACTGTACACATTTTATGCTTTATGAGTTTGATTGTGTCAAGTACTAAATAAACAAAGGAAACTATGGCAAATTCTGAATCTAAATTTTGCCATCCACCTCCGAAGTTTAAACCATACAATTAATTTTATTTGTACTTGTCTCCATAGCCAAAGGAAAGGCAGGAGACTAAATATATTAGAACAAACTGGAGGTTAAAGCTCCCAACAAACTCATGAATGAATACTTTTTATTCAACCCGCTTTATCTAATTTCCGTATCTTTTAGCCTCTATTTTTCTGTGTTTGGTTTTACATTATCACCCTTATGTTTGGCAATCCCTTCTTTTTCCTCTTTCTTATACTTCTCTCCCTATTTCTGGTTAAGCTGAGGATGTAATGTAATTGATGAACTATCTTGAACATCAAGGAAATATTTTATGTTATTATGTTTGTCTATTGAGTTTAGAGTTCTATTTACATATAACAGTGCTATCTATGGAATCATATTTTCGTTGGAAATAATTTAATATGATGAGCATGATATTCGATAAATCTAATCTCCAAAAATCTCAAATTCTTTTCCAGGAGAAAATCTAATCGGAATGAGTTTGCTGTTTGATTGCCAACATTATTTTTTTACATTAATAATGATCCTTTTTTCTTTCCTGTTTAATTGCATTTTCGGTAACTTGAAAATCTGTTTCCTTCTTTGTTGTAGAGTGCTAAATCGCAAAAAATGCACTAATGTTGATACCTTTGCAGGACATTGCAGATAAAGCTGGATCAGCCTGTGTCAGATCCAGCATCTCCTAGGGAAATCAGCAATGGGGATGCTGCTGCTAATTTAAGCTCTCACATTCAGACCCTTAGATCTGAAGTAGCTCACCTCAAGAGTCAACTTGCAAATGCACAGCAAGAACGTAAGTGAATTAGAATGTAAAAATGTTCATACATTGGATCTGGTTCATTCTCATTGAAAGCTCCCATTTAATAAGGTGATGAAGTTGGAAGAATCCTGACTATCCAAAATTTGAATTCCTTTCTTTAATTAACATGGCGTTTGTTCATCTCTAGCAGGGTTGATAGACAGGAGTGAATGAGGATAATGTAACGTCAGGCTTCATATCTGGTCATAGCTCAAAGTAATAAAATAAATGGGATGTTGGTGATATTATTCTCATATTGGTTTATGGTATTCTTCTTCATATTCCATGCCTTAAAATTTGTATTCTAATAGGGATCCTTTTTGATCAGAAATAGAAAGTATTGGAGAAATGATCTTATATAAATTAGACTATCATCTTTTCTTCATCATAGCCTTTAACCACCCTTGAAGACATTGATCTATGGGCATTCAGTGATTTTTATCTGTTATCCATATGAATTCCAAAAACTGAATTCATCTGTATCAGTTTATAAATCACAGTTGTCTTGCAGATCAGGCCTGCTAGCATTGTTCAAAGTCTTTGTTGTAATGCATCATTTCTTACTGCATCAATTTTGAGAAGAATGTGTTTTTTGTTGTTTGGAAATATCTTCAGTATTACATTAATCTTTGTTTTTTACCTTATAATATATTGATTGTATGGTCTAATTGCAACACAATATCTTGAAATACTATCATAAATTCTTTGTATAACCTACCTCCCAAAATACTTAAAAGACTTATGAATTATCTGTGAACTATGAATATCAATAACTGTATAAAGTTCACTAATTGTTATATCTATCACAGACACTGAAAAGATGCAGAGGTATGCCATGGAAGAGAGACAAATTAGGGAAGAAAACTTGAGACTTCAAAGGAAGCTGCAGCTAGAGGTTGAAAGAAGGGAAGCTTTGTGCAGGCACCTCTCCGAATCTGAATCCAGGTGAGCTGGTGTCCAAGATTTTCTTTGTAGCTATTTCCTTAAATCAATTACTTTTAAAATTATTACATAATTACTAGAAGGTTATGATAAGAATGTATATGTTTTGGCTAAAAAGGTATCTAGACAATATAAACAGAGTTGTGCGAGGAAATTATCTCAGTCACACACCTTCATTATTTTGTGTCTAGTTTCAATATCATGAGTGATATTCACAAATGCTCAGTAACTAAAATTTTTTAGAGATTGTGGTAAGATAAATGTTGTAGTATATTATAATATAATAATAGCAATCGTTTGCACATTCTTCCTTGCTGTTACAGTGTGAATAAAATATTGTATTATTTGACTTTCATTATGGAATTATTTGATAGTTGATCAACACAGTACTTGGTGACTATAAGTACTTGATCATTATTCTAACATTTTATAAACAATTTTATTGAAATATAAAGTGACTCAATCATTCATAATGAGAATTTGAATTCAGGAAACTGAGCATATAATTTTTGAGGTATAATTATAACAATAATAAAATATCCTGCTTAAGTGTTCCACAACATATGGATTTTGATTAGTCAACAATGCATTTTTAGAAGTTTCATTATCCCTAATTTTGTTGATGTTGGAACATATTAAGTAATAAAAAATTCAAACAATTTTCTAGCCAAACAATATGCATTGATTTTAATTAAAATAGGGGGTGCTGTTAATTTTGAGGATGAGCATTATCTAGAAATTTTGATGACAGATATTCACCTTTATCTAGTCTTGAGATGGAGGAGGAGCGCCATTACAATGAGATAGCAATGTCTGGAGGCACAGTCCGTGCAAGGACTGTGTCCAGCCCTGTACCATACAATCCCTCACCAAGCACATCTCGTCCTCTGAGCCCAGGTAAGTTACATCTTGTGACTGTTACTTTTGTTATCATTTCAAACTTTTAGCATGATGATAGAGAGAATTAAATGCACAGTTTAACAAAGTTAAGAACCTTAATTTATAATATAAAATACTATATAATAAAATAATGTAAGATATAATTAAATTATATCATGAATAAAAATTATATAATGAATGAAAAATTGTAAGTAATATTTGAAAGTGACTAGAGAAAAATTTTGCCAGTAAAAATATTTTATTTCTCCTCTATTACCACTATCTTTCATTAAACTCTAATATTGAAATGACATATCTTATCTAATCTGTAATATTAATTACAGGTCTGAATCCTGTTAATCTCAACACATCTCGTGAAAGTATTGGATTTAATCCTCCAAGTCCCATGAGTCGGTGCTATGCCTGTGGCCAAGCCACATATCACCAGACAAATCCTTTGCCATGTCCTCCTCCACAGCCTCTTACAGCTACACCTGCTGCTGTAGCAGCCGTTACAGCTGGATATCTGCCATCATCATCTCCTCCAGCACCCCCTGTTGGAATATCCATAACGGTAAGTTTCTTATCCCTATTGAATCTGATTAATGTTTCTGTACATTTGTTACGTAGAAGTTTATAATGACTGCTAAAGAGTATAACATTTTAAATAGTGCTAATAAATCTAGCAATTAATGGCTTTTAGTTATCTGATCCTCATAAAATAATTTTGGAAGTCATGGTTATGTTAAAGGTAGGAATTCTTCTACTTAAAAATCTAGGATATCTCATTCTCAATGTGTTTTTGATCATTTAAAAACTGAAAAAAAGAGTTTGAAAATTAAAATTTTAGTATAAATAAATTCGGCAATCCCTTTAATTTTAAATGTAAGAATTGCCTTAAAAACCAAGGAACATGGCAAGTAGTCTTTATAATTGCATCTATAAACAATGTACTCTGCAAATAAATTTTCTTTGATTTTTAAAAGCATTGACCAAGTTTATTATTTCTATTTTTATAATGTTACCATAGTTTCACATCTTTTAATTATCTCAAGGTATAAATGAAAATTCATATGCCTAGGTCATCATGGTTAAACCCATTTCAATCAAAACTCTAGTTCTACCATGTTATGATGAAAGTGTTTTAAAATGGAATTAATATTGAGTCATCTCAAAGATTTGTTATTAAGCAGATAATCTACAAACAATCTTAAATAAATGAATAATTGTTATCTTAAATATTACTGCTAGAATCAGTATTTATCAGAGTATAATTTTTTGAATGATTTAATTCTAAGTTTAAAATCTGTGTACTTCCTTTATAAAGTAATACATCAGTTCAGGTTTTATGCAGGTTCAGTGGATGAAATTGTGAAAAATCATGAAAGCAATACATTCTTTGTATCTATATATCAGGATATAAAGTATAAACTTTCATTTATTGCTGCAACATATTAAAAGTAACCCTTGTTTATTTAAGCTTTAGGAATTCAGTGAACTTTATAATCCAAAAATTTAAATTATTGGATTTCTTAAATTATTTTTTTATAAAATTTCCAAAAATTATCTTTTGATTGCTAATAAATGCAACTTTTATCATTCTTCTTACATGATAAATATGTATATTGATACACCTGTAATAGCAGATTTGGAAGGATCAGAGCCCAATTTATATTAATTTTGCTTAATATTTAAAAAGTTTTAACTTGTGCACACTTTTTAGGAATGTGACTAAATTGATATTGAACGACTGCATGGCCAAGATAGCAATGAGCAAGCTATTCAGATTGAGAAATATTAATCAGTGTATAATATGATCGGTTTTTAAATAGCTGTTCTTCACGTTGATTCTAAATTTCAAAATTTTTTCAAAAGATGAAAGATGAATAAAATACTTTTGTCAGTAATATTTTATTTATTTTCACTCATTTTACTATTTAATTATTCTAATATAAGGTTGTATTTATTTTGCTCCAAAACTTTTCAAAGTCAATAGAGTAATGCCACTAAGGTAAGTAGAGTCTGACCAAATAGGAAAATGTATGGATGCCCTTATGATTAAAAAATGGTTATCATATTGCCTGACTTAGTTATATTGGAAATTCCTACATCCTGATACATCTGAATGCAAATGTTTGATAACTCTTGGTATCTTTTAGCTATCAATAGCTTGTTGATTTCTCCTCACACAGGCCCATTTACCTCGATCGGTGGCAGTTCCTCGGCCTACTGAGAGATTCATCAAGCCAGCAGTTCCACCTCCGACTGCCACCTCCCTTCTTCCCCCATCTCATACCTCCGTAGTGGGACAGGGCTCCTCTTCTCCAGGAAACCCATCTATTCAGACTCCCTCGTCCGTCCCATCCCATCCTTCAGGAACCTCTTCTCCAATGGAGATATCAAAGAGTTAAGAAGTATTTCAGACATCCTGTCCACTTGAATTTGCACACTGAACGCAAGTTAAAGTGCGCAGGTGATTGTCCGATTACTTTTATGTAAGGTTCGGTCAAATTAGAAAAATTATGTATTGGTATATTGTTGAAAAGTAAAAAAATTTGAGATGGGGTTTTATTTCGAAGAGAGTTTTTTCAGTTACGATGTGTAGTGTGTTTGCTGGTGGCGTATTAAATAAAAAGATGATAACTTTTCATTTGGTCCGTTGTCTGCATAAGCTCACTTTAAACAGCTTCCCTGCTTTGCTCTGGAAAACAAAGCAGAGAAATGCAGACGAGAAAAACTCGAGTCTACTATGTCTGCCCCTTATTGTGGCATCTCCTTTGTCCGTAATGGGTGTGTGCCAAGGTTCCTTTTTACCCTAATTGGGGCCTTCATACTTTGGGCTCATTTTGATGTTGCAGTTTGGTACCCTTCTGCATCCTACCTCCCAGCACTTTTTCAAGGAATGCTTGGGTGGAAGGACTATGCAAAGAGTATGTTGTCCATCCCTGTAAGATTTTTGGGGTGACATCTTGTCTCCATTCTCATGTGTTCACTCTAAAACAATATGTGCACATCATGGTTATAATATATGGACAATGTTACTCATGGTTTTTTAATGCTTGTTAATGGCTGTTACAATTTTACCATGGAAACGCTTGTAACTCTTGGCTCTTTCAAAGGAGTTCACTTCTTTCAAGTCCTTGTGTTATGTTGATAGGGAAGAAAATATGAGTCTTTAAAAAGTAATATTTTGTATGTGTTTACTACAGGGTGAATTTTTCTTTTGTGTACTGCTGAGTGCATACATTGACTGTGGTTCCATAATCTGGAGTGGTATGTCACATTCCAAAAAATCCATGTTTGGTTGAAGCCTTATTAAACAATGGGCCGCTTTCGAAAGAGATGGATCTGTAAAAATGTCTAAGCTTTCCTCTATGTCCATCTTGTTATCTTCAAATATAAATGTCATGTTTTTTCAATTATTTCAATAAATTGTATCTATTTTATTGAACTCTTGAAATGGTGAATTACAGATGCTTTTGGGCTGTGCTATGTAATGATGGAAAATTAATATTAACTCCTAAAAGTGTGATATGTGCTATGATCTACTGCATTGTTTAGTGGTGCTTCTTCTTTAAAAAGGTGTTTTCTTTTCTCAAAGTAATTCATTATAGCTTTTTTCATGCATGTTTTTGGGGTACATCTTTTTTAATTTTTAGAAATGATTTGAATCCTTTGGAAACATATTGATAGAATTTGTGATTCATTTTCTCAATCATGATATCTAGTTGGATCATTTGTGTACAATTTACAATACATTGTGCAGAGATTTGCATATTCCCATTAGGATTTTGATGTCAAATCTCTAAATGTTTGCTTATCAATTACATGGACTGGTTTACAAAATGCTTCCAATGATCGTATATTTTGTTTGGCATTGAACAATTTTTACCATTGTTTAATGGATAAAATGAAGTTCTAAATAAACAAAATTAAAATTTTGCTAGTAGCTTCCTGGGCATGTACTTACCAACAGTATTTTGTGTATGGTTATATATAGTAAACCGTCTCAATTTCATTGTTCATTACTCTGAAGCAAATAAAGATAATTTTGCCAGCTAACACTGCAATAATTATTAAGCCGATGACACTATAGCATTTTAAAAACCCCGCGACACATAGCGGAACAATTTCATTCATATGGCTTCGGGGAAGCGAGACGTAGTCATTGGTTTGCGCAAGTCAACGCAATCCCGGGCGCAGCTAGAGGGGCTATAAGTGGCATATGCTCACGAGCTTAACAGGTGAAGTTGGCTTCCATCATGACCGGTCCCTTTGAATCCGATATGAAGACCCGAGTTAATTCGGCGAATTTTCATAATTTGAAGTCGAAGAAGCTTACTTGTCCATTACGGAATTTATGAATTTGCACTAATAGGCGGGCGTACAACAATCATTACTGCAGTGAGGTAATTCTTCGGTGCGCGAATACTTCGAGAAATAAATGCGTAAGCACTAATAAAGGAGATGTATTTCCTGCAATTCCGCGGGCACATGAAGAAATAATGCCAACAAAAGCGAGCTTCGATTATAAAAATTTCGAATCCATATCTAGACAAATTCATAAATAATAAAGGTTCAACATCACCTTCAACTATTTCAATTGTAAATGTTAAACCTATTTGCGACACTAAGAAAATATTTAGAACGTAAATTTCGTTTGCTGTTATGAGATCGGAGTAATAATGACGTCTACGATTATTTGATAATGCGAAAAGATGAAAAAACTACCAATGTATTAATTCTAGAAACCTGAAATCGAATTAAGTCGTATGTAGAGTTAAATAATAACATTTCTTAAATAGCTTAGACTACTTGTTCGTGTATGAAATTGACAGAGCAATTTACGCAATTTAATTCTGAGAAATGTTTAATTATGAAATACTAAACTGTTTTTACTTCTCTTGGTATTTTTAAGATTAATCGAAATGGTGAATAAAATTAATACTCTTGTGGGGATCATTGAATGGTATTTTATTCATATTTTAATATTGAGTGTTTTCTCCTTTTGCAAAAAATGTTTCCTATCATTAAAAACGATATGCTCCTTGAGGCTCGAAATACTGTTTACAGATATTCCGCACGCAGTTTTAATGTTTACGTAAAACACTCGAGCTTACTCATTGGTGAAGTGCTGACACCTTAAGGTGCAGTTTTAAAGGTCTTAAAAAGTCTTAAATGTCGTTTTGTCATAGGCATATTACGCTTCTCAAAACCCATGTGACTTACAAGCACGTGACATTATTTACGGTTTATGTGATCGGATAGACTCGCTGATCATCTTTTATCGAAAGATCCACGCCCATTTCGCGTTGGTGTAATACTGTGCGAGTTTATGCTTTAGTCATAGGATACAAAAATGTTAGCAAATGGCGTTACTGAGCAGGCTTTTTTCGAGCAGAAGGAAAAGTCAGAAATCTAGTTTACTTTTAAATGGCAAACAAGAAGGAGACAGGTAAAATTAACATTTTGTATTCTTATGTAATCTCTTATTACTTCTATAAATCTCTGTCGTGGCTCTCAATTCGAGAGCGAGCTTAGTTGCTGATGTTAGCAGGAAAAGGCATTCCACTTCGTAAATATGACCTCTCTTTCTGGTTCAAATTGAAAATAATGTTAAAAGTATCTGAAATGGAACTAAGGAAATGTTTCTCAGTAATCTTAGAATGGATGTTGTGAAATGTCCTATTTCCTATGAAAATATACTCCTGAAAACAAATGTTCTAGAGTGAATGGATTTCCTTCTAGTTGGAGGCCATATGACTTTAACAAGGAGCAAGTGCGCGTACTTCTATTTAGAGAATGTGATTGGAGGGGCAGAAAACTATTGTTCGATTCACAGTCGTTCCAGAAGTTTACAAATGAAAAATCAGGTAGTAAGTTAAAAATCGGAAGTCGCCCTCAATGTGATGTTAAAGGCCTCAATGGATTGTCATCGCCTGGTAATGGTTGCCCACTTCAAGTAAGTTTCTGAAATTATAAATTGTCAATATCATATTTACATTTTCATGTGGGAATCCATTATAAGTGATAAAAATTCCTTATTGTTAGTACTCAAAGCCAAACTCGGACGACAGGATGTTGGGGGAGATGATATTCGGTTCTGTTGGAATGACGTTCAAAGGCAGTGCTTTTAAAGTACATAAAATTAAGTCTCCCACTCAGTTGATGTGCAGCAAAGTATTCCTTTCTCCGAAATACCATCGTAAACATCTCTCTAGGTAAGACGGTAGTATTATTGCTTCCCAAAGTCCGTTAATGTTTCATTACACTAGTATATATTGTAGAATTTTAGAAGGTAATAAGGATTTATTTACAGCGATCGGAGTTTGGATGAGTCGTGTGATAGCTCGTTCAATTCCCAATCTGACGCTAGCGTTCATCGGAGCAGTTCGGACAATAGATTAGGTGATTATGTTTTGCTTATTATTATTTTTACTTTGTTCCTTTTAAATATACCAATTTTATGTTTATTTTAAATTTATCTAATACTCTATATCGTTGAATCACAGTCTCTAACGATATAATTTGTTTGATTGTTAATGAATTTTAATCTATTTTGTCAATTTAATTTTGTCATTTCTGCAGCATCCAGGACAGGTCCTCTAGAAGTTCCTTGGAATCTCCATCATGGAAACCTGTACCTTCCTGTTCCTCTCTTTCATCATGCCAGTGAAGAGGATAGCGGGTTTTGTGGTGATACCTCACTGTACTCTGTCCCTACCACAACCAGTAGTGGTTGTGGCTGGTCTTCAGGTGGAGGAACTTCTTTTAGCAGCATTGGACAATCAGTAGGAGCTCCTTCCTGTCAAGGTCTGTTTGCGTTATATTTGTTATATTAAATTATATATATTTGTTAAAGTAATTAATGAATCTAAGCCTTTTGGTTAGTGTTTATGGTATTTATTCAGTTGACTAACTTCTAACTTTGAGATACTCATATAAGATCCTTCCTATCATTTTGTTGTGAGGTTGTTAAATGCATTTAGTTTGTCTATCAGAAGTTCAATAAGATACAAACCCATTGAAAAATATTCATTTAATTTTTGTCCTAAACTTTTAAACAAAATTTTGAAGGGTGTATTTTAATTTAAGGCTCAGGCAGCTTCCAGAGTATGCAGAGAAGATGGCTACGTAGTCTTCACACATCAATGGAACTCTTTTGTCAAAATTCTTCTACATGCTCCTGGTGTTCAGGACTGATAAACCCTGGATTCTCATGCGGAAATGCGTGCATTGATGGCATAGAAGAAAATCAACAGCCATCCACCATGTGGGCTGGTGGACGCAGGCCAAAGATAGGTCTGGCCGTTGTGGTCACTTTGATTGATCCTCAGAAGGAGCGGCAGTCTGAAAAGGATGGGTATGTTTATATGTATTGGATAATTTACTTTTATTTCTTAAATTTGTTTATGATATTAATACATTAGTTTGAACAGATGTTATGCTCTCAAAATTTAAGAATTTATACTCAAGTTCTTTAAAGCAGTTAATGTCTTGAACTCAAAAAAAAAGTTGAATGATTATATGTGTATATTTGTGGAATTTTGGATGTATTATAAATGTAAGTAAGCTTAGAAACAACAACATGTAAAGTTTCAACAAACTTAATGTCTTTTATTCTATTAATAATTTAGTTTTAACCTAATTCTTTCTCAGTAAACCAAAGCAACATTAATTTGAGCTGGAATTCATAGAAATAATTGGTATTATTCACTATTTTTTTATAAATACATACAGGATATACAGTTAAATGTTATAAGTATCTTGTAAAATTAAAGCTTTTATACGATTGATCAATCTTATAATTTATTCTTAACTTTTCCCAACAGACAATCTGGTTTAGTCGAAGAAGAAAAAGTAAATAGGGAAGCCTTTTTCTTTGAGCATGCTTCTGTTGTGGAAGATATGCTAGATCGCTTCAGGTTCGCCACTGAAAAGGCCTGTTATGCCAGGAAAGAAGTATTTATTCCTCTCATAATGGATGCTTGCACAGAACTAAAACAGGTTGGTTTGCAATTTCTATCATTACATATGCTGTATGCATTCATTTAGCCTTAAATTAGTACACTACATTGAATGAATCTATTTCTGTAACATAAGGTTGTGAAAGCTTATATTTAAATTTCTTTGATTTTTCCTTTAGTTAATTATTATTAGTATTAAGTTATTGATTTTAAAATTTGATTGTTATTTTATTAGCACAAATAATGAACGATTGATGATAAAAATTCTGATTTTCAATTAATTGTTATTCTTTTAAAAATATATTATCATATATACCACTGAGAAAAGTAATGTTTAAAATTATGTATGATTGTGGACAATTATTCCTTTGTATCTTTGAATTCCTATTTCTTATCTCATTTTCTCAATTACTAGTTCTTAACGTACCCCGTAAACTTCATCTTTCTCTAAAACTTGTAATTCCCTAATAGAATGGGTTTCCACCAAGTCACTCATTCCAATATTAATTTCATTTATCTTATTTGACTCTGCTCAAGTACTGCCATCCTCTTATGTAAAACTTTTCCCTGTTTTTAAAATAAAGGATTGCTCCTTCCTTAGTTAATGGAACTTTTCATGGATTTTATATTGCCATTTTTCCTCTCTTTTAGTTATTAACATGTGGGTAACTTTTTATTGATCTTCTTGGTTATTCAGGGGCTGTTGGACTTGTTTACTGCTCCACGCCTTTCTCGTCCAGTATGGTTGGGTCTATTGGGACAGAGTGGAGTGGGGGGTCGAAACCATTCTACAATTGCCTTAGGATTCCTCGAACAGCTCTGCCAGTCCCTTTCCAATTTGGATACCAAAGCTACAAATTTGTAAGGAAATAAAATTTTAATGCAGTTTAAATTTAATTTTCTAGAAATTTAATCACACTTGAAATTGTTCCTTTTTTTCCTTAGTTTTATAAGCACTCTCATCACCGCTGTCTTGACCCACCACCTTGGTTGGGTTCAAACGGTTGTTCCAGAAATCTCATCCAGAAAAGAGCGGAGCGGCAACAGTTATACAGTAAGTTTTTTATTTAAATCTTAAATTATGAAACTAATACTACGCTTTATTTTTAGTTTTCTAAGAAAGCAAATGACTCCTTTGCTGAAAATTTGCATTCTCATTTGTTTTGATCGCCAAGAGATTTTCCATGTTGAGTTATATCAAATATCCAGAAAAAATAGAGATTGAATACCAACCTACTTATGCAACAAGTTATTTTAAGATTCTAGGGCTTAAGTGGGTCGTGACATTGAATACTATTTCTGTAGAGCCTGCATCTACGTTGGTGATAATCCTTGATCCTTGGCCGGCCTCAAGTAGGTCAAGGTCATGACTGATGTTCTGATTGTAGAGTGAACTCATTTATAAGTAATATTATTTTTATATAAAGTTAATCTATTGAACATACCTATCATTTTGATATCTTAATAAATTACTCAGATACTCAAGTACTTTGATTACTATATAATTACTATTTATTACTACCAATTTATTTAATTACTTTTATGAGTTGCTTTTAGAATATGATCCAATAATTAATCATCATTTAATAATAATATTATATGTATGACTACCTGAGATTGCTAGATATGTATGGGCCTGGAGATTTATAATTATCTTGGAAAGTTTTGTGATTATAATCAACTGTGGTTTTAAATGATTTTGACCCCTTGAACGGGTTTGCAATTTATAGAAAATTTTGAAAAAAAAAAAGATATTTAATGGCGATTTCCACAAGGAAAGTGTTCTGGATTCAATATAGGTATTAAATTGTGGATGTTACTTGTTGCACAGAGTACTTATACAAAATGACATCTAGTTGGAATCCTGAGAAAATTTTCTTCCTTAATTTTATTTTTAGTGCCTGATTTTATCTTTAATTTCAAAAAATGATTATGGTTTTCCTTTTTTGATGTAGCAAATATGGGCTAGATTACAAAATGACCTTGAACTATCCATCGTAAAATAATGTGTTGAAGTAATTTTTTAGCATGTGAGAAGTGTTACATTTTTATTTTTCAGTGAAAGCTAGTTGTTCCTTTACATTAATATTATCAATATTTCCCTTTTCATTGTTGAGTTGTTAAATCCCTGATTATTATTAGTAATTTTTAGAACTATCGAGCCTTTTGTTTTGAAATGTCATTAATTTTGTTAATTATTTTAAATTACAGCTGGAAGGTCTTTCAAATTCCAACCCCTATAATGCTCTCTGGGCCCAACTTGGAGATCTTCAAGGAGCCCTTGGAAGTCCTCCACGTTTGGCACGAACCATTATCACAGGGAAAGATCCTCAAGTACTTAATTCCTTGCTCTTTGTTATAACTTACTTCATGCGTTGTGGGCATGTAGAGTGCTCTCATGAAGAAGGTCCAATTGAGGAAGAAACATCAGTTGTGGTGAAAGATATTAACTTTAATAAAGCAGGTACCAATAATGTTGTAGGAGATAGGGTCAATTTTAATTCCCTGTCCACTGCACATCCAGTCAATAGCATTCCTTTCTCCAAGTCCCCCAAACCTTTGAAAAGCTGTACTGCTAGTAATGATTCACTTCTTTCACCAAGGACTATTAAAGATCTGAATGAAACTCCCAAAGGCTTAAGGAGGACTAGTAGTCATGTGTCTGGACTTGGTGATTCATTTTCGTCTGACAAGATAACCCCAACTGTTGAACTTGAACCTGATATTATTTCAGATAAAGTACAGAGACTTTGTCGTGTCCCAATTTCTGCTATATCGTATCATTTGAATAATGCTCCCATAGAAGGTAGAGATAGTGAGAATGATTCCAGTCGTGAAGTGGTGTTTGTTCTGGGAGAGAATGAAAAACTTGTGGGTTTGAAGGGAAAAATGCATTCTTACAATTCCATGCAAGAGATCACTGCTGGAGAGGAAGTAATGGAAGCAACAGGCAGTCCCAGGGTTTTTCAGGATGGAGGTAAAATTGCGTTAGGGGACCAGATAACTGCATTGGCAGGTGAATTTCTTAGTCGTTGTAAAGAAGGTATCAGATTGGCCGGCAAGGCTGCTGATTCCTTCAGTGGAAGGACAAACTTACATGATGGGAGAGTTTTGTACCGTCCTGAGTCTAAGAATGGAGTGTTTAAAGCTGTTAATCCTTCGTCAAATGGTATGAATGACTTAAGCAATTCTGAATTTAGCAGTAAAATTCACAGTGGTAATTGGTCAGGGGATAAGTTGATCAGAGTGCTTAATAAAAGAAACTCAAGTTGTGATTCCAATGGGAAGGATAGGACGCATATATGTGTTGATGAAGGTGTTTTTGAGGAAGATAGTGATTTTATACCATCTCAGTGTGATAGACCTGGAATGAAATGGACAAGAAAGATAGGACACTATGAGTGTGATGGTGTGGAAGAATTTGTGGATGGAAAAGAAAGGAACAGTTCTGTGTCAACTTTAATGCCAGAGTTTCTCATTGAAGATGTTGATGATATTTCTCCTGTTGTTGATACTGCTGAGTTACCCTCCTTCAGTAGGACTGTGATGGTTGAATTACCAATGCCAAAGTAAGTGTCTCTTTTTTCAAACTTTTCTAAAATTAAAGTAGTTTTAGTCTGTGGAATCCAGTCACATTTTATCAAATTTTAATTGTACCATTTAACATATTAAGGAATAATTAATATGTTTTAAAAATTATTTATCACACTTTGTCACTATGGTTATTTTTGAAATGAACTTATAAATTATATATGGGTCATGTTAAATTCATCGATTGTTTAAAAGTTTTGTTTGTTATTTCAATCTATTGTGTATTTTGTTATGTAACTTACAATCAGTAATTAGTAATGTATATAGTCGAAGGAAAAGGTGAAGGGGTGGAGATGTAGGTGGAGCATGAACAAAGGAAAGGGTTAGAGTTATGGGAGTCAAAGGGGTTGACATTATTATAAAATTTACTGAAAATTTTCATGTATCACTTGAAGATACAGCATGGCTACAATGACCATGTTTGTGTAATTATCATTTTATTCAGTTAGTGAAAATCTCAAATTATGGAGTTCTTTTTATATTTTCGTTTAATATATATATATACATGAATTATTTCTATTTGTTCTTGTATAATTATTACTGTTTAGAAAAGACTCTGCATGTTTTTACATTTACTTTTCCAAAATATTTGTGGTTATTTTATTTTTATATTATAAGTTGCGGAGGTTGACCTTCATAAACGAATTTTGGTGGTAAAAGGTACTTGGTTTTGTCATGTTGATGCAGCATATCCTAAGTTATCTTGGAAATATATAGGAAAAGTATAGCAAAGTAGATTTTAGGCATTAATTTTAAGCTGGTGTTTGTAATAACATCTTTTAATTTAACATGTAATTAATTTTCTAAATGATCATTTTTCAATGTAAATTATCATAGTAGGAGGAAAGTAAATTTTATGATTGTTGAAGACAATATATTCCTTTCTAGTCAATCCTTATGAATTATTATTTTTCTTAGCTGATAAGAATATACTGTTGTAAGAAGATACATTAAGATTGTGTCCCAATGGATCTAGATATTTCAAATATAAAAAAAAAATTATAGAAAGGGATTGAGATCCAGAGAATTGGAAATACTGCCTTACTACTCTTTAGGATCATCTCATTAGTTTATCATAACTTTTTATTGAGACTATTCCTACTTTTGATCTTATGTCTTTATAAAATCCCAATCTTATGAAGTCTGATTTACGCAAGAGTATCAATAGTGGATGTAGTAGAAAGGTTAGAGTGTAATTTATCAACTAATTCATAAGCTATTTGATGTTTAAAGCATCTCTGACAACTTGGTGGTTGAACCAGAATTTGCATAAGTATTTGAAGTGCCCTTTTTTTCTTGTATATCACAAGATTTGTAATTATTCCTGTTGATTACTTTAACAATGTTTTATTACCAGAAATATAAAATTGGATAACAATTACAATTTGAGAATATGAGTTATTATTTCTATGTCCATTTCCAAACTAAAAGATAACTATGTAGTGATTTTGTGTAAATAGCTTATTTTAAATTTAGTCATCACTTGAGTTTGAAGTTTATAAGTGTACATTAATTTGCAGAGTATCCTTAATGACTAGATTTATTTATTTTGGAAAGCTATTTCTAATAGGAGTATGAGAAGCCATTCAGCCACATTACAATTCTTGAATATCCATCATTCAAATCAAATCGTACTTATTAATCAGGCTCTGTATAATAAGCTAACTTATTCAATGAAGGAACAAGGTGCTTATGAATTAATCTGAGTCTTTCTAGTTTTTATGATTTACTTGGTGATATTAGCTGTAGAAAAATAATGTAATGCATTAACCAAATATCAGCTAGAAATTTCAGTTGTCATTATAAATATTTTCATAGATGTCTTTTGGTGGAAATTTCAGATCTTCAGCACGCCGAAACAAGAATGAGGAGTGCAAGTGCGGAATGGGGAAAGGTTTGGCATCATCCCTATTAGGTGCCACTACGGACCATTACATACCTTACATGGTTCTACAAGGGATTACATCTTCTCAAGCCAGTCAAAATCGAAATGGATGGGAGAACCGTCTCAAGCGGGACCTCATGCTCTCTATTCATTATCCCAGTTATGGTCATCCCCAGACTCTAGATTTTCCCTCAAATCCTTATCCAATGGTAGCAGAACCTGAAGTTGCTGAGGCTGTCTGTGTTTTGGCAAATACCGATACCTGGTCAGTGCACTTATTTTTATTCTGGATCCTTTTTGGAGTGAGGGTTGAAGTAAATTTGCTTGATAATATATTTTTTTTTCAAAATCACTTCCCTTCAATTAAATATTGCTCCCTTATTATAAACTGTATTATATCTATTCATTTGAAACTTTGAATTATATTTGCTATCAAAACCCCTGCAATCTGCTATGACTATTATGCCCATACATATTTTTAGCATCTAATTAAATATGTTAAGGTGAATTGAGACTCTTCAATGGGAACTTAAAAAGGGCAATATATTTTTTGTCTCTTTTATCATATAAGACTTTTTATATTTAAAAACCAAGTGGCATAATTTTCAGTTTTTTTAATGACCTATATATTTTGGTCTTGTATAGTTAATTTAGCTAGCTTACTTCACTCTCTGTACATCAATCTTAACCCTCCGTCGGGAGCAATGCAAAAGTTACATGTACGGGCACAACACGTCTAGTAGATATATGAATGATATGTATGGATTTAATCTATTTTTTGTTTATAATAAAGTTTAAATTTGTTACATAGTACTAATAACACATATCGTTCTGAATAAAACAAACATTAATGTGTTTTTTACAGTTTTCAACAAAAATAGAATATAAAGTAATATATCTCTAGTAGCAGCGAGCTTGTCAGTTATTATTCTTTCTTTTAGAGTGACTAATTAGTCAAAATAGATGCTATGAAGAATAAGCTTGAATTGTTTTAAATTCATTACTAGATGAAACATTTTAACTCCATGTCTGTCATTTTCCCACAATTCTTCTAAAATTTGCCTAATACTTTGTGGAAACCTGCCAGGTATAGCAGACGACATATAAAAGCCTTCATCTCTAAAATATCGGTAAAATTTGCATCTCTCTTTCCAGAATATTTAAAATATACTTATTTGTATCTAGAACGATGATGTCCAATATTTCATGATTTATGAAACAATTTCAACATTTGTAAGTTCTTTGAGATTGTGAGATTTGGGATCTGAGATATAAAAAAATTATTAACACGGAAAGGGAGATTTAATCTGACAGATTAATCACAAATTCAATTACTAGCTATACTTACAATTTATTTTTGGAATATCTCAAATGATGGTGCAATACAAAAAGAAATTCTAACAGAATGTAATATGTAACTTGAATAGGCACAATGAATCTGTGAGATTAAAGATGCTCGCACAAACTAAATATTCACTGTACCATGCCACAAACGCAACTGGGGTCTGCTTAAGATAAAAAGTGAAGGTACAAAATCAATGAGTCCCAACATATAAGTTTAATGTTAGATATTTCACAATATGTGTACAATGAATCTATGAGTTCAGTTGCACCCGACAAAGGGTTAAGTGTTTTGCTAATATATGTATATATATATATATATATATATATATATATATATATATATATATATATATATATATATATATATATATATATATATATATATATATATATATATATATATATATACACGTGATACTGTCTTAAGTTACTCTGCTAGATAAATATGTTGATCTAGTGATTGCATGATGAAACAGTAAGGAGACTCATCGTGTTTCCTGTATGAAGATACTATGAAAACTCATGAAAATGAAGATTCACTTGGAGAAGATTTATTGAAATGCCTGTTATGAAGAAAACAGAGTCCTTATTTGAAAGGAACTATGGAGAAGAGAGGAACAAGATTATAAATTCTTCTCAATTTATAACGAAGTGAGTGATATTAATAAGCCATCCATCTGGAAAGAATGGTGTTTTCTAGTTCAAAAACTATTCTAATTGAATTATGTAATGTGGCATGTGACAACCAAGGATAGATCATCTCAAATAGCAGTGGATGCATTCATTCAAACTCAAAAGAGAAAAAGTTTATTCAATGCTCAAGAGCTATCAAAATAATATTTCATATGTATTCCATGGATTGCTGTATTCTCCAAAAGATGTGGAGTGACCTCCATCATTTGTAGCAGATGTCACATAGAATGGACATTTTCTCAAGTCGAAGAAATAATTATCATGCTCAAGAAAAAGTTATGATAGAATGATCATGATTGAATCCTAAAATTAATCATTAAAAATGGAGCAGAAAAAGGTGTTATCCAAAGAAATAGGAACTGAACAATATCCAAATTATTAATTAATTATTTAATATCCAAAAGAAATAGGAACTGAACAATGAAGAATCAGAGCATCAAGTACAATCAAAATTTTAACTCATCCAGTTTGTAGTATTTATGGGAACTTTAATGCAAATTAGTTGTTAATTTTTTCAATGATTCCACATATTTCTTGCGAAAGACCATACATTGTCATTACCATCGATTATTACCTAAATACCAGAAATAAAATTAATGGATGAGTATTCTGCAATGTCACTAATAAAGTGTAGTCTGTAGTTTATGGACTTATATTTTTCAGCTTTCATTGTTCTCTCATTAATGATAAATTAAAATTATCTATAGGGAGGTTCAGCTAGTTTCATCTAAGCCATGCCTTGTAGATAGACCTGGGACCCTTGGAGTTCGAGTGGGTATGTCTCAGTTAGTTGCTAACATGCTGGAATCTCTTCTTGTTTTGTGGAGACTAAGGACTCCTCCAGAATATGTAAGTTCAAATCTTTTCTCTTAAAGTATGATCTCATAGACTCTACCATATGTTCTTTATACTTCAGTAATTCTACATAGTATATTTAAAAAGTTCAAAAAACAATTTTTTATTTTTGATATAATTATAATTTTTATAAACTTCTTCATGATGATTTACTTGTTTATATTATTTAAACAGTAAACTGTTAATAACTAAGGTCAATTTGACAAATAATAACAGGTAATATTTATAATTGTAGATAATCCATCATCTCATTGAGAATTGGTTACTTTTTGTATTTTTTCTAAGATTGATAATTTTATGTCATCTCCTATGAAAATTTCAAAATGTTGATTATTTCTTTGAATGAAACAATTGAAAGGCTCCCATCTACTTGGCAAATTAATAATTACTGCCTTTCTTCTAATTGATGGGATAAAAATGTTTAATCAATTTATATTTTGTGGCTTAAAACTATAGTTTAAGCATTTGAGATTTAAATTAAGTAAGTATATGTAAACATTAATTTATTCCATTTAAGAAATTGTGGCAGTATTTAATAAAAAATGGTGTTAAGTTATTAACCATATGTAGTTTTGTATTTTAAATTTAATAATTTAAATGATTTATTATTCAAGACAACTGAGCAGAGCTAAAATTATTGTTAGTAAATTATATTCATTTAAGCTTTGGAATGTATAAAAGATTATTTGAATGAAATTATATATTATAATAAAATCTAAGATTTTTTGTCTGCTTGTTTATATTTAAGAAATATATATTCATATTCCAAATTGATAAAACTAAACAGTTCTTACTAAGATTTTTAAAAGAGAGGAAACAACAGATAATTAAAGTTTATAATATCATAAGGCTAAAGAGAATATTATACTTATTAATTTTGAGTTTAATTGAGATTATTTTGGAATTTTTGTTCAAATTCTCATAAATATCTAAAGATGAATCAGCTCTGTTTAAATATCCATGGAAAAGCTATGAAGGCACTTGTGAATTAGTCACATACGTCTATGTAAAGTCAAACTTATGGTGGTGGTGTATGTTGTTTGAAATTAGGGGATGGCCAGGGATCATCATGTTCATACATAAATTTTATAATTAGATTAAGTTTTGGAGCTATTTTGTAATTTTTCTTCATTTATGATTTTTTTGATCTTGTGCATGGTTGCAGTGTTTACTACATTTGGAATCTAAACTGAGGGAAATCTGGCTTCGAAGTCAATCTCTTGCGCAGTTACTGCTCACAACTGAATTTTGTAACATGGCAAGGGTAACAGCTTCTTTGGACCTAGAAGCCAATGATGTCCCACTCCTATTGGCTGTAGCATCAACTCACTCTCCACAAGTCACTGTACGATATGGTCTATCATTCCGATGATCCATGTTGCAGTTAGCTTCTGTGAAATTGCGCATGTGAGAAAACTGAATAATTGTCAAACGGAATTATTTTTCTGACTTTTCCCAAAGAAAATATCTCGCGAATGTAAATAGTAAAATTTATCAAGAGATAACCAAAGAATATTAATGTATCACTGCCACTTTGTATATAATATTATATCAAGGTGAATAGTCTATTTTATGTTTATTTAATGCATTTAAAAGTGAAAACCTAGATGGTAAGGAGCTGTTAGTTATATAAGTTTTGTTGGCATTCCAAATCAACTTAAGTTGTTTATGTGGTTAAACTCAAATTAGTCTCTTTTAAGTTCTACTTTGCTTGTTTGACTTTGGCTTGTTACCATTACTTTTTTGAACAATATTGCGTACATGGATTTGAATTTAGAAACATTCAATTTATTCAAACCAACTTGATTGGTTTTTTAATCACTAACATTTCTTAATTAGTCTTTTAAACTGTCATAAATTTTAGTATTTATAAGGATAGGTATTTTATCCATGTATTGACAATTGTGATAAATGCACAAATTTTGTGCCTGTGACAACAATAATAGTCAGTTAAATTGTCAGAAATTATACTGGCTAAAGTTGACAGGTTTATTGTATTATGACTGTTAACACAAATCAGTATTTCATTAATTATTGTATTCTTTGGGAAGCAATTCTCATAGAATTGTTTATTATTTGCCTATTTATGCTTACATGTTATTTTTTCTGGGAAGTGCAATTTTCACATTCATTTGTTATGCGCAGCTTTTACTATGAACAAAATGAATGCTCTCTGTAAATTATTTATATAATTTATTTAAAAATATAATTCTTAAAACATGATTTGAAATTTGTATTGTGTCTAACATGGTTTGTTCATCAATGGCTCTCCCGATACTTAAATGTAGTTACCCTTATTATTCAATTATGAAAAATCAATCACTATCACCATAAAAGTATTAAAAGGACAGTTTAATGCTGTAATAATTTTATTAGAAATATGATCAATAATACAATTATAGAAAAGGTCTAAAAAGCTGTCAAGAAACTTCAGTCTGTGAATTCAGTCACAAACTATTATTTTTTTGGAATGAATAAATAAGTGTAAAATTCTAGACTTACTCCTCATTGTGAGGAGTATCTAAAATTACTGTTTATAATGGAATGAAAAACAATGATTAAATGAGCTTTCAAGCATCAGCATCTAAAATATTTCAATACAACAAAGAAAACTGGAAGAATTAAATGAAAACATAATTCATAAAATTAAGCAAGGCTAATGCTAATATGCCTTAATGCTCACAAAATAGAATAATTTTCAGCATTGTCATGGCCTTTCTGCTTTATAACTAACAATAGTCTCCATTCTATGAAGAGAAGTTGAAAATGTACGAAGTTTCACTTCCTGACTATTAGCTATGAAGCATGGTCCAGTTTCAGACCACTCATCTGGCACAACCACATCATCCATAGTGTAAATTAGAACATCAAAAGAACCTGAATAGTGAAAATATATTACTGAATAAATAATTTAAAAAGAAAAAATCTACTTAGAAAGTAAAACCAAAGAAAAATAATGCTCCAACGTAACCATAACAGATTAAAAATTACTAATGAAAATATACAAATTAGAAACCAATCAGTAGATAAATTATATATTTAATAGGTGAAGAGCAATTCGTGATGAGAAAAATCTAATGGAACTCTATTAAAAACGAGATTCCAATTAAAGTGAGAATTGAAAAACACTGCTTTAACACAAACACTTCAAGATCAAATAAAAAAAGTTCACCCAATGCGGTTGAAAAAGATACTTACAAACACAATCTAGAAGAGGTAAGAACGTCACCGTCGAAGTAATTTGCCTAATGACATCTCGGATTTCCATTTGGATTTCTTTCAGTGGTTTGTTACCCACTTCCGGACCACTGAGGTAATAAATGACGGATTTAGTTTTAATATACTCGCATTTGTGTGAAACTTCAAAGAAATTTAACTTACCCATTAGCCGGTTTTTTCCCTTCATATTTCACACAAAAGTCCCACCTCTCAAGAACTTCTTTTGTGTTGACATCGGTAATTATCATAGATAATTTTTGTATCTTCTTCTCCACTAGCCATTCTGAGAGAAAAATATTACGCTTATGTCAGAATAATATAGAATTTCCATGCAAATAAAGTCAGTAGTGGACAATTAATACTCAGTGAGTAGCTAGTAAAAAGAAACGAGAAAGCGGAATTGGTTTCGTTCGAGTAAAAAAACAATAACCTTTGATTTGAGTAAGCACAGAATCGAGAAAATGAATGATCCTTTCATCGTTAGACACGAGGATTGTCAAACCATATTTCTCCACGCGATTAAAGGTATCCGGAGGATATATTCCTCTTTGGAACAATATGCTGTTAATTCCAAAATCTGAAATTAAGAATGGGAAAACATTAATACATAACTAATATCTATTCACTTGATTAGTTTGAAAATTGACTTAGAAATACGTGAATTAATAACTTCAGGGCATGTCTATAATTATGATAAATTATCAATGAAAAAACTTTCACTTAACTCCATCTAATAGAGTTCATAGATTTTAACTCGATTGCACGCCATGAAAAGTGTCAGTTAAAGTCAATAAAAAGTAACACGATTCTTACTTAGGTATTCAGCCACGATTTCTGCTGATCCTCGAAGTGTTATTTCATTCTTTGTCTTCTGTTGGGTGCCAGACATTGTACTATATTTGAGCCTTAACAGCGGTCCTTGTTCCTTTCAAATGCACTTCACGATGGCGGTAAGGTATCTCATATAAAAACCTCATCCACCAATACAAAACATGAGAAACATTCGGCGGTAGAATACTTATATTTCCCTTATAGATGCCACTACTTGTTCTCATTCACAACTTCAAGTCTAATAAGGTCCTTTGAGCAAGTCCAATACTACGTTATCTTTCATAATCCAATTACGTTACTTATTATTGCATCGATTTCCGCCCAACCTGCAATTTTTTGGGTGCTATGGTTTTGTTGATGAATCATGGATACTTAACGATATTTGAATTTAATATCTTGTCGGTGAATTTTTTCATTAATATTTTTGTTTACATTAATTTAATTACAATAAAATCTGTGCTATAAAAATAATGAGCATAGAACGTAGCATATTATAATTAGTCATTTTCTGATAATTTTTATGTGAATCAGTACCTATTAGATAAAGTTCGTTGTCGTTAGTCTTTTGAAAATAAAGCTTATCCTGTATTATCGGTCACTGGTACTGTGTTTCTCTATGGATTTTATAAATTTTCGTCAACAAAGTAAGCCCGTAATCCTGGAGCCAATCGAATCTTATTCTTTTATTTCAACAAGTCGCATAAAATGCTGTAGCATTTGCTTATGCGGAGAGATGCCACAGCCGCTAATCTATTATCGGTACTTCACCCTCGACAACCCCAATACGAAAACTTTCTCTGAGGTTTGAAGTACAATTTTAACTTATGTTGAGGAAGATTTTGGCGGCAGGAAAATGTAATTTTGGCCAAACAACGGCAGTAGGATGCTGCTCATAGAATATCATTTTCATAAATTAAAAACAAAAATTAGAAGTAAATAAACTTCTTAGGTTTTCAGGTTTGAAATTATATTGCACTGCATCTTTAAGATATTTCCATGTAAATTCGCAAATCGCATCCTTGTAATGAAAACCTGAGATGTAAGAAAAAGAATCCAGCGATAGTAAGAGAGATCATTCCAGGTAAATCGAATTAAAACTAGTCAGCAATTTCTCATGTACATCCCCTTTCGAAGAGAAATATAACTACAGACACCGGAAGCCGGAAGACCAGTACAACCCGTAGCAAAGGACCTTTTCCCATTGGTTGCTTGTTTTTTTTTTAATTAACGATTTGGGGGAAGCCACGCGTCAGGGAGACACACTTGGAAATTGAACACCGCGAAAATGCCGCCTAAAGGAAGGAAAGGGACATCAGCTATAACCAAGGTTAGAATCTATCCAACTCTTGATGATAATGAAATCTCATGTATATCTAAAAGATAAGTATGCTCTCCTCTAGGGAAAGATGTTAGTTTACTCACAAGCCACCATGTGATTTTCTGAAGCATCATGGGAACTAAGTATTGGCGGAATGTTGTCATTTTAGCGTTTACATGATATAATTCCCTTGTTAAACAAAATTATTTGAAATGATGAACACTTTAACTCGAATCTCCGTTCCCTTATGTTTGTCCTATCATTATTCTGAGACAAAATTATGATGATTCCTAACGCCGAAAGTAAATAATTTGAATTTTATCCTCTCGCTATTACATTCTATTTCTCAATTTTCATTCTTTAATTTCCACTTGATGTTATTTGAAATAGATGTAAAACATCTGTGTTATTAATAACATCTGAATGAATTTTTCGTTCCTTCTTCCTCAGGACGAAAAAGTTGATAAGATTGACAGCGAAGGTGACAGTGATAAGGATTCGGTAGAAGAAAAGTTGTCACCCAGTACTAAAGCTGTAAGCAAGGATGATGAAGAGGAACTCTCCAACGAAGATGTTGCTAATTCTGAAGATGAAGATGCCAGTGAAAAGAAGCGGGACACCAAGAAAAAGAGTTACAAGGAAGAGTCTGACGAAGAAGAAGCTGTTCCTAAAAAGAGGCAGAGTCAAAGGGCTACTAAACCCAAAGCTAAAATGGTAGATGTTTCAGACGAAGATTTTGAAGAGGAAGATGAAGAAGAGTCTGAAGACGAGTATGTTCCACCGGCAGCTTCTCCAAGAGGAAGGGGCAGAGGGCAAAAGAAAAGGAAAGGAGATGATTCGGATGACTCTGGCAGCTATGGGAAGAAGGCGAAACGTACTCCCAAGAAACCAAAGAGAAAGCCGAAAAGAAAAGATGATTCCGATTTCTCTGAAGACGATGACTCCGATGAAGATTGGGGTTCAAAAAAGTCTAAAGCAAGAGGAAACCGGAGTCGCAAAGCCTCGGCAGCTACTCCCACTCGCAGAGGTGAAAGGGCTACTCGTGGCCGACAGAAGGGCCATGATTACGCAGAAGATGAGGATGATGAATCTGAAGGCCCTGCCTCCAAAGGTAAAAGTAAAGCTAAGCTAATGGAAGACAAAGCTGAAGCCAAATCGGAAGGGGAAGACGAGCAAGGAGGTTCCAGCAATGATGAAGAAACTAAAGGAGACTCGAAACAGGCGAACGGAAGGAAGGACAAGAGAAAAGCGGCTGACAACGAAAATGGTGTGGTTGAAGAGCCTGATGAAGATGACGATGACGACAAAGAGGAGAGCAAACCATCTGCAAAAAGGAAGGGAGAGAAGGCGGACAAAACTCCCGCCAAGAAGGTGAAGGAAACTCCAGATTTGTCTACAGTTGATTTTTCCTGTGATAAAAAAACACCTGATGGTAAACCATGGAACCTAAAAATTTCTTCTTGGAATATTGCAGGTATTAGGGCGCTTATAAAGGTGAGTTGGGTTTGAATTTTTTTTCTTTTATGCTGTAGTTGTTCGTTGGCATGTTTCGCATGAGATGAATTTTGCATGGAATCATATTTCTATCGTATAAAGTATGCAATTCTTACTAGAATGTTGAGAGCTCGGTGGCCAAGTAGAGCAAGGTATAATACTCTGTCAACTTTCTCTTACCTGTTGAATGCACCTAAAATTTTGCCTTCAGCATCATCATAGATGTGTAGTTGATTCCTAAATGATAAATCATTCACATCACAATGATTTCTCTTATTTAAATATAATTTTATTTTAATGATATACATAAGGAATTAGTAATGATATGTTTTGACTCATTGGGCAATTTTATAGTGAGGAAAAATTGGAAATATCTTAGTCCAGGAGGAAGTTTATCGAATTCGTTTTAATTTTACTCATCGTCTACTATATCTATCATTCCCAGAAACATTTACATATTGAAATGCTCCGATTTGTTTAAATTGTTTGACTTACTTATACACATTTTTTAAACATTTTTTTGTTTATGTCAATAATAATTATTGGTAATGGTATAATTGATTTTGAAATTTATCCAGAATCATAATTTGTTGATTCTCATTCAGAATGAAGTAATAACTTGCATGGGAATGAGCTTTTAAAACAAATAAAAAGAATAGTATTTCTCTTTGTTATTGGATGTTCTCAACCTATTAGTGGTCTTGGTTAACTTCAAAGAATATTACCAAGGTTGCCTTGAACTTCAATAACTTCTGAATTTGTTTTTACCTCATTTATTTGCATTCAACCCTCTTGAATTGTTTATTCTATTCCTAAGCATTTCTAAATTTCTAGCATCATCGTAGCAATTTTTGACACAGTCTATCTATCTTTATGTTTGTTATTATAATTTATATTGTGTTGAAAAACTGAATTATTATTTTAAGTGGCACTTGAATAAAGGTGCAGTAGTTTAGGCAATGATCTATTCTCCATATGATTCATTCATGTCTCAATACAACCTTCAAGACTTCTCTATATCCAATATTGTAGTTGCAGTTTGTTGTGCTCTACTGAAAGAGCAAAAGAGAGAAATAGTGAATTACATATTGATCAGAGCAACAGGAGCTATATTGCTATAATTTCTCCAATAAACATAATTTTCTTCAATTCTCCAGTGTGCTTGTACATTTTTGCAAGTTTTAATTTGTTTTTGTTAAAAAACTTTCTGCTCCTAAATAAATCAACCCAATTTTGTGTGGAATTCATGTATTTGGTGTGGAGTATTAAAAGTGTGTTAGTACATCAATATACAAGGAGAACTTTTTTTTGTCTTAAAATTATAAAAAACTTAGCAGAGAATATTTTTTAGTTTCATTAGAATGAGTTAACTGCCAATGTATTGTTTAATCCATTCTTAATTCATTTCCATTATGGGCTTAATGTAAATAAATTAACAATGTTGAATTACTTGTTTCGGTTCCTTCTGTGAGTAAATCACTAATATTGCATGTACAGGCTTTATTACTGTACAGATTTATTTACCTTCTAATTGCTATTCTTTTTTTTTGAACTGATGTTATTTAAAAAAAACTCATGTGGATGGAATGTAAATTTTAATATTCTGCTTTTATGATTCTTATTTTGTTCTGTCCAAAATCTTAGATATCTTCTTAATAAATTTTGTGAGTGATGAACAATATTCCTAGGATAGGAGCAATGAAATACTGAACATATTCAGTTCGTGACCAATCTTTGGTATTTTATTAATGTAATCATTCCTATCATTATATCACTTCTATTCCAACAGATGGTTGAGTGCTTTTTGTTTAAGAATGTAAATCATTAAATTTTTTGTACAGAAAAATGGACTGGAATACATAACTGCTGAGAATCCTGATATCTTTTGCATCCAAGAGATTAAATGTCCAGAGAAGAAACTTCCACCAGAGACCAAGGTTGAAGGTTACCACACATATTGGAATTCAGGTACTTAGATTAATCTTTCATTGGCTAACAAATGTTAGATATTAATCCTAGGATGATCCTATAGGAATTAAACTTCATTTAAATGGACAAGCTTATCATTACTAATTTCTTGTTTTACGTGCAAGTATTGTGTGCTTTAGAAATTCAATTAATATTATAATTTGAATTTCATTTCATTGACTGGTGTTTTTGAATTGGCAGAATTTTTTAAACTTTTTAATGTTATTCAGTAGTTTATTTATGTTGCCGTCAAAAATTATTGTAAAATCTTACTTAGGTGATTCATAAATTTTGAGTGTATATGTCTAAGTCAGTTTTATACTTTAAAGCTGTCCATTTTTTAAGAATATAAGTTTCATAAAAATCTTTAAAATTTAATTGCACCTATTTTAATTTTTAGGTGAAAAGGATGGCTACAGTGGATTAGGTCTGTACACGAAGGAGAAACCCTTGGAAGTCACTTACAGCATAGGTGATCCTGAGTTTGACTCAGAGGGCAGAGTTATCACTGCAGAATATGAGAAATTCTATTTGGTCAATGCATGTGAGTTTGATTTTTCCAAATCTTCTTCTGGATTTTTACTATTGCATTTTTGGAATATTTCTCTCTAAAAAATGAAAACATAGAAGTAAAAGAAAATTAATCGTGTGGGAAAAATTACTGAAATTAAGATAATATAAATTAAGAAAATATAAAAATTTTAGTCAAAGGAATTAAGTTACAGTTTGGACATTATGTAAAAGTGAAGGTTGCAATCAATATGCAATGCTGGGCACATTTTGAATTTAGTAATTTGTTATTTCATTGTACAGCCAGCATTAATATATTTTGAAAGTTCATCTCTGTAATTTTCTGAATCTTTCTCTCTTTGAACATTGCAAGTTTGCTTTTGAAGCTGGAAAGAATATGTTTTTATACTTTTAAAATATTCCAAACATCAGTTTCCAACAAAAAGCATTATTTGCTTTTGTTGCATTATGCCAAAGAAACATTTCTCAAAACATTGCAAGAAACTAAAAGAAAATTTTGTAATATTCATGTTCATATTTTATTAAATGGGATTAGGTCAGTCAAATTTGAAGTTTTTGTCACTTATCCTTGTAATTTATCGAGGCTCTTGTTAAATAATTTTATATTAGATGGATTGTAAAAGTATTTTTAGACCATTAATAGTTTAGTTACATTAATACTGTAGTGGAGCTATGATCATTTGCCCTTTGTATCATCTATTTATTAGATAATTATTTATTAAACATTTTGTCATTCCATTCCATGTTTTGTCTGAACATAGGAATTTAAACCAAAATTTAATTGTCATTTAATGTCAATTTTTTTTGTATTTAACCCTTTTGCTGCCAGCGGGCCAATATATCGGCCCGACTTATTTCACATTATTTATTTCGTGATTGTGACCTTTTTAACGGCTGCCGTCTCATTTATACACATATGCTGTATCTCTGCTGCTTACTTTATCTAACTTATATGGTTTCACCTTACCTTGCAATACATTTTGATATTTTACAGTGATCTTTCCCCGTAAATTTGTCCGGATATTTTCGTTACTTCAGGCCAGCGTCATCCTGCACAGTATTATCTTTCGTGTTTGTCGCAAGTCGTGCTGAATAGTTTTCTTGTGGCTCTAAGTATTTGTTTTAGAGTGTCAGTTTCCAGCTAGATAAGTAAATATTCTTTTTTGGCCCGCTTATTTTTATATAAGCAAAACCGAGATATGCAACCCGGATCTTCAGAGACATACCTCAAAAAAACTTATAAAATTGCCAAATGAAAAAGAAAAGAACTGTTGTATGTGTAGTGAAAGAGGAAAAAAGGAATAAAAAAAAGAAAAAGATGCAGAACTGTGTGTGGAAAATGCAAAAAAGGACTTCTTGGTGAATGCTTCCACAAGCATAAGTGTGCTAGCTGATGGGACTGTGAGTGTAGAGTCATATAAAATATTTTATATCTCTGGAAAAAATAGTTTTATCACTATAAAACAATACCATGGGCGAGAAAACTAAATAATATGAACAACTAACACAATTTTATTCCACATATATAATATTTTATACATCACAAAGTGAAAAAAACAGAGGATTTTGGGTTTTTACGCATATTATGATTACTTTGAAATTATTTTTCTTTATGAAAATTTAAGTAAACCCCCATAATCCATCTATGGTTCTAAGCTATAAATATATCTTTAGCTTTGGGAAAAAATCTAGATGAGTTAAATAAAGTTAAGTAGCTGAAATAATTTAGAATCTGAAATCTTGCATATTCCGGAAAATAGCTTTGGCAGTCTTCGCACATCCCACCCGAAATGGGCTGGCAGTAAAAGGGTTAAATAAACAAAATATTTTTCAAGTGTTTATGTTTAATGTGATATGACTTTGAGTTTTATATCATTCTTCTTTTCAGATGTACCTAATTCTGGCCGTGGTTTAGTTACCCTACCCAAAAGGTTGAAGTGGGATACCCAGTTTAGAGAATACTTGAAGAAGTTAGATGAAAAGAAACCAGTAATATTATGTGGTGATTTAAATGTCTCTCATCAACCCATTGGTAAGATTCAATTTTGCATTTAGCAGCAAATTATTGTTTGCTGTCATAATTTTCTTATTCAGGACATGGGGATTTACAGCTAGTAATAGGTCTACCGGAAAGTTCTGTCCGTTTTTGGAATGAAACAAAAGAATAATTTTTTCATACTTTGAATAAAGTTTATTGAATAATTTAATTACCAGCATTATTTATGACATCTGTACAGTGTGTTAGCATTTTGTATGTCCCATTTTTAAAGAATGTCTTATCTCTAGAGGCCAAAAATCCGTTCCGGTTACAATGTTTCAACAATTAAGCTCATATTCATTAAACACATATTTGGCTCTCTTTCGATGTATGTATGGCTTACAATGTATACACATTTTCGTCTTAGATGAATAAAACAAAGACCATTCTCGTTAGTATTAAGTGAGATGCGATCACTTACCGATGGTTTCTGTCCTTACAAAATTTCTTGAAGGGCAAATAATTCAAGAAAGAAGAAGAAATCAGACAAACACTGGTTAAATTTTTGGCCTCTAGAGATAAGACATTCTTTAAAAATGGGATATACAAAATGCTATCACGCTGTAGAGATGTCATAAATAATGCTGGTAATTAAATTATTCAATAAACTTTATTCCAAGTATGAAAAAATCTATTCTTTTGTTTCATTCTAAAAACGAACTGAACTTTCTGGTAGACCTAATATATTTGGCCTTGCTTTATTTTTATGTACAATTGCTTTTGTTTTTTATGTGTGTCTGCTTCATGCTACAAAGCAAGAAGATGTATACACTTTAAACTGATTATCATAAATATTCAATCAAATTTTTGATAGATTTAGATTTTGTATCTGATTTGTTATCTGATTGATCTGTTATTCTTTTTGATAATTGAATAGTTAAATTTTTTGTTTAAAAATGGAGTGATCAAATAGTATGTTTCCTGATCTTCAGTGTCATGACTTAAATTATAATGCTTAAAATGAAAGCAAATATTAAGTGTGATGTTTTGAAAATAATGGTTAACTCTGCTGATTGAGTTACAAAAACTAATTTGCTCATGATAATCATTGCTATCCTCCATTAATATTATGGATGTAGAAAAGTAGTGATACTTTTATATGCATTGTGAAATACCTTAACATTAATTTCCTCCTTTGATTTAATTTTTCCAGATTTAGCTAACCCCAAGACTAATACTAAGAATGCAGGATTCACTCAAGAAGAAAGAGATGGATTTACCAAGCTCTTGGAGGAAGGTTTTGTGGATTCTTTCAGGCAGTTGTATCCAGATAAAACTGATGCCTACACCTTCTGGACAAACATGAGAAATGCTCGAGAAAGAAATGTTGGATGGTAAGTTATGGGTGTCAATTGTTATGTCAATCATTTAATGCTATATTTATTCCTCAGTAAACTTAATTTAGAGACTTAAATATTGATGAAAAATATAATGAGATTTTATTTTTTCAAAGATTAGTTGTTAGAAAATTACAGATTGCTGTTCCAATTAATCTGATTCTTTTCTACTTTGGCTGTAAAATGTAATAAACTGCCCCTTCTTAGTATAAGGAAATATTTATTAGTGAATGATTTAAAACTTCAGTTAATGTTGATGTTTGTGATGATTTTTTTGTTACCCTAATTTTAATTGATTTCATGTTTGTATTTACTGAATTGTGTTATTAAGTCAATAGTAATTAGTAATTACTTCTTTCCACAGGCGTCTTGACTACTTTGTCCTGTCCAAGAGATTAATCCCAAATCTCTGTGAGAATTCCATTAGAAGTCAAGTTTATGGTAGTGATCATTGTCCTTTGACTCTTTTTATTAACATTTAAAGATTTCATTGTCCCATTCGCGATTTTATTTTTGCATATTACCTCAGGCTTAATCAATCTCTTGTAATATTTTGCAGTAGATTTTATTTACCAACTGTTTCATATTATTTAGAAGTATTTGTATCACATTTCACATCTTTTAATCAGTTTTAATTGAAGTTTTGGACCAATTATGTCATCACAGATAGTCAGTTATATTACAAGTTTTTTTTTATTGCTCCCTGTCTTACAATTTGTTGTACCTGTTTCTGGAATAACATGTTTTACTGCTTGCATGATATTGTATATTGTAGCTGCAATGTTTCTTATTAAAATTATTCCTAAAAACTGAGATATTTTAGTTCAACCTAGATTGAATTCAATGTGAAGTAGTACAATCCAGGAATGAGTTTTCCTTTTGTGAGTAAATTCAGTTTGAATTTGCTGGGCTGTGTAGTGATGTGGCAAATGTCTCACTCATCAATTTGGTGATGTGAGATTTTTTGTATGTACAAATAAAAATGTATAAGGTATTTCTTTATAAAACCTTGTGAAGTTGTCATACTCTTTGAAGTTTTCATATCTATTTATTTTGGTATTAAATGAAAGCTAATCATTCAGTGAAAACTTGAATAGTGGTGAATTTATTTTTGTGAACTATATTGTGTTTGATATTTTCATGATTAGCATCACACATTAGATGTATTATCTTGTTTCAGTTAAAATATAAAAGACTGATTATAATATTGACATCACAAATTTGTTTTTTCATTAAATGTTTTCTTTTGGTAAACTTGTCCTGTTTACTACTACCAAAAGAATATTTTAGATTTGATATTATATATCTATTTTGTAAAGAAGATTTTGTTTTTCATCAGCCCAGCATTTACAAAAGGTGATGGCATGGGATATTTTAAAATAATGACACTCTGAAACTGTTTGTAGACTCTCATAGGCGCACCCTGAACATGTAATATGTATGCTTCATATATAGGTATACTTAAAGCTGTTGATTTTTTATACCTATATGTGTGTATGGAAATCATATTGAATTTCATTAAACGGTTTGCGATATTTTTGCTAAATTTAATTTCAATTCCAATTTTGTGTTATTATGATCTGTAGAGTTGCAGTTGATCAGTCTGTTATTTTTATGTTAAAAAATTGTGACCAGATTATGTAAGAAAAGTAGACTCATACCAGCTTCATTTTCTTGTCTATGGCTCTCCCTTCAGAGAAAAGTATAATAGCATGGATGCACTTACTGAATTCTTCCTTCAAATATAATCTGTGAAAATTATAAATTTAACTTTTGGTTGCATTCTTGATATCCTTGTGGTAAAATATACTATAAACAGAGTTATGTTACATCAAATCAACTGATGTTTTCTTTTTAAAAAAGTTTGATAAAAATTATATCCCTGGATTAGTATCAATGAGAGCTATGAACGTTTGCTAATGAAATTCATTAACCAGTAAAATAGATCTCACTGTGATTTAGATGCTTATATGAGAAATAAAATGTTGTTGGAATGAGAATGTTAAACACTTGTTTGAACAAGTGGATCCTGACTTGCTCCAATGATTTAGATTTATAAAATTTCTTGGCGGTATAATTAAAATATACCCTATTATCTGACTGATTATTTGAGAAGATAATCTTTAGATTCAAAATTAAGGCAAGTAAATTACATAATGAAGGAAACTATCAGAAAATTCTTTCACTTTTGAATGTCACAAAAATTTTTCACTTGTTAAATTTTTGAACTGAATAATCATCTTATAAGTTTGTTAAGTAGTTAGCCAGCTAAAAATATTTGATGGAAATTAAGTACTAATTCTATTTTCTCACTCTTCTTAAACCTTAAAGTACTGTTATCATATCTTTTGTCGTTGAAGGTTCAATTCAAGTATTTGGAAATTTTATTGATTGCTAGTTATAAGTATTTATTATTTTTTATCATTTAATAACAAACTTATGAGAGTTATTTCTATGTGATGAGCATAAACGAATGAAATTTTTAGATAGACAACTAAACTAGAGGTACAAAGAGAATGAAAAAATTGGATTAAGGAAGGTTTGATTGATTTAATTTATATTATAAAAAATTGGATGGAAAATAAATTATCTTTTAGACAAGAATATTAAACCTGATATTTAATCAATTGCTAAATTCTTTAAAATAAAAACAATGCAAACCTTTAATAAAGTTATATTTTGAAGAAAAAGAAAACTATACAATCATAATGTTTATAATCCTTCAAATAATATACAGAAAGATTTTGTAGATTAATATCATTCATAATAAATTACTGAATTGGCAATTCACTGTTCCTTGTATCTATCCTACTTGGTAAAAATAAGGTGAATTTTATTCCAGCATTAAAACTGAGGCAAAAAAAGGCTTCAATGGGTAAAATAGTATAATGTAATATAAATGGAATGTATACACCCATGTAATAACTTACATGAATTTCTTAACATGACTTAGAGAAGGTTGAATAAACAATTTATGTGTACCAGCGTAACTCATGCCAATAATTGTGTTGAATTTACTATTTTATAAATCAACATGATCAAAACAAAACATATTCTTCAATAAGTATATAGCACAGGGTACATATGCCTTAGGAAGCATTGATGATAAAACTTTCAGAAGTATTAAAAAATCTTTCAATAAATGGAACACTTTAAGTGATGAGATGGATTGTCATGGACAATGAAACAATAAAAATGTATCATCACATGAAATAGGCTGATCAAGGGAAATAAAATTTTCTTCCTTTAATCTTCAAGGCATTCATAGAAAAGTAGAGAGTAAGGGTGGACTGAAAATGTATTAATGAGAATTCAGTTAAAAAAATTCATGAGCAGTTTCATAATTCCTTCAAAAGTTTCAAGCTCCCTGGAATGATAACAAATTGCTGTTTTCACACACTGACTATTTTCTTCAACTATGTGAAGTTTCACTTATTTACCCAATGCCTTGCAGTGAGTGTCTTTGTTTATTATATCCATCACATCATAAAAAATATTCTACTGCAAGAATGAATGATGACTGAATAACATGATTTAGCATTGACAAACTAATTAATATATTACTTTAAACATATCCATATTCTGCACAAATTATACAAGAATTTGAAATTTTAAGAATTAAGAGAATGAATTTGTAGAAATACATCTGCTATTTTGGAATAGCAATCATAATTGAGTACTGCAGCAAACCTACATATTTAGGTCCATAGCACACATCTGCATCAGTAAGTTGATTATTGACATCTGTATTTTATTTCCCCAGTGAAGGTGAGCAAATACACCTTGAGAGAAGAAATCACCTCCAATATTAACACTAAAGCAACTTTTAACAGAGTTCGAATTATTTTACAACAATTTCTTCCCCTTACATTCTTTTGGTTTGATAATAAACTAATCCTCTCCTGCTGGAATAGCATCTTCCAATCTTTTGACAAATTTCACTCGAAGCTCTGTGACATTATCTCCCTTCAGCTGGTCTTGCACAAACCATGAGCTAACTTCCATTTGTACCTAATATGATAGGGAGTAATTAAACGAGTACACATATTTGTATTTATAAATAACAATCAATCGAGCAATTTAGTACATTATTGACTTTGATAAACTTACCATTTCACATGCTCCTCTTATAACACCCGTTAAAATATTGGAATATTTCAAGTTTAAACAATGATCAGGAAGTTCTACAAATTCAGTCAAGGGATTATTATCAATAATAAGAGAAAATTCATCCCCAGATGGATTCCAATTTGAAATCGTAGGCGTGATTCCCAAAAAGGTTCTAAATCCTAACTAAAAGAGAAAATATAGAAATAAAATAAAGCAAATAACTTATATCAATCCCTTCCGTAAGCACATTAAACATACCTGTATTTTTTCAGCCGTATCTCTAAAATCATAGCATCGTCCAGAGCTCGTTCTGGCTAAAAAATCTTCAATCAATCTTATTCCAATATTATAGCCCATCCTCTCCAACTGTTTGTTTACTTCTTCAACATTTTCATAATCTTTCATCAACTGAGAAACCAGTGCTCCATAGGTTAAGGTGAAAAGTTCTGAATTCTAGGAGGAAAACATTTGTCGTAAACAGTATAAGCTGGCGAAAATAAAAAGATTAGTAAACAAGAAAGAACACTCACCACTTTCTTAGGGTCTAATCGAGTTCCTTGGCGTGACATATCAAGTATTGCAATGCGAAGTAGCAATTGAAAGTCCAAACTGTGATATACAGAGTCTGATCCAGAAATGAGAAATGAAATGATCCACAAACTATTCCATACGAGCAACTTCGTAACCGGCGATGTCACTTGTTTCCTCGCAAGTGCGTTTTTAAACTTCTGCTGTCATCAGTCATTCGCGGGAGAAGAATGTAAAGTCTTGTTTCTAGAATTCTTTCCTACTGTGTATCCTAATAACAATAATCATGTCGAAGATGTTAAAGTTAGCAATTCAAGGAATCCGTAGCTTTGGCGCGGATGACGGGGATCAACAGATTATATCCTTTAATACTCCCCTCACGCTAATTGTGGGACAAAATGGGTGCGGAAAAACGGCAAGTATAATGGAAATTATAGCCGTTGCATCGTGCTTTTATTTTTTTTATACATGTATGTTGTTCCCTTATTCTAGACCATCATTGAGTCTTTGAAGTATGCTACAGCAGGAGATCTTCCCAGGGGTCAGGGACAAGCTTTCGTACACGATCCTAAAATGGCAGGGCATAGTGAGGTAAAATAATTTCCTTTTTCCAGAAATGTTATCATGTCATTCCTGTTCAGCTAGATAAAATTCATCTTTGATCATTAGGTCTACGCTCAAGTGAAACTGTTGTTTCTGGATGTGAAAGGTGAAAAAGTTACGGTTGTTCGATCTCTAAAAAGTACCCAGAGAGCTAAAGATTTGAAAACCACCACTATAGATCAGACAATAACCAGAGAGAACAAACTCGGTGAGGTAAGCTCTTCTGTTTTGTGCCCCGTTAAAAAATATTAGAATTGATTTCTTAATTAATTGTTAGTCATAATATTTAAATCATTTCCATTAAAATATAATATTTCCTTTTTATACAACAGTTATGTATTTTTATTTTATATCTATTATGTCTATTTAGAAGCAAAGTATCAGCCAGAGGTGTTCTGATATCAATGCTGAAATGAGTCGTTCTCTGGGTGTATCCAAAGCTATTCTGGAAAATGTAATTTTTTGTCATCAGGAAGACTCTACATGGTGATTATAATCAGCTTTTGCTATAAGCTAAAATCTTGAATTTTCTTATTAAAGTAATTGTAATTCATTTGTTTTATTCAAGGCCTTTAGATGAACCCAAAAAGCTGAAAGAAAAATTTGATGCCATCTTTGATGCCACAAAATACAATAAATGCCTTGAAGACATAAGAAAATTACATAAGGAAAAGAAAGGTTCTGTCTCTATTCATTCTGAATTTCAAACTAAAATTAAATTTGGTTAAATGTCTCTTTTCTGAATATAAGCTTGTGCCATTGAAATCTCTCTTATGAATTGAACCTAGAAATTTCTGCTTAAACAAAAGAAATGGCTTTCTTGTAGGTCATCTGTTTGTAGCTGCATGTAAAGCATTTTAAAACCTGCATATTCAATTTTCCGATGTGAAATTATCAGAGCAATCAATCAAATATCATTGCATGAAATTTATTCTTGAGCAGAAAAATTTACTTGATTTAGCTCACTATATTATTAAGCTATGAGATGATTTCTCATTCATAATATATATCCTTCTCAGTATAAAATTTTAGATGGTCTCACAGTATGAAGTTACAATAAATTGACTTCCTATGTATAGGGGCTCTGGCACTTTTGCAGAAAGATGTAGATTACCTCCAGAAATTTAAAAAAGAAGCTGAAGAAAAAAGGGTAAACCTAAGTTCATTGGAGAGGCAGCTAGCCAATGTTCAAGACGAGATTAAAGAGTATAATCAGCAGCTGCAACCTATTTCAGAGAGATTGAATCATATTCATCAGGCAGAAAGTAATGAATTCAAAATGCAGAGGGATCTTGGTAAGCTATTCTTCACAAATAATCCTCACTTAAAATGTATGTACTTTTATGCTTGATGATTGACATGGTCATTATTTGTCCATTTTTATAATGATTTCTTAATCAAAACATTTAGAATTGATGATTTCATCAAAATCAATTGTTTACTCCATTCTTTGTTTATATTTACTGTAGTTTGTACTAACAAATTGCTATCATCCTATTCCTCCTTGCGTGCAGGCCTTAAGATTTTTATGTAAGATAATTTTATCTAGTTGTGTAAGAAATTTGTTTCTGGGTAGGACTAATAAAAAGGCATCTAAAGTGCTAACCCAAGCATTTTATGATTGCTCTCAGATTCAGTTTTTCATCTGCAGGAAATTGTTAAGAATAAGTATTGTTTCAAGTCTTACACAAGAAACAAACTGAATTTGCTAATGAATTTCTAATTGAATCTTGCTAGTAATTTCCATATTTTAAATTAAATTATTCCATCAATTGGATGCATGTAGGAACTTACCAGACTAAACTAGAAGGTGTAAGAAAACAGCTTCGTGAGATACAGAGGAAAATAAAGACTCCTTTTCCTGGATCATCTGAAGAGCTTCAGCAAAAAATCTCTTCTTTCAGTAGTACACTTCACATCAAAGAAAGATGCCTTTCTGATGTAAGTATACTTATATTACCCATATTAATAATTAATTTATACTATTTTTCTAAAATTTACTTTTCAAGAATATTGCAAGTACCAGAAGAGTGGCCTTTTGCATCTTAATTTATTTAATTTTCAACCCATTTGATATCAGATTCATGTACTGTTCTTGAAAGTTTAACTCTTTCATCGAATTGAATGTATGACTTGCTATTTTCTTACTCTTAATTATATACATATTATATATTACGTACATACATTTGTATATATATATAATTCGATATCCTAGAGAACCATGCCAACTTAAAAATGAAGTGCTCAATATTTCTGAAGTTTGAATTCAATTTCATAGTTTGAATTACATGATTATATTTTTTTTTGACTAGCTGGAGCAGGAACTTATGGAAGCAACTGAGGAAGAAACCAAGGCTGGGAAAGATATTGGTTCAGAGCAGATGAAGGTTGGAAGATTACTTGAGGAAGAAAAACGGTGCAAAAAGCTTGTACAAGATTGCTCTACCAAGCTTCGAACATTAGCTAAAGAACTTTCCATTACCTCTGGTAATTATAATTCAATTTATTATCAGATTTTTCCTAAATTTTTAATGAACTTATTTATTTTAAAATTTGATGTTGCCATGGTATGTAGATTGTGTTAGTAAAAAGTAATTACTGTTTAACTAATTATCTAATGAGGTATGATAAGAAAAAGATTCGAGATGATTATTTTCATTGTAATTTCAGCTTTAATGTTTCATCATGGCTATAAAAATTTTTGGTGTAGAAATATTGGTTAAATATGCTATCTATTTAAACATATCATAGGTGCCATCGCATCTGAAGATGAAATGTCTGAGTATGAGATGAAGAGTGTATTAGATCAATTGGATAGAAAATTGAGAATCATGGAATCAGAACTTGAGAATGAACGTATGGAATGCAAAACTCGAGAAGAAGAGCTCCAAACCCAAGTGAATAATGCAAGGTATTTTATGATGTCTCAGCTTTTATTTAAATTGAAATTCTTTTGATATTTTTAATATCGTTTCCATGTATATTTTAAATTTTTATGATCTTTCATCTATCATTGAAGATTACGTTTATCCTTTTAAGGGACAAGAAAGTAAAGCTGGAACAAGAAGTGCATATGAAGGAGCAGCAGTTGAATTCAAATAAAAATGAAATTTCAAAATTAAAAAGTGAGATCGAGGAGGTGAGATTCAACAAAAATATCATCATTTTATATCAGTTTTATATTACAGTGTAGATCATTTTTCTTGATATTCCATCAGATGGCAGTCTTAATCTTTAATGAGACTGAAAATGGTGTGATGGTGTTGAGATATATTTGTGGATCATTTGAGAAACTTCTTGATCACAAAATTTTGATTTTATTGATTGTGTTGTATCAACTGTAAATGATTATTAAGTATTAATGTTATATGTTTGGTTATGGATATGTTTGGTTATGGATATGTTTGGTTTCCAATTTTGTTCTAGATCACATAGTTGGGAAAAATATATCAATGGCTCCAGTAGTTTAGGCATGAATTTTTATCTCTCTTTCTTCAAATTTTTACTTAATATTATTTTTAAATAGGCTGAATCATCTGCTGGGAATTTGAGCAGATTTGAAAAAGAGTCGAATGTTGTAGAGGAACAGTTGAAAGACCTAGAATCAAAATCAAACTTGGAAGAAGGTAGATTGATGATCCAATCTCTTAGAGATAAAAGAATAAGGTATGTTTTTATTATATGTGCCTGAATAATGGAAATTTAACCTCTAGATATTATTTCATTCTTTTATACATCTTTAAATTTGTTTGGTGCATGCTTACTACCTGAAATGATGTAGAATTAAATAGTAAATCAAATTCTCATATATGTTTAATTTTTCCATTTTATTCATTTTCTATTACTTTGGATAGAACTTTATAAGTTCTCCATAAATCATCTAATTCATTCATTTCAATTAATAATCTCTGAGATAAGTTGGAAAAAAGTAGTAAATAACATACAGAAGGATTATTTGTGGCTCTTGATATATGCATCAGAGTTCCCTTTTCATTTTTGAGTTATTATATTTCAAAAATATTTCTATCCTTCTGTGTGTGTTTCAAAATTTCTGTTTAAAAAACCTCCAGCAAATATGAAAGACTAAGAGCAAGATTGTTGCAATGAAATTAAATTCTTCTGCATTGCAATTATATTTAATCACATTTGCAGGGGAAAGATAAAATATTATGTAATGTCTCACTATATATATTTAGTTTGGAACTATTTTTCTCAAATTAAAGAAATATGTTCCAATATCTAACAAGAAAAACTCAGGGAGTATAAAAAAAAGCAAGGAGGGAATTCCAAAATAGATTCCAAGACTCGTAACAATTTAGATTGTTTCTTGATTTTTTTTCTAAATCCATTTGAAATGAACATAATTCTAGGTGGGTTTTCCATTTACAATATAAATTTGACAAAATACAGCTGGAGAGTTAGAATTAATAGAGATACAACAAGATCAAGCACTACAATTTATTTACCAAATATTAAATAATTATCAAAAGAAGTAAAATAAATATTTAATTTTTAATATTTACATTTTGGAATTTTATTTATATTTTACATAAGTATAATTTCTGTAATTTTTTTAAAAATTACCTTCTTGTATACCTTTTCAATACGTTTATAATTTGGCTCACAAAAAATTTCAACTTTTGAAGTGGCTTTCACTTTCAAAAAGTTTGGCCACCCCTGTTATATATAATGGGTGTACATTTGTCCATTACTATCTGATTATCAAATTATTTTATTCCAGACTTCAGTCAAAGTTGGAAGAGGTAAATAGGGAAGCTCTGAGTCTGCAACAGCAAAGCAAAATACAGACTGAACTAGACATTCATGTGACGGCCCAAGTAAACAAAGAAGCTGACGTTAAGAGAATGTAAGTGTAAGATATTAATGTTTATGGTTGTCTATATTTAAAAATTCTTGTAATTTATCCCTTTTTATTAGATTCTTTCTTTATAATCAGTTTCAGTAAAAAACAGACAATTTATTACAAAGTTATCTATTAATATTTTGTTTTCTTTTTAGAAAGAGGAAACACAATGAGACACTGAAACATCTCCTGAAAAATTTACCAGAAAGAAGGTTTAAACTAGCTTTAGAAGAAAGCATGGAGAAACTGGTATGGAAGGAGCTAAATGATGGGAATATTAGACACAGTTATGATGTATAGTATAATTACAATTTTTTTAAATATCTGATCTATATTCCAGACAAGTAGCATAGAACATACCGATCAAGAAATTAGGAAGAGAGAAAAAGAGTTGACTGAATTGGACATGAAAAGGAAACACATTAAAGAGCAACTAGATAGAGAACAAGATTCTCTAAGAGGTAGATTATTTTTATTATTTTTCATATTTCAGATATTAGTAATATTTTCCATCCATTTTTTATTCTGTCCATCTTTTTTTCTTCTCATCCAGAAAATGAAGATAAAGTGTACAGTGTATGTGGCAGTGAGGATTTTGATGTTGTTGTTAAAAACTTAAGCAAGGAAATGGAAGATTTACAGGTAATGTAAAGAAAGTGAAAGTGGTAATGTTCACTGTATGATAATCAGTAGATAGTATTTTGGATGAATATCCATAATCTTTTCCTGTGATTACTCTTTCTACATAAAAATTTTCCTTAAAAGTTTTATTGACATCTGTTATTATGTGATCTTTTAAGTATCTATTTATTATCTTGTTTAATGTAGTATAATTTTCAGACTCTTAACCCCATATACCCAGGTGTATGACATCTATAAATGTCATGCAAACTAAACTTTTTAAATAATATTTTGTTATAAAACCAGATATATCAGATTTTAATGCATTACATTGTAATAATGATTTACTTATGCTTTTGAGAATGGCTGTTATTTAAAATTAAATACCCACTATTTGGTTTGGTTTTAATAGAATATAAATACTGAGATAATTGGTTATGCAGAGTATAGTTATAAGTATCATCATTAAACCATAGTAATTTAGAGCAAAATTTAGTCTAATCACACCTCTTATATTTAACCCCTAAGCCAGGACTCGAACCTGGGTCATTGAGAATATGAGCACTAAGCTGTCCTTAAATGTGTATAATGCATCTTTCTAAAAGTTAAATTACAAAAATTTTTGGCTCTCTAACTGAAGAATATCTAAAATATTTGAATTAATATGTATATGATTCTAAAATTAACAGAATTAATATCTTGGGTATGTCCTGGGTTGTTTACTTTCTGCTTTGAAATTTTTACTGCTGTGAAAGATGTTGCGCTTTTTCAGTAGATTATATTCTTGAAAACTTCTTGTTTATGAATGTTTTTGTCTCATGTTTATTATTATTTTCTTTATTCTAGAGCATAAATGGTGTCATGACTTCAAGAGAAAATTTGTATAGAATATACATCAGAAAACTCCAACAGGAATCACCTTGTTGTCCCTTATGTAATAGAGATTTTACGTCTGATCTTGAAGTGGATGATTTAGTCAGTGATGTGAGTACCGCTTTTTAAAATTTCATATTTCATTCCCCGAAATAAAGGAGTATATACAAGACAAATACAAGCATAATTTAGGGCTCATAGGTGAGTATTCTGTGCCTTTACTTATTTTGTCTGTAATTATTACAAGTCTAGTAGTTAGTATGGTTAGTAAAGGATATTTTGATGATAGGGAAGTGTTTCGTGTTTATTGTTAAATCTCTTGCTAACATATTTTGATTTCAAATATTATCTATCTAGAAATATGCTTGTAATTTGTTTGTAACATTTTTATTACAGCTCAGCCACCAGGTACGTGAATTTCCACAAAAACTGAAGGATAATAAGGTTAAGTTGAAGGAACTTGAGGAAAAGTACTCCAATCTTCTTCAGTTGAAGCCAGTATATGAGAGAAATGCTGTGATGAAGAATGATGAAATCCCTAATTTACGGTTCGTATGTATAAATTCTCTTGCACTGAATCATTACATTGAATTAAAAAAAGAATCATCCTAATATATTCAGTTTTTATGATATCAAGTTTATTTTAAGTGCATTATTTATGTTTTCCTTCAAAATTCTTGTGTTTCTGTTTTAATTTAACCTATCTCAAGGTTATAAGAATCCCTATATATCGTAAGGTTCCTAATTTATCAGATGAATGTAATTTTCACCACTATAAAATCTTAGGTGGTATATAAAGATACCAGCAATAGATCCAGTACTAGTAAATTTTTGTAAATAATACAACAGTTATATTTTAATTAGTTTCATAGAAATTCCATGATTTTACTATTTGTGATTGCTATTTAAATTTTAATCATAAAATTAATTTTGGTTTCATTGAAATTTTTAATTATGCACACAGATTTGATCATGGTTATAAATGATAAGGAAGTAATAGATAGAGTGAAAGGTAAAAAATAAACTAAACATCGACCAACATTGTACTATATAGATTGTTTTACTATATATAAACAAAATTATGGTGCTAGACATACCATCAGAAATGCAATATTACTCTCATGAGAAAGTATAATCGTTTTTGGGTACCATTTGTTAGCATTTAATTGTAATGAGAATTTATTTATTTCTATTTTAACGTATCTGAAATAAAGTACACATAACATGAGGATGCCAAGATATGCATGTAAATAATTTATAATGTATAATTTGTATTTATTGTTATATTTTTAGACTTATTTACTCTTTGTATAATTTTAATAGGAGTAAACTATCTGCAATTGAAGGTCAGTTAAGGGACATAAAGCAAGAAATAGATAAACTAAGGAAAGCTAGAGAAGTTCCTCAACTTGACCTTGAATTGGCTAAGTCAGCTGTGACTGATATGGTTTTGTTGGATCAATCAAATGATGAGTTGCTGCGTATTAACAAGGAAATTGAGAAGATACGTGCCAAAATGCCGTCGGATGGTAAGGATTTCTTTTATCTCACACACATATTCTACACTTATTAATTTGACAGTTCAGGAATAGATTTATGTATAATATTTGAATTTTTCAGTTGAAAGTTGATTAAAATATATCTAGTTGTACATCAAGTAAATTAAGTTATGTGATTGAAAATCTTTTTAATAACAGATTGTTCTAAATTAACGTCTATTATATTAATATTAATGTTATATTACTGCTGGCCCTTTGCAGGTAGACTGTGTGAAAACTGCCCAGCATTTTTAATAGAAATTATGGCATTTTAAATTTAATTGTTTAGCACTTTTTTATTGAATTAAGTTCCAATTTATCTGGAAAATGAAGGTATACTTGCCATTTAGGAATGTGAATACATTTTCCTGACTTTGTTATTTATTATTTACATTTTGAGTGATGTATTTAAGTTTCTAAAAATTAAACAATATGAATTTTATTATATACACATTGTATCTAAAACTTTATTTATTATCAATGGAGACTTAATTTTTATGAAACATTTGTTTTCTATGTAATTAAGCTATTTCTTTTGGTAAGGGTCCAATATACGTCAAGTATACAATCTATTGAAGTTATGATTGTTCATTTACTTTTGTATCATAAAGCAAACAAAGTCGGCTGATAGATTGGATGGATTGAAGTGGTAATTTTCCCACAACCTGAAACAGCCAATTGATCAGCCTGCTGGTAGTAAAAGGGTTAACATAACTGACATCAGATCATAATCCTCGCATCAACTGAAAAGTTAATAGAGATAAATAACAGAACGAAGCAAACAGAACATGATTTATATTATGTCACACTATTATCCCTTAGAGCAGGGATGCGCAACCTTTCCGCTATTGACGGCCGCACTACAGACTTTTTACTTCAGGAACGGCCACCAGTAAGTCCAAGTATACTTAATAATGCTTTATGATTTATGTAAAAATATACAAATTCCACATAAAAATGGAGTATGATATGTGACATATTCAATTTACTGGTCTACGTGTGTAAAAAAATGTCTGCGTTATATAATATAGTGTAAAATAAAAGTTTTACAGCAATTGTCCACACATACACGGCCGCCAAAGTACTTGCCCACGGCCGCATAGGACTGTACGGCCGCAGGTTGCGCACCCCTGCCTTAGAGTCTCATACTTACTTTTTTAAAGAGTATTTTATGAACTTTGAATAGCGAGAAATAATTATTATTTGGACTAAAATAAAGCTCTTGGTTATTTCAGGATCTGGTCGAACTATGGATGAAGCCTTAGCTGATCAAGAGAGGATACAATCAGAGATGCAAGAAGTTCAAAAAGAGCTGGAGAAAATGCAGGCAGAGGTTAATTCTCGTGCTGAGGAGATAAGTAAGCTTAGGGAGAGTAAAAACAACATTACCTCTGAGATATTAAAGGTAGTTATGTTTTTTTTTTCAAATATTAATTTTTATCTTTCTAAGAAAGTGGTTGATTCCTCTTGAGAAAATCTCTATAATTAGTGATGAACACCTTGCATAGTAGTAATTTTATACAAACTATCTTCTTTTGGAGTGATTAAATAAATTCCATTTACATCATCTTAAAAGTAAAATATTTTTGGTGAGTATTTGTAGTGGTAAATTATACATTGAACTTACTGTGTGCAAGAATGACAAATAGCCTCATACTTGTGGCTCGTATACAAGAAGAATTAATTGATACATTTATTGTATTTGTTCTTCTTTTAACCACATTTTAAATAATTGTAGTCATAGATTGTAAATTAAGTAGTCTGTTAGTTACTCTTACTGTCAAATTAATTAATTTTTAATTGTAGGTTTAACATATTTAGGTCATCCTTTCAATAATCCATTAAATTGGATCAATTAATTCTTTATTAGTCTTGGAAATCTGCTTAACTTTTTGGTTCTTATTATCCATATGAAGATTTTATGTCAGAGGAGAATATTTTTAGATTAATCTGCTCATATTCTCTAATATTACTTTTGTTGGACTAAAAGTGAATCTTTTGATTTTCTGGAATCAATCAAATCATAGGCAATATTAAATAATTATATTAATGATTTCAGATACGAGGAAGTCTCCAAGCTAGCAGTGGTGTTCGAGATAGGATTAAAGAGCTTGAGTCATTGAGCATTTCTATTAATAGGGAAATATCTAACAAAAGAAGTGAGCTTCGTGAATCTGCTGAAACCCTTCTGAGAATACAGCAAAAGAAAAATGATGGATGTTTCAAACTTCAAAAGAATATCGAGGACAAAAAAGCCAAGGTCTGTCATTATTAGAATAATAATAATAAAAATAATATTTATTTATATAGCAATGCAATGTAATTCATCCTTCTAGTCATAGGAATTGTAACAACTGTTATGTCATTTTTCACTGTATATGAAAGTAGTTGTATTGTTTGTGACAAAATGAAATGTCAATATGTGTCAGATTTTCATATAGATTGAGAAAATTCTGCCAAATTGAGGTGGATGATGATTTATACAATATGAGCCACGTATTATATACTATATTTATTTGAATATTTTTAGCATTTGCTCTTTACAGTTTTAGCATTTCAGATTTATCGTTGGGTGCTTTCGTTCTCTTTCTCATTATAATTATTTTGGTGTAGTTGGATGAAGTCAAGAGAATTTTCCTGAACACCAAGTCACTGCACAGGGAAGTTGAAGAGATGATGAAGAAAGGGGTTGATCAGATGGTGATTGCTGCACGCAGTCTGCTTACCAGGCTGGAGAAGAGGAAAGAAGACGCAGGAACCAGACAGAAAGAAATCAGGCAGCGAATTATTGACATTCAGAGTGAACTGTCTACTCAGCAGGTTATAATATTTCATTATAAACATTTTTCATGCATTATATCATATTGGACTCTGTAGAAGTTAAAAATTCTTTACAATAAGTCTTGAATTTGTTTAGAAAATGATGTTGTTTTTTTAAGTATTATCTTAAAATTTCCTGAAATATTAGGAAGAGATATCATGTAATTTTTAGCAGTGCTAGATTATCTTTTGTGTGTATAATAAATTTGTAACTAAGATTGCAGTAAATTGTGTGCTAGGTTTAAAGTATACTATGAAATTAAATAATAGATGAGATTGGCAACATTATATCTTCATCATTATACCTGATCTTATTCTGTGTTCAGTAATCAATATTATTTTTTCCACAAACGTGAAAAATTTGAACAAGAGTGATTAAGAAGCTTACTTATTCAGTAATTGTATTGATTTACTCAAAAATGAAATTAGTTTATTAATAGTCTATTGCATTGTATAATATCATTATTTTATTATTAGAGAATCCTTGAATATTACAGGTCAGAAAACGTGAGTTAGAGGATAATCTGGCTATGAAGGAATTAGAATCAGAAGTTAGAAATCTGGAGATTAAAGTGGATACGTTAAAAGCTGAAATTGGAGAAGTGCAGTTTGAAACTCTCCGAGAAGAAAAGAGAAAACTGGCTCGTCAAGAGGATGAAATTGTCAGGAAGGTCAGTTAATAATTAATATAATGTATTTAATTATTAATTGTTACTTCCCTGCTCCAGGTCAAACGTTGGAGGGTGATTTCTTTGGTAAATTTATGAGAAGAAAATTGGAAGTCAGGGTACCTTGTCAATCTTTAATACCTGTTTGAAATAATTATTTCTTTTTAAACCATCGACTGCAGAGGAGATAAAAAAAAACATCTTGTAGGTCAGGGGAAATTTAAGTTAGTTGCCAGTTTTTGTATGTCTGGTATAAATTTATAACTATTAAATTATACATCAAATTGATTCCAAATTATTTATTTCTATGAAGTAATATCTTTTCTACCATTTTATAGTAATACTTTTTGTACATAGTACCGTTTATGGTATTTTTAAATTAATAGATTAAAAAATAAATAATAAGCAGATGTTTGTGGACAACTTTGCTTCTTCATTTAAAATTATATATGAAGCTTTTGTGTATCATCCTGGCTACTTCTCCCAAAGTATGTTTGTATGCTTAATGTGGGCTATCAATAAAGTTTGTATGATTCTTTTAGAATCTTTTTATGGATACATTGTAATTCTTAGAATAAGAATCTCATGACCATTCTATTATCCTGCAGAAATCTCATGCTGAGGGTAGGCTGAAGGAAAAGGGTGAACAAGTCTTTGCCTTAGAGAAAGAACTCAACAAGAAGGACTACAAGAATGCAGACAAAGATTACCATGAAAAATATTTACAATTATTTGTGCAAACAAGGGCATGTGAGGATCTCCTGAAGTTTGCTGCTGCATTGGACTACGCTTTGAAATACTTTCACAAGGAGAGGATGGAATCAATCAATGCAATCATTCGTGAACTATGGCACCTTGTTTATAAAGGCAATGATGTGGACACAATTGAAATTCGAACTGATGAAACTGGAGATTCTTTGCTTGGTATGTTCTATCATATCAATGGCAATCTTTTCTTTTATGAAGTATCTATTAATTTATTATATATTGCTTATATCAATAGCATAAAACTCATAAGAGTTCTTTGTCAGGTTGTGAGATTTAATGAAAAAATACATTCATTCCTCAAAAACTACTATGACTGAATTTTAACTTAATGTGCATTTCCAGAGTTGTTCCATTAATTTTTTGTGATCTTACAATTTTAGTCCATGGGTGATAATATATATTATCCTTACAGACTATCCCCTTACATAATTACTTACTGTCATTATGTGTCTAACTTGTCATGTTACTTGTTTTAGTTTAATAAAATTTTATTCCTCATTCAGTATTGAGAAATATTTTTGAGAGATCAACTTTATTAGTCAATAAAAAATGAATGAAATATCCCTGTCTATAGTGTGGGTCAAACCGATAAATAAATCATTCATCATTCCTTATAAAATTTCTCTCTTGCAGTCTTTCATTATGTCTGGAAATTACTATTTCTTTCAAAATTGCATTCTAGTTTGAATAACAATAGATTTGCAACTTTTTGGTTGTTTTATATTAAATATTTTTTGACAAAGTTAAGGAAGAAGTATTTTAATTCATACAAAATAAATTAAATAATATCAGTCATTCTTACCTTTTTAGCATCAGATAGAAGAAGGAACTACAGCTATCGAGTGGTGATGAAGAAAAAAGATGTTGAAATGGACATGAGAGGAAGGTGCAGTGCTGGTCAAAAGGTGATAACTTTTAATCCCTAAATAATCTCTACTGAATTTTATCTTTATAAATACCCAATATTGCAGTTTTTATTTACAGTAGTATAAACATAAATATTTTTAGTATATACATACAGATAACCCTTTAAATAAAAATCCATAATTCTGTGCTGACAGCTTTGTTTCTATCATTCATATTTTCTAAATATTTAGGTATAATCATTCATATATATTTCATCTGATGGAATGAATCTGTTAGAGCAACTCAACAACCCAATTTTAATTTCTTACTTTTCTTTGGCTTGACCATATTTTCTTAGAATTAAGAATTAAATTCATTCAGCAATAGAATGTAAGCAGCTTTATATAATAGATGTTGAGAAAATTTTAATTTAATTAATTTTTAATTCAATTTAACGGTCCACGTTACTGCTTAGGTATTTCAAAAGTTCTTGTTCTTCTATTAATATTTTTTATCCTTTCAAGATGCTGGCATCTCTTATAATAAGAATAGCCCTAGCAGAGACTTTCAGTACTCAGTGTGGAATATTTGCTCTTGATGAACCAACCACAAACTTGGATTCAGAAAATAGTATCAGTCTTAGTGAAGCTCTTGCTGAGTAAGTAGTTTTTGTTTATGGGTGCTTCCTTTTTCCAGTCCTCTAGAATATTGTGGATTTCTTTTCCTCTAATTTATCTAGTAGTAGTATATGGCAATGATATGATATTATTGTACAAAATAATAATATTGTTTATTGTATTTATAAATTTTAGAATTGTCAAGAAAAGATCATCTCAGAAAAATTTCCAGTTGATAGTGATCACTCACGATAAAGATTTTTCAGAATATTTAGCAAAAGAAGATGGGATTGATTCCTACTATGTTGTCTCCAGAGATTCAGAGTAAGTATTAGCTGTGTTATTGTTGCTAAGACAATCATATTATTGATTCCCTATGTTTTAGAAGTCCTGTTTTAGAAACCTATTCATCATGTGGTTAACGGAAGAGAAATTTGTGCAAAAGTGAATTTAAGGGTGAGGAAAGGAAGGAAGCTGGTTGGAAGGGGTAGTTAGGTTATAGAAAATTCACAGAGGAAAATATTTTACTGATATTGTTGCTGAAGTTTTTCAGCAATTCATATTTGAAGAAACAGTTGAAGATTCTCAGAATGGACGATGACTTAACAAGATTAAAAGTTAGTGTTCCTTTTTTCACAGAGAATGTTATCTATTTACAAAATGTAAAAGACTTTATTCATTACTTCTCATTTATTCATATGAAATATGTTAAATTAAATGATTTGTAGTAATGATGCCTATAATCTACTTGATGGGCACATTAAAAAACAATTTTAGACATCACAGGAGTCCGATTTAAAATTTAGAGAAAGTTCCATAGGTTTTATTATGGAGCACATTTGGAATAGAATTTTTGACAATAAATTTGGTTTTGAGGTCATCAAGGTTGGATAGAATGAATGATAATGATAAGATGTTATTTATTTTTTACTTCAATTTGCAGGATTGAGTAGTAACATACTTGAATTTTGAGTGTTTCACTTAACTTAAAAGCAAGGAATTCAGTATTCATCATTGGTATTTGATTTTTAGAGTTAACATGTAAGCTGGTTGAGGACAGAACTGATTTTCTCACTAGGATTTTATGACATGGAATTGGGTCACTTACTTATTCACTTTATTCCCTCACTTTATCCTATGACTTTGGATCCTACTATCTCTTACTTTATATACATTTCTCTTAAAATCTCCTACTGCTCTATTGATGATGAGATTGATTGAAACTTGTTCCTGATTTTTAGATGTAATTTGAGGATGCAGATATGATGTCCTATTATTGCAATTGTTGATGAATTTCACTTGAATAGCCAAAAATAGTTTATCATATTTTCATCATTTGTATTATATCCATTATAAAAGCTCTGTTTTTATAGTATTATCAATAATATTTACTTTTAACTGCTATTATATTTCTTTCAGGGGAAAGTCTCGAATCACCAAACAAGAGATCTAAGTTTTATTGAAACTAAAAATGTATCTCATTCCAAGTGATATTATGGTTAAGAATTGTTATTTTTATCTGAATACTTTTTTAAAAATATTTGTATATTTAACAGTCTTTGTTTTATTAAAATTTGAACCATTTCCCCATGTAAGAGTTTACCTCAGATACTTGTATTAAACTATTAACGAGAATTTCATGAAGGAATATTATGGTTGTGTTTTATAACATTTTATTTCTTTATAATATTGTTTACCAAGATGTGGTTATAAACAAGTTCCATTCAAAATTTATTTTACGTATTCAGCTTGTGAGTTTTTGCTCTTTAGTACAAACTTTGTTCCTTCAAACATATTGTGCTTAACTTCGTGATTTTTTCATACTTATTAGTTCATAATTAATTTTTATAATGCCATAATTTACTTTACTTTTACTTATTTTATTTTACTTATACTTATATTTTCTGTTAAGCATTAATGCATAATAAATAATTTTTTATTATTTCTGTTTTTGCTGATTATTCTTTTTTTATTTCTTGTTGATTATTTTCCTATTATTACTCTTTATTTACTGAAGATTTGATGTAAAAAGAAACTATCTAATCTGTATTCCCTTGAAATCAAGAAAATTTTTAATTTTTTAATATAATTTTGTTGATTATACAAAAAATTATTAAATAGCAGTATATTACTGATAAGCAAGATGATAATTCTACATTAATTCCTACCTCAAGTTTATTTTTTTTTTGTTCTAAAAGGAGCTTCCAAATTATTTTATTTGAATTAAATATTCAATTTGTAGTGTCCCATTGTTTTTTGTGCATATTATTTCAATAAGTTTTATATCATAAGGTTAAATAATGATCTTGTCATTTGTTTTCTTATCTTGTCATTTCTGTTGATGAAATTCAGAATTAACCATTTTTCTAATTATTTCATTGAAACAAAGTTAATGGTTGTGTACCTAAATTCTCTCTTTTAATTTTTCAAGAAGAGGTCCTGCTATTCTTTGTTTTATGAAGTAGCATTAAATTTTATTTTGAATTTCTTAAGCATGAATTTTATATCCTGAATTTTATAAGATAGGAAGAGTTATTTAGTGAGAACACTTGCTGTAGATCCTTACACTATTAGGAAAGAATTGAGTGCAAATTATGGCTGTCAGCAGAAAACATATATTCCGAATGAACATTTCTAGGGCAACAAAATTATTGGGTTCGGAAAGTTCCCGCCAATTTTCAGGGAAAATGAAGACAAATATAAAGAATACTACTGAATAAGTTAAGACTATAATGTAATTACAATTAAATTTGATAAAAAATTCTCTTTTGGGAAGTTTCAAAATCGTAATTTCATAAAACATCCTAGGCTTATTTCCAAAAAACTGCTCCAGATTCTCCTCCGCAATCTTCTAAGGAATTTAAATTCTTACTCCTGAGGGAATTTTGGGGGAAACGAAACAAATGATGGCCTAACAGGGCTAAGCGCCGGCTATATGGGGGATGAGGTTAAAACTTCCCAACAAATGTTTAATAACGTTTTACATGTGGCCAAAGACGTGTGCGGTCTGGCGTTAGCGTGGTGGAAAAAAAACTAGATTCGGTCGCTTCTGGTCAATTCCTTCCTTCAATCTAACTACAGTGTTTCTCCGAGTTTCGTTGTTAGGCATAGGGCAGGTCATAGAGCACGATATCCAAAGTATGACTTTGCTGGCATGAGTCTTAGCCTTGGTTGGTGGTGGATCTCTGGGCGTTCACGATGTTCAACACCCAATCCACCCTGCCAGATTATAGCAAACCGCTAATGCGCTGCCCGATTTCTTACTGTATTGTTCTCTTACAAAGTAAATATTTTATTTGCGGTTTGATCTGCAATCTTGCTTTAGTGGCAATGAAAAAGCATTAATTGACGAAACTGAACTCCCTTATTCTCCATGACTATCAGGGTACTGAAGGGAAAGACCCTATTCATAATTGATATTAATAGGATTTGAATACTAAGGAAAACCCTCTCATTCTCAAATTTAGTGACGTCAATTTGAGAATACAAGGACTCAGACTTAACAGCAGACCTAAAACATATCGGCGGAAACTATTCGAACAACCCAATATATTTCCCTATATGAAATAATGCTTGAAGGAATCGTTACAAAATACTCTCCACCAGTTTCCGTTTGCGTCAGAATCTCCGAAAATAAAGTTCTTCATAATATTAGGACTCTTTGTCTTTCCCGAAAACACAATTCCCTTCGAAAAATTTTCGATATATTTAGTCTGGAAATTTTCGAAATAGGAGGGAAAAGTAGTCCAGCTCCAAATTGCATGAAAATGATTCCAATCTTATAAAGTTCAGTTAATTTGGAAGGATATTATAGAATGAAGTATTTAGTAGTACTAACTATGACGCAGGAATTGTTGACAAAATATTGTCACAATTGTACATAATTCGATTCGAAATATCGTTTGTTTTAATTCAACAATAATCAAGGTGATAGTTGTTTTACGATTAGATATTGTAATAAAAACGAGTAAAATTCACGGAAATAATTCCAGACATTCATAAGAATGGAAATGTAAATATTTGAGTATTTTTATCTCTGCCCAACAATTTTAAAGTTTTTAATAACATCCCTGCCAGGAGTTTTCCAACTCTTAAGAAGATACTCTTAACAGTATTATTATTAAAATTTTTAGCTTCTTATTATAGTACGAGGAAAGATAATTAAGTAAATAAATATATATACACTAATCGTATTTTATCAATATTTGATATTATATTTATATAATAATTTATCATCGAACCACATTTGGTATATATATATTTGAAATGTTTTGCTATAATCTGAATAAACGCAGCGAAAGACTAGGATGTTTTACTCAAATTAAGCCTTTCTGTTGCACATTAAAATATTTTACGACTGTTGAAAAATAAATTACTATAAATAATGCATATCGATAATCTATAAGTGTGAAAAATTAAATAATAAAAAATCATAAATTGAAAAAATACAAGTGATGGAATAAAATCAATAAAATGAGTGAACGCGGATACAATAAATATCTAAAATGGGATGAATTTGAAATATCAATATTAATTACGAGATTAAACTAAACAATTGTAAACGTAAGCGAAAATTATAGTATTGATTCATGGGTAGGAAAAGATGGATGAATAACGAAATATTTTACTGTCTATATAATAATAATTGTTCCAATGATGACCATTGGTAAAAAATATATTGATGGAAATGATAAACATTCTTCACTAATCTACTAACTTGAAAAGAACATCTCACATAGAATAGTTGCTTTCATGAATTAAGTATATACACAAGTCATAGTTCCGTTCGTATCAATTAGGGTTTCTATTGAAAGCATACCATAATACCTTATTGAAATATTTTAATATTCCGTCATCATTTAACCGTGAGTGAAAGGGTTATTTTGTATACGCAGAAGCCTCCTGATATATCACATTGTCTGCCTAAGATACGTGAGTAAATTTTCATGAACCTTAAGAACAAAAAAATATCTCCTGATCCAAATGGAATTGGTTTAAAAGGGTGTTTGTGCATTTTAAGTGAACGCTAAAATAATTCGCCAAACACATTAAAGGAATTTCACTGCGTCTTGTCCTAGAATCATCATTTTAGTTCGACTGAGTCAGCCCATCTGTTTTAGGATAGCGAAGATCTGTGGCAACGTTACGTCATCGCCTCCTATTGGCCAATGGTTTTTCAACACCCATTCTAACCTTCCGCATCCCCTAACCACCCACACACCTCCAGCTTCTGCAACCCTTGCCCTATGGCAGTTTTGGCACCTTGCTTAGCCATCTATAGTTGTTTTTCATGTGTACTTTGGAAAACCACTCGATGATTAGGAGAACTCGTATATCAATTGATGAAACACTGATGGTCGGTTGCTCTAACCATTGAGTCGCATTTCCAGAACCGTTATTTATGCGATGCTTGGATGTCAAGAGGTAATTGGTTTCCCTCTACTGCATGGCATCCTCTCAACATACATAGTTTTCCGTATGAATTATTATTCGGACCGATTCTCTTGAAACGGAACGCAAATCTACGAATTCATTTGAGACATCTTGGAAGAAATTAGAGGAATTAGCTATACATTTTTGTATATACTTTATGCATAAACAAATATGTACAGCAACAAGTCCTCGGTAGTATAGTGGTCAGTATCCCCGCCTGTCACGCGGGAGACCGGGGTTCGATTCCCCGCCGGGGAGGAATTATTTTTACACTTTTAATGTTTTGGAGAGGTTTCAAATTGCGTGAATAAATGGTAGGTTATTATAAATTTTGCCTTATCCTGAATTCCGTAACGATCATCATATTCTTAAAATAGCTACTTATTTGGAATAAATAAACGGAATAATTATTTAGCTTAACCTGAGGAAACGTCCTTCTATAACGATCATCAGATATTTAGCTGTATTACAATTTTTCGTACGTTTACAATTATCGAGAAATAGATCTGTCCAGGTATTCAAGGACAAGAAAGTGTATTCCTATACTTATCGTATAATCGATATTGTAAATAAATAAATATTATCAATGAGACGTTTTCCAAAGTAACATATTCTCTGTAAAACAAAAGTCTCGTGGAGGGATCGTAAAATAAAGTGTTAACTCTTTCGTGAAAGAAACACTTCGAAAGTAAGTGCCTCTCGATTTGACATGGACCAGGCTAGTGGAAGCTGAGGCGCAGATGATTTTTTGAGGCCACCGCATGCGGATTCTAAAGATAAGTTTCCTTTATCTTCTCGCTTGGGTCTCCAAGATTCAAAAGGCTCTTTCAACCATTAAAAGTTATGGATTATTCGTGGACAAAGTCGTAAAAATGCATCGAAAATTGAGAGACAATTTATCAAGAGATTAGAGCATTTTAAATTGTTTGACTCATTATTCTTTCAATATTAAAAAGCGATCTTTTAGAATCATATTTCATCAATGACTTTCATTAAGGCTAATTTAGATATAATTTAATAAAAATATAGTTTCGTGCAGATTTACGATTTGAAAACTTAAAAAAAGGAAAAATTTAAATAGTGGTAAACCTAATTGATGCATTAAGATCTTGTATCTGAACGAGTTATAAGAAACTCGTTCATTAATTTCGCAATTTTTTAACTAATCGAGCGTAGGTAGATTTTTTACTTAAATATCGTATCATTTTTGGGAATACCCCAAATTTTAATTCTTCCAATGATATTATAATAGCTTTTCTATCTAAATATTATTCTGCTATTCACAATTAATATGCAGGTGCTTATTAATTAGGTAATTAGGATTTATCAATAAGAAATTATCGATTAAGAAGTAGAATTGAACCACAAACTCTCCAAAATTAAACAAATGTAGCTCCGCAGTCTAAAAAAACGACTATCGTCACAAAATGCAATTTCAAACGAAGGATACCATGAAAATACTTTTCGTTTGCCTTGAATTCGGTAAGAAGTTAAATGGAGGGAGGGTCTTACTGCTTATAACTTTCTCTTATTTAGACAAAGACTTGGAGGAAAATTAACGGACATTTCTTTGTCACATCTTTCACTAAAAGATCGACGAATTCAATAATGAAATTCGCTCATTAGAAGTTGCTGAAAAAGGGAATTTTGCAAAATTTTCATTAAAAAGATTTCACGTCCATAATACCCAAGACCTCCCGATGTCCATCAATGATGGTAGGAGCTAATCATCCTCGTGTAACCGTGAAAAATATTGTTTCGAGGGCGAAGATGCTTTTGGGAAGTTCGACCTCGCCCTCCTTAGAGATAAGAACGCCTCTCCCTCCACTTTCTCCTTCGTGCAGTTCTGGCTCCAGTGGGCATTCCTGCACCCGCTACCAAAGCAAGAAGACGTCTTCTTCAGAGGTTCTGCCGGAGACCATAGCTGCCGATTCGGTCATCCACAAGACATCGACGGACATCGTTTAGGAACGCGATCGCCATACCCTCTGGTGAGAAAGCTTTTGAAGTGACCACATCCATTAGAACGAGCGATTTTCATTTATTTTCGGACTTAAACAGCTTTTTTGTGCGTTTATTTGTGTATTTGCATACCTCTTTTCCACTGTATTTTTTTTCGTTCTGAGTTTATTATTTACTCGGTCTAACGGTTCTATTCGATGGTTTTTAAAATAGTTTGACCTTGTTTCTGTCCCATTTGAATAGATAAATGTAAGCGAATTTTTAATTCCTTGAATGTATAATATTAATATGTTCAATCTGATCGTATTTTTGTTTTTTCTTTATTCATGGTACATCGATAAACAGTTGTGACTATAAAAAATAGTTTATTGCATTGAAGGATAAACGAAAAATATAATTAGTATAAATTCCATAAAATATCAGTTGTCACGATTTGCGTGAAAGTATTCTTTCGAAGTATAGTTTCCAGGTATCTATTTAGCTTTAAACCTAGCAACGAAATAATAGGTATATTTAAAATTACACCGGGTTAAAGTCAGTTTAGGTTGTACTAGACGGTTTGTCATTAGGCAAAGCACAGATTTTAAGAGAAATAAACTTATTCTTAGGCTAATACATCGAGTTGAAAAGTACCTTGGATGGAAATTTGCTTTGATGGACATTATTTACCGTTTGAACATTATGGATTAGTATAAGAAAGCATTTAGCAAATTTGTAAAAAAGTATTTTTATATTAATATAAAATTAGCACAGGGTCTGGTTCGAAAACTAGAAAGGATATGCCAGTAAGTTTAAACTGTCTGGTTTTCTAATTTCCATTGGAATTAAAACGTAAATTAATTTATTTGATAAGCTGAACTTTATTGTATTATATCTATGACTATGTAATATTATTTAGAGTCAATTAAATTTGTATGTCCAGTTCCAAAGAAAGATCTTGTATTCGAAGTTAGAACAATCTCTCAATTAGAAAAACAGAAGGTCTGTGAGTGACTTGACCTTAGTCATGGCCAACGCAATACACCACATATGGGCGTACATTAAAATCAAGGGAAAGTTACCTCAACGTGACGGATGATATCCTGCTAGTTACTGCTTCCTTTTGTACTAATGTTACGAATTATGTAATATATGAATTGATGGTTAAATCCATTTGATTTGATGCCAAAAATGTTAGAAAATACTGATAAAAATTTATTTTAAGGCATTTGCGAAAATACACTCGTTTATGAAATATTAGACGTTATGAAAGACATACGGAAATTTAAATCTTTAAAATTATTTTGACGCATTAATGCAATACGAATGTGAATATGAATGACTGAATAACTCGAAGATACAAGGAGATATGCGCGTAGAGACAGATATATGAGATGAGTCAAGAACGTATTCTCAATTACTCCTGAAGATAAATTGAAACACCAACATCATCGCTGCATGACTCTTCCAAACCTTCTTAGTATTCGAAGTCTAAAATTAAGCGATTACTCGACATATATTGGACCACATTTTATTTAAGGCATGTATCCTTACACCAATAGTAATATTAAATATCTTTTGGATGAGTCAATCTCATAACATTCTTCTCCTGAGGAAGCGCGTCGGCTACGATGACGTAAATGCGAAGACGAGATCTAAATTTGGCGCCAAGTTTGAGTAATAGTATGTTAACGTGAAAAATAGGGACGTGAGACAGGGTTTCTCTTTAGCCGTTACGAGAATTTAATTCCTGTTGATAAAGTCAAAGTTTATTGAATAATCCATTACATATGACTACAGTATTAGAAATTACGTGATGGAGACTTGAATGCCGAAATAAACAGTTCATTGAGGATTCTATAGTAACCAGGAATTATCTTGTTTGTTCCTGCTTTTCAAGAATTGAACGTGATATTTCAGTTCGATACTCATAATTAAAGCTTTGCTTTTGTTCTTGGTTGTATAAACATTTTATAAAATATAAATATCCATAAAATAGAATTCCGATTTGTTACATGGAGTAAGTAAAATTATATGATGATTTCTAGCGAAATCTTCGAAAAGAGACCTAGGTTAAATTTAAAATCCATCCATTCGCGTTAACAGTTTGGTTTATTTATTGTAAAGTATTCTATTTCCACGGAAAAAATATAAAAACATTTTATTTGAAAGAATAAGTAGTTTTATGGTACGTCAAATCTTTGTTTGATCGAGCGAAAGACTCATTATAGCTGTCAAGGTAAACCCCGTTTAACAAAATGGAAACGAAATAGAGCTTTTCTCATTATAACTGTAAGAAAGCGCACGTAACAATTCAACGAATTGTGGTAAACGATAGAATATATAAGAATCTAGTAAGTTGGGGTATTTATCCGAGAAAACCCTGGATATATATATTTACTGATTTTTAAACTGTGCTCATATATAAATTTATGAAATTTTAGTTTACATGATTCTTAAAATATGACTTCTATAAATTGGTAGAAATGTAATTGCCATTTATGAAGTTATTTACCTCTTCAATTTGAGGTTTCATTAATTTAATGGACTCGAAAACTAAGAATTATTTCAAGGACTCGTCTCTCCTCAGGTGAAAATGGACTGGAAAATATCTGCCCTTCGTTATAAATAGACGCCATCTTTCACCTAGTTAAATTTCAATGCCTGAACTTTTGAATTTTGGCAGCGAATGGAATTACTACAACTCGCGGTGTAGAATTTATACTATATATCGAAGATTCTCACAAAGTTTATAGTAAGCAATCATAATTTTGAGGATCAATGCATAAAGAATTTTAATTTTTATGCCAATTTAAAAAAAAAATATTAATATTTGATTCATTTTAATATTCTGTTGATTACTAGCGCCAAATTAATTACTATTTTCTTTGTAGAGTAAATGCTTATTTTGTTTCTGAGCAATTATTTCTCACTAATAAATATGAAATATATATTATACTTTACTATGCATTAAATTTTTCATAAATTTGCCCCTTATCATTGTATTGATTTGCTGTTAAGAGAAAGTAAAATTAAAAAGTTAACACATTCACTTCGCCAGGATATTTTTCTAGTTCGATTATAAATCATGTTTAAATAAATAAATGGTAGACTAATGCAAAACATTTACCCCTGGGGGGACTCGAACCCCCAATCCCCGGTTTAGGAGACCGATGCCTTATCCATTAGGCCACAGGGGCTTATTGGAGATGTAGAAGAAATTTATACCATAAAAAATTTTGTATCATCGCTTACTTAAATGGAATATAAGTAACGGTGACGTAGTCTGATATAGATTTCTAAGATTCATTTTGAACTCACATCGGTTGTACATAACCCATTCCCGGTTCGGTATCTTATATCAAACATGAAGCACACCTATTTATGTAACATTCTTCGAAGACTGCATGAAGCAATCCATTGAGACATAGCTGAGGAATCCGCCACTTTAAAAGCGGGATGAAATATGGGAAGTGGAATGAACTGGTAAGGCAGGAAACGAGGGAAAAAGTATGGGCTAAGGGAAGAGGGGATGAAAGTTATTTCTGGAGGTATTGACACACATCTCCCGAACATAGAAGGGATACACTCCAGAAGAAGTGGGCGTATACTGCGTAAGACCCCTTCCAGGCAGATGGATATCGGGCGCATTACCTATCTTCCAGCTCCGATCATGAAAGCAGGATTCAGTCAGCAGTAGCCTAAATATTCCTTGAATACGCAGGACTTTCTATAGTATATACAAAGAAAAAGGGCTGATGCTTTATAAAAAATCACCCATTCACGGTTTATTGTGTTGAATATCTTTAACAGCTATCAAAAATTTCATACAGTTGTTCTAAAGTACGATTGTAATTAGCTGGTGACGTATTATCTAATTGTCAAGATTTTAGTTTGAAAATTACTTGCGAAAATAGCGTGCTTTAATAACTAAAGGTGTTTTGTATTAAAATTAGTAGGAAGGGAGATATTACAAAAACATTTTGAATGCAAGCCTATCAGATATAAATTAATTCAATTTATAACTATTTATGCATTTATATATGCATTTAATTATTTTGTTCTTTTTAGTGTGTTTGAAATACTATAAATATGTGTATGACGCGCTGGAAACGGATGAATATTAAGTACATAAAATATCGGAAGGATTATATCCCTCTATTAAAAGGAATGGGAATATTATTTCCCGGAAGTGAACGTAAAATTAAATAACTAATGGGTTGGATTGGAATACTGATGAAATTTAAAGTACTCCTCCACTGTCATGATGCTTATATAGAATTGAAAATTCGTTCGCCTTTGAGTTTTATGGACGTAATTTATTAGATTCATGACGGACATTTCGGGGATTCCATTCATGAAAATATCGTGGCTTCATTCCAACGCAGTAACTCACTCCTTCCATGGGTAGCATATTCCTTCTCGCGATATCAAGCGTAATTTTATAGCATGTTCTCTTTATAAACACGAGATTATATGACGATGATTCGGGTGTTTGAACAGTTGCTTTACACTCCATCCTAAATACCTAAAGTAATTTTAATTGCTAGATTATAAATAAAATCGTCGATCAAATAGTATTTTTTGAATCTATTATCTTTCATCATTAAGTCTTTTACTTGTATATTATAACATAAATAAATTATGCAATATATTTATTCACTCGCAATACATTCAATTCAACCAATATCATTGATTGATATCTTCATTGAAATTTTAAAAATCTTTTACCGTACGATTTATTTTAGTTTAGGAATGTTAATACATATTGATGAACTAAAGTAGTTGCATATTTCACAATGAAGTCACTAAAGGCGTTTATAAAGCTTCACCGTTCAAACTAAATTGGAATATCTGAAGTCGTAATTTTTATGTAAGCAATAGTGAGGTAAACAATTTCTCTCCGTAAATTTATTAATATTACATCCTAAAAACCGGCACATCTGATGTATGTACTTATGTTTTTTATGTTTTCACTTCGCTTCCCTTAATTTAGAAATTCGTGTTCCGTTTAAATAAAAAAAATTGAAATTATTTTTAAATACTGTACTTTATTGTGTTTATTTTTTCACATTCATGTATTAAGAATTAAATTCAATTCATTGCTCAATTCCCATTTAATTTCCTAGGAAACGAGTAAACAATACTTTATTAATTTTTTAAAATGTATAATATCCATAGATATACAAGCTAGGTTGTAGGATGTATGAAGAACTAAATTCGTTTTTTCATTCGATATAAATACGATACATCAGAAAACAGCGCTAAGGAAATTTCGCAGTTACTGCGTTCATGGGAAAGCGATAGATGCACAAACTGCGCGTCTACTTATGCATCGAAATGCATTTCAAACACCAAGTGCAGTCTGTTTACGGTCAGAGGAAATCCCTTCGAGGAAAATTCAGCGAAAGAAGAATCGAGAGTTGTTTTGAAGGTTGTCCTACTTTTGTACTAGTAAGCTTTGCGAAACTGCTATTAGCGCCGTCTGGACTCCTTTTCGGGAACCATGAGGTATACGATGCCGCTTCTATAGAAACGCCGTTAAATGGGGCAAAGAACCATATTTGGCTCGAAATCGGCTCGTTTCGCCGTGCAGCGTGCATTGTTCCACTAACTCACGGTCCCAACAGTCATTTCTGCTGCCCTCTTGGCAAGGTCAAGCTTAATTCGCCGGCGGAAAGGTCAGGAAGTGAAAAAGATGTATCACCTGTCTTTGTCACAAGGATATTACTTTTTGGCTATGTCTCGCATTAGGGACATTAGGACTTTGACAGATGGGTGTTACCTCATCATGACGGTGGATTTTAAAGGTGTTACGGAGTAGAAGAGGTAAATGAGATACCAAATGAAACTGAAAAAAATCAGGTCTTTCTTTGAATGAAGTAAATACTGCTTTGCTCATGATCATAATACGGTATCAATTATACCGAATTGCTATTATTTTTATCCTCTTTTGAAGTAGCAATTTGCAGTTTACATTATTCTTTAAATTGCGTATTACGTCTGTGTAAATAATACCATAAATTTTCATCATATTCTATTCCATCTAATAATACGTAATTTACCATAGTTTTAGGAATGCATTGATTCGAGATTGTTTCCAATCGGAAAAAGATAAAAGTATTTAATCTCCCTTTTAGCAGTAATTGCTGTGTTGAGTTTCATGCTGATGTAGCCTGAGGTATGCTATTAATTAGCAGTCATAAGATCTGACGAGTTAATTTTTTATACACAAGTGTATCCAAGACCTACGTACAATAAGTCAAATAAGTACATTCACTTCTCTTCGTATATTGTAAGCTCATTAGACAACTCTTGAAAGATATCGATCGGTAATGTTTGACGGATTTCGAAGCCAAAAATCTTGTATTGAATTTATAACAACCATGGACTGGACATATTTCCAAATATTTATAATTGTAACGGAATAGGAAATATTCCCCGAGTTTCAAATATTTCCACACCAAAATTGGTACTGTATTAGTAACATATAAAACTACTCATATAGTCTAAAAATTTGTGCTTTGTTGTTAATTAAGCTGTAATTGATTTAGCCTAGTCAACAGTCATGTTTAGCTTTAGTATTCTTATGTACTCATGTCTCAATTTACATTTCAGGGAGCTAATTTTTCGTGGATACATCGTTGAGGAAGGAATTCAGACAAAATGCCAGGAAGACCTTTGTGGCAGGTGAGTCAGTTGGCGAAAAATGTCTCCTTGCTAAAATTTTTCGTCGTAAATTTCGACGGGAAATCTGTTTCCTAAGTCCATAGGCATTTCTCTTAGTGTATCTCATTAGCATTATCAGAAAGTTCGTGAAGAGGTTATTAGGTGTAGAAAAAAAGAAACTTTTTGCGATATACAGCTGAAACTTAAGATATTATTACGTAACCGTTTTAATTATATAAGAAGTAGTATTGCGAAAGTATTCAATAAAGGTGATCTTTCATCTTACCGCATAAATTATTTAAGACTTCCATATTCTTGTAAAAGCATAATTTTGACAATCTGTTGTAACTTATTAGAGGGAGTTAAGAAATTCCAAAATGTTTTTCTTAATTGCCGAGCCATAATGTGAAATCGATCTAAGTTTTGGGTATCTTTAAGGACTGATTTTTTTCGTTGCAAATGGAATGAGAACATAGCTGCAGACAGAGAACCTGTTTTTACTAAATCGAAGTTTTATTCTGCATCCCAACCTACTTACTACGCATTCACAAGGTTGAATTGCCAAAAATATTTCAATCTCGTTTTCAACCGAAGGGGTAGAGTATTGATTCTCAGAAGCTGTTGGAAAAATATTCTTTGGTTTTTACTTACCATTCATGTAAACTATCTCATTTAGAAATCGTCACTTATAAGAGTAGGAGCATTGTAAATCCTCGTTTGAGCTTACATGTAAGTGAGAGTATTAATTACGACATGCCTTAAGAGTAATATAATAATTATCTTTCCTTATAATTTATTTATATAAAGTGAAGAGGATGAATAATTCAGGCAATAGTTGAATGCAGAAATTGTGTAGCAATTCAACCTTTCGAGAAAACAGAAACTTAACTCGAGTAATTTGTGCCCGCATTACTAGTGCGTGGAAATAATAAGCATTATAAAACATATTTCACTTTTTGGGATTGGTACATTTATGAACATGGGAATTTCAAGTAATATAATATCTAAATGTTGTGGATATGTTAATATGGATATCAATGAATGGATATCTCTGTTGGAGATAAAAAACGTGGGCCTGTCCGGGAATTGAACCCGGGACCTCTCGCACCCAAAGCGAGAATCATACCCCTAGACCAACAGGCCGTTGATATAACGTAGCAATTCTTTCTTATTATCTACCTTTTACCTTATTATTCTATCCTGCAATCTTAGTAACAGAACTACCACGCATCCGCTAGATGCTTGGCTAGGCTTCTAGCAGAAAACGTGCACTATTCGATAAAAATTAAGAAGAATAAGGAAAAGTAGCGTGTATTTTCCCCAAAAATACAATAAATTATTTGGACATTAATTTCTTCAGTTATTCGGATTGAAAGCAAGAACCTGAATCGTAAGAAAAATATTTGAATTTAGATCAACTGCCGAAGTAAACCGAGGTTGGTATCATGGACGTCTCCAAACCTCGAGAGTAAGTTTTAAGTGACAGTTAAAGACAGCAAAAGTATAACTCCGGCTGTCGGAGTTCCTCTCAATGCCAGGCGTAGATATCTCTTTATGAACTTGGCTCTTCACATGTGCCTGGTATTTCCGAACCCTCCGTGTCCAGCCTGGGAGGCTCCCTTGTTGAAGCCCATCTGGAGGCTGAGTTCTGCTTCATGTGCACGCAGCTGCTCTTCGGTGAATTCTCTCTTGTTCTCATCGGCCATCTTAGGACCTAGTCTTGGTCCATTGTATTCAGGATGCTTCTGGGTCTAATGGAAACAACAGAATCGGTCGTGTTAATACAATGACCAGATGGTATACGTTATAGTGTATAGTGTTGTATAGTGTAGTAGATAGTGGACTGAAATAGCTATGACACCGTTAGAAGACATGGAAGGACCATCCGGTAAACCACACAGTTAAGGACTCGAAGATAGGAATAGCAAAATGACTGGGCTCGAACCCACGTCTCCAGGGGAAGGACTCTACCCACGAAAGTTATTAATATAGCGGTAAGAACGTGGTATGCTTGTAATTAGAGTAAATGCCAGAAAAGTGGGAGACCTCGTTTCGAATCCCAGCCACGTAGCTATTTTAGAGTTCTGTTTATTTTGGGTTCGACCAAGATGCGAACCCAACCACCAGTCGTTAATAAATCCATAAGGAGCCGTAGCGAATTTACATAGCTAATAATATAGCTTGGCAGCTGAGAGAAGGTTTAATTTTAGTTATATTTCGAAAATTCTTCCTTTAATATTACATACCTTACATTTAAACTGGAGTTTAGGAGTTTATGAGGCACAAATTCATATGAGAATTTGATCAAACTGCCTTTATGTTAAGCGTTCATTGATAACAGGCCCTTGCATTGAATACAGATGTTAGCCTGTCATAATTGCTAAGATCATTCTTAATTTATTATCTTAATCAATTCTTCCTCATATTTTCAAGTATCTCTCAATTCCTACAGAAGAATCTGGACTATTACCATAAATTACTTTGATTAAGAGTAACTATTATTGCTTTGGGAACTAAAAGCAAGAACGATGAATAATGGATCTTAGGAAATCCATAAAACATGAGGTAGAGAATAGATTCCAATTTATATTATCCTATAATTCTACCTGACAAACTTTCGGGAGCATTAAGTTCTATTAATCCAACTATAATACATTTTAATTAATTTAGGATTTGACAATGTATTTGATTACCCATCCAATTGATGTAAATAGAAATGATAGACGAACAAAGAAAAGCTGACCATCTTTGAATATAAATCAAATTATTTACGAAAGGAGGAAAAGTAATTATGATAAAAACCTACGTCATATTACCCAGTTTTACTAACGTACGGTATCAGTGGTCGGATGGAAATAAAATGGCAACGAATTAGAGGACAACACTGTATCCTATTGATTTAATTATTGTTATAGATTTCATTGTTGTGAAACGGAATATCCATTAGGGTAATAATGGCATTTATATCTAGATTATTAGTTCTTTTAGAAGGGATATAATTTTACTTTTTCGGTTATATTTTAAGTAATTGAGTGTAATATGTGTCATCTTTACTTACTATCCTTCCAAGAGCGTACAGGCAGAGGGTGACTTGAGGAATATTTCTCCTCTCAAAAAGGTCAGCAGTCTGGAAAATTTCCTCGTCTGGTACACCGTATTTTCGGATAGCCTGCTGGAATCTGTGAACAAGTACCATCATTAGTTACAATTAGATACTCGTAACAATTATATAACTTCTGATGATATCATTCACCAATAATGAACAATAATCACTTATTAATATCAATCAAATTTTTTTGATTAGATTTCCAATAATTGGAAGGGAAGAAATGCACTTTTTAACGGACGTGGGAGACTTTCTTTTACATACCGATTGGTATTTTAATGGATTTATTAAGAATTAGCGCTAAATCATTTTATAATTAATTTAACATAATAACAGTTGTTCTTATGATTTATCATTTAATCTTTCTGTTGTCAGCTATTACATTAATTTAGAAACATTTTACTGGCAAGTGATAGTTATACGAATGAATATGATGTTCTTTTTAAATACGGAATCATACAAAAAGAATGAATCATTGTGGTAAATTTTTGCAAACCTTATCACCTATCGATTTATTATATACTGGTGATGATTTGGAAAATTTGTGATCTTAATTTTGTAGAAAGAGAGATAAAATTAATAAACTAAATAATTTAGTCAGCAGATATTAATATTGAATAGCCATTAATCAAGATCTTGATCAAATTATGCGAATAATAGTTCCGGCTTAATTGGAAATAATTCCTACTTTATATTCTAGTTAGTGAACTTCATTCCTCCTCATCTATTGACAGCTTATGGAAGTTAAGGAACATATAAATAATTTCGTCAGCTTTGATAAAGTTCCCTTTGAATTATGTAAATATTTTTATTTAAATACTTTACTTCATAATTAGAATTAAATAAAATTTGGGGTGCATTAAATGCAAAATTACTCGAAATTACAAAAAGCTCACGCTTCAGTTATGAGTGATATTATTAAGAAAACATATTAATTACGGGAACTTTACCTTTGGATATTTTCCATCAACTGGAAGTTGGTCCCTTTGGTTTGAATTTTCTTCACTGAATTCGGCGATATCTTATTAATGAGTTGGCATAGAACTACGCCATCCTTGAGGATATCCTCATAGTTTCCAGGGGGCAATTTTTCTCCCAGAACATCCTGTATCCATTGCAAAACCTCTGCTTCTTGCTCCTTGTTTCGTGGCTGTAGGAAGAAAATAGGAGACAAATATGATCGTTTGAAAAGAAAATTTGTTTATAATACTAGCTAATCTCCTTTCATATTTCTCGCAAATTTATGATAAGTATTCACTCCCAGTTTATACCCAAACAAAGATAAATTTAAAACCAAGCCTTTGAAATCAACATACATTGATAAAGTATTATAATTGATCGTCAAAATGAATTTAATTTAGTTATGTTTCATAAATAAAGTTTTAAATTCCAAATATTTAGATAATTTTCTACGTTTCTTGGAAAGAATACCAGACATTATTACAAATAAGATTATTTTATGATTATTTTCGAATTACAAGACTCCAAATTAAAGTCAGACATTTTCAAAGGGCTCGGCTAGTTTCACTTCATCCATCAAAATATTGAGGCCATGAATTGAGTATTAGAGTACGTTTCTATATTCCTTCAATTTGCTCATTGAAAATCACTTTAAACATTTTACAATGTGGTTAAATATCAATTGTTGTCAAGAATACTTTTTATAAAGTTTTCATTCAGTAATTGATTGTTGAGAGTAATCATTTTAGTGAATATTAATTGATCAAACAATTAGGATCGATTTAAAATCGAACTATCTCAACAATTTAAGTCATTATGAGAAACCATCATCCTTCGAACCACTACAAAATTGAAAGCAGGCGCCTGATTCAAAATGGAAGTTAATTGGATACTCTTGTAATGATCGATCAGTGTCATCGACAAACTATCTTCCACTTGAAATTTTCCCTTTTAAGAACTTGGCTGTGATCCAAGCTTTCACTTACTAACTGCTGTCGAATTATCACCAAGGCAGCTTTCCGTTTAATTTAATCTGTTAGTAAGATATCTTCGTCTCAACAGCTTACTTTAATCGGGATTTCATAAAGTGATCTTGTTGTCTATTAGAATTGCAAATTATTTCGTAATCATATAAATGGGTCATACAATCGTCAATTGCTATGTGGCATTCATGTTTTGAATGTAGCCGCTGATATGTAGTGGAGAAGGAAGTACTTTCTCTTAAGGGTGTTATTTAAATCAGATGCAATGATTCAAGAAGCCATACGTTAGTGGAAATGAACAAAGAGTAATTGAATACTGCAATATTTATGACTAGATAGCTTAGATAATCTCTCAAATATGGAATATTAAGATGAATCAGCCAAAGCTCAAATAGAATTCAGCAATGCTATGGAAAAGTGTGCTAAGCTGTTTGCTGAAGAACACTACTGCTGAAGAACACTGGGTTAAGATAATAAAAGATTATGGGATACTAATTGAAACTCAATCAATCATAAATCGTTAGACGCTAATTTTAAATAGAAAAAGAGGACTCAGTGTGAGATGATTACGTCTAATGATTACGTATTAATAAAGATTATATTTCATCAGTGACTTAGGAGTAGCTGGAGCCTTGGAGGGAAAGAGGAACCGGATATCGCAAAGGTTCAAATTTGGAAATGTTTCCGACTCCGTTTAAAAATGGACCTGGAGAAATGGAGAGCGCCTTCCGATCGTCTATTGTCCGTTTCCAACGTCAAAACAATCGCGTTCAACAACGCGGCTTTTAAAAGCGATAAAATCCGCGGTATTAGAGACTGGAGAGCAAAAAAAAAGTTAAACCTTAAGCGCGGTGGAGATTTACAGACGGATATAACCTTCGAAACGACTTAAGGAGATGTTTTTCTTTGGGAACCCCTGTCTAACTCCCACGTCTAGCTTTTCCTTTTAGTTCCACTTCAACGCGGGTTTCACGGGAACATTTCCAGATCCGCCCTTTTTTCCAACCCGATGGATGGCGCCGCCTGGTGTTTGTTTATCCAAACTACATCTCTTTCCTTTTCGTGTGTTCGCCAACGAGATTTGCAGCTTTGTTTTTTAAGCTTTTTTGTGGGAAGGCTTCCGGTGCTTTCATCAATAAATTCTATAAATGAGGTATTCAGTTTCTGCCCTAGCTTGTGGCGAGATGTTGTTGAAATGTGGAGGAAATTTAATTGGGGTGAATCTGGCCATAAAAACCTTGTTCTTTTAATATGAATGCACTTCTGTCTAACTCTGTAATGTCCATCTTCTATATTACTAATCAAACAATTAGCTATAAGTCTATTGTTGCTGTCGTTGCCACTCAATAGTTGTCCAATTGTGACGTGTTTTTCTTAAATAATAATAAATCAGTTGAGTTTATTTCCCTGACATGTTCTCTTGGGTTACACGGTGGATAGAATTTACCCTCTATAAAACGTAATTTAGTGGATATTATTGAGAAAAATTAAGCGTGTTTGATTCATTCTAACATATTTGCTCATTTTTTCAATTTCACATCTTTATAGAACTACTTTGGTTCTATATACAATGTCACATCTTATTATCATTGAAAATTTGAAACTTCCTCCGTATTCTGTTGGATACAAAAATAAACTAGAGAATGAGGTTTCCTAAACAAATCTACGAAGGAGGTTGTTCACCCTATCTTTCTCCATTTAGTGAGAATGAGCTAGTGTTGACTAAGAAACCGATGGATACTTCATGACTACGAATGTATGAGTAACATTTTCAGTGGAATTCAATAATTAATATTGATGCACTGAATGTATGAATTTATTATTTACTCTATTAAAATAATGTCTTGTGGGTTGTATGGAAAAGCATCGTAATGCATCTAATATATTGCTGTCAATAACAAATAAATTCATAGGAGAAAACTTGGTTAAATACATTATAAATGAAAGAGATGAAAAGAAAAAATATGATTGAGGTTAAAATGTGTAAGGAAGTATTCATAGATATGTTTCGGCAGAAAATTTTCCAAGAAAAACGTTAATGTAGGATATATTTAATTTATACAAAGATATCAAATGCATACTGTTTTATTGATTGTAAATTAAATGATAAATGAGGATAGATTCAACTTTTAAATCATCAATTTTTAATTTTATTAACCTTAACAATACCTGATATTTTATTCAGACTTAATTCATAGATTCTTGTAGGACATAATTTTATCGTATCAAAGAAGTTTTTCAGCTCACCTAAGTTGCAATTCAAAATGCGAACTAATATATCTAGCGTGTCTCTGACATATTTTTGGTTCCTTGAGCCAACATTTGAGAGAGTTTAATTCAACATCGGTTTGTAGGCAAACATTTGGTCTTCTTCAGAAGGATGGTGCAGGAGAGACAGTTAATCCTTCACTAGCGATGATGAACGGACGGTTTACCAGCCAAGGGGTAAATTCGAAATAACCAGATGATTTACAGTAAGGGGCTAAATTGAAGCTATAATTTCGAGAGCATGCCAGGGAAACAGGAAATAGGTGTACTCCCTTCATCTTTTACGATTTCGTAATCAGATTTTCAAATCGAGCTACGCTCCACTTTGGTTTGATAGGCTTCTTAAGCTTGTCAGTAGTTTATATTTGGAGTTGATTTTTAGATCTATGAAAGTGGAAGATTTATAGATGGCCTTGTAGAAATCGTAAAATTGTATCGACGGGTTGTGTAGAATCTAAGATTATAGATAAATCAGACTACAGCAGATATATTCTATAGATTAAGTGGTGTGCTATAAATATTCTAGCCTTATTGGAACGAATAATTAAAATATTCATTTAGGATCATTAAAGCCTTCTATAAGAATAGAAATATGTACAAATATTTCTTGAATTTTCGGTTAGAATGAAAGAATATGTATTTACAGTGAAATTGGTTGGATGTCATGTATGATTATTGCTGTAAGTAGTTAATTTTTCTGACACTGCGTTACCAATTAACTTATGATGAAGGATATGGTGAATGGTGAATGCATAAATCTTCGAATATTCCTACTTATTTTTTTATACTAATTAATTAGTTTAATAACTCTGTACATACATAAAAACACGAACTTATATAAAAATGGTATTTGATTATGATAAGGTCGAGTCATATTGATTATTTTTTTCTTTGTAAATGATTACTTTAAAGTTAGATTAGCAGTTTACATCGTCTTTACTAAGTCTTATTTGATTCATCATAAGTAATTAGATAATGGTATACTAAGGCAATTGTACTGATTCGAAGTAGTGTTTTGATAGTGGTAAACCGTTTAAACTGTGCTTACAATATCGATGTAAGTGTTATAATTAGCATAAGCTTCTGTAAGAATCCAGATTATCCATAAAATTCTTAAGGAAAAGATTTGAAAGATTGATTAGTAAAATAAATGAAAATGGAAAGTGGACAATGTGGAACTTTAACAACCAATCAGTTCTCCATATGTCATTATTAGTATTCAGGAAATAAACCGAATCGAGATATGAACCCTATTTTCCCTTCTACTATTGCCTAAGATACGCCTCAGGATGCAATATTCGGGCAATACTTAATTTCACTATTCTTGAAGTCGTGTAGTATTTTGGTTCAGAAAAGTAAACAAAGCGTTGAGCGCCAAGTAGTGTGGCTGGTAATAACTAGTTAACAGCCAAACTTGTTTCTCACCCAAGAATTGGGATCACCCTTAGCCTTGAAAGTGATTGCGGTAATCTTTGACTTTGAAGCGAAGGTTTCGGTCGTTTTAATAGTTTTTGAATAAATGGTATTTGGGGAAAGTAAAAGATTTCTGTTTCGTAAGACTTGATCAGTTGTGAAATGGTAAACGTGAGAGCGAACGTAATAGAATTCCTAACGATGTTTATTTAAACTAACAATTTAGGGAAAGTTTAGATATCTTATAAAGCTCACAGCGTACATAACAAAATTTAGTTGAATATAAGTATTTAAATATTGCATGTTTTACTCTATTCTAATTTCAAATCCACAGCCTTTACTTCATAGTAGAAATACTTTAAAACCTCTGAAACTTTCTGCATTACTTGCAACGAAATAAAAGAAAAATCAAATTAGCCATAACGATTGAATGTATTCTTTTTTCTAAAGATTTCTTTCATAAGGGAGGTTTTTCATATTATTTACGTAGCTAATTATATTCTTAGCTCAATTCTTATTGCTTTCTGTCATTTTTATAGGTATACATTAAAATGAACTAAATTCTTTGGTGTGCCTGCTTATCAAATGTACATCTTTTGTTTGTTAATCAGACTATTTTGATAATTTTTCTGTCAATTTAGATTTGAATTAAAGTAATTTTTGAGGACATTACATCTAAAGGACATCATAAATAACTGTCTTTTCTTGAAATTCATGACCCAAGTGTGAATTTGTACTAGAAAAGAGATATTTGTAAAATATTCAATTAAAAGTATATGAGGTCAAACCACGAACGGATAACGTTCTGACGAAGGAAATAAGGGAACTGACTGAAACAGAAGAAAGTATGTAAATCATCGACAGTATCAACCTAACCCTTACTAACCCTTATCCCAAGTTTCTAGTAACTGAGTACGGAGACATTACTACTATTACAATAAACGATATTTTCCTTTTAAAATGTAAAAGGGTTTTGGATAGTATGAAAAGGTCGATAATCGGGTATCGTGACCCTTGAAGAGAGCATCGGGCGTGACGCGAAGTGGGCGCGGCTTGGAAATACGGAACGCTTCCAGAATTCTCTTCTACGTCCATCGCTCACCACCAGAAATATCACGGAGGCAGATGCATGCCAGGAATAAACCAGAGGGGGAAGAGAGTGGGGGTGGAAATAGTGAAGAAAACACATTGAGAGAGTTCCATCGGGATTCAAGTGGAAGTGGGATAAGTCTCGGTTGCATATGCCCTTATGAAATCACCTCTATATTTGTTTGGAGATATTCAAAGCGTTCTGAATTATTTACGAGACAGCTGAATTTCTGCTCTTGAAATTCTCGCTTCACGACGTAAGGGCGGTGTTTAGTTTCCTTCTAGTGCGGGATTAATCGCTCGATTATTAGAAATAATAAGGTTTGGATTGTTTTTCGAAATGGTTAACTGTTTTGTGAATATTTTAAATAGCTAACGAGCTATTATAAATTATTTAAAAATTTTCAGCATCTATTTTGTATTGAATCCTTAGAATATTGAAAAAAATGTATTGCATAAATAATTGTTACTATAACTATTCCATCAAACTCTTAAAAATTGCAGGCTTTCGACAAGTTATCGATGTTCGATCGACTAATTAAAATGTTATAGTGTCAATGGCTTGATGCGTGACTTTTTGGCATTGGTTCATCTTGAGCAAGAGTAATAAATAACATTCACGCTACAAAAAATAATTTATTGATGGTACGTCCTAGATTTCAACTCATAGACTTATCTTCAGACTGTTTGACCTATAGATGACTGTATATATTACAGCCTATACTTCATGATGATGACTATATATTTATGTTATAAAAATATACATATAATTTAAGTATGATTAAATCTGAGATGGATTTCTATGTATATCTTTTGCGAGAGAAATTTAAATGGGCGACCTAAGACAACGGATGAATGAGAAAAAATAGAACCAGATGAGAATGTTTCAGCGGTATCTAAGGAATGTAAATAAGAAAATTCCTCTTTTAAATGATCCGGAGAGATATTTAAATGTAGTTCAGAATAGAGTTTTTAATGCGGATAAAGCCGTGATTAACCAATAGTAACCAATTACACTTAGCTACATTGTAGTGATTACATGAAACAGACCCATAATTTTCTTCTTAATGAAAGAAAGATATGCGAGGTTAAAAATATTGTCTGTGTTTAGATTGTTCTTAACTGAAGAAGTCATACTTTAACAATAATTGTTTTTAGTTTTCGTTCTTCCATGACATTTTCTTTGATTTAAATTTTTATTTTTCGCGATATAATTCATCTGTAATTAACTTTATTGCAACTAACTATTTAATTCTTGACAAATAAATTCGTTTGGTTTGAGTGATGCTAGGTAATGATTTAATTTAGTTCATTTTCTGTCAATGATCACATATTTTATAAGGTTATTTCGTTTCGATCATATATTTAGCTTTGCTGCAACATTTATAAGTTTTTATGCAAGTTAAGATTAATTATTTAATCACGGTTAACCATATATATATAATACTATATATATTTATCCTATTTTTTAAACCTTTGTTGTTAATTTACAGTTTTAGCATTGCTTCTAAGAACTGTTACGTGTACATTGTTAGTGGTATTGTTGGACACTACTAATAATGCCTTTATTGCGACTTAATTTAAATATAAATGCATCCCTGTAGAATATCAAATACCGCTATCTTATTCCGAAAAGATTCGTTCACTATGAGGGAAATTTTGCAGTATACGTGTAAAATCAAACAAACTACTAAGGCGGTACAGAAGTTGGCTGGAAAAGGCGGGAAAAATGAATGGAGTTGTTAAATGTACCATAGCACCGGTTCATTAGGGAAAGAAAGTAATTAATTGATTACATCCTGGGACACAAGCTTTACGGAATCTACTATACATTTCTGAGAAGAAGTTCTCGATTAATGAGTATAAAACTAAGAATAAATTTAAAATGAAGAAAAAAATCTCCAAAATAAAAGATAAAGATGGAAAAAATGAAGAAAAGACGGGATGAAGATGAGAGGAAAAAAAATATTTGGCAAAAGCCGAGTGAATGGAAAGGAAGGATGGGATGAGGTTAAAAAAAATGACAAGAGAAAAGTGTACGTGACGTCATTTGATAGCTGGAAGGAGTTATACGTGGGAAAACCCAGATGTCTCAAAATAGTTTCGGTTCCTATTACGTAGTTTCATTATCCCCGTTTCATCACTATCGTGTCCTGTTCAGAGGGATATTCAGGATTGCAGTCCGTTTTAAAGTGCTGTACATACATACACTTTATGAGCGAAAATTTCTTCACAGATACATCAAATGGTAAATTGATAATTTATCCCAAAACATAACAATGGATTTTGTCTATTTACTATAATATTTTCTTTCGTTATTTGGCAAATATTATACAAAATGTGAATTTAAAATTATCAGTTACAAAATATGTGACTTAAAGAAATCTCTCGAAAATTAACAACTATTGTAATACTTTTTCATATCAAGCAAGATATTAAATATTTATTAATATCAACCTGAATTACACAATTATATTTTGATACTCTTTATTAATAGATATGTTACACAAATTGATTTTATATACCCTTAGTTTAAATCTATTAAATTACGAAAAGAATTTTTCAAGTTGTTGGTATAATTAATTACTTACTGTCTCAGAATTGAGTTAAATGTTGATAGATTTTAAAAGCTATTCAGCTACTTAAATATTTTTAAAAGAGTTATAAATCTCTCATTTCTGAATAATTTCATACTTCTATTATCTTCAACAGTTCTTATCCATTTAACATCATTCGATTATTGAAATATGAGTTTAATTTTGGAGTTTAAATTTGGTATATTTTCATTTAGAATTTTCATTACTTCACTCTTTTTTAACAAAAATTTTATTACACCCTTTTAAGAAGTAATTCAAAAATACTTGGATGAATAATTAAATTTGAAAAAGTGGTTAAATAGCTTTTATGAGTAGAAAATAGTTCATAAGAGCAACCATTCCTGTGCTCTGAAAAATATATGACGTAAAGCTTGATTAAATACATTTAACATACGTCAATGAATGGCCAATTACAATTACGAAGGAATTTTTGCATTTTTATCGTTTTCTATTCCAATTTTAATTGCAATATAAAGTATATGAATTATAATTGCTTGTACTATTAATTCAACCGATATTTACTTGGCACATAATTTTTAATTATTTCCCAATGTGCATTCAATACCCTTATACCTGGAAGACAGTATGCATGAGGGTAACATATACTTGGATAGACATATATGAATGGGCAGAGAATTAGACCTATGTAGACATGCACACCTTATGCAGTGCTACGATGTAATTTGCTTTTTTCTCACTCGGATAAAAGCGGGAAGAGAACAAATGAATTCCAGAAAGTGCATCTTCGAAACTGTTACTCTGTGTGCGTTAAATGTTCCCGGACAGAAGTGTGAACAAATTGCTTCGGACAGAACAAAAGAGAGATTTGTCTTGGGAAGATTTGGAAGATTTCCACGGAAAGACAAGACAAGGGCATCTATTAGTTAGCGCTGTCGGTAGATTAAGTGCCGTGAAGTTCAAGGCCTTTTTCAAAATATTAAGATTGAAGAAGAAATGTAGAATTTTTGGAATCGATAATTATTTATGTTATTTATTAAGAGCTGAATGTTATTATTATTTTTGACGTACATCTGGACTATGAATATGTCCTTAAATGTGAAATTATTGGGATGAAATGACTTCAATGACTTCAAAACGGATTTATTGATGATAATAATAATTCGATAATAACCATAATACAATGGTTTGATCTTCGTCTGTGTTATTTTAACATGCTTATATGATTATTTTATAAGGTTAATGAAGTTTAATAGGGAGAGGAAAATGACGTCTACTATAATTATTTAAATCCTATAAGTAATACTGAAAGATTGTTTTGTTTACATATTATTTTTGCTTTTCCTTGCAAAAATTACCTCTATGTTACATTTGAAAATCATTAGAAATGAAATATACTAAAGTATGAAAACTTATATTCATGGCACGATGAATTTTAATGGTGGGATCACAATTTAGCGTGTCACGCATTAATTTCTTTGTAGGATCTATGAAACACTGTATCAATTTGTTAACCCATATTCATACCTCGATAATTCTAGATAAAACTTTTTACGATATATCAGAGTGATTTCAGACTAAAGTTAACATGAAATGAGGGACTTAGAAAAGCAATAGTAAAGTAAAATACAGCGATAATTCGGAAGAGAAAACTGGCTATCAACTGGAATTATCAAGGTCTGTCAAGGAAGTTTTGTTACTTGTCTGGTTTTTCCGATTGAAATATTAAACACATTGAACATCCTATTCTATCGGGTTGATATGCTGGGACAAATATCCCATTAAACATCCCCATGGATATAACTTGTACTGAAGTGTGTTTTTTGACCTTTGATATTGTGGCTTTATGTCATTGAATATTATTAAATATACATATAATCAGATTTTTACCAAAATTCCAATAAATAAATAAGAAAAAACATTTGTGAGAAATTCCGATAGATTTTCAATCGTTTCTAGTTAACCGTTTAATTCTAATGTGTATATCAAACGAACACTGTCAAATGAACCCTAACAAATCCAACTGAGGAATCTTAAGGGTATCCGAACAAGGGTAAGGTCTTCTTACCGCCATTACGTGATCCTTTCAAGAGATTGATAAACCGACGCGGGCGGCGGATCCTTCGAGATGCTGTATGTCACCAAGGGGAAGCACCACCGATGCACACTCGGGGAGTGATTCTAGGAACTGCGTCCGGGAGCGGAGACGTGGGAACTTATAGCTTTTCGGGGGGTGGCAAACGGAGGGAGGGGCAAGAAAGATATGGGATGGAGGAGAGGGTGGCAAGAGCGGTTGAAAAAGGCGGGGGTGGCAGTCAAAGGATTCGGTGGATCCGGTCGAGTAAAGAAGGGAATAAGAGATGAAAGAGTTTAGAGCCCGTTTTACTGGTAATGAATGGAAAGGGCTTAAAAAGAACGCTTGGGTGGCAGTCGAATGCCTCACTTAAGCCTCGATTGTTGCCTGGTAACTGCTACGTAACGACTAGCCTAAACTTTACTCCTTCTCCGTCATAAATATGGGTGATATCTTTGGTAACACGTGAGGATAAGTCTGTGTAATTCGATCAGCTGATATGACTATCAAGTTTCATATCTTGGCACTGTGATGATTCGCTTGTTAAAGTTATGTTTGTTTGCTTCAATTGTTAATCCCTTATTAGTGATAGCCTTCCGTCCGACAACGACGAGTCAAGTTGAAGAATTTATAGCAAAGGTGAAGTATTGTTAAAAAATTTTTATAGCCTGTCGTTGATAAAAGTTACCCGTTCCAAATTATTTGTTACTCAATCAATCTTACTTGCAGTTGCATGTTGGCACTCAGATAATACCATGAAATCAGTCAATTAAGTGCTGACAAGCTTATTTTTTTACTGTGAAGTCATCTATTTCCGAAAAACAAGCAAATTTTTGCAGCGTGTAAACATTGCGAGCTTTTATATCAAAGTGTATGAAATAGTCGTAAAAATGTTAGAATGAAATACTGATCAATTTATAAAGTAATTGAAGCCTAATTAGGATTCTAAGCCGTCAAAAATATGAATGGTCGAATGTAAGGCAGTTAGAAATACAATATGGTGAACTCATCTTACACAAATGCTTTCGCGTATGAAGAGACAATTTGGGAAATAAGACCTTTAAGCTCCATCAAGAAATTTTTAATTTATTCCTCTTAATCCTCTTCCTACTTAAGATGCGACAAAGTAGATAAATGATTTCAATTTTTAATGAGATATAAACCTAGTTGAATTTATTTATGCAAGTTCAATCCAAATTGAGATCCTATTTTATTTTAAGTAATCAATATCAAATGTTTTCTGATATATAATTAGTATAGAATGTATATTTTTGAAAAATATTAAAGGAATATTGAATTCCGTTAGTAATTGGCTGAAATGAATGATATCTTCTGTAAATGAATTTTGATTGCAGTAATCCCAAATTTATGACGAAGTAGAAATAAACATTTCCTTGACAACTGAGAATGAATCATATATTGCTTTAGATGCAAGTTTTTTACTGTGAATTTAAGCTGTAATAGGCCGATATTATAAGACGCACAGAATATTACATTCAAAATTTATCAAATGCGTTTTGTACTTCTTACATGTCAGATATTCCATAAAAATTCTATTTTACCTTGCAGGTTTATATCATTGTACCATGCCGAGATATTTATTATTGTAAGCTTCTTTACGTAATGCAGCGAATAAGTAGAAGCTTTTTAATCATATCTCCTATGAATGTAACCTATCGGTTGGAGAAAAATAAAAAAATTACTTTAAATTAATATTTGACGAATATAAAGATAAAAGCTGTAACAATTAATACAGGATAAGCATCTGGGTGTTCTAGAAGTTCAGAATGAAAAGAAAAAAACGAAAAGAAACATATGAATGAGTTTTTTCAGATGTGGAGAGTGCAAAATCCATAAATAGTGGACTGAAAGGATTCCACCATGCGTGGGAGGAATTGATGTCTGTCTCTGGCTCTACTGACATCAACACAGTTAAAATGTCTTCCAGCCCTTTCTCCAAAAGTTCCGTTGCTCCAAAGAAATTCGGGGTTTGGAAAAAATCATTTGACGGAACTAAAAATAAAGGTTACTTCACGGGTCGACGATCTGTGATGAAATTGTCACAGTTGTTTTTGGGAGGAAATCGATGGTTGTGTCAGTTTGTATTTATCCTCTGATTTTCTGTTTACCACTTTAGAAATTCTTATGGAGAAAAGAGGCTAAGAATTTCATCACCTAAAATTTACTTACTTAAGTTTTGAAAGTTGCTTTGAAAATCTTCAGGCAGCACGGGAAGGAAAGGAAGTCAAAACTGTCATTTATACTGCAAATGTACTGACTTCTATGAATTTCATAGGTCACAGTACGTAACCTTGTGGTATTCCAAAGTTGTGGACGAAAGAGCTTTATAGAGTTTACCTACCTATTTGACACAATGGGATCATCTACGATTTAAAAGGCAAAATATTTTGAGTACTTTCTTCCATAAAAATAATCCTTTTTTTACAGATGAATGGACAATTAATTGCTAGCTAGAAAAATTTTCCCCATATTCTACCGTCAAAGTAGATCAGAGTAAAGAATTGAGAGTAAATATTAAATTAGGGATCGACTCCATTAGTTGCCATATCCTCTGGAAGGTGGACATGAAGTAATAAGAGAAATTAAGGCGGGTATCCATGGATACAGGTCGTTCAGGGGTCTTTTACTTGTTATGTGTCTCGATTCAAGGCGGGAGTTCAAATATCGATATCAACTCAGCTTTGAAAGAATTGAAGAATTCCTTACAAAAGAGAAAGTATCTAAGTCATCTAACTCCACGTTATAAATCAAAATAGGATGCGAAATATTCATGCAATGATAATCCTAAAATAACTTTGACGGCCTCAAATAGGACAGACATGTGCAATGATACGCTTCAATTCGGGAAATTCCGTAATTCGATCCAATCTCCGTGAGAACTCCTTACACAGAGATAAGTACAGTCGTCCGCTAACATTAAAGCAATGAATCAGATCAAGCGAGTGGGTCGCACGAACGAGCTGCGACAAGGCAGCAGTGCATATCTTTCCAGCGGTCTCGCGTGTTTTCTGGAACCCATTCCAACTTTCGCCTCCACGATTTCTCACCTATGCGACACTCGGAAAGGTTGGAAAGACAAGAGCTGCATCTAAGGCCAAGATATAGCAATCCTGCCAAAGAGAAGTGCCCGTACCAGAGGAAGGAGGTCAATCTGGTCATGGTTTCGGCAATACATTTATGATTTGGCTTTTGAAATTGGTGGTCGCATAGCTTTCGCGGTTTGTTTTATGACCGCTTTCATTCGGAGCTGAAAATACATACTCTCACTTCGACTCCGAATAAATGGGTCGCCACAAACTCTAATTTTAAATTAACTACCAATTTGCTTTCCCCTCTATTCGAGGTCTGGCAATGATTCTGAGTTTTAATTGGCTCAGAAACGGTTGCTAATTACATTCCTCAGGACAGGTATCCCACGGAAAAAGTGTAAGTGGAGAGCAGTTCGAGGTTTTTGTCAAGAAAATTCCGGAATGGAATAGAAACTACGAAAGCTTAAAAATATTTTCCCTTTCGCTGAAAGTGAAGAGGATATCGTTTATTTACGTTACCTCAAATGTAAATAAAAGCGTAGTCATGACGATTGACGAATCAACAGTTTGAAACTCCGCTCAAAATATTGGAAATTTTTCAATTTACGTTTTTTGAAAGCGTTGATTTATTTATTTAACCAATTCGTATTACATTCATTCAAAATTTGAGGCTGTGTTTATGATTGGTTTGTTTAAAATGAATTAAATTAACTGTAATTAAACTTTTGAATACGTCTTTTCCTTTTTCTATTAACTTATATTATTTCATTCATACCTCTATAGTTACTCGATCAAGGCAATGGCATAATTGAAATATGCATATAGCGTATATTGAGTCGTCTTACACTTGCACATACACGGTTATGTAGTATTATGTTTGTATTTATCACGTTTAAAACCTTTCCCATATGTATTACATTTCTACACCTATACCTAACGGATATTGCTGTATGTATTTGAGTGCGAGTTCTTTACAATTCACCCTCCGTACTTCGAATTGTTTCTTTCGGGAAGGCATACTCTTAAACAAGCCGTATTTAGGAGAAGGCCCATTATAAATTCACCATAATTTAAATGCTTCAGAAATAAAGAAACGTGATATTTCCAAAGGAATGATTATATTTGGATATTTGAAGATCTAGAAATACGCAGTTTATTCTCACACAGAAACGATGTATCCTACGTCATCATTTCTATTCAGGGATTTGTTTTGTTCTTTTGTAAACATTCGGATATTTTTCAAAGTTTAAAGGTCCACGAATACGTCTCTGAGTTTCCTTTGACCTTTCGAGAAGAGATTAATTTTAATAAAAACTTCCTTGGGTCAAAATATCAAAGTATTGTTCAAATCGTTGACGTACCCGTGAGTATGATATATATTTGTCCCTAACAATAATTGTAGTATCTAGTAGAATTATATATGAAGATATCATGTAGTTGAAGTATCACGTGCCATAATAATGTCACAATGTTGTAATAATAATAATAATCATATCTCTCAAATGATCTTTCATGTTATCGTTTTCAACGTTTTGCCAACTTAAATTTGTTTTATTTTTGAAATGACGCACAGTGTCAATTAATTACACAGTAAAATTACATAAATTATGTAAAATTAAAAGTTATTTCGGTATTAATTATTAAACCAAGCATTTCATCGAGTTTAAATTCTATTTTAAAAAGTTTTATATAGACAACTTTATTTTAAATATTTAAATGTTCTATGCACTATATATTTATATATCAAAGTGACACACCATAAAATTCATCATTAAACCGGTTAAAGGATAGAAGAATAGGAAATTATAAATGCCTCAGTGAAAAAAATGCCCGCTACTGATGAAAATCTTGTTAACGCATTCCATAATATTCACATTCTTATTTTGATAAAAATTTGATAAGTGTAAGTCGGAACAATACATTTTAATCTAAATGAAATAAGTAAGTACATACGTTTTCTTTTAGGTAGGCTAGAGATATATATCTGGATAATTCTAGACATTGTAGTACTATGAATGATAGAATTTGAGAACGCTTTTTTTCTATGTTCACAGAAAATTTGATCTCGCAATCAAATCCATTTCCAAAATTGATGCCTGTGTCACCGTCGATTTCCGTTGAACTTCTTAAACCTTATTACTCAACGAACAAGTTCTTTGGTGAATATTAGGATTTCACTCCATTTCCTTGTCTTCGTGCTTCATAAAGTCCCTTACTGATTGCAGTTTTCATCTTAAAAAGAGATACTTGAGCACCCTGCAAATACATGCGAAATTAGGGCAAACAGATTTTCCAACAGGGGTTATTGAACTTTTTAGATCAGAGAGGATAACATTTCATTTAGAATAATGTCGAAAAGTCTTTCTTTAATGTCTGAAGGCTTAATCGTTTCCAGCTCTGAGACGGATATGCCAAAATGTCAGATTTAGCAATGTTGGGGGAAATATCTCTTGCCAAATGAATGCAAAACTTTGAATAGCTGTTAATACTTGCGCAAACCTTTTCTATGATGTTCTGTTTACGAAATATACTTTACTTTATGGGTGTATTCATGATATTCTTTAATTATTCTTGCAAGATGACATAACTAAGTTTTATTAGGAAAATAATCTGCAGCAAGAATAAATACCTAAACAAGCATTGAAAGAATAGAAAACGATATATTGCATACATTAGTACTGGATAAATATAACACAAGAAACCTACCTGTGGTCGGTTGGGTTGGTGATTAGTTAAATCAAATTATCAAAAAAAAAGTTTTAATGCCCCCATGGTTTGCCCCTGGAGATTACGCAAAAGTTGATACTGTATTGCCGCGCGGGTTGCAAACATCTAGGCGCGCCGTCCTTCAACTCCTTCCAGGGTCATCTTCGGCACGATAAGATTCTGAAGCACGGTGACGCTTTTTAATCTTTTAAATATTAATTTAATTCTCTTATTAATTAAAAACTACAAAAAATAATAATTGGAATTTAAAGTGAATATTATTACTAAAAATACGACAAATTTAAAAGAAATGTGAATGTTGTTCTCTGCATAGTATTGATGGTGGTCGTATTTGATAATTTTCTTTTATTTAAATAGAAGGCCTTTAGGTTTAATACAGTAAAATTTGGAGGATAATAAGGTAATTAATGTATTTTAAAGGATCGGAAGGTAAAACTATTATGCAATTGGCAAATAAGGGCTCTGGTTCTCAGCATTACCTGCTTAATTCACCGATTAATGTTGCGTTTCTTTTATTTCTCCGTAAATATGTCGAAGAAGCAATATTTCGTGTGAAGAGTACAATCTCAATTGGTACCCACTCAGCATCAAATCAGCATCTTAAATTCTCTTCAACGAGAAGGGGACTGTATTTTCGTGTGGGCGTCTGAAAGCCTTTGGTGAAATCCTCCAAATTACCGGCGTCTTGGGGAAAACCAGGAATCCAAACTTAGACTCCCTAATGTTACCAAAAGCGCGGTAATTTGGTTCCGCCTCCGGAAGACACTAAGTCAACATTCTTTAAGAGGATAACCAATCAATTTGTGACGTTTTTCATAACTTCTGATGCTTTATGCACACACTGACGGATAAATTGATGCAAGAAGCATGCTATAAATTTCCGTACATACACGGACGTGTTGAGTGTAATGTTTTGACAGCAACATTAATCGATATAATTCGATTTATTTCTGAAGTTTCGAGTGGCAAGATATATCGTATAAATATCTATATCGTATAAAAGTAGAGAGATTGCGATAAATTACATCTTAAATTTATCTTCTCGTTATTTTTAAGATTAAATCTTCATTTTTCAATCATAATATATCATTGTCATATATTTTATGACCACAGGTAGGTAGTAGGCCAGGTGGCGGTCATTGCATATAGTTATATATGTTATATTATTTAGCGAACCAGGTAACTCTTTTTTATGGTTATATCACGTAAAATTTTCTGAGAAAGTATTTTCCACGAAAATTAACTTTATGATAAATCATCATTAAGGATAGATAAAACGGAAAATTGTGAATATGCAAAAGATGAGAGATTTGCGAAGTAAAGGTACAAAGTCACCAGTTGCGAATTCATCAAGGGAGGTATGGATACAATCCAAGGAGAAGTAAAAAAACCTCGCACTTTAGCGCATCCAAGATGAGAAACTGCGTATAATTACCCGTAAGATTTCAAGTACTAGAATAACATTTCCAACTCCTACTCATCTGCCAAAACGGATTCCTCTCCAGTAAACGTTGTTGAAAACGTCAACTCAAGGCTTCAAGAAGTTATTAATGTGACTATACACTTAGAAATGATAAGTAAAAGATTTCTAAAATTGAGCTCTTTATTATTTTTCAAAAAACGTATTGGACTTAAATTATATAATCAGATTATATTTTAGGGAATTTTTATATCTAACAGTAAAAAAGATCAAATTTCTCTAAGTATTAGCTTAAAAGTTTATCTGTTGAAATTACCCGTGCAGTAAGATTTATTTTTAGTCTACGATTTAATCTATTAATTCAAATTCTCTTCCTGAAAAATCCTCTTTTTCTGAAATCGGTTGGTGTTAAATTCATGATTGAACTGTTTTTAGACAATATCCGAATTAAAACAAACAAATGCTAATGTTAAATGCAGTTCTATTCTTTTTTCTATTTGACGTAGCTCCCACAAACTTCCACTTGAGAACAGTTAAAAGTGCTGTTCCCAAATCAACAATGGATGAACATTTACATCCAAAACCGTGGGAGGGAAATTGCTTTTTCAACCGGGATCCGAACCTGGAACCTTAGCAATAGTAATTCAGAATAAGGTTGATGTTTCGTTTAAGCTATTAGGAGTTCCCAAACAACTATTGTTTAAGCTATAAATTAGCTAAAAAGTTGGACATTTTTGCTTATTTTTATCACGTTAGTTTATATAAATAGCTGTATGAAAATTGCCTTAATTATTTGTAATGAAATTCGTATTTCGGGTACAAATTCTGACTTCAAATTCATCCATCCATTCATCTATATCTTCCCAATTACTAACAGGAAGTGTACCGTTTCTACAAATCAATAAATAGCGTTTCCCCAACCCTTTATACCGGTACAAAAAACTTCCTCCAGGAGTCCCTCAGGGCGGAAACGTTTTTTGCCGTTTCCTTTACGCAAACCTTACGTTTTGAACGCTGAAAGGAAAAGTCTACGGGATCTTTAATCTCGTCGGAAAATCCGGTCTGGGATACGCGCCTCTCCCATTTGACGTCACAGGCCTCAGACGCAATCTTTCCTGTGGCTCGCAGCCAAAGCTCGCGAATCTTTTTTTTTAAGGAATCCAAGTTCGCAGCTTCATTCCGGGAGGCATTCCACCTGTCACTCGGGGATTAGGAACCTCTCACTTTCCACGGCATCAGTTGGACGCCGCGTGTTTACTCCTCGGTGGGAGATAAGGGTGGTCCCATTTGACGTTTAATTGCCGACTGGCGGTAAAAGTAGAGTTACGGGCTATTGTCAGATGTCTTCTATGTTGATGTGTCAGTAACTGTTTTGCTAGAAAATACAATGGGTGGAAACATCTATGGTGGAAACGTATTGTATCTCTGCAAATTTAAATGAACGAAGACGTTAATGTCGGTCTTTAGGTTGCGACCATGTGGTAATGAGATTTAAATATCCTATCACGATCGGGTTTTTTTTGAGTCGTTTCTATGTACAAGTTTCCTTACCATGGTAACGGTAATATGTTTGAGCTGTTGTGAAATCTTTTCCGATTTGCTTCTCTAATTCAATTCATGATCAAAACAGCGTGTATTATATCTCTAAAAGTGCGGGAATGAAATTAAAGAAAAGTCTTACAGATACCAGAATTTTTTATTGATAGACAAATAAATTAAGAATGTTTTAATAGCTTAAAAATTGATTCTAATTATAGAAATAAGTTCTAATGAACTATTAAATTGAATAAGAAATCTATTTAGAAGTTGTTTAGGATAAAGTAGATCTTGCTCAAAGCCCCACACAAAAATAGATAAGACAATAAAATAACGTATTAACTAAAAAAAGTTATAGTTACCTTGTGAAATAAGAAAATTTTTGAGGAAGTTATCATTCATTGGTAGATTTTAATTGTATTGCTTTAAGCATTTTCTGCTATTCACCCTAATAAACTGATTTAACATTTTCCGTTTTCTGCCCCAATATTAATTTAATTATTCATTATTACACATCAATTCAGAATCACATAGCAACTAGTATACATAATATACATATATGAATATATCTTGAAACAATAATGATAATTCATTATAGAAATTTATTGAAAAATAACAAGCAATATATACATTAATTTACTCATGTATATATCCTAAAGAATTTTCTAGGTAAGAATTCAAATATTATTCATCTTGCTCTTTTCATTCATTTCTTCTGTTTCTGATGACCTACTTTTCTCATTCCATAGGTGGCTGGAAAGCGTGACGTTGAGCAAGAAAGAGAAGCTCAAGAATGGATCGAGGCAGTGACTGGAGAAAGGTTTCCACCAGGTAATCATTTCACTTGATTCTTCTTGTTTTAGGCTCATCATTATATTCAATTTATTCCTCAATAACTATACCATCTTGGATGATGATGAAAATATTTTTTAGATTGGAAAGTTTAGAAAGAAAATATTGCATAATGTATGCAAATTATTATCTCTAAGTTTATGTTTAAAATCTTTTTATCTTCAAAATATTATATTGTGTCTTTATATTGTATTATATTTTTAATCGAATAATTTTCAGCTTCAATGTCGTTAAGTACTCCAAAAGTATCTTACTTTACAACGCTTCAGTCGCACTTAAAATTTTCTTTATTTAAAATGTATCTTAACCTTTCAATGTGATAAATTAAAATGAAAATCAATTTGTTGCTAGGTATGAGCTTCGAAGACAGCCTCCGAGATGGCATTCTGTTGTGCAAGCTGATGAACAAGCTCCAGCCAGGAATCATTGCCAAAGTCAACCTATCAGGTGGTGACTACAAGATGATGGATAACATAAGCCAGTAAGTTATCCTCTCAGAGGAAAACATGCCTTTGTTTTTCTCTCCATGGAAACTAATGAATGTAGCTTTTAGGAGTAATCACTTACGTTTATAAGTCATCATATTAAAGGAAGTTATGAGGATTTTTTGTTATACTTTTCATTATATAGCGTCATAATTTTGAACTGTTTTGCTTTTAACGTCAAAGTTTTCTGAATATCTGATGTTTGCCTGTTGTAAAAATTATAATTTTATTAAATCATAAGTTTTAAATTCGTGCTAAAATGAAACAGGAGATTTTAAAATATAATCACTACGTTACGCCTTCCTTAAATAATTGTACTTGGTTATCAACATAGTTTGGTTTTTCTCTAATTATATATGATGAAAGATTTCCTATGACAAAATCTGGGTCTAATGAGACATCCTTATATTTAAGATTTAAATCCAAAAAAGACACTGACGCGCTTAACGCATTGAAACGTAGCATCAATTTCCACATAATTTACATAGGTCTGACGTTTTTATTTTGGCAGCTACTGAGTACCTGATGACAGTTGAATTCATAATAGACCCATTGTAAGTCGAAAGCCAACATTTCAAACATATCTTCATCTTTTAGGGTTTCAGAAAAAAAATCTTTTGGTTTCATAGTCATCTGTACAAAATTCTTTAGTATATTTCGTGGAAAGTTTTTACTAGAATTTAATCCAAAATATTAAAATTAAGTTTATAAAATCTTTATTCATCTTCTTAGTGTCAAATTGAAGAAAATTAATTGCAAGGAATGTTTCCTAAGTTTTCAATGAACTTTTCTTTATTTAAAAATAACTTTATGTAATATAGTTATAGAGTACATTAACATATTAAATAGTATATGGGAATTTAAGTATTCAAGTTCTCTCGATGAAGCCATTAAGTGAACTCCTACGTATCCATCTTTCCCTCGAGGTTTCTGTTTACAAACAACCCATCGTAACCTAGGCATTTCATCAGCTTTTCCTAGAATGACATTTCCGTTTCATACACGGATCAAATCGATTGATTTCTTTTCTTGTTTCAACCACTCGTATTTCTTCGTTTAAATTTAAGCCATTTATTTATCATTTTCCATAATCTATTTCATTAGAAATATAATATGTATTGACATAATTGAAAAACAAATATTTTTTATAATAAGTTATCCACAGCTTACTGAAAAGCATACTGTCAATTGATTAGAAATGGACTCTTAATGATTCTAGAAAATCTAATTCTAATGATTTTTATAGGTTCCAAAAGGCTTGCATGAAATACGGTGTACCAGACGTGGACCTCTTCCAAACCGTAGATTTGTGGGAGAAGAAAAACATCGTCAACGTTACCATGACGATATTCGCTGTTGGAAGAACAGTACGTTATTGTTTTATTGTATCATAGCTTCTGGTCGTCTAAATTAGTTTATAGAACGAGAGAACTGAATTTATAAATGTTTAAACTTAGATAAGAAAGTTTTCAATGAAATTTGGCAAAAGCTCGCAAGGAATTTCTTTAAAGATTAAAATATCAACAGCAGGAAAGATTCACTAATACTGTTAGTGTGAATATTTTTGTATGAAACATCATTACTGTTAGTGTGAATATTTTTGTATGAAACATCATAATAGCATACTTAACATTATAAAAAAGCAGAGCATAATACAGATATTACATAGAAAAATAAAACGTAGCATTGAATAACTCAATTCAGCAGCAAGTATTAATGGTTAATATGCCTTATGAGGCAGAATATATATCATAAGAATGAATAAGAATATAAGAATGAATACTTGTGAACATGAGTTTTTGATTTCGTGGCAAATTTATTTTCTTACGCTAATAATAATTTATTAACCATCGTACCAAGAGTTAAAAAGTCTAAATTCATGAAAATATCGTCAGAATAATATCTACAGTCAATATAATTTAACGTATAAGTTCACGTAAATTTGCAGAATATATAGGATTCCTTCTGGATGAGGAAGCAGAGCACGAAAAATTAAAGCTTTAAACTGCTCTATAAATATAGGTAAAGGTTTGATGTACATTTCATTTGTCCCGTTCTTTTTGGCTTTATAATACATCGTACTATTCACAATCTAGGCTTATAGACATCCCGAATGGAGGGGACCCTGGTTGGGGCCCAAGCCCTCCGAAGAGAACAAGAGGGAGTGGAGTGAGGAACAGTTGAGGGCCGGTGAGACCGTCATCGGACTCCAGGCTGGTTCCAACCGCGGAGCTACTCAAGCCGGACAAAACTTCGGCGCCACTCGCAAGATCCTTCTGGGAAAGTAAACAAAGTAAACAAAGCAGGATATTTATCAACAATCAAAATCCGAAACAAAAACGAAACGAAAAACAAACAACGAACTATTGTTGCAACGATTTTACGTTGATACGTTAATGTAATCAATTAATATAGAATAATTTCATTATAAGTGGTATTTAATCGAAGTAACGTATTTATAAATTTAAAATTTTAGCATTTAATGAGGGAATATTTCTTGATCTTTTCAGGGAAATTGATTTTGATACTGAATTTTTCAATGATTCACAGTCTATTTCGTGGGCTTTTTATAATTTAAATTTTATTTATTTAAGAAAGTAAGTAAATGATATGTCTTATTTATTTAAAATCAACAAATGTATTCAAAAGGAGAATAAAGCTTCTTAAAGTGTTTTATGGTTTGATTTTATAGTTTAATCTCGTTTTTCATATTACGGTAATTGCTTAATGTATATCAGAGTACAGCTTTTACAATCTCTATCTTAGAAAATGGAATCATGGAATTCTGCGCTTATTTTTCTTCAAATTCCTCATAGGAATGAAACAGCTATAATGGTGTTAAACATGCAAGTATTGCTCCAGTAGTAATTAAGAGATTGAAAACAAATTAGACATATGTTACTAAGGTTTTTTCAGAAACTCCTGACGATTTAATATTATTGACATTGGTTTGTTGAAATAAATGCATTATTTGGTGTTCACCTAATGGAATCATTGGAAAAGAATCATGGAAACTTTAGAAAAACTTCCCAAAAACAAATGGTTGAATGTAGAGAGTATTTCTCAAAGTACTAAGGGTGAACTTTCTTATGGATTTTATATTGATCGCTTCATTTTTAGACTTCGGATTGAGTAAATGTGAAGGAATATTGAATGCAAATTCAGTTTGATTTATTGATAGACCATCGTAAATAGGGGAAGTGAATTCTGTAAAAAGAGACCTATTGATCGTATAGGAAATTTATATCATACAACAATTCTTTTTTTATAATCAATTCCTGTCACATAATTGTCCAGGAACTCATTTATGTTTACAGTACTGTATAAAGTATTAAATATATATTATATGTGTATATAATATATTTCAAATTATATTATATACATATATATGTATAATATAGTTTATTTCCTTCATTGGCTTGGAATGAGAAAGATTTATCTTCAGCTATCGTGTTAGGCGTAGTTTCGACTTAAGTAATTAGACAGTAGGTTGCGAGGTAAATAAATAAACATATGATTGTGAGGAAATGGTTTTATTCTCCCTTCTACACACAGCCAAAATGTACAATCACACGCATCCATGGTAACAAGAAAACACATTTATGAAAATATATCGAAAAGAACACGTTGGACGTATCAAAAATTCAAAAATACACACTTTCTCTGCATGTTGAGTTGAAATGGTCTTCGATTTGATTTTGCTAAGGATACGTTGTTGCTTCGTACGTTCTGATGGAACATTTTTAGAAGGTTTTCAAAGTGGTGTTGTTTTGAGCGCGCCTTAAGGAAGGAATTTCACGAGGTGGGGTGACTAGATGCCAACTATTATATCTGCGACGAAAAATGGCTTCCTCCAAAACTGGGCCACGTTCCGAAAACAAAGTCCTGAAATTCGCGGGAGGGATTTTGAGCAGAAAGGTATGTAACTCCCGTGATGAAAACTAGGAATAGAAATAGAAAATCATCGAAAGAAAGGCTGCTGCTTGGTATTGATCGAAAAAAATCAAGCTTTTCCCCCTCGCCGCGCGTTAAACCTCATGATCTTCGGGGTCCCCATGCTGTGGCCACGGTTTCCCAACAAAACGAAATTTCCGCGGCGTGAAAAGAAAATTCCTGCTTAATTTCGACCGAAGAATTGAAATTTTGAGCTCCCCTAAAACTTTGGAACGAGGTTAATCCGGAAAAAAGCAACTCTGCGCGCAGATGTCAATAGACAAAGCCCTATGCGAGGAAACAACATGGAATGTTATTTCAGGTTTTTGAGAAGATTTTTTTACAGTTTTTCGAATTTTTTTGTTGCTTTTGTTTGTCGTTTGTTTTTTACCCTTGTTGTCATCCCCGTTTGATGTTGTTTTTGTAGAGGGATCCCGTTGCTTGCAGATGTCATAGTAAGGATTTGAGTAAAAGTTCAACGAAAATTCGTAACATTTTTTAAGATTCTATGAGCGAAATTCGGATGGAGAACTTAACGCTGTAAAAGGTCTCTGGAAGACAAATTCGCTCTCGTAAATTATGCCGAAAATGTTAGTTTCAATTACATGTGTGTAGGTGGCGCGCTCGTAGGATGTTCTTTTTCGAATCTCTTTTACTCAAATCCTTTGGTCTCCAGTAAAATTCGGCCCGTTTACTCTGGTTCGTTGAGTCGGAGGCGGGCGAAGTCTTCGAAGACAATGTTGTCATCGTCATCCTGGCTCATTGGGGTCTTCTCGATGGCCTTAGCCTTCTTCTCAGCAACGGCCTTGGCCTTCTCCATGGTGCCTGCAAACATGCAACAGGTTAGTCGAACGTATCGATTACCGTCCCTTCTAAACTCTTAGGCCCCATTAGACGGGAACCTGATCCCTAGTACATTTAGATTCCGTAACATTGTTTCAGCGGTTGCCATGAGTAACTTGTTTGAAGGAATCACTAAGCAAAGGTCCTCAATAGGCTTCTCTATGCCATTTGCAGAGGAAATGTCGTGATTAGTATTACTGTAGGTTACAATTGATTGTAGCCAGGAAGAAGACAAGGAAAGATTCAGAGCTGTACGTAAGAATAATGAAAGATATTATTGTGACATTGTTGATGAGAAAGCTCCAAAACCAGATGTGAAGCATACTTTCCAGAAACTGAGAGATTAATCAGTAATTTATGAAGTTACAGCACATTTTTTTCTGATTTTTGATCTGATACTTTGAATGAGTTAGTCTAAAGATCCATCTGTTAAATTTCTTGGTTTCTACGTCTGAAACTTAAGATGTAGAAACTATTATGCTGCTATCGTAAAGCTATCATCGTTTCGAGACTTGAACAGTCGGTCATTCAATTCACCTGGAGCTGGGTGGAGGAGCTTGAATGGAACATCGGTCTGCACTTCACCACCAAGGGCACCGCAGTTCAGCTTGACTCGCACGGTGTAAGAGACAACAATACCCATAGCCTCGCTTGGAGCCTTGCCCTCGCTCACGATGGTGGAAGAAGCAAGATTCACGTCATCCTCCTGGAAAAACCAAAGAGGGCATGGTGCATTTTCAAAGTGTTGACTTAGATGTTATGGAGAAGCAATGGTTGATTACAAGAGCTTAAGGAATATTCAGGATGATTACTTTATTCAGTATTAGACTACATACTGGTCTTAAATGAATGAAAGCAGCATACTTATATCAGAATATTCATTCTCATTCTTGAGATACTGTTAGGTAGTTGAAACGTACCTTGAGGTGTCCGTCAAGGGCAATTCCATGTCGGTCCTTGTTGGAGGCGGCGAGTGGCACAAGGTAGAAAGACTTGGTGAGGGAAGCACCAGGGGTGATTGGGCATCCTTCACGGGTCTCCATCTCAGCAACGTGGCGGGAGAACTGGGTGTTGACCATGGTAACTTCGCAGTGCTGGATCACAGCAACCTATGGGGTCATCGGAGGACATTGTTACCACAGTTTTCCATGCATTGGATTCGGAAGAAGTAATTGGGAGTTTTGAAACGTTTCATATTTTCTGGACCATGGAATCTTTAATATACAAGAAGAAGCTATTTTAATTTGTTAAGCTTTGGTGTACGTTGCAGACTTGGGTATTCTGGGTGTGATTTGATAATAGTCTGCAAACAGCTATAAGAATCTCTCGTCTAAGAGGAGCTGCATTTAAATAATCGAGAAAGTATGCTACTATCAATGAAGAAGTTTAAGAAAATTTGGTTGTGATACCGGAAGAATTGTTTGATTAAAGTATAATGTAGGAATTCATAGAATTTTAAATGTATATGAATTGATTAATCCATATCATAGCTGTGTGGATTTATCCAGGCATTATAGAAGTGCTAAAATGAGAGATATAATAAAATGTTGCGGTAATATCTTCGTCGATTCTAAAGTTATTTGAGATTTTCTATGAAGGAAATTTAAAGAGTCGTACTAAATTGAAAATAGAAAGAAGGCAAGATGGAAGTGTTGGAGCCTTTCAAATAAAATGGTGTAGTGTCCATGTTGGACCGTAAGTTTCAAGATTACTCGCCTTGATGTTCTTGACAGACTTCCTGGAGTTGTTGCTGACGATGATGTTGGCGCAGACCTTCTCTCCGTGGTAGTAGATCTCTTTGTCGAGGGTCACCTCCAAGTTGAGTTTTCCCTGGGAGAAGGTGAATCCCTTGGAGACGAGAGAGCTTGGAAGTCGGTTTCCTCGGAGAGATGGGGCATACTGGAGCTGTGGATACCATTGTCATAGAGAGAGAAAAAGTGTTAACAATCCATCATCGGTGATCAAGGAATATTTTTGCGGGAACCAATCCATCATTTTCCGACCGAAAAATAATAAAATTCAAATTGACTAGATACTGAGATAAATCATAGAAAATGAGGAACTTGCCTTAAAGCAAACAATATAATTTAATCTGTTTAATAATGCTTAAATTTCAGCATGAATTTCATTTACGAAGTTCTAAAAATCAGCCCAAGATGTAATACCTTCTATTGGTCAACTACAGTTGGGATATCATCAATAGAGGAAAGATTATCAGCCCAAATTGTTCAACAGGTATTAGATAAGGATTCTTTTATCGCAGGCTGTTTTGGAAACATCGTTATAGCAACCCTGAACTAGACACCCACGTGTTTCTACGGCCACGTCCCCCGCATAAATCATCGTGTCTAGCTTAAAATAGCATTAAAACTCCACTGACTTCCTGGTCTTAATTCCTTACGTAATAAGTCTCGCCTTCTTAGCTTACGTCATTCTTTTTTTTCGAGTCGCAAAATATGTATATATTTTTTTTCCGACCGCAAGGGGGGTCGGGTGATGGTGCAGCTCGGATGCAAATCTCATAAAGAGGATTCCCTGTTCACGGAGGATTGGCACGCGAGACATGTCACGAAGCACTCCAGATACAATCCTGTTGCGCAGATTACTTACGCTACCGACACGAGGAGTGGAAAAAATGGGATTTAAAAGTTGTAGCGATAAGTGTGTCGTAGAAACAAAGTGTGGCACTCAGCTCTTTCCTTTTAAATCTCTTAGGAAACATTCCGTTTCTGGTGCGGAAGTCTTAGAAGTTGGCGAAAACAGGGATGAATTGATAGAATGCTATTTGTGGGAATAGTTAACGATTCTATGGGTGCTTTGAGAATGTTCCGTTCTTCTTTGGGGAATAGAGACTTATCATCGAAACATCAAACACGAAACCTTATGAGAAAGCATCAAAGCATCAGGTAGCAATGAGTAAGTTCGTGATGTAGTTAAGACGGTATAGAATAGAATCATAATGTTCTTTAAACCTCATCCCCAGTAAAATATTCTCGTATAGACTGCAGGGCTTATTGGAGGATATGAGTTTGAGTCTGCTTTCCTAACATTGCGGAATATATAAGCATAACTTATGGAGGTTTCGACTCGTTCCCTTACCTTCTTGATGGCAAGGGAGATAGAGGACCTCTTGTGAGACTTGTCATCAGAGTGCTCTCCAACATAGGTCTTGATGGCGTATTCGACACCCAATGGCTTGCCGCTGTCGTCCTCGCTGGTCTGCAGAGTGACGGAGGATGGGGAGTTCTCAGGGAAGCGGAAGGTGAATGGGAAGGCATTGGCTCCGAACTTGTTGACCAGACGCTCCTGCAATTGTTAAGATTGAGAGTAGAAGATGCATATGAGTGGGATGTCGAAATAATAAGGAAATATGGGTTGTTATTGGTTTTGAAATTTCAGAGAGAATGAACGGTTGAGGATTGGTAATAACAAGTTTGGGTACTATGAACAGAGGAAGAACCAGAAGGATGTTAAGGAACAAAGTTGTTTAGGAATATATTAGGGTCAATAAATAGTCATGGAAATGTTCTCAGTGTGAGTAAATAGTTACTTAATGCTTAATGTATTTCCGTTTCAATCAAAGAGATATTAAAAGCTGTAAGTTGAGGAAGCAAAGAGTAAAAACAAAATCACGATATAAAGTTCGTTAAATTGTTGGAACGTAGATGTTACAGTATGTCTTAATTAATTTGACTGTGAATTAATTATTATATTTACAATTCAGTATTTACTGGATTTAAAGTATTCAAATAAATGCGAACGGAGTCAACTATGCTGTAAAAATTTATGCCAAAGATTATTGTCGTTTTAGGAGTAGGAATCTTTAGTTAATGCATGTTTAACGTAAGATCAAGATACAGTATTTGAAACTTTAGATGACATTTTATGTTTCTTGTGGTGTATTCTGGAGAAAAGATTTATGCAAAGCTATCATATTTGTCTGGAAAAGGTTTCAGAGATATATTAAATATTCATATGCTTTGATGTATGCATAAGTGGGTCGATTAATTCAGTTCCATCGGTACGTCAATCCGTGGTGATTTGAAGGTAGAGAGTGTTCTTTGCGTCGATAAACCCTTATAATTACCTGGATGGGGGTCAGGGAGGTTTCCTTATCAGTCTGTGGGACGATCTGTGCCTTGGCAAGGACCAATTCCTTGCTGAACTTAACTCCCATAACCTCATCCTCTTCGCGTCCGAACCTGTAGGTGGTGGTCAGCTGTGAAGGAAATGGAAGAGGTGTTTGTTAGTTGAGTGAGAAAGTTGACTAACCCTTATTGGATAAGACCGTAAATAAATATATATCAATGCCAAGCAGTGGAATACAAAATGTTTTGTATTAAATCCTCACCTGTCCGTAGACCTTGCGTCCCCTAAGGTAGTCGCTCTCGACCACGATGACTCCATCAATTGGTTCGACATGGTCCAAGTGGTCCACGAAGTCCCGCTTTCCAAGATAGACAGTGACTTTGCCTGATTCGAACGAACGAACTCAATTACATTTATGTTACAATATCGAAAAAACAGCAATTACTAACAACGGCATATACAACTGTACGTAGTAGTGTTTTGAATAAAAATTTCCGTGACTAATCAACAGAAATCGAATTCTAAATATTAATTTACGCGATGAGAGAACTATAAATAATAAATTGAAAATTTTCTTTTGAATTTCTTTACCTCGATTAGAATAAGGGCTTTCGTAATTTCAAAACATTACGATTATTATTTGGTGGCTGAGTCTAGTATTTTCAATCCTAACGTTTCGGTATGCATAAGATAAGAGGAAGAAGCAGAAGAAGCTGGGGAATTCAGATATTTGAATTGTAAAGATGAAAAATATAGTATTAGAGATAACAATACGCGATTTATTTGAAAAAGTTAAGACCACTTGAATCGTATCTTAATCGCGAATGAAAATTTTAAGTGACGATTTATTGGAACATGAAAAGAGATAATTCTTAAGATATAAAAATATGATCAAATTTTTAAATAAAGGTTTTTATCTCTGTTTGGAAATGGTATCGCTCCTTCGTTTTTTAAAAAAGGAATAAATATCAATGAAAGAATATTAGAAAAATAAGTGCATAAGGGGCGATTTCTAACTTTAAAAACTAAATCTAAATATAAACTAAATACACTAAATAAACTAAAACTAAATTGGAAATAACGTTCCTTTTAAAAATTACTGATGATCAGTAAACATGAGAAACACCGAGAATGGTTTTAAATTGTTATACCGAGAAATTATCTCAAACGACACCGGTCGACATTTGTAAACAAAGTCGGTCTCTAAGTGGACTTTTTTCCGTGGCGGGAAATTCGAACGCCTTGGTCTCTGTACTCACCATTAGGTGTGGTTTTCTTGAAGACTTTGACAGCCACGACGGCGACTAAAAGTAGCAACGAAATCATGTTGGAAGGAAATTTAGCTGCGGACGCAGAAAAGATTTTAAGCGAAGACTGCTGAACGATCCGAGATTTCAATATCTCTCCTGAAACAAATTGTATTCCCCTCTTGAAACAAATATCCTTCGCTATCCTTTCCGGTCGTCGCAGTTTAAACAACCTACGAAGAACCAATGCTTGGGCAGGCCCTTATATACTCCTCCGGCACATGTTAGGCTTTCTTTCGTCATTTTTTTTCTCTCTTCTCCCCACCCTTTTTTACTCACAAAGCTGCAAAATTCCTCCCCACTGCACCCACCCCTCTCTTTACGCGCTGTCTGCCATGACATGCTCGTCATTTCCACCCCGAGACAAATACGCTATTTTTCTGTATATGAAAATGTGCAGAAGATTTCCTCAAGTTCTTAGTAGATAGAACCGAAAATTTTGAATCGAATCTGTTTACAATAACCGATTTTATTGATGCAATATTATATATATTATTATTATAATAATGACGATAAAATAATTAATATAATTTATTTTTATTACGTAATTATTGCAGAATGAATTCATGAAACGTTTCATAGATTTATCCTTAAAAATATATAATTATCGCTATTGTTCTTGTAACCAATGTTGTTATTATCTTTTTATCATTATTATAAGTTATAATGTCATTAATTTTATCGTTTTTATTAATTCAGAATAGTAATATTACTCGCTATTTCCTATAAATAGCTTATCTTTTGTAGTAGGAGTATTTACTTTGATATAAATAGCGAATATTATTGAGTAGTTTGATGTTCAGTTGCTAGAGCTACCGACATTATTTCATTGTTAGAATATATTTCTCGTGGTCTCTTGCTCTATATAGTTCTTTAAGATACTCTCATATATGCGCAACAATTACATTCGAAAATATACCTGCGTTTTTTTTAAATATATTGACTTATTTATTTGACGAAAGATTAGTTTACCAGCAACTGTTTTCTTCGGTACCTCTGCTGTGCTTGTAAGTGCTTACTCGGGAAGGATTTCTTATTAAGATTCGCGTAGTGCCGGCCGAATTTCAATATGCACTTGATGACCTTTCCAACATACTGGATAAATCTCTGATATTTGTTTAAAAGAGTTTTACTTTTGATATATATATGTCATGCGCCCAATATTACGTCATAATTGTAACAAAAAAGTGGATGAGAAAAAATATCAGACTCGGATCTCAAAAACGACAATAACTCCACCTGTTATCGGAGGGGACATTTGTATTTTGATTAGTTTTCTATTCGATGAAATTTACGTAGTTACGTGGTATAAACTTCTTTTTGTAAATGTCATTGATTCAGAAGGATATTCTCTCCACGTTGCTAGGCAAATTATTTTGCTGTAATTTAATTTAGTGTTTATGGGAAATATAAAAGTGTCGAAATTAGTTTTGGTTCTGTCCATTGTTTTGGAATTTTGGTTTTATAAGTGAAGGTTATAGATCGAGGTGTAGAAGTTGGACAGTTCTTTTTTTATATTCGCGTTCCTCTATAGACCCACGTGTCGGAATCTCACCGATCCTTTAAGTTGATTAATGCCCACAAATTTACGAAGTGCAGATTTAGTTGTTAAGAAATTCATGGTCGAATGATAAAATAGATATTCATAATCTAAAATCAAAGAGAATCAAGTAGAAAATTACTATTGTAGGCATTAAAATTATCAATTTTATATATGATTAGAAAAATAATGAGATAATAAAAATTTTCTTAAAATGTTAGATATCAAAATACGATATAAATTTTTTTCATTTATGATTAAAACAAAGTTTTCTCTCTTGTTTTTTTTTATTCATTCCTTATATTTTACAGCCGTAATTGATAATTTTTCATTCTAATTCACAACAATCGTTGTGCCAAGTACATTATCAGAATATGTAATCGTCAGATCGTAGTCTTGAAAGCATTTACTATCATGTATTTCATTTTATTTATAACAACAGTTTTATGGGATAAATTGAAGTTTAATCAATTTTTTTGTTTACAGTTTTTTCTTTCCTTGAACTAATCAAAAATATTGTAGCAGGAAATGGACTTTCCTAATATGATTTCTTCGAATGTCTGTGTGAAAATCTCACGTATTGAAGATTATTTTTTAAATAAGATATTTCCTTTAATCTGACAACAAAGGCGTGTCTATTATATTTGAATCAATAACGTGGCAATGTAGATTGAACTGCTTCATAGTTGAAAAGTTTTCGCTGACAAGATCATTTTCTTTGTCAAAGAAAAAGTTTTGCTCCGGCACCATTCCAACTTGTATTGAACTGAGTGTTTGAAGTTTAAAATTTCATTTCCGCGAAATATATTAAACTAAATTATTTACTAATGCCAATGAAAAGAAAGTTTTCTGGTGAAATACAGGAATTAAAAAATGAAAGTCACTTAAAAGCTTGGCTTTGGCAAAAATATGCTCATTGTACATGAATGTTCTTAATGGAATAATATATTTTAAATATTATTAAAACCAGCCAAGAATTACGCCGATATTTTTTCTTTAGTTTTCTATAATAAATATATGGAATATAAAAATTAAGTTTATTGCACTTTTCATAAACATTTCTATTTATTCTGTATTATTTCTTTACTTTTCTTTTGAGAATATAAAGTTAAACATTTCATTTTAACAGCTCCTTAGTTTTCTCTCAATTACGTACTAATTTCAAATGATTTTATTTAATTTTTATAATTAATCAAAATCTGAAGTTTATACTATTCGGTATACGATTTTCCTAACATTACATTTCATGATTCATCATTTATGCACCAATTCTTACTTAGGACCTTATTAGGACAGTTTAACAGTTTTAAAAATTATTAAATCTGATTGTTGTATCTGACTAAAATACCATCGTTCGTACCATCATCGTCATAATGGAAGAAAGAGAAATACACTTACTTCCTAAAAAGTAACCAATAGCAAAGGAAAGCGCCACTAAAGATATACACTATAGAAGCCACTAAAGCGCATAAATTCTTTTTCGTACGGTTTCTCCTAAATATTCATAGTAAACGATTGTATACAAATAATGTAACGCAAATTAATTTTCCTGTCAACGAATTTTCCAATTCTTTCTAAAAGAAAAGCGCACTGTGAGACCCGGAAAAAAACTCTGCTTAAGATCCTCACACCCTCTGAATTTGAACGTTTTCTTTCAAATGCAGATAACTTCATTAAAGAAACCGTAAAGGGAATTCGGTTACCCGAAACATATGTTATTACTTTAAGCTTTTGTAGAGCATTCAAGTACCTACGTCCCCAACTCTAACGCTATTACCTCAAACTTCAAGTATTTTATAATTGAAAGCAAAGTGAATAATCTTTTCCAAACAAGAATCATCTCATATTATGCCTAAATCGTTATGAATGACAAAGAGTTACAAAGTTAAAACAATCAAATACCTGTATCAAAGCTCAAATGTGCTTTTTTTAAAGTTTTTCCTCATTCTTAGATAATGATGAAATAAGTTATCATGAGATCTTGTTCATTGTAATTGTTTACGTGCTAAAATTTGTACGTTAATTGATTGATTATACTATAGTTTATAACGCATTTTAAGTTATTATGTTTGTTCTTGTTGACTATTACGTAATAGTCCTTCCTCTTCAATTTGTATTTCATTGTTGGAATCCTGCTTATTAGAAGTACCCGTTACTTTCAGCTCCCTTCATTTGAAACTGAAAAACGATTTTTATTCGTATACTTGTTTCAGTAGGATTCGAATTACTTAAGATAACCAGCTATAAATTTTAAAACTTTAATATAACTCTTAATACTACCAAAAATAACAAAATCAAACCTCTACTACGTTAACAACAATGCAAAACTCTTCAAAATGAATGATATCAGAAATAAAAGAAGGATTATTGATTTTGATTTAATTATGAAACGTATTCTCGTAAACTATTTTAGAACCACTTAAATATATTCATTTCGTCACATGAGATGAAGAATCCTTTTACTGCAGTCTGTCTCAGAAAATATATATTTAGACCTGCCGTTACGCAAATCCGCGTAACTTGATTAAAAAATTCCCTACTTGTTTACAACTCTTAAACTTAGCACTTCTCGAGGGACGGTAGACTGCAGTGGTATGTGTTTAAATTAAGTTTCCCTTAAAAAAATGTCAGCATGTTCCTTGAAGGAATTTTAAAGTGTTACCTCGATCTACACGAATGCTCTTTCTAGATGTGTTAAAGCGAACTTTAATTCGATAGACGTTCCCATTTTAAACTTCCCAACTTTATTTATGATGCAATAAATATTTACAACTATAAATGGATAATCGATAATCTCAAAATGTTTCATTTTCATAAGAGCGCAAGAGTTAGAGTTTTTATGTACTTCGAAGTCTTTCGGGAAATAATATCTACAATAGATTTACTGATGCATCTATTTTTATTCTGCCACACATCAAGAACTGTGGAACATGTGGATGGTAGTTGTAGATGTAGGATTCTGCAGATGATGACAAAAATAGAAAAGAAATTTCATTGCTTCAGGAGTACCAACGGGTATGATGGAAGATCAGTTACGTTATTATTCGAACCAAAAAATTGTGTTATTATCATTGATAAGGAAATTTATTTGAGGTACCAATTCAGAGGAAGAGGACATCAATCCTGGTTCGTTCCATCGTCGTAGACTTCGATCCTTTAACGATATATCCCAGAAAGGACAATCAATCGAAAGGAGTGTCGTCAATACCTAATTTCACAGAGTGTAGATTTACGATCTCTGCCTTGCGGAAGGAATTTACAATTATTTTTGGTTTGACTTCATTCCGGGAAGGGTATAGGGTAGGGTTTTACGTGGGGTTAAATATCACAAGTCATGGGGATGATCTGAGATTTGTAAATACAGCTAAGCTATTAGCTCTCAGTGTTTCTGCTTTGCGACATTGATTATCTTCTGGTCTAGTGGCTGCAGTGCAATAGTCGAATTAGCGAGGAAAATTCGGGGGGAAAAATATCTTTCATGTTCTACAGTTCGATTAGGTTTGGGTGAGAAGGAAGATTGCCTAACGAAGTTGCGAAATTTTCCTATTTTATGCTTTTATGTCGAGTATGCTGCGAAATCAAAGTATGACGTTGTAAAGCAAAGAAATTACGAGTATAAAGAAAAGATGTTTTGGTGATGAAGGGGAATTTTATCACAGTAGCCACAATTGTCGAAGTGTTGGCCAAAACTACTTTCGGATTGTTTTTACTGTAATAAAGAGTAACATATCCACGGTCAAGTCTTTGGCCTCGGTGGCGGGGTGGTTAGCATGCTAACCTTTTACGCGGCGCGGTCCCGGGTTCCAATTCCAGCTGAGGGGTAAATTTTCCTTTTTCAGGAATTCGGACGGACAGTCGTTGAGCTAAGAACCTCAATCGCCAAAAAAAGAAAAAAAAAGCCTTTTGCCAATAGGTTCGAAATATATTTTTCAGTCATCTTCTCCTGCATTTTCTTTTTTCTACTTCTCAGGAAAGAAGTCATCAAGAGGCATGAAGGAACCTTTTTGGTGCAAGACGGAAGAGTAAGGTTTGCCGCACACATGAGAAGGAGGGAAATTTCTGTCTAAAGCTGGAAGCAGAACCTCATGAGCGGGATGTGTATTAGAAGCGAAAGATTGAGAATGTAGAATGATTGGGAATATTAAAGAATTTTGAAGGACGATATATGGTTTTGTTTTTTTTTATTTAGTCCCCGTGTGGTAAATGAATTGGTTGGAATTAAATGGTGCAGAAGAGCAAAAAGTATAAGGACGAATGAGATATCGAATGTTATGATTCGGGACATATTATCGGTGAGTAATCAGCGGCGGTACAACGACATGGGTTGGTTGAAAGGCGAGCACGAGGAGTAGACGGAAAGGGAAGATTTGAAATTACTGGTGGTATCAGTGGCGCCAAAACGGCAAGGGTGAGAAACTAAGTCCAAAGATGATCGTATATAATATTGATACTATCAGCGCCACAACGGCTAAGAACCATAACTATGGTTGAGAGAAGAAGATGAGTAGATGTCTCTATAACTTAAAGGTTATACTCATCACGGTACGATATAAGGTGGATATAGGTCATATATTTGAACCCCCATAGGCTCGAAGAGGGGGATGTGGGTGGGGTGTTCTCGACAAACTTTAATGCGTTTCTGTTAAAATAAATTCCCCCCTCTTCTTTGACATTCTTCGTAATCTTGCGTTTTTAAAATTATGACGAAATGGTGATTCCTCAGGTGTCTTAAATTATTTTTCAAATTTTGGCGGGTGTCTTAAATTACGTTCAAAATCTGTATGTTCCATTTTCTGGAACGGGAGGTCATGATGGAGAAATGTACACCGATCTGAATTGGTGTAGCATTTCCCCCATGCCCCCCTGAAATTTTCCTCCTCTTCTAAATACTTTTATACCAAAAGGATATCCTTCGTAAATTCGAAATATCAAGAGAGGCTATGGCAAGGGCTTTCTACAGGAGAGTACCAAGAGTTGTAATTTGATGTATTATGGTTGCGTAACAAAAATTCGAAATAATGAAAAGGGTTAATCAATAAAAGTTACCAAAATATTCCAAATAGGGGTGATAGTTGAAGGAATTTTTCTCTAAATTCAAAAATATAACGTAATAAACGTCAATGATTTGCAAATTAATGCCGAGTGACATCTCGCGATCACTTTTACGTAACTTTAACGAAATCATAATGAAGAGGGAAAATTCAAAATTTAACGTAGATGTCAGAAGAGTTCTGTAGGTGGCTCTTATGTCTTCATTTAATTGTAAATTATTTGAATTCATATTTTAAAGAATGAGATGAAAAATTTTTATATTTATTTCTGTCCGACAACAATAAGAGTGAAATTAAGCTTGCAAACGATCTACCATGCACTTCATAGTGTATCATTCGTCTCACAAAGTATAATTCTGATAGTCACCAGGTGCAGCCGTGCAACAATTACGGGAGATAGATTGTAGGTTGACCCCTTATTGCTGTTCATATGCATTTATTTTCCTAAAAGTTCCCCATTCTGCCAGGTCTAATAGAACAGATTACGGAAAGAAGGAATTTCTTCTCTATCCATTTTAGTAAGGTAAACCACGCAGTTTCACATTGTACGTCTCAGGATTGATGCGGCCACCGACACCATATCCTACAACGAGCATCCTGATAGATTTGACGGCCTTACCCTGCAGGCCAATCCATCACGATGAATTTCACGAACACGCCTTATTATAAACTATGACTATGCTATGAACTGAAGTGATCATATCAGTTCGGTTACTGTATCACGTTACTGTCCAAGATATCAATCATAGTTCAGAGACGTTTGCGTGTTAAAAGTACGACTTCTACTCATGCTTTTAGGTAGTTATGTACTTGAATCCTAACTAGGGTCATTATAAACATTAAATTCCTCTTTTTAACTAATTAATTAGATTAGTGTTTGTTTACGTACTAACTAACATATAATTTACAATTATAACCTTGATTTTGCATATTGCTGCGCAATTACGTCACAATATTACGTAGAAGTACGCACTTAGTGCACAATACTATTATAGTAATGTTTTGATACTAGATATTAACGATTTGTAAAATATAAATGATGATTGCGAGCTGTTTTTGTAGTATTATAAGTTTTTCATGCCTCTTTGCAATTACTTAAATAAAAAGTTGATTACGTAATTCAAAAGCAAATTAGTGCTAATTTTTTTGCTCATTGTTTTAGAAAAATTATAAGTTCAACTAAAGTACGTATGAAATAGTACTGAAGTAGTAAGTATTAAAAAAGGGTAATAAATGATTAATGCAGAATAAGTCAATATTTCATTTATTAAAAGTACATTTTCTCTTCTTGTAATATATCATAAAATTGATACTTGTTGCAATCATATAAAGCCGAATGTAACATTTTAAAAACAACGTTGCAGAAATCCTCTTCGTTGATATTTAACAATTCGATCTTATCTTTTATGAAGTTTACTCATATATAAAATTAATATTAAAGAATTTATCGATTTGAAATCTTCATATCAACTGTCGGCAAAATTTTCCGGGCGTTATTAAAATATATAAGTAGGCATATTAACCGAGGGAATGAATTACGAGATTTATTTTATCGATAATATTCAAATTCTCCTGGTCACTATGGAAAATCTCGTTCTTCTAAATCTCTAACTCTACCTGTATGTCGAGGTAAGCGCCGTAAAAATTCACTAGTAAAAAGGCCATATAAGGTTAGGTGTTTCTTATATCTGAATATACTGACAGTTACAGTCGACTGAACGATAGCGAGGCACAGTAGTATTTTCCTCTAGTAACAGTATATCAACGTGCTAGATGACAAGAAGAAATAAGAAACGTCCCACGAAAAAAATAAAACAAAAATTAAAGGTACTCACGATTCTTCAAATTCTGAACAAGAATATTTTAGTTTCCGATTGATTAGACGTCGCTCCACAGCCAAGAAACCTCATCGTCTTGATGTCGGTATCTATACCACCCAAGTATGATGTACTTTAATTTCTTCCTCCATTTGAAGTGTAAGTATTACCATTTGATATAACAGAAAATTCAGGCTGTAAACTTCACTAATTCACTTCTCACCATTGAATTGTCATGCCATTGTATAGTTTTAACAAATCTTTTGGCATATATTATATAATGATACTTGTTTTCTTCACTGATAACCAATTGATAAGTTCTTGTGAAACATGCTAACGGCTTCTAAGGGTTTGGATTGGCAAGAATAAAATCGCCAAAATATTCTGATGAAAAAAAAATTTAATATAAAATCTAACAAGAACACAATAATTTTGTAATTTCACAATTATTTTCTAGTGTATTCAAGTTTTGAATCATCGACTATCAAACACCGAGGAAAAATTATCACCATATAAGAACATAAAACAAGCACAGAAAAGTCGGTGAGTTAATAAAAATTATAATATTTAAACAATTTTATGCTCCGTGTTTGTGAGGTAGAAATGGTGTAAAATGAAAACCAGGTAATTATTATTATTATAAAATATAGTTATTAGTTGAGCTGCAGAAACCAAATAAATGATGAACATTTTCATCCTGTTCAAACTCCATTAACTTCCAGAATAATTAGGAAATACATAAATTGCAGGGCAAGTTTTAATAATTTCTCCTTAGGAGCATCAATATGGGTAGTAATAAGTATTCTTGGAGTCTTAAATAAAATTTTGTGTGTTTTTGTAATCGAGTTTCAAAAATATAAGACTTTTAATCTTGATTTACATTTAAGTAGTAAAAAAGTTACCCTATGCTCTACAATAATTCATGAGGAATGGCTTGAAGGAAAGATATAATATGGAAGAGTAGATCATATTCCTATTAATTAAAACAAGATTAGAAGGGACAAATGTTACAAAGTAATGACTCTTATAAGCTTGTAAATTCAAAGGTAAAATCTTATTGAACTTAAGAAATTCAGATAATGCAATCCATCTCCATTTAACTGCTTAATTATAAATACCGCATTATAATACTTAAAATTCACATTCATACAGACAATATACTATCACTTTATGGAAACTTATTTATTTAATTAATTAATCTTAATTCGTACCATGAAAATGTACATAATTGCAAAATTCAACACAAAGAAATTGTTCCACTTAAAAAAATCTGGCGTCAAATTTGGAAAAAATTATAAATACAAAATACTTTCTACATGCAGCACAAAAATTTCACAATTAAGTCTATAATGATTCATAGGCAAGTGATAATTATACATCACATAAGTATTTTACATCTTAACATATAAAAATCCTACTGTATCATATTCATTAAACTCTCCAAGCCAAGTTTTAATTACTTGAAATAAATCTTTACATGGGCACCAAGAATTATTTGGTATTCAAAAATTGATATAATTTACAAAGTCTAGAAATTTCTAATGTGAAATATAAACACCAAATAGAATATTGTCAATGAAACATAGCACCCAAAACTCAATTTACAAAGCCAGTACAATAAATTTTAAACACAGCTCAGCTTACATATTAACCAACATAAAATATTTGCAAAAACCTGTCACAAGCATTGTCCAGAGTAATTCAACAAATATAAACTAAGCATAGTCAAAGTTAAAATAAATTTGATGAAAATACTTCACAATAATAGAGTCTTGAACACTAGAGATGAGCTTGTTTGTTAATAAAGGTTTTCATTTTTACCTCTTGTATGTATGCAAATAGCTGAAGTTTCACACATTGTTCACAAAAATCTACATATTCTTGCAATCATCTTAAAAATAAAAGATTATACAAACTCTTTTCAATGTATAATTAGGGGTCTTACCTTAAATAGTATTCACATAAGGCCCAATAAGGAAATTTCCTTGCACATCTTCAATGGACAACCTTTTCAATTAAAAACTTTGACTAGTATGACAATAATGTCATTACATGCTTGCTTTAAGACCCATTTTGATAATTCTATACACATAGTCTTTTGCTATGAAGAACATTCTCATCACTAAAAATATATTGTGTTTCATTAAAAAACACATTCTTGGACAATGATTTGGAATGGAATCTCTTTAATCATCAATAATTAGGTCACATGTCCATCATATTAGATGTGTTTGATAACAATTGCAAAATATTACCTTGATTCCTTTAAAATATGTGATGTCATCAGTCCATGAGTAAAAGAGAAAACAAAATATGGCAACTTATATATTTTGTGATTTAAATGCCAAAGCTAAGAAAATCAAATTAGAAATTAGCAGGCCAATAAGTTTTCAGGAATAAATTGACCTTCTGTTAAGGCTAACTCGCATATCTTAAATTAAACAAATTTAACCTCATCAGAATGCAAAGAAAACGTTCAGACTGCCTCACTTATTAACAGGTACATTTAAGCATGCTCTGAGAAATCATTTTAAGTGATCTCATTTAACTCTTGCTCTTTTCATTCTTACTTCAACACTTTTTGAAGATGAAACATTTAACTGAAATTAATTTACATTCTCCCACAAGAGTTGTTGATGCAATAGAATGATTTGATTGCCAGTCAATTAGGTCCTTGGGACTTCATAAACTATACTTCCATCCTCTTGAATAATTGTTTTGCTATGTACAGAATGTATTAGGAGATTTCTCTAGTGTGGGAGGTTATTACCAATGTCATTAAAATGAACTGGCTTACTCTCCCGCAACTTAAGTCTTCCTTGATAATTTTTGCCTCCCTCATTTGCCATTTGTTTCATTAAAGGTATCACACAAACCAGAAACACAAGGAAGTAGATGAGTAGGAATTTTCATCCTACAAGATATACGAAAAACCTTTCTTTTCTGATGATCTACACAACTACATCACCTTGGGTTTCTTCATTTCTGGTCTGAGTATTTTGAGGAGCAGTTGAAACATCAAGTATATCGGCTGGGCAACTGTTGACAGACATCCTTGATGGAGAGGGATTTCGATCAGCTATAAAATGAAAAAAAAGTTTTATTAAAATTTAGATAGTAAATTTCTATAATGGCTAAAATTTTAAACAATTTTTCAACTATTTTTATTTTCAAATATCATGCATACTTTACTGTGAAAACAATCATCCAATAAATAGTATATATTTCTTTCATTTAAAAATATTTAAATTTATTTTTCTAAGCATTCATATTACAGCATATTATTACTCCATTATGCCTTTTTAATTAATAAAAAGAATAACACTAATAATTTATTTGATCTTGCTATATAATTTTTCACAGAGAAGTTGAAAAACAAATGTCAACATTTTATTGTCAACAAATATAATATTAATGAAATTCTACAGTGTATTAAAATTTAAGAAAGAAACTAAAGGATCAAATGCTTCACTCACTTGGAATTACTACAGTTGTTTCAGGGACTGGAGGTTGGGCAGCTTCACGTTGCTGATCATTACTGCTTGCCAAGCTGTTGTAGGAAGAAGAGCTTATGGTCAATGAAGAAGTAGAAGAAGTATCATCATCGCTGCTACCTTGGGGATTGGCTTCAGGCTGGACAGCTGGAGTACCGCGTAAACGCCTGGCAGCACGGCGGAAAGGATTTTCCTATTTGTAGTAAAAATAATTAATGTAAGGACATGCTTAAATTCTGAATTTTAAATTTGAAACAAGACTATGGGAAACAGTAGGATGCATTCGTAACAGAGGTAGACATAAATTTTTGAATTGTTCCAGTCTTGATCAACCAGCCTTGATAAGAGGATGGAAAATTTTTCTCTGATGAATGACACAATATAATAAATTTTTTATGCATAAACTACTTTCAAGAGTTATTTGTAAGACAAAGTAAGGAAATGTAAGCAGTCGATAAAACCAAATCTTCAGGGAAAAATTAAAAAAGCTGATCCTAATATTCATGAAATGAATGTTTTATGTTTTCCCATTATGTTTCAATGATAAAATATTATTGTAATTAATCTATTAGGTAAATTACGTTCTCTTTAGTTTTGACAACCCATACCCTTTGGGGCTGAAATGTTCCTCCACTACGAGGATTATCACGTTGCCTTCTATTTTGGACCAATGGAGCTGCCTCATTCTCTCTTTCAGTCTCATCGTCTTCCTCATCACTTGTAGCTCTTTCATCAGCAGCAAACACCTTACGTTTGCACATGGGACACTCTCTGCGGCTGCAAGTGAGCCAGTGGTCAATGCACTTCATGTGGAAAGCTAGAAAAAGATATGCAGATGTTTGCATTAAAATTTCTAGGAATTGAAACTTGAAAACTTAAAATATTAACAATAAATTCATGGCCATACTGAAAAATAGATCAAAAATGTTGCGTAGAATAGAAGAAATAAATGAGAAAAAAATGTTCAAAATCAAACTTTCTGTATTCCCTTATTTCATAAACATGTAGGAAAATGAAAGCTTTGAAGAAAATTATAGCGAAAAATTATATTCAGAAGAAGAAATTATTAATAGGATAGCAAACATTCAATAATAAAAAAACGTATGTCCCAGGTTCGAGTCCTTGTGGAGGGGAAAATTTTCTGATCTCGGACTGGATGTACTTGTCTCTGAATAGCGGTTAAATGGAAGATTGGTCATTGGTCAAATAAAATACAAATATACATAAAAAATTGTCAGAAGAGGAAGAAATCTTAGTAAAAATATTGATTATAATTATATTCCACAAATCAACCAAATATCTTACCATGACAGCAAGGCAAGACACGTAACTTGTCACCTTCCACATACTCTTCTAAACATATGACACACACATCATATCTTGTATCCTTTGATTTGTATTTTAGAATGGGTATATTCTTCAAACTTGCGTATGGAAGACGGTTTCGTCTGGCTTGAATTTTGTTTTGGATGCACCGAAAAATCTAGAAAATAATGCAGAGAATAAAATACATGAATATTAAACGCCACCACTATAACTATAAGTTATAGCTTTTGAATCCTTTCTATTCATCATTTGGTTTTCACGAGATCATATTCCTTTACAATATATATAAGAATTACATGAATTAAATTTGATGTATTTTACGTTAATCCAATGATATGGTTTCTTGGATTTATTAATGATAAAATTATTTCCAGTCTCAATAAGGTAAACAAATTTTTCCCAAATACAGTCATTGGAACTTGAGTATCTTTTAAATTAAAGTAGTATGGTAGTAGAAGTATACACACTATACATAAATCTATAACAGTAAATATAAAGTAACTTAAGAAACCAAAAAATCATTCCCACTTTTTTCAACTAGATGAAGACTACAAGTACAATAAGAGAAATAACCTATCTCATGTAGTAATAATAGAGAAACGACTATTACTTATTTACTCCAAAGAGGTGAAAACGACTTTGACCACCAGATTGGGTAGTATATATGGATTGTTCTTCCTGGAACTTTCTTTTTTCAAGAAAATCACCAGTAGTGTCCAAAGTTATTAAGATTATAAAGTTGCAATAGGTAAAAATTCATATTTTTGATTTAATATTAAATATATCTGGATGAATATATGAAATGAAAACTCACCACAATAGATATCATGATCAGAAAGCAGATTCCAAGAACAATTACGAAAGGCATAACAAGATTTGTGTTTATGTTGAAAGGTATATTGTCGTTTATAACGATATAATATCTGAAAAAGAAAGATACATCATATTGAATTATCATTTCCCAGTTAGAGAAAAATAACCAATCAAATATAGTTACTACCCATATTTCCCTGTTAACATTATTATAAATACAAAAGAAAAGCAGAAGAGTGATCTGTGACTGATAAATAGTAAAGTAATAAGTCAAAGAAATTTCTAAACCTCTCATATTACATGAAATTCAATGAATTTTTACTATAAAAATTACTTATAGTTGAATAAAGATACATTAAAATTATTTTCAGTAAATTAAACAAATATCATCAAACAAATAGATTTGAGACATATTTAGGAGCAATATAAGTAAAATAATTAAATATTTTCAAATAAATACTGATTAATCTATGAATAATTCTTATACCAACCCTTCATTCCACTGGAACCTTTCCCGTATGATAATACCAGTGTCTTCTCCAACAAATACAGAGGGTATTGTGATGTTTGTTAGCCCATTTGCCGACATAGGTTCTGTGAAACAACATTTATGACTTTTATTACATTGAAATACATTAAAAAAGCTCCAAAAAATTTAAGAAACTTTTATTAACAGAAAGATATCAAGGAACTTTACTTAGTTCATTTTCAACATTGTCATCACTGAACTGAGAAAAAACTTTAACTAGAACAATAACTAATAATTAAATTCCACTATAGTAATGCAACAAATCAATTCAAATTATGATTTTGATTGATTACCTATTTTATCAATTATTATAACCATTGCTTTATAAAATAAGATGATGCTTTCCTTCGTAATAAAAATGATGTAATCCATTTCTATCTTGATTAATTTATCTAACACTTTGTTCAGTGATTTTGAAAAAAAACATAAACAAAACTATGGAAACAATACTCTGATGTAAAGTAAACAAAAGAAATAGCTTTCAGAAGATGCTCATTTCCTTAAATATTTTATTACAAACTTATTAACTTATTTTATTCCGCCAATAAAATTACAAAACATAACAAAGCCATCTAAACCCATCTATATAGAGGGAGAAGAAATATTCTATAATTTACATGCCATACAATAAGACAGAAAACTGAGTTATGCATTCCTTCTCTGAGCTATACTGTGATGAATGCAAAAACACATGCAAATATAAGTGGTAATATATTATTATACACTTTAAGTTATTGTAAAATAATTTTTAGGACCATTGAGGATAATATCAGTTAGATAGTTCTGTTATTCTAACTGCCTCCATTTTCAAAAATATTCTCTAATTTTGTTTCATTTAAAACTCCTCTTAAAATTGCAATTAAGTTACTTAAATTAATTCCAAAATATCTTGAATCAATACAACTGAAAAGGATAATATATAAGACACTGTCCAGGTTTTATGAAGAAAATTAAATTCACTTATTTTTTTATGTCACAAAACTTCAGCAACAGAAAAAAATATTCTTTTTATTAGCAATTTATTTTAATATCTTGAGAAATAGAGCCTCATTCAAATAATTCTTTTCTTGCAATTATATTCTGAGTGAGAAACATCTTCAGCTCAAATCATACATTATTTAATTATGAAACCTTAAAATGTAATTTATCAGAGGAAAAATTCTTACATAATATTAAAAAACTAAAATGCGAAATCAGGTTGTAAAGATCTTTTACTATAAAAGTTAATTCCTTTGATTTATATAGTACATAAGAATAAATTTCTAGGGCTTTGACTGGAATTAAAGTTCTCTGCGTGCTGAATTTATCTGTTTGTTAGGGCACTTCATTGAAGATAATTATGAATTTGAAGAAAGTGGTGCACTCTAACAGCATTCTTGGAATTGGAAGTCAGTATCTTTTACTTCCTTACCATAGTTAGGAGGAGGGTCACATCCAGGCAGCCAAGAAGAGTCTAGCAGCAGGCAAAAGTCAAATTTACAAGTTTATTATGAATGCTATATAAGTGAGATGATAAAATTACCATAGAAGTTCTTTATCTCATGCTCTCAAAGGAAAAAGTACCTTCCATATAATTAGAATAATCTCATTAGTTATTCTGTTAATTATCCTAAAAGAGGGAGATGTAAAGTTGTAAGTTATTGGGTTTTCCTTTGTTAGCACTTTAATTGAAATACAAAACAGAATTTATTATATATCTGCTAAGCCTTCCTTTTGCTCCTTATTTCGCCTTATTGCTAGTAACAAAACTATATAACAAAGTTGTCATTCTGACATATCTTACTGAGTGGTCAACTTACTAGGGACAACCTAGGACGTTTCTCAGCGGTATGTAATCAATCCTGATGTAACGCACAAATATACAGGGATCATGTCAAGGTTGATCATTAATGGCAAGTAGAGCGTTCAGCGAGGTTTACTTGCATCAGGATGTATGAAGCTAATTACGTTAGACTGCAATCATGTATATGCACATGTTTAAAGATTTTTGAAAATTGTATATGATTCAGATAGAATAGTTCCTCAATATGTAAGGAGAGAGGAGAATGGAGAGGGAAATTATTTCATTGTAAAATGATAGATATCTTTTTAAACTTTTTCAAAGGGATTTTTATTTGATGTTTATTTGAAATGTTTCAGAGGGATTTTTATTTTATGCTTATTTGAAATGTTTCAGAGGGATTTTTATTTTATGCTTATTTGAAATGTTTCAGAGGGATTTTTATTTTATGTTTATTTGATATTTATTTGGTATTATTCAGAAGGATATTTTATTTATAAAGGAGTTTTCCAAAGAGGCATAAAATATATAATTGATAGATACTACCCCATAGTTAGGAGATATATTTCTCAAGGAATATTCTAATAATTACTACAACAAAAAAACATAAATAGTAGAAAGTACACATGATAATAATAATTATTAAGTACTTTGAATTCTAAAAAGATAAAATTTTTAGTTTTATATAGATATTCCATTCATAAGTAATTCATTCATTGTTAATTTTGAAAATCTCCTTTAAAAAACTCTGGTGTAGAATTTTTAAAATTCATCCTCAAAATTCTTTGGAAAATTTTCTATTGTTTAGAATGTCTTAATAAAATGATTGTGATGTAGTGCACAGGGTAAAATACTACTAGAAAAAAGTTAAATGTGACTTGCTATCAGAGGCATGAGATTCAATGTTCTATGGTATATTTAGCCATAATTAAGTCATGGAAATCACAAAAAAGTATTATCAGATTTAGCTAAAAGATGAGAATATCCCGTTACTAATTATTTAAGGAATAACATAAGAAAAAATTAACTCCCCTTTAAAATTAATCTGAATATTTAATTATAGTTAATAAAAATATATTCATATTTACAAAAAGTTTAATGTCAGTTTTGTTAGTTAAAATACTATCATGATCCATAAAAATCAAATTTAAGAAGCCAATTAAAATTTAAAAGTCAACTTCAAAATATATACATGACTTATAAAGTTAAATCAAAATCAAATTTAAAAAACATTGATCTTCTATGTGAAACATACAGAAAAAATTTTGAAATATGATATGTAAAGGACAAGTTACAAATATGACAGCTGCACAAAGATTTACAAAATGAGTGTAATAATTCATGGCTCTTAACCCCTCATGCATGAATTTAACAGTAGCTATGTACTGATCACATATTTGAAACTTTGTGTCGGCATCCACTCAAACCAATGCCTTAAACATCTATGATGCAGAAATTACATCCTGATCTATCATTAGCAACTCTTATCACACACATTTATTTTCAAAAAATATACATACTAGTTAACCCCTCTTTTTTTCCATTCTAGTTTAATCCATTTTGTTATTGGGGTTCAGAAAACTGTTTTCCAAACCCATGCACATTAGAGAGCTCTCCCTCATAGTTACAATACTGTTTCATTGTTATAGAGGTTTTGATTACACTTCTTTTAAGAGTTGCTTAATCAATTTGATTAAGTCCAGATTATTATCATTATTAATTATTATTTGCAAGATGATTCTGACAGCCAATGTCTGTGGTTATTTTTCATGTCTTTATCTTACCTAATATAAAGAGTAAAATGAGACATGGCCGTTAGTTAGTAAATAATTGAAATTAAACTGAACTCCTAAGCGGTAAAATTTTTTCACCAAGGTAATGTTAATTTTTAAAATCACTTACCCTGGGTTGGTTCCACAGCTGCCTAAAGGGGAGTCTAACTTCTGAGTGGAAACAACAATCAAGAAGCGCATTAAATGTACATTTGGAACCTAAGGTCTTCAGTAGTGCTTGTCCTTTATTGTTGTTTCCCCTGTGAAGTTGGACTCCTCTTTAGGCAGCAGTGAAACCAACCCAGGGTGAGTACAGAGAATTCAGTAAGATATATTCTGGACATGACATTCAGGAGGAACCTGGAATTTCCGATATTAACCAGAAAAAATCCAGAAGTTGAAAATGGATTCACAAAAAACAGAAAAAATGCTTGTATTCATAGATTGCTTTTGTTGATAGAGATAATTCAGAAATATAGCCGAAGAACATATGTTAGAAGAAAAAATGAAATTCAGATGCCAAATTACCCCTCACTCATTTGCCTGGATCTGTTTTAAAAAATACCATACTCTGATTCAACATTGAAAGCATGATATGAACGGATATAGTACACTAATGGCAGATGTAACCGTATCTGCCTATGTATATAATGAAAGAAAAACAAATGATTATGAAAAATGTTTTTGGAACCTATGAATTATGATTAAACTGATATTTAATTGATGTCAACAACATCCCGTTAGCAAAAGCAAAAAACACTATAGGCTATTTGAACACCACTGATTTAAGTATTTCTAAAAGCATGGAATTGAGTGGATGCATATGTTACATTGCACATCCAAGAGGGTTTATTAATAAAAATAAATATATTAATTTAGATTAGTTTTTACATAAATGAACATTATACCCAAGTTTAATTCCTACATAATTTAAGATGAAAGTAAGCGAAAAACTTCACATGACACTGAGTATGTGATTGAAATTTCCTTCCATATTTATGAAAATGAAATATTAAAGGGTTAATGCATGCTAGGACATTCAGCTCAAATCAATGACATAATTAACCAAATTTAAGTTTCCAAAGCCATACACAAAAGCCATCATGAATGCCTTGTCAAGAAGCATGAATGTACCTTCACATTAACTAGAAAGCAAGGGTTAAAGTTTTGCATGCCAATAAACTACTTACATATATAATAACTAAAGAACATAAAACTGTCAACTGACAACTAATTATAGGATAAGGAAGAGAAGAATAAAAATATGACCCTCTCACTGTAATTTGAAAGCATACTTAGGTAGACAAGAAACGGCCACATTCATAAGCACCAAATGATAAAGTCTGATAAAAAACTTCCATTTTGAATTGATCTAGACAATAATCAATACTAAAGAAAAGTATCAACTTTTTAAGTTTTGGTCATTGTCTTAATACTTGGGAAGAATATACAATGAAATTTGTAAAGATTTTCAAAAGAGGTACTCCAATGATAGAACAATTGAAGAAGTCCCATGTTTGTAGTGATGTTGATGTGATATATAGAATGATGAAGTAAAACAAAATTAGGGTATCTATGATCACCTACCCAGGTCACTTGAGTTCACATTGTGTATAATGGCAGCTGCAAAGCCTGCTTTCTCAGCATTTCGAACCTTCTCTTCAAATGTACAGTCACACCTTCTGATGAGAACTATCCATTTACCAGTGTACTTCTTGGAAGGTGGTTTCTCGATTGGGGTACAAGCTTCTGCTGGCTCAGAATAGGACAATAAACCCTGCAGAATGGGGATAACTGATTTAGACAAATACATACTAACTTAATAGAAAAAGACAATCAGCATTATTTCATTAAAATGTGCGCAGTGATATAAATTTTATGCAACATGCATGCAGTACATAAATACATTATTCTTGATTCACTCTGTCCAAAAATAAAAATTTCTTATGAATGAAAGAATAATTAACCTTCTAATTAAAAATACTTTGAACAGTTAATTTCTGCCTTGCATTTTTACACAAAAGGCTGATGTTTTTTTGGAGTTTCCAGTATCAAAATTCCAGCCTTAAATAAATAAAGAATGCCAAAAATTATCATTTATGTAATTAAAAGATAATCTAAAGTAGAATTGAATCCTTATCTATGAAATTAACTTTTATCCTATCCCAAATGAACAATACATCCTTCATTGCATATTTGTAATCCTATTTCATTCAAAATACTGTAATTGACAGCATATAAGATGCATGCTCATTGACTAGGCCACACACAAGGAAAAAAGTTTTAATAGTCCGTACAACAGTGAGGTGCCACAGTTACATAATGACTTACTACTGCTCTGTATCAATGTACTTATTTAACACTCCTAGTTTACACGGAATTATGTGCCTTAATCTCTTGTTTCCTTTAGTCATATATCTGAGGGTATTTTTTTAAACAAATAATTTTAAGCACTGATACCAATTCCTTCACATATAAGATATGGGCAAAGTTTTTGAGACCTAATTTAGGAAAAAAGTTTGTCTTATATGCAGTCAAATATGGTAACCATCTTTGAAAGGCACAGATATATTTTAAGAGTAACAGAAATATTAAAGCCAAAACAAAAATACCAGAAATTAATTTCCAAATATGAGTAGAGAAAGATAATGATATCTTTAAAAAATAATGTGCTACATTTACCTTGATGCCCTCAATAGGAATCCGCCCACCAAACCTTGCAGGAGCATCTTCAAACTCCATTCCTTCCACGAGCCTTCCTGTTATTTGTGAATAGACGAGTACATCTGCCCCAACTAACGCAATATGAAACATGACCATAAAGCTAAGCACCATGGCCAAGTATAGGGCAGTTATGTGACGGGGTAGAGGTCGCATGCTGCAGCGTCCTGCTCCACCTGTATTTCCCCTTCTGTTGCCAGGGAACATCAGAATCTTGTTTACTAAAACTCCTAACTCCACTGCACCTATGATAAATTAAATGTTGGCTTAGCAATTATATATTTCAACAAAGATAAATGAAAGTGAAATTTATAACTAAGTTATACAGTGAACATTAAGCAAAGATAAATAAATTACAAGAGGTAAAACATTTAGTTCAATGGGACTACAGTTGTACAGGTTCATTTTTATTATAGATTTACAGTTTGATATCTACTTTTATTATGAACTTTTAAAAATTTCATGATAAAAAATCTTCAATACTATTTTTCATCAGCCAACTTCTGTAAATGTCCTTCACAGTAAATTAACATTTTCCAGACAAATCATGAGAGACAGTATATCACACTTATTTACTTTAGCTAGATGAAAGATAACTGCTTACTTAATTATAATTGCAACGGTGAATATAATTGAAAAAGAATATAGTGACCTTGACTATGAGAGTACATTAAAACAAATTTCCTGAATAATTAATAAAACATACATAGGTAAACAAAGTATGGGTATTTCTGAGCTCTTTGACTAGTAATTAAGATGAAAAATACTTTTATTTTTCATGAAAGATATATTTAAAGAACTACATCTTTTTTCTTCAATAGGCAGTTGACCTCCACTTATAAATATAGAAGAAAAAGAATAATCTGTTACAATTATTTCAAAACAAAAATTTATGGTAATTATGGCAAAGCTTCTAAGTCAAGAACTAGATTTCTTATTAGAGTTGATTTAAAAATTTTAAGACTATAAGTATCTCATATCACCACATGCAAGGATATGGTTAAGTAAAAACTGTAACTATGTCATGATAAAGTAGATGCATCTCTAAGTGGCCATATAATTATTTGTTGTAATGCATAAGATTAGAATAAATGAATTAAACTCTACATTATATGCACGTTGGAATGACAAAATTTAAATATATTAATCAGTAAAAATTACTATGGAAATGAAAAAGTTAGCAGGTTCAATAAGAGTTGTAATTTTAACAACTATTAATATACATTATACAAATGCCATCTTCTCTCAGTAAAAATCATACAAAATGGGTGGTTCTCCAAATTAAGGGGCAGCAAGGATATGTATATATATAATATATACATAATAGAGTACATATTTTGGTAAGTGTATATATTTTGTGGAAACAGTAAAATTTAAGAGCTTCAAGTGTAAATGTAACATAAAATACTAAAAAATTATCTTCTACAAATAACTATTATCAACTGCACACCTTATGATAAAAATAGATATTAACATTCATAATTTGAGGTGACTTACATCTTTAATCAAGACTTGAGAGCCTATCACTTTAAAATTAGCTATGATTCCATTATCATTAAAAAAAAAACATAGGAAGAGAATAAGGAAAATCTGTCAAAGGTTAACATGAGGTGCCACCGTTCTAAGGTAATATTACATTGTTATTTGGATAACATTCCTTTATAACAAGATATGCTTCACACACTTATGGTTACTGTTCTAAAAATGTAATAAAGGCACATATAATAAATAATATAAATGCGATGGATTAAAGATGGTAAAAATAAATTCACATTCGTATTACATGAAACCTTTATCGGTTTAAAAATGCTAATACACTTTTTGAAGTACATCTTTTTATCAAGAACATATGGCATGTATTAGGATGGTAAGTAAAACGTTAGTTTTTTTCTTACAATGACACGGAATAAACATACAGATATATATTTTTCCATTCCAAAAAATCAAGGTGAAATAGATTTACCTTATTTTACCGCAGTGGAAATGTCACAGATAATGATATTCAAATAAAGAATGGGATGACTCCATCTGATGCGAACGATTCCTTTGCCTTTTCATTAAAGTTCGGCAGTCCTTTTGATTATGCTTTATTATTAGAGTATATTCACCAAATAATGACCTCCAACGCATGACACACTAGAGATTGTTTGATAGAAAGCCTTACCTAAAATAACAAATTTGAATTTTGAGATTAATTAAGAGTGCATAAACTGTCAACAGCTAATAATGAGATATTAGAAAATAATGATAAATTTCGGTAATTTCGCTACCTATCATAATCTACATCATCAACACGTGCAAGTGAACATTTGATAAGACAACTGGAGGTTATTTCATTAGAACCACCAATTCATACTAAAATCAAATTAGACAGTGTTCAGAAGAGTGACGAAAAAAGCTTCAATTGAATTTCAATTTTTAAGGAAATGCACGATATTAAAAATCAATCTCTATGACAATCAGCAGCAATCACTGACATACAACGGTTGAAGCTTCGATCACTCCTACTGCAATAGCTCTAGACTAATGAGTATACGAGCGAGAAAAAGATAAAATATAAACTTTTAAAGAATCTTTCAAGTTAATTACGTAATATAAAATATAACAGAGCTACTGTCATAGACGAAATTACAAAATAACAGCTATACGAACAATTTACAACCTACACTATTTTAACAATCAATGTTGTTGGCGATGTGGGGTAATTCGACTGCACTTCCGCTAGATGGTGTTTCATTAAGACAAATGAATTTCGGAAAATATAGTACCAACTGCGGGAACTTACGGCTCTTTATCTCCCAATTCTAGAATGAAAAATTTTGCTTAATTTTAATTCCAAGAGATCATCCGTATTTAAAAAGGTTGTTATTGTGTCTATATTACTATTAAGTCTATGCGCAACTGCTAAAAGATATAGATACGAGTAAAACTCATGGTTATTTCAACAACACTGAGAAGAATATGAGTCTGTTACAATTTCGCAAACCCAAGATCGAGACTCAACTTTAGACTGATTTCGATTTGAGTCTACATATCTCAATTACCGTAGACAATCAGTTCTATCCAATACACTAAAACTTACGCATTAGCTACTTAAAAGAAATTTATCTGGTGTCTACCTAACCAGGATTTCATATACGAATTCCCAATTTTCCTAATTAAATGCCCTACGGTAATCCTGTATTTTCTAAAACAGACAGAAAAAATTGCAACGTCTATCAGTCTCGTAAATGCAGTTTATGATAATTAGGGAATATGTTTTTTCCTTCAATCCGAGGGAAAATTATTCGTTTCTCAATCAAAAATTAATTAACAATGAATCAATAAATGTATATTCTAATCTCGCACAATGAACATCAGGCAACTATTTCCTTTTTGGTAATTCGTGCATTCTATTTGCCTGCAATTAGAACAAAGGATGACAGTATTGTTTACCTCATTTGTTCACAGAAAAACAACGTTTCGTTGAATTTTCTTTGCGATTAAATCAGGTTATTGCTTAAAAATAAAATCGCAGTTTCCTATATTAAAATTATTTTCTGCATCATCACGAAAATTTTATTTTTTACTAATAATTTCGGTTATTAAAGTAGAACCTCTGATACAACTACTATCCGCATCTGAATCAATCTAGATACATATTTTAATTCTGGTCTGGAAAATCAACGAATGTCTGCATACGGTCTAAATTTTAACTTTGCTTTTCAAACAAATGATATTTGAAACATCCGAAGTTTATGAAAGATAAAATGGAGGGAATATGCACTAACTCAGTATCATATTCTAAAAGATTTACAGGTAGATATATAAATCTAGTAGAAGAAAGGAGATAAATCCAAACTAATAGTTTCTCAAGCTTCTGGTCAAACATTAATTTCCTCGCAATAATTTCTTTCTATTATTAAACAGAGAATATTTAATGCGGGAACGAATACACTCATAAAATTGCTTGAAGCAGTGAAACAATTAAAGATAAAATCATATTTTAAAGAGTATAATTGGATCATTAAAAAACGAATAGAATTTGATTCTCTTAATAGATCAGTAATACTTTATCTACTAATCTGTTTAAATTAAACGAAACTAGGGATGAAATTTAGCATTGGAAATTCTATATATGATGTCTTCTAGCATAAATCGATTCCGCTTCAATATTTTCAGCAAGGGACAATTCAATTTCCCCATGTTTTCGTTTCGATTAATTCATTCAGGTGAAATTTTTATCCCTATTTCATTATCCTCAATAGAACTCAAACGAATATTTTCGGTCTTCCAATTCATGTGGTTTTTAACATTCATATCTCACGAAATGTATGCGATGGCCGAAGAACCATGGATGCCTTTCCTCCCACTTCTAATAAATTATTGTGTCATATTTATGAGAATCTCTCTCATAAAATGCTGTTATTCTCTATCAATTTGATTATGCCGAATGATGATGAGTAGATAGCACAAATGCTGATTCAATGAACGACTTGAATCTTTGTTTTTTATAAGATAGGACGCTACTTACGGAGAGTGTTCGCTTTATAAACATCTAAATATGTATCCATGGAAATTGATGATTAACATTCCTTCCACATGGCCTTAGATTGTTAATAAAGGATCGATAAGCCTCCCAACTGGAATTACGGAAGTAATTCCACGAATGCCTTACATTCATATTATTTTGGGTCAAAGATCTTCAACAATCACGCATTTGAGAGAAAGATGAATGAAAAAAACTTCAACCTAAAATAATTCCCACGAGAGGGAAAATTCTACCTTAGTCACAATAGATTTCTTCCTTTGAGTATTTGGTACAAATGACAAAGAAATCTCCAAGGGTAATCCGTGATGACTGTAGCTTGGGAGGGAAAGTCTAGAAAGAAATTTCTTGATAATGTTGAATGAAGGATGATGAATGTTATCTCCAATTGCGAACTCGCTCTTTCTTCTACTGTTTTGAAAGTTTAAAATAATAGGCTCATTAGTAAATTATAACATATAATATTACATAAATAAAGGAGAATTTCACCATGTGCTACTTATAATGTATTCAGTTGACCGACTACACTAGATTAAATTAGACCAGTGATTCATTCAATATTGTCCTACGATTAATTTTGTTATATCTGAATGGTTTCAACCTGAATGATATATTAATAATAACATTTTTTATGGATTACCAAAGTAATCGAGCTTAAATTATTTTATGACGTAATTGGTAATATAATGCGTCAAATATGCCATGGGAGGAACAAAAACTGAATAGAGCATCATTATCCTCCATTTCGTTCGGGCAAAAAAACTACGGAAAAGCATTTCTCTAATCAAAATATAGTAACAAGATGTAATGGTCTCTATTAATAGGCCTATAAAATATTAGACCCTCCCTTAGAGGCGAGTTTGTTAGAGCTCACATTTGTCGGTGGGGTGCTAATTAATCAGCGACGAAAGGGGTACGTTTTCAAATCTAGTTCAAGGTTAGCAGACGGGAACACCAATAAACATCTCAGCGGTGATGGCGGCTTTCCTGAATTGTATCCGAACCGTCTCACATTGGGACGACATATTTTTTGGAACAGTTTCGCAATAATCCGAATTGAGACGCTAGGGGTTGTTTCAATAAGGGGCAAGGTCAGTAAAAATAAGTGACAGGCTTCAATCGGGATAAATATTAGAGAGGTTTAACAACCTGTTTTGATCATGTTATCATTGCTTACATTTAAACTTTAAATATCAAAATAATAAATAATACGGAGAATATTGTACAGCTTACGAGAGGCGAGTAAAAGTTAAACTTAAAAGTTAAAGGTTTATTTTTTATTTATTAATTTTTAGTTTCATTCTTCGTATAATCTGATTGTCGTTAGAACGGAAGAAAAACATATACTGTTTTATTCCCACATTAACATATTCCCCAAATTGTTTAGAGTGCATTTAGCATACATACAACTTTATTACAACAATATGGTTAGAAAGGAAGAGAAGAAATACTTCGTTTAAAAGCCTATTGTTAATTTCTCTACATTGTTGAGAGCGTTAATAACATAAATAGAACTTGATTATAACAATAAGATCATAGTTATAACGGAAGAAATGTAATACTTCGTTTGTGAGCGCATTATTAAAGTCCCTACATTATTGTGAGAGTGAATAGCATACTTTTTCATAGGGCTTTTTCTTGTCATTTTTTCCTTCTGTTGAAGATGACACAAAATACATGTAAGTACCTTCATGATACATCTTTTAAGTTGGCCATGTGCACACGCAGTGTCTAACGCGCGACACAGTTTAGTTGCATGGGCTGCAGCTATGCTCATGCTATCTCTTCATGTCCCTTGATAACCAGTCGTCCTTGGCAAAGTTTAAGTGGACGGTTGAGCTCTTCGCGAGGAAGCTTCGGCGAAATTGAAAAAAATGAATAAATAAAAAAATAACACGAAGGGAAACTCTCCTCGTAAGTGGATTGGAAGGGGGGAATAATCATAAAGAGTGAACATTTCATAACATCCGGTGGATTATTTTTCTGTCGCGTGTCTCCAACGAACGTTTTACGATTCTGGAGTCGTCGAGTTCGGTAGCACATCTGATCTACAGATGATGGTAATGAATGGACTATGAAAGGAATGAATCGATCGGTTAATAAATAAATATTTATTTGTTCCAGTATTTTGATTGATATCGTAATGTATGTTTTCTCAAGCTTTCGATAAAGTTCGATACAAGGGAAATATTTACCTTGATTACTTCCGTACTATTCAAGCGATAAAATTACGATAAAATCCTCGAATGTGTACTGCAGAAGAATTTCACGATTCTGATTGGTCACTCGAATCTGTGTTCATGATCTGATATCTGACATATTAATTAGTAGATCAGTAACCAATTAAAGGAATTAAACACCAACTAAAAGCGTAAGGAAGGTTGTAGTAAGCACTGCAATGCAGCCGTGATGGGATTGATGAGTCATTTCCAAGAGATATTTCAGTTTAAAAAAATGTCCAGTCAATTTTAAGAGAGTATTGCTGTTTTTTAACGTAGAATATTAAGAAGATAAGGGAAGGAATAAAACTAAATTCTAGAAAATTTGGTTGGTTTATAGGAAATGAGATTAACCTTATCTCGTGCGTTGATAAAAGGTATTTCATGATACTTATTTATTCCTTCACCATACTGCATGATCTTTTTGGAAACACAATGAAAATGAAATTTTTAAAAGTATTTCGTTGGCTGCGTATTAGAATTGCAAACACATCTATTTTTCCGGTAGTTCGTCGAGCAAGGCCGAGCACTTAGCATAGAGAAAGTATTCTTGTTATTATCGAAATTTTAAATTAGTATTGTTTGTATATTGGTGTAGTTATAGGATACACATGATAATGTTTGTAATATTATAATTAAACTTTAGTAATATTGATAAATGTTTGATAAGTTGCTAAGTACCGTCCTACTACCAGTCCTAGAAAGCGACGTCAAGATTATTACAAATACAGGTACACGTAAATAAATAAAAGTAAGAAAAAGGTAGACAAAGTACATTGAAATTTAAAATATATGTAATAAAGAAAAATTAAAATCTAAAACTCACTTAAATAAAAAAAATTGCAGTGGAGAAAAATGCTCTACTTAAGATTCATAAATAAAATGACGAATGAAATGAAAATACCCGGGAATAATACTGAATCATTCGTTTCACCCGAATTTCCTCACCGTTCCATAAATAAAAGGTTGGTGAACTGGATTTTGATATGATCTCATTACCTGGCTGAATAAGTATCTTTTGAAGATCAAACTGATTCTTAAACTCGACAACGAAAGAAGGACAAAATATCTTATATCAGTGCCGTGAGACAAAATATACAAATAAAATGGAAATCCATTCGTCAGGGAAGTACAGTATCCCCTGTTCACTGCGCAAAACCCTTCACATGCGATTACTTCACTCAAAGAAAGTCGGTTCATTGGGAAGCTTCTCAGAAAATTTAGCCACTTTAGCAGAGGGGTTCATACCTCGTGGAATATCAATCGCGAAGGTCAAGCCTACGAATGGAAATGCTAAAAGGAGGAGTACACTTACGAACGTACGTAACGAATCACGTGTTACTGTTCAGAAATCTTCAAGTCACAAACACTGAAATAGTATAAAAATCACGAGATTTAAATTGAAGACGGTAAATATAATGGTGGTATTAACCACAGGAAATTGAGGAAGCTGAAAGTTTTTTTCCGTCATAAAAAGGGTAAACGTATGTTTTATGATCAGTTTCACCTTGCTACGTCTTATTGCTAAACACGCTCTTGCATTACATAAGTCTACCGAGTTTCCAAGTTTATCTTATGTTTGTAATGAAATTGAATGTATGCTTTATGCTTGAAAGGGATTGCTAGACTTTGATTTATAAAGATAGCCTCTTTCTAATCTATTGTACTACATCATATCTTATATTGGATTCTATTCAGCGTTCGTTTGATTCCACAGATGATTTAAAATATAATTTCAACTTTTCGGACGATAGAGTACTATTTAAAATTCTACGTCTCTGATAAAAGGATAGCATGGAATGAAAATAACTCTTCAGTCCATCCTACTTAAAGAATGCGTATTGGAAAGTACAGAAAGAGACATATCTATTGATATTTTCGGTTTGAAATTTATTTTGGAAATCTATTTCCATTTTTAATAACTGGCTAACAAGGGCGTAACTATGTTCTTTCATGACCCACGATATCTTTCTAGATAAAAGTTTTAATTGAATATTTATTTTACATCCATTGAATCACATTAAATAACAGAATAAAAGTACATATATTTGAAAGTTTGTTATTTTTTCATTGTCTGACTCGTTACAAGATATGGTTACAGTAAAATTTGACTTGCTGTATTACCCATGATGAATCCTTTTCATGCGAAATAGTACTGGATCAAGCCAATTTATCTTCCATTTACTTTTATCTTGGGGGTTCTTCGTTCATTGCCAAAGATTATGGCATATGAGTGTTTTCATATTGGTTGGTTCTCAAATTCTACGAAGTATTATTCATGGGTCATTGAACTTAACTCGGATAGTCCTCACAAATTTCTGAGTAATTTAGGAATCAAATTCATAATTTTCTATCAAATAACATCTTATAATAAAATTGATGGTAAAATTTGGTTAGATCTGAATAAGGGATTATGAAAAATATTTTCACGTAAGGCCTTAATAAGAAAATTATGTGAATATGAAATAAAGTAACATCATAAATAGTTAATAGGCAGTACTAAAAGAAATGATACAAGAAAGATGAAAACCTTGACGTGACTTCAATATTAAATAAAAATTATGGTTCAGGGTGCAACTAGCTTATTATCATAATGTCTGGTCATATACTCTCGTCATCTCGTAAGAAAAACTAGTTTAACTACTTGTGATTGGGGTGGAGGGCATAAATAATAGCGCCGATTGCAATGGAGACTTCGATCGATACTTATCCGCCATGTTGTTTGTTTACATCCTTGATTCGTTGCACTTAACGACGAAGATAATACTTAAACCTTTCTCTATATGGCGATTAACTTAACTATGTATTCAACCACAAGCTGAAACCTTCAGTTAGAAAATGATACGGTTTGCTACATTTAAGTTGAGGGTTGAAGTTAGCCTAGAAATCAATCGAGAATATCAAAAGGTTTGTGCAGAGAAAATTTTTGTGGTACGAAAAGAAACGGCTAGACATATAGACGTAGATTTTACAATCTTTTATGCATTTAATTACTAAATCTTTGTGGTGATTGAGTTATAAATAGGTTATAACGATGCAGAGACTTGTGGTATTCGATGGATCACTCGGTGTCATCACCTATAGTTTCTGGACTCTGAAGTAAGAACCTTGTCCACTCGTGAATGAAGGCTCGTGAATCCACACAGTGGATTACAACTTATATCGATATTGGAGCGATGAATGAATGAAATCTCTCATTCTAGTAGACGGAGAATTGAAGTCGATTATAACTGCATTTCTTTGGACCCCCCAACGGGCACATGCCGCTTGCCTCCAGAGGATGAATCACCTTGACTTTGGTACAGTCGCGTGTTACAGCGTAGTTCGCTAATGGCCGCACAGCAACTGCGTTTGTCCTTGGATAAGGGGGATTTTGTCACGTGGTTACTCTTTCGCGAGATACCGAAGCTAAATCGCGCGCTTCCCAAAATAAAAATGTCCAATAGAATTATTCGATGCGCCTCGGATAGAACTTTTTTTTAATCTGAAGAGGTCGCCAAGGTTATCTGCCGGTCATTTTCTCACAGGGTCATGCGTTGAATTATTCATAAGTCACCCCATTATATGCGTCGAGTCGCGGAGGCGTCATGGCGTTCGTTGATACGTTGGTTGCCACGAGGTATTCGTACAGTTGAATATCGTAATTAACGCAGATTGGAATTAAAAAGATATAAAACGAGGTAATGCTTCAAAGATCATGGATATAATTGATTATAGACGTAATAAGCCTCGGTGGCTGAGTATCTAGTGTACTAAAGTCCGATGATCAAATTTTTGAAGTCCATGTAAAGAAATTGATTTCAATGGATATTATTTTGAATTTAATCGAAATCGGCCTAAATAATTTAAATTAGAATAAAGATAAAAGGCAGATAATTTAAAACAGCACAATACAATTAATGTTAAGTACGAAAAACCATACAGATTTAGTAAGGAAATACTTTACATGCAATAAAGTATACATAGCATAAATGTAGTATTACTGCTAAGAGCTAGGCAGCAAAATTTTCATTCCTTTCGATGATAACAGGATGCTCGAATCATAACAAGAATGTTTGAAATTATTATTTAAAAGTTTAGATCCTCATCGGACCGTAAATTTTACGTATTATAAATACTTTCAAAATAACATCTGATATAAAAAACCGGAAGTTAAAGAAATTTCGCTCTCCCGTAGTAACATGGGCAACCTTTTTCATTCCGGTCACGAAAATTATTATTCAAAATCTTAATTTAGAAGAAATGATTCATAGGAAAGAAATATCCCGTAACATATAAGATTCCTCTTACGGAACACAACTGTTTAAAGAATCCTTCATTATGGCAATTAAAACCGATTATGATCACTTCACGGATCGAAGTCGATTTCAAGTGTTTTCGTTGTCATAGAAACTAATTTGTATTCAAGTTAGTCGGCCCATGAGCAAGGAAGCGGCGCGATAAGAATTGCATTAAATAATGGCAAGATTTCAAATTGAGAGGAAAATTACAAAATATTTCAGCGAGTGTGTGGACGCGGAACCGCGGTATGTAAATTCCGCGAGAGATTTGCGATCTGCGAGTTGCATTAATGCTGTCAGCGCACAGAATATTGTGCGGGAATACCGGATGTTTTTTCATTCTCCTTTTCCGAGTTGTTTATCTCATTAATTATTATCAACTGCGACAACGATACAACAGACGGTTATGAATTAGGTGTTTCTTCATTCGTAATTTTACATTTGGAATTGGTTACAAGTTTGCCGCGGTTTATTAAGATGCAAAATTGTGAATCATACGAAAAGAGAAATTGTAGGATATGCAAACTTTTTATTGGAAAGAAAGAGATTTTTTGTGCAAAAATTTTCTCCGCGTGCCTTTAAAATATGAGAAAATTTAAGATACATACTCATTCGTGAATATATTTTCATTTTAGTCAGAAAAAATATTTTTAATTTTTTTGCACCATAGATGAAAGCTACGGATAAATCCTGAGTAATTTAATATACTTCGATAATTAATCATCAAATATCACGTAAAGCAAAACCAATAGAATGTGCTTAAAGAAAATACCAGTTATTACCAGAAATTTCCTGCAGGTTATGCTTCATTTTGTATGGATTGATCTATTATGTATTCCTTATAAGGTATATCATCATGTTATTTCAACGAAATTCCATTTTGGAAATTGTTTGAATTGACTCTTATAGATAAAAATGACCTATCTAAAATCGCAAATTTTTCTAAATCATTCAGCTAAAAGTCGTAAAAAAAATCCCGAAATTTCAACTTGATCATCAGAATAATTCTTTGCGTTGCAGTTTATTTATATAGCCATGACTACGCGAGTAAAACATGACGATGATTTCGTTCCTCCAATTGGCATCCTTTGAAGATGCACTCTCGAAGGGGACTTCGTTTCATTCCCCTTGCATTCACTTCCCTGAGAATGTCTTATGGAGTGAAAGTGTTGCGAGCGTCTGTGACCCAAATCAAAGAACCGCCTCGCGAAGGTTTAGATTACGTCCGAAAAGTAAGAGTCGTATGGAGAAAGGACGCGGGTAACTGGTTCGTTCGTTAACTTCGAACTATAATGTAATTACTCTCCATCGTTTATACATATTACGAGTGACAAATTCATTAATTATGTAATATGGATATACGAATTGAATAATATATATGTTTTGTATAATCTAACTCCATTTTGAAACTCGAATTTTAGAGTTTACATACAACTTCTTTTTTTTAATATTGAGGAACTGATAAAGCGAGGGTGATATAAATTTTATTACGTTGTTTTTATTTATTTTACTCTTGTCATCTACATTAAATCAGACATTATTTACATTTTCGGCTAACCCCTTAGTAACTAGATGTAAACAATTTACGATGATCTAAATTTACTCAGAAATTATTTACCCTCTCAGGTAACCCCTTAGCAACCAGATGTAAACAATTTACGACGCAGCTCGAATCAATAAGAAGAAAAATACACAATTTCAACCGGTAATCAGGTAGCATACGGAACGAAGAATATTCGTATTTTATTCATAATCTAGAAAATATATGAAAATATTGCATCCTATATATTCTGTACTCATCGAAGTATTCTTACATTTCAATTTAACTATTAATTTTTAGAATTAGCATGGCAAAGGCACGAAATAATTTTGTGAACTGGAGTAAGAAGCTAACAATTATTTTCACGAATATTTATAAAAGGATCTACATATATTTATTTCTATACTATATAATTCGATACTGAATTTAGGGAAGTAGTAAAATAGAAATAGAAAATGACTATGAAATACGAATAACGATTTATAAAGTATTTCTCGAATATTTTTTCCGTTATAAGTGTTTGATAAAGCATATTCGACAATAGAATCCGAGCAAATTTAAACTTCGCGAACGAATTTCGTGGAAAGTAAGTACGAATACCATAAAATAAAATGCAATTGTGTAATTTTTCTTGACCCACAAAGAATGGGGTGCAAGACCCACGGTTAAACGAAAAGATACTAGAAGAGAGAAACAATGCATTTAAAATGGCAATGAACGAAGTCATAGTTCACTAGGTCGGGCACGAAATGAACTGGGGAGTATTCGTGACCATTTTATCTTTGAGTGAATATGCGAAGGAATGAAAAAATCAAAGATCGAAATGAAAGTGGTATGACATGAATTAAGCTACAGAGCCTGGGGGCGATAAAGAAAACAATCGACATTTTCTGAAACACGCTTTCGAATTTTTATCGTAGTCAGTGCAGGAAAGAGAATTTCAACGCGTGTTCTGAAATTCTGCTGGTAAATTATGCTCTTGATAAAAATGTAAGGAATTTGTCTCTACTTAATTTCTCACGATATAGATAGTTTAATCGATAGGAGATAGGACATTTTAAATTATCCATTATAACTCAATTAGGTAAAATTAAAAATATACTTCACATATTTTATAAAACCAAATCTACAAATATAATATTACTGTGTATCCTGAAAATATTCTATTTAGATAAAATAAAAAGTAATGCTTGGAAATTTGAAAGAGGAATACTTTAAATAATAGTTCTTGTTTTCTTTTCTATAAATATTTTATTTTATAAAAATATGATGTAAATAATAGAAAAAGTTATAAATAAAATGATATTTCAAAATAAATTACCCCCTAATATGAGTTATTCTGAAACAGTTTTATAATTTTATTTTACAATTCTGAAGATAATGAATGTAAATTATTAATATGGTTATGTACCATAAATCTAAATATAATTCTCCTAATTCAATCTTATTTTCTTTTAAAAAATAGGATTTAATTTTTTTGAGCTTTGTACAAAAATATCATGAAAATGAGGATAATTTTCTAATGAAATTGAAATGAATAAATCCAAAACAACATATTCAGTAAATCTATTAAAACTTGACTTATAAATATGACGTTTTAATGTTTCGATATTTGTAGACACTAAGATTATCCCTGGTAACAGAAATGGCACAAGAAAAAAAGCTTTTCTAAATAGGACGCCATGATTGGACACCTTTTTTACTGCCTGGCAGTTTATGATATCAAGCTGAAATTCTATGATGTTTTCGTCCTTGAAAAAGTCGTATCATGATGAATACGTAAAATAACTCTGGCATTTTAGTTAGTGACTTAAAATATTCGCATCTTATTGGAGTTTATTACTTAATTACTATCTACCATTGTTTTCAGAAGTAGTACAGGAAAGTTTGATTACGATATCGATGTATGGGTTAATTAACCACTGTTTGTAAACACTTCATAGCAACCATGTTTTTGTCCGCTAATCGTTAATCACCAGAACGTTTAATTTTTATGGTACTTGAAATAGATTTTTTTATAATCATTCTGAGAGGAGTAATTAATTTGATTTGGAGTGGAATCAATGCATTATTCAAAAAAATTAACTTTTTCCCTTTTCAATCGACATCTTGACTTTAATACGCATGCACTACAAATAGAGATTGCATTCATTCATAAATTTCCGGTTCAATCATTTCAGTGCAAGAAGGAGCTTTGACCCTAAGTCAATTATTACTTAAAGGTATACATTTTCTGCCCATTCGTCCCTCAACGAAGTGAAGAATCAAGAAAAATACACCTTTCACAAACATTCATCCAACCGTTTAATTGAATTTCTCGTTTTCTCTGAAGGACTCCAAATTGTTGATACTAAATCTAATCTGATGTCAATTCGCATTAATTTTAATGGGCCATTATTTTACGAAACATCAATGTCCCCAAATATCATATGCAAGAATGGGAATGGAAAATAAAATATTATATTATAATTTCGTAGAAAATTAAGTTTGTTATTTTCATAGCCAAATTGATGTAAAAATAAATAAACAAAAGATAATTTGCTTATATTATTTGTAAATAATATATTCATGATCAAATGAAACTGGTATATATCTTAAAAAGAAATCGTTTAAAATCATAAGAAATTATATATAATTTAACGTTAAGACCACAGATAATTTGGTTTAAATTTTTGGCAGAAATAATGCATATTGTATGTACTTCTCTTATACATATTCTTACATCTTCCGAAATTTTCTTTGGCTATTCAATGCACAGAAAATATACATCGCTGTGTATTAGGAACATGTACAATAAATAGAGGTAACGTTTCGGCTGCTAATTCCTTATCGAACTCATCCAAGTTTCACTCCATAAGAAATATTTTGAACATCCTTCCATTGTAATCACCATTGCTTCCACATTAACAGATTCTTGCATGAATATTTTGAAAACTTTAACACGTATATAAAATCAAGTTAAAAAAACATTTAAAACTGGTCGAGTCGAGAAAAAAAATTCAGATTTCAATATCTTTATATTGGGGGTATATTTATGAAAAATTAGAAACGGGTATCCATGGAAACTGTTTGAAAGTGAACAAACTCTCTACGGATACAATTAACGGAAGAAACGTACGGGTGATTATTTATATTTCATACACCATGGTTACGATGCCCGTGGATCGCTTCGTTAAATACGGGCGGGAAAAGAAACCAGAGCAATAACGGGGAAAGTGCGATCGAAGCAAATACTTTTTCGCCATCATTTTCATTCATCTCGAAGGTTGCGTTTTATCCGTGGAGAGAGCGGAGGCGCGGGGGGAATAAGAACTCTGTTGGGGGGGTTGCGGTGTGGAAGGGGAAGAGTGAATGGGGGGGAGGTATTGTAGGGGAAGGAAAACAGTCGGTTAGGGAATTGAGTTTATAAAAGGACGAGGTTCTTCATCTCCAGTCAACTCATTTCACCTGCCCACCAGAAGTCACCTTACAGGATCGCTCAGACCTTCTGGAAAATGTCTGCAAAAAGTTTGCCTCTTGGAGTGGTGCTGTCGCTGGGATTGCTGTTGGCTTGCTCGGCTGCCCCCAATGGAAGGACGTCGTACAGAATACGTATGTTATGATATATTTAGTTCGTCATTTATTCTAAATCATGTTCTTTAATTACACCGGTTTTTCTGGGTTGGAAGAGCTGGTTCACCACTATACAGAACGTAACTTCAACTTTAGCTTGGTAAGATGCTGACAGGTGTGGTAAAACGACTTAAAGTACGTAAAGTTCTCTAATGAACTACTTCTTTTTTTTTCAAGAATAGGGTGTATCATGAAAGGAAACAAGATTTTTGTCCAATTGTATTAATTATTCAAATTGATTAGCTTAAAAATTGTACATAATATAGTAAATATTTAACGAATTGCTAAAAGTGGGTCATGAATAATATGTTGAAGGAAATAAGTGTCTTTTAAGTCTTTCTTAGGTAACGTCCTATTTATGTTTATATGTGATGTCACCGTTGACCAATTAAGTCTCTTGGCAACTGATCAACAACTATGCAAATGATTTTAAGATATTCCGAATAAGTATTTACTCAGCAACAGGATTTAAAATAGTTTGACGAAAGTAACTTTTAAAGTGTTTTGTAAATTAATTATAAAAATTCCTAATGATTTAATGTTCTAACATCATGTTCGACGCAAACAAAAACGATAGGAAATTAAAATTTATAACTATTAAATAAATTCTAAAATTCTTCCTTCTTTAAGCTATCTAATAACCTTTATTTTATACTTTTTAAAATTGTAATTCATTATAAATAGTTTTTTGACGATTCTGAAAATTATTAGATTAAAGGATACAAACACTGAAACTTACTTTATTTACTAATAAAGACTTGTAAGTAACATTTCTTTCCGAAAGGAGCCAGGAATAATTTTTCGAATAGCTTGACTGGAATGAAGGATGTTTCCTTGCGAGCACATTCATTAATTCTTCAAGATATATAATACTCATGAGCGATTCTTGAAGCGTGTTATTTTTAAATTTTAATGAATGTCATTTTTAATTGACTGAAAGCTTGATTCAAGGCTAAAATAAGTTATTTAAAGACCCTTGATTCGGAATAACTATAAACAATGCAATGAGAAACATTGAACGATATGATTTACCCTAAAATTAAGTGACAGTAAGAACTATAATCAATTAGTGACCTTACTTTAATTGTTGTTTGTATTAAGCAGAAAACTTTGAACAGATGTAATAAAAAATTGGTTTATCATATATACTCTCGTAAACCTATATTTAGCTAAAATTATAACCAGAGATTCTTTTATTTGTAAATACTGAACCGTAAACATGATCGGCGATTTCTATTCGCAGATATAACAGCTCCTTTCAGATACTGTATAGAAGACAAACAATAATATATATGGTTTCCATAGCATCCAACAACAAAGCGATAATGAATACAATTAATTAGTTTGCATCAAATTATACAGAATAAACATTGTTTTTATCGTAATAAGTTATGGAAACTATGATGTGTCATCCTGGTTTATGATTTAGACCACACGGAATGGAAAACTGGATAAAATCTGTTTTATGAGACTGTATAAAATATAAAATCAGGAAACTCGTCCTTGCCTGATCGTGTTTCTTGTAAGCGAACCAATTAGAAAAAGGGCAGTGGTACACTTTCACTGCGTCGAGGCCTTGAACTCTGGAAAAGTAACTTCACCTGCGACAAAAGAGTCTGTTTATCTTTGAGATGGAAAAAAGTAACCACGAGATGGACGGACAGGGGTGAAATGTTCAATGAAATCCTTGAAAACTTGATTGCGGTTGAAAAAAAATTCTACGATTGTGAAATAAAATTATTAATAACTCCCTCATGAGAATAGATCATGACCTGGATACGAACATCCATTAACGAACAACATTAACGATTATCTCAAGTTCAAATTTTTGTCTGATTTTCTTCGTATTTTCAGAGTACTTTTTGAATGTTAAGCAAAATCTAGAAGGTAATGGAGAGTATGCACCTGGTTTAATCCCATAAATAAAGTAATATAATTGTCGTATATACTAACTTCATTCTTGTTTCAATAATAACATGAATTTAAAGCACCTTAAACATATTTTAAAGTAACATTTTGACTCTCCGAAGAAAACTGCATGGGATTTCAATGGAAAAATGATACCATTAGTAGTAAAAGCTATTACCTAGGAATATCATTTTTAGCCCCTTGGAAAAGTCTTAAAATATTTTAGTTCCAGTTGAACAAACTTTTTCTTCGTGTTATTAAAATAATATTTTAATATATTATATTCGAAGATGTCATTTAAAATCTCTGCAAAAAATTCGCCCATGCGAGCTAATATTTAATTTAATTTCAAAATCAAATGAAATAGAATATACCAATTTTTACCATTCAATATTAAAATTAATTGATACAAATTATTGAATTAATTGATACAGAGAACCTGTAAGGCTTATTATTTTCCATGTTTTTACAGCTGAATACATGAAACTGTGTCACCGCAGCGACCCAGAATTGGACAAGTGCCTCAAAGAATCGCTCCAGGTCCTTATTCCTAACTTCTCAAATGGTAAGTCCATTATAAGTCATTTCACAATCAGCTATACACGTATAAATGCTCAAACTTGCACATTAAATCCTTTACGTACAATCTTTTCTCCTGAGTATCCTTTAATATTCCTTATCCAAAAAATTTACAAAACTCTCTGGTTCATAGAGCTATAAATTTATATCAATATCCCGCTTTTAAATCGGAAACTATTAGTCTAAATTCATATTTAAATTTATAGTCCTGCAGATATCGATATGACATATTGTAGTAAAGGATGGTTTTGAGCAAGTATTTAAAGTTACCAAAGTATATTCCAACATTAATTCCAGTATATTTGAGATAAGCTTCCAGAAAATGTGAAAAAATATAGCATTTTGTATTTCTATATTGAATAAGGGAGTTCCCTGCAACTAAATTTCACTCTCTCCCACCTAGGAAAAAAAATTATAAAATTTTTGGCTAAAAATGTTATGGAATTGATTTTTGAAAATATATAAAATTAAGATGGGATATCATTACTCAACCTCCTTTAATGCTTTCCTCTAGAAATAAGGCTTCATGGGCAAATATTTCGCAATATCTTGATAGTGTATTAGAAAAGGTACAAGTGCAAAAAAATGACACGAGTCACGCTTGAGTGGGCTCATAAACATATTTTTGGAGGTTAGGAATGTCGTAATTTCACTTTCTAACCATTAAGGCAATTGAAAACCATATGCGGAAAATTATTTCGTCATTATCAGAGACAAAAGATAATTTTCATCGAACGTTTTTTGTTTAGTGGAACGTGAAGGAAAAAAATGCCTTATTTCTCAAGGAAAGAAACTATAAATGGAAACCTCAAAACACTAAAGAGAAGAATTTGAAAAGGAAATGAGAACGAGAATATAACTTTATAGAATATTCATAGCTAGTAAATATGCTATTTCTTTCATTCTATAGCCTTGATCCGAATTCATGATCTACTCCATAGCGAGAGGGATCTATGTTATTAAATTTAGAGTTTTCTTCAAAGGAGAATGCTTCATCATAAAGTCCTTTTCAATACAAATTGTACTCTAAAGGGAGTGCCCTGAAAAATTTAATATCAGTTTTCATTAGTTTCTCCTGTTAAAGGAGACAATGATATGTCCTTTATTGTGATACGATATACTTATTTCTCAAAGTTATCCAACATTTACGTTGACTGAAGTATTCAAAACACGCAAATTAACAGAATAGACGAGAATATAGAAGTCTATAGAGTTTCAGATTCTTTCGCGGAGAGCAAGACAGCTACTGGTAGTAATCAATAATAAATCTTACTATTATTATGTTATGTTATTAACTAAGTATAACTAGCTGATACTAACCTACCAATAATATTAGTTATTACTTGCTGATTTTTTTTGATAGAGCATGGAGAGATTTTTATTGGGTTAATTTTCTTTCACATAATACGTTACATACAATAAACCTGCAGGGAGGAAGGATTGGTTTACTATTAATCAAATCTTTCTCTCTATGAAAATAAACCTATAATATGATAATTTATGAATAAATTGCTATATTAAGTCACGGGAGACAGTATTAGAAGATGTACGGAAAAGTTTTGCATAAGGAAACCAAATGTTGGGTTAGGTAAATATAGAACGTGTATATGGAAACGATACATGGGTAAATTGAGAGTGGGAAATTATGATTTTCTGTGAAACGAAGCTATATTTGGTATTAAAATTAGAATTCATTACGAGACAAATACACTTATTAAAACGGCAGCATGGCCGAGCGGTCTAAGGCGCTGGTTTTAGGCACCAGTCCGAAAGGGCGTGGGTTCGAATCCCACTGCTGTCAAACCTTTTAGACCGTACCGATCAAATCTGGAAATTAGATGCGAATCCATGGCTAATTTTACGCATCGTAAAGAATGTATGCCACTCTTAAAACGAAAAATTTTTTAACGGGGTCGTGCATCTTTCCTCGAAGAGAAAGCTCACGCATCTGATAACGCGGTAGATTCAATCTTCCTTTTTTCTGCATTGTTTTGAAATACCTCGAGAAGAGATAAATTTTATCGCGTTGCTAAACGTAGAAAATGAACGGAATAACGAAACTGCGTATTTTGAATAACATAATAAACAAATATTATTGAAATTATAAAAATAAACTGACTCTAAAGCGAATAAGTTTAATATACAATTGATGAATGCAATATTTACCACTCTTCTCCAAAATTACGAACAAAAAACCAACTATTATTTTACAGGAGCAAAGGAATTCAACCTTCCAGCCTTCGATCCCATGATCCTCTCTGATATGAGAATGGAATACAAGAATGGATCCGTCGAGACTTCCATTGTAAACAAGGAAATGAAGTTCACAGGAATTTCCGGCATTAACATTTTAGATGTTAGGTAAGTAACAAACTGATTAACAACAATAAAAATAATATTTGAATCCATTAAAACTGAAAAGTATGAAATAAAAAAATCGAATTTTTCTAGCACATGAATCAAATATTTCTAGGACATACGTAAATATATAAAAACATATAATGACGATAAACGTAAAGAACAAGTCATAGATCTAACTAACTTATTTAATTTTTCCTAGGGAAATTCAGTAGAGTAAATTTAAAGCTTTAATCTTTTGGAAGATTAATTTCTTTTTTCCCTCTGACAGATCAAAATTCAAGGAAGATGGAAAGGTATCTTTCGACATCGACGTATTCTTCCCAGAAATTGTATCAGAGGGTACTTATAAGATGGCAGGTAAACTCTTCGACCTGATGCTTAGTTCCCAAGGAAACTACAAAATGACAATGAGTGAGTACTAATACTTCTGATCTCCTTCCATTATAAACTTTCCTAAGCCAAGTCTTTCTCCTTACAATAAACGAGTTATCTCAAAATACTTTTCACTAAAAAATCTCTACCTGTATGGATGATGTTTGATCTACTATCTATGGAACTTTATTAAAATATGACGATGTAAATGTATTCACTGTATAAATTTTATTTAATTCATTAAAACGTTCAATTTTCAAGAGAAATTTCCTATGAATGAATATAAAATAAGATAATTCAAATAATCAGGATAAACAGGATTTTAAAGGAATAGTAACGACAAGGAAAATGATTGAGAGACCATAAAAAAATATTCCCTCTACAAAACATACTGAAAGGTACATTGAAAATTATGAATTGAGTAGATATTTTTACCGATTGCTTTCTAAATAACATTAAGTGTTATTATGTAATAGAGATTCAACTCGACCTAGAAGAAGACCCTAGAACTGCAACAATAATACTTAATAAAATTAAACTTAAATTATGAATTTACTAGATGGTTAGTTTTATCAAAAGTGGTTAATATGAATGTACAATAAATATGCTATTTAAGCTGCCCAGTACGTGCCTATAAAACAATATTAGAATTCAGATTACAGATACAGGCTACAGAATTAGAAGCGCACATGATAAACAAAGATCAAATGAGCAACAATAATCATTGTTTATTGATATGGTAGATAGCATCCTATCCGAATTACAGTGTAAATATAAATAGCATCATCATTTCCAATTCTAATATAGGTACATTCATTCCTGAGTAACCTCTAAATTCTTCTATTAAAGCTTCCCTTTACACAGCAATGTATATACAGTATATGTAAATGTATATAATATATATATACATAATGAAAATTGTATAATAACTTTGCAGATGACATCAGGGCCACTTGGTGGATTAGGGGCATTCCAGAGGAGCGTGATGGAGAAATGTATCTAAGGATAGTGCATTTCGATATGAAGCCCAAGGTTGGAAACATGGTGATTGAAATGGACAAGCTGTTTGAAGGATCAAAAGAAATGAGTGAGTTTCCCTGAATTGACTCCTCATAAATGTGGTATAATTTGATTGTTACCTTCATTTCCAATCGTTTGTCTTAATTTTGCTGATCATCAATACTTTCCAAAAACCTGAACCACCTGAAGTGACTTTTGTTGATTATTGATAAGTCATATCATAAGGTGGGCGAAAATTTTTAGGGTGAAATTATTCGTTACAATTTGTATCGATGGATTGATTTTATTGGCCAAACAATTGAAACGCATATTTCCAATCATAAGTTCGTATGATTGGTAAGCCAAACTATTTCTTCCAATATTCTTCGATATTCTAATAACTGGATTATAATTTACAATTAGCAAATCACAACTCCAATAAATGGAAAGGCAATAAGTCTATAAATAAATCGGCATGAACATGATTTCTTCAGCAAAGCATCCTTATGATATCCTTCTTATAATTCTAAATCAAACTTCAAGAAGTATGGTTCTGGAGGTGGTTTGTAAAAGGTCTAAGGAAACTTCTAAATTATTCTTTTTTTCCAAGAAAACGAAAATCATTCTTAAAATTGTTTTCCTTGTGATATGACCCGTTCATAAGTCGTTTACAGAAGAAATTTTCCTTTTATTTATATCCTATTGAGGAACTAAAAGTCGGAAAGGTATATCTAATAAATCAAACATAGCATAATAATCTTATCTGGAGATAATATAAAGAGCGAAGATAATAAGCACATGATGATGACTATATTTGCTGAAAAATTCGATTGATAAAATTAGCACTCATATATATATATATCTGCTAAAAGGTTGTGATTTACTTTCATTGAAATGTTAAAGAGTTTAGTGTTCATACGTTCGCTTTATTTAACGTGTAAAGTACACTTCATTGTTCTTTTATTCACTTGTACTTTTACAGAACAAAATGATGTAATCTTATTCTTTGCAAGGCTTTTAACAAGAACCCCCAATTTAAACCTTCTTCTTTGCAGGCAACATGGCCCTCGCTCTCATCAACCAGAATTGGTCCATCATTTACGAGGAACTTCTGCCGCTTGCAAGACAGAACTGGGACAAACTAATGACCTTTGTAGCCAACATGATATTCCAGAGAGTGCCCTTGGATGTCCTGCTTCCAGCTTGAAAAGGCTTCATCCCTCAAATCTAATAGTCTGAGAATACGCCGTCCAATCGATATTACATCTACTTCTTACCATCCATTACCTCCAAAGTCCTTCATCTATAAATCCTTTGCGACCACAAGTTAGAAATGTAACTCAAGGGACTAACACTTATGAAAAGACGTGCAATATATTTCCGCGAATATGCCAACATGATGGTATTCGTATTCATAGAGTTGTGCAGACAGATCTGCAGTCCTCCCCCCTTCGTCTACTAAATGTAAACAAGGCACTCTCACTATGGAATTAGTTACCCAAGTGAACTTTGTTAGTTTTAAGTTTTTACTCACTCCAATGCTCATATGTTTTTTCTATTTATTCTCATGGTTGTGAAATGTTTATGATTTTCCGTTTGAATTCGTCTCTTATTGTAGGGAATAAGTTTATGAATATCCATTCATGATTATCATGAAATAAATATTTTCTAATAAGTTTACTTATGTTTTTTTTCATCAGATACACTGAGAAAGAAGGGATTATTTATGATTTTATTAACAGACAAATACAGGTTCGTATTTTTACTGTTTTTCCTCTGTTGTCTTCTTCGCATAAAAATAGTAAACATTACATAATATAGAAGAATTGCAAGGAACAAATGGAAATGTGAATTATTCATTTAAAGAATGAGAAGCGTAGTAAACAGAAGGGGAAAATAGAAGAATATTCTTCAATGAAAATTAATCAACGGAGAAGATTTCAAAATAGAACAAGAAAAAATTAAGAAATATCACTAAGCATGATTTGCCAAACAAGAAGTACCAATTTTATCGTACTCCCTGCAACAAGGCAGCGTGGCCGAGCGGTCTAAGGCGCTGGTTTTAGGCACCAGTCCGAAAGGGCGTGGGTTCGAATCCCACCGCTGTCAAACCTTTTGAAATACGTACCTTATTCCTTGATAAATGATATTCGTGAAATGAGAAAATGAACGTAGATATCGATCATCACTCTTACGTCAATACAAACACTTCACAGGTAAGTTTTTAATTGTTTTGAGGTTCTTTTGACGGTATTTCATCCTATCATCTAAAACACTAAGTAATTACATTCACGTGATATTAAAAAATGTTTTATTCTTAATTTTCAACATTCTTCGGATTTAATTAGTCTGAAAGTTGTTAAGTTGTTCCTAACTAAGTACTATTCTATTACAAGCCAAAAAACACGATGTATCGTGTTTAACGAGTACTGTGGTCCTTTTTTATTGGCAGAAGGAACTGAATAGGCTTCACGAAAATCGATTCTACTTATATTCAGATCTTATCGTGCAAGAAAATGAATCACGTCATAGACACAATATTTTCAATGTGAGGGCTGAATCAGTCTTTGTAATGCAGCATAGATACGAGGTAAGTGTAAACAGTTTACAATTAACTACCGTAATTACGGCGGAAGCAAGGATATTTTGAATGATGAAGAGGGATGCTCTTTTAACTAAAATATAAACGGTAAATAAGCCAATGTTAGTACAACAGAATGACCTCAGCTAATAAATTTTCACTAATTAATAATAGAAGTATTGGGAAAGGATAAAATACTATTATTTTTCAATTATTATGTTTCGGTCTTCATTCATCTTGGATGAATTTTTACTATTAAAGATTTCTAGTCCTTCACTTTTACGTAATTATTTGCACAGATCCTTATTGTCAATTTAAATCAAAAAGTTCAATGAAAAACTTATTGATGGTACTAAACATTATCCCTTGTAGTTGATAATTAATTCAAATGTTTTAGCAATCAAGACAATCATAAATACAACGAAAACCATATAATAAGTTTCTAAATTGATTCTCAAGACATATATGAACGCATCTCTACCAATCTAAGCCATTTTAATGTATACCAATTTTAAATCACAGGGGACAATAGCTTATTGTTGAGTAGAATACTTATTTTACTTTTTACGAGGTAGTCGTTTACAACTATAATATAAGAATAAAAGCAAATTTAAAAGATATTTATGAAGGAAATGAGAACAATGAAGATGAACGACTGCTACTTACTCTAAAAAGAGCAAGATAAATCATATAAATTCGTGAAACTATTCACAATCTCTACCTATCAATAGAATAGTTGACGTTCAGCATAGATATTAATAGCATATATGTATCTCAACTCTACTTCAGTCAATACTTTAAATGTATTGCAGTATTAAGATATCTTAGTATTGCTCCACGTTCGACGTTGTATATCAGTTAGTATACGACTAGAAAAATATAGTACACTTCGATCTAGGTAATTTTACTTCTTCGAGAAAAAAAGCTCAGATAAACTCTTCCATATTCTTCTTGCACACTTCTTCAACGTGTTCGCACTCATCCCTGTTGTGCTCCAGATGCCCTTTCTCATAAAGATCTCATATATCACTATCAACTTCTTTTTTCTTCACGGTTCTTTCTCGTCAAATACGTCATGCACTTCTCACTCGCCCCATCCGTGTGTCACATTCAACGTAACAGACACATGCCTCGCAAGCCGCATTCATTCATTACTAATCCTTTGAAGACGCTATTCCACCTGTTTTTTTCTCCATGCATTCTTCCTATGCAATCCAACCCAACCGCATTCCGTTTACTCACATATCGTATGCTATATTTAACAGCTGAATTATCCGCAGACGTAAGAATGTTGCGCAAAAAATTGGCACGCACGCATAATAAATAAATGATAAATAAATTTTAATCATTCGTTTGAATATAAAGACTTGCTTTTATGAATTCAAACTTCTGATAATTCTTATACCTGCATAATTACTCAGGGTTAAATATCGACTCGTCAACTCTATCCAACGAATCTAAAAGTCCTTGACTGAAATAAGTTCTAAAATTCGTTTATAATAATAATAACAAGCTAGCTTCCGAACTCAAAAACTTCCTTATGATTAAAGTAGGCGTAACTATATGAATTGGTCATGCGTGACTTTGTGGAAGTCATTGAGAACAGCGAATAACATAACGTCATCTTCAGGATATCGAAACCTAGGTCGCAAATAAAATATTACTGTGGTACGGGTAGAAATTTTGTCGTTGTTCACCTGTTTATTTATTGTTTATTAAGTGAGAATCACTTTAAATTCTACCTTCCACAAACTCTATTGTAGTCGCAAAATGCGATTCATATTCTTTGTTTCGAAGGAAACTTTTTTGAACATATTGCATGTTATGGAAGAGCACTACAGCGTTTCTTTTGAGGTTTCCGCTATTTATCATCAACATAAGTAAGTTGCTATGGGACTAATCGTCCTGTGGCAACATAAAATACAAGATGGTAAAAACAATACAATTGTACATACATGATCATTACTACAAAAACGTTACAATATCTAAAATCCTAAATAGATCCTATTTAAAGAGTCGATATACATTTCCTTTCGAAAGATTTAGTGTTATTTGGCGAATCCTGTGATGGTCTCTAAGAGTGATCTATGTAACTTTTTTCATTCTACAAAATCCCTATTTAGAAATAAATGCTTCGCTGTATCCGACATTTTCCACCTAGTCTTAATTTTACAATTATGGCGATTCTTCCCGATGGATTTCGTTATCTCGATCGATTTTTTTAAAAACCTATCTACCCTTTAACATCTGCAACAGTATTAAATATACATCCTTATCTGTTTATTTGCCTTCTTCTCTTTACTAGCGTATCTCACCCTATAAAAATCTTTGAATCTTTCATTTAAGTAAAGCTTTCTGTTTTACAGAATCTACCCTTTAGCTATGTACACGTATATAGTTACGTTATATCATCTTTATTTACGACCAAGAACCTCATAGTAAACACTTATCCCCATGGGACTATAAATGGAGACTAAGAATGTACCTGCATCTTTTAAGGAGAGCGTAAGCTTGGTGCATAAAAAGACCTTTCAAAAGGCACGTGAAGTATCTTTCAAAGGCCATTGATCTTGTTCCGAGGGCGTGTCTGCTTACCACGGACGTCGTTGGCCAGCGATGTTTTTCAAAAGGCCTCCCTTATTCACAGTTTCATGCACTCATCCGCTCGAAATCCTCTTAAATAATGCAAAGCCTGTGTACGGAAGCTGTCTGCCATCTCAATTAAATTCGTAGAAACTTCTTCCTCTACCCGAGAGAAAATATTTTAATACCAAAAGTTCGTGAGGGTCTTAAGAGAGAGTTCAGGAATAATTAGTCGTGAAATTTTATTCAAGGAATCCTTTTGCCTGAAGAAAACGTTCTCTCATTCAAAATCCAATTAGGAGGGATTGTGTTAGAAAGGTACGACTATGATTTGTATCTGCGACGTGTTAAATAGGTAAACATGTAGATTAACCCTTTATTATATCAAAAGAACTATTAATCTCTAAGCATAGCATAAATGAATTCGGATATTTTATTCCATATTTTTTTACCAATAACAGAACGAATGACAAAAGTTTCGTCAGCTTAGTAAGCGGACATATTCTCAAAATCTAAGAAACCTTCAGGATCCATCATTGCGAAGTAAATTCATCTTAAGAGGTATAAGAAGATAAAAGAAAGCCTCATTCATTTGCAATTAATATATACTAAAATATCAGAAAAACTGTTGTTAAATTCACAGAAAAAACGCAAAATTAACTTATACTACATAATACTTGGTGAGAATCCTTCTGCAAAAAATGCTGCTAGATGATAGTAAGATCAAGATAAGAGAAAAGGAAGATTCTTTGTCTCAACATTGTTCTGCGTAATTTGAGATGGTTATTTTTATAAACGACTGTTCCTCATCCGATACCAATGCGGAGAGATCACAGAATGGATGGTGGATCATTGCTTCACCAGGGTGCATCAGCTAGAATTTCCTTGTACAAGGGAATTCTATACTAGAATCAAAAACACCCTTCACCTGCACTACTTTCCCTTACTTCTAATTACGCAATAGTCATTCCTTGGATCAATAGATATAAATAAAAATGAACAAAGAGGCAATCATCCACACAATCTTTGTCTAAATATTTCATTATAAATCATACTTTTGTTACTAATTTCCCAAAAGTTTATTAAAGACTATACGAACGTATCAACATATTCATTTCAATATTAGGTCATTATACTTTACTGATAATCTTATCCTTATCAATATGTAAACATTAAGTCTCTAAAATGTCTTTAAATATACCAATGACTATGAAGATTAAAGTATCATGAATTTGTTTGGTCGCCTTGGAAACTATGCATATAGGAATCCTGATAAGAGCTTTAAACAGTGGAATTTTCCATTCCCTTCCTCAGTAGAATTTCATGCTTTCCCGAGCGACCCAAACTGACCTCTGACTCCATCCTCTCTTTCCGCTCTAAACAAATGAACGTCCGAGAATTAATATCTGAGCTTTTTATGTAAAATGCAAATGGCGTGAGTTCTGTGAGGCCTTTCTCCTACGTCATAGATGAATGCGGAGTATAGAAGTGGTAATTTCCTTATTACTATAAGATAAAACTACGCGAAGGTTAATGTGTTAAGCAATACGAGAAAATTACTATTTAGACACTAAATGAATTTGTAAGGATATTTTGTTTTAATTTCACTTAATTACTATATACTTTCTTACTTATACTACTTTATCACTTATTTTACTTATAAATTATTAGATACTTTCACTTTAGAATGGTAACATACGATTTATTCAGTTTAAAATCAAGAATTCGTAATTGTTGATATAGTTGAGGATTTTACGTTAAACTTACAAGAATGTATTTAATTTGATATCGGATTTTTTTATATATATAGAGATATGTGCTCCAAAGTAGCTCAATGAAGGGAAAAAGATTGACGTAACTAATACACCATTTTCTCAATTAAATTTCATAGATTATGTGGCAAATTTATTTTGAATTAGGAGTAATTAACTAGGCTAACATTTATTAATAATTTATACCTGCAGAAGCAACTTTGCTTTTAGGGAAATTAAAAGGCTGTCAAAGATAGGAGAGTTAAAATATCCGTTTGAATACATTTGCACGCAACAGGATTGCGAGCTTGAACATACTATTTTCAGGATCATCACGTTGGATTAAAACTTAAGACTTTAAAGATCTCAATATTTACTTCTTCAGGGTATTTATTTATGAAGTAAATGAAGCAATTATACAAATTTAGCTGCGAATTACTCCTACCTCTTTTAGAACTATTTTATAGTGTATGATTAATGTTTAAATAAATAATTAACGATCCGATTTCATATGAATATTATGGAAACTACATTCTTCAGTAAGCATAAAAGAAAATTTAAAGCAAAGTAAAAGAATCAATTACATTGTAAGGAGGATTATCAATTATTAAGCTGCTTCCTTCTTCAATATATTTTTTAAACGTAATGGGAAGGAAGTTAATTATAAGAGCATTGCAGTTTAGCCTTAGACAATGTCGATTAGACTTTGAAAATGTTAGGTTTAAGATCAATGAATTACTTATAAAAATGGTACAGTGTACGGCCAAACAACGATGTATTTCGATACATGAAGGAATGAATTGATATAATAAAAAACATCAAACAGTTTTGGATCAAATCATTTTCAACATATACTGCGATTAAAAATGACAGCGGTGGGATTCGAACCCACGCCCTTTCGGACTGGTGCCTAAAACCAGCGCCTTAGACCGCTCGGCCACGCTGCCGTTCACTTAATGGATTCTATCACGGATTTTATTTTCTATTTTTTAAACCCTGCGTAGCATTGTAAGACATTATGGATAACTTACCTAAGACCAAAAATGTACATAATATAATGTGCAAAGAGAGCCGTTAAATATTTTTGCACACAGGTCAAGGACAACAAGCATTGTAAGAAATCATTTTTACCAGACGCGTCGTAATTCATAAATTCGAAAAATTAGTACGTAAAATAAATTTTTTGTTGGCAATGAACTTGCTTAATTATTTCTTCAAATTTATAAATTGATTTTCCCTAAATATATAACCTACTAAAACAATGATATGCATTTGAGTGACTGTAAACACTCTATCAGAAATCATTCTTCCTGCACATGCGTAGAGCAGAGACAGTTATCAATTCTTATCCAGAAATAAAGTAAACAAATGTCCTCTATGTTGAATGATATTGTAATGATTCATTATCGCGTATCCGATGACCTCTTCAATCCGTTATATGGTAAATATACACCGTGTACGCATTCCTTCCAACACAAAGCATCAAGCAGTCATTGACCTTTATCGCCAACTTTCCTTTTAACTATTTGCTATTGTGTGCCAACCATTGATGGATAGAATGTTTCCTAATACTAATGGAAACCTGTACGTCGCCGAACTACTTTATAAGATGATGGTTTATGATCATTTATTTGGTCAGTGCTGTAGCTAATTATATATTTCCTAGCAATATTATAATTTTCTATAACATCGGTGATATGACCCAGGGTTCTATCCAAATAGTGGAGAAATTTTTCTGATATTTGTTATATAGATAATAATACCTTACTACTTTGGTTTAAGTTTTAGTTAATTTTAGAGGGAAAATGAATTTGGGTTCTTCTTATATTTTCCAGCCATTTTTTAATATTTGAAAGAGTAACAATATATCTTTTGGTAAGTTCGGCCTATTAATAAACGCTATTTTTTTACAAAAAATTATAATTTTGGGGTATAACCATTTGTTCTTAGAAAAAAGCCATAGATATACAAATTTTGTTAGCGGGTCTAAAAATAATCGAATTGATTTTCAGCTGGGTAAAATATCAGTATCTATCCCTTAAATTCGTTAGCCGTACTTCATAATATATTCATTCCTCATCCTCAAAGGTCTGGTTATAAATTGAGGTAGATAAAATGCATTATAAATTATAATTAGAATAATTATAGTGAATGATTTTATAATTGTAATAAACAAATTTACGAATTTTTTGCATATCTTTAACATTTAACTTTCACACGAAATGCATTGCTTTGTCGATAACGTTATTAATTTCAATGGAAGAGGATGTTTAGTTGATTACCACCTTATAATTAATTCCCTCTTTTCATGTGTGAGAAACCACTTAAACCTAAACTTTTAATAGCTTTCACAGCCCGCACACCTTTGAAACTCATTTCAAATTGCTCGTAACTCCGTTTCAATTAGCGAATAACACTCGTAACGTTTCGTCGACTTCACATTGTCGTAGATTAACGCTGCGCGCTTGTTTTCATACTTCAAACCCATGAAAACTCGCGAACTCATCACAAAGAACGCAATGACTTTTTGCCCTTTGGAAATTCCAAGAGCCATCATTGGACGAGAACCAGTCGATGGGCATCTCAAAGAAACTTGGAAAGGTAAGGGAGGGAGAAACTTCAGGATGCAACGTACCTTCTCAGATGTATCAACTCCTTCCTTCCCTGCATCAGCCAATACGGTTTAGCTTCACAGCTCTGTTCGGTGAGAGGGAAGATTCAAACAGATCTGCAACGCAAGAGAAGCAAGGTAAGTGACGGTGTAACTGCTGGAGAACTATCGATGTGTCTGCAGGCAATCGTCTAAGTTCCCGTATCTTTCAAATGATATTGGCAGGGGCGAATGCATCTTGTTCCTTATCGTATGGATGTAAGACGGTTTATCGTAGACTCCGATGTCTTATCTTCGCCGTAGAAGACGAAAGAAAAATCCATTCTGCTCTGTCACCGCGAAAGAAGAGGACGGTTTTAAACAATAGCAAATTGATAGAAACCGTACGAGGTTTCTATCTTTATTGTTTACATAACAAAATGGCGTCACTAGTTTCGTTTTTGGATTTTCCGATTGTTTTTTTATTTTATCGTATCCATAAACCGCAACCATCACGTGCAATTTTTGTTCTTAAGATTTTTTAGTTATGCAAACATATGGAAATGCCCTTCTTATATCCATTCCCTACTGTTACATAATTGGAAGAGCAGTTCAAGAATTACATCTCTTAATTAGTTGTCTCATCCGTACATATCTAAAATGTATTCTAAGAGAACGTTTTCATGAATTCTATTCGTCTGAATATGTATTGTTTATTGTTAAAAATTTATCTATAATCTAAGATAAAATTAATGCGTGTTGATTTTATCCGATATGTAATCTTTTAGTTGCCTTAAGAAAAGAATGATATCTATTCAATATAGAAAAGCGTACAACTAAATGAGAAGATTTTTTAAGTTAAATGTTCCGATAACGATGTCTAGGGCAAGAAATATATTTGATTTGTATGATGTTCAATGCAAAGATAGTGTGTCTTTTTATTAAATATATGTAGCAATCGATAATATATATCATTTTAACCTATCCATACAATAATAAGAAGCAATTATAATAGAATCGTTCTAAAATTCAATCGCATATTTTAATACACCTCTATTCTATTAAAAATTATAATTGTTTGAATGTTTGTCATTTGAACACATTGATATATTACCGCCAAACCATAGGTATGAAAAAAAGCGCAGGATGGATTAATACGATAATTCAATTGAATATAAATGGATGCTAAAATATACCCGAAAACTTTCAAAATTAATCATTATTCTATCTCCACGAAAAGACTATTGTTATTAAGATATATGATATTATTATCTTATTTTAAAGCAATTTTTTCCCTGATAATGAGAAGTTAAGGGTATAGATGAGATCAGAATATAATGTAAAGAGGAGCTCTTACTCACCTAGTACAACAATCGTAGTCGAGGATACCAATTATGAATAAAATAAAAAAGCTTTTACACTTGAATCCTTAACCTGTCGATCTCCCGTAGTTATGCGCACGAACAATAATAATTCTCAATCTATATTAGATGGAAATTCCATACTCCGTCCTTCAGAATTGGTTAACCTTCTTACCTACATAAATGACGTCAAACGACTCGGTTTAATGCAAAAACAAGAATCACATGAGTGAAATAATGCGCGATATTACGGATCTATCTTAACATAATAACCTACGATCATTTAAACCGTTCCAATTCCGTTTTGCTTTCACTTCCACGATTCGTGTTTGCTGGTGATGCGTGTGACGTCACTCACGAGGAAGTGCGTATATAACAACATGAAACCTTTTGCGCTGTTTTTCCCAAAATACGTGACTACTTTTGGATTCCATTATAACAGGAAGAATGAGTGGAAATTCAGAGAAAATATTAGTCGAATAAGTAATAGCCGAAGGATGATACAAAGTTTTCTTAGACTAGGAAAAATTTTTTCGTTAAAAACATCTATACCATGGCTATATACGTATTTTCAAACTCGCATCGTATTTTAATTAATTTATTAGAAAAATGATTGAAAAATATTTTCTTTAATCATTCCATATCCTCCATAATAAAAAAATCATCCATATCCAACTTCTTTGGATATTGGTTTATTTATAGCAATTTATGATGCAATTTAAGCATTTATTTACAGTTTAAACCTATCCCCGTAAATAAAGCTTTATCATTTGCGATAATTCATTCCTGCAAGTGCTTTCTGACGTAGTTAATGAAGCTCACCGATGCTTACTTAATTGATTGATTGCTGTTCAACGAGAAAATTGTATGCAAATTACCCAAGTTTTTATCAACTGTTGAGAAAAACTAATTTTCCTAACAGATATACACGAATATAAACTATTAAACAAAAATAATAAATACAGATGAGTTAATTCGAATTTTTAATTAGGTTTCATAGAAACATTTTGTTGCAGTGTGGTATTAATCGACGTAATTCCTGAGAGGAATGGATAGAGAAAGATTTTCTGTCTACAGACAACGAAAGAGAATCTTCTGAATTATTCCTTGGCCTTCGACTTCCAATTCTCAAGTCTTTCGCAACCTTTTTGAATAATAATTAATCGCGCTTTTTGTGAGAGGTTAAAGTGTCTGAACTTTTTATACCCTATTTCATTTGATTCATTTCCAGATAGTAAAAATCGCTTATAATATAGCAGCAAATTAAGATGTGGAAATATCTTTAACCGAATGCGGAATCAAGAGACATTGGAAAATCTAACAGGGTATAATAAATTCCAAAAAAAATTGTCATATCCTTCAAAATAACTTCTTAATTTATCGTTTATTAATTTTTGCGGCTTCACAAATAATAGAATTTGGGTAGAGTACAAGACTCAAATTAAGGCAGCGTGGCCGAGCGGTCTAAGGCGCTGGTTTTAGGCACCAGTCCGAAAGGGCGTGGGTTCGAATCCCACCGCTGTCAGAAATTTTGGATTCTGTCAGTTAAATTCGAAGAAATCGGATAGAGAATACTAGAAGTAAATTATTTCTCCAAACTTTTAAACAGCCCCGGAAGTGTAGAAGGCAACTCTAAAGTCTTTTAATCTGAAAGTTTGACTTCGACAGAAATACCGTTGGATAAAGTAACTCTTTTGCCATTCAACTTAAAGAGTGAAATTATTTTGGACCATAACACATACCTTGTAGGAAATATCTAAAAAAAATACATCAAGATTTATGAAGAGAACGGTATGAAAATAATTTTGCGTTCTTTACTTTCCTTCTCCCTATCTTATTTGGAACCAGTAAATCATAAATAATTGTGCAACGTGAAAAAAATAAATAAATTTTAAAATCAAATCACATAAATTAACTAAGGAATGTATTTAATTAAATCTATATCGATTTGGAATTCTGATAATATATACGTATGACATAGTAAGTCACATAAAAAACAGCAGGAATTTAGAAACATTCGCCAAAATAATAAACTTGAGTTAATATTTAAATTAAAAAGAATTTATCTGACGAGTATTCAAATTAATTAAAATTTTAGAAAGGTAAACAGCTATAGTTTATGGTCATAGCTTTGCATAATATTATAATAATAATGTGGTATATAGCAATCAAACTTGTTTATACTAATTAAACAACTTCATGGTTGATATGCCAGCCAATCGCACGCACAATTCAAATAACTGCTCGAGCAGCAGATATTACAGCCGAAAGCTACAAGCAAAAAGCCATTCGGTCTAGATTGATCCTGCTTTCTAATTACATACCATCTTGTTTCAACTGCTTCTTCTTTGGATACATCGGATGTTTGGCCTGATTCCAAAGCATAAAAAAGACTGTATCAGATAAATAATAATGGTCACAATTTTTCTCCGTTCGATTAAAAACCGAAATTATTGCCAAATAATTGAAATTGAAGCATTGAAGAGTTAAGGAACTCCTAAGCAATCATCAATGTGGGTTATTGCCGAATGCCGAAATAAAGATCAATTATAAAAGCATAGGTCTATGTTCAAAATTTACGTAATTTTTTTGGCACGGCAGGTATAAGAAGTGAAAAATATGTCACAAAATATATTCTTCTTCCAAAAGCTCTATTTCTTATTAGAGATAGTGTTACGTACACAAAAAGCCTTTAGTTAGCCATAAATCATTCGAGAACAACTACGAATTTATAGAACCATAAAATTTCTTCGTCATAATAATATATCATTACGTCGTTTCGATATATTTTTTATATCCTTCAATTCACCCTTTGTCCTCTTTTATATCTTAAAGAGCAAAAACCATTTTTTTCGATGATCATACATTAAACCTTGATCTGGTTCCATTTCATAGCGTCATTACTCTGTAAAATTTAAATTTCTATCGATAAAACTTTTCAGATTTTTGGCTGAAATAGTATAAAGATGGGAAAGGTATTTATTTCCACATGAAAGCGGCGGATCTCTCGGCTTGCCTTAAGATAACAATGGACGAGGAAGCATATGTAACCATCAAATGTTCGACCCATATATACGAATTAAAGAGCGATATTGGAGGTCGAAGTGGAGTGGAGTATAATAATAAACACCACATATTCAATTTATTAAAAAATTCCTTTAAAATGAAGGAACTTTTAGAATTTTCATTTCTATAAGGTGAAAGATTTAGGTGAAGGCGATATTTTAAAAATATACTCATCTAAAGAATTTTGCAAATGATTTGACAACATACAAACACTCATAGATTTTCGTTTGATCGTTATTATTAATTTTTGGAACCATAGAATAGCTAACGAATGAAAGAATTCACACATCTTAATATCACCGGATGACATTGGCGTAATATCAATGTCAAACAAGAAAATAAAAATAGAGAAACAAAAAATACTTAATCATTAGCTCATAACTTATCGCGGTACCTTTCAAGGTTATTAATTGATCGTTTCTTAAATATTTGAAAAGCACAAATAATAAATATAAGTAAAAATAAAATAGTGAATCTCATCGTAAGGCAGCGTGGCCGAGCGGTCTAAGGCGCTGGTTTTAGGCACCAGTCCGAAAGGGCGTGGGTTCGAATCCCACCGCTGTCATTACTTTTGAAATTCTTTCCTCTTAGTAAAATTGCATTGAAATAATTGATGCAACATGTAATTATGAAGCGAACTTTTGCCCGCCTTGGTTGCACTTAATTCAACTCGCACGTCTTCTGATCTTACAGTCGTTCGATCGATCCTTATAGAATTCTTTTAATTGGCTTCAGGTTCTTTTGCAGGAGTCCTATCATGAGAGAATTCTATTAGTTTAATCTATGTACAATATGTAATTACGCCCTCCAACGATGCTTCCTATACAGAATACCGAATATCAGAGTAAATAATGATGAATAAATGATTAACGAAATACGAAAAGATAATTGACACGAATAGTAACAATTGTTTTACACAAATTTGAAGAAAGATTTCACCAATCGAATCTACTCACTAGTGGATGATGCAAGATATTTTTTGTATTATAGACTCCTTTTGGAACGAATCAATACTTCAAACTCATGAAGACTTCAGATGATTTGATACTGGATCAGCTAAATAATGACTCGCTTTATTCTACAGAGGAATCATTTTGTTTTTAGATTCCGATATATTGGATTATCTTTTTGATTGCTTTAGATTGAAAATTTATAGCTTGGTAGCTCACTTTATTTCAAAGCCACCCATTGTCTGTTTTTTACTCTTAGCATCCCCGATTAATGGGACGCTTGCGTAATTTTCGTGTTAGGAGATATCATAGGAAACATAACCATCTGCGTGACTGATAACGTAATGCCATAAACGCTGGATCAGCTCAGGGTTATCTTCTACTTCTGGACCAGCTGTTACGTCATTCCTAATGCATTCCGATGAACTAATTTTGAGTTGTGGTATCACCACAGAATTACGGCTCAGACCGTTAATTTGCCGAAACATTAAGGGAAAATCGAACTTGATGACCTGAATTGCACCCGATAGTTGACCTAAAATTTGCGGAATTGACTGAAACTTTCCAAGCTTATATTAATACATGATAATCATTATATAGGGCCATATACATTTTATCGCTCTAAGTTATTTAGGTTTACAGATTGCGCTATTTTCAATGTTCGATTTCATCATATTACTATAAATATTTGCAAGCGTGGATTCATGTATATACCTTTCCTATTTCCTAGAATTTAGACTTTGATCGATATCATTAATTGACAAATTTGATATGAATTTCTTAAAACTGAATGCCGTATATACAATATGGATTCTATTCTACAGGATCTAATGAATTTTTATTTTGTTTCCACAGGAAAATAAGGAACGTCATATCAAGTGGATCGAACAAAGGAATGTGACAGGAATTTCCCGTAAAAGTAACGGAAATTCGAAGTTTTTTTTCGTGGTTAAAATGAGGAAACTAAGAATTAACGTGTTGATTTTTTACATCTACTATCACTTCCTGGAGACAGAATCGAGAGCAGTGCCTCGTGAGTAACAATGCGCAGATTTATTAGAGTTCAATATGAATTCATAATTTTTATTAATGTAAATTTGAATATATAACTTAGTGCAACATTTAAAAAGAGTCGTTTTGCATAATTCTTTAATGTGACATCAGTTAGATCGATATTTCACTACCAAGGGTAGATAATCATGACAACAGTGGGCAAAGAAAACACATACCCATTCCGTAATGAATGAACCGAAATTAAAGTTAATTTACTTGGAAATAGAAGTCCTAAGTATTCCATGAACTCATTAGCGATTAGCGATCCAGCGAACCAAAAGGTTTGAACACTAATATAATTCAGAAGGTTAGATCTAAATCTTAACGTCAAATCCAAAAACAGCTACTTACGCTCAATATTCGATCCGTACAGACAGGATTCACATCGATCATGACTATGTGGATCATCCACTGAATGATTACGTTAAAACCCCTTTATTACGCTTGTCTGCGGTGAATTGGAACACGATCTTCCATGGCTTCTGGGACCTGGTTTCTTGACCTACAAGATTTAGCGATTCTACCACTTCCATTGAGATCTTATCAGCCCAATTCTCTTATCGCATTCGGCCGAACTATTCTGGCGCAACCTTGTCCCTGGCAACTGACAGTTCGGGGAAAGGAAACAGCTGACTCACATGGGCAAACCGAGCTGTCTGTTCCGGTAGACTCATCTATAGCAATTTTGCATAAACCGAGCTATGATTTATCAATTAATTTAAGGAAAGTTATGATTGTACATAAGGAATGGTACAATTATGAATTTGAGCCACAAGCTGAGGTAATTCGTATATTGTCACAGACAAATTCAAACTTAAAATCAGGTAGATTCGTTAAGTTTTCTATAGTTTCTTATTCTTGTATTCCTTTTATAGGGTAAGATCGATAAAATCAATCAATCTGTGGGTGGCTCTATATGAGACCTATATCTGTGCGAAATATACCAATTCTATAAACGCTGTTAGTGTTAGAAAATCGTATCTTACAGAAATTATCTCTTATCTTACAGATAGTCTCTTATCTTATAGAAATTGCAATTGATAAAAAACACAATATAGGAGAATGTTTCCAAACTCAAGAATATCCTTTCTCAAAATGAAAATCAATAATATTATTTCTTTAATTTTCTTAGAAGGACTTGACTGATGATGTCGAACGTAGATTCTTGGAACGAGATTAATTTATTAATCTTCGAGAGGAATCGATAAAAAAATTCAAGCACGATATATAACATATAGCTTTCACTAATTTACTTTATCTTTAAGATTTGGGAAGATAAATGTATATATTGAGTTGATCTGAATTAGGGGAAATTTTGCATTACTCTTAGGCTCAACTGAAGGTGTACAAGCAAATATGAGAGATTGCATGAGTAATCGAATCAAATTCTGATAACAAAGTGTAAGATAAGAATGGAAACAGAGATGAAATCACTGATTGTAGAACAACATATAACATTCCTTTTCCCTTGCTGCATTGAAAAAATCGGTATCACAAATTAAGCATCTTTTTCCTCAAATCGCTGAATTTTAATTGAGTACAAAACCATGTTGAATTTACGACGGGATTAGTAATGATTTAGTTCATACATTATAAAAATATTTTCGCTGAGATATTCGTAAGATTTATATTATTTTTCTCTATAAATCTACGTAGAAACATGAAAAAGAGAAGGTTTAACTATGTGTAGATTCAAGACAATTTTTCTGAACTTTACAGTCATACACTACCAAGAAATGTAAAATCATAGTGGAATTTATCTCGAAAACAGGTTAACAGAATTGAATAATGCAACGCTTTTAATTCTTAGTGTTATTCTCCTAAGATACATACATCAAAACATTCTAAATAATTTGATTTCTACTTTTGCATCCCTTTTAAAGGATGAATATAGGTTCATTATTTAAGGTTATATGAATACTTTCCCACAAAAATAATAATGAAATTAGTAAAGAACAGTACACAACTTAAGATTCTTCTATCATAAATTTCAATACTACGCAATAAGTACACGTGGCAAGTGCGCTCATCTCAATAGTATAAAGTATTTTCTTAATTTCAGCACCTTTTTTGAAGACATGCCATAAGACGGATCCAAATCTTAACGACTGTGTGAGGGATTCTTTGGAAAGTCTTCTACCAAACCTCAAAAATGGTGAGTAAAGACCTGAGTATGTTATGGAAAATCAAGGATGAATGAATTAATACGAATTCCGCATATATGTATCATTCTGTACTAATATCATTCTGATTGATCATTATGAACTTCTACAAATGGAAGAATGATATTCTCAATTTTGATAGGAAACGATACAGATTCGTTTGTCTTTTACAATGCATGTATGTATACAATATGTGTAAGTATACACATTGTTTAATTTATAGATTAACAGTTATGATAGATATTTTATCTATATATAAACATCAAATGCAGTTTACTAAGAAGTTTAAAACAGGAATTTGTATATTGTACATCGGCCATTAAAAAAATTTGAAAAAGGTTGTTCCCGCCCGGGTTCGAACCGAGGACCTTCCGCGTGTAAAGCGGACGTGATAACCACTACACTACGGAAACCACATTCATGGGTAATATTTACCAATAAATCTAATTAGATTATACTTACGATTTAAGAATGCCATTCTTCCGTATAAAATGCGAAGCTAATGGTCTCAAATATATACTCTAAGGAAAATCAAAGGATTTATAATAAGTTAAAAAGATATAACATTCTATTGAGAAATTCTTCTATCTTCAGCTTTTACTAATGAGTGAAACTTCTTAATAACAATCTTCGGGAAATAATAGTAACTGGAATTATTGCAGTGTATAGCTATCATTGCGTTATTTATCACTTTGGAATTATCATTAAAAATACATAAACTTTAATATTATCAATATAATTCTATACTATTACAATATTACATTATTATTACATATTCATAAACACTTATAGCACTTATATCCGCATAAACACATTAATTATGATTCAGTGGCATAACAGCTACAAACTCCTCGTGAATTAAAAATCATACCCTTGGTTCCGCCATCATACCCTTGGTTTAATCAAGACCTGTCACGCTCTTCAGAATTGATTTAGTCGGCGCTTTGCATTTTACTCCTCATTACCGCACACGACAATGGCAAACTAAGTACGTCGGCGTATGATAATCGCCTGAGTTTGTTGCTCTTAATTGACCTTAGACTTCGATTCTCATCGTTTGAGCGGTTCAAGGCTCTGAATGACAGCGGCCATGAATTTGCACAACTCTTTGTCCAGTTCGTTCCCCTTTTGGTTTAGTTACAGTTGCTAAGCCGAAAATATACGGCAAATCAGTGGAACAAATCCTTCTCCTTGATGTGTCTTATGAGGCTTTTTAGTGAAAAAAATTATGCTGATAATAGAATCATAAATAATATAATAATTAATGTGATAAGAGCCATATGTTATAACACTGTAAAAAAAATTAGAAATGGGAGTATTTTAGAATTGATTTCTCAGCAATTAATTTAAATGAAACTTTAGGATGAATATAACGTATTAGTCATTTGCAATTAGATAGTTACGTAATATTCAACTTCAGCAGTGAGCGAAATTTCCCAAGAATGAAAATTATCACGGAAAATTTACTATTTAAGAATTTCTCAAATTCATTCGAACCATATCTGTTTCCGTAGTGTAGTGGTTATCACGTCCGCTTTACACGCGGAAGGTCCTCGGTTCGAGCCCGGGCGGAAACATGTTTTTTGATCAGTATTACCTCGTTGATGATAATTAGTTCAGTGCAGGTAAAGATTTTATTTTGGAATAATTGTCTTATTTACTAACTTCATCAATTTGCATCAAATAAATATTTTTTTAAAACTCAACAATATTTTTATAATTATCAATTTATATTGTATATATCTATGTATGAATATGGTAATGTCAGGGGGCGTAGCTCAGATGGTAGAGCGCTCGCTTAGCATGCGAGAGGTACCGGGATCGATGCCCGGCGCCTCCAAAGTTTTACAATTAACCTAAGAATTTCCTTGGCTACTTGGCAGTTTCGAATTCCATACCTGAAACTGAATTGAAAATGGTCCGGGGTTTTTTTAGTAAAAATATTTTACTGGCGTAACTTATTGCTTACTTATAGATGCATTTTTTCTAAATTGCAACTCTTGGGATTTTTTAAAAGAAAATAGACCACAGATAAAAATAAGGAAAACATAAGAGTTAGTATAGTTAGATGCTCAAGGTAATATCCAACAGTCGATCTTTTTACCCAAAAAACATTTATAAGGCAATTATCGATAGTCTTAAATTATATTAAACATATTTTCAACGTATGCGAACTGTATCTGTTTGTCTTTCTATAGAATAATCTACTCATTCCACTCATAATATTGTTCTTTCTTCAGGCATAGAGGATCTAGAGGTGCCACCGATTGATCCTCTGGCGGTTAGAGAGTTGAACTTGGCCCTTGGAAAAGGTGAGGTCAATCTGCAGGTGACCATGACGGAAGTGAACGTAAAGGGCTTAAGTCATTCGGAGGTCGTCTCGGTGAAGTGAGTATTCCGTGAAATTTGCATTCACGTGCTCAAAAGCTAAACGAGCATTTCACGCACCGACAACCACGTCTTAAGCACTTAGTTACGGATTAAATCTGCGGAAAATCTAAGGTCTAACATCTAAGAGATCCGCGGAAAATTAATCAAATGCCATTTAATAAAATTTTATCTTCTTGGACATTATGAAAGACTAAAATTAGGAAAACGATGCATTAAGCACCATTAACTGCTGGTAGATATTTATTTTTAAAAACCATTATTTATTTTTAATCTATATTTATATACATATCCATCTGTATATTTAGGTGTTATCATCATACGCGATGTAAAAAGAGGTTTTTTCTTTTCACATTTGAAAAGTAAATTTACGAAAGATGTGTATACATATCATTTTGTTCATATAACATTTGTGGTTCGAATGTGCAGCCTTCAATAGTATGTATTCGGGGCTACGTAAAAAATTTTAGAATTTCGTAATAACTATACGCATATGATATGTACGTGAACGATAAATATTAGTGAAATTCGTTCTATTTCATATTCCAATAATAAACGAGAAAATTTTATCGAAATAAAAGTACTAGTTTAATGAAAATCGTACATAGATTATACTGTTGACTAATTGGGAGGTTTTCCAAAAGGTTTCTCTTTCATCTAGGGCAAATAACAGAATTCTGATGTTGTACGTGTATCAGAAAACTATGCTGTAAACATTACCTCGATGTGTGAAACCTACTTGTAGTAATTTTGTTAATAATAATTCACTATTCCCTTAATACATTTATCTTCCAAAACTCTATCCTCATATTCAAAGAAAGAGAGAGTAAGGGGGATCTCAAATACTCCTCCCATGGGAAAGAGTTATGGAGATTTTGCTTCATTAATTCCCCAATCATGCACTTTAATCACAAAATTTGACAGGGCTAAGTCAAGGTCTTAAACTGTCACCCAAAAATATCCGAGACGGAATGTGCAGTCAAGAGAATATAAGACAATTAAGGGACTTTAAACTTTCATAAAAACCCTCATTAAAATCCCCAAATATATCACTTTAAATTTAATTGCAATAGGGGAATATTCCGTCTCAATTTTTGAGTTCATAAAAAAGAAAATTTAGTCATGCAGAAACTGCTAAAATTCGCTTTCTTAAACCTTAGTTCAATGAAAGAAATATTCCATTTAATTCAGTTGTCATAATACATTTACGTAACCATAGGAACATGAGAATAAATACAAAGAAGATAAAAAAAAAATCCACCCGAAAAAATATGAAACAGATACACCCAATGAAGTGGCACAGTTTATGTAATGAACTCTTCTGACACATGCAATGTGTTTTCACTTTTCCTCCTCATTATATAATGGACTTTTGTGTATATCCTTTTTATTTATTGCGCAACTACGAGTCACATAACGAGCCGCAATGTCCTCTGGCAATGTCCAATAACTTTTTTTACTTGTGTTCGGCTGGTTCGAGGGGTCGAAAACCTCCAGTCTTTCAGCGCGTGGGGTTCTTCCCACACTCAATTTGGCCTTCTGTTCTTTTTCTGAATCTAACTCACGTTTATTTTGATTTATTTTCATATCTAAGCTATCGAATCAATTGATGATGGGATGCTAAAGGTCTTTCTTAGTTTACTACGAAATTATATTGTGCGTATTCAATTCTAATACCTAGATGTAAGAGAGGTTCTACAATAACATACGTATCTCTATTGTAGCTAAATGATTTTTCTAACTGTTATAGAATATCTTATGGACTAATTCTACAATCTTACAAATGAATCTCCATGGCAAGAGTTACTTACATCCTGGTTGATCTAATGCATTCTGTTTTAGATAAACAACGAAAATCCAGGGCATTATTACTCAAAGAACAAGGAGAATACATAAACTAATACAAATCAAGCATAGGAATAACAACATCCTGTGGTAACTCTCCTTAAAACATTCAGATTCATAAAAAATGAATACGGGTTTTCGATTCAGATGCCTCCGTGCCCATCCTTTTGCGGTCATCAATGTCTGAAACCGTATAAATGTGTAAAATGAGGAGTGAACCGTGACCCTCCAAAAGCATAGCTTATGGGTCTTCCTCTGGAGTTGGGTCAGAAGGGTGTGATAATTGATTAACATTGAGCGGTTAGTAGGTCGGCATCCAGAAATGTCCTACGTATTCAACCTCCCACAAAGAGATCGATTCGGACTGTAATGATGTCATGGCTCATGAACTGAATTGGTTCCTTCTTTCGTAACTTATAGATGGAAGAGCTGTTATTTCTGGTTACATGTAGAAAACTGTTGAAATGTATCTAGCGTATCCGATTGCTATTAATGCCTGTGATTATGGGAAAGGTACTAACAGCTGTACGTAACCATGGGTATGATATTGAATGTAAAATTTGCGACCCAAACAAACAAATTTACTCTATCCCCTTCATCTTAATATACACGTACGTAGAACCATAGCTAAAATCTGATACCCGCAAAATGAAGATAGCAATGATTCCATCTTTGAATAACTAAGCCTCAACTCCATAACTGGAACGTTACAACTTCAAGAAGAAAGTAATACTCTCTTCATAAATTTGCTTGTAAAAAGGCCTTAATCAGAATCGTGATTCAGCTTTCCTTACACATCAGTGGGCTTAATAGATCCATGGAAAGGATGAAATGTTGAGTCATTAGAAGTAATGAGTTGAAGCATTCATTTTCGTCCTCGTGCCTCAATGATGCGATAAGTTTTACTAGTGAAGCGGTAAAGGGTTTTATTTTTACGTATTTTATCTAACTTGAGTCACTAAGGAGTGCGTTGATTACTGAATTATCAATAAACTAAGTATAACTATCGGCGTTGGACTGATGATTTTCACAACAAAGTAATAAGAAAATATGTTTTCTTGAATGTAAGACAGAAATTGTAGAAGGAGAGTAGTAAATTCTGAAAACTAATCTCTTTATACCCTATAAAAATACGTTAAATCATTTCTCAAAAAGTTTAGTAGTAAAGAATTTGGTAGTTTCCATAGCAATAAATCAAACATGAAATGATAAATGAATCTTTAAGAATGAAACTGAAACTTAAGATATAAGATAAGAGCAAGTTAATACCATCCATATGATTTTCTTTGGAGTGCATTGGTAAAAATAAATACATTCCGTTCCTTAATCACTTGTTACATGAGCCAGAAATGATATGATGAAAATCGGTTGTAAATGTTAAGAGACTTAATAAAGTAACAAAAAAGAAAAATTACATTTTTAATTAAAGCTCGATTTTCTTAGAATTGATGCACAGAGTGGTTAAAGTTAATATTCTCTTATCCTTCAGGACTAATGTGGAATACGGGAAGCTGGAAATATCCACAAGAACTCCTCTTCTGCAGATAACAGGTCTCTACAAAGGGGAAGGCGGTGTGGGATACTTTCCTCTTGAAGGACAGGGTACATTCAACGTTACCATGGGTAAGACATGTTTCACTCTTATACTTAAGAGTTTTTCTTTGAAAGGGAAATGAGTGGATATAATTATGGAAAATATACAGAATCACGTAAAAGCAATGCTAAAATCTCTCAAAAATATCTCCATCAATTCACAGGAAATTATTTCAGCTACAATACATTTTAATAATATTTCTTTCTTTTATAAAATTAAATTGATAAATTTAGTTTCGTTTTAGTCGTATCATCGGATAAACTACTCCAAGTCCAAGTTATGTTAAGCAACTTTTTTTAAATGTTTAACTATCGCATTTAAATTTTCTTCATCCAATTCCTTTTTATTGGAAGTAATTTAGGGACATTATCTTATTCTTTGCAATGAGATAATCCTTTTTAACTATATTCCATTTGGTGGAGGGCTATTCTTATCTTTTTCTATCCTTGTCTCGCAATGTCTCGGGGCTTATATCCTTAATCATTTTGAAAGTTGTTGCTAAAAGATGGCATATTAAAGTACTAAACTATGCAATTATATGTAGATTATGGATAGCAGAATTATGGCTTTCAATTTAAAATATCTCTTAGGCCAAACATTTCTCGCGGAGACCGTATATATACTTCATCCCTCATATTACCAGATGGATCTCATTCTCCTTGTTTCTAATCCTTTGATTTTCTAATAATTTTCAATGATTCGACGATAAATTCCAAACCGAATCAATATTGGATTTAAGGGTTATTTCCTCCATACAGAAATGAAGATGATTAAAAAAATCAACTCTATTTACTGAGGAGATATGGAGAAATCCTTTGAAAAACGCAATATGCAAAAACAGGAAATGCACACAATGTTTTGAAACGATTTTACCGCTGAATTACGATTAATAACACCCAAGAAATTCAGGTCGAATCAACAAGTGATATGTCTCTGATAACAGGCTTTCTGAGACCTGAGCAGAAGAGATGCAATTAGATGTTCCAGACTCTCATACCCAATGACTATCACTTGTTTGAGTTATCACGGCTTTCGTAACCGCAATTTCCGGTTGTTAACCATTATCAGTTCACCACAAATGGGTTGCTAGGTGCTAAAAAGTGATTTTAAAGCCCTCATATGAAACGTAAATATTAGTTTGATTATCGGCAACAGATACAAAAAAACCAGGATTTCAACTGCAATACCAGCAATCCTCTAAAGAATTCCTCCGAGCTCATCGGAGATTAAAAAATGTAAAAAGATACTAATTCTTTCTGTCCAAATGAACATGACACCTAACATAAGTTCCAAAATTAGAGATCAAATCTAATAAATGTATATTAAAAAGGAATTAACGATTCAGCAGCACTACCCGTTTTAAAAAAGCGATATCTGATCTTATAAGAAGTAGACTTAGCTAATAATTGGCTCCAGATAATCAGAACGTCTTACTAATGTTTATACGATATATAATTTATTATCTGCAACAGACTATGATTCCAAGATGGCAGGGCTATCTGCCGCTGAATTGCTTAAATATTATCTATAGAAACCTCTAATATGTCGAACCTTTATTGTAACTGTACCTACTTCCTTGCGAGTTCATTTTTTTCCTCGCATTTTGATCACTTTAACTCATAAAAGGATTTTAAGTACTTATAAGAGATATAGATGCTCCTATCTTGACAAATGATTCTTACGATATGGAACAATACGTCATTTTAAACGGTATTTACAGAAGGGGATGAATACTCAATAGGGAAACGTTGCTTTCTCAGATTATAAATGGTCTTACGCTGTGTCTAGACAAGTGCATTTCCTCATTTAGCTTATAAAACTAACAGTTCGCAAAAGCAGAATGATTTCATCATCTTGAGTTAGGTTGAGACGCATTTCAGTCGTAAAGTTTTTTATGGCTGGGTTTGTTTTGATTATCAGAATTTAATCGTTTTATTATGATTTCTTCTATTTTAGTTCACAAGCAGTATTGAAAGATAACAATGTAACATTTTCACGTAATAAAAACTCTCCGGGACATTATTCTGAGAGAACATCGCTCAACAATGATTCTTATTCAAACAAATTATTCATTCATTATTGGGCATAGTAATGAATCAAAGTTAAATCAAACAAATGCGACTCACAAGTATGAAGTAAGAGAAAGAGTATGCGATAAACTTGTATGTGAACAGCAGGCGGCCCTCCAGTATCAGCCATTCGACAACCTTCGGCATGTGTGCTTTATCTTTAGAGATACACGAGGCGAACGCATGGCATCTACAGCGGGCTTTTCAAAAACATCGTGCCTTGTCTGGACTTCCAAATACTCGGCAAGTGATGGCAAAGGTGCAACAAATATTCTATGAAATAGCGAGAGACCTCAGAAACGCATAATGTCACGATTCCAATTGAGGAAGTTTTACAGAAGGGTTCTTAGAAACGATGACGACATTTCAGAGCCGCTTCTCACAGTTAATACATTTTTTAGATAATGAATAAGGAAAGAGAGAGAGAGGAGTAAAGTTTCAGAATAGCAATCAACTTCTAATAAAGTATTTCCCTCCTTTAATACAGAGACTATTTAATGATGTCAATGATGTACAAAGTACTTCCTTATCTCACTAGAAACGTACCTATATTTATTAATAAAATATATATTACTTTATACCTAAATAGCCGGTTATATTACGTATAATTTGGTACATAGATTTAACTTGTATATTTATCTTTGGGATTTTACTGGTTATATGGAATATATATCGTCCTTTAACTATTCTCAAGAGTAGAATACTTTTTATTTTTCCTACTTCCTCATCAAGTTCTAACAGAATTTACCTTTCTCGAAGTTTATATTTTCCCCATCTGCGTGTTAGTAATTGTTAGAATCAGCATTCATTGCTTCCAAATCCCTATACTTATTTTGCACGAAATGTTTATTTCTGTTCTATGATGTAAGATGGCAGAGTTTTCTAAAAATATGAACTTGGTTTAATACGAAAACATTGATCGCCATCGATCCTTAATGCGACAAGAATTAAATCAGCAGTTTACACGGAAGCCTTTCAAAAAAGGAGGGCATGGAAACTTTTACCTTGAGCATGCATATCCTAGATGCAGACAAATGAAGGCTCATACGAAAATAATCAATAGAATTTTCCTTTTTTAACATTTTGGTAATAAACCAGATATATATATATATAATAAACCATTCCATTAACACATTTCACAATAAAGATATAGCAAAATATATATACTTACATCCAGCAGTAACAAGAGTATCCAAGCTTCCTCAGGTGTTATAAATCCATTAAAAAAGCAGGTGGATCGTGATCGTATAAAAACGTACGTAAATTCACACGTAATCCTTTCCCGCTCGTCCAACGGTCGCGCGGACAATCCACGAACGAAAAACTTCGCAGCACAGTAATTTCACTTCACCTCCAACTTCCTAATGTAAGCGCACCGTAATTGTCACAACGCGACACCCTTCAGAATAGGGTATTTCGACGACCTTTTGAACCTCAGGAGGAATGCTCTGGGGCCTTTGGAGTAAGCGGGCCCGAATTCCCTCTCTGCTCGTCAAACTCTCCCCTGCCTGAATGGATGCGTACGTTGCACTGAAAAACGTCCCTCGGGCGGAGTGTGGGGAAGTGAAGAGAGGGGTAGCGACTAGTCGAAAGAGAATTGTCCTGCCATTATCGCGGGCGGTCATGAACTACCGCGAACGCGTGTTTCGACATCGTGTGATTCAGTGGCGGGGAACGCTTTCGCGCTTTGCGTTCGGCTGCAGTGGGAGACGAAGAGAAGGGGAATACGCAGTTGCGACTATGCAAAGCGGAGTAAACAGTGAAACGCCCGAAAAAAACTGTGATTTCATTCACAAACATGAAACGAATGACGCTATGATATTTTAGCATTTACTCACGTACTGATCTATATTTACTTTCCCGTTAAAGACGACACCGTAACTCTCCTAACAAACATTTTTAATCCGGTTGTGTTGAGATGAATTAACGGTGAGATTGTTGCGTCGATTTTCAATTAAGATTCTCTATTCTTCTCTTCTGAATCAATCATCCAACAATTACGGTTTCATAGTTGTATAACGATAATTCGATTCATCCATTGTTGTGAACAATTTGTAAATACAATACTTACCTAGAAGGTTAAGATTTTGTTGAAAGAGCGCAGGATGAGTGATCGATAAATTAATTTATTTGAAATAATTTATTTTAATTTATACATAACTAATTGCTTATTTAGATAAAAATTACATTTGATACTCTAATAATACAATGGCGAATACAGATATACATTTACATGGAGTCCAGAATTGTTATAACATAATATTCTTACAATATAATAACGATGAAAACTTAAATGTTTTGTCTTTAAGCCCTGTAAATATCATTATACTAGTTTGAATTTATTGTAAATATTATATGTATAATATTATTTCTCTCTCTCTCTCTCTTATAATGGTTATGTGTGATGTTATTAGCTTGGAACAGATTACAATCTTATCACATCGTGTGATACGTATTTCATCATAAGGGCGTGAGAATCCAATCCTATTGCCGCTATAGGCCTCGAGATAAATTTCTCACTAAGAAAGTTGCTTGGGTTAAAGCAGAAATGAATTTCAGGTTTAAAATACCGCAAGTAATGTACGTTTGAGATCTCATTCATAGTTGCTCATTAGGATTGCCTCTTCAAGAAAATTCAAATGGACTCAAAAAGGAATTACGTTGCTTTCTAGGAAATGTAAGTTCTCAGAAGAAGGGCAATAAATCATAATGACATGAATGGGATTTAAAGCCAGGCCTCTCACTTTCTAAGAAGTAAGGCTAACATATTCTAATGGAGTCCATGCTTTCCTGAAATATGCACCTTTCCACAAACTCTTATGATTGAAATCAGTCAAAAAAATAAAGCGAAATCTGTCTGTTATTTAGATAATCCTTTCAAATAGAATTTTACGTAATATCGCAAATTACATATAAGCTTATTTAATAAATAAACTATGGCAGAAATTTGGTTTTGTAACACTTCTTTCATTGATGTCATCTCTTCCCATAAAAGACGAAGAAAATTTTTAAAATAATGATACCTTCCGCCATTAAGAAAAACAAACTATACTCTTAAATTTCGCATTGTATTGAAGCTGACATAGCTTTATCAGGTGTATATGATCTCGGTGCTACAATCGAAAATAAAGCTACAAATATACGAGATAAGATAATAAAGATGAATAACAAATTTTCATGGTCAATAATGAAAATTTAAATCCGACATAGCTTACGAATTTTGCATGATGTATTTTCAAGCATCAAAATACTTTTAATGAGAGTATGGAATAATGAAAAACTTTGTTGTTTCTTTTAAGTATATAAATTTTTTCATTACTATGGCTCTCCACGAAGTTATGCCTTCTAATATTCATTTTAAATGTATGGAAAACTACGAAACCTTTTATTTTAAATGATTCGATTACATATTTAGATTTATAAAGATCGATATTTATATTAGGTTACTCCTAAAATACAGATTTTAAAGTGATGTATCGTAGAGTGAGTTGCGGAAAGCTACATATATCTTTCCATGACCGTATAAGACACCTATAAATCTATCTTTTAGAATTTATAAAGGGGCATTGACACGGAGTTTATGACCTCTACCTGCATCAGCTCTGTCATGCCATTGAATGAATCTCGCTAATATATTTTCTCACATCTATCTCTTGTTTTTATCGACCCATCAATCTGACAACGGTAGCCATAGAAACGAGTTTCATATAATCCAAAAAAAGGATAAATAAACACACAAGTCTGGTTTTACAGCTGTTCACAGATCACATGCTATCGTCTCAAATTCTCAGAACCTTCCGATGTTTAGCGTAAAGTGAGAATTTTTGCCATAATTATCTAGTAGTTTTATTTCTCGGAGAGATGAAAGTTACTTCCTCTCGCTTATTTGATCGATACTTCGCATAGTAACAGTGTTTGTTCTTTTTTTAACTCTTTCACAAAACTTTCCATGAACTCTGACCTTTCATTTAAATTTCCTTCCCTAAAAATGTCATCGACTACCAAAATCTATTTATATAGACTGATTATGATTTTTTTCTTAATGAATATTAATTGGTGAAACGATCTGATGAATAATATTAATGTATTTATGCTCTAGCTGTTGTAAATTCTAACTATTCCTTTAGATTTTTTTGTTTTGTATGCTTGAATTGTGTAAATTCTTATCCTTTCATGTACTTTAGCAATATTTCTTCTCTATTTTAAATTTAAATGGCATGATGGTAAACTTAGATAGTAAATTATCGTTTTGATAATAAACCACCCGAATTTCAACGATATATGACAAGCTTTTGACTGTGTAAATTTTAGATAGAAATTTTCTTCAGAAGTATATTTCGACTACCCTATTAAAGTTTATATTTCTTTTACCGAATCATTAATATCTTATTAGAAAATCCGAAATTTCTTACGCCGATTGAATAGCATTTAGCCTTTCATGAATCTCGTATTTTGACAATTGATTTCGATTAATTTTCATATTCAGTTTTTTAAATATCATTCAGCTCAAATAAGATTATCCTATCCTCTACTCATATGATATTACACTATGATGGAAACATCCGGTGAGAATTCAAGCTTTAGTTTTTGTAACCGGACTTCATCCTCTAAACCGCAGTTACCATCTTCTGCACTGCATCCCTTCCGCAGAACCTGGACTTTAGTTAGCCTATGAGTACATCCGGCAGTGTCTGGACACCGCGATCTTTCCTTCCTTCCTTCTCAAACCAGAGGAATAGAAATCCCCTCAATGTACCCACGCAACGACGTGTGTCACGTCTCTGTTTCGCAAACCATTTTCTAGGATTAAATCCTCATCGAGGAGACTATGATGTTTTCCTCTCTGTCACTTTCAGTTGACGTCACTTCCGCTTGGATGGTCTATTACCGCGAGGTGCCACTGCCGTCATCCACTCCGGGGGATGCAGATCAAGGCGCCTTAGGAATGGAAGTGGAGACATTCGCTTTAGACGTGATGCCTGCTCAAGTGTCCTACTACTTCGACCGCTTTCTGGACGGCGACAACGGATTGGGTGAGGGCCCCTAAGTGAAAGGAAGCTCGTGTTCAGATTGATTGGACATGACGTTGATCGAGAGTTCCTTTCACTTATCGATTCGAATCGTCAACAATACGAGTTTTGATTTAATTAATTTAAACTCATTATTACATTAAAAATGCCGGGCAATAATCGAATGAACGGTATTCAACCATACGGGTCATTAATTAAATTTACATAAATTATGTGTTTTCCTTCGCTGAATGATTTCGGTTCCTATGCTTTACCCGATGTTAAATTTAATCTCGCTCATAACATCTTCCCTTTTGCAATCAATCAATACTCAAAATTAAATACCTAAAAAATTGATGATAAGATAAATTTTACCTCTTTCGCGCGCGCTTACCTGATCTAACACCAACTATTGACAGAAGACCTCAAATGCGAAGTATAGATATAGATAAGAACAGATACGGATTGAATATCCTATGAATCACTACATCATGTGTTACTCAATAGGGTTGCATTACTTCTCTCTGGAATCAGAGTAAGCAAGACTCATCTAATCATTCCCACTTGAGTGAGTTTATTCTTCAATCAATGTTGTACCTACAAGAAATTTTTTCTTGAGCTCGGAAATTCTCTTTCCTTTAGAATGAAGCTTTTATATACACCAAACATTTTCTTATTCCTTGCGTTCATCAATAATATTTTAACTATATCTTATGGCTCGTTATTACGAAGTTTTCCGAAGTACTTCAAGTTATAAATAACGTATAAAAATACACGTATAAAAATTTTCACAAAGGAATAAGTTATATGAAAGGTTAAACTAAAAATCTATTATTATAAAAGAGGTTATTTCTCTAGTTCTGTTTATTTTACGCCAAAACTGCTGATGGTATCTATATATATTTAAGGAACATGCAAAATATTGTAAAGATATTAGAGAAAATCAATGAGATGCTTTGAAAAATGCATAAAATCATCATAAAAATCTTACGTAATTCACCGTGAGATATTTCTTACGTATTAGAAAATACTGATTATATAAAACTCTAAGAACAGCATACGTATTCAGAAATTAGATACGTATAAAAATAAGGATTACAATGAAAATTGGAAATTAAAAAAAATCAGTGTAAAAGATGACTTCCCGCGAATCGATAATTTTCCAAATATTAATATTCCAAATTATATATTCTTCCTAAAAATGGAGTAAATTTTAATTCTTACGATGATTATTGAATTATTGTGGAGGATAGGCTGAGTGAAAACGAACCTCAATTGTTTGAAGTAAGGAATATTAAAACCACTTTTTCAAACAAGTGTTTGCAGGATCCCACGTTCCTTAGTTCCAGGCTCTCTTTACATGTTTTCATTTAAGAGTGATGCGGTCTTCTGCATATTATCCTTTTTTATCTTTTCCCTTGAACCAAATCCTTGACCTTCCATCCACCAGCATGTTTTTCTTCTTGCGTACGCATCCCCTATCTAATTTCCCTCCTTGTTTTATACACCCTTCTCTATAGGTACACATTCATCTCCTTTTTGTTGTCTCTTCTTTTTGTGTTGTTTTTATAATCCACTTTTTACGCTTGATAACGTCTTTCACTTTATAACCCTTGCTTGATAAATAGAATGAGTTTCTCCTATTTTATAGAAATAGATGAATATTATTTATAACTTTTAGCTATTTCAACATTGTGGTTTATTGTTTTTTGAAATGAAATTTACTTAAGTTTAAATGAATATCGATTCTTAAACCTTCGTAATCTCATGCAATCTAAATTCATAATTTTTATTTAAAATAATCTAATATTCTCCATATCAGTACTATAAAATAATCACATTACTGTCGTAAAACTTTTATGCAATTATAATATTATCATTGACGAACTATTAGTTGTAATATATGGACGAACTTATCCTTATTGCATGAATAATAGCAAAATATATCGGTGTGAAAAAATGTACAAGTCAATCCTTGTTAAATTTTGCGGAAGTTGACATATTTTACTTTCATTCCTATAACTATCATATTGTTTTTATATTATGTCTAATACAGAGGTAAATATTAAGCACATTTTAGATTCTACTTAGACATTTGCTTACTTCTACTTTACCCAATTTAAAATCCCTCGAATTCCCATCTCGTCTTATCTATCTTGCCTTATACGCTATATAAAAATCTGTAAACATTTCGGTATCAAATGAGCGATAGAATCAAAATCAAAGCTTATTTCGAGATGGAAATAAGCAAAAAAATTTGCAAACATATTTCTGAATATGTAGGCTAAAATTTCATAGTATCATATGGTCAGTTTCCAGCGAAAGAAAACCTATAATTTTTTTCCTTTAATATTCAGTAGAGAAGAATTCAGATCGCTTCTGTGGTCACGCCTTGGGCAAATCGCGGCGAATGTTACGTGCGAATTTTCAGGAAGCTCTCCCATCAGAGGAGAGAGGGGATTCCCAAACACGATTGTTGGCATTGAAACCTCATGCGCGTCACGTCCTAAGGATCTGCGATATTTTTTTGGGGAAGGATAGGCGAAGGGCGGCCAGACGGTCGCTGGGGGACGGGGTTTGCTAACACAGCGTATGCGTCTGGCAAACACGCAGACGAACAACGCACTCATCGTAATAGAGCCATATAGCCCGAATTCTTTCGTTTTTATTGACGAAATAAGGGACAATTTGTAGACCTTCGTTTAGATGGACGAAATAAGAGATAATTTGTAGATCTTTGTACTATTCGTGCTTCTGGGTTAGTGATATAATTATGATAATTATGAATCGCGTAAGAAAACAATTACAATTTGTAAACATGAAGGATAATTCCGCTGTAAGAAGGCGATAAGGATAAATTCATCGAATTACGTTCTTTCGCCACCTGTGGCTTTTCAAGATCACGATGAGCCCGTTACAAATCTAGATTTCATATAGATTCCGTACATATTTGATGGATAAATGTATGATATGGACAAACAAGAGGCTACTCTGTTTCTCAGTGCTGTAATAGGGATTCGAACCAAGTATAGCTACATCTATGCCCATTAGTAAACCGGATTGTGGATTATCTATCAAATCTTTTTATTGAGATAATTGTTATTATTAGGTTAGATAACATCGTGGTGGTTTCATGAATATAGAGTATCCATGGAACGATCAAAATATATTTTTATTATTTATGAATATTGTTCCATGGATAATATAAATACACAATACTCCCTACCGAAAGTCGATAGCCCTCAGAAGTACCACTGAAATTTTCCTCAAACCTCAATCAAGGCTTGTTTGCGGCATCAAGACCTCTTTAAGCCTCTTCCGTCACCAATTCTTCCTAAAGACTCTCCATCTCATGCATAATGGGGCCGTTTCTGCCAAGTGACGTAATAATCGAGGTTCAAGTTCAAATCCTCTTTAAGAGAACGAATAGAAATCGATGCGAATGTCTTTCAATAGACCCAAGAAAGGCCGTTGAAGAAGACGAACTGCTAACTCTTGCAATGAATCGCCGTTGAATGAACCTTACCCGGCGATATCAAAAACACGGTCACGTACGTAACGAGCGACTTTCATCATTGGGAGTGACGAGGGGCGTGCACGGGGACACGGAGACACGGGGACACGCTTTCCGTTAGGGCGTATTGTTTACCCCGTTCCTTCAAACTGTTCCCCTTTAATTCCCTTTCTTTAAAAGCGGTTAATGGGTGGGATATGATTGAGTAGTAATGGGTGACAGACGGCGTGACGACAACTCTGAGATAGTTCGGGTGGCTGGGGTTCGACCGATTCCTTTGTCTATATAAACACTTAGTGAATATATTCATGGAGTAGGTCGAAGTTTACTTTGTTCGTTCAGTATGACTCACTTCTGAAATGCGTGGTTTGAACTCGTCAGATTTATTAATGCAGTTTTTGTTCAAGATATCTGCTGTTTTATGAGGAATGTTTTAGCCGTAGCAGGAATTCTATGTGGAATGTTTAAAGACAAGTATCTCACGCACGTAGACACGCACCGTTTCGAAAGTTATGTACCTTCCTAAAAATGGTTGCAGTTTATTCCTATTGGTACATGAAAGAGAATTATAAAGTTTGCGTTTTATTTTTCTAATTTTTGCAAAAAAATAATCATACTTTGGAGCTATAAGTTATTCGTTATTTTAGATTAAATCGAATAAATTTGAAAATGGTTATTAAATTCATTAGCAAAACCCTCCAAGTGTATACTCTTCCTGTAAAGGGAATATCCTTTGAAAATATCCTTTAAAAGCAACGAATTATTTTAGGCTAAAATTCACAGTTTTAATTCGTTTCATAACGTACATTTTGGAATGAAATCGTGTATTGTAATGATAATCAAACTTTTATTTTAGTAATATGAAAATGAAAAAAAATACTCTTCGTAGCGAAAGATCCAAGCAATTTTAATATCGCAAAAATGAATATAATTCAGAACTCTTGATGTTAAACTTTTGAAAGATGATTATGATGATGATAACAATCTTATTATATAAATTTGCGCGTATTATATATTTGATGGCTTGATCGGGAGCCAAGTTATCGAATAAGACTGATTAAAGTGAATTATAAGTAAATTTAATTTAAAAACTAATTAATTAGTCCAGTTAAAATTAACTTGTTTAATATTTTGCTGATGTTGATTGTTGCAATGATTTTTAATGAAACAATCCTTCTACAAGAGATGCAATATGGTCAATGCTCATCTGATAGATTTCTCCTCGCAGACACTCTAGACACTCCAATTATCTTATTATCACCAAGATATCCTCTTTTCCCTGAATCTCCTCAGAAGACGATCGCAGATACATAAAGATTGCCGGCGACCAATGTCCAAGGGGCAACTCAGTGTAACAAATGAGTGACTGTGTTCAGTTCAATCGTAATATTTATTCGAGGAACGAAGAGAAACCAAACAAGTGAGAGACGAATGCAAGGGTCAAAAACGGAAGAGAACAATGCATTTGTGATTCAGAGACCAAAGAACCATAAAGAATGACCTAATATTACCGAATATATGCAGTAGGATTGGATTGTATATGTAATAGGATTGTTAAATACCTACGAATAGTAGTTCAACTTGTAATAATTGATTTCAGGACTTTAATTTAAATGTATTGTTGTATTGAATTGTAATGTTGATGAATAACTCACCAACTTACTCATTAACAACAACAATACCAATAACGAAAGCTCATTGTTTGGAATATTTTGAGAGTATCGACCGGTCGTATTTATAGCTTGCTCGGTTGCTTTTTCAATTAGCGGTAACTTGCTAACAACTTTCGCCTAAAACCGTGTTCACGAATGCTAAAAAGAACATATTCAACCTAATTGAGAACAACGTGCTAAAATTTTCTGACCACGTAAGTTCCATAAACAAGTGATTATCGAACAGAAATATGAGAAGAATTTTGGTAAGAAAAAAAGCTAGATTGTTTCTCGATAAATGGAAGTTAAATAGTATGCAGCTAAATGTTATCTAACCACGCATAAATTATACTAGACATTTTGCGAGAGAAAATTCCATATCTCTTTTTTACGTAAATGATTGATATAAATATGCAAGGAATTCGCTCCACTAAAATCAATTCCTTGCTATCCTTCAACTATTAACTGAGTTGCAGAAACACAAGGATATTCAGGAAGGACATGGAAAGTATTTTTGCTAGATGGTCTTTATCTGAAAACATAATATTTCAAATCATTTGATCTGTAAAAGTATCAAGAATTATAGAATTAAATCAAAACGAGTTCAAAATAATTGTTATTCATATAAAAAACTCATTCCCCATCCCACTAGCTTCTCTACTGTCACAGTCACGTATTTGTCGGTGGTAAAAGTAAGGGAATGGAACTTTGTATCTAGGCTTCACCGAAAGAAAGGAAAAAACTTCTATTCACCCATCGACGCACCGAAGTAGGAAATAATAAGTTAAATACGATGAAACGAAGGGGAAATGCGTTAAAAAATTTTATTTTTGACGAAAAAAAAACCCTGCTATGGTTGTTAAATTTCGTCGAACGATAGCCATTCCCATACAAGTATCAATGAAAATATTGGTGCCTCATATTGACTTGCTACTTGGTGCCTTCTCCAAACCATTTTTAACAATATTATCGAAGCATGTGACAGGAAATTCTGGAGGAGACTTTCCCATCACGGGACTCTTCTTATCTGTGATATCTCGCGCTCTTTCTGTTTGCACTTGGCAACTTTTCGTATTCAATCGTGGATAATGTTTATCTCCACCGAATAAAAAGTACTACTATCTACCATAGGATGCGACTTGGCACAAGATATAGAAGGCTTTTGCGAGTATGTGCGCGTATCCATTGTGGGAACGTCACCGGAAATGAAGTTGGCCATTGAAAGCGTGCGATGGTTTGAATTGAACCTTCTACGAACGTTAGCCGCAGGATTTTAGTATACTATATACTATAATATACTTGGTTTCTTGTCAAGTGTAATTTGTGTGGATTGATTCAGTAAGCCACCGTGGGGCTAATGGAACTTGGCGATGTTTTGCTTTAAATACTCAAAGATATTAGTAAAATACTTGTTTAATGATATGCATACTATAGGAGTTCATTTTATTGATGAAAAAACGTCTACTTGTTCACTAATTATAATGAACATTATAGTAAAAGTAAAACATATGTAGTAAAAGAATATACTCAGAAAGTTCAGTTCGATTGTACGTTTTCGTGTTTGTGTGCGCTTGTGTTTTCCACATCGAAAGAAACAGAATGTTTTTGAACTGAAAAGGAAACTATCGGACTAATGTTTACCTTTTATAAGGCTCAATTCTTACATAGTATTCTTTCGTACCTCATACAATGTATTACTTCATCGCCTACTGAGTCAATTATGAAATGTTTGGGAAATTTAATTTTGGATATTAGATTCTACTTTAAGCCGCAGTATTTCAACGAAAAAATGATGGGTCCTTCCTAGGCAATGAAATATTACGTTATGGATTTTATTTATACAGATGATATTTTGCTGAGATTTGAAAATTTCATGAATTGTCACATTAGCAGGGAATAGGCTCACTTCACTGCTAATCATTAAGTAATGGCAACGGACTACAATTGTCTTTCGGGCGTTGTCAACTAAGGTCGTGGAAAGGATTGTGTCACCGTAGCACGCTATCCACACGTTTCACTGTATCTTTTGAAGGAGAGGTAAACAAAAATACTCGTTCAAAGTAAGGAAGGCATATCATATACATCCTCACGTCTTTTCCGACATATATGTTTGCATTAAAGTTTCGTCTCAAACTATCACATTATTTATGCCGCAAGTTCATAGAGATTAAATCGAAAGAAATACTTATCTTCAAAGACTATCTAAACTCGCAGTATAATCAGCTGCCATATTCTTTTGCAGAACTTAATCTGCTTTGATATTTGTACAAACTTTACTTACAAAAAAACACAATAAAATACTGAGATCGTGGCCTATTAATAGTTATCAAGGGGTTAATTTACTAAAAAAACTACAAGTGAGTTGAGTTAGAGAGCTTTGAAAAGAGTTTAGTTAAAGAAAATTGAAATAACAATCTTGTTTCCTAGCAATTCTACAGAAAATACAGTCAGACATTGAGTGCTTCGTTGAAACAGCGTTGCTCTCTAGGACGTGGATGACGTTTGCGCAACTGCTTGACACCGACGGAGAATGTCTCGCTTGTTTACTCATTAATAAAATCCCCCTCCTTTTTAAATTGTTCTTTGACTAAGCCAGTGGAGCGTACTAACCTATTTTCTCTTTCCTCCGCACTCGGCGCTGGCCTCGCATGCGTTCCTACGTTCCTGCCACCTGCAGGGAAAGCGGCCAATTCATTCCTCAATGAGAACGCGCACGAAGTCTTCAATGACGTGAAAGGACAGCTTCTGGAGGAACTCGGAAAGGCTTTCGCAGGCATTGCTAACGCCTTCCTCGTGAACTTTCGCGAGGAACAGCTGTGGAAGCCATAGCAACAATAGAGCGGGAAAGTTGTTGACTCTTGGGAGCTGGTGAAAGTTCGTTGTGCATCAGACGCTGTGCTATCTTCGGAAAGGAATTTTTTTAATAATTGAATTAATATGGAATTAGCTTACATATGCCTTTCCCACCAAGAGGTGAAGTGCGACTTAAAATGAATAGGGCAATTTTTGTACTAATTCTTAACGACAAAGTTGTTCCAATAACACGAGTTACAATGTAACAATGATATGATTCAGGTGGCTGCAATTATTCATGTATGTGCATAATTAAGTGCATTGTTCTTATCTAACTAAAATCACTTCCTTTACTCATATAAACTATAGGAGTATAATATTCTTTAGTATTGAATTATTACAAATCTAAATCCATTAAGATTCAAACATATCAAGTGATTAGCAGCTTTATCGAGGTAATCAATCATTCAGGATAAATAAAAGTGAGCAGGAGTCAACCAAATAAAATTTTATTTAAATATGTACTCACAGTCCTTCATATTAAATATTAATAAAATAAAATGAAGAAATGGTGGTGCAGTCCAACATGAGGAAAAATAGAGGAAATTATTCCAACGACAGACGCTGTACCCAATAGTAATCCTTATATTGGCAATGAAATGAAAGAGCGAGAGATGAAGTCGGTTTCTAAGGTGAACTAAATATTATTAAGATACTGTTAGATCTCTATGAGAAACAGACGTAAAAGATTTTGTTTGTTAATGTGCAATCTTCCAACAGAAATACAAATTATTTCCCCAGAAAGTAAAGACGGAATGTATACGTACCTAAGCTTGGAGGTTTTGGATTATCGTTAATGTGTTAATTGGAGGTGATTGAAGCAAATAATAACTTAATTAAATTAACCAAGTCAAGTGTGGAAGGAAATATATCAACCGCGTCCCAGTTATTCTTTCACGTAGCTAATTTGAATGAAAGAACCTTTTAAAGCTTTCAGTATCGAATCAGAATAGAATACTGTTTTGCCCGAATAAACCTTAACCAAGAGAAATGTAAAATGAGAAGTGCTTTTCATGTGTGCTCTGAATCTATGAGTTTGAAGTAGAGATTGAGAGTTAAATGAATGAAGAATGAGTTCGTTGAGAAATGTTGGACTTGCAAATACAAGTACTTTGGAAGTTTACGCGGCTCAAAACCTACTGAGCATGATACAAACATGGTTTCACATCATGCACGAACCGCAGAAGGATCGTCAAAGCGATCTTTAGAGAGTAAAGCACTAATTCAGGAGCAGCGCATTAGGCATATTGTACACAATTCTGATCCCGTTCACTAGTAACGAAACAGCGAAATATCCAGGATCAGTGTGTCACTAAGTTCATCAACGTCTCGAATGTTAAAGGATCACGTAGGGGCTTCTAATCACGAAACCCATCCACGATTCACTGTTGTCGACTCGCTTGGTATTTTAGAATGGCCACCAAATACACCTTAAAAGAGTCCTCCAGTTCACCCTGAATGCACCCTTCCTGGTACTCTTTGACCACGGGACGAGTCCCGCGTTTGCTGTCAAGGTGACCACGTAGAAGAACCAATACCGGAAGCAGGAGAGCGGACTTCTGGTGGATTACTTAGGAGGTACTAGCTGCACGTAAGGCACGGAAGCTATAATCTGGTTTCCTATGAGCATCACGATCTGTGCCATGGCTTCGTTCAGTCCACCCTTGAGCTCCCCGAAGACCTCCCTCCAGTTCTCGTTCAGGAAGATGTTCATCTGTTTACCTGTGTTAGTAGAGTACACACGTTATTTCAATGCTTTTATTTTCATCAATTGGAAGTCTCTTGACCTCAATTGACAGTGTCACGATAAGAATGCGCTATCGGTAGTCTATTATTTGCCATATGTCCCGACTACACTAGTATGTCAGCTGTTGAAGGTTTAACCGGAGTATTTCCTAGATCGAGTCACAGAAGCGTGACAGTAAGACTGTGCGATGACCGTGACTACGTTTTCATTTTCGAGTCTTACTTTTTACCAATGCTAGAATATAAAATGTTTATATATATATTTTTTTAATTTACCCTACGACTGTTCAGCTCATAAAATACTTCGATGTATCTTTTACAATTATTTCGGAGATTGAATCATTACAAAGGGCAACTGAATCGGTGATAATCCTTAATCTACTTATATTGACCGTCACGTAAAAAGTAATCTCACATAATAATGTATTATTTTAAGTAAAGCTTTTATGTAAGGAAACCTTATCAAAATATCGACCGATTATAAGTGAGCGTTAAAGACCCTATTTCATAGTTCAATATTCATATAGATCAGCTATAATGGATGAAAATTAAGCTTTGTGTGAAGAAAAGCGTTTCTTTTATAAATATTATAAACGATCTTATGAAATAAAAAGTATTGACTTACGAAACGAATTGTTTTTACGCCTAATTATTAACGCAATAATGTTTGAAAATCAGAAAACTCGTAGAAAGTCTATATAGCGGGCGTTTTGAAGCGAAATCGCAAACACATCAGTAGTTTTATGAATAACGAGAGAAAATTAAATATGGAATAGGTACCTAAGGCCCCATCACCACCAAAGAGGCCTTCGAGGGAAATCTTCATGTTTGCAGGGTTGATGTCCACGACAGAGTTGGTTATCTGAAGTCGCTGGGTGTTGGGACTCTTTCCCATCAGTTTACCATTGAGGGCCCACGTGGTGTTTACATTTTCTATATGGACAAAGGAAACGTTCGTTAGACATCATTTGACAACATAGTGACTTAAAATTTTCGAGTATTTCAAAAGATGAGTGATGGAAGACACACCTAGTACGATGTTACTTTGGCCCTTTCCTCTGATGGGCAGAACGAGAATCTTTCCGGACACTTCGTAAGGACCGACTACGGTCAACTTTGGGATGAACATCTCGAAGTTGAGAATGAGTCTTTCCTTATCGAATCTGGAAATATAAATAACAACTTGTGAATATAGATGCGAGGATTAGATAGTCTAATAGGATATTAGTTCAACAACGTGCGTAAAACAGTGGAACGTAAGCAGTGATGGATAGTGAAGTAAAAAGAGGCTATCTTGGTAACTATCATTGGCTTAAATTCTTTCGTAATCTCTAATTTATTATTTATGCCACTAAATATAGAAGAGAATGGATTGTTCATAGGATATTCGTATTAGGTAAAAGAAGTAAACACTACACTATGACGAAACAATTCAATGAAATTATGTGGTATTACGAAAAGTATTAAAGAGTAAAATATCGTATCACAATTAAAATATTTACAATATAAGACACAGGAAGAATTATATGGGACATTCTTTGTGTAAATAGTGAATATAAACAAGAAAAATAAATTAAATCACCAATATCGGAGATTGATGTTGTTCAGAACACAATATTTATGATACCCTTCATTTCTAAGGATGAATCAGCGTTTCAAAACAAATACTTTCTATTAAAGCAACATTCTTTACCCATAAAACAGTACCTCTGAAGCAATACAGTATAGGTATGAAAGTAAATAAAATAATTACTATCACAACAATGAAGAGGGTGTTATGGAAACCGTAAGAATATATTTACGATGTAATATATTTAGTTAATGGAATTGGATCATTTGCTTAAATGTAAAAAAAAGTTTATCGTAAAATAAAGTATAATATATATTTGGTGCATACACCCCCTGCCAAACGCCGAAAGGCGGCTCGCAAGGTAAATATGTAGATGTAGATACGTATATAATTGATTACACGGCAATATAACTGAAAAGAAATACCATTGCCATCTCCCGCTCCAAAAAATGTGGATCAGATAATGTACTCACTTTGCAAGCCTGATGTCGGTGTTCTTCAACCCGATGAAGTCTACTTTGTGGAACGACAGGTCCAAACCGATGGAACTAGATCCATCTTCACCAATTCTAAGTTCTTCTATCCTCAGTGGGTCTAGAACTGGGACCTTCAGCATAGCATCACCTGGGAATCATAAGTAAGCATTATTTTCTAACCCGAAATATTATTCTTCAATTATTTATGATTTCAAATTATTAACTAAAAAGAAAATGTACACCGATAAGTTTTAATTTTCGCTATAACAAATGAGGAACGTTATGAAAATGTTTCAATAAAATTTGCAATGCCTATGACCGATAACAAGTAGATAATAATAAGGATTGCCTGTTTGTTTGATAATTAGTAGTGATGAAATTCAAAAATACTTTTAAAAACTAAAATATATACCATGAACCAAGTTGGGAAATGTAGCTCTGGCAGACTTCAGGAAACATTCGTCCAAGTTCGGGTCATTTTGCTTGCAAGTGGTGATGTACTTTGCTGTAAAGATAAGAGGAATATAATTTTAGTACGAAGGTTTAAAAGTGAGCATAACTCACAAGAATAATGATGTACTATACAAATTATATCTAGAAATTTCGATATATCTATGTATAGTAAATAGCATCATCATGAATAATGGACAATGCCTGACATTTATTAGAAAAGAAGATTCTAAATTTATCTTTATCTTAAAATAAATAATAAGAATAATGCGAGCGCCTGAAATAAAAATCTTTCCAATAATTTTCCAGTTAAATAGATTTATATCTTACTACACGAGCTTATTGTCAATAATTTTTTATTATTTACTTAATGTAATTTCATTATAGGTTGTATTATAATTAAATTTTATCACAATTGTTTCATTTGTAGATAATCCTTAGCAACTGTTCGGTTGAAATTTGAAACTTAAACATCGGCAGTCGTGGCCGAGTGGTTAAGGCGACTGACTAGAAATCAGTTTCCCTCTGGGAGCGTAGGTTCGAATCCTACCGACTGCGAACTTTTTTCTTCTATCTCACCTCTTTCTCTATTGTAAAGATATATACATATTTATAAATTTCCTTCATAATTATAGCGAATATCGTTTAAAAATATAAACTTGTTTGTGACGCTAAAAAACAATTTATTTTTGCGTAGATGGAATCCACGAATGTTCGCAATCCAATAATAAATTCGCACAAAATACTTTGTATTCGTTTTAAGTACCTATATTAAACAAAAGTTTCTAATAGTTAATATCAAGTAACATAGAAAAAATATCTGCTTCGAAAATTCGAATAGTAGATCAGTAATACTTAATTTTACCGCAGCTTAATATTGGATTCAACTATAAAAATGAAATAGAATTTCTCCGATCCTGCAAATCTTCCAATTGAAGACCTACGGAAAAACCTAAGGCAAATAATATCACGTTGTTCTGTAAACACGGCATCGAATGCTTCCATTAGCATAAGTGCGTCACACCTCACACACTTCCGTCCCAAGAATTTAAACACGCCTTGCCAGTTGCATAAGATTCAGGGGCAAATGAAAAATTTTCCGGTTGCCAGACCATATGTCAATAAAGGTATCGGAAGCACCTTGGATACGAAGATCATTACCTACCATTGAATGGAACTCGCTGTGTGTACAGGATTATCCGTTACTTATGGAATGTGCAGAGAGAGATAATATAAAAATCTTGATTTCGAAATATATTTAATTTGTTTTTGTTTATTTTTTTAACTTGAATGGGGGGATATTTTATTGAATTTGATTTAATTAATTTATTTTAGAAATTTAAAAAACATCCGGATCCCAAAACCAAGTACGTCGTGCTATATCTGAATGATCTTATACACTGAATCTGGCTGTCGTCGCGGCATTTGGTTTCAAAAGAAAATACGTTTTTTATTGGCAAGAATTGCATACCGTTCCATCGATGCATAATATATTCATCCCTTCCTTATGCATCGGTTTGAAGGTTTGAATAAATGGATGCTTGTTTAATATTCTTTCATGAACTTGGCCTTCTGAATAGTGGAGACGAACAATCGCTTGAAGTAACTTACTTCCGAAAGCTCAACCTTGAATATATCATCATCCTGGAAATGTTTGATGTGTGATCGGAATTAAGTACATGAATTCGAAATTGTATAGCTCGATCGTGCAATATCGTATATAGAGAATAACTGCGTATATATTATAACATAATGAAACAACTTATCTTAAATCTTAAAATATCTTGTATTGTATCTGCTCTTTTAAAAAGTAAGTACTATGAATTTTAATATTCAGTTATTCGCCCGAGGAAAAGAAAAGTAATTTGTATTCGTCAAGAGTTTACGATATGTCATCATATTATTCCCAAGGATTGGAGGAGTAGTCCTAAATGAAAAACATACTAAAATATTCGCAGTCGGTAGGATTCGAACCTACGCTCCCAGAGGGAAACTGATTTCTAGTCAGTCGCCTTAACCACTCGGCCACGACTGCTTCGATATAAACCAAAAAGAATTATTTACCAACCGTGTGATGGAATATCGATAATTTTGATATGTAACCTTCAGTAAATTATGTATATACCAGTCTTATGTACAAAATTAAAATTGCACAGGTATATTAGAATACTTTATGCAAATTGTACTGAAAATATAAGTAGGCAAAAGGTGTCTTCCTAATTTGATAATAAACGGTGAAAAGAGAAATGAGGAGCGGTGGATGATGTTTTCAATGTCACCATGGAAATTCTTAGAAAGGTTTTAGTGTGCGAAAGAATTACGTGGGACTAATGCAAACTATGGGACGGATAGACGATCAACTTTGCATGTTTAGGAGTCTCTTTGGAAAAACCCGAAGGTTAGAGGGAAGTGAACATATTGGACGTGATGAGGAGTGGGCTAGCCTTTAGAATATCATAAAAAAGAAGAATATGATTGATAATGGTTTTTTGATTTTTATGAATTTTACTAAAAATCACGTTGCAGGTATTAAAGAAATTTATAATAGTAAATCTAATTTTCTCTCTAAAATTATATTTACTATTTTTTGATTATATTTATAATAGGTATAGCTACAACCCATCTCTAGAAGAGTAAATCAAATAACATATCTAAATATATTTATTTTATAGCCACGAAAGAAATTTGTTTTTATAAACTAGAAGAATTCCATATAATTTTTAAATTTTATAATCAAATTGTATTTCTTTGGATCAAAAATGAATAAAAATAACCAGTGAATGAAATGAGTAATAAAAATACTAAAAATAAGAACCTCATATATAGGGTTTTGCACACAAGTAAAAGCAGCAAATTCATCACGGATAATGAGAATAGATATTATAACAAATACAAACAATTGTAAATTATACCGGAATTCTCAAATATCCTTATGGGAAATTAAAATTATCATAATAAAATTCGTTTTCAATTGAATTTTATCTAGTGAATAATATATATCACGTACCAATGTATAAGAAATACAGAAAAAGATATTCATACAAATTTATGATGTTCGTACAGTTTGGGATACTTTCTGTTCTTAATGAAGTTTTGAGAAATTCGGGATGGAAAATATCGTCTCCAGTTTAAAAAAAAATTATTCTTTTTTTGTCATATGAAATTTATAATACTTTGGAATAATTCCTAAAGTCTTGATTCAAAAGATTATATATTATTTGAGGAATTTGAGATACCTCGTAATTTTATGATATCATAAGTCATTTCAATGATTTTAAGAAATTAAAACGATTTTAGTTGGCAGCGCCGGTTTTAAACTTCTTTAGACGCATAGCAATCCCAATGCCTTCCGGATTCTCCATGAAGCAGACGCAAAAACCTGTAGGTTACGCAACCTCATAACATTTCTCTTTTCTCTGATGAAAGTGAGAGTTACGCTTCGCATGGAGATCTGAACGAGCGAATCTTTTCGCGGATGGAAAATCAATCTCCTTCAAGATTCGTATTACACGATAACACACACTGTGGAACTTAAACAAAGACTACTTACGCAGCGTGGGAGCAGCGCCGTGGACCATCTGGAAGGCAAGTGCCAATAGCAACGCAACAACGGTGTAACCCATGTCGATATCCTCAGAGATTCCACTTCCTGCAGCAGCTGCGAAAGACAGAATGACACACCGTGGTGAGGGGCTGTTGGTACTGATACCTTCGGGCGCTGTCTCCACCAAGCGAGTGAGGAGACTGCTAAACAACCCCTTTATATATATATTCACGTAAATTGACAACCTTCCTTCCCCGAACACCCCTTCCAGACACCCCCACCAGACTCCTCGCTTCCTTCCACAATGGCTAAGCCTATTTGAGTGCACTTCTCCTCCGGTGGTGCACTCTTCAGAGGGGAATGGGCCTCATTCGCTCAGGGTGGACAGGGCAAGCGGAAATGACCAAATAGACTTGGACGCCATTGGTGGAACTAGTCATTGGTCACTTCCGTTGTTTGGAGACGAACGGAAAAAACAAACAAAAGGATCAAGTTCGCAGAAATTAGTACCACTCGGAAGAGGTTCTTTTGACGATTATTAATAAGTAAACGAAATAGTTTCAAGTCATCATTACGACGTATATTTTAAAAAGGTTTATTTACGAGGAATACGCCGAAATATATGGGAGACAAGTTCAATATTTAGTCAACCTATATATTTTCTTTTATTCGTTCTTAAAAGCTTGTAAAGTTGCACACGATGTATAGACAATAAATATTATCATATGACAGGTAATAAAATTTATATAAGACACTCAATTATTTTTAAAAACAAGATGAATCTGCCAATTACAATTAAGATTTTCTTGCCCAATTTAAATAAAGATTATCTTATCTTAAAATTTTTTTAATGGAATATATGATATACGAAATAGTGTGATTTGATTTGATCATTTACTGTAGAAGTTATCCTCAATTGGACGATGAATAACGGAAAAATCCATTTTTTATCCGTGAAGAAATATTTTGGGGGTTCAACAGAAATAAGATGTATTTTTAAATAAATGTAATTCTGTTCTAAAAGATATGTCTTTGGATATTAAATCTTATCTAAAATGAGCATTTTCATGAAAAGGAATTAACAGATGGCTAAATAATTCAACATTAGGTCTGTTGATTATTTGTGATTGCCCGTCCTTCAGTATCTAGCCACGAAAACTCCTTGACCGATTTCGATTAAGTGTTAAACCTTTTTTTGAGAATTTTAGAGTAAATAATACGTAAATGCATCCATTTAATAATTCTCGGAAGTAGAAGTCGCGATGAAGGTTATATTAAAAGAGCTTTTAAGTTTTGAAAATGAAGATGTCCTGTCAACAGAACGAAGGTTGGGTTCTGAATTCTACCACCTTTAGCTGTCAAAGGAATTTTAAAAAGCGAAATTCTTGCTAGTAAAGAATGAGGTATCCTATACTGTGATTTTCTCCAGTGAGTATTAGTGGAAAATTTGCATAACAATGACATGAATGCTTCAGGAAATTTCATGTTAATAGATTCATGAACGAAACGGGAAGGATTGTAAATATGACAACGAGTTTTAAATGATGGAACTCTAGTAATATGAGCTTATTTGATGGAATAGAAAGAAAGTGGTCTATTTAAAAGAATAGATATTCTTTAGGAATTTTAAAATGTAAATTTTATGGGATTATTTTTTAAAGAAATTCCTATTCCAATTGATATTAAAGTGAAATTTTAATTTTTTTGTTAATATATTATCGCATCATATATCGTAAATATTAGTTAATAATTAACAAGTATGCATATCGTGCATAAAATGTTTCACTAATTTATAGGGGCATTGCAGTACTCAATAAATTTCATTTATCTTAGTTAGATTGAATCGATGAAATAAATCAATTTCCCAAAAAAGAATATTATTTGGTAATTTTAAAATGAGGAATGTAATTGGGTGCACAAAATATTTCTTAATTTTTAGTCATGAATACACTGCATAAACGATATCGTAATCGCAGCTCAAATTTTATTTTAGAGATAATTATGAAACTAGATATTTTAAAAAGAATTCTAATTCAAAGAAAACTTTTGCGAATATCTGCTCACATGGGCATGGATCAGTTGTTGAAAGGCATTACTCAAGCATGAATAATCTTTTACCGACTCAAGTTACTAGTTATGTTTAAAAAAGTTCTCCATGACCTGAATTCGTGAACTTCATGAAAAAACATCATGAAAACATTGTTTAAACATATATATATATATATTATGTTTCTAATAAATGTTTGTAAAATTTCTCATTAACATCTGTAAGCTTAGATGAAAATCGTCATGTAGCGAAATCAATATGAGAAAGCGTGACTTCGTGGAATCCATAGTAATAAAAAACTTTGTAAAATTCCATAAAAATATATGCTATACCACGAAAACGGTCACAAATATAACATATACTTTCTGTTGAAATTTACAAAGTTCTTTATTCGTCATATAGCCATCATAACAAAATAAGGACATACATTTGTTACATAGTTTCTCACGCTGAATAGCATGGACATTCCATTTAGGTCTCATCCCAGTGAGAGTAAAAGGGTAAGTGCAATTTCGTGCGATATTACGTATTACAAAGATATGAATATCTAGTTTTTGAGAACGTCTATTCAAGGAGAAAATACTTATGTTCGCCACAAATGGAGCCCTCAATAGTTGAACGGTCAAGGTAATATCGAGAGAAATAGAAAGGCTTTATGATTCGTGCATGAAAGACAATGCTGAGGAATATAGTTGAGCGAATTGGTGTCGTTTTCCATAAGTAATTATGATTGGTGAATCCCATTTGGAGGAATTAAAACCTCTGTCCTTCTCACTCGATGAACTTTTATGAATTCAACACGAAATTAAAAGTGAGAAACAATGAAAATCACGAAAATTTTATTTCCTCAATTAAGTTCAAAGTCATTTGTAAATGCCTAAAATTACAGCAGAACTCGGCAATCAACTTAGCATCCATTTACAGATGTAAATTAATACACTAATGTCTCTATACACCAATCAGTATCGGTAATCCAAGGAAATAATTTGATATAATTACGAGATACGTATCTCTCTTAAGTGTTAAATTAAAAGAAATTCGAGTGCATTTATCTTAAATACTTAATTGTAAGATCGTCATTGATCAAATTGAAAACTACTTCCGTTTTGATGAAATTATTTTCATGTATCGACGCTGATACACAGTAAATTGAAGAGAAATATCATTATTTAATCAATTTAGCAACGTATATAATGGATTGGCTATTATTTTCTTTGTAGCCCGAATATGTTAAGTAAAATATATAAAAATAGAGTACCGTACTTAAATTCAACCAAAATGAAAATAAATAGCTGTATTTTTTCCTTCTTCCATAGCGAAAGTCATTCTATCTTATGCTTTGGTAGTCAATCTCTACCATGTTTGTTATTATCCTCAATCATTTCCCAAAATAAACGACAAAATTCTTTTATATTGAATGTAAATTGTGAAGAAATTTTGGCTATTGCAAGATCTATTCTTACAAAAAATTCGAAAAATTCCTGGCTGATATTAATTAATTTGTTAGGGAAGAAACGTTGATAATCGTTCATTGTTGACTACTTAGATGCAAGTTTCCTGTAAATGTATTTTTTTCTGGCTGTTGTAGTAAATAGATAAAAACTCTCCCTCCAGGCTGTTTCTTCTTGATGTCTCTATTAGACTTCCGTAAATAGTTGCATTTTTGAATGTTAATAAGCACTCCATTCCTGTCATTGTTTCATATCAATCGTATGTACGATACTCTTCGAACGGAGCGTCGATAATTTCTATTCAAAGAAGCGCGTGTTAATGTCTCGGGGTGTCAGAAGGTTAACCCTTCCTCATTTGTTTACCAACTCATCCATTTATAATCTCCTTAACGACGGACAAGTTGTAAACAAAGCCTCTTATCTCTTATAGCGGAAGCAAATCGAATCATGCGGAACATTATCAAATGTAGGGCGAGTGCATTGTTGCGTGTAAAGAGAGGGGAAATCCAGTTTCGCAAGGGAATTCGTAGATGGCACTGTATTCGTATAAGTTTCCGCGAAGGCTGTAGATAGAATAAGGCGATCGGCTCTGCGGGTCGTCGACCTTTCCATCGTCGACTCCTTGCAGATTGATATCTAAACTTGGAAGAAGTTTTCCCTTCCCCAGAGGTGTAAAAAAAAACTCCTGGACAGTGGAGATAAGGCTGGAGAACTCCGTCTTTATGAAGCCCCAAGGCTACACCGCGCTGACCTTGAAAAAAAATCTCTCTAACCGCGGAAACTTAGGAGTCAAGTTCGGGGCCACAGACAGTAAAAGCTGTGTTTGAACACCAGGAACCAACCAATTATGTCGAAGATTCTGTGACCCTATATTTATTTGGATGTGGTGGGGATGGTGTATCCTAAGGTTTTAAAACATTGAAATTCAACCCTAAATAACACTATGTATACTATACAGATTACTTGCTATTTATCAATGAATCTTATATTCCATGCTGTGCACGAATTTCAAAAATGTTACTTAAAAATGGAAGTAGAGAACAGACTTTTACTGATAGAAAACTCAAAAGAAAATATTAAATGTTATTTCGAATAGCGATGAAGAAATGGAAGTGATGATTGCGATTAAATTTTATTATTTAACAAATTATTGATCTGCTATAAAGTTTAATTTTAAAGATTCATTAACTGGGGTTAGCAACTAGAAATTTGATAATTAAGATGTAATATAATTATTAACGACATTATATAAACGTTTTATAATGCGAAATAATAATTAACATATATATTATTATAAGTATGAAGTATTCAGTACTAAAGCTTGAAAAGAAAACCAAAATTTTAAGAAAGGTTTTTTGATACCCATATCATAGTTAAACCTTGACGGACCTTAGCTTTGGATTTGGGATTTTCAATATCATATTATTAGCAGAAAACTATAGAAAATTTAGCTAGCAAAGTCATTCAAAACTAGCTTCTAACCTATAAAAATAGTAGTCATCGAACTTTGACAACGCTCTTGGCTGTTAGCAAATGAAAAGCTGATGGATTTGAAATGCCTTGATAACAAAAGACATATTGTGAAATTTTCTGTGCAAAAAACTCAAGGTCAAATATTGTTCCGGTTTAATTCAAATATAAATTTATATTTTATATATAATAAATAAGAATCATACCTTCAATTATTGAGAAAATGCTTACTGCATATTTACACACTTAAAAATAATGCAGCTCATTGTATACTGAGCAGTCATAGAGAATCAAACCAAGGGATCACAAAAATTTGGTAATTGTCTAATAAAAATTTATTGAGAAGTTTTAAGGAGTTAATTCCTTAATTACAATGACAGAATATTGAGGAATATTACGAAATAGAATAATGAAAATTGATAAATAAATTTTTCTGGTCTAAATTTAGAATGAAAATGGATATGATAGATAACAAGATATAGAGTTGCGTGATATTTGAAGCATGACGACGAAAACAAATAAAATAAATATTGCGTGAGAGTTCTTCTACTCGTCAGATTTGAAAATTGATAAAGTTGAGAGAATCACTCATTGTGTTCTTCCACAGGAAGAAGAAGGATTATAATTAAAGACAACATAGTGATTAGCTAAATTGCTCTTCAGTATTTTCACAGGCTCTTGGCTCTAGAACTCTAGATGGTACGTACAAAGAGAATCATAAGACTGAGAATTTAAACAGATAAAAATGAGCAGAAATGCATCCACGTGTGGTGTGACTTTTACCTCGATACTTTCATATACACGTACACACACCGCCTGAAAACAGGTCATGTGCACGAAGGTTTTCTCCTATTGTGAGAGATTGACCTGTAACCTTATTGAAGCATATTCCATCTGCTGTTTACTTCTCATCATCTCAAGTGGGACAATGCATTCATTTCTTACACTTCACGGCGTTCACGAAACTATTAAAAGAAGTGCTTTCAAGGCGAAAAGGATAACTAACCATTAAGAATAGCAACCTCATGACTTTTTGCCATTTGTAGATAAAGACCAACCTGGAGCAAATCAAACGAAAGTGATGCAACTGGTAATTGCTTGGATAACTGACTCCTTTAACCCAATCAAATCTTATTGATTTTTTTTAACACATCCTATATATCTATGTGAAATTAGTGATCAAGTTCTTTGTCTACACTATTAAAAATGTTTACTGTATGGGGAATATAATTGAGTGTCAGTTAGGTCATTGAATGCCTCATATTATTTATATATCAATCACGAAAAAATTACATCAAAATTAATAATTATAACTATAGCAAACGTATTGGTATTAGCATAATGATGAATCACGTAATGTACCGAATTCACATATAATATATTAGACATCTGAAACATATATGTATGGTATTAGAAACGATTCGGATATTTTGTAACAGGAGAGTTGCTACTATATAGTAAAGGAAACCTCACACGACTGGCACTCAAAAAAGGTTGTGGTGTTTCGAAGACTGCTATTTATTTTCATTCCTTCTCACACTCTTAGAAATTTGTATAAAATTAGTAATATTCATAACCTATATTGTTAAATTATTCAAGCTTGAAAGAAATGCTTCATTTTATTATATTCCCTGTAGGTTATCATTTTTAATAGGAAGAGATATACAGAAGAAATGTCAGAAACCGCATAAAAATAAAGGAAGGAGTCTATGAAATACAAAAGAGGTACGTTTGGCGGTTTCAACATGTTAAGAAAAAATGCGAATATATAAGATTGGAAAGAACTATTTCTTCGTCTAAAGTTATTATCTCCAGGTAAATAACTCTTGTGTTGTGGCAGTGGTCAGGTTTTTACAACAAAATAAAATTACACTTCGACTCGTAGTCCTTGGAGATATAGGATATTCTGTGCCCTTGAGACAGTCGCGAATTTTATTTTGCCGAATTCCATTTTATGATTAAAATCAGATTCTTGCAGCGAAACAAGAAGTAGTTTTACGCGCACGTACATAGAATATATCTAAGTTGAAAAAACAATTTACGGATGATTGCGACATTTCCCAAGTCAAAGAATGTTTAATACGCTTTTCTGTAAAACTGAATATCTCAACTTATACATATCCAAATTTCATACGAGATAATAAAATTACCGAAAGAATTTATTTGAAAAAACTCTTATTGTATACCTAGTGTCTCAGATTTTTGTCTATTTCATTACTAAATGATACTGCATATCTCATTAGGGCAATTTTAATTCATGAATTTCAGTAGTTATAAAAGTTATGAAAATGTTATAGACTAAAAAAAAACTAAAAATGCTATAAAGATCTTTAAGAATAATATATTCGTTTATATTTTATTTTCTTTCAAAAACTAAATCTCGCATAACTGCTCTAACTAAAACATCGATTCTTATCAAAGATATTCTTAGGGTAGCAATATTTCCATTCCAAGTCTAACGTGCATTTCCCTGTTTGCAATTAATTAGAATACATACCGCAGCATTGCTGTTTGCTACACTGATACGACATCTATGAGCTGCAAGTGAGAATTACGGCAACTAAGGAGAAATCGCAATTGATTCCGGTCGAGGAAATCTTACACATGGGATGTGAACGAGTTAGGGGGGATATTCTTTATTATTATGCAAGAAAAACTGATATTTACTTTTAGAACAAGTACCGTATCCTACAGGAGTAATTTGTCTATTTTTAAGGTTTACGTAATATCAAAAAAGAGATTTTCTAAGAGGCGGAATTTACAGTAAACAGAAGAAAATTGTATTATCTCGTGATGGAGTAACATCGCAAGAAAAATAAATACATAAATTTAAATCGAGTAACTTAAAATGCGCATACGTACATGCGTATACAACATAAAATACGTCGCTAAGGATTCTATATGTATCACTATACATATTTATGGATTTATAAGTATTCAAAGTTCTATTGAGTATTTTTTATTACACATCTATCGATAAAAACATTAAAAATAATATTTGCCTATCTTTCGGAACAGGAGGGATGGATGGTGAATTTCATTTATAGCCTCCATTTTATTTAGATTACTATCAAGTGAAGGAAGAAATTTATTATATTGATTTATAGAGTTTTTGTGTACTAGCTATGTCCTCGTGGACCTTACCCTTACCCTACTAGGTATGTCTCCATTGGAGACCTGACCATTTTCGAATTTGGAGTGATGCCACCATTCAAATAATGAATATTTATTTTTTTATGCTCGAACGTTAAGTACTCGTAAATAATTTTAAAATTAAGAATAAAATGAAATTAACTTTCATTTAAAATTGATCTGGTACGTCCAAAATGCATATGTATATCAATAGATATACACTATTGAGACTTAATTTACTGATTTAAACCCTTTCATTGTTTGCAATAAAACTGGCAATAATCATCAATAACTCGTAATAAAAAAGCGTGTAATTGTTTTAAAATTATCGATAAAAATAAATCATTTAATCACTACCTAGACTTCCAGTACGCATTAAGTCTTGCGATTGAAATATTAAATACGTAAAATAAGACTCACTCGAGACTTACTTCTTATAAGAAAGTAAAACCTGTATTAATCGACATGATATAATACGATCTCTTTGATTCAAGCCTTGGAGTATTGAGTGACATTACTCTTACGAGTGACCTTCACAAAAGCAGCTATAACATATAGCCATTCATCTACGCTTTGAATCTTGTTTCATAATATGCGCATAAGTGGGACATGTTAGGATGGAGTTCCGATAGCCAAACGAAACAGAATATCGATTCTGGAAGATGTAGTTTTGTTTCCACAAACCATAACCTTACGAAGGGTAACTGGAGAATATGTGTTAGATCTTTTCCTCAATAAAAATTTAAGAAGAAAACAGCGAATACTTAATTATGAGCGTAGATATTTTCTGGTTTTGAGTTTCCATGAAATATGAGGATGGCTTGTTAACAAACCTCAAAGAAGAAAATTCGCAATTTCTTTTTTCAATTAAAATCGATATTATAACTATGGCAACGGAAGTATCAGAAAATGTATATATATATATATATATATATATATATATATATATATATATATATATATATATATATATATATATATATATATGTAGATCTAGGACTGAAAGATTATTGGAATATAAATTAAAAGCGGCTTCGGTATATCTTTTTCTATGAAGATAAAACTTCTAAATTTTAAAGTATGTTTAATTTCTCTTGCATTAATAATATTCCACTTAACTAGATATGCCTTCATTTACTTCAGTGTCGTTTTCCTGCCTTTACATAGTAAGTGTTAATGCTGAAAATTGAAACTAATGAACTACAATTTTACTCTGCAAACTGAATGTATCCAAGCATAAATGTTACGTGACCTAGAACATCTATCGCTGAATTGTGGTCACGTATTCAGTCGTCGGTCGTTGTCCTTTCCTAAGGACTTAAAAATCACATTATATCGTTCGCAGAATTCTACGAATTACGAGATTCGCAGAAGAGATTAAGGATCTAGTGTCTCACATTATCGCCATCATCTCTACTTGGAATCCCTTATCAATTTTAATTTACAACGTAATTGGAGGAGGAAATATCTGATCCAACTCCTTGATACATTTGAAGGTTTTTCCAGGAATAACTTTTACAGGTCTAGATTTTTATCTGAACGGTTACGGATTATTAATCCTTCAAAAAAATGTTTGAATATGTATCATGATCCAAGGAGAACAACAAACATAGTGTATAACATGTTTACGTGGATAAATAAAGCATTTTTCTTTCTTGTTTGGATTTTTGAGAGAGAAAAAAATATCCTTAAGAATTCCTTTTCTATTCAAGTGAGCATTTTCCTTTGATATGATAAAATGAAAACAAAAATAGCCTTAACTATAATATTAGCGAGAGTTTATTAAGCTATTGAAATCAATCACCTTTATGAAAAATCATAATAAAACCTCTTATTCAGTTATTAAGGAAAATAACTCACAGATAATTTTCATAGAGCTATCTGGTTCACTGATAAAAACGAGTAAAAGTCACTTGAATTCTTATTTTACTCACAATCCTCATTGAATTAAAAAAAAAACAACATAATATCATTTGGTTCTAATGTTGGGTAACTGAAGGATCAAACACTCATGAACTACTCCTTCAGGAAGTAAAGCATTTCTTCTTGAAGTATAATATGACAATACAGATTTAAAGAATGATGAAAAGTTACTACAAAATATTATTACAAATATCAATGAAAAATATGCGATTTTCAAAAAGTTATAAAACATTACATTATACAGCTTATTATTAAAATATTTCATCATAATAAACCCTGGTTAAAATATAGATAGCAACAATATATATTTAAATCAATTCAATTGTATTATTTTTAACGAAGCTTCAATTTAATAAGAAAGAACATTACATTTGGGTGGTAAAGAATTTGAATATTAAATAATTGAAGGTTCAACAATACTCCATAAAGAATGATGACAAGTATACTTTGGATTTAATATTTCAAATTTCAGATTCCTAAAATAGTACCCAATCTATCACTAATAAATACCCTAGAATATGGGGCTGAAAATGAAAGCGATTGAACCATGACAAAATTTTATTTCTTTCTTTAGATGCATAAAGTTAGAACCTCTTCCATCAAAATATTCGTAACTTATCCACGGTCTCATGATATATATCTCTGATGTATGGTTTCCCTTTCGTTGCTGACCGGATATATCTATTAAGAATTTTAAAAATAGAAGGCAACTGACCTCGGAATGGGAAAAACGGAAATCTTTTCATGGAATTTTTTTTATTTTGAAAGGTTACCGGACGTCACCAGCAATTAGCATCTATCTGGAATTTTTGTTCTCGAAGGTGTGGTTGAAGCCAAATTTTTCTTCGTTATATAAAAAAGGTAAATATTCACGTAAAAATGTAAATTTATTACAACTTAAGGCTATTAAATAATGAAGTAGGAGGATTATTTGCTCTTTGCGAAAGGTTTCAGATAGATTTGTGCTTCTTTAGCCGTAAGAATATTATGCCGGAATCAGTTTCTTTTAGAAAAGGCAAAGCCCTCAATTTTAACGAAAATCATACCTAAGAGTTGGGATATTTGAAATGAAACTGCGATATAAATTTAATACCTGTAGTATTTTTATAATATATAAATATCTGATTAATGAAAATACTAACTAAAACTATGAAAATAATATTTAAAATTGAAAGTAAAAAGTTTTTTAGATTGTGAACTTACTATAATTAAACGCAAATAATCTTTTCATGACGATTGATGAAATATGCTTTCAATAAATAGTTTAAAATTGGCTTAAAAAGTGAAGGAAATAAAATTACAAAATTCTAAAATAGTATCATTAATTGCTCGTCAAATTACTTCTAAATGATGAATTAAAAGAAAGTAGGAATAACCAATAGTGATACGATTGGTAAAATGAAAATGTTACTGAAAAAATATGATAAAAGTACCGAAATACAATTTCAAATAAATATATCCGTAAATGATACCTTTTAGAGTTGAAATTAAAATATATATCGCCTCAGATAATCAGTTAATATATAAATTGTGTTACGAAAAAATGGAATTTGAAATTAATAATTGAGTATAATTGTGAGAATCTTTGCTTTTCATTCACGATGCGATCTCATATCTTATGAAACTCATACTCATATATATATATATATATATATATATATATATATATATATATATATATATATATATATATATATATATATATATATATATATATATATATACTTTGATGAATATCTATGATGTGATTCCACTCACTCCATAATAATTAATTGTAATCATTAAACTTTCAAATACATAAACACGTACCTATAAATCATGTCTTGGAGTAAAAGTGACGGCCGTGACATCTTTTTAATTTACTCAGATTCGAATTCCATTCAGCGAAATCTTTCGAAAATAAGAGAAACGTGGTACTTTAAATTGAAAATTATTCACGATTTTCTATCGGAATAAATTCGATAAATCATAATAAGCGATATTCACAAGTACAAAGCTTTCATGCAATTCCTTTACGCTCATTTTGAAAGAAATGTTAACTAATAATTAAAATAGGAATTCATTTTTTCATGTCTCATTCTTTCTTTAATAGCAATAGTTTTTGTTTCATCTTTCACTATCCAGATTATTGGCATTTTTATGTAACACTTCACCGCAGAATTCAATGCGTAATTTTATTTTATGTATCTTACTCATAGACTTGTTTATGACCGTGTTTATTAGGGAAACCTTATTTCCTCTTCAATCAGTAAAAGATAAAACGGCCGAGAGAATGAGATTTCAACCTATCCTTTCGCTGAATAGTTAACTACCAAATGGAAATACTACCTATCTTTCGCAACAAAAAAGATTCATCTAAAGAGCGGCTTAAATTCATATTAGACTTTTAAGATCGACCTCTAAAGTGCATCAGCTGCATGTTACACTTCACCTTGATCTTTAACTCTAGCTCTTCCATCTATTCCTTACCTTCGAATGCCGCTTCGCGTAAAGAAAAGCGCTGGAAATAATTTCGGTACGTAATGTTTGGAATTTAGCGGAAATTTCCACGTGAAAATAGTTTCGTAATTTCAACAGCTACGGATGGATGCGTAAACGAAAAATTTATCTCCTAAAAGCTCGACGTTTTACGTAAACGGCGTTCGAATGAAGCAACTTTGGCGCTAAAGTAAGAGTAAATATTTATTGTGCAGTTTGAGGTGCAACGAGCAAGTGACCAATAAATCATCGCACCAATGCTCTAATGCGCTTTCGTATGGATTTTCCGGAAAAAGGATGGAATAGACGTCTTCGTTCGATGTTTTCTCTTCACTTTACGCGATCCAAAATTACGCTTCGATACTTCGATGTTGCAATTTAATTAGCATTAAGTACGATATTTTTCTGATATCTGATTATTATTCAGTGGAAATATTTGCTGTAAACGGAAATTATATTATTAAAAAGTATTGAAATCTCTGGAGAAGTTCTGAGGCCGGCACAACGAATAGATTATGTTAGAGTGATGTACTATGATTTTCTATTCTTAGCGATTAGCGATATTGATAGCTTTTCTAAAGCAGCCTATTATTAATCAAAGTAGTAATAAATAATAAACAAATAAGGCTGATACTGAGATATTTTCCAAATACAAATAAAAAAAATTTTTTGATAGAAAACAATTTGAGAGACTTCAACGCATGAAACACAGCGAAAGAAATTGGATTACATTTCATTAACTTCGATACTTTTATATGATAACTAAGATACTTTTATCTCCTTAAGATTATGCAGCCGATGGAAAGAACATCACCAATACTCATCTCCAATTTTTAACAGTATGCTTAACATTAACAGTTGATCTTTATAATGCGGAGTTTTTCTATCACGTCTTTGTATTGCTTAGTCATTCTGTTTCAAATGCATAATTTCATCGAATTGCAGGTTTCAATAATCAAACAAGTGAGGTGAAAAAAAACTTCAGTATTATGTCATTATTTGTAAGAGGAACGTTTTCGCTGAATATAAATGAGGGAAAATAAGTTAAAGAGGACATTTAAGAAAAAGGTAAATTATCACCAGGAGTGTGTTTATCCCGTTATTCACTTGGAAAAGTTCACTTTTACCATTTGAATAACACACTCAGCGCACTAGACTTGTTTATATAGTACAGAAGACGGACTTTATAATAAAAAAATACGAATTAAAGTTGAGCAGTGTTTATTGATTAATTTGAAATTTAATCCTATATATTCTTTAGCTTGAAATTTCGAATAACTTGCTTGAAATATATTAGTAAGACGAAAAAGAAAGCGACAAAAGGTATATAATCAGGTAAGACTTAAAATGGAGAAAATAACCTTTTCTTTGGAAGTGCATTTCCGTATAACGCAGTCTGGAATGCGACTGAAATCTTCTACGGCGATGCTGGATTCAAGGTGAGTGAACATTTTGGACTACGTGATCCTTGGCATATCACATCATGTCCCGTAAAGAACTAGGAGCAATTAAAACTGAAAGGACGTTTGTCCATGAAATAAATCTGTTTCAGAACGAGGAAAGATCACGGCGATACCGAGAAAAAATTGACAGGGAATAAGTTTGGATTCTTCAATGATACTTCCCAGCCTTACTTCAACTTTTTACGAAACTGATATCGTTAAAAAGTACGCTTCAGAGATATTTAACCCGAAGAGTATAAATTTACTTCACCATCAAGATGTCAACCCCTGAGAACCTGTCAATGTTGATAGATTAATATACCTCTTATAAACAGCCTGAAGAGGAATATGCAAATGTATAGAATAATAGTTATTTAATTAAAGTTTTTTTTTAAAAGGAAAATGGAAATGACGATTTCATTAAATTGCATCAAACGGAAATATGCGGCATGGAATGAATATATCATAAGCCTGACCTAGAAGGCCAAGGCTAAATAAGAAGGCCACATTGATAGTGACAAGTTGTGTAATCGGTGAATACTTAGCGTTGTATTCGTAACTTTCTAAAACTGAATCCTTTCAACATTTTAAATGTTCATTATCATATAGCAATTTAAATTAATAATAACTAAGAGGGGATTCATTGCATATTCTGAATTAATAATCTACGATGAAATTCATTCGCATATCTATCAGCATTATCTAAAATGTTTTTACGATGAAAAAATGAGATGATTGTTTAAAATAAAAAAAATATCAGACAGAAATGCTTTAAGGAACCTACGAAATCATATCAATACTACCATAGTGTTTCCTAATAGACATTAGGAAATTTTGACCTTACAAATGGACCGGAATTCCATAAGGAAAACCTTAAAAATCCTTAGCTAGAAGACGTCATACAATGCTATCTAATAGGTGACCAATCACTAGATTCAGGAAACTTTATCCCGGAACAACATAGATTATCAGGGGCGATGTGTATCTGGTCACTTGAATCTAAGAGTTAATAAAGGCTGAGAATATGAGTTAAACACGGTAATTTACAAATATCTAGGTAGTTCCTTGGCATAATTCTTTGGTAATTACTGCTTAAATGTATTCAAAATGGAGATTTTTCAGTTCCCTAGCATACATTATTCTTCATGAAGGTAAATTCCGTTTCCGGGAATAAGGATTTTGTGTGAAGAAATGAAGAATGAGAACTATTGCTGAAGGACGAATTCTTCTTTCCCGTTCATTTTTTTCACCTTCCCGATTTTTATTCCTTTCTAATACAATATCATATTAGATATATTTCACGATCGTTTCTTACATTTTATTTTTATGAGAACCTGCGAATTTTTACATACTATCGAAAAAAAGCATTTGAACAAACATTGAAGTAAATAACATTTAATAAATAAATAGTAATAAAATAAATTAGTGAATAAAGAAAAAGCTTTTTCTTCTTCTTGTTCCCTTTCGTAGCATACGTTTTGATTCACTAAGTGAAAAATCCCATCCTTTTTGGGGTTACAAAGAGAGAATTCCAAATCCTGTTTTCCTATGCGGAAAGTGTTCCCGGGTTCGATTCCAGGTAAAGGCCGATGTCTGTTGTACGACCACAATTGAAAGTGACTCTACTCTTCCAAAGACCTCTTTTTACTGCCCTTGTGTGGACTTGATCTACTTTGAACGATCTAGCACAGCGAGATTAAGAAGGGCATACAGACTCACTCCCCACCTTGCATAACTGTCATGGTAACATCAGTAGACAAAACAGAGGGTCGTAAAGGATGTATCAGACTGATGATATACGTGTATTATTTGCCGATGATAAAAGCATCAATAGCAAAAGTAATAATACTAATAAAAGTAGTAATAAGGTGAGAAAATTACAACCAATAGCTGATTATCTAATTGATGGAATGAGAGTTCCCGTTGGACATTTGTGGTCTATAAATAATAAATTAATGATTTAATCTTTAGAGAAATTTCCTTTACGTAATATTAGTGCCTGTCAGCGGAGAATGGTTGACGATTTTTAATCATCCATCTTCGTTCTCAGCTAAAAAGGAAACAAAACATGATTGCGGTTGGCGATGGAACGAAGTTGTGCGTGGGCAACCGCCTAGACAGCCTCAGAGAAGTTTCCAGAAAGCGATTTTTTCATCATCATCATTATCTTCATCAGGTGTCGAGAGGGACAAAGCAAATCCGATTGCCGTCTCAATAAATCGCCTCGAGGGATGCCATAATGAGCCGACCTTAAGGGAGTTGGGAAACGCAATCCCAGGGGAATCTTAGGGGGTGTGGGGATTAAGGAGCGAAATGGCACGGGAAGCGCGGAGTAGGTGGGGCGGGATCACACCAATCACCAGAGGGGATCCCTCATGCGGAAATAAAAAAAAACGGGGAGAAACGACGCATGAAATGAGTTTTGAGGGAAAAAAAAGAGAATCGCACGCCGGGGGATTTCCTCTTGATAAAAGGAGGGCCTGCATCGGTATGGGTTTCCAGTGACGAAGTGGCCACGGGCGAGGAAAGAACCGACCATGAGGATTCGAAGCGAAGCTCCCTGGATGGCGGCGGTTCTACTGCTGCTGGCGGCGCTGGACCAGGCGCTGGGCGCCGCGATGCCGCTACGTAAGTGTTTGGGATGTTCACCGGAGGGAGAAGGGTTCTTGGAGATGTACTATGCGTAGAATTCTCGTTACGGGAGATCTTTGTTTGCCGCGTTATGATGGAGTATACGAATATGGAAAGTGGGGATTGGGGTCATGCAATCGCTCGAGTTGATTGCGACTGGATTGAATTTTCGATTTGAGTTTGTCTCGAAGTCGTTATGCATGGTTAATGCGAGGTATGATTCATATAGACGGGCACAATAGAGTTTATTTATAGACGGGCTGGTTTTAGAGGAGAGTTAGAAATGCTTTCATCATCGTTTAACTGTTAAAGCTTCTGCGAAAGGAATCTTTTGGAAGAATATCGCGTAAGGATATTATAAAATCGCGTAAATGTATTACTAGAAAATTTATATATTATCTTGTAATATTATAATATCTTTGCAGTTTATTCAGGATTTTATAATACAATCAGATTCCTACCCTGCTTTTGGAAGTGTACGATATGAATATTTCATAAAGAGTTTAATTAAGTACCATAATGAATATCCCATAATAAATTAGATATACGAAAGGAATCGTTACATCAGAGTGATACTTAAAATAATTAACCTTTAAAAAAAGTTAACATATATTAGTTTTTTCCCTAAGTATCTGTTAAACGCCAACTGATGAATATCGTATCATTAAGGTAGAAGCATTTAAGGAGGAATGCTGAGTATAAAGGAGCTATTCGCGAAATAATTATGTTTGGCGTGAGATTTAAGCCAAAGAAATGGCAAACTCTCCAAATCATCTAATCTCCAAGAGTTGGAATCGTTAATTTAAGAAAAAAATCTAAATTTAGGTTATTCTTACAGAATATTTCAACAGAAACTGGGAATTCGATATCTTACCCAAAAGGAACCATTTCTATAATTGTCCCAATAGAGACAACTCTGCACAGATTAACATACATAAGTTTCGTTCAATTGCCGAAATCAATGGAACACCGATCCTAAATCCTAATTTTAGTTTTCTTTTCTGTCACAAAGCATATTCTGCCTCTCAGCTCGATATTTTTAGCCAATATAAATTCCCTCCGAGGACACACTTATTATCACCCCCGGAGAAAGAAGGAGTATGAATATCGTAGCTTCCGCTCCATCAATATTCACTCATCTCCCGTTTAGCACAGAAGCAATTTTCGGTCTTAAAGATATTTCATGGTCATCGGGAGGCATGTCATTCCTCCGGTTCACCGCACACCACATGTCGGCCGTTGAAGTCTCCGCATCACAAGCACATAATCCCAGCTGATCGGGATGTATAATGGAACGAAAACAAAGAACTACTGGTAGTAAGAATGCAGCACGTATTCCTCACGCACTTAACCGAATTATTCGCGACCTACCGCACTGTTTCTAAGCGAAAGATTGTGGGAAAGGAATGATGAGAACGTTCCTCTCCGGTGGAGGTGTCCGACTCTTTGACCGGTATCCCGCCGAGGAACGGGTTATGCAAGTCCCGGTGAAATGGAAAGTGGTGCAGCTCGAAACTGGCTTTCTTTGCTATTATGGTCGACGTTTGCGGTGTTTCTCTCCGCATCATCACTATGCGTTGAGGACAGTAGTAGTGATATGGGAGACTGACGGCAGAGGAACTATGGATTGCTAATACCCCTTTAATTGGGCGCATAATTCATAATGTATTTGGAGGACGGTTTCTTCTGATTATAAGAATAGGTAGATTTAATCTGTATATCGAACCTTTATAATTTGGATACTTATATTTGGGAATAAAGAGGGATGAGCTGAAGTGTTTCAGACTTAATGGGAAGCAGAAGGAGCAGAGATTATAATAAACAGTATACAATGAATTGAAATGGGTACGTCTCGACTACAGAATAATATTTCTTAATTTCAATATTTATACTAGATAATTCAATACCTAAAGGTTCTTATTTTTCTTTTGTACTACTTTGTTTACTTCTATCCAGCAAATTACCTTTTTCTCCCATAATTCCTTTTGGAAAACAATGGCTCACCTATCTATCTGTGTACTTCTTTCATCCTAAACTAGACCACTGATCTTTATTAACACTTCCTCAACAGCCACATGGATTATAATTTACTATTCTTCAACGATTTTTGGCAAATAAGCTGAAATTTATTGTGAAACTAATGATTAAATATTGCGAGAGAATTACTTTCCAGAATGAAATACGTGAGCCATTCTCCTCTTGCCCTTTTCAAAATTCGGTATTGCAATTACTTTTGTACCTCGCGTGCTTTACTCCCCCATGAATTGGGGTTACAAAACACCCTTCCTCTTTTCAGCCACTCAACGCTTACAAAAGGATGAATCACCGAGTTTTTTGGATAATCAAACTAGATGACTGATTAGAAACATGAAATAGGTTTCTGTAAAAATTACATATCGATAAGAGTTCTCAAACAAGAAAAACCTACGATGAAAAACTTGGTGCTTATTTAAAAATTGAAATTTTCCGAGATATGTTAACCAATTGAATATATAATTCATAATAAATACCGATGCTTTTAGTCATATTCATATACTCATATAATAGATGAATATTACATACACCAACCTAAAGATAATAGGTTCCAGAACTCGAGAAAGCGGAACTAACTATTCCTGAAAAAAATCTAGTACAAGTAAGGAAAAGTACAGAAACATCGGAATCGGAATATTTGATGAAGTGAAAGTGAACAATTATCACCATTCGCTTGGAATTATATTTAAGTAAACTCTCCAAATTCTAGACGTAGCATTAAGATACATTACTTTATAAATTCGTCCGTGGATTTATTTAAATAAGATATGGGAGGTAATTCAAAGATCTTAATCAAATATTAAAACTTTCTCCGCGAAAATTATGCAATCTATAAAATGTTCACTCAAAGATTTCAACACGTGTACGTATGTTTTAAACATGTAATTATAGAAATTTTATTCTTGTATATTAATGCCTTTCCTGTTCTTACAGCGAGCTTCATAAAGGCGTGTGCAAAGAACGATCCTGACATGAACAAATGTGCTACGGCCAGCGCATCAGCAGCGATTAAGTTCATGAAAAAAGGTAAGTTCGCTATTCAAACAGTAAATTTAATATGAGAGCAATAAAATAAAAACACTCGATTCACTCCAATGTTTGGATTCACTCATATGATATTTCGGCTATCACGATCGCCTGTGTTCATTTTAATGTGTTTGTATGTTTAGTCCCTATATTTAATCATTAGACCTTTTGAAATAGTTTACGATCATTACCAAATCCTTACTCCGTAATCCTATTTGTTTGGTCATTAACTCATTAATCTACTTTATAATTAAGTGATTGATCAATCAATATTTATTAGCAAGTATTTTCTTAAAATTGAATACTAATTATGATTTTCGAGATCACACCTTCAGATGAAAGTTTTTATAGTTGTAAACATTTATTTATTCAATAGATAATTAAAATGAACCTCAAACTGATACAGGTCTTCAGTAAAGTTTCTAAATGAAATATATCAATGAAAGATTCTTTCATTGATAATAGACAGGTACAGAAGGGAATGAATAAAAATTAGTACTGATTCTCAAAAGTTTAAGTTAGTTCTTACAAAATATCCAGTAGCTTTTTGTAGCGAATGGCTGTCAAATACTTATGTGTGAAAGGAAAACATCCATCATGCGTATCTTGGTTAAAAGATAGAGCTGTCACGTCTTTATATTCCCGTCTTGGTTTGCGGTTTCCATTAGTTTGAGCGTTGAATGTAGCGATAAAAAAAGATAATTCTGTCCGTATCTGTTTTGAATGATTGGTGAAAACGTATTTTTTATGACATCTCATTTACGATCCGTCTAACCTTGGTGTCTGCTATGTGTGTTCGTTGGATTTTTTTATGTCCAAAATCGGATATATTTATACAAACCATAGAACAAAAGGAAATGAAACTCTGATATAAAAGTCGATAAAAAGTTTCAATGCTACTTTATTTATTTATTCATTACCCGGATGAGATATTTAAGCTACCGTTAAGCTATAAGTTATCATTCTTCCAAAACTGCAAAGAAATTCAAGTTTGAATTCGTATTTGTTTATTGTGAGTATAATATGTAATGTAGAAGCAAATTTAGCTTCCTAAAATTTCATAACTTGTACTCGATATTTTGCCCGTATTTATTTTTATTTAATTTGAAAATAATTATATCATTTTCATAAAAATCTTCTGGTACTGAATTAGAAACAATATAACTGAATTGTAATGAAATAATATAATGTAAACTACATCTACTATATTAAATTTTTCTAATATATTGTCGTTATTATTGAATGTATTTCTGATTTATTCAATTGCCTTAAAAATCAATGTATATAGGAGAGTTTGAAATACCAGCCGAGGAGGAAATTTTCGTAAATTACTGTACTTTCATTTGTTGATTTGAGTATCTCAATTTGATTACCCAAAAAAGGTTTGTGTTAGTAAATTAAAATAAACAAATACGTAGTAGTTCCTTGTGAAATCTTCTCACTACAGAAGTGATAGGAGCAACCGCTATGTTAAGAATTGAACAGAGTTCCATCCATGTAATTTCCCACCGCAAAGCACTCGAAAGAATTGTCGAAATACATCCTAAGGTTCAAGGCCGAGAGCTGCAAAAAATCGCAATGGATCAGGAGATATAAAAAACCTCGCAATTTATTGCCGAAACATCCCACCAACTGTGAAACGGGAGTTAATGTCGCAGCACAAGTAGCCTTAATGGTATTCCATCCCAGGGGATCCTGTCTAAACCCGAAGGCCACTCAAGAATTTCACCTGCGAAAGTGAAAGGCGTGTTGTTAGTGTACTCCTGGCCAAATTACTTCGGCGAGTCTTAATGGATGAACGCCTTCAAGCACTGTTTTGCTCGTCTGCTTTTTCTCTGTCGTCCCAGAGTTGTTCTCTCGTAAGCGGCTTCGGGCCACGTCAAAGTACCAGAATTCATCAAAGGGGCGTTTCTAAAAACCACAAGTCATGTCAATACAATCCATGCTCGCGGCGTTAAATTCGACGTACTCAGGACCACTTTTTTCTCTTGAGCTGTACCTACGCTTAACGTCGCTATTTGTGCGTATTTACCTTAAGATATTTTCGACAGAAGGTTTATTCTTTTACGTGCAATTTTATATCTATAATTAAACTAACGGAATTAAGTTCTGAAACAGGTTAAATGGGGATTAAATTCTAAATCTTTAGGAGAGATTCATTTTCATCTTTAATCGATTAAATACATTCTGCTTGATCTGTTGATGGAAGATTGATTGAGACAGGTTTCATTTATAGATGAATCACCACTTTCTTATTAGAATGACGGTAACTTGATGTTATTCTTTTGAAGAAAGAGAAGCTAATCAAAAAGCTGAAACAAAATTTTAATTGTTTATATAGTCTGACGTAAACTATAGAATGATGTATTATTTATTGAGAATTATTGAACGGATAGCAGTAGCTAGGGTTAATGACAGCTATTACTCACAAAATTCACAAAAACAGTTAAAAATCTTACTCATTTCCTCACGATTAGGGCGAGAGGTCGTTACCTTGGTGTTTCTATGCAGACTCACTTCTCCATACGACCTATTTACGATGCAAATGCGAATGATCAAATCGCTAGGTAATGTTCCTTTTACTTCCACGAATTTCTGTCTCATAGCTTCCAATTTACGATACAAAGGCTGAGGTATTACTTTCATAAATTAAGCGTGTCGAAATCAAAGAGTGATATTCACAGACACAAGATTTGGCTATGAAGAAAGTTAATGAAGAGTGAATGGGTTATTTGTTCTTCTGACAGATGTGATGCTAATAATCGGTTTTAGAAATATCGAAGTATTATACGCAAAAATTGGAATTTCCAGGAAAAAGTGAGCTTTTTATCGTTTCATCTTAGCTCAAGTCAGGAATTATCGTTGATTCAATGAAGAAATAATTGAGAGTATTAAATAAATTTATGTAAATATATAAATAGGTAAGATAAATTATTTAAATTAAAATTTCGTCGGGCAAAGGTATATCTTAGAGGGAAATTTGGTAAAAATTATGAAAAGTTTCTGCTAAAATCAAGAACTGAGTAATACACATTAGGACTTAGAATAGTGTACACTAGAAAGAGTATTAAGTTTATTGAATTGTCAACTACAGATATAAGGTATTTAAATCATTAAAAAATAATTATCTTGCTCTAGGTACAAAGTAAGTAGAATCATCGGAAGGAGAAAAGTTGATTGTTCACGAGTCGCTAAATATTAGTTGTTCTTTAAAAGGAAAAGCAAATTATTAACTCTTGATCAGGTGTTAATTGAATCCATTAACATGTAATTGGAATAAATAAATTAATGAGGAAATTATAATTGCAAAGTTATTCCCGTACCATTGGATTTATATAGCTAAAGAATAGGAAAGTTATTTCGAAATCGGGTCAAGATTAGATATAAAAAATGGATAATCATGGGAATAAATATGTATTGCTGGATAATGTGAAATAAATATGTGAAATATATAGAATTTAATACTAGTTAAATTATATATTAAGAGGTAAACTAGCGAAGAATAATTGTCAATGTCAGTGATATATGTCAGTAAAATATGAAGTAATACATAATCTGGTATTTCATAATGTGTTTTAGGAATCCCTGAATACGGAGTGTCAGTGTTGGATCCACATCTAATTAAAGAAGTGAGATTCGACAAAAAGGCTTTGGGTATGGACATGGTTATGAGAGATGTTGAACTTACAGGACTCGGAGATTCTGTCGTCAAAAAGATTGAGTAAGTTCTGACCACCTTCATATAAAATTCATTGTAATGTTACCGTGAGCTATTTTTATTCAATCCGTCATTATTGAAGAAATATTCCACAGAATATCTTTAAATTATTATGGTAAAGGTGTGATTAAAAAAAACAAAGTTCTTAACCATGATATCAGAAGAAGGAAAAAAGTTACAGAAGTGATTACACTTATTAATGGATACAGATAATAGTAGATACAGTGTTATTGACAAAACATGAAATTTAATACTTATGACACATGCTCATAGTCTATTCAGTTTAGCTATTATAATTATTTATGTATAGATCATATTTGATCAATTTCTGATTAAAATATAAAGTTTATATTATATACCAGAGATTCACTGTTTATCTATTCATATATCTAGAGGCTGCTTCAACCCTGAAGTAGCAATGCTGTGAATTAAAGTGTCTTACAAGCCTCGTCAATGTTAGCAGGGTTTATTGTATAGCTTTCCATGATGACCAATCTTTTCATTTAGATTCAAAGTAAAAATTATACTTTTAACATTCCAGAATCGAGCTGAATCCTCCATACTTCAAGTGGTTCCTTGTTGCGCCTAAACTTCAGTTTATTGGAAAGTATGAGGCAAATGGAAGGATTCTTCTGTTGCCGATTCAAGGGAAAGGAGACATCAATATTACCCTAAGTAAGTATTAGGGTTATTGATATTAGAAAACGTAAGATAGTTTTAGGGCTGGAGAGAATTCTGTAGCTTATATATAGAAAAAATTTATAAGGAAAGAAAGATAAAATGCATTTCTGAGTAGGAAACTGTAATGAATGTTTTTGTGATGTGTGTTTTTAATAGAATGTTTCATAAGTATTTTTTTGTAGAAATTTGATTTACGCAATTAAAGTTCTACATCAATTCTACTAGTTCATAATAATTTGCAAAAAACAGAACAATATTCAATGTATCATATTGATGATTGATGAATTAAATAATTGCATTATAGATATTCAGTTGATAAATTAAATTAAATTTTTATAAAAAATTAGAAAATTAACTAATAATTGCTATCAATTTAAATTGTATATAATTTCATTAGTTTAGATTACTTAAATGGAAATTTTCATTTTCTTAAATTATGAATATTTCTCTTTTAAATTTTTAAGTTTACTATCAATATTATTATTCATATTTAAAACAAACACATCCAACCCTTAGCAGGGTTTCCTCCATCTCTCATTCGAATAAAAAGTTATAAAATTATGTTAATGATTAATTACTTAATTAATTCAAAGGTATTCCTAATAGAATATTACAATGATGAATGTGGAATATTCAATTCAATTGAATATATATAACTAATATCCACTTATTCTCTTCTTCTACTTCTGTAGCTAACGTTGATTACGTGTACAGTTTCAAGAATAGCTTAGTTAAAAAGTCGGACGGCCTAGAATACTTGGTTCCTAAGCCAAGTAATATCGACTATCAACATGGAAGAGCCTATATTAGGCTTGAGAATTTATTCAACGGAAACAAATTGCTTGGTAAGCATATTATCATTTACAAAATGGAAAAGAGAGTTTTCATACAATGTTATTTATAAGTTATTATACGATATATATAGGAACAAGATAAAAGAATATAACAAACATTTTCATTAGATATTTTTCAAAAATAAAGTTAATATTTTCAATAGAACAATCCACAAGCTATAAGGATTTATAAAATTCGATTTAAACACGATCAGAGCTTTCGCCATGGCGGAAGAATATTATCTATTCTGATTACATTTTTAAATGTTAAAATATTAATGATTCTTAAAGTTCAATACGATGGCAAATAAAAAAATGTTGATTTAATTTTTTTTATTCATGTATATTGTAAATCAGAATAATATTTGAATTCTTTCATAATTTATTTTTAAGTTTTATATTTTGATTTCATCAGAATACTGAAAATTTTCTATAATTATTTTCCATAGTGTTTTCTTGAAACTAAGATAAACTCTTTATTCAACCTCTAGTATTCCATTTCTTTCGTTTTTATATAACTAAATTATTGATCGATGTATTTTTTATTTATTTCTTAACAGGAGAGGAGATGAATAGATTCCTTGACGAGAATTGGAAGGAAGTGACAGAGCAGCTGGGACCACCAATTGCTCAGGCTATAGCAGTCGCTATGCAGACTATGGTGGAGAATTTGACGAGCAGAGTACCTTACAACAGTATTTTCCCCGATAAAGTATAAATATTGATTTAGAGCACTCTCCTTCACTAGTAAACTTTGTACCTAAATTTGAACGACACACGAGAAATAGTGAGAAAATCTCATCATGTGCATTCTTGTTGGTTCGTTCATATTCACCAAGACTTCAAAAATATTTCCCAGCACCACAAATACTCATTAGGTTATTTTTGTGACTTTTTCTTCGTAGAAGAGAAAAATTTATTTTATATAAAGGAGAATATTGTTGATAAATTTTTAAACAAATACGGGAGTTTTTCATTTCTACATTCCTACCATCCCTCAATTGTGTTGAATTTGTTGGTGGTGCACCAGTGGCTTAATTTTTAATAGGATTATAATAATTTAAGTTATATAATAATAATTTAAGACAGAGGTAAGTATGTGTGAAATATATTTGTTGTTATTATTTACCTTGAATGTCTTGTATTCGGAAGCAAAATAATTTTTAATCTCCGATTCCAGTATTTACAATAAGTTCAGAAACTTTGCATGTTAGATTAGTTAATCTTGATCAAAGAGAAGATACAAAAAAGATTTGTGTAAAAAATTGCATCAATTTCCTGTAAGAATAGAATCATCATTTCCTCTGATAGAATCGGTTCTTATTAATGCTAGGACTAGAGCTCTATATTTTAATAAAAATCCTATTTACTAGAGATTTTGTGTAAATGGAAATATCGAGCTCTTAAAACAAATAATCTTATATATCTCATAAATATCTTTACAATTATTCCTTTATTTTTCTAAAATTTTAGAGCCACATAAATCACATCCAGTATTTTCTCTAAGAACGAGAAATCTCCAATAACGCATATGGGCAACAATTTCACAATGAATCATTTCCCTCCAAGAATAATGACTATTCTTCCGCGAAGAATCTACTGAAATAATGCCTATCTCTTTTCCTGCAGAAAAAAACACCTAATTGAGCATTCTATTGACGAAACTACCCTCTTTTGCAATCAGCGTATGGAGCATACGAGGAAGCGATGCACACTCGGCGGGAGTTTTTATAGATTCGATACATAGATTCCTTTGAAAGGTCACTAGATACTTATTGCTTATCTTGATTAGAAAATATCATAGTCGAATATAAGAAAAATTCATCCCATAAATTATCTAATGAGAGAGATCATATTTACGTATTAAAATTTTTCCAATTATTTCTCAGTTCCGGTACATTTTCGTCCATCCAAGCGTAACTAAATCTAAGCTCGTGACATTTATGATTTCAAGAAACATCCGACCTTTCCCTACTTATAAAATAAACAGGTGCTCGTTCGCTGGAAAGCGTTTGACATGCACAGGAGGTGGTGAACGGTATTGCACCACCATGGGAATTCGTGCCTAGTTGAGACAGGCGTCGGATGCCGGTCAGTAGGTTGTCTCGAATGTTGGAAGCTGCATAGGGATCGGGAACACGGTCTGATCTTGCAAAGCCCGGGACTAAAGCTCAGCTATAGACCGCAGAGGAAGGACTGAGAAAATGGATAGTTCTATCGGTCTCAAGTACTTCTTGGTGGTCTTGACATTTTCGGTCGTCGAAGTCAACAGCATTGGACTTCCCTTGCGTGAGTATTACTCGTATCAAATATTTCTTTCTCTGAACTACTTCTTCCATAAGGAGTTTCGTTTTAATCCTACGCGTCTACCCCACATTCAGACGCATTCCATTTACGGAGGCGGGCTGTGAGCTATGATTGCAATACTTCCTCGATTCGGGCGTTGAAGTCTCCCAATTCGGATAATGCGTGCGTTGGGGAAGGTGGTTCGAGACATTCGTTTTGTGATTCATCGTTTAGACATATTAATTACCTTATTGTGCTATTAAGATTATTTAGTATATCTGCTCATACGATATACTCTGGTAGAAAAAATGGATATGGAAATGTTCAATTACAAAATTATTACGATGTCATGCTGTTTCGTACCATTTATTTTAAATCATCAAAAACAGGAAGCTATAAGGATTTGGATTAACGATTAAACACTAATATTTACTAAAAAATCGAATTTATTGTATACTTTCATCTACTGGATATATCTTAAGATTTGAATTTTGCTTTTAGTTTATTCTAAAAGGTAATAAGTAAATGCTATAAAGGAAAGAAATGTTACATCATTTTTCCAATTTAACTTAAGATATTTATTTATTTATAATTTTGAAAATTATAATCTATATATATCTCCGAAGATCACGAATAACTTTGCAACAGGATAATTGGCAATTTTCGAAGAGATTTACTCCTAGATAAACTTTGGAGTTTATGATAAAAGTAAATGGACCAATTAGGAACATCGCTCAAAAAGGAGGAACACTTAAATTCAATATCTGATACGTTAATTTTCTTTAAATGTACGAAATGATTAATTTAAAAATTAGTCTCATTTCGTCAGAAGTAGAGTTATTCAATAAGTGCTTAAAATTTGTTGGCGATCAATATTTATAGTATGGCGAATTGTGATTTAGGACTTACATTATGCATGGCATGCACATATAATACATTCATTTCCAAAACGTAATAAAAGAGAAATGAGGGAAATGACAAAACCATGGTTGTAAGAAAAAACATGGCAATCTATTGAAAACGAGTGCCAGATGGCTGAAATTATGCAACTACGCGCAATGTTACGTGAACGCCACTGTGCGACAATCACGCCCAATACTGCGAAGAAAGAGTGAGAATGAAAATTTGCTTTCCCTATCGATTCGCTTTTCTTTGTAAGAAACTCACTCTTCACTGTGCCCTACTTCCAAAGTATGCGAGTGTGTACGCATGCGCACCTGTTGCGTCATTGGGATTCGATACTACCCCATCTATTCACTCTGACGTCACTAGAAAGGCGGATTAGTTAAGGGTTGCGTCTTATAATACTCGCATAATCGATGTTACCGATTGAATATGGGATGAAATGTGTATACGTACAATAAGTGCTCACGATATATTTTAGCAATAATGATACTTTGTAAACAATTATGGTAAACAGTATTAATCATTGTTTCAATGATTTAATTCAAATCCTTCCCAATGAAGTGTCCGATTAATAGCAACGGAAAATTTCCCTTTTTCAGCGAAATTATCTCAAAGCAAAAATATTGATATCGAGATATTTTGTTAAAAGAAGTATTATATATATGTATATACACCTTGCGGAATGTAGTCATACATAAAATTAAAAATTAAAAGTAAACTCGCTCTTTCAGAATCTTATCAAAAATGCTGGAATTTAAGCTTCACTTATTACATCATTCCTCAGCTTGGTTATCGTAGCTGATTGTATAGATGACTTGATGTATAGAACATGAGGATAAGTAATGGTCTGTAATTTTCAATCAGAACTGCGTAATTTGGCAATGAAGTAATGATTAATAGCTATTATCCATCTTCTTGAAAAATTTCGAGGGAACTTGCAAATGATACAGAATAATCCCTCCTTATAACCTTGCGGTTTGGCCTTCGAAGTCTTTTGGGTACAATTAAAAATAAATTAATGCTATTAAAGATAACAAAAGTTGAACTTTGATAGATGATTCCACTAAAGGTTTACGGAAAAAATGTAACCAGTGAATATATGTGACACTGTATGAGTCAAGGTTCGCTGCGAATGCAAAAAGAGGTACATATTCTCAACGGAGCCTGCAACGTAGAATTCTGCAGGGTACTTCAGTAACTCAATACAACCTCCGCAACCGGTTCAGTCAAACCAGAATCTTCATTGATCTTCCATCACTTACCCTTAACACTGAGTAGTGAAACTTCTTTTGGTGGATGAAACGTATTTATGAACAACCAGCATTCAAATAGTCTTTAAAATAAGAATTTTATACTAACTGCTAAATTCTGAGCCACAATTTTAACATTAACTATTTAATAGGTTTTTTCCTAAGATAATTGATAAACTGATAAGCTTTACGAGTATTTTCTCTTCTGTTTTTCTTTAAATAGTCATTTTCTAAAATAGTCATATGAAAAGCACAATGCATTTGGAAATTTAATTCAAAGAAAAGTGTGTATCACAGCTATTACTTCTCTGGTTCTAGTTTCTTCAAGAGCTCTACTCAATCTTGTCGTAGATATAGAGCAATATCAATGACAATAATCAACCTTGTCCATTAACCGATGACGGCATGATATTTAGAGCATTATGAGTGATAAAAGTTATGCTTAAGGTCACTTATTAGTATAGGCAACATTAGCACTATCGAATATCGTTACTCAGCACCTTGAGTTACTAGGAATTCATGTGTGAAGTGGATGACTCATTTTCCTGCTTATCAATCATAGGTTGTTTTGTGCAAACAGAATATTAAAGAGTTATTTTTTAAACGAAAATTAGTACAGTTTGGTTTCAAGTATTAAGAGCTGTACATCTGGGAAATCACTGATCAAGAAAATAATTATATAAGATAAAATGTACAATATGAGATATAAGTGAATATGAAACATAAAATAAAAATGTAATAAGAATAAAATTAAGTTTGGTGACGTGAAACCTAATATTTCATTATTTATATTTGATAATAGGGATATAAAAATCTTGATCGATTTAATTTCATATGTAATTTAAATTTGATCGATAAGAGTTTTAATGTTCGAAGAAAATATTTATTTACGTGTTTTATTATTATTTCTAGCTCATTGCACACTTCTCTGACGTGTATCTTTCAAATTCGCGTAATAATAAAAAATAAATATACGTTATTTATGTTCAACAATACAAATACTAAATTGCTTGTGAGAATTGAATTATTTCAGCATCAATCAATAGTAAAATTCATTATTTGGATTAGAAGGTAATAAAAAAATAATAGTTAATCATTGAAAACCTATTACATAAAATTTAAGAGAAAATTATTAAATTATTCTACGAGTTTTAATAGCTAGAAGATAAGTAATAATGATTTTAATATCTCAGCAATACTCAATGCTTTCTCTATAACGTCAGATTTCTTCTCATTTGAGCATCATCAATTAACTAAAATGATTTTAATCTAAAGGAGTAAATCTATAAAAAAATAGTAATATAAGTAATAATAAGTAATTGAAGTAGACCTTGGAATAATAAAGTATGACAAGAGAATATTAAAACGAGAGCATGTGCCCTTCCGTTAGAATCTAGTAGGGGACAGGATTTCTTATCTTAGTAGCATCATTTTCATAATTCAATGGACCATTCAAACTCTTTAATTATATCAAAATTGTAATTGTGATAATTTAGTGTGAAATTCCCACAATTATGAGCTAAATACCTAATCAATTATCAAGTAAATAAAAATATGCCAGGATCGAGAATGCTAAATTCAAGGAATGTATGAATAAAAAAAACTGCTAAACTTTCATGTAAAGATAATGTCCGCTAGTCAGCATGACTTGCAATATTCTTCATGAGTTTAGTATTTAAAGTAAATAAATCATAATGATGCTCTAATAGACATTAATTAGCACTATAATTTGAAGGATAAAAAAATGACCTTCAAATTTCTCATCGCGGCCCAAAATACCTTCTACAAGAAGGGGGTTTTAATTGGGTAAAAATATATTACGTGAGAAGTTAATTTTTCTAATTAAGGTAGGTTTACATGTTTCATTTTCAATAACATAAATTCTGTTTCATTGATCACTTGGTTAATCATTAATTTTATTATATAACTAAAATAATTTTCATTTCAGCCTTCTCGTTTCTCAATTCCACATACGAAAGTTCATCAGGGTCCTTGGGTTACTTAGTACAATAAATATAGTTTATATTACAAATTTAACTTTTTTGTTTTTGCTTTTCTATCCCTAAAACTCAGATCATACTCTTTCCCATATCTATCTTCAATTACTTTTCTTTCTATAATCTATCTTCTGCAAGTTCTGTTCTTTTAACTAAAGTTAATGCGTACATAAACGGTAACTTTGAAGTTTGTTGAAGTTGAAGAAGGCTTTGAAGGCTTTCTAAATTGTGATTTACTTTTTTATTATATTAGAGATAAATTTACCTATCAATTATCATCTTAAGACATTTATTAAACGTACGTAATGCTAAATTTTCCACCGAACCTGGGGATTTGATTTTATTCGTTTATTGCATGTATTGCCTTCACTTAAGTAATCTATTAATATTGCATATTTCAGCTGACTTCGTAGAGCCGTGTGCCAAAAATAACCCGAACTTCAACCAGTGCGTGAAGGAACATGCGGTGCCTGTGATCAAGCGACTGAAGTATGGTATGTATCAAATTGAACGATGAATGAATGGCATTATTTCCCATTGCAATACGTGAAATAAATATTGAAGTTATTAATATGAATGTACATTTTTTAATTGTTACGGATTGCTAATAGTTTCATATTGTCAACGCCATATAAGTTTATTTTTCTTTTGCCCACAAAAGCGAAATTACTAAAATTAATATGAAGGTTTATACAAAAATGTAATTATTAGATATTATTTAGATATGAAATCGGTAAAATAGTTCTTCTACTTCCTTCCCAATCCAAGGAGAACATTATTTGAAATGTGTGAAAGCACAGGTGTCTTTGCCCACGTTAACACAGCGTTGATATCTTGAAAATTATTACCTTCATCATTATCAATTGAGTACACATCTTCCATCTGATATTTTTTCACGTTTTAATCTCACATATCCCATTGAAATCTTAAATGAATCTGATTCTATATAAGATTATCAGAGGAGTTAAAAAATTAATCTATCATAACCCTCTTTCTTAAAACTCGGTTCGATTCTGGAGTGAGTTACTTATTAGGTGATTAAAGAATAATTTTTGAGCTGCAATTTTACCAAAATAAAACTTACTATTCATAGATTCGTATTGTAAAATGTAATAAATTCATGCTCTTGAAAATAATAAAATGGGCAAAATGAGTATAAAATATCGAACGTGTTAATATAAACTTAATCATAAACATATCGTGGATTTTCTATTAATCTAATATGTATTGCATTTGTACAAGTAAATTTATTTCATTTGAAAAATTAATCATTAGCAAAGACAAAGGGATGTTTTAAGTATAGTTTTCGAAAATTTTGAATGTTATTTGTAGTAGGTATAAAAAACATTATTTCATGATCTGAGGACATGTTAATGCTGTATTATATATGCAAAGAAAAATACGTAATCAGCTAAATATTAAGATCGTTTGGGATAGAAACTGGACTCATTTTCTCTATAATTTTCCGTAAAAAAATAATTATTTTTAATACACACAAGAATTAGACGGGATCGTACTGTTTCCGCAGGTTTAAAATCTATGGAAATAGTACAATCCCATCTAATTCTTGTGCGTATTAAAGATGCAGTTCTACAAAACAACGCCTTCCTCTATGAAATTTAAATTATTTCTTTTATTTAAAATTTCTTTGGTATGAAGAAAAAATTATTGCTGAAGAGAAATATCTTGACTTCAAACAAACCGGAACAGGAAAGAATTCTCCTTAGAGAAATGGAAAATAATTCTAATTTAAAGTGCACATTGAAGATTGAAAACATTTTAAGAAAATAATAATCGCTATAGAAAAATTTTAAGACCTAGAAGTATGTAGTATCCTAAAACTATCCATAGGAACGTCTTTCATTATCACAATTGCAAGAACTTTCCTGATTCGCATTTCCTGTGGACAATATGAAGACGTCTCAGACTACTTGGAAGCCTACGATGAATTAACCGCTTGAAAAAAAAATAGGTTGCTACGATATTCCTTCTTAAACACGTAACGGAAGTAAGCTAAACGTTGCATCCTAAGCTTACTCCCCACTCCTTTATCTTAAATGCCTCCCCTACCAACAACAAGACACTTACCTTTTTGAAGACTCCACACTTCTTTGTGCCCCTTTTAACACACAACTACACTATCTGGTATACCTTCCGCCTTTTATAAACGTTTTAACCCACCAAACCCGTCATATAACACTTTAAACAGTACGCTAATTTTTCCTTTACCTTACTTCGACCCTCCACAGGGCTTCCCGAGTACAAGGTCCCGCCGATGGATCCGCTCTACGTGAAGGAGATCTTCGTTGACAGCACCAACATCGGGATTTCGATGCAGTCTTTCGATGTTCAGATCCACGGACTGTCACTTTCGAAGCCCTTGGACCCATGGATGTGAGCCTACATTTCACTCCACCACTAATTAACGTCTCAAATTCCTAAACTAATAAGGCATTCTACCTGCTTCGGAAATATTTCGCCACGTTGGGATGTGTCAATGACAGATTCACGCGTACCGAATCGAAACGTTTGTCTATTTTGTCACGGGCCTATTAAATCCTTTTTTAATGACCTCGGGTGCTTAAAGGCCGGAATGTTTTTCGCCGCTTACGTAACCGATGATATTGATGAGGTAATACTTTACCCTGATAAGCTAATTTAGTGTTATTCAAATACTTCTTATAAATACCAAAGAAAATATCTAGAAAGTTCAACACACGTATAATTAGTACGAAAGGAAAGGAGTCGGTAGCAAAAGAAATAAAAATATATTACGTAAAATCGATATGCATAATTTTTTCAGTTTAATTGTCCAAGGTTTTGAACCCGAGAAATATTTGAGAGGTTGTTTCACTTCAGGATCCTTGGCCAGTGATATTACATAATTTTTTTAAGAAATTGAAAGTAAATATTACAAATAACCAAGGAGAAATTTAATTAAGGTAACTACTCTTAAATTTTTGTTATTTGATAATTTATACTGCCTTGATAGCATGCATTTAATTTTAGTAATCATCAATGCAGTTTCGGGCGATTTCTCTTTTCGCATGCATATAAATGAAGACCAATAACTCTCGATCTTCCCACAAAGTTCGCCAGAATTTCTGATTTTGCCTTCACGATAAGTTGACAATGCGAGCTTTCAAGATTGAAGTGCACTTTCAATTTATGATCGAACTTTTTATATTCATTTTTAACATTATTATCAATGAATTGATTTACTCGCCAATAAAATTCATTATAACCTAGTTGCAATCAGTTTTACCTGATTATATTTCTTCGTAATTGATTCGTCTGAATTTTGGAAATTATGTTTATATATTGTAAATTATGCCATAGTGATGATATTTTATATATTTCATATTTTTGCTCCTAAATAAGATTAATTGGACATAGGTCAGATATATTTTATCTCTAATTATAAATCAAATGAGAGAATTTTAAGCCACAAGTCATCATGCTAACGAAAAAATATTACTTCCCCAAAAGCCAAGTGAATGACGATATTATCACAAGTATTCGATAATTAATGATGTAAATTATCGCTCACGAAATTTTAGGAATTTCAATTACCTATCACAGGCAGCTGTTAATACAGCTTTATAAATACGTAATGATATTCCATTATATTTCAATTGCTTTTATTATAATATTACTCATTGAATACCTGAGTAACTAGTTAGACAAATAACTAGAAGAGGTTAAATTGCTCTTGTTAATATATTCATTCTCTTATCCATCCTCCCTTGACTGTAAAAATACATTAAATTCTATACAATTGGTTGTCGTATGACTGTTCCAGACGCATGAACTTCTTGAGCAAACGTATATCATCTTGTCTCAATGCTGTATTTGTTAGTTTTGGAAAATATTCCGTTCAGTCAAGAAAGTTTTTTATAATTAGAACTGAATTTGTCGTTCAAAATCTCCAATTCACAGTTCAACTCATCTTAGTACATACTAGGGTGATTAATTATTCAGGGTATACTGAAACAAGCGAGTTGTCCAAAACTGATACGTAACTTATAATCTGAAGATAAATAATAATACTGTGAATGAGGAATAAAATGAAATGCCTTTGTAAATTGAAATAAATATAAAACAATTGGAACATCGAGTACTGGGCTTATGAAATCTCCATCGTTGAGTTATACTATTTTATTTTTACGGAAAACTTTTTATTCGTGTTTTCGTCTTTTATTTTTTATTAACGTATTTCAACTGTTTCAGAACCAACTTGACATCCCCGAGTTTTAGATGGCGACTCCTAGCTCCAAGAATAGAGATCCTCTCAAGATACGAGACCAATGGAAGAGTTCTATTTCTACCAATCACCGGAAAGGGCAACTCCAACATTACTATGCGTGAGGATGGTGGAAAAAGTCCATTTATTTGGAGGAGAGAAACCAAATTCCAATATACTAGCTTTGTGGTCTAAGACCATTTCTCGACCGTGGTCAAGGATACTTTATGAAATACGGTTGCCATGGATATTGAGTATAAAATAGAGCCTTTTCTAGAATTTACAAGTAGTTTGGGTCGTACTGAGAGGGGACGAAATTGAAATTCTATTAAAATTCAAATTTTATATATGCACTGTGGAAACCTTTATTGGAAAACATAAGGTAGAGTTAAGATATTTGTGATATCTTCTCCCTTTTGAAAAATTTACAATCTTTATTTTTCTCCTGAAATTTCAAGAATTTTACAGATGTAAAGATAAATTTTTGATTTCGTTCCATTTGTTCAATTCTTATCTTATGAAATAAGTTATTTTTGTATGGTTAGTTTCGCAATGAAAATCTTCTGAAACTAATATTTTGGGCTAAACAAGAAGATTCAATGAAGATGGTTGCGTAATCTAACGACTTTATAGATCAAGTTAGGAATCGGTAAAGGTTACATATTCCAAATAAGTATTTTTGAAGACTTAATAATTATTTAAAAAAACTATATTCATGATACCTAATTTAAATAATAATATTCAATTGAAATTGAATATTGCGTGAGATAAATCCGCTGCTCTATTGTTGTGAGGTTAACTGTAATTGGTCATCTATTTGATGAATGAATGAATGAATTATTTCGAATACATCACAGCTATAGTTACATTAATATTCTCTTTCTATAAATTCTAGTGGATGTCGATTATGTGTACAGCTTTGACTGCGATCTCAAGCGGAAAGAGGATGGGAAGAATTACCTCGTACCAAAATCTAGTCGTATTGACTTCAAAAGCAGTAGAACATACACCAAACTTACGAATCTCTTTAACGGAAACAAATTTCTAGGTAAGAAAAGAGTCTGGGTAAGAAGAAGTGGACCAGATTGAAATAACACTATTTTGGAGCATCAAAAATTTTTAAAATAAGTAATAATTTTGGAGATATCAATTAAAATAATCGCCTACCTTTCCATCATAACAATAGTTATGAATACATTATATCCTCTTTTTTTGAGAATTATGTTTGTATCGGAAATTAAGAATTTCTCCATCTTATTTTTCTTTAACTTCCTTAAGAAATTGTTATCCATAAAACATTCCCTTAGTTTTTTAACCGATCTCATAGAAACTTAAAAAGTGTGGGTATATCAGGTTCACATAGTATTTGAAGGAGTTAATAAATTTTACGTATGTATTCCTGATGCAGATAAATTTTCTTCACAAATGAATAAAGGAATCATTCCTCATAATCTGCAAAACGAAGGACAGCTATAAGAAAGAGAAGAACCCAGTAATCTTACTATATATCAATCACTATTAACTATACGTGAATATTATATTACAACCACTTTTTTCTATCCTATTGAAATCTTCTGGAATCTGTCTATGGCATCGTTCCAAAATGCTTTTATTAAATAGATCGGCATTTTAAATTTTATTATTCATTTTCTACAGCTGAAAGCATTCCAAGTAGGACGATTAAAATACAATTACAAAATTTTATTTACATATATTAATTTCCTTTTAAAGTTAAAGCGATACCTGAATGATTCATACAAAAAACACTTTTATTTCCAGGCGATGAAATGAACTTTTTCCTCAACCAGCACTGGAAAGAAATACAAAAGGAATTCGGCCCACCGATTGCGGACGCCCTCGCCAAAGCTATTAGAGAAATCGTTGATGGCATCACTAGTCAAGTACCCTTCGATGTTGTGTTTCCCGATTCACTCTGATGAAATACCCACGCGTCAACAATCGATTGGATGTGTAAACAAAACACTGACATTGTACGAGGACATATCCTTTTGTATGAATGACTCCATCGATGAATAAAATTAAAAATTTTAAACTTTCTAACTTATGTATTTCATTTCGTTGTCAAAACGTTTCGTTAGTTCAAACATTTCTAATGTCTGGAAAATGTTGTTGATTACAAAAAAGGTTTTCCATACATCCATGGTTGCTTTTTAATAAAGAAAAGTACTACCTAAACATTAGTTCCTATTTTATAAATAAAACTCCATTATCTACGTCTCCGAAACCATCTTACTAAAGATATCAACACGTGTCAGTTTCTAAAACTTCCTAAATAACTCACGAGTTAGTTCATTCATTCAAATCACTTTCTAACTGATGAAAAAACTGTATTGGCTACTCAGGACTCTATTATACGCATTTATATTGTCTTCATTCAGTATTCTATTATACACACTTATGTTCCACTCTTATTATCTCTAAATTATTTCCTATACCACAACTTGAAACGATTATCCATCCCGCATTTCTGAGAAAAGATTCAGAGCAATTGAAAAGTGACGGGATAATAGGTTTTACGCACAAGTTTTTCTTGGAATCGCTGTAGTATTTCATCTTAAATGACGAATTACATCAGGAAACACCAATTTAATATGTATCGAGTCTATATATTACAATGAGTATCTCAAATCCCCATAAAATCAATCACTAACACAAATAAATTTCTCCAAAAACACACAGAAATAAGAAAGTTAGATTTTCTATTAAATAAGCAAATCATGGAAGGATTTTTTAAACAATCAACTGTGCCAATGGTATTAAATAACGTTGTATTTTACGATTCCGATATATTTTACTCTGATACTTAAGATTATATTTTTACTCAATGGCTTTGATGATTTAGATAAATAAAGATTGTTAGAATAGGTTTACTATAATATGATAATAGAAGCAGTGATTTTGAACTTTGATAAGAAATTAATAAAATGTACCGTAAAAATGGACGGTATAAAATAAAAGGTTAGCAATACTTAATGATAGCCTTTCCATAAAAATTTAAAACGAGTATATGAATACAAGCAAAACGTTCAATATCAAATAATGTATGTAGAAATACGATACAATATGATAATTGCAATATTGTAATTATTATCAGCAATACAATTGAACAATTACTACAATTTTTGAATTATCAAGAGTTAGTTCCTCATCCTTACCGTATATTGAAGAATTACATTCTTCGGAACTTCTTAAAATACAATAAAGATGATTCTAATATTTATATAGAAATAGTACCAAATATGTATTTAGTAAATATACAAACTCTACAGCTCTGTTCTTGAAGGATATTGAAACCATTGAATAGTAATCAATCCCAGTATCTCTTTAGTTGCTGGCTTTCAGTCAGAATGTCTTTTAGAAGTAAGCGACTGTTTTATGGGCAATAGAATATATATACTATCCAAGAGTCAAACCTGTAATATATGGCGTAACTAGAAAAGCAATAATATCCTCGTTGAGTACGAATTATTTTTCAATAAGCGTAACTGAACGTTTGGAATCTTTCAAGGCAAACGGGTCTACCAATTGAAAAAAATGAGTGCTATTTCACAAAAAATGAAATCTCTCACAGATACTGGGAATTTCTATGAAAATGCTTCCTCGTGGAATAATGGCAAGATTACGACACTTTTACTTCCTACTCGGTTTATCTCACGTAATTTACTATTAGATCATTTAATTTTTACGTTTTACTATAAAAGTATTTTCAAATTTGAGGGTTTTTTGGTATTTAATCTTACAACTGAACTTAAAATAAAGAAAATTGCCTTGTGATTAATTTAAGTTTCATTTAATAGTGAAATATTATGATTAATTGCGTGTATATATTAAAATAATGTAGAAAAGTACTAAGTAAATAATGTAATGCACTACAACAAAAAAATTATTCGATGCCTATTTTATCATAAATATTTCAGAGGAATTCCATTGGTAATTTTGAATCGGCTGAACTTTGATCTATTTATAACCAGCAATTTATTTTTCAACCCTCACATCTCTTTATTATAATGCAAAACTCCGTTCATAGGGGCAAGAATAAATATCCAATAAAACGTTCAGGTTTTATTGAATTTGCCTTTCATTTAAGTAATAAATTCAATGTTAACTTCCTCATTACACCTTTAGATGCATGCGTCAATAAATAATACGTTAAATTATAGTTTATAAGATATTCATGAATCTTCCTATTTTCATGATGAAGGGATGAAGAAATATCGTTTACAGCATGTAAATGTCCTTGTTGAGGAAATAAAATACATAAGGAAATGTAATTACTGGGACCGTTTAGTTAGGGCGAATTGTAATGAACCACTTCCCGCTGATACGAATCTTTTTCAATTGTGAAATGAGGTAATATTTCCGTCAGAATTTATATAACCTATTTATTATTTATAAGTATTATTTATAAGTATTTATTTATAAGTATTTTTAGGATATACTGGTGATCCAATTTATCTTTAATGGAAAAATTTAGTAAGACAATAATCAATAACGTCATTCTAAGAAATTTTTCTGTACTGATTTACTACTACTTATTTTACATAATACCATTTGTCTGTAGTTTAACTCGTACAGAATTTAGTGATACATTGAGTATCATTAAGTTCCTAAATTTCTTGCAGTGGTAGAGCTTTTCGTTTACCAGTAATAGACGGTTTTATGTAAATAACATATAATTCATAAATTAAAATAAAATTTAAACTATTTATTCTTGACAAATACTCAGATAAGGGGAAATATTATATTTGATCCATTGTGTTTTTATTTATAAACATTTGGAATATTTTTACTTTTAATCAATCGAGTATTGCGAAATTAAAGTTACAAGTTTCACTTGCGACACATCAAGATACAAGTACAGTATAATCTTCAAGGATATCCCTCGTAATTTCTGAAATTATCTCAAATTTTCTTTTATCTATAAGTGAGAATTTACTTGTTCGTAGAAAACAGTGAATTAAATGTTTTAATAAACCGTGTATTCATGGGATAATGATCGAGATGCGACTTTTCATGGTCACTCTAATTCTTAACAAGACACCGAGTGGTTACCGGGTGTAATTTTCGTGATTATTGAAATTGCGTATCCCAGACAATGTTATCGCAATGCATACGCGGTTGTAATGGAAATAATGGAACCTAGCGAAAGGTGATAAAATTTTATTCCACAACAGTATCATGTCCATCATATTCTGATAGTGTATCCATCCATCATATAGTACACTTTACTTGAAATTGAGAAAGAGTATTAATTAATATGTCACAGCTGGTTGATCGAATGATTCAATAAAAATTTCAATGAAAGAACAGTGGTAGAGATTTTAATCAGATCTTAATTATAATAATAATTTAAATCAAGTTTCTCACTGAATACACATGTTGTATTGTTTTATGAACGATTTCCAAGCTATAGATAATTTCTATTTATATATTTTCATAATATACGAGTATTTATGTAGGAATTATTTAACTCCTGCATCAAAGGTAAAACAATATACAATACGAAAGACAAATTTATTGAAAGTTTTTATGGATAATTTTACGAAGACGACAATTTATATTTTCATATAAAGTAAACTATATTAACTATACAGTTCACATTTGAAAGTTAAATATTGGACGCTAATGATTGTATTTTAAATTCAAAGAAAGGAAAATATATTTGGCTTGGATACGGATCTTAGATAAAACATCAAAGCTAAATCAATCGCTATCATTGGGTAATATATCTTATCATTGAAATAAACGCAACATTTTGATGCTTTTTCCTAGTAAAACAGTGAGTTGTAATGTATAATGAATAAGTGTTGATCGATTATTCCATTGTTAACTTTTAATTAGCTGGAGATTACAAGTTGATGAAGACAAGTAAACTAACGTTAGCCTTATTTAATAGTCGAAACACATGTTTTCCTTATTTTATTCTGATGACCATTGAGTATTCAGTACAATTTTAACATCATTATATGGTCGCATTTTCCTTATTTCATTGTCAAGTAAGGACTGTAAAAGGAAGAAACTCGTTCAAAATACTTGGCATGAACCCTATAATATAAATCCTATGTAGATAAATAATTTAATTTGTTATCGCGAACGTTAGTGACTTAACTTCAATCAGACAAGAAAATTAAACTGAAACTTAATTGGAGCATTGTTGATTTTTAAAAACAACCAAGGTAGGGCTGATGAAGTCGGTAGCTTTAACTTTCCCATCATTGAATGCAATGAAACAAATTATTCTTAAAACCATAATGTAGATATAAATTAACTTATCATTCGTAATGAAATAATAAAATATATTAACACAATATAATAATTAACACAAATATAACATCTAATAGGCTTACAAAATAATACGATTAATTAACTCGAAATATATAAATCATAGTCTGCATAGGTTAAACAGATCACAGATTATCACAATCCGTTTTTATTTGGATGAGAAAAGTGAAAAGTATTTATATTATAAATCCCACATGGTTCCATCAAAATCTACAATCCATTATCACCGAAGAAAGTTACTTTGAAGGCGGCTCTTAAATAAGTGAAAGGTTCTGCCTTAAATGTCTCAACTCTTGCTTTTATTTCTATAACTGTTTTCCCCGAAAGTCTGGGATGCAGCAATTAAAAATTTCGATTCCTTGTAAGAAGAGCACCTTGACCCAAATAATGTAATTTGGGAGAGGAATCAAGGTGAATTTTTCCCATCGTCTTACTTTAGAATGGGAGTTTAAAAATTCAGATTCCAAATTTAAATTACAAAACAAGCGATCCAATTTGAATTGAAAATCGTCCGATAGCTTTCTGGTGATTTCATTCAGTTTATCGAAGAACTGAGCTGTATATTTAGTAACGATTTAAAACTGCTCCTGAACAGTAATTTTAAAAGGCTATTGGTAAACGACTTATCGATATTCATGAAGCATCCTCTAAAATGTATCCGACACAAGTGTTCTCAGTGCATCTTAAAGCTTTCATTGACGGTTACGCTGATATGGAAATATCGGAATACTGCTGCAAGAACTGTCAGAGAAATCTAACTTTCTCGAAAAAAGATCATTTACGTGTATACGAAGCAAACAGCTGTTTTTGAGCTTCAATCGATGCCAAATAACCTTAGAATAACTAATACAGGTTCCAGAAGGATCTGGAATGGTAGTTCACTCATGGGAAATGCCGTGCAAGTAATGAATGCATAAAAAAGTTGGAGGAAACCTGTTTAATGGATGGAAATGGATTTAATGTTAGGGCTTATATTTCAACCACTCCTTTGAGGATGGAACATTGATATTGAAAAGTGAATCACCGATCATTAATATCTATAGTGTCCAGCACTGTATCAGCCCTTTTCAGTTTTTAATGAAGCGAAAGTTGTTTTAGAATTAATAAGTTATTAATTTTCATGTTCAAAACAAAGATCTGCTTGCAACAAAGATATTGGCCTTCGAAAATCTATGAAACAATTTCCAAACATCTAAATGAAGGAATATGTAAATCAACTCTGTAACTTTGTCCCATTCTTTACAAAGCAAAAAATGCAGAATCCGATCTACGATGTATGACTGCCGTTGAATAATTTATTTTCAATGAAAATAAAGTTTTTACTTTGCTGGCTGAAGAACAAATTTCACAGGAGTCGTATTAGAATCCACGTTCCAGCCCCAAATTTAAATAAAATTCCTAAATATTTTCACAGTTATAAAACATTACTCACGATTACTGTTAAAGATTTTCTATGAATTTGTCATTACACATTGATTATAGAATAAACAATGAAGAATGGGTGAAGAATCAAAAGAGACGAATTGGCATTATTTGACACTAGCTATAGTTTGATTCAGGAAATAGATGAGGTAAGCAAAGTAATATTATAGCAATACTAGCCAGAAAATAGTTAGAGAGTGATTTGCGATTAAAACTATGTTTGCAGCTCTGTTTATGAAACGCATTCAAAAAGACCATAGGTGAAAAATAATATCATTTTAAGTGGATTTAATAATCTATATAGATACTTTATGTAAGAAATATTGAAGAAAAAGTTATTTAGTGTAACGAAAATTAATATTTTAATAATGCCTACCAAAAAGCTCATGATTTACTATAAAAAATGTATAACTTCGTATTATATACATTTATATTCCATTTGAACCATCATACTGATTTTTGTTAGATAAAAATGTTTCTATTGTGATTTTTTACCTATAATATACCTCTGAATTTAATTCTCTGTAGTTAAATAAGCAAGTTATCATATTTAATTTCCGACCAACTTTTACATATGCATTAATTACTCCGTACTGAGCCACAAATGGGATAGGAAGTGCGTCACTAGGCAACGCAACCATCGTACGATATTGATAATACTCAGGCGATTAAATCATTTTCCAATCACTTCAATGTAAAAACCATAATAGGACTATTATCCTCGAAAGTGCATCTATAATGTGGACGCGATAACCCTCCGTGACTCCCTCCAGGGTAAAGACGTCAATCACAAGATCAATCGAAGACAACTAGGAAGCAAAAAACTCATAACCGTGACAGAAATCGATAAACGCGACTCAAATCTTAATCTCCGCTTCCGGAAGGTGCTTCTTCCATCACCATTTTCCCAGGAGACGTCCTGGTTCGACACATAATCTTCACAATTTCAAGGATTCCAGAGAGATTTCCAAACCTCCCCCGTCCGGGGGGTTCGCCCTCCTCGGTGGGCGTGCTCGGAAGCATTCCACTCATTTCCTTATGCGCAACGACACTCGTGAAGGGATACGCGGTGGTGGGGGGGATCTGCAGAGGTATTTTTAAGGTACGCAGGATTCCTCTGGGCAGTCAGATTGGATTCCCAGCGAGAGGAAGTCCCACTGAAGAGTCCTCAGCACCAGAAGACCTAACATTCACCTTCAGTCAGACGCCAAGAGGGTAGAGCTTCCAGATGGCTTTCTTCAGGGATACGCTCCTTTTGGTGATAGCTTTGGTTGTGGCCGTGACAACCGGGGCGCACGCTGCACTGCCGTTGCGTGAGTATTGATTGTTTTGTTTTCATGTAAACTGCAGGAGCAACCTGTGGATATTTGATATCTTATGGTGCTTCCAAATAATGTATCCAAGCATCCCTTAAGTTATTGGAAGCTTGTTATCTCGTAACTATAGAAGCTCTTATGTTAGGGATATTGTAAAAAACCTTCCATAAATAGTTTTACCATCCGTATAAAAATTACAGGTTACAAGGATTGAAGACAAGAACGTTCTCGTCCTTAAATCTTCTCACGATACCTGATGATAGTTTACATTGTTGAAGATTGGTTAGAAAAATAGGTCCATATTTACAACAAAAAAACCAATTGGATAAATTCATCTAGACACTAGTAGTTGTATTTAACAGTTTACAAGAAGTATCTAGATTAGATTTAATAAATAATTTTATACATTTCGTTTTTCGTATATTTCAAACATTATTTCCAACTGAAATGAATCTATATGTAAAAGAGCATTGGGTCTTGTGTGGCTTAAGAATGAAGTGAGCAGGACTACAGGTTTCGAGATGGCAATTTATAGGATGCTATATACGAGAAATCGTCACTGGAGAAGTATTTGAGACGGCTTTCTAATTAACCTTAACAGAATAGCTATGCGTGTTTTGTTAGACGATGAATGGATTCTTTTCGAATAGTATTATTATAGTGTTATTAATGTCATAGAAAACCAATTTGATCGTTTTCAAAGACGAGGGTCAAATTTTCAATAATTTTTTTCAAAGATTTAATAGAATACGTAACAAATTCAAAAAGAAAGAATTTAATTAAGTACAATCGATCCATTACGTAAGTAAGGTTCTATACATACTCTAGCATTGCACATGATCAACTAAAGAAGAGAGGTAAAACTTATCGGATGCATAAAATTTCCATACATTGCTCTGAACGAAACCTGCCCCTTGATCCTGCAATATATATTCTCTACTTGCTCCTGTCCTTGAATAATCCTTTTCCTCGTTTTTTGAAATTCATGCTCTCGATGCCAAAATGTGGAATGTATTCATTGCACGACTGATATTCCATCAATACATACCACACATATAATGGCATTAGAGGTCACGACAAAGAAGATATCATATCTCTTCTAAAAGCAATCGAAATGATCAAAGGTCGAGTGATTAGGAAGTCTTACTTAAGTTGGAGCACGTACTCGTACAATACCTGTTGCTTCAGAGCACATAACTTACTAAAGCAACCTTCAAATTCGATGTCCTTGATCCAAAGATTCATGTCTGATATATTTCAGATACCCGCTATTGATAGAACACTCCACATCACCATCTTTTATGCTTCCATGGTTAAAACTAAAAGTTACATTCTGAGTCTAGGATGGATTTTCAGTATCTAATAGTGAGTTTGACGTTTAGAAAACTCAGGATGCATAACTCGTCTTCTTACTTTTACTTAACTATAATAGATAATTTTACTGATTGCATATCCTTTAATTCTCTCACCTATCAATTCACACGTATGAAACGTATATATGGGTGGATTTTCTAATGGAAAAAAAGATCCATTTAATATAAACATCCAAATTCAAATAAAAATATAAAAAATAACAAACAAAAATAAAATTATTATCAATAGTTTATAACGAAGCATACATATTTTATACGTTTAAGACATAGTGAGCCTTTTGTTCGTAAAGGATTATATTAAATAAATGGAATACAATCTTCTTCACCTGTTGGTCTCTTCTTCATTGAACGCCCGGCAAAAAACTGTGGTGACGATTTCAACCACATCCATTTTTACATTCATCCATCAACCTGAGAGTTGAAATGTTTTTATTTTTGTTAATAAATAGTTTGTCTAATAAAAGAATCAAGTATTATTTTTTATCTTAATAATTACGTATATGGGGATTGAGTGATAACAGTAGAAATATAAAAATCCAAAATAATCAGCTTAAAAAATAATTTCCTTGCAAAAAAAATTCACCTGTTTACCATTCAAAAATTCTCAATTACGAATAATCATATTCTGGATTAATTTAATTTCGATTGTAGCAATTTAAAAATTAATACTGAAAGTGAATTTTTCAGCCACTTTTTCGAATTACATCTAGTCCTAGAAATAAGGGTATACTTCTCGTAACAGTCTAATATTGACTCCTTTATAAAAAGCGCAGTTTATAATGGATGCCATCGTCTCTTTCAGCGAACTTTATCAAGCCCTGTTCGAGGAACGATCCCAACCTGAGCGAGTGTGCGCTGTCTCGAGGGAAACCAATCATTGACCGCTTCAAGGACGGTAAGTGGTTACGGGAGGAGTATTTCTAATGCTGTAATATCGCCTCAAAGCTGATCCCGGAAACGAACGACGGAAATCTGGAAGAAAGCTGCTCCGGTAACGGAATCCGGGGATTGTTTAGTGCGGAGAAAGCTTGTTGCACTTGCGTAACGCTCGTGGGAAACTAAATTGTGTTTTTGCGATAACTTTCTAACATGCGTTACAAGGGTTGTAGCATATCTTTCTCCTTGCACAGATTCCTTCCTGGAACCATTTAGTGAATCTAATCTTAACTCTTACTTTTCACCGCTGGATGTAGTGAGAGTAGTGCATACTAAACGTGGTGAGGGAGGTATGAATGTAAAAAAAATGCAATCAAATTTCTCTTGCATTGAAGATATGGAGGGTATTAATAGCTACAATGGGGAGTTATATATTCACTTTTATTTTTCTCATGGAATTAGATTGTATGAGAATATAACATGTAAACAGTAAACTGATTCCACAAAAAATTTTATATATAGTAGGAAGATATTTTGAATGAATGTAAATATGAAGTAGTAGTAATACTTCAATAGTAGTAGTAGTACTTCAAAAACTTCAGAGTTTATTGTAAAGGATAGAGAATTTATTCACTATTTTTATTTATTTTAGGCTATTAGTAATATATTTGAAAAAAGGAGAAATTCAAACGTCTTAAGCTAAATTTTCGAGTTAAATTATAAGAAAATTTGTAACTAAATTCATATTTTATTTGTTGAATTATTGAATTATATAAGTTGAATCTTTTTGAATTTGTAAGGCGTATAATATTTTTCCTATTGGGAAATAGAATTCATAATATGAACATTCAAAATTTCAGAAATTTAATGCGGGAATACTGGTAAGATCGCATTAGGTTATAATGTAGAATGCTGTTTAGGGAAGGTGATTGAAACTGCTAAATGTAGACTATACAGCGGGAAAGGTACGTGTTAAGTATATGTAGAGCAAAAGTGAGTCATAAATTACATTACGTAGACAGATACAGTCAATTAAGGTTTCAGATCATCAACGGGAACCCTTACGTTTCCTGCGCATTTTAAATGCATCTGAATCACGTCACTAAATGGAAGACCTAATCAACAATCATCCTCTTGGAAACAAACAAGCCGATTACTGAGGAATCCCAAAGCCAATCAAAATGCGCGCTCTTTCAGAAAGAGAGAGTGATTGGCTCAGCATTACCATGGAGACCTGTTTGTTGATTAACGATGGATTTTTTTCTCTTACGTTGTATAAATTCTTCCAATAGAATGCATAGAATTTATTTTAATTTTGCATAACGATTAAAAGTATTTTGATACCAAAATTGGTAGCGAAAATAAACAATTGATTGTGAAAGTTTCTAAGTCATATTTATCGTCAAATATCAAAGGCAGATGCTGTTTAGTTTCCAAGCAATAAGGTTGGATCGTGTAAAAAATTCGCCATAGTGATTTTAAAGTGCGCTGAGAACATGTCGTTGAGTCAGGGTTGATTTCCATCGTAAAAAAATCACGTATGCGTACTTGCGGGATGCTAATCTGGAAGACAAGGATTGATTCACTCGTCATGTGCAGCTGAAAACACCACCGGCCGCTCGTTTGCATGTAAAACAAGTCGCAAGGAATCGATTTGTCTGGAATTTCTTGCCCAAACGAGACTTGAAGCACCGTCTGGTTAAAATTAATGAGATCGTGTCCACCTTCTTCTCATTTAGCCTGGCTCTCGAGCAGCCATCGGAATATTCTAGGCGTTACCATTTCCTGCAAAACTCCTTTCTCCTTTGATAGCTCATAGTCGTAGAAAAAGTATCGTTTCCCGCTCGGTTTATGACTTCCCCTTCCTTTTCCGCTTTGCTTTTGTTATTTAGTCGTTACGTAACTTGGCAACTTGGGTTGTTGTTTTAAGAGTTTGTTGTTGAGTATAGAAATGTAATAAATGAGATGAAGAATTGTTCTATTGAGATTTAAAGTAGAATCAATTCAGCAAATTCTTTTAGTTCCCCATTGGAAAGTTTTATAGCTCTATTTACGATTTTCAGCCAAAGTATTCAAATTCCTCCATTAAGCTTTTAAAACAATGAATCTCTATCTCTTTTTCCATGTTTTCTTCACTGGTTATCATTAATTCTCTTTTTCCATTTGAATGTACGGAAATATGTAGAATTCATTTACATAATATGTATTTTCTCAAAATGTGAATTCATTACCTTCTTATAATACAAATTTTGGTCTTTTCAATTACAGAACTTGAGAAGATCAGCTATTGATGCTCGAGAGAAGAATATATGATTATTTTATATTTATATATTTGACTTAATCAGAATAACCCATTTAAATTAATAGATTTTTAGGAGATGAAATATACAATATTTTAATTTAAAAGCGCAGTGAAGTGCTGGTGAAGTAAACAATGCAATAAAAATCATGATAGTGCTTGTAAAAACACCCGTTATAAATTTTCAATGAATAATACATTAATGGGTTGAAGAATAGTAATAAAGAGAATGCGTAACGAACACATCAAACGAGTTTATGTGTGCGATAGTTAATATAAAATACACCGGCGTAAATCGACGAAGACTTATTTACGAGGATACCAGTAGTAGCTTAACTGAATTCTATTCACGTCTTGTAATTGGTCATAATAATGCTATAATTCAGACACGTGCAATATAAGAATATCGTTTGTAAGTAATCAATTCATCTCATGAATTCGTACTACTTTTCCAGGTCTTCCAAAATACCGCATTCCTAAGCTGGAACCTCTCGAGATCTCGGAAATAAAAGTAAACCAAGAGAAGGGAGCCAACAGCGGAGTGGGCATAGACCTTGTTGCGAAAGACATTCTTGCCCACGGGCTCTCCCATGCAGAATTGAGGAATCTCACGTAAGTGGAGTTATCTTATTTTAGCCATCATTGGTATGCATAATAAATATATATCCATGAATAAAAAACTAAGTATTTCCATTAATTATATCGACTTAAAATACAATTTCAGATAAATGTAATCACAAAAGAAAAAGTTGAAATACATTTATCCTAAATATTTTGCTTTAGATATTTTATTTCAGAAAATTCGTAGCTTTAAAAAAAACGCAAATAAATTTATTTTGGTTTTAATTTCCCTTTGTTATATATATTCTGTATGTCTTACAGAAATGAAATAGTTGCCGGTGGGCTGGTAGTTGAACTATATTATGCATTTCGCTGTTACTACTCCAAAATATTACTTTACAGAAGTCAAATCTTTTTTATCTTAAATATCTTTGCCATAATAATATTTGAATAAAAAACTATGAGCATGATTGAATTTTCATCAAGATAGATCTTAGAACAACTTTAACACCGAAATTATTTTTATTTTCAGTGTTCAGTTGGACCCTCCTCATTTCTGGTGCAGTTTCTTTATTCCAAGGATTGAACTCGAGTCTAAATACACTGTCGACGGAAAAGTGCTCATTCTACCCATCAAAGGAGAAGGAGATGCCAACATTACACTCGGTAATCTATTTATAAGATACACTATACTTAAGAATTTATAATAAATTTCTCTCCAAAATGTGGAATACAGATAGAAAATCGTTATATTTGAATGCAATCTTTTACTATAAAAATAGTGGGGTAAAACTACGATGTTTAGGAATGAAAGGTCAATGTTTTAAAAAATATACGATTTAGAGGTAAATTTGGGTCTTCAAATGTGAATAAAAAGGAAAAATTGTTTTTATATCCTTCATTTCTATTTAATAATATACTCATAAATCAATATTGCCAATTGAATAAGAAATTTATCTTTTATAACTACTATACTTTTAATTTCAACATATTTTTAATAAATTTTGAAGAAGACTTGTAGAGTTCTCTGTTCCTTTAAAGTAGAAGAGTGATTTAAGAAGTATTATTGTTACTATATATGTATATTTATTGTATTACGTTCATTTTTTTAGTATTTAATGAACCTTTTGGTGACTAAATTGTTATATGAATAACATTTTCAAATATATAAATAAGATAAACCATATGAAAAACCAGTAATGTATTACTAAGATTTGCGTAACACCCCAAAGTATCCCAGTGGAAATGTATTAATGGTAATAGTGTTTGTTGCTGTGGTTTTCTAATTATTCTACTCTTTTAATGATCTGTAGTCAACCTGGACCTATTCTATGACTTCGGCGGAGAATGGGAGAAGAGGGATGATGGCAAGGAATATCTGAAGATCAAGGATTATAAAATTCAGTTTAAGAGTGGAAGAACTTACATCAAGTTGACCAACTTGTTCAACGGAGATAATGAACTAGGTGAGAAACTTCATTTCACACATTTACAGTTACATATCAGACATATTTTAAGCTTTTAAACATATTTCCATAACTAAAAAGTGTGTAATTTTTAAATTTCCTAAAATTAATATTGAATAATATTGAAATAAGATAATACGTTTATTAAAGCATTCAACGAAATTAAAAATGGAACGAAAGAAATGTATTCCCTTCAATACCATAACTATACACGTATATACTATAAATAATGAGCCTTTAACAAAAATCATATTGCCTGGTATTTACTATTCAACAAGTGTAAGCATATTATAATTTCAATCTTGATGAACATAATGTTTCTATAATCTCTAATAAACATCTTCTAATGTTGTATTCTGAATGTTTTCTGTTTTATCACTGAAGGAAAGAGAATGAATGAATTCTTGGACGTGAACTGGAAGGAAGTCACCGAGGAAATGGGACCACCAATTGCAGATGCTCTTGGAGAAGTGATCAAGACTATTATGGAAGGATTTACAGACCAAGTTCCATACGAAAACATCTTCCCGGAGAAAGTATGATGAACATACGGGATACAGCACAAATCGTATGTATTATATTTGAATTATTAGTAGCATATTTAGTCCATTGTGTGATTAGGATACAATAAATTCAACTATTGTATATCATAACATTCTCATTATGGAACAGAAAATTTAGAAGATACTGTTTACTTAATGAAAATGTATGCTTACACTTTGCATAAATGATGGATTCATGATTGGATTTAAAATTGAAAATAAGATACCGCTTGTCATAAGAATAGTGACTCTTTCGCTTGTATCAATATTTAAAAACATATAATATTGATAAACATTCTACTTAAAGTAGAATAGTGCTATTTAATTTATATCTTCTAGACAATATTATTCATCTAATGATATAAGATATTCGAAAATTGTATTTTCGGTCTTCAATTTAACTTACGAACATCGATCAATACATTCTTTTATAATATAATATAATCTCATTTGTGTGTACCTCTGAATTTCAATTCCGATCTGTTCTATGTACGTATCCTCAAATCCCCGCAAAAGTTCATGAAGATGATTTTAGTTCTTTTTCTGCTGCTATTTTCATTCTTATCTTTATTGATGTTAATTTTTTTCTTCTGTAATAATATTCTCTTCTTGACTAGTTTACAAATATCTTTTTAACAAATTACGTATTTTTATATTCACAATTTCCTTATATTTCCACTCTCCTTTAGCATGAAATCTTTCTTCTTAGGCTTAAGGATGTTCTGTAGATTTAAGTGAAATTACGTTAGATATAGATGAAAAGGTATAATTTATCAGATTAATCTTTTGAATTAAATTCTATAATAAAATTTCATTCTTTTAGTGAAAATTTGACATCCTATTTGCTAATTATTCACTATTCTTTTTAATATACGTCAATATGCAATCCGAAGAATGAAAAAAGTGTTTTTAAAATTTTACTTAATGCCTTTATATTTAAAAAATATGTTTAATGCATTTAAAAATATTTAGGATCAAGATGATTGTAATGGATTCTCTCTATTTCCAGATGACCAAGAGCTGATGCGGCTCCAAGACCAGCATTGTTGTACTATTTTAGAGATGTAGGTTATATTTTTTCTTTGTTATCCTCTTCAGATGATCCAAGAGGAATTGATTTATGTATTGTTGACACCAAATACACAACATATGAAAATCCAATTGGTAACTGTATTCACAGTCATTTTTCAGATAGATTGATAACATTCCTTAAATTAATGGAGTGAAAGAGTTTGAAAATAATTATGGACTTAAATGAAGAAAAGTACTTGGTGACTTCCACAATTTATATTTATTAATGTTCTATAAATTGTGGAAGTCACCAAGTACTTTTCTTCATTTAACATGTCCTTCCACCAAGTGCGGCCTGACAAAATCGAACTTAATTATGGACTTTATTAAGGGAATTAAATAAGTTTAAAAAGTTATATTCTAGGGGAGAACTTAGTACAACTAATTCGATAAAAATAGTTAATAAATACTGACATTAAAAGTAGAAATAAACTTAATGGAATTAATTGAAAGTTGTAAATTTGAACCTAACGAGGGAAACTCTTCACTATTTTGGAATCTTTCCTTAATTATTCTTTAACGAATATCATGTGTGATAAATTTGAAATATAAAGCTGAATTTAGTTCGTTATGGATAAATAGTTAATGGTTAATAGTAGGAATGGATAAATTAATTGCACTAGAAAGATTTACAATGGTCTGTATTTCCAATGAATGTTTTGAAACATGGACTTTAAGTAAGCCAAAGTAGAACCTACTTGGTTTTAGAGTAGCGTGATTTCTTCATTAAAAATGAAAAATCGCACATAAAAAAGAACTTATGATTTTATGTTTGTTGTAGATATATCCCTTTTAAATATCTAAAAACTTATGAGCATATACAGCTTATACCAATAAAGCTTAATTCTTAATCAGATTCATAATAGGCTTTTTAGCAAAAAGTTAAACATCCTATCATAGTTTCATTTTATTATATACGCTTTTAACTTCTAGATGAATAGCATTTTAACACAAGTTACTAGCTTTTTAAAATCCAATACCTTAAAAATATAGATGCATTTTATTGAACTTTTAAATATGAAAGCAAGATATAATATCCCTATTGATCACTTGTCCCAACTTCATCGTTATTCTTTCCCGAATCAGCTGTATATCTTTTAATTTCTTACTTTTCTTCTATCCTCCATTCAGGGGAAAAACACAAAATTATTACATTTCTCTTATTATTAAGACATTAATAGACAATTCATCTATACATTGCATTCATCATGCATTGTGCCAGTTAATTAACATCTACTCGGAACTACAGTGATGTATCGTTAATAAAAAGTGGTGTAATTGATTCTTAAAATTTGATGCCTTTAGAAAATTAGTTCTTCATTAAAATCTCATTATCTTTTAAAAGATTAACTTTACAAAAACGAGTAAATCTAAAGCAATTTCGAGAAGAACGTAATATATAATTTATCAAAACAAATGCGTACCATAAAGTATCTGAGTAAGTCAAAATAATTTTCAGAGTTTCTTGATTTTCGTAATAGCATTTGTGGTTCAAATGTAGAGTGCGAATACGTAATGACTTGATACAGTTTTTCCATTCCTCGGATGACTTGCCATTTACTCGACAAATTTCTGTGCAGATACGAATCAAGAGAGCGACCAAGAGAAAAGGATGGGAAAATAAACCTCCCCACACTACTGTCCCCCTTACTCCATTATCCTTATGTAAATAGACCCCCGTTGACAACGCATACCAAAGGTCTAGATCCGCCCTAGACATCAGTAATTCGTTTCTCTCCATCGTGTCGATTCCATGCAGTTTAACTGGCGCGAGGTGATCTAGGGAAAAAAAATAAGACGACTTAAGAGAGCAGATGCCCTTGCCCAAGAGATCGAGGGTAAAAACTGACCAAGTGACCTTCGGAACATCCTTCCGGGGAAAGTATGTCCAACCTTGGCCCGCAACTGGCCGCAGTAAGAATTCCATCGAGAGACACCGGTGCGAAATCGCTTCATATGCCCCCTGAGTATTGCATTTCCGCTTTCAAGGAGTTGCCCCTTTCCCTGGGTCCATCTTATTCATCGCTTTGCGAAGGAAAAATTGTAAACATGACTTGTGACAGCGTTTGGCCTCTAGAGACGACCAGCCGTTCATGCTAGGTGGTGTTATTGGTTGTTACATCATTGTTAAATTCCTTCTATTGTATTGCTCATGTGTGATTATTTGCGAAGGAATGTGTCTGTGTGCTTGTATTTCAAATATTTGCAGTGATTATTTTCGCGATCTTTCGCGAACAAATTTGGAAACGTTTATTTATTTGTTTCCGCATCATTTCCGCATTTAATACTTAACTTCTCACAAAAAGGAAAGGCTTATAATTTGGAAACTGTAAGTAGTATAGATTCTTAGGCAATAAATTAATACGAAAACAAACAACGTTTAGCACGATGAGGTTTCTACGATTAAATTGAGAGCAGATATTTTTGCGAACGAATGCTAATATTAATGTCAAGAAAAAGATCAGCCTATTTAAGAATTTGAATGACTGAGTTGAATCTCAAGCAAAAAGGTATTTTATGAGAATATAAGATAATAATAATATACCTATTGTAATCAACCCTATCTCTTTACCAACTCAACAGATATAATTAAGTTTTACAATGCTGAATATCTATCTTCTTCATATAATTCATACGTGTACTATATTTATTCCTGATTAAATTTTACAAACAGAGAATTTTACTTTTAATTCACATGATTCAAAATTAACTCTTTAGAGTGGACGAAAAATTTGGTAGTTCAAAATTCTTAAATATATAAATCATGACCAATATAGCTCAAAAATAGACACGACTAGAATATGAAACTAAAGCTGATTCTTGACATTCGTGAAAAAGAACAAAATCAACCATATTAAATACGATTAAAATAAACAGAAAAAATTATATGTAACTTTAATATGAAGCAAACAAGGCATTTACAGGATAACTAAGAATAAGTTCATGGTATCACTTTATATTACAAGAAGTTGCGTATAATATAATTCTAAAAGTATTGCAAAGTTTCATCACGATGATGCCTTTATTATGATAGATACCAACGCATATTCTAAATATTTTTCTCGTAGCGATTTCGTATTTTTAATGAGTTAGTTTTATTAAACACTCTACATAAAACCCGAGATTGTCAAATGAAAGTTACGAATTTAAGGCGAAATATTTCACTTTGCAAGATAAGGTATTTTTGGGTTCTCAAATCTGGGACATTATTAAAAAATGAACCCATTACGAATTTTAGGTACATGGGCCTCATTCTGCAATATCCATCCACAGTAAAATTTCAGCACATTTCCGAATGCAACAATGAGGCCTTCAGACAGTCTTCTAACGCCCCCATATCTGGGTCAAGATTAGTATTACGAAGAAATTATATGTGCAAACACTGAAATGCATTCCAAAAGGCAAAGCCGTTGATGCGAAGAGACAAGGTTTCCTCAATCGAAGGAAATTCCGTAACCTTAATTAACAAAGGACGAATCCAATTGTTATCGTGTTAAGGTCCATTATGAGACCCTGAAGGCTTTTAATTGAACTAAAGAATCTTACTGTCTTAACCAGTTCCATCAAGGATTTTATTGTGGTCCAAAGAGCACATTTGTACAAATTCTGCCTAATCGCAATTTAGAATAGATCAGGTATTTGTAGTCTCTATTGTTATTGTTAAGTATGTAAGTGCATTTAAAATTCGACGTGTTAATAGTAAAAACTTTTTAAGATTCCTAAAACTCTACGAGTAAATTTAAAAAATACTTCGGAGAAATTTCAGATTTAAGAGCAAGCAATGTTAATTATTTAATTATTTACATTAATTATATTTCCGCGTCTTATAAACATATTTTACTCCAGTAAAAAGTAAGAAAATTTAAATTATATATAAAATATTATGGCCTATGTTAGCCTATGGCCTATGGTCATGTAAACAGTTCCCCAAAAAAAATGAAAATTATGATCATATATCATACATTTATTTTTATTGAGATATTAGTGTATACATTTTTGTAAAATACGTGAAGTTTATAAAGAGGCTTGAGTATTATGTTATGAAATGAAATAACATCGTAAGGTATCATAAAGAAATTCAATAATTTATATAAAATAGGAGAGGAAAATTTTCCTTGAAAAAAATTATTTCGACTGCGAATTGGGAAGTTTTTCTGTTCACTTGTATAAAGCTACATAACTTTTTAGGACGAATATTTTACACAAAGCCTCTTAATAATTGTGGTGAAATAAATTAATAATATACAAATTTTTGTCAAAAAATGATTTATAAGAATAATACAATAAAGTTAGTTTATATATAAAGCAATATTTTACGAATAAAAATTTTCTAGATGATGATTTAACCTACAGCAATTGACGAAGCATTCATTATTATACACTATATCAGCATTTCTACTAGATATAGTTGTGTTGCCATAGTAACAACAGCGAATAATTAAGGACTCAATAAAAATGACTGAAAAAAAGAAACATTTAATTTTCATGAAAATGTGCTCGACTCCATAAAGCAAGAACAACAACTAATGACCACGAGGTGATCACAAAAAAACACCGCCACAAATAATAAGAGAAAAGCTCGTTTCCAGACAGTTGACAGGTATTTTTCATGTGTAGCGACATCCAAGGTTATGAGTAAGTATCAAAGAGGAAAACAAACTAATAAAATTAGGTTGATAAAATCAGTCATCCTCTTAAGAGAATCCATCTCCCTTAGAAACGTGCTGCCGAGGTCACGTGAAAACATCGAGAAGTACATAATATCACGTGACATTCGATCATTAATAGAAAAGTGCATTAACGAACATCAATAGAAAAGTGAACTTATTAGCATAGAACTTTTCATTAACCTTCACTGAACCTTAATATAATGCACGCCTTCGAGAAAATCTATAATCAAGGTATAAGTTCAAACCATTACGCTTCGTATGAACCATATAAACATATAAATACGGACATATAACTAAAAGTATGTTCATATGAACAAAAAATTAATCATCAGCTTTCATATTCAATTGGAGAAAAAAGAAAAAAAGTTAATTTTTCATAGATTCTAAATGAAATCATTGAAGAACTGGACCATTTTAATCAGAAATATTTATCAAGTTGGAATCTATTCGGAGAATTAATAATATATATATATATATAATTTTATATAAGTACTCTATTTTTTTATCATTTCAAATAAACCAGATATGATCAAATTCTTTACTGCTTTACTAAATTAAAATATTATGAAGCTGGGGAAGATTAAATTGACTAATTTAAATATTATTACTATTCAGTCCTCGAATAGGGATAAAAACGGTTCATAAACATGAGATAAAGTAGAATGCAAATGAAAAGCATCTTTAATGCAAATGTTGATATTTGACCTGATGTTTCTAAAAGCAAAAAATAAAATAATGAGCAGAGTATCCCTTTATTATCATAAAACCGCGATTATGAATAAATATATTAATTATTTTTAAATGCTTGGATAATCATGATCGCGCATTCAGTATTGCATTTAAATACGTAAACAAAGGTCGATAAGTCAAGTGCTTAGCTTCATATCGATGTAAATTGATCGAGATTTCAATCTTGTGAAAGATAATGAAGTGAAGGTCATCTTCCAGAGTAAATGGAAATAGAAGCAAGAAATTATTATCAAGATCAGTTCTCACGTGTTTATATCAAAGAAAGTGATGGTAATTTTATGCGAATGTGAAAGATGAAGCATCAAGCTGATCGTTTCCAACTTAATTCACGTGATATGAAGAATTAAATTTGTACATGAATATGTTTTAACACCAATATATTCAAAGTAATCTTCTTTTCTTTGATAACTTTAATGACTAAAACCTATTTTATAAACTACGAATCCAAACATCAACTCATCTATCATTAATTTCACACCTGTCCTTGGTTTCGCAATCCCAAATATTTTTCTTAGCTCTTTAATGATATTTTTTTAAGGATTTCTGTGGTATTAAATTTAGGATTTATTATGTTATTTTTGAGAAACTAACTGTACGGAAAATTTATAGCAACGAAAGAAGTTCTGAAGGACGAACAGGTAGATGACGTTGCCAAATCCTGTTGGATGAAAGAAGGAATCTACAGAAGTGGCCTCGATGAGTCAAGATCAAGGGTTGTGGAAAAGAGTTCAAAAAATTTGTAATAACCTATATTAATGTATAAGAAAGTAACGTGTAATGTACGAGTATAGAACCAACGATGTATTGAAGATACTTCTTTACCTCACAAAGGAACAAGATATTTTCTGTAGCCTGTTAAATTTAAGACTCCGTAAATTGATCCAACATACAAACAAATTTTTGACAAATTAGCTTTCTTATAAACTGTGTACGTATGTTGACCTTGTGATATTTTTACTTCCTATTTCAACTTGAAAGGAACCGAATCCGTCACCCTTTTAAGTATAATTAAGCACATTTAATACATATAATTAAGTATTATTTAGCACTAATCCCTTTTTTAATATTCATTACAGGATACCATTAACATAAATATACTCAACATCTTATTAAAAGGTCATTATTGTTATATTAAATATTGCATTATTTCTTCTCTTATAAAGGAAAACCAATAAAAATATACATTATAAATAATATTCCGGGAAAATATACTGATAAAATACAATAGCTATAAAAAGATGTCTATTATCTTCTGACGAATACATATTATGTCTCCATCGGTACATCACTCTTGGATCTCCGTTTCGAACCATTAAGACGCGGAAAGTGTAGCTTTCACTGTCACGCAGGTAAACATCCGCTCGCTTGAACGACCTAGAGAACAGTACGCGACAAAAATGTTCACTAAAAGAAGCTCTTACATCATTCCCCTGCTCAGACATTTAGGTTGCTGCAATTGCACTGATCTAACAGTCTCAGATTGTGCATCGGCTATACCAGAAGCTTAGATAGTTCATGATTACCGTCATTTGTTAAGACTGTAATATTTAAAAAAAACTATTAAAAGCTATTTTTATTCTCCGACATCTTTGGCTTTTATTACTGGAAAGGATGTTACTATAACAGTTACAAATGATAGCCTACTCTGATAAATTGTGATTGGAATCGTAGATGTCTATGATACACTGAGCAAGAACTAGGCCTTCTCGAAGGCGAACAAATGTTGCAGTGAAGAACTGCTAGCAACCCTGAAAGTATATTATGGATTCGTCGAAAGGAGAATTGAAGTGGTATGTTTATATTTATGCATCTCATTTGTGAGTATGAGTTTATTTGATTGTTTTCTACTTCTATAACATCGTAAATGGATGAGTATTTTCAACGAATGATAAATAATACGTATTGTTGATTATGACGCTACTAATAATAATGTCGGTTACAATTCAGTAATAATCAATCATTTTAATTTTATTTAACAAGTTACTGTAAAAGAAAAATACTGTATTGTTACGTATAAATATTTTTAAATTTTTTTTAGCTTACAGAAAATTACATTTTATAGGAGGATACAGGAGCCAAATATTATTTCTTCTACATGTCCTCTTTGAAAACGAAAAAAATCACAGCGAAAAATCCTTAAATTCCGCAAATTTTTTTGAAGATATATCATCATTCCTCGTACAATTAGCACTTAAGTTAAATTCTCACAACCTAGCGCACGTCCTAGAGACTAAAGTGGTACCATTTAGCATAGCTTTAAATCCACTTCATCGTAAAAGCATTTATTCCCGCAAAGAGCGAGGGTCAAATCGCTAAACAATACGAAAAAGCCAGATCACACCCATAAAGGTGAAAACACAAACATTTAAGCAACCCATAATCGCTTCTGTAATGCTGAATAAGCTCGGTTGGGAAATTTAGCACCGATTGACGATTTCAAAGGAGTGGAACGACGACCATGTACAATTTCTTTCAGTCTTCTACCCCCTCTCCAATCAGTATTCCCCCTCGGAAGGTTAGCATTGAAATCTCTCACGTCCCACCACCACCTGCTGGAGAAGAGGACTTTAATAGGTCCCGCAGAAGCTGATATATGTCACAAGGGTGAAGGGTCTCATAATAAAAATTCAAGGAACGAATTCTCCTATATAATAGAGTGTGACTTGGAGCTTGAGCATCATTGTATTGTGTACTCTCGCCGAGTTTGGATCTTCTCGACATCATGTCTTCAGGGAAGTGTTTGATAGTGGGACTCGGAGTGCTTTTAGTGGCGTCAGTGACTGAGGCGAAATCCGTTGGTGAGTGATGAGTTGCAAGATACGTTCTCGTTCGGTCGTTCAAGTCTCCAAGCTTTTTAGCGTGTATTCAACCTCATCTTTCATCCCACTTCATATTACTGCATATAAAGTGTGTGTTTATACGTGAATGTTAATGTTTATAATTACGTACGCATATTTAAGTATACAACATATATGTTTCATGGATCATTATCGTAAGCTTTATGCATCTTTTCGTGAAAGTTGAAATTTCGAAACCGGGCTTCGTGTGTCTGGTTTCCTATTCTGCATAAGGTTGTCGCTTAGGAATATAATCATCATTATAATTACCATATAGTCTTTCTGATAAATAGATATTTGCTACAAGCTGTGAAGATTTTAAGTGCATATATTTGTTACTAAAAGTGTGGTGAACGAAGTTTATATTCCAGCAGCTCCGATGATTCATTATTATTAACTTTTAATTCGAGATATTGTTACCGCTTTCTTCCACCACATCAAATGATTTTCCTATTTAGAGCACCTAGCTCAACCTTGATATCTCGTTGCATGTATAACCTCGGTATTGAAAGAGCGAAAGACTTCTTAGCATCCATCACACTAAGTATCAGTGTTTGTGAATGAGGTGATTACTTTTAATGTCAGTGGTTCATTTACTAAGTGTAGTATTTAATGAGGGTTTAATTTTAAGCTCAATGTAGCTCTATATTAGATAAGGATGTAGAAAGAATTTATATAAAAGTATTAAAACTATGAGCTTCATTATTAATCAACTTCCTAAGTCATAACTTGATCATAAATTATAAGCGCTCCAAAATATCATGTAGAATTATAGTGGTGATTAGCATGCAAAGTAATAAATTATCGCATGATCAATCTATTTACCGTAAACATACCGATTTTTTGTATCATTTACATTAACATCATCTCCGACGCTTGATAATTCACAAAATCTTGTAAAATTTTAAAGGAAAGTGAAAGTTTCAAAATTAGGTCAATGAGAATGAATGTGTGAACTAATTCAGATTATAACCATAAACAAACTATTAAATATATACTCTAATAATAATGAATATCTTTCTTCATATCGCCGGATATGTATAAAACCTTATCGCCTCTAATTTTAAGCGAATAAGCGCTTTGAATCCAGAGATCCGCTTTCACTCTCAAAGCAACCGAATTTGTTTGTTTTATGCGATGAGTCTCGAGCGGTATTTAGTCATCGCGTCCTTTTACCCGTTTATCGTCGGCCGGCCTTTACGATCTTAAAAAATATTTTATATAAATACATACGTCACAACTAATATTTAGAGAATACTATATATTAACTGAATTCTCAAACAAATTTCCCCTTTCATTTCAGCAAGTCGATTCACAGTTTGCAAGACAAAGGAGAAAAATTTCCAGGAATGTTTCAAGGAAAGCGCTGAAAAAGCTATAAGAGGACCAGTGGCAAACGGTAATTGGTTATAACAATTTTTAGATTCATTAGCAACCAATGTAATAATATTGATAAACCAGAAGGTCCTATTTCTACATCTTCACGATTGGAGTACCACTTATCTTCCGGTGCGGAGATGAGAGAACTGTATCTTCTGAACCCTTTTGTCTCAGTCTCTTGTGTTGTTTAAATGCGAGCCACTGAGGCATGAGCGACGATTTATAGTCTTATTGATAAGGGCATCTCCTTTTGTGAACTACGGAAGTATCACTGGCAGTGTCGGTGCGCTTCGCCTCTATGGGTTCGTTCCTCTTTTAGTATCTGGATAGGTGAGACAGGCAAGGACGAACGAGTTCATACTTCACGTTGCCTTGTAAGCCTCGTTCATCCCTCTTGACAGCTTAGTTGTACATTTCGACGTAATACCCAGTATTCAGCCTTAATACTTTACATCCTGATTTATTCATCTCAAAAATATTACGATAAGAATTTTTCCAAATAATTATTTGAGACGACTTTAAAAGCAATATATTTTAATCCAAAGTTGTTTTGTATGATAAGAAAGTGTCAAAGAATAAAAAATAACATACCTTCTCTCCGGTCAAACATAAGAAGTGTTATTTGAATTATTAGCTAAAATAATATTTCAATCAAAATAGCAATACTACTATCGTACTAAATTATCCACTTAGAATACAATTTTAATAACTTTTATGAAAGGAAAAGATGAAAACAACTATTTACATACTTTTCTAATCTGCTTAGCCTCTGACAGTATTCTACCACTTCCTCGTTCTTGTTTTTTTTATTATTCTGCAAAAAGCATGAAAAGACAATAAAAAATTTTCTAAGTGTCCTGCGAGCATTGATGCCAAATAGGTGATTATACTTATCAATCTATTGCTGAACTATACAGGAAATGAATGGTAGTTATTTCTTCTGTGGATGACTTTTGACATTTATTTGCATTACAGATATTTTATCGCTTTGAAAATTATTGATATGGTTATATATAATGTGAATATATGATTGACGAAAGCTTTTGAATTGCAGGTATTCCGGATCTAGGTCTGGTCCCCCTAGACCCTCTCTTTGTTCCTAAGATGGTCATCAGCACAGGCGATGGTCCAGTCGGACTCACGCTTACTCTAGAAAACTCTACGAATACAGGATTAGGGGGAGCAAAAGTCATGAGCGTCAAGTAAGTAACTAATTATTCGATTTACATAAAAATACCTCTAAACAGATGTGCTTTTGTACAATCTACCATGTAAGCTAAAATTTCTATCACCTAACGTTCAATTTTATAACCTAAAGATATAAAATGCGATAGCACAATTTATTTCTATTGAATCCTCTTTCGATTTATAAAATATATACATATTATATTCACTCTGATTGTGAACAACGGAAGTGTTCAGAGAGTAATAAATGATACCTTGTTTCCATGCAACCATCAATATTTAAGCCCATTAAATTTATAACCATTAATAATTTAATATTTGCACTCTTATATTTAATTATATTTTCAGTGCTGACCCCAAAAACCACAAGTTTGATCTCAAAATCAAAATCCCACATTACTCAGCCATTGGACCTTATGAAGCATCAGGAAGGATTCTTTTGCTGCCCATTGTTGGAAAGGGAATGAGCAATATTACCTACTGTAAGTAAATATTCACTTATGGAAGAATAAATTACTAGAATCCGGGAAAATAAATTTCCATCCGAATTTCTCGTTAATTCGCCTTCATTTAGGAAAGACATCTCTACTTAAGTGGTTCATTCCACGAATCAATATTTGGAATCCCAATTCCACTTTCTCTGGAATACTTTTCCATTTCATTTATAAAGATTGACTTTATTATAAAGCCTACTTAAGCCGAACTTATATTCAAAATAATATAATTGGTTTAGTTGCTAAAAACACCTCAAAATTTGATAACGCTTATTTGCATAATAATAATATCCATCTACAAGCAAAAATCTAAATTAAAATTTGTAACAAAAAATTAAATTTCAAGTGAAACTATCCAACTGTACATTTTTATCTTTGAAATAGTTGAATATTAATCCATTTTCAAATATAATTTTTTCTTTTCAAACCCACAGATGACCTCGATGTCCACTGGATTCTCGAAGGAAAACCCAAAACCGATAAGGGAAAGACTTATTTGGATCTGGAGAAGTTTGACGTGAAGATTTCTTCTGACAAAGCTTTTATATCCATGACAGGATTGTTCGATGGTGACAAAACTCTCAGTAAGTATCAATGTAAACATTGATAGACTTCATCGATCCTAATAGAGTTTGTTTTATCCACATTTCGTAGCTCCCACCTCGTAAGAATTTCTCTCTAATCTTCTTACTTTCGTTTCTTTACAGGTGACACCATGTTGAAGTTCTTGAACGAACACCAGAAGGAATTCATCAAGGAAATCGAACCAGCCCTTAACGAAGCATTCAGCCAACTCTACTTGGGACTTGCGAAGCCAATGCTCCGAAAGCTACCATATGATGAACTGTTTCCAGATCTTTAAAGCTTCCTTAACCTTTAAAATCGCTGCATTCATCGAAAGTTCAATCACATCAACAATGTCAGCTGCTTTATTTATTGAATAAATTACCATTTTTATTGATAATCGAGTTTTATGTCATTGAAAATTATATCAAACATACCCCATTACCCCAACCCTAACCACTACTCAAATACCTAAATGACTAATACGTAAAATCAATTATGTATTCGGCGAGAGATAATCAATAGAGAAATATGCGCTGGGATGATGATAGCTGAGATGAATAACACTCAGATGATATGTTCTTCCTATTGTGTTTACGTATCACACGCGATTGCTTCCTATAGTAGATTGCCTTAATGAATGCAATATCCAATCAAACATACTCCAACAACAGGTACTGGTTGGGCTAAAAGATGAGCATAATTTTTATTCTCTACTATGAATATTTAATTGTAAGATATCTTGCTTATAAACACAAATTATTAAAGCTCATATAATTTTACCAAATATATTATAGCTTATTATAGTAATAGACCTCAGGCAAATGTAGTTAATTAGTTAGTCTCAATGTAGTGACGGTATTAAATGTTTAAATATGAAGCTCTTGTTCACTTATGTTTATATCTTAATTCCCGGCATCATTGATAATAATAATACTGATTCTATACAGCAATTATTTTCTTAAAAGCAATATCTTTACATGTGACTCTAGAATGATACACCGGTAAGCAATGTCTTTCTTCCCAGTTTTGACACCGTCCCCTCATTGTACGTCATTTGAAACCGATTTCCTGTCGATTTTAAATTCCAGAAGATATTATTGAATTCAAAGCTATGATTTTATTTTTTATTTTGCAGTTCTAAGGATGATATAATGTGATTTTTGCGAACGAACGCTCTGGTCCGACATGTCTCCTTAGAATAAATAGCAATCACCAATTACAGTGATAAATTTTATCTTTTCATTAGGTGTAAACCTCATTGTTTGAATAATATATATATATATATAATATATATATGGGGATAATGATATCATGGTTTAATTGCAGTTCATAATAACGATGTGGAAACATTTAATCGATGCTTAATTAAAAACGTTGCTTTGAAAACACGTCGAGTAAGAAAGATGACAAGAATGACCTTGATATAATATGCAGTTTGTTATTATTATATAGAATCCTGAATTATTTTTATTACTGGTTAAGCAGTATATATATTTATTTATCATTGCCATCCAGAGTTCTATCTATCTATCACACTACATCTACACTTATTCAACATTCTCTCCTAGATTGCATATAGAATGGTAACACAAGAAAATAACCAAAGAAGAGACTTGGTTAATAAGGATAAAACTACAAATTCGATGATTGATGTAGAGGTCACCGTAAAAAATCGAAAGCAGAATTTAATCAAAATACGCGGAAGTAATTTATGAAAATTATAATAAACGCCACATTCAAACTTAATGTGCATTTTTAATTAATATTAATCACAGCAAACTGTCAATCAGTTTTTTAAATACCACTCTCAATTTTTAAAAGATTCCATTAACATCTTATTTGAAATGAGAGATAATAAACAATAAAAATTTATTTCGGTGAATATTTTTATATTCTTTGCTTATTTTCAAATATACAAGGACAAATCTTTCGATAAATATATAATAGTTAACAGTCTCTACCGATAGATAAAATATATCACTTTTTAACCTTTTTTATAAATTATTCTGTAGAATAAAGCATAAATTTTCAGTTCTATTATCGCCAATGCAATAAGTAAATCATATCAGAATTACTAAGGACATTTACGAAATCTGTTCTCCATTACGGTCCTTCAGAGAAACTATTAATTATATCAATTAAGTAATCTTTCCACCTTGTCACACATTGTATTTCCCCAAATTTCCCCGAATAATTTCGGCAGTCTGCGAATTTCATGGAAGAATAAATACATTCTTTGATGGCGAAAGATAATATTCTTAAAGAACACAATGAGAGAAAAAATATTCTGCAATGTATTTTTGGGCTTCAAAATCGTATCTTTTTCCTTATCCTTTTACTGAGAAGGTTCATGTCCATTCAGAAGATTGATCGTCCCTTTTGTTTTAACATAACAATATAATCACAAATCAGATTCTAAAACATGAGCATTGATCTCCTTATTAAAATCCTCACTTCCTTTTCTGTTGTTCATTATGACCTTCAATTCATGGTTTTATGTAAAGTGGAAAACTGTTTATTAACTTAATTTTCTCTATTCAATTAAATATCGTACTGCGATAAGCTAATGGAAAGTAAGAATAAGAATATATTATGAGCCGATTACCGTCAATTGAAAATTACAATTTTTAATCCTCTATATTGTTTTCTTTTATGATTACGATTGAAAATAAGATACGGAATTATTCGTATTTATGAACATTGAGAATCATCATAGAGTTGAAGATTTTCAGCTTACGATGACTCTGAAGACGTTTCCTCAGTTTTCTTAAAATGTGTTCCAATGTAGGAAATAATGTAATTTAATATTAATAGAAAATTTTCCAATGTGACGTAACTGATAAGTTACGATATCTGTGGCAGATCTGAAGACTATACGAATGAATACATGCACCAAAGTATTTTCTCCACTCCTTTGATATATAATATTATGTGTCCTAAAATATCATCAATATATTCAGCATCTGTGTCAATAAGATAATACTCTATGCTTATTATTTGTGCAAATATATGGCGTTCATTATTATTTGAACTTTTATCTACGATTGCTTCAACTATTTATATTAATTGCTGATGACGATTACAAGACTACTTCTCTACCTGATACGGTTAGAATTATTTATCACGTACCTTAATATTTTTGGGGGAATAAAATATGAACATTGTCAATTTTTTATCAACCTTCAAATTTGAAGATTCATTTCAAAATTTTCCTTAAACGTAAGTGGAAAAAATAAACGGTGAGGCATAAGTATTACTTACATTTACACTTACAAGAAAATTAAATTGTAAACTTAAACCACTGATAATAAGAATAGTATGAACCGTTCAACATCTAAATACGTTTGATTCCAACCGAATGAATTTTCTGTTTATAATAAGCTCGATGTTTATTCACTTACGACCAAGGTGAAATCATTTAGCGTAACATCAGAATTATCATAAAAGCATTCATCTCGTAAGAATGGGGAAGAAGCCAGAAAACAAGGAAAAAAGGAATGATCTCATCCTTTGGTGGGAGAAACAGGATTTTTTTAAGACACTGAATAAAGAATATCGAATGAGGATGTCCAATTGTAAATGGACGATTTTTAATGAGAAAATTTCTTTGTCGGTGACCGTGATAATTATTCAATCCCTCCTTCCAACTGCCATCATCCTATTCCCTGTTGGAAGGTTAGCATTGAAATCTCGCACGTTCCGCAACCACGTGATGTCTCATAAGAAAAGAACTTTAATAGGCCCCGCAGAAGCTGATATATATCACAAGGGTGAAGGGTATAAAAAGAAAAATTCAAGGAAGGAAATCCTCTATATAACAGAGAGTTACTATAAACTTGAGCATCATTTCTTTCAGTACCGTCGACGAAGTCTGTTGGACAGTATGTCTTCTGCGAAGTGTTTATTATACGGATTAGTCGTGCTTTTAGCGGCGACGGTGAATGAAGCTAAATCAGTGGGTGAGTTGTTTATTGCAACAAAGCGTGCGGTTGCCATATTTACCGGTACAAAACTCCAATAGTATTCTCATTGCTTTCAATATAAACTGTAGTTTGAATTTCTGGTATACTTTGGATGCATACTTCACATTTTAATTGTGAATAGCATCCCTTAAGGATTGGTTTAATTTTTCCAACACTTAAATAATAACGTTCACTTATTTTTCAATTATATATGGATTTATTGTTAGTTTATCGCGGAATTTATACTATCTACTTGGTTTAGCTCTGTAGCGTAAATTACACGGAAAAATATACTAAGATTTATTTTAATTTTTTCAATTTTGATTATTTACGCGTATTTTTACATATATTTTTTGTCTACCTGTTTATTGTTATTGTTTATTATTATTTATAGTTTTAGTTAAAATATTAAGTTTTTATTATTAAAATATTAAACATACTCAATCATTGACAGAATTCAATTCAACCACGACAAATTCTTTAGTTTAGAACATCAGAACCTTATTTCTTATAGTTTTTTAATAAATGAGCAATTATTTATAGATAAAAAATCTTATATTGAGACGGCATACACATCCTCGACAATAAACGAAAAGAAAAATTTCAAAGCTACAATAGATCCTTGAGCTCGTTTGCAATAACCTCCACTATTTAAGAGATAACTTCAATCATTTGTAAGACTTTTATTCTTTGAATATCATGGTATAATTAATAGAAATAAACCCTTATCCATATAAAATGAGAAATCTTATTTTATTCTAATATTCCATAATTTTTTTCCGTAATTCTTATAGTCATTTCACTTTCAATTGCCTCCTCGGAGAAATTTATCAATTCCAATTAAATTCAATATAAATTCTCCCATTTAATTATAGATTTAATATATATTCTGAACAAAACCAGTCAACGTAGTATAAAATTCCAAATATTTGTGCTGTAGGTGGAAAATAACAAACATTAGTATGATATTTACTTTATCTCGTATATTTATAGTTTTACATAGTTTTCTCTTATTTTATTAATTATCTCTTTCTTTTCCAGAGAGTTACTTCACAGTATGCAAAACAAAAGACAAGGATTTTCAGGAATGCTTCAAAGAAAGTGTTCAAAAAGCAATTAATGGTCCTATCGCAGATGGTAAGTTATCTAATACCTTTATTTGAGAAAAAATGCAAAATCAACGGTCTATATAGAGTTTAGGGATTTCAATATTTTTAATAAAATGCATTTTGCCATTCGTTCATTTAAAATCGGCGGAAAATGTTTTCATTGCATTCAAGAGATAACGGCGACCGCGTTCAGAAATTTGAAAAAAAAATTTAGTGCCCTAAAATGATTTTCCCCTTATAATATAACAAAATAATTTATTTGTTATTATAAAATATAAAATAATTTAGGTATTATGAATATGTTTTTATCTTAGTTTGCACAATCAATAGATTGCATATACAATACATTTTTCTGATAAACATATTTAAGCTTGGTTAAATGTCCAACAACATATTTATAAGTATTATATACTCTTAAGGCATCTATATTCAACATAATTAATTCTAAGGCGTTTATACTCAACATTTTAATTAATGCCAATTAATTATAGCAGGCAATAGAGTGAACAATACACAGCGTAATTTGAAGCTATTAGTGAGACCAGGAAAAGTATTGTATAAATGAATTAGCAATCATTGCAAAGGAATGTGCCTCTGTAAGATAAACAAACCTAACCTTGTCAGCAGAATACATTAAATAACGTAATTCTTTTGTTCATTGTAATTTAGCGAATAATAAAAATTCTTATTGTTAGCTTTGTTATACTTAGTTTAAGGCATTTAGAATTTAAACAATCAAAATAAGTAATAATTTGATTGAGGAAATAAAACTGAATCGTTTGAAGATTTTCATCACGTACATTTTTTTATGATATCTTTGCTCAATATAGTAATTAATATATCTCCATAATCATAAGAATTATCTATGTAGTATACAATAGTAATAGATAATAAAACTGTTTATTATGTATTTTTGATCATTTGTTAAACAGGACTGTGGAAAAATATTATCATATTTTTATTTTTATAACACTCACCATCTGTCATTTTTCTACACAGAAATGATCATCTCAGAAGAGCTATTCCAAAGGTTCCCTGGGATGATCGTTTCTTTGTTAACTTCAGCTATACTTTACTATTAGTAAATCAGGGTCATATGAGGTGGACAAATTACATTAAAATTCTAGAATACATTTATCTCCTTCAAGATTGTTGTTAATACATGCATTTCATATAGTTAAAATATTGGATGGACCTTTTCCCAAAAACCAATATTAAACCAAAAGGTTTTTTATAAGCATGCCTAAAAGCCAAAGAAATTATTTTTACTGAATGGCAAGTGATCTCATACTCAACTTTTCTCTATTCACTATTGACTAAATATAAACTAGAGTTGGAGGTAATTTACATTGAATTACTGAAAAATAATGACACAGATTTGCAAAATAGGTAATAAGATGTATCAACATTACAGGAATCCCAGATCTCAGCCTCGTTCCAATGGATCCCTTGTTTGTACCAAAGATGGTCATCAGCACTGGAGATGGTCCTGTTGGACTCACCCTGACCCTCGAAAATTCCACTAATACTGGTCTAAGAGGTGCTAAAGTTGTCAGTGCCAAGTGAGTGACAAATCTTATTACTTCCTCTAACTTTCAATTTATACTCTAAAAATATCAAACTATTAATATCAAAGTTGTCTCATTATTTTTTAATCGAATTAAATCCTACTCTTGATAGTTTTTTTGCTTTATCTTAAACATTTGACTAAGCCATTAACATTTTCAAAGAGTAAATGGACCAATTCACAATATAATTAACCTCTGATAGAAAATTTATTATCTGAACTATTCCTTGATCTAATCTGACCTCCACCAATAATTAATCAGATTTTTCACAAAAATACTATAAAATAGCTTGGTACTTATCTACTTTACAAAGAGGAACTAATGATATCATAATTCAAAAAAATTGATTAATATATATGGTTACTAGTAGAAGTAAGATTAAGGAAAGGCAAGTCCACGGTATGTACTTTAAATCATGAATTTTAATTTATGAAGTAAAATTTACAAAATTATGAAGAATTTTTTAGAAGAGATCCTTTGAAATCAGTTAGCAAATCAATAATAGGTTGATTTTGCTATCTACCACATTAATTAAACAATATATATAGAGTTTTTAATGGATGATACAAGTCAATTTTGGTTGTAATAATTTTTTATTTTATTTTTAAAGTGCTGATCCCAAGAATAATAAGTTTGATATTAAACTAAAGATCCCTCAGTACACAGCAATTGGACCTTATGAAGGTTCTGGAAGAATTCTTCTCTTACCCATTGTTGGAAAAGGAATGAGCAATATCACCTACTGTAAGTAAATCATACTGAATGATGATCTACATTCTACAGAATTTTATGCATTGAGTCAAATGCAGATTTTCAATATATTTTTCTAAAGTTTGCCTAAATGGCCAATTTATAGATTTCCCCTAACATAAGAATATAAAAGGAGTATATGAAACTATAAGTAAAAATAAAGTCAATTTGCTGAAATCTCCCATAACATATATTCACTCCTTTTCTCAATTCATACAAAATATTTGTTCCATATAAGTTCGATTTTGTCAGGCCGCACTTGGTGGAAGGACACATTAAATGAAGAAAAGCACTTGATGACTTCCACAATTTATACATAAATAAATAAACAATATATAAATTGTGGAAGTCACCAAGTGCTTTTCTTCATTTAATATTTGTTCCAGTAAATTGATTACTCTCTAGAAAAAATTATAACACTTAAAAATTAGGGAATCCTTCAAAGTCTTGTACTATATCTTTGGCATACATAACCCTTTTAACTGCCAGGATTCATTCAAAAATTGACTTCCTGAATTGGTTACTTCAATTAGTCTGTCCCTATATTTTTCTATGAGTAATATTATTATATATATAATATGATTGTTTTTTCATCTGTTAATATTTCCTAATGTAACTGTGTTTCTTATTCACAGATGATCTTGATGTCCACTGGATGATCGAAGGAAAACCTAAAACTGATAAAGGCAAAACATATCTGGATCTGGAGAAGTTTGATGTGAAGATCTCTTCAGATAAAGCATATATATCAATGACTGGATTATTTGATGGTGACAAGACCCTCAGTAAGTATTATTATAATGCATTATATCATTTTAATTAATTTTATAGAACATTATACCCATGTTTTCTTCAACACAAGAGAATATTAAAAAAATGGAATTATAAATCCTTAAGCTATATACTTCCAGCATAAATTTACCATTAGAAATTCATTTACATCAATTTTCAGTAATATGAGCTTATTATTCTTGTTGAAAAAATCCAAATACAGATAAAGAAGGTAAATGGTCTCTTCATAATGATAAAAAAGAATTCAATGCTCATTTTTAATCCTCAGACTGCACATACATACTATTTTTATTGTTTTCTTTTTCATATATAAAAATTTTATATTTATTCTCCATATTAGCAGTTTTTCTAGAACAATAGTACCACTTTAAAAATATTGTGTTAATTAAGAGTAATAATGTTCTAGCTCAAATACAATGTCCTATAATCCACTAAATAATAGAACATTTGAATTGTGACTACCATAATAGGGCATGTATCTCCAGATAAAGAATTGTTAGTGTATATAAAGTAACTCATATAAATCAGATGCACTATAATGATAATTTTCTAAATGCTAAGATATTGATGTTATGAATAGAGAATCTAATACTTATTTCCTTACACGTAATATTATTTGACAATTGGAATCTTGAATAAGAATTCAGTGAATGAAGATATCACATTTACTCACTGACCCAGTAGCATGCTTTTCTTGCCAATGAAAATTCAGAGTCAGAAGAATGCATCAATTTAAAAACATTTTTCCAAGTCTCTCAGAATATATCACAAATAAAATTATTGCCCAAAATGAAAGAAGCACTGTATTCATTATACTATTCATACTATTTTATTGCAGGTGAAACCATGTTAAAGTTTTTAAATGAACACCAGAAGGAATTTATCAAGGAAATCGAACCAGCTCTAAATGAAGCATTCAGTCAACTCTTCTTAGGACTGGCAAAACCAGTCTTTAAGAAACTACCATATAATGAAGTGTTTCCAGACCTTTAAGACAAATGTCAGTTTTGTTATTTATTGAATAAATATGTTTACTCTTACTTAAAATATTGTTTCAGTTTATTTAAAACACACATAAAATCTTAGCTTTGTCTGTAGTAAATTTTTATAATGTTAGGTAAATGGCAAGTATCCCAGATGGTGGTTTCAAAGAACCACTATCCCTAGTATTCCACAATAGAAAAGAGCTGATCCATCAGGTAAATTCCTGGCTTAAGGAGAGGGTCAAAACGATGTTTATTATTGCAGAGAAATTTCTTGACACATTTAGTAAACGATTCTAATCGATTTGATTATTATAACGAAAAAAAGGTGTAGGAGGAATAAAAGGCATTTTGAGGCGGTAAGTAATGTGAATTAAATCATGCGCCGACAAAAATAGGGTAGTCTGAAAAAAGAAACGATTTATCCGGATATTATTATCATTATCATTCATTGAAATTTCAAATCATCAAGGTTACAGGTTTTAGAGGGGCGGTAGACAACACAAAACTTATTATAAGCATAGACCAATATTCCAAGAATTAAAAACTCTTGTATTTGCATTATATTCAGCGGTAGAATGAGCTATGATAGAATAATCGGAAAAAGCGCGAAGATATATTCCAACACCTCCACCCCTTGTCTATCTAGTCTTACCGAATTATAATTTCGTAAATTTAACATATCATCTGAGATATTTGCCTTTTAAGAAGTCTCAGAGAGGCAGGTTATGACATTGAGATTTTCATAGAAAAAAACAAGTACAACGACGGATGCTAACTTTATCCAGAAGGAGAGTGGATGGTTTACCACGTATTGTTGAATAAGACAATTCATATTCAAAGCTAAGAAGGTCCTCAGTACCGAACAACAGAAAAACGATCACGACCGTCATCCTTCCGAATATAAATATTGCCACCTCTGACCCATAAATATTCAATTTTACCATACTTTCTTTAGGTTCTAGCTAATGCACACGATTTACTATTAAACTGCGTTAGTGCCTCATTAACATAAATAGGCGAAACAATATCTGAGTCAATATCAATGTCTTTAGTTGACAGATTCCTTTTGATTCTAAATAGCACAAGTCAAGTCAGCGGCAAGTTTATATCGCAGAAAACGGACGACCACGGGTGGCTTTGACCCTATCGCTCGTTCTCTGCGCACAAAAGAATGCTCAAAATCAGAGATATCTATGTTTACCCCGAAAGCTCGTCCGATTTTGATGACCATCGCATCGGAAGTTTCATTGTCAACAAGTGAAATACCACGAATCTCAACAACATTTCTCAACGCACCCTGTTCCAATCGGAGTCTCAAAAGACAAGACACGCTTTGACTAGGAGGTGTAGTTAAATTGCAACTCCTCAGTCATTACACTCACCGTTGGCGTTAGATCTAACGGGAGTAGATTCACCTCCAGAGGATTGGAGCAAGCATCACAAGTCCAAGTTTGATTGAGGTCCCGAAGAAATCCGTAGTTACAGAGACGTAGGGAAGATGACGCACAAACATCACAAGATAGGAACTTGTGTCTCTTAACTACTTGACCGAACACACGACAATTTGAAGGCATTGTAAGGAGACCGAGAAACACAACCTTACTCAGTGAGAGGTGGCAGGCGAATGACGAATTTCTTACATACTCGAAAAAAGACCTATTTCGGGGCTCCGTGGGATTCCATGATACGTAAGGACCTATGTTTTCTTTCAAAAGTTGCATTTAACGTGTTTGTATGCCTAACATGTTTTATTTTCGTAACTTTCATAGATGGCCGGAAATAGTTTTTATTATTCCAGGAAAATTAACCACCTGATCGGTAGGGTCAGTCTCCCATTTTTTCCGTGGTCAGTTAATGGAGGCCATTACGTAAAAATATCGGCGGGTCCATGGCCCCTGTAGTTAATACTGTAAATTTGTATATTTATATATATATATATATATATCCTCCCGATACACCTAAATAAAATAGATTTTATTATTATTAGATTAGTAGATAAGATATTATAGCCAAAAAGATTCCGTAATCATCACTCATCGGCACGGATGATGCTGTAAGTAGATAGACTGTAGACGGAGAGGTGATAAAACAATGAATCATAGATAAACATTGTTATTTCGATCATTTTTATTACGGCCGTAAGAGAAGGTGAATTAATATTTATCATTTCAGCCTGACGTAATTTAAAAACTTATACCGTAGGTCGGGTATGAAACGTCTCCTGAACGGGCCGAAGGAAATCAGCCTCTACCCCAACCCCCTCAGCAATCGCGACCCAACAATCCCCACGGCCATCGCGACCCGACCCGTCCCGCCCACGCCGCCCTACCACCCCCGCGGCCATCGCGACCCGACCCGTCCCACCCACGTCACCCTACCACCCCCGCGGCCATCGCGACCCGACCCGTCCCACCCACGTCACCCTACCACCCCCGCGGCCATCGCGATCCAACCCGTCCCGCCCACGCGACCCTACCACCCCCTCGGCCCTTGTCTTACCATTACCTATATTACCTATATAAGGTCCTCTTCCATCCAGCGTTCTCAGATGTCTTGAACCCCCTCCATTCCTCAAAGGTCCTCCATGCGCAATGGGTTTCGATCCACCTAATAACCAGCCTATGAAGAGAATTAGTACTTTATAATAAAATAAAAGATTATTGTAAAAGATAAGGGACACAAATTAGTTACGTCCACTTCACACTACACAACTAAAAACATTATGTCGATAACATTCAGCAATGGATTCTGTTAAATAGAACACTATACGTGAGAAGTGATTCAAATTTAAAATAAAATTTCGAACTATACCACAACGATTAAAGAAATCAGGACAATAATCATCTTGTTATTCTAGAATATTATCTAAAAATTATATTTAATCACCCTTGATAGTTAAAATACAAATAAAATTATTGTTGTGTTAATAATGTGATAATCATTTAATTAATCGCTTCAGTTAACTCATTATTATTATATTCATATTGGTTACGAATTAATCATAATCGTATAATTAATTCAATAAACGAAAAAAACTAAAATAATAAAAAATTTACTGCCATGCTCAGATTCGTTTGAATGATGATGAACAACTTAAACTTTTACAAGAATATTTAAAATATTTTAAAAATCTATCATTAACGATCCGAAAATTCTAAAAAAATTATAATTTTTATAGAATATTAAAATTGAAATATAATATCGTTTTAAATATTATTTAATTAGTTGTTTTAATAATTCCAAATTTAGCTATACATACATTACTTAAGAATTTATAACAGTACTAACAGTCCTACCGTTAATCAACTGAATTACAAAATTAAAATTATTAAATTAGGATAAAGTTACGATTTATTTTTAGAATATTGAACGATTATTCAATAATATAGTATAAAATAATAAACTTAGTATAATATATTCCCTTGGCTTGAAACTCGATAAGTTAAATACATCCTTGTTATCTATTTTAATGCAAAAATATATTGAAATATTTTATTTATCTATTAAGTTTTATTAAGTCCGAATTAAATGTCATTTTCATTTGAATATATACTGTGATTGCAAATTATTCTTCTATGTCAATATTTCGTCTTTCAGAAAGCAAAGTGACAAAGGTCAACAAATGAAAATATTATAAGTTTAATATTAAAATATTAAAATGTTTTTTTAATCGTAGTAAATTAAATCGTTATATTAATGAATTGTAAGACCCTATAATTATTTAATCGTAAGATCTAATGATCTAACTATTTTAAAAATTGTTCATTATGTGATGCAAATGGCGGATTCGTGCAGCGGTTTAATCTAAATAATTCAAATAATTTAATTAATAGAGCTAATTAAATTCGTAAAAACTAAATCGAACTAAAATATTATATTAAATTTGAATATGTTTTGAAACGTAAGGATACTTATCGTTACTACCCTAAATTCGACCACGTGGCGAAAGTACGACCGCTAAAATAATACTAATTACTATTTCCGAATTTTGCCTTAATTTAAAAGATTATTATTAACGATTATTAAACGTATAGAAAACAGTAAAAGAAAAATAGAAAAGGCAAAATTAGATGACTATCCCAAAATTCCAACCACGTGGCGAAAATGCTAATTTTCTCTTATGCTCAATTATAAGTGAAATTCAATTAAATATCTATATCGATTGATGTATTAATCGAGTTAGATACAAATAAATTAAATGAGGAAAGAAAAATCACCGTTCACTGCCCAAAGTCAAAGGTAAAAACTTCAAGAAAGCTATAAAAATGTTATTCTTACTTACGAAGTTAAAGGACCTATTTTGCAGAAATCCAATCTTCTCTTTCCAGCATCTTGATGAATCCATTGGAAATGAGTTTTCTTCGAACATTTTTATACTCGAACGAAATATTTTTTGTAAAATATTACCGAAATTCGACAGCACATCCATAAACGCACCTCACACAAACAGGAAGCAGCACTAACTAACAATAAAACAACGGATATCCGGTTTGCAGTAAAATACTCGATCCTGATTGGCTGATGGTACTGGATAAACCACAACTCGACAAAGTTAACACTAAATTATTAACTCTTTTATTAATTTTAATAATGAAACTCAATATAAATAATAATAATTTTATTTATGAGTAATCTCAATAATGGTCATTTTGCATTCCGAGTATTATTAAAAATTATCTAATGCGCACACGTTCTATCAGAGGTAGCCATCTTGAAAATTTTAATTTGTTCAATAAGAAAAAACCATAAAAAGCTTAGAAATATACTTAAATAGATGTAAAGTTACTTAATTTCTACGTTTATATTTGTTGAAAGAAATTTCTGAAAAGCATTATCTTTATTATATGCACAAGAAACTTATACAATGCCAATACCGAGCTGTTAAAAACTCTAGTGAAAAAAATTTAGCGATTCCTTCGAAAGCATTGGTCTTTTAAACGTTTTCAATAGCAATAATTCGAAATATCGTCCAAGAATTTAGAGCAACGCTTATATGCATTAGATTTTAAAATATTTTATTAAGTACTTACATTTTTCATGAGCAATTTTACAACATAACATATTGAAATTATCATGAATTCTAATTTTCTGAATCCTTATCATTTGAAATAAAACACTGCAGTCTTCGCATGATGAATGAATGATCTTCATGATCTTATACGAATCGAACACTTGTGTACATATAAATAAAAATGTTTAGCTCTTCCAACTTAAAATGCGTATCTGCACGTATACAGAATTCACAAGGAATTGCATTATTGCCGGTGGTATATAATCACTTTTCATGTATTCCAATATAAACCTCAACCAATGAATATGCACTTTAATTCACCCACTGAAGCGTTTCACCAGAATAACTTGCACTAGTTTCGGACAAAAAAGGCTGAAGACACGCACTTGAAGACCAATATTCGATTTACTCTCACTTTTCCTATGAGTTCGTATCGAGCAACTAGTTACTTCCTAGCGAAAGGGCCGAAATATTCTGGTGTTACTCATTCAGTACGACCTCCAAATATTATGGAACGCTTTAGCCCTAGCGGTTATTTCAAGGTGAAGCTTGTTTTGCAAAGTTAATTAAATTCTCCTCATCATAAGTCCGAGAACCTAATATATATTATTCATTCATTTCATGACTATTTTCATTTCATCCTTAAAATAGAGAACGTAATTATTTTCAGATGGAGAATATTAACCTTATGTAAGCACAAGAAAATTTAACAATGCCCATACGGAGCTGTGTGCTTCGTAAAAAATTTATTGAAGAAGAATTTATAGCAACGCTTATATGCACAAAAAAAATATTTGGTTTTACACCTTCATTTTTCATGTCCATTATATGTTACAATATAATTAGTTGATATTGTGAAGTGTTACTATCTACTGAATCCTTTTATCTGTTTGAACTGAAATGTTGCTATCTTCAAGCAATGCTTGAATGATCTTTGCGAATTCTTAAGTAACACATACGAATCACAAACTTGTAGAGATGGTAATAAAACACTTTTCACTCTTTGAACTTAATCAGCATATCCTCACATTTAATATGCACTAGGAACTATAAATGCGCTAATGACGGTGGCTAGATTATATAATCACTTGGGCAAGAAAATGTATTCCAAAATAAACACTGACCAATGAATATCCTCTAATATTTCACCCCCTGAAGCACCATACATTATATTCGGACAATGAAGGACTGAAGTAATACCCTAAAACACTAGGATTCGATATAGACTTTTCCCATGAACTCGTTTCGAACAAACTAGTTACTTTCTAGCGAAAGGGCAGACAAATTCTAACGTTAGTCATTTAGTACGGCCCCCAAATTTTAAGAAACGCTTTTGCAGTTATTTCAAGGTGAAGCTTGTATTGCTAACTTTAATAAACGCTAAAATCAAAAACCGAACCAAGCTATCATGGGTTCGATTCAAGGGGGAAGTCTCTCAGATGTTATTTTGAGTTATCTTTTTTGTACTTATTGTGTTAGTAATTGTATAATTCTGTATAGTAGTTGTGCTACTCTTAGCTACAAATGTTAACAAGTGTTTCGACGCCAGGTGTTGAAATTTTCTCAATAACGAAAATGTTTTCTAGATGTATAAAATATATTATGATTCTTGGGTTTGATTCTAAGGTGTATACTATTTCCAATAAGGAACATGGGAAAATCAGAGTATATTTTGAGGCTCTTCCTGAATGTATATGACTTGCTGTAAGCAAGCAAACTTTTACCCATATAAAATAAACGTAATATATCTGTATTGATCTTCAAAATTTAAAAATCTTTTGTTGAATCGATCCTACAAAGGTAAAGATATATTTTTCTTGAAAATATGAATGCATAGTTTAAGTTAGTTCTTGACAAATATTAAAGAAAAAAAGACGGGAAACTAAAGTTATTGCATTCTATTAATATTATGAAAAGTAGGTTGTTAGAATTTTCTGTTAGAAAGTTGTAATTTTTTATAACGAAAATAGAATTACTAGTGAGCCATTGAAGTATATACTTAACAGAAATCATTTTAAACAGCATTGAAAAAAGATATTACTGATACTCAAACCCAGGTCCCCTTTTTGTCAGGCAGGTATGCGACCACTAAACTAGATTATTTTCACCCTATATTTTATGTTATTATGGTACATGCTCCACAAAGTGCCACTTGTCACTCCCAAAGGTTCTACTTGGAAGTAGCCACTCTCAAGACTGATTTAATCCATTGAGGAAATCAAACAATAAAGGAAGGTGGATAGTAACTTTGCACAAAGAGTCTTGGAACCCATGCCCCTCACTTGTCAGGCAATGAGTCTGTCCTTATTTATGATTGCTGTTTACACTTAGTGACCAAGACACATGACTTTTCATGCATTTCCTTATCCAAGAATTAACTTTACAATTGGATTTATTATCAAATATAGAGCAAAAGCTAAGCAAACTGAAATTATTCCTTGTCATTAAATTATTATCATAAAAGATGGAATTCACTGATTTAAGAAAACAAGGATAATATGTAGCAAAAATATCATATCATAAATTAAAAAAGCAAAATAAGATTTATTTCAGTCATTGTGCAGCATAATTTATTGTCAAATATCAAGAAAGTATGTCATAAGCTTTTAAGTTTTCTGTCAGATCATTATGGCTTTTAATCATGGGATGAACAAATTCTAATAAAAGAGGAGGACCAAAATGAAATTTAAAATCCTTCAATGAAGAATTTTCAGAACTATGTCTTGGTGCATAAAATAAAGGAATCAGATTCCTAAGGTTCATGTAAAACGTTCATCAATCAAATATCTTTTCAAATACTCACCATCATAGATTTATCACTATCCCTTGAATTTTATTTACTTTCATATTAATTATTATTTAAAATTAAATACATGATAAGGTTAAATCACACTACTTTCATAGATTGTCTAAAGATTTATTCACTAATAAATAACTAATCAGTCATACAATAAAAATAAATTATTCAAATAACTTTTTCACTATCACATCATAATTTAGGAAATATCTCATCATAAGGCAGCTGGTCGAATACTCTTTTAGCTAATCCTTTCATGATAACTCCCATAGTCTCATCAAAGAAAGGAAGGACTGTGTTAATAATATCCTTAAAGTTTTCATTCAAGAGTTTATTCATACCATCACCTGTAAAATAATAGATTTATTAGAATCATGAATTGTATACAATAATGTAAAATACAAATTTAATAGTTCTACATTAAGGATACCTTTACATTAGGTGAACAACATTAAATGTTTTAACATCAATAAACTAATGTTCTTAAATTTTAGTAAATAAGAAGGCTTTTCTGAATAATTAAATAGTATAACTTAGCATATTGATCAGCCATGACAATGTATTTGATTTGATTAAAAAGGTACAATTTAAAAGTAGCTTAAATATATAGGGCATTAAAATTCATAATCTGAGTAAATCTGTCAATGCATCTATAAGAGATTAAGAAGGAAACAAAAACAAAATACTTACCAAGAGTTTTGTCTCCATCAAAAAGATTTGAAAGATATACAGAACCAGTAGAGATCTTATTAGTTGTATGCTTGAAGGTTTGGACATCAAAATATGTTTTACCATCCCTATTCACTGGCTTTCCTTGAATTTTCCAGTTGATTTGTGGCTCGTCTATCAAAGAGAATCCCTCAAGTTAAACTAACATCACACATCCCTCAATAAATAGTTTGTATCAATAGAAGTGCTTCAATGACTCTAATTAACATTTTGATTATGCAAAAAACAAAGGGAAACCAATGTGGTTTACAATTTTAGTATAAGACAGCCATGATCCTTACAAGAGGATTTTTTTTCAATATAATATCTTGAAAAGTTAATTCCAAATATCATCACTATAGCACTTTCATACTCCTAAATTTGAATAAGTAAATCCGTCGTAAACAAAGATAATTCTTGAACAGTTAATTATCAGAGTACACTAAGAAATCACTCACCACAAGTGAAGTTTATCATTCCATTTCCTCTGATTGGTAGAAGGAGAACACGTCCCTTTACATCATATGGGCCTGTGATCATATTGTAAGGCAACTTCATGGATATGTCAATATGATACTTTTCAGGATCAAACCTAAGAAAGAACTTTATGTAATTAGAGATCTTTATATCTACTTCAGTAAACACTTCATAGGATTTTTATATACAAGAAGAAGTTAAGAATGAAACAAGCATAGTGGCATAATGTGTTTATAGAATTATTACAATTTTTCTAATAACTCACTTGGCTGAGGTAACCTTTAATCCGGACATTCCATAGAAATTGCAATTTTGAAACTTAAGTAGAAAACTTGCAGGTCCATTGAGATCACCAAGATGCATTTCTGGTATATTGAGAGGATCCAGAGGAACCAAATTGAATTCCCTGCTTCCTGAAACAGAAAAAAACTGAAAGTGTTAAAAAGCAAAATTTTGTGAATTTAGATGTTATATCAAATCTTGATTTCCCTTACCTTTCACTAAAAATGCCAAGGCTTTGTCCAATGATTCTCTAAAGCATTGCTGATAGTCTTTCTCTTTTGGTTGACAAACAGTGAATTTGCTTGCTGGAATAAAAGGCAAAATATGCATTACAAATTTAATTTAAAATCAACAATTTCATTGACTGTTCTATTCTCTGGATGAATGCATTTTATACTGCATTTATTGTCTTGATAAATTATACATTTATTTAAACATTCATCACATATGGTTCGTCCATTAAATCCCTAACAAGTAGCTTACTTTTCATCAGGTTTAGATATGATAAGTTGGAGAAAATGTGAAGCTAAGCTGAATAAATAACTATGAATATATGAAGCAAAGAATATTCAGTAATGCCATGAATATTTTCCATGGAGAATAGAGATATTTACTGCCACGATTAAGAGAGTTGAATTCAAAATATTTTTCAAAGAATTTTCCGCAAACATTGGGGAATTTATGATCCATATACTAATAAGACCATAAAAGCATTCAACTTGATTGAACACCTGTAGAAATTCGAATGGAATATAAATCACGATCAATAAGGCAAGCAGAAGAATCATGCTTGCCGAGGGTGACTTTTTAAGGAACACATTTATTCTCAAATTATTAATGCCCATGGGGCTGCAAATAATGATTCTTTATGTAACCCTTGGAGATGAAAATTGGGTGTTAAGCACGAAACGAAACGATACAAAGACTGCAAACTAGGAAAGTAGGTATGGAGCACTGTATGCTATAAATTGTAATGAGGGAAAATAAAAAATATTATATGGGTGAATTCAATGACAAGCTTTGGGCACTATTAAGAGGGTGGGAATAATTCTCCGCCTAATCGACGTACGATACGAAGGCCTTTTACGGAAGATCAGAAAGATTGAACTGAATGTGGGTAAGTCATGTTACAAGAATGAAGGACAACTCGGGCTTAAGTATTTCCGACCTGCAAAGCAAAAAGTGAGAAGAAGCCGAGGAGAAGAACAAAGGAAAAATGAATGAGGCATAACCAAATACTAATGGGTTGCTTGGCAATAGAAGGTTGTGGGCTCAGTATCGACAAAATCTGTTAAACCTTTGGGAATCCTGTTTCCAGAGTAGAATTGAATATGATATACTTATTAATTGCCAACAGTCATTATATATCATAACTAACATAAACATCCTTCACTAAGTTTTACTCCGCAACTGTTTACCCTAGTCACTTAAGTAGCTGTTTAATTTCTTTTCAGTTTATGATGAATAAAGAATAATGAAAAATTTCACGTCCATTTTAACCACTTGAAAATTTTTCGCTAGTCTCTCCGTGTGTATATGTGATGTAAAAAGTTGAAGACCTCATCAAATGGATCCATTTTAATAGTAAATGTTCTATCAAATGGAAACAGTATCCAAAAACAAGAATTCTCTTTCGAGGAAGAGATGAGGTACACTGTACGTAAGAGCTGCATCAAGTGGAAGAAAATGGGCCCTGACACCTTTGACGCAAAAAGGTACACTGTATGAGCTCCGAATAGAATCACTCAAGAATGGAATAGAGAACTTACACAAACTTGCGGCATCAGCAGCCAGCTGAGCCATCAAGCTCATCAGCACGGCGCTGGCGACGAGTTTCACCAACAATAAGCAACGGGACGCCATCGTGTTGCTGTGTTCACTGTCCAAAGGAACAAAATCGAATGGCACCTGGGTCCTCGCCTCTTGAGTATTTGTAACGGCAGGAAAAAAACGTCGGTGGGTCGGCGAAATTGTTATTAGTGATGACCTCGAGCAGAGCCCCCCGCGAATGTGACCCAAAAAGCTGCTCTCCTCAACGAAAAACGGACCTCGCCGGAGAAAGGTCAGTTTCTGTAGTCGGTTTTCGTTCGGTAATTCATTTTCTGTATTCGGCTCATGCATCGAATGCGAGCAATGAACGCTGCGACATCGATAATAGGCGAATACATTTTGGAACAAATAGACTGTGAAAGGTTTCGAAAGTCGATCACTTTGTAATTTTTACTTTCTTGAGTCGTTATCCTTGTTTATCTAATGTAAGATCTTTTAGTATTCGATTCAGGTTTGTGAGACAGAAAAGACACACTTTGTTTGAAAAATGTCGTAATGGGAGTTTTACCACAAAGATGCCAATCTAAGGTTTTGTTTACTCGGTGTTTTGTGCAGCGTAGGTAATACTGCTAGCCAAGCAATGCTTCTTTCTGGTAAGCAGTAATATTTGCACGAGTGTACATTTTAATTGTTTTTGAAGCGTAATAAATTATTTATTGACCTGAAATTTATATCGTAAGAGAAGAGTAGTATATAATGTGGTATCAGAACGGATTGTAAAGATAAAATGCTTGTAAATCTGTATTGTGAAGCATAACTTGATGAAAATCTGCAGTAAAATCGAAGTGAATACGTCGCACTTTTCCGCAATAAATTTTTTATTCATCAATTTTTGATTGTGGTAAATCACGAAGTATTCACTTTTATTTTCGAAAATGCTGGTGTTTCAGAAAATTTTCCATGAAATGCATTATCTTTCGTGTTTTATAAACAACTCAAGTTCGTGCAGGTATTTCGTTATGACAATCACGCACAGACAAGATTTTGAGTTTCGTGACTATTTGAGGGCTGTAAGATGCTCTTGAGGCCAAACCGGGTCAAGCACTTCTCAGCCGCGTCGTGGATTCTCTTTTTCATATTTTCGTGCCCACTCAGAAACCAAACATTGTGATGCAAGTATGGGTTTCTTAGGATTTCTACTCAAGTACAATGTATGAGCATGAGTATTATTCATATATCGTGTATGGCAATTTTTTAGCTAAGGTCATTCGTCTCGAGTATTTATTTCATTTGGTAAAGTACTTTTATTGAATTCGCAATTGGCTGTGGCTGTGTAAATAATAGATAATATTTTATATGTTATATTCATTCATTATACGCAAAAATCTTTGTGAAATCGTTAATAATTAAATACAAAAAAAGGAAAATAATTTACTTTACGTATTAATAATTACCGTCATGCTTAGATTATAGATTTATTCGAAGCGTCCGGTTAGTTTATGTAAATGATAAAGATGTGTACATTCAATATAATGTAATTTGTCGTTCTTTGAGTACTGAAGAAGGCTAGTGTATTAACATTTCTGCTCAGGTAAATTGTAATCCTCTCATATATATCAAATTGAGTTTCCATATACTTGGAGTCTATCATGAATTATGGAGAAAAGATGCTATTAAGTACATTTACTAACCCATCTCAATATTCTAACAATATCTTAACAAAAAAGTTTTGATTTTACATTATCTACCACCATGAGTGATATTTCTGTTGATTCAACCTTAGATGTACAACATAGACCTCTTCTTACTTAAATATACTACGTATCTTAATCTTGCTCCATTCACTTTCCCATTTCCAGACGTGACTTCTATCTGATGGTTACAAGAAGCGGCCTTAATGATTTAAATTGTATGATAACAGGAAAATCTTTTCTATCTTCTCACGTAGATAAAACACATGCAAAAGGTTTTTACTTCACAATCTTCCAGCCCCCTTGATTTTAAGTTCGTAGAAAAATAAAGCATTCTATCTACACATCCAAACATTGCACATCTACACATTGGTTTAAACCGGGAAATGGTTGAAATAGAACCAATATTTATCACTATGCGTTCATGTTCATTAGAAATATGTCTAAAATGAAAATCAATGTAATCAAATGTACAATTACTTATTCTATTGTGTTTACAGAGGTGCAAAGACCTAACATAGGTCCTTGAGAGTGTAAGCTATACATACTAAGTTCCTTTTATATTAATATTCTACGTGAGAGTATTATGTTAGTTTCTGTTGAAATCAGATACATAATAAAAAATTTTTGAAAAAGGATACCGAATTTATACTCTTTTTTTCTGACCTTAATCTCGAATTTTTCAAAGGGCATCACTTTCGTATCTAACGTACATGTTTTTTTATACGTAATTTAGATAGATCGAGTTTGATTGCTCTTTTGAGAAGTCATTTCAGAAATGTTTCTTATGGATATAATACTCACTTAAACTCGATCATGTCCATTCTCCAAAAAAGATCTATTAGTAAAAATATTATTATAATTTCATTATTGCTGATCATTATCTAAAATAGATATTTGTTACACTTAATGTTGATTTTACCTTCATAGAAACTTACTAATTTATGTAAGATGAAGGAATAGACGAAGGCTATATCCCATTAAAATATCTGAAGTACGTAATATTCTTTAGTCATTAGCATCCATTCAAGTATATTCACTCATTTGCGTTGCAAGATATCTTGATAATTGCCATTATAAAAATGATAATCCCATAAAAGAGCAATAAGCCTTGAGAGGCAATTAACTCTTTCATCAATGCTGGAAATGCTCGATTAATTTGATAAAGGAAAAACAGTTATTCGTAATATTATGCGGACGTCACTTTCATTGTACCAAATATCCTTTAATCCTCCAACCTACTCAGCCCTTATTTTATTCACATTCTCATTTAATTTTAGATTCATAATCCATACTAGATAATACGACGAAAAAAATTAGTATAAATTCGCATTATGATTGACCTTCAGCGTTAAATCAAAAGAATGCAGGAGCGGAAAATTAATATGAAAACTAAACGTACGATTAATTTTTACAAATCTCCTTAAGAATATGCGTGCATGAGATTATATTTATCAATTCTTAAGCTCTTTCCCAGATCTCATTATTTTTTCCATTTGCTACTATTATTATTTGTTTCTCTATTCCGTTAATTTCTCTTTCCATTATTTTCTATTCTGGAACATATGTTCCTCTGTCCATTCAACTAATTAAAATATGTGGCACGCTACGATAAGAAACCGAAACTAAATTGTAGTTTTAGGTTCAGCTCTTCGGAAAGGATTATGAGTTGCATTCGTGCATCAGAATACATGATTTAAATCATGAATATCGTTATTCATCAATTCCATTCACTTCAAGCACTCAGTACCTTGAAGTCTTCATAGTGATCCTAAATTACTAGAAAATATTATCATATATTGAGGACATACGTATACTCGTAGTGTTGTATATTATGTATAGAATCCTAATCACTCTTCGCCACTTTTTACTGAAAACATATAAAAATGGGTAGCTTACTTTCGCTTTTGTAATATTCATTTGAAAATGTCAAAGTTTGGACGTACCGTTTTCTCAATCCAATTCATACAAAAGCAGGGCCATTCGATTTTTGGCGCAGATTGCTATCGCACCGTACGAGCGTCCATCACTCACAAGACAAGAGAGTATAAATACGGCATGAGCTCAAGGATACGATCGAATATCAAGATTGGGAATAATGAATTGATCTGCACCTGCATCCTGTTGTGATTACATTAGGAGGTCGTTGAATGTGATAATCTTACATCGATAATCATGACTACATTTTTATGAAAAATTAAAAATAATTGGAAAATGTTTGTTATTTGATTGGGATAGTAATGAACGATGTTTCGAAATCGTGTTCGATTATTCAGTGATTGTTGAATGGAAAATATGAAATCGTGTTCAATTATTAAATGGTTATTGAATGGAATACACATATTCTACAATGATTGTTTGACGTGATGATTTTTAAACAGAAGATTTTGTAAAAAATTCCGAAAATAATGAGAAAATGAAGGTCTGGGAAGGATCTAAATGGCTCAATTTATGGGTATGAAAAACTACTTTCTTTGTACATATATTCATAAAGAGGTATTTATTTAAAGATTCGCAAGTTTGATTTTCATACCATAGTTTACCTATGTCCTTTCCATTTACTTCCAAAATTCGTGTATTCCTGCAATAGATTATTTTTATTCCCGAAGGAATAATGTCGTAAAACACTTATCTACGAATTCCCAATGTAAAATCAACTTCTCGACAAGAATGAATCCTTGGAGAAATGTTTGGGCTACTCAAGGAAGCGCTGGATTTTTCTATAAACAAAGAAGTAAGCTGCGCCATTACCTCTGATAAGCTCCGTGTGTTCTCGGATTTTTCCTCGGACAGCGTTTCGCAGAGTCGGTCAATGCCAAGGTCAGTTACGGAAACACGTCCATCTCAGCTGGAGAAACTGCATTCCTAATCATGTGAACGATACAAGTTTTGGAGCAATAATAACCCTGAAGTATGATGAAGAAGATATTCATCAATTAATCCATACAATCGAGAAAATGTAACAATGTAGCAAGTAGAATTGATAGGATTGTTTGATAATTAACCATTTCAATTAAATACCGTAATCTGCTAGTTTGTATATTTGCTCGATAATCATTCGGGATTAATAATATAAATAATTTACAATCAGATTCCTTCTTATATATTTGGAATGATACCTGTCAATCAAATATCTTTTATTAAATGTTTCGAATTGCATAAAATTATTCACAATTTTATAAAGTAAATGATTGCTATGTAATTATTTGCTAATATTACCATCTAATTTTTATGTTCTTCTTATTTTTATAGTTATTTTTAATTCTTTAAAATTCCAAAATTGTTTCAAGGAAAGTATAATGATGTAAGTTACATTAGTCATTATCTAGAAATGAGTTTATATACGCAGCTTCGTTCAGAAATCTTGAAACACTAACTCAGGAACCTGAGTCATAACACCAACCTCTCCAAGGTTAAAACAGACCAAAAACTACCGAAATTCAACCAAAGCTGAAAAAAATACAAACTAATGTTATAAGGAAATAGAAAACACTTTCGTTGAGTCCTTTCCGGATACCTTCCTAATGCTAACTTAATATCCTACAAGAGGTTACTATCTTAAGGTCGACAGTGAATGACCTTCGAACAAGATTTAGTGGTCGGATTGTCAATACTCTACTCATTTTGCGGACTAGGGAGGATTTTAGGTCAGCGGATATGTTCCACTAGGACGTCTTTTTAAGTTAAATTCGGTCAAACCGAACACGCCTCTTTTTTTTAAGACGGCAAGGATACCTGCTTCCCAAACCCGACGACCATGTCAAAGCTTATGGGTCCATGTGGTGTGCTTTTTCTCTTTTTATTTTCGGAGCTATAAATGAGTGAAGTTTTGCATAATCTAGGTTGGGGCCAACGTGAACGTAATTCAAATAGTACGATACACTTGCAGTACATGTGTGTGTATACATATTTATTATTTATTTTATTCGGTTCTTAATGTATATGAAGGTTTTAGAAATAAAACATAAATATCTTTCATTAATTTATCATGAAGATAACTAAACGAAATCAATATAACAAGAGCTCTGATAAATAACTTTTGTAATTTAGTTCATATATCTTACCGTACAAATAATGTCTTATATAGCGAGGAAATATATTTTAGTATAAAGAATATTACTTCATTTAATCATATTATGATTCCTTTTTTCATTTGCTTTTTTCTTCATCCATTTCTGTAAATAATAATTCTATCATTACTCAGAATGAAATAATGATTCTTCTATTGTGTATCAAATTTGTTTCATACTTCTCTACGGTATACATTTTTTTCTGTGGATTAACACCTTTTATAAATTCAATATTTCTCTATCTTAGCTTCACATCCATAGTTGTATTCCTAAAAGCTGAGAGTTAATTGAAATCTTTGAGGTCATAGGGTCATGAGTAAGAGATGTGACTGATGAATATTCACGTAACGTAATTCTGGCGTTGAAGTAGTGTTACTCGTAAGTATTTTTATTACCGATGAAGAAGGAAACCAAGGATAACAGTAAGACGCTCATCCCTTGTATTTATAATTACTGCTTTGAAAAGGCTCCATGAACGAAGTTTATATATTAAGTTGAAAACACGTTGGAAATTGGGTCAAGGTGTCTTAGGTCGGAACTTTCCAGCCGTTAGAATTCCCAGGATCTCATTGATGTTAACCCGAAATTTGAATCTCAATGCTTACGTTGCTGCAACGCGACTTTATTCTCATGATTGAAATAAAACGAATACGTAAACAATAATTTCTAGCGAAACAAATATACTCCTAAAACGGTTAGGAAATCGTGAAATCGGAGGCTGTGGTACCTTTAAATGCTACCAAGTATACCGATAGAACCTGGATGGTTAATGAACAATTAATAATTAAATAACCAATATATATATATATATATATCATTTAAGTTCTGAAGATATATATAAATATATACATATACATATTTCTTTAACTACTTCGATACCTTAGAAAATATATACTCAATGATTTGTGTTTTCTTGATAGCCTTTTTTTCAATTTATTGTTTGGCCAATAAGAAACGATAATTATTATATAAATCATTGATGTTTTGCATTGATATGAAGAGCTTTTCTTTGTTGAAAATGAAGGTTACAGTTACAAAGGCTGAGTAAGGTTCAACTATCCTATGATTAGAAAGTTATATTAAAGCTGCTTATGGTCGTCTTCCTTAAGAAGAGTTCCTAACGGCGATCACTTTCCTCGTCAATGGAATCTTCTAGATCCCAACCGGCTTTCGATTCCAAGATTCGCCCCATCTTCGAAGGAGAGACGCGAGACGAGAACTTTCCCTTCTGATTCACAACTTGTCCCAAAAATCACTCTCGCCCGACCTTGACCTCACGGTCCGACATCGCCAAGGCCTAGACCACTTATAATTACACCGCCCCAAGCATATCTTAATGATTTGATTCTTCCGTATTTTTTGTTTTCTCATTTACTATAAATTTAGTTTTGTTCCACTTGTATTATTTGGCATTTCTCGAATAACGTCAGTGTGTCTGTATATTTCCTACCTCTTCGCAGTTAATTATTCATTATCAGTGAAAATTCACCCATTCACTCACGGTTATTTATTATTCCTTCCTGAAGTCATTCATAAGTTGCCACCAGTCATAAAGACCAACAGAGACAATATTGTAAATAAATAAGTATTTAAAAAAGACAGAGAATCGAACTAGGGTCTCCATTTATTTAATTTCAGCTGCCAGATCAGAGCTTTATCTAGAGACTGGAATAACTAAGGGTTTGATGTTTTTCTTTAGTTTTGGTTTTTAACTTAATTGTGAATACAGTGGCAATTTATATTCCAATTTGGTAGCTTAGGACAAGCTGATCAATATAAAAGCAGTAGTGAAATAGTTTAATGAGGAGTGTATGTAGTAAAGCTGCTGCCTTTTCTGACCGGAAAGATATTATTTTATTTTGACTACTAAAGAAAAAGAATTAAGAGTCCATAAAGTCCTATTACTGTGATTCATATTCGGTAGCTGATGATGGGAGGTTGTTTCTCCTTTACAAGTCATACCAATTTGATTAGCGGAGTAGCTGTTCCTTGGAAGTTTCTAAAACGAAGGGTGGTTGCTCAATCTTCAACCAAGGCAGAGTACATTAACCTGGAGACAGCTGCCAAAGAGGGAATTTATCTTCAGAGTTTGCTGAAGGAGTTGAGTCCTCAGTTCATAAATGATATTTTAGTTTTAATTGATTACCAAGGAGCAAATTATATTGATAGAGATCCTACCTTTAATTCAAGGATAAAACATAAAGTCAGAAAGCACTATCTGATACAGGATGTGATGACATCTGGGTTGTCTACTCCACAGTATTTGTCAACAGAAGTAATGGTGTCTGATATTTTGACAAAAGCTTTGCTGAGGGTTAATCATGATATTTGTGTTGTAGGTTTAGGTTCTGAAAATGTTTATTAAGAATGCACTTATCAAACCCTGTGTCTTGAAAGGGAGATAAGGTTTACAATCTGCTCAGTGTATGATTTTAATTATCTTGACACCAATTCCTTTTGTAGTTGCATATTAGGAGAAATTTACTTGGAAGATTCTCTTTATGAGTTAATGTACTCAGAAAGCCCTTTAAGGAAAATAATAAAATCACCCATCACATTCAAATTATACTCTAGAAAAATGATCAAAATGAAATTTTTATTTTCTGTGAATTTTAATGTAATGTTTGTTTTAAAATGGTAAACCAAAATTTAAAGTATACTTGTTAATGAGAAAGAATTTTATTAATGAATTAAATTAATGAATGAAATCTGTATGAGACTAAAATAGGTGAATACATGGTTGATAAAACCAAAAATTGTACATCTATACTCTTAAACGCATACATAAACCATATGATATGCATGTTGCAACAAAAAATATTCATACAAAAGCTAAACTGTATATTATGTTCCCTGTGCAATAAGAATATATATTTGTCCTTTCTTGAAATGTATATATTTTGATTATTTGAGTAAACCACTAAACTCTCTATTTTCTAATTAAATTGATAATTCTCTCAGTATTATTACGCTAAAAAGTTTCTCTGAAAGATACCCAAACTATGATAATAATATATCTTTATTATTCCAAGGCAAAATTTAGTCTGATTAGACCACTCTTACCTTTCTTTAGCCACTAAGAAGGACACACTCGAATATGTATATTCCATCTCAGATCAGAGATCACAGTCTGCCTGGACTTGAGCCTAGGACCTCAAGAGTTGGAGTGCTAACTGTTAATACACTAAGTACTTGGCCTCTAAGGCTGACAATGCTTTTACCTTGCCATAAAGGCTGTGGCATGTTTTGCAATTTAGAATTTATTATATAGCATTTATACTGAAAATGAATTTTGGAATAAAATTCTAATAAATGATTAAATTAATAAGAGTAACTTTATTGAGCACAACTTACTGATAGCTTGCTAAAGATGATGGAGAATATAATTGTCCTGTAATTTCAATTTTCAACTTGGTTGCCATATAGTCAGAGTTAAGTTTTATAATTCCTAATCTTGAATCATACATTAATTGTATCTTAAACACCATAACAAAGAACCATCTATTATCATATATGTATATCTTTAAATTGATAACTATTTCTTAGTTTACAAGAATGATGTTTTCTTAATTATTTAATGTCATCAATGGCATTTTCTGGAAGAACCAATTCTTCTAGGGAAATTCAAAGCTTGCTTATATAATAAATGATTGTTTAATTATTTATTTATTTGATGATTTGCATCACAAAATGCAGTCAGACCATATTTCCTATTCATCTATCCTTCTATTTTCCATCTTCATGTTACATTCCTCTTCTTTTCACAATTAATTAATCCTGACAATTTCCCTCCCTGTTTCATTTGCTTTTTGGTTCTTATTAATGATCTAAGATGCTTTGGTACATTTATTAGATACCAAAAGTTATATAGGTATATCTCATACTCATCAAACTAGATGTTTAGCAATAAATCAAGTGTTGGATCAAAAATTGGTCTTGAGGGTGATTCTCTTTAAGAAACAGTTGTTTATTCACTAAATTTTTAACGTTTAGCATCTGGAAAATAAGCCTGCAAAATATTTTCTTTAGCTGATGCTGTGCCTTAATGTCTTCTGTTTAATATCAAAGTTTGTTTAAGGAATGTATATCATGAAGTTGTTGCATTTCTGCATTTATGAATACCACATCATAAAACATGAGCACGTATTATTTGGATATTAGATTGGAATGGAGTCAAGGAAAATTATTACTGAATGTATACTTCAATTTTTTGAGCATTGATTGAGCTAATAAATCATTAAGTATTAATGCAACCAAAATTAGTGTTTGACATAATCCAAGTACATGTATTAATGTATAAGTGTAATAAGTGTATGTATTTAATTACTGAATGTTACGTAATATAATTGATTATTTACATTTAAAAATTGAGCTGAAATGAGTTTATTCTAAAGCTCAAAATAATAATCTAAATCCTGAAGTAGCATGCAAGCAACACTGTTAATAATGATTACTTGGGATTTTTCCTTTCCATCTTTCATTGAGAAACAGTCTCAAGATGAGGAAACCATACTCAGAAAATAAGTTCAATTACTTCATTAGGATTCAAAAGAAGAATTGAAAAGGAAATAAGGCAACTATATACAGGATAAGTTGGGATATTTAGAAGAGGAAAGTGAAGTTCATGGGAATGTGGGATGATGTTAGAATATAGATATATGGGAATATGTTGGCTAAGTAATTGTCTTGGTGTAAATTTTGGCAACATCCATCTAAAGTAATAGATAGTTATTAGTTACATTAATTAGTTAAGTTATTGAATGTATGTATTCATGTAAATTTCCACTTTGTGTATCATTGAGATGAGAAATATACCTCTTTCAATTGAGATCATGAAGTTTTTTTTGAAAATTTGTTTCAATCAGAAAGAATAAATTTAGAAATAACTAAAATCTTTCATATAAATCTTTTTATTTTCAATCATATTGTAGCTTTAGGATATTTAAAATAGCTTTAAGTTAGGGTGATGTAGTGGAAAATAGTAGTTGACCATTTGCATTATGCTAAAATTCATCAATAAGGAATAGATTCTTTTTAAGGCAGGATTATTCACAATGTATTCTTGAATTGACAATCATTTAGAACCATTTATATAACAAACCATTTAAAGGACCAGAATTACTATTTAGTAAGTATCTGAGAAAAGAAATAGATTTGTAAATAATATTTCTAATTCTCAAGTATTCTCGATTTGTCAATATAATGTATTCATGTAAAAATAATTTTTTAAAATTCTAATTAATTTATTTAACAGTTTCAAATTTTGTTCCATGGTCCATTATTACATTTTGCTTTATAACTCATCATCAGAAATTTTTTTCTGCTAAAATACGAGAATAGAATATTTAGTTCATATTGTGTTTTATATAATTTCCTTTTTAATTAAAAATTTGACATAAAACAATCATTGAACCTATTTTATAGAGCTATAATAATTTATTGGGGTCCTTATAAATAAGAGATTAAACTTTGAAGAAGGTTCCAAGGGAGTAAATTCATTCCATATTACTCTCTTTATTTCATATCAATGTAAAGATATCATATCATGAATACCTATTATGTATCAACACTTTCATTTAAGATATCTTACTATATAAGATGCTAAGACTCTTAGTTTGTGGAAAAGATTATCACTGGACATAATTATTAAGAAAATTATTTCATTCGTGACTTTCAAAATCGGCTCTAGAGGTTCAGCAACAGCGTTGCCGTATCTTTTACCAGAGGCGCGCGAATTATAAACTCTCTTAGGCCAATTTCTACATCTATATTAAAGGACATTTTAAATATTTCAAACAATGAAAAGATTGCCTCTATGTCATTATTTAAAACGATTTACTATTTCACTGAATTAAAAATGTTTACGTCATCAAAGCCGTAGAAATAGCAAATCCGTCATGTTTTTCATTTATAAAAATCTAGGATTAGTTCGATTTTCAACTATTATGAAGATTAATAAAATACGAAAAATCTTTGGAAATTAAATACTCATCACCGGTTATTAGTCAAGATATAAATTTATCTGAAATTGGATTTTTGTAAAGTTAATTATTTACCTTCAACCGGCTATTGGATATCGCCAAAATACCGGGAAGGTGGTTTATATGCTTTCACGTTTCATTAAAAAATCAATAAACGGTAGCAAAAAAGATTTCACATAAAGAAAATTACGTTAAGTTAGACTCAAAAATAATTATTATAATATCTGTACTGAGAAAGCATTACATTAACAAAATCCTGAGACCCGTACTTCGACAGTAGGTGTAGACAAGGTTTAAACATGAATTTATAACATATGGTTATTCGTACTATCAATATCTAATTTTCCAGGGGATTCCCTATGTCATACCAGGTAACTCTAAAAGACCAATGACTAAGACTGTTAAGGATGAGTAGTCAATATTTACCAAGTAACGCACTCATATTATTCGCTCATCCTTTCCTTCACATATTCAAGGTGGGATCTGACTAGCACAAAGTAACATCGCTCGCGAACTTTTTCTACGATCTTACCGACTATCCTTTTAACGAATCCGAGTTTATTTAAAGCTTTTCCGCATGTATTACGGATGTGGGTATTCCATGATAAGTTATTCGTCAGGGTTATTCCAAGATACTTAACAGATTCTACTATTGAAATGTTTTCTCCGCGGAGGTTGTAAGTGAAATCATTTTTTTAAATCATAGTTTTCCGGTCAAAGAAGTTGACAACTGAACACTTGTTAATAATTAAATCTAAATCCCAATTTTTGCACCAAGTCATTATTTTTTCTAAATCATTACTAAGTATATCTATCCTCACTGCGAGCTATTTCCCTGTAGATAACTGTATCGTCCGCAAATATCCTAACTTTACTATCAAATTCTTTGTTGAGGTTGTTTATGTACTTTATATACTATATATTTAAAGAAAGAAACAAGACGCTTCCATTTAGGAGCTAGTAATAATATGCTCCAATAATTTACCGCTTAGTGATGTTAATGAAATAGGCTTGCAAAAAAATTAAAGTCGAAGGAAAATCTTCCTCTTCCAATCTGAGAATCTCGTCACAAATCTCTGATATCATTGGATGGGAATGATCGGCGGTTAGAAGAACTTCCAGTGATTTGCAAAGATCAGGGGTGCCGGGAAATGGATCTTCCATTAGGGTGGACATGTACACACCGGAATCAACATCCGATTCGAATGCAAGATTCGATGTGGCCTGAAAGTAATTAATATCTACGTGCTCATCCACTGCAATGATACGATGAGTAGGAGCCGTAAAAACAGATAATAATAACTCTTTGGAGTTTAATAACCCGGCGCCAAGTACGTGGTTGATTTCCAAGGAAGAACCTTGAAGATGGCCACCATTACAATAATATGCTGATATTTGTAAGTGTCTAAAGCAGGAAAGTGCAGATGTAGCGATAGCGTGCAAGTAAACTAAACCGGAAATTTTTACGTATATGCACTTATTTCTTCCAGACACATGGAAAATACCCCGCCCTAATTCGTACCCCTGTAACATTTATGTCACGAGTAAAACCATCGAACTCTGATTGTAAATACGGGTCAGTTTTTCTCTTTACCAACAATACCATTGTGTTTCTCACTGTCTATTTATCCATCGTACATCTTAAGAGCATTAACAGCTTCTAGAGCGCAATTGTCGTGTTAGATAGTATAGATCGCTAGTAGAGTTATTACCGTGTACTAAATCGTTTTGTTTACTTTACCATCGGTTTTCCGTATGCAGTAAGAAACCGAATTCACTGCGGCGATAGGTTCGCGCACCAACGCCACAACATTGGTGGTGTCGAATTGCGGAGCTAAAAACATCGTGAGCAGGCGTATCACCGTAGAAGAGGAGGAAATGTTTAACTTTGATGACAACACAGCCTCTAATATCGCCGAAAGGCCCAAAAATTTCAAGAATTTCTTTTGGCTCAGAAGGACATCTTACCACCAGAAATATTGAATGCCTCTGTCGCACCCTTCGTAACACCTACGGCACCGCAAATCATGTAATACCGACAACAACCTCGTAGTTTCATCCAAACGCCCCTTATCCTTAGTGTGCAATCTATTTCCGCGAAACGTAGGATTACTCCGGGCTCCCCGAATGTACCCCCTCCAAATTCAACGCAAATTTTCATTTTCCCTCTTGGCTCAAATTGGCTCGGTGGGCCAACTGGAAAAGATTAAATATCGCATGCGTTGGCACTTATCAAGCAATGAAATCTCTACGGTTGGCCACAAGATCAAACGTTTCACACCAACAATGTCTATGACCCAAAATCTTGGCTTCTCTCAATATATGCTAGAAATATACTATGGAAATGATATTACTTTTCCCTAAAAATGGTGCTATAGGAACGTTAGGACATAGAATAAATAGTAATAAATAAATATATTTTAAATGAGTCTACCAAATATCAAAATATCCAGAACGTAATCATGTTTCAGTATTCCCCTTTTCCTCTTATCATAACATATTTAAATGAAGAACGAATATATGCGTTGGTAATCTGCTATAAGTAGAAAATGAATACAGAGTATATAAGATTTAAACATTCCCTGAAGATATGGGTTACTCAATTGTAGTAGATTGAGAGATCTAAAATCGGAATGTGTTTAAAATAGTTTCATGCCAAGTTCTTCTAAATAAATTTAAAGATACTTTTCATCTGCATCAAACATGGAGTTTGCGTACCTAAAATCAGAAAAAAATTATCTCAATGAATATGTTCTTATGGAATAATTATCAATATTGCCTATTCTGTGATAATTTAATTTCTATTATTTACAAACTGTGTGCTGTTTGAAAAATTTGGAATTATTCAGAAAATATTTGTTCAAAAAGTATGCAGCATTTCTTATTTCATAAATTCATATTTTATAATAGCATTATTCTAGTAGTCTATAGCTTGGCAGTACTGAATAATTAAATAAACAATCTTTGTCCAATTATCAATTAGAGTTTATAAGATGTCTATTGATAAACGTAACGTGATGACCTGAATTGAGACAACCAAAAACAAGGTCATGCCATTGAAATAGCGAATATGAAATACCCTCTATTTGGACTTATAGAATGATTTTTAGAATTATAACAGCTCAGTCTGTTTTTGCCCGAAGGCAAGTTGAGATTCAAGAAGTATAATCTACTTTATATGCTAAAGACGCTGCTGTGAAGGATAATTATAAGTATGGAAATTATACACTATACGAGTATGCATGGAATGAGCTGACTGACTATTCCATGCCATGTAAAAACACGTTATTACTGTCCACATTATTCCGATAAATATGACTTCATCGAATTATTGAATTCCCCTTTTCCAATTTGCCTCGCCCAATCGTAACTAATTTCTGTTTCTCTGAAAATTGGATCATTACTCTCCGAACTGCACCTATTTCAATTATTAGAGGTTTACTCTCTTGGCAAACTCGGTACACTTCTGTTACGTATTAGATTGATTTGACGAGCTTTATAATTCATATGACGAGAGTTATTTATCCTAGCGTAACTAAGATACCAACCCATCCATTTTCTCTACCATTAGCTTTCTTTGTTTTCCCTATCGAAGCCTCATATTAGAAGTAAATCATTGTTAGCAATCATTGGACTTTAAGATATGTTCACCGCTCACTGGATAGCCATCGGCAATTGCAATTTTTTGTGAACATGACGTAAATGCTCTTGCTTAAGCCCATAATCATCGTAAGCTTATTCATCCATTCTCGTAAAGGGGTTAAATTATCCGTGTGAAGTCCGCCAATCATGGATTCTAACAATCCTCATACAATTTTATTGATCTGTATAGCAGAGAATAGAAGATTTTAGATGAAGTGATAGCGTTGATGAACGTCATAACTGAGCAAACTAATAAGTCCGGAAAACTCGTTCGTAGAATCTGGCATAATTTTTTGTAATATTCGAAACAAATATTCAACTCAAATGACCTTGATTTTTCGCGCGTGAATCAAACTCCGAAACGTTACAGGATGACAGTTTTAGAAATATGATCAAACTGTCCTATTCCGGATTATTGAAAATTCTTTCTCCCAAACTAATGGCAGTTTAAGATAGATAAGTCCGTCGCATCAGACTTATTTAAATACTTTTATGGCATATTTTTTTTCTATACAATTGCACTAAACAAATTATCATCTAATACGTGAAGGTCTCTTGTAAACCGTTGATAGCATTTTAAATCTAACGGAAAGATAAAATTACAAAGAGCATTCCACCATAACGAATTAACCTCATGAATTGTGGTTTTTTAAAAGAAATTAAACTTAATATGCTTATCACCCTTTTCAAGATATCGTCAAAACAGATAAAAAATTGAAGGTTCCCCTCAAAACCTTCAGAACGAGTGGTTAGAATTCAAATACACTTAGTGACGCAAAAGTTTAACGAATGTACCAGTTTTTAGAGCGGTAGCAACTCCACGTTTTATGTTTAATAAGCCACAGTTTCAGTGGCAAATTACTTAATATCGCGGTTGCCTACGATGAACGTATGCTTTTATCAACTAGCTTATATGGAATTCCTGTGCAATCTCTTTGAATATCACGATGAGCAATCAGTCTCCGCTTTGTGAGTTAAGTTTATGGATAATTTTTTCTCGAATTGCGGAATGCATAGGGTCAAGGTGATCTGTGCAGCTTAAGTCTCTTTCTTTCCACAGAAAATTGTATCACAATATCCACAAAGATTTGCTATGTTGTGAGAGCAATTAGCATAGTCGTAACACGTATGAAAACGTTATTCTCAGTCATTCAACACCACGTGAACTTGTGCACAGCTCCTATATAAGTGATAAACAAATTATGGAGAGGGAATCACTAGCCTTTTTCTAGGCTATGGGTGACAATCAAAGGACTGAAAACGCGCTGCCATTTTGTTTCTCGAAGTTCTGGATCATCATCTCTTTGTTGACGATCTCGATTGTTGGAAGTGAAGATAGCTATGCGCATTTGCACAGAAGTCGAAGACAGGATAGCATTGACAAGATTGTCAAGGTAAGAATTTAATATTCAAATACTTGAAAATTGGAATATGGAACTCGATCCTTAGGGAATTGGTAAAGTAACCTATTTGAATATTATTCATCGAGCCAAGTTTACCATTTAATTTCGCCTTGTCGAGCAAATAATGGATGCAATCATTAAAGTGTCAGGATTAGAAATTAAAATTCAACCTTCCATACGTTTATTACCGCAGAAGAATGTACTGAAACAAGCACTTCTCCCAGAAAGAATTATAGTTGTGTATTGTTACATTCCCTCATTCCTTTGCCTTCGTTGTATTTTAGGCGAGGATATAACAATTGCCCCTTCTACAGTTCAAATGGCACGCTAACCTACTAGGAGGTTGCATATAAATTTAGTTTATGACAACTACTTTGTTTTGGTAAAGAATTAAATGATAATGAAATTTCTTCAATAATTTAATTTTAATATTTGAAAAGATGGCTCGACGAGCGTCTACATTTTGATCAAGACAGTCAAGAGAATTTTAGTGTCACTTCTAAAACGGGATGTATCGGCTACTACAGTATTCTTCACCGTATTTTTATTCGAAAGTGATTTACACTCCTTATGAGCCATTTAATGGGGGCTAATCAAATCAATATTTTGAATGCTAGAAGAAAGGACACAATAATTTCAATTGCCGTTATCTGCCGAGAGTACCCACGTGCGTTGATGGAAATTCCGAGTAAACAAACGCAAGTCATCTTTGCATTTAACATGCATTCTACCACTTTGAGCCGTCCAATAGGAACTGCTCACTGTTGACTCTGCTGTGGAGAATCAAAGACATAGTACAAATAATCATTGTAGATGAAGATGTAACTCTTCAACTGATGCATGTTCTTTGTCGAATCATTTCAGAATGCAGAATCCGTGACCTACCCACCAGATGCTTACTGGAAGAGGATCCAGCCGAGAATACCAGAAGATGAGCCATTTCCGTGCGAAAAGGTTCCAGACAGACCAAAATGGAGGTCAGACGAACGACCAAAAAGCGTTCACGAACTCCGTCCAGGTGACATAGACGTGATTGGAGCGATGGGTGATTCACTCACGGCCGGAAGTGGAGGAAGGGAATTTAGTCCACTTGGAGTCATCGTCAATGATAGAGGAATATCATTCTCGGGAGGTAACTAAGTGTTTCTCATAACAATCTATGTCCATACGAGATGGCACAAGTTGAGTTAGGATAATGGCTATCTAAAGAGGCTGCAGGGACTAAAGTTCTTATTTTCAATAGAAAAATGAGGTATCTATCGTATCTTTAGTATCTAGCGTAAGGGCTGGACTAGATTCATGTATTGTAAGACTAATTTACTGATAAATGTATATTTAATCTAGTAGTAGTCTTGTATTACCCTGAGATTACTCACTGGTAACCATTGACGAAGATGTACTGGATAATGGTAAACTATAATTGTTTGAATTTACTCTTAAAACCTGACCTTTTCTTGTGGTAAAAAAATCATCTAATCTTTATACAAAGATGATCTAAGGTTGACATGTTTTTCTTGTACAAAATTTAAATGTAGCTTACATTTAAAATCAACTATCCCATTCCATACCTTTTGGGACATATTGCACTGGATAAGATGAGCTTTTGGTGGGATTAAAGTTAGGAAAGACATAATTAATAAGGTAAACTTCACCTTCATATTTATTTGCTCTGAATATAGCAATGCGAGTTACTGAATATGAATTATTTTCTAGTTTACATAATTTACTTCTTTATATTTCTACCATTTTTGCAATATAGGAGGGCTTGGTTCATGGAGGGACTTCATAACTCTACCAAACATAATGAAAGCTTTCAATCCGAAGCTAATCGGGTATTCCCTCGGGAGAGGAGATTTCGGTTCCTCCAACGCTCAATTGAACGTGGCGATAGCTGCTTCTTATGACAGTGATATGTTCAACCAGGCCAAGATGTTTGTTTCCAAAATGAGGAGAGACCCAAGAGTGAACTTTACAGAAGACTGGAAGGTGAGTGTAATATAGAAAAGGGTAAGGTAGAATCATGGTAGGTCCATCCTATCGATCAAATGTACATTAAGAAATGTGCCTTGAAAGAAGGGAAGATTCTATCTCCGATTGTTAGAATTTCCCAAAAAATATCTTATATATTACTCTCTGTTATTTGAGTACCCAAACCTATGAAAGCTTCCTACCAATCGTAGCTTGTAAGATAAGGGATGTCATGCTGAAAGTCATAACTATGAATCATATTATGTAACGAATTAAATGAAAAGTACGACTTATAATTATGATTCACAAAAATAAATAATTTATTTTATTTTTCTAACATATGTTTAGATTATGATGAATATTTTAATATTTTTTTCTTGTATACTTTCCAAATTGAATTAATGAGTATTTTTCAAAGTCCTTCATAATTATATTTTACAAATTGCAATCCATTCATAATATGTATGAGGAAGAGATGCCTAATTTAGCGTATTCTATTGTGAAATCAATGTGAGAAGGCGTGACTTCGTGGAATGCCATAGTAATAAAAACAACTACGTTTTATTAGTATTCTATTGTGTCAATCTTTTAAGTATGTATTTGGATTGACATGATAACATGCATCAATAATTTTTTCGAGCCATTAAATTCAATAAAGATTCCATTATGGATCATTAGAAGGCAAAAGTACCTGGTCAAAACATTGATATCAAATTGAAATTTTCACTAGGGTATATCCTAGCAGATTTGTGCAAGCATAAACTTTATTTACTATCTGTTAAGTGATTTCTCTCCTGACCCAATCAGCTCCTGACGATTCTTGTGGGAAACAATGACCTCTGCTCCCGCCAGTGTTTCAACGAAGGGAAAACGTCTGTTATGACTCACAGGAGAAATCTAGAAAAGGCTCTTGACTATTTGTATGAAAATGTTCCTAGAATATTTATTAACTTAATGGCAGTATTAGGTAAGAATTGAACGCTACTTAAATGGGATGCAGCAAATGACCTTCTAATCCAAGATTTCACTTTAACTTTGAGAAGCTTAAATAATGTTGTCTCCATTTATATATATCTTAAGTGAATTAATTGAGAAATGGAAATAAATTAATTCTATAATTTTTTATATTATTTTCATGATTAAATTTGCCGAAGTAGTTGCTGATGCGTGATGATCTATCTTCTTTATTTATCTCAATATTTATCTTTACTCGTTTATATATCTATATACATCTAATACGATTTTTTCATTTCCAGATGTAAGCATCACAGCTAGATTAGAGCGAACGAACTTCTGCAGAGTAATTAATTCCCTTTTATGCGCTTGCTTATTCAACGGTGGAGATTACGCGAAAAATGTTATTCAGCTGAGTCAGCTTTCGCGAGAGTATCAGAAAGTGGAGGAAGAATTGGTAAAAACCCCTCTCAACTATTGTTAATAAATCTTATATTGATTTTAAAGGCAAACTATATATTCTAATACTGTTTAAAGACGAATTCAGAATTTCATGATAATGCTATCTTCATATTTTTATTAGACTTGATATTCACCTAGGTCACTCTTCATCGGATCAAATATAAAATGCTAAATATACTATAATTGTATTTTTAAACCCTTTTCGTGTTAATTATAAATATTCTATGAATTGAGTGGAACTTCTAAGCAAGTATCATTCAATTTAAAGTGTATTTTTGTAAACATAAATGTTATTAATGCTCTAATTTATTAAATTAACATTGGCTTTTTTATATAACATACTATATGCGATATTACCTTTATCTTTATACAATATAATATATATTACATATGCACTTCCAATTCCCCATTTTAGGCCTTTAGCGATCGCTACAGAGGACGCAATGATTTCACAGTGGAATGGCAGCCATTTTTAATGCTAATGAACATGCGTCAGGATAACAATGGAGCAGTGGATCTTCTAAATTCGCTTAATGGGTTTACCCCAGACTGTGTGCACTTCAACCAAAAAGGAATGCTTTTCGGTAAATTGATTTATTAATTATTTTTGGTAAATTAATTTAACTTAATTTCTTCCATATTTACTAATGTTTTGTCGCTCTAATTTTTACTCGTTCCTCTTTTTAATTTATATGGTAATACATTTTTGATTCTCTCTGTTTGTTTTGAATACGATTTTCCATTTTTTTTATTTTGAATGAAATTATAAATACGTTTAAATGTATTCCAGTTGCGAAAGGACTTTGGATGAATATGCTCGAACCATCGGGAAATAAATCAAAGGAGTTCGATAATTATCCTATTCAGAAAATGAGATGTCCAACCAAGCAGTCGCCATTCCTTTTCACGAAAGAAAACAGCAAACTTCAGGAACAAAGGAATTTGTAATATTCTTAATCAGAAATAAAAATCTGGTTACTTATCTCATAGGTACATAATAATTTCGATAATCATTTAGATAGGAACACTATCTAAAGTATTTTATTAATGGGATAAATGTCATGAATCATATATACGATATGAGATCACGTAACAAAATTTATTTATTTTATTTTCAGAAGAGGATAATCCTTTTAAGTATTAAAAATGGGCTGAAATGCGTTCGATTGTTTTAAATTAGTAATATTATGACAATCATTAGGGAATATAAGTAAATATCGTCCGTAAACAGGCTGTGAAATTGTAATTGTATTATTTTAGTAATATAAATATGTAAACTACGTAAATAATATTCCACTATTGGATATATATTAGATATTTTGGGTACACATCTTTCAATTGCAAAAGATCTATATTTCACCAGAAAGATGTAGACTGTAATTCACTACGGTTGTATTTGAACTGTAGGAAGTTAAAGGTTACTATATTACTCTGAAATTCCTATACGTAATATTAATAAGCGAACAAAAGATATTTCCTTCAGTGTGGTATAAGCTAATGGTATTCAGGAAACCTTAACATTCTGTGTCAAGGGCTTATTACCACTCGTACCTTTATATTCATCAAATAACACGCCAATTGGGAAAGCAAATACTTTCGCCCAATTGCTAAAAAGGTGGTTTTTTTTCTTGAAATACCTTTTCCTTGTTACGAAGAATACAATCGGGTATAGAACACGGATGTTTTAGGAGAAGCCAATATATAATATTTGAATATGAATAGTTCAAAAACCAGTTTAGAATTAAACGATTAGAAGTAAGAGAAAATGTCTTTCCTTCCTTTATAAATTAGAATAATATTTGACTTATATGGAGTTGATAGACATTCAGAAAAATTCCAGTTTAAGCTATAGAAAATATAGACATATTTCATTTTAAAATTTATGGAAGAATTTCAAGATATGACGAAAGAAAAATATGATATTTGATTCCTCAAATGTGGAAGACACGAGTTGATTCGGAAATTATTCTGCGCACATCGTATTCAAAAGTCCTTGCCGAACAGTATCAAATGTGCACAACAGAAGCTTTTTATGGATTGTTCATGGTAATGAATATATGAATGTTGCTTAAGTGTATTATGGTTATTCAACGCGTATTAAAGAAATAAGATACAGGAATTATGCATTGATGTTTAGAACTGTAATGTTTTTTCCATAGTCCCTTATAATTAACCGTCATGCATATGTACATTAAAATTAAGGAAATTCTTCAAAAATACTGTTAATTTTAAGTGTACCTCTTATAGTACACTGTTCATACTACAATAAGTCCCTCTTTTCTTGCAAAAATATTGTAAGCTGATTAAAGTGAACTTGAAATAAAATTTTAAGGATTTAATAAAGCGAATGAAAAACTCTGTCAGAGTTAGGTATCATTACATTAATCATTATCTTCTTAAAATTTAAAAGTATTTTAAAATATAATCGTCATTGTTGAACTGAAATAAAACAACTCTTTTCAACAATCATCAGTATCCACGAGCATCCTGTCTTGAATAACAATAATGTAAAATAATTCAGAACCAAAAAAAACACAAATTATAATGATTTTGCACAACTGCCAAGAAGAGCTTTGAAACTTTCCCGAATCTTGACACTTTGAAAAGCTTTAATGAATAAGTCCTTCGGTTGACACAGCTCCAGCTTGCGGAGGTGAAATTTAATTAAACTTGATTAAAACTTTGGTGGACCATCAGACAGTGCTATCACTTTCCATCTGTAGCTCAAAGGAGTAGTGTCTGGTCTCCGGAGGATTTGCAGATTCAAGCGGACTATGGGCAGAAGATCTAAGAAGAGTCTTAAGACGACGAAGATGAAGATTTTGCTTATTGGATACGTTTTGATCTGCTTGTCGTTTCTGAGATTCACGCTTGGGGATGAGGTAAACAGATTCGTCAGACATCGACGTGAAGGCTTGAGGAGCCACCGGTCTCTCTATTCCATCACCACGGAGAGTTTGAAAGATATCATCCAGGTAGGAAGGTTTCATTTATATTCTTATTTATCATCATTTATTATCGAAGACCGCATAAACATCCACTTTCTGGACAATTGTGGACAAGTGTGGTCGTAAACTTAACAACGTCACAAACATCCAGACCCTGAGAGGAAAATTTCCTATTCAGCCGGGATTTGAACCCGGGACCTCAGCGTTAGAAGTTAGAAACCATTGGAGATGGGTTTTTTAGCCTGTGGAACTTTCACCGGCTCGATTTACATATGCTAATGATTTCTTAATTGCTTTGGAATCTTATAATTTTCAATGTTTTTAAAATGTCATAGTGGTAATACGGGGATAGATGTCATAAACACTTTTTCATAGTGCAACTTTCTAAGCATTCAACCCTAAAATTGTCATATTTCTTCGATTTTTTGATTATTTTGATGCTCAAATAAATTACTGATTTCATCAATAATCATTTATTTCTGAAGATTTTTAAACCTTCATTGATGAAATCAGCAAGTTTTAATAAGAATCAGTAAGAAATAGCTATAAGCAGTACAATCATCACTTACTACTATAATTACTCTTCTTTAATTTAGAAATCACGTGAGTTGGAGTACCCAGTCGATAGCTATTGGAAACGACTTCAAGATCGTATTCCGGATGATGTCCCATTTTTCTGCAACGAATCCACTTCCGGTGTCAAATGGCGTTCGGAAGAAAAGCCCAAGAGTGTCCATCGACTGCGTCCTGGAGACATTGACGTCGTGGGTGCGATGGGAGACTCACTTTCATCGGGAAATGCAGCGAGGGAATTCAGCGTGGTTGGATTTATAGTAGAGGACAGAGGTGTCTCGTTCACTGGAGGTATTTATAGCTGGGATGCTTCTGGTTTTCCAGGAACCCGGGATTCCGGGAACTGATAGTGAAACAAAATCGCAAATTTCTTCTCTTGTTTTGACCTTAAATATTTTATAATTTACATATTCAAAATTCGTTCTCTTTGCTTCTCGTTTCAGTATATATATATATAGATACTTAACACTTTGGTCGATTCTCGGAAGTTTACCTTCTAGCATAGCTATTCATCCTTGCGTGATTCACTGAGGTTCTCGTGAATATATTATTTCACGGAGCTTTCGTAACCAAGTTCGTTAGCTGTGTATTCTAAGGCGGAATAGGTTCGGTTTTCTTTTTAAAAATGCGGATATATTTTTCCATTGGAATCTTATCTCAGCCATTGTTCACTGATCAAAGTAATTTTCGAAAATTTTCAGTTCAGATAAGCAGAAGCTATAGACGAACTCTTAACCTTCTACAAAAAACTCACTTTTAAAAATCTTATTTTGATATTTATATCATGCATTTATAGAATAATTTCCAGTTTGTCAGGTAAACTTCTAATCAGGTACACAGTAAAAGAATTATTTTATGCCAAGTGATGATTTAATTCTTATGACATTAATACTTGGTAACATTAAAGGCGTTATTGTATCACAGAAGAATAGTTCTAACTGTAGTTAAACGGAATTAAATAGTAATTCTTGAATTTTCTTAAAATCATAAAATACCAAACAATAATTATTCATTTAAGTCCTCCATGCAAGAGCTACTAAGTTTCAACAATGAAAATCATATCTTTATTCTATTGTTACCACTATTATTATCTCTATTGATGAATAATGTGGTGATAATAACATTTCAATAGGTAAATTTTCATTCATCAGGTGGCCTCGGGACTTGGAGGGAATTCACAACCCTTCCGAACATTCTGAAAGTGTTTAATCCGAATTTAGTTGGATACGCAGTTGGAATAGGAAACTATCAATCTAACAGCGCACAACTAAACATCGCGTTGCCATCATCGATTGATGACGACACGTTGAAACAAGTGAAAACATTTGTAAAAAAGATGAAGCGACACCCAAAGGTAGACTTCGAGTCTGACTGGAAGGTATGATAAATAATTCTTTATTAAACATTTTTCATGCACCACTATTCAACTCTTAATATAAGAGTGTAAAGTTATAAAACTAAAACTCTTCCTTTATCAATTAAGTTTTATTGATACCAATTTTTGTATTTGAAGGATATTTATTGTAATATTCCAGTTATTCACGATTCTGACGGGTCACAGTGATGTGTGTTCTCTTCATTGCTTCAACGAAATGAGACATACACCAGAAGATCATAAATATCAACTCCAGAGGGGTTTAGATTACTTGTATAAGTACGTTCCCAGGTTATATGTGAACGTCATATCCATGTTTGGTAAAGTAACATCTATTTTTCATTTATTTTTATATCTAAGTTACATCTGTTTGGTAAAGTTATTACTTTTCGAACTATAAAAATACAATTAATAATTTTAGCTTCTTAATCACTGGAATCTAATAATTTTAAATGAAAATGTAACAGAAATTGATATTTAATGATAATTATCTTCAGGGATAAAAACAATAATTATAACAATAACAATAATTATATAAGATGAGAAATTTCTTCAACGCAATTATGTAAGTTCTATTAATAAGAAATATCGAAACATTTTTATTACTTATTTTTAGAAATATCTAATATCGAATCAGCTTCTAAAGACATTTCAAAGAAGGTATAAGCTTTTTACAAAATGAGCATAAGTACTATTATTATTACTTATATTAGTGACATGTACTATTTGGGAAGAAAATAACTACAAGCTATAGGTAATTCTTAATAGTGTTTGTAGTGAGTATAGCGATTCTTAATAACAGAATAGGTTTTCTGTTTATTTTTATAGACCCAACTATAACTGCCAGAGCTCAGAACAGTTTAATCTGCGATCTGCAAAGAAAAATTGTGTGCGGCTGCATAAACAAAATATTTGGTATACAGGATAGTTTATATAAGATGAGCCATTTGGTGAGAGGTTATCAGGAGGCAGAACAGGAATTGGTAATATGACAATTGCGAATATATAATGCAGTTACCCATTTTAATTATTATGAGATTTTCAATTATATTATGAACATTTATTACTCAAATAATATTAGCGTTATAGCAGTTAATGTACAAAGAGAAAAGGACTTAAAATTATTATAAACTTATTATTGTGCAATTTAATTCATATTGATAGTATTCATATTTTCAAGCGGTAGCCTATAGTACGTATAACGTATATTTAAATTAATTCAGTAACCCATTGCATGTTCCTTTAAGTTACTTCCGACTTACTTTTTCAGATTCAAAGCGATCGCTATAATGGGAGAGATGATTTTACAGTGGAACTGCAAACTTTCACAAGAGCTGGAAACGGCCCAACTAGTCCCAGAGAAAAGGATGATGAAGAATTGATTCGATTCCTTAAACAATATCAACCTTGGACTCCAGAATGCTTCCATTTCAATCAAAAAGGAATGGCGATACGTAAGTGAAAATAATAGATTACCTTACTAATTGTCGAAGAATATCAAATACGATAAATGCATCATAGTTGCTGATACTAATTTATTTTTAATGATTTTATATATTACGAATTTAAATTAATAGTATTACAAATAGAATGAATATTCGAGTAAGTAATAGATTGAATATATATGTCATTATTCACGATATTAAGTCTAAGAGTGCGGTAATATATCTTTTGGTGTAAGAAAATTTTATGATTTTGTGAATTTTCAAAAACTACATCACAAAAAATGTATTTTTTCAGTTTCGTTAGCATTGTGGAACAATTTGATGGAACCTGTTGGGAACAAGTCACAGAGATTCAGTGAATTCTCTCTCAAAGATGTAAAATGTCCGACTAAAGAAGCGCCGTATATATTTACGAAGAAAAATAGCGTTAATTTTTACAATACAGGTAAACAATAGAGGGAGTATGCATTCCATTGTTGCTGTTGTGGAGAGATATTTTTGTCAACCTCCTGTATATGTTGATAAGTTTAATATTTTTTACGTCTTTCGTTTTTACTTTTTAATATTGGCAAACGTGGTCATTTTTATGAGAACGGAGTTTTTTGAAAAATTACGTATTCTAATTGTAAAAGACTATTTACGAGTAAAGCTTCGAAATTATTCTAGTCAAATCAAAACTCTTCCTATCTTGCCGTTTGTGTTCATTGCTAGAATATAAATAAAATAACAATACAAACAACCTATTAGAAACGTTCGTAAGTCGATGAATTAAAATACCGTAAAACTATCACATTGAATACGGACATTTATCCAAAGTGAATTAGCACTTTTGGAAGGTTTTATTTAATGTGATGTAAGAACTAAGAATACTAAGAAATAAGAACAAAACAGACACGCGTATTTCAAGAAAGAAAAATATAAGGGAAAAGATAATTTTGAGCGTTATTCTTACATAATGAACTGGGTGATTCAAACAAAAGGACAACGATTACCTCATAGTAACGATCGGTAACCATAGTTTGTAAATATGTTCATATCTTAAGAAATGTTTTGAAAGTCTTCAAAAAAGAAGCATCAAAATGAGATCAAAAAGGGCAGAAGTGAAAGATCCATTTCTACCTTTTCTGAGTATATCTGAATAAAGATTTTGCGATCATTCTTTGCGTGTTTTATTTATCACGAAAATTACTCGAAAGGTGAAATTTTCGTATTGTGGATTGTCCCGCATTTCTTGGAGATTCAGACACAGAAATTCCAGGAAGTTACCCTTGAATCTTAATCGGTTTACATTTCTACTGTTTTCACGCAAAATCTCAAACAATTCCAGGTGCATTACTTGTCTGAGGACTAGTAATAGCTGTGTAACGGTAGCTACAAAAAAGGGACATACGGCATTGATTCTTTCACCCTTGAATCTAAGACAAGCAGTGCATGATTACTCACATAGCTAGACGCAGTTTCAGGTCATTTGGAGCCGTTGCCAAGGACTTTGCCTCGTTAATGTCTTTCGGATACTTTTTGTACTGTTCTATGCTAAACCGCTAAGCAAATAACTCCGTTCCAAGTTCACTCCCTCTAAAACCCCTGTTTATTTGAATTCCAAATGAAATGGATGTTTTTTCCTGCTACTGATACATCGAAGGTTTTTGCACGTAATTTCACAATAGCAGAGAGACTACACACAACATCCTCCTTTCATTTCCCATTCATGGTCGGATGTTACTGATGGACCAGTGATCATTATCCGTATGATTCTCGTGTTTAGATGCACCCAAATTATACTATAAGACTGCTATCCTTTACTAGAATCCACCATAATCGAATCATTCTGCAAACAATAACAAATTTATTATTGTTGTTGTAAATTTATCGATGATTGAAATTGTATGAAAGTAATCGATTTATTCAAAGATATTAAGTATTATTAGCGAAATTTCAATAAAATGATCAAGTGATGATATTATAATCAACGAATTGAAACGAAAATTGGCTTTGAATGAAAATGAGGATGAGCTAATGTCGAAAATTCAGAAACTAATTTGAGAATTGATATGCAAAAATTTTAAAAACTTCTCAGCTGAGAGATATGAGTTCGATTGGTAAAATATGAAGAACATCTGTGACTTGAAATCTGCCGAATTATGGACTTAAGAATCGGTCGGTTTATTTAAAAAATGATATGACATTGGAACTATATTCCATTATTTTTTAAAAAAGAGCATATATACTTTTACACTGTTAATTTGTAGATGGAATAGTTTTAAAAAATATGCTGCTCTATTCAATCTCAAGAGGATAAAAGATAATTTCATGTAACTAATATCTCGTATGAATATCGTTGTCGTAAAATTTCTCGTTTTTCTCATGGTATTTATTTGGATAGTTTTCAACAAATTTATTTGCGATACAAAAAAGAAAGTCCAAGTTTAAGGAAGAACTTTGCTCTTGGAAACAAATACGATCGAGCTTCGAAATCTTAACTCGTAAAACCCGTCGCCGTAATAGCTCCACGCATGCAATCTTTCACAATGCATTCCTATGTCATAACAGAGTCGTTCTTGAAACACTTGACTCGCATTGGCATGAAAGATTTTCAAACCGTTCAAATTGGTGAACTTGACCCAGATGACCTTCCTTTAAAATGTATTCCAGTATCGTTTTTTCCGGAGAAATCTTTACCGGTAAGATCCAGCCTTGAAGATGCGCTGTGGAAAAACAAGGAGCTTTGTTCGACGCATTTTGGGGTTTCGGTGGAAGGGGACCGATGGGTCTTAAATGAAGTGCTTCCCCATGTGTTATGCTCTTCAGTCGTTAATCGGGAATGGAACCTCTCTGGCTGCTGTTCGCACTTGCAGTCGTTCAAGTCTCCAAAGGGAACGATGGACGACAGAACGGAGGGATATTTCAGCCCAATTCGATTTTCGCCACGGAGAGCTTGGAGAATATCATTAAGGTAAGAGACATTACGGGAGGTTAATGCTATTTTGGATGCGGTCATTGAGGATTTCTAAGTTCGTGTTTAAGTTGGATCATCAACTTAATTTTTTCCTTCAGTCGTGAATGGGCCTATGAGTTAGTGCTATATCGTATACACTCATTTGATTTCTATCAGTTATTTTCATGACTATAAAATGTTACATAAATATCGTAATTTTAAACTTCATATATTTGACAATGCATTTACATAAAATTAAAGAGTAAAGTACTCTCTTATTCAAAATTCTCTCAGGAGATAAAATCTGAGAGAAATATACGTATTCATATAATCAATTTCGCACTCGATCCATTTTCAGTACAAACAATAGCAATGTACACGTATATAGCATTCATCTATCTCAATATACAAATGTAATTTTATATACGATACCAATTAATATCATTAATTATATTAATGACCGAATATAATTAATTACGAACACATCAAGGTTGAGGATAGAGACAGTTAGTTGTAGAGATAGAGTAGTTATGTAAAATATAAAATATATAATGTTAATACTTATTATACTGTTATAACTTTTCACGTAAAGCTATTCTTATATCACAATCTCCACCTGCCACTAAATCATGGTAAAATTACTTGAAATTATAGAAATTTAGCTCATGGAAAAACTGCCGCGAGGAAACTTTCATGACTTTTCAAGCAAAAAGTTCTCATCTATAAAGCAAGATATATATTTCCTCCTTTTTTTGAAAAATAGTTCCGATTTTTCTTCATTTTCTTTTTTCCCCTTGTCTATTATGCTTGTTATCGAATAAAATTTCGTACAATGATTGAAAGGAATACAAAAAATATCTGTTCAGTGTGAATATCAACCTTGGACTCCAGAAGTCTTTCATTTCAATTTAAAAGGAGTAACTACACGCAATAAAAAAAGATAGATTACCTTTCTCTTTTTGTGATAAGATTCTCTGATGAAGGTAACAACCTACCAACACCAGCAGTGATTGTCAAAAAGAACTTCATTAACAAAATCAAATTATGCTCATTTAATATTCATAATCGCATATACCATAGCTTTACCAATTCGAATAAACACAACAGAGCTCGAGTTGGTAAAAAGGGTTGTAGTTTAGAAAGATATATAGGAGATAAAAATAAAAAATTGACAATTAATTTACAGGAATCAGGAAAACTACGTTATCCAGATGCAGAAAATTACTTAAGAAGACTCCAAGAGCAAGTTCCCGAGAGCGTTCCCTTCAAATGCAATCAGATCGAATCAGGAGTCCGGTGGCGTTCGGAGTCCAAGCCTTCGAGCGTTCACCAACTGCGACCGGGTGACATCGATGTGATAGGTGCCATTGGTGATTCTGTACCAGCAGGAAATGCAGCAAGGGAATTATACCCATGGCACTCGTTTATTGAAGACAGAGGTGTCTCATTTACAGGAGGTAAGGAATTTAGTAGAATAGACAAAGGAAGAGAGAATAAGTAAATGTGTGAGAGTATTTGGGGGTAATCACTTTATTTTAAAGATGCATATTGAATATTTTATTCATAATTATGAGAAAATTCCCATTCTACTTGTTCCTTTCGCGCATCTCATTTTCTAACATTCTTCCGTTAGATTTTACTATAATTTAATTTTTTAAGCATTGCCTTTATAATCCTTTCGTAATAAAAGTCATAACCGTATTCCAAAATCTATATATAATAGATATTCGATGTTGTCTCGTATAATTAGGGTAATATTTTGAGCATCCAACCTTTTGATAACTCGTGACTTATCTCCAAAATAGAATTTGCAAACTATTGAACGAGTAAATACGTCAATTTGATACTATTTATACTATCAGAACCTATTTCTAAATCTATGTTAAAGGTGGGATTGGCACATGGCGAAACTTCCTAACGCTCCCAAATATACTGAAAGAGTTCAACCCGAGGTTAGTTGGGTATGCGATTGGAAAGGGGAAATATCAATCTTTCAACGCACAACTCAACGTCGCGATTCCAGCTTCAATCGACGACGAAACTCTGTTCCAAGCTAAGTATTTTGTGGACAAGATGAAACGCAATCCACAGGTAGACTTTGAGTCAGACTGGAAGGTAAGTGATGCCTAAAATAAGTGTTAATTAAGTTTTACTTCACTTAATACGCTGTTAATTTTTTTATCCAATTTACTATTCATTTTTATAAAATTATCTTACGTTATATTTATAATATTGCTACATTTATAATGGCAGTGTATAATTTGGTGAGTATTAAAGGAGTGTTAATAATAATACTATAAGATTCTAGATTCTAAATGACGGAGAACTTTCAAATTGAACTATCTAAAATATAAAATTATATCCGTGATCTACGAAAGAATTCTTCAATATTATGTAAAAATATTTATCTATATTTTGATCTTATTTTATGTTACAGAACTTTTGACAATTATTTTCAGTATTTTTTCTGTCATTGTATTAATAGAATATTTGAATGAATTTTCGTTTGATCGTTGACTTGAAATTTCGCATAAAGGTATATGTCTTTGTGATTGAGTGTGATTCATTCGTTGATCGTAAATCTTCCTTCATCTTCGGTACTCAACAAATATGATTTAAGAATTTCGTAGGAAGATTATCGCCTGTTGAACGTTTAAAGGCTGTGGGTAACGTATAAAAATGCACTGAGTTCAAATAGCGTAAGAATGATAAATAATGTAAGGATTATATATAAAGATTCATCTATGATACACATAAATCGACTTTATCATAAATCCTAGGGAATAGAGTTATTTGAGCCCAGGTTAATCAGGTATGGTCTCCTACTTTCATTCCTTCCCCAAAATTGTCTTTGAAACACTATTTTTGTAATTTTTAATTTTTTTCTTATGGATATAATTAATATTTCAATTCATTAATATCACTATAAACTTTGTCTATGATGAATCAATCCCACCAAATTTTATTGCGTAGATTTAATTATATTAGATCAAGGTACCTTATAAAATGTTCGAGTAATTTGTGAGATTATGCTTACAAATTTGATGGATCGATTTTACTTTTAGTTCCTCACCATTCTGATCGGTCACAATGATGTTTGCTCTCTTCACTGCTTCAACAAAACGAAGCATTCGCCTGAGGCTCATAAACAACAGCTTCAGCTGGCCTTAGATTATCTCTATGACAACGTTCCTAAGATATTCGTCAATATCATTCCACTGATTGGTGAGCATGAGTAATAATGATTACTCTCCTTCATTTATTGTTTCTCAATATTTTAGAAAAAGTTTCAACTCTAAACTAAATTTTTATTTTTTAAGTATAATTACAAATTATATTTATACACTCATTATTTTATTTCACTGATTCAATAAAATCTTTTTTCCTCCTCTCTGGAATTAAGATCTTTAAAAAAATAACTTTATAATGTTCTATTTCCTTCAACTGACTGACAATCTACAAATAGTCCAAATACTTTTCCTGTTTATCAAAGTTCATTATCTTCTTTGATATCTATGGTGAACTAATTTAAATCATTGGGATTGTGCATAGCTATTCCTTATAAAGTTTAAGAAGCTAAAATTAAAGGCACAATTACTGCATTCCCAGTTATGGAATTCTCTAAGTGATTTATATCGTTTCAATGAATGGTAACAGGTACCCAATCAAAATATTTTCATCCCACATTTTTCAGATCCGACCATAACTGCAAGGATACAAACAAGGTCGTTATATTGCAACATACTACGAGTTTTCACGTGCAGTTGCCTACACCGTCATCGCAGTGCGAAGGAAGGTTCGTTCTACTTGAGCGATTTGGTCAGTAGATACCATGAGGCTGAGCGTCAATTGGTAAGATTATTATTATTATTAATTATTAGGAATCAATTTGATTCTCTAATACTGAATCAAAACATTTAATTTATTCTTGTGCAATGGATTATAGGTCAATGAACTAACAAGTATTTTTCTTTTGATAAATAATAAAGAAATGTTTTTCCATCATTTCTTGATGTAGCTCTTGTTTAGTTTATTTATGCATTATCCGAGGTTTGATTGATTGTTGTTAACTTAATTTGCAATGGATTGTTCGATAATTAATTGAATCGTCCATATATAAAGTTTTCGATATACTTTCGAAATTAATTGACGATTGATTTGTAAGGTTTTTTATGTAAACCTATGACTATTTTTTAAATTTTTATAACTTTAACAACAAGTATTTGTTGAAGGAATTTAAAACCGGTAATTGATCGCAAGGTTTTACTATTTCCCTAATTTCTCTTAGATTTTATGTAATTTTGGAAAGTGAATTTATATATTTCAAAGATAATACCACGATTACTTTTTGCCATATTCGAATATTTCTGTATAGAATTATTTGTAGTAATAAATCCGCGATATACATGTACATAGATATAAGTTGGGACCTTTTATATCAAAATGCTCTTTTATGTGCTACATTTTCTACATACATATATATTCATATAAACGAATCACTATTATAGATCATCATTTGTTTGTTCCTATCGTTATCATTAACTTTATTCATCCACTGCTCTAGGTTTACAGTGGAAGATATGATGGTAGAGAAGACTTCACCGTCGAAATACAGCCTTTTACGAGAGCACTCAAAGGACCAAGGAATTTGAAGGAGAAAGACAACAAGAGGATGATTGAGTTCTTAAATGAATTACACCTCTGGACACCAGAGTGCTTCCATTTAAATCAAAAAGGAATGGCTTACGGTAAGAGGAAAACTCACTGTGTCCAAAACATTAGGAAACTGTATTTTTGAATTAGTTTACACCTTTCAGAATTTCATTCATAAAACATTTAAGCATATTAAAAATTTATAATAGCTGAATCTGAATGTGTGAAGAATTTTTTAATTTAAATATACTTTTTACGCGTTCATAAAAAATAAATCTTTCCGACTTTTATTTCTGAATATTCTATCTTCCTATTGTAATTTCTATAAGCCGCGAACATCTGTTAAACTTCTTTATTTCATAGGATTTTCTTTTGAAAGAATGAATTAACAGAAAACATTACTGATAGAATTAGCACATCTCATTTGAGCTCTCTTTTGTTCCAGCATCCGTAGCGTTATGGTATAACATCATGGAACCAGCTGGAAAGAAAACGGAGGATTTCGTATATTTCACACATAGAAACATAACTTGTCCCACCAAAGAAGTGCCTTATTTATTCACTAGGAAAAACAGCTTGCAATATTTCGAATCTGGCACCAACGATGTTGCATTCGCTAACACATGAATCTTGAATTTGACAGTTCATCGGTTGCCATGGAAGGATTGGAAGGCCTAGATGTTCCTTTGAACCTCATGAAATTCATTTTTCACCTCATTTTCACTTTAATCACTAACTATTTGTACAGTTTGAGTTAGAAAGTTTTTACCGTTTTTTAATTGTGAATTAAAAATCTGCGTGAAAACAATATCGGATATTGCATGCATTTCAAGAAGGATGAGATAAATTATTTTATAAAAGCTTAACTGAAGGTAAAAGAAAAGGAATATTGCAGAAAAATTTCATCATCTCAGTGATGAAGATTCTATTAAAGTCCATACCAAGAGGGTTACAGTTATGAGGAGTTGAATGAAAGAAATAATTTCTCAAGCTGCAGTTAATTTTAAGGATTACATTTTTTATTACTGATACGAGATTTATTGTATATTTCTACTACGATCGATAGTAAAAATGTATAAATATATAAAGATGTGATCGATGAAAATAAAATGTGAATGGAAAATGTAGTTATATATTATATTAGAATACAACTTCTATACTCTTTTTCTTGAACTCTATTTTCTCGGATAAGTATTCTTTCGTGGGTCAATAATCCACAATTATCACTTTCCCTTTGAGATAAAATTGAATTCTCTAGTTTTTATTCTACCGGATTATCACTCATATACGAGACTTAGTTTTCTGAGAGTATTTTTATGCAATGACATGTAATCACTATACTTTGGCATCATTTTCTTATTAACATATTGTAGCTAATTGATGATTCTTTCACTTTTACTCACAAAAAATGCTATTATCTCTTTTAGTAACAAATTTTTAGAGACCATTCATTGCTGAGTTATCATATTTGTGCATAGTGAATTACCGTAAAAATATTCAATGATTTAAAGCTATAAAATTATTCCTTTACTATTTTCTTTGGTGAATAGATATGGAGATTCTTTAGAAGGACAAATCAGGTCTTTGTGAGTAAGTTCCTTATTGGGAAAAGCAGTTGACTTGTTTCCAACTGGCTGCATTATGTTATTCCAAAGCAATACACTACCTGTGGAGAGACAGTTATTGAATATAAATACTGTATATAGGTTAGAAATTAAAGTAGGATTTATCAATATTAATGTTTATAAATATTATAGTGTTAATAATTATCACAATTAACAGCCCAGGAAAGTTTTATAGAGATTGATTAAAATAGAAGATATCGATTAAGGGAAAGATTAAGATTTATTGTTGCTTTCTTTTTGTATATATTTTAATGATGGTTCTCAGTTGTCAAGGAATGAACAGTAGGAGCTTTCCAAAAGACATATTGTCTTTTATTGTAATTTAAATAGAAAAGAACGTTACTTGTCCATGCTCATTGAAGCCACTTCTATTATATTTTAACATATTTGTCACTTATGTTAAACCTTGCATTTTAACTTTATTATGATAACAATATGATGTGTCTGCGAAAATTTTGTAAAAATACTGTCTTATTGGAATTAATACTTACACATTGAGAATCCTTTCTGGTTGAAGTGGAAGCAGTCCGAACTCCAGAGAGGATTTGAGCTTAATGCTTCAATCATAGTCTCTTCTCTTTCATCCCTGACCGCTGGGCGATTTGTAAACTGGAAGATCGGCTGCAACTCCACAGTGAAATCTTTCCTCCCCCTATACCTCTCGCTGAACGCCTTAATATTTGGAGAATTGTTTTCAATCTGAATTCATAACTAATTAATAACTAACTAACATATAAAATTTTTATTATTGGCATGGTAACGTAAAATTATCACGTGAGCGATAGAATAAGGTATAAAAGAGAAGTAATATATTTTCTACTGCTTATACTCCCTATGTATCTAATCTAGAATTATTATTTTACTTATTTCTCCTTCAAACAACACCATGCATTATATAGTAACAAAAAAACTATGAGATAAAGGCATGGTTAAGGTTCCTGATGAATGCTTATTGTCAGTGAAAAACTTATATACACCTTTTACTTTACTCCCTGGTTCTTGTTATTACTTTTCGTCTTCAATCTTTTTGTACCCTAATGGTAGTTATGAAGTAAGACACTGGTAAAAATGAACTCATTTAAAATTGAAATATGATTGCACCAACGCATCAGAAAAATCAAACATGCAGTGTTCCCATTGATTCGAGACAAACCGAGGAAAAACTTTCCATTCATTATTCATGGAAATGCACTCACCACTTCCTTTTCAACTTCTTGATATTTCAGTGCCATCGCTGACATCTCTTCGATACTGCTTTGTTCATCGGATTTATAGAAAAGACATGCGCAGGCAAGTCTGCTTATTATTTGGCAAAGGCTTGACCTTTTCAGTCTGACGGTAAGAGTAGGATCTGTAAATAGGATAGCATGTGAAGTTTCGCTGGTAATGAAGGATATAACGGGTGTAAGTTGTAAAACATTATAAATATCTAAGAGAGAGCATAATGAATAACTATACGAATTCTATTAGTGAAAAATATCTTCTACAGAATACAATCTTAAATTTCGTACTCTATAATGTTAATATTTTTTTCTCTTCACTTCCTTTTACGAAAGTCTACAACGTTAGGGCTTCTTCAATGGTATTTATGAAATATGTAAGCCTCAAGGAAGAATAATATCTTACATTAATGTCAATAGATAGATTAGCAGTACATCGCCATTTGTTAATTCAAGAAAATAATATATATATTTGATTTGCAAAGCACTGATATTCATTAATCCCAATAAAACTTACGAAAATTTTCCAGGGTGTTCAATAAATACTTAGGATTATAGTCATTATTACTTTATTGATGTATGATCTTTTATATTCGAAAATATGATTTTAAATAATTAAAAGAAAATTAAGAGAGAGTTTCTGAAATAGCAACTCATATAAACTTTTAGTATATTTTTCTACTGCTTATTTAAAATCGTATTTACCTATGACCGAGATCAAATTCACGTACAACCTCGGGACTTTGAGATATAGGTAATCTAGAGTCTTCATTAGGCTTAGTTTGTGACCTTCCGGTGAATGTTTAGGTTTATTATAGCAATACACGGATCACAGGTCATTGTGTCCTATGAAGATCGTGAGCATCTGCAATTGGAAAAAAAACAAGAAAGAAGCGATTGAGTACAATTTGACTCTTAGAATTTTCTCCACTAAATGAGGTCCCTTTTGAGACGTGTTTTCACCTTCCAGTCGGAAGTGAAGTTAATGCTTTTATCCCTCAGCATTCCGTGGACGAAAGCCTTCGCTTGCTGCGGGGCGTCGTCGTCAGTGGCACCTGCAACTGCCACATTCAGTCCACCGATGGATGACTCTGCATCGGAGACCCCAGTAGAGTACCCTCGGAGATTGGGGTTGAAGACTTTCAAGATGTTAGGAACAGTTAAGTATTCCCTCCAGGTTCCTTGTCCACCTGTCATGGAAACAGTTTCGTAAATATACTCCTGGTACGTGTAATCGAAATTCTCTTATATCTAATAATGACATATCAATGAATTATATCTGAGTTGAGTGGAGTCAGAGTAGACGTTCAAAATGGCTCTTTTACACCGTCTGGGGCTAATTCATCTTACCATACTTACCATATCAGTAGTCCCAGAAGGTTGCACCCCTTCATTTGTTCTTTCCCAATAAAATTTTCTTTGTGTTCAATTGGAAATTCGATGGAAGCTAATCTAAAGCAAGTATTATCTTAAATCAGACTTTGTCAATTGTTTAAATTCATCTCACCTCCAGAGAATGAAATTCCTCTGTGTTGAATGGTAACTCCAATAGGGTTGAACTCCCTGGCCCCACTCCCGGCAGTTAACGAGTCTCCAATGGTACCGATCACATCGATGTCTCCTGGTAAAAGCTTATGGACGCTATCGGGTTTCGTGGCAGACCTCCATCTCACTTCACCATTCTTTTTTGAACAAGGGAATGGTTCAGAGAGAGGATATCTTTTTTGGAGGCTCTCCCAGAGGCTGTCTCTTGGATATCTTATTTTCTCTGCAGCCTGCATTTGGATTTGTGAAAACTGAATAGTTTAGAATACTAGTCCAGAAGCCAGAAAGGGTATGTGGTAACTTATCATTCGAATTTTTTAGGTACAGGGGATAAAAATATTGACATGTACATCCTTTTGTGGTATTTGCCCACGAGTAGTTAGAAGACTCCGTTATACTATTATTACTTTCTCATTGAATTGGGATCATGATCACTATAGGATTCATATTCGGATTTTTCTTTCGTCAAACATGTCTGTGAAATGACAACCCATTGGACACAAGAATTCTTAACAAACCTTCATGATAGCATCCCATTGCCTTTCAAATGGATCCCTCTGGGTACGGCCGGAGGCGACAAAACCAGAGGCTAGAAGCACCATCAACATCACCGACACCATTCGGAACTGTTAAATCCTTCGGTGGTAGATGTTGCACGCGACGCTTTCACTCCACGTGTTCTTCTCAATCATTGAAACTCAGGTATATATTCAGATGTTTTTTCCACCCGCAATTTTTTCACTGGTGATGTCTTATCCTTTGAGTTCGAAGGTCAGATCAAACTGAAGTGGTGGGGATAATTACATAAAAAAATTCACGCGTTCTTCATCCTTTGTTCGGTGAAGCCGCATTTGCATAAACATTTCGTCATCACACACTATCTCCTGTTAGTTCATTCTTGCTCGGGAAGGCTTTCTCGAACAATTGAAATCGATACATAAACATGAGAATGACAATTGTTTACAAGCACTTTACCGTTTTGTGATAGAATTGTGCTGTCACATCTTCTGGATGAATGATAGACCATTAACAGGATTATTCCTTCAATTGCCGATCGTTAGATTTGCGATGTTCTCCCTCATTATCTTATTATCCCAAACATCACGTTTGGTAGTGCAATTAATTATGTTCACTACAGCTTCGTTTGTAGGTAGTATTGCGTTCCTTTGGTTCTTCCGCTCTTAAATCGTAAGATTCTTACATTTCGGAAACTTTCCATTTGCTTCTTTCCTTAGGTTTCTCTCTCTCTGAAATTTAATAGCACTTTATAAACCCTATTTAACTTGTGATAGGTTCATTAAAATTTTTTAATTAAATATTTAATAAATGCAGTTTAACTTTAGACAGACTTCATAATTTTAAATTTGTTCCTATAATTATATTGTTTATATTATATTCCTTGATTTAAAATTTCCATACTTCCATGTAAAATCAAGTATTTTTTCTTAGAAAATGCATATCCAAGTATGTATAATTAGATCTATTTGAATAACAACGCTCGTAGAAAATCAAATATCTTTCCTTTCTCTGATTTTATTTATAAGATTATGATAAGGTTATATACATGTGTATCAAATTATCATAGATTATACACATCATAAATCACATCTTTCCACTATAGATTTATCGATACTATGTCAACATTTCATTAAATTTTGCTCAAATTCAACTGGTTTAATAAGAATAGTGTTAGTCTACAGTTTTTGATCCCCTCAAACTTCAAAACTTGTGGAATCCTCGCAGAATATAATACAAACTATTGTATGCCTACTTTCATATTTGATTAACCTAATCATACAACTAATATCATAAATCCAGCCTTTAGCTATACTCATCTTCAAGAAGAAAGCTTTTGTATTTCAAGGATTTACAATAATACTATATGCAAAGTATATATACTACGTAAATATGATTATTATACGTAATATGTTAACGAAACTTCCTCGGCAACTTTTTGATAGTCAATCATATTGTTTATAGTATAATAGAATACGGTAACATTTTAGTAAATTTAATTATCGACCCATATGTGGATATTATCATCTGTCTCATTTTATGTCATTAGCTTGAGGAAAAGATGAATACAGTAGAAAGGGTGAGTTATTTTGCTTTTCATTGAATCTTTTGATAAATCCAAAAAATAAATAAAATTACTATAGGATATCATAATGAATAACTCTATCTGTCATCGTAAAGACGAATGAATGCTATTTCCAATATCTTAAGTAAATTAAAACATAGTATATAACAAAGATAAATGTAGTAAAAAGTACCGATTTCCTTTGTAATTGAAATCATTTTAATACATTTACAAAAAATAATTAAAATATGTGTAATGTATGCAATGCATAAATAAGATTAAATACTCCCAAATAGATAAGAATATATTATATTTGCATTATTACTATTATGCAAGAGGATTGAATTTGTTATCAACTGTAGCAAAAATTTGTCCTTATTCTTATTTATATTTAGATTTTATTCAATGTCATCCCCATTATTTTCACAACCTTCATTGCGATACAATTATATAACTCATCAACGGATCGTTTCGGAAAGATTTATGGTTTCTTATACAATAATTTTGCATGCAAAATTTCCTTGCCAAAAAATCTTACCTGTTTCGTAATACGTGTTTGTCTGCACAGGAAAATTTGTGCGAAATTTCCATTTAAATGTTCGTTAATGAGGGTTTTTGTGCGAATATTAAAGTGCACGCGCAGTTCTCATTCGTGACTTGGGCTCCAAAAATATGGTGCACACTTTAATATTTCACCCGCAGATACTCAAAAGCTGGTCCATCTTTGTCCTATCTTTATATCATATTTTGCATGTTATTCATCCAAAATTATTCCTAAACAGAACAATTTTTATTGAATTATTCAAATTCTCAATGAGAAAATTTCTAAAAAGTTTTCTGAGAACTTGATTTATTATTCGACTTTTACAAATTTTCAATTATAAAATCAATGAAAATTGTTCCAATTGTCTCTTTTTATTACTTTTGAATCTTATTTTTTAAAAATCGACTTAAAATCTTCTTTCTATATATTTTATCACTGCTTTGTATATTTTCATCCAAAGTTTTCCTTAAAATCTAATTTTCTTCGATTTATGCGAGAAAATTTAAAATTTTGCTGTTTTCTTAATTTTTTCTTTTTTGTCGTCTTCCAACTTATTGATATATTTTATGATTTAATTTTTCTTTTTCAGCACGCGGCTTTCACGTACGCACTCTTAGCTGTAGAGGATAAGATGAGGGACGTCGAGACGAATCGATTATGTCAGTATGGAGAGGAGCCGAATCTGACCATCACTCCGCTGAGAGACAACTGTGATGCGTGTATGTACATAGAAAGATTTCGGTCCATTGGCATGCTATAATTGTAAACGTCCATAATAAGCCCTTTTCCTAAACGTCCACAATGTTAGGTATCCTTCGAATATGGAATTATTTTATTTTCTTAAGCCTGTATGTTCTTTTTTTCTTCTCAAAAAACAAATCATCAAAAACATGAAGGAGCCCACTCCGAGCAAGGCAGAAGACGACAGTAAGGTGAACATTCGGCTAAAGAAGAAAATTTAGTCAGAAGCGGGAAGCAGAACATCTTGAGCTGGATTTATAAGTGTGCAATGTAAAGAAAGATAATGTAGAAGGAATAGAAATATTAAAGAGTTTCGAAGCATGTTATATTGTTTACTTATTTAGTCTACCACGTAGTAAGGGAATGGGTCGGAAAGAAACGGTGTCCAGAATGACGGTTCAAAGAAGAGCTTATGTACTCGGTAGGTGAAACTAAATGTCGTATTCAGCGCCGCAACGTAAAGGTTTTGAACTAAAATAGGTGAAACTGAACATGGTATTCAGCGCCACAACGGCAAGGTAAGAAACTAAAGTTCTCGCGATGAGGTGAAGAGGGAAATATTTGGGAAGTATAGCGTTGAAGGAATAAGTTGTATAGATGTCTCTATGATTTTGAGCTTTTAGTCATCGGGCATGCCATAAATACAGTAATACATCGAATAATACTGAACCGCCTAGGCTATAGGGGCATGAGGGTGGGGCGACTCCATTTACAAAATGCGTCTCGATTAAAAAAAAATCCCTTCCCATTCTAAGATTCCTCGTTTTCTTGCGTATTTCAAATTATTACGGAAATTTTCATAACCCAGGTGTCTTAGTTTACGCCATTTTTAATTTACTCTTTTTAAATTCAGCGGGTGTCTTAAATAACGTTCAAAATCTGGTATGGTTATGTTCCAGAATCTGGAACGGGAGGGCATGTTGAAGGAATGTACACCAACCTGAATTGGTGTAGCATTTCCTCCATGCCCCCCCAAAAATTTTGTCCTCGTCTTAAACCTTATATACTCTTAAGACATCCTCCGTAAATGCGAGAAATCAAGGGAGGCCATGGCGAAGGTTGTCGATACGAGAGTACCAAAAATTTCATTTTAAGATATTTTGCATCCAGAGCTAAAATTCGAAATGATGGAAAAGGTTCAATTAATAAACATCAAAAATCCATCTAAATAGGGGTGATACTTGGAGTAAATTTTCTCTAAATTCGAAAAATACGTAATAAAAGTAAGTTTTTTGCAAATACATGTCAGGAGCCATCTCGCGTTAATTTTTACGTAACTTAAAGTAATCATATTGAAGAGGGAAAATTCAAAAATTCAAATAGATATCGGAAGAGTTTTGTAGATGGTTTAAGTCTTTAGTCTTCTAATCGTAAGTTGTATTTGAATTAATGCTTTAAAGAATTATACATAAAATTGTTTAAATATCCAACTAATATTTATTTCTATATATAAAAGAAGTAAAACCGAACATGAAAACTGGTAGGAAATGGTTGATATGTCTAATAATGAATAAATAAAGTTCTTCCGAAAGTTTTACAATGCGCACATACAGCACAACCTAAAAATATTGTGAGAATTTTCGATATCTCATGTATTTATTGCGGCAGATTTATTCTTTCCTTCCTACTTGTCTAAGGGCAGAAACTAACTTTCCTCCGTTCTATGCATTCTAAACTTCGTTTCCATACTCCATGTCGAATTTCAAACCGTAGTAGTTCTTGACCTGGGTGTATTAGATGGGGAACAACCTTCACAGGAAACAGGTGCCGGATATGCATCAGTAGGCGATGCCCAAGAGTAATCACCAGTATTAGAAAACAACGGATGCTGTTCTTCCTTTCAATAGGATATACTCACATTTTCCCAATGTTGAATTCAGGTTTGACGAGCCAAATGGGTCAAAGTTCGATACCAACATCCAGCATAAGCTCGGGTTACACCCCTGTTAATAAAGTAAGAACCTTAACGAATCCCTACTGTTAATGGCACTGTTAAGGACCAAAGTGTTGATATTAGAGAGGTCATTGTATGTACTGTACCGGGCAAGATATCAATCATAGTTCACAGACAAAAGTACGTATTTCACTGAAATTGTTGTAATTTTTAGGTAGGTTTGTACTAGTATCCTAACTAGGCTCATCATCATAAACGTTGAAATTGCTCTTTATGGACTAAATAATTAGCATTATCTTCGTTTGTACACTGATAGACCTGCAGAGACCTCTGAAGGAATTCCATTCACAATAATTTCGAATTTGACCATTGCCGCGTAATTACGTCACAACATTACGTAATAGTAAGTCGCCTAAGTACTGTACAAGACAAATTGTTATTGGTTAATGGACTTGTAAAGTACTTATGGTGATTGCGAACTGTTATTGGTATTATAGAGAATCCTCTTAAGTGGCATTTCGATCCGTTTGGCCTCGCATATTATCTGGTAACCGATATCGCCATGGAAGACGGCTCCGCCGCGCGGATTTGGCCGTTGCATCGTTGTATAAAAGTAGATTTATTTTCAAATAAAAATTGTTTTTCGTCCGTTATTAACAAAATACTATAGTTTGATACTTCAATGTGGGTTGTAATCACCTTGCAAAAGTAGAGAAACTGGAATAAGAAAAAACAGCAAAGATTGGTAAAATCTCTTTAATTGTTTTCATCTCACATGGTTCAAATATAGCACTTAATTGGGCCCATAAATTGATATGATATATCCTGAAAGATTCACTACACTTGAGAAACAATACAAGTAAATTTACGGGATGCATCATAATTTATTTAAAAGTAGCTTAGAGGTAAATTTTTCAAGTATTCTTCTGAAAATATACATAGTAGTCAGCTATTGAATAAAGCTTCCGATAAAATGCAGTACTGATAGCAACTTGAAAGATTAATCCTTAGGCTACGGGAGGTTACTTTTTATGGGTAATCTTTTGCAGTAGGAAACTAAGAAAAATCGTTCCAACATCTGGTGGGTCAGTCAAACCCCAGTAGGCAGTAAAACCGGATCATTCGGATAGATTATTCCGATATCTTATGTAGGCGGTTATTGATTCTTATATTGTATATGTATTCTTTTACGACTGCAAATTATTTTATTATCTTATAAGGAATTTAAATCGAATCATCCGGCGAGATTTATATTCCTCGCAGTTTACTGATTTAAATTGATACTAATTAGAGACAGGTGAGGGGAAATAGTTAAATAAAACTATACATTTCCAAACTTTAAATCATTAAAAGACGGGAAATCCCGGGTGAGGGTTTCAAATTTAGGTAAATGATAAAGATTTCATCAATCACTTCATTAGTCTGCGTTCACAATATTGAAATAAAATAATTTAATAATCTACAAATAATGCGGTAATTATAAAACCCTGAGATAGATCACAAAATTAGTAGATTAACTTGATGATTAATGGAGAATGTGATTGAAATTTTTGCCCTTCAAATCAGGGAAAACGTGAATAGAATTTTTAAAAAAATATTTCTATACAGTTATTATCAAATAATTTAAATGCTATCGCAAATAATTATTAGAATAACATGTAGAACTTTGATTTGACTTGAGAATAATACGCTGAATTTAAAAAAGTAACTTAGAGGTATGATTATACAAAATTTACAGTTTCTATTAGAATAAAAACGCAAATGACACCCTTAGGTATTTAGTAATTAGGAATCATCAAGATAAAATAACATGAGACAATCATCTTGAAGTAGCTTGATAACCAAGATAAATTGGCATTTGGTTTCCATTCAAATATGATATGAAATTCACTTAATAATACAATAAATTTTTCTTTAAATAAGAATCCTTTCATTAATACTATAATTCACTCCAATAAATTACCTGATAAATAATATTTGAATAATACCCATAAAAGGTATAGCTATAAATTTGATAAATATTAACCTAGAGGAGCCCTTCTGAGTTCTTCTTGGTAAAAAGATAAGGAAATTTTTCAGTGGGACATTTAAAATCTTCATTTTCATAATCCTCCATCCTTATGGATTTATTGCCAACAGGTTCAAGCATATTGTTCCATAATGCATATGCCACTGAAAAGAAATAGTTTTCAACATGAATGTATAATCTTGCAAGAATTATGATTAGTTGAAACACAGAGTTGAATATATATAAAAAAGTTTTCAAAATAGAAATTACATAAAATGATTCATTATATTGATTTATTGATATTTACTGATTTGTCACAATTCTGTGATAATGATTTATAAAATCAATCAATATAATTGTTTGAATATAATTTATGTAATAAAATATAATTTTGTGAAATTTTCTTTCTAAAACAGTCCATCAAAAGAAGATAAATAAATGATTCTTTATAACCACATTAAATAAATCTTTGTCATAAAACTCACTTAAAGCTAGTCCTCTTTGGTTGAAATGAAAGCACTCTGGAGACCAGAATGGGTGTCCATTTGTGAGCAACTTTGTCAATTTGTCATTCTCAGGATCATGCACTTTCATTGGAGCATTTAAAATAAGGGTAAAAGGTTGTAATTCAACAGTGAAGTCTTCTCGGGCATCATACCTTCCACTGAAGACCTGAAGATTTGGAAATAAATATTTTAATAGCATGCATGACCAATGTAATGAAGTAATGGTATTCAATAAAATTTTAAAATTAGCTGAATGAAAATTTCTGATGATATTATTCTAGAATTTATCATGGATTTGCAAAGAAAAATTAAATAAACATTTCCAGCCTTTCCATAAAAATAATCTAGAATATTTTTATAGATTATTTTTCCTTAATAGAAAGGCTAGAAATTACTTATTACTTATATCATAAGCCAAATATTTGAGTGGCTGAGAAATAGTTGGAAAATCATGTTGAGCTATCAATTATTATAATATTAAAATAAATTTTCACTTGCCAATTCTCTCTCTGCTTCTTGATATCTTCTCACTTCAGCTGTTAAATTCACTATTCCTTCTTTCATATTGGGGAACTTAAACAGACAAGCACAAGCAAGTCTTCTAAATATATTACAGGTAATGGATGATGCAGGAATTCTCACAGCAATTGTTGGATCTGAAAAGTGCAATTTCTTAATATGTAACTTCAATATGATGAAGTTTTTAAGTTAATAGTTATGATGATAATAGACTCTAGATAATCAACTATAGGCATATAGTAAACATTTTTATTTAATTTAATGTTGTTAAGTCAATTAGACAAAAATAAATCCCAATATTACACCAAGTAAATGTTTCTTACCTAAATGTTAATCTTAACTAATTTCTGCCTTTACATTATGAAATAAGACAAAAGAATTTCAAGAAATAATCCAAAATCTTATAAAGTGAGCTTCAAAGAATTACTAATCCTATCACTATTCAATTCATGCATCATAATGCCTTCATAATAATCTTTAAAAAGTCATGAATCAAATAATAATATAAAGAATTTTTATTAATAATTTGTTGTTAATTTTTCCAACATATGCCAAATAATTGATTACTGAAAAGATCTATGATGCTAATTTTCAAGAACTTACCTAGCAAAGGTATCAGATTGACAAATATCCTTGGTACATTGTGATACAAATAATCAAGAGCTCTTTGCAAGTTTTGTTTATGGGCCTCTGGAGAATGCTTCCTTCGATCAAAGCATTGGTATGAACATATGTCATTATGTCCAATGAAAATTGACAATAACTAAAAAGAATGAATTGTTTGGAATTATTTTTGTACAAAGGAAAAGATATAGGAGTAAATTAAAAAATACAATATATACCAAAATGGGATTTTTTTCAAATTCTAACTCTGTATTAAACCTACAATCCTTTCAATGTTATCGGAAAAGAAAATTTAAACATATTAATATAATTTAACTGAGAAGTAAAATTTATTTCATTATAAGAGGTTTTTTATCTAATAGTCTCAAATAGGCTGGAACAGAACAGAATTATAATATATAATTAATATAATATAAAATTTCAATAATCTGTTTTTCTTGTTAGAAAAAATAAATTTATTATTATGATAAACTCCTTTTAAAATGCTATAAGAAATAAATGATATTTTAAATTAAAATTTTTATCCATGTTACTTCATATTCTAACCGTGCAATTTCTCTGACCTATTTGTCAGGAAGAAAATTTTAAAAGTTAGAGACTATTACCTTCCAATCATTTTTCAAATCTATCCTTCTGTTATGTGACATCTTTTTGATAAACATTTTCACTTGATCCAAAACATCATCATCTAAGGCTGCAGGCACCGCAACATTGAGCTGGGCATTGTGAGAATAGAAGTCTCCTCTTCCGATGGCATATCCAGTCAAATTTGGATTGAAATTTTTTATAATATTAGGGAGTGTAATCACATCATGCCATGTTCCCAATCCACCTTAAAAAAAGGAAACATATTTTTTGAATTTCAGATTGAGATCAACAAAAACTTCCTGTTTCAGTAGAAAGTTATTAGCATTTCTTCTTATTTTAATTGAAGTATTTTGAATAGAATGAATAAATTTTTATCCATGATGATTGAAGATGAGCCTAGATTGAATGTTTCTAATCCGTCACACATTCAAACCCATAATCATATTTTGAAATTGATGTATTCCATGATAAAGTAATTTTAGATAACTTTGAAGGGATATTATTTGAAATTACAATAAAGATAAGAAATTTAGGTAAGAATGAAACTAGTTCTTTGAGATGTCAAGGAATGAAGTAATAAATAAAAATTATAAAGAATGATAATGCTGGATACCAAAGATCATATGTTAATAAACGTATGAACAACATAAACAATTATGGACTGAAAATATAGGTTTTTAGCTGATTTGAATAGTTTGTGCTGATGATAAAATGTAATGCTAGTATTTAAAGTTAAATAAAATGTAGCTTCAATGCTATAACCTTAGTGTAGATTAAATTCACTTCAAACTAACCTCCAGTAAAAGACACTCCTCTGTCTTGAATAACTATACCCAGTGGATTGCTTTCTCTTGCTGCATTTCCACATGTGATTGAATCACCAATTGCAGCTATCACATCAATATCTCCAGGTCTCAGTTTGTGAACACTCTTCGGACGATTTTCTGACCTCCATTTCAGTTTCTTCGAATCTTTCATGCAAGGAAACGGCAGTGATCTCGGCCTTTTATCTTGAAATATTTTATGATAATCATCCTCTGGATATAGAAACTTTTCTACTCTCTGTAATAAAGTTTGTATTGCCAGTTGCTAGAGTTTGATAGTATGTCATCATTAGCCTCTTTAATTAACAATGTAATAGAATAGATATACTTCTAAAAAAATAAAATGATAATCTTGGAGTATTATGAGGTTTCTCAACTTCATAACTGGATTGCCTTGAAGGCAATTGGACACCAAAAATATTATCTTACCTTATGATGAAATTGTGGAGATTTAGTTAAATAATCAAGCAATAGAGAAAAACGATGTTTATAATATATTGAGTAAAAATAATAATATTTATAAAAATATACTTATATATTGTTTACAAAAATCAATGAAAATATATATATCAAATGTATATCTCTAATGTATTAATTCTATTATATGTTAATGATATTCCATGAAAATGATCGTATTGAGGTATTCATTTTGCAATATTTTGTGGATTTTTTTCCTAAAAGTTTAATTGTTTGAGGAAGATTGAAAGTTATGTTTCATCAAATGCCCCAGCATCCCAGAGGAGCTAGGAGTGCAGTCGTTAAGTTTCAATCGAGAGAAGAAAATGGCATTATAATAACGATTCCGTCACGGAATAGGGCTCACGGCAAAGTTGAATAAGACCTAGAGGTTAAGGGTGATTCATTCATGTAATATCTCATGAACCGGAAGATGTAATAGACCATAAACGTTTGTCCGCATCTAAGTAGGAAGGTACGAGGTCGCAAGCCTTCGCGTATTAGGAATATTCTTGACCTAGACGCTGCGAATAAAGGCCAGGTATTATGAGCAAGCGAAGGTGACCTAGTTTCTTGGTGTTATAATGCAGTTACCAGCTTGATTTCTGCAGTTTGCGCCGTATCAGTTACTATTTCAACTCTTAAGGTTCTGTTGTGATGATAAAAAGCGTCGGCTGTCTTCAAGTGTTTAAAACGGTGTTTTTTAAAGCGGATACTTAAGGTTTGGCGATAATCATTGACTTTTTAGTATTCCACATGTATTTTGTACATTTATTTATTTTAAGTCGAGAAAATATTGTGACGGTAATAAATATTTTGTTGGAGTAGGTAGATCCAGAGCAACTTAAATATCTACGTAATTATCTATTGGTATTATTATTATATTATTGACACCATTCCTCTACAATTTCCCTCAGAATCCAACGAATTAAATTCGTAATGGAGTGGACCAATTATGTCTTAAATTTCGTGTACCTCATTTATAAGATCCTAACATAACTTTCCAGCGCGAAAATAACCAAAAAGAAGGGGGGTATCTTTAATGCGTCTATTTAAATTTATTACTGTATTATTAGTTTAAGGATTTTTATCATTTCGCATGTTCTATCGCTGTAAAGTCCAAACTACTATCGACGTCTTCCGTTCAAGCTAAATACGTGAACACAGCCTATTTAATAATGCTGTTATAAGAGCCTTTCTTTTTGTCTCGAAGAGGATCGTTCTCCGGCGTTAAAAAAAACAAATGTTAAGGCAAAGAATAACTAAGTTCAATAAATTCCTTATCTTAAGTTTACTTTTCTTCACTGTCAATAAAAAATCAAATATTTGATATTTTTTAAAAGAATGAAATAAAAAATACTGATAATCGTTCAGTCTTAACCCCGATTACAAATAGCAGCTTAGTTATTGGATGTACCCATTAAAAAATTGGGATCGAGAAAAATTAATCTGATACGTACGAATCTGTACGTAAAAATTTTACCACAACTTTTTTTAATTAGAGAATATTAGAAAAAGATTATTATCGATATTTATTTTGAAAATATATAAATTATAACTAATAAATAACTGTTTGAAATTAAAATTTCGATAACTGTGTAACTATGGTATATACGGTAAAGTATATGGTAACTATGGTATACGCATACGAATTAAAAATCTCGTCCACGCTAAAGGAAAACAAAGGAACGGCAACGGAAGAAAAGTAAGAGTACAAGGAAAAAGTATAAGTAAAAAGTATAAGTAAAAGGAAAGGTATACCTGTAACATGGAATCAATGCTCTCGGGCCTTAACAGATCATCTGGAGTGTATCTCCTCTGGGCGGAGACGAAGCCTGAGAGTAACAGAACGGCGCAGCATAGCACAATCGTAGCACTGGATGTTGAGAAAAAGTGCTGCTCTTTTCTGCTAGGGGCACCGAACTCCTCCATGGCTGGAGGCTTCCTTACTCTTTGGCTTAGCTGCACGCACTGCTGAAATGGTTTTGCCCGAAGGACGATGCTAAGCGGTCGTTGTGACAGAGGGGGACGGGAACATTAGCACTGGTTACCCTTGCATATCTGCTTATTCTGATGAAATAATCTCCCGAGATCGAAAAAAGTACCCACTTAATTACCCTTTTCGGGATGATTTGGCGAAGCATTTATCTAAAGGTCGAAAGAAAAAAGAAATCAAATGGAGAGAGAAGATCAAAGATTACCACACCATCTGCTCCCATTTAATGACATTAAAGAATTCCGACATTTCCAGGAAAGAATGATGAATAAATGCGAAGGTAAACTTGCAAAATCATTTATTTCTATGGCGATTGATAGAACGGTTATTCTACACATGATCAACGTAATAGACGATGGCAGGATCAACAACAAGGTTCCCAAGACATTCTTTGCTCAAAAATGTTTGGAATGAATTTAATGCCAACACAGAAAATATTTTTCCACTGCGGCTTTTTTTCTCGTTTCCTTTAGACTCACAGCTTTTCTATGCGGCAGCTTATTCTTATAATTTTATTAAGAGGTAAGAATGACTCTTTGTTGACGTTCATATCGTGAAAAGACTTCTTAATTGAATATCTTACCGAAGTTGATAAAGAAATATGGTGTACAAAGTTCTAAGGTATAGGAAATGGTTTTTGCAATTCATTATAGGTGTCGAATTTTTCGGAGTTTGCGAGTAATAAACTATTCTCGGTTCTAAAGTAGAATTGATTAATTAATATTTTTAGATAACTGAGTAACATTGTAAGATTCTATGTCTACAAAGTATCCTGTAACAGCGTGTCATAATGTTTTGGTAAGATAGCTCTATGGTTAGACCAACCATTGGACGATTGGGTTCTAGCCCCGGTCCTATCAGACTTTTTTACGTCTGTACGTACCTACGTAGTCTGTTGACGGTAATTTCATGCTGAACAACCTTTCACCTCCTTATCTAGCACTACATGGCCGGTACCTCTAAGACTGGACAGGACGATTCCGCGAAGTCGGACCTTATTACAAAGCCTATGCCTACGAAGTATCCCTTAACAGCCTATCTAAACGTTCTTACAAGATAGTTCAATGGCCAGAGTAGCCAAACGGGAATTCGGATATCTGGGTACAGGATCTGATCCTGTCAGACTATTTTCTCATTAGGATCCTGGAATTAATTTCGCGCGGTATTTCCACAAAAATTACCTTCCACCTTCCTACTTTAATTTTATTAAAATTAATGTAAAAGTATATTTTACTTTCCAAGCTTTTTTCCGATATTTTGTGCTCTTCATATTAAGGAATATTTAATATAATGTGATGAAAACCAAATAGTGTATTTTCCTTGTGTTAATACTAGTTTTAAGAATTTTATACCAACCTTTAATATTTATATCCAAAATATTCATTAATATTATTATTTAATTCAATATAGAATTAGAAAAGCATAATTTACCAATGTTTGATGGTTTTCAGAAAAATAGATCTGCAATACTAGAAAAAGATTTTTTCATATCCTTTTGTGGCATTTCCATAAAATATCTCATAAATTTATTGAATATCCATCTGAGCTATTTTATAATCATAGTCATAAATTCCTGAACAAACATCTTTATGGTATTCTTAAGTTCCATTAGCCATAACCCTAAAGGTATAAAACAATGAAGTTAAAAGATAGAAAAGCCAATATAACGCAACAATGTCACTCATCATGAGGTTTAAAAATCATATTTATTGGTGGCAAAAGAATTGTACACATAATACACAATTTATTTACAAGGCACAAATTACCAAAGGTAGTTTTAGTTTTAATAAAGTTCAAATATTTGTTTATCAACATTCACTTCTCTACTTACGAGTACAGAAATTTTGCTATTATGATTCATTGAAACTTTTATACATGATTATGCAAAATCATTTAATAATAGTTCATTTAATGTCAGGAAAATTTCACTCATGGTCCCATAAGACAACTTCCAACAAATGAGACAAAAATTGCATAATTTGCAATTTATCAAAAAATTTTAATGGTAATGGTAATTTTTATATAGAAAGCATTCAATTAGAAGAGGAGGTGTAATTCTAGGTTTCTCATTTCATTTTCATGAAAATACTTCTCAAATACTAAGCATTTCCTACCTTTTTCACACTACTTCAGAGATCCATCAAATTGCTTCAAAAATGTATCTACCTAAAATCAACAAATATATAACTCAATAAAATAAATATATAATGCTTATTTGGATGGACCTCATGAAATTAATATTCAGAAATATTCTAACATTCTTAACAATATAAGACAATTTGAACAAAACAATTGTACAAGGTTCGTAGGGCTGATGTGCGTAGAAAGACTGGCACTTCTCAAAAAAGCTTTTAGGTATTTTTTAGTTCACAACTGCCCTAAATCATTGATTGTACCAATATGCATAGACCACTGCAGGTAACATAACTCCCAGAGGCACATTATTTTGGCAGGATTTAAATCAATGAATTTAATTGTCAGACATTTTCTACCCTTCTCATACAACTTTTAAAAATTCAATTTAATCCAAACCCGTCATTTATCTCCTTAGACCACCTAAGAATGACACAGCCATTACAAGAACACTATTCATTATATCCACAACAGTTTCTACTTAACTCTAAATATGATAAAAAATATCTTCAATGCTTTAACATTATCACAAGCACTGTTTTGGATGGACTTTTCCAAAATGCCTTGATCCTTTACAATGATGGGTCTTTAGCAATACCTTACAACCTCAAGGAGAATGCCACAGAGGTATGTAACTTCCCCATCCTCGACTAGCACCAGCTCCATGGCCTGAATCTAAAACTCCACCTAGTAAAAGTAATATGAATGTAATTCATAAACAAGTCAAACAAATTTACTTGATAAATTATTCTGCATACAATAGAGAAAAATACATTACATTAAAAATTAATTAATAAGAATTATAATAATATAATTGAATTGTTCTTACCTGAAGCTACAACATTAAGTTGTGAAGTTTCTTCGGGGCTTAGTTTAAGAATAGTAGTTAATACAGGAACAAGTCGACTTCTCTCATCGCCTCCTTGAAGTGTTACAAACTGAAAAAAAGAGAAGTTATATCAGTTATACTCATCACAGCTGTGGATCAAATTAGCAAAAGAAGAGCCATGAATGGATCATACCTTGAGGAGAACATTTTTAAGATATTCAGCATTTTGAGCATGCTCAGTACGCTCTGCACTACGTTCCAATCTTCTCACTTCCTCTTTCAGAAGTGCATTCTGCTGAGCCAGTCTAGCACCTTCAGATTCTGCTTCGGAAAGAAGTAGGGACAGATGTTTGGACCTTCTCTCAAGAGCAGTTACCATGGATGCAGATGAACGATGACCAGATACCCCTGAAAATAAACAAAATCTTAACTTCTCTCTAAACTCTAAGTTAATTGTGATTACGCTACATTACACACATCAACTAATCTCTTATACTTAAAAGAGCAAATAGTTTTTATAGTAAAATTTTGAATTCGAGCAGTTACATAAAGTAAATATATTATAACGATTCATTTTATTTTGTCCATATTTAAGAAAGCTATATTGGAAAAATTGGGAGTTATTATATGTAATAAAGTTTTTATACCCCAAATATACCTCAATAATTGATATCAGATTCTCAATTCATTCTATTCTTAAGATGTAATTTAAAAAATATAGAATATTATTAAATGAATTCAAATGCAAAAATGGTTAAATTCACCGATTCTTGCCATGGATCCTAATTAACTTCACCATCCATTTCTTAATTATTAGAATTATTTATTAACTTATCTAACTAACTTATGTTGTTACTTACATTCTCCCACACTACTATCCTCTTCATCTCCATGAAATGTTTCATGCTCTGGATCAGGTTCTTCATCATCAGGCAAAGAGGAAGATAGCAACTGATCAAGAGGCACTAAACCTTTCTTCTTTCTCCTGCCACCTGTACCAAGTTTCCCTCGAGAGTTGAAAGAGCTATGGGGACTTGGAGGAGAGTCAACACTCTCAGATCCCTGTACATGACAAAATATATAGGCTTTAAAAATCAATAATCAACATATTTGACACAATTGCATATTGCAAGGCAATATTTATTTTCCCCCTCTTTGCAAGCAATAAAAGAGAAGAGATAAAACTCAATGTGATGAGGTTAAGGCAACGATAAAATCCTGGATTTGAGGAAAGAAGGAAGAACTTTTTGTGATGGAATGAAAAAATTTTCACACTTAGAGAAAAATGGGCAAGGATTTACAAATCTATTTTTTAAAACAGTTTTTATGGATGAGTACATTCCTTTTCTATATTGTGCTATTAGTTTTTCTCTGTTTCTATGAAAAAATGTTCTTTTCATCCAATTGTTATAAAATTTTATATTCTAACTTCTAATGTTTAATATATTAAGAAAATTTATGTGAAGATATCACCTCTCCTTCCTCCCTTGGATGAAGAGCCATCTCTGAAATTGACCTCCCATCTGGTGAAGCAACGGTTCTTTCAGCTCCTGAGGACCATGGAACTGAATGAGACCTTCCTTGATCTTCAGATGAGCGATTTCTTTTAGCACTCTCTGCAGTTGCTTGCAGAATCACTTGTTCCTTTTCTTCTTTTAGCTTCTGTACTTGTTCTCGGAGAGTAGATGTTTCATTTCTATAACGATCCTGTAAATCCTCAAGTTGTTGCTGTCAAAGTAAAATAATGATAATATAATACATACATACAAATGCTAAAAATTTTAACTTAGAAATACTAATTCAAAAGTAAAGTGTTCATAATTTCTTCAACACTCACTTTGTATGACCGAATGAGAGTTTCAGACTGAAGACGAGCTTGTCTAGCTTCCTCCTTGTGTTGATCCTCCGCATGCCTTGAAAATTCACGCAGTCTATGGCACTCTGAATCAAGGACATGGCATTTCTCTTCCACAGATTCCTTCTCTGATCTTAATAACTCTAGCTGAGCTCTGAAAGAAATATAAGACAAAAGCAATAAAATATTAATTGCATATAATTTTGAAATTCTTGGTTACTTTATTAGAACCCAAATACTTCCAGTTATAATTTATACAGATATATTCTTAAAAGGATGAGCAATTTGAAAAGTTCTATGAGAAACACAAACAAGGAAAAGGAGGGATATACAGTAAAATCTATCCAGAGCAAAATTGCAGGGAACCATGTTATATTTTCTGCTGTTACAGGGTTTCCTATTTAGACAGATAATTGAAATATTCCTGAATCTATATGTATATTACTTATTAGTCAATATGATTTTGAGTAAAATTTGGTAAATCGTGTATGGCTACAAAAAAGGAAAGGTAACGAAAACAGTATTTACAGCTTGCATGAAAAATGACTAGGATGAATTTCATTGCAATTCAATTACTTTCTTTTATGATTCCAGAGCCTTTGACGTGGCTTTGAGGCTCACAATCAATCAATAATTCTTTAAATTAAAATCAATTCTCGCGAACAGAATGTTCTTTCAAAAATATCTTTGGAATTGAAGTGGTACATTCTTTGTAGAAAATTTTGCAATTTTCTTTCTATCCTTCTCAGATTTGAACTCAACTTCTTGCAGCTTGAAATATATGACATCCTACCCTTATCCAATTTTAATTAGTTCAAATATCTGCCAAGAGTTCAATGAATAAAACCAAAATCACACTCACGTAATGTCCTCTAAAGTTCTCCTCAAACCATCAGCAGTCCTCTCCAATTGTTGTCTCTCCCTGTCCCATTCCAATTGTTTAGCTTCCTCTTCTTCCTTTTCTCTTCTACTAGCTCCTCCACCACCTTCTGCCTCTCTTTCCTGCTCCTTCCTCAGAAGAACAGCCTGGGCACGAACCTTGTAAGCAGCAAAATCAGTACGAACCTGTTCTAGCTCAGTATTTCTCTCTACAAGTTCAGTTCGTAGCCGGGTAACCTGGTTCTCTAGTACGCTCGCCTGTAGAATTAAAAGATATTAAATGTCTTTTATTCAATACTAAAATTTAAAAAAATATTCACAGATCAAGATTCATAATCTTAACAACGTATTTTCATCTCCAATAAATGAGGAAGAAAAATTATTTTTAAGAATTATACTCCTTGCACACTTCTGACGAACATTAAATATAAGCAGTAATTAGACAATTTGAAAATTACTTCAATCCACAGTATGGCATGGAAATTTGAAATAGAAATTATTGGAATTGGAGATGTAACCCCTCTGCTTATCGTAGATGGAAAAAAATTAAAAATTCATACAATTTGCTGTTTAGGTGTTTAAAGATGGATGATAGTGAATGAAAAAATCTTGGATGGCTCAAAGTTTAAAGTTACATGAAGTAAAGTTTGTTTACAAGATTCAATCAGCTTATTAAAACTAAAAAATTAATGGAAAAACTTTATGAGGATATATATTGAGACACTTCACAAAATTAGGAAATAAAAAGAAATTTATTAAACGTATGTAGTACCTGTGATAATACTGCTTCTTGTTGTGTTCTGAATGAATCAGATTGGCGTTTTGTTTCTGCCATTAACTTAACCAACTGAAGTGATTGAGTTTCCCCTTCGCGGCGAAGGCGTTCAACCGTCTCTTCAGCTTCACTCTTTTTTTTCTCAGTCTCCAAGAGCCTCTCCTTGGTTTCTTTAAGGAGTTTCTATCATGAATAAAATTAAAACGATGTACAATAATAAAACTCTATTTCAAAAGAAAGAATGCCATTTTTACCACTGCTTCACTTCTAAGAAATTATTGCTGATGGATGATTTTAATAGAAATTTTTAATTATGATTATAAATATTTCAATTGAAAATTATAATAGTTATAGAGAGATATAATTAAAGCTTAATTAGAGCAGATCCAACCTACTTCTAAGGGTTCAAAAGTGATTGATAATAAACAATACAAGCATCTAAAAACGCTTCCAAAATATGATACTATAACTGAATTTGTTATATTAAACCTTTCAATTATTTGAATCTAGAGATTATAAATAATTTTTAATAATGAATAATAAAGGGATTCCAAAATAAAAAAGATAACTATACTATTAAATAATGCTATAGAAATTGAATATTAAATTAGTAAGGAAAAATTATTTAATAAAGATAATATTAAACTATAATTGCTGGTAATGATTATAGGAATAAATATATATAAGTTTACCTTGTCTGACTCTGCTTCCTGTTCTATTATCTTACTCTTTTCCAGTTCTACTTCTGCTTGGCTGAGAGATTCCTTTAATTTTTTCCCCTCCTCTTTAGATTCCTCAAGCTGGCGCCTCAAATCAGCTGCACTCTGTTCTAATGCATCCATTTCCAAACTAAGCACATTACCCCTCTTCCAATTCTTTTTAAATAAAGAAAACCATAATTATAACATCATTAAATTCTTAATGTCCAGATGTTAAATATGTAAATTTATCATAAGATAGTATAGTCTGATATTTAGATGCAAAATATTCACTTAAGAGTCATTCAATACAAGTATACATTGATTTACAAGTAAATATAAAACAGAATATACATTTTCTTATCATTTCATTACCTGCTTTCCTTGCTCAAGTTGTTTTAAAGCATCTGCACACTTTGCCTCTTCTTGGCTTATTTTTACCTTCGCATCTTTCAACTCCTGTTCTAAACGTTGGATCTCTTTTTCAACATTTTTCCTTTGTGACAGCTCAGAATCAGCTTCCTTTCTCAAGGATTGTGCACGGGAATTTGCTTCACGTAAACTTAATTCAAGAGCAGCCTTTTCTTTGGTAATCATCTTAAAGGGAAAAAAGAAACAATCAGCATATGATTGTTTAATAAAAAATAATTTGATAGAAGATTTTTGAAATGAAAATATGGGGTTTATCTTTTCATGTAGCAATAATACCCTTGACTACTACAATTTTCAAAAAATATACTTTGAAAAATTTCAACTGATCAATTAAAATAATCAAAACTTAGATAACCTCTAGGGAACTACTAAGATGATTTCTTTCTTCTTTAAATTCTTGTACTTGAATCTTGTATGCTGCACATTCATCCACTGACTCTTTAAGAGATTTCTTTGATAAATTAAGTTCTTTCATAAGTTCATCCACTTTATCTTGTAGGCGATCACATTCCATCTGTAGGCTCTGAAAGAATCAAAAACTGTAATTATGTATTTGAACATATATCTGAATTGTTTATGATTTTTTCTGTTTTTAAAAAAATATGGTTCGAAGAAAGATATCATTTTATCACAGATAATATCCATGTCTAAAGACAAATATCAAGATTGAAGTTTTACATCATACTTTTTTTACAGAACAATTAGATGGCATCTTATTAGATTTAAAAAAATCAAGCTAACAGCTAAATGTAAATCAACTCTAACAACATCAGCAAATACATATTGATTGAAGAACTGTTATTGAACAGTTCTACCTTATGTAACTCTTTACAATTCCAGCAACAATGTCAAATACTGAAATAAGTTTTCATTTATAACAGAAAATTTTAATCCATTAATTTTTATTTCAATAGCAAGATTTCAAATAAAATTTTATTTGAAAATATTTGATATTTTGAATATTTATTTAAAATAAAAATAATGAAGATTAAAAAATGAAAAATATAATTACAACAAAGTATATTATCAGAAAAATAAATTCTTTTTATGTTTTTTTACCATCGCAATTATTGAGATCAGAGTGCAATTATACTACCTTACCTGAGCATTTTTAGCCTGTAGAGACAAATTACTTAATTCTTTTGTTAGACTATTAACACGTGTCTGCAGCTCATCTGCTCGTTTTCGTTCACCTTCAAGCTCAGTACATCTTCTCTTTAACTTTACAGCAACTGTACGTAGCTGTAAATGATAAATACAGTATTTTATATCAATAAAATGCAAGAATTTCCCATCTTAAAATATTTCATAATACAAAAGACAATTTATAATATATCAAGAAACAAAACTCAATTATACAAGTGTGATGTAATGATGATAAAAGCTAGAAAATCCAAAATAGTTATGTATGAATCTAGGAGAATAACATCCGATTGGAATCCATGGAACTTAAAGCTTGATAAAATCAATCTTTCATCAATAAAATGTATTTACATATTCAATTTAATCCAATTCTACTAATGCAAAAATATCATTAATTTGATTTATTGTCATTATTAATTGTCAATTAATAATGTTCATGGGCTGTCAACTGGGTAAGTTGGTTTGGTGCGAAACAATGTTTCAGCATTAAAGGTCAATTCAGATGAATTTCTTGGCACCATTTACCAGGAAAACAGAAGATCTTTCAAATCAATGATGTTTCTACTATAATTAAAACCAAAATTCAAAATAATGGTTAAATATAAAGAATTTAAATGGTAATTGCTAATAGAAAGTTCATTACAATGATCAGAAATAATAAAATACAATTCTTCTTCCAGAAAAATATCATAAACTATTCATGAATGGGAGAATGGCATATGTAATTTCAACCACCACAAAAGAGGGAGTTTATAATTTCCAAGTTCAGAGTTCCAAAAATAATATTAGTGCCATAAATACCTTTGTATATCTATCTTCAAAACTTTCTTCCAGATCTTTAAGTCGAGACATTTCTTCTGCTTTACTGATGGTGCTTGTACTAAGCACTTCACTACCAGCAGTATCCAACATTGCTCCTTTGGCACCATGTTTTTCCAAATCAGAAATCTTCAACCGAAGAGATTTGCATTCTTCTTCAAGTTCAGCAACTCTTTTTTCTGCTTCCTAGAAAGAATTAAAATGGAACGATTTTTAAGAAATAAGGAGGGAATTGCCAACAATGCATATGGAATACATAGAAACGGTTTACTTAACAATAAATTAAAATGGAACAATTAATTCCATAGTTATAGATAAAAAGTCACTAAAATACTAAAATTGGAGAAACAAATAATTATTCTTGAAATTTAATGTTAAATGATAAAATTTTAATATATTAATTATAATTATTACAGTAAATGCATAACACATTCATGCAATAAATGAGGTATTTAATATTTGTTCTTGAGACATTGAAATTATCTAGAATGGATAATATATAATAATATATGTCATAAAATGAATTACAGAAACTATTAGCAATATTATATATACATGAAAGCTTTTCAATTTTCTCACACAAAAGATATGATAATTAAAATATGGTATTTGGTATTCATTAAACATAAGCATGCTAAAATGTAGAGACTACATCATTACAACTTCATATGCTAAAAGATGCTGGCTCAGAGCAATTAAATACACACCTTTGAATTAGCATCCTGTTTGCCTTGATCCACTATGCATCCTTGCACACCTTCCTCCACTTTGGCTCCTGAAAATATTATTCAACACTTTAATTTGGATGGTGTTACAAAAAGAATAATGCACTTGTCTTACTACTCAATTCACAAACCTTGTTTAACAGCCTTCTGCTCCTCCAACAGTTGAGCATTCAATTTTCCAACTTTTTCTTCCAAAGAAGCAATTGCTTCACCTCTCTTCTTCAGCACATCATTTACTCCTTTCATTTCCTCAATGAACTGCTGCTCAGAATTTGACTTCGCTTCCTCTAGTTCCTTGATCTTCTTCTCTAATTCATTGGCAAGGTCTTTCGCTGCCTTCAACTTGCTTTCACCATCACAAACCTGTCCTTCCAATTCCTCCTTCTCTAGTATTGTAGCTTTTAGTTTATCTTCATTACCTTTAATGGCCTCTTCTAACCTCTCTTTTTTGTCCATCAACTCCTTAAATTGCTTTTCAATACTACTTAAGACCTCTGGTATCGTTTCTTCAAGGGGTACGGAATCCAAAACTACAGAATTCACACCAATAATATCACAAATGGTATTAACTGCCTTCAAAAGAACATTTTTATCACAGTCCATCTTTTTCTTGAACTCTTCATTTTGAGACTTAAGACGTAGCAGCTTTTTTTCCAAGTCTTTCTTGACTTTGCACTTGTCATCATCCAATTTATTAAATCTGCTGAGAGCCTCATCTGACTTGACATTGATCTCTTCCAATTCACAAAGGGCAGTTTTGAGCAGTTGATGCACTTTTTGGAAAGAGTGACTTTGGGCTGAATTTGATGCTGTATCAAAATTTTCCATTTCTTTAATTAAATCTTTCACAGAATCCTCACTGAGATCTACACCTTTCTTTTCTGAATCTAATTCATCTTTGGGAATAATTTTACACAATGAGTTCACATTCTTCAATTTCTTCACAAGACTACTAAACTGCCCAACCAACACTTCAATTTCTTTTAGACTTGTTTTCAACACTGATTTTTCATTTTCTGTGGTCTTCAGCTGCTCCTCAAACAACTCACTCTGCTTTAAAAATTCCATCCTAGTCTTCAACAGATGTTCCTTTTCCTCAATTACCTTCTTCATACATTCTTCTAGTCTTGAGAGCTCTGAACAAGAAGCTTTCAGGCTCTTAACTTCCTCTTCCAACTCATTTTTCCTATTCATAATTTCTTTCCTCGCACCACATTCTTCTTTAAGAGTTCCTTTGAGATCTTCAACTTCCTTCTCCAAAAGTGCACTTCTTTCAACAGTTACAAGCAAATTTTCCCTGAGCTTTAGATCTCCTGCTTTCATAGCTTCCAATTCTTTTTCCATTGCATTCTTCTCCTCTTGCATTTTACGAACAATATCCCTAACCTTTGACTCTTCCTTAACAGTAATTCTTAAAGTTTCTATTTCTCTTTCCATGGCATCTTTTTCCTCCTCTACTTCTCTAAGTCTCTCTATTACTTTGTCTTCATCCTTCACAGTCGTTCTTAGGGCACTAACTTCCTTTTCTAAAGAGAGTTTTTCTGCTTCAAGCTGAGCCTTGAAAGCTGTTTCCTCTTTCAGAGATGCTCTTAATGCTTCTATCTCTCTCTCCATCCCATCTTTGCCTTCCTCAACCTCTTGCAGACGCTCCACTAACTTGTTTTGCTCCTTCAAAGATTCTCTAAGAGATCTATTCTCCCCATCCAGCATATTCTTATTGTCTTCCATGTCCCGGACAAGTTCCTCAAGTCTAGCAACAGTTTCCTTCAAGGCTTGCTGTTCATTTAAAAGAGTTTCTTTCTCTCTAAGCAAAGACTGGAGGGAGTTGACTTTGTTTTCAAGAGCTTCTCTCGCACCTTCAGCTCCTTCCTCTGATACCCTCAGTCTTTCTTCCAAAGAAGCCAACATTCCTTTCAATACTTCATTTTGGTTCCTTAGGTCATCACAGACTCCATCAGATTCACTCAACTTGAGTCTCAATTGCTCAAGTTCAGCTATGACGGCCTGTCTATCGGATTCGATTTCTTTGAGCCTTTCTTCACCAAATTTCTTTTCAAGGTTAGCTTTCTGAGATTGAAAGTCTTTTTGCAATTTTTCCTTCTCCTTCTTTGCAGCATCACTAGCTTCTTTTAAAGACTGATTCTCTGAAATCAAAGCTGCCTTTTCTGACTCAATTGATTCTTTACATAGACTAAGAGCTTCCATTTCATTCACCATGGCCTTGAGTTTTTCACTAATGTCCTCCCGCTCTTTCTGACCACTGGAAATTTGATCCTTAAGATCTTTTTCAATTGCTTCCAGTTCCTCTATCTTTTCTTTCAGAGAGAGTTTCTCAGCTTCTATGGCATTCAGATTCTCCTTAATTTCTTTTTGATTTTTCAACTCCTCTTGGAGAGTTTTCACTTGATTGCAATAATCATCCCTTTCTGAAGTTATTTTTAATAGCTGCTCTTTCTCCATATTACCCTCTGCTAAGGATGAATGTAAGTTTTCAATCTTTTCCTCCAAAGCTCGTTTTTCCTCTTCTGTTTTCAGATATTTATCCTTTAACTCTCCAATTTCCACCATCACTTGCTGATAGTTTTGAATTTCACCATTCAGTTTTTCATTTTCTTGGGACATTTTGACTAGTTCTTCTTTTAACTTGGAGCACTCTATACCCGTTTCCGATAGGTTTTTCTCCAACTCTTTACAATGAGATTTTAGTTCATTTAATTCCTCCCTACAAGACTCATATTCTTTCATTGATTCACTCATTTTATTAAGTAACATTTCGTTCTCTGCCAGAGTGTGAGCTAACTTTTCCTTGTCAGATTTTGCATCAGAGACACTTATCACAAGCTTATTCACCATTTCAACTAAATTAAGATTTTCATTTTCATTTTTGTCAATATGGGCATGAAGTTTGTTTTCAATTTCATTAAATATTTTTTCTAAATCACCTCTTGATTCACTTTCTTTACCTAGTTCAAGGAGCTTGGAAGACAGAAGTTTATTTTCATCCAGGGCAGCACTTAGCTTATCTTTACAATCATTGTATACAGACAAAGCAGCTTTAAGTGAATGAATCTGAGATTTCAATACTTCCTTCTCCTCACTCAATTCTTGCAACTGATTCTGAGCAAGTATTCCTGCATTAGCTTGATCCTTGAGCCTCTCAATTTCTTTGAATACTGTCTTACTTTCCTCTTCCACTTTAGACAACCTACCAACTTCCTCTTTGGTTTTCTCATACTGCTGCTGAATGCTGATGAAAGTACTCACCGCTGTATTGAGTGATTTGAAACTACCAGATACTTCTGAGGATTGAACTTCTCCTTTCAGGAGGGAAATAAATAAATTGACTTCCTTCTGTAGGGAGCCATACTCTTCCATCTGCTTGTCAAGTTGCTCCTTCACAGAAGATGACTCTTCCATAGGTGATAATTGGTCACCAATCTATTAATCAACAAGGACATACAGATTATTGAAAATTAAGAACATGGCTACATTATAATAGATAAGCCCAAAAACATATGGTTTAGAATAAGGGATCTAAAATAACAACAAGGTATGATATGTCATGAGTTTATACCTAACATAAGTATTTTGCAGATATTACTATTAACAGCAAAAAACATCCTTTAACTTCTACTCTCTACTTTCCTTAAAATGTAAGAATTTTATAACCTATATCCATAGCTTTATTTTAAATCAAATTGTAAAGCTTATTATATCATCCACAGTGAATGATGTGATAAAATTAGATTATTTTTTGTTATTGAAAGAAAAAAGTCAACACTTGTGGTTAGCATTATTCATTAGCAATAGAGTATTAGTAATTATTATTCGCTGCTTAAACCCAAGATATAAATGAAATTTTATTTCCCTCTAAAGATTAAAGCACTTGAAGGAACTAAGTCTTCAAGATATTTGCAGTAAACCAAGAGAGCATTGATAATTTTGAAGCCAATGTGTATCAATTTAATTTAGTATCAATTTCAAAACATTTGTTTTCACAAGTATCTCAGTTTCTTGGATTAATAAAAGGAGAGCTTCAGTTCAATATCAATATTCTCAACCAAAGATACCTTTGATAATAAGATAACAAATATTGAAGTCACAAGACCACAACAAACTTAGTTTAAGGAAACATTATTCCATAAAACGTTTAATATAATAAAATATTTCATACCTTAGATTTAAAAGATTCTAACTCTTTTCGTAACCTCTCATTTTCTGATACAGCAGCCGATAAAGCTTGACCACTATCTCTCTCTGTTTCATTCAAAGCATGTGTCAATGATTCAGCTTCCTTTTCTAATCTTCTTGCCTAGAAAGAAATCATATGGGAATGATATGATAATGCTCCTCATAACTTGAAAAGGAGAAATTTCAAGTGAAGTTTGCAGAGCTGTACAAATATTACTGTTCATCTTGATTTGGCACAGGGATAATTTGTGCTTCTACTGTGCTACGTACTCTGATTTAAGCACTGGTGACATAAATAATTATGAAAAGCAGAATTATTAAAATATTATTGAGAAGAAAAATGACAACCTATGAAAGTTCAAGACCCATCATTTAAACCTTGTTTTGGCGTTTCAAGAGACATTGGCAAGATGACTACAAGATGAGTTCATAACACACCCTGATTTACAATGAAATGAATTATTTTGGACTGTAAGCAATCATGAATGTAGTGAATTGAAAGCACAATGCAGTAATAAATGGGTGTGTAAAGTTAATGAGAATCTCAAATAACTGAGATTTTCAGATTTGATGAATGGATAGTAATAATTAATACACACACAAAGCAATTAATAATGTATATTGAAGATTTGAAAAATTTCATACTTGTCTTTCAAAACCATCTCGTTCAACTTCAAGTTCTTCCATTCTGGTCTTCAACTGAGCTTCTCTAGCTCTCATTTGAACCAACTCTTCTTCAAATTTTACGGTCTTCTTTTTGACAGCGTCCATCTTCATTAATAAAAACCAAACGTAACATCATAATTTAATACTTCCAGCCAATAAACCATAATTTAACAAATGATAATCATCCTACCTCCATCGCAAATTGCAACTTCTGGTCAGTGAGGTTAGAAATCAGTTCTTGCATTGCATTTATTTGCTTTTCCATTTGATTTTCTTTGGAAAATTCTTCACCCTATGGTATTCGTAGTAATAAGGCAGAGTTTAAATATTGAATTTTAAAAAAATGAACATAACTAATGTCTCAATTCCTTCTTAATCTACATACGCACATTTTTCTCTTTATTTTTGATACTGCTATTATTTTGTAGAGCGTTCAACTTCTCCTTCATGGATTTCATCTCTTCGTTCGCTTCTATAAGGAAGGTAAAACATGTAAGTAAGCAATTGACATACATATGAATAAACAAGAAAAATTTTGCGATGGGTTGACAATAAAACAAACCATCTTTCGCTTCTTTCGCTTTCTGGGCAATGACAAGTAGATTCTTGTACTTTTTAATTAACTCTTCTTTCGATAAACTTTCTAAAGGAACTCTCTTCTTCGGTGGCTCCTGAAGGATACAGGAATTCATTAGATTATACCACAAAAAACATGAAATGCAGCACATACTAAATGATCAAATGAACTAACCTGCGTTCCTGAGGCAGCTTCTTTGCTCTCCATTGCTTATAAACAATTTTATAAACTGAAATGACAGCCTTCACAAATGTGACATTTAAAACGTCAGAAAATAGGAGAAGGATAACTAACAATATGAGGTATGAAAGACTTCATAAAAAAACTTAACAGCTCTATTTCTTTGAAGGAGAAGCATCTCATATGAAAAACTTCTTACATTTTTCGATTTTTGTATACGTTTCCTGCAAAGATAACTACACTGGCCATTAAAACAAAGCACTGACATAAATCGCATCATCTGTTTCCTCGGCAACCGCGTATTTTGTATCAAGTAGGAGCATGGAAAATTGATATATAGAATTTTCGCGTGCAGTTATACCTTTTCATTCTTTGATTTTATTGCTATATTTCTTTCTGCGTTTAAGTGTTGAACAGTTGACTGATTTTTATGGAGGGATAATTTACACCGGAAAAATGAAAAGAAATGCATATTTTCCGCTTCTTCCTGGATTTATTTTCAATGATGTAAAAATAACATCATAAAAACTGACTCGTATTTTATATTAATAAACAAATATTAATTATATTTTACGAATTATTAAGGTGTGGAAAACTAAATTCCATAAACCGCATCTGCTCGATTTCAATCAAGATGTGATGGTAGTTAATGAGAAAAAAAAGTCAGGGGAGATTGGACGTCCATTACCTGGCATTCATAAAAAAAATTACTCTTCTATACACTCAGGAAGTACATCAAGTAAACTTCCCGCATGGATTGTGTTTGATAAGCAGGTACATAAAATTTATGTCAGTAAACGTTGATGATTTTACTGATTTAAAACTATAAAAATACATTGATGTCCCAGGTTCTTTGCTTCGACGCTTATTTCCTAGAACTTAGAGATGAATTACCTCAAGTTAGAAAATGCAAAATATTTTTCTATCTTGAAGATGGAGGGATACAGGTGATTGAACCCAAAGAAAGAAACAGCGGAATACCCCAAGGTAAACTTTTATCCTCCTTGACACGTACAACTTTATTTGTTTATAAACTCTACTTTTTCTAATAAAAATGATTATTTGAAAATATAGGAAAATTTGAAATAAGTAATTAAAAAATTGTTTTCTTGTTGTACATCTTGTGTTTGAAGCTTCTTATCTAGCTCCTATAAGAGTCATGGGAAAATGAATTCACTTATACAGCCCTTAAATGAAAGGCTTTTCAACAATTTCTCTGTGACACTACCTTTTTTCAATTCTGCATTTTCTAGATTGATTTACGAATAACTCAGACAGTTTTTTTGAAGGTTGGTCTAATGATATTTGGGGAGAAAATTCAGCTGCACTATAATAATTTTGTTATTGGATTACAGTAATATAAAATTATATTTAGGATATATAATATTTTCGTTATATAACAGTTGAATTATTTTTCTTCACAATTTCATGTTTCCTAATAAGACTCATTAACTGGATCAAACTTGTCTAAAAATCTCTTTTTTAGATCAATCACTCCTTAACTTTACTGAAATGAAACTACAAAGTAATTTCAATTTCTATGATTAGAATGTTACTAACCTATTCCAGGAACATTAATCCATAAGCAGAGGATACAGAAGGTTACTACTCATGATGACAGCTTTTATGATGTACCAGACTTGAACATTGGCAAAGAGGTTGAGCTTTTTGGTAGGATATTTAAAATCGTTGATTGTGATCATTTTACAAGAGAATTCCTACAGAGGATTGGTATACCAGTGCCTGATCCAATCCATTACCCGGAAGATCCATGCCTAAAAAACAAAGAAAAGGTGAAATAGTCATTGATATTTATATATTTCTAATTACAAGAGAAATTAGTGATTGTGAGTTCCAAAAATTGAAAATGATGCATTCATCTACTGCAGGAGAAATTTGAACAGGAAGGACTAAAAGTTTCTCGCTCACGCCACAGACTTGCTCAGTTTCTTGCCCATGACAGGCAAGTGCTTCGTTTTTGGGGCTATTGGGATGATAGAGAAACTCCTCATGGACTCCTGCATCATTTACGTCTGCATTATTACCTTGCTGATGATACTGTGGAAATTACAGAGGAGGGAAATAAAAGTAAAGGACTTGAAATGGGTCCTGTTTTCTTGAGGAGGTCAAAGCTGCCTAAAGTAAATATAAATAGTTAATAATAAAGAAGATGTAATAAAGAGGATTTTAATGTTAGATATTTTGTTAGTGGATATATTTAATTTAGCAATCTTAATCTTGAGCATCAAACAACAAATATGTGCGAGTGGTATTTCCATACCTAAGACCTAATGACTTTAACGTCAACAATTATGGAATATTATCATAATTTAGATTTATTCACATTGTTCTAAGGGAATTAAATATATTATATTTCATCAATATGGATGATAAATCTAAACATAATTATGATATAAATGTATAATGACATGTATTTTTGGAAAATAATTTGTTTGCATTTAAATATATGTGAATCTTTGCTTGTACCTATCATAAAGATTTTGGGTTCTATGCTAGAAATTATTATAGGAATATACTCTTAACTCAATTGGCTCCCATAAATTCTTTATATAATTTACCTCTGTTACAGAATTTTTCAACTGTGGGCCTTCCTGGGGAAGATTTTGGAAATCCATTGACCGTTTTAAATGTTCTGGGTGATTCTTTCAAAAAAAGCCACTATATTATTGATTCTTTGAGTTCTCAAAGGAATTCTCTTGGTTCTAAATATGAATATGTAACAGATAAAGATTTACTTATTGGTGCTGCATTGGATGTCTATGGTCGTAATGTTATTCTTACTTCATGTGACCAATTTACTCAAGAATATTACCGCATTAAATATGGTTATGGTAAGTCCTTTACCAACAGCTGTCCATTTTATTCAAATATTTGCTCAGTTTTTAGTAGAAATCAAAACATAAATTTGAACTATTACTAATGCAATTATAAAAAAATTATATATATATTGGTAATGTTATTTTCTTGTTAAATCCAGACTGCACAAATATATACTTGGGTGTTAAGACATATACAGGTAGATGAATGTTACTGATTGTTGCCCTTTCCAAATGTGCTGCTATCATGGAGTGAAATAAATTTTCTTAAATAAATTTCAAGTTCAACAAAGATTTGCTAAATTCTTAGAATATCTCATTTACTTTCCTGAATAGATTTTACAAGCAAATATCAGAGTTCTATAAAAGGCAACTAGGAATATAGTTCTCTTTCAGGTCCCTTGTTATACACAAATAAAACTTCTCTTATTTTACAGCATTGTCAAGGTTCATGAGATTTTGAGAGAAGTTTTGATTGATGAGACTGCTTTGACAGCTTGACTTTGACTGCTTACGTTTATCTACAATTAAGCCAAAGATATGACTGAATTAAACTTAAAACAATAATTTCATGAAATTAGCTTTCACACCTTTCATATCATCATGTCTTAATTTTGAAAATTGGCATGTTGCTCCTCTCCATGAATGTAATTTAATACAAGCATGAAAATTAAAATAAATTTCAGAGGATTTCACTCCTGCACCACAGCCAAAAGCTCCTGAGCAAGAGAAGCAGTTAGAAGATGTGAAAAGTTCTATCGTCAAGAACCTTCCACCCTACAATGGATATGGATCATATGAAGATTCAGCCCAAAATTGTCATTCCATCATTATTACTCCTCCAAAGAAAGACTTCAAAAAGTTCTTTCAAATGGACAGGTTCTTAAAAATAATTGTTTGAGCACCATAATGAGGATAACCTATTATGCCTTTATTTATTTAATTATATTAATCAAACTTTGGGCCCTTGTTTACTGTAAGTTTCTTTTTCACTTGATTAAATAGTCTCCAGTTGACTTAAGCAATATTTTTTCTTTCATAGGCAAGGATCTGATAGCCACTTACTTAGGTTTGAGGCTAGAATGATTGCACCAAATCAATCTAGTGCTGATCAAAGATTCTTAATTACCTACTTCCTCTCAGATGATACCATCTCAGTCTTTGAAGAGACAGCAATTAATTCTGGTAAGACTAATTCAACAACAACAAACAACAACAAAACATATCATTTAAATTGTAACAAAATTATCATTCTTCAATAAAATCATTTAAATTGTACTGAAATGATCTTAAAAAGAGAAATTTAGATGAATTAGAGCATAAATTAAGGCAAGGAAATTATTTAATTATGTGTTCTTACTTTAGAGTATAATTTCAAGTCTTTAGATATAATTCAAATTAAATTTCTTTCTTAAGGTTATACAGGAGGTAGATTCTTAAAAAGAAGTAGAGTTCCAAAACCAGGAGGGAATTTATATTCCAGCACACCACCTGAATATTATTTGGCAAATGATATTTATGTTGGTGCATCCTTAGTTATTAACAAATTCCATTTCCTTGTCACTGCTGCAGATGAATATTCACTAAGCTTCATGGAGAAAAATTGCAATGAGGTTTGAGTTAATGATACACCATAATAGGTTTTGGAATTTAAAGATGATGATGATCAGCTATAAATTTTAAAATTTCAACAAAACATTTAAGTATTAATAATTATATGTACAGTTCAATTCCTTTAAATTCTGATGAATTATAAATTAATTTAACATCTATAATATACCATATGCTTAATATCAAATCTATTTTTTCCTTATATAATACATTTTCCTTAATTATTTACAGTTTCCCAAGAGTAATATCAGATTAATATTGGACAAACTCAGAGAGGTTTTGCAGCCAGTATATAAAGACTTTGTTGGTAAATACCTCTGTATTGACCCTGATCAAACTGGTTTAATTACATTCCACACATTTTGGTAAGACTGAGTTAAGATGATAATTTATATAGCATTGGTGATAATTAAGGCAGGTTTAATTTCCAGTCCCATTAATCTGCATTAGCAAGTTAAAAGAGTTATGAGATTGAAGAGTAAATCAATGATAAAATGCTCCTTGATGGCCACGAATTAGCATTCATGACCTAAAGGTCACAGAGTGCTGGCAAATCAGATTTTTCTAATTTTGTATTGTATGTATTTGTCCTTTATAGGGTTAAATGTTAGATTGGTATCTTAAGATTAAATTTCACCATGGATAAAAGAGGCAAATTATTATTATTAAAATGAGGTAAAGATAAATGTTCCTAGATGGTCAAAAAGTTTTCAGATATAATTGCTAAGACATATTGGAGGAATTCATAACAAATATACATAAAATATATATAAAAATTAGACTTTCGATATATTAGATATTATCAAATCCAATGAGCAAAATTAATTAGAACCATTTTACAATGATTTATAAATAAATTCATAATGTATTTCTAGCTGTAATTTTTCTATTGGAATGAATATTTGAGGAATTACATTTTGATTATTTCAGTTTACTTTTCAAGATAATATATATCTTTTATCTGCAGGAGGAGTATAAAAGATGTCCTTGGGGACAAAATCACAGATCAAGAAATTATAACTTTGGCTCGTGCATTTCCAGCTAAATCTAGTGAAACAGATGGCATTAACCTGACACAGCTCAGGTGATAATTAATGTTTTTAGTCTAGCATTCTATTTATTTCTAAATTGAAAATGAAATCCTTACTTAGATTTTATTTGTAATAGCTTAGTATGCCAAAATGTGTTATTAATTATCACTCATAATTATATATGCTTGTTAAGAAGGAAAATATTGAAACAAATTCTGAATGATGAAATAATTAATGCTGAATTAACTTTCAAAATGGTTTGTTTTTTTAGTTTGAAATTAAATTGAGAGAATTAAACATATTTATTTCTAAATGTGGTTTATTGTAATTGGACAAGTTCATCTCATGTACAAAATTTCAGAAGGAATGAGTAAAATAAATTACTAAAAATGCATGATTAATGTGGTAAATTGACAAAATTTTAATAATATGTAATATTATTGTAGTACTTCAGCTCATCTGGTAACTACATAGCATAACTGACAATGTAAAAGATATTCAAGAGGTAGATACAGAATTAGTTTTATTTCTAAGCATAATTCTGTGACATTTGTAGAGTATTAAGAGAAAATATGATTACATAATCAAAGATGCTTCTCCTCTAACCAGCAACCTCACGATTCTATTTAAGGAAATATCCTAGAACTCTGAATATTTATATTGGAGAATTTGAGAGTTTGATATGGGTCACAATTAAAAGTTTTAAAAATCTCAAGAGAGCACAATAAGATGTTTTAAAGTATAAATTTAGATATTTAATTGCAATATTTATAAGTGATAAAGATATTAATTTATAAGAATACTATAAGAACGTTCTTTGTATTTTTGAAATCAATATTTAATATGTATTTTGAAATTAACATTCGTATATCATACTTCCAAGTCTGAAGTACCTACAACTCTTTCTTTCACAGACCTTTAGTACTTGCAGAATTGCAACGTCATCTGTTTGATAAATACGACAGAATGGCGGAAGATCTTCTGAAGAGAGATTTATCTCGATCAGGTTGGCTTACAAAGAAGGAAATCTGGGCTTCATGTCGAGCATGTCATATCCCTTTGCCTCTAGATATCTTGGATGCTGTTGTTGAAAGATTGGATAGAAAACCCAATGATCCAAGCTACTACTCATATTCTCATCTATTACAGTTTTTAGATCCCAAAATTCAACCATCAACAAGCATCTATTCATATGAGGTATGCTATATTTTTTCACCAACCCTATTGCAGCCTTCCAGCCTCTATTATGAATGCAAAAGAATGTTCTGCAGTTTAGAGCCATAGGACTAGCAGCTTTTCCTCTTTTGGGAAAAAGAACATATTTTGCAAAAATTCACTTTTAAGAGAAAAACGATTATTACCAGATAATCTTTTTAAAGTGATGTGATATATGTCTAATGAAAGATGAATGATTCACATTTAATGGTAAATGAAAGCTGTTATAATATGTGCAAAGAATATAGAAAAAATTATTCCCTAACCTGATTAACAAATCAGAGGTCTAAGTATGTTTATCTAAAAATAAGACTCGTATGTAAGACCTATTATACCAAAACCCAAACTTTTTTACCTTAATTTATTATGCTTCTTGGTTTTTACTTTCTAAAAAATCTTTATAGGAAAAAAGGTTTCAGTATTTTCACTTTTATAAAAGTACTTTTTATCATAATAATTATTCCATACATTTAAAAAAATAATGAAATCTATTACTGGAAAGGGGACTGAGAGCAAAAACTAATTTTGGTAATAAATATCTCTATTTAAACTTTAGGAAATATCGAGGAAAATTAGAGGTTATAATGCAGAAAAAATGAAGAAAGATTCAGTAAATTATGCTGAGTTATTGGAATGTCTGGACCTTGAAGAAGAATTTCTTAAGCAGAGTAAATAATCACACGATTCATATAATTTCTCAAAAGAAGATATCAAGGATTCTCAAGTGAAAATATCTTATTAAAGATTATAAAGATAAAATTTAACACACTCAAAGCACCATAGATAATAATTATGCACAATTATTTAATATAAAGATTTTAATTTATTTGGAAGTGAAAATTGCAGGAAGAGACAAACAATTAAAGATTAACATAAAATTTTGCCTAAAAGTTATAAACTTGTATTATTATACAACATAAATAATTTTATAATCACTTAATAATGGAAATCATAAATTAACTTATGTCAAACATATAATAAGTAATATGTTAAAATAATTGTATTATATAATTATAGCAGATATTTAACTCATATGGAAAACTAGTTTATTATAAGACCAAGAATAAATATCATGTAATCACAATAAAATTTATTACTCTGCAATTTGATTTTTGTTTGGCTCCCTCTTTCTTTGATCTGCAATAACTTTTTCCAAATTCTCCAAAGCTCTCTGAAGAATGGATATTTCTTTGCATTTAATATTCTCCACATCATCTTCAAGCAGCTTCCTGTAAGTAGCATGGAGAGATAAGAAAAGATTTTATCTTCAGAATAGTAAACAATTTAAGTCTATATAAACCAGTGCATATCACACTTTTTTCCTGATAGATAATAATTTTTAAGAAAACGGAAACTAAATCAAATTATGAAGAATTCAAAGTAATAATTGATGGAAGATTTAGGTAAAATAATTGAAGTACAGCTTACACCTATTAAAAAAGCCAAGTTCAGTATATGTATGTATATATATTCCTTATAAATTACTTATAAACTTATAAAAGTTGTAAACTTGCATGAGGAGGGATGAGTTTGAAGTAAAAGCTTTTGCTTCAGTAGATAATTTCATGAATCTGTCAGTAATTTCTACAAGCTCTTTCTCACTTTTCTCAATTTCTTTCTGAAGCCCAACACATGTTAGTTCCAAGTTCCTGATTTTTTTGGTCATATTCTTCCGATCCTTAATTCAAGAATAACATCTTTATTAAAATAATCTAAATGATTTTGTTACCTCTCACGAATCCCTTGAAAATCAATTTCATTCTTTATGAAAGTTATGCCAAAGTCAAAGACTCACATAATGAAGTGGCCCTTGTTTAAAGCACTGGGCAAGATCTGCCATTCTTTTTTCATAAAATTTCCTATAGGAAAAAATCAGTATTCTCTTTTACAATCTAACAGTAATATGAATGATTTCAGTGGGAATGAATAATATCATAATCAATATAACAATCATTAACTAAAATATTCTCTCTACTCACAAGCTTTCAATTTGGTTATCTCTTTCAATTTGAAGCTTATCTTGAATTTTCTTAACTTCACTTCGAGATGCCTGTGTTACTTCTAGTTCTACATCATATGTTTCCTTTAATTCTTTTACCCGAAATTCTTCCAGTTTCAATTTCTCTACAATAAAAGCAATAAGGAGAGGAAGGGTTCTCAATCGGCACATCTGGGTTCAAGTCCCAGTCATATCGCTTTTTTCATATGTTTAACTTTTTGATACAAGCAATTTTTCAATAGGGATATTTTTTACATGAATGAGACTTCTAAGGAGGTAGAGAAATTCTAATTATAAATTTGACTTGTTTAAATACACAAATTGAATAAAAGAAAGTCTAATGGAGGCATAACAAAAAATAATCCTCGATTAGGGGCAGTTATAAGGATATGATAAATTTATATTTAACACCATATGATCTTAGAAGTAAAATTTCAGATACATGGCCTAATTAGTTTTAATTTATTAATATACAAAGAGTTAAGTTATTACCTGATAGTGCTGTATTTTTAGCTCTTCGATCTTGCAATTCCGCAGTTTTTTCTTGTAAATTGTTCTTCAATCTTGCATGTCGTTCCTTAAGTTCTTTCAACTTAGTGTGCTGAAAATGATTTTCTCCTACAGATTGTAATACTGTCCAATTCAGGATGGAAAGTTTATAAAAGGTACGCTAACCTGAGAGGATGTTTCCTTTTGTACTTCCAACATTGCATTTTCTAAAGAGTCCACTTTGAAGGACATATCTACGAACTCCTCTTGGAAATCCATCATTTCAATCAGAAGTTACGGCTGTGCTTGTTTGAAATTTGCAAGCGTCGATACAATAAAAGACAGTCGATACAGGATAAATCCAAGACGCCGAGTTGTTTTTATTAGAGACTTATTTTGGAAAATGTGATACATTGTTGTCGAAATTTTTACTTTGAAGTTTATTTGGTGAATAAATTAAATCGTAATAGCTCCTAAATATCTCAGAGAGTAGTCACTAAGCAATGTGTCATTGAGTTAGTAGGATATTCCACTAAATGGAAAAAAACTATAATAATGGGTCGTGCGATCAGAAGTCAATTCTTACGGAAACTATTTCGTTTCCCTTTGGAAAAGAATATTAATTATAAGCTTTATCAATAACAATATATCATACTAATCGACCATAATAGAAACGAATGAAAAGTAACATGTTCTTTCGACTGCACCAAAATCGTTCCTTTAAGTCTTTCGCAAGTTAATACTGTATCTTACACTGAAAGAAATACGCAAACATATTTATTTTTTCCTTAAAATTATAGGAACAAAATTCTTTCTTGCATTGTTCTTTATATCTTCGGGATGCGTTAAGCTGTCATTAACCTACTTCTCGAGGATCTTACTAAAAACTAATTTAAGTAATACGTCACCTCCGAAAATTTTTAATTGTGCGGTCCAATTCATACATCACCTAGAACTCTTTTGTTTCTCACTCCACCCAAAACTTGTAGCGAGAGAAATCAAGATGCTCTTATTTTCATTTACAAGTTGTTCTTATACGAAATATTGAATAGAACCTTAGTTTTTGACTTTATAATACATATAATTTTTAGATATATATAATATTAATCCTTGAAGAAAGCACACCATTAATTTTCACTTTTAGGACATGGTTAGTTGGATGTTTTTCATACCAGCAAAGTGGAGTACCTCTAGTACCATACACTTAAACTTGGCAGGTAGACGAGGATGGTCAACCTTATCAAATGCCTCACTAAAATCTGTGTACAGAGCATCTTACTGGAACATCTGTGTGAACAGAGGAAAGGGTAAAAGTTCGGAATATGAGTAGATTGGTGACTGTGGAACTATCTTCAAGAAACCAAGTACTCCTAAATGATAGGGAAATCAAATTAGGACCACATTATTCTTTTTAATATGAATACCATTATGGTATTGAATATGGAAATTTAGGGTTTGCCAATAAATTATTTTTTTGGATAATTTTTGGGACTCCAGCAACATATTTTATGGTTTAAATTAGTTTCACCTTTGTTATGGTCATATTCCTGATTTTAATTATAATCATATTAGAATAATCTCATCCAATAGTAATCAATATTACTCACACAAATTTATCCTACAAACTAGTTCGATTTTTACCATTCTATACATTCAGATATGAAATAGATTAATATTTTCCATTGATGTTCCAAAAGAGAAACCTCATTGATTCTGGAACAAGAAAACAAATTTTCACTCAGAATGAACTAGAAGCAAAAGAGATAAATATTTCTGTAGACCTAAAAACTGATTTACGCATGAGTTTGACTATTCCCATCCTCTTTTACACTGTTGGATGAAGTAGGAATTTAAAATAATATATTAATATAGAGAATTAATTATTTATTTCCCCCATAAAATGAATTTCTGATAATAAAATTATTAATATTTCTTTCTTGCAAGCTTTATGATAAACTGAATCCTTTAATTAATCGAGTATATAGAAAACTTCAGAGGAATCACAAAGCTTCAAGCTTTGATCTCATAATTCTGAAAGAAAAACAAATATGAATTTAAAATAATATGTTGCAATAAAAGAAAAATAAATAAAAATTCAAGCTCATCAGTAATGAGCTCTTCTTATAAATTCAATTTTTTTATAATGATTGTAATACATTATACTGTACTTGAAATACCATAAGAAAATCAAAGCGATGTAAAAATAAAATTAAAAACCAAACCCTTCATTTAAGTCTAGGTCCTCTCTAGGTAATATTCTTCTCAAATTGAATAGCTATTAAAGGAATATTGTATGATTATTAATATTTGTTTATGAACATCATATATTTATATATAAGCATACATTAACGTTAATTATATCGAAAATGAGAATCTTCTTCTTTACACTCACTAGCTATCAGTCCATTCAAATTATTTAATACATTTGGTCTTCTTTGTTGAAAAACAGTGGTTGCAATTGTTTCTGGTCAAGAAGATTGGTTGAAAGAACTTAATAATTGTATTCCATATAATAATGTTTTTCAATTCCAATATCAAATGAAGAATTACTGTCCAACCTCATTATTGAAACAAAAATGGATTATTTCATTAAGATAGTTTTATAAACACTGGAATTCAAAATATCCAGAAATAATATATATATTACAAATATAAAGAAAGGGCAAACAACCATCATGTCTTCCGAATCTCCAGAATTGAAGAGATTATTTTTCCTTGAAGGTGATAACCTACTGACAGATTATCTTTTTAAGGGAAAAAGAAATCAACATCAGCCAATCAGAAGACAAATATGTGAAAGCTTTAAAGTTCTCTTATACCACATTATATTAAAATAGAGAGAAGATTAACATGAGATTGAACAATTTTATCCTCTAAAAATTCTCTATTATGCAATTACCTAATTAGAATATTGAATTTTCATACAATCAGTACAAATGATTTTAGTTCAATTTACCATCTTTTAAAAGTATACACCATATTACATACAAATACATGAATAATACCAACATCTTTCTGGGTAAATATAGCATGCTTTTAAGAAGGCACTCATGTCCGAATGATCCTCAGAGCATTATGGTATGTCCTCTAGCTGGATATGTTTGACTGAGATTATTGGACAATATAAACATGCAGAAACTAAAATTCTAAAACTCATATTCTACCAGACTTCAGAAGATATAATAATTGTATTCAATTGCTGTTTCATTATTAAAATTTAATGGCTTTTTATTCCATCAGGAGTAAATTTTATGATCCTAATGAGTCTCATGAAAATTTATTTTTATTTTCAGGTTTTTTATTGGATGAGCATGCCTGAGTGTTAGGGTCTGAGCAGCCATAGTCTACAGGAGTTTACCTTGCTGTACCAGCTAATGGGGTGGAGATGATCTCAATCACCCTGAGGTAATTGGGCATCTCAGACCCAATGCCCAAGGTACGTTTTAGAATTTAGACTAAGATAAGGATTTAGGTTTATCATTATTTTATCTAAATAATAGGAAAACAACCATTGGCTCATTTTGCACGTTTTTGTACCTGGGTATAATCCAATATAAATACAATAAATATAAATAAATAAATAAATAAGAGAGAAACAATAAAGAAGGGAGAATAATATGGGTGGTGAAAGGGTGAGAAAGGGGAATGGGAAAGGAGGGGAGATCAAATTAAATTAGGGGTAACATGTGGGTGGGAGGGGAGAAGAAATGGTAAGGGGTGGTAATATGGAGGGGGAATTGATGTGGAGGGGATGTGAGGGGAGGTGACCTTGGGAGTAGGAGTAGTGAGGAGTGAATTTGGGAGAGGGTAAGTGACCTTGGGAGGAGGTGGATTGAGGAAGGTGATGTTGGGGGAGGTGATATTTGTGGAAGGGGAAGGGGGGAGATGAACTAATATGGGGTAATGCGCATGAGAGGCCTATGGATAGGGGTATGAAGAGGGATTAGAAAATTGTTATATTATATATTAGGAGTAAGAAGGAGGGGAAGCTAGAGCAATGATGCATTTGCAAATTTATTTGATAATTGCTGTAAATATTTTGTTAATTCATTTATTTACATAGTCTATTTTCCCCTAGACTGTCAAATAAGTTTATCAACCACTTCCTTGATGCAATATTTAAAAATTTCATTCAAGAAAATGCAATTTTTTCAAATTTGACTTTGTTTTTCTTTTAGTATTTTGAAAATGAACTACTCAGTCCTTTCTTTTCTTGAACTCATATTTAATTGTTTATCCTTAGCTTTGTTGTTTACTATTTTGACTATTTCTTATAATTTTCTCAATATTACTCATTATTTTATAGATAAGAACAAAAAATATTACATTTACTATATCATGTGATAGATAAAATGACCAAATGAAGATGAGTTTTCTCTTTAATTAAAAAAAATTGTTTGCTACTACTTCTTGCTACAAATTGTGTCATGGGTTGTATGTACTCATTTGAGTTAAATAAGATAACTTCAAAATATCTGCTAGATACCCTGAGTAATCCATACACAAATGGCATCTAGCATTAAAAAAATAACTACTTTGAGCCGATGAGTGTCCTGAATTTGAACATGAACGAAGATAGAAGTTTCAGATTGGACGAGTGTACTTGTCTGGGATAGAAAAAGGAACCACCTTTCAGGATGAGTATACTTGTTTCTTCAGGGAAGTAGTTAAAGATAATGAGACTTGGAATATAATTAGGCTACTTATTAAGATACTATTTATCCTTATCCTTTATTAATCCTTAAAAATGATGACATTGTTCCACATAATTCATTCACCTCAAATGTTTTATTATTAAAGATACAGGTATGCTGCTATATTTAATTGCATATATAGAGATTCTGATAATAAAAATATGATTTTTAGGAGTATACTTTATATATTGATAATATTATATTGATTACATAATTGAAGTGATATAATTATTGATAATGTTGAATATATTCAATATATTATATTGATTACATTGAGAACATTGAGCATAGCAGTATACCTGTACCTTCAATAATGGTATCTTTAATAATGGTATTTTGAATAATAATAGTAATAAATAGTTTTCAGGATTGTATTTGAAATACATTAAGAATATTATTTCTCTATAACCATTATATAATCTATTGTTAAACTGCTAATTATTGGAGATTTAATCAAAGGACTTTCAAGAACTAACACTTCTCTACCATTAACAGGTGATTGTGTGCAATAGTAGTCTACTGTGCATTAGAAATGATGTTTAGGAAAATAAGGAAGTTTTGTAATCGAGTCATTTGAGGTTGTTACAAATGATTATTAAAAATAATAGCAAATATAAATAAATTTTAATGTAATTCTTCAATATTCATAACTAATTATTTTTACTGTACAAGGAAAATGAAATTATACAAAAGTAGATAACTTATTTAAATCGTTTTTAATAATTATAATTTTTAAAAGTTGTGTAGCCTTAAATGAACTACAGCCATATATCTACCTAATAATAGTCATATTTTTAGCTTTTTAGTTGAAATATTAATTTAAATTTCAAGATGTTGGAAATTTTGGATAATCTTATTCCGAATATGATCATAATTTTATTAAGGATGAATGTCCAACCAACTTATTTTCAACTTGACCTTTAGAAAATAATGCTGTTGAACCTTTTACATAACTTTTGTACATAATTAATTTGAATTCATTAAATTCATCAGTTTTACAATGAGTTACCTTAATATGATTATTTGTACAATACAATATTATTTTTAGAAGCATTCCTTTGCATACTTGAGCTAAATTTGTTAGAGATACCTCTTTTAATAGTTTTGCCAAGAGCAATTAGATGAAATTTATATGTAATTAAAGTAAAATAACTATAAAATCAATACTTTATGTGCCTATAATGACATTGAGGGGGTTCTCCCCTTCCTCCTTTACTATTTTCCACAATCCTATACTAGCACCCAAACAGCGCATTACTATTTAAAATCTACAGAAAAACAACTTTGTGCACCAGAACTGTTAATATTGTCAGTGGATACTAATTTTTATTAGCTTCATACTATTTCAATAAACTAATACTTTGACTATCTAAATTTTTAAAATTCATCATCATTTACATATATAATAAAATTCTCTATTTATTTTGAAAAATTTATAACATTTCAAAGATTTTTGCTTGCATTAAAATTCTTTTCTTCATTTTTGCCTATTTTCTGTATTAACCTAGATATCTTCACGATCTATAAAAGGGCCTTTATCAAAGCTGTCTTTCAATAAAGTTTGAATATAACTTCCTTTCTCTTTACTCTTTTGTTTACCTATTTCGTTGTGGATTATTTCATAGGTGGAATGTAATTAGGGTTAGTAATATTACATATCCTTTTCTTGTTTGTTCTATACTTGTTTCTTTTCTAGACAATCTTCTAATACCCTAAGTTTCTCTTCAATATTGAGGAATTCTGAGCAATGGATTCAAAATCAGGTAAGGTAAGTGATGGTAAGTTAATACATAAAGTACCACACACACACAAGTACTTAAAAAAGATTATTACCCCTCTGCCCATTCACTCCTCTATTTTCTTCAACTATATAACCTCCCTAAGTTTCATTGTGAACCTTTCCTGCATACATTTTGAAACCTCCCCCAATTTTCCCTGCAACTCTCCTTTCCTCTTTTCTGCTCTATTTTTCTACTCTTTCATTTTCTTCCTCTTTTTCATACACTATACTTCATTCTTTAACCTCCCCTCTCCAATCCCCTCTTCATTTTCATCCCCATTCCTTCTCCTGTCTCCCCCCTCTCTCCCCCCCAATAAGGTAAAGGTATACCCTTTAAGGTAAAGGTTTACCCTTTACCTTATTCCCTCCTCCCTATACCCTTTCTTACCCCCATCCCTGTACATATCCCTCCCCCCTAACCCGCCCACCCCTTACCCTATACCTATTTCCCCCTTCCTTTCACCCACCCTATACCTTTTTTCCCCACCCTATACCTTCTTCCCCTACCCTGTCTGTTCATCCCCCATCTCTTTCTTCTTTTACTATAAGCCTTCCTCACCCACTTCCTTTCACTATCCCGCTATTCTTTACTACTTTACCCCTTTCTCTCATCCAATAGTAATTAACATATTTTCGTAGATCTTGTTCTTCTACTCTTCCATTTTATTCCACCATATCTCCCATAGAAATTCCACAGTACATCATTAATCCCCTCTCATTTTACACATCAATATCCCCATACATCTCTTACTATCGGACTTAATTCCTTGTCCTTCCCCACACACACCCACTCCAGCGCACACAAAAGATTACGCACCCACGTATGCACACGCGAACGCATGAATACCGGTGTGAATATTTCAGTGTGACAGCACAAATGCATCACTCGTTTCATTTAAAAGCACAAAACATGTACAAGATAATCTCTTCGGTTAGCAGATATTCAAAGATGTTTGTTTCTTCTACTGATACGTAAAATATTATCCTAAAAATGTGGGATATTATCGAATAATAGTTTATTTATAGACGGACCATAGCTTTTTTCTACAGCAAATATGCTTACACCTTCTTTTTCAGCTAACAGTTAATTCTTAAGGGACAAAATTATTTTTAATTATCTTTATATGCTCCCAAACAAACCCCTACACATAACTCAATACAGACCTAATAATCATGATAACACACTTCTCGTCGCGACGCGGAATAAACAACTTCGCAATCTGCAAGAGTGGCGTACACGAGAGATGGGAGTGACCATTGGTGGAGGAAATGGTACGTGTTGCGAAGTACGAATGATAAGTGGATGTTCTCCGCTTGGTCAGCGTGGGGCACGACTTCCATAAATGCGATTTTTTCCTCTCTCGAGATAAATGGTATCGGATGCTGAGTGGGCGTGTCCATGATCTTGAGAGGGTGGATAAGGAAGAGTAGGTGTCTACCTCTTTGAGTATCCTGGGCGTGACTTTTGGAGCTGGGAGTGTCCGACCTGTTTTTCCACGCCTCTCTCTATCCATCGGTCGCATAAAGATCTCAAGACGATGCACGCCCATAGTTGAAGGCGGTCAGATGTTGCGATCTTTGACCGATCGGATGGATTCTTCGTCTGCTTGAATACTCTACCATTTTTCAACGTAATGGTAGATTTGAATCCATTTTACGTTATGGAACAGGGATTACTTTCTTTGATAAATTGGTGCAGGGTGCGGAATTGACCATAGTAAACTAGAAACACTGTTCGATTAATGGTCATGGTAGACTTGCAGACTTCCCGATTTTCGTGTTTCAATCAAGTCAATCAACCATTTCCTCTAACCAAATGGTGCCATTATTACATGCAAAAGCTTGGGAATTATGAGTTCGGTGTCGTAGCCAACCAGTGATCACCCTTCTAATATTCTCTTATAGTCTTGATAAGATAGTAGTGCCAAACATTAGAAGTGGCCAGCTTTTAAGTTGAAAAGTCGATTTTATATACACAAAACTGTCGCGATCGACTTGATGCCATGGGGGTAGCATAGCATAAGGGGTGTGAGGATTTGTGAAATACATATTGTTTGTACGTTGTTACAGCACGAAGTGCTTTCCAGATAGATTTTATAACTTGTTTGCCACCCTTGCCAACCATGACGTGAAATTCATTAAAATAATAACTAGGTAAGTACACAAATTTAACAAGAAGATAAGTCTATCCGGTACAATTAGAAACTTTAGAGGTGTGAGATTCATCTTCTTCAGCGTACTGAATGTAGTATTTAAGTAAAAGAAATATAAAGAAGACTTATGCAAATCGTATGAATTAAAAATCAAAAGAATCACAAAAATTTCTTAATTCAACTGTTATACGAGATCCATCCAATAAAATTTATGTAAGAATTATTAAAAATGCAACAGCTTGCGATCATGGATAGAACTTTTAGCGTCAATTAAAGATGCCAGTTATAAATCGAAAGATAAAATGATAATGGTAAAAATGTATCGATTTATGTAGTTCGGATTTCATGTGAAATTAATGTTGAGAAAGGTTTAGTTTCCCAGTAATGTGCAGATTCTATCATCAACAGTGGATAGAGCGTGATGGAGTTTTTTAAATCTTAAAATGAATAGAATAATTTGTATCATCACATGAAAACCCCATTAGGTCTAGGAAAGCGTTCTTCGGGGTTAGCTTACGTCGCGGATATAGCTTTCTTACAAATGTGCCTTATTGCAACTAAAACTATAACCCTATAGCTTGTTAAAAGCATCTTCAACAACGGATGAAACCATTACCCTTTGTGGCATGAGATGAAGTCACCTCGAGGCACATACGTAATCGTTGTAACCATAAACAAATCCCCAGCTACAGAAACGCAAACAGAGCTCCCGGCGCGTCATGGACACCGTGTTGTTAATGTATTAAACAGCACGTAATTTCCACTCGAACGAGCTTTTATCTCGTTCCGGAATGATAAAACAGTCGCGGAGTGATAATAATTTTTGAAATCAGGTTCAGTTCTCGTTTGTTATGGCTGGAGAGGGCATCATGGCCACGAGCGCAGCTGCAAGTTCAGTTCGCAAGTTCTCGAATGAAGCCCGGACCACCCGGGAGGAAAGACAGCGGGTGTTTTACCACATACGAGCTTATTATTTTCTGCTCCAGGGACATATGTCCTACTCCAAGGTAAAATGCCTCTACGGGATGTTAAGTAGGCACGTGGACTACACTAGGACCTAGCTCACGTTTCTGCGAATTAGTCTTGTAAAACATGTTTCTAAATGTGTAATTATAGGACAGTCGTGGAGCTTCAATTGATAGTTCGTATTCATTGGTAGTTTCAGATAAAGAATTGCTGATTCAGTTCGGTTGGATCACGCCGAGTCTTCCATTATAAATCTCAATACATCCTATTATTATTTTCAACGAAGCTAAACATTGCACTGAAATATTCATAAAATTGTTGAACTTAACATAGCAAAGGTGAACTAGATCAATTTGGTACCTTCTCAAGATATCATCTCATGATATTATTTAAGACGCCTACGGTTTCAATTTATTAATAATATACTTAAAATACATTGTAGATAACTTAATTACATTAAAACGTATGGCAATATGAATACTAACAATAAAATTAGAATTACTGGTATTTATCTTCGTCATTCATGGAATACAACACAAATATTATAATAAGGAGACGAATGTAAGAAAAAAAAGTATATTCGCTCAAACAATCGAGATAATTCACATTAAAATCTCATTAAATTGGTTATGTAATGAAAATGATACTCGTATCCAGGAATTGACGTGGTATCCCATTTCTATCCTACATCATATTTATTCCTTATTGTTTACAGCCTTACCTTGTTATTCCGTTATATCCATATGGAGAATTTCAAATGGTGCATTATTCACCAATTAAACCTGTTGATGGTGTAATAGTTTGCATAATTGTCTTCAAAGAAGTTAATCCGTGTTCCATTCCGTTACAACGCACAATTTCCTTCATTCGTTCTCTTGTTTGTTGATATAATGAAATTTTCTAACTTTTGAAAGCACTTTAATCACTCATACCTTTTTCATTTTCTCCTGTTCTTCTCCATATCTGGAATCGCAATGCTCAAGAGAAAACACTTGGCAGTAAGTTGTTTTCTCCTATGAGAAAGTCTCTGACGTAGGGATTCCATATTGCCACCGTATGAATTCTTAAAGATTTGACAAAGGAAAATTTTCATGGCAAATATCGGCCTGTTGGTCTAGGGGTATGATTCTCGCTTTGGGTGCGAGAGGTCCCGGGTTCAAATCCCGGACAGGCCCGTATATTTTAGCCCTCGGAAGCATAGAGGATACATTTTTGCAATATCAATCTGAATGAAAATGTTTTTCCAATCACTAAGATGAAAGAGGAATAATAGGTATTCTTGGCTCTTCATACTTTTCAACTTGATTATTCCATAAAGTAACGTTTTGTGTTTGTGGAAATTCCTTTCATGATCTCTGCTTACGATTTCGAAAATATTTCTTCCCATGTTAGTTGTTAGTTCGGCAAAAAAAGGAAACTACTGGACAGAATTTCTTATTGCCGATTTTTACATCATATTCAGCATTATTTTCATATTCAGTATCGTTTTTTTTATAACTTGACATTGATATACGTTTACAGTGCAGTTTACTATGTTTAAATGTCAAATTTTTTTAATGTCAAAACTAACCACGTTAGTTTAATTTAATTTTATTAAATTTAAATTTATTATTTAAGGAAGTATATTAAACAGTTAAAACATTATTTGCGAGTACTCGTATGGAAGAGTATCCAGAAAGATTGATCTTAAAATACAAAAATTTAAAATACACATAATATAAAAACAAAATAAATAAATTATTAATGATCGCATTGGGGTTGAATAAACCTTATGATACTATACCAGTCTCGTGGTTCTTTCTTACGTATACGCTACAATTTAATGTTCAGTTTATATTTCATATGAAATATTTAAAAAATGGCGTATCGTAACTAAGGGGTATGTCTAATAATTTATGAACATATTCATTTCGAAATAACCCATCCATTGTTTCGCTTAACAATGTGGGTCGCCATTTTGATATAATTACCGATCATCGTGCTTAAATGTAGTGCTTTTTTCTGTGTTAAAAGGAGCTAAATGGAAAAGTAAGGTACATGAGGGGGTGATGGGGGATGAGGTACGATGGTGGGGGAAATATGAGATTGAATCGGACTGCGTCTCCCGCAGTGTCTTTGTTAAGGTCATGCGTCTGTCGGACTTAGTCTTAGTGATGCTTTTTAGAGGCGGAATGGGTAAGGCGGTACAATGACGGGAAGGTCAAAGGGATCGCAGCAATTGGCGGATACAGATAGGGAATAATCGACAGATTTAGTCATCCAGAAGCTATGCAAGATTCGGTAAACATACGCCCCATACACGTTCACTCATCGGTGAAGATAGGAAATTCGATAAAACTTATATTCTGTAAAAGTTTTACGTAAAAAATTTCAGGATCTCTTTGCAACGTATTAGATTCACTTACGTAATACATTTCCCGTAAATTTGGTTGAAATGTCGAATAATCAATTACTTAAAATGTTTGGATTAAATGTTTTAAGCGGTTGGTTCATCCATTCAGAAAATATATGTAAAATAGTTAAGAATATATTTATATATACTCATGGAATATTTATTTACATTTACATAAATACCCCGCAAACCGCCTTAAGGCGTATGGCAGGGGGTGACAATACACCAATCTCTCTAACTATTTATCTATCCTATTTATTCTTCTAACACTATCCGGGAAAAAAGAGCGATGATAACTTTCCGTACGCGCGATAATCTCACGTAAATCCTTTGATTTTTGATTCCGAAAATTACGATCGCTAATTATGGGAATTATGATGTCGCGTATCTCGTTGTATAAATCACCGTTTCTAAATTTTTCAAAAAGTTTTAATATATATTCATTCCGTCTTTCCTCAAGATATGTAAATGTACTTTGTATTGATATTGTAGCGTCAACACGGTAATATTATCTAATTTTTTAAAATATTCTCTCAATTCTTCAAATTTAACAACGACAAAAATAGTAATCATGAAACTTATACTTTGTTTCAAATTAAAAGCCGATAAAACAACGTTTTCCCAAATTTTTTAGATTATTCATATGAGAAAAAGGAACGACTGAAAAGGATTAGCTGGTTAAAGGATACGCTGGTGTTCTAAACCATTAAAATTTGTAGATATAAATATACAAAGATAATACGAAATAATAACGAATTTACCAATATTGGGAAGAGATTTCCTTTAGATATAACAAAATAATACACCGCCTATCTAGATGAGATACGTTTCAGTGATGATAATCAGATTTAATTCAATTAGAAACGAATAAAATTCGCAAAATTACTTACTTTTCACCACCATCCTCACCTCAGCAAGCAGTAAATGTTGACATAAGCATCAGATGTGTGAACAGATGGGGTCGCACATAAATTTGAGGATGAGCTGCATCGAAGCGGCAAACTCTTGAAAAAGAGGATATAGGGTACACTGGAGCTGCATATTAGACCCTTAAGAAAAGGTGGATATCCTGGAAAGAAAAGAGATGGGCTTAAATTTTTTGCCTAGGTTAAACAGAAAGGCACTGCAAAAAATAGTCTATACTTTAATCTCTCATTCATGAAAAGCTTAGCACAAAAGAGGTTTATTTTTATATATGGCTATCAGTAAACACAGCCTTGTAGAAAGGGACAAAGCATTCAGTTGTATTCCTATCCGAGTGTGGTATTCTATATATTTCGACTAATGAACAGAAGTTATCCTATCCTATCAGTAGCTATGCGTATGCGATAAATAAAATTATCGAGCGCAAGATTAGTGACAAAAATATGAAAAAAGAATCTATTAAGAGCACTTTACTTATTTGAGCAAAGTTAATAAAATATTTTAAATTAATTCCGTGGATACAGTTATAAATAACACGGTAGAAAATAATGAAGCATAATGCAAAGATACGCTGAATCGATTTTCAAAGCAATATCAATATTTGAAAACGTTTGAACAAGTTTCATTTGAGGGCATAGATACCTCTTATGAAAGTTTCAATTCGCATTATGTATACAACGATTGAAAATGAAAGTTTTACGAAAATCACCTCTTTGCTTACTACCAAAAATATCGCTGAAATCACAGAATAATACTATATGATACTGGATGAAAAATCTGTACTGAGAAATTGTAATTCAATATTCCTCCTTTATTTATATGGACTATAAAGAGAATTATTAAAAGATGGCATTATTACTTATAAATGATGTGTGAATGCGGCAACAGAAATCTATTAATATTCGCAGGAAAATTGATTTTGAAACACCTATCATTTTCTTTTGCCAAAATGATCATTTTTTTTCAAATTTAAAACTTCCATATAAGGATAATGATCCCTCATTTTCCACTGCATTGACTTCCCGCCATGGAGCACAGCACCATGTTTTCACTAAACTCCATCCCTGTATTCCTCCCGCTGTTCCGGCAACCGTCTTCTCCACCAGCCGGCACTTCTTCGGCAACCCCCGCAGATCCCCTCCTACCGCCGACAAAAGAGAAACTGAATCTTCAATTAACACTTGGCGAGGTCTGAAAAACTCAGCGGGACGCCAAGATGGCGGGGAAAATACAAAATGGCCGCTGGGGACTTAGACATTGTCGACGAATAAAAGGTCCGGGGAAGTTTTTTCTCTCTCTGTATTTCTCATCCCCAAATATCCCACAGAAGCGCACTGAAAGAAAAAAACTAAGAGGATGGTGGGCTTAACAAATGCTACGGCGGCTTCAGCGGCTTTCCCGTACCAAATCTCCTCGAATCGGTTTCTTTCGATTCTTTTTCCATCTATTCGACCTTTATGTGCTTCGACGGCCATCTTCTTTGACGCGCCGCTCGCTTTTGGGTTATTGAGACTCTGCACCTAAGGCAGCGGTGTTTCCAAAATTTAGTCTTCCTTAAGATTCTTAAAGACGTGATCGAAGCTCGATTTATACAATACCCTTTCCTTTAATCGTTAAATCTTAATATAACAATCTAGATAATAACAAACTCAACCAGTTTGAATTTCATCGCTAATTTCTTAAATGTATCGTATCCATGAGGTTTCCATTATTAAAAATACGTAAAGTATTTATCCTCTATTAAAAACTGAAAAAAATTAATGCATTATCCATTACACTCAAATTGTTATCAATCAACCATCAATTTATTTTTATTATACAGAGGAGAATGAAAATTCTGCGTCCAAAATGAATTATAGACGAAATTCTGATATTTATGTACGTACTTCATTCTCTTTAATGTCCTAATTGCAGGAACCAATATATCCCTGAATGGATGACTGACATAACTACATATATGAGAAATTGAATCTATGCTATATTATGTTCCATCTCTTAAAGCTATTTTAATTTTTCTCTTCCAAGCCTCCCATTGCCACATCACCCTAAAAATTTGTTGATCTCTCCGTTCCATGTACTTAAGTTCGCACAGTAATCGAAATCACGCAATTTTATACAATAAAACAATAACTTATATTATGCATATATTGCACATTTTTTGTAAATATATGAGATTCATATTTGATCACTAAATATTAGTCGAAACTTCGGTATCATCATCCCCATATCTGTATCCATCCTCACTCAATCTCACTCTTCTTCGAATTTTTTCATCCCAACCGTCCTTTATTTCCATCTCTTCATTTAGAATCTCGATTCCCTGCGGAGATCGACCCTGGGAATAGTTCGAAAGAGTCAAAGAATCGAATCGCGCTTTGAAAAAACAGTGCTACTTTTTTTATTAGTTCCTTTGGAGAGTTCACGCAGGGAATGCCCAGCACGTCTCACGCTGGGAAGCACGAGGAAGGTAAAGACCGCGTCGATTATAATTTCTCGTGCTGGGTTTCTTTATAATTCCGCGGAATTGAATGGAAACAAGGCGCGGGAAAAGCGGCGGGAAGTTTTACTACGCATCCTTGTATCCTTTTCTGAGGATGAATAGGAATCGAAGGCGGTGTGGGAAACGGGCTTCAATTGTTTAGCGTCGCTTGGCCATTGGATCGCGAAGCGGGGCGTCCGTAATGTAGTCGCACGTTCCCATTTGACTTTGGGGCATTTCTTTTATCGCTTTTAACGAGTTGTTACGTACATCACGTGACTCCGTTCCGTATTAATGTTTGGAATGACTCATTGAATCATCTGCTCGGAGTCAAAATCATGACCATATGCCCAGTTTTATTAAGATTATCGTTATGTATCTAAATCTCCATATTGAATGTAATAGAAATAATTATATAACTGATACTTCCTAATCATTTCATTCGCAAAGATTTGCAAATCCATCTCAGCAGGTTTGATATGTTACGCAAAAATCATTAGCTATGTTCATTTCGTAAATTTTGCTCTCGCAATGTGAGATGTAAGTAAGTGAGTGAGTTAAAAATAATAATTACGATTCATTAGAATAAATATCGATAATTGATCGGCTAATGAATGGCTTAAATTTAGACATTAATTAAAGATTATAGAAATTTCGATGATTAAATCTGTGCTAAAGTAAATAAATTGTTTTCATTTTAACTCTTGCGATGACTTAGACAGGAAGAGGCTTTTGTGCTATCGCAGAAGCCGTAAAAAAAGATAATCGACTTTTTCCACAAAAATTTAACGGGCCTGTCCGGGATTTGAACCCGGGACCTCTCGCACCCAAAGCGAGAATCATACCCCTAGACCAACAGGCCGCTTGTTAACTTCATAATGTTTTCTCTTTAAGTGGAAAGAATCCATACGGTGCTAATTTAGATGCTACGTCAGCGAGTTTCTCGTAACGGAGAAAACAACTCAGCTGTGTCGTACTTCCTCCTCAACACCTCCCGGAATAGTACGGAAATGAAAGTTTGTAATGTTCCTGTACTTAACACTTGAAATTTATAATATTCATGTGACGACTAATTCGGATAATATTACATCTGATACCTCACAGAAAAAAGAAACTGCACACCATGTTAAGAAGCCGCAATTATGTTAAAATACTCAAAATAGTTGTGCGTCTGCTGGGAATCGAACACGGATCAACTGCTTGGAAGTCGACTTTGCTGACCATTACACTATCGGCGCTTAAATTATAAGACGCAATAAATCCGTAAATTGTACACACACACATTTGTACATCATCTATATCATTCTTAGAAGTATTTGATACTAAAATTCTAACGAAAGAAACATATTGAAGAAGGTAACGTGGGAAAGACAAATCGCCTCGAATTTCGATTCACTATTTTTTTAAAACTCCGAGAACTTTGAGAAGATAAAAGAAGATAGGATTGCTTTAAAATTTAAACGAGTTTGATCAACGAACCGAATGAAAAAGAGAAATAAATTGGAATTAAGTGGAAACGAAGGGGATTTAAACAGTCATCATCACCTTTCAGAAGTTCGAAAAACCACAACAAACGTGAATGAGCTAAGAGATGGCTTTTTACCAGATAAGACATTTAAAAAGAACGATTTCCGTTTCTCTACAAATGGGCGCCTTAAAGAAACATAAAGACTTAGGATTGGTCTCGGTGTTTTTGTTTGGGGTGAACGATTTGTCGATTTGGTTTATTTCCCGAGGGAAAAAGACTTTGCGATGGAACTGTAATTGGCTTGGTAATGGGAGTTGAAAGTATTTCAGAGACCGGAAATGGGATAGTGATAACCTTAATGCGAAAGAAGACTTTATCTATTTTAATGTAGAAATTCGTATTCCAATCAGCATTATAAACAATATACATTCCCCTTAGGACTTTATGGATTAATAAGATTAATATGGATGATTATTGATAAATCTATTTCTAATCAATATTATAAGACGTAACCTCTTACTAGGAATGCGTTTGTATGTAAATCTTACGCAACGATGTCAATTTCCGAGCTGGATTTATGAAGGTGACACGAATACGTACCAAAACAAAATTTCAAACCCACAGAAAAATAGCTTGGTATATTACAAAAAAATAATTTACCTACATACTTGTATATGCGAAATGTTATACCTTAATTCAAATTATCGAGTAGGTAAATTCGTTGAGTATGTAATGAGGAAATGTTTGTCCTTTTTGTAATATTCCTTTAATAGCTTATCAAAGGTGACTTAAGATATTAGCTATGGTTAATCGTCTTAAAATTATCTCAGATGCTGCATTTAAATGGTACTTTTAAATTTCTTTTAGGACTTAAATTCAAAAGCAATGAGTTACCAAGAATCCCCCTAATATAAATTTTCTAGCTTCTTGTCCTTACACAGAGAATAATAAAGTCTTACAGGATTATATAATGCATTGTTTCTTAATGTAACATCAGCTTATACTCTGGAATTCATTTCATCAGAGAAGTTATTAATAGCTTAAATAAAAGAAACTAATGTAAGAGCGGCGATGTTAATACACCAATGCGGTTTATGACTTCTATAGTACTACCAAAAGATCACTAGAGATGCCTATTCTTTAATTACAGAACTAAAAAGAAAACAAAAAACCGTGGGGTGGTTTCCAGCCGAAAATTCTCCTTGGAAAAGTGACTTAAGATGAGCTCTATTATTCAGTCCGCCTTCAACAGTTCGACTGCCCTTAACAACCAATCGCTGACTTCTCAAATTTGACAGTGAAAGGAACTCCATCCGAAAGCAATTCGTTTATTTGTGATCCAAAATTCGACGTGAAATTAAACACTTTGTGATGAAACGGCTCTTCACGGTGAGTGTACGAATCCAACGCGATCTTTTAATTGTGCGAGTTAATAGCTGCGATCCTTTGATACGCCCGACCGCCGTACTTTTTTTTCCTCCACGCTTCATTGAACAGAGATGGGTGAATGGATTGCTCTCTCTCTCTCGAGAAGATACCGGTGTAAACTGCAAATAAAGATTGGTACTTCAAATTCTTTCAATTGTAAACTCATCGAATTGACATTAACGGATATTTGAAAGTATTTTAGCTCGCTGTATTTAAACAACGCTCTGTTGAGTGATAGTATTCATACTCTCATGCAAGCAGTCAATCCGTTCGATTCTTTGCCAATGCATAGTACTATTTCCTTTCAGTTTCTATGTAAACGTAAAATATAATTAATTCACGTAAAGAATACTACATTCACATCAGGACATTCGATCTCTTTTATTCTATAAGGTAGGTAAAAATGTTACCGGAATTTTATTCTATGATGTTTATTTTTTTTAATATAAAATAAATCACGATCTTAATCATTAAAAGAATTTCCATCGTATTCAAGTTTTTTCTGACATCGAGTAGTATTTCGCGTTGAGTAGTATTTTGGAGTTGAGAAATTTTTTCAAAGCATTTCACTGAGGCAATTGGTTTACTAAGAGAAAAACAGAAGGTAGTCGGATGGGGTGGACTATACGGTGGATGTGGAAGCCAAACACAAGCAGTTTTTCGAATCTGCGTAACAAGACCGGGCGCTATCGTGTATGAAACTCACGCTTTTCAGTTGCGGACCTTTTGAGCGAATAGCTTCAGTAAATACTTTGGAGCTAAAATGGAGCTGAAAAAATTGGACTTGAGTATTGAAGGTCACATTCTGTGTAAGCAGCTCCCAACTCAAAGGAAAGTGTAAATACCAGAGAATACTCCGCATTACTTTTCTGTTATGGAACTCTGAATTGGAAATGTCCTTGGGTGTTTGACCGACATCCGCCCATGACCTTCCGAGGGCTACGTTTACATAGAGAAACGATTTCTTATCTCCGGTAATAACGGTGACTAATCCACACTACGTGCACTTCTTGGAGAAAAGGTAAGTCAACTTGGCGGAGATAATCTCTTTCGTATAGATAGATAGATCGTACCACTTCGCTCATGGCAAGTCAGCAAAAACAAAAACTAGCACCGCTAGATGGTGCACCGATGTCAATTGGTCACAATCCAGACGCCAAAACTTTGTCAGCTAATATAGCAGGTTTCAAGAAATAATATTATAGATTGTTAGTCTCAAACGCTTCTTTTAACTCACCGAAGCCAAAATGTTTTGCACATTCTTGAAAATTCCGGAGACTTTAGCTCCAACTATAATCTACGTAAATAATTCTTTAAATATCTTAAAGGAAACTTCTCGTCTCTCGAAGAATTAAGCGGCCGCTGAGTTGTTCTCTCACAAAACAAACTCGCATACTTAGTAGTAAACGAGCAATACATGAATTCTTTCGCATTTGAGAAAAGAGAAAACTTTAAGGAAAATAAGAGCAAAGCTTAAAATTAGATGCTGGTTGGTCAAGAGATACAAGACCACTGGTTTTAGTCTCGAACAAGTAGTAGAACCAAGGAATACCAAATCCTATCGATTGCGAGTGAGTGATTCGATTCTTAGCATCATTTTGTTTGTCAATAAATTGATATCAACTTTTCACAATCCAAATTCAATATATCATCATTAAAGGCATCAATTATTTTATAATTGACTACTCGTCTCAGGAGAAGGACGCAACTGATTACTTTTCACTCGCTGTGAAAGTCTCGTTGACGTAGCAAAGCCAAATATGGAAGCAAATGGAGTATTTGTCATAAATAATTAAGAAATATATTCAAGTGGCCTGTTGGTCTAGGGGTATGATTCTCGCTTTGGGTGCGAGAGGTCCCGGGTTCAAATCCCGGACAGGCCCTCATTTTTTACTGGAATGGAAGTTGAGTAAATCAGGGACTAGGTATAATTTAATTTAATGCAGTAGATGTGCTCAGAAAGGTACCGCGGCGGATTAACAGGTGGTGTTTCTCACACAAGTTCTTCAGTTCTTTCACCTTCATGTTTTAAAGGTATATATAGGCCTGAAGGCGTTTCGGGTCAATTTTATACAGACTTTCAATTATTATTTGAAAAAATTGTGTTGATGATTCAACGATGAGGTAAAAGTAATATTTCAGAATTGACTTAGGCATTTAATGGGACTAAGGTTTCTCTTAAAACTAGTAAAATGCTGCAAAAATTACCCCTGGGGGGACTCGAACCCCCAATCCCCGGTTTAGGAGACCGATGCCTTATCCATTAGGCCACAGGGGCTTCACGTACACAGACTGTAAAATTGACACTAAAAATTGTCATATAAAATAACTTACAATATGGTTTTCACTTAATTTCGTATTCTCTTATTTCTTAACATAAAAGGCGTACTAATGCCTAAGAATGCATGGATCGTGTTTTTCCTGAAACCATGTTCCATAGTATAGATTATATAAGGAATTTTTAAAATGAAAGGGCTAGTTACTTCGAAAAAGAAAATATAATTCATATGGCCTGTTGGTCTAGGGGTATGATTCTCGCTTAGGGTGCGAGAGGTCCCGGGTTCAAATCCCGGACAGGCCCTCAACATTTTTGGAACTTGCTGATACATCTAAATTCATTCCTAATTAAGCTAAGTCGAAGTAATTAAGACGAAGCCAACAAGCATCTTTTCTGGCTGGCTAATTCTCTCTCTTTACTTTTAATTATTGAATAAAATAATTCAGGAATGTCCTTCCGCCTTCACCAAGCTGGGATGAGTGGGGTGTATTACAATCCAAACAAAACTTTCACTGAATTTTAATCAGTGTCTTATACTTTTCTATGAATTTTTAAGTCAATTTAAGCAGGTCATTTTAACTTTTCGATAAAACTTTGAAAATATTCCTACAACTCAACCTACTTATATTGGAATTAATAAAACAACTTTGTGAATTTCTACAGAAAAAATTGGTAAATTCGCGACCGGTTTCGTAATATAAAATTACATCTTCAGGATGTTTTTATTTTCGGTTATTTATTCATATAATAATGCATATATTTTTATATTAATAAATCAATTACTAATCCTTTGGATAATCTGATGTTTCGGAATCTTTAGGCTATTTAATCACGAGCAACTACACTCTAGATTATGGTAATTGCGAATATATTCATACTTTTGTTATCTTATGTTTCTTGAACAATTAATGACTCACTCGACTTTCATTATTAATAATCATTAATTGGTAAAATTAATTTCAAATGGTTCCTGTAATAGAAAAATAATTTTACTGCATCATTCCCTTGCCACTGCTTCATGAATGCCAAAATATTACCCCTGGGGGGACTCGAACCCCCAATCCCCGGTTTAGGAGACCGATGCCTTATCCATTAGGCCACAGGGGCCTGCATTTGATTGCACTTCTTTACCCTTAAAATTCGGAATTTATATATTCTTAAGAATTCTTATATAAGAGAATATTTGAATTGAATGCATAATGATGATAATTTATAAAAGTCCTTCGATAAATATCTATTCCATAAAAAAAGTAGTTTTTATAAATCTCAGATGTACATTGCTCAAACATGATCAAGCAATTTCTAAAATAAAAATTATACTATCATGCCTGTAGCGCGTCGGTGGTGTAATGGTCAGCATAGTTGCCTTCCAAGCAGTTGATCCGGGTTCGATTCCCGGCCGACGCACACTTTTTGCACTTAAGAACCCAATTTCAACTGTATTGTCACTTACTTTCGTTAAGTATTTCATTATATCGACAGCTATAAGCCAATTAATTTTTAGGACTATTCGTTTTATCTTCGAACCAAGCCAACACGAAAGATGGAGGGGAAGCCCGTCATAGAAGAGTTCTTTTCTCCCGTGAGAAACTTGCTTACGTTGTGTTTCTATATTAGTTCAGAATGGATTCTTTTACGTGAAAGAAAAGAAAACAAACCATCCTGTACAAGCGGCCTGTTGGTCTAGGGTATGATTCTCGCTTTGGGTGCGATAGGTCCCGGGTTCAAATCCCGGACAGGCCCTTATTTTCGTAATTAAAAACCAGATTCAACACTACTAAAAATTTTCTATGGGGAAACTGATGATGTATTTTGTGAAGTTTATCTTCCCCTTATATGAAGATCTTGTACTCCGATGCAAGGATTACCATGATAACTATGGTTTTCATTTTGGCAGGCTCATGAGACTTCTATTTCACTTTATTGCTTATATCCTTGTTTCTGTTCAATATTCTATCTATCAAATGTTTAGCAAAATCGATCATTCTCATTCATTTTAAAAGAATGCCAATTACAACAAATACTCTATACGTCCATTGCTATGACGTATGTAGTGACATTCATGGGAGAAATAATCACTAATAAAGAACCTTGTTCAAAGGTAAAAAGAACACTTCTTTAACATAAAAAAGTACAATATCTGCAGTCCTATGAACCTCCATATAAAAACTTAACAAGCATTATAGGTATAATGAAGAAAATTTAAACAGAATCATCTCTCCACTAAATATCATCATTTGATTCAAACCCCATCTCCTTAGGTTTAAATAATTAAGGACATTAAATGGTATAAAATTCTCTCTTAATTCAATCGATATTTAATAAGAATGACCTCCAATCTCTTTAAGCCTAAAATCCATTAAGGAGAAAGTCTTAGCGGAATGTCGCGATATGAATCATTGAAGATTTGGTTCCTTCCCTTATATATTCATCCCTACAGTTCGACGTGTGCCTTTGATAAAACACTGTAATGCAACCAGCAGGCCCTTTATAGCAGTGTATGAAATAATATCTCCTATGACAGATGTAGGACTGACCAGAAATCTCTCCTATCAAATGTATCATCGAAATTTAGGCGCAGCTTCCCTCAGAATCTCTCGTGTGTCCATCGGACCGGATGTCGAGGGCTCTTGGCACGTCGCCGCCAGCGCTCCGCCTGCAGATGGCTACAGTTGAGGAGTTGCCGTTACAATTTGGTTACTATCGATTTAACGCACGCATAAATCATTTCACTCGATCGCGTTCATCTTTCTTCTTAGGAGATGGTCGGCCATCTGTCCACTTCTTTCTCTCTATCGGAATATCTCTTTTTTTTGGATTTACATTGTATAAATTTTTGATCGTTCTTTTATTCATAGCGGGTCCAAAAAAAAGCATGGATGTTGTAGGAGATATACTGATGGAATAGCTATGGATATTGCAGTGGATCGGAAAGATATCTTTGTTTTGAACCTCTAAACCTATTAGAAAGATGTTTAAAGTCGTAAAACATGTTTACAAGTTGTCTCCTGATCGATTTTCTTTGTATGATTGCGCCTTATAAATGCTAAAATGTTAAAAATGTATAAAACCTTGAGATTTAAATAAATATATTATTCATACATAAATATAACTATAGATTTTTATCGTAACCAACAATGATTGACAATTATCTTAGAGTAAGTGGATATTATCATCCAAGAACGTTTTCGCATACATAAAACTTCGTAAATTTTACTATTTTTAAGAAAGTTACGATGCATTTAATCGACTGAAGTATATTAACTGTGTCGTTAGATACCAAAGCTCAACTATTTCAGCTTTGGTGTCATCATATGGAAGCAAGAGAGAGAATAGTCTATGTTGAAAAAGTCTTCGAAAACCATGCAAGTTATGACATCATACATTTTAAAGGCAATTTTAAGTTATGATAGTTTCAAGCCAAAAGGAATCAATAAAAAAATGTCTATCGATTTCTTCTCATAATAAATCACCGAATATTTTATCGAAATATTTTATTCATTGAGAATAAAATGATAGAATTATTTTAAAATAACCATCTATGTTTTACACTAAATATTTAAAAAAATCATTACTATCCTTAAATTACATTTTATACCAAAACTCTCAATCTAAATATCCCATCGACGGAGTAAAAAACCAATCAGTTTTTGCTTTTCCTATGTTTTTCCCAATTATCGTCATAGTCATTTGCTGCAACGATGTACCATCCCTCCACCAATAGATAATCCTCTGGTTCAGCCGCTCATTCTATCTCTGCATGGGGTAGTGTAATGCACGTGCGCCTGTTAGTGAAAAGAACTATGACCACGGATTCTGAATGACCCGGAGGCGAGGAGTGGACCTCAGGGACGGAGCGGAAGAAGCCCTTGTAGATTCAACGGCGCGGAAACAACGAACGTAGTGTGCAAGGACGAAATCTGCGTGGGAGGCGAAGGCTACTGTTACAGAAGAGCGTACCAAACATATCGACCCATGAACTGTTCTCTAGGTCAGGTCCAATTAAAAAATATCCATCTACCGTAATAATACGAGTAATCAAACTTCGTGAGGAACCATGAGTACGTTTAACCATTATAAATGTCCAATATATACCCAAAAAGATAACTAGTCATGCGGAAATTCAGCGTGACGTATTTTTCCAGTATACAATAATAAATATTTACTACAAATATAATATAGTGCTTTATAATAGTGCAAATAATAGTGTAGTAGTTAACAAGTAAATTGATCAAGCAATAAAATAATAGTAATTTAAAAGTAAAATGTAACGAACTATATCACAGTTTAGACAGCTATTTAAAAAAAAAAAACTGAAATAAAATCATCAAAGCCGGGTGGTAGAAATATCTCTTAATATTTGAAACCAAATAATATACCAAATATCTCCTTTCAGTATTCTAGTCAATAAAACTAATTTACGTAATAGCTTATTATATCAATGTTATCCAGCATTTTATAGGCCTTGAAGTCTACTATAATTCACGATACTTCTTCTTGTGCTTACATTTACTTCATAGCAGAAGTGAATCCGTATGAATATCTCATACTTCATAAACTTTTCAAAAGCATTCGAAAGATAGACAATAGTAGCATCAGGATGTTTCCAAACAACCCTAATTTGTATTATTTTGTATTGCTATTAATGACAGTCATTATTAAATCTTTTTATTTGAGTTCAACCCCAATCTTTTACATTAAAATAGGATATTTAAAACCCCCTTATATACGAGTAAATAAATCGCATTCTATTTCATACATTCATGCAGAAAATTGCGTAATAATCCCAATTGAAGTGCCTTAAAACAACTAATAAAGAACTATTGAAGGGAAAAGATGGGAAAGACAGATTTCGACGAAAACAACTCCATTTACCATTTCCCGGCGTAATTTAGTCGTCAAAAATACATCATCCATGTTTTCAAGGACTGAATTCTTCCCCTGTCCTGGTTACACCCTTAACGACGCATTATGCTTACGAGGAGATAAGGAAAACAAATGCATGCGGGCAGCTGACTCTCCGGAAGGGGTTTAAATGGATCCCAATCAACCCCTTATTCATCGACGATGCCGTAATTGCTTCGAATCTCCCTCGTTCCTTCGAAAATAGCCAAGGAAACGAGGATAAACCATCCGCCTCTCAGCGGGATTCATAAAAACGTATCCCCGCCTCGTTTCCGTACAAGAGATGTCACTTCCTCAATGACTCGTGGAGGATGATATAGAAGTGACCGCCTCTCAAAATGGCACGCGCGGCTAAAGGTGCCTTTAAGTCATCTCTTCCATTGGGATATATGGGGACGTTTCGAGAGATGCTTACCAACGATACGCTTCCTTGATTACGTTTGATTCATTAATCGTAAGCGTAAGTGAAAAGGACGGAGAGTATACTTCGAGAAGAAGATAAAACAACACGTTACAGGAAGTAATATCGATCGAATGGCATCTATGATTCGAAACACGTACTCTCGTCGCCTGCTAATGAACAATATGCTATTCCTCTTGCTTTAGCATGATTAATGGGGCTATTTTTATTTCTCCTATATACTTAGATAATGGAAAAGTATCCTATATCTCATCTCGATCATTGTTATCTTAAAAGGCTCCAAGATGTGAGTAATTCTAAGTTATGGAATAATTTCTGTTCGTTCCCTACGAACTGCAATGGGAAATGTTATTCACGCGTTTATTGTCAAATTAACACAAGTTTTTCCTTCCACTGTTTACTGATTTGAGGGGAATGGATACACTATCTCAGTCCTTACTCTACTTATTTTAGTTCATTCATCTTTTTGAAGCACAGACATTAGATTCGTGGAATTGGATTTCCATCATTACAATATTAATATGTGATTAAAATAGTTTCTTAAAATGAGAAAAACTCATGAAACGCAGTTTGGAACTTTATCTAGTATAGTAAATGTAGCAGAAGGTATTTCTTCTCTTAACATTCAACTATATTTATTCATGATTTACTTTTCCACCTGTAACTTTCCGACATTACGATGTTTTACACAATGAAGACAAGCTATTCATTATCTAATCAGTTAATTATAAAAAAATTATAAATTGATTTCTTTTTCTCCAACCATAATTATAAAATCAAACCTCTTTTAGGATTATAATAGATTACAATATACGCGTATAAATTAATTATTATTTAATTATCATAAAACGAATACGTAAATGTAAGATAACGTAATCCATTCAAATAACAGCGGTAAAAAACCTTAATGAAGTCTATATAGGAAGTGAAATGAAGATCAGTAATAAGAAAATGCCCTTATAGCGACTTCTAGCTCTAGTTTATTGCTTCCAGATTAGACTGAAACAGCTAAACTTCGATCAAATCATATTCCAACATTTCCGAGAGAAACCTCAATCGCCTGGGAACGTTGTCAGTTCAAAAAGCGTATGATTTGTACGCATTCACTTCTCTGGATGTAGAGTGCGTTCTTTATCTGCTACAGTTTCGTCGTACATTATAGATCAATGCATTGGTCTTAAAGGTGATCAATTCACGTGCGAAGAGGACGTATTTTATTCGTTGGTTGAGGCGGCATTCGTGGAGGAGTAACATTCCACCGATCTTGAGCGTACATGCGAAGGGATATCGAATGCCGTATTGGCACACACGTTATTTGCGGTCATCAAGAGGCGTACGTTATAATAGAGGATTGGTGGTACATAAGAGTTCTGGAGAAAGCAGGAAATGAAACGTTTATGCCAGCATGTATAGGCACTGTTTATCACTAAACGACATATTTTATTATTCCACTCAGAATTACGAGTTAGAGAATTGAGTGAGATGTAGATGGATAAACAAATTTGTTATATACAAAGGAATATGTGTTATTTACTCAAATTTTCGATGGAATATGAATATAATTTCGTTTGTGAACAGAGAGATGACTAAAATTTCATATTTTTTCCTGCTTCTAAGCAATTTTCTAAATACTTTTTGAGTAATTTAAGTAAATATATTTAGTGCATTTTTCCAGCATGGAATATGTTGCAATTTACTAGACGATTTTTCTTAATTTATTTAATCTATCTAGGGAATAACATATAATAAAATACTACATATACAGCATAGGAGGAAAATATATGTCGATTGCAATAATTGATGAATAATGCCTTTCATAATATACATAATATTCTTATGATGAAAAGTTAAGTATCAATTATTCAAAAAATATTTATATCACGTAAGCTTTTAACTTTAAATGCCACTTTATATAGTCTCTGATAAATGTAAAAGAAACATCAACATGGTCATTCTTAATGTTTTACGAAGATAATAATGTTTGAAATTTCTTAATAAAGTAACTTCATAGATAAAAAGTTTTCAGTTGAACAGAATCTATGATAAAACTCACTTTTAAGATTTATTTTCTATTGCAATGATTCAATAAGAATTAACTCGGAATTAATACTTCAAGACGAATGCTAAAAAAGAGTATTCACTCTACGTCTGTATCAGAAATTAATTATTTCCTATTCATGAAACATAAAAAGACATGTTCATTAGCGGATCAGAATGCACCTGCTTTTCAAATCAATGTGCTTTTTTATATAAAAGAAAACCTAGCTGTGAAATGGGATTTAATTTAATTGGGAGATCACCGAAGCATGAAGCTTGGCAGAAACATTGATTAACTGCTTTAAGAATATGGGCAGTTTATCACATCGATCGATACCAAGACATGCGTTAAGCAAGCTAACATAACACGAAGTACGGTATATATTTGATACCTACTCTCCCGAGATTAATGAAGCAATCGTTATGAGATGGAATGAAAGATAAATATCGGAATAGTAAACATCTCTATGCATGAGCGGGCATTTAGAATATTTAAGATTATCTTATATGGACTTCGCTTATCTAATCCAACCGAACAGTATATATATAAATGTGTTCGAAATGAATATAAATGTGTTCGAAAGTTTATCGATTCCCTAATGAAAAAGTTTGGCAATTGATTTAAGTGGTAGAACATAAAATCATAATGATTTAATATTCATTGGAGATCATTGATATCCCGGCTAACACTCTAAAACATACTTTCCCTAATGTCTATTGTGAAACATACTTTTCTTAGAATAATCTAAATATCTTTCTTTTAATAGCCCTAATATTATGAACCTTACTTAAGGTAACAGTTTACAAAAAAATTATATAGATGGACAAAACCTCTCAATGGAGAAAGAGAAAAAGTCTTTCAACGTATCTCAGTAATCACGCTTATAACAGGAAACGAAACTTTAAAAAATCTCAAATTATCAATTCTAAAACCTGCCGGAAGTAGAGCAAACAATTATTAACTACTCAAGATCGAAACTAGAGGTAAATAAGAACCTTATCTTTCCACAAAAAGTGTTAAAAATATTAAAATGTATTTTAAGCATCTAATTTGTGTTCTATAATCTTCACTTTTTTTAATCATCGCGTATTTTAACGTCTGAATATAATGGCTTTCACTGAACGATCATAAGCGGCTTTTCAGACAATCACTAAGAAAGAGACTAATCAATGAATTTCGGTCCATAATATAATCTATAATAATTTCTTTCTTCAAAAGATACTTCATTCGCTAAGACGTGATATATGATATTAAAGGCACTGTAGATATTAAGATTACGTAATCTACTATTTTTACGAAGCAATATCACAATACATACGTCACTTTTATGGGAGAAGACAAAGAGAAAGAGCTCGTACACGACAGCGCCGTATGATCGCTTCATCAAATTGGCATCCAGTTCCGCCTCCTTCATGAGCCAATTCCACCGACTCAATCACATCTCGCTCTTCCTCCAAGTAAGCCCTGTGTGCTGTGCTAATCAGCACGCGCTGTCCTCTTACACAGAGTAAATCTGTCACCTGCAGGAGCCTCCATGGCCTTGATCGTTCTTACGTCCGCCGCAGCTCCCCTTTGACCCCTCTGCAGAAAGCGTGTAATTAATGGCTGCCGACGGTAAGGGAGGCATCTTTGGCTAACAGAGTGATTTCTACCCATAATGCAAGAGTACAGTTTTCGGTTTTTTGGGTCATATCCATCCCAACGTCATATGGAAGGAAACAAATAGGAAAGATGCCTTATAAGAATCTGATGGTAAGTAAGGCTATGATTACTGTTGAAATATAACTATTAAACGTTATAGAAATGTAAAAGAATACAAAATTATACGCATACATAAGCTAAGGGATTTTCTGCAGCTGCTTCTGCCATTTATAGGTACATTTGAGTAAGGAAATAATCTATGTCTTTATCATGGATAATTTATTACGAAATATATTAGCCTATGGTGTCTAAAAACGGAATGCAATAGGTTCGAAACGAATTGAAAAATACTTTGCTTCCGATCTATAAGAGAAATACAGGTATGTTAGGTATAGATGAATAAGGAGACAATATATTTATTTGTATAGTGAAGTGTATTTTATCTTAAGAAGGGAGTACGTTAAAATTAACGAACGTTCATCTCTTTGCTACATGCTGAAAGGTTTTATGCTTAAACAATTGAATATATTATTTACTTCAGCGAATAAATTCCTGAACTACTATGTTTTGAACGTCTAAATTACAGACAAATTACTCTTTTATCAGAGATAAACACGCCCAAAAACTAATAACAAAAATCAGCAAAGAGATAAACTACGATCTTATGAATAAAAGCCAATCTAGAAAATAAATACGGTAATATGGGCGTGTGTTAAGTGAAATGTATTAAAAGCAAAATAGATAGCATAATTCAAACCCTACCTTCCTGTAATTGGATTAAAAATGAGCGATGACTTAATTTAATAAAAAGGATCTACAAGTTTAATAAATATATTTACCTAATAAATTAATATAAAAAAATCGGTAGTGTTTCTTAAGTTACTATTCTTCGATTCGATAATCTTACGCAAGCCCCTGTGATCATTTCTCCCATGAACGTCACTATATACGTCACAGCAATGGACGTATTGATTATTTGTTGCAATTGGTATTCTTTTAAAATGAATCAGAATGATCGATTTTGCTAAACCATTGATTATTTACTACATCCAGGTCATTTTATATGGAAAACGGTTATAAAATAAATTCCATTGAGAGGGTGTATATAGAGCTTTTGCTTTAGTTAAAGTTCACCATTATGGTTCGCAATATATTACTAAACAAAGCTATCATTTTTCTTACACAGTGGATAAAAAAAGTTGTATGTTGGAAAAAGAAAGTATTACATTGCAAAAGCTAATCTTATTTGCGATACATATGTGTTTCATTTGCATTTAATATAGAATATTAAACAGAAAAAGGAAATAAGCAATAAAGTGAAATAGAAGTCTCATGAGCCTGTCAAAATAAAAACTATAGCTATCATTGGTAATCCTTGCATCAAAGTATTAGATCTTTATAAAAGAGGGAAATGAACTTCACAAAAAACAGCTAATCATTATATTCACTACAGCAAAATTTTAAATATTGTTGAATAAGGGTTTTAATTACGAAAATGTGGGCCTGTCCGGGATTTGAACCCGGGACCTCTCGCACCCAAAGCGAGAATCATACCCCTAGACCAACAGGCCGCTTGTTCAGTTTGGTTTGTTTTCTTTACTTTCACGTAAAAGAATCCATTCGGAACTATAATAGAAAAGCAACGTAAGCAAGATTCTCACGGGAGAAAACAGCTCAGCAATGACGGGCTTCCCCACCATCTTTTGAGTTGGCTCGGTTCGAAGATAAAACGAATAAAACTAAAATTTAATTGGCTTATAGCTGTCGATAGAATGAAATACTTAACGAGAGTAAGTGACAATACAGTTGAAATTGGGTTCTTAATGCAAAAAGTGTGCGTCGGCCGGGAATCGAACCCGGATCAACTGCTTGGAAGGCAACTATGCTGACCATTACACCACCGACGCCCTACAAAAATCTATATGTAACGCGTAGAATGTATGTATGTATGTAATGTATATCTGGGATTTATAGAAACTATTCTTTGATGGAATAGATATTTATCGAAGGTCTTTTATAAATCATCAGCATTATGTTTTCAATTCAAATATGATATTCTCTTTAGAATATTTTAATTTCTAATGTTAAAGATAATGTCGTATAGGAAATGTGGGCCCCTGTGGCCTAATGGATAAGGCATCGGTCTCCTAAACCGGGGATTGGGGGTTCGAGTCCCCCCAGGGGTACATTTTTATGCCACATAAAGAAAAGTTACTATGGTATATCCAGTTTATTTTCACTCATCAATCTTCACTTACAGGAGCTATTATGGTGTTCACCACTAAATTAAGTTACATAAATATAATTAATTTCTCTAAACGCCAAGAAATTTCTTATGTGTGATGTAGTAACTATACTGTTCATACTTCTTCATCAATACTTACAAAATGAAGGACAATCTTACTCTCAAAAAGAATTCGAGGAGAACCCAATGAATTTGTCAAGAAAATGAAAAGGGAAGGACAATGAACAATGGTTTCCGTAAATTTTTTCGGGAATCACCGCGATTGGTTTTGAAACCATGTGACCAACGCCGCGGAAGCCTTCGCAGTGACAATGAACAATATTTATTTGTACAATATATATTGTACAAAATGATTGTTCTTTATGAGATTTTAATCAAGGTTCTTTAGCGCCCTAGGGATACTGCTTGTTTGTAAAAACTACTTATTTCATTTCATTCATGTCATGAAAACATTCGCGGAGAGCTTGGAAAACTTCACCAAAAAATCATATAAACTCAATAATTATCGAGAACTATACTATCTTTGTCCCTCAATTATTTAAATAGAATGTTTCCATAAAAAACGGGCCTGTCCGGGATTTGAACCCGGGACCTCTCGCACCCTAAGCGAGAATCATACCCCTAGACCAACAGGCCGTGATTATGTGCACCGATTCCGTTTCTTAAACTCATCGACACTTTCGATTCAAGATTCTCACATCCTGCTACGTCAGCGAAAGTTTCCCGTGAGGAAAGAGTTTGCGAAGCATTCTTATTATCTTCGAACTACGATTATTTTTCTATAAACCGTAAAGTATTTTTGAGAAACTACCAGTATTCGATGATGAAAAATATTCCCTATAAAAAATGTAACTGCGCTTGGTTTGATAATCACAAAATAAAAAATGCGTCGGCCGGGAATCGAACCCGGATCAACTGCTTGGAAGGCAACTATGCTGACCATAACACCACCGACGCCTTTTGATTACGCTCGTGGCATCATTAAAATTACGTTTAGCCTAGTAGATCAATATTTTAATATTATTCCATATTATATTCCTCTTGATTATTCTTCTCCTACTCTAATTCATTTTTGTGAGGCTAAATTGATATCAGATAATTAAAACTAAAAGGATGATTTAATTTTATGAAATCTATACAAACGAATTGTGTAAGGCATAATGTACGGTAGTTATAATATATATGATCTTAACTAATAATATTTTATGTAGACTTTTATTTATGTAACTTTTATTTTATGTAGACTTTATTTTATGTAGACTTTATTTTATGTAACCTTTTGTGGTGACGTCTGTGTTAGTATAAGGTACGATAAAATCATTTCATAGATTGAGTTAGCAAGACCACTATATTTTATGCAAATTATATAAAAAGATTATTAATATTTATCTTTCTTTAAATTTTTGGTCTTCTAAAATTTAAAAATTCATTCGCACAAAGTGAATATATCGAGCATAAAAAGGTTATATATTCATCATCTATAAAATCTTCATTCCAATTTATTTATAAACTCACTGCATAATAAATTTACGTATACCTAATGAACATGACACATCTAACTTGGAGTACGTCGACGTAAATTTGAGATTAGATTGTCGGCTTGTACGTCCAGTATAAAGCGGAAAATGCAGACACACTCTGATTAAATATCGTTGAAGGAATAGTCAATCTTTTCCTGACGTAAAAGAGAAAGGAGCAATTCTGGAACGGCGATAGAAATTTATGACCTAGGATCGATTCATTTCCATGCATCACGAAGTTGCGTTGAAGACCGATTTATTCTATGAAATTAGCGTTGTTGCTTGAAAATTCAAAAAATACATATATATCAATCTTGAACTGCCCAAATTTTCAGAGAAATTAATTCTTCTGTTTCACTTATGGTTTATCTATAATCTTAGACACCCTTTTTTATTATTTTCTGCCCTCAACGCCAATCTAATCGTTTAACTAATGTAATTTTTTGTATACACCGATAACAAGTTCGAGCTCAATTAGCAATATAAGTCATCGAAAAAATTATCTACAACTTCCAGTTTAGATTTATACTTTCATTTGACCTTCTATTAGATCGATTACCATTCATTTGATTTACTTTAGATCGATAACTGTTAAATACCACTATCTATTTATCTGATGAAGCGTGACTAATGCTTTTGATACCATTTTATTCATAAAACCTATAAGAATGGTAAAATATAAAATTTAATCGAGGTAATTTATCAAATGATAGATGTATATTTTTACTAAAAATTTGTTAGTCTCCTGTTCGTTGAAGAGACAGATAGGAATCAAAATTGTGTGCGTCAGCCGGGACTCGAACCCGGGAACTTTCTAAAATTGAATTTTTTTTCGGTGGTGTAATGGTCAGCATAGTTGCCTTCCAAGCAGTAGATCCGAGTTCGATTCCCGGCCGACGCACTTTTTTATTTTGTCACTATCAATCGGCGTAAGAGCTCCGTGGTTCAAATCTCGTAGTGGACAGTCGTTTTGGACACCATATGTTGTAAATACTAACGAACTACTCAAGAACCACCCTGCGTTTTCAATTAAAAAATATTTTCGGCAATAAAAATTCTATTAGAATAATAGACTGGAAAATCGCAAAAAGTTTATCTAGGATATTATTGGTTGCCTTTTGATGCAAATTTAAGCCTCAGATAGATTGCTCAGTTTTATACAAATGCTTTTCCCTTTCCTGAATTGTTACTTACATGAAAGTATCTTCGTTGATAGTACTCCATATAAAAATTTGAAACGACTCAGAATTTAAAATATGAATACATCCATGATTCATTTAGATAATTTTAATTCTATAAACCACTGATGCTAAAAGTGATATTATAGATATTATTAGAGATTTGTTTACTTACGAGCTAAACGACATTGAAATTCTCTGCATGCTGCATTTGGTTCCTCGGATATCTTTCTCATCTCTATTAAATTCAATGGGTGGTTTCAAGTTTTTATACCTACAAAGAAAATATACATCATAAGTGTAAATTCAACACATTTATTAAATATTAACCTTTATCGTTTATTTTTAATAATCTTTATTTTCATTCTGCCATTAATATCCCATTAGATATGCTTTATAATGAAATAAATTCTTAAATAGCAATAATCTGTGTTCTTCTTTACTAAGTGATATAACATTTTTCCGATACCTAAATACACGATCTCTCAATGCTAAATTCATACATTGCTAACTTCGTTACGGTCGGGTCCTTATAGTTAAATAAGAATCAATCAATTTTTTCATATTATTAAGATGTCCATTACAAGCTTCAAATTATTTTGGGTAATAATTGGGTTTTATTTGCTTCGTAGCTCTTATTATCGAAAAATTTTATTGGATTGCGTTCTATTCTAAAGAGGAAGTGCGACAAAGCTGACCTTTCCACTGTGAAAAACTCGCTGACTTAGAACCTAATTAGCACCGTATGGATTCTTTTCAACTTCTTTCAGAGAACAGGGAGTTGCAACAAGAGGCCTGTTGGTCTAGGGCATGGGTCGGCAACCAGTGGCTCGCGAGCCACATGCGGCTCTTTGGATGTGAAACTGCGGCTCTTTAGTTCCACACGCAAATATTACTTATTAAAAAAAAAACAATACAACGATTTTGAATCGACTAACGAGGATTGGGCACCATTTCTCTCTCAGCCCATTGTACTCGCTTTTAACTCCACGTCTCCCCCGTCACACGCGTTGTCACTGTCGTCAGTATGGTAGAAGCAAGCTCTCGAATGATGTCGGCGCTGTGCTGTGGATGTGCGAAAGAAGTGGGGGCCAATCCGGAGCGAACCACGGTTCACGACGTAAGCCAACAATTAATATTTTTGGCTCTTCCGACTCAAAAGGTTGCCGACCCCTAGACTCTAGGGGTATGATTCTCGCTTTGGGTGCGAGAGGTCCACTTTTTGCAACAGATAATTTACATCTTCCACACATAAATATAGTTATTAACTTGTCCTACAAAATATTTTGGAATAACCTATCTTTCAAGTCAATTTCATTTTTTGAATGTATCCTAACCCTTATGCAACCCTATGGACCCTTTTCCCTAGGGTAAGCGTAAAATTGTAATCTTATCTTAATATTACAACACAAGTACGTTTTTTTCTACAAACTCTTCACACCAATTTGCCATTATGTTCTCTCATTTTTAAGACTAGTAGATTATTACTAAAAAAAGTATCTACTGATATTAATTTTCTGAATTGTTCTAATGTGATGAAACCTAAACATCAGAATTACCTTTTAAAGTAAAACTTCACTTCAAAGTTATTGGAATAATGCCTCATGCCTATAGCATAAACAGCATTGCTATCCAAAAAGATTTAATTGTAAAAACTCCCTTCGCCATTGATGTTGTAGTACAAAGCATAATTGCTTTCCATGCAATAGTCTCAGATTATATTCCCGTGCATCAAAATTTTCTTCGGAGAAATTTCAACTGTGTACGATAAATGTTGCTAAATTGCAATACAATAAATAAAAGCCAAATGAAACCCATCTCATTACGTTTCCCCGCTATACTTTCACGGTAGAGGGAAACGCATCTTACGGCTAAACTTGCTTCAAAATTTAGTTATTTCCCTTTTTAAAATGGAAATGCGTACGTATGTAAGTACCTGAGGATGAAAATAAACCGAGACTAGATTAAAATAAATAGAAATTGCAGAAAAAGCTGAATTACAAATAGTAAGTTTCTCGCATTTTCTTTGTCACGGGCGTAACTAATAGCGTTATGAGACATCAATGATTTTTCGGAAATATGCCCAATGGCAATTTGATTTAATTTTATTGAACAATTGAATGAAGTTATGTGTATTTTTGATACATTCGAAATGTTACTCCTTACACTTACAATATTGCCGACAGGAGATTATATTCAAATGAGTGATTATAACATTTAGATTCTATGATTGGAATTCAACTATCCATTCCAAATTTTAGCATCACTCAATTTAGTTCAAGACGTTAACTCAAAAATACGATGATCATTTCATGATTGAAATTTCGTTCATGAACAGAATCGCCCATCCACTCTGCTCTGAACTTTTCGTGAATTCCGCAAGAGGGCGCAAAGGAACTTTGGTTGGCCTACTTATAAGAGAAAGTTGAACCAAATATATCTCTTCAGTTTCAAGAAATAAAGATTGAACTTTCATTGGAATATATCGGCCTGTTGGTCTAGGGGTATGATTCTCGCTTAGGGTGCGAGAGGTCCCGGGTTCAAATCCCGGACAGGCCCGCTATTTTTTACGAATTTTATATCGTCATAGAGAAAAACTACATTTCCATGAGACATTTTGAATGGCAATTTTCGTCACTCGTTACAGTAAAATCACGTTGATTTTGGAGGACAGAAAGCAAGTCTTTTTTAAGTGCTAAAAACAGAAATTGAACCCATAATATTCAGTGTTGATCAATCCATTATTGGATACAACTCCTCAGGAGTGAGCAATATCTATGCGTAAAAATAAATAATAAATTCGATTTAAAATTAAAAAAAAGGTTTGGAAATCATTCAAAATAAAAATTCAAATTAAATTTTTCATGTACCCATTTATACCAATTTGAAATGACTCGTTTGAATCTCTCAATGTATTTGCAAGTTATTGTGCAAAGAGGAACTGAGGTGCATTTTAATATACACAAAGGGAGATTTATTTAAAATCATGGATTAATATCTTCAATCAATTATGAATATAAATATCTTGAATCGATGAATAATTCAAAATAATTTTTACGTATGCGCTTCTCAGTACTGTGGAATAATTAAAATTATAATATTACTATTCAATGATCATAGGGGTTACAAAAAAAGAAAGTTTTACGAATATGAGGCAGGATCAATGCTGTATATTTACTTAATTTATACTTTTCTGTATACTAATGGGTCGCACGGAATAAAAAGATATATATTGGTAAATAAATTTCTTTACTAAAAAACTAAGAAGCATTGAAGACATTTTTCTTTGGTTTAAGAATCGAGCGCAGTTAAGTAGAAGATCAACATTTTATCTATAAAGGGCTACCATAATGTTTACCACTTTACGGCTGTTAGAACTTGATTGCACGATTTTTAGACATGGTTAATAGGCATGATTATAGGCGTAAATTACAGTAAGTTTTAAAAATCCCATTAATACACTTTTGCTAACATACTATAGTAGAGGGAAAGAATAATTTATTTTAAACTTCTAACTATTTAGAAATATAATTTATCAAGAAACTAATGAACCTTGGTATTGGAGATTTTTGGGTCTTTAATGTAGATTCAAAATACCCTATTAATAAAAGTTAATCCTTAAAATAGGTACTATAATAAATAGAACTATAATCTGATGGAACTTATCCTCAACCTTCAACCACGCGTAATACCAGCTATATTAATACTATCTGAATCACTCTTCACTATGCAGAACACAGATTCAAGTAAAACAAAATCGTAAGAAAATTACGATGAATCACGGATTTGAACCCTCAATTACGTAAAGAATTATGTTAGTATGGAATTGGTCCAGCCTCGTAGCGTGTCATAGGGGATTGAGTCCCGAGAATGGATAACATATGTTTATTCCATTCTTTCCTACCGTTCGGCAGCTAACCTTCCTATATTATTCTGGTTGTTAAGGGAACTTACTCAAAAGAATGGCATCTTTCATGCGAGTGGCAGCTTCTCTGCAGGATAGCCAACACAACAGATGATAAACACGCCGATGCGTGCAAATGGGATTAGAGACGCTCCTTATCCGTCGCCTTTGTCAAACTAATCCTTTCAGTTTCTTTTCATTCGAAGCCATTGATGGCGAAGCGTTAGGGCTATTTCTACGACGGAACTGCCAACCGAATAAATCCGAATAAATGTCCTTGTTTACAAGACTTAATCCCGGTGATAATAAATCAAACCTATAGAATTTTAATCACTGCATAATTTACAAACGAATTCGATGTTTTTATTGGAATTGGATCTAAAATTTTGTGAGCAAGGTTTAAATTTTAAGTGAAAAATAGCAAGGTAACAGGGACTCGAACCCAGGACACCTTACAAGTGATATATAAATGTGGAATAAAGTCTTTATTTTGATTAATTAATTAATAATTAATTTACTATTTAATCAGGCAAGGTAATTTCCGTGTAAAGCTCAATCATGCAATTGTAAAATACAGAGAATTTTCATAGCGATAAATTTTATCAGTGTTATTATTACACCAAAATAAAAAACTGGTGTAAGATATGGCCAAATTTATCAAATCTCACTGAAAAGAATGTCTGTGTAGGTAAAAGAATTTGTCTGATAGCGATACAAAAATAAGTTTTCAAACACTTATGAAGTTTATTCATCTCGATTAACTCGTGTACGGAGAAATTTAGAGATGTCACGCCAAACAGTGTGCGTTACTACCGCGTGGAAATTAAATCCAACAACGACATGAATGAAATCCACTCCTTTCGCTGAGAAGGGCAACTAAACCTAAAGGAAGCTCAAGACAACTCTCGACCACTGCTTCCATAAAGCGGATATGTAAAGTACCAGCTTAAAAAAAATTACTCCCTCAAAATCCCCGGATTTCAACCCATCTTCCAAGACGGTTATCAACGAAACCTTGGCAACCATTCACAGAAACGGGGAACGAATGCAAATAAGATTATAGAATGAACCTTTCCCGGATTCCTCACCGAAAAAAAAGCATAAATCGTCTTCTTCGTGAACTGACCATAACAACGCTGGAGCAGAAAGATCTTAAGGGGACACGGAGGAGATTAACCACTCCATCCCGCGTGAGGGACGCCCAGACGTACGCGTGGGCTCGTCGCTGCTCATTTATTTCGACTCCTCACCCCTCACGTGAGCATTTTTCATATTTTTACGATCCCGTGTCGCCCGCGACATCCTCCGATCTTCTTTTATTTTCGTGGTAAAAAAGGACGATAAAAACGACCGCAGCGCCAGCGACGACTTGTGAGAGAAGCTCGACTTCGTTAAATGGTCCTCGTGGAAGGAGGAAAAATGTTCCGGAGAGTAAACCGACGTGATAAGAGATGCTGTAAAGGATGAGTGAAGGAGATGATCGGTTAAGGAGAAAATAAAAGCGGGTTTATGGAATGTGGAGGGTGTTAAAGGGGATGATTTACGAGGGAGGCTGGAGAGATGAGAACATGAATGGATGGAAATACACGCTGCAACCGGAGGATGAACTGTGACAGAGGAAATGAAAACTAACGTCTTAAAATGTCTCTCCACAAGTTCGCTTCGGAAAAATTCGGATGGCTTCCAATATAGCCGTGAAGCTTATGGAGGTATTGATGTGATGTTATCCACAGATCGGTGTATGAAGATCTGCTGGCAAGTATTACCTTCGTAAATAGGAAAAGCTGACCCTAAAAGAGTTTGTTTTTCGAAAAATCGCTCAGAAAATACACATACGTTGCCAAAAATTGCAAATTAAAATTAAGAAAAACATCAGATTTAGTTTTAGAGTAAGCTTCCAGAAAATTTAATAAGTTTTTACATAAATATCTTCTTATTTATGTGGATACATATCTTCGTTAAGCTACAGATTCTTATTCAAATCCCTAAGAAGTACATGCTTTTGACGAATAAAAATACCAATTATTTTCCGTTGTTGGAAGATTGAATAGAACTTCTTCTTCAGAAGATATTATAGAAATTATTTTATCAGAAGTGAGAGAATTAATTGAGAGATATATCAAATAAGCTAGTATCAATACTTGAAGGCGATGTATTATTTCAAGAAGAAATAGAATATAAAATATATATACGAAGAAGGTTAAATGCGAGAGCAATCGAGAACAATTTTCCCACTAAAAAAAATAATGCTTCAACATTTTAAAGATGTGAATCATGCTATGAAGACAACATCAAGTTCGATGACATTAAATTCGAATACAACTATTAATAAACTCATTCCATTTCCTAGACATTTGTCAATGGCAATCGTAAGTTTTACACACCTCTCTTCTCCTATTATCTAGCGTAGGAGATGAACTCCTTTCGAGGGATGAAGCAGAAACGGTAAAGCTATAAAGGAGGAAAAATGAATGAATAAACGGCCGAGAGAGTGGTGTAGGAGGAGGCGATAAATTCGGTGCTAGATCTCCCGAAGATAACGTTCTCCTCTTCATATGGACATCTTATATGACACGAGCCACTCCTCTTAGCTGATTCCACATAATTTTTTTACGATGAAGGAACGCTGAAAAGATCCGACTTAAGGTAACATTGGCGTCCTTTCAAAACAGTTTTCCTCTTTTGGAATACGCGGTGTGCAGAGAGTACTTGGTTCTGACGTTGGAGGAGAGTAAAAGCTTGTACAGTTCCCCTCTGAGGCCTAATTCAACATCTTTAAGTCACATATACTACAGGGATTGGATAAAGTTGCTGCGAACAAAAAAGTTGAATGGAAAAGTGGTCATGGTACAAGCTTCAAAGGTTAATTAATGCCATCACCTTAACAGATTACAAATAAGAATAAACAGATAAGTAATACGCTATCATAATTAATGGAAAACATTAATATTTTAGCCTGATGAAGTTGTAGGATACAAAAGTAATTCACAATCATTTATGAGAGTTCAGTAAAGTTCAATGAGATAAGGTGATTTTAATATATCACTATAGAATAATCCGACCAAAAATATAATGAGCAATAAAGAAATAATTTACGAATGATGAAATCATTTACGAACAATGATGAAATTATTCATTTATTAATTATTTAAAAATTACGCTAGATTTCTTCATTCATTACAGATTCATTATTATTGAAAAATTATTTCTCAAAGACTGGTTCTAGGACCTACTTTACTCAATGTTTTAATGATAAAACTTAATCCAATATTTCATTCAATTATATTTAGTTTCAAATGCAAAATATCTGCCAATGAAATGTATTTTACCAATTTTTATGGCAAAATAATAAGACGGTCATTTGGCGTTAACCTTGATAACATTTTCAAAGTATACTAAAATGAGAATTGAAATATATTTCATAATGACATAGGGCTTGTTTCTCAGATCTATTAAATTTCAATAGTAGAAATCATTACGAAGTCATTCATTTTTTAAGCTTAAATAGAAGTTTAGACTAAGGGGTTTGCAAATTAAATAATCTTTTTAAGTCGATTAAAATTCAAAATGAACGGAATCTAAATTTATTATAAAAGAAAAAAAAGTTCGAAACATTTATTAAACCTTCTAAACCTCTATTTTTAGGATATAATTAAATTTGTATATTAAGCTAATCTCATTTGGTAGAATAATATCCACAAATTACACAAAACCATAAAGTTCCTCGTCTATATTTTTAGTGAGAGAAAAGAAATATTTTACTTTCGTCAAAACCTTTAGGTTTATTACCAAAATTTTAGAGATCCAACCCAAAAAGTATCTCATAATTTCTACGACCATATAACCTAAATGGGCTGGAATCCAAGATATACACTCATTTTTGGAAAAAATCACCTATGAAATATCTACGCAGCAATATTTTTAATTCACTCTTCTCGCGAGATACTCAACCGAATATATCGCCGTGAATATATCCCAAATGATGAAAAGATATATTCCGAGGCAGATGTGGAATTTTAGTTGAATTACGTCCTGAAATAAAAACGAAAGAGGCCATAAAATATTCCTGGATTGTTATGAGATTTTTATCCTCGTCACATGGACCTATGACAAAGGCGTTTTCATGGTCACCGTCGTTTTATATCCACATCTTCACCGCTACTCTGTTATCCCTTGGACGCGGGTGTGAATGATAAAGTTTGCGGATTCTGTACCTCGCGAACGATGAAAGATGGCCACAAAGGCGTTCCTCTTTCGAAGATCGCGATATCGCGTCGGGTTTTTGCTTCCAGGGAAGCTGGAATGGAGGACGTTGATTTTGCGCTTTTTGTATTCGCCCACGCTCCTATGACAACCGGTGTAATGGGGTGGGAAAGATTAAAAATGGATAGCAGGAATCATAAATCGGATGGGGTGAGCCGGACAATTGGTTGACGCTACAAATACCAGGGGACATTTCATCGACAGCCAACTGCAGGTCGATTCAATTAATGGGAAGGTGATGGGGTAGAAATGGAGCATGAAATTTTACCTCTAAGCTTTATCGATTTCAAGGCATCGATTTCTAGAAAATTTAATTAATTTAATTTAATAATACGATCTTTCTCCATACTATATATAATACGAAGGAAGACATAATGTTTCAAATTGGTGTAATGCGCTTCGGGGTGTATTACAGATAAGATTGACGCATTTAAAAATGTAAATTTTATTTTTTCTAAATGAACCAATGAGATGGTATCATGCATATTACTTTTAAAGAAAAGTTGGTTTAAAATAGAGCAATAATTCACCCTATTTATAATCAGCATTTATACACTATGCTACCATCTATAAGCGAATGTATGGCTTTATGATACAGCAATTTTTTAGTGGTTAAATAAAAAATTAATGGTAATTAAAGGTAGAGTGAAAATGCTCATAAAACTACAAGTTTTAGTTCATTGAAAAAAATAAAAAGTATGGGATCCCATCAAAAAGAATTGGCAGGGATGTAATATAAATAATATTTCGATAAACTTCTCTCCATAAAACCTCTAAAATAGAAAATCTGTGATATTTTCCATGAACAGTTTTATATTATTCTTCTCCGATCCTATATAAGCCCCTGTGGCCTAATGGATAAGGCATCGGTCTCCTAAACCGGGGATTGGGGGTTCGAGTCCCCCCAGGGGTAGTAATTTTGCCACAGGGAAGTAATGTTGATTTGGCATTTCCAGTTATTTATTCACTTTTTAATACATTCCTCCTATGGATGATAAATTTCGTTTTAAATATAGCTTTTCGTTTCATTTATATAATTTTTTATATTTCATTTCTATAAACTGCAAAGATTTCGACATTTACAATTGCAATCATATGTAAGTTAATCATTTTAATTCTATTTATACACGTATAAAATACAAATGCAGCCTATCTGACTACAGAGACATACAGCCTGATAAAGATAATACTGAGCAAAACCTAATGAAATTTGATTATGATTGATTGACTCGGACAGGCCAAAAATTAAAATTGTAGGGCCTGTCCGGGATTTGAACCCGGGACCTCTCGCACCCAAACCGAGAATCATACCCCTAGACCAACAGGCCGCTTGTAATTGCTGGTTTGTTTTCTTTCTTTTGAATGAAAAGAATCCATTCGGAACTCATATAGAAACACAACGTAAGCAAGTTTCTCACGGGAGAAAACAACTCAGCTACGACGGGCTTCCCCTCCATCTTTCGTGTTGGCTCGGTTCGAAGATAAAACGAATAAAACTAAAATTTAATTGGCTTATAGCTATCGATAGAATGAAATACTTAACGAAAGAAAGTGACAATACAGTTGAAATTGGGTTCTTAAGTGCAAAACGTGTGCGTCGGCCGGGAATCGAACCCGGATCAACTGCTTGGAAGGCAACTATGCTGACCATTACACCACCGACGCCCTACAAACATGTGAGTAAAATTTTATTTTAGAAATTGCTCGATGTATATGTAATGTGTAGTATGAATGTATGTAATGTATAGCAATGTATATCTGAGATTTATAGAAACAACTTTTTTTATGGAATAGATTATTATCGAAGGTCTTTTATAAATTATCATCATTATGTTTTCAATTCAAATATTCTCTTAAGAATATTTAAATTCCTCATGTCAAAGATAATGAAGTTTCTAACAAATGTGGGCCCCTGTGGCCTAATGGATAAGGCATCGGTCTCCTAAACCGGGGATTGGGGGTTCGAGTCCCCCCAGGGGTATTAATTTTTTTAGAATGGAAGAGATATCTTGCGAAAGCAATCCAAGATAATGCAGTCAAAAATTCTGTACAATATTGTTTCATTAGAAGCTTAAAATACATTTACGGTCGAATTATTTTAGTAATTTTGTACGAAAAAATACCCTTGAATATAATAAACCTATTAATTAGATTTTCCTCAGGATATTTTATACAGTTTTTGTGGTAAGAAATGTTCAAATTTTCCATCGAGCTGTATACCAAACTCCTAATCGGCTTAAATTTCTTATCTCCTTTAAATTCTTGGATGTCTCATTAAATATTTTTTATGTATATTACATTTTTAGACGTACCATTTTAATTCTCTTTACTGTTTATTTAACGACCGTATATATACACAGTCAATTACGTATTTTCTTTGATTCTGACTTCATAACTTTTGGATTATTTCCATCAATTTTATCTGATTCTCGCTAGGGAGAGTAATTAATATTTGTAATCTATCGATAAAGACAAAATATATAAGAACTGCCCTTGAGTAGGTATAGGTATTTTAATATTCATTGCAAATGGGAGAGAAGGAAGAGAGAGAAGTGCAGTGCGTAATAATAAGACTGAACTCTAGAAATAGAATAAATGCATAAACACTTTAAAGTTCAAGGACAATACCGTGAAGAAGTAAGAAGTATCACTAGTCAAATGACAATAGCACTCCTTTACAGGAAAATTATAGTACACTTCAGTATTTAAAGCGTAAACATTTGAAATCGGCACAAAACTCCCTCTTGTATGGCTACTTCAATATTTTCCGTTTTATTGTACATCTTTCCGCATAAGGTCTTCGTCATCACGGCGTATTATCACGAAATCTTTCGCTATATCCCAGTTCGTTGACTATGGTATGGAAATGAAGAGAACTGATAACCGATTCCAACTTATTTACGAGGTTTTTCTACATCTTTCATCTGGGAATATGAAGTCATCGCACTAAATGCCATGAACACGCGTGCTTTTTGGTAGAAACGATTGCCCCTGACTACGGAGGCGTCCGCAGACGTTCGTTGTCATCTCGCGGACACGGTAATAAAATGCCTTTTCCCGCAATCGAAGGCAAACTCGGTTCCTTAGCTAACCCGTATCTCTTCCCTTAGCTATCGGATAGGTTTACAAATCGTCTGTATATGTTCGGGACGTACTATTTTAGAGTGAAAATGGTTTCGTCGTTCTGCATGCTGATGAAAATTTATTCAAAGTTGATTTACGTTATTGCTGAACAAACTTGGCGAAGGTAGGCGGGATATTTTATCGCGATTCTACGACAAGAATAAAAATACGAGAGGAATGCTTAAGGCTACCTTCAGAGGGTTATTTAAGAACTTGGAGATAGATAAAAATATATAGTCCGCGATTGAAATGAAGCCTTAATAAACTGTAGATAAGCAAGTTGTGTGCGTGTTGGTATGCTCTCTGGTTTGACAGAGACTAAAGCATTAATATTTAAGTTATTCGCTCTTAATTTCATATACGTTAAAGTTAGTTATAAACTATGTGGTTTATAGTAATAATTGAATCCACGGAAAGGAATATGTACACATAGAAACTTAAATCTTACTTAAATGTCAGTATTTTTCCATGTATGTTTATGATTAATTGATTCAACAATTCAAATGAAAACGTAAAGTATGTAAATAAAACGAAGCTTCGTGTTTCTACGGAAACACTTCAATAGAAATTATATCCCATCAAATATTAGGTCCAAAATACACCTTAAATTAGTTATCGTGCATATATATCTTCTCCGTGTTGGCCGAAATGAACCTACACGGAAGGTTTTCAATTAAAACGTAAAAATTTCCTCTTCACATCAATCTACACTGTTATAGACCGCATGCGACATGGATACCAACCCGACTACCGTTGAGGCCGACCCTGATCTAAGACACCCCACGCGGATTCGATATATATTATTAGCGCGGAATTCGTGATAAGTTGAGGAACATTCGTCGTCCATTATGGTCCGAGAGAATCTTAAATTGATACCGAAGAGCGGTAGGTGGATTAGCCCTCGGAGCTTCTAGTCCCTTCATCAAAATGCCCCCAAAATACCCTTTGCTCATTTTTCGCATTCCATCCCTGGAAACACCCTTCCCTTCCCCGGCTGCTCCCCGTCGCGACCCGTGACTCAAAATCCCCTCCCGCTGGGATCCTTTCCGTGACGAGAAACTTGGGGCAAAAATGAGAATCAAAAATGTAGGCACGCAAACGGATGATGAGACAAAGTAAGGTACAGAGTTGGTAATCACAGGCTTAGGGAGCACCATCCCGGTGCTCAGAGTATATCTAATTAGAGGGTATTTCTGCTTCTAGAAAATTAGGAATTGCCAGGTTTTACACTATTGAATTTGTCCCATTTGCCTATTTCTCAAATAAAAAAATGTTTATTAATTATTCCTATATCTTCTAGGATGGACTATTTTTGGAGATGCATGAGCATTATGGATACCGATAGCTTGTGGAATTAATTCTTTCTAGTATTATGAACAAGGGTCATTATTTTAATTCTCTCGTGTGTGAAATAAGGACTAAATCCATTTGTTTAAGTACGTTCACTAAATAGCTTTCACTAGTAAGCATATTTACTTTCTCCATATTATGGTATTTCATTCACGGTACGGCTGATAGTAAATGTTCTATCACTTAAATCCCTCGTTTATGTAAAATACTAAATTTCCCTGGATTGGTTGAAAGTAGCTCATTTCTAAATGATCGAATGGATAAATTGGTTCATGATTAAATTACATTGTTCTAATTTTAACCTCTCTCATTATTGAAAAACGAAGAATACTAAATGACATCCAAAGAAATTTATTCTAAACACGGAGTCTGGATAGTTAAATAAATTGCTGCGGAATTCGGTATTTACTCTTCGATTTTTTTCTCTCTACATTATACTTGATTTTAATATTATAAAAAAATTCTGAACAATTCTGTGCAAAATGAGTGCATATATTCGATGTATATCTTTCCAATTAGAATTAAATTAATTACTAAAAATTAGTGTTCTTTGAGCCACAAAAACGAAAAGAGAAAGAAAGATTTAATAAAATCTTGGACTGACGAAACTTTAAATTTGTTGCTACGCTTTTAAAGCATTATTGTGGTTTCCTAGATTAGAATTAACATTGATCAAATTTACGAAATTCTTTGAGAATGAATTACCTCAAAACAAATAGCATTTTCTTACTGAATCGATTCAATTCTCTTCTCCTTTCTTCAAATAATATTCGTAACCACTATTTATCGATAATTTTTCTTCCTTAAACAGCAATGAAACGAGCTGAATTCCTTCTAAATTCATTACATCTGATTTGCACTCGCTCAACGTTTCCGAAGCGGAAACATATACAAGAAGGCAGAGGTGGAGGCTTCGCGGACAAGTTGAACTAGATAAAAATGAAAGGGGCATAAATTTTCGACGGACTGCGGGTACGTCCTCATATTCCTTTCCGAAAGGGCAACGCCTAGTTCATTTGCATCTCTGAAAAGAGGAAGATATTAACTCATCGACGATATACGCCTTCGATGGCTTCTGAAAATATTTCTTCCTTTACGTGATAGATCGAATCTGCGGTTAAACCATAACTGATGTTATCCGCCGCTGATAGAAACCTACAACTCGATGATAGTATTAAAAAAATTGCTTAAAATAATAATAAAGACGGGAAATATATACGTGCTATTCAACGAATTCTTTACCCATTACCTCTTGTTTGTATACCCTGACGCGAAGAATATACACATCGGGAACCGGTTGGTATAAAGCTGCGGATTCATTCCCATACTTTTTCAAATCGATTCCCCTCATAACCGTCGGGCCACTGCAAAACTGGTCATGGACTTTTTATTGCAGAATCCTCTGGATACGAAAAGCATGCGATCTCTGAGTTTGATAAGTTTGAACGCCTCCTATGATTTCCGACGCGTTCCACTCCGAGGTTTGAAATACGCGCTCGGAAATAATTTTAGAGTCGGGGAGAGCATTTTAGCGACGTATTGCATTATGCAGAAGATGTCAGATCGGATATACGTAGCGGTGGGGAGCTTGTTCTCGAATATGAGATTGATAAATTCGGAATTTAACTGCTCTTTTATACATGTACGATGGTGCTATGTTACAGAGAGGAATGTGGATTAATATACAACTACCTTAAATGGGATGGTGAAGTTGATGAATGCTGAGTGTAAGATCTCAAATCTTTTTCACTTCAATTTCAAAAGTTAACGATAAATTTTTCAAGTTCGTGAACCTCTAAGGTTTAATCTCATCAATATTGTTAATTATTTATTCAATGTATATGAATGTCACAAAATCATAATACTAGATTTAATTCAATGTTGCAGGATAATAATTGGAACAGTAATTGTCAGATATTTCTTAAAGATAAGAAAAATGTAGCATTATTCATAGATGTTAGACATTTTGAACGTATAAGAGAAGTCATCGCTATAATTTCTCAACATATATTATAAATAATAAATTATGAGATATTAACAACCATGTCTTAAATTATTTTTTCATAAAGTTGTTTATCTCATAGATATTAACTTTAGATTTAAATTGTATATATCATTCACTGATTAAGAATAATACTTAATAATATTAATACTAGCTTGAAAGTAATAAGGTCGGTCGGTTAATTTCGAATACATGCATGAATAAAAATCGAAGTGTCTCTGAGGTACATTTGCCCATAGGAAGAAGAAAGTAAAGGATTGATTTCAATGGAAGTGAACGTTTAGAAAATAACGAGGGATTTATCTACATGATTTTAAAAGAAATGAAAATTAACTATCAGTTGTTAAATAAATTCTTCAAAAAACAGAATACATACATAAAAATGTAAGCTTCAAAGATAACTTCTAAAAAAGGACAAACTATGAATAATAGGAGGAATATTTTAATTCATATAGCCTCATTTCATTCACTTGATTACACAGTATTCTTGGATAGAATTCTAAATTTTTTCTACAAGCGAACAAATGCGAAAATGTAACAACAGATCTCAAACTAGCCTCAGGAATAGTTTTAAAATTTGTAAGGCATTAATGAACAAATGCATTACAGATAAAAAGATACCCTAAATCATTTTTTATGTTTCGAATAATCTTCCCACGAACTGCTTGCATAAGCCGTCCAAAACCTCAGGATTTTCCACACAATTAAACGATTGAGAGAATCAGTCCTCAGGGGACAAAAAATTAAGGAATCTCAGGAATAGGGTTCGACATAAAGAATGGTATTTGAAAAAGGAACTTTGGGTCTCTAATCTCTTCGCCGTTAGAATCTATTGCCAATGTGGAAGATCACCTGTTTTTTTCGTTTTTTAGAATGGGCTTTGGAGGAGACTTCAACGAGCGTATAGGAAGGCACATAACTCCCAAATACTTTACCGATCCTCTTTATGAGAAGGAAGTAAGGAAAGCGTCAAATTCTCGATTTTCAATTATATACATTCATATACCGCTTTTCTCTTTTTTATCGGTATAATATAATAAAGAAAACCCAATTAATATGTGGAGCCTTTAGTTTTTCATGAGGATTCGATTAATGGTTCTCAATTTTGAACCGACAACACAAAAGATATCTTAAGCTCCTAAATCACGATTATAGACTTTGTTTTATCCAAAAACCATAGTTAATTTTCATAAGAATAAGAATATGGTAAATGATATTAAAGGAGGAAAACAACTGTGTTTACAACTGTAACTAGAAAAACTCTATATAGTTCTGCAATATGAATCTTGCTATGACAATTAAGATCCAAAGATTATCTACAAGGAACAATCTTAGACTACAAAAATAAAGAACTTTACTTTCAATTTTAATCATCTCTTTCATAGAATAACTACATAAAAGACTTTAACGACGTAGGGAACTTTTAGGATCATGAATTATTGAAAGAGGCAGAATTTATCCATCTCGTAGTTACTCGTATATGATAATATTTGAATTAACTCAAATAAAAGGAACAGATTTTCTAACTAATTAGGAGTATTTAAATAGTTACCTTTGAATTGATATTAATCTAACAGTCTGAATCTCAAATATTTGCTATATATTATAACATGTTAAAATCATAAAAATTTCTGAACAATTAATAGTGACCATTCTCAGCTTATCGTCGACTATGCAGCCTCTTGCACACTAGTCTGATATTCATTTATATTAGATAAGTATTCATATGGGTAATTTGAATATATCTACCAGCTATCTACCAGCTGCGCCAAGGTTAAACGATTTAAAATTGCCCATCTTTCGCACCTTGAGCAAACAGTACGCGAGTAAACGAGCGGTAACCACTTCCACGCGTTATCATCACAGCAAGGGGGCGTCACCTCTCATCACCCAACACCAACCGAATTTCCCGTTACCCGGTTAATTCAACCTCCAGTCCGCGACCTCCGACATCGGATCGCCCCTTTATCGAATGCGGTCTGCGGCAGCCCCTTTTGGGGCAGCTGAAAAAAAAACACAAACACGGATGCGCTATTGGGTCTCCGATAGGCGGGATTCTCTGGGCGTGTGTGATCCCTCCGTCCCGTCCTTAATCCCTCCCCAGGGCTCCACTTTAATGGCTCATCCACGCCAGAGGGAATCTTTGTCATCGTCCCGGGACCGGTTGCCGCGTAATCGCATCTATTCCCTTTCACGCTGTTGGTTGATACCTCTTTCTCCGAAGTCTCTGTGACCTCGCTCCCGCCGCGATCTTTTCTGGTCCGTGATCCGAGATCCTATTGTTGCCCTCCGGCGACGAAAGGGCGATGGATTTACTGAGCGGAAGAGTTTCTCTCTAATCCTCGGCCCTTGGTGACATATTGGATGTTTTGGGAGATGCGCCCCGTTCGATTCTTTTCACTATCTCCATTGGTACCCATCCCAGCCGTGGGTCGGTGTCGAAGAGTAGTATAGCCAACCTGGTGATATAAAGGTGTCCCCCAGGTGCACGTTTTCGGGCCGCTTCGCTTAATTAAAGTACGAAACGTTCCTTTCGGTGGTAGAATGCTTATTATGAGAACCAATCCATGTAAATGTAATGATTGTTCGATACATTGTACTACGCTTAACGATTCTACAATTTCAGTGAAATATTTGATGGAGAAGAAATAAACTCGATGATATGATAACAGCCAATATAATGTAATTTTCTCTAATTTTTTTAACTGCGTATTTTTTCCTACAAAAATAAGTACGTATCTTCGTACATACGAGTGTTGAATATACTTTACGAGTCTTTATCGTAAGTACGAGTGTGTCGCAACGGATGGAATTAGTTGAATCTTTAAAATTCTCTGTTCTCTAATATATGGTTGAGGATATTTAAAAACAACTCCAAATACACCTAATTCGAAGCATCAATTTTCCACGTTTATGATTATATTATGATTGTAATTCTGATTGATATGGTTTTACAACAACTTAAAATGATTTTATGTATAGAGAGATATTTAATCGGTCAAAGAATCATCATTAATACACAGGAAATCTTTGATTGAATGGATTTTGAGAAGCAACAGAGATGATTAGTGTAATCCTTTTTCAGAGTTCCTCACTTAATCGCAAACTCTAGAGCTAGGCGTATTTAAGACGGATCTTTTCTGGAAATGTATTTGGAATCTATAGTTTTCCCTTTAGTCAAGCACCCATTGGCCTGAAAGCTTTATCCGGTTAGCGATTTTGGTCTTCCTTTCACGATTCTCAACAGGACTTATCCATTATCTAGAAAACCAAGAATAGAATCCTGAAATGGATTATCATCTCGGAGTAAAGAAAAGCGATGGGAATTGTTCTCATTCGGAAAAGTAAACGAACGTTGACTGAATTACCCAACACGGAAACGATCTAAGACCTTTTGCAGTAAATAGAGTAAGGACATTCAATAGAGACTTCAATTAACCATCAACTGTAGCTTTCGAAAGGATTTAGAAAGCATTTCCGATACATTTATTTTTAGGGCTGTATTATACATCAAACAGATTCAGAATATAAATTTCGGCTTATGTACGTAACAGACCTCTAAAATAAATAAAATATAAAACTCAATAAAATTTTGCGAAAATTTATATGATCAAGGGATTATTTCAGTAGCAATTTAGTATAAAATAATCGAAGTATTAACAACATTTTCAAACATTTTTACTAATGAAATTCATAAATAAAATAACGGTAGTGTTTCTTAAGTATTCTTCCTCTCTTCGATCATATCATAAATTATCGTAAGCCCCTGTGGCCTAATGGATAAGGCATCGGTCTCCTAAACCGGGGATTGGGGGTTCGAGTCCCCCCAGGGGTAGTAATTTTGTAGAACAGACGGAAATTTTGTAAAATTAATTCAAATTATCTCAGATAAAAAAAAGAGATATTAGATTTTGATTACAATCGCAGCATAAAATAGATTACCGGAGGGATAGTGAATGAATTACTTTGTTTATGGTAAAATACGCTTGAATAAAATCAACTTTTGTCTTCGGTATTCCGCAGGCATAAATCGTAATATAGACTTTTGGAAAATGCTACTCTACAATCAACACTACTTCTATTACGAATTTATTAAAAGTTCAACTTTACTTTTTCTTCACAAATCAATCGGTTTAATTAACAATAATTAGTTTTACGGGAGGAAAATAAATGAAAATTTTTTATTAATGTTATAATTAAGGATATAAATTTTCTTGATAGTCAGATTGGACTTGCGTAAGGTGATAGATGCAAAATAATTGTTTTACAAGATTACGTTAGCAATACGGCAAAAATACGGGCCTGTCCGAGATTTGAACGCGGGAGCTCTCGCACCCTAAGCGAGAATCATACCCCTAGACCAGGGATGCGCAACCTTTCCGCTATTGACGGCCGCACTACAGACTTTTTACTTTAATAACGGCCGCACTACAGACTTTTTACTTTAATAACGGCCGCCAATAAGTACACTTAATAATTTTTTATGATTTATGTAAAAATTTATAGATTATACACTAAAACGAGTATGATGTATATGACAATATTCTATTTACTGGTCTACATATGTAAAATATATCTACGTAACGTCATATAGGACAAAAAACCGTTATAGCATTTGTTTCAGGAAGTCTTGGTCTTCGTTCGCGTTAAAGCCGAGCTAGCCGCTATTAACGTGACTTCTAATCTACTCCTGGGTTTGAAAACACCCAGAGTAAGAGATAAGATAGATAGAAATAAGATTCCGCAGCGTTGAGACCCCGTACTCGCTGGGGTCCAGAGACCCTACACCGGCACGGCCGCCACTACGTACACTTTAATATAGACGTCCACGGCCGCCAAAGTCCTTGCCCACGGCCGCATGCGGCCGTACGGCCGCAGGTTGCGCACAGCTGCCCTAGACCAACAGGCCGCTTATTATCTGAAAAGACACCAGGTGACCTTCTCCTTATGCATATAGTTGATTTAGAAATAAGTCTGCAAAGCTGTATGATCCTCTTGTTATACTTAAATTTGGATTTCGCAACAGCTACTTGGAAAGCAACTGTGATGGCACGGACGCCTTACTTCAGAAGGTATCGTATCTTATATTAAATTTTGATAAAATTAGCAATCGATTCATTTGGTAGAATGAACACTGGAAAGGTTTGAAAACAACGTTCACTTATGAAACTGTTCGTGTTTAATTCAGATTCTGAGGAACTATTAAAACATCCACCGTTGATGAAAACTTTGTAAGGCTTTGTAATTTGACCTTATTTTGAAAACTTTTGTGATTATTTATACAAACATTCGTTAACATAAACTTTTGTCGAAATAAACTCAAAACCATAAAGTTTAAAAGCCATTTCTCAATACTGAATTGGAATTCGAACAATGAAAAACCCCATACGACGCCAAAGCTTATTCTTCATTATATCCATTATAAAATAATCAATCTTTACATACTAGACAATCGGTAGCATTACATAATTTAATTTCCCTCTATCAATTTAAAAAGCTTTAATCGAATATTTGTATTACTATAAAACTGCAGTAGATTAGCGTTACGGTTGCATAAGATTTAGGATATTTTATAGAAATAAGGAATTGAAAGGGAGCGGTCTTACATAGTACATTAATAGTAATGCGTTTTAAAAAGATATTCTAATAGTTCAAATTGACAAACTTGTAATAACACTCAAAGAATAATAAATAAGGATAAAAATGAACTTATTTAAAGCTAATAATTAGAATTAGTACTTAATGGTTGAAAAATAAATTAGTTGTTTCATAACGATAAAAACACTTAAGAAGAAATGAATATGCATATCCTAGGTATCTATGTAAGTACATTAATTCTATTACCTTGAATTTTTGCTATTATGCAACAAGAAATATATACAGCGGTTGCTGCGTCAAAACGAAGTTGTGTGTCTACTCCTAATCAATATGAATCTAGATAAAGCGCATCACAACAATCAAAATCAAAAATTACGGGCCTGTCCGGGATTTGAACCCGGGACCTCTCGCACCCAAAGCGAGAATCATACCCCTAGACCAACAGGCCTGTTATGATTCCCTCGTTTAGTAAGATTAGAAAACTTTCATATAGCGCGGAATCCGGTCTACTGCGTCAGCAATGTTTTTGGAAAACTCAGCCGTTTCAAACTCTCTCTTTTGCATCTACATCATATTTCGCACATAAATTATGATTACAAAAAGTAGCAAGTGGTTTAAATACTGAATAAAACCAATGAGGAACTGTGGTAAAGGGAGACGTGATATTCTAAAGAAAATATTTATTGGGAGTCGAACCTAAGTCAACTAACTGAAACGACATATGCTCACCAATACACCAATGACCCTCGCTTTCCGAAATATGTTTACGTTGCAAAATAAATACCACTCGTTTTTTACAGTATAATGCAATATCTAAAACCATGCAAGGTTTCTTCAAAGTAAATAAATTATATATCATAATAGCACTCGTTTATTCGTTTATTATTATAGTATTATTTAGTATTATTTCGTTGAAATAATGAATCGTGGCAAAAAAAGTAATTCTCAATTTTACATTTCCGATCCTGTCAGCGTGAAAAATGGCAATTCAATATTAAGTTACGTTCTAAATCAATCGATTGATATTGATTACTAGCGACAATTAAATTATTTTCAGAAATATTAAGAGATAGATTATTTGACTTATATACCCACAGATTAGAACGTAATCTGTTGTCGTAACTAAGACAATTCTCCAAAATCAACAAAATCCGTGGATAAGGAAAACTTAAGGCGATGGAGGCACTTAACGTAGACAGAGGTCGCCTATTTTCGGTGGGGGAGGCGGGGGCGGGAACCCTGTCTCCTTTAATGAAACATGCCGGCGTCTGTGGCAGCGGGGGCAGAGAGAGAGATACGAGGCCTCTCAGAAGCTCTTGGAAATGGCCAGCACCCCACTGAGATCACGCAAAATGTCCGCCCAAGCGACAACCCCCTCTTCCGCATACTCCCCCTCAAAAGGTTTTTCTCTTTATCATATTCCTCTTTTGTCTCTCTTCCTTGGCGTTTTCCTTCCACTCCCAACAATCCTATCTCTACACATCTATCCTTCCTTTTACTCCCTTTTCTTTCCTTTATCCGATGATCTTCTCTTTATTCTCAAAGTGTATTTTCTCGATTTTAACATCTCTTTTTCGGTTGCAACGTATATTGTTTTTCCATTACAATGATAGTATCCAGTTATTTTATCTCCAGTCCTATCGTAAGTGATAAGAGATCCCAACGTATAAAATATAGATCATTATTACTATTTATAACATTTTGGATAATAAATTTGAATATTAAGTTTATTTAGAATTTTGGAAATTATGAGGTTTTTCAATTATTTTAAATGTTCTTTCATTTTATCTAAAAACCTATCTCCAGCGATCTAATCTAATTAAAATTTTAAAAAGGTAACTAACGATTAGTAATTGTCATTCGTAAATACATCAATGTTGAAAAATGAAGATTACGGAAAAATTCATGTTGGTTTCTCGACTATTTACATCATAAATACTATCACTGACTACTATGGATAAATTTTCTTTAATCGTTGAAAATATTGCTAACTCCTGCATCATTAATTTGTACTTGAAGTCATTATTTTTTCAAGAAAATTATGGAAATTCAAATGGATCAACGTAAAAATACTCAAGAAATTAACATATTAGTACGTATAGTACGGACGTATTTTAAGGAGTTTCTTGAATATGATTTCTCATAAATTTTCACATATTTACACCAGCATACGAAATGGATAGAAATACTTTTTCATACCATTCTTGTGATAAACGAAACCAACACGGTTGAACCTTCAATCATAATTCCTTATTAAAGTTGACAGGTCCCAGTGTTCAATATAATTACGCAAATAGAACATTTTTACGAAATAAAAATCACAAAAATGGAGTGATTGGCACATATGACCCTAATCTTGAATTGATCAATTTTATTTTATGAGTGAGTAATTTTTTTTTCTGTACGCAGTAGCTATAAGAATATAGAATTCGGATACAACGGTATTTAAAATATATAAGTAATTAAAGTAACTCTATTCCGTACGAGTTTCAGTATAATTTTGAGTATAAACATAAGGTTATAGTATATTTTTGTGTATAACATCCTTCCCAAGATTATATATAAAGATTTTAATAATTCTTAACACCAGTTAGCGGTTGACCCGCAAAACCGCTTGTCAAACAAAGTTTACCAAGCGGGCTGTTGGTCTAGGGGTACGATGCACCCAATACCAAATGCCGAAAGGCGGCATGCAGGATAAATATGTAGATGTAAGAAATCGCTCGCGTCGTCGCTAACTGCAGCAATAGGAACGGAACAGTTAGCAATGCGGGTAAGGTTCCGTTCAACAATAGGAACGGTTCAGTTGGCAAAATGGGAACGGTTCAGTTTGACAAACTGGAGCGTTACAGTTTACCAACTAGAAAAGTTCTAGAATCGCTCTCGTCGTAGCTTCTTCCAGCAATGGGAACCTTCAGTATTCAGTTAGCAAGCTGGTAAGGTTTCCTAAACGCTTGCGTCGCTAAGCCGCGACCTATCCATTTGCGTGCGAGAGGTCCCGGGTTCAAATCTCGCACAGGTCAACCTTTTTGCTTTCGGAACTTTTTACCTACAGTAAGTTTATATTTATTATCTTTTGGTAAGAATTTCGTGGTCATGTTTTCATAACCCATACTTAGTATTCACCTTCTATCAGTTTTGATGTTTAGTCCATATTTTCATTTTATTTGAACTCATTGCCTTGCTTAATATTCTAAAAGTGCGATTTGAATGCATCGATAAAAGAAATAATGAAATGAGTGTTCCCCCTCCGCTATTGTTTCATGGAAGAAAGTTAATTCCTGTCACAAGAAAAATATCCTACTTTCTTGTCTTCCTATAGATATTTCTAATGATGTTTTGTTGCCTTATTTTGAATGAACCCAGTAGATTATTATTTAAATGAATCTGTTATATAATTATTCGAATATTTTATCAGTAATAATCACTTTTTTTTCGTAACTTAATGGTTTGACCTAATCTTATAATTTCCTTTTATGGAATATATTTCCTAGTCCGTTTTACGAATGTACGTTAAGATCTAATGCTCCTTTTCTTTAATAATACTTATTAGATACTTCTAATTCACATAAGAAAAAAACTAACTCTCGTGAATCGAAACACACTGAACAATTTAAAACAACAAGCACAATTCCACAAGACAACATCCTAAATTCATGCTCAATTATTCCATTCCTCAACCGAGTATACCACATTAAAATTAACCTTTAGAATCAAAGGTAACCCAAGAACACAAACGCTCAAAAAAACTTGGCTTCGTCAAGAGCATAGTCGGTAGGAGCGATGATAAAGTTCGCGAACGTTGCTACTTCACGTTCGTTAGGCCCCACCTTGAGTACGCGTGCAGCATGTGGGACCCTGCCAATAAAGACTGCATTCGGGAGTTGGAAAAGGTACAGAGTAAGGTGATACGTTTTGTAAAAAATTCTTATGATAAAACAGCGAGCGTAACACAGATGCGAAAGGACGCCGGAAGGGAATTCAGAGGGAGCTCCTTCATTCTGATCTGATAATGCACGAAAGATCCGAGAAATGGCTGCGCGAACGAAGCGTTAAAAAAATTCATTTTTTCCTCGAATTATTATCGAGTATTATCGCCTAGGGAAATAGAGACATGGTGCATGCACCCCCTGCCTAACGTCGAAAGGCGGCACGCAGGGTAAATATGTAGATGTAAGAAATCGCTCGCGTCGTCGCGACCTGCAGCAATAGGAACGGAACAGTTGGCAATACGGGAAAGGTTCAGTTCATCAAAAGGAACGGTTCAGTTGGCCAAATGGGAACGGTTCAGTTTGACAAACTGGAGCGGTACAGTATACCAACTAGAAAAGTTTTAGAATCGCTCTCGTCGTAGCTTCTTCCAGCAATGAGAACCTTCAGTCTTCAGTTAGCAAGCTGGGTAGGTATAAAAATCCCCCTCGTTGGGGGAATGTGAACAAATGTGAACGGTTCAGTTGGCAAAATGGGAAAGGTATAGTTGTCCAAAAGGAATGGTTCAGTTTGACAAACTGGAACAGTTCAGTTTACCAACTGAAAAGGTTCTAGAATCGCTCGCGTCGTCGCTACCTGATGCAATGGGAACGGTTCAGTTAACCAACTGATAAGATTTACAAAACGCTTGAGTCCTGCTGCAATGTTAAACTGTACAGGAAGACAGCTGGGAAGGCATAAAAATTCCCCTCGTTTACACTTTCATACTATAATATTAAATACAGGAATCCAAATTTTTAAGACTGAAATAAATCCCCAAACCGAGAATAATGATTTCAGCCCAAACATATTGGTAGTGTCGAATTGCGAACTAAAGACATCGCGATCGACCAAACGGGGGCGCTTACATTCTAATTTAAAAGCCGCCGCGAGGATTCCGAATCAAATCGACTTAAATAAATTGCTGAGCGACTACAAATTAGCCAAACTAAGCGCATCATGCGAGATGCGCTCTGTCAGTCTAAGGAGAAATCTTATACGAACACCAAGACAACGACCCTAAAGAGTTTTGGTCCTGCGTTAGGGAAGTTCAAGACAAAGTAGAAACAGTAGGTTCCCTATAATCGTTCTTCCGCCTTAACCAAGCTAGGATGAGTTGGGTGTATTACAGACCAAACAAACCCTCACTGATTTTAGTAGTCTTATTTCGGTCTATTAATGTTTTAAGTGTAATTAAGAAAAATTAAAAACCATTTAACCTTTCGATACAACCTTGAAAACATTTCTACAGTTCAACCTACTTATATTCGACTTTGATAAGGTAATTTGTGGGATAATGCACTGATTAAGGTTCAGAGAAAGGTAACATTACAAAAAATGTTATTATTATGGGATCATAATTAAAAATGATAGATTCTTAAATTTTATGGCATTAATTATAGACCGTTCTCTGTTATTTATTCATATAATGATGCGTATATTTTTAAGTTAATAAATCAATCACTAATCCTTTGGGTAATCTGATGTTCCGGAAACTTAAGCCGAATTAATCAGGAGCAACTACACTCTAGACTTAAGTAAATACGAACATATTTGTAAATTCCTTTTAACCATTGATGATTAAAATCAATTAAAACATCAAGCACAGCTCCACAAGACAACATCCTAAATTCATGCTTAATTATTCCATTCCTCAACCGAGTGCACAACATTAAAATTAACCTTTAAAATCAAAGGTAACCCACGAACTTAGACCGATCCCCTAATTAGACCACAATCACTATAAGCCATCGCCTTGTATCCCAAAAGTACCACGGAATTCCTAGGAGATGCACGTAACTCACGGAGGCCTCATGGAATTTATGGTTTCGCATCCTCTCCATTCTCATTCCGTTTGCACTCCACTTGACCCCTTGCAGATTCCATCTCCAACAGTCTCGCATCCGTCTCCTTGCCCATCCTTCTTCCACCGCTTCCTCACTTACACGACCTTCCGCAGATCTGCTCACGTAGATTAGCTACCTTAAAAAGAACGCTACCCAGATCACGAGGCCGATTTCGCCGAAAGAAAAATGCACGCTCCGGTGATAAGATTTCCCTTTAGCTGCCTTCCTGGTTATCCGAAACGAATAAAGGATTTGCAAAGCGTTTCTCTCTTGTTTTAATTTATTTCTGGTACCTGTGTCATCCTTGAGGAAATGCCGAAATTTGCGGAAATTCCAGGAGTGCGGTTTCCTTTTGAGTAGAGAACCTCTCCGCAAGCTTTGGCGGTGAGACAAATGAGAAGTGGTTTTCTTTGCGGTTTAAGAAGGTGGATTGGTTCCAAGAAGGTAAGCGGGAGTTTTTATATTGGCGGTACGAAGAATTTCAATGTTGTAATCTACAAATTACGACGACGTATATGCAAGGAGTTGTGCTAAATAGCTGTATAAAATTAGGGGGAAATGTTTCCGATGATCTCTTTCCCATTTCCAAGAAATATATTATAATTTCAAACCCAAACTTAAATACATGTATGTTTCTTTTTAAAATAAAATCTTCCTGCTATAACTTCATAAAGTACTTGAGCATAATTGGGTTTGAATTATCTCTGCTAAAAGGAGAGGGGACTATGAAAATGTTTGTTCTATAAAATACTGTTTTGTTGATTCTTGTATTAATGGGTTAAAAACAGATATGAATGGATATAAAAAATCAATTAATATGGTAGTAATATCGATAAGTTCATCTCATTAGCTTTTGGAGGATAAGAATAATTAGTTAAAGAACTTAATAAGAGTATAACTTTTCCGAGATCAAATGATTCGCTTAAATATAATACGAAAAAAGTTTTACAAGGGGTCAAATTTAACTAAAGGTTTAATGAAAAACTACCAAAATGCAAGACTAGCTGAAAGTTGCTTTGTTGTGTAACATAAAAATAATTATTTTCTATTCTCTTCATTTATGCATATACATTTGAAAGGCAGTTAATCAAACGTTTCTTAAAATCAAATGGTTTCAAAACCAAAAGAAATGAAAATTAAAATTAATGGAATACATATCACCTACAAGCCAGAAAGATAATATGTAAGTTGACTTCTATAAGCCTATTTGCTATATTTTATCCTAATTATTATCAACGTACGCTGATAACATATCAGTTATTCCCTGCAAACTTGTCCAAAATTTTTACTCTTCCCATTTATGAATTTATATCTTAAGTTTGTTTTACTGATCGGATTTTATAGCGTAATAGTAATTGAAAAAATAAAAACTGATGCAGTATAAAAGGCAATCCCATATGGTCTAGTGGCTAGGATATCTGGCTTTCACCCAGAAGGCCCGGGTTCGATTCCCGGTATGGGAAGTTTTTGACGTTTTTCTTTCGTAGATATTTTAGTAAATCTTTTTTAGATCATGTCGTTCTAAATACTACTGAACATAGATATTGTTATCCTAAATAATACGAACCAATTATTCAATAGGACATTCACCTACATCAATATTTCATATAAGCGTCGGTGGTGTGATGGTCAGCCTAGTTGCCTTCCAAGCAGTTCGATTCCCGGCCGACGCACTAAGTTTTATAGTTATAGTTTATAGGAAAATTTTCTCTTTTGAAAATAATATAATCTTAAAGTCTATTAGAATATTTTAGATGTATCCTCTTTTGTTCTTTGTAGCTTTAACTTCAGAGTCAATTCTATTTGAAGTTCGAATTAACCACGTCATGTTCTTCTGAGAGAGTTAGAGACTGACGATTCTAAATTAATACCTTATAGATGCTTTATGAACTAATTGTAACAATGAGGCAAACATCTCTTAATTCAAGCGGCCTGTTGGTCTAGGGGTATGATTCTCGCTTAGGGTGCGAGAGGTCCCGGGTTCAAATCCCGGACAGGCCCGCTATTTTAAAGTAATATTCATTGATACGGAAGAAACCCTGTCCAGACCTCATGTTTAAAGTGTTGGGAGCCCTTTTATAAAAAAATAATTAGTAATTTTCACTTTTAACTTTTGTGTAATAAAATCTATCATTACCCATTCGAGCTTGTAATTTATTTCATTCGTTGTGCCAAATACTTCTTCATAAGATAATTATAATCAATTTCATAATAGTTTATATGACTTAATCATAATCATCTTTAGCGGAACGAACTAAAGCTGCTGTAAGAATATTCTTTTACAGTGATTGATTGATAAGCGGAAATTCAATTTGCTCTTCGTATTATACATTATTACATTACCATTTAATCTAGCAGGCACTTATGGTTGCATTAGAGATGAGAAAACTCCGAATAGCTGTTGTTTAGAGATAATAATGACCGTTAAGGAATTATAATGAAAAAACTTTTTGTAATTTTCACAGACAATTTCAAGAAAATTTATTTTCTGTAAAAATTACAAAGTTATTTCATTAAACTATGGCTTTCCACGAAGTCATGCCTTCTCAAATTGATTTCGTCGAGGAATTAAATTAACCAGACATTGGTAAGATATATTGAGGATTAAGAATTTTTGGAATATTTCTTGGTGTAAATTTAATCGCTGATAATTTACAAACCGTTAGATTGATTCTCTTTATATTAATAAAGATATCAGCCATTGTAATTCCTTAGAGGATCAAAAAATTCTTTTGTGAAAAGTAATCAATTAAAATCTTTTCCCAACCTATGTTTCATTTCTACATTTTAATATATATTAATATACATTCAACTAATATCCTAAAACTAGTGATTCAAGAATATATCATATGCTTGTATACTCACTCATTGTTCCTCCGTGATTCTATGTCCATTCAACTGCTGACTTTTTTCTTTTGAAATGATTCTTATAACAATTTAAGTTGAATCCTCAGCCGTTCAATGCCTCTTCATTTGGTTCACCGGGACAGTCATGAAACCTATTATAGAAAATAATACATCGTAAAAGTATACTTCATATATTAAATCAATATAAATCTACTTTTTAACACCTCAATCAGAGAGATCTTTATTTCAGTTTTTTTTTAACCATTAAATAATAACTATGAAAACCTTTGTGCAAGTGCAGGAATTTTCAGCATATATTGCCACAATCATAAAATTTTAAATTGCCATTGTAAATGATTTTTAAAACACAAAAGCATAATATAAATTTTAAATATCAAAGTAAAAATTAAGAAAGGTGATTGTGCACTTTATGTACATAAAAATTAACGAAAGAATTAACGAACAAATATACAAAACTTGGCGAAAAAGCGGGCCTGTCCGGGATTTGAACCCGGGACCTCTCGCACCCAAAGCGAGAATCATACCCCTAGACCAACAGGCCGATGTTTGTAATATGTTTTCTCTTTACTCAAATACGAAGAAGAATCCATACGATGCTAATTTGGATTCGCTACGTAAGCGAGTTTCCCAGAAGAGAAAACAGCTCTTCGTCGAACTTCCTCTTGGGAATGGAACGTCTTCCGATAAGTATATCAATAATAATAGTAACGAGGCATATAACAATGTTAATACGCAATATATTTAACTTTAGAAAATGGAATTTTTCGAATATATAAAAAATGGAAAAATAAAAATGTGCGTCGGCCGGGAATCGAACCCGGATCAACTGCTTGGAAGGCAACTATGCTGACCATTACACCACCGACGCGCGGTTATTTCGGACATAAAGTAGAGAAGTCTAGATATAATTGGAGCAAATTGCGTCAGAAATGTAGATAACTAACAAGTTTGCACCTAGATGTCTCATTCCTTCAAAGAAAGAAATTGAGGGGGTCTTCGCCATTATTCATGGGTTTAATGCCCTTTAAATACCATAAAATACAACGCAATTTAGGATGAAAGCTAATTTTGATCAAAATGAAATCGTATTCTTGTGATTAAATACGAAACAGGAGATATATATCGTAAGGAGAAAGTGTGCAGTAAACCTTTTCTTTATAAACTTGGATGTAAACGTTTACTTTATGTCTCTTTCATCAATTGATAAATTAACATACCAATGGATATTCAGTTCCTTAAATTCTTAATTGATCTAGCAAATCGTCATCCCATGTTCAATATTAGAATGATATATTTTGTTATGTTATTAATGAAATATATTATCGATACTCGGTCATACGTGTTTAGAGCTTACTGGAGCCTTTTCCCAATATCTCACTTCCACTATTTCACCTTCTCCTGCTTTCATTCCATTACAGTCTCTTAAGGGACGGATGTTCAATATCTTTCCCCAATGGCCGCCCAGCCTCACTTCCGGACCCCTGCTGTTGCCCAGTGTGGCGCCATTTCTCAGAGATATAGAACCAATGTCGGGCAATCGCCAATGATCGGCTTGGAAAGTGCATCTTTCCATTTTTTCCCTTTAATACCACTATATCAAACCGAAGCAATTCCCTCTTCTATTTTCTCATTTTCTGACGGGAATAACCATTGGGTTCATTTCTGCCAACGATTAATGGATACCTGATATCGAATACTGGGAAAGAGTTGAACCTTTCCCCAAAAAGCCTTCCTATCTCATGCGATACAGCATACTTAACACCTATTATAAAATGTTAATTACAGTGTTTCGTGCTAGTAATTATACTTTTCTCTAATGAAATATTCTGTACTATAAGCTTGTTTAAAACTTATATTCGTCGATAACGAAACAATGACTTTACTTCGTGAGTATATTAGATATGTTTGCTTTATATGTATCAAAACACTTCAAAAATAAATTAAGAAACGTCTTTGTTACTAGAACTCGAAATAGTTCTACTTTCAGATACAGATGGATTACACATCTACCCACGAATTGTGAAAAGTAGAATTTAATCCCATCAAGTAACTTAATAAACTTAAAAATAATCTGTATGATAATCCATAGAATACTTTGACTTATTCATTAGTATTCATAAATTATGAATGACGAAAGCGTGATTAATACAAACAATATACTTCCACTCATTTCCGATAAAACTATGCCTCCCTACGAATATTATACTATATTAGAACATGCTTATTATTGGTATCTAAAATGGAGATGCTATAATTTCACCCACAATTTTCATTCTACTAAGCACAAAATATTTATGCATAAGTCTCAAATCGTTTTATTCGAAAAACCACAAACACCATAGCAACGGAAGAACGTTGACCAGTTAATCAAACTTCAACATCAGAAGCGCGTTGTCATTTATTCCATCCTTCCTTCAGGCTATGACTTCTCAGTTGAGTAACCAGAATAGTGTTAAAATCTGTGGACCTTCTGACGACCCCAGTACCAAATAGGTCCAATTCCTCCCCATAGATAGTTTCTCCATGAAGTCCACACTTCCTTCGACATTTCCCCTTAACACTTTCGACAGGCTATTTGGAAGCCATTTGGACTGTTCTATTTCCATTAAATGAAAACGAAGTTAAGCCCTTTTCTGTACAGGAAACGTTGGAGGGATGTTCGCTAAGTAGGGGGAGGGACTTATTGAGTTGTGTGAGTAAGCACGTATGGTAAGAGTAATTGAAAATCGTAGTTTAGGCGGTGGGAGAGAAAATGAGCACATTTCAAAACCTGCACATTGCTTCACAGCTGCATTACTAATTGTGACAATAACGATATTAAGGGACTTAAGAACAGATACGTTGAGCGAATTCCTTCATGAAAAGGAGAGTCGTAGATCGAAACTATAGTGATTAGAAAAAAATAAAATATGGCAAAGGTACAAGTATATTTATTTTTCCCCCTTTCCATTATGGCGAACTACCACGAAGTCAAAGCCGAGTTAGCAGAGTAATATCGTAGTACAAATTCCTTAACTAATTCTTCATATCAATTTTCGATAACGTTTCTTAAATGCATAAAAAATGTGATGGGAAGGAAAGAATAAAAATGCAAAGAACTTTTAAATCCTAATCTTGCAGACAAAATCATATCACTGTCTTCTTATGGCAGCTTCAGGCAAAAATTCGACCACTATTCCTTGCGAGGATCAAGGGTTCCCAAGTGTCTTTATTGACGACTTTTGAAAAGTAACATCTCAATCATTACGTAAGGGTTCTCACTTCAGTTCCAATCGATTCAATTTTCTGAGGCAGTAACCACGCGACCGTAGATTGATATGTATGCGGGTAGTGGATATTGACTGTAAATTACTCTCGATGCATGCCCTATTACGTTCTTTCCCTGCAGCACGATTTTACGACTTTGGCGCTTTAAGAGTCCCTTATACTCGTCACAAGGGTATTGTGGGAAGTGTTTAGAACGCGTTTAGTTCGATCATTTGAACGAGGGAAGAACACGTGTCACATCTTAAGTCCATAAATCCCAAAATGGTTAGTCTCTTTACACCCCTTAGCATTGATCCTCATGGAGGGCTTTGGAATTACCATCACCTGGCTATATTTATTTAAATATCTTCCTTTATAATTCTTTACTTTTCTGTACAACAGTTAATTCCTGCTTATTTAAAATTTTATATAAGTAATAGAAAGATTTTACCATGGTAGGAGTTTAACAATAATTGCAACTCCTTTATCAGCCTTCGAATTATTAAGGAGATTAACACTTCGTCTATATAATTTCTATACATATCTTTGTTAGGGATTCATTTTATATGCCCCACTGTTATTAATTATGATTTTATGAATCTTAAACTCCTGTCATTAGCTGTATTAACATTTTATATCCATAAATATCACACCAGCTAACAGAGAACATTTTTTTAAAATCCTCTTAAATTTTAAAAACTTCAATTCATCCATCCTCTAAACCCCCACTTATTCAACTTTTAAGCATCATAAATTTAGAAGTTATTTCTTTTATACTATGAACGTTAAAAGAATAAAAACTATGATTTTCTAGAGCCTCTCTATGGGTTAAAACTCTTCTCTTTTTGTGTTACGATAAAATTTTAAAAACTAAGTCCATGTAGTAGATATTGAAGGTTGAAATTATATTTGAATTTGTCAGTAAGTTTTCCAATTATTTAGTAGTACATTAAAACATTGCTTGTACTAATTCGCTTATTCGAAACATATAGTATTCGGACAGTTATTCCCGCTAACTCTGTAAGCCTCAAAGAAGTCCTTTGATCTAAACTGTTCCATAAAGTTATGCTCAACCTTCTTTGGAGTAGTCCTCCAAAAAATAAAGCTGAGCTAATCACTACTCCAATATTTCTCCCCTAAATTTCTTCTAAGCTCTCTCATCATTTCGCCACGGGTCTGGAAACGCTGCCAAAACCTTCTCCAAAAACTAACAACTTATCCTCCATTGTGGGAAGTTTTTAACTTTCCAAGTTCAAGGAGATCAGAAGGGCCCATGAAGTATAAAGATCATAACATGCCATAGTATAACCAGAAAAGTTTGAAATGTTTGAGGAACTTAAGTTGTTTTCATCTTAGTTCCTCCAGGTAGTAAATTATCCTCCGAAAAGAGTTAAAGATTCCATGATCATGATCGATAAAATAAGTAAGTAATCATTAATTTCCTTTAATTAATAATTAATAATATTTTTAATTTAATATTTTATCCTTCACGGTTTTAAATTTCGACTCATTCTAATATGTCAGCCATTTGAGTTTAAAATTGTCCTCATTATCACCTTTCTCATGTGTCAAACTTAAAGTTTTTTTTATGTCTATCATATTCCATAATGCGCCTCTAATCCTTCTTCAACTAAATTTACATTTCTTTGTATGACCTCGATTACAAATTCACAGACCGAAGAGATTGCTAATCGTGAATAAGTATGAATACATTTCATCTCTCACGAAAACGAACTCAATTAAATCACCCCGACAAGTTAAAACCATGACACAATCTGATTTCTTCCATTTTTAATTATTGAGACCATTTTTTTGTCGAACATTTCTTTCGCATCACAATTCCTATAATAATGCCTTTCATACGAACAATGATTTTTTACGATATAAATATTAAATTTCGATTCACCAAGCAGAAAGTACTCCAGAAATTTAAATCTACCATCGTAAAAATTACAATGAAAAACCACACGAACTCAATACTCTTTAAACTAAATAATAATAATCTTTTACGATAAATAAATATTACGTATCTACGACAACTGCGCCATAAGAGCGCACTTCCGACCAAACTTTGCGACTGATTCTTCATCATCTCTCTTAAGAGATCACCTCCACAAAGAAATCCGCTGTTGAGGATCCATCTTAGACACCGTATAAAAGGTGCCCTTACCTCCGCCCATTGTCGGGGCCAACAATGCGGGAGACATTACTGCCGCCAGGGCGAGCTTCAAAGGCACCTTGTGGTCCGCCTGTCTCGGGCAGCTGCCCCCCGCTTAATAACTCCATCCCCTTCAAAAGGATACAGAATAAAAATGGTCTCGTAAGGCACTCATAGCTTCGAAATATTATTTTTCCGCACGGCTTAGCACACCCATTTTTACGGACCCGAGCGAATTTTTCGCATGCTCGTCCGACAACAAATTTCGCTTCTGTTTGTGCTCTATTACTATAGCGGTTTACGCATTGTGGGCCAGGATACAATGGGCCTACGTACGTCACTTCAAGAGGGAGAGGAACTAATATGTAGGTTGTGGACGTTTATCGAAAAGTGGTTGCGAACTGGTTCGTGGTAGAAAAAATATATTCGCGATCAACAAGTGGTTGTCGTGTAATTGGTAGATATAAGAGCGGTGATAGGTTTTGAAGAAGTTCTCATTAATAATTAGGAGTAGGATCTTGAGATATCATTATTAACTTCTGCAGATGTTTCGTAAGGAATAATTCCCACGAGAGAGGTGTAAACCATATTTTGCTTGTACAATTTTTGCGCATGCATATAGATTCGTATATGTTCTAATTGATTAAGATAGTTTTCCAATATCTCTATTAGTTAAAATGTCATAGATTTTAATTTATAATTTACATTTTCCGCTTATTGGTCATATGCGACATTGCGACATAATGCGACATTATTTTCACAATTGATTCTCCGTAACTTTCAGAAATCGATCGAAGAAGTATTCAACATGAAATATAAAGATAATAATCTCATTATTCAATATCATTATATTTTTAAAATTTATCCTTTGATCAGTTTTAAATTAACTAAGTAATCTTTCCCATTTAATCAAAAATTTAAACTTTCCATAATCAATATGATTTATATATTTAGGTCATGACAGATATATTATTTCAACACACGTAGCAGTTGAAATTTAATTATCATACAAATTTATTTTTTCAAATTTGTTGTTATTCATACAGGGTTAAAGATTGACAATTTGATCAAATTAACATTATATACATAACCATGAATAACAGTTATTTAGATGAAAGAAAAATCGTTTTATTAATTCTAGATATAAGGTCGATATTTGCTATTTCGATAACTATACAACCATAAAAATATAATTCTTTTGGGAATAGCAAAATTTGCGCATACTAATTTATGAGAGCTTTCTTTATCAGACAATGAATTTAATCTGTTAAAGAAATATAATTGTGACCATTAATTATTTATAATATGGATGAAGGTGTAATTCTCTCACAAAAAATATTACAAACTACTACATAAAACACGCTTCAATTAATGAAGGTTGTAAAGTCACTAACAAAGTTGCAGATTTAGCAAATTGTGAACATGTTGATGTAATCCCAAAATCTCTTCCTTGAAGTGCATAAGCGATTGTACAAATCCGACATTAATTCTTCATGCAATTCAAAATATGATGGAATCCAAAGAGGAAAATAGGCTGTTATGTGACCGGCAGTTTACCTTACCACCCACGTATTCCCAACGCTAACAATAAGAAGACCGTTTACAGAACAGATAAGTTTCTTTCGCCGCCCAATGCTTCCTTTGATCATCAGAAGGCTGACAGAGAAAGGCTACCTTTCACCTCAATACAGTAACTTACCCAAGAAACTTCCTTACGGTCGAGTGGATTATGAAGGAAATCGATTCTGACGGAATATTCGCCAACACGGGTATCTCTCCCCGTTGCCCTACTTCGTAACTATAGTACGTTTACTAGAGTACTTCCTTATGCCATAAGAGAGAAACTAATTTTTATACAACAGCTATCGTAAGTACTTTGTAATAGTATGCAAAAGAAGAATACGTTGTGGTAAAGTTTTTTATATTATATATTCAGCTATCAATTTAAAAACTTTAAGTTATCCAAACGTACTAACTCAGAACTGCACATGGAAGAATTCTATTTATTCGCAATGTACACTATAAAAGTATTAATGAATACGTTCGAAATATACTTTTTTTGAAAGTCTTATTGTCAATTTTAACATTTTTCTGGATCATTGAGGTCAGGATATCAATTTTGTATTAGTTATTGTAGTTCCCTCCCGTAATTAAATTTTATTATTTAATGAAGAAAACGTACTACTGCAAATGGAGAAGATTACTTCTAAATTGCCATTTATTTATAACGTAGAGTCGGCCATAAAAATAATTTACGCTTCATCAATTTATGAAATTATCCGGGGTGTACTTATGGCATCAATAACGCTGTCTTTAGCAAAATATTCCCATGCCGGGAATCGAACCCGGGCCTTCTGGGTGAAAGCCAGATATCCTAGCCACTAGACCACATGGGACTTACGATTAACATCACTTCAATCCAATTAAATATGGTTCCAGAAACTTAAGGTAAAATCTCAAGCTCGAGCAATCAAGCAAAAAGGAAACTGTAAATTAAAACTCCTTCCGGAAGTGCTGTTAGTTACTTAAAAATTCCTTATGATATTGTTTAAATTAAAATAAACTGTATTATTTGAGACTCTTGTTCCCCTGTAAATATCTATCGAATACAAATAGTGTTGAATAGGAACTTATTTTAAAATCGAAACTGTTAGACAAATTAACGAATAGATGGAATGAATAGCAAAAGTGCTCTCTAGAGGTTGAGTCCATCGTTCGACTTTAAAAGGACTCCAGAGTTCTTAAGGATTTAAAATTGATTGCTAAATATATAATGAGAGGATTTTATTTCGATAATTCATTAAACAAATTAAATTAAAATTCTTTTAATAAATAATAAATTATATGTGAAAATTTAATTTCTAAAATTGGACAATGAAAGAGTGTTTATAAAAAAATTAATCGAGGAACCATTAAAATCATCATAGATTCCATAAAATCATATCATAAAATTCCACAACTGTTACCTTGTTGTCTCGTTATCATATGGCTTTCAAATTTTATTATTTTCAAGTAATAATACCTACTTGTGATATATCGCGATGATGACGAATAATGCTGTATCGTATTTTTTACAAAATAAATCTGTATTAATTTTTTCATGACTTAAGTATATATAAAACGGTAATGTTCGTTTGCCATCCATTGTTATGTGCAGGAATCTAAAAATTTTCTCATAGTTAAGTATAAAAAATCTAACTGGTCATTGAGTAAAATTCAGCTTAGAAATTTATATGCTTAAATCTTGTAAATTATTTTATAATGTATAAAAGAAAGACAATCACGCAAGCAGCTGAATTATATACACTTAGAGCGATCGTTTTTCATCGTTATTCCATCATTTGAACCAAGCTACAATTTGAATACGGAAGGAAAATAATGAAAAATTAAAAAAAGGCGGGCCTGTCCGGGATTTGAACCCGGGACCTCTCGCACCCTAAGCGAGAATCATACCCCTAGACCAACAGGCCTTATTGAGATCTTTTAAGTTTCACTTTGATGAAATAAAACTGGACGTGTATATTTAGTCCAAACTTTCTCCTTATATGTGGGCCATCCGAACTTCGGAGAACAGTCGCGCCCTCCTGTGGAATTTCCTAAAAGTACGGAGAAGAAAGTGTCACCAGTAACACCTACTAAGTACCTACTGAGCAGTCTAAGCAAATATCTACCATTGTGTTATTTCAACTACTTAACTTATTTGCCATATATTTTCTCATCATATTGCCATTGTCATAGCTTAGGTACAAGCCCTTCAAGAGATTTATCATTAATGGCATAAAGAAAGATTCCATTTAGATAAGGTAGTATTTTTATATATTTAATAGTGTATAGAGTAGAAAAAGAAAATACCATAGGACAAAATTATTAGTCCACTATAAGTAATCTGTTTACAAATCAATCTTTACAACGTATGTTTTCTTCACTTAGATAAAATCCATCAAAAGAACCAATCCGTAATTCAATACCATTTAAAATAGTATGGTACTCTTCATATTTATATTCCTAAAATCAATTAGATTTAAAAAGTTTGTGTGATAACTTATGGGGAGAACATACCAAAAATACCGATATCTATTCGACTTGGAACAAGACTGAAAACCACCACCAGATAATAAATACCTTATAAATCCTTAATAGTGAAAAAAGTGAAAAATGACATAATTTCAATAAAATATTCATACTCCACATATAAATGTATTCAATTTATTTGGATAAAAATCGAAAAATGCCTGTTATTAAAAATTTAAAGCTAATAACTTTAGAACGTTTTGTTAACATTTATTGTTCTATTCGCTATTCGAAATTCGCACATAGTCATAAATATCGTCTCGTTATCACGCAATAATTCACAATTTATTTCCTAATCTAAGAATATTCCTCAGTTCAATTAATTAAGTTTGTACAAGATATTTTGCTATTATCGTGTTAATTTTTGAAAGAAGAAAGAATATATGAAACACATATTATGTTCATTCCATGATAAGGACTAGGGAACTTAAAAAAGCATTTATGCATTTCCATTTAGTAAAAAGATACATTTCCATACACATATATTTCAGAACATCTCAGAATGAATCACAAACCAACGGAAATAAAAATCCATTCTTTCCAAACCCACGTAAGATTTCATCACCGCTACGGAAGCTGAGAACTCTGCATCAACACATTCTCATTGATAAAACCCCATTAGGGCCGAGCCGTTCTACGTTAGACGTGACTTCATATACTCTCCTCCTTCTTTGAATAAAGCCGTTCTTTACGTCGGTCCAAGACCCAGAACAAAGGCTCCGCACAGTCTGTCACCGTGGTTCGCGGGGGGCCATTGAGGGGCCCGCGGCGCTGCTCGCGGGGAGGGCCTCAAACATCGTGGCACATAACGGACCATTCACTGCGGGGACCACGCTTCTGGGAAGGGGCGTGTCTCTTCTACGGAAGTTAAAAGGCGTTTAAAGAAAGCTCCGATCGGGATAGCGATGGACTTGGAACACGCACGCCTTATTGTGTTCGACTTTTCGCAATCTTTATAAGGGGTAAAGAGTTTTTTCTCCAACGGAAAATGATAGCAAAAAGAAATCGTTGGCTTGCGTATTTTTCCGTTTGATTCTCTTTAGCGCGGCTGGACGTCTTCCGTTGGGAAAGGTATGATTTTTTCTTCGGTTCGACAATGGATGAATTCCGTTACTGCTCCGGATGGATCTTTATAATGGTACATTACGGATGCGTCCGAATGTAGATGCATACGATTCCGCTTGGTCAATCGGAATGTGGAATCACAGAAAGGGAATGGACTAATGCTCCCTCTGTCGATTACGATTGTGTCATATGAATCAATACGTGAGAATTTTCGTTCAACTGGACATCACTTTTTATGCTATAGTAATGTAATGAAAGAGTTGCCGTTACGAAATGTTAAAAGGAAGGGGAATTATTCGTTAGAATTTAACGAAAAACATCAAATTATCAACTTAAGTTTTCATTTCATAACGAGATTGAAATAAGTAAGCAACATTTGGATGAATGGCTCCGTTATTCGTTTCATCTTCCTATAAAAAATAAGCATTATAAATATTGTTCATTCCAGTGTAGATGCTGCTACTTCTGGAGGCACAACTTGTGTAGAAATTTATCTCTGAACTCCACTCTATTCAACTGAAAATTGGTGATACTCAACATAATGGTTATACATTTCAAGCATCAGTATATTTTATTTTTATCAATTATGATCCATGATTGTTAACCTGTTTAACTCCAATATAATTATTTTCATCTACTGCAAGGTTAATATTTTTATTCGTATATTTTCGTATATACATATAGGTTAACATAATTTAAAATAAAATAATAATACCCAAAAAATATATTAGCCCTATTTGAAATAAATCTTTTTCGATATTCGATAGTGGAACTGATAACCGAAGCAGATAGAATATTACTGTTCATATAGTTGGCGATATTGCTCGTAATATTGGTTCGGATCTACAGAGGGCATAGGAAACTGCATAAAGGGATGAAAAAGCAAAAAATCTCAGAATAAAAACCCGATACTATTTCTATAAACAACAAAATTTACCCCTGGGGGGACTCGAACCCCCAATCCCCGGTTTAGGAGACCGATGCCTTATCCATTAGGCCACAGGGGCTTCATCAATGGAAATTTTATAAGCACATTTGTCTGTAACAAACTCGCATCTAAAATATATATATCGCCTTAATATTTATAAACGTGGCACGAATTAATATTCGTCTGCTTTTGATGACCTGTCTTTTTGTGTTATCTTGCCGCAGCTAGATCTTTTTTGAATCACTGCAAATAAATTTTACTCTGACGGATATATATTAGTCGTTATATCAATATAAAATCAGCGGCCTGTTGGTCTAGGGGTATGATTCTCGCTTCGGGTGCGAGAGGTCCCGGGTTCAAATCCCGGACAGGCCCGAATAAATTTTGCTAATCTTAAGTCCTATGCCTTCACCATGCCGGATTGGTGTGGAGCAAGCCACATAAATAATTACAGTTAAAATTGTGTTCCTATATTTACAAAAATTTTGTTTAAAAGACATATTTCAAGGAGGGAAAAAGGAGATCATGAAATGTTTATCGTATGGTTTAAGAAATGTTTAATTTAATTATTTAACCTTTTTTCCTTTGCTAAGAACTTCTAGATCTATTCCCATTAGTTCAGATGAACAAACATGAACTCCTATGTATCATAATTCATCTATGTAATAAGTTTTTATCAGTAAATTGTCTAATATCCTTGTTCTCATCTACTAAAAAAATTGTTAAGTTTCGAACCTTGGATTAGTCTCGTAATATTTTGCAGTTACGCGCTGTGGCTTTCCTAAAATACAGTTAATTTTTTACACCCTTTCTCTTCAAAAGTGATAACCATTTATTGGAATGAAAGTAACTATTCAATTCGCTCAACTCTTCGTCATATTTGAATCTCCCGCATATTCCATGGAAGGGCGTGGCTGATCTCCGAACGTCTGTTGGCCCACTTAAAGAGAAATTTTGGACTAAATTCATACTTCCAGGTTCGGTTAATCCAAGTGAAACTTTTAAGATATCAACACGGCCTGTTGGTCTAGGGGTATGATTCTCGCTTAGGGTGCGAGAGGTCCCGGGTTCAAATCCCGGACAGGACCTCCTTTTTAAGTTTTTGACTTCATAAAAGTTAATATTTACTTTTCGTACTTACACAACGTTTATTTTCGCTACTCACTGCCTTTTACTTTTCCATTGATGTCGTTTTAAAGTATCCGTTAGCTTTATAGTAAAAACTGAAGGAGAATATAGGATGATATATTTGACCAATTCCTTCCTTTACTTGGTCGAGCACGAGTTTTCCATCATTTCATTTTATAATCATCCAGAAGATGAAAAAAAGAAATCTCTCTATGAAATATTTCATGTCAGTGAATTGAAATTATTGTTCACATATTACTGTTAATTAATTATTTAAAGTACTTCGACCTAAGTCATCTCGATATTTATTTAATATTCTTTTCAAATTTATAAACAAAATTTAATCTAAGTAAAACTAATACATCTATCCATCATCTAGATTCACAAAATAAAATGTCAACCTGTATAATTTCACTCACAAACGATATCCATGGTGTTTTTCTCTCCTTTCTTAATAAATGGAGAACAACTAAATTTACCAAATAGTTTTGGTTTCATGCTTTAACATGCTGGCATGGTCCAGTTCATTTGAATTTTAATTTATGTTAAATTTCGTTTATTGGATATCCAGAGTCATTAATTTCTTTCTATCGACTTATTTTCCGTTCCGTTTTAAGTTCTGTAAAAAAGATGAAATTATCAGACTTTGTATGAAAACTATTGTTTGGGATAAATAAGAAAGTCATTAATATTTTCTTAATAATACCTCAACCTTCTTAACATTCCCATCTCTACAGTGCTTTAAACTTAGTATTAAACTCTACGACGAGTGATTTATGCATAACATTCAGATTGCTATCGTTAAAATATTTGAAAATATAGAACGGAAACTAACGGAGTACTAACAGTTTCATCTGTAACATTACAGAGATCTATCCGTCAGTTGTAACTCGTACATCTTCTAATACATTTTATATACATATGTAGTTAATCAATAGGTAAATATGCCACTTATCGATAAGTATGATCCCTAAACACATAAGCTCTTCTCTCTCAATAGCCCTTTTACCCTCCGCTGGATCCACGGAAACGGCAGGCACTTCCGGTCCCATTCTATTCCCCTACCGGAACGCACCCTTTCTTTTGTGGTCCATAAGACCCTAGGGTAATGGGTTCTCCTAATCACCGCATGCACCACCGTGCTTTCCCATGATGGATCTTCCAGATACCGATGGTGAATTACAATAACCGAGTGATGTAAAGTAGCCCTCGTGCGAGCAAATTGCAGGTGCTAGTGTATAATTTCGCGGTGCAGAGATGTCAACGCAAAGTGCCATTTAAATGACTCGTGAGGAGAGTTTCAGTGGCGAATATTTCCTTTCCATTGATTTTTTCACCGTTACAAGAGGAGGATGGATAAAAAAAGTGCTAGATAGAATATGTTAATGAAGCTATAAAGTTTTAGGATGTGATGGTAAGAGAAGGAGTATGCGAAGAATTTAAATTTATAGAACGGAGACTTTAACGCTTGATTACATAATATACATCTTAATAAAGCTAATTGCCCCAACATTTACTTGATTTCAAAGTCATTCAATCCCACAAAGCTATTTTTTTAAAAACCACCAAATTGCATACAACAATGCACAAATTATTTTGATTATATAGTAAATTTAAATAAATATAATTTTCTCATAAATTATATAGAATCCTTACTAATGGAAAAATAAGTCTTCGGGCTGGAATTTGGAACTTAATAACATTTATAATGCTTCATAAGAAAGCCAATGTCAAATAAATCAAAACGCTAGTTTTTTTTCTTTTTCCTCCTTAATGGGTCCTGTTCCTGACTGAAAAATCAAGTAAAAGCTAAAAAAAACTTCAAAATACCGTTATTGCAGAGAGTTTAAAGAATAATTGTATTTCCGTGAATCACCGTGGATTTCCGTCACACTAATCACATATTCCAACCTCATAGTTGCGTACGCAGTGATAAAGAAAGACAGGTTTTCTTGATACTCCCACCGATATACATTTTAGAAAGCGTTGTATTTTTGAACAGCAGAATGTCGGAGTAAATTGAATTCAACTACTTTTACGGAAAATATTTCTGGGTATTTTGATTAGACAATCACTTTCAAATGTGAATCAGTTTGACCACTTGGAGCTAATGAAATAGTTATATATTTATAAATATCAATAGCTTCAGTAGTTCGTTTGGCACAGATATATGTACGATTTAACATTTAAGAAAGACAAAATTGAACGAAACTTTAACTAAGGTTGCTTATTGTATGATTATAAGACCAAATCAGCTTAATGCTTGAGTAATACAATTCATCAATTCTCTTTCAGGACGGTAAAAAGAAAAATAAAGCCAATCAAACTAGTTGAATATTACGAGGTGTTCTCATGTGTTCTCAAGTCCCATGTGGTCTAGTGGCTAGGATATCTGGCTTTCACCCAGAAGGCCCGGGTTCGATTCCCGGCATGGGAACATTTTTGTCGCTGTTCGTATCAGTAGAATAAATAATATAATTCCTACTTTACCTCTAACGTTTCCTTTAACTTTTCTTATCTTCAGTTCTCTAAATATCCTTCTCTTTTCTTAAGACCTTCCTTGAGAGCAATGCTCTAACTAATAAACATACGCTCACATTTTCGAATAAATGACGAATTTACAGTCATTACTCCCTCTTTATACATGCTAATGCTATAATAATTTTCACAACTGAATACCCCACTGAATTTCTACTCCACGAAGCGGACAACCGAGTCCAACCGACAAAAAAGTTTAAATTCTTCCACCACATTTCCACTAAACAGTGAACCATTGCACTACCCAGGACATTCTATAAAAGGTTTAATGACTACAGACGCATCGACTATTGAATGAACTTCCTATCAGAATGTTCATAACAGGTGAAGTCCGAATCTAACGGACATTCCCACGCTGTTTTCTTTATGCCATTGCAATAGACGTACGAGAGAACATTGGTTTTAGTGAAGGAAATGATGGTGCACCGTTCTAACGTCAGCAAATGCGCTATGTGTCAGCAGAGGATAATGAGAGAGCGGTGACATTTTGATTCCAACCCCTCCATCGCCGGCTGTGCTCACGCCCTCTGATGGCATCACCTGCTCCCCCATCCCTCTGTGGCCGTCTCCAGAGATGCTACTCTCAAGCCCTCTCCGACGTCTTTAAAGTGGTCCTCCAAGAACACCTTTTTCTTTTCACGAGCTTCATTAGCCCTTTGTCTGTATAGCTGCCTCCTTGATGTCTCGTGCTCATTCTCCAACAAATAAACATTCATCCATATTAGCATTTGCCTCGTTAATGGTATTTTTACGAATTTCATATTTTTTAGTTATTTGCTGTTACTGTAAATTTTTTGGATAAAGATGCCTCTTGTTTTTCGTTCTTTGGTCTCTATTATACGATATTATACGTGGATTTAGATTAGATTTTATAAATTTTTATAACACCCACCCTTTTCATATTTTTTTGTAATACGTATAATTAATTTTATGACGTCTCTTTTGCTTTTTAGTTCTATGAATTTTTCTACTAATATTGAACTTTGTATTAAATGATCTTTGTTTGGGCTTTTATTAGTATTTTAAATTATTAAAACTAACGAGATTCTTTATCTATTTGATTATATTTTCAATAATTTCCCTTTATGGTTATTTGCTACTACAGACTTCTTTTTTAAATTATTCCGAATGTCAAGTTCACTTCTTTACATATGAAAAATGAATTTATTTTAAAATATTATTTTTTATACCACTTAAATGTTTTCGCAAATATAAAGTTTTAAATGCTCGTAATTACACATTTACTCATGTCCTTGCTTCTTTCATTGTATCAACAAGAAATTTATATTATTAATATTTCAAAGTTTGAATTGTGAAATTATTCATGTCTATTATCTTATTCGTAATAATTTATTTTTTAAAATGTTTTTATTACTGATGATAACATGATTAGATTAATTCCATTTATATATCACATACAGATGAATGTTGATTAACGAGTTATTTATTTTTATTTTCTGGTAATTGAACTCTTAGTTCCAGTTATTTTCCAGGAAAGCGCTAATATTTTCTCAATAATAATGGTATTTGAAAAAATTCACCATACGGAATTACGTTCACGGAACGTAATTCTTTTAACACCGAGGCATTTTATTTTCTTAATCAATACATCTACGCATACACTGCTTCGTGGTGATTCTCCGATAATCGTTAAATAAGACAAAATACATGATAATTCTTAAGAAAATAATTAAATTCTTTAGTTTGTATTTTTTTAATTCTAAGAACATAGTTTAATAAAGACGGTTTTCACCTATACCTAACCAATCCATTCGAAAATTCCACCACATAGCAACTAACGAAATTCAAATTCGTACGAAACCCCTTTTCGTGCACAAAATAGCACGACTCCAACGGCATTTCTCACGATCTAAATCCATCGAATCGCCATGCAATTTTCTTTTTCTGAACCTATATTCATCTTCCCCGCATCTCCCCAACAGAATGCATCTTGCGCGACTTTAAATGACAGTCATTGGACTTCCAACCTATTCATCTATTCCCCTCTTTCTGAACTTCTTTTGTTTTGCTTCTTTTATGCCCTCCGCCGACTCTTTAGATAGTGCAAACAAAGAAGCAACGCCTTCCGAATGAGGCGGTGTATACATTGTCTCCCCAAGACTTCGGACATGTCTTCCTTCGGACCGCCCCAATCAAAGTCGGAGAACACCTTTTAACGCGATGATGCTTTGTTCGCACCACCGTGGGAATCTATTAAGCCTCTTCGAGGAACGCTACGGAAGGTGTAACGTACCTGTTGACGCTATTACGATTTTTGCCGTTAATTTACAATAGGCACCGATGTATTCGAAATCGGTACTTCTTGAATACTCAAGATAGATAGAATACGTTAACATGAAATTCGCAATTAAATTTGCAATTTTTGCGAAATATTATTTCATCCATGTAAATTTTAGCTTTAAGATTACCTACGAAAAATAATGCCGTGAACTATAATATAATATAATATTTATGCTAACATATTAAAAATTTCCGTGTTTCGTTTTTCTAAGCGGATTATTTCTGATATTAAATCTTCAGATTATCTGGTCGTTCATAAAGCGCGTGTTATTAGAAATACCTTGTAAATACAGAGAGTAGGAGACCGACATCGTAGCTATTTTGAATTTTTTAGCGTATTTTACACAACTAAGAAATTCTGACTAGATTGTTTTATGACCGACTTTATTATTATATATAATTATATTATTACCTACATCTTATGTGTTATTAGAAATTTCATCCAAGATTATATTTATTTTCCATCGAGCTAACAGAGTGCAAAATATGTCCATTACACCATAAATTTTTATGATTTTTAGTTGATATTCCCTTAAAATAAACCAGCTTTAACCATTTTATTTCATGATATATTCTTTATATTTCCTGTTCTGAGGGAACTTAGCTACTGTTAAGCATTCATTCTGTGACAAATTATAGATATATATTCGAAAATTGAGATATAGGCTAGATGCAAGAAAAAATATCAAAGATGGAATCATCTTTTTCTGATGAAAAGAAGAATGAAATAGTTATGTTTGCCTCTGTCTTACTGAAAAGTATCTTCTAACCGGGTTTAATCAGTCCATTACGCTGGAAGTATTTTATTAAAATAAAATTGGTAAATTTTAGGAATACGTTGGTAGCTCAATGCTCTCTTCCAATTCTAACTACCATGTATGATTTCACTAATCGTATATGAATTTCGTACCATAGGTCAATCAGTTCTCTTGGAAAGATTTTAGTTAGCTCAATATAACAATGAGGAATAAATCTTTTTAATTGCATCAAGCTTTATGATTTGACGCCACTTGAATTTAAAATTCCTCGGTATTAGTGTTACAGGCATCCGATATTTCAAATGCTAACGACTTTTTGAGTCCTCATCTTAAGGGAAACTGTCTCACAGTAATCAATAAGGTTACATTTAGAGTTTGCTTACAGGATCCATTTAGTCTTTCAATTCCTCCACGTCATCACCGCCTCCTATCTTTGCCCCCCTCGTCAACAGCTATTCATTTCGAAAATTGCAGGTCGTGGACCTTGGAACGCCCATCATCTCTTTGGATGTTCATCTGTTGTACCCTATTGAGTTAGAATCACCAGGAAGCACTCGTTCGTGGGAATTTTATAGCTTTGGAATCCGCTACTATGTGAATATGTTTTTAGAGTCACGCTACATGTATGTTACTTATTCCTGAATTTCAACCGTCTTCCCCCAATCCCGTTCTCCGTCAAAAAAATGTTTGATCGGCTATTCTCAGCGGATGCACTGATGTGAATTAAAAGCATAACATAAGTTCTACCATTTCTGTGTGTTTACAAAGCTGTGCAATAGTTTGCATTCCCACGATATCGGTAAGACTTTATTTGAAGATTTGGATGTAATTTACTTCAAAAAAAGAATCTTTGACGCAACACGCGATGTATAAAATAAACGTTCAAAGGAATCACGTATTCTATTTATTAATGTTAATCTATCATTCTTCTTCATTTATTAAAAGTAATTCAGAGAGTTTTGTGATGAGATTATCAACGTTTTCATTTTGCAGGAATATTATTTATAATTATTAATTAATAATGATAAATTTGATTCATATAAAATAAAGTACTGCAATTGATTAACGATACGAATTAATTCGATCATAGACGGTATTACAGTTTGCTTGAGATATGCTATGCACACGTAATCATAATTTTGGTTTTGTCCTATATCAATCAATCACTATAAATTTATATTTTTGAAACCTAGAATATTAGTTTAAATTCGTATTAAATAACTCTACAAGCAATGTTTCTAGAACTTCAAAAAAATTTGATTAAAGCTGATTTACGAAACAGCGATTCGCATCCTATTTTGAGCTTTATAATCACATATATCTCCATCAAGTATTTTAATTGGCTGTATTTTCCCGCTCTCTTGGGATAAGAAAAACGTTCGATGTTAATTTTCTATTGTGAATAATCCGAAGCCAGAAGGTAGGGCGAAGAGAGAACTTCCTGAAACAGGGGGCGCATGAATGGAACGAGACGTGACTTGTCATCGACTTGGCGGGTTACTTCCGGTCCATGGAGGGCTTTCCCCATTTATTTCAAGATTGCCGATATGAAGTGAGAGCTTCGTTCTAGGAAATGCGAGGGAAAGTAAATCCGTACAGAAGAAGGGGGACGCATAAGGCTCCTTCAGGAAATGCTAAAAAGAAATCATGTTTTCCTTTTTAGCACTTAGAATGTGATTCCTCCCTTAATTTCGCTATGATTGGAAAAATTTTTCAATAATTTGAATAACCTTCTAAAGTAGATATAGAATGTTTTCTGCATTTTATTCAAGAGGACAATTTCTTTTCAAAGCTCTATAGTTTATTTATACCCTCAAGTAAATTTTTTTTCATAGAACTTGACACACACTTTTCCTCAAAGTTCTAAACCCTTGGGAATCTTGGTTGAATCCAAGCGATAATATGCGTTGAATGGTAATATGATAAATATTTTATGTGTGTATATATAATATCTAAATACTCTCGAATTTTTATTCCTCACGACTAACTCGTTTCCTTATTAGTAGGAGTGTTTAATTAACGGATGGAATTACTTACGGATGGAGTACTTAAGAAAATTATCTTCTTACCACCACATATACTAATGAGTAATTGATTCAATACTTTTGGAGAATCAAAGAATCATCCAATTTATGAAAATTAGATTGGGTGATTTCACCCGAAGTAGCCGACCTTAGAGTCGGCGAAACGTTGCACGTTGAGTTTTTTTTAACTCATTGACACTGTATTACCGATTACCGAAGACTTTTATTATTATTATTATGATAATTAGACTTATTCTTTTACTACATTAGAACCATATCTTTTACGGAATATGACATAAAAGAAGTACAGTTCCTCTACGATTGAAAGCAATCTTTCAAGAGTCTACAATGATAGTACAACCCTATTAATTTTGTTTCAGCTTTGAACAATATTTTAACCATAAGTTCTTTTCTATTCAATTTTAACAAGGATTCATCTAATTAATAGTAGCGAATTCGAATTAGCAGTAGAAGCCGTTTTATGGAAGAAAATAATAATTATCAGCAATGTTATTAAAGAAGTGATAATTTTCGGTCATTTCGTCACGCTTTGAATGGAATCAACGAAGTGTGAAAACGCTTTCATTACGAAGTAACTAACCGCTCCATTCCAGTGAGGGTGTACATTTAAAAACGGGTCATAACTCATACCTCATTGTGCCGTGACAATGGATCTAACGTCACATTTCGCACGGCGCGCGCATCCATTGTCGAGGCGAGTTCGCAAAAAGCGTGCTGAATCTAATTCGAATATATCGAAAATAGAAGTGAAGAGAGGAAATTTGAGTTGCGTACTTCAACCATCGAGTGGTGCTTGTCTCTCGCACGGAAAAGGCAGGAATGGGACTGTGCGATGACTTCGAGGACTTAGGGAGTGCACCAGGGTAGCTGTCTAGGGCCAGGTGTCTTCGCCGGACTGGAGCACGCTTCCTCGCCCGTGGACATCGCGCACGGGTCCAAGGTGTGGAAGTACTCGAAGGCCAACGGAGAGTACTACTGGAGTACCACTCGTTAGAGGAAGCCATCGTTCGTGAAGCTGGGCACGAGAGTTTTAATGTTTAACGTCCCCTAACTGCTCTTTGAAACTGGAGTTTTTCGAACATTCGAAGCATTCAACTCAGAAGAGGGAATTTGGAAGATAAACTGTTTTTTCCTTCAAAGCGTTTGTTGTGAGTTTAAGCTGATGGTAATTAATAAAAGAGTTTCTCAAGTAGGTACAAAGTTGATTCTTCTCGAACCTTTTACAAATTAATTATGGTATTTATTATTTAATTATGTATATTTATATTCCTTATTGTAGAAAATTTTAGTTTAAAATAATGAAAGATCTGCAAGCAAGATTATTATATACTAAATTATAGCTAATTCCATTTATTTTCGCTTAGGGTTGACTCATTATAAAATTAGCTTATTAGCTTAAGTATTTATGCTATGTATGATGCTTCTCTCTCCATACCATTGTTATTTACTTTGAGGCATAAATGTCTATTTAGCAATTTTCAGATACACATAAGCATAAAATTCTGCTTAATTCTTTTATTGTTTAAAGAGAAAGATATTTCATTCGATAGAATATTTTAGTTCTGCTAAAATTTGAACGGTATTATTAGGTCCACTTCCACTTTCTTAAATGAGTAGTACTTTACGTACAATTTTCACTTTCTGTAATTTTAATAGTTTTGTTTATTCAGGTCTGATTGTTAAAAAAATAATATATAATATAGGAATAGAATTTGAGCAGTATAATGATTGGTTTATCGCTTAAAATTCTGTTAAGTACTCGATTTTATTCATTCTTACTGAATCGTTTGGTCCCATTTCTATGTTGAACAAGATTGATTGAATGAACTTTCTATTTTAAAATCGTTATTATAACGTCATTTAGAATTACATGGATCTTTAATTCCATATTCAGGCTTGCGAGTCACAATATTCTCAAAGAATAATTTACGCAAAGAAAAGTGAAAACATAGTAAAAATAGTCACTCATACTGAATACTTCAGTAACGGAAAATTTTCACTTAATGAGTACGGATACTTTAGTTTTAAAATTCGATCAGTTAAATCAAGTCAAGTCAATCAGATCAAAAAAAGTATGTCACACAAAGGATTCGTCGGTTTCTGAACCCCAAAAGCGAAAGAAGAAAAATTCGCAGCAAAATTTATCGATCAAAACCTATGCCGGGTACAAACCTTTCAAGAGTTCGAACGAATGAATCGATTGGGTATCATGCGAAGCGTTAGTAATCTATAATATACGGTGCGTAATCGTGGGAATAAGGGCTTCAAATGGGATGGAAAAATCACAGAAATAGGAATTTAAACGGACGTATTGAGGAAGGGGATAACTTGAGAGCATAGAGGGGTATTTTTTCGGGAAATGAGATGATTTGGAAAATAACTTGAATAGTGAAAACGAGTAGAATAATGTTATGAGTGGAATGATTCAGTCATATGAGAGGTACAAAGTATAATAAAACTTAATAATCGGAGCATCCGTTTTGGAATCAAGAAAGAATTATGATATTACCAAATAAATTAGTTCCAATTGTTGACGAGCGTTGAAATCTCCGTTCAATGTAGAGGATATTTTATTATTCACTAACCCTTTTCTGAAATTCAATATTTTATTGATACATAATTATAAAATCCTCTAAATCCACCTAACTTTTGTGTATTAAGGGAAATCCTTGAGAGTAAATAGATCAGAAAATGCAAGAAATATTGCATGTATATATTAAGCACAGAATTACTAATACTCCTTCAACAGGAAGCGAAATAAGACTAAATTGATTTGCCTTAAATAAGGTACGTTTAAAAATAATTTATCCATTTTGACAACATACCTTGAAGAGGTAAGCCACTGATGTGTGTAAATTTAATACTTGGTATATAAAATCCTTATTTACTAAAATCAAATATGTATAATGCGGATGTTTGTCCTACATGAAAAGACGATGACTTCATAAATTATACAGCAATGCAAAAGACCTTATTGGATCATAAATATATATACTTCGTTAAAGCACGACTTCAATGCTATAAAATTATATTACCTTGGAGCATTTGTCACGACAAAGAAAGTCTATAATCTTAAAATTATTCGATGTATATTTCAATAGATATATGCACCATCTACGAGAATATTATGAAAAAATCGACTAAATTAAAACTAAACAGTCCTTTTTAAAAATCAAACTACCTGAAGATTCTAATGGTTAACCTTACCATCGCAGTACCCTCGCGACTTAAAATAATTAAAGAAATAGACCAATTGCGGACTCGCGGAAATTGTGTCGAGAATACAGTGGTACAAATAAAACTTCACGAAGAATATTTCAAATTTACGACAGAACTGAAAAGACCATAAGATACGGATTAAGTTTTCCCTGAATCTACAATAAAGTCACCTTTCCTTAAAATACACAAATCTCAAAACACGAGGAGTATAAATAACTCATGGGCACTCCAGCAGCACGCGTCCTACCAAGAGCGCGTACTCGAGAACTCGAGACTCTCCCTCATCGGGTCAGCCCTCACGAAAAGAAAAAACCAACCGTAAAAAAAAGAGTCGATCGCAGACTATTTCACGCATTTGTGGAGCAAATAAAGAGCTGCCGGAACAAACGGAGGGGAACGAGAGAACTTTAAACAGAAAGGGTCCTCCCCTCCTTCCATTGACTGGAAGGAATCCTACGGCGAAGACCTTTTGATATTCGCGTTGATCTCTGGATGGAAGTCGCTGCTCTTCTTTCCTCTGTTCCCGATCTCTATTCTTCCTGCGGACGGCCCGCCGCGCGATTGAGACCGACCAAATGGTCTCCGCGGCGGTGTCCGTGGGTGGTAAACGGCGCAGGTGAGCGCAGGTTCGGAAAACTGTCCTTTGTTCGCGCAAACGACTCCCGAAAACATTGAAATGAGCGTCCGAAGGCGGTTTCGGAATTCGCGACGCGGGCCAATGCCTAAAGCGTACGTCTCATTTTTGAATCGTCACGAATATCGCTATCCTTTCACTATATAGACGTTATATACGTTTCATTATATAGCCAGAATTTATCTGGTTTTATAATCTACGGATGAACCTTGAATAAAATGCTTTGATCGATGTCTTTTCAATTATAATCTTTGGAAAAACTTCAAATAAAATGTTGTGATCGATGTCCTATAAAGTTATATTTCGTTCTATCTGTCATAAAGTACTCAAAGATATGGCTCAGTAAGAATATTTGTCTATTACAGTGATCATAAACACTGAAATATTTAGGGATGTCGGCAATAGTTTTCTTTTGTTTGAATTCGCTTAGAACTTTTCTATCGCCTCCAATTTCAAAAGGTTCGTCAATTATTACCCTAAAACAGGATCATTCATTTTTGTGACTACTGAAACCAATTTATTGATCTTTTACAAGTCTAATTGGCTCTTTGCTCGAACATAAAACGCACCATATGTTACCTGTCTCTTAGAAACAATATATATTATTGCTTAATTTTCCTAAGCTTTCCGTAACAGTATAAATGACTCATATATATAATATGATATAAGAGAATATACTGTACCTTGAAATATGAAAAATTCCCAAAAAATATATGAGATTTATAACTAATTTCCTCAAAAATATTGTCTGAGGATTTCGTAAATTTTTCTCAATTGAAGGGTTTTTTTCAATGAAATCAATTTAGACCAAATTTAGCTAAAAACAGGAATCGTAAAAGTTAGTTTTCTATATTAGTTATGGAGATAATTATGGTGAAGAAAGGTGAAGATTTTTCATCATCCTTTCAGCATCCATTCAGCATTTTTCAGCATCATTTTATCCATCTATCCAACTATTTCCTTCCTTCATTTGGCTGAAAGGCTCAGCGATTCTTTTAGACCTCCTTCAAAGCGCATATTACTTCAACTGAAAGATTGAGGTGTTTTGAAGCTGATACTTATCAATCATTCATGCATACTTAACCTCTTTCTTCTCCTTGAATTAACGCTGAAGAAATTTTTCAAAAATGTATTGCAAATGTATGCAAAATTGACAAAATATCAATAAATTACAGATTTAAATTTTTTCGATTGTATTTAAGAACGCAAATCCTTCAACCTCTGAGAACTGTCTACAGCTTTAAATGCGACAAACTTCCTAGAAAAGCTTAGAATCTTATACGAATATCATATTTGTCATTAGCAACTTCATCTTGCATTCTAATAAACAATGGAATATTCCTTTTTAAAGAAAAATATCCGTCAAAAATCAACAGAAACGATAACGGTATCAAAACGTCAGTCTAGACTTTGGGAACATATGAGCCCTTCTGGAAGCACAAAAAGACATCGATGGCAGTTTATATATGCACAAGACCATTAGGCAAAGTGCGTAAAAAGCTGCCTAAAGAGGGCATAGGGTAGGGGTCCGTTTCGGGGGGGGGGGGGGATATATAAAATTAAAAAAGTCCAATCGGCCGAGAGCGAATAAAAGTATTGAAAGACGCAGCATGGGTTTGCAAGAAAGAATTCAGTGGATGGATTGGGGCGGCAATGGAATTGGGTGAGGAATGGGGTAAAAAAGGAACGACAGTGGCTCCACACGTGGACGGAGTATCGGTAAATCCTGAATGAGATCGGAAGAACAAAAAAGTCGTATTTCGAATAAGGCCACCCACCGACACCATAAGGAGGAATGGGCATGCTTTTTTCTTCTTTTGTACAAACGGGATGAAGGAAATATCGACCAATGAGAACTCTAGATTCGAATTTGAATCCTCACTTTTTTCCGGCGATGCTCAGTCTGGGTAATGGTGAATTATAAAGAGTGGCGGAAGGATATTACCTTACAATTGGACTAAAGTGATTTAAAATGCATTATATTAAGTAATTCGTAAAAACATTCTTCCTACAATGGAGCGAAACGTGTCTTTTAAAAATCAAGAGAATAGGTACGAGGTTAATGAATATATATTTGACTTGAACATTTTCTCAATCCGCAGGTTTTTAATATGGTATCACTATTTTTCACCATCTATCATATCAATCGTTTCCTTTTAGGAGATTACAAATCAGGTACAAATGTATATCAAATAGTGAATTTCTCAATGCAAATACACACTGCTTGCCTGATAGTAAAATATTCTTTTCGTAGTATGTTGTTCCCTTTATGCTTATGTTAGTTCTTAAAAGAAAAAAACCTTAAGGAAGGAAGAACAGAGGGGTTGTGAACCTTTGGTAGCTAATTGAGCCAAAAATTTACAATGAAGTCGACTACAACAGAGAGAAATAAATTCATATGGAATAAACCAATTTGTTTGACAATCTAATAAATCACAAGCCAAATAAATTCCATTCATTACAGATACATTTATTCATAAACTTCCTATCAACCCTAAATTAAGAGAAATATTTACCAGTAAAAGCCATTGAATTCCAACCTATTTCAATCTACATCCTGGTTATAGAGAATGGATTTTTTCATATTATTCTTGTGTTAAACATGTAAATAATGGACAGATACGTATTTACGTTTATACGACAATATAATTTTTCGTGAACTATAAAAAATTGGAGTTTCCATATACGATTCCCTGATTTGATATATCTGGAAGCTGCTAATCGGTACTCTCAATACAGTATGATCAAATACAGTAACCATCAAATAAAAGCAAGAAACAAGAACCTTACTTCATATTGGTGGTACTACTCGATATTGTTGCACTCGGTCATTCAAATCTCCATCTTAACAGTGTGGTGGTAAACCTCATATCTATTATGATCATCGGTAGGATGCTACTGTAAATGCGTGGGCTAAAGAATTAAGGGTATGAATGGAGTAGGCGGTGTGGAAACAGTTCTAGGATCAAACCTTGGTCTTCATCACGCTAGAGAGATTATTGATTCGTTGACAGGCTTAAGCGAGTTTTCTCCGCAAACTAGTGGTTAGGAAGCGTAACGTGTCATTACTTCCGAAGCAGCCTCTATCATCTTGCATTGTTGAAAGCAGACACTATAATTTTTCGTCCCCTATGTACTCCCTCAGACTCTAAGAGGTAAAAGGAAGTTAGATAGGGCTACCCGTATTCGAAATGTTTCATGGAGTATTAATGATACGATATAAGACAATTGTAAAAGAGAGCACTTCTGGTCTATGGGTGCGATTGCCCATGCATACGTAAGGAGTATAATCTTTTAACTGCTAACGATTGTGAGAGAGAAAAATTCATTGATGGATTATCATCGTTTACCAACAGCGTCGGTGGTGTAATGGTCAGCATAGTTGCCTTCCAAGGAGTTGATCCGGGTTCGATTCCATGCCGACGCACTATACCCATTTTTAATATTTTCAATAATTTCTATTTACTAACTTGTAAATATTTTGATTTTTAAAAGTATTATTTGATTCGTTACTATTCTGACTGACAAATATTATTAGAACTCATTCCTATCTCAAGCGGAAGTGCGACACAGCTGAGTTGTTTTCTTCATAGAGAAACTCGCTTACGTAGAATCTAAAATAGCATCGTATGGATTATTTTGAACTTCTCTCAGCGAAAAGTTGATTAATAACCGGCCTGTTGGTCTAGGGGTATGATTCTCGCTTCGGGTGCGAGAGGTCCCGGGTTCAAATCCCGGACAGGCCCGCTTTTTGACGAAGACTTACATATTTAATCTATAAATTATTTTTTTGGCACATCAAGTTTCATAGACACTTCCTTTAGTTCTTAGTATTATATTCAAAACTTCTTATTTGAGCCATAATACTTCAATTTCAGTAATCAGTCCTTAAGAGTTGTAAGTAAATAGCAAAAAGTAAAGTACGAGAAAATAATTTTGGAAAGATACGCTGAAAATTCATTCATATGGAAAAATTTTACTATTGCTTTATATTATTCTCCCATTTTGGTAGAAATTATTATTTTATAAGTACCAATGATAAGTGTATACTTGAAAAGTATTTATATGTTTGTCATAATTTTTAAAATTCAAACTGATTCGATCCAATTTAACTGTGTAAATAAATTACTTACATTTATACTGTTGATGAATGATAAAATCTAAGTAGCATTCGATTATATCAGTGAAGAAAATTAGAGTAGGAAAACAATTTGCACTCACAGATGCTGGTTGATCTTGGTGCAGACTTCTCAATCCATTACGCATCTTTCCTGAGAAGCTTACGTATTTTAATGAACCACTGAATGCTGAAAGAAACGAGAAAAAAATCAAATGGCCTGTTCAAATGTTAAGATTTTTACAGAATATAATATATTTTTTGAAAAAGTATAAATTAATACATGTAAGTAAAAATTACAAGAACCTCCGTTGGAATTTAAATTGAAGTGGAGTTTTTTGTTACCCCAGAGATGAATGTATTTTTAACGCGGGAGTCTCTGAGGTTGGGAATTATGAATATGTTTATTTAGCACTTCCTTACAGGAAGTGAATATGCTTAAAAGAAAAATTAGTCTTGTAGTAAAGGAAGAAATTCCAAGAAAAAATACATTTTAATTATTCATCATTCTAAAATTCAATGTTTAATAATTGAATTAATCTTTAATTATGAACAGGGATTGATTAAGCATTTCGAGCTCGATTCCCGGCCAACGCACTTAATTTTAGTTTATATCCTGCGTAAACGAAGTTACTTATTTCATTGGAAGAAAGTTAAATCGTAAACTAGCGTTTAATATTAAAGTTAAATTCATATATTTTATGGAGAAATATAAATCAGGTACATTATATGCCTAAGATCGCTGAGACTACGTTTTCCATCTGGAAATCTTTCGCTCATGTAGCACAGCGACATATTCTTGAAATGGAAGTGTAATACGGATTAAAAAACGAAATCTTTCTCAACACATGGCCTGTTGGTCTAGGGGTATGATTCTCGCTTAGGGTGCGAGAGGTCCCGGGTTCAAATCCCGGACAGGCCCATTTTGTTTTCTTGCTTGAAGCAGCATAATTCTTTCATAGTGTTCCTAATATAAGTTTCATCAAAAAAAGGTAATAATGTTTCACCTCGTCAAATAAGTCCTATTATAGCATTTTTTTCAAGAAAATCAACTTTCCCGTTTATGCCTGAAAATATTTCTCAACCAGACGCAATTGAGAAGTTGGTTGTACTGATATCCCTACGTCTTTTAAAGTCATCCACATACTGATTACATTTTCAAAGTTGTCGGGTTACTCTGATGTTTTTCTATTCTAGAACATAAAGTATATATGTTATCTAAGATATTTTTTATGAATATTCCACTCTTTAACCACACTACCGTAACTTTGTCCACGTTAAATATTCGGTTGTATCGATAAAAGCCATCGTTATATCGTATTAGAAGAAAGAAAAATTTAATTTATTGGAATTAACATTTATTAAGAATGATAAAAAGCGGTATGGTTTCAAAGTCAGACAACAACAATGATCATTGGCAGAATATGATTTACGAAAGTCTAGGATTATTTGTTGGATCCATTGACTCAAAAGTAGCTTCATTAACAAATGAATTTCTTCATTAATTTAATTTACGAACAATTAAAACAAAATGTGGTCGTTAATCTCCCATCAAGCGTCGGTGGTGTAATGGTCAGCATAGTTGCCTTCCAAACAGTTGTTCCGGGTTCGATTCCCGGCCGACGCACTCTTTTTGAACGAAGAAACTAATTTTAAATTAACCGACATTCACTAACGTAAAATATTATACATATTGGACTGCTACCATTCATCTCGCTGACTAAAATTGTACGGCATTACGTTTATATTATGCCTTAGTAACATATCATTTAGACATGTTTTAAACTCTGAAAATAATTTATTTTAATCATAATATAAGTCTCATTCTAGTAAGACCTTTTGGAATATTTCGGTTTTTCCAGAGAATGTTACCCACTGCTAGCTGCGACGGATACTTTCGTTGACGTAGTAAAGAGGAAAAATCTTTAATAACCACGAAAGTACATGAAATTAAAGGAAATAACTACGGCACAATATGTGGCCTGTTGGTCTAGGGGTATGATTCTCGCTTAGGGTGCGAGAGGTCCCGGGTTCAAATCCCGGGCAGGCCCTGTTCTTTTTATATCCCATAGAGTAAAGAACGGGAACCTCGATTTATTTATCTCCGGCGTGGAAAACTTATACCCTAGGCTTTAAGAACGAGTCGTATAAAAAATACTTATCAAAATCTATCTCGAAAGATGCCCTACTTGTTCAAACACTCCCCATTGGTATTTCCCGAAATATTTCACCACCCACGTTACGATAAAAACCACCCGTAGCCCTCGAAAGTGGGTGAGATATATCGGAACTGCTGGACGCCAGCGATTGATACTGAAACACTATATCAACCACTCCTTAACCTTCACACCCTCTCAGAACCTCCTTCCGGACTAAATGGACGTCCACGGATAAAGAGTGTACGATGTCCGATAGCCATGCTACGGAGAGTGCCTCGTACGCGTGTGCTTGCGTTTAGCAAAAGAAGGGGAGTTCATTGAATGGGGTAAGAATGGGAAAGCCTCTTACAGTGACCCCTCCAGAATACGCCCCCTGCGAAGATGCTAGATACGGACCTCCCGCGTGGTGGATGGGGGCGGAGGAGGCAGATGGGGGAGTGAAATTGCGCGTGTGTAGACGCACACCCCGACCTCGGGCGTGAAAGAAGCCGGCACAAAGAAATAATTAGAGCGCGCAGATTGGAAATTGAAATTCCGGGAAGATGTTTCGGGGGATATCTTTCTTTTGTTTTCTATACGTAATCCGTGCATTCGACGAAATGTCAGTCTGTCGGGAAACGGAATGTCAGACGCCAAAAGAGTCGCAGATGTTCGCTTTTTGGGGAGGCATTCTGCAGGCCATGTTGATGAGGATGATATGATGATGGAGAGGGTAGATAACGGATCACTTAGTCACTAAGATGATGCTAAGTAACTGCATCATTAAGTAGATACAGTAGTTAAGGAAAAAGGAGTTGCGTTATCCCTAAGGAAGTTTAACGTGAGTGTTTAATTTATTCTCTACATGATTTACATGTGTTAGAGAACTTCGAAAACATAAGTATGGTAGTAGTGAAAATAAAAAAAATAGAAGATAAAATTTCTATGGATAATTATGTTATTAGTTTACATATAATTCAAGATCATATAATATTTTTCTGTTTACGTTCCCGATGACAAGAATATCCCTCGAATTCGTTTTTGATTTTGTAATAATTTCCGTCTATTTTAAGTGAATATATTGCTATTTGTTATTGAATTGTTATATATATTCCATAGTAAATTCAACTACTATAAGTAGTATTTCATTTATCATCACCTTTCTTTCTTTCATCATTGTTTTCAGTAGCTTAAATATAAGTCCACGTACAGATCTTATCGATTTAAATACAGTTAAATGCTAGAAAAGGTTTAACTAATCATAAAAGTAATACCGAAAGATGATTATAAAGTAATTGAGAATATAAAAGGAATAATAATGAGTGAGTTGAATGGTTAGAAACATACATATAAACTAGACTTGTGTGCTTGCAAAACACTCGTCTTACCATAAAGAAGAAATTAATTCGCAGTATGAGAAAAATCAGCTAAAAATTTCCCATGCCGGGAATCGAACCCGGACCTTCTGGGTGAAAGCCAGATATCCTAGCCAGTAGACCACATGGGATATAGCTTGCTAGAACATTTGAAGTAATATATTTATGTAAAAAAAAGATTTTCATACACGCTGTTCGATTAGCTTGTGATTCACCGAGATTTTAAAGGACGAGGCATTGAATAATGGTGTCAACATATTTTATTCCATCATTAATATTTCCTTTTGTTGTAACCTCAGTTACAGAATAAAGAAGCGGTTATAGCTATTTTGTCAACTGGCATATTTGTAAATCTTACTAGAGTGATTAATTATTTGATTTCTGAACTGAATATCTCTCAAAGACCATTTCTATTCTTTATTCTTTAGTTAAGGCTGCTCCTATTTTCATTGCTATAGAAAATTCTGGTTTTAAGTATGCTCACTCATATAATATCATATCTATAATATATTTCACTCAATTTGATTGAACTCGTTTCTAGAGACAAATTTTAAAGCTCGTTTTTTACACAGAAATATCCATAACAAATGGGCTATCCTTTTATCAATTCCCTATTGAATCATCCTCAATGATGGAATACTGTATATACAGTTGCTTGGATTAATTTAGGTGATACCATCTCTTTGAAAATTGCCCTTCCCTCTGAAGAGATTCTCAACTATTTAGGATCAATATAACGAAACTTTCCGCCATAAAGTGACGCTTTAGAGTGATTGAGCTTTGAGGATATTCACAGCCAATAAGACACTTTATTAGTTAATCCTCTTGTTCGACGAAACTTTGATGCATTTCCTTTCATTTAAGGTCTCCCCTTCATTCGTTTTACCTGTTTCCACCTCCGAGAACATATTTCAACCCCTTGAATTCAAATTCTTTCCTTTTCATTATTAAATTCTTTACCCTTCATCAACCCTTCAGCGACTCTTTCACCCCCACGACGAGGCCGCCGAACTAATTGGAAAAGATTTACTACATCTCGTGGAGAGATGGGGTGGATACCTGGAGAAGAGACGAAAGAGAGCAACTTTGGAGAAGGGTTACGAATCTAGAAGAAAATTTTAAGAACTCTGTTTTTGTAAGAAATGGATTTATAATGTTCAAAACTTTACTTAGGGTTTCAATCAGCTTTCAGCAGTTTTTAGATAATAGGGCATATTCACTGATATATAGAAAGATTAATTTAAGGAGTCTGAAAAATAATAAATGTAGGGCTGCAAACAAAAAGCAGTGTTGAGGATAATGAAGTTTCTTGTTTTTCAACACAAATAAAACTTCAGAGCTCTTTGAGTTGATTATAAGACCATTATTCAAAAAAGAGTTAGTGAATCAAGCAATAAAAAATTAAATAATGATGGCATATAGCGTAACACAGAATTAGAATTTTAAGTGTTGGAATACCAATTCAGCCGGCATTAACAGCTATAATCGTTCAGAGGGAAAATGTATTGTTGATCAATATGAAACTATCGATATATTAAAATTGGTAATTTGCTCTTAGGGTTAAAAAAAATAACAAAAACTTCGGTAAAGATGAATACTATTAATCCATGAATACTTATAAATATACACGGTTGAATTGCACTGTATCAATCTTATTAAAGTTAATACAAATGCATTACATAATATGAAACCTGATTTTAATACCGTTCCTAAAGAACTGCGTTAAATTGGAGCTGTCTCATCCCCATGAACAAAAAATAAGCTCATTTTATTCACACATATACGCAAAAGTAGAAACACACATAAATAAAAGTAGAAGATTAGCAAGATCAGTCAACAGCGTAACAAATGTAAGTTGAGGATCGAAATAAGGGGAAACCCTATAATTAACAAACTAACTCACATCAAATTCTAAGCTAATTAGAACCATTTTTCTTCGCCTGTTTTTGGAAGCGATGAATGAATGAGCGAACGGAAGCAAACAAGAGAAGATGGAATGAGTATGAGGAGAAGAGAAGAGAAACAGGGGTCTGTGGGAGAGTAAGTAAGTTATGGCAACGAACCAGTCGTGGAGTAAAAGGAAGAAGGGGACGGCTTGTGTTTTATATTAAATATATTTCGTTATTTATAGGGAAGAAAAGAGAGTTATTTCTCCCCCCTCCGCCCCCCGCGGACCAGCAGAGGCTGAGGGAAGAGACACCATTTCCAAATTTCGAGACGGGCGACGATTTACAGCCGTCTTCGTTCTTAGGGTGGGGTTCCGGTAAAACATCCCTCTTAACGGAAGAAGGGATGCTGAGGAAGGGATGAGAGGGTTAAAGGAATGGACCAATGAATATGCTCTATTATATTTCATTTTTTTTCGAATTTATTATCTTTAGTAAGTCATGAATCTAATCATGTACCTTCGTAATATGGCTATGGGTTTTATAACGATGTCTCCTTTTAATATTGAAATGTAACAATTAAAAAGATAATTAAAATTTTTCATTTTAATACGGATATTATTTAAGTGATGAATTCTTGAAAGAAGAGCTGTGACGAAAATTGAAAAATATATTTTTAAAGTAATGTTTTATGATAGTTTCATTGCCAAGTTTACCAGCTTCGACTAAGTGAAGATAAAAGAGTTGATAACTTGCCCATTTTTCGTTCTCAACTTAAGATCAACAAATTATCAAGTAAGAACAGTATTTTACTGTCTATAGAATTGAAGCTATTCAACACATTCAATTCCATTTAAATTGAACCATTTAATTGGATAACAATAATTTTTTTAATACAGCCTAGAATAGTTATAGAAGAAAAGATTATGTAGTACTAAATCGATCTATCTAATCTAAATAAAGGATCGTATAGATCATATAGCATTTTTCTTTCCATTAAATGTTAAGTACCAAATATGATACATATGAATTTCATATTTAATAAAAACTATTATTATAAAAAATTGTATCTTAACCATTGGCACCGATTGACAATCCATCATTTTATCCCAAGAAGATGTATTTCCAAGGAAACAGAGCTTTTCCCTTTATTCTTGTGTGAAAAAATGTGTCGAGAGACGATGCTTTTGATAACGTGATATATTTGGTCGGTCTAGTAAAGAAAACAGCCATCATGCTGAGCGTAGGATATGGAAGAATGGCGTTGCTTAGTGGAGTTGGGTGAGGCATTCTCAAGGGGAGACAAACATTCTGTGCGATTAAAGAGAAAATATCTGTGATGGAAGAGAATAAATGGAAGTGTTGCTAAAGACAATGGAAAAATGAATGAAACTACATTCAAAAATCCTCGAGGTATTTGGAATTAACTGAAACGAGGAAATGTGTAATTTTTATTGAAACTTATTGTTATTTTCTGTATCATTAAATATGACAATATTTATACATATCAAAATTCTATTCAGCGATTAAAGTTGTCACAAGAATAGAACAAGGTTAGAAGAAAAAGTATTCTATGTATGATACAACTTGGTTAAGGGTGCCCTTTTCTCCGTAACTTCAAATCGTTTTAATAACAAAAATATATACACATGATGGTAAGTACATTAATAATAATTCGAATGTCAATGAAGGGTAAATGAAGTGTAATTACAGAGAATATAGTATAAAGACTTGAAAACGGACCAAACAATGACCATAGCCATTTCCATTCTAAGAAGATAGTTCATACTGTTCAGGGAACCTAACCTGGGATCCTTGAACTCATAATAGGTGAAATCATCCACAAATCAGTACATTGCTAACTCACATTTGGTCTAGTGGCTAGGATATCTGGCTTTCACCCAGAAGGACCGGGTTCGATTCCCGGTATGGGAAAGAATTTGTCGAATTTCTATCGTAGTCAATTTTAGTAAAATTTTTCATTTTATGTTCAAAAGTTCATGATAACTTTTATTCTTGTAACAATATTCATTATATTTTCATTAATAAGAATCATATTCTTAAATAGAATTTCGCATGTACCGAAGGTAATGAAATGCGATAATATTACTGCCTGAACTCTAATGAAAGGATGAGAGCTGGACCTTATTGTTAGAATGTGGGATCAAGAAAAAATTAAGTGCTGACGAATAACAAAAAACACAGGTGATGGAAAAAGCAACTTAAAAATTTCGCTTCTAATAAACAAGCGTCGGTGGTGTAATGGTCAGCATAGTTGCCTTCCAAGCAGTTGATCCGGGTTCAATTCCTGGCCGACGCACTTTTTAATATCTACGTTACATTTTTATGAGATTTTTTTAAGGTTGAAAATTTCAGATTCTTAATGATTGATGCATCTTTATGGCTTTCTCATTTGAGTAGAGCCTCATTCTCTAAGAGTAAGCTTCTATTTAAAGTCAATACAAGAAGTTCGACGTCATTTTTCCCTGTAGGAGAAACTTGCTGACGTAGTAATTCTAAGTTAGCGACGTATGGGTTCTTTAACGTTTCCTAAAGGCAACAGGAGAATCTATTTGAAAGCCATGATGGTGAAAGTTCTCGAGAAAACTTTGGTGACCTATGATATCTTAATGTAGGTTTAGAAATAGAAGTTAGTGAATCATGAGAATGAAATATCGAATGCAACAAGCGGCCTGTTGGTCTAGGGGTATGATTCTCGCTTAGGGTGCGAGAGGTCCCGGGTTCAAATCCCGGACAGGCCCTCCTTTTGCAACGCTAGTATATTTGCAAATATATATCTTCAATTTGGACCTGAAGCCGAAGAACTTCCATATACCTTTCTTATAAGGCCTTAGTCATCAACTCCTAAAAATGTAACCATTTACTCACAATATCGTATGACCACATGAAACTTCATAAGCGAAAACTAAGATTTTTATACGAATAGAAACAAAATTAGTGGGTAATGCCGTCAAAAGAGATTCACAATGTGTTACTCGGGCTTCTCCCAGAGTAAATAATGTATCAATCGCGGTTATAAATTGTAGGAGCATTAAAAATAAAGTTACCGATTTGGAGCATTTCATCCGTAGCAATAACTCAGATATAATTATAGGCACAGAAAGCTGGTTATCAGCCGATATCAACGACTATGAAGTATTCCCGAGAGATTTTAAGGTATACCGAAAAGATCGTGAGGATAAAATAGGTGGAGGAGTATTTATAGCGGTGAAAAGCTCCCTTCATAGTAACATTCATTCGTTTCCGAAAAGCGGCATCGAGAGCGTTTGGTGCACCATTATGCAGACAAATAAGCCCAACATGAACATATGCGCCTTCTATCGCCCGCCAAACTCATCACGCCAGGTCCTGCGAAACTTAAACGAGGAAATAACCCACTTTTCACGAAAAAATAACAATAGCGTAACTATTATCGGGGGCGACTTTAATCTGCCGGACATAAATTGGCGAACTCACACCGTAAAGAAAGGTGCTAGAAATAGCGACTCGGGTAGAACCTTATTAAATTTAATGCAAAAAAATTCGCTACGTCAGATAGTTGATGAACCTACCAGGGAATCAAACGTATTAGATATCCTCCTCACTAATACGCCCGAGCGTATATTAAAGACTACAGTATGTGATGGAATATCAGATCATAGAGCCGTTATTTGTGATATAGATGTAAATTTAGTAAGGCATAAAAAACCGAAGCGCAGAATATATCTTTATTCGAGAGCGGACTTCGAAGGACTTCGGGATAAACTTAAATCTGATTTTCCAGTATACGAAACGCGGTCGAAGTTCTTAAATACTGAGGATACCTGGAACCTCTTTGTTAGTAAAGTGCGCGACTTAATAGATAAATTCGTTCCCTCTAAGCTTTCCAAACAAACAAATGAACCTAGATGGTATGATAACGAAACTAGGAAAGCTCTGAAAAAACAAAGAGCTTTACACGCTAAATTAAAAACCATTTCTTGTCCTTCAGACAAAAACAGTAAGATCAAAATTGAATATAGAGAAACTAAATTACATGCCAAGCGAACTATGCGTGAAGCCCTCCGTCGATTCAAAAAGAAGATATTAGGTGAACAACTTGACGAGGACCCTAAAGCTTTCTGGTCGTTTGTCCGTGAGGTCCAAGGTAGAATACAGACAGTAGGATCTTTAAAAAATGAAAGCGGTAATCTTATTAATGATGCAAAGGGCAAAGCTAACGCCCTAAATGATTATTTTCGGAGCGTTTTCGCGAGTAAAAGTACATTTAATGCCGTACACAGGGTAGATACACTTCAAGCAATGCCAAAAATCGCGATAAAGGAAGAGGGAATCATCAAACTTTTGCGACAGGTCGATCCGAATAAAGCCCCTGGACCAGAAGATATACCAGCTCGGATATTCAAACAGGCAGCCGAATTCGTAGCTCCCTATCTTAAATTAATATTCGAAAAATCTTTAAGCGAAGGCAGGGTCCCAAAAGATTGGAAATTAGCAAATATAACGCCTATATTCAAAAACGGGGTAAAGGACGATCCTGCAAATTACAGGCCCATCTCATTAACATCACTAAGCGGTAAATTATTGGAGCATATTATTACTAGCTCCTTAATGGGCTATCTAGAAGCGAACAATTTCTTTGCAAGAAATCAGCATGGCTTTAGAAAAACGCGATCTTGCGAGACGCAGCTCGCCTTACTAATACACGATATTCTAAAATCTGCGGAAAACAAAAGACAGGTCGATGCTATATTCCTAGACTTCCGTAAAGCCTTCGATAAGGTACCTCACCACAAATTATTGCATAAATTAAAAATCGCGGGGATCAATTCTCAAGTATTAGTGTGGATAGAACACTTCCTAAACGATAGGAAACAACGAGTAGTGCTTGACGGTATTTGCTCAAACGTAGTGGAGGTAACCTCAGGCGTTCCACAGGGTAGCGTAATCGGGCCACTCCTATTTTTAATATATATTAACGACCTCAGCAGAGAAATTAATAGCAAGGTTAGGATATTTGCGGACGATACAGTTATCTACAGGGAAATAGCTACCAGTGAGGATAGATTAGTACTTAGGAATGATTTAGATAAAATAATGGCCTGGTGCGAAAATTGGGAATTAGAGTTAAATATTAACAAGTGTTCCGTTGTCAACTTCTTTGAACGGAAAACTACAAATAATGATTTCACCTACAGCCTCCGCGGGGAAAAGATTTCAATAGTAGAATCTGTTAAGTATCTTGGATTAACCCTGACGAATAACCTTTCATGGAATACCCACATCCGTAATACATGTGGAAAAGCTTTAAAGAAACTCGGTTTCGTTAAGAGGATAGTCGGTAAGAGCGTAGAAAAAGTTCGTGAGCGATGTTACTTTGCGCTGGTCAGACCACACCTCGAGTATGCTTGTAGTGTATGGGACCCTGCCGATAAAAGTAATATAAGTGAATTAGAAAAGGTCCAACGGAAGGCGATACGTTTCGTTAAAAATTTCTACGATAAATCGATTAGCGTAACTAAATTGCTCAAGGATGCGGGATGGGAACCATTAGAACTAAGAAGATCTAAGCGTAGATTAGATTTGCTAAACAGATTTAAAGAAGAAACGTTCAAGGAAGACGTAGTACAGATCATGCGCCCTCCCTGCTATATAGGTCGATCAGATAGAGCGAATAAAATAAGGGAAATAGATGCGAAAACCGACCGTTTTTAAAAATTCGTTTTTCCCTCGAACAATACGAGAAAATAACCGTCTAAGAAAGTAAATTCACGGTGCATGCACCCCCTGCCACACACCGAAAGGTGGCTCGCAGGGTATCTACATAGACATAGACATAGACATTTTTGTTTTGAATGTTAAAACACAATATATTTACCATGGAAATATTTCAAGATTAATCTTGCTCTCTGTTGGACATTTTCCTTGAAACTTCGCACACCTTATTGGCCAATTATTTGTTCTACAATGAAAATCATAGCAGAGTTATTTTCTCTCTTGAGAAACTTGCTTACTTTTTGTTTCTATATTAGTTCAGAATAGATTTATTTCCGGGTTAAATGGAAGAGGACACTCTTTAGTCTCAATTTCGCCCGAAATAAAGACACTTATTATTATTATTATTGCGTCTTAATTCGATTACATTCGGGACAGGCCCGTATTATTTTAAAACTTAATGAAAAAGTAGTTTTCTAATAACAAAACCTTACATATGAATATAATATCATAATTTTTGTTATATTTTAGGAAAATAAAATGAAAGAAAAATCATCATGCATCAAAAACAAACTTTTGTGTATGAATTTTATTCGAAACGTTGCTATAGTAATATTTCTAAGGGGATGAAAAAAAGTTTGCCGTATGTTAATAAGCTAATTTTCAAAAATATCAATTAAATAAATTTTTTTCATTTATATATCCGTTTAAGTGTCTAGCATACATTTATGGGATTATTAACTTTAAAATGTAATGGCAAATATAGTATTTCGGTTAGAAAAATTTACATATTTGTGTTGTAATAATTAAAAATTCAGCTTACGATTTATTATATATTTATCTCGATTGATGTTTTCAGTATAAAAATAAAAGAAGTTATTTAAGATTAGATTTATTGACTCGCAAATGAATATCTACGTGACAGTAATAGTATTTGGCACATAATTTGTCGGTAGGAGTTGCTTTCAAATCCAACGTTAGCGATTTATTTAAACGAGTGAAACATGTGCTGTCATGTGAAAGCATGGGATAAAACGAGAAAATAAATGAAATATTGATCCAATTAGTACATTCATCTAATATATATAAAATGGACGTTAATGATTGCATAAAAAATATAAAATAAAAAATTTACATGTGATACTTTCTTTGAACTTATTCGTATTCCGCTTATCAGAAAGCTTCTCTTCAACTCTAATTTCAATTAAGGCAAACAAAATAGAAATACAAAAAAGGGAAAAGTAGGGACCTGCTGAAAAAACGGACCCTAAAATGGTAAGAGTTACGTAACAGAATGTTTTGAAAATTAAAATTCACCAACAGAAAAAATTTGCAACTGATATTTTAGTGGAAGTTGATCGCTGAAAACTAAAGATAGAATTACATGAATATATAGCCCAAGCTTATTTAATTTTTTTATTATTTTTAGTCTATATTTGATTCAAATTAATACTCCATTAGGTTTAGCTTGGAAGAGAAGTATCTCCCTCCACGAAGTTAGGCCAAATACGATAGAATTTATAGGTTTAGCTTCGTAAATGTATTCTCTATGCAGTGATATTAATGTCTCATTTCATATTGCATAACCTATTCATAAAAGCAATAACGAAGAAAGACCAAATTTAAACTTCATAGTCAGTAAGTGCGTCGACGAGATTAACAAAATGGCCCAAATATTTAGGTAGAATTCAAAAAGGAGACCTTTGTAATAAAGTGATAAATTATCGACTAACTTTCTGAGAAACTTTTTGCCAAATCTTCAACCACAAGCAATCAAAAAATTTCAAAACCCACCTGAAAAATATCAACACCTTCTATAAGTTATAATCCTTCCCTTTATTATCCTTCATCATAGCACAAATTCGACTAAGGAAAAGGGCAACCCGAAAAGTAACCTGTACCCTTCACCCGCTATCATTTCTTAGCAAAAGCTGTGCAGCATTTGACGAAACAAAAGAAAGTCGTATAGATGGCAGGACCATCTCTTTTCTCACGACACGGCGGGAGACCGAGAAACCAATTCCAGAAGGATTTCTTCAAATCGTTAACAATTGGTAGGGAAGGGTACCCTTTATAATGCTTTTAAGGATGGGAACAGGACTCGAATAGGAACTTTTAGAGGCGGAATGACGCCTTTGTGAAGAGACATCGAAATCTTCCAATTCCCAGAGCATGAGTACGGTCGGGTGCGCGGCTGTCGATTTTTTGGAACGAATACGGTTCGACCGATTCGAATCGAAAATACTCTCACGAAAAGGAGAAATTAAGGACGATTTAGGACCTTTGAGTAACTATGAGAAACAAATTACCATGGTAACGGAATGTTTCCCTTTCGATTCACAACTGATGTTGAAGTTCCAAGTGGGTTAATCTGGATTATACGATACTAAGTTGGTCAAGGGAATACTCATTCATATACGATTGCCTAATTGTGAATTCCAAATTCTCACCCCTATATCAATTTGAATACTATCCTCAAAATCACTCGTGATAAATTTTTTAAGATATATTGAGTATTCAAGCTATTGAAATTAAAAAAAAATATTTCTTCTTCTTTCGATATTTCGTTTCATAATTTAATACCTAACAATCGAAATACTTTTGGTTAAAGACTCTGATTGGTCATCATGACAAGATTTTTATCTTTTGTTTCAATCGTAACAAGTCATTATGCGACGAAGTGACGAACAAGACACGCATGATCGCTGACCTTTATAATGCCGAGAAATTAGGAAAAGAAAGAAACATACATGTTTCATTTAAAGCGGTTAAGTATAGACCTTTTAAGATCAAAGAGTCAAAATTATGCGAAACGATAGCATAGCTATATTTAACGAATACATCGATTCATAATAAAGAACGTGTTCTGAAGTAGAAGTATATAAAACGTCTATAGATTGCATAAACTTTACTCATCCCATGTGGTCTAGTGGCTAGGATATCTGGCTTTCACCCAGAAGGCCCGGGTTCGATTCCCGGCATGGGAACCCTTTTACCAAATTTTAGTGGAATCTGAATCTCTTACATGTCAGATCTTCTATATTTATTATTTCCAGAGTGTAACTACGGTGAAAATTGACAGAAGAAGAAACCTTATAATGTGCCTTTAATACATACTCCATAGGATGCTTATTAACAATCAAATATTTCGTTACTCAACTCTTTTCCTCGTAAAACTGATCTAGATAATAATGAAGCCATAAGTTCGGCATAATATTTCATTTCACTTTATGTACAAGAGTGAACTTTAAAATCTAGAATAGATAGGATAGTTCAATAGATATTACTTTTATCGGCCAAGCATAAAAAAATTTTTTTCTCGAGCGATGAACTCCGAATTATGTGAAAATAAAGATCACATAGACAAAAAGTCTCCTAAAGGCGCAATAAGTGTTCTCTCCGATAGCCATGCGTCATGTGGAATGCATATATGTCACCTTATTCCTTCTACCACTTCGTACTCAAATCAATAAGAGTTTTAACGACAATTCCATTCCTTCCTTAAAACCCATGAAACACAAATCTCAACGAAAAACAGAAGTCTAAGAACATGAACTTCCACCCAAAACAAAAACATCACGAAAATCCTTTCGGAGCATGAAATTAAAAGCGAATTAAGGACCGAAATTTCGGCACATCGAACGACAACAGAACAAATGATTACATCTCTCCCAAAAAACTCTTTTCCTTTCCTCAATAAAACGACTCCACAAAGCGATTTTCCACGCGAAACTCTTCCAAGGACGCGGGCGCCGCCATCTTGCGTCCAACCCGAGCAGTCATTCCCTCGACAATGGTAAATTAGTTTCTCGAAATTCGACTCCAACAATCATATTCTTCGTCGCAAAGCGAACAAAATGCGAGGAACCTTTTCCTCTCCTTCATTATCACGAATCTTCCTTTCAAAATCTTCATCCATCGTCTCGGGTGTGACTTCGAACTCCAATCAGCTTCATTTATTAGCCCGCTCATCAATCCCAATGTCCCATGTGAAAAAAAGAAAGAGTTCTCCACCGGCGTCCCTTTGAAGGAAGGATTCTTAAAAGGGCTTCCCGCCTCTGGAAGCGCAACAATGGAATAATGACTCTCTATATCTCTGCGGCAACAATAAAGAAGGAGTCGGGAGGGGCCGTGGAAATGATATGCTGTTGTGGAAGCAACGGATTCGAGTCCCGCTCAACCTTTGTCTCTATTATTACGTATTCGATTGTTCCAAGAGTTTTATGCAATTGTTATGTTGTTAATTGTTTGCCGAAAGTATGTTGTTTGGCATGTTTGCACCTCCTCCTTCTATTCATCCACCGAATGTAGAATTGAAATTAATATGACATCTTTTGATTCAAAAATACAACAGAAAGAATTTACGAGAGCTAATTTTAGAGGCAAATAAGGCTTAAAAAGTTCCATTCATATTGATTTATTTTCGCTGTGCCTCTACGAGAAATAAATATACTATGCCTGATACTGACAATTATCTCGTAATTAAGAAAAAGTTAACTTGTATATAAGAAAGCGTTAAAAATACCTTAATCCATAACGCTTCGCTATAACTGCAATATAAGAAGTTCTGTTTCCAGAATAGTGCATTCTAGTTAGAAAGGACATTATGCTTATAAAAAAGACGACTTTTATCAATATTCAATTTTATATTATCAGAATTTGCGTAGCGTAGTATTACAGAATTTTTTATTCGAAAAATGAACCATAAAGCATTGAATCTAAAATTAAGATGGAATATTGTAAAAATTTCCCATACCGGGAATCGAACCCGGGCCTTCTGGGTGAAAGCCAGATATCCTAGCCACTAGACCATATGGGACTTATTTTTAAGACAGCCATAATTAGATATAAAATCATTATCTTTATTATCAGTTTACGAATTAAGACTTACTCTAACTTTGAAAATATCATTATCACAGAAAATTATACTTAATCGTTCAAAGTAAGTTCTCTGATAAACATTCAGTCAATCATCAATTCTTTTTTCGGGTTTCATGTTATGTAAAACAGAGAAAATTTCAAAAATATGTTATTTAAATCACCTTGTAACCCATAAAAAGGAATTCGCAAGCAAGCTATATAGAAAATGAGTGACGTACATCAAACAGTTGATACTAGATTATTATAATCAACTTACATAAGTAAAGTTCGCAAATCTAACAGTAAAATCTAATCTAAATACTCGACTGATCATGATAGGAAATTTTCCATCACTTGGTATGGCAGGATTCGATTACGGACTTGAAAAACCTTTTCTTGTTTCTTTTATTCCTCTATCAGTTCACACACTACACAACAGAGCCTTGAAAACAGTTCTCCCTTATTACAGTGTTCGCCTCAGTTCAATTATTAGCATTGTCATATTGTTCGTAGAAAAGGCAACAATCATTCGCGTCAACAATTAAAGTTCCAGTATAACGTTTGTTTGCGAACACAAACTTGATTTTTTTCCTTTTCTATCTCAAATGACTCAGGTGTTTGATCGAAACCTTAACGGAAATTACTAAGGTCACATTAGCAGCATATCTAGATTCGTATTCACAAATGACATAATGGGTAAATACAGGAGAAGATGAATTGGATTATCGTATTGTACGACATATGAATTATGTGATATAAAATTCAATGTAATCCTTCTACTTTCCATTCCGAATATGAACTCCCTTATTAGCATTCTTTCGCAACCCCTTTGGGTTGAGTGCCCTCATCTCTTGTTTCCTGCATTGGAGTTGAGCAGGATATAAACAATTACAGGACAATTGCGCGACATTCCTGCGTCACCGTGTCTCTAAAATGGCCGACGCTCCTATCCCCAGAGGATCTCAAAGCTTAAGGCAGCTAAAAAATATTGGCAGTTATAAAATATGTGGGAATTTGGCGTTTCTGAGTATTCATTCAAATTATTCAGATGTTAAATGAGTTCACATTTATGATGTATTCAGGAAAATTCTGCTCCAAAACTGCTTGAAATATGAAAAAATCGTACACTATTTCCTCTATATAACTTCTCGCTTCGAATTTTGGGAGAATAAAATTCAATAAACTATTTTACTTCGTCTTCTCTTGGAATTGAAGCAATAAGTTGTCTGTTGAGAGGTCAAATAACTGTCTTTTATTGCCAATATTATTGCAAATGTTAGTCACACCTTTTTTTACCTTTAACCGTTTATAAAGAAAGTAAACCTAAAAAAACACATTTTCCAATCTCAAGCGTAACATTAACGGGAATATAATTTTTGTAAGACGTCTTTATTCAGTTCTACGTTGTATTAATCGTGTAACTTATACCAAGAGTGATAAAAGAACCGCCCCCGGGTGGGCTCGAACCACCAACCTTTCGGTTAACAGCCGAACGCGCTAGCCGATTGCGCCACGGAGGCTCGTTATCAACTTCTCTCAAATTTTCCCATATATAGACCTTAAAACGATGTTTGGATGTTCTGTTCGTTAATTGAATCTCAGGATAAAAATCCATAAAGAGGGTGAACAATATGCATTATATGTCTATAGAGTCTTAATTTTTGAGAGTCTTTCAGATAGTAACCGAAACTTGCACATCCATTAAGATTCTAAGGTGTTTATACTTATAGGAGAATAGAGTATAATAATCTATATAAAAAGAATTTTTAAACGTCTGTAAGTGTTAACGAGCAGTAATCAATGGAACACGCACATACACATATTTCGCCGGCACAATTGTCCTTTACTCTAATAATATGTGTTTTTGAAATCGATCTTTAAATTGATGTAGAGAAGGTACTACAAAGGATTTTTAATTCTTGTGATAAAAGATAAAATATATCGACGCAGATCCGTTCATTGATGCGAGATATCTAATGAGGGAGAATTAAAATCTTATGTATAAAGAAGCAAATATTGGATTATAAATATGCTGATTATAAATTACACTTTCTAATAACAAAGGCAATTTTTAATTTTATGGTTTTCTGCATTATAAATCTGTATTAACAGTGACGGACCTGGAACAATATTGCGATATAATTACAAAGGATACAGTGTACCAACCTTAGGAACTTATAAAATTTAGATAATAGAGAACTATAATAATGTTATTTTTAACTATATATATTCTTTCGCTAAATCCTTTATTTTATTTTCTCAATCGCTTATGTTGGTTTTCTTAACACAATCACCAAATTTAATACGTATAAGTTAACAAATAATAATCTTATTAAGTTATGCAGATTGTTGTGTCGTGTTCATTTCATTACATTCCCGGTATTTCTAACTTAATTTATCAATTTTTCATCATTTGCTTTAATTCCAAACGACGCGAATAATATCTCTCATTTATTGGTAGGTAAACAAGGTCATAATCTCTAGTTAACATGACCGTTATTTTCTCCTTCCACAAACATCGGTTGCCGAGTGACGCATAACTGCAAATTACGAGCACCCATTTCGGAGAGAGGCGATATTAATGCTTCCTTTTATCGACCCGTGGGATAAAAAGATTGGGATATTTCACCGGTGGAGAGATAGATGGCATGCCATTCTACGGGGCCTCTTAAGAGTGGAGATAGTTGCCGACAACTCAGGGGTAACTAACGACCACAATATCCGGAGAAATACGGGAGGCTGGGAGAAAAACTTCCGATGAATGCTTTCCAAGAAGTACTCTGAAAGTAATAAAGAACGTACAAAATGGATGGCTTATATCTCAAGCATGAAGAGCTCGAAATGTTATGAGGAAACAAGGAATAAAGTGGGGAGAAAAATTACAATTTTCCTCTTGTTCCTTCAGCTAAAGTTGGGAGCTTTCAGTAATTAATATACGAGCATTTCCTCGCAAATATTACCGTGGTAATGAATCTGCATGATTTATTATCACTATTTTATCACTAACTGCTAAATTAGAAGTGTAATTTTCAATTTCATACGCCTTTCCCATCTTGCCAAAGTAACTTTAAACTAATTTTTCAATGTCCACAAGGATAAGGTACAAAAATAGTCTAAAACAGAACCTTTTTTGATTAAAACTAAGCTAATGATGTGAGGTAAATTATGAATCATACTGAATATATAAAATTTTTAACTGTTTGAGCACTTGATCAGTAATTTTGTGCAAACTCCCATTTCCCATCCTGCAGAAATTTCTTAATTATTTTCCTTACTACAGCAGTCTTTCTAATCTAAGTTGTTAACAGTTATATTAATTTTCAATATAAAACATCTTATGATATGTCAGGTTCTCAGAATTCAATGATTCCTTAATTTACAAGGATATACTTAAAATTCAAAGTATCAGATTTGCATCTATATCTACTTTTTCATAGATTTACGTTGATCTATTCAAGTTTTATCTGTTACCTAAGATTTCTTGCTGAATAAGTAGTAGATATAAATATCTAACCAATTATAGAAGGACGATATTATTGATGTAATTTATACTTAAATTCCTTAATTTTCAAAGTTTTGACCTTAAAAAAATCTAACCGAAAAATAGGGTTCATCATTGCACCCATTCCGGGCTACATGTGAAATCAGGATGGACCACGTGCTGGTATCGAGGCACTTCTGTTGAGCTGAATATGAGTACCAATTAAATCTGAACAATCAATTCTCGTGAACTAATCATCTACTTCATAAGACACCAATCAATGAATGTATACTTCATTACATCCCAAAACCTGATCTATGGGAAAGATCGCGGAATTTCAAGGTTATGGTGAGAATAACTTACTCCTCTAATACATGCGTTTATGAACGACTTTTCACACGCTGGGACCTTCAAAAAACTTTAAATGCACCGCGTATACGAGTCTCACACATCGTCCCCTATAAATACCGAGAATAGTAATACCTCTTCTCACCTCACAAAGGCCTCTGAGGCATCGCGACAGTTTCGGAATGAACTTTCGGAGTCGTATACGAAACCTAAAAGTGGTCAAAAAGAAGGCGCCTGGGTCTGGTATTATTTATTAACCTCCCAAAATTTACCTCTTTAATATTCCGAAGAAGAAGGAGTTTCTCACGCGAAATTTTAGGCCGATTTATGGATCGCTAATTTTTTCGTGAAAGAAGCAGTTAGCGGCAAAAGTTTCCCGTTCATTAATTAGCTCTCGGGTAAGGAAAGTAGGAATTTTACGCGGAATTTATCGTTATTGGAGCCTTTATTTTCAGAGATTTAATGCCATAAAAGGGCTTTGTGCAACCTTCAGAGGTGTGCTATGAGGAAATAATTCATACTCGAAAAACTCGCCCCGAGAGGTTTGTTTAAATAACGATATTGGAGCTATTAATTGCGATACGAGGCGAAGGTTTAATTTATCTCCCTCCCGCAGTGGATGAGGCCTTATTGCGAGCATTAATAACTGAGCGACTCCACTTCTTCCGAGAACGTTATTTCATCCCATTCGTTTTCAGAAATGATTACTAAACTTTACGTAGATGGGATGTCTTACGTCGCATTTGAGTTTTAAAGAAGGATTACATGGTGAGTCTACAAGCAAAAGGATTTAGAAAATTGTCGATTGGAAAACAAAATTGATTTATCCTGGAGGTAACGAGGGTTGAATCCAGAATCAGCTAGCTTGGTTACAGATTTCGAGCGAAGAGTGAATGCAAAGCCTTAAGGACAAATATCCGTCGAATTATACTTACCAATCATTTCTTTCTTCCGAAAATTAGAAAAATTGTTCAGCTGATAAAACTTCGACATCAATTGAAGATAAACATCAAGTATCGGACATTGGTTTATTCCACTTTAAACGAAAAATATGTAGCTCAGTAATGAAAAAGCTATAATAAAATAATATTATGTATCAGCAAAACAAAATATCAACCGGAAAAGGACTAGATGGGTCGGGTCTACTCATAAAGAATATATATTAGGGTAGTACTAAGTAATGCAAAGAAGCAGGTAAAGCACCGGCAGGGAGACCAATGGTTGTAGAAGAATGGTTGGAGTAGAAAACCAAGTAAATAAAGAAGTAGGAAAGAAGAGAATAACATAATGTATTAGAGTTAGAATTGGATAGAAGAATGGACGGTGATACACCAATCTGAGGATTAAATGACCAATGAACAAGAGTATTTCAGGGATAGACTATAAAATTAGGTATATGAATTTTTAAAACTGTAAAAAATTATAAAAAAATCAAATATTAGAATATAGGACAAATGTATGTATTCACTAAGAGTATACAGAGTTTTTTATTGTTATTTGGAAATAGTAACTACTGTATTATAATAATTGTTGTAATACGTGGGAAACCTAAAAGAACAACACAAATATGAAAAACACGATGAAACTAAATGCTAAATAAAAAATTTACATTATGATCTAAATGTGAATACTTTACAAAAAACGAGAAAAAATTGTTGAAACTAGGAAAGAACAGCAACAAGCATTCCTTATAACATGCCCATACTCATACCATTCCTTATAACAAGCTCATACCTGATAATACCTAACCTCAACGTACTATTATAGGTCTGTAGGTCGGCATTTCTCGAGAAAATAGGATTCGTGTTCAGTGTCCCTGAACGTCATTTCCAAAGAACCTTGACGGCTCATATCATCCGTGAGGACATCAACAGAAGGGAACAGGTTGCTCGAAACAGGGCTGGAATCCTGAACCTGCAGAGCTCCACATTTCTCACGCACCTATATAAGAATCCTTGAACGCAACCCATCGCCTGATAGCGTAAAATATTCAATTTCTACACATCTCGAGAAAGAGAACTCTGAAAAATCCACAGAAACAGCGAGATTTGATTTACGAAGTAAAAAAAGAAAGATATAAAAAAGAGCATCACGCCGGGAACACAAATTTTCCCACACTTGGAGGAGAATCCAAGAATATCAAAACGGCGATACGTCCTAGAGGACAAGGGAATAAAGGGCCTGGAGAATTATAAAAGAGCCCAGTTGACACGCGAAATATATAAGCCCTTTCACATAAATCGTCGCGGGAAGCTTTCGAGATGTCCTCTTGGGAGTGGAGAGGATCTTATTGTTAAGGAAAGAAGTGGGAATGAGTGTGGATGAAGGGGAAATATTGTGAATAAGAAAGGGGATGGGAAGGAACAGTGGGGAAGTTACGTGTTTACACGGGATTGCGCTATAAGCAATGGGGTATCAGAGAGGTGATTGATCGGCGTTATGAGACGAACAAAAACAGTTTCTTGGAGACGCTTTTAAGAAGGTGTGAGTATTAATGCGCTCGTTTCTTTACGCGATATTATACGGTCGAATTTTTTAAGAGGAGATCGAAACGAATTTTTCCCGTTGAGGTTGTTGTAGCCTAATTTTACGCTTACGTGTGAATGTAAAATTTGGTCCTTTGAATTCGTAATTTGGAATCATCTTCCATTGATACGCTCCTGAAGATTACATAAATGATTCAGATTTCTGGGAAATAAGTTTTTTATTATAAATTATATACGATGATTTTAGATCGGAGATTTTGAAATGAGGTTAAAATTATTTTATGCTTTTAATAATAAATGTACATATGGGTCATCATTTACTATAATCATTTATATATTGAAACAAAAAGACTAAATTTAATAATCTGAACAATTATTTCCTCTGCAATTGTGAACAGAGCTAACAGAATATAAAAAAAATTTCGAAGCCTCAATTATGAATCTCAAATGGGTTAGATAATTCATCGTACAAAATATGTGGATATACGACATTTAAGAATAAAGAATAAGATTCCAAAGCATGTATCAATATATTTATAATCGACTAAATGGATTCAAGAGCGTCGGTGGTGTAATGGTCAGCATAGTTGCCTTCCAAGCAGTTGATCCGGGTTCGATTCCCGGCCGACGCACTGGTTTTTTTTTGCTTCCTCCTTCGTTGATAAAGTTTTACATTTACGCAGGTATTACTCAGAATTTTAATTGCTAATTAACAGCGATAGAATTCATTTAAGTCTTTCCAGTTTTTGTTCAAATAAACTCGAAGCGTTACAGGAAAGTGGTCTCGCTTGAGTTGTTTTCCCGAGAAACTTGCTTACGTAGCAGATCTATCGCGGCGCTAAGTGAATACTTGGTAATTAAAAATTGATTTCAGTAAAAATAAGTGGCCTGTTGGTCTAGGGGTATGATTCTCGCTTAGGGTGCGAGAGGTTCAAATCCCGGACAGGCCCTCATCATTTTGAAAATTGATCCGATATTTATTACACGAATTGATTTTTACGAAGTTAAATAATTATTATGATAAACATTGCTGCTGAATTTCGATTATATATACCTGAGTGAGAAGATTAAGGTGTTATTTAGGTGAAGGTTATTATTCCATATTATTTAATGTATTGTTATAAATCGATGTACTGAAGTTTTAATTATTACCTTGGACTGAGTCGACCATTGACCTTTGATCATTTAGGTTGAAGGAATGTGTTTGATTTGGTTTGGTTTGATTCTTTAAACGGAGACAATACCTCTCACAAAGAAGTAAAAAGCACCGAGACTACCAGATGTAATTTATATAACTTTTCTATTTCTTAAACCAGTAAAACTACCTCAAGCCTCACGTCAATAGAAATATATATTTCATTAGAGGAGGAGTACTCAATAATAACATGTATTACTTTAACTTATTTAAGTCGCCAAGGATCGGAATTTCCCAAAATTAAACTGTCATCAAATTTTCCCGTTTGTTATAAACTGTAGAATTTCAGTCGTCATAGTTTCTTAATAGCGGCCTTCGATTGAAAGTCAAGAAACGTAACAAATATTTTTCATTTAGGAAAAATTTGTTTAATAAATTATTTTTATATGGTTTCTTTGACTGAATAAATTAGTATGTATCTTACTGGAAATATATTAAAACATTTCAATTTGTAACCTCGTTCAGTTATAAGTTCTAATGAACTTATTCTAAGAAAGCTATGATGGTGAGAGTTCTCTGGTGACGTATGATACCTTAAAATAGGTTTAGAAAAATAACGAAAAGTATGAGAAGGAAACCTTCTAACATCAAGCGGCCTGTTGGTCTAGGGGTATGATTCTCGCTTTGGGTGCGAGAGGTCCCGGGTTCAAATCCCGGACAGGCCCTCATTTTATTGGTGCAGCATCACACACTCATTTGAAATCGCAATTTATGTTTTGAACGATAAACCTTTGCTTTTTACTTTACATTAGCTAAATCATTTTGCTTCTTTCAAAATAACTAACCAACCTTATACCTATCCAAATTCTTAAGAGCAATTATATAGAAACATAGGCTGATGTTTCTAAAAAGAAGTTCTACTCAATAAATCTCTTAAAAAATCCTCACAAGTATCGGTTTCATTAATTCAAACTTATATTGCAATACTTCATTGAAAATCATTGTTACAAGGGTTTAGCTAATCTTATACTATTTATCCTCCAATTGAATTTGAATTAGTTATTTTACATTTGAGTAACATAAAACATAAAAAATATTGATATACCATTTGTATAAATTTATAATCATATATTGAAAAAGAAATAAAATGATATAAGATTAATGGATTTTTTCCTCTCCACTAAAAGTATTGTTCATTGTTAATGTAATTTTATTTCTTGCACTACCATTCTAACATATCTATAATAAGAATGCCTCAAATTCTAAGGTATATATTTACCCTAATATCTTTTAGAATTTTTAATTCGGCATTATAATAATTATGTATATAAAGAACGATTCTGTACAGTGAAAAAGTTTTGTTCACTTAAATTTCTTTCTAAGATCAACGCAAGTTATGACATTTCATCAAATTTCTTCAACAGGAAGAAATTATAATATATCAACAAAACCATATAAATATAAACAAATAATATTCTTACATGCACCCCACCAAAAAAATTGTACAAAAAGTACAGGGTTATTTTCACTCGTTATGAGAATTAATTAGCCAAATTCAATCCACAATATAATCCTAACATAAAATAAGGTTCCGAATACCCAATTTTCGAATGTATGCTATTGAAACGCGGTAAAAATATAAAGCATTGATTCCCACGTTAGGTATAGTTGGTTATTCATTGTCATTAACAAACATTTACATGCTTAGTTCATTATATAAGGGAATTCATCCTTCGGGATAAATCCGTTGAGATGATGTCCATAGCGCTCGGAAAGAAGTATCTTCCCACAATAGTATTTATCCAACGATCCACAAGAACTCGATCTTTAATGGAAAGAGGAAGATTTGTGAGGTGGCGGACGAATGAAAAGGGAGATTCTTAGAGGAGAAAGAGATTTATTTATATTCCTCGGCGAGAAAAACCCTGTCTTCTGAGTTATTACACCCTATTCACAGCTTGAGTAGGAGGGCAGGGGGTGTAGCAACCTTCGAGTACTGATAAGGGAACGGAAGAAAGGGTACTGCTAGGGGTTGGAAAGGAAAATCTACCGCATCGGAGTGTCTCCTTGGATGGATGGAAATCTCCATCCCCGTAAAAAAATCCCAGGGTTTTTTGGTGTGGTGTGAAGATGGTGTCTGATAGCGTGAGGAAGAATCTTGAGAAATGCGAAAGCTTCAAACTTTTAATATCGACTCATTACTCTTTTCTCAATGGTTGATCGATATTTTTTATGCATAAAATAAAATTCTAGCTGTTACCTAAATACAATTACATGCGATTTATAACTTAGGGTTCCAATCCGTTTTAATGAGTCAAATATATTCCAAATATATGCCAAATATATGCCAAATATATGCCAAATATAAATGATCACTAACAGCATTATGTTAATTGATTTATGTTTGATATTCAGTACAATATTTCATCTCCAGTCCATTCACTGTCTGGCCAAGAGACACTAGTTCGTATGAATGAAAATAGAAAGTCAACATGCAGGTGGGCGCCGAGCAGAGGTACGAGTATATTTAGAAGTTACGAAAACAGTTATGACCTTACAGAAACATTCTACGAATGCTAAATTTGTGTAAGAATGAAGTAAGAGAAGTATATGAATACGATTCATCGGCCTGTTGGTCTAGGGGTATGATTCTCGCTTCGGGTGCGAGAGGTCCCGGGTTCAAATCCCGGACAGGCCCTATATATTTTTATATCCTTTAAATTAAAGGGACGGAACCTCAATATATTTCCCTCTCGCACGGAAAACTTACCCATGGCTTTAAGAACGAATCAAATAAGGCAGCGGTCCTCGCCACTTATAGACTACTCCCGACCTAAGGTAATTCAGAATCAATGATAATGTATTACAGTACACAAATTCAATTTTCTGTCTGAATTATTAGTATTACTAATTCGATTTAATTATGAATTATAAGAACTCATTTCTCTTCATGATTTATTGCAGACAATGTTCAGCATATCTATGAATACCAAAATAAATCAATAGAACGTAATCGAAAAACGGAAAACAAACTTTCAAGTTCATGCAAAGATATTAGTCAGAGTAGTTTTCAGTTAAGCAAAATATGTATATATACTATAATCAAAATATTCCCAATACAAAAAGATACAAACAACTTACAATATAGAAAAATACCCTTCTAAATATCCTTATAAATACACGTATTCCTAGACCATGATCCTCACATTAAGCTCTTAAGTTCGAGTCAGATTCCTTTTTATACTCATACTTCTCTTAAAAAAACAGAATATGACTTCAGAAAAAATTTCCTTCCAAATTTAATAGCGTATCAAATTGCGAAATTAAGCCGTGTTAATTCATAAATATACACGCCACTGAAGTAAATCGATACACGTGAGATCGAGTGTATCTTAAATCCTGTGCAAAGAGAGAAGCAACAGTGAATGTTAAATAAAACATTCATTCGGGTACACAAAAGGAGAAATTCTTTCCGTAAAAATTCCGTGAAAACAGGCCACTCGTTATGAATCGCTTACGTGTAGGATACGTGGAAATGGATACTTTCCACCCACAGATTTTTTTTCAACGCACGGTAGCGGTGGTTCTTTTGTAAAACCAAAAAATAAAGGAACCCTATTAACCTGTGTCCATGATCTCGGTGTCACCGAATTCCTTCCGCTTGTTCCACCCTCTGGAGGGAAACAGATCTAAATCTCTTGAGAAGCAACTCCTCCGCTACCTGTGCTCAGCACTGTACACACACTACCCCCGAAGCGAAATACGTCATTTTTCCCCGAGACACGAATTTTACTTTTTTGGGTACAATCTACGCTCGTGTGATTTAAATATTCAACGTATTAAGCTCATATTTAACTTTATCGGAAATTAAAAAGAACGAAGAATGATATTCCCAGTTATAAAACCTTGTAGTTGTAAGTAATAAACTTTTTAAAAATTAAATTCCATTTCAATTTGTTCGTTTTAGATTAGTGTCAGTAATAAGACAATCTGGTGTTTTAGTAGGTTCATTTGGAGTATTTCATTGGACGAAAAAAATTTTATTTCGACGCTCAAATGTATATTCAAGATTAAATATTCGTTTCTGCATCATAGAGAGGCAATTCTTTTTATGTTTATATGCTATTTACTATTTTCTTCTAAACCATTCTCAATTAGCTAAACACACCAATTCCTTCTGCAGCTTGTTACTAATCATAAAGGTACATATCTATTTTTTAAATATATTTGGAAGAAAATTCGGTACATTGTGCGTGAAATACTTCACTCAAAATCGGTTTCCTAATCTTTATATGATCTCTCGCAATAAATCTAAGCAGACAAATAAGAGAGTCCCCGATGAAATGGTCAACTTAGTTATCTGCGATACACTTGAGATTGTAGATAAGTATATCTATCATAAGTATCTCAAGTGCTTTATCAAAATCAAAGGTAAATAGATTGAGTGCTATTTTTAAGCAAATAATTATCTCGCCTGTGATTCACTGTTTCTAGCAAACATCAAAGGTAGAGTGGTATCCAATTAAGATTACGAAAGAGAAAATTAAAGATCTGAGGAGCCATAATATATACGTTCATTATTTGCATCTTTATCAAATCCACCAAATCATAGACGCATTTCATCAAATAAATTAACTATTTACAAACTGTAAAATGGTCGGTACAGTGTCATTTCAAAGAGTTGATCTTGGTTCGATACCCAGCTGACTAATATTTTTAAAAAACTAATAATATTCCGATAATTCTGAATTTTTAAGTGGAAATCAATAAAATATTTCAGTGATGCATAAGAAAACTATCTTTTCATTAGAAGTTTTGGCCTGAAATATACTTTATATTCAAGAGGCAGCTCGATACAGTTGAGTTGTTCTATGATGAGAATCGCTTACGTAGCAGGTGTACTTCCGTTCATTAGGAGTCCTCTCACATCAATTAATAATGAAATTATTATTACTCTCACGTGGCCTGTTGGTCTAGGGGTATGATTCTCGCTTAGGGTGCGAGAGGTCCCGGGTTCAAATCCCGGACAGGCCCTTTTGACAGCTTTTTGAATTCAATCATTCTTTTACGTCATTGAAAATCCTTCGGACTTGATATTTATATTTCTATAAATGCTTCCTCCTAAGTAATTTTATTCAACACCTCAATTAGAATCTTAGAACCTTTTGTTCACCAAATTTTATACTTTTTAGTATCGAAATTTTACAAAAAAAATGATTATCCAACAAAATATGCGGTATATTTTAGTTCTAAAGTATAATAGAGTAAGTATATAGAGACACGCTTCAATCTAAGGTAGAGGCTGTGTTTGTTATTGTGCTCCCTGTGACCAAAGGATGAAAGAAGTTAAAAGAAACGAGAGAAATATAATTAAAGGAATTAAGTTATTCATGGATAGCTCTGGATATTGTTACTTAAATCTTTCTGTAATCCTTTCACGAATAAATAGTTAATAGTGCTGTAAAGCACGTATTATTTTTTTGTCTCATAACATTTATAAAAGTAAAAGGCTATCCTCGTATCCTGAAATGTCCTTAATCCTATGTATATTTTACCTCTTCATCCACTCACGAAACACCCGTATCTCTCTAACTTTCCCCAAAACAAAAACCTTGAGACCACTTTCGCCATCAACAACAACTGAAAGGGAAAAAAACAGTCTTCATGAAAACGTTTAGGAAAACGGTTTTCCGTTCATGGAACGGTAACAGAAAATGAAGAGTGAAGTGAAAGAGGATGGACCTTCCTGGAAACCATCAATTTTCCAGGTTTCAAGTCCTAAAAACTTCTGACCGCCTTTTACTATGGTGGGCAGTGTCGTCAACTTGACGCGTGACCCAGGATTCTCTAGGTTTGCCCTTTCTTATGAAATTCCACTCCGCCTCCTTGTGCATCGAAAATGCGGCCCAAAAACTTATCTTACTCTTAAAGCTTTGTTATTGTATCCTCTTGATTGTGTCTGTCTCTAGGAAAAATAAACTGCAGTCTCCTATCATCATGGTTTCCATGACATTTGTAGGGATTGATTACGAGATACAAAAACAAATTGCATAGTTTAAAGTGCGTGATGCACAATTATTATCATTGCATGAGTTAATATGGTTTTTAAACAACTCTCCATAATTAACAGCCAAAATGAGTATATGAAGAACTTACAGATAGAAGACATGCAATAGGGAACCCAAATTTAATGGAGAAGCAAATAAAATAGTTAAAAAAAAACATGATATTCATGATAGGTACTAAAATATTATTGGGTAATTCGTAGCTGAAAGAGATTGATATAAAAAGAAGATCTAAACTTTCGATTGATAATTTAGACATATTAATTTTTTGCTCCCAATATCTACTATATTGGAAGACAATTTCTGTCTCATAAGTATCTGCATAGTGGGATATTCCTGTACAGTATAATGAATCAAAAGTATTTAGATAGTTAAAAAATAGAAATATTCGAGAATAGTTATCATTCTTAATTTCATGTTAACATTTAATTTAATCTACCATCGTATCAGATGAATTTTGAAACATGAGCCGACGAAGAGAAAAATGATGTTGGTTTAAATGTTGCTTAATGCTCGTGATCAAGCAAGCTGTGAAAGGAAATGTCAAAGTACAAAAGATTCCACTAATTCCCTCAATTAAAATTAGTGAAAGATAAGCAAAATCTAATTTAACACTCTACTGATTGAGATTGCAAAAATGTATCTCTATGATTCGAGGGGATAAAAATATCGGGCCTGTCCGGGATTTGAACCCGGGACCTCTCGCACCCAAAGCGAGAATCATACCCCTAGACCAACAGGCCGCTTATGAATGAAGATGTTCCTCACTCTCCTTTAAAATTCCAAATTTCCAACACTTATTTTAGCTCACTACGTCAGCGAAGCTCCTCGAGAAGCTACCGACCAACTTTCACCTGCCTCTCCATCGTGGCTGCGTCATATGTCCTCGATTTAAAAGGATGAATTTCTCCATACTTTACACATTGATAAATAAGGCTTTTAAATTAAACTTTCTGTTCAAGTTTATTCATTAGAAGTTCGAAATTTTACATAAATAAATGCCGAGAATTGAGCTATTGGGCTTCAAATGCTTGTTGAGTGCCATAACAGAACATTCCACTAACTACGGTTATATATAGGGAGCGTTATATTGCAAACCATGAACACTTTATGATTAAAAAGTAATATACTGAAGTTTAACATTTAGATTATTCACATATATTCATTAATTATCATTCATCATAAATTTCTGATTAGCTCAACACTGCGTATACTTCATTAAATATTGAGAGTACAATATCTTTTAAATTTTCCCATTTTACTTTGACAACAGAATAATTAACACTAAGAAAACTTTTAGTAATAAACATGATGATTGAAAATTGTCTCACTACATTATTTTCGCAGAAAAAGTCATCAAAAAGAGCTATTTTATGTGATTAAAAATGTATGTATTACCTTATTCCATTTCCAGACTGTGAGACCCATACGAATTGTTATTAATTTGAATACTAAAGTTCGATCAAGAAATATTATATGTTCCATATCTTATTTAATAGGTATGATTTTCTTATTTATGAAAGGAAATGAAATTATAATACAATTCTTTGCAATATTATGTGTGGTAATATATCTGCATTTATTTCCTACTCTCTAATAAACTAATGTTTGAGATATGGTATTATTCAATGTCATACATGTCGAATAATTTCTTTCTGAAATGCCGTGCTTATCTATTTTAAAATTAATATAAATATAAATCATTTTACTATAGACCATATTTCATTGGATATATATCATATCCTACTATTTATATTTATTATAAAAATTAACAACTTTCTCATTAAAACAATCTTAGAAAAATAGACGAAAATCTATAAAATCCGGGTAATATAATAATCCCTCTTATCATCCCACAGTCATTTTCGTACTAATAATTGTATACACAAGAATATAGAAAGAATGCGTATATACATAACGTGGTTCTGCAGATTGCATTTCACTGTTTTGGATGCTGAAAATGCGATACTTCCACATGAAGGACCTTTCCTATGGCTATGTGCGTACTGTACCGGAAGTAATGCCCTCCGTGAAGCGGAAACCTACGTCGCCTAGGCTACAATTAACCGGGTGCGGTGGGTCTCCGCAAACATCCAGGCCACGCCTTCCTATTACTCATAGTAAAAGGAAGAAGATCTAGAATTCTTCTTTCCTGCTATTGAAAGCTTCCGGGTAGACTCCAGTTCGACCACCCATTTCTATAGATTCGATTGTATCACAAAAAGCATACAAGGAAGCGAAATTCACTATAGATGTTACAGCTTCTCAGTTGAAATTCCTATAGAGCCTTTTTGTCATATTCATTATACGAATAGGTACTTGCTTGCAAGTATAAGTGTGTGCCAAAAGAAGAAGCATGATGCATGGTGGAATGAACGAAAGGAATCAAATGCTACGGTTGGAAATAAGGAGTATATATACCTTAGTGGTATAAAAATTACATACTATAAAAATATTAAAAATAAGAATAATAAATAAATGAAAAAATCAATTACCTTCCGAAGAATCGAGAAATATCTTGACTATAGGGTTAAACATCTCTCTTCAATCAGTTTAATTTTGACACTGGAAAAGAATAAAAGTACTTTCTTAATATTTCAGAAAAGAGAATTTATAATACGAGAATTATTGAATTGCAATTAATTAAAACAAAATAGCTATTCCATGTACAGAAAACAAAGAAATGCACAGATTTAGGTGACATATGGTGGAAATACATCATGCGAAATGAAGTAAGGAGAAGAGAAATTGTACCTTTTCTACATCCTTCATTCCCTTTTTAACGAAATATTATGTATTTAATTATACTTTATGATGGTAATTATTACCATTTTATCACGAAAGAAATACGAAATTTCGTAATTTTCTTGATATCGTTTATAAAGCAATTGTGTTGTGTCATTAAGATATTAATAGTAAAGTACAACCATGAATTAACTTAGTGAAGTTATAAAAAGAATAGCAACTACTCGTGATTTTGAACTTTATTAGCGAAATCGCTAAATACCGCTGCTAAAGCAGAAAGAAGTTATGCGGACTTAATGAGATTTATAAAAATAAAACTATAAGAGAATCAAGAGCGTACGGTAACTAACTCTTCGTGAACGTAAGGTCAAGGTTCATGGACTGAAATTATGCAAAAATCGGGCCTGTCCGGGATTTGAACCCAGGACCTCTCGCACCCAAAGCGAGAATCATACCCCTAGACCAACAGGCCGTTGTATATTAAATGTTTTCTCTTTCGACAAGTAGGAAGAAGAATCCATACGGTGCTAATTTGGATTCGCTACGTCAGCGAGTTTCTCAGAGGGAAAACTACTACTCTAAGTTGAACTTCCTCTTGCGCTTTTCTATAAGTTTCTGATCACAGGCTAAAAACATTATACTGATAAAAAATTATGTCATGTAAACGTCAATAGAATACTAACTAACGCAATTGAGATTTTCAAATAACTCATTGCACTGAAATAGAATCTCAGTTCCAAAAGAATACATCGTCCGGGAATCAAACCCGGATCCGCTGCTTGGAATGCAACTGTGATGTTCCATCGAAACGCTAAGGTTAAAGCATTCATGGTTCCGTCCAAATTTAAGTTACGTGATTTAATTGTATATTTGTTTCATAATCCTACGAACAGAATTTTATTCGTTGATTTTTACTAAAGATTTAATGAATCAAATTCAATTAATTCAAAACATAAATATTCAATACAAAATAATGAAGCTCCCAGGTAAAAATTTTCTTACAGGTAAATTCAAAAAGAACTAATACTCAATACTTGACATCAAACTAAAACCTCCACACACATTCTTACATCACTCAAAAATGTTCCCAAGCAATGAAAACTATGATTAAAAATTTTATTCACTAACACTACAAATGTCAAAAACAGTTGGTGGATAATGTTATTCAACTTTGAATTGAAAATAAATTACGAACAAACGTCTGTATTAGTACGTAAAAATATAAAAAATTTGCGGATTCAATTGATCAGACGAGAACACATTTGTCTATAGTATAGATTCTATACTATAGTTTAGATATTGTTTATTACATATTGAATGTACATATAGTCTCATAGAAGTATTAAAAGTTCTAAAATGCTGTCTTTTATCTTTTTCGTCCCTGTGATGGTACTTGTTCTATCAATCTTTTTAATAATTTTGCTAACTAAAGAAACTAATAAACAACTAAAAATCTGAAAAAGGGTTCAAATCTGGGATAGGGACGGGACCTCTTGTACTCTGGGAGAATGAATTAAGCGAGGAAATGAGTTCATATGAAATGAAAATAAGAAACAAATATCAAAAAACGATAGAATACTAAGTATGGGTTGGGAAAGCACGTTACGATAGTCTTTCCAAAAGTAGACTTATATAAACTACTCATAGGTCCAAAGTCCAAAAACAAAATGTGGGCCTGTCCGGGATTTGAACCCGGGACCTCTCGCACCCAAAGCGAGAATCATACCCCTAGACCAACAGGCCGCATGTAAAGGTTGGTTTGTTTTCTTTTCTTTGACTGAAAACAATCCATTCGGAACTAATGTAGAAGCACAACGTAAGCAAGTTTCTCACGGGAGAAAACAACTCTGCTTTGACGGGCTTCCCCTCCATCTTTCGAGCAAGCTCGGTTCGAAGATAAGAGGAATAAAACTAAAAAATGATAGGTGAATTACAGTCGATAAAATGTTATACTTTACGGAAGTAAGTGATAAGTTGGCTGACATTGGGTTCTTAATTGCAAAAAGTGTGCGTCGGCCGGGAATCGAACCCGGATCAACTGCTTGGAAGGCAACTATGCTGACCATTACACCACCGACGCCTTGAAACTATTGAAAAATTTTGAACTTTAAGAAATAGTACGATATATACATTAGTGGATATGTTAATAATCTTTAATGGAATAGAATATTTATCAAAGGTTTGTAATAAATATTTATTATTATATTTGCAATTTAAATATTCTCCGAGATATATAGAAATTCCTTATTTTAATATTTGAGATACTTCTTAAATTTATTGTGAGCCCCTGTGGCCTAATGGATAAGGCATCGGTCTCCTAAACCGGGGATTGGGGGTTCGAGTCCCCCCAGGGGTAGTTTTTTAGTATTCAAATATAAAATGAATAATTAATTATATTAACATAATCAAAAATTACTGCCGGTCATTTAGACTTTTTTTACTTATAATTGAAAATGTGAAAGTTCTCAATTTTTCAGGAATTTTAAGTACTACCCAAAGATAAACATCGCTGAAAATTGATTCTTATGTAATTGAGGATCCGATAACCATCCTCCAATAATTACCAAAATATACGAACATTTTTCTTTGCCCATAATTATCGATTATTTATTTACGTCAACTCCAATTTATGATAATAAAATGAATATACTACAAAAATAAGTGATATAATATTTTTTTAGTTTGTGAAAAAAGATCACGTTTTAACTTGCTAAGTTAACCTCTATCCCAATCTATACTAATGTAATATAGTTTAATATAATATGGATCGTATTAAAAATCAGTATTTTACAATTAACTCTAAAGTCATGAGACAGCAAGCTAAGGAAGAGTCTGAATCACTTCCATTATAGCACATAATGACAATAATTACACTAAGACCGGTAATTTGAACATTTATGGATGTTCGAAAATTGTCTCTAGTGAATATATTCAAGGTTTATCTATAATAGTTTCATTGAACTTGAGTAAAAGTTATGGAAAAATGAACTTTCAAAAACACTAAGAGTTTGATTGGTTTTCATAGCCTTCACGGTATTTTTACCTAATTAGAGGTAGAATACTTAAAAATCACTTTTTGGGGAGAAAATTAAAAATATCGGGCCTGTCCGGGATTTGAACCCGGGACCTCTCGCACCCTAAGCGAGAATCATACCCCTAGACCAACAGGCCGTGTTGATACACTAAAAGTTTCACTTGGATTCAATAAACCTGGAAGTATAAATTTAGTCCAAACTTTCTCCGTAAGTGGGCCAACTGACCTTTGGAGATCAGCCACGCCCTCGCATGGAATATGCGGGAAATTCGAATAAGCAACACATATGAAGCACATCGACTGAGAACCTTATGTTATCGATTCATTTAAATATTTTTTCTATCTCCTTTGTCTGAAAATATCCCGTTTGTGCTAATTATAAAATTCCCATTTAGCAATTTTCCCCAAAGATAACTACAACTTCGCTTAAATGTGAGATCTCCAACGACTTCTGATCAAAGATCAAGAAAATAAATATAAAAATAGCAAGTCACTGAAGTTTCAACATCGTAACTTGTGTATAATATATTGCAGTGAAATAGAATGTGAATAGCAATACGTATGAGTCCTTCAGGAATCGTATTTGGAAAAATTCCTTGTAAGGCAACCAAGCTTATTATTTTATTGCCTGACACTTGCTGAACAATAATAAAAACAACTTTGTAAATTGCTCTCTCTCATTGATTACAATGCTAAACAATAATTTATATAAAAAAGAAAATGCAAAAAGATATAAGGTTGATTTCATTTTTAATCAAGCAAATACTTTTAAAACTAAGCCTGTATCGCCCGTCTAAATGACGTTTTGTTGTTTTGAAAATGTCTATCTCTTTGAAATTATTTTTAAAATTATTTATTCAGTTCTTTGTCAGAAGCCATGTTATTAATTTTTCAATCACTATTTTGTAACAAAATATTTGACGAAAATATCTTACAATACTTCATCAACACTATTGCCTTTATACAGAAATACTGGATTTGTCTAATGTAGTCATTGCAGTAATATGAACATATACTTGAATTTAAGGACCTGAAAGAGGCATGAAATGTTAAAATAGGAACATTATTTATAATTCCAGATGTCAATCAAGGGATTTGTGATTTCTAATATCTGGCTTGGAAATGAAACTGGCTACGAAATCGAAACTTCATGGACAGTAAATATATTATGTACATGTTAATTAGACCATGGTGGTTTTAGTGTTAAAAAACTACACTCTAGTCCATTGTAGGAATTTCACCGAATTAAGACGCAATGATGATCAAGAGAAGTTTAAAAATATTATTTATTGCTATTAACAAAGAATGCGGGCTATTACAGAGCTATAAGTAATATGGCAAAAATACACGCCGCCTTACACTAAAAGAAACTTAATAAGAGATTGTGAAATTGATTGTATTAAGGATGATTTAAAAATATGGGCCTGTCCGGGATTTGAACCCGGGACCTCTCGCACCCTAAGCGAGAATCATACCCCTAGACCAACAGGCCAGTTATGTTCAATTAAAAGTGTTTCTGGAATTCATTACTTTATTTCTAAACTACCCTTTAAGAAAATTCACTTCCTTTTAAAAAGTGCTAAATAAACATGAAGATAATTCCCAACCACAGCAACTCACGCGGTAAGAATGCATTGCATTTGCATAAGTCTTTACATCAATTTTAATTCAAATTAGGGATCTGGAAAATAGACATTTAAAAATTAGAAAATTCCAAAATATAAATGTCAACAGATATTTGGAATCCGATATAAGTTTCTCCGTTTACATTCACCTAAAGACGTCAAGAATTTCGCGAAAGAATCAATCTCCAACCATGAAAGAACCTAGATATCCACATCCGTCACGCACCTGACGTAGCCTTTAAAAGCACTTGCAAACAAAATTTTCCTTTCCGGACTTCGCACACCAGATTCATCAGTCTTCTTCCAAATGACCCCTATACGGCCCCCTGCCAAACATCGCGGACAACAAACTTAGGGTGGCCTTGTACAAAAAGTGTCTACGCACACATCCACCGAAGATGGATCGAACCGTATCGGTCCTCAAAGGGTTGATACTTTTAAAAACCCCGAAATGGGAAAAGCGGGTGGACATATTTAGGGGAGAGGGACATCCTCGTGGGTGGGCAAGGAAGGCCCCTGTCGCCCAAAGACTTCTGGGAAGGAGGACGCGTGTTGAGACGTAGCCGGGGAAGGGGGCTGTCGGAAGAGCGTGTTGTTTGTAAAGCTGGTGGATAATTACTGCCTCGTGCTGGAGAGGACACGAGACAGAGGGAAACCGTGCAGATTCTAAACATATCATCCTCTTGAGGCGCCTGCGAATTCGCTCACCGTTTAGAGCTTCCTTAGAGGACACTTTATGTTCCCGAACACGATACTCTGACCTCTAGGAATTTAAGGTTTGTTAAGAGGAAATGTTTTAGTGGCCGAGAGGTTATGGGTCAGAATAAGAATGGCTCAAGAGGATCACTGGTATTTGCGTAACTTGGGAAATGTTTGTTTGGAAAGAATTAACTATCAAGAGGTTGGAAAAATACGGAAAATTCTTTTTTTGTTTGAATTCACTTGGGGATTAAATTAAATATTCTCACCGAATGTTGTTCACGCGGGATCGTTTATATAAACTTCTTGCATGACGAAGAATGATATTTATTTCAATTATTTATGTATATTAATATCTTAAATTGACAGATGATTAGCTTACAGATTATTTTTAAATTTCGGTGGCAATGTAATCTACTCTGTAGCACCGTAAAAACGGACAAACAGCCAAAGTCAAACTGTTAAAAAGAAAAATAGCAGTCCAATGAATCTTATTTTTCAATACCGTTTTAATTTGATAGGAAAAATTATTTTTAACTAAAATTAAGCACTCCTTAAGAAAATTTCGAAATACACTTTGTTCTTTCTGTTATAAACTTTACTTGAAAGGTAAAATTTATATAAAATAATTTGTCAACTCGAAAGTGAGGTAATATCTGAAATTATATCTTCCGAATGAATTGTTCAATTTGAATTTTTAACAGCGCAGATAAATTTAAAAATACGAGGACAAAATCGAAAAATATTATAATATTTCTAATACCTATCGTTATTTCCCTCCTTTTAAGTTGAGACACTATTATACTTGAAATGAAAGGCGAAATATTTGAAAAATATTTCGAGATAGAGTAGATTAAAGCACAAACTCAGTATCAGTATCAATCTCGATTCTTGGAAGGGCAATATTTTTAAGAAAAATAAAGAATTCTTTGCGCAATATACATATGTGTCTACATTAAATATCTCGGATAAAATACACCAAAAGTTTTCCATGGAAGTTCTTTCATCTGCTTAATATACTCAAAATCTTTTTACTAAACCAGGGTTCTGTAAGAAAAAATCCATATACCACAAGAAAATCCAGATACCGTAAGCCATTTAAACACTAACTTTCATCATATTCAACAGCACTGAATTCTACCCCACCATACAGCGCAACGCATACCTCAGATGCCATCATATACTCTCAGGTATAATTGAGATACTCCTTCATCCACTATCCATCCATCCGAAAGAACAATTTGAAGTATACACAAATACGTGGGGCAAATATTCGAGCATACGTAAACACTCAAACCATTCCTTAAGCAGCAAATTTGGACCACACCCGGAGCATATTCATACCGATACGTGGCCACAATCAAGAGCGAATTCCTCGCATACCACCATCCCTCATAAAATTACGCAAAAAACCCTCATGGAGTCATTTAGCTGCATCCTAATTCTGTTACCACTCACTACCCACTAATCCACCATTATATATACGCAACAGAATTGTTTCAACGACCTCCTTCCACACGAAAGTCACAAAACGCGTATTCACGCACCCTGACCACCCCTCATACACTCCAACAATGAGCGAAACCAGCGCCTCCCTCGCACAAGTGGTTTTTACCCAAAACTTAGACCTTTTTCAAACCCAACTTTTTCATTTCTTCCACCTATGAAACCTCTTCCATTATCCACTCCAGTCTTTCCACTGGAATGGATGGACGCAGTGTTGTGTGTGTGCAAGACGCAACAATGGGGTGGGAGGGTCCCAACCACAGCGATAGTTTCCATGGCCAAGGGAAAGGGACAGAAAAGAGAGATCACTGACCTCGTGACAGTCCCAAAAAGACCTTTATAAGGGTGAGATATATAGCTCGGATAAGTTTGGGAGGGAATTCTTTCTTTTGCCCTCAATTCCGTGGAAAGGGATGGTCTCCACTCCTTTGCGTTGCTACGGGGAATCGGCAAATGGTCAAACTCACTTCCTGCCCTAATTGATCGCGTACTTTTTTTCCCTTAAGTGTCTCTGAGAGGGTGTTGGTGGTAAAAGTGTCACGGGTTTCAGCTGCGGAAGAAGTGTTTGGGCGGATGTCCATAGAGTAGATCCGGTTCAGTTGAGGACCAAGTCTTTTTCGAGTCTATAGAACGATATTTGGCTTATTCCCTCATATCAGTACCACATCGTAATGTTTACTTAAAAAAATGAGCCCTCAAGAATATATTGATGATTGGTATTATGAAATATCACAATATCGACGATACCTTGCCCTGCATACGCGCATGAGCTTATGTGAAACTCAGCCTGAAACCACATATTTCATTTGCACTGAAATCGGTATAGGAAAAAATTACACGCCACATCAAAATGTCAAATGGGAATAATTTAATTTTCTTTCCAAGTAGCTGTTGCGAAATCCAAATTTAAGTATAACAAGAGCATCATACAGCTTTGCAGACTTAGTTCTAAATCAACTATATGCATAATGAGAAGTTCACCTGGTGTCATTTCAGATAATAAGCGGCCTGTTGGTCTAGGGGTATGATTCTCGCTTAGGGTGCGAGAGGTCCCGGGTTCAAATCCCGGACAGGCCCGGGATTTAATTTTTTGTGAGCCTAATTGTCATTTGTACAAAATTAACGTACTCGGTAATTCCGAAACTGTGGTTTTTTGTTTCAGTCCACTAAAGTTAACATCTGTGACATTAGGATTCCTCTATAACTTTATCTGAATGGAGCAGTTCTGATTAAATCAGATTGAATCTCTTTAGAGCGCGAAGTTTTGTGGAGAAACCTTTTACGTACATAAAATCCTTTTCATCTTAATTATGTGCCTAAAAATCGAACAACTAAACTGTATAATTCGTATGGAAAAGATATGGACGTTAAAATATTTTTGTTATTGGAACATAGAGAATTTTAAACAAATATCTACCGTAGATGAAAGTATTTAGGGTCAACTCCTGCTCATATGTGATGATTTCCAACGGAAAAACAAATAAAATCAAGTAAACCTTTTTTGTTGCAAAAATAATACCCCTGGGGGGACTCGAACCCCCAATCCCCGGTTTAGGAGACCGATGCCTTATCCATTAGGCCACAGGGGCTCACAATATTTGCCTGGAGTATAGGAATTTTTATTCCATCAAAAGAACATTTTAATTGCAAATATAATAATGATTTTTAACTTTGATAAATATCTACTCCATCAAAAGGTTATTTGCATAGCTACAGACGTACATATCCTACCATTCATTATATTTTCATTATATTTATATTCAATTATTATTTTAGCAATTTACTTAGAGTAGCAAGGCGTCGGTGGTGTAATGGTCAGCATAGTTGCCTTCCAAGCACTTGATCCGGGTTCGATTCCCGGCCGACGCACACTTTTTGCAATTGAGAACCCAATGTCAATCAACTTTTCACTTACTTCTGTGAAGTATAACATTTTATCGATTGTAATTCAGCTATCATTTTTTAGTTTTATTCCTCTTATCTTCGAACCGAGCCAACAACCGAGCCAAGTTATGGAAAGATGGAGGGGAAGCCCGTCAAAGCAGAGTTGTTTTCTCCCGTGAGAAACTTGCTTACGTTGTGCTTCTATATTAGTTTCTATAATGGATTCTTTTCCGTGAAAGAAGAGGAAAACAAACCAGTTGCCAGTTTTAATTACTTATAAGATCAATTCTTACTACGATTTTGTGAAACAACTTAGATTTTACTTGATTTCGTACCCTCTCTATATATGAATGAAAAATAATATAACCCTGAACTTAAGCACTAACTTTAATTAGTGCTAAGTTATTAACTCTAAGAATTGGGAGCTGGATTGACGAATAATGAATGTTTCTGTTGATTCAAGGGATAAAATTATATAAACGAAATTCTAAATCCGCTATACACAAGATGCTCTGACCTAATATTCTTTGAAAATCTATCCAAAATTCTTTAAGAGAGAACTTGATATTTTCCGTAGTTTATATAGTTCATTTTCCCCAATATAAGTACCGTTTTTCCAAAAGCAGACGTTGATGAACATGGAAAATTCTCTCAAAGAATAGCTAACAAGAAAAAGCTTTATAATATACGTAATTCGCACTAAATTTATGTACGTTATGACATGACGGGTCGCCCAGCATGGATATGTTTAAAGATGATCTGTATCCGAATCCCAGACGACATACTGATCTATATTTTGGAGGAAATATACTGTTTGAATTTTAATTGACATATATTAAATTATTAGTTTATAAAAGAACCGCAATTTAATTACTTTTTTTTAATTTTAATTCGTAGCTCTTTTTCACGGAGCTCACAAAATGGAATGCGGGAGTCGGTCGAAAGCTTCTCGTGAACTGGAGATGACGTAGTAAGATAAAATTAGAGTTGGAAACTAAACACAAAACAAAATTTCGACTACTCACAACGGCCTGTTGGTTTGGCGTATGATTCTCGCTTTGGGTGCGAGAGGTCCCGGGTTTAAATCCCGGACAGGCCCACCTTTTGCAAGATTTCGAAGAGCATATCCGTAGATCTCTTTTATAAATATATAAAAGTATAAATCTCGAGTCAACATTGCCTATCTGGGTTTATTCTTCTTCCTTCCATTTATGACAATTTTTTCCTCATAAAATATATTACTATGTCACTAGTAAAACCTAATATTGTTCATAATCGTCATTTCTTTTATGTCACATGTGGACAGCTCTCGTCTAACACGTTGCTTACGAGAGGCGTTTTACTTTTCAAACATTAAATCTTAATGAATAAAATTTTTACTAGCACTAGTTAAAAAATTTTACATTAATCATTTCCTTTGATTATCCTTGCCTTTTTTTCCTTGTATTTCGTATTTCATCCTCGAAAAACATTTCCCTGTGCTAACGATTTTCAGCAAGAAAAGTCCCGAATTATTTCTTTTCATTCAAAATTTTCTCCCTAAAACCCTACAAGCGTTGATTCCTGAATAGAATTTCTAACTCATTCTTGCATCCTCACCCTTTGTTCGGACAAATTTATCTCTGTTCACCAACAATGACCTGCGAGGAAATAAGCTGCGGCACGCTCGTGGCAGAAGGCACGTCTGACGTTAACCGAGCCCTAGATCTATATCTTCATCCTGTTATGTGGAGCAAACCCTTCGGAGACACAAATCTTTTTTCGCATATTCCCGGAGCACGCACCTTTTCGGACGAAGCAATATACCACACGCACGCCTTTAAACAGCTCGTGGCTGCCCACGCCGCCCCCCGCGGGGCCCGCTTCCTCCCGAAAGCTCCTTCGTCGACCAGTGGTCAGCCTACGGAGGACCCCCGACTACGACAATGGGCCGACTTGCGTACGGACTTCCCGACCCCTTTGGCGAACACGTGCCCCAGGGACTTCTTCCTTTGTCACGCCCCGTACATCTGCTGATCGTCTCTCCGGGAATTCCTGAGGACGATTTACGCCCTTATTAGTCGTAGGTTTTATTTCGCCGAGTGAGGAGTGATTCGACCCTCAGCGTGGTGTCCTCCGTTCGATGGGTAGTGACGCAACGAGAAGAGTTTCATTCTTGTGGGATGGAATGAGTTGGAGGTTTGATTTTGTTGATTGTTGAAGATTGAAGATATGTCGCATTAGGGGTGATTTAATCTGATAGGGTGTATGGTACACTATATGAACCACTTTTGAATAAAAAATTATTTGAACAAAAGTAAAAGCGATGGAATAAACAATTGGGCTTCTGGTCGAGTGAAAAATTGAGTCGAATGTTTTTTTATACTAAGGGCAGTATTATGGGGTATTGATTAAAATTATTTGTTAAGTGATATATAATTTGGTGAAAGATTACCATCGTCAGGCTATTTTCTTATTACCTCTTATTCTTTATTACCGAATTATTATAGTCATAGAGTGGAGATGCAAAAATTTCATACAACGTACAGTGGATTTTGCCTTCAATTCCTGCTAAATTTATCTTTCAAAATCTTTCTTCAAAATTCTGTTTTATAAAATTCACACTCATATAAATATTACTTTTCTCCCATAAAATATATAAGTTTAAACTAATGTTCTATTACTTTAGGATCCACCTCTCTATATAGTCCCATTATTTAAGGCATCGTCAATTTTATAAAATTCCCATTGATTTATAAATAAATAATTCTTAAATTTGTAAGCTATTCTACCTACTTATTATAATCATAGATATAGCATTAATAATCCTCAAAAATTCCCAATATCTTACGCTAAATCTATTATCTACAAGAGAAATAACCTCCCTATTCAACACACTACATTCATCTACAAAACGCTTTTCCAAGCGTGCTCTACTTTTCGCTAAACACACGTGCCCCGAAACTCCGTACAACACAACGACTCTTCTTTCACTCCTTGGATACGAATCAATATTGAGGCACTCATTGTGAAAGGAATCCCCATTTCCGGCGTCAAAAGGTGAAGTCGTAGTTATGGAGGGCAGTTATTCCTGACCTCCATAACGTCTCTGCTACATCGCTTTCCGACCGCCCCCTAATTAGTCACGTTCCGAGCGATTTATCGCCAATTAACTTCCTTCGGAGACGACGTGCCACCCACTTGGCTCCATTCAGAAGCTGCTTTGAGACCTCCAAGATGCGAGCCGTTAAAAGTTTTACGTCGCCGAGGAAAGAGAGGGTATCGTATGGCTTCGGAGGTCGAAGGACAAGTCAACGCATCTGCCAGCGAGATTACACAGGGCGTTGGGTGGAGGAACCTTTTCTTTGGAGTGTTGAATGGGGGAGAAAGAGATGCGCGTAGCTTCCGGAATGGCACTCAAATTAAGATGCGATCATCCTCAGAACTCTGAAAGCGTTCAAACATGAGTACTGATGGTTCAATTACTTGCATACGGAGAACTTTCGTCCTACTATCCTTAAGTAGATGGAAAGTAGTAACGCTCTATACAGTAATGTAAGAGTTAGTATATCATATACATAAATAATATATTTAAACTTTTATTGAGTCTGTTTCAAGCTATAAATTAAGAAGATCGGATACCTATAAACCCAAGATTAGTTCAACAATTAAAGAAGATATCTTTCCTCATGCATCCAGCTTAATTCATGCTTATGCAAGAGCAGCTAGTATTTCATGAAGGATTTATAATTATCAGGATAAAATTTGCAGAAAATGTAGAAATTCAAAGAAATTATTAAGGTAAATATTGCTCATTAACAAGCTTGATTACCATGACATTAGAAAAAGGTTTATTCCGGACTTTCCAATCAAGCCCGCTTTAACTGAATAGCGACATTATTGGGCTAATGATTTATTCAAATTATTACGTGGAAAGATACTAACGCGTCGGTGGTGTAATGGTCAGCATAGTTGCCTTCCAATCCGGGTTCGATTCCCGGCCGACGCAGTTGCTTTTATCATTTACAATAAATTTTACGTAAAATTATTTTCTTTTGTAAACTTCCACAATCTATACGATTATAAAATATTATTACATATATATCTTCTTTATATTATACGAACGTTTACGATACATAAGATGACGTTCTATTAACCATTTTAGTTTTCTCTTTTAAACGTGACGTAGCAAGACAAATTTAGCACCGCATGTACACTCAAAGACTTGGCTAAAGAGAAATTATTTAAACATCGGCCTGTTGGTCTAGGGGTATGATTCCCGGGAGATTATAGGGTGCGCGAGGTGCCGGGTTCAAATCCCGTACAGGCCCTTATATTTTAAGTTTTTTGTGAGTCTAATTATTGTTAGTATAACCATAAAATGCTTACCTTACTCTTACTACTCCCAATATGCAATAGTTTTGCGCAAAAAAATGAGCTATAGTGTAAGAATCAACAGCTTCTATACCGGATACATTAAAATTCAAGGGAGCAAATTAGTTTGTGTTTCATCATGAAATTGATTTTATACTTATTAAATTTAGAGAAATTTAATTGGATGCATCTCAGTGCCAATAGATTTAATAAATAGCCTGTGTGTATGAACGTATATATAGAAATAGTAAACTGTGAGCCCCTGTGGCCTAATGGATAAGGCATCGGTCTCCTAAACCGGGGATTGGGGGTTCGAGTCCCCCCAGGGGTAATATTTTGTCGTAGTTTAAAGGTAACAACGATAATGATCATGATTTTGTTCAAGTTATCGCAATGAATTTTAACAAATATTAATTTATTGCAGTTTTTGGAAATTATATTTGGTCTGAGATAATATTTAATCACCGAATCGACAAGAACTTTTAATATCCAAAGATTAACCTCAATTTTTCTAACTCATTAGATTTCATGAGACAAAGAAAACCGACCTTTTGGACATGTTAATTTGCCAAATTTAATTTATATTAAGATTTAGTTCACTCACCCTCCCCGTTCATAAAGATCATCAACACGATAACAGTGAAAATTATTTAATTAAGCACACTTAAGAACATTATTGATGGACGAAAATGAAGTTAAGAAGAATTAATGCGAAGAACGAGGATCACTTAAAACTAGATGTTCTGTAGACATTTACAAATAACATATCTAACTGTGCCCCCAAAAAGTTAAAATAGCTGGCCTGTCTGGGATTTGAACCCGGGAACTGAACTACACGAATATGTTATAGCATGGAATTAAAACTTTTTTGTTATATTTGTTGTTTTATTAAGCAAGGAGAGAGAAAAGCCATGGATATCGTTTATGAGTAAAATACCAATAGGAAATTTGATTAGTATAGGAGTTTTTCTAGATGATTAGAAGACGAAATGATGGAAAATCATATTCGTCAGGGATAGGAAGAAATTGGTTAAATATATGTTCCTATATTGTCCTCCGGTTTTAAGAATACATGTAAAGGAAAATCAAACCGTCATCAATGGAAAGGTAGAATGCAGTGAGTAGCGAAAATAACCTTTGTAAGAGTACGAAAAGTAAACCTAAACTTTTATGAAGTCGAAAACTCAAAAAGGAGGGCCTGTCCGGGATTTGAACCCGGGACCTCTCGCACCCTAAGCGAGAATCATACCCCTAGACCAACAGGCCGTGTTGATACCTTAAAAGTTTCACTTGGATTAAACGAACCTGGAAGTATGAATTTAGTCCAAAATTTCTCTTTAAGTGGGCCAACTGACGTTCGGAGATCAGCCACGCCCTTCCATGGAATATGCGGGAGATTCAAATATGACGAAGAATTGAGCAAACCGAATAGTTACTTTCAATTCAATAAATGGTTATTATTCTTATTAGAGGAAGTTTAAAAAGTAAATGCATTTTAGGGAAGTCATAGCGCGTCACTATATAATATTACGAGACTAATCGAAGCATGTACACTTAATCGTTTCTTGGGTATGTGAGAACAAGCAAATTACACCTAATTTATTTATAAACATGCATTACATAGATAAATGATTACACCTAGCAGTTCAAGAGTATTCATCCGAACAAGTAAGAATACATCAGAAAGTTCATAGCAAAGTAAAAAAAATGACAAGATTACGTTTTTAAAATTTTAGAGAACGGTTTATTTGCTATACACTATATGCTCACATGCTACACGATTAAAGGTCCGTAATTTCTATTCGTTTCATCTATGTGATAGATATTTTTCCAAAAGTAAGATAGGGCCTGTCCGGGATTTGAACCCGGGACCTCTCGCACCCGAAGCGAGAATCATACCCCTAGACCAACAGGCCACGTGAATGACGTAGTAGTAACGTTCGACTCATACTTATGCCTTTTAGAGTAAAATTTATTTGGAGCGAATCAAAATGACCCAGTAGGCGAAAACGTATAAAAAGGTGGATCATCAGAATCAACACATCAAAAGCATGAAACGTTTGTTAATATTAAGGCGATGGACATATCTTAGAAGCTTAGTTGACTTAGTTTGTTATAGAGAGATGTTCTTAATTTAATTATATCCCCTGTGACCTAATGGATAAGGCATCGGTCTCCTGAACCAGGGATTGGGGGTTTGAGTCCCCCCCAGAGCTAAAATTTACTTTTAGAATTTATAACCGGATTTTTATTCTGATAATTCATTTTATATTATTCCTGAACGCAGGTTACCGTTCTCTATATTCCCGAAAAAATATTAAGAGATAGATTTCTTACTATGTTAACAATAATTTCATATATAGACGGTTACTCGTTCTATCGAATGTAGAAAAAAAATTATTTCCAATAGGATTGATAAATAAACTACTATATGGTTACAGAAACCATTACTTTATTTTCAATTTCAAAGAATTTTTTGCATTATAATAAACTTGTTATATAGTAAGTGAAAATAAATATGTTGGAGTTAAACATGAGGACGTTCATGAATCGTAATTAAAAAAAAATAAAAATACAATGGTTCTTGAAATGTAATGCTACACTAATATATTTACACGCCCTTTCTTGAAATTTGCGGGAGATTCAAATATGATGTGGTATTGAGCAAAATGATACCATATATGCTGTTTTATTTATCATGTGTACTCCCTCATGTGAAGACTCTTTAGATTTCCTACGTTTACAGTAGGTACTAACGTTCTCATCATAGAACCTTAGCATACTGAAGTACTCACAACGCTTTTATGTACACGAACATTGAATGCGAAATTGAGTGAAAATGTTAATGTAGGTTCGTTGTCAGTGATAAGTTGGTTGAAATTGGGTTCTTAATTGCAAAAGTGTGCGTCAGCCGGGAATCGAACCCGGATCAACTGCTTGGAAGGCAACTATGCTGACCATTACACCATCGACGCCCTGCTATCCTACGTAAAATTCAAAATTTAACGTTGATAATGATATGTATGCCTGTGGTTGTGCAAATAATTTTTTAATGGAAGAGGTATTTTCCAAAGGTCTAGTAATTAATGATCATTATTATATTCGCAATTCAAATATTCTCCTCATGAAATACATTCCTACGATACAATATATGTGTTACTCCTTCAACTTTGCATCAGCCCCTGTGGCCTAATGGATAAGGCATCGGTCTCCTAAACCGGGGATTGGGGGTTCGAGTCCCCCCAGGGGTACATTTTTAGAAGAGTTAAGTGATCATCTATTGCAATTTGTCTTTTCCATTAGTACTTCAGACATTTAAATTGCAAATCAGAATTTTTGTATAAAAATCCCTCTACAGGTTTCTTAGGAGATTAATCAGAAAAAATATTCACTGGAAATTAAAGTCGAAAGAAATATTAGTTTACAGATGAATTTGTGTTCATAGTGTGAAATTTGAGCACAATTTTATCCGTTTATTATTAAATGGTACACTATGTGGCTTGCTCTACACAAATCCGACATGTTATAGGCAAAGGACTTAAGATCAGCAAAATTAAATGGGCCTGTCCGGGATTTGAACCCGGGACCTCTCGCACCCTAAGCGAGAATCATACCCCTAGACCAACAGGCCGCAGTTATCATGTTGATATTGATAAGATACCTCTTGCTTAGAGTCCAAGCAATATTTTTCGCAATACACAAAGTCGTATAAGCTATAAATAGAAAAGACGATATGTTGGTGATTTATGGCCAAGAAAATTATTTCGTACGTTCCAATAGGGATAAGGCATACAGGTATACAAAAGATTTGATGATTTGAATGAACTCTCTTTTCCAGACCAATCATATGTTATCATTGAATTGAATCAAACATTTTTTTAATTCTGCGAGCTCTTTGATTACGTTCTAAAATTAATATCCTAGAAGACCTTACAATTTAAACATTAGTAAAGATCAAACATGAAGGAGGATTTCTTTTAGTCAATTATCGCCAGGTTACAGAAAAAAAAAACAAAAATATAAATCCAATCATCAATAAAAAACAAAACTTCCCGATTTGGGAAAATTCATGATCGTTTTCCTCGGTTTAAGATTCCAGCCCTCCCTAAACCCTCGAATTCCTATAGGGAGGAAGTAAACTTTCGCTGTTCATCTGAAAAAATAGCACACCTCCACCATTCTAAGACGGGGTAAACAGCGTTTGTTGGGACCCACCCTCAGAATGCCCACCTATATCAAATCCGCATAATGGTGAAGCTGGGCGTGAAAGGAGAATAGGATAGAAAAATGGAATGATCACCGCAAACCTTAGCAGGAATCCTTTTGTGCAGAAAGAGGACCAATTTCTTCTCTCGCTATGACATGTATTACCTGCGCGATGAGATATGAGTGAACTGGATGAGTGGGTGGACAGGTTTTGGGAGTGAAAGGATTTTTCCTTCTTCCGGATGGAACGGATGAATGATTTTCCCACAGAATTTGGCGACCCGAGGGAAGATCCGTGTGAATTTACGACAGGTAAAAATTTGTTCTGAACTACTGAAGAACAATTAAACTTATATTCTGCAGTTAGGATGAAAAGAAATCGATTGAAAGCATTAAATTGTAATAATTACTAGATAAATTTTATTAAGTATATGTAATACATAAGAGAAAAACTGAAATGTGTACTCATCTTTTGAGAAACGTATAAACACATATTTACTAGACTGAAAAGAGTAAAATCAATTTGCGTGATTTATAGTAGCGATACATTTCATGAGACAAATAATAGGTAACATAAATGTGGAATGAAATTATAACCAAATATGTATAGAATTCTCAAAGATCCTAGCTAACATTTTTGGAATCTATTAAAGGCTAAAAAAAAACAAAGAATGAATGATAGGACGAGCGTAGAAAATATCCAACTATAAATTATGAGCATTCTGTGTATCTTTATGTTGAATTATAGGGCTAGAAACTATATAAAAATTGGAGAGTAAAATTTTCGGCAATTGATATCATTATATATCATCAACCAATCAATACCATATATATATATATAACCTGGATCGTTAAATATCATACAATTTTAGCTTCATTCAAATCTTTACCTTATCATACCTGAGGTATCTGAATAACTTTCATTAATATTACGAGTATATTATAAAAATTATCTTAAAAGAGATTATATAAAGTAATATAAATATCTATATAAAGTATCGTAAATATCCAACCCAATTTGATACCCACTATTCCCTAGCCAATCAATCTTTCGCTATTGCCCTCCCTCGGCCGTTGAAGTCTCCAGCACGCACCCTTCCGTCCGCTCCAATTACCCTACCAATTGGCTCTTATTGACACCCCTGATGGATTCATCTCTCTGTTCCCCTGAACCGTGGCTAACCAAACTTCCGGTGAATAGATTGAGACCTTCGGAGGAAGAGAAACCGGAGGCTTCTCAGTGGGACAGCGGCAGGTGGAGGAAGACATATCTCCCGTACGCCATTCTTGCGGGAGCATTGGTATGAGGAGCAAGGTGAACCTAAGCGTGTGCGAGGGTGTGTACGAATTCGTGAGTGTGTATTTGCCCAAAGAAACTGCGCTCCATTCTGAGAAAAGGGGTTTGAGGGGAATAAAGAACTCGCAACTCATTCAGATGCGGAGCTTAAGAAATTCCAACACCGACCCCCGAAATCCTCACTTGAGCAATATTTTAGACTTACGCTCTCTCAACTTTTTTGCTCGTAGAATTCGAGGAGTACGTTCTGTGGAAATATGCGGTTGACCGACTTCTGGGAAGGATTCTGCTTTTTAAGGGAAAAAGAGTCTATGAAGTAAGCCAATGTAGACGTACCACTATGTACTGAAAGTTAAAGAAAAACCAAGCTCTACTAGAGAAGTAGGTTTCAAAAGATGCTTCACTTTATAAATATCGGTACTTCTATCTATATATAATTCATATTTAAAAGAGCTCATCTTAATATTTAATCTAAATAAAGACTCTGCAACGCATAATATTAATATGAAAATGAAGCAAATGTATGACATTATACTTCCAATAGGGAAAAATAAATTGGAAAAATAAGGACAGAAAATTTATCAATCTGTTGTGATGTATTTATAAAGATATTTTTCTATCCAATGCATGTAAGCGATATAAGATTATACGTGAACATTTTTATGAATGTAAATTACTAATGATAGTAATTTAGTAGGGCAAAATTATATTTCAAATATTCGAAGGTTCTTTGTATGATACGATTATCGGATTTGTATACTTAATTACAAGTTCAATTAAATCCCACATTCATAGAATATTTATTCTAATACCGTACATCTAAATGTCTACTTATCAGGTAGTATATAGAAGAATATAAAAATCAATAACTACAAAATTCTCTATATGCATGGGAAAGCATAGATTGATTTAAATGGCTTATAATGACGTACATAATACTTGACAATCTATATTTATTCTATAATACTAGCTCTAGCCGGAGTAGGTGTTCATGGAATACAATGTAAACCTTTTTCTTAAATCCGATTCGAAAAACAAAAGGAATAAGTCACTTCCTACGAATCCCAATCATAAATTGTATTCTGTAGCGGACAATAATTAGACAATAATTCCGTGCTTGTGAGGAAATACAAATGTTCCAATGTTTATGAAGCCGTTTTTTATTTTGTCAATTTTATCTCTGAAATTTCGAAGTTTATACTGGTTATAAAAGAGCAAATAAGATAGAATGAAATATTTCCACGTGAAAATAAAAAATGTTCAGTAAGATTAGTTTAGCCAAAGAGAGTCATGAACTTAATTATAATATAAATAAACATAATTTTTAGGTCCCAAAAAACGGGCCTGTCCGGGATTTGAACCCGGGACCTCTCGCACCCAAAGCGAGAATCATACCCCTAGACCAACAGGCCGCTTATTGAAGAAGAAGATTTCTGCAGTATCATAACTTTCCAAATTTCCAACACTAATTATAACTTTCTACGTCATCGAAGCTCTTCGGGACGCTTTTGACCGACTTCACTTTCGCGCGCCTCCTGGCGGCCAGTGACGAAAGTAATAACGAGTACGTTCAAATATTTAAACAGTATATTTCATGCAATGATAACTAAATCCATGCATTCATAATTAACGTTTGGATGAAATATTTACACTAAAATAAATTGCGTGCGATGGCCGTGAGAAGAACCTAGATGAAGTGGTTGTTAGGCAACTATGAACCATTATAGCATCGAAGTGCTGTTCGTAGCGTTTTCGATTTATGATTTAAATTCATTTTCTATTTTAGACAATTAAATACTGAAGTATATCTCTATTTATTGAAGTGTATTCTTTAATTTTATAGTTCTCAAATTCGATCAGTATTTAAAATATATACTAATGATAAATCAGCGACCACAAAGTCACATCTGAATCTGTTATGTGTATTTGATAAGTACATTCACGTATGTATCACGAGTAATGCAAAATTTTTTACGTGATGATGAATTTTGCATTACTAATAAGTATAAGCCATTATTTCAATTTATTACCTTGAACTATCAGTTAGATGAAGTAGATTTTGGTCATAAAAAACGAGATATTCATCCCTCTGGGCCCTATAGAACACTAAAGATCCGTTAAAATATCTGTATAAATACCCCAAAAGAGATATCAGTGAATCTGAAAGCGAACGAGAAATTTAAATTCTATTCAGCAAAAAATTATATGGATTCAATCCGTTTTCAGAAGTATATGAATAAAACCGATAAGGGCTATTCTTCACTAAATATGCCTTTTTCCATACATCTAAAATGCAGTTCTGAATCGGTTGGACAGTTTCCTGAATATTTTTGGACCGTTTCGCCCTTCTTCGAATTCATAACCACAATTTGGGCTCAACGGAGAATCTCGTTCCAGTTGGTGAAACAAGGATTTCCAGAAGCTGCAAGAATGATAAATTTTTAGTTCAGGAAAAGAACTCATTATCCATCATAAGAACCGTCTAGTCATCCTACTCCACTGCAGAAAGAAAAGGGGCGTGCCGATCCGTTCTAAGATCTGCTGGAGTTAAACAAACCATTAGACCGTTGAGTGAGTCGCCAGAAATCACACAAAAACATATTTGCTCAAAATCTCGACCGGTAAACCACCGTTTCACCTTTTCGATTAGTTCCTCATTGCCAGGAAAACGTTTGTAGATATCTCCATAACGAAGTTTACCCAACGCATGAAAAGGGAGGGTCCTACGAAGGTTCCTTGGTGCACACCTCCCGACCTATCCGATTGTTCCCTTTCAAGCATCCCTATCTTTCTCCACGAAGCAGCCCACTACAGCCTTAGGGTCGCGCTGTCTTCTTCCCTCACGAATAATAGGGCTTTGCAATGACAGCCTTAGCATCGGTGACGTTTTCAAGGTTTATTTATTGCACCGTAGGTCACCTGAGGACCTTCTCCTCTTGCCAAGTCACTCTCACCCTTAACGACCCATAGTCCACGCGACCCAATGCGTCCTAGAAAAGTCATTTTTCTTGGTCATTGTAAATGCACTATGGGTCTGCTACGGTGAAATAGGATTGCGCCAATAAGAATGAATTATTTTGAAAATCCATGAAATCGTAAATTTTCATCGTTTCTGCAATACCAAACTTTATTTATAAGCAGCACACTTTATAGTAGCTCTCAAAATTTATTAAATCCATAGTTGTATACGACACAATACCTAAATTTTACACATCATAATTTTCCGAAAGTATTACTTCAATATCATAAAACATCTTACAATTAATATGCCTTTTACTTCCAGATCACTTATAACAAGCAAGCCATACTAAAGTAACGACATATTATAATCCTGTGGAAAATACGAGGTATTTATTTTTCTTATTTAGAATGTCGTTCCACGAAGTGCAGCCATCCACGATAGAATTTAACGACATATCGTACAAATAAGTTTTTAAAATGTTCTACATCTATGATTTCATGATAAATATCTTTTCAATTTAAAATTCCATTGAATTGAATTCCATCAATAATGCCCCGGGAATGCTTAAAGGTTTAGGGAAAGGTACGTAAAAACTGATTCAGCTTGATTCTTTGAGTGTGAAAGCGCTATGAACTATTTAAATTCAACAAAATAGATTGTTTTTTTAATAATCTACTTACATTACAAAATTAAGTAGTTATTAAAATAATGCTTGTCGGAGAAAATATATATGTTAAATAAAAAAGGTGTACAATACCCCAGTAATTTGGAGGTAAAATTACAAAAGGGTTGCCGTTCAATAAAAATCCCGCTTCGAATGAAAAAATAAGGAGATATAAATCCTATGCGTCGGCCGGGAATTGAACCCGGATCAACTGCTTGGAAGGCAACTATGCTGACCATTACACCACCGACGCCACGATTCCTCTATTTCAGTTAAATGTCTATAAATCAGTCAAAAATAATATTTTTCTCTATTTCCATCTACTGCTAAATATCGGATATCGATTGGCTAAAGGGTATACGTCAGAAATTGTAGACACCATCCATGACATCACCTCACTCTACCATCTCCATGGTACATCCCAATATACCTAAATATATTTTGATCCATATAACCGATCGTGCCTTTGTGTCAGGGTCACGAATCACGACAGAGGGTCGTTGCATCGGCTTATTAGGCTGTCCTACATTCCGTGGAGGCGTTTGGTGGGAGGAGACATCTTGGTAGAGTCGAAGAAAGTGAGATGCACCTCAAAAAAGAAGGGTTGGCTTGGGGCAATAAGCTTATCCTTTGACTGATGGACCTTTTTGTGACCCTGGAAAAGGGCGTGGGGTCCTTGTGCGAGCAAGGGTCTCCCATATCCTTAAAGGAATGATGGATAAGGTCTTCTGGGTAAGGAAAAAATCCTCGGGGGAATTGTTAAAAAAAGGGAGAGTTGAAAATACTAATAGGGAAGGATTTTTTGTGCTTGCGGAAGCATCGGGTGAGGACAAGGAGGATTATGTTGAGCGAAAGCTCTTCTGAGTGAAAATGTTTGCAGGATATGAAGAAGAGGATTGGAAGGCGAGAGGTTTGGCTTCCTTTACTTTTTTGCGCTATAAAAGGCTATGGAAGAAGCAGCGTTGAAGTGCAACTACGACAATGCGAAGGCTGAAGGCATAGTTTACCTTCGCACTTCAAGAGCACACGTGACAAAAGATTTCTGAGACTTAAACATCCGCAAATCCACATCAACAAAGTCTTCTAGAATCTGGCTTCAATGGAAAAGAAGACTTTTCAGTCTCAATTTTGCTCTCGATTAAGACGTTATATCTTTAAGCCAATATAATACATAGGTAAGAAAATAGTTTAATATTCAATACTCCGAATTTTAACGCTTGTTTTGAATGTTAATAGACATGCCTTCGATAATAGTTCCAATATGGAATCTATAGAATTAATAATATTTGAAAAAAATTAGTGTCTATAAGGATATTTAATTCAAGTTTTGCTTCTTATAGATTAAAAGATATTTAGTTTGCGTATGACGAATAGATCTACCAAACGAATTCCAAATTTCGACTAACTCAAAATATATTATCATTATGATAGAGTCAAACTGTAGACTACTATATTATAAACTATTACGAGCTTCCATCCTTTATATTCTATGGCGAACTTCGTGTATTTATTGTGTGGTAAGGAACGAATGCATTCTATGAGATGAGGTAATAATTAGAATAGGAAAAAATTTAAATGAAGGTCTCGATTAATGTAATATAAATCATTCCTTTAAGAAACTATCAAACGAGGAAAGATGAAACTGTTTTATTTTCATGGTTCGACACTCGTTTGCCATGTTTTCCTTTTATGGATGTAACCCGCCGACGTTCGTGATCGCAACTCTTTTTCGGCAAACACCGGAAAGACACGCTTCATCTCGAAGCAAATGAAACATGGCGTCGTCCGCAAGATTTTGCAAGATTAAGAGCGTGTTCCGCCTCCACCTGTGGTAATGAATCTTCAAGAAGAGGAAATACCTTTCGGGGGGAATTCATTTTCTTCCCATTCGAAGAATTTCTGCATCAAAGGATGTACATTGATAAAACAGTTAAATCAAGTTCTCCCGGAACTCTGCGGGAGTACTAATATAAAAAACCTCTTGGTAACATCCGATTCGAAGGAAAATGTATGATACCGACCGTTAGAACAGTTCCGAGCTAAAATCGAGTTGTGTCATCCTCGCAGTCTTTTGCAGTTCACTTTTATATTGACGATTTTTGAAATTTGTTATTTACTTAGTTGGTTATTAGGCAAGATTGGTAGAAGTTTAATGTTAGTATGAAAACGTTTCCTTCAAAATATACAAAACAACGAATACTATTTCCAAACGAAATCATCCCATAAAAAAATATTTTTTAATACATCAAAATTGACGGGATTTTCATCGACTCAGCACCGTTTCTTTTTTATAGAACTACGAGTTACCAATTGTAGGATTCCTGATTCTTGAAATAATACGGGAAATCATTTCATTTCAAAACCAGTCCACTGTTTCACTTTCATATCACTATCATCACTTTTTAGGATTTCATTAGTTTTAAGTGGATGGTGGTGGTCACATCAAAAGCTATTTATCTATCCTTTTGATTTTTCTTTTCTTCTATTCTCAAATATTTCTGATGATAATATCCGTGGTAATTTAAAGTCTTAAGATTTTACAATTCTGATTCAAATCAGTCCAACGACAGAGTCTTATCTTTGCTTATAAGTCCTGTAGATGATTTCGTCTCTGTTTATAATTCTATAAGTGACTTTGCGAAACACTGAAACCAACTGCATGAAAATAATTCCTAAATCGAAGAGAATAGTTCCCCTTTAGTGTCTCCTTAATTTAGAAAAGATACCGCGACATTGTGACCAAAAGTGAATTTAGGCAAATGATTTACACTTACCTGTATATTTTTGATTATCCCTCTTGTTACGGAGATATCAATAATTTTACAATTGAGTTCATCATTAATAGTTCCTATCTCACCCTCTAAAATAACTTTTGTAAGCCAAGATATGTTCATTCATTCTAGGAAACCACTGGACTTAGTCATTAAATCGTACTTCGAAATCGAATTTCGAAATAATTGAAAAAATTACGTCAATATTAATTTCTCGAAGGATAGCATAAGACACGATATTCGGTATATATACTCATATCTAAATATATTCAATCAGTGGAACTAATCGATCATGTCCGCGCAAATATATATAATTTATATAAACAAGTATAACTGAAATCCCAAAAAATACGTATGTACTATATCTTATTAGGACTCAATGTCCAGGCACTCTACCCATGCCTCACTTGGCAACCACGCTTTCGCACAAAAACTGTATTCATTCGTCCTCGAAAAGGAGTTGACAGTGCATTTACCTTCGAGTGAGGGAGGATGGAAAGGGAAGAGAAAGATCCAGAGCGAGAAACGAAAACTACAAAACTCGCCGTCTGCAGCGCTGTATGCGGATCGAAATGGCTGAGTTCCATCATCTAAGGAAGAGAGGATTAAGGAATGAACACCATAGAATCCATGCTAAATATTAATTTAAACGAATAGATTGAATTATCCTTTTTGGGGAGCATTTGGTAAAAAAGGTCGAATAACCAAATAATAACAACAACATAACAATAAGATTTTCATTGTCTTGGTACAAGTATTCTCGTTCATAATGAAACCAAAATTAAAAGATACACATTTCTGCTAAAGACGATAAATTAAGGAGTAAATAGTTCAAGTATAATATTCCCTACTATCCCACCTATTCCATTTGCTTTTGATGAAAACCTACGATTACTGGAATTCACATACATCTACAAAGGCCAATAAGTTGTACTCTGTCTATATTTGTGTTCTTAAATCAACGTAGATTTCTCCAAATAAAGTACGAGTATTCTGAAAATATATTCAAAGAGCAATATCACATAAAATTTTGTCCATTACTCTATAAATAAACCTTACATACTCGCTTGCGGAAGAAGATTCTCCTCGCATAATATCATTGTACATTAAACAAGGGAGAGAAATATCGAACTGGTTAGCATTACTGATTATAATACAAATTATTGTAGCCGTATCCCATTATGAAGTGGACCTATCTGGTCTTTGCTCGTTTCCTCTTCAAAGAGAGCTTAATAAATATATATTATTTATAAGCTTATTATTGTTTATAATTTATAAAAGAAGACAGTTTATGATAATTCTTCTTTAATTTCAACGATGTAAAACGTAGAATAAGATACATAGAATGGACTAAGACATACTGGTTTAACTATTTACAATGATTCTACGCCATTCTACCAAAGTGTATTGAAAGCATGTACAAATATGCGTTAAAACAGGATATGTAATCCATAATCTTTTTAACTACAAGTCGAGTGCTTCGAATATTTTAATTTTTAAAAACATAATCATACACGATTGAGAAGGAATAATTCGTCATTAAACACTTTAGAAGTTTCAAAACGATCTGTACATTTTCATCTTCGAGAAAAAATTTAATTCCTTTCGTCTTTGTCAACCATGTACAAGTACATGAGAAAGATTCGTCTACTGTCGGAAAAAACGCGTGGCAAAATCTCCATCATTCTTATCTTTCTTTTCCACCTTTCTCTTTTTTCATCCCCCGCCTCCGCAGGGGTGCCAACGTAACAAGCGATTCGATTTTGAATGACGACTGAGGAATTGAAATGTGATCCACATTTCCGATCCCAGAAACAGATAACCGCTACACATATATGTTATTTATCCGAGTCCTGTTATGCGTACGACGGAATGTATTTCGTTTGGCTGAAGAGGACGGGATGATTAAGGCGGCCTTATAAATTAACCTCTGTACTTCTGAAGACGAACGAATAACGAATCGGCGATGCGGCATTTTTCACTTTGCGGGATGTAAGAATGGTCGGTAAATAAAAGTTTCTGTTTAGAGATGAGTCCAATCAATGGCGAAATAACGAATGGGGTCGCATTCCAATTGGCAGATTATTCGATTTGATTGCGACCAGTTATTATAGAGGAATTCCTAATTGATTGACTCAGAGTAGAGATACGTTTCTTTTTCTGAATATCATGGACGCACATCACTGATAGACCTCAAGATTTTTCACATACATCCATGCTATTGAATATAATGTAAGTGGTAAAACCTGATGCATTGAAATATTATAAAAAGCTGGCTTTGAGCATAATGAAAACAAGGAAGATAGAAAGATCTTTCTTTAGTGTCAAATATGTCATTTTTAGCTTTTCTTTAGCATTAAAGCATGTCTTGTTGCGAATTAGAATAAATTAATATTTATGAACGATATCCATTCTAGACTGATATATAACCTCACATCATTTCTAAAAGAATAAATATATGGACTTGTAGAGAACGAACGCAATTAAGGAGAAAAGTAATAAGTGAAAATTAACTCGAGGTGGAATATAAACTACCAATGACATCTAAGATAAGTAAGATCTAATGACATATTCTAAGATTCTTGAAGCATTCAAAGCTATTTCCTCTATTCATGGGAAAAAGTAAATAGATTGCATTCTGGATAAAGATAATATTAACTGAGAATCGATAAAAATATCCTTTGCTCGTATTTCAACCTAATTCGTCCGTTCAGGCCAAACTTTCAGAACCGCCCACACACTTCTAAGTTCGTTCTAAGAGCATTAAGACTTCGTTTGTCAAACGTAGGTGATATTTATATAAACATACAACCTAATAACCTTACGGTAAAAATCTCCTACCAAACATACTAAAATTACTCGTAAATGGTCATAACAGAGGCTAGTAAAGTAAACCGTCACGCTAGGAAATCATTGCACTAGGTAATAGCCGTATTGCTCCTATGGGGAATACGAATACAGCTATAGACGCAACCCTCGCTATGACAACTCGTATAAATAAACTCTCCCCAAACAAAGGCGCGAGCCATATGGGGCGAGTGGCCCAAAACAAACGACGGTCGAAGAAAAGAGAGCGAGACTGAGTACTTTACAGCCTCACGGTCGTAAATTAGCCCCGTCCGGAGTATGAGCGATGCGTGGCATTACTCCGAAGCGGTCGGAAAAGATTTCTCCGGCGAAGGCACTAATTGCAGCGAGAGACGGCACCTGTAACTGTCTCCACAAGTGGATGTTTTCGCTTACTCTGATTTCACGGCCGAGGAAGGGCGAAGCTAGAATTTCCTGTTTTGCGAGCACCGGTATCGATCTCGGGTCCGCCGAGTGTCGTTTCCGTTGTGATGACAAGTGCGAGGAAAAGAAAACGTTGCTCGTGATGTACGCGCGGCATTTTCGCTCACCCACGCGCGTCTGGGGTTATTTTGGGAGAATATTTGAAAGTGCTGTGCTGAAAGTGGGATTATGTATTGGTTTGCTAAGTGGGAGTGCCACTGTGATGGAAGATAGGAATACATATAGAATAATTTATCATAATAGTATGATTATATTCTAATTATTAGTGTAAAATTGGAGTTATAATGATAATATAACCATGTGAGCAAATCTTGTCCATAACGTATGTGTGTGCAGATGCGCAGATATACTTTAAAGCTGAGTTTTCGAACGCAAAACGTATATTTCTATTCATTCTAAATGATGCTAGATACTAATGTACCTATACTTAGTAACCCAAACATTTTTATACTTTAGATCTCTCACTCTAACCTATAGTAAAAATTCTTCCAGATATGTAGACAATCTAAGGAGGTGCAAGTAATATTTCCTCTGTGCACTTTAAAATAGAGGTAGCGTGGCCGAGCGGTCTAAGGCGCTGGTTTAAGGCACCAGTCTCTTCGGAGGCGTGGGTTCGAATCCCACCGCTGCCAGCCTTATACTCATTTTCCACTGAAGTACTAGATTTTAAATTCATTTTCAAATATAATTAATCGAAGCTGAAGAAAACCTAGACCCCCTAGGGAAGTACTAGTGTTGAAATAATTATTATCTTGCATAGAGAGAAGAATGCTTTCATCACATCTATGTTCTCAGAGTCCCAATGATAGATATTCAGAGTTTCAATTACAATTTTGAAGCAACGTAATTACAATTACGTTTTAATTACTTTTAATTTGGATGTAGAAGCAACGTAATTACAATTACGTTGCTTCTACATCCAAATTAAAACTATCAAATATAGTAAAGCTGCTTAACTAACACCACCTTGCTAATATACAGAGCTAGAGAAGGGATTTCCGCTAAATACATGTACTGTACATTCTGAACTGTATAATAAATAACAACTTTTACAGGTAATATGATTCATGAATATCAATTATATTATAAGTATATATAAATTAAGATAATAATTATGTGAAAACGTTCTATTCAACAAAGTTTAAATTAAGTTCATAATAAAAAATTGTATCTATATAAGACCGATGTATGTCTCTCAACTCTGACGCATCGAAGTCCTCCATATATTCAACTGAACTGTAACATATCAACTCGTGAAAGCCCTCGTCTCCGCGTTACCAAAGAGTGATCATTAATGAGTCGTTTCAAGCAGTCGCCGCCGCTCACTCGGATGGGACAGGAACTGAATTATACACGCTCAACATCTGAGACTCTTTTTTACGTATTTTTCCTTCACATCCTCTTTCTTTCAATACCACTCGGCCATCCGTGACTCCCACAATTCGACTGACGCCATGGAAACAAAAGGGAAAGGCGGCGAACGAGAAACAATGACGAAACTAAATCGAATGACTCGTAAACGGCGACCATAGGAGCGAACTCTAGATACACTAATTTATTTTCTTAGTTTCGTCCGATATGGTAATGCCGGTAATGGAATAAAAGACCAAAGCCGTGCTTTCGGATCGAATAAGCTATGGAATGGATTGAAATAGTATGCCTTAATCTAACGTAGGTTCGCTGAACAATAGATGATAGGAGGAATTAAAGTTTCTGTAGAGCTAAGAGAACTTTGATGCAGCCAACAGACTATTTTTATTGCAAATATATTTTATATTTTATTTGTAATATATTCAGTGTAAGACTTTAAGATTTATTGCTGTATTTTTACATTTAATTTTGCTTTCTATAATCTGGTACAAACAATATACTAGTAGTAAAGGGTTAATATAAAAAATATAGTAATACTAAGGAATATAATTTTCATTAAATGGATCAATGTTAACATAAAATTCTATTTGGACTGAAAATCACATTAAAAGTCCATTATAAATATTATACGTATTGATTCTTAAATCCAAAAGTGCTAGATAATTTCAACTAAATTGATTAGGAATTTGTGCTACGGAAAACATGGTGAGTTAGCAATTCTTTTTTTACTGGCAGAATTGTAAGCAGAGATCACAATGGTTCTAAAGTCTAATGCAAGATGGGTAAAATATAAACTCCTGCTTTGATCATGGGAGATTGTTATATTTTATCTTTACGGCATTATTACGCTATTATTTTTACGAAATAGGTCTTTGTGCATATACTTGCATAGCATTCGAGTAATCCATACGTAAGAACATACATTCAATTACAATATATGAATATTAGCTATCTAGTAACGTTTGTAAAAGACGAACTTTTAGGTAAAATACTTTTCCTGTTTCCATTTTTGCTATATGAATACCTATTAGATATTTTGATGAAAGCTTCTAGTATCAATTTCGAAAAAAAAATTAAAAAATACAGCAAAAATGCTTAACATACAAAAATAGATTTCGATTTTCATATAAACAGCCTTATCTACAGCATTTTTCATACGAATTTTTCTTAAAAAAAAGAAAAAATTCAAGCTAAAGAAAGTGGTAAGCTTAATCCATAAGCAGCCATGCCCTATATTTCAACACTCCATATCTTTCCTAATCTTCAACTTTCTCATTACTTTTCTCACAATAAAGAGAATGATACAATTAAAATGATTAATGAAGGCTTCGGTGGAAGATTAAAAAAATGAAAAATACCGATCATTTTTCGAGAAATTTCAAGGCAGCTTTTCTCTGAGACCATTAATAAAATGGTAGTGAGAAATTTCCGGTTCCTCGTACAGAATAATTCGAAGATAAGTGTGGGAAATAAGGCAGATGCAACGGAAATGAAAGCCTATCTTCCGGTGGATTCCATTATGGCCGCTGTAATCAATCCGATTTCATCGCACTCCGTGGATTTCCAATTAAATATTTGAACTCTGCGGAGAAATGTATCCAGCAAATTAAGTGATGGACACAGTCCACAGAACTCATATAAAAAAGGGTTATCAAAAGAAGTAGAAGAAAAAATAATGAGGTGTTGAAGTTGATCATGATGAATTTATAAATGAGGTGATGAAATGATGTGCAGGCGAAGAAAATTTCAGTAACCTTGGCTGAAGTAGTAGGAGCAAAAATTCTAAGCATGGAGAGAATTGAAGCAAAAAATCCTACGGTTTATGACTAGGAATTATCTGGTAATACCCTGATATTTCTTATTGATTGCTTGACTGAAATAATATTACTATAGGAAAAAGCTTTCGGAAGTATAAGAATGGCTGATTCATGATGTATTAGTAATATATTTGAGCAAATTTTGCCAGGGAAATTTGAAATAGATTAACTTAAGTGAACAATTTACTTGTTATTAATCATTGTGGTTTCCCATTAAGTTTACTAGGAAACTTTCAATAAAGCAAACAGTCGGAGCAGTTATATTCTTCCGCTATCAAGCTAGGTTGATGATTATATTGATCAAAAACTTAAAGCACAAACATTCATTGCCGTACTGTGAGGCTTTTGCAGACATCAGCTAACATCTTGAACATAATGTTGAAGAGTAAATTTATATTTTATCTTCCAATTGAGATAATTCTAAATTAATCAATTGTCTATTTCACCCGCTAAACTTCAGTGCAACAAAATATAAATAGAGAATAATATTTCGGTGAATGAAAGGACGAACGACACATGATATCATAGCCTAATTGCTAGATTCAGACAATTAAATTGATTGGCTGAGTTAGCACAGGTTTTTTAGGATCTGATTTATAACTCACACTTTTCAATCCATCCTCCTCGAGATACTGGAAATTTAAATGATCTGGGATTCGCATAGATTATTTTGCATCAATATAATCTACGTCATCAAAAGTATCAAGGTATTCACAAACAATTATTTTTGTCGAGGGCGAATTCTCTAAACGATCGCTTTAGTGTAATACAGAAAAGCCAACCATTAGTATTTCTTGTTTATAGACGCTATTTAGAAAAAAAAAGAATCTAATGCTCGAATATCTCCCCAGTTTATTAAGGATCCCGCTCCGGACCTTCAAATTCACATACACCTCACATCGGCAAAAAACCTCCACCGGACGAACCCAATAAAACTCCGGGGCCTCGCGATACAGCCAAACAAAACAACCGGAAAAATTAATAACATTAATAAATTCACGCCACCGCGATCTCGACCCATCCGAACAGAACACGAATCCATCCGATATAACAATCATTCCCCGTTCTTCGACATCTCTTCACGGAACGCATAAGAAGAAGAAACACCAACCTTTTCCCCTCACCAGATCCCATTAATAAAAACCGAATGATAGAAAGGATGGGGGGGGGGAGAAAAACCTTCACGAAATGGATTCGGCCGACATAGGATCGGTACACCGAAACACAAAGAAAGCGAACGCAATTTTTTACGGAAGAAAATAAAAGGAACGACGCATGCACTCGGGAATGATTCGACAGAATGAATTGTGTGCTGGAGTCGAAATGAAATCGCTGGCTGGCGATGATCTATCCAAAAAAAACCCATCCCCTCACACCCCCGCACCCCACCCCCTCTTAATTAACCGTGACGCAAACAAGGGTCGAATCTAGAGTCCTTATGTACCCCCTTTTTTATTTCGTAACCTTGGCGACGGAGCGGACGACAAAATGGCGTCCGTGCACGTGGGGAGGGCGGGAGGGAGAGGTTTCCTCTGACGAAAAAAGGGTAGCTTCGAAGCCACCCACGCCCGGTGACCGCGTATTGGTCGGCGGTGGAAATAAAATGGGCCAATCATGAAACAGCGGGGGGCCTTGATCCATCTCGTGGGAAACTGCGGGAGAGGGATGGGCCAGGCTCCACCGGGAAACTTCGTTTAATGGTCGTGTGAGGCCTCATTGTTTATCGCCCGTGTTTGGGAGATATATGGGTACGATGAGTGGGTGTTCGGAAGTTTCCGCAGAGAAGTTATCGGAAAGGAGCGAGCTGGAGAACGTTTGGAAGTATATTACTCGGGAAATTAATTTAGGTCGTAAAGGGTAATGTTCCCGAAGAAAATGTAGGCTACTTCGTTAAACTGGAATAACATCATCTCTATTGGCTAATGTGATATATTTCTTGGTAATAAGTACAATAAGTAAGTTTGTTCACTTATAATTACACTTAAGGATTAATTCAAACCATTTTATAACGTGAAAATATAGAAGAATGGGTTATTCTGCTATGGTATTCGTTTTATGAGCAGAGTATGTATATAATTAGCAAAAAATGAATAATAAACAAGTAGTTCGAATGAAATATCGGTCATTATATTTGGAAATGTTCCAAATGTTATGCATTACTAGATCGTTCAATATTTAAGTTCAATTTCGGCTATGTAGGTTATTCGAACATGTGAAGAAAGATAAAATAACTACTAATTTTTGTAAGGCCTAAAAGTTGTTTTCCTTCATTTGAGTTGAATTAAAGATATTTACCATAACTGTTAATAAATGATTATTTTATGATTGACCTCAACCGCAAAAAATATAGTCCATAATAAAGAAGAAAATATTTGGAATTAAGAGAAAAACTTAAGAATTATTCAAACGAATTATGAGAAAAATTTACAAAGTTTAATACGATCGTTCAACAACGATCTCGTACATAGCAAAGGAACTGGAAGTATGATGAAAAAAGACATCCCACGTACATGAAAATTAAAACGTCCAAGCACAAAAGTGATAGTGATATAGACAAGCTATTAATATGGATGGATAATAAATGGATACATTCCCATCAACACATATCCTTTAGATAATTGACTAAGATTATATAAAAAGATTGGTTAAAGCAACTGCCTCTAAAAATCCTCGATTCCAGATGTTCGAGCTCAACGCAAGTCTCCAAGGAGATGGAGCTTAAACAATCGATCGTCAACAAAAATGAGAAAAAGCCATGGAAACCGAAGAAGAGTTAATAACCGAGCAATTATGGACTAAACAACCCATATGCAATCTCAAATTAATTCCAATCACCCACACGCGTCCCTCCATTTCTCCAATTCCATACCAATTTCCACGCACAAAAACTCCCAATAAAACCCAACCGTTCTCACACCATTTCCAAGGATAGCAGCTGAACCCACGTCACACTTCGGAAAAGATCATTCTCTCCCCCACGCCCACATTTCCCACCTTCCGCCTGTCATTTGTTTCTGTCACGTATCGATTCTTTCCACCAATCATCATTCACCTCTCCGTCCCCATCCCATCGCGAGGAAAAAAAATGAATCCCGCGCCGCGCATTTTCTAGTTCCGTGAGAGGGCATTAGCGGCGCTGCGATCTCAAATGTTTTGACTTCATTATCCTTTGTCTTTCTCGGCTTTTATGCGACTGTGATTGATTATTAATGAGTCACGATCGGTGATTGCCCTCTCCACGGCTCGCGTGCACGCCATCGCGTGAGAGATTGAAAAAAAAGCCGTTTTTTGTGCGTGTGAGGAATCATCTATTCTGCCCGAACATTCGCGATTGCCTTTCCCTTCGGGTTTTCAAAAGGAGTCCTGGTCGATAGTGGAGGGTTACGCAAGCGAGTAGCGCGTAAGGAATCATTTTTCAATGCGAGGTATAAATCTCCAAAAATTTGTGCCGAAACGGAGGAGTGGTCGTAAATTTTATTTGGGAGTAATTATAATTCTGTCCGTGCTTCCTGAGCTCAAAAAGATTAGACGCTTCCATTTGTCTACTGTTTCGGTATGGAGAAACACACTTTCTACATTTGTTATCAGGTTCGAACATGAACGATAAAGAAATAATGAATGATATAACCCATATCATTCACACCTAATGAATGCTAAGGAAGGTAGATTTTATGCATTCAATTTAAAATAGCAAACAATCTTACTTTCACTCCAAAATGTCCTCAGTAAATTGAGGTATTTAAGTAAAAATATCTTTCCTCAGCTTGACCAAGAATTTGATATACATTTAATCTATTTTGAAACCTAAATGAAGGAAAATATATTTACCATTTCTATATTACATCCTCCATAATTAAATAATCATTCATGTGAATGTTATCTTTATCTAGAACTCCATATATTCTTCTTTAAAAGAAGAGGAATAATTATTCCTTTTTGTAACGTAACAGAAAGAACAATTTTTACCAAAAAGAATTCATTCGACAAGTAACGGTTCAGAAAATTATTGAAACGATAGCTAGCATCATAAAATATAAACATACCGTAACGAATTCTGAATATGGATACATCAAATTCTTTCAGGTCCATCATTATATGCACCTATATTGTAAAAGAGAGCCTGTTTTTTCAGGCAAACTGAGAAGGCCAACACTTCGTTATTAGTTTCTTTATCAAATAATTCCCAAATATGGATCAAATCGTAGGGAATAAAACAACATATTCGTAAATAACACTGATGTATTATGCCTCTATATTAAGGTTGTGTGAGTTTTATAGAACACCATCAGACATTTATGGCGTACAAACGGAAATAGTGACGTACTCTACAGAGAGGTGTAAAGAAGCAATGGATCTCATCTTTCAACCACCGCTCCCATTTTCAAGGTGTCGATGGGAGCTTATGGGAACCATCATTCTCACGTGGTGTGTGGGTGGAGGTCACGGCAAGATGAGAGGAGGTGCGAAGGAAACGCCCAAAGATGAGGTCAAACAGGTGAGGAAGTGATTATGGGTGTACGCCTTTGAGAGGTACCTAAGGAGCTGTAGCATAAGATGGATGATGGAATCGGTGAAAGTGACTAATGTCCGGTGAAATGCTTTCTTAAGCACGATTGTCGATGAATGAATTAATTAGTTGGAAGGAGGGAATGGTTGAGGTAAATGCACTCCTTATTGCTTTTATATATTATGCGGCAATTCTAAGATTATTAGCGTATTTGGTTGTAGCTGTATGAGTTATTTAGTAGTTATTTGCAGTATAATTTAAAGGATATAATATAAATGCTATTGTGATATACGGATGTAAGTTATAAACCTTCCGAATTGAGGTTATTTTCCTCTGTGATTCAGAATTATTCTCTTGGGCAAAACGGAAAAATTTAGAAATTTTATAGAGCAATGTGTAGATAGTATTTTCTCTAAATTTATTTGTTGTGTGGTTACCATCATAAAGATATGGGATTTATGGTCGATAAATGTCAAACTTAATAAACTGAACTGGAAATATTAATAAAGAAACGAAATTTGAGAAAGGGTAGACGGAAAATAGACTTGAAAGTATATAATATATTCGTAATTTCAGAGAACCGGAAATTATAATACGATTGACTCAATTTCCAAACTGAAAATCGTTCATTTAATAGATATTCTCAATGCAGAACTAAATATCACAAAGAAAGAAGAGAGACTTCAGATACTAACATATCTCACTCTATTGATGCAATGACAAAAGTAAAATAATATCTTCGATATCCTTGCTATTTCCTGCGTAGAAAAGAACATAATTTAAAAAATTCGGGCCTGTCCGGGATATGAACCCGGGACCTCTCGCACCCAAAGCGAGAATCATACCCCTAGACCAACAGGCCGATATTAGTAAAGCATTTTCTCTTTTCTCAAATACACAAGAATCCATACGTTGCCAATTTTGTCTCGTTACGTCAGCACGTCATTTAAAGTAGAAAATAACTCAGCTACTTGCCTCTTAAGTCTCTTCTTAAGGTCGCTTCTTAATAATTGAGCAAGTTCCAAGCAGAGGTACGAAAAATGATAGAAATTACAATTGCTGATATCCAGGCACCCATACAATATGAAATGCATATTTTGTTTTAATATATATCTAATTCTTGGTAAATAACCGTCCATACCATTACACCAGCGAAGCTTAGGGGAGGAAGATCAATAAATTGAATTACAAAAGGCATTTAAAGCATTAATGAGAGGTTGATAATCCGTACTTATTGGCAAACTTTTAAAAAATGATTTTAATTTATGAAGATCTTGGATAACTTCAATGAAATTTCCGCTACTCTGTTGAATGAGATTCTTTAAGTTACCGTGCTATAAAATCACCATTGAGGTAAGGATAGGAAAGGAGATGGCTGCCACTGACACTCTCGGAAAAGGCAATTGTTAATTTTATCCCTAAACTGGATTAGAAGATTCTAAAATGGATTACGAGAAATTATAAGAGTGAAGATAACGCAACAATTACATGAATAAAATATTGACTTGGGTAATAATTAAATTAATTTAAACTTGTTAAAATAATTATGCTGAACTTATCAAATTAAACGTTCATATGCCTTATCAAATAACTTTGCTGGTAACTCTATTGTTCAGTTAATTAAATTAAACGTTCTTTGACTTATCAAATAACATACAGTAACGTTATATATTCTCTAGGATACCACACAATCAAGCGCCCCTGTGGCCTAATAGATAAGGCATCGGTCTCCTAAACCGGGGATTGGGGGTTCGAGTCCCCCCAGGGGTAGTTATTTTTGTGTATAATTTGTGTTTGTATACTGTATGCTTCTTGATCATACATAAATCATACTTCATAGAATATATATCATTCTCCTACATTTTTCAAGTATTTCAGAACACCGAATCTTGTTTCATAAAATTCGATGTATAATGCAGTGATCTGGTCGAAGAAGATTCATTTCAAGCATCAATTTTAAAGAAGTTACAATGGGAAACTTTTTTATTTACAAAATATCATTAACTATTGCCATTTAGAATTTCGTGTTTCGAAACTTTGTATTCTGCTTAAGATGATGAAAATCATTCAATGGAAAAGAACTTGTGAGACAAAAGGAATTTCTACTTTTCTAGAGGGTGAATGGGTTCTTAGATCGCTTAAATGCTTGAAATTCCTACTTTCTTATTCGTTACTGCATCACTTATAATTCACTGTATTTACTTGGATATCTTTCTAAAGATAATAAATTAATATAATAAACTCGACCTAAGGAATTTACCATTGAGGAATAAGCCACAGACGAACGTGATGTATACAGTATAAGACAAAAAATGATCCGCTGTTTCCTTTTTCATTAGGTCCGTGAAGAATTCAAAACATCCCATCGAGCACCGCCACCCTAAAATAAAATTGGCGGGCCTGTCCGGGATTTGAACCCGAGACCTCTCGCACCCTAAGCGAGAATCATACCCCTAGACCAACAGGCCTGTTGATTACAACTATTCCTTCGACTTAAACCATTTCCATCTGCTCAGTGCTAATTATAAATTTCCGCTCTTGTGAAAGTTTCGCTAGAAGTCATTATTCAGCTGCAATGGACTACTGAGTTATAAAATCGTATTCTGGGGGATAATAAAAGTGAATAAGAAGTAACCAAGAAATATAAACGTTCTATTAGTTAACCTGATCCGAATTACATCAATACCATCAAAATAAGAAAACAGGAAAATGTACTGTCGAGAAACCAGCTTATGTCTACTGGTTGGCATTTACATTTACAAAGTAGCATTTTTAGAATTCTCATGTCACTCATGTGTTCTACAACTAACAACTAAATTAAATTTAGGAATAGTGCCAATAGTGACAAAGCAATTCTGAAAACAAGAGTAAGTCTCCATAAATAAACAACCTTGAATTTAAATAACCATTCCATAATTTCTTTAAAAACCTTGAAAAAAATTCCCTTTTACTACATTCACCCTAAATCTGCATCAAGTTCATCATTTCCCTCGAAATCACCGCAAAAAACCTACATTTCCTTTTCTTTCTTATTTTTTGTATTCGACCTTCGAGTGAATTTCTGTGGGGAAATACAATGAATGATTTCCATGCAGTGATACAAAGGAGGTATCTAACCTTAGTTCATGCTGTTTCTCTGAAACTATCTTCACGTTTAAACATTCAAAAGTTTTGAACTCAATTCTAGAGAGAAATTTTATTTGATGATAGTTAATTAACTGCTTTCCTCAACTACATAGTAAAAAATAGAAAATTACGTAAGTATATAATAGGAATAATAGTGAATAAATATCCTTTTTATGCTGTATAGTTTACAAAATATGTGGTTAAATTTCCGAAACGGAACTTCTATAAGAGAAGTTAATTTAAAAGAGCAAAAATTACTAATTTCTTAATACATGTGCATACCATTATGTAAAGAAAGATACAAATTATAAGTAAGCACTGAATAGCACTACGAAATATATGGTGTATGAAAGGAATAAAATATGGGTTCAGCAACAATTTAACAAATATTATATAATATATTAGTAATTTTTCCAAAGCTAAAAAAGCCAAAAAATTAAACGTCTATTACCAAATATACTTAGGTAACGTTTAAGGACAAAACTTCCGTCAACGAGTCGCGATTTTAAAAATATAAACAGCAAATAGGTGTTCAAAATCTCCTGGATCATTGAAAGTTTTAGTCCTTCCGCTTTAATATACAACTCGTTTCTCGAATTAGAATAATCACGCACGTCTCTTCGGTGGATATATTTCCCACGAAAATTACGATAGCCGAGGACGATATTTTAACTCTCAAAAAGCGTCCGAGCGCAGAAATACATAATGATCAGGTTTCTTCTCTAATGGGCAATCGCTTTCCAGTTTTGAATTATGAACCTGCTTAATCATTCGGTGGAAATAAATCAGGAGACAAATGCGCATTTAGTGAGGAGCGGAGATATTTCGGAAGTGCTTGTGAACTTTAACCGAAAATAATGAGTTTTTCATTCACTGCCGAATTATTAACAGTTCTCAAATCTTCATCTGGCTATTCATTTTAATAGATCAAATCTAAACTCAAATTATTTCGTGTCATGAATTTTTCCCTAAAAATCGTTAATTTATAAGCTACTTTACAATCAACAATTGGCCGTATACAAATAAAATCTAGGTTTATTAGTTTCGTTATTAATATTGTTTATTATAGTTACTAAGTCTTATTTCCTCATATGAACAGTTTACGCTGCTCGGAGCGATTTGAAACTTTATTAAAAGAACAAATCAGATTTAAAATCATGGCATCTGTCCACACAGCTTCACGAAGAAGTCTTTAATGTCGTAAAGCTAATATTGTTCCGAATTCCCCGGTCTTTGAATCATCCTAATAGTTTTAATTTATAAGTGCACAATTATTTGTGGCATTCAACTAATTATGTAATTAATAGCATATGTAGTTTTTCTTTCAGGCCACTAATATAATTTATGTTCTTTCAGAATTACTTAGTCTTCGACTTATACATTCGTAATGCTAGATATTGAATATTAACAAAAGACACAACGAAAAAATTCATCATAGTCAATCTCCATGCTAATAAATGCTATGAAAACAGCTATCAAGGGAACAAATTTTACAAAATTTACCTTTTATAACCCCAATATCAACGAGAGTGATTCTAGCTTTCGTCAATCTCAAGAAGATCGTTTATTTGATCAACTGACAACCTTAATCCAATTAAACCTTAGCCAATTGATAAAAGCTTAATTTCCGTAAATTTCCCAAAATTAGACCCCGCATCTTACTCACTAATCTAATCCATGAGAGGAATGAATAGAAACATAAAATCCCCTTGACAACCCTGAAACAACAAAGAACGACAATACATCTGTCCCATGATACATCTTTGGCTCGATTTCCTCCGATGAATCCATTCTGCGATTTAAATATCTCGAGGAGAGGAAACACAGCTCGTTAGGGAACCACTGCACCCCCATCACTTAAGCACCAAGTGATTCACCCTTGGCTTTGTCTTGGTGCGTATCATATATCCCCAACCACACCACTTCACCACCGGCGCCATTAAGCTCATTGTTGCTCTCCGCTGCCGGCAGGGGGTGCGGCACTTCAAGTGACACTCGTTTTCAAATGGATACTTCCCCCTTTAAAATAACTCTATGAATTTCAAGCCCATTAAAATTTTCTCCATGCCATTCCAATGGACTCCTTGTCTCAACTGTCCCTTCCATTAGTATTTCTATCGCCAAGTCCAAAAGACGAAGGCTGATTCTGAACGAGAGTTATGATAACACTATGACGAAATAACACGGGTCATTGTGAAGTCTCAGAGAAAGATCTCGGGGCAATATTAATGAATGCAATGAGGTTTGGATACGAGAAAAAATACGACTCACACATTGAAATTTATAAATCCTTCTCTCCTTCAAATTTGATACTCCTAAATGAAGATAAAATAATATTCAATATATTTGAACTAGAAGCTATCTTATGATAAAAGAAAAGAGAAATTTAGAGTATCTTCCCTTCTGGACTACAATTTCTTCAAGAGTAAGCAGATATGACGAATTATTTCATGGATCAGGATCCCATACGTTAGATACATGATTTGCAATCAAATCAATTTTTTATAAAATGAAGAACGGATTTCCATAAAATGATTTACAAGAATAAGGTCTACATTTACAAGGCCTGTTGGTCTAGGGGTATGATTCTCGCTTAGGGTGCGAGAGGTCCCGGGTTCAAATCCCGGACAGGCCCGTAAAATTTTGCCTGATTCTGATCAATAATCCGACCTCAAGTATTTTTGTTCTGGAGTATCGAAAATTCACGTATTGTATCGTTAGCAATGATGTACCCGAATCCACAGAGACCAAGGTACATATACGTACATTGAGTTTCAGATTCTTCTTTTCCTTCCTTCACAGGACCTAACGAGTGAGTATACATAAAAATATATTTACATTTCACATTTCACAACGGTGTTACCTTACGGAGTAAACCATAAATTATGCTAAAATTTAAATTAACAACTTTAACAACATGCGTATATAGTGCAAAAATATTCATCTTAATAAACAAGGATAGTGTGAATGAATTAAATACACCGTATGCTTGAAAGAGTTGCAGGTGAATTAATAAAAGTTAACATACCCTAATTTGGACTGCTAGCATAAGAATGAGTATCGTTGTAAAGTAATCTTTGATTATAATATGTTTTAAGTCATTGGAGATATTTCTATCAATACTTCTAAAGCATCGATGACTTTCGTTCGAACTTTTCGTGTCTCAGGAGGAAGTGCAAAAGAACTAAGTTGTTTCCTTGAGTGACGAAAACTCGCTGACGTATCAAAACAAATTTAGCACCGCATGGATATTTTCAGACTACTGCAAAGAGAAATCTCATTTCATACATCGGCCTGTTGGTCTAGGGGTATGATTCTCGCTTTGGGTGCGAGAGGTCCCGGGTTCAAATCCCGGACAGGCCCGATTTTTATGCCCGAAAAGGAAATAAAATGCTTTTTGACTTCCTATATTAAGCAGAAGCGAAATTGTTTTGAACGACAAATTTCCAACCTTTCCTTGCAAACAATTTAAATATGAGAATTCGGCTTCTTTAGGTCATCATCTATAAAATTTAATTCTGATGGTCAACACGGAAAACATCAAGGCAAGTGCGAACAAATGATGAAATGTCGGACCAAAGAGACCAAATATAATGTTCAACCTTCCCCAAGGTTCGATTAAAGCCTTCAATAGTTAGGAAGTCATGGAATTGAATGATGAAATGATTTTTTGCTGAATAAGATGGCCTGATTCTAGGTAGTGTAGATAGAGATTTAGATATATATTTTGATTATTTGATTGATTTGATAGCTCATGATATGTTGTCACATATGAGGCAGCGTGGCCGAGCGGTCTAAGGCGCTGGTTTTAGGCACCAGTCCGAAAGGGCGTGGGTTCGAATCCCACCGCTGTCACACTTTTTGCTCTTGACCAGTGACATTAACAAAGTAGAGATCTGCTCGTGAGCGATTTAGAATTCAATATCAGTGCTTACACTCGCTACATTTTTACAAAGAATAGAATGGAATGACAATCAAACGATCGAAGTTAAGTTCTTAAAGCTAAATACTGAATAACATATTTTATATGCAGTAAACGCGATAAGTAACAACCATTCCGAAATTATAGATAAGTCAAACTCCGGATTTTAATTCACAACGACAAAATATTTCCGATCCAAGAACGAACGATGATAGATTTTAAACTGTTTTGTAAGATATTTAAACTGCATAAGCAGCTATAGGAAAAAAATTGTGAACTCCATAAGAGAAAGCATAAATAGAGCTACTTTTACTCAAACAACTTAAATAATTTATTTTGCTAACTTATCCTCGACTATACAACTCCAATCAAATTAGAAACGGTCGAACTATTTTAATTCTTTACAATAAAATTTCCGGCTTTTACATACAATGGTAATTTTACGTTCATTTCATCATATCAATTTTCATAAAGTAGAAAGAGATAAAATATGTATGTATGTTATATTGTACGTCTACATCTATGTAGTTTTTTCGTAAACCGTTATTTAAGCAGATACGGGGGATAATCCGCCTGAAATCTATTTATTATTTCCATGACGAATCAGTCCTTACCTATACGCATGCAAAATTCATGAACCGCCTCCCTGGATTCCCTCAGTCAAAGCAACTGAAAAATCGCTAATCTTTTAGGAACATCCCTGACATTGCATCTCATCCAACGAAAGTGGTTAACATCGAAATTTCGACCACGCGACTTCAGTCCGGCACCCCCGCGCCTTTGGAATGCGGCATGGAATGCATCCGTCCGCTTCCCATCGCCTTACACATCCATCTCTTCCTCCTGGTCCACACCCAGCATCCCTTTGCGTAAAATAAACCACGCGCCGTGGCATTTTCGCATTCCGGATTGCCAATCTAACATCTCCGTCCTTTTTCATTCTTCCTGGCATTCCACACGCACGCCCTCGGTAGTCGCCTATGCGTGTCAGCGATATAAAAAGACGAACTTTTTTTTGCCCGACGCCAAGTCTCGTGGCCGGTGTACGAGACTGCCGGATTTATAAATCTAGCGCTGGAGAGGATGGTGTAGGGTTCCCAGCGCACCCAAGAGCTACTGAAATTTTTCGGAATCTTCCTCAGCTTCCTTGCTACATCACTGGCTACCTTTGTTTCAAGGTATCCTGTATCCGTTCAAATACCTCGAGGTATAATAAACGGAAGTATTTAACCAGCAATCCAGTTCCGATTGACTCAATTATATATTTATTTGCATATTGATGGTACTCATATTAAATTAGTAGCGATTTTAAATAAACGAACTTCTTATAATTTATAAATATTTCTAATATACTTCATAATTCCGAAGTATCCAAAAAAAGTTCAGCTTCACTGTTGGTCAGCACAATTTTTGGCAAGAAAATTATTATTGATAAATCAAGTATTCTAACAGAGATGAGGAGTGAAATAGTTTTCCTTTGTTTCTTTATATTAAAAAAGAAAACTACAAACGAAGTAAGGCTTCAAAATGAAACAATACTACTGAAATAGCGCTAATTTTCCCCTTCAAGCTAAACTTGAAAGAACTTTTTCAATTCCATGACGAATGTATACATAAAAATACAACATTAATCGATGAATTACATATCCGAAGGACTATAAAAATAATTGATACATTTCATTCGCCAAAATGTTGGGACAAATATTACGAACGAAAATTTAATACAATATACTAACATACAAGTATAACTACGAGTGAAAAAATGAGTTGATGAATATACAAATAAGACATTAAAAAAAGTAACATTACAGCTTGTAAAAATTATATGAAATTACGCAATCAATCTACAATAATCATCCACAGCATTAATAATAATTAAAAAGTCCCCTAATCACACAAAAAGTAGCGTGGCGTCTTGACCACCGTTAAAATCTCCTAAAACATCCGTTCTCGAATCCCCTCTCCTTGGGATGGACCCCAAAACTCACGGGCATCTTCTCAGTCCAATTTATGTAACACGAGACTTATTCACGGAGTTAAAATCTCCATGATTCCCACCAGTTGGCAACCCTTTCAAGAGGCGGTTAAAGGAACTGGCGCCATAACCACATTCCGCCCCCAACGCTTAAGAAGGGGCAATAGAATCTCCGGAGTTGCTATATTATACGTCTCTCATCCTTCCATAATCAGTCAAATCAGCTCCGCGCAGACAAATGAAGAGTAAATTTATGCATGCCTTTTTAGAGCTCGGAATGTGTGGAATTCCTCAGCGTTCCTTTCTCTTAAGGGCTTGTCTCGAGTGAGGATCGATTATGTAGCTTCTGCATCTCGGATGCCTTCCCGATCGACCGCCCTCTCCCTCGAAGGTTAAGATAATGAACTGTTGGTCTTGGATGTACTTAACCCACGTTGACCTCACGTCTTTTATTTTAGAGGAATCTTCAGTGTTTTCCAACCGTAAGATTTATTGATTTTTTCCGGTTCTGTCCCTTAATTTTCTGACGTCCGAAATTTTGGAATTCCACGATTTTCTATTTACATCGTTCGGTGTTATATACGATTAAGAGAATGATGATTCAGGAGTTATTTCTTTTGGTTAATGAAGATTGGCCTACTTTACATTATAGACTCAATTAATTAAAAAAATGTAAATACGCATTAATGAAAAGTACAAGGCAGTTGCAACTTAGCAGTTTAAGATCATTAAAATGCAAATAAAAATTCAAAGTATATTTCTATATTAACTATGGTAGGTATAAACTCTTTTAAGATTCTTAGGGGTAGATACCCATAATTTTTATTATAAATAATCTAATTAGCCATTTAAAATTCAAGAATATTAAATATGAAAAAGAATTTATCACGTAAGAAGAGTAAAAATTGATATTTATTATTTAAAAAACCTTCATCAAGATAATATGATAACTGAAATAATTAATTGGAAAAGATATCATTTAACAAGACACCTAACGAATTCAGAAGACGCATATAAAAATTTGCCTCACAACAGGAGCTAACGACGCAACCCATCGTCTTATTCATTACCACCACCACCTTACATCCGTAAGCACCACCATCCTAAAACCTCCCCGCAAACAACCAACTTTTTCGCCCTCCAACTCCTCTGGTTAACAATTTGTCTGCACTGTTGAACACCACCGCCATCAACTCCCCCAACTGGTAAGCCTCCCATTGTCCAGTGGGGAATGCTGGGAATTCCACGATCTTTCTTTACGAGACTATTCGGCGGATTTAAGTCTCGACAAACGGCGACTTATCAACGGAAAGAGACGTGCAAACGATTACGGACCAACTGTAGTACGTTCGACCGCTTGATTCACGCACGTCCTGAGGATCGCGTGATCTCTACGGAGTCGCATGCCCCAACTAAAAGGAAAAAGGACGTCCCCTTGTCCCTTAAGAGATGCTTTGCAGCCTCCCTTTGGGATTCCGGTGGAAAAATGAATGGCGCGATCTTTAATATGTGTAAGGTCTTTTTATTACGCAGCTGTATAACTCATGGGCGACCATAACTTCTGCGGAGAAAAATGTATCCGAGATAGCTTCGATTCCTCGAGAGAAGATTAAAGACGCTTATCCAAGATAAAGACTGTGCAAAAGATTTTTACGAGAGGAAGAAGATAGTGGAGATCATGAAATGGAGCCTGGGTCCATGAAGTAATAGCAACTTTGTCTTTCATTGTAATTTTGCGTGTGAATTGGAATCCTGCGTTATACTTGTTCCTACACAGGTAGAAAATTTCAACCATATTTCTACTTATCGGCTAATACTTAAATAAATTAAATTTCATCCAACATCATGCGTCGGTGGTGTAATGGTCAGCATAGTTGCCTTCTAAGCAGTTGATCCGGGTTCGATTCCCGGCCGACGCACTTCTTTTGCTATGAAGATACCTTTTTAGTGCAGTATATTATTCATCCACGTAAGAGTTGATATGCCGTTTATCACCTTTTAGATTTTTTTATTTGAATTATATCTTGTGTGAAACTTAAAAAGCTATCCAGGTTTGACCGATGATAGATTGGATGTTGTTTTTTTCATGGGTTTAATCAAAGCGGCCTGTTGTTCTAGGGGTATGATTCTCGCTTAGGGTGCGAGAGGTCCCGGGTTCAAATCCCGGACAGGCCCGTTACGTTTTGTTTAAAATACAAAGGTCGACAAAGATATTATCTATGTCTCTGTGCGTAAATTATACTGGATGCAGATTTTTAAGCTTCAGAACCTAGTTGAATTTATTGTGAAAATTATTTGGATTGATTCGGTAGCAATGTTTTCAAAAAAATTAAGCTTAATCATCCTCAATTCCACTCTACCACGGTTTATTAATTATTAACTAAAGAACATTTTTCCTAGCAGACGACTTTTCAAGGTAAATGCTCCACAATGGTAGTTTACTTCCTGTATGGAATTCGCTGACGTAGCAAATCTAATTTAACACCGTATGCTCTTTCGAGTTTAGCGGAGAGCAGAAATTTAATTGTAACGAGTGGCCTGTTGGTCTAGGGGTATGATTCTCGCTTAGGGTGCGAGAGGTCCCGGGTTCATATCCCGGACAGGCCCACCTTTTGCGGGAATTCAAAGACTCCATCCTTGGACCTTTTTATAAATATTAAGGGCCATTATGACCTCCCTTAGTTTATCTATTTATTCCTTATCCCACGATTAATGTGTAACACTACGGAATATATATATATATAAACGAGCATATATACTCTTAAACAGTGGTTAATATAATATAAGTGATGTTATAGAATACGAACAAATTTATATCGATTATGAATCTTATCAATTAGTATAAGAACGTTTATATCAGGAATTTCCTTTTTCTTTCATTAGATGTTAATATACTCAACGTATTTCTGTTTTGAAAATACATTTTTTTTATTTTTCAATGCTCTCCAATACTCATATAAACATCTCAAAAGTATCCGATCGCAAAATTTAGAAAAACCATCACATAAACCCACCCAAGAGTAGACCACATACGGGATGAGCCGTTATCGACAACAATGAATAACAGTATTCCCCTTAAAATCCATTAATCCACGAGACAGTGTGGGAAAAAGGGGGGATGAAACATCTTAAAAAGAGCACCGGGGGATGAATCTTACGGAAGAAAAAAAAACCCCAAAAAATTTACCTCGCGAATGTTAATTTTTCAACCATTCGGGATCATTTTGTAGGATTCTTAAGAACGGAAAGGAAGGCCTGGAATCCATCTGACGTAAACACTTAATAATCCCTTTTTCTCCCAACACGAACCATTGCGTTTTTCTCCACAGATTCTCCACCCACGCCCCCACAGCGGATCATCTCTCATGGGCGTCGGGTGGGTCCCCGTGAGAAAAAAAAGGTCCCTCTGGAAGGGTCCCTCCTCTCCTCAAGAAAGAGGCACGCTGCCTCGGTTTTGTACCTCCAGCCGCAGGTTTGAAAAATGATCCCGCATTCCACCAACATTCCTCCAGACGACACGATAGGCTCACGAGGAATGCGTGTTTTCGAGTGGATAATATACTAGCATCATTGTGCTCCCTCCCATACTTTTTAACTCGCCATTCTTCTCGCTAATTGAGAATCGAGCGGATAAACGAAGGCAGGGACTTTTTTCTCGGGAGTTTATGCGCCCGGCAACGAAACGAATAGGACGGGTTTGGTACCGTGATATCGTTTGGGGATTTGGCGCGGTTAAAGGTCTTTTTCGAAAGCGTAATAACCCGAGGTTTTTTTCCGCGTGTCCCGAACGAATTATGGGTGTTTATGAGTTAATGCACGGGGATGTCCCATCGCTTACAGAAATGTTTTACGGTCTTTTTATAAATTGGGGGAGTCGTGAGGCTGTTAACAAGGATGGTAAGGGATGCGACCGACGCGATTTATTTTTACTTTTTTGATGTTATTTATATTGTCGGGGGTCACGAGGTGTCGTTTTCGGGGGTCGCTGGGATGCGGGGAGGCCGCGGAAGATTTTCACGGCCTGATGATTTCAGTTCGCCAATTAGGTATGGGAATCCGCGTGAAACGGATGGCGTTTTCGAAGAAGCACAGGTTGATATGGTGAGATGGGCAACTGACCGTAAGATAGAAATTCTTATTCTATACGATTTGCGAACGTGTAATCTATTCAAAATTCAACCGAAAATGGACAAATATTCACTTGATTATAAATAGGCTCAATTTTACTTAAGAAGAGCGAAAATTTCTCCGCTATCCCTGAGAGTGAATAATTTCATACTCCGAATCATTATTTTCCGTGTTGATAGAATCAAATATAATTTTGCATGTGGTTTAAAATAGAACAGAAATTTAAACAAATTTATATCGATTATGAATCTTATCAATTAGTATAAGAACGTTACTACCAGAAATTTCCTTTCATTTGATTTTAATATGATGAAGTATAATATAGATACTCTATATTTAGTAAACGATAATGTATTATGTCATGTCATAGGGTTCAAAATTAATGAATCAATCGATTGATGAAATAACATAGTAACACAGTAAATATATATTATTCTGTTTTTATGTGAATAGTCATAGATAATATTTGGATAAAAAACAAGGGTTAAATCATTTATTGAACACTTAAATTTCTTTATCGAGCCCTACGAATTAAAATCTGATAATATCGAATAATTGATTTAAAACTTTATTTCTTGATTAATGGATAAAGTATTCATGAAACATCTCCCTATTTCGTCAAGCTTCTCTTTAGAAAAATAACTAAAATAAAAGAGCAATTTATACTTAAAAAAATAACCATAGTCATACAAACAAACCATCAAGCATTCTCACTTCTCATTCCCCTAATCCCCCAATGATTTGCATTTCTCTCCAATCTTCCGTTTAAAACCCTCACACACACACACAACCCCTATCTATTAAATTCCGATCTTCTCAAGGGTGGCCTCCGAAATCTGTCGGAAGGGCTATCTGGACTTCAGATCGGAATCCCGAAAAACGACACTCGATTGTTTGTACCCCCGAAAAAGAAGTGTCTTCGTAAGTGATTCGAGGAATGCGCATCTACACGACATCTCGCGATTCTCCCGACCGTAGTAACGTGTCGGAATGACTCAATTACGTCGCACGTTTTTCCGATCCCTTATCTCGATCGTTCGAAGCGGTTCTTTATCGCGTCATCTTACGCGTGGTCGGTGGGCTGAGACAATGGCTCCCAACGTTGTTACGAGAGCGGGCAATTTTCGGGAACGCGTTCCATCCAGACACCTGTTGCCCATAGTAACGGATCGCGAATTGATGGAATTCCACAAGCGATTGGTACATGCTACAAATACCTCAGGATGAATACTTTTATCAGATGAAGTATCTTTTTTAGCTCTCGATCATTGTACTAATAATTATATTCGATCAAATAAATCTTATTTAGGTTATATGTGATTTTCGGATCAGTTATTTTAAATATATACTACTATGTCCATATAGACTCCTTTACATTTGCGACCGATATTTGTATAAATTAAGGTTCTTAATCTCTAATAACACCTTTCTCTTTTAGTATGAAATACATTTGTACATAAATGTATTTGCACCTAAAATCTGTTGTGGGTACTTATTATTTGAATTATTTACGTTCCTAAAAACATACAAACAAGTTGAATAAACAATGGGCTTGTAACTTTAGCTAGCATAATTGAAATATTTTTACATTTGATGCTAATACATTCGAGAAAATGAACTCTTTATTCTCCTTGTTAAAATTTAATATTTACCTTTTTCAATAATAATATTTTCGCTTGAGAAGATTTATACGCGATTTAAGTAATTTATTTCAGATTCGTATTCAGAATCAAAAAGTACGAATTCCCTTCAAAAGTAATGATATTGGACAAAAGATTGAGTAGTTCAGTTCATATTTCAAAAGACGCATTAATCAAAATTTGTATATGTATAGTCTATTCCGTTTACTAAAGCAACAAAATAAAATAAGAATATTTACAATGAACAGCATCAGTTCGTAAATCACGATTTTGCTGCTATTAATGGTGATTTCAATGTATATGGCTTAATACACATTCATAAGCATCAATAGTTAACATAAAATAATTAATGAAATGTAAATAAATAATCCATCAAACCATACATTTTGGAAGGAAGGCGAGAATAATAACGTACTTAAGAAGGACAAAAAAGGGCTGGCTTTGCAATTGATACTAAAGTGACTGAAAAACATTGAAACACATGATTTTTGCTTGACACTCCAATCTCTGGAATAGCCGCATAAAGAGCAATAGACTTAAAAAAATAAAATACTGAAGGAAAAAGTGCTATTCGCTTAGCAACAGACACTGTTCTAATCACAAATCATCCTCACGTATCTACGCAACCGTCCGCCTGACAACGAGAATCAATCAATCAATCAATCACTTTCTTCGGAAAAACACGGCGAATGAGTCGAAAATCCTCGAAATGTATTAATAACTCTCGTGAACCCAACGGTTTAAGAAAATCGATTCGCATTTGTCTTTCCCGAACATTATTGAATGCATGATCGATTGATGGAGGGAGTAATCCATCGATTCCAACATCCCTCACTTCAACACGCAGGCGGGAGATTTAAAATTCGAGTTTGTGAAAGACCACAAAAAGATGAAGCGTTTAAGAAAGAAAATATGAAGATGAAAGCAATCGTAAAGTCACACATCATACTGACGACTGATGATTTTCCTCTTTCCTTCTTTTGTTTTATCGATTTGCGAAAGGAAATTATGCGGAGGCTGTGAAATTAGGATTGATTGAACTCCCTGTAATTTAATTTAGTGGGGAATATCTTCCATCAAGTGGTAATAAAGCTGATATTAAGTACACTTTTGTTTTGATATTTTCAGAATAAGTATTATAAACAAATATAATATTATAAAAAAACTTAGACCATTACCAGCAGAAGATTGATATGGCTTAATTAAAAACCTACTTACTATATTAATGAATCTATATTTAAAAGATTTTATTTATATACTATCAAACTACAAATCTATATTAGATATAATATCAGAGTGGCAGAATTGGAATTATACAGAAGCCCGCTCTTGTACTTAAAACTGCTGTTAAAATCAATGATCCAATATTTTTACTTAATCAATATCCAAAGCTCATGTTCGCATACTTCAATCACGTAAACTTAGCAACCATTTCATAAAGTGTTCGAAATATGATTCAAAACTGTTGACTGTTCCAAATAAAAGATGGGAAACGAGTAGAAAAATACAGTGAACATACATTGCCCATATCTCACAACAGCTTCCGCAAACCAATTATCATTATCACGCCTGAAAGGTAAAAAGTAGATGACAGCGGTATGTCATATATGACAGTAGATGACAATGAAACTTATCGCGTTTACTGCTTATTTCTGTTAATGAAAAGGTTAACTAATAAAATGTCATTCAAGATCTTTACCTATTCGTCTTACATCGCCAAACTGATTGTGATTCCATTCAATTCATCTTAAAAATGCAGTTAATGTAAGCACTGATATTGTATTCTAAATCGCTCACGAGCAGATTTTTACTTCATCAATGTCACTGGACGAAAGCAAAAAGTTCTGACAGCGGTGGGATTTGAACCCACGCCCTTTCGGACTGGTGCCTAAAACCAGGGCCTTAGACCGCTCGGCCACGCTGCCTGTTTTCACATTACAGCACGGTCTAATTACAAATCTCATATTATTCAAATTTTAAATATTTCATACGCGCTATAGAATCTGGTAAAATACTCCCTGTTATGATTTCATTGCTCTGAGTTATGACTACAAGAGAGCTCATTATATTAAATCGCCTTCAGTTTGCTCAAATCAATAGCTCGCTATTTTGTGTCTTGAACATGAGCGTCTGTAGAAAAAACATCCTCAAAAAAATCTTCCGCAAGATGTTGGAAATAAAGGTACAAGAGAATGGGGGAAAGGGGAAAAGATGGGTAAGGGAAAAAAACACCTGGGAATCTAGTGAGTCATTAGTTTCCCATCTCCAGGACAGGGTGTCCGAACGATTGTTAAGCGGCTAGACCTTTCCCCAACAATGGCATCCACCGATCGCCACGGATAAATTCTCCAGTTTATTTGTCATTTCCGGAAAAATAGATTGGTTTTGTAATGGGACGCATATTCTACAGACGGAATATTTTTCCAAGGATGCATCTTCCTCTTTGAGATTTGAATGACCGTTTCTCGTCCGACCTCCGTCGAGACCATTACTAATTTACGAAAACTATTAGAATAACTATGGTTTCGAGGACTTTGCTCGAGTATTTGGAATATATTTCCGGAAATTTCAGAAGACCTTACCGTACCCATTGACGGTCAAGGGTTGGTATAGTATTACACCATAAGGAATCTCTAGCACCTTATAGGAGGAAGTATTTTCTTATTTTAAATATGTGGAGCAATATTACAGAGTATACTAACACTTTGAAAATTTCCATAAGATATGTTCCCGTATCTCTTCAGTCAGAATAAATATGCTTTGAACGATCGATACTTTACATTCATACGAGTTATGAAGGTATAATTTTCTTGAAAGAAGATAATGGTCCATGATGAGGTTAGCTTGTCTCGTAAGAATTGTCTCTCCTATATTCAACACGGAAACTTATGAAGTTATTTAAAATTTTAAAGAAATAATCAGAACCAGTTTGTTCACAATCAAAATGAAATGAAAGCGCCAACGGACATATTTATATTTTACGAATTTTATGACAAAGTTCATCTTTTGACAAAGAATGTGTGTTCATATTTTTGCCAGTCCAATGACTTCATTTCAAAGATATTCTTTGAATAAATTTAATTCAAAAATAGCATTCCAAGAAAAAGAATTGTCTCATCTACCTATTCCATGGCGACACCTTTGTAAAATACCACTCTAATCTCATACGAACTTTTATCGCACGGTCAATTCATAAACATTTGTATTTCCATACTACGTCTGTTACACGGGTGAGACAAACACCTAGAAAATGTGTCATTTTCAGAACACCTCCCAACGCAGCGATAGATGTCAGCTCGTCTCCGCTCCACGTAACTAATCCACAAGATTCTTTCGCGCAAAATCCTCATCAATTACGTCCCACACACCCCGCGAACGTATTCTCTACGGCACCGTGCATTAAAATGCATCGCCGATACATAACCCTGCCGCTAAAACCTCGCTTTTTATTCAGGAATCGTCGAGGATGGAACTTACACCGAGACGTGTCTCCACAACATAATTTCGCCGCGGAAAAACATATAATTTGCATTGCGTCTTTTTACGCTAACGTTGGATGAATTACTGTCCGTGAATGGGGAGAGGGAGTTTCTGTGCGGAATGTTTCCCATAACAAAGCAACGAAATCAGATAAGAGAAGGAGTGAAAATTTACGACAAAGCGTGAACATTTTCCTCTTTTCTGCGGAGACTATTTGCTCTCGAACAAATGAATATCGTCTCGGAAGGGGAAATAACGTTAAGACTCGAAAAAAAGGGATGGACAAAGGAATAAATGATGGGACCTCCTGGAGGAGAAGAGCGCGTTATTTATCATAAAAACAGATGTCGAGGAACAGAACGCCATATTTATATACGTAAGGAGGACAAAAAACTATTTGAGGGGAGCGTGCATCCATGCAATATTTTTCCGAAGTTCCTGACCCGTGTACTGGGAGTTATTTCGCAGATGATAATCCCGCAAAAAATTCGCGTGGAGTAATATTCGAGATGTGAAGATTACTTGCGAAGAAGTTTGGAATAATGCCGAATATTATCGGTCATTTTTATTGGGATCTAAAGATGTGACTGAATCCTTATTTGAAAGAGATAGTGAACTTATAGTAGTTACAGGGAGATTTATATACATAATCTTAAGCTGATAGAAGACACTTCTATACGGCTTATATCACTATTTAATCACGAAAAATAGGTAATAATTACACACGAGAGCAATTTGATTACCTTATCTTTCTAAATAGTTCTGGTCCAATTCAGTAGATTAAGAAAATCTGCATCACAAAGCTGATTTATCACGAATTCGTGATATATCCAGTAGTGAAAAATGAAAGCTAAATGTTCAAAATATATTTTTGTGTCAGCATCTACGTAAATTTTTGATAGTTCAACGTAAATTTATTAAAATTCTTTCTTACACTAAAGGAATGGTAACAAATCATACAAATAAGGTAAATTACGTACACAATTTAAGAGGAATCGTTTTCCGTGAATAAAATAATCCATTTGGGATAGTTATAATGCTATTAGCACATGACGTTAAAACATGGAATTCTTAATTATCAAATGACGGTACTCAGGTGCCTGGATCTACTGCCAATAAATTGGAAAATAATTTTAATCGCAATGCCAACAGTTCCTTAAACGGATTCCGTGATTTACTTTCAAAATTTAAAATCAGTAAGTTCCACAAAATAAAACCTTACTCTGTATCGTCTGAAGCGGATATTATTGCCAAAATTATTTCCATCGTCATAGTTTTGATTCTATGATTTTATGATTTTTAAATTATATGATTATAAGCATTCGATCAAACGTGGTATTTTATAAAGTTGTTCACCAATAATTCAAGACCGACAGCTAAAATAAAAAAATTTTCTTTTAGTGAGGAGTCTATAACAATTAAATAATTATGGACCATTTCATTGAGGCGATTCATTAATAAATCAAAGCCATTCTTAAAAAAATAATTCTACTATTTAATTATTTATTATTTCTATTGATATCTTTCAGTTATTGTTCTTCCAAATTTTTTTCCAGAAGAATCCTGTGATGCAGCTATCTCAAAATATTTTAACAATACATAACTCGTAATGAAAAATCACCTCAAGACAAAATCAACTCGAAATCTGACCTTTAAAATTCCCACCTCTGAAAATGATCCATAGCGCTGTAGCAAAAGGAGCAGCGTACATCCCAGCGACTTATCAAACCACCCCAATATATTGAGGTATCAATTTGAAACGACGTACACGGGAAGGTTGTCGCGTAAATATTTATCAAAACGTACGCAATCCTCTTAGCTCTCAGATATCACTCGCAGAACTAAACCTTCCCGAAGGGATTATGCGAAAAAAAAAACGCTATTTGTCACTTCACCGATAGCAAATCCTGGATCTGCTACTGGGACCTTCGACTATTGTCGCGGTAATGGATGAGGCCTGCGAAGGGTACGGAGTCGTGCAAAACCCATTCGAGAGTAAAGATGCCTAAAGTAGAGCGATGTTTCTAGCTCGATCTCTTTTTAAGGAAACCTAACCTGTCCCCAAGATCCGCTCCTAGGATGAGGCACGCTTAGATAATCATCGGGGACTCCTTCACTTCGTTTCATCTAGAGCGAGAGTAATTTATTTGCGGAAGGGCGTCATTATCTTGAAGGAGCGCTCGGCCGATAGGAATCGGCGGCGGAGAAGTGGTGGTGTTAAAATATTTTCGCACTCTCGACCCGTGCTAATTCCCCGTTCCGTGCTGATAATACGTTCCGCGAGTCGGAAGTTGGAAAAGGCGTGAAAAAGTGGCCCAAAGGTGGATTTGTTCGTGTTTGTGTGTTCAAAGTAATTAACGAAGTGCTTTCGAAGATTCTTGAAATGATTTTGATGCTTCCGCGTAAGAATTCGCTCTGATGGATTTACGATTGTGATATGCTAGATATTCATATAAAAAATCCCAAAATTTTTTTGAAGCAATACGTATGTAAGATGAGATTTAAAATATCACTGTCCGTATGGTATTTTACTATATAATTATAGTCAAGTCTCTCATTAATATCTACACAGAATTCGATTTAAAAAGTAACAATAGGCAGAGGATAACGTCTTTTTACAACGAGTCTACAGAATTAACCCTTAGGCCTATAAACAAGAAAAGCCAATGCTTTAGATTAATGAATAACAATATGAATGAGTCTTATAGAATTATATGAACACTTCATTTTCGATTTTCTATGCAGTATAACTTTCTGTGTCAACGGTAAACGTTTGAAAATTTAGAAAAGTAAAATGATACCCTATTAAGGATATGACGTAATATTATTTGTTTCAAACTTATTGAAATTTTTCTCTGTAAATAAATAAACATTCCTTCTCCTTAACCATTTCTTAAATATATCAATCAACTTATGAAGAACATTTAAACCTGGAACAATAGATTTCATCTACGTGATGAACCAAGCACGTCTGACGTTCAGGATTTCGATGCTGTATCACTATTATATTTTCCACGGCGATACAATGAAATATATAACCGTTTCCTTCAAATTAGATAGATCGAACCGATAAATCTGGTTAGGAGGATCGTATCCCTTGTCTAACCTGAATCTTTGAGTCATAATAATACATCTAAGTTGTCAATTACGGATAAATCCGTGTTGTATTCAGAGCTAAATTGTTTTGAATACATCCTAAAAGGGCCAATGTTAAGATAATGAAAACACACGTGCATCGAACGTTAGTCAATCAAGTCGAAACCTTCGTCGACAATGGAAGCGAGCCCAAGGGCTGACCACCGATGCGCCTTATCGATGACGGAACAATGGCATCCTTTCACGGCCAGCCTCCTCAAAGGACTCGGGAAAAGGTGACCGCATCGGAGGCAGGGGTCGACGTAGGTGATTGAGTGTAGGAGGCCTTTGGAATCTCATAATGCCTTGGGAAGATCGTATCGCGAAACCCAAACCATCTCAAATGGGCGACGCTCGGATATCCATTTATTACTGCCTCGACCGAGGCCCACTTATATAAAAACGGGCATCTGCCTTATTGAAAGTTTTCGCGCCTTCCTCCGTTTTCAAACTGGTTTCGGGCACTCGCGCGAGTGATACAACTGGGTGAAGGGATGCTTTATACCTTTTATGAGGGCGGTTATGGAACTAAATCAGAAATTGTTTCTCGTATTTAATTAGCTAAATTATGAAGCGCTTAATGAATCAGCATGGGATATTACGAAAAAATATGACTCCGTACTATTCTGCGACAAAATCTTTATTTGATTTTTTAAATGGGAAGGAAATTTTCGATAATGCTGACTCACCAAATCGCATTTCCAGGAATTGAAAGAAGGCAGTGACGTTCTACTTATGAAATTAATGTTTACCAAGTTGAAGGATTCATTTAAAAACGTCATAGTGAATTAAAAACACTAACTATCTTAATGCTAAAAGGCATAGCACTTTTGAATAAGTGTCAATTGTGTTTCAAAAATTAATGATGTTTCACTTCTCCATCCACTAAATTCCACCACATTTAGTCGGACTTATTGGAAAGGAAATCTCAATGCAAATAAATGAGATTTAGTACATTTTTAAAAATTTGAATTATTTTAGGTACTTGTCAAATATATTCTCTTCAAGAACCTCTTACGAATTTCCATAATTCGTCCCTTACTTTTAATTAATTATTTCTCTACCTAACTTCTGCCGTCAAAATGTACCTCGCATCGCATTTACGACTTTGATTGCACAGTCTTCAACCGCCATCACAAAACAAAACATTATACCCATCAATCACGCTAATTTATACAGAACAAAAAATATCCTATAGACGTTCGTAATGATATTCATCATCTTGTGCACTTCTCAAATTAAGGAATTACGTAATCCATCACGACAATTTTCCGCTAATACAAATGAACAAAGAATCTCCGCGATCACCACCCCATCTCAACCTCGCCTTTACTGCATTTAACCTCTTCTATCCTCAGACGCAGTTCACTCCCCCGTAATCCACAGACAATCTTTAACCCTGACCTTGGCCGCTCCATTACGGGAATTAATAATTTAGACTCTGATGACAAATCCTCACAAGAAAACAAGGAATTACCTCATCCTGCCTTTCAAGTGATGCAAATGTCAACTGATTTCATAGGTACACCAAGTGACAGTAAGTCTCGGTTAGTTTTAACCGATTCTTTTGATGGGAGGAATAAAAACATAACTTAATATCTGTTGCTAAGTTGCGGACGATTTTAATAGCGATCCTTTTCGGTAAACAAACTTGAATGTATCAACAACATACTAGCAACCATTTCTTACTAAAATGATCGATATTTATTATATTATATTATTTTATACTAAATAATAGCCGTTAATGAGAATATATGTTATTACCATACGTTGTAACAACCAAAAAATAAGAAAAATCCCTATACACCAGGCTCAAAATCTCAATCTATGGACTGAAATAGCATACAAACGAAACAGAAAACTTCGATTCGATTTACGGTGCAAACCGTCTTGAGCTAGCACCAACCAGGCATTTAGAGAGCACAGAACGAATAATAGTGACATATAGTAAAATAATGATCTACATTACCGAGGTCTACGATGTACGTAACCTGTCTAGTTCTAGTATGGTGGGAATAACCAGCATAAGTTGAAAAGTAATCCTTTCGTTCGAGATCTAGTCACATCGACAAAAAACTGCATCTACCTCGAGGATACGAGATAACTTTCTTGAATCGCATGGATTAAATACCATTTGAAGAGGGTGAGTGTATAGAGTACGTTACAGTGGAGAGTTCAACGGGGGGGTAAGACGGTTATGTTCACTTTCCGAAGCATTAAGTTGGAAGTCTTCGAGGGAAATAGATAGGCTATGATTCGCGTAGAGAAGAAGATACAAGTTCTTCCCTCTGCATGGTCACCAAACGAGGGGTCAAAGGTGAATTCACCACGGAGACTTATAAAAGGAAATATCGCCAAGTCGACGGAATCTGAATTCATGTTCATCCCACGGCTCGGACTCGGATCTATCCATTACTTTTCTTGCGATATTTTCATCTTTGCCTACCACTGTTTTTTGTTTTGCCAGCTTCCCGCGTCGTCATAAATGGTGTGTGAGGTTTACGGAAGTAATTAATGATGGCTGTAACAGCATTATTATCCATTCCAGTCGCTCATGGGTGAGTGTTGTTAAACTAAGTAAATTATCAAATGTTTATTCTTGAATCTAACTTTTGCATCTTAAGAATCACGTTATAGTTTTAGAAAAATAATTCAAACATAGCCCTTTTTTATGATGTAAAAACATTATGATGGTATGCAAACACGCAATATGTTAATTTTATTTTATTAATATATATTAATAATGACGATACAGGAGGATAAACATACAAAGAGAGAAGTTAAAGGGTTTAAAATGAAGATCCAATCCATCTTAAACGAAGCAGGATGCAATGGCCACTGAATCCTCCCAAAACAATCTGAGAACTTTGGATCTCCCATAAGCTCCATGGGTATTCTATAAAAAGAACTGGATACAGAACAAAAAGGCAAAAGTCTAAGGAAATTATTACAAATTTACGTGTAATAAGAATATATAACTGGAATAAAGCAAAGTTTTCTATCATTTTCGGCAATATTATAATAGGTACCCCCAGGCTGAATCATGCCACTTATCTAATGTAAATGATAGTTAAATTTAGGGATGATTTATGAACTAAATAACTATAATAAATAATCGAAGAAGTAGAAATTTGTTTTGCAAAATGTTGGTTAAATTATATTCAAGCTCTATGAGTGATACTGGTTACAAATTATATTTATTAATTACGTATTTGTACCTTAGAAGATGCAAAAACTTCTAAGAAATCTCAAATAATATGTGAAATATCAACTTATAATCGAACTATTCATTAGAACCCCTAGGCAAAAAATTTTCTATATATAAATAGGTATCACCTCACTTAAATTTAATCAATCAAAACCGGTTTCTTTACAGATCTTTTTTTAAATTAACCATACATATTATATCACCCGATAACTATTTCATTCTTGCCTTCTACGCCATGTTCTTACAGCCATTTTACTACTTCCATAAAATCCAATGGAATCATCATTCCACAAAAACAATAACGTAAGCCACGAAAAATAAACGGAACAAAAAGCGGAGGATTCGAGAAAGAAGTTGAGGTCAAGGGTGAACTTTGGGATGAGCGGTGGAGGGAGATAAAGGTCCATGATATTAACGATGGTAATAATTCGAGAGATAGAGGGAAGGTCCAAAGACGGGCATTGGCGGGAAGAACACACCAACTGGCGCCAATGTCATTCCGTTGAGAGTGTTATGACAACTCCTTGATGTTGCCTGGGATTCCACGGGATGAGCCGAGAGAAAGATGGTCCCTCGGCTCCAGACGATATAAATAAGTCTCCCTCTTTTACGTTTAATATCAACTGCCATCCCTCTCCGTTATGCCCGTTGACTTCTTTTTTTAATATGGGGAATTTTCGGTAATGTTCGTAGAGGCTGAACTGGGGATATTTATTTATCTTTTGAGGATTACAGAACGTGCTTGGTCAGGAATCTGATAAGTAGATTCATTACCATTACTCGATGGAAATATTCTTTAGTCTTGCTGAAATTTTTTTATGGTTCATGGACTTTATTAAGATAGATATTCCTCACACAGGAGTACCTAATCGCATTTATAACCCTTATTCGTGTGATTATGGAGTAAATAGATGAAAGGTGCACCCATTTTTAACAATTGGAATAGTTACTTTACCTATAAGAGTCCCTGAGAACATTTTAGATATGTATCAATCAAAAGTAAATCGTTTTGGGAACCGTAAACAACGAATTTACACTAAATTCGTTTATTGTAGTATTACAAATCTCATCCAATGGCAATCACTGAAACAGTAATGTAAATCACGTCTATCGAAAGTATTAGAAATGCATATTGCATTAAATGCATATGCAATTTGAATCGGGTTTGAATATCGAATTTTATGAATTTGATGCCCAAACTACATGCCTCATTGGTAATCTACTTAAATGAACAACTTTTATAAGGGATATTAAGATAACTTTGAAGGTCTTTCAATGATGGAATCACCTATTTAATATTGTAAAAAATGATTTCATAAATGACCTGAATACAATAAACTTATCGACACCTAGTCGTTTTTATATTTGGTCTCTTTGGATGGGTTAAAATAAGATATAATGCAACCAACATATTTTGAAGAAGAACTAACATTTAATGCATAACTTAATCGCAGCACATAGGCACTAAAAATATACCCATCCGACTGTCTAATGAGCAATGGACCTTCACCAACATTACACCCATCACTAGTTTCACAACAACTTAAAGCAACATCCACACTGACGCATTCCCTCGGAATACCACCATCCCAGTCACTTCCCCAATTATCAACAACCGATCTTTATTGAATCGCCATTCGCGAACTATAATCCAAGACGCACACTTTTCATCTTAAGCGGCGGATACCAGGGCGTGAATAACGCCACTCTGCGGGATATACCCTTAAATACGACCCTAATACGTTCTTGAGAACCGCGACTCTCTGGTGAGCGCGCATTGGCAGCTTATGGCATCCATCAAACTTTATGGGGGAGTTAAGTCGTCTCTGCCGGCGATGACAATTTATTCTCCTCCCGAGTCATCCTTGGTAGCGATTCAGACTCCCGGGGTGACGCGGATTTAAAACCTCCCCCTGAAAACTATGGCCCTGGATTCGAAAGCGACCCAAAGCCGAGACGTGCTACACTTTCTTATGGTCTCTTGGCAACGGCGTGGATTTTTCAATTTCTATATCCCCCCATTGAATTCCTTCTCGTCGCCGTTGTTGAACTTGCGTGAGATTATTTATACAGAGCGATATACATCTGAAAGGTTTCTTTTCTGGATAAGGGCTCCGATACGTTTTCTTAATAGTAAGATATGAGTCGATTCACGTTCGTTATTGACGTAACTCGGATCTCTCGCTTATCCGGGCATCCATTTCGGGTAATGGAATATATAAAAGTCGTGCCAGTAGCATCACGATGCCGTTCATCATTTAGGGGCTATATACTAGAATAATATCATAACCTCTACAGCGTATCTTAGTAAAGACAATTCAAGTAGGAATACAATAGGTAAAGGCCAACATTATCACTACGAATAATATACGATCAACTATTTTCATTCATAATAGTTTGTTCATAAGGAAAAGATTCCCTAGCTCTAATAAACAAATTTAAATACACAAATGCTGCTACTCTTAAACATCTAACGAGTGACCGAATACTATTTTAGCTTCTAATGAATCATCAGTTCAACCAAGGGTCGGACGCAAGAGCTCTCCTTAATGATGGACTTCTGTCATTATATGGTTTCCAAAGAACATCATGAAAACCATCATCTCATGATACATGAGCGTTTTGATTGATTGATATTACGATAAGATTGTTCAGTTTCGTTTTGAAGTGACATATCCAATGGAATTCCCAAAAAAAAAACAAAATTAAATAATGACTATATAGCTAGATGGGTTGCCACATACATCCATTTATAATGTAAGAATTAACTCGAATTTTTTTCCAAACAACTCTTTCCTTGAAATTCGAACCTCGTAAACGTCGACTATTCTTTAAACATCAGATAATGTAATCGTCATTTATGACTTAATATAATCCATAATGGAAACATATTAATCTACAATAATGTAAATTACTATGCATTAGAAATTAAAGGAAACATTATAAAGAATAAATTTCCCAATAGAAAATCATTTTACCTGCGAGAGATTAATATGAATTTTTAGCTTCTTATATAGACACCCATAAATTATTATATGCTGAGATAATGAGCTCGAATTAGAGAAAATTAGCTTATTCACCACTGTGAATGACATTCTCATATTAAATGATATTACTCATAGATTAATCATAGCCATGGGAGATATTCCTTACCCCTAGCAACACCCTAACCACTGTTGTGGCAACCACCGCTAAAAAAATCAACAGCTCGAGTGTAGCAACCGAACCTGGGTACAATCACACTTCCAGACGACCGCATTCGTTTCATCCACGAAAGGATATGAAGCATAAAGCATTCTCGTGGACAGAGACCTTCGAATGAAATTGCCTCTCTCTAGATTCCGATTCCATCAAAGAGAACCGCCCCACGAGACGAATGATGCAAAAAAAATAACACGCGCGCGGAGTTAATAGAAAAACATTCGGCGAACGGAAAGAGTAAATGATTTGTCATTGAAAAAGAGCGAAAATAAAAAAGGCCGAATGACCGGACCGAAAAATGAGCGTAAGGGCTGTTTAAAAGCGTTTGTGCGGACAATGGTATCTTGTGGAAAGCGGTCGGCTCTTGTGTGGCATTAACGCACTCGGATGTCGTCTATGCGATCTTCGCGGGAAGTCATTAATTAAAAAGGTGGATCTTATTTTTCGTTTCGAAAGAGAGACCCTTTCCAGTGTTCATTGTCTCGCCGCACCTTCATTTCCGGCGCTGACTCTGCGGAATCTAATCGCAGACGTTCTCTATCGATAATGGGGCTCTTTTCGATTGATAATGTCGATTGATCGATACGTGAGTCTCCGAGGCGTCCTCGAGGAGGTTAACAAATGAAATCGATAAACGCTCTGAGGGCGTAAGGGCTGGACGCTCTGTGGAGGTTGAGTCTCTTAGAGAAAACTTCCATCGATGTGTTAATCGTGGCTTAATCCAGTGATTCTCCAATAGAGAGTAATTGATTATACGGATGTTATATATCCTCGAGTAAATTCTCTTATCCGAGCTCTCTGTCTGGCGGGTTTTATAGTCTCATCAATTTTCTAAATGAACGCGAATATATGAAACAGTTTTTCATAGTTACTGGATAAAAAAATGGATTTATTGCAAACATAAGGTATGTTTGTTTCATTCGAATGTTTCAAGCAATATTCTTAATGACTAGGGAGAGAAATAAGCTAACGTTGAAGGTAAGATTTGATATAAAGAATTAATCAATTGCCTGACATTAGAAAATTGTGATGGATTAATTTAATTCACGAATTGCACGAGTAGTCTAAATGTATTAAACTTAAGGAGAAAGAAAAAATTATATAAATACATTCAATTGTTGTTGATAATGATAGGGCTATCATTCCTTTAACTATGCACATATATGACATAATTGCCATTATAAATACAGTCCATTTCCCCCTAATATCGCCTGAGGATAGCAACGAGAACTCAAAATTTCTCGGTTGACTTTTCGTTTCATTTGTGGATATTTTTAGGAGCATATATAGGATGAAAACTGCTAAACGGAACATTTGTAGAGACATATAGATGTAGATTCATAAGCTTAGATGAATCTACTCTGACGAAAGTAGATGAAACTGCGGTATCCAATTTTTGAAAGATTTTAAAGACGATTCAAATGAAATGCCTGCAATTAGAATAATAGTTCATGACCAGGATTTCTGTTGTCGGTCCATAGTATAAGATTTTCTTTGAATCTCTAAAACTAATATAGAATCAGATAAGAGATGCCCACTTATACATAATTTGTGACCATTTTCTTATTTTGACGAAAAGATTATTAACAAAAACCCAAAATTTTTCCATCGAATTTTGTGATTTTTTGTAGATGAAACTTTCTATAGAAAAAAATTAAGAAGATAAAAAGTTTTGGTAGATAACTATATATTTATATTATAATTCAATTTTTTATAGATTAAAGAATGTGACGTTATGGTTTGAAGAGGCCAAAAGATTCAAGATACAACAAGGAGAAAAAAGAGATCAAAAGATACAACACATAAATGAAGTATTTCGGACAAGGACCACTGCCGTTATCGTCAGAAAAAATTGGTAAGTTTAAAAGGACTACGTGTAAATCGGAAATTCTTTCCTTAGTTCAGGATATAATCACATTCTCAAGTTTAATTCTCACCACTTATTCATGATTCAAAAGAAGTTAAACGTTCACGTTAAAGCTAGTTTATTAGATTGTGCTCGGAGGTTCATTAGGATTGTAGGATATTTAATTAAATAAATTATAAAAGGATGAGTTTAAAGCCAAACTAGCAATCTACATAACGTTGGTTGATTTCATACATTTACACTGCTACATTTCACGGTTAATGTAATATATATTTCTAAACCTTACTAGTAGACCCAATTTAAATTTAGAATTTGAACGGCAGCGATGCAATTATAAATGAACCAGCATTGATGAAAATTAGTTACTGCAAATGAGATAGAACTAACATCTATGATTGCGTAAGAATAGTTACCTAGTTAAAGAGTGCATACAAAAACAATTATTTCTTTTAAAAGCTACTTAATTCACCAAATAGAGAAGCTCCAATAATTATGCATTATTCATTATCGTAACATTTTGTATAAATACCCTTATTTACACCTGAATTTATATTTACATATATAAAAACGATATAATTATAAGGGAGCAGTATAATTAAGGAGTAACGGATCACGAGCAATCGGATTATTCTAGCAAAAGAAACAAGTACTTTGACCCACAGTTAATTATAGCAGAACTATCTAAGCTCTCATGGTACGAAGACTAATAATTATCTAATTCAAGGCAAAATTTCGCAGCACCTGATAACCAACCAATGGCATAAATGAACACGACAAACCCTACAGCAGAACTCTAAGACTAATACCATCTTATGCCCTTTCTATAACACCAAAAACCACACTCCACGGTAGGTAAAAGCTTCGGCAACCCTCGAGGGAAGTACCGGAAACTTCCAATACGAACACGTAACTTAGAAAACGACACCCAGAGTTTAATCCTCCCACGATCGCACGAGAACGTCGCGGATTTGCGACTCCCTTATACATCTTAGAAGATCCTCTCCCTCCTGGAAGACACCGTCTCATCCTTACCCACCCCACTCCCCTCGTATCCTCTCTTCCCATTGGTCGCTTCTCCTCCACACTACAGGTGTGACTCCGCCCCTCCTCCCTCTCTCCTCACATATGTACATCCTCCACCACCCCCAACGGGAATTATACTCATTTCTCACCCTTTACCCCACCCCTTTCCACTCCCTAAATGGGGGAATCTCCCATGTGCTCTTGCCACAGTCATTAGATAGCCACTCCCCCTTGGTGACCTCATACCACTCTGGATACGTACCTCATTACTCTTTCCTCTTCCAGGGAAAACTAAGGGCGGGAGACAAAAAAGCACTGAATATAGCACAGGAATAGACTGAGTTTGGACGTTTAGATATTCAGAATCTGTATGAATTCAAAAAGTGTCGAAATTCAGACTGAACTTGATATTAAGTTAATTCGGAAATGTGGTTTGAAATACTTAGAAAGACCCCAGGGCAGTCAATTTATTATCGTAAATAATTTTAGTGATTCAGATTTAAAATTCAACAATTGTAACTATACAGAACGATCCTAATGAATCATTCCAATTAAATCATATCAATTGGGTCTGACTAATCGAAACGCTTACGATTTTCGAGCAAGGTCTTCTTCTAACCACTAATATTCTTCAATAACGGTATAACAACATTCAATGCCTACATATTTATTGTGAATGAATTAATATAATTTTTAATGGAAAATATTTGTAGCTTTCTGAAATATAAACCTAACAATTGAGATATGTCGTCAGTAACCGTTTAGTGTCTTCAACTAGTTATGTCCTGGTTGTGACTAGATTAACACCCAATTGAAGGATAGCCAAAAACTTTCCCATACCGGGAATCGAACCCGGGCCTTCTGGGTGAGAGCCAGATATCCTAGCCACTAGACCATATGGGACACATGCTATTCGGAAATATATGCAAAAAATTACAAATTCACATATACAATTTGCATAATTTTATACATTTTAGAGTGCTGGAGCTTCCAGAGCTTTATATTAATTGATACTACATAAATATTACTACTACTAAATATACTCTTACGGGTCTCTTATTCACTTCATTAAATGTAAGAGAAGAGGTAATTGGCATGGGCATCTAAGATGTATTAACACAATATATCGCCTAATTCTGTGAATTTCATCGTAATCAAACTATCAGGAAGGATATCTACATGTATGCATATTACGGTTAAATTAAAAATTTTCTGTATTTTAAAGTTACTACTAATTTGGAAGTAGTTGTAGTTAGATACGCTCCACTTTTATGTTTCCATCATAAAAGAAAATATTTAAAATGCTCCGATTCATATTTAACTACTTTAAAACCATTACTTAAAAAGTTTAGACTTTCATTATTTTGTTTGTTCAAGAATGAATTTGAATTTCATTCTGAAAAGAAGTTATTTTATCCAATTTATTCCCTACTTCCTTTAGTACTTCTATGTAAATATGTAATTTCTTTTTATTTTCTAATTTTTGTCTACATCTACATCAATTTCATTCATCCTTTTTCCCACCCACGTTTCATAAATATTTAGGAATACTTTATCTCGATATATATGAGTTCTCAAAGATCTACCTTACAGCACTGTTTATCAGTAAATTATATTTAAATAGATTCTTTCACGATGACTTCAGTGCCTTTCTTATCTTTCTGCCACAATCAAAGAAAATCAATACTGAAATCAATTTTATTCAACACCTTACAAAAAATATTTATCCTTTGGATTCGTGTAATCTATTAATTAAGATTTTCTGGAATACCTTCATAATTCTTATTTTAAAAGAATAACTTGGTTTTCCTCCCGTTCAATGTTCCTATTCTTTTTAGATATTCTCCATAACGACCTCAAAATAGAACTAAATACTCACTTAGAAACCGTTTATATATGTTTGTTTACTAAAAATCTTCGTTAAATTTTGAAAATCATTTTATATTATATTCTATTTGAAAATTTTTCCTGCAAAAAGAATCTAAAATGGTTACGTTTCATAAATATTGATGCGGGAAACGTTTCTACCTTACTTCACCGATAGTTTCTCTTACAATGCGATGATATTTACTTATCATCGTGATTGACAGAGTATGTTTACCTAAACATAAATTAATCTTCCTAGAAAATAATAAAAAACTCCGCCTTAGCTAGAATGAGAAGAACGCAATTATATCTTTTACGAGAATCAAGATACGATTTCAACTCAAAACAAAGACTTCGAAATAGTGTTTGCCCCGAAAATCCTTAATGGAACCCTTACATTGAGATAGAAGATGAGGAAATGGAGTTTTAGAGCATGCTTTTATCGCCGCGGGAAATTAATCAAAGGAAACAAATCGAAGTGGAAATGGCCGACCAAAGAGCTACTCCGAAAGTATCACGAAAAAACGCCATTTATAACAGAAATGAAAAAATTATCACGGATATATCTGAGAGGATTTCCAGAATAGAAAGAAATTCCATTATCTAACCTAGAAATTTCGAATTTACACTTAAAAATTTTCTGGAAAATAAGTGTTCTTATAATACATGTAAGAAAAATTAAGTAAGTTTTTTTCGTGATTCATGATAAAGAGTTGTCCAACTTTTAATCTATACGATACATGCAATTTTGTAATTGAAAGGTTATAAAAATAATACTTTGTGGATTACAAAATAAAAATTTATTACACATTTTTCGCACAATATCTGTCGAAGTTTAGAGCGATAAAATTTATAATATACGACTGTTTTTTTTAAGACGAAAAACAAAGAAATGATAACTCATAACAAATTTACACCGTTTTGATTTAGATAAGGCAATAGATTTCAACTCTAACAAATCCTCCAAATAACAGCTTTATCAATTCGTTCGTAGATCTATCTCAGCTTATATATTACATCCGTAAAATATTGTAGATCTACATAAACATCATATCGGCAGAATAAGGCAAATTTTAGGGGGATGAAATATCCTTGTTTATGAAACTGCATTCTTCAACAATTATTCTCATCTCTATTTATGACAAAAAAATTAATAATTTGGCTAAATTATGGAGTATTGATTTCGTGTTATCAGAGATCTAGTACATTTAAGGTAAAATTGATAAATATCTTAGAACTCTTCTATTGAGTCATGAAATTTGTATTATAATGTTGTATTTATAAATCCTTTCTCTTGATTTACAATGAAATTAAATATAATTATACTTGAAAGGTGTAAGTAATATCATGATATCAAAAGTGCCATTTAAACAGTTGAACATATTTAACTGTACCGAAAATCAGATAAAACACTAATCTATACTATCTTCATTCACAATCAGCAATTTCTAACACGTTCTCCTAGTAGATGATGTAATTACGGAACGATTTCATGCGGAGATAAGCTGTTGAAATTATCACATTAGCTCTTGCTGAAGACCAATTGTGCAACTTAGCTAAACACTCGTGATATCGTAGAAGTGAGATTTAATCAAAAGAAACGACGACTATTACGAACTTATGAAAGATTGCGACCTCTACGTTTTAACCTTATCACGTGTTTTATTTAAACTCAGGTCACAAAGACTACATAGCTTCCATAATGAGAAAGCGGTGGGACAAAGGCTCTTGAAAATGTAATTCTTTTCACGTTTGAATGGATAACACTAATCCACGAATATGAATGTCACTCATAAACTTAATCCTTTGGAAAAATATCAGACGACGTGTAATTTCATTCTTAAAAGTTTGTAAAGCATAACTCACGGTCTTCCACCTCCACTGTTGGTCAACCTGGAAAGCAATTTACAAAAGAACTTGCCTTCTCATTTCTTCTTAAGATTACCATAAAAATTCTGCTTTGAAAAGAGAGAACTGATATAAAGATTACAATCGAATCGTCAATTTCTTTTGGAAGATTATAAAACTTGTTTTCTGACCGTCGAATGAACAAATCGCCGCAAATTTATTATTTAAGGAAGTGTATTTTAAACAAGAAGCGTCTTAGGCTATTTCTTTTTTGATCAAGCAGGAATGAAATAAAATTTTAGCTTAACAAACACATAGCTATAACGTATAAACTTTCTTAAATCTCATATGTGATGGTTAAAATACATAATCTATGGTTCTAATCGTCATCTAAAGATCCTCAACATCACATTATTGACTTTATATGATAAAACTTCTTTTTTTAATAGAACAATAACACCTTGAATTCGAATGATATTTAATGTTTAAAAATGCAAATATGCATATATCACTACTGAGTAAATTTACACAAGTTAAATGTCTCATCTATACTAAAATACTTTTGTTGTTTACAACCAAAGGCTAGGTATCACAATATTAGGTATTTGAATTTATGTACAAGTACAGAGTTGTAACATCTAGCTCAATTATACAGTCTATATTTTAATAAGACAGACATTGTAAGGCCTCAGATATTATAGTTAGTGAACTTTGTTCAAAATTAATTCAAAAAGGAATGGATTCACTGAATCTGACTTTAGAAAAAAATCTGTCTAGTTTATCTCTAAAATAGTATATTATATGTGTTCATATATTTCTCTAACTGGAATTTTTCGAATTCAATTTTGAGGAATTTAAAATTGTAGCTATACACTTAATTTATATTCTTCCATTTTAATTCTATTATAAATTCAATCTTCTAATGCCAAAATTAATCAATGCTTTACATCTTATTAATTTTTTTGAAATACCTGATGGTTTAAAGGGAGGAAAAATACCTCAGTTATAATCCTCAGGGTCTTACGAAGGAGAAATATTGATACTAAAGTTATGAAATGCGAAGTAATGGAAACAGTTGACAAGGGTATAATGTATGTACTTAAATAGCTGCGACATATCGCGTATTAAGAAACTAACGACGCGAAAACTTGGGTACCTTTCTCTCGAAGGATCAAAGGCTTAAAGAAAGGGATTTTAAACCCTCGGTATTAATCCAATAATTTCCTACGCACCCTTAATATCTCCCCACTTTCACTCGACGGACATCGGAAATTCTTTTGCGACTACGACTTCGTATTTCTCACGCAGCTAAGCCAATTCGTGCGATTACTAGTGACTCAGCCGTGCATGCATTCCTACCTCCGGTGACACACGCTCTATCGCTCAAGTCCCCGTGAGTTATTCCGCTACCCACTCCTTCCCTATTCTTAAATACCTCTTGGCACGCAAATCCCCTCCCACGCACTGCCTTTTCTCCAATCTCAATAAATGCGCACGCATTTCATCCGATCCCTTGTAATGATGATCCTCCAACAAGCGGATTGATGTAGCTGCATTCCTAAATGAATGAAACATCCGATTTTATGCAAATTTGGTTCATTTGGGTTTTTTTATGTGTATCCAAAGCTGACAAATGTACATGTCCTTACTGGTCTTTCTTTACCCATCTCCTTAACACTCACAAGGTGGGGTATTTAAACAATGGAAAGGTAATTACTTGTATTACAATGGAAGCGATCAAATGTACATCAAATAGTACAACACTCATATGGAAATTACAACAAATACAATTTACGATGAGCACGATAAACAACTTAAAAGGTTTACGTAGGAGTCTATTTCGAATCTAGATCTACCACCTAGTGAGAAACTAATGCGACCAATTAAGCAATCTTCCTAGCGAATGCAGCATACCATTTTGGTACGCAATATTAATGAAGCGATTTCTCGTGTCAATTATCTCTTGCAAATACTCTTACGTGAATTATTTTACATCGAAAATAGCCATCATTCTCTGGCAGTTTACAATTTAAAAAGAGTAACTTTTGATGGATGATTAAGTAATTTTTAGCTAACCCAAATAATTGAAACATATTATATTATTCAAATAAATTTTGAAATATTTCTTTGTATCAAATTTAAAATTAAATTTTCTAATTATAACTTTCAAAAGTGTAGAAAATTTGGGAAATTATTAGACTCTAGCTCAATAAGATGACTAATATAATAAGAATATTAAATTCTCCAAAGTTAGTATAAAGTTTGAAAAATGAATTAATTTCCGCATTCTAAAAATAAAATTTACATGTACTGTAGGAAAATAAAAAAGAGAAATTATTCCTGGAATACCATAATTTTTAAAAAGGGATTTAACTAGTGTAAAGATAAATGAACATCTTAAGATTATCTGTGACCATTTAGTATCGATCATTCATATAGTATAAATATTGAAACAGTAAAAAGACTAATAATTATTTAGTTTCATAGACCGAGAACTTTTCCCACTACCCCTACATACATCTCATAATAGCAATTTTTTCGTAATCCTATTTAATCTCGAATTTTATTTCAAATATTATTTAGCTTTTGTCTCATTTCTCTAGAATAATTCATACACTCTTAATCCTCCAACAATCCACAGAATAAATAAATTACGTAGGTCCGTTAAAAGATTTAATTTAAAACACAAAAGACTCGGGTACTTGCAAAGATTTTCGCTGATTTATATACAAGGTCCGATCCAACATCATCTCGTACCATTTCCCGAATTTTCTCTCCTTTATACTTCTCGTGTCCGGTCTCTTTTCGCCTCCTTTATCATCCCTTCCTTGCAATGCCTTTGTACCACTCACTCTCATGACCATTCCGCCCAACGCCTCACCCCCCTCCGGTGATTAATTGAGCCGACCATCGGCAGAGAAATGGGCACTGACAAAATGAAAATAAAGGGGAGGGATTGGATTAAAAAAAAGAGACGGACGGAGGGAAATACGTAGAGCAATAATTGATGAGATGCAGAGATATATTCCCTCGGCTCTACGGAGTGACACCTATGCCTTTTGGCGTATATACACGGTCGATGAAGGACCAGAACGGGTGCCATTGTGGTTTGGGTCGTGACCCCTATGCTTCTCAAGGATGATGACCACGGGCGCAAGAAGGTCCCTGCGCCGGGCGACGCTTTCTTGTTTTTCAATTGCGGACGTCAGACGGTTCGCCGGTGGGAGATTTTTTAAAATGTCTCTCTGTTTTGATCCCGTTCGTTTCTCTCACCGGGGGAGGCTTAATAAAGGACTCGAAGTGTTCGGTATCTCCGATGCGTCGTGCTTTTCGATTTGATTCGGGTTTCGATTGATCGAAGTTTCGATGTATCGAAACTATCGATATTTCGCGAAATCGATAATTTAAACGTATATACATAAAGATGTATCACATGATTTAGATAAGCCAGATGTGCATCGTGAATTGATAGATTTCTACAACCGAAAATCTCGATTTAATGATAAAATTTGAATGATTTGAAGTTCGACCCTTCCTATTATGCTACTTTGACTTTAGGGTATCTGTTTGAAACTTTAAAAAATTCAAAGTCAGAAAATTTAATAGAAACAAGATTCAACGCAAATCTCTTGATTTCTTTCTGCTTGCTGTATTATTATTAATTATTACCTAATAAAAAGGTATTTTTATTGAGACGGAGAACGGCAAGCATGCAATTTTTATTTAGAACCAGCGACCGTCATATATATGTTCACAAAACTATATATTCTTTCAAACAGAAATTAGAGACTTGAAAAAACTTATTATATTGATAAAACATATTTAATTATCAGATGAATTATGTTAGGATGTTTGTAAAAAGAATTTCTCAAAACACGGTCACATAATCAACATCTGGGGAAAATAATCAATTATATTAATAGGAAGATATTGTCAATAAGTTTTTCTCCATGAACGAAAAAAATGGTACCTCTTCACCAAGCGTTTTTCAAATACAAATTTTGAGATATCGTATAAACTCTTTAAACCTTTTTGATTTTACTCATGCACCCCAAACTACAAAATGCTGTACACTCTCACCAGTAAAACACGATTCTTTCCTTGGAAACCAAATGATAGTGATATTAACACCCTCCCTCTCGTATCGTGAAGAGAGACCATCCATCCATCCCTTAAGATATAAATAAAAGCTCTTAGCGAAGCTTCTTCGGAAGAAAAAAGTGACAATAAGATTTGTAGAAACCGAAAAAAAACTTCCTTTTTCGTAAATCGGAATTAATACGGATGAACTTCGGAAGGGCGAGGCGTGGAAGAGAGCGTAAATTCAGACAAATGAACGCATACCTGCGGGTCACCTTCTGGTTGAAAACGGAATGTCCATCCGAGAAAAAAAAAAATTCAAGAAAAGATGGCAGAATTTTCTGTTAAATAAACGGTAGATGCGCAGAAGACGTATTTGAATCAGTCCGTTTCGTTTTAATGCGGGTCACGTGATCTACTGCGCATATCACGTGCGGGAGCATTCGATTACGCGCTACATGAAGTGACAAAGTAGTAACGTTAGGGAAACACCTCGTAATTGCCATGGAAGCGTAATTTGAAATGGAAAAGAGAGGGGATGGATGCGTGTTCGTGGGCGTTTGTGAATTTCGTGAAGGGAAGCGTGGGGAAAAGGCGGTTCTCTTTATGTGCCATTGTGAAGGACCACCCTGAGGTGTATCTCCCGATGGGTGCCTATCTTAACACCTTTTTCTTCTGGGGGAGAGGGTCTCTTGCGCCACGACAGGGGATATTCTCCGTTTTAGGAGAAATAATGGGAATATAATGGAACGCCGCAAAAAAGAGATCGGCACAGGTAAATTCGGCGTAAAGAAACCCAGAAAAAGGGTCTAAAGGAATCATTAATTTTGCTCTCGGTTTACGATCTTTGGAAGCGAGAGCATTTGGCGCTGCATTCTTCGAATTGCAATGAAGAGGCGATTGGGGGAACGGGAAATAGTTCGAATAACTCTGAAAAAGTTTCGATGCTTGATTAACGAAGGATTCAGCTGCATAAAGGTGGAGATATATTTTACCATTTTCATTTCCCATCATGAAGGTGTTATCAATGTTTGCGACCAGAATAAAATCCCTCGTTAAATTGTCGTAATGCAAAAGTTACCAATTTCTTTTTTTACACCTACCATTCCACGCGTCACATATACTGGTACGTAATCGGTTAACGTCAACAACAACTTTATGATAGTCGAAACCGGGACAAAAAGATTCGGAAATTTACAAAATGCAAATCAAGAAGTACGATTGAAAGAAATTATGAAAAAGTTATTAAGAAGAGCAAAGAATGATTTGCTTCTTATCGGCGAAGATTATATGGTAGGTAAAAATACTGTACTTATAAAATCTTTCAATTACACTCTTCAAAATATACGAAAGTAAGCAAATATTTTAGTCAATGCATATTGAACTTTAATATTATTGGAGTGCATGGGATCTCTATTGAAACATTATACTGGAAAACAATTAATATTTATAATCATTCAAGATTTGATTTTCATCTCACTCTTGGTAATTTTATAAGATAGTTCAAATGTATATACGGAATTATTTCGTTGGCAAATCATTTTCTTTTGCAAGAACTTCGAGGTATTGAAAGGAGAACATGAAATGAGAAGTGGAGTATTGTACCAGAAATAAGTCATCATTGGCTATAAAAGTTCCGTGGAAAATAACTCTCATAGAAAATAGCAGAGATATTCAGAGAAGTAAGCTCCATAAGAAACAGGAATTAATAAGAGAATAACCAAAAAAGAATCATCTGAATGTTCTCTAAAACTACCAAGAAATTAAAAAGGACTAATATAACTATGGAATATTTCCACAAATTAAACTAAAGAAAGGAAAACACATACGTAGAGAGATGAAAAACTGAAAACAGAAAATTTCCTTCCTTCCAACATAATATGACAACGAAACTTTATCCTAGAATGCACGAAAATCTATAGCATGCAATACATCAAAAAGACCACACAAAAATGAAAACTTCGGGTCCACCTAATGAGTAATTCCCCTCACCTTACAGACGCGTGCCAAAGAAGGAACCACTTTCTTAATTTGCCATCATCGCAACATATGCCGTAAATTTCTCCTTTTTCGAAACCTCCGAAAGATTAAACCGTACGCGGCGACCACGGGCACGCGCTTTGGAGAAAAATCCCCGCTGCGAAACCAATCCCAAATTAGATGAAGGTCCCAAAAACTAGAGCCTCCGAGGGTCTGTGAGGGAAGATTGCAGAAAGGTTCCTCTGCAGAACATTTGGCCAGCGCTTTCCACCGGTCAGTACGGATCCATTCCTCGGCCTATCTACCGGTTCCCTGCCGGGAGCGTATAGCCGGCGTTCGCCGTGCCTCCCCCGCACCTACCCCCCGCAGACCCAAGGAAAAAATCGAACTCCTAAAGGTGTTCGCCGCGCTCTATTTTCCCCCGCGACGTACCGCACATGTGGCGTCCTCCTCAGCGGGGGACCGAGGGTTCGAAGAAGTAGACGGCTTGGCGTGATGGAAGAACCGCCTTTCTGGAAGGAAATGGACTGGAATGGAACTAACTCATCGGAGATCTTATGGGTGAAACATTGGGGCACGTGCGAATTAGTTAAACCCCCTGGAGGTGCACTCCGAAAGACTCTCGTACTCGATTCGGAGGGCATTAACATTCCTCTGCATCACGCGAAGCTCCGTTAAAGGGGCGATAATACGGGCAACGCGATAGCTCTCGTGTGTGACGCCAAAGTGGTTGAGCGATGGAGGCTTTTAGAGTGGAAGCGAAGTGTCCGTTATTTCTGCGCACATCGGATTAAATACGCTCCATTAACGTGGCTGAGGATCCTTAATAATGGAGGGCGAGTCATTTACTAGTCTCTCTCTCTAATTAGCGGAGGTGAGACGGTGGCTTAAGACTTTACTGAGAGACACAAAGGGCGTTTCCACTGAAATATACTCCGTGGTTTCTCGTTGTGTTTTCCGAAATTAAACGAAGTAAGTATTAATGTACTGTAGCTGAAACATATACAAGAATCAAGGAGTTTACTATGGATTCAAATAAAGATATTAAATAATTGATTCGATAGCGTATTGAGTTCACGAGATTTTGGGTTGAAAGGAAGGTAAACCGCTATATTTTCCACTATCAAAATACGTATTACAGATTATTATTAGGTAAATACTCTTTTTCGATAAAAGGAAATAAAAAACTTTGTTCATAGAATAAATTAAAGGAGACTAGCTACGTAGATTCATCTACATCTTCAGGAAATAGAATTGCTAAGCAACCAAGTTGAGCTAGTTCATGTCAATTTAATTTTATCTAGATAATTTTAGATTATTAGATTTGGATGATTTTAGACGATTAAATTAAAATGTATCGCCTTTTCTGGTATATGAAGTTTCGAGCCTTCCTCTATATAACTACTAAATAATAGTTTTCAATGTAAGAGTAGGTTTCAGTTCATACTATTTCTGCATGAATGTATTCCGTATGAATTTCCAATTCCATAGACGAGGACGTATTGCCTTTCCCCGACAAAATACCTACAAATATACTTCGAATCCTTTTTTTATATTCAAAATAGTTTTTAACACTTTACATACGCGCCGCTAGTGCATATGACCTTTAAACTCGGCGAACATTTATTTGAATAAGAGATTCTTTTTTGTGGGATAGAACAGCGGGCGACCTCCTCTCGGGGAGTCTAATGCTTAGAGATGCTTCTGCTGCCACTACAGTGGGGAAGCCATGGAGACGAAAACATAAATAAACAAAGGAAATATCCATAGCGGGGTACCTAGCTCCTAATCTATTTGCTTTGGGGAGAATGAGTTTTGACACGCTTGTGTATCATGGATTGCACTAGGTAAATAGAAATTAAACATTTAATTCTCATGCAAGGCTATAGATTCCTACGCATTTTAGAGACAATCTAGAATCCAAATATTCGACAGAAAGCTACTCAAAAGCTTTTTATCAAAGAAAAAATTAATTACAAATTAAAAAATGTATTTTAACGATATATAGCTGGGCAATAAATACTGATAATACTATCTACGTGTATATATGTACTTTGAATGCATTATAAATCAAACAAAAAATTGAAAAGTCTCTAAATTTCACTAAATTATTTATAATTTAAAATTTAATTTATGAATCTTAAGTATTGATAACATTACTTAATTTGCATATGGAAGTTTTCCCATTTGCAATTCATCTCATGAAGGCTTTCACTAGAGGTTAACCTGATATCCTGAACAATATTGGGACATAAAAATTTACAAAATTAAATTTGTTCATTTTAAAAATGAATTTTACTGAATGAATAAAAATATCAACGTCATACCTATAGAATTTTGACGTAATGACAGAGTAAGATGTAACCGAAACAAAGACGATTTCTCTCTATGTATGTAACTCAAAGACTGCATACAAGGAACATCACAAATGTAACAATATCTCTCTTTGATCAAGACAAAAGAAGCCTAGAATCCAACGCCTAGAAAAATATGACTTTTAGCGAATAAATGTGAATTCGTATAATACAAGCCATAGATAATCTATTTAATAAATCAACCATCCGTTGGATAATACACTATAAAAGTATATATTTTTATATTTAAGCTGTCTACAGCACGGAATCATATTTACTGACCAAAATCATAAAAATACCATGCTTAATATGGAGCCCCCACCAAAATATCGTTTTTAAATGACGTTCTGGTACGTGCCAAGAGTAATAAAAATGCTATGGACCGATATCTTTTATAGGAGATGCTATCAGAAACCTTAATATGTACAAAAGAAGTACAAATAGTATAGGTACGTTCTCAACCCTTCGTAAAAAATACAAATGCGGTCAAGTGCGCAAAAACCACGGGTTGATACTCGCAAAGTTTCCCATGGGCTGAGTCCCGCTACCAACCGACTGCCGACCATCCATCTGCCCCAATATTTTCCTATACGGTCCCGCATACTTCAGACATAAGCCCTCCTTTGTGTACGAATAAATCTCGCGTATTATAATACGCTGGTTCTTGTGCTCCCACGGAATCTCCGAGTCATAAAAGGAGTTGGACAGTGCGACAAATTAGTGTGGCAGGAGCCAGTGTCAGGGCCGTCCATAACGCCTCGTGTCGTGAGCTTTTTTTCTGCGAGATCTCTCCCCGTGAGAAAGAGGGCTCTGTTGCCAAGTTACGCTCGTTTTTTCGACTCCCTTTAAAACGTTGTCCGAAATGCGTAATATTTTAGACGCGACTTAAATGTTCGTGTTTCTTGTGCCTTGAGAAAGAACGTTTGGACAGCAGTGTGTGTAAAACTACGCGGTTGAACCTTCGCCGAGATGCTTATCCACTGAAGATATGGGCTCTAAATTCACGGAAACTAGAGGCTTAGGTTTCTAATACTATTTGGACGTAGACATTTTCTAGTTCGCGAAGAATATAGGAGTTCGTTAAATTGATCATTTTCTCAAAACATGCCTGTATTTTGTTCTGTTGCGAAAATGAAATTTTAAAAATATATAAAAAAATATAATATTCTTCGCTTCCTTTACTGGTACGAAATATCGAATTTCATAGAATTACTCCGTATAATTTTGAACAAGTATGACTTCACAGATGTAAACTTTCCCAAATATCCTTCACTACTGGTAACTTACTATACTATATGATTTCATATCGTGATGAATTAGGTGGTAGAATTCATCGCTATGATTGTAATAATAATTATAAATTTTAATGTGAAAAAGTTAGATCCTCTATATTTTTCTTCTAAACGACAAGAAATTTATAACCAGCCTACGCTAAACATATCAAACTAATAGCTTGACTAACTGACCATCGGAAACATTGCTAATTATCTTGCATCTTAAAGCATGCGATTTAGTATAGTTCTTCATTATATTGTTGAAGAAATTAGGATTTTTATGAAATAATATTTTCCCAAGGTAGAACATTTAATTATACCAGCAGCATCTTTAAATACATGGTATCTAAAATGTGGATTTTTACGATAACATCCATCCTACGTTTTCATCCTAAAACATTGGCAAAAATTAGATTGGAATCAACTTGTAGGGAGTTTGCGAGAAGATATACGTATATTATATATTTGGAATCGACCAACATTTATACATACCTGTCCGCACTTCCTTCTCAGTTGTATATCAAATACACTGCGGTAATAAACCATGCACTTTGTTATAACAGTAACCTCGGAGACTTCTTTTGGCAACGCTGCACAAGTCCATGGGAAAGACGCGAAGATGTGGGTGTAGGATGAAGAGAGAGAGAACTGCTCCAAAAAAGAACCTCAAAAAAAGGTAGAGGAGACAGATAGATAAGAAGTACCCGAAGATGTTAAGGGCAGCATGAAAAACTGCGGAAGACTCCGGATGCATACATTATCTCTATTATTTCCCCTTGATTATTTCCCATCCTTCACCCTTCACGAGTTCAATGGCGAGGAGATGTTTCGCCTTTCTTTTGTCATTTGGCGAAAAAGCGTAGCCCCGATTACTCAAACCACCTCGTTATAATTTCCTTTGGCGATAATGGCTGGATAAAAGATTACGTCTTGCGGGGATAGACGTATTGCAGAGGGGTGCATTAAATGGGAGGATGACAAACTGGAAGGCGTTTCCGGATGAATACATTATCCTCGTCATTTTTACCTCTGGAGCGCCGACATGTGTACATTGGAGAGCGCTCCGAGACAATTTATCCGTCACGTCGCCTACTCGCGTGGGTTGGCGAATGTAAGAAATGGGAGTTTATTTTAGTTATTTTCTGCAACGACAGAGGAGCTGCTGGTGCAGTGGAGGTGAAGGCGGGATTTTTAATTGCCACGGAGAATTTTCTCATATTTTAAGTTGATGAATGAAAAACTTTCGTGCAAATTTTTGTGTTGACTGTGATGAATTCTCACCTGAAAGCACGTAATCGATACCTTAAGGTATCAAAAGCAAGGAAGAGAAAATGACTTTTACTCACCAACGTGAAGAGTGAGGTTTTCCCTTTTTCAGTATCAGGAGTCCTACCTGCGAAATAAAATTATATGAGAACAAGATAATCATTAAAAGTGTAAAATATTATAGTAAAATTAAATTGTGAGGCGTAATTTTATGAACATTCACTGTATATTAAATAAGAAAGGTGTGTTTATTTTCAACGGCATAACTACAATTAAATATAAAAAAACTTTAAACCAAGTTAATGTATTAATACCTAGGTGTGAATGGCGTTGGAAAATTAGTAAGAAGTATTAAGAAAAAATTAGTAATATAATGTTATAGAATTGTTTTCTTTCTGTAAAACTATAAAAATAAATACCAAATAGGCATGCTCGATTAACTGAAATAAAGCCAAGCTACATCTACATCTACATATTTACCCTGCGAGCCGCCTTTCGGCGTTTGGCAGGGGGTGCATGCACCATGACTTTATTTCACTATGCGATTATTTTCGCGAATAGTCCGCGGAAAAAATGAATTTTTAAAACGCTCCGTTCGCGCATCTATTTCTCTGATCTTTCTCGCATAAAGGTTAAGTATAAAATCTTAAGTTTCCGTGTAGTGTAAAGAATAAGAATGCATTTTTATCTCTAATTATTTAATATGGTACGTTATTTGGCACCACAAACTTCCAGCATTTTTAAGTAATAAAACTTAGGATTGGCAAAATATAACCGGGCCTGTCCGGGATTTGAACCCGGGACCTCTCGCACCCTAAGCGAGAATCATACCCCTAGACCAACAGGCCACATATTAGTGCAGCATTGTCTTTTTCTAAAATACCTGAACTTTATTTGAAGAATCTTTACATTTGTTACGGAAATAGCAGATACGACTGTCGTTTCCATCTAAGCGATAAATTTAGTTATCACACATAGAATACGAAAGTAAGTGAAGTCCCATTAGCTCACTGACACGTCGTCAGTTATTGATGAAAAATTGGTTACAATACATTTTATGTAGTAATGCATGAGCCCCTGTGGCCTAATGGATAAGGCATCGGTCTCCTAAACCGGGGATTGGGGGTTCGAGTCCCCCCAGGGGTAAATTTTAGAAGAGTTAAGTGATCGTCTACTGCGCTTAGTTTTTTCATTAATTCTTTAGACATTTTTATTGACATATCAAATAAATTTTTCGAAATATCCTTGTACTGGACGCATAAGAGATTAATCAGATAAAATAATCACTAGAATAAAAATCTAAAAAATAAGGTTATCGCAAAAAATTTAATTGAAAGCGTAAAAATAAGAATGCATTTTTATCTCTCAATTATTTATAAGGTGGGTCATTTGGCTTTCTGCACACATTTAAAGGCATTTTTTAGGCATAGGACTCTGGATCATTAAAAATCAACCGGGCCTGTCCGGGATTTGAACACGGGACCTCTCGCACCCTAAGCGAGAATCATACCCCTAGACCAACAGGCCTCTTGTAATTAGAGGTTAAATTGGATTTTAACATTTATTGAAATCACTATGAGACCACAGCTCTTGAATCTCAGTTGACTTTTTGTCTTAGCCGCAATGAGCGAAGTGAACGGAAACATAAATCCAGAAACGATCTATTCATCTTGATGTCTTCGTTCTCGATTAAGGATAAAGAATATTTATTTTTCTTTAGCAGTACGTCAGACTTACTTAGGTTACTGTTAGTATGAAAAAATGCTTGTGAATAAAGTTGGAATGTGTGAACGGCGTTGGGAAATTAGTAAGAAGTCTTAAGAGGAAATCAGTATTATAATGCTATAGAATTATTTTCCAATTATGCTGCATTATATTGTTTTAAATACAAAGCTTCAGTTCTCTAAATAATTTTAACTGTAAAGGTAATGAGATTACACTAGTTCAGGGCTTGTATCTTACTTCCCTTTTTTGAGACATAGTTTACAATTTGCAACAAGGTAACAAGGGAAAAGCCCAGCATATGAAAAATGGTTACTCTTAATAATGTTCTATTTAGAAGACATATTAGGAATAATCTTTGGCACATGTTAAAAATATGCTGCAAGATCTGTTTTCTCATTGCTACGGGAATTTAGTTTCCCATTTGTTTTGACAACGCTCTATATGGAAGAGAGAGGTTCGTATTGAGCTGAAACTAAACCGTGACTGAATGGATGCAAGCTGGGAATGTAGGAGGTAGGCAGTTGCAAGAGTAAGGTCTTTTCAACAGAAAGATGGGTCTTCAGGGTTTATGGTCAGTAAAGTCGAGGTCATCTTTCTCTCTGGTCATTTAACGACGGAATATTAATGATTTCTCTCGGAAGGTTTAGAGAGAAAAATTCCCTTCTACGTTCCCTGTAACGTGATGAAAAAGTTTGAATATTATCGAACTTCATTTTCATGATAAAATTATAAACAACCCTTTTCCCTATGACGAAGAAAAATAGCTGAGGTTGTAACTGCAAAATCTGTGTGAGAATGAAGTAAATATCAGTGCATATAATAATAACTGAAATCTTATCATTACGTTAACAACGAACAGGAACTTAGAGAAATACAACACCATCTCTTAATTAGACATCTAATGAAGAACTTTTTAGCTAATTATATATTTCTTATTATAAATTCATATTATTTATGTTAAGTATATTATTCTAATTATAGTTAAAAATGAATAATTAATAAGTCGAACGACTGAATACACTTAACAATAAAGACATCTTCCCTTGTTTTCTTATCGGTTCGAATTGGTTTCGTACGCAATATAAACCAATTATGGAGTATTTATAGAACGGGTGTATGTAGTATACGTGGTACTTTGACAAGCACTCAAACAGATTTTATAAACAATAAAAATATAAATATAAAGATTAGTTATTTAATATTATTATATTACAACCAACATCCCATGTGGTCTAGTGGCTAGGATATCTGGCTTTCACCCAGAAGGCCCCGGGTTCGATTCCCGGCATGGGAAATTTTTGCCTTGGTATTTTGTTATATTACGCCTGAATAAATACATCTAAAAACTGCCAAATTTCGGCAATAATTCTCTTTAGTTAGAGAATATCGAAAAAAATGATGATTACGCTTTAATGGATGAATAAGTAATAATTCAAAAACATAACCGTCATTAAAAATTTTACGTGCTATCAGTCGAATAAGATGTAATCATAACTAATAGATACTTTTCTTCAATAAATTCTAAAAAACTGAAAATATTAAAATATAGAGCTTCATTTATTAACAGTACACTCAACCTTAGCATATCGTAACGATCACAAAGGTAAAAAAATCCAAAAAATCCGACGCGAAAGAATACGGATAATTACCACGAGCTCCCATTTTCTTCACCCACATAAATGATAAACTAGCACACCTCGAGTATACATCTTCTCTTCTTTGTTACCCTTCCCTCCGACGCACCCACCCCCTTTCGACCCTCCGACGATTGATGCTTCTCCGAGAGATAAACGTAGCCCTTCCAGACAACGGAGCAATAATAAAGAACAGCCATCACATTACTATCCCCGCTGTTTCTGGAGAAGGAAATGAAACCGGGAAATTCCAACTTAACAAAAGGGAAATATGGGATGGAATGAAACAGCTATAGGCGCGAGACGTATCCTTGGAGACCGAATTTTTCACTCTGACAAAAGAACGCCGAATAAATGCCGATTTTTTTTACAGGGAGAAGTGAGCCTGCCCTCCCCTCAAAATGGATCGTATTAACTCGGTAAAAAGGAGTATCATTGTAAATCTAACGAATCTTCATCTGCATCGATACAACGTGAGTGACGCGTGGTATGTAAACACCGCACAGACTACTTATTGTACATGTTTCTTTCAGGTATTGTTCTTCCAGGGAAAAATGTTTCCGTAAGTAGCAATATCATTGTAATTTTCTTATTCTACACTCACAGTCACATCGGTATAATCGAATGGAAATTGCGTAATTATTTCGATTATGACCTAATTAAAAAGTAATTATTTCAATTTTTCTCGACATAACTGCTTTTATTACATTATTACTCTTCCATGCATCAAGCATTACTGAGACCAATTTTTAAGGATGTACGTTACTATGTGAGGATAATACATTACTGCTATATTATTATTACTGTAAATAATATATAATCTAAGAATCTAAATTTATCCTACTTAGAGATCCAGAACATTGAAAAATAATTTGCATTCGTTAAAATTTTTCTCACTTCTTTGTGTACACCAAAATAATTACAGAAAAATAATTCTCCACCTCCATAATTGACTGGTATTATATTAATTGCCGCCTTATTATTATCTTAAAAGATATTATTCCCATTAAGGATTGTCACTATATGCAAAGCGTTATCAGCTATCGGACATCGAAAGTAAAAATAGAAACAGTAGTTCATTTCATTCATAAAACATTTATAAGATATAATAATACAACTACAACTCACGAATTTATTACCAGAAGAATAAATACATAAAATATTTTAATTGCAAGACTATAAAAAGTAGACATAAAATAAAACTTCAATTCCAATACCTGGTTTTAAAATATCTTAATTTATTTTTAAAGCAGGTAATCAGCCAAAAAGTATCCACCAGATGGAGCACCAAGAAATGGTTGACGCACGAATTGAGGATTTCGGAAGTTCCGTGTCTCATTTACATTTTTTCAATTAAATGATAACGGGCAAAGATTAATAAATCGGCCATTTTCCAATTTACGCTGAGTGCATTAAACAATCGCTTATCTCTCTTACTGTTCCACTCCTTTGTCATCATCCAACAATGAGGTTAGCCTCTCTTTTATAAGGGTGATATTTTCCGAAAAGACGAAGCACTTCATATACTATATTGAAAATCAACTGAAGCCAACATCACAACGACATTGATTACTATCCTTTTGAGAGATTTGAATAACCCGTATTATTTTGCTATTTTTATGAGTTAAAGACGGTAATTAGTCCAAGTATGTTTTGCAGATCACACTCCTCCTGGCGCATATCAATCTCATATTGTTATAGAGTAACAACGGGAACATCTTACACTGTTTAATATCTTCCCGTCTCCTTTATACATATAAATCAAACCTATTATGTAAAACATAAGACCTTCATGTAAAAAATGCAAATATTAAACGGAAATCGAAAATATACGATATAAATTATAAAATAATATTTTACTGTATTAATCCATTAAAAAATTTTACGTAAAAGTTTCAGCAAAAATAAAGTTTAAATCTTTAAACGTTTTATCAAAACTTTAAAGAAAAAAATGGATGTACAATGAAAGAAAAAATAAATAATATTCGTTCACAAAAATATCAGTCATAACATTCATAAATTAGGAGGGAATCAATATATTTATCATGGAATACAATAGATTATTCCAAATTCTCATTTGAAACGAATATAATTAATAACACAAAGCTTATTAAACTCCACGGCAATTCTTCACACGTTGACCTCTATATTCCATACGGTTGCAAATCGCTTTTCCGAACACACATTAAAGGAGATCCGATACCCATTATGACCCTCCCTCACGGATCACGGTTTAATTGTCGCTGAGTGCGTAACTCACGCGTGATTTATTCTTCATACTCTCGCATATAATCTCATTTACGAACTCTCACTGGGATTGTCAGCGTGGAAGGTTTACTGCTGTCCTTTGCGGAATTGCTTCGCCACTACGTTATGGACTGAATGGACCATGAATTCATCCGAGGAAATTATTTCACAACTTAATTTGCTTAGGGAACGAAATTAAAAATGAATGATGAATGAAATTCCTTTGATGTTTAATTTCATTTCGCGCGTATTTCATGCACAACCCTGAGGGGTTTTACTTCGCTTCGGCAAGTGGTTATTCTGAGACGCATGGGTTAAGTTCATCGCACCTTAAAGAGGTTGATCTATTATTACATACCTCAGAAGACAAATGTATGCCTTCAATTGTTACGGAGTTAACTGAAGAATATTTTGTACTCCATTAAATAAAGATTTTGATTAACGCTCGTGAATACATGTTATTAAAAAGAAATATCCATAATCTTTTAGTAATTAATTAAATCACTTATCATTATTCGAATTTTTTATTGAATTTCAATCGAGTACACCTATTACTAAGAACTGTTATTTTCACTCTCATTTCAGTCCAACTGTAACTATATGTAAAATAAAAATGTGGGTTCGTAAAGTATTTTCTTCTTTCGATAAGTACAGCTTTAAGAATAGGTCTCTGAAGTCAATAGTAACAAAGTTATTGATAATTACAAACTGTTAAATAACGAAAATTAATTTTTAAAGAATATCAGCTAACCCTTAAACTTCAACATAAATTTATATATTTATATTGATAAAGAGAGCACTATAAGAAGCACTATTTAAAATATAAACTTTCTTCGAAAAATCAATCCATTAAAATTTCAACTCATTCCTCAGAATCCTTAACACTATATAAACTATGGAATTTTAATTATTGGATTTGAAACCAAAAAGCCTTTAAATTTTAGATAAAATTATTTTAAGTCGGTAAGTATGGCAAGCCTGAAAGTGGGAGTGCCTCCATCCGTGTCCCCTCCCCTTTCCCAGTAGACAGGATGAAGGAAATTATGGATCCAATTGAAAGGCCACAATCAAAATAAACTTCGATTCCACTCTCATCTGATACTCCAACAAGGCTTGTCGAATTCGTCCGGAACAAAATTCAGTATTCCACGCCAAAGAAAATTCGATGGGGAGAATTTCATCTCCACGACATTTCACTCATTCTGTCCCATTTCTTTTTGGAATAAATAAAGTCAAAATGAGTACTGGTTGAATATTCCTCAAAAGGATTTTTTTACAGTCAAGGATGACTCAGGATTTGAATCTTACCGGACCTTCGGTTTACAGATACGGTGTTCTTAAAGATAATGGAGTTTATCTCGATATTAAAGAATATATTCTGCATGTAAATAAAACACGTACATATAAAGGTGAGGGCAATTCTTTCAAAATGATATTGAATTATTATCTTAAGGAAAGCGAAAAGAAAAAGAAGTACTTCGAAATATATTTTTCATGAATTATTTTTATCGAGAGTTTTACATTTACGAATATAGCACGAAAGAGACAACCAATTACCAAAGACCTAAAATGAGAACGACTTGAATAAATGATTCCAAAATGTTTTCTCTTCTAAAATATATTCACATAATGCTTGCCTATTTGACATTTTTTGAAATTAGATCTGAAGATATTGAACTTATAATAGCAAAGACATAAATGTGTTGATTACATATACTTGTATCTCATGAAAACATATGTAAGCAGTACTACAAGTAAATAATTCTATCATTTCACCCTTAATTAAGAAGAAAGTCAAAATAACAAACAATTATACATACAATTCATCCCTTACCCATCCTTATGTGTACACCAATTTATCATCTATGACATCCGAACTCTCATCATCTTTTGCTGTATCATATGCATTGAACCTTAACCTGTGATAACAGAATGCTTCGCTGATGGAAGCAACCGCAAATTATCTCATTCTATATCTTGCCTAGTCACCTCATTCCCACCCAACGATTTTGGCTGCTAGGGACAGGTTGTGTGGGGTGGAAACCTACCTCTGCAATGCATCATGGGTAGACTGCTTAACCCTCAACTTAGAAGAGGAATCCAATTCAAAACTCGATGGGTAAAAAATTAAAGCGATATATTTTTGAATCACCTTTGAATGATGTTAAGGAATGAATATATTCTTCTGCAGTTGGTACCTCCGAGATAGAGAAAAAATCACCTTTGAATGATGCTACGGAATGAATATATTCTTTGGCAGTTGCTACCACTGTCTACGAGATAAAGAAAAAAGTATGACAAAAGAGAGGAAAAATTCGTGCGTCAACTGTTCGGGAAGAAAGTCATTTGGAATGAAAAAGGAAATGGGAGATGTAGAAAATAAGGGATATGAGATTTGGGTGGGAATTGGATGCAGGTCAAAGGAGGATCGACGGCATTGCGACAATTTCCAATTGGCTGCGGACACTGCGGGGGGTTTCCCTAAGCGGCAATTGGCCCAGAAGAGGGAAATGGGGAAGGGTTCTGAAGAGAGGGGGTGATGAGCAGACGTCGTGAGAAGAATCCGAATGGAGAAGTTGTGTCTCTTGCGAGCTTCTGGTTCTCCTTTCATTCCATAACACAAAGATAGGAACTCCACTTTTTCAGTGATACTTTCCGAATAACCGCGCAAAGTTAAATCATGCTTCTGACACTGCAAATAAACCTTCTATAAAAACAAAATATCACACCGAATATCTATAACTTTTCTTATGTTGCTAAACTAATAGTCAAATAATTCCGCTTACAGAAAATAAACAGTCAAAAAGAGTTGTCATGGTAACTGCGACCTAATTGAATGAAAGCAAAGAAAACTTCTTGGTTTTACAAATATGAAAATGTATTAGTTTTTTCCCTGATATTATACCATGTTATCCATAAAATAATTTGAAAATAGAAGTATATGGAAAAGAGATTATATAACTAATGTATGGAGAATATATTTAGGTATTTACATGAATTAAATTAAACTGCGAAAAATAAGCAAAATATGAATGCCTGCTCTGTCAAATATAAAGACACATTTAACATGCATTAATATCACACCAAATTTCTTATTAATTAAAATTCAAAATACGCATGTACAATTTTACGCCTGTGAGTATATATTATATATACACATATATATACATCAGTATTAGCGTTGAATTTAACAATAAAAATAAAACATCATTACTGGTGAAATTAGAACTAAAAAATCTAATGTGATATAAAATCCTTTTTGCCTACAAAGACAGAATATTCCTCAACAACTATTAATATATCTATGAATTTTCAATAATAGGAACTAGACTCATTTGATTGCAGACATAATTCTAACGAGCATAGCTACAACTGCGCATCAACTGATAGGCGCCTGTAAGTCCGTGGGAGTGGCATAACCTTATTCTGCAAGAACGCCGCATCCACTGAGCCCTACAACCACTTGCAATCAAGTCCCACCCATCTCATTCATCGTCATTCACGAACATCCATATAAACGACTCTTTCCTGTATCCAGAGCGAACCTTCCCACGCAGTTCATGGACCCATATACTGCTTATGAGATACTTTTGCGAACATGCACCATTCGTTCAATCATTCCAAAATCTTCCTCAAAGCATTTCCTAAATTACTCCGCACAACGTACAAGATTGGAACCAACATTACCACATCAAAAATAGCTCTACTTTATCAAAACTGCCTAAAATAATTATCACCTTAAATATTGATATTTAACTACAGTATCAAGTAAAATTATGACTAAAATTTAAATCATTTATACAGAATATATAACACTGAGAAAACACTTATAATGGTTGTATTTGATACACAAGGCGAACTGAGATTTTATAATGCACATTCAGTTAAGAAAAACATTTTAATTTCACCTTTTTCAAAATTATGATTTAGGAATATTTTAAATATTATATCAGAGAAATTGAAGAATAAATACCTTGAGATAAAGGAATAGTATCAAAAAGATATTTCATGGAGAAGAGGGCTTATACTTAAATTAAACCAGTTGCTGGTCCATAGGAAAATAATTTGAATATAAATTTATGTATAAATAAGGTTTTACTTACTTCATTGAATATGCATACATTAGGTTCAAAATATCTAACTAATAATTTTTGTTCTATGCAATAAAAAATTTTCCCATACCGGGAATCGAACCCGGGCCTTCTGGGTGAAAGCCAGATATCCTAGCCACTAGACCATATGGGACACATGCAATGCAGTGCAAAAAATTACAAATTCAAATATATAATTTGCATAATTTTATACATTGTAGAGTGCTGGAGCTTCCAGAGCTTTATAATTATTGTTACTACATAAAAGTTTTCTTGTTGGGTGGCATTCTATAACAAATTTCAACTAACTGTGAAAACACTTAAGAGAGATAGGCTCCAAACCTTGTGAAACAATGAAATGATGAGAAAATTAAAAACACAAAAATTTGTACCCATATAATTATATAACGTAAAAGCGAATCTATAAATTAATTACAAATATAAAGTAGAAGGCACATTATTACTGTGAAAGGAATCCGAGAAGGTGGAATGGCAATAAGTCAAAAAAAATAGAGCATGAGATACACTCAAAATAACATTAACATTCACATTGCAATTAAGATTTATAAAAATATATCCTTGTGGTAATTCAGTAACCATATTTCATTAATTATATTACAATATACTTAACATAGCCGACACAAACATACTTATTGGGCAATTGCACTTAGGAACTCAAATTAACAAAAAGATACACAAATATAAAAATCCTAAGAGATTAATATCTCCTCCGCCGGGTCTGCACGAGAACTTAGCTTATTCCTATACTCTTACAATGAAAACATTTAATGTTAAAGAATTAGTTAACATAAGAATTAATAAAAAATGGAAAACAGTATAAAATGCACTTACATGTACTTATGTTCAGAAATATAAAACAAGTTAGAACAAATAAACATAGAATTTACATAAACAGAATACTAAGTAACTTATAAATTAACAAATTAATCCTATGAATAGGTAGGAAATACATAAAAGATGAAGTAATAAATAAAACGGCTTCATGAAGAATTCATATCACACCCCAATTGGCAATTAAACCCATTTTACGCCTCTAAACTTCCCTCGGTGAATACTTAGGTTCTCTTGTTAATATTACAAAATAATTGAGCTATTAACTCACCAACAGCGATCACCAGCCACGAAAATCTCTTCTGAATGCACCCGAATCAACACAAACCCTAACCCAGACCGCCACAAACAAACAAACCGACGCCATAAAAAACGAACTAGGATAATGAGAAAACAAAAGATAGCGCCCGAGCGCGTAGTGAACGCGTACCCTCCCTGCGGGCACAGCTACTGAATCTCTCACCGTCCGTTGGAGAAATTGAATAAGCCCCTTAAAAGAAACGCCGTGTCTGAGGCGTTAATTGAGGAATCCTAAAAGTTATCCCGAGGCTGAAAAGGATTTAATCATTGGGAAAACTCCTCGAGAGAAAAACTTGGAAAGAGACGTTCGTTTCAATTAGAGAGGGCGGACGGTTTTGCTGAATTGGAGGCGGGATGGAAGCTCTTGGACTTTGAGAACTAATTTCGAGGTAAGAATCATAGGCCACAAGAGGGCCTGAGGTAAAATGCGGTTATTTATGTGCTGATATGAGTCTCAGGTAAAAGATTCGGCGCAAATTTTCCCCGGGCTGTTCCGAAAGAGGGCGGTAGGATAAAGCCTTAATGGCCTCTTAAAGTAAAACAAACGGTCACGAGGGAGGTTCAGTAAATCACGGAGTGCATCCCTCCCGAGATTTCGCTCGAGGATGGAAAAAATATCGGAAAAGGTTCGTAAAAAAGAGTCGATATGTATTAGGCATAAGAGCTCCCGTTTTTCCCCAGGCGTAATTGCTAACTGTTTCCTTTTGTTTGGGCCCGCTGACCGCCATATATCCTCAAATAGTTCGACTGGTGTTAATGACGGGGTATCTTAAGGTGCCTAAGGCGCCTCGTGAAATATGTCTTCTTGTTTATTTTCCGCAATTCTTCGACCCTCTCGAGGAAGTTTGAAAACTAAGGGGTACTCTAATATGACACGGGGAGGAGTTACGGGTGTTGATTCAACGATCTTTTAAGTAAACCTTCCCGCAAATTGTGGTGATTTAGAGCCTTAATTAAAACGCTGTTGATCGGATAATTTAGGGGTATATTTCCTAATTAAAGGTTGTTGGGAATACGTACTGCTCGTATACTTTATATATTAATTTATATGTATCAGCAATATTCATACGAGAAGCAACCTACCTCAATACATCAATCACAACTAATTGTTTACTTGCATGTGGTAAATAACAATGTATAACTAGAGGCTCGTTTTCAGTTTATCATCAATAAATATTCGAGTAAAAAAGTAGGTACAATCACGTTGTACAGATTAAAATTAGCATCATATATATAAAGTAGAAGGCAAAGTTAAATGGAGGTAAATTTATGATTGGAGGAACACAGGTTGGGAATATTACACTACCTGACATTTCGTAGCAAAGAAACGACTTTATGAATAAAATGAAACGGGACGCAAATGACTGAAAATCGTAAAGTGGTAAGCATGACTAAGCATGTGTTCAAACTCATGAGCGTACGAAGTACTTGACAATGAGAATATGCCGAGTTAAGATTCATTTGACGTAGTAATGCAGGGCATCTTGTCAAGAATTTTCCCCTATTATAATTGTAATGATAAACGTGTTTCAAAGTCACAACAAGGTTTGCTTCATTCATAATACATAACTCGTCTGTTTGTAAACTAATGTGTTTCATGCATCTTAATCTTTTACACTTAGCCGTATAGACTTATAATATATTCTAGGAAGTGAATTTATAATCTTCATAAATGAATAAATTTACAATGTTCGTAAAATACCATAGCATTTAACGGAGTATAAAAGGTATAAAATAGCGGATGAATATTTTGAAGTTCTATGTAATTTCATTGAATACCGAGGTCATTCAATGGATATTTGCAATGGAAATTACAGCAATTGAAAGCCATTAAGAGACTTAATATAGGCTCTCAGTAGTGGAGCAAAAGCTGTAGATATCATGCAACTAAGTTCCATCTATGGACATGAATCTTGCTTCCATGCGTATGGACCAGTGATAAAGTTAATCATTTTAATAGAAGTGAAAAATATCCTGGAATTAATGTCTCCCATGAAACCACCATCACAGACATTCTTCAAGTAACAGAGCAGGTGATTAAAAAGTTCATATCTACTACTATCAAATTTATAAGCAAATAGATTTATAAAAAACAGGTATTTATCATAAGTATATTCGTCCATATTCTTTTTATATAGAAATATATGATGGAATTGGTAAATTATTTTGGGAATATTTTGTAATCTTAGATTCGATGCGTTTCAGCTTAAAGTCATTTTTGTATGATATTGTCGTAGTTTATCTTTACATTGTCAAAAATGGACAGATTTCTTTTATTTGGAAAGTTTGATGACATGAATCTACGAACTTTATCTCGAACATCATGATTTCTGGTTTGGATAACAGCCAATTTCGTACTTAAAGATCTTCATCTGAAGATGCCATTTAGTTGCCAGGATCTAATTGATGGGTAATAATCGATAGATTTAGAAATAGAAAAACTGAATCCCATTATCATATCGCATCACACCTGGATCTGAACGTAAAGATTAATTCACCGAGAGAACAAATTCCAAGAAGGAAGACTCCATTTAATGATTACCCTGATTATGTATTCCTCCATGGAGAAATGATTCCATTTATTCCCCACTGGAATGAAAAAAAGAAATCTCCTCCCTATGAAAAAAACTCGAAACATATTTATATTAGTGTTTGGAATAGCTTCCGAATTCCGCTATCCATCACGTAGACTGTGGTAACGCGTTCTGGGAAAGCCAATCAGTTTACGGGGTCTGTTAAAGAGGGAAGGCGGCTTCCCATTACTCTCCAATCCAGCGGCAATGGGCCGCCATACGAAGCCCGGAATTATTCAATTAAGTGGGCGTGATGGGAAGCCCCCGCCGAAGCCCATCTCTTCTCCCGGAGGCGTAACGCCCCCTTATGCAACTGCAGGGAAACAACGAAAGCCTTTTTCCACGAAAGCTGTCATAATAAATAGGGAATATCCCTAAAACGAGGTAAAGAGAAGTGCCTTGGATTCTGGTGAGTGGTCAGAGGATTTTTTGTGATGTTTTATTAAATTGTCAAATCATGAACAGTTCCTATTTCCTATTACCTTCCAACGGAATTTCTATTAAGTAGGGCTCTCTTAAACACGTTTGATATTATGATCATTTCCGTATTATTAGCAAAATCCTTCTATAAATATTGTGCTTATAGTATTTAAGAATTTTTCTGATACTTACTTATCCAAAACTAGTTTTATTTCTATTGCCAATTCTATATAAGAAGGAACGAGCTTTAAAAAATTATCATCTTATGGTAAACATTCTTCAATTTTTTTTATAAATACGTATTTATAATTCCTTAAAAATCTTTTGAAAACAACCTTTGTGTATAATTTCGACAGGTTATGTCTTATGGAGTATATTTTGAAGAAAATCTCTGTTGCTGTTATATTTATTAGGGAGTTTAGTATTGAATAAGTAAATTAGACTTCCAAAATAGAGTAACACCTAATGACTTATCGTAAATTATGAACTTGACCGACAATATACTAATGAGTATTTACACGTAAAAATTCCAACTTAGGTCCTTTATGCCTTGCATAGTCATTAAAATGCTAATGTTATTTCAAGAAATAAGCATGCCGACTGTTTATGAAGTAGCAATTGAGAAGGCGAAGGAACTAAAAAATTAGAATTTGCCCTTAATAAAAATAATCAAAAACATATTCACGGAGAGGTTTCATTAAAAGATGTAAAATCGCAAGTTTACGGAAGATATTATTGGCATTTACTTCATGTTGGTACACAAATATCATCAGGATAGGACATTTCATAGTGGAGCTATTTAATATATGATGAAGCATTAATTCCGTTTACATCGAATCATAACATTGAAATACCAAGGGACATGAACGGGACATCTTGATACTCTGAGATCAGCAGCGTTTCCCAACATCCCTCAAGTTGGCATCGTCTGCTGATTGAAGAAGCCCAGCTGCGTTCGCTTAGACTACATCTCTGGAACGTCTTCATTCAAAATCAGCGCTCTGATTCGTCCCGGAATTAATTCGCGCGATTGAGTGCCTCGGGGGTTAAATCGAGCACTCTCGGGTCGCAAAACACATGGCCAATTACCTCCGGAGGGAGGCGCTGTAATCGCACAGTCACACTGTGATGGCGCACAATGAAGCACCTGCCTCATCGGGGGCATGTCGAAGGAGAGGCGTAATGAGAATAGCGACCTTCAACCCGAGAATTCGAGTGACGACATCCATGCGATACCCGTTGAGATGCTGCACTGAAATCGTTAAAAGCGGGCGTTGAAGTCTCCTCGCTTTGGGGTAATGTCTATGTACGATTCGTAAATACCCTCCGAGTCACCTTTCGGTGTGTGGCAGGGGAAATGATTTTATTATCTATCGCGTTTTATCCTTTTCCGGGGTTATACATAGTGACCATACTGCATTTCTGCTAACCTGTTTAGGTATATAAAATTTTGAATCCATATCTCATCTCTTGATCTATCTGTAGTGGGATCTATCTACATGGACCTATCTACATGGGAAACTTTTATGGAAATTAAGATTATTTGTCGGTTCTACACACTATACAGCTCCATTTGTTTTATGACGAAGGAGGTATTTTTAGCTGACCATTGCATTCTATTATCATTTACAATGATGCAAAAATAATGAAATTTATGGCGATATATAAAAAAACAAATGTGAAACCAGAGTGGTTATAAAATGATAAACAAATCTAGATTGCAAAAAATATAAAGGTGCGTAAAAAAAAACAAAGAAAAATATCTCTAGTTTTGAGAGAAGATATTCTTATAAAAATTATTGTTCCATGCCATCTCCGAGTTTTTTTTGTAACACTCAAACTAGTGCTTTTGATCTGTACTAAACTTACTAGGAAATTATTTTCAAGATTTTTGGATTCGTGGAGTTAGAACTTTCATTATCACTAATGTATATTCATGTGTATATTTTTGTGAGCCAAAAAAATTAAATACATCTTACAAACGCTAACTATCCTTTAAGCCTTATACATCTGAATCATCCGTTGAGAAGAGGAAATATTTGAATTCTTAAAATTTATTACAGTTCATCAATAAATCTAATACCTTATCACAGAAACCATACACATGAAAATAGCATACAATGATCTCCTACTCATAGACGTAGATAAATAATTCAAAATATTCATAACAACCAACAGAAGTTGAGGTTGTAGATTGATATAAATAGGTGTTAATAGTTCAACTTACGATTTACTGCTCGAATACCTAAGAAAATTTATTAAAAATAGGTAAAAAGAAGTCAAATCCTTTCAGATCTCTCGCGGTGAAGCAATCCTCAACACATTCAATTAGACAATTACCAAGAGAGAAGCAATTCATTCTTCTTCAAACAGCTCATGACTAGGTCCATAAATCTCTCGAATGAATTCCGAAAACTACATTTGTCTCGTTCGTCTTTGCTAACGCGAGGAATATTAATTCTCCCGCGATAAACTTATGATGAAATCGGCTGCGGAAAATAAAAATCCACGGAAAATTCCTTTGTTCATTAACGCCGAGGTATTTCTCGTGATTGCCCAGCGTTGTTATCAATCAAGACATTTTTACAGCCATTATATTCGAGTTTCGTTATTTCTGGAGACGTAAAGTCATATCCCCATCTTGTCGGCACTGCTAAGTCTGGAAACCACGGACAAAACGGCCTTGTTCTGGTCATAGAGGGTGATTTATCGTGCCGTCTCTCACTACCTAGCGTGATTTTAATAGCAATGAATCAAGCGTATATCGACGATTGTGACAGAGGGAAATTGATTTTACGGAGCCAAGACTTCCTTTCCATTTTAGAATTCAAAGCTTGGAGATTTAACGCGACGGCCGTCCCTTCATTTGACTAGCACGCAAATGCTCTCTCAGGGAACTCTTTAACATGCGAGGGAAATTCCATTTTCTAGTTATAGTCCAACCGGAGTGGATGATTGACAGTTTTGTATCTACCAGAATGTTTCCCATCCATCCTCCTCATCGTTCCGTCTAACCAGTCCACTAAAATGACCATATCCCTTCATTTCCTAAACTGCTTTAGCTTTAAGAGCGGGAAAAAGTTTTAACGTTGTGAGTGGGACGTATGGAAATAACGGGTGCTATTATGAATACGATTTTAGGATGAATTTTGACCTTCACATTAATATGGACTCATATAGCATTTTCACCGTTAAATGTGAGCAGCAGTGATATTACCATAAATATAAGTAATGTGTTGGACTAATAATTGCCTATCTGACTAATATCGAATAGTATATTGGGAAGATGCCAATGAATTTTGATTTTGATTGATTGACCCGGAGTGGCCAAAAATTAAAATTGTAGGGCCTGTCCGGGATTTGAACCCGGGACCTCTCACACCCTAAGCGAGAATCACACCCCTAGACCAACAGGCCGTTGTGTTTTATACGTTTTCTCTTTCCAGAATTCCGGAAGAATGCTTGGTGCCAATTTTGATTCACCACGCAATCGAGTCTCCCGTGGGAGTAAGAAACTACGATTCGTCGAACTCTCTCGTGCGCTTTGGTATATGTACCGGTCAAAGGTAGGGAACTTTATACAGCTGAAAAATAATAGAATTTAAACTTTTTATTATTACTATCTATTTCAATGTATTTCTTCGATTGATATCGGTAAAAGGCAAGCCCCTGTGGCCTAATGGATAAGGCATCGGTCTCCTAAACCGGGGATTGGGGGTTCGAGTCCCCCCAGGGGTAGCATTTTATTTCACAATATAATTATCATTTTCCAAAAATTCTGCATTTTTTACAGAAATGATCGTTTCATAAATGTTTTTGTAACGAATACTTAAATGGGCAAGGAGTTGAGTTGAATAAGAATTTTGAATTAGAGATTAATTTTATAGTCTGTCTTGACACTAAATTCTCCCAAGTTGAAATTCATACTTCATCGTATATTGCTTCATGTTAGTGATAAAGAAAGTAATATTATTTATCCTATAAGTTAAGAAGACATTAAATATTAAATTAATAAAATATGTAGGATATCATTTTGATAAGTATCAGTATTTGTGTGCCCTAAGTCTCATTTACACTTTACTTCCTAATGATTTGCAGTAACGAGAAGATAATCAAGTAATTTAGAGCTGATATTTAAATACAAAAAAACTGGAAATCATACTTATCAGCTTGATTTTACTCCGTGAGAAGTTAACATTACAATATTAGTCAAATCAATTCTACATTCATTAAATTAGAGATTCTTTGAACTAGACACACACCTCTATCTGGAAGCTCTAATTTCAATTATTTTAGACCTCGCACACCAATTATACTTGAGTAGTACTGTGGGTATTCAAATCTCCAGCAATATCATAGGTTTCACGAGCTATTAAGTTAATTGCCTAATACACCCCAAAACCCTATACTCTCTGCATATGAGAGATCTCATCCCAGGAGTGCGCTACTGATATACACCGCTGATTCCATAAGATGGACGGGATTGGGCGCCTCTCACAGAGGGGTCGAATTTTCTCACGTCCCCCGGTAGCAACGACCGCAGGGCGCCGTGGTTCTGTTAGGCACGGTAGTTAGCCGCGACTTTTTGGATGGTTTCGTGTTTCCTTCAGCCACCACAAGAAGCCCCAACGGATGAGAGGAAATGAAAACGGACGGGCTGAAGCCATCCCTCTGCCTCGTGGAAATTAAAACAAACGGACCATTAAAGATGAATTAAAGTTCGTTACGAAAAGGTCGAGGCGTGAATTAATCTCCCGCTTGCATTAAAACCATGATTCACCAATTATTCGAGGGTCGTGATTTAATCTTTCGTAGTTGATGGATACAAATACCATCGCATGCACGCCGAACCGTCCGGGAGTTGATCCTTTACGTGCTGCGGGGTATCCATTATATATATTTTTTAAATGATAAAAAATGTCTTGTTTCGAAGAAGCGTTGCGTAACTCGGGAATTTATTTCTCTCGTTCCGAAGTTGGGAAGAGTTGCGGACTCGGACTGCTAATTAAAAAATGATTTTACCAGCTTCGATTTATGTCTTCTAAGATGTTTCTTCTTTTTTTATTCCGGATGCCTCAGAGAGCTAAGAGGCCGAGATTTGTGGAACGAGACAAAGTTTTACAGTCTTCGGAAGTTACGACGGAGGTAAAGCAATTATAAAGTTTCCCTCGCCGACCTGCAGAAGGGCAGAGATTTTCATTCCCCATGGAAGTTACAACGGCTGCGAACTACAACTTAGAGCTGCGGTTGTCTCCTTTTTATTTATTTTATTTTTTTATTCGTAGCTGCTAATTAGAGGAAGTTCACCGCATGGGTTGTCGAGGAAAATATTTAGCTGGTGATATAAAGAATACCCTCCATAGAATCCTTTCCGGTTTCATAGTAGGTTCCCTTCAGCTACTTTTCGCGGGATATAGATCTATTCTCTTTTTTTATTATTCTATTGTCCTACGATACGTTCACATTGAATTAAATCTTAAAAATAACGAATAATACTGAACCTTTTCGGATAATAATACTCAAACAGAGAGGCAGTATTTAGCAATTATCTTAATATCTATTATCATTAAAAATTAGTATTTATTTCTTATCTCATACAATCATCTTTAAAACCGTAGGTTTAATTTCTCTGAGACAAAAGGTGCTTATACTAGAAGGATAGAAAAATAATTGATCCACTATTTACATTATAGTACGTAAAGTACATCTTGAAACATTGTATAGATATAGGACTCAAAGCATAAAAGATTGTATTATCACAATTATTCCGAAACTTCAAGCAATTTCTAAAAATTCTTACTTTATACTTATTTGTATATCCTCTATTAATAATTAAACGCAAATCCTTTAAAAACTTTAAAAGAAAACGTTCATGAATTCTATATACAGGAGCGTTGAAGCATGTAAGCTCTAAATATTCCATTATGAATCTCTAATTTGCTAAAACCGCGTTCATCACTCGTACTCGCAAATCGCGTCTTAGATGGCTCTCATTACATTGTCTCAACTTTTAAGAATTCCCATGCGTAGATGCATCCTCGGAGGATTAAAACCATTCCTTTAAGACGACTCGTATCAACAGACACGGGGTATAATTCAATCTTAATGCATCGACTGCACCGGGATTACGGACCGAAAGAAGAAAATAACAAATGAACTCCGATCCCCGCTACCTACGCGTAATTACGCATTCCTCGTGAACAATCCTCCAATGCCGGTCCATCCGTCAACTTCATCTCCATCACCGCGAGTAATCGCTCTACGCCTCCTTCGAGGCGAATTAAGAAAAAAGCCGAAAAAAAAGACTATCGGGAGCCGCAAACGCGAAGCGTATACAAACACGCATTCGACACATAAAAGGAAGCGACGAAATCATTTCGATCGTGAGGAGAGGTTTTTAAGAATTCCTGCGCGACGCATTTTTTTCACCTCGTTATGAAAAAATGAGATGCGTGCGTTTGGGGTCCTTCCACACGCCAACGAAAGGAATTCTCTCGGACACCCGCGGAGTGATCCCAGCCGAGCACGGCGTCGGAGATAAATTTCGGACTGATGGCCATATTTCACTGGTGAAATTTCTCAATGAGTCGTGGGCCGGATGGGTCCAAGAACAAAATCTCGCCTCCTTCTACCAGATGAAGAGGGAGATGATATCTTCCACACACACCTAGGCGTCTTATCGGAATCAGAAGGGGAACGGGTTGCGAAAGGGGTTGAAGATAAAACTCGATGGTGAACCAGATTCGGTCGCGAAAATTTTACTTTCCTTTCTTGGAGCTTCTTCTACTCCTTTTGGTTTTGAAGGAAAGTGGTTAGACTTTATGCTCTATCTCGAGGATTAGTTACCTGCCTTTTTATTCATCACTTTGAATATTTTTCTTCGCATATTCTATCCTTATATTTCCTCTTTCTTGGTATTGTATTTGTGTTACTTTACGGTAGTATTGGGAGGCAATAAATTTTAAACAAGCTCCCGTTTAATAAGTATGTTTTAACCGTTAAATTAATTAAAATAAAATTAGAGGCTAAGCGTCAACACAGCCACATTGATTTAATTTTTCATTAACGAACTTAAGTTCCAGTGATAAATTTATTTATTTATTATTAAAATTTTCTGTTGCTTAAACTTGATGACAATGACGAAGAGAAATTAAAATATTTTCCTATTAAAGTTAAGCAAATGTTTAGTAATTCTTACGTTGATGTAGATTAGATGTAATGACAATGAAGCCAATCAGACGATTTAAGAGCTAACGTTAAATTTTAAGTTTTAAAAAGGTAAATTCAAAAATAATTTTACTAGAATAGACATATAGCATATTCCCTTCTCAATTTCAAAGTTTGTAATATTGATCCTTTATCAAGAATGAATTATTATTAATCCAAATCCAATCATAATTATATTCGCCAACCCTATTATAGTACCTCTTCTCAAACCGCCTCCTGAGAAATTTGAATCATCGAGACAACGTTCAAATTTCTTAAGGATCGTCTCCGAAAAACGTAGAGAACCTTATTTCCGCCTTCTGAGAGTCTGAAGGGACCCAAGACCCTCAATTACTGTGAAGGGGAGGTTACCATAAATATAAAAATAGAGGGGTCCAGGAACGGCGCTGTGCGGTACAACATAGTTATGCGAGGCATTATTGGGAGCAGGCGATTGTCGAGAGAAAGTTATGCGATATGCGTGACGGTTTAAATAGATAGAAATGAGACCGATAAATCGGAGGGATGGAATCAGATTTATTGCAGTATTTTCGACGCAAATCTTTTTAATCAACTGTTTAAGAATAATGAATTCCATATCTCATCTCTAGAGCTCTCCACGGCTTCCTTTCCGAACGAGATGATTTCGATCTATCGATGGCTCGCATTATGCTTCTTAATTATATCGCCGCATTCGGTAGCAGAAGCTCCTCCGTTGCTCCGCTACTATTACTCATATGGGGAGATCCTTGTTAATCCAGCGCAAAAAGACAGGTATTGAGGCACGTATTTCTCGGGAAAATTTTTCTCTAGAAAAATAAAATGTCTTCAATCAACCATAATGATACATTCCAGATATGATTCATGATGAATAATGTCTCGAGGCCAATTATATTTTCTTCATATTAATCCCTATCAAATTTATTGCGAAATATTTTAGAAAAATACCCATTTACTTTTCACTTGATTTGCAGCTTTCATTTGCACATATTTGGTTATTATATATATTTATCTTATTAATGGATCATATTGGAAAATCTAATTTGGTAGGAATACTGAAATAATAAAAGCTATACAAAATGAAATTATCCCATATTAGTAATTGTTACGAAGACTGGGGATCTATGAGCCTGATAAAATGGAGATGATTTATTTAAACTTAATATTTAATCGTTTCCAGCTTTGGTTCAAGTAATTATACCTTAGGTCTTCTTCACCACTATAACATTTGGCGGTAGCTGATGTAAGAGTAATTTAGCATTTGAATTGTTCAATTTTTATCCTAATACGTTAAAATGCAAGCCAAAGCTCGCTTAGTAAGGTAGTTCACTTATAGACTTGTCTCTCCTCTAAGTCAGTGAATTAAAGGACAGGTACCTATACTTCTTGCTTTGAAAGGTTCATTCCTTCCATTCCTTTCTTGCAATTCTTGAAAGCTAAAGGTATATCGTACAAGATTTCAAACATAATTTAGCCTGAATATGTTACCGAAATTTAATTACAAATCTTACATTCATCAGAGTATTACATCCGAGCCAGTTATGCTGAAAAATATATACAAATCACACTCATATAATATACTTTAAATAAATACTCTAATTCTAAAGGTAATTTGCATATATGAGCTCATACAAGGCATTCCTCATCTTTCGGTGAAAGAAATTTATCCATCACACTCAAAATTCGGCTTGTTCATCTCAATTAGCCCAGTACCAGAAACTCTAAATAATAATACCCATTACAATCCACACTCTTATCTTAAGATCGGGGCGCATGCCGCTATAATGGGAAAAAGGGTTAAAAAGAATGTTAGGGAACCCCTCACGAATCAAATTGGAATAATGTCCCCAGACCTTAAGAGAATCCAATATACAACAGCCATGAATAACATTGGAGAGAGACAGACAGGGATCCCCGTGGATTCACCTCCAAAATTCCAGCCCTCCGTGATAATTAGACTCCATATATCCACTCTTCTTGTCCACGGAGGATATCCACATATTTCCCCCTATCTTTCGTGTGTGCGAAGAAAAGGTCATTACAATTCATTCCATACCTTATACTTCTTCCAACTCATTTCCTTACCTAAACGCCATTTATTCTTGGGAACTCGGCTAAAGGTTAACAAGTGAGGAATTGCTTATATGGAACAGAAAAAGTTACCGATTCGACGTGCTCGGAAATACTGATGTACCCCATGGTTCTACAGAGTTTCGGTCCAAGAATTCAGAAGACCATACCATAAGGGATAGGATCACAAACTGTTGGTTAACCTATAGCTTTTTATAAGGAACATTCCTATCTTCCAAAAGATATTTCGAAAGGTTTATTTCTCTGAAGTATTACATTAATAATTCAATCATCCTGATTTTTAAAAAATAAAAAAAAAATATTTTTTCAATTCAATTCTATATTTTTCTAATATCAATACACTAATCAGAGAATCTCAGTGATTTGTTTTTCAAGCTCTTGAGATTATGCAAGTCTTTCAGAGAATACTGAATCTCCCTATTCTAGTTCAACTTTACAGTTAACGATTTTATTTTATCATCAAACTTCGACTCCTACACTCCTCAATTATAATAAATAAATAATATAATTAATTAAAATTTCCTTAAATTTGAGTTAATTTCAACATTTGATATTCATAGATAAAAATTATATCCTATATTTGATGCTTTATCAAACATGTGAGGCGATTGAGCCCACAAAATACACCAATTTACTTACTTACTTACTGGTTAATAATTTATATTCATGAATTATTTAGAAACTAAAAACCCAATTTCATCCGCAAAAATCGAAGGCAAATTTCGTTATTTTATATATTATGACTCGTACGATATCTCAGATAATTAGGAGAGGATTATGGAGTAAAAATCAAAAATAATAACTACGAATGCAAAAACCAAGTCAAGCAGTGAGAAATCAAACTAATTCGGACCCAAACCATTAAGCGTTAGAAAAAGCTTATATGCTAAAAGACTCGTCACCCAGATTCATAACCTTATAGTCATTAATTCTAGTTCACATACCCTATCATCGATTCATTCAATTCAACAAAAGGCTTTATGCTTAGCAGTTATATTTGTCACGACAAACATGTTTCCTAGAGATACATTAAAGTTCGCCTCCATTGTACCATCTTAGAGAAAAACAGTCGTGTATAGGGTTAGAAGGGGATGGGACAGTGGAAAGGGAAGAATAAGGAATAGGAAGAAAGATTTCAGAGGTAGAAGTTTGAAGGTTTGATGGGAAGAAACACCTGCCCAGCACACGGACTCTCATTCAACGAAATCCACTTTCCTCCGCCTTCATTTTTTATCCTTTTATTTACCATCCTACGTCTTTCCCTCCCCTGCATCACCTTTATCTCTCCCACCCCTCGATCCACTGCCAACAAAAAGAAAACCTCTTTCTGGAGACCCATTCGTCATGTTTTTGGGCGATTCCATTCCTAACTCATATGTATTAGCTCTGTTCTATAACACCACAGACGGCAGTGATGTTAGATTGTATCCCGAGATAAAGAAACCAACATACGTCTTAGAATGGCCGTGGTTAATATCAGTGATTACTCACGAGTGTATTAATCAAGCAAAGATGGAACTTTTTGAATCGTAGACGTATTATGAATATTCACTGGTCTTTTGGAAGAAGCTTCCCGCCTTCCCCAAGGATTCGTTTTGTGACCTCAACAGTTTTAGGTATATCATAAGAGTAAAAGAGTTTTCAGTTTCAATAGTTTCAATTTTACATTAGTTCAAATAATCATTTCCTCAATAATTATGTATAATTTGCATGATGGTATGGCATGGTTACATTTCGCGCATAACATATTCATACGACCTACTTCGGCTAGTTCGCTATATTTAAAATTGAATTCTATAAAAATCGATCAAATTTTTTGTATTTACATCAAAAATTATATTCTTTCCAGTATTATTTTTTGATACACAAGATATTATGACAAAAGGTACTATACACAAAAATGCTACCCCTAGGGGGACTCGAACCCCCAATCCCCGGATTAGGAGACCGATGCCTTATCCATTAGGCCACAGGGGCTTGGTTTTACGTATATTTAAATTGATGCTGAATTGCGTTATGATTTTCACTTAAATTGTATTCTGTGTCCGCGCACATAAAAGGGCTGTTAATACATTAGGATGCTAAGGTTGTACTTTGGAGTTGCTATGGAAACTACGGGCGTATCTACCACAGACAGCAAACATAAGGTATCTTCAAATGAAAGAGCATTGTTTTTTTAGGAAAGAAAAGTTTTCTTCGACATGGCCTGTTGGTCTAGGGGTATGATTCTCGCTTAGGGTGCGAGAGGTCCCGGGTTCAAATCCCGGACAGGCCCTGCAATTTTAATTTTTGGCCGGTCCGGGTCAATCAATTAAATTCAAAATTCATTGACTTCTTCCCAGTATTCTTTTCGTTATTCATTACATAGGTTTCCTTTGTATTATTTTTAATGTGTATACAGAGAAGGAATACTAATAGCTTATTTATAATTGCAAAAGTCGAAATCTTTTGCATTTTATAGAAACTACAAACATTTCTGCTAAGAAAAAATAGATTTAAAACAACATTTACCATCCATAAGTGGAAGTGGATTAAATATTGAATAAATAACTGGAAATGCTAAAGCATCAATACTTCCCTGTGGCAAAAATATTTACCCCTGGGGGGACTCGAACCCCCAATCCCCGGTTTAGGAGACCGATGCCTTATCCATTAGGCCACAGGGGCACTTATTAATACACGATAATCTACAAAGTAATGCAGTCTGCAATTTATAAACGAAAATTCATTCCCTCATCAATTCGTAAGAGTTCAATACTTCCTCCGCAAGGACTGTTGACTCATGCAATGATCGAGGCACTCGTTCAAGTTCATGAACGAGGTAACCGAAGGGCGAATCGTATGACTGATTTTTATACGAAGCAAAAAGAGTATCACGACCACCTCGAATTCTTCGTGCGATGAAGTCATTTCATTTTTTTGTTCCTCCACTCATTGCCGCTTATCGCCGGAAATCGACATCGGCCTTCGTCAGCTGTAATGAGTTGCTGCCTTATGAATGTTTCATTTTTTGTGATTTATGTTTCCACGTAAGCCTTTCTGATCATCCCCATTCCAGATAACGTGTAATAATCGTCTGTCCAAATCCACCTTTCTCATATTCCCCCTTTTATTCCGGAAATCCTCAAAAAGTAACCCTTTTTGAGACTTTGGCAACTTCCATCCATTAAAAAACAAAAGTAGCGTCCGTAGCAACGAGACGCATCGCATAAGGACACGAAATCAACGGTCGGAGCTAAAAGCTCGCATCAAAGACAGAAGAGAATGAATTCTCATTTGGACATGATGGAAATGAGGGAGATGATGTGGTGGACGTAGGGTGGGTGGCGCCGATGGGATTTCGAGTCATCAATCTCCTTTTCAAAGCGTCTTCTTGCTTCCAAGGTGTGTTACCGCTGTGAAGGATGAAGCGATCCGAAATTACATCGGTGGAATTCATTATTTGAGACACGGTAATGCTCATGGGAAACCCAGTTAATTGATTTATCTCCAGGGAGATGATTTTCGCTCTTCTTTTTGCGATATTTCCCTTCGTTCGCGTCACGGCTCGATGTCTGACGATCCACGGATTCGCCATGTTATCCAGAGGCCCTCCCCTTAGGCCGCCTTCCCCAAAAGGTCCATTTTTCATCGACGTCACACTCGCTCGCTTGCGATTCGATTAGTGAATATCGAAGTGCGTTAGAAACAACGGAATTGGAGATGAATAGACTACGTTTCAACTGTTATTCTTATCGGTGATTGTTGTAGGTATTCGTTTCGTGGTGTAAGTGTAGGCGTCATCTAATCACAATTGGGGAATAGTGAATAGATTATGGTAATTAATTATACGTGTTTAATTCATAAGGTTTATTACGTTTTAAGTTTTAATGTAACAAATATTCACTGAACAATAAATGATCAAAATATCTGACTAGAACTGATTGTATATAGGGCTGAAGTCCGTTTTTAGACCACGAAAAATACTTAATTAAATTCATATATGTCCAGTAATATATCTTATTTAATAAATAGATAAATTTATCTATTGTATTGGAATATGATATCATCGCCTCGTTTGCATAATCGTTTATAAATGCATAATGAATATAATTGGAAAAATATTTTTCATATTGCTGTGTTTATTAATAAGGTACTACATACACAAAATTACGATTAAATGTAAGCGCTTATTAGTTTAAGTTCATACCACGTTACTAGAGCTATAAGAGAAATTTCGCTAACACTATACCTTAATAGTGTATCGTTTTATTTAATGCGTATTTTCTATCGAATGAATGACAATTTTCCCAATCTATCGAATCAATGAATAATTTTTAGCCTATGAATCTATCTACATTTTTATTCCTCTACATTTATTCAGTCTCTCTTGGATGGAGAGCAATTTATCTTTCCTTACTCATCGTCTCGATACAGTTTAACACTTTTGACATATAAATGACTAGGAATAATCAGGCTCAGACCACATTATGAATACTCATTGACAGGCAATCTGCATATATACGTTCACTCTATTCATATATGCATCTTTGTAGGTTGTTTGTAAATAGAACCATGTAAACCGCAGATTATACCAGAGAAAAGTACAGAAGACCCGTAGATGTCCTTTCTCCATAAACCATGGACGAATAAAAGGGAAAAATCGAAGTCTCCCTCATCGCAAAACCAACAACGAAGCGGAAAATAAAAAGAAAAAACCTCGTGTGAAATCCCAATACTCAACACCTGCACCCTTAACCAAACAATCATGGCCATCCTTAAAGATTGAAAATTTATTGCCGCGTCCTATATATCGAAAGGAAAAAGGAGTAAAAGGGAGACACCTGCCGGATCGGAGGGGAAGCTCTCTCTATAATAAATAAGACGAGGATGGGTGGGGTTTCGGTTGGAGAGAAACACAGACCGGGGAGTTAAAAATAATGATGGCCTCGAACCAATGGCAGAGGACTCATCATGGCTGCTCTTGCATTAAGGAAGACGGAGTGGGCAGAAATCCCCCGCGGAGAAGTTGCGTGCGTGTCTGCACCCACGTTCTATCCTTTTTTTTCTCCATCCACATTTTTTACTCCTTTTGTCCACCACCTATTCCTCGGACGGGGTTGGAGAGGACAAACAAATTTTTCTCACTGAAATTATTGCGTCCTTAGAGAATACCGGACACTCCTTTGGTGTTTTTCGGGAATTTTTTTACGTTTTTTATGAAGGGGAAAATGGATCAAAGTTATTCTCCGCTGCTATATGTGGTCATTATTTGTTACGTGCGTAGATGTCTCTGCTGTATCGTTGTTGATTGGTCGTTGTTTAGGTACGTCACGTGCCAATAATGGACATTAAGTCATTCAACTATTTGACGAAGTGAAATTAAAGCTCTATGCAAATTTTAAAGGATTTTTAGTAGGTATATACAACGTTTCAATGCTTTATTCTAATTGATCGGTAAAGATTTTAATTCACTTACAAATAATTTGTTGGTGTGATGGAGTACCGTTGTATTATAGCTCTGATAATGATATTATACATTTATTTTGTTCTTCACACAAATACCTTCTGTATCATTCAATGACTATATCTTTTAACCTTAAGAGCTTTCTAGATGCGATCATTTTATTCTCTGAAAGCCACGTCTTATTCTTCAAAGTAAATTTAGTTATGTCTAAATAAAGATAGGAGCACCATCATCCGTTAGAAAGATGTTTCTGGTAAAATAGACGTGATTTCAGAGAGGAATTTTAGGAAATTGAGTACTTTGATAATCAAACGTAAATAGAGCGTTTATATATTCACATACATTTATCAACACAATTTTTACACTACAATAACAATTCAGTTCATGGTGACTCATTTAAATAAAGAACTCCGACAAAGAATGCTGCTCTTAGATTAGGTGGTTAGATTTATACGATACGCCCAAATATTTCGATCTACCTACGGATTTATAAGTATCAAATTTTTAGTAGGTAATTATCATAAACAATATGATTTCAGTCACCCGTCTTAGACCTTGATAGAAAATATCTCTTCCGTATTGTGTATTTATTACCTATTCTTTCAATCTCAACCAATTGCGAAACACGAAGAGTAGATCCCATTCTGCTAAATCAATTTCGGAATGGCCAAATGATGAATCGACCTTGAATAGTTTTATCCTCTCATTGGACCGCTCCTTTAATTAAAACCCATTCCAGCTGCTGCTCGAAAGATAACATCTTGATCTGGATGATGGACACCGCTTAACATTCCTTCCATAATTAACTAATTAGATACAGCGGTACCGTTGCCATATGAATCATTGATAAAATTACCCTTGTCATTTCGAATAGGAAATTACGATCCATTGCAACGTTAGGAGTTGATCGTTACTTCTGTTCTTAATTAAATGAGAAAACGATAAAATATAGTTCGGAAAAAAGTAAAGATGAAATGAGCTAAGGAATCATTAACACTATACCGAATTAAGGTGCTGTTGATAAGATTGTGAAGGTAACGAAAATAGGCAATCTTCTCAATAATGTATTATAAATATGATATGTATACTTGTCCCTTTTTAATCGAAACCAAGGCCCTTTTGGACCTTGTTCAATGCTCTTTAATGTGAAGAAAAATGTCCTCTATACTTAATCTTACAAAAATACTTTGAATATATCTTACACATTTTTTCTATCTTATAAGAATACGATATTACGATTATATATAGATAATCAGTAGTGTATCTTTATTTAAGTTACTTTCTTTCACTTCCTGGGAGAATGATGTATTACAATCGGGAGAAAATAAATAATCTTTCTTTCATTTTATACATGGATCAATTAAATTGTTGAAAGTGATTTAATCCAAATATAATCTCAGTTATTTCCAGTTCTTTTTGTTCAAGTTTTCCGATTAGTTCCGGAACAATTCACTAATCTAAAAGCCTAACATTTAACTTCTGATCAAGTAATAGTAATAAAATACAAAGATAAACACATAACACAATATATTCCTATCTACTTACAGTGCTTTAGTGTTCTTTTTCTAAAGTAAAAAGTCATAATGTTGTAGGAGGGGGAAACAGCATTAGACTAAGACAAACAACCAAACCCGTGACAAACGGAGAAAAGAATAAAACAAAGTAAAAGAGGAAAAGGTAAATGATAAGGAGAAAGAGATTAGGCGACAAAAGGAAAAGAAGAAGACAGATGAAAGAGTAGATGGTGGTGGTACAGTCGGAGCGACGATTTTTGAATGGCGCTCCCAAAGGACGTCTGCAAAAAGAAACGGAGGCCTTCAATGGAACTTTTTTATGCCCCATGTCCGTGCAACAGAATTTCCCCTCCCCTAAGCTCTTCTTAGGGAGATAAGGATACGCAGTGTTTTGTTTTACCCTTTTTCTGCGGAAGTGGAAGGAGAGAAATGGCAGGGTGAGACCTCAGAGGAACTCGAACACACGACCTCGAGACAGAGAAGGCGATAAAAACGAGGTGTAACTTGATATGCCCGAGATTGCGAATCCAGAGGCAATCCATCAGATAGCCGTTGTGCGTAAACCGGTACTTCTTTCTCAGGGATTTTTTTTGGTCGATACGGTGGAGCATACGGGCTTCAATTGGGAGGATAGGAAAGAATGTAGTCATAGAATTAGGTAGTTGGTAAGAATATCGATGAGAAGTATTACTTTTTATCAAAAGACCGATATTTCGTTTCCTTGACAATTATATGGCTGAAAAATCTCATTAGAATTGTGCGAGCTACTTGGATTCTTTTAGGTGAATTGTATACTTTGAATATTTAAGTTGCTTATGATGGTAATTATTTTCAATTAATTCCTTTTTAATTTATTTCTTCTTTATTTATTTATTAATACAAAAATTTCTTGAAAGGCATTGAAGGTAAATTATCAATTGATGGTTATTCTAATTGAAGCTGATCTTAGGAACTGTTGAAAAGCCTACAATGAATATATTTAACCCAAAAATATGCAAGTGAATTTTATCAGTAATTTAAAAATTCATACCTTTATAGTAAACAAACATTTAAGCTATACAACATGTCCTCGGTAGTATAGTGGTCAGTATCCCCGCCTGTCACGCGGGAGACCGGGGTTCGATTCCCCGCCGGGGAGGTAACTTTTGCTACCTAAAACTTTTTGGCTTTAACATATAATGAATAAAAACAGTATCCTTGTTAACTTTTACCTTTCCTTATATCATAATTTTGTTACGATTCATTACTTTCGTTAAATATCGTGACTATAATCATGTTAGTTGAGTAAGTAGTGCGTAAGTAATAGATAGTTAACGATCAATGTGTCCACAACCCAGTATTCATATATCATTAATAACTCAGTAAATCATCCCTTGATACTTAATCAACAACGCAGAAGTTTCTGTTATTTTTATTGCAAAATTTCAAGAGTGAACTAAGAGATTAATATTTCGCAAACGATAAGGTAAAAAAATATTTTAATATTAACATATTAGTCATTTATTCTTTAAATAGTGTTCAACCCAAAAATTTTGACGCATAATTTAGATTCGACTTGATGAACCCCCCTAATATTTACTCATTTCCTTTAAACTTAAGTCGAGCCCCCTTGATCCTCATCCACTCCTTCTAAACTTAAGTGCCCGTACAGCACGCGTCTAGTAGAACGTATCCTAGTCTCCCAATTTTATATCTTCACATCATACGCCACTTAATAACTTAAGCCCCATAAAAAAAAGATCATCAACCGGAAACCTTAGACGCACCTCAACCATGGTCCAGACTGAAACAAAAATCGTTAAAATTTTAAGCACCCGAAATTATTCCCGAAAAAAATCGTAAAATTATTCCTGTTACGTATGAGTAACGACATTGTTAACAGCCTTTATTAAATGATTGTAAACCTCTGGGACGGTACGACTCCGTATGGCAAATAAATAAGAGAAGGCAATATCCTCGCGTATATGGGGAATAAAACAGAGGTATTTATAAGAAGGGCGAGCTTAGAGATTACGCGTTGAGATAAAACACCTTACGATCAACTCTCATGAGAAGGGCTTCTCGAGGCGTCGCCTCGGACAGCTAATGCACCGATGTCTTCTAGAGATGAAGGGAATAAAAAATTTTACGCTCGGAAAAAAATACACATATATATCCCGTATTAAAATATTCCGTAGGGACAGGATGAAATAGGGTTTAAAAGCGAGGACGGAATTTTAAAATGTGTGGAAATATTTTACGACGAGATAACATTCACGTGACTGATAAATTTTCCGTACGCGGTTTTTGTGAGTGGGTGTATCTTCGAAAAAATGGTAATTTTTTTAAGTCGAGGTCCTTACGGACACAGTGGTAAGTTATTTTTTTTTCGTTTTTCTTTTTTTTTCTTTTTTTTTATTTTCTTCGAATATGCAGTCCGACTGTGTAAATCAGCGTGAAGGTTTCTAGAACGACGTTTTAATCGATCTCATAAGAATGTTTTATAAGTTTCGAATACGTTAAAATATTAACGAGCGAAGGAGTTTTACGATCGGGAGATGAGGTGTTTGTATCAAAGTTACCTTTTAAAAAGGTTAGAACAACGGTTTTAGAATCTAAATGGTGGAACTGATGAATTATTGATGAATGGCGTTCAACGTTTGCTATTTCTAACGTATCAGAAGAAATCAAGGGTTTGGCTTGTGTTGTTTTTAATAAATAAGGAAATTTTGAGTTTTTATTCAAATGATTAAATAATAAAAAATTGGCTGTTTACGTAAAATATTAATCCATACAATTTACTGAAAATGCTCGTAGGATGTAGCAGAAAATTAATGAACTAGAGATCATAAAATTTTAATATTCGCAAGTCATGGTGAAGTTTTATAACTTAAACGCTCAGTTTGTTCCTAAGGATTCGTGAAGCAATATTTTCCCTAATTTATAATTTCCTCTCAGCTTTGAAGAAGTAGATTTAAAGATATGTTATTATAATTTGAACTTTGCTTCATTCTGGTAATTATTAAATTTCGTAGATATTGACGGTTGTAAAAGCGAGACTAGATTCAAATATAAACAGTAGAAACCCTATTTCCCAACTAATGAGAATCTATTTTTAATAATTTGTATCTCTCCTTATTGAATCATCCCAGAATGAAGATAAACAGTCACACATGTTAAATATATTAATTCATTGTTTATATATAGTGTATATCTTAATGCAAAGAATTAACTTACCTGTGTTTCTATTCTCAGTATAATCATCATAATAAAAGAATATCATTGCGGTAAAAATGAATCGCTTGTTTACAATCCCAATGATTCATCGTGTATACTCATATATACTCATACCCCCATAATTTTATTATTCAAGGGAGTAAATAAGCAGGACACTAACCATAACAACCAATGATACGTTAAACCTCTTTCTTATACATCACTCATTATTGTATTTGTAATAGTTTTGTACCTATCCCTACTCAGAAAAATAGTTAGAATAAAAATATTTCAAAACAAAATCTTCCTAAAACACTTTTAGCAGTCCTCATTCTCTTGCAAATCATACTCGTACCTTCGAGACAATTTAGCTCAGAGACGAAGTTAAAATTCACGTAAAAGTTAAAAAGATTCGTCCCCCTACTTACGAGGACGGGAGCAAAAAATTTTCCGTAAAAAGTACGATGAGCAAGAGGAGAAAGGAATGTGGGAGGGAGTGGTTGAAAGATAAAGGGTTAAAAGGAGAGAAGGAAGAACACAGGGAAAACACACACGAGGAGTGTGTTGGAGTAGGGGGAGTGGGATGGTGCGTAGCATCTCTCCATAACGACCACTCCTCTCTAGAAGAGAGTAAATTGGAACTAGGAGGCCACTCGGATAGGGTGTGGGCGGGGACTCCGGTGATGGTTTCGCATACTACAGAACAAAAAGGAAGGAGCGAAAGAGGAAAAGGTATGGCCGACCGAACAGTCGCCGTATATCATTTCCAAAAGGGACTACAGAACATACTCCGCGGACAGATTCTTTGCCATTTCTCCTCTCGCTTTATTTCATCTCATTTCTTTTGTTCTTCCAAGTCCTTCCTGTGCGTAGGAGAGGAATCAATGTATCAGTTCCCTCAAATTGTTCCGTCCACGTTGTGTTGGTTTTAATGGATGGAAAGAGAACGCAAAATGTAACGAATATGCAAAGTAGAAGGAATGCAAGGCTATAGCAAATACAAACTGATTTTTCGTCCCCTTATAATTTATACTCAGAACTTTAATATGCTTTAAATTCACTTTAGTTTAGAATTATAGTAAAACAAGCCAGAATGAATATATTTCATCACATGGATACTCGTAGGGTAGTCATTTAGAAAAAGACTGAGGGAAATAATTCATTATTTTAACTTTTGGAAGCTCCTAGAATTCCACCCATGGAATCAATCTATATAGAGTCGAATAAAAGCTCTTGTTAAGTATCGAACGCATATAGGTTCTCCTGATACAGTTTTTATATATAATCATAAACATCGGTGATTTTTATATTTAAACTGATAAAATATCTTCAATCAATAAGGTAACTGACAGCAAATAAACTCTATGAGTTCAAACAGTTCTAAGATATTGCATCTTAATCAATCGTTACGCAATCTCCCCTCCAAATCTTATATTATAAAATTACATTTAAATGCACTCATTTAGAACAACCCTTTGCCTCATTGTCAATAGATTTATTTTGAGGAATTAGAAAACTATTCTTTAAACTGCAGTCAACATCGCACAAAGGATTCAAAAATGAATCCTTACATTATATCCAATATAACACAGCCATCCGAAACGTATACGTAAACATTACTCATACTCGAATAATTCATTATAAAATAGTATGTAATTTTCTTTGGAAAATAGCGTTCCATCATGTAAACGAGTAGTAGGAAAACAACTCATGTTCATCATCACTTATGAATTAGATTTGACATTATTTTACAACAAACCGAATAGAAATATCTTTCAAAGGATTCTCTAGAATATAGTATAAACAAGGCTGTAAATATCCTCTTTGAATAGTATTCTGCTACTCTTCCAATTCTGTATGACGCCTCCTGTAACTGTTATGGGAAAATGTTTCATGTTAATCTTTTTGTATTGTCTCCAATGTACTTTAAAAACTGCTCATTTATAATATAATAAAAAACATAATTATAGAGGATTCCGAAATAAATTTTCATAATAATAGTGAACGCGGCATAAATGTGCATGGAAATTATATCGAATAATATGAAAGGAAGCGTAATCTTTCAAGGAAGTAACAAGAGAACACTTGAGAGTAGTTTATGAGAAGATGCAACTTTCCTTAGGCAGGTAAAAGCAGGAAATGGAAACAGGCGAGACATTTACGATCTATTCAAATTAAAATACAGCGATATTGCGTATCAGTCTAGAAATAAAGCACTTCGAGGAAGATATCTCAGAAGGCGGCAGAAAGGTAATAGAAGTAGATATCTCGTATTGCAAATAGGAAATGGCCTCTTTGTTGCATTTTCCGCTAACCTCAGCACTTTCGCGGTGATGTGTACGACTCTTCTAGTGTTTCCACTATCTCTATGATCTACGTTATTCCCCGGAGACCTTATGGGAAGGCAGTATCAAATCTAAACGGGAGAGGATGAGTTTTCCGTTTGCTAAGCTGACTATATGCGAAGAACGTGTTGCTTGGAGATATCAGAACATATGGAATCCGCAGAATAGTTCTTAATATGGACTTGTTTTCTTTAAGATGATTTCAATTACCACTTTTTGAAGCATTGGTAATTTTCGGGTACAATATATATAGTATAAAATGGTGTATGTTCTTGATTGTATAGTCACAATATGTAACAAAAGTTATGAATCGTAACAAATATATTATATGAGGAAAAGTGAAAGCTAACAAGGATATTGTTTTTATGTTAATGACAAAATTTAAGGTGCATAAAAGTATCATGAAAAATAGTTTTCATGGGGAGCAAAAGTTACCTCCCCGGCGGGGAATCGAACCCCGGTCTCCCGCGTGACAGGCGGGGATACTGACCACTATACTACCGAGGACAAATAATAAACGCAATGTAAATGATTATATTTATAAGAATTTGAATTTTTAAATTACTGATGAAATTCACTTGTATTTTTTACATTAAATATATTTATTGTAGGTTTATCAACAGGTATATCAATATACTTAACATGTTAGGGGAAACTTTATTAGAATTATTAAATAATAATATTCCTCTAGAATTTCAGTCAAGTTTTTTTTAGTACGTTAACAAATAAGTAATCAAAACTAGAAGACAATACATATGTCATAATATAAATCATTTCTTTAACGTATATTAATTTCCTTGAGGGGCATAGAGACTAAATAATTATTAATATAAAATATAATGAATCATAAAATATTAATAAACAGCGGGTTAAACAGAACTAAAAATACGAATACCCTTCCTACTATCATCATTTATTTAAATGGACCATTAATTAATTATGTACTTACAATGCCTTTCAAGAAATGTAATAATCGTTCTTCCGCTAAATAGAGAGATAAAAATCGTAGACATAATACGTACAATATGTCGATCTTTTTATATATAGTATAATTTCTCCTTCTGAAGGAAAGACACAATAAATAAATATCGTACAAACATTTATCGTCACATAACTCTAGCTAAAGGTTATTCAGTATTTTACAGATAAATACCAAAAAGGTAATATGAAAATCACATTAAGCATTTGGATATAACTATATTATTGGTATAAAAATCTCGTAGATAAAGATAAGCCATAAGAATCTTCAACAACTCCATCGGCCCTCTCGGGTACCTCTCTTGGCCGGGCCTCAAACATAAGAATTTCCAGTAGGATTTCGTGGAAATAGGAACTACCCAAGGAGTAGCAGCGATAACAGATACACGTGTCTCGATCTTCCTTACCTATGTTCTTCGCTGGTAGGGACCTATCCTTGAAGACCTCCACACTCTCTGGTGTCTTTTCCCGGAATCCATCCCATATAAGGATTGGACCACCGAATGGAAGGATCATTAAGATATGGAAAGACCCTTTATCCAATATTAGCAACGATTGAGATGTATCCACAAGGGCTCTCCTCGATGTGCGGATTGATTAAATGAATTCAAGTAATTATCATAGACTAAAAAAGAATTAATAGGAACTAATGAGATGCTAGAGATTAAGATATAATGAATGATAATGAATATTGATACATGAATCGTAGTTGAAGCTGAAGAATAACGTAACGATTGCAACTATAGAAAACTATAAACTATAGAAGGCAACTATAAATATATTATTTTTATTGTCGTTAGAATGTTCTTTTCTATAGGTAAACTGTCTATTTTGAGTATTACGTTCATACTTATGTGTTTTCCTGAAATGCATTTCACACTATGCATACAAAGAGATCTAATAAGATTTTGCTTGAAAATTTCACAACGTTCTATCGTTTAATTCTCAAGTTTATATCGGGAATTTCGTATTGAAAATAAATAATATCATAATTACAAACTGTTATTTGAACAACATCAGAAACAAACTACAATATTATTTTATTCATCTTTCATTGTATACATTGTATGAATCCCCGCCATTACTTTAACGAAAAGAATTTTCCTTATACAATTTATACTACTAACTTTACTTAGCTCGTAAGTAAAACTGTTCTTAAAAAAAGTAAAGTTCTATTTTCATCAAATTTAAGCTAAGCCAACAAATATATTCTATTTATATCCAAATAAGTTCGAGTTATCCAATTTGGCTTCTTACTAATATCACTTACCTCTTCACTAGTTTAAGATAGACACTCTTGAAAGCGGGTTTCTTGATCTAAAAAAACCGAACTCATTTCAGCTCCCAAATAAACCAGCGAATGAAATATGTTTCCGATACGGACAAAATATGAATCCGATGGAATAATTCCTCGAGAGAGAGAGAATCTGTTACCGAAAAGGCAGTTTTGAATTTCGATACTCTTTAATTAATCAGAAAGACGGTGGAAACACAATGTTGTTCGGAGGATGAGATATTATTCCGTTGATGGGCATGAATCTTTCTCTTGAGGCCGGTCTTCGATGGAAGACCGCGGGAGGCGAACGGGGAAATGGGAAAATAATTAAGCTGTCATTTTTCCCCTTTTATTGAAAATAATGATCTCTCTAAAGAATAAATTAGGCTCGCGGCGAATAATCTACTGGGTTACCCCGCGTAAAATGTCGTCGGGGAATTTTCGTTTTGATCGGATGTAAAATGCTGAGGGATAAACATCTGTCCACTACTGACAGTCACGCATGCGAACCCTTGGAATTCCGTAAGCAGTGGCGAAGTAACTGAATGTAAATTGAGGGGTAAGAATTTCTTATAGCGTTATATACAGAGTGTTGATATCTAAAGCTTAGAGTTAAATATCAGTCATCTTTGCTGAATGTACAGAAAATTTTGAATCGTATATTTAATTTAATTTTTATTAACACCAGTTCGCTACTAGTTTTATATCGCTTGAGCCATCATATATGGCAGCACGTACCTATAGGGTTAGCAGGTAACTATCAAATGCTTAAAAATACATTTATGGTAAAAAGTAAAGTTTCCCTTACCTAAAGCTGGACTTGTACCTCTATATCAGTAAGACTTTTATTTGTGTTCCTTTAGTAATGTATAAGACGTGTGTTGATTATTATATTTCTTCTTGCCGTTTGTTACCCTTCTTTGATTCAAAACGTCGAAATTTAAAATATGCCTCCGTCCTTCTTTAGATAAAATATATATTTTCGCACTAAGTCTATGAAAATCTCTAATATTTTCTCTTTAATAAAAATAACGTCATTAGTGTCATTGGTGTTTCTTAATCTTTGAGTCCATATTTTTAATAATTGGCCATATATATTCTACTATATAATAAACAGGAAATATTTATTAAAGGATAGCTGATAAATCAGCAAAATATTTCATTTCGATTTATTTATTGAAGTAGTAGTATGATCTATAAGAGCCTGCGAACTTGTTTAGGAAGTTTCATGTAACAACAGTGATTGAGCTTTACCATTTTTTGTTGTGAGGTTTTTACTTTGCTGATCATGACTGAAAGGGAGTTAACTCTATGCATTTAAAAATTACACAGTAGTAAACTATTTGTTGCTGATAATATACCTTTTAACTATTTCATTCCAAATACACATTTCATCTCATCTCAGTGAAGCAATTCCAAGCCAAAGTGAAGTTATAAAAACTTCAAAAGAGTGAAATATAAATTGAATCTTTTCCATCCAATATACAGTAGCAGTTAACGAAATAGCAAATCGAATATTTGGCAGGCGAACGCCATAACCTGAGAAATTAATTTTTGAGACCACAAAATCCAGAGTGTCTAGTCGTCTAGCTCCGTTTTGAAACACATTTTACGATGACACTTTTAAACGAAAATCAAAACTCAAAAGGTCTTCTATATTCTCCTATAAACGTGATCTCTTGGAGTTATGGTTGTTCTCAGATCGGAAAGGAGTATCTATAATAATATTCCATTAAAGATTCCACCGGATGCTGGGAAACAGCTTAAAATTTATAGCTCCCGATGGCCAAAGACGTCCAGTGACTCGTAAATAATACGCCGATCCCTGAGTTCCTAATACAGTCAACGCTTCGAGAAATGGAACGATCATCCCGAACTCATAAAATAATCCCATCGCGTTACCGAACCCCCTTTTCTATCCAATAAAACGAATATAGGAGAGCGGTTGAAGAATCATACCCAACAACGCTACGCATAGAAGGATATGCTTAATATTACGTACATGTATGTAATTCTGTACTTTTCTCTCACTGATAAAAGTGGAGAAATAAATTTAATTCAAACGCGCTGTTGAAAATTATAAGTTTAACTCAGTGAGCAGGGTATAATATATATGAAAACGTTTAAATATTTTTGAAAATAATTTCTCTGACACTGTTGGCAAGATGAAATGATAAATTTTATTTTACGAATGAAAGCTTGTTGATTATGAATACTTATTTATGGATGCTTTTTTGTATTACGTACTGTTGCTTTTTTCTTCATCCTTATGCACAGAAGATTATTATAGTTCTGAGAATTTCTTACCAATATTAATAACATTACGAGACACAAGAATGTAGGAAACGTAACATGTTCCATGCTTATTCGCTAATGAGCTATTAAAGATATTTTTATAATTAAACCGGGGATTCTGTCTTACTAATTAAACACTTATACATAATATTTTGAATTCGTTTGTAAAATGGATAAAGAGAACTTAAGGTTTAATCTTATACTAAAACTTTCCTTTATTTATTTTTCGTAAAACGTTTTGTGCACATCTTATGGACTAATTGATACAATATATACGAGTGATATTATTCACCATTAAACTTCCATGATTAGGAAAACACTACTGTGAAATATTCTCATAGATTCTACAAACTAAGACTATCACCATCAAGTATCTTGCGTTATTAATATTCCTAGTTAATTCTTGACAATCTTGAAGCTAGGTAACCCACTCATCCTTTGATTAGTTAACTTTATTAGGTAGTCATTCACTATAGGAAAGAAATCGCTGCGTAAGCCCAACGAGTTAAACTAATGGACCTCATGGGCTAAGCCTTAGCATCTCCTTTCCCTTAATTGGTCGGCTCCGGAGAAGAAGGACTGGCAATCACGAATAAACACGCGTGGGATTCATCAACCGAGTCGCTTGTCTCCTCCCAGAATATTTTTCTTTTCCCCTTATTCTCTGGAAAAGCGTTCGGTCGGACGAAGCTCACCTGCCCACAGCATCAATCCTTCATTGCGTGCGTTAAATGGCACACAGTGTACCTTCTCTTGGATGGAGTGTTCGCTATATGGAAAGTGGAATGGTGTGGGAGTATAGAGATAGAAGAATGGATATCACCCCGTTCTAGGAGATGGCTGGACGTCAGAATAGTGAACTATCCCGGAGAATACTGTAATTTCAATAATATTTAACCGTTTATTCTGTGGTAAAGATATTATCGTGCTATAAATTCGTAATATTTTGAAAAATATTGTATGTATGTTTAACGTGTTATGCATGTTAAGTATGCTTCAGTGCTTAAAGAATTTCAGGAAATAATTATTACCAAATTATAATGTGTTTAAAATGACGGTAATTTACATTTTTTAAATTTATTTAGCTAACAATCGGTTGTTATAGATACTACACATCATCAATATCAATATAATCATCATATTAGCGGAAATTGAAATCTACCTTTCTCTTTCATGTGAACGTAGTATTTGATTAAATAAATAATGATAAGAAATAAAGAATATTTCATAGTTATATATAAATGTTGCATCGATTGAAATTTAATATCATTTGTACATCAGCATCCTACCTTTGTGCATGCTTGTATAGAATTATCAAGTTAAAAGATTATGTATCTCCTCAGTTTAAATATTACAGAACTTTATACTAGTTTAATTCACATATTAGTTTATTTCGTAGTAAATTATGAGTAATATTTAGTATCCATAACGGAAAAAATATTGTCGAAGAAGACTTTTGGGCTATATAAGTAGATGAGCAGGAATAATAAATCAGTACCGAAGTAATAAATTACTTGAATTGTTTTCGATGTTGTTTTGTTAGTTCTTCTTATCTTTTCCTGAAATTTAACGAGCATCAATTCATTACTACAATGGTAACCAACGTGTACATTAACTGTTCCCGTTTTGAGAGCAAGGTAAATGTACCCAAGGTAAAATGAAACGGGAAAACTACTTCCAACGACCGAACCTTCCCCGAGTTATGATCGCGAACTGCTACTTATGGAGTACGTACGTCGGGACATAACCAAGTAGAGAACAAACTGGTCCCATCCCAACATTCAAATGCTCACTTCGCTTTACGAGCTCTGCCTCCACATACCTAACGATCGGAATGCTGCGACGCGATAAACAAATGAATTACTAAAAAAGGAGGGCGCACGCGGCGAAGCGAAATATGGTTTCCTCCGCGCTCCGGATAGCTTTATTTCGTCTAGATCTCTTCTCAATTACTAACGAAAAATGCGCGACGAGATATTTATGTTATGGGTCGTAAATATGGGTCTCAAGCCGTGGGACAAGTTCGTTAATTGAGACTCTGGGGTAATAAGCATCCACACCTATGTCTCCCCTTACATCTCGACTGATTAATGCCGTCCAGAGTGCACTGAACTGGACGCGATCTTATATATCTCACCTTCATATATCGGACATCGTCATTATTAAGAGTAGAATAAAATATTTATAAATTAATTCAATGTTTAAACATTTTTTGATTTTTATAATTACTCTAGCAGCTAATTCGAATCTATATTAGGATTCCGCTACAAACAGAGGCCTGTAATTTTTGACCTCTTAAATTAAATCATATATATTGTTTCATTTACTGTTCCATTCCTGTTTGAGATTGCCTAATAAGAAACCCTAAGTTTTTAGGAGTGCCTGCAACATTTTACATAATAAATAACTTTGCGAAAATATAAGAAAGTAGAAGGTAGTTCAAACCTACAATATTAAAATACATATTTTTTAGGGATTATGACTGATATTTCCGTGAATTCTTCGTAACCAATATAATTAATGAGTACAATGTGGAAGGAGCAGGTCTTGTACTTGGTTAGATGAATATATTTTAAAGGGAGTAATCTTTATTACTAAGGATAATTTTTCTGAGTGCTCTCCTGTGTGCCCTATACATAGATAATTATGCAAAAGCATTTTATTAAGTAATAAAAGATAGCAAAAGTGTTAGTTGAAAGGATTCAACATAGAACATGAACACTTGCTTCGTCTTCCTAACGAAAAATATACCCCTGGGGGGACTCGAACCCCCAATCCCCGGTTTAGGAGACCGATGCCTTATCCATTAGGCCACAGGGGCTCATGCATTGTAAATAATACAAAATATATTTTGACAATTTTTCATCTCATCAACTAACTGACACGTCGTCAGTTGATGAGACTTCACTTAATTTCGTATTCTATGTATGATAACGAACCTTTTCGCTTAGATTGAAACGAAAGTCGAATTTACTATTGACGTAAAAATGTAAAGAATCGTCCAATAAAATGCAGATACTTTAATAAAAGACAATGTTGAGTTAAAACGTGGCCTGTTGGTCTAGGGGTATGATTCTCGCTTAGGGTGCGAGAGGTCCCGGGTTCAAATCCCGGACAGGCCCTATATTTTTAAATTTCGTGTCAAAATCATTGTCATTTTTCTAAACACTCTTTGAAATTACTCAGATAGGCTATATTTGCAATTTATGAGTAGGTGAATAAAATAGAACTGAGTTACTAATTAATTTTGCTGACAATTGCAAAAGTTAGCACCTCTAAGAGTTCAGAGAAGTTAAATACATTTGTATAAATTAAAGTTTAAAAGCTATCGCAAATCCTTTGAACGAAGATGGATTTGTAAATAGTGAAGAAATAAATTTGAAATTACAACAATGTCAGCACTTCGTAAGGCAAAATATTTACCCCTGGGGGGACTCGAACCCCCAATCCCCGGTTTAGGAGACCGATGCCTTATCCATTAGGCCACAGGGGCACATGTTTCTTTTATAGAAATTGCAGTATTTACCGAAAATAATACTACTTGGAAGAAGTAATAAACTATTCACTTCTTTAATTTTGATAGATATTACACTCAATTTGAACAGATGAATAACACCTGACCCACACCCTGTTGTCAATTATAATAGTAAATAAATAATATAATATTTATATAAATTATATGAATGCATGTTCCCTTTTGGTCAGAGTTGAGTAATCCTTACTTAATCGTATTCGTGCTTAATACTTAAAAACTAGTCACATAAGGTAATAAAGCTTCCTCATATTGGAAATAAACAAGAATAGGACGGAGAACTCCTTAGATACGGAACAGTAATCCTGGACAATCTTAGAAGGTTAACATACCTGCACGTCACGTCTTCTAAGGACCAATCGCAACCCTATTTCAAACCGCGTCACTCCGTAAAAGAACACGAGAGCAACGGCGAGCACGGACAGCGTACAACAACGTAGCACGCGTGCGGATAATAGTCACGGGCCCTCGTCTCTCTCTCTCAGGCTCCTCCCTTCGGGGGGTCGTAAAAAAAGGCCCCGAGTCGTTCCTCCCCCGTAAAAACCAACCTACTTTGCATCGACCCTGGAAAAAGTTCATTTGTTACATCTCTTCACACGCCAAAAGGGCTTCGAGAAGGTATATAGGAAACCATTAGGTGGGGTTCAAGGGTTAGCGAGAAAGAATTCCCCGGAATTATTTCAAAGGTTTTATATTTTCCGAGGAATTGTAGGTGGACGGAAGGGGTACTCGGTGTTATAAAGGATGAGGATGACAAATGGAACGGAGCAGGGTTTCTACCTTTTTTTTGAGGGAAGATCTCCAGATTGGACTAAGATAAACGCGAGGCAAAGATCCGATGGTAGAGAAGATAAAAGATGAGATAAATCGCGAGGAAAAAATTAGAATGTCGCCGGTCACCTGCGAGGATTGAAGTGGGTCGAAATTCAATTCCCGACGTGAGCGAATCGGAAGTTGAGGGGAGCGGGAGTGATGGCAGGTGGTGTCTGCGGAGACAGAGATGGAGTCCGTGCAGTTGTCCGCCGCTCGTTAGCGACGGCTGGGTTCGTATGGAGATGCGTACGGAGACTTTAAGTCCGTTCCCCGCTGACGATTCACGGATTGTGTGCACAAAGGGATGCTCACCCACTCCATCCGTGGGCCGTATGCAGAAGTGTCCCTCGGGAGGTATTCCTCTTCAGTGGTGCTTCCAACAGAAGTGATGCGTAAGGTGTCAGATGGAAGGGTGATATGGGAGTGTGACGGTCTACGAAAGAATGTCAATGTTCAGTATCGGAAGGTAGAAGGGTGTCTTAACACGTTACGAACTGAACTGTATTTTAACAGAATAATATTATGTATCACTGATTGACCAAGTCCTAAATTTTACGAAATAGGGGAGGAAATATTAAAAATTTAGATATTAACTGAATTTTTATCTTGAAATTGTCTGTAAATGTAATAGACATATTTTTTTACTTCCACCTTATTGCTAGTTTATTACGTTTAAGAATGTCGGAATTGAAAATGGAAGTGGACAAGCAAAATTTTGGTAGTGTTAAATTCGATCGAATAATGTATATCTCGTCCTCGTCGCAACAAATAAGTCATCTTTAAATGAGCGATAATGATTAATTCATAGTATTCTATATTAAAATTTTTAAAGATGTTTCCGCCCGGGTTCGAACCGGGGACCTTCTGCGTGTAAAGCAGACGTGATAACCACTACACTACGGAAACGTTATAAGTTATTGTATGAAATATAATTTTTGATTCCATGATCTTCAGCAAATTCGGATTCCTATCTTATAAACTGTAACATTAGGAAGTTGTTCCGAGAATCTCCGACTCCTTGTTCCATTTAGTAATGGAGAATTTTATTTCCTTAGACAACACCTTACAAAAGAACAATTAAATTGAATCTCGAATTCACTTAATTTTTCGGCTGAGTAAATATAGAATGATATACATCAAGTATATTAAAATGTTTAAATCAAATATAAGAAATCATAGATTTTATTAACAAAAATATTGGATGAAATAATTATTTTTTGGTATTCATATTCTCAAAATTGTATTATTTTCTCAGAGGGTTAAATACTGGATAAAACGTTTGTCTATTTTACAGACTTCTTTCTATTTAGAATCTCCTCCGACATAATAATTCAATATTTTTGAAACTATTCCATTCGTAAGGTTTCTTTATGCAACTATATTACTTTTTTCTTGACTGAATGTTATTTCTACATTTTAAACTAATGAGAGTATGCATGATACTAAATTTATGTCTTAGCAGTGGTACTTATTATCACAGAGCTTAATAACCCTTATTGCTTATAGTTATTTTATTACTATCTTCATCTTTTAGCTTTTAATGATTTCTCACAATAAAATCTGCTATTCCTAGCTGCTTCAGTCAAGGGTATTTTTAAGAATCATCTACGAAACTTTTTATTTCTAATTTTCCAGAGCATATTATTGATTTATAGCAATCAGACTACAAATATATGTAAAATACGGACGAAAACTTCTCATAAGATATAGAACTATATCTAATGTAAATATTTCATCACCTTACAACCAACTGGAAACAAGAGAAAAAATAAAGCATTAGAATTACCGCCATTAAAAGAATCATAAAGTTGAAAAACGTGTTCGAACCTAATTTTGGACTATAAGAAACACGTAGAAACTCATTTTAGAAGCTATAAAAGTGGATAGTTATTGCATACATTTATAGGCTTGGAGCTGAAAACCCTTTTCTGGACAATACCTCATTATCATCAGAAATATTATGATACTTTTATAGTTCCTATTTATCGACTGATGAAAGATTTTAGTTCCAAGTTTGTGGCGCTCTCTTGAAGAAAAAAGAGCACAAATTCTAATTTTTCCAGATCTTTTTCTATTCCGAATGAAATCTCATTCTAAATACTTTATTCGCTCATAAAACTTATGATTCTGTGTGATATGATAATCAATTAATTCAACCATTCACAAGTGATTCCTTCTACATTGATCCGAATACTTTTTTGGTTGTTTCCACTCAGTTAATGCTCATAGTAACTAACATAGTAATTGTTTACACTTTTTAAAATATGGAAGCTTTTATTTAAGTTTCATTCTAAAAAGGATTTACTTATGTATAGAAAGAGATATATCAATTCTAAAATAGAAAGACTACATTGCTATTACTTAGATCTTGCAATACGAGATAATGCAACCCACGGACAAGCGTTATCTCTAGTGTATCAAATAACGATCCCAAAAATTAATTTCCGTAGACAAACCCGATAAAAGAATATGTTTATATTACAATTAAACTAAGTAAACACAAAGTCACCCTGTTTGGGGCAATATAAAAACCTCGCGAGGGAAATCAAAGTATGAGGGAATTCTTTAATAGCATCCACGGAGTCTTGGGCTTCCAGTTTTATTCAACAGAAACCCAGGGAGTTGCCAATTAAGCTACTGTTGAAGAGTGGCCATGATGTGAAGGAGGATGGTCTCTTAGGGGGAATGGGATAAGGAGCATGAAGCATCTTAGACTCAGATATATGGACAACGTCGACATTCTTCATTACTCATTTTTTTCCCATCTCATTCCCCTGTTCCTCATCTCTCTTCGCTCGGCTTATGGAAAACCGTGAAAGGGCTTGCATTAATTTTCCCGTACGTAAAACAAGGGCCGACGCGAGCGGGGGGCGTTCGGTCACGATGACCAGGTGATAGACGCGCGTATTCCTCTGTCTATGGGGAATTCAGCGATGGCCACTACCGTATGGTTTGAGGGTGTAAGATGATAAAGGTCTATGCATTGTGAGATGAGGAGTTGAATACCTCTAGTCTTCAGTTACTCTGCCAGAATAATCTCTGTTTATCGTGTGTTTATTATAGGTAAATATCGAATGAAATAATTTTGTTGAAATGTGTTTCATGTCGAAGGTAGGGAGTCGATTCAAATTCGCAGAAATATATTATTCTATCTGGGGATAAATTGTAATCTCAAAATATAAGGAACATATGTTTTAAAACATGTCCATTTCAGTTTTGCGATTTAGATAAGGGAGCCATGTTTAAACATTAATCACGAATACGCTGTAGGAACAATTTCAATAACTTTCAATCTTTATCAAATTGCAATTTAATTTTTTTCTCCCTCCTGTTTAAACATATTTCTATCCAATGAATATATTTTGTGTCTCTTAAAAAAGTTTCCGGAGCAAAATTATTATTTCAATTCTCTTTCTATGAATGCTGACGTAGTAGCCAAAAGGTTAGCTTTGTAATAGATACATTGATTCGCAACATTAAAATTATAAATTGTTGTAAATAATCTATACATCCCAGTGATATAAATAGAATACAGATTATATAGGTTGACAAAAACGTAGTAAAACATCAAATATATGTTCCCGCCCGGGTTCGAACCGGGGACCTTCTGCGTGTAAAGCAGACGTGATAACCACTACACTACGGAAACTGTTGATGATACAACTATAATATTCGGCCTTAAATAACTTTCTCTTTGGAATCTATTTATATTGTTAATAAAAAATGAATACTGATGTTCTCAGAATCAAAATTTTGATACAAATGTACTCAACCTTCAACTATCCAATTCTGTGAAACCCTATGAGGAAGTTGTAAAATGACCTTGCCCATAGCACATAAATTCTGCAATTCATCCTAGATTTGTCTTCGTGAAACGAAAGAAGATCGCTTTCATTAAAAGAGAACACTTTACTCTTCAGGAAATTCGGAAACTACTTATACTGGAACAAAGCTACGTAACCACATTTAACTGTAACACCATCATTTATATATAGGATCATGATATTTTCAATTATGGTAGATGTAAGACCCACTTAAGTCCTTAAGCTATTTCTCCAACGGAAAGTAGACGTGTCTCACCCACGTGTCATTCGATGGACCCTCCGCAAGAGCATCATCAGGCACACTTCCATCACCCGAAGACCTGACCATACCCCCACAAAATCTTCATAAGCAACCACATTCCGTTCGGGATTTTTCCCCATGGAGAAGAAATAAAAAAAGTTCAGAAATTCCTTTCTCTTGAGCTAACTCATCACTAACAGCAGCATGGCCATCTTTTTCTTGTCTCCCGGAGGACGGTAATGGAGTTCGGATATACCACGAAATTCCTCATTTGAATACTCCAAGGGAGACCTATAAATATTTTGAGAATCGCGGCGATAAACAAAATTGCTAGGAGACAGTTCACATATGTTTCTCGAATCAACAATGGGTGTCCGTTAAATTTTAATTTGAACCGAGGCAAATTGGCCACAGTAATTTAGAATGGATGGTATTGAGTTAATAGTCTTTTTAAGATGACTAAGCGAAAATGTACATCGCTTATATTATGAGGTTATATGAGGAATTCTTGCATGAATATGATTTCCCATAATATATAATATATTTCTATAAATACGTACTTTTACCGAAAGATTTTCTTGTAGTATTCAGTTGAAATAATTAAACTCCTAGGAGTAATACAGTATTATGTAATGTGTTACCTATAATTAAAAATAAAGGTATAACGCTGAAATTAAATTTCTTAAAACCTTAGCTTATACAAGTATGGATAGATATGAGTGATCGAAAAAATCCAATTGATTCAAAATAGCTCGAAGAAGATTGTTCATCAATTAATGATTCAAGATTCAATTATTATTAGTAATTTTCAAGAACATATGGCTACCTTTTTTCCCCAGAAGATCCAGCTGCGAATTAAACCACCTTAAAATTCTTGAAAGAAGTTTTAAATACCCAAATTTTAATGACAAACGATCTGTTTTCATTTGGGAATTATCGAACATCCATTTGTATCGTTACGTACCCAATCATTACTCCACTATGAAACCTATTATCGCCATTAACGAATCGATTCGCTGCTGTTGTTTACCACTCGAAACAACCCCTTATCGGCCCAATTGTTTTAAGATCTCCATGGCAAACAATGGAACTCTTCCTTCTCCCATCGCAACGGCAAAACTGATTAAAACCGTTTCCTTTGCTCATCATTCGATGACTTGTGAGAATCAATTGAGGGCTAATTCTTCCTTTTACTTTATACTTCGTTGAATGGCGAATCGTTACCAATCGAAATGGTATACGTGAATATATGAATCACCGTTAGCGTAACAATATCTAACATAAGATCTTGAACTATCTCTCAATAACCTAATGTATTAAGTAACCTATGAATTGTGATTGATTATAGCCGATATTTATTAACAAGAGTTGATTAACTATTTATTAAGTAGGTTTACTTAAATGCCTACTATATTCCTTTCTTTTATATTTTCAAATTTATGAATCATTTTACTTTCTTCTCATAATGATACGTGTTAGATGTAAAAGGAGTATAGAAGTCTAAATAACATCCATAAGAAAGACATTATAATTATTATTATTCGAATTAAAGAGCTTAAATAATTGCTACGTTAATAAATATAAATAGAGGTAATTGTAACGAAAAATTCATAGCTATTGAATATATAAGCTATTCAGGAGCGTAAAAATTTTTGAAGAGAAGTAAATTATAAATATAGTTTCTCGGAACCATTACTACGATAAAACGAGCTCAATTCTTTCATTTTAAACTCAGGAGATTGAGACGAAGTTCATGGATGATTGGCAAGGTCGGGAGACAAAGAAACAGATGATGGGGAAGAGATAGCGTCCGAAGTGGAGAAGAGAATTACAGACGAACGGAAGATAAGCGCGGCAGGTGATGGGGAAATATCGATCCGAGAAAGTAATGAATGAAATGATGAAAATGGTCGATTAATTTGCTTCCATTAACGACCGTTAATTGCATTAGCCAGCTGAAAATTTAAGCATTGTAGATGGTCAATTATTTAGTAAGATCTGGAGGAACATGTTTCATCGTAAGGGTTTCCAATAAACGTGAAAGCCCAAGGTATAACTTTCGTCATATCTTCCGCTAAAAGTGTGTCAGCTTAATATCTCTAGCTAAAGCTTTTGGTTTTGTAAAAAGATCGCATCCACTTATTCTCGATGAAAAATACGATGATTTTTTTGCTTCGTATTAAATTATATATATGACAGTTTTTGTTTGATGAATTCGTTCTTAGACTGGATGTTAGATGTTATTAAACGCTATTCTTACATTCTTTCTTATCTTTGCCACCTATTAACATGAATATAGCTAAGTTTCATAAATATATAAATATATATATATGTTATTATGATAACACAATCATACCATACGTCCATAATCTTTCATAGTGAAGAATGAGATGAAAGCTGGTATAGCAAGTCTAAGATCTAGCTCGCCTTTCATTAATGAGAAATATTTAATCAGCTATATGTATAGAAGCAAGATAAGCTATAATAATAATAATAATAATATTGGATTCCATAAATTCAGAGGAAATGAAATTTTATTTCTTGGCCTTGTTCACGATCAAGAGTTTTCCAATGGAAAAACATATTTAGAACGACAGAAAGCCTCCACCTTTCGAAGACGCATTCAATAAGAGCCTGAAGCTTTGATAAACGAGCATCGTAGCGTAGAAACGATAACAGCGCCGCAGTAACAGACGTAACAACAATAAAAACGAGATAGCAGCGGAAAGAGGGCGCTCGCGAGAAGAAAAATGGCGCAAAAAAAGAATCGTACGCGCAGACACGAAGATCAATATGTAAATGGGAAGAGGGAAGGGCTGAAATGACCAAACATACCAAAGGGAGAAAGAGGGAGGTGTCCATCCGCGTACACGCGTAAAAAGAACTTTTTAAGGAGATCGATACCAAAGCCCTCTTGCGGAGAGATGGAGAAGGTGGGAGAAGGGATAAACCGATGGGAGATACCCACCATGACAAGCCACAGACAATGACAAATGAAGAGAGGTAAATGTGGCGAGATGGAGTGGGTCCCCAACCAAAGGTAATAACGATCCGTGAGCAGAGACCGATGGTTATTCTTTTCCGTTGAAAATTGTTTCATTGTCACGTAAACTTGGAAATGCGATAGAAAGCGCGAGATTGTTCGCCTCTCAACCGCAGAAGGGGTCGATCGCTCATTCGGAAATAACTCATTATTCGTTTCCCGTTTCCATTGTTACGAATTGCGATTATAATAAAAATGGGGATGGGCCGGAAAGGCGTCCGATTGCTTTCGTGTGTCTCTGTTTCTATCGGGGAAGGAATAATGTATCTTTTCTGTTGGTTGGCTGCGATTTTCAATTTTAAATACGATTTTTTTCGGGTTAAACGTCGGAGTATATGCGTACATTGACGTCATGTGTTGAGATACCAATGCGAAGGTGTGGTTGGTTGAAGGTGTTATTATTTATCTTATTGTTTCCGGCGAAAAAAATGTCCCGACTAGGTTTGATTTTATTAGAGACGAAAACAACTTTTCTATCTAATAAAAACTGTACTGATCACTCTGGAATTAGATAAAGAATCTGTTACTGTTTAACACTAAGCTTAAGGTTATTTGCTCCAAAAAATTCACGTTTAGTGGGAAAGTAGTATTCTAGCACAGGGTATTCTTTGCCCACCTAGTTTCCTTATTGGCTGGTTGTTGCAGTTTTACATTATATAAACTGTTAGTCAAATCATTAAAAAAAATTAGATAAGTTGAATAGATGAATCCTCTTTTCCATGTTCATTCACATTAAGGAAAAGGAAATGTATATGTAAACAAATACGATTTGAAATCTAGAAGATCTAAGAGCTATTACGAAAATATGAACGAGTAATTTTTTGTGAACAATGATTTACATCAATTTATTTTAGGGAAATTAGGCTGTGTATTGGTAAACTACTTATAGAATTCTTACTTTATTTGCTTGGACTTAGATAATTAACAGTATGTATATGTGGTGACAAGATTGGGAATGGATAAATGTACATCATGGTCTCACTTAAAACCAAAATTTTTACGTTTTAAATTATTTATTTACTTCTTTCCTTAGCTACTTAGTTATTAAATACTCCATATTTGCTTATCTTTTCTATGAAGTTAAAAAAATGTATATTCAGTGTTTAATAAGCTCTATACTAAAATGAAAGCTGTTGTTAGGGGTCGGTTATGATTTCAAAGCATAATTACTACGGATTGTTTGCTTTATATCGTTATGTTAGACTTTCGATATCTAACCTTAATTAACCGCTTGAAACAATCGGGTTTTACCATAAGTTCCAATGATTTCTAAAATAAGGGAATTCAAAATGGGGTAAGTGGCACACCCTTATATTCTTGATGTGTTGCACTTTCATTCATGATATTTTTCCATCATAGGAAACTCATTGCAGTATCACCACACGCTGTTAAGTTCCTCGCCCCACATACTGTATCATTGAGGTCAATTGCACCAAGTGCGAGGGTGTAAATATCGGAAATGGTGTTCGATTTTTTCCTCTGGAAAACGAAGTGCACTTCAGGTTATCGATCACTTGATAAATGAGCCATGGAAGAGCTGCAAAGAACACGAGGTCTTAATGAGCCCCATAAAAGGAAGCTTCATGAACGGTAGTTTCCTCTTTGCAAGAGAAACTAAAAGAGCATTGTTTAATTATACAATCGCCCTTATGGAAAGCTTTCAGCAGTTGATGGTCTCTTTCCGATGCTTCCTTTTTATCAATAGAGAGTGATGTTACTATGTACACCATACATTAAGTAACTTCATTATTTTGGGATCATCGTGAGTTTGTTTACTAGATTTATTTTTGACTTTCTTTAGTTTATAAATATTTTTATTTTTTACATCCCTGTGTTCGAGCTGTTCAATCATCTCTTTTATAAAATGAATATGCTTTATGCTGAATAGGGAACTATATTTTATTCGTAGATATTTATAAGTAGGTCTCACCTTCGACTGACGATAAGTGATACCGGAAATATGTAATAAATATTGACTCTAATTTGATAATCTACGTCCCTTAACCTTATAATTATTGGCTTATTTTCTTATGATGAAGGAGTTGATATTGTGTCCATACGCATTCTGCAAGACATATTATGTTTACACTCTCAGCACAACAACATACATTTTAAATTTGAAATTATAAAGATAGCAATTCAGAAGTATACAAAACTGGAACCGATACTCAGTTAAAAGATTTTATTGTAAAAAAGAATAGTTTGGTCAGATAATTAACTCCATTATGGCAGGTATTACTCCAGTGTTCGTATTTCAGAAATAGATTTTAGATATAGATGTAATATGATAATTTCATTTCAAGAATTCATGAAAATTGTATAAAAAGGGCCCGATGTTCTGATTAATCGTATGTCAATTCTCTCTTAGTTTTGAAATACTACGGATTATATTAATATTAATTTTATTTCTTTGCAGTATAATAATTGTATATATACGATTTCAGTTCGGTATGATAGCCTTTGACGATGAAAATACCGAAAGGCGAAAGAACTCACTCTACATAATATTCTGAGAATTATAGTTTCGTCCAACCGCATTTTATGTCCTCACGTTGCGAACTCTGAACAAGGGAAGTGGGATAAGATGCCCAGGTGTGGGCGGGAAGTGGGTGTGTGCGGAACTGGATGATGGAAAATAAAAGACGCTCTGTAGAGACAATAGCCAGAGCTACTAATGGAATTCTTCAGATCGCTAAAGAATATACACACGTGCCCATTGTAAGGGTAGGATCTCCTTCGATGATAGTGGTACCTGTTAGAGTTACCACGTAGGAAGAACAAGGCGCGTGGGCATCGCATATCGGCATATCTCGATATTCGACGTTACGTCATGAGGCAAGCGTCGAACATTCTCTTGAGACTGAAATAGAGGGGCTTGTTAAAATAATACGCTATTCGCGCACTCTAGAGAACAAGAAGAAGTCCAGAAGTGTTCCGTGATAATATCGTGGCTTGTACAAGGTTCATATAAATAGAGTAAAAGTATACGAGTGATGATAAATATTTCTACAACTATTCCATGCATCCTGATGTTGTGCATCCCTTACTTCTAGAATAAACCACCTAATTAAATGTACATGTAAGCTTTAAAAAAACCCTAATTTAATTCTTTAAACCCTTTTACAATTAAGGTTATCAAATAATTATACTCAGTATTATTCTTTTTATTATCTATTATTAATCTATTTACCTTTGTTCCTGTATTTTAATGAATATTTAAAGCACATAGCATATTATATTAGGTAATATTAACAAATACATTTAAATAATTTATCACAAATAATCTTCCTAATTCCCATTAGATACGATCTGCCACTGTGGTTGTAAAATTAAAATATGAGGGCCTGTCCGGGATTTGAACCCGGGACCTCTCGCACCCTAAGCGAGAATCATACCCCTAGATCAACAGACCGATGAGTTTCATACGTTTTCTCTTTCCAGAATTTCGGAAGAGTGCTTGGTGCCAATTTTGATTCACCGCGCAATCGAGTCTCTCGTGGGAGTAAGAAACTACGATTCGTCGAACTCTCTCGTGCGCTTTGGTATAAGTACCGGTCAAAGGTAGGGAACTTTATACAGCTGAAAAATAATAGAATTTAAACTTTTTATTTTACTATCTATTTACATGTATATGCTCCGATTTATAACGTTAAAAGCCAAGCCCCTGTGGCCTAATGGATAAGGCATCGGTCTCCTAAACCGGGGATTGGGGGTTCGAGTCCCCCCAGGGGTAAAAATTTTGCTTTGGGGAAGTGTTGATGTTTTGGCATCTCCAGTTATTCATTCACTTTTAAATCCATTTCCACTAATGGATGATAAATGCTGTTTTAGACCTAGCTTTTCCTTTCATAAATATATGTTATTTTTACAAAACGCCAAAAGATATCGACTTTTGCAATTGAATTTATAAATAAGTTATTAAAAGAAATTCTCGTCATATACATATAAAATATAAAGGTAGCCTATCTGACTAATATCGAATTGAATAATGGGAAGAAGCCAATGAATTTAGATTTTGATTGATTGAACAAAACAGGATAAAAACTTAAATTGTAGGGCCTGTCCGGGATTTGAACCCGGGACCTCTCGCACCCTAAGCGAGAATCATACCCCTAGACCAACAGGCCATAATATACATAATATTCATTTCTTAAATAACCGTGCTTTTTCATTTAAAGATTCCTTGTTTTTGCTATGTTTATGTTAAGTAAGCCTATAATTCTCATCAAAGTATAAACTTAGCATTCTGATGCATTACCAACCCTTTAATGTTCAGGAATAGATTTTGAGTATAAATTTTCAGTATAACGTTCTGTCATCCAAGCCCCTGTGGCCTAATGGATAAGGCATCGGTCTCCTAAACCGGGGATTGGGGGTTCGAGTCCCCCCAGGGGTATTAATTTTGTCTCTACGAAGTGGTGATACAATTGAATTGTATTGCTACTTCTGCCACTGGCATGGGATAAGTTTGTGTTTTTCTTTTGCAGCATTAAATGTAAGAGTAGTTTTTAAGATTAATTTTCGCCCTGCAATGAATAAAAGCGTATTATTGTTATTACATCGTTGTTCATTTTCTCTTTACAAAGGACAACAGATTTCAGTATTAATTAAATTACAAATGGTTCACATAATTTGAATATTTCTGAGAAGGATATAATACTTCTTATTTTATATAAATCCGTCTTTGGGCTTAAACAGAGATATGTAATGGCATCACCTTACTTGTCCGCAAGGAAAACCGAATATTCAAACATTTGTTTTTACGTCTCTTGTTCAATGAATGTCAGGTCCCTTAACATAACAAGTTGGATCTATAAAAATGCTTTTTATACATCTATTAAATCAATTCATCCATGAGTCAAATATTTTTTTTAAATGTTTGCCAACTAGCGCACTTGATCACCTGATACACGCTCAACAATTAATCTTCATAAATAAATGGCAAGTTGAAACAAGCAAATATAATATTCGGACATAGATACTATTGTTAGGAGAAAGCGTGACGAGTCTCAAAAACAAGTAAACCTCACGGAAGGATAAACCAACCCAAAATAAGAACAATTAATCTTTCCAAATTAGCAGCATTCATATCAGCAAAATTGAATGCGGTGATCTACAAAGGGGTCGACCTTTGACCTCAGCCGAAACAAAAGAACTCGCGGAAATACGTCTCCGGAGAAACTTTTATCCCGCCATCTTTTGCTCCCGCGATAAAAAAACAATGGAGGAGCGAAATGCCAGAGGAGTCGTGGTGAGCGAGTGGGCCCATCCTATCGTTAACCCCGTCGCAATTACAGCAAGAGAGGAAAGGAGGACGGTGACTTATGCGCCTCGCTATCGTCACTTGTTCTGCTCTTGTCAGACTCCGCCATCAGCTCTCGAAGTGCGGGGAGAAATGTAGAGCGCGCTTCATTTGTTTATTTGCGTCTTTCAGCGCTAGATGTCCTTTGAGTTGCGAGGAATTTATGTGGGGAAGTGGAAGAGAATTATTACTCTGTGAGAGCGTCGCGTGAAGGATAGGCGAAAGAAAGGTTTCTCCAAGGAGAGGAGGTTAGGTTAGGAATGCTCCAATTACCTAATGAGGGAGCTCAAATAAGAAGCAGTTGATACAATCAACCTATTCACCATGGTAATTGATATTTAGAAAAGGAATAAAATGGGAGATATGAAATTTACGTCCTGAAATGAACCTAAATATGATGGCAAAACAATTTTTAAAAATTTACGGTAGAGAATATTAAATCGATAAGCCTTCAACCCTTACCTTTACAAACATTATTCTAGCTTTGAAGATATTTAAGTGAAAGTGTATGTATAAGTAAATATATAATGGTATAATTCGGGATAAACAGATACATATCTATTTCAATTTCACGATAGATTGAGCTTTCTTTCGTAATATGAAATTACATCTTCAGGCCTGAAACCGGTCGCGAAATACAATTTTTTGTGGAAATTTACAAAGTTGTTTTTATTACTTCTTTATTTAAATTTAATTTTCTTCTAGAAATCAATCTACTTTTAATCACTTATTCATTATATTTTAGAATGTATTTTTGGAATGTATATTGGTCATCTTTCTTAATAACCTCCCACCCTCTACTCAGTCATGTTTCAACTCGTTTGCTGCACGCGGTGGAATTGCATCGTCCGTTGCCAAGCAAAACGCATTCAAATTCAAAATTCCGGAAAAACCTTTTTCTTCGCGCGTTGAAATAAAGGAACCTGCGGCATTTGACTGTGGCTCTCGAAGGCTTCTTACAATAGACAAGAGTCATCCAGCAACTATGCGCTAAGCCGTTCGAGAAGGCCTCGAATGCTGCGGAAATTTCCAGCAACGGGCAGAGATAATCTCAGAGGTCGCGATTTTGAGGGAAAGATATTTGTTCGTCGATAGCTTCGCAGAACCAAGGCTCTCATTTGTTGGCCGCGACGGCGGGTGGTGTACGGATAATGGGGCAGTACAATGGCACAGTGAGTGCCTCCGAAGCAAAACAGGTTGTAATCTGCAAGGGTTTTGAGGATAAGGGTGCAAATGAAGGTCGCGTTGTGTGGAATGCGGAGGATAACACCAACTCTTCCGGTTTTGACTTCCTTTCAGCCAAAACAAAGTTGAGTCTATTATGACAAGACCTCGTGGTGTATATCGGCAAAGCAGGGAAAGTGATAGCGTTTTGAAGATGATGAATCTTTCTATGCTAACTAATGAGTCAATGAAATAATAATAATTTTTATTTGCTTCGGGATAATCGCATCGAGTAGATGGGGATGCAAAGATTGCTCGGCTGCAATGCATATCAAAGTAAAATACAAAGAGAAAAATAAAATATAAATATCAAATTACACAGAAAACACTACAATATAAATGTCTGAAGTACATATTAGAGAAAATATTAGAAAAATATATAACAAGAAGAAATAATCAAAAATATTTTTTGAGGATTTGAAGACAATAGACAATTGAATAATTTTGCGAATATTTTAGAACTTACTGAACAGTTCGTCTTAGGATTTCGTGAGATTGAATCAAGTACTCGTTCCCTCCTAACCTTTCAATTAAAAGATTCTAATGAAGATATTGTTTATTATTTTACATAGATACATGAGCACGAGTTAATACACTTTTAATATGTCATGTTTTGTGCGCTGAATCTTGTTCAATTTATTCAAATTAGATTTAACGATATTGATTATTATTGTAAAACACTCTTTCACTATTCGGAATACGGGGTTAATTAGGTAGCCTATAAAATAATATTTAGGAAGGAAATGCACATAAGTTGTGTTACTCTTGGCAGAAAACTATCCTGCATTTTTAGAAATAAGTAAAGAATACTCGGAAATTCCTTCTCGGAACAATAACTAGATGCAAAATCAAGACCCCTTTTGTTTACTCCTCTCCATCCTTATTCAAATTTTGTGAGAATCTCTTTCTCTAAAGTTGGCAGTCGCGAAAGAGTGAATAAAAGTGACGTCAAAGACTCCACGCTGTGAAACGGAAGGCAGGAAGGATAAGTTGTCGTATTGAAAGAATTCTAGGAAGAATATCTTACGAGGGTACACAAGTTCCGTAATTCTATTGAGGAAATGAGCTTTGTCTTAGAAAGGGAAAACCCATCTTTTGAAAGGGAAAGTGGGGTAGCTTACAGCCTTATTCTAGGAAAGACACTGTGCAGGAAATTTTCCATTTGCGTACAGAAGACTGGAGGATTAGCTCGAGAAAAATAAAATTCAAAACTTTAAGCGAGGAGAGTAATAAAACAAAGTACAACTATATAACTTGAAAAAAAATATATTCTCTTAGAATTCCTATCATTGTAAATGTAAAAATTACATCCATTAGCAAAAAAGTGATAGAAACTTAAAAGAGTATAAAGTAACAAATGTACGTATACATTTTAAAAATTCTTAAATAGAAAGAGATGTTTCAATGTTATTAGTTTATATCTTAATTATTAAAGAATCTATTATTCTATATTATTTAGTACGTTATCAATGAATGGAACTTTATATTGTCTCATTTATATTTCGCCTTAATGTTTAACAAGGCATCATGAAAATAAAATTGTAAAAAAGAATAGACGTTGAAAATAAATTACTAAGGGAAAATTTTTCGTACAACATCATACCAATAAATTTGTTAATACTATCAAATTTAATTCTATTCAACTTTGCATCATCATTAACAGATTTTTAAAATTTCATATTTAAGTTGAGCTAATTTTAAAATTTTCTATGTACTAATAATTTTAAAATATAGATGAGTGAGAGTGTGAGATTTGGAGAACCTTTGGTTTGGAGATTTGGAGAATATTTTGATGTGTGGCTCCAACTTAAAGGTATTCTAGGGCGTCCATTGAATATGATTCACCCTTTCCTACGTTAATCACTTTTCCATTAGAAATTCGTAAACATAATCTCTATCTATGCACTTTCTTTCAGTAGAAACTAAGTAACTCATCTACATGAAAATATTCTTTGCAGTTACTCTTAAAAACCCTGCCTTATAAGTCAGATGTACAGTTAATTTCTTTTTAAGATCAACATGAAATTATGACTAAATGTTCTGTATTATTTAAAATCACTTATCGTTTAAATGTTATTAGTATTTGAATATTTTATCCGCACGCTATACTTTAACCTTTGAAAAAAATGCAAAATGAAAGTAGACACTTCCTAAGGTGTATGAAGAGTTCGCAGATCCTAATCTAGACAAATGAGGTTGTCGAACAAACATTTAATAAGATATGCCTCGTTATCCATCTCCAAATGAGGGATATAAGTCCCATTTAAATAGAAATTCTATTATACTAATTATCACTCTCCATTTATCCGGAAGTGGAGTTACTAAACACTTTTCATGGATGATGATTGCAATGAAGATGAAATCATTATCCTAATTTATTCTTCTTTAATAAGGATGAGAGAATATCCGAGGGACAGGACAATCCATTTCCTCATCAAAAATACTGTAATTGTTTTTCAAAGAACAAAAGCGTCAAGAATTTTTCAGGAAGGGTTTTGTATTGAATGGCAGCATTATTAGAGATTGCAAAAGGTAATCTACCATTCCAAAAATTCTTTCTCTGAGATAAGTTTGTAATTTAGCCTAACAACTATTCGATAATTCTCTTAACTGTATACTTCCTTTGTGGAATTGTTAAATTGGCCCGTAGAAAACACACTATTTTCCTCTGGCAAGATTCAATTAGGTTTTTTCTACTAAAATAAAATTCAGAATTCAAATATCTCTTAATCTATTTTATAATGATGTTAATCTATTTGGCACCAACAAGAGCTTTTTTATAGATAAAAAGAATAATGGAATAATAATATTCTTTGTTTATGTGGCTTAAATTATATGTAAAATCTATGTATATATAAATATAATGTTCCATCTGATGAAACCAAATTGATTAATGTATTAACTAAATGTATCGAGGTTTTTCTTTGTTTTTTTTTGCTCTATTATAATTTTTTAAATACTTATCACTTTGAGTGGGATATATGACTGGGCGTGAATTGAGTTTTATGAACATTTTAGAATCTTTTAATTTTCTAAGTCTGTAACGACTGCAGTAGTCAATTTTTATAAAATTATAATGGAAAAAGAATTTTGATGTGCCATTTATGAAAAAGGGGTGATTTTTCACAACCCGGTGATGGCATAATATATATTGATTATTTTACTCCAACACATTCATAGTATCCGAAATACTGACTCGAAGCTCTAGATAAGACGAAGAATGAATATTATAAAACAATATTTTTTAAAAATGCTACTACATCGCTTAAGACTTCCTACGTAGAGTATATTCAATCTTATGATAATATTAAACTCCCATTCAATGGCACTTTTTCCATTTATTATATTTTTTATTCTAGTACTTAGAAACAATTCTTAACACAATGACTAAACAACAATGAAATTCCCAGAATTACGCGAGTGAAAAATTTTTGGAAAAGCAGAAATAATTTACGACTGCCAGGCATCAGTTGTGTTATCGGATGAAGAAATAAAGTACTTCTTTCTCGTAAGTGCTCGTATCCGGAAAGCTCTCAAACTGTGGAAGGGTTGAAACCCTAAGTAATTTCATTGTTTCCTCGGCTCCATTCCAAAAAGCAATGCGAAGAAATCCGCAAATAGCAATCCGATAATCTCATCGGACCCTCTTAAGGCCGCACTAAGTCAATTTCTTTCTCTTAACCCATTTCCTTTGAGATGGAATTCACCGGATCTCACCAATCCGCACTTAGCCACACAGGAAGCTCTTTCTGTTCTTCTGCTCCAAAAGAGCTTTCCCAAATATCTCGCTTTGCAGAGCTCTAGTAAACGCAGATCAGTACAGTTATTTGCTCTTTTTTTCCTTCCTTTGTCTATGTTCGTTATCTTGTTTTGGACTCTTAACCTGTGCTCAATTTCGTTTGCATTTATAAACATTAATAAGCCCATTATTTGATTGTTCCGAAATACCTAATCTTACGCCTTATTGAATTGACAAATAATAATTGATATATAAGTTCTGTAATAGCTTATTAATAGATGATTACAACACAAGACTACTTATATAGTAACGATTAGTCACTAAAAGAGTCGAAAAATAACTTTTTTCTTTGATTCTAAATTTTGGTAATTTCCATTCTTTATTTTGAATACATTTTCTTTGAAATTATTTAGTTAAATATCATTTAGTTATTAATGCCATAAAATCGATATTTTAACCAGATGTTGCAACTCAGTAATATATCACAAACATTGATTATACGGCTAACACCATACAATTTCAACTCATTCTGAAACATTCTTTTCCTGATAAATTTTTAAACGATTACAATACAAGTTATTTAACTTCAGAACATCTAACTCTGATACAATGTCTGTAATACCTTTCAGTATATTTTATTTGTAAATCGTTTTCAAAAAAGCCAAATTTTGTTTGATTTAGCAATTACAGAGGTGCCTGGCCGTTGAACACCTTTAGGAAGCCTTCCCCGTGGTAGTGTGCCCGCCCTGGGCGAATCCCCCACTGATACTCAGCGAAGGCGGCTGTTCCCTGCTGTACAAGGGAAACACGGATTGGGAAACATAAAGAGGCTACCGCTGCAGGATGTGACAGTAAGAGGTCAGTCAATATTTGAACATCGGAAGGTTGTGGACATTTAGAATCATCTCATACTGATCATCATGTTACATGTGGAAACACCTTAAGTATTAAGAAGAACTACGGTTCTATTTTCAGCTTAGTTTATAGAATTTTGAAGCAATATATATTATACATCATGTACCAAATGAACAGAAAATCCACGGTAGTATATATAGTATACATTATAACACCACAGATTAACTAAAAGGTGGCAAGCTTCATCGACATCCCCAGCTACTTTAATATCGGAATATTAATACAGATGAATACTTTGCTTTAAGAACGGCTAGAATAAGTATTTTGCGCACTTTATCTGGTTTGATTTCCTTAACATTCCTTACAAAATATTTCTAACCTTAAGCATTAGCCCTTATTGAGATTCGGTTGACGGTAGATTAGTTAGATGTAATTGGTTCTTCTTTCAGAGCGAACATTTCAGTATCTTATCGTAATTTTCAAATAAATACTATCTGCTTTTCTTCTAGCTTTAATCTTCATAAAACTCGTATATTAACTTTATAATTGGAAGATTACCATCCTAAACCTGACGATTCTATGTCGGTATTCTGCTAAGCCAGTAGGTTATTTTTTTATATCGAGGTTTCTCAACGCATAACTCGCCCGCATGATGGGCCTGATGTACAAACGTTTATCCTAAGAATGTTCGTGAACATTTTATACGACTCATTTACCATATTCTATCATTTGCTTGCTATCATGTATTGTCTGTTAACATTAAAACAGTTTAGGCTTCTTTATTGGTACAGGAAAGGGGTTAGTAAATATTGCATCAGAAACAAATCGTTCGATATACATGTCATCATTTTCCAGCTTTGGATACATTAACGCTCATTGATGTGTATACCCTACGGTGTTCCGTAACGCAATCAGAAGTTTCAGTTGCCAGGAGCGACGCGTCTTTCCCCCCAGGCAATCTCAGCGAGACTGAGATTCTGTTCCCCAGGAGCAGACGATCTGTAGTTTCGTCCCGCCCCTTCCGCACAAGGGGGGAGCACCATTGGAGCTCGGCGGCCCCTTTTGGAGCCAATGATATCGAGTTCCGCCCTCCGAATCGACGAATCCGTCGGCGGGAATCGCAGAGAGTGGGTGAGGATCCGTGGTGACGTAACCAGGGGAGGGATCCCAGCAGACAGATGGCGCTGGTGCGTGGAAGGCAGCTCCCTTGTGACGGAGGCGTGACGGAAGGAAGCAAAGCAACGCCGTGGAATGGAGAAAGAGGCGGAGGCTGCGAGACTGACGGATCATCCTAAGCCTTCCTCGAGAGATGCGCGACGTTGCCAAATGTGTATCATACGCTTATCAAAGATGATGACTTGCTCGATACGTAACATTGCGAAGAATCAATGGATTAGGGTATTTATGAATATACAAATACCAAATTTATAAGTAAAATGTGCAACTAATAATATTATGAAAAATTGGATTGAAATTAAATTAATAATTTAATAAGTTTCTCTCAGAGAGTAATGTGTTAAAATTAAATTTTCGTGCAGAACATTGCTTAAAACGATTCGAAGAGGAAGCTGTTGTAACAAAATTGCTATTAACATTCCTTTCCATTAATATTTAGAGATTATCTTCTCTCAGAAACCCCAAAGAGCTCGTGAATTTTAGGGATCAGTATGAAAAGAATCATGGAGGATTTCTTAGTGTAAATAATCAAGATCTTTTAATAACTCACGGGTGATACTAATTGATTATATAGTTCCTGCTGCAAGGATTGTCGTTTATGGAAGAGATATAATGAAGAAAGAAATTCAGGTTTTTTAGCGGAATGTAATTGTACGTTAGATTATTTTCCTTAATCTCTTCGCGTAAAATATGACTAAAAAATTGAATGTATTGTATAATTGGCATAAATTCCTATTTTAACTTTATATTTACATATTTACCAACATCATTGGGGGAAATCAACTATTAACTTATCAATGACCGAAGTAAGGGGTATGAGTGTGTCGGTAATACGCCAGTCTCTTCTAACAGTCATGTTATAAATAACAACAAGAAAACATTCACAATAAAAAATAGAAAATATATTTTTCTACCGTAGCATTAATTTATTGAATCAAATGAAAAATACGCTATCAAATTTGGCCTAAAGATATGCTAAGAATTATAGTTTTTCTTAACTCAGACTAAGGATTTTTAGAATGTAGAATTAGAGTGACTAGCAATTCAAATAAAATACGCAAGAGTTTTCTTTGTTAATATGAGTAAAAATGTATGATATACTAAGTACATATAGGAATATATTCTTGATTAGGTCTATTTTAATTATTTATTCCATGCTTTTATAAAATTTTATTGACTTTATTATAAGAATAGCTAATTTTAAATATTTTAGGACCTATTTAATCGTAGAAATAGAATATATATTCAGGTGTAATAAAGCAGAATTTCATCTTTGTATATGAATGTATCTTCGCTCCGTCAAAAAATATGACACTCCCTACCTCCAAATGAACCAGAAAATTGACCGTAAAGGAACACAGCACAGCGCGACGGGACAAACGTAAAAATACACACACACGATGGGGGACAAATAAATTGCACCTACGTTGTTAGCACCTCCTATAGGATAACCTATAAACGGTTTCGTACGCAAAACATCACCGCGTGATATGACCGCATCCTTTTCCGATCAATTAAACCTCATTTGACTCAATCGCACCGTTAAATTTATTAAAAAAGATCGTTAGAACGGCAACCCCGCTTCGGAAGGCGTGGTCTCGAGGCCCGGCAGCGTGTTGAGGGACGGGGGAAGTTGGGTAGCGTCTGCTAAAGGGGAAGGGGAAGGATGCTTGGAGGGGAGGCGGAGGGGGGGAACCGTGTAGCAGGGGGCCTGCGGCATCCCGTAGTGGGAAACCAGCAAGCAGTCTGGGACAGGGGACCGCTCCGTTTACAACCGCGTGCTCGCACCGAGTTTTCACACACGACTTCTTCGCCCTGCGAATCTCTCAGCTGGGGGCCCGACGACGTGGTTTTTTTATCCCGCCAAGCCGCCTCTATCACCGCCTTCATTTTTGTCGCTCGTGCGGAAAAATATCCGTGGTCTAATTCAAACCCGGAATATTTTCGGGTACGAGAGGAAAGGAGTGTCCGGGTAACGCGTGTTCGACGCCCGGGATCCTATCGGGCTCGGGAGGCCGGCCAGCGACCCATCTGACGGCCGGGAGTGGACCCGCCGGTCGCCGGGGAATTTCATCCATCGGACTCCCGCTGGAGAAACCCACGTGTACACGAGGCGATCATGGTTGATCGAGGCGACCGAACGGACTGTATTTGAGCCCCAGTTCGACGAGATGCTCTCACTCTGCGAGAGGTGAAGGTCCGATGTTTTTTTAAAAGTGTCACCGCGGTGTGTTTTTAGCCCAAAAAGTGCGTCAGAGCGAACTGAACACTCGCATGCAATGCTCTGTGGAAGTTGACTCGATGATTTTAGTAGTGATCTAGTAGCGGTAACGTGATAACATTCGTGGACCGTGTTGGAGGATGTGAAAGGTGCGTTCGGTAGTGAGTTTTGAGATCTAACGTAGGAGATCCGGTTGGTCGAAGTGTCAAAAACCCCGGAAGCTGAGATGCTGAACGCTTTTATGGAATCTGGTCACCACCACCATCACGTGCACCCCATGGGGATCAAGCTGAGCCCCACTCAATCCGGCACCGGGGGCGGTGGGGGCGGAGGACTCGGCGGAGGCGGTGGTGCGCCCCCGATGATGGGCGGAGGAGGCGGTGGAGGCGACCAACACTCCCACTTCGTCGCGGCCGCCATGGGCCATCACCACCACCCCGGCATGCACCCGCACCACGCTGCCTACGCCGCCAGGGATTTCCTACTCCGGAGGGAACATGCGGAACACGGGGCCTTCATGGCAGCGGCTGCGGCGGCCGCAGCGCCCGCCCCAGCGAGCGCGGCGCAGACGACGGGGGCAGCGGTACAGCCCTCGGCGTCCCCGACCTCCGCTTCCGACCCCCATCACCCCTCAGCCCTGTCCGCGATCTCCGCCCAGTTGCTTTTCCCCGGTCTTCAGCAGTCGGACCAGACGGTACCTTCCGGGGCGGCTCCGGGCAATCCGCTCTCGGCGTCCCCGGCCGGCTCTCCCGCCAACCCCCACATGCGCCTCTCGGGGATGGAAATGTACGCGCGAGAACATCATCACCAACACCACCACTTTCCCCCAGCGAATCACATGGGGCACCATCCGTACGCGACGCATCACCACCACCAACAGTTCCACCATCCTCACCACGCGGGGGTGATGGCCGCAGCAGCGGCGGCTATGGGACACCACGCACCGCAACCACCACCGCACCACCATCCGTACCATCCTCACGGGGCCTTCTTTCGGTACATGAGGCCCCCCATCAAGACGGAGATGACGTGCATGTGGGTGGACCAGGAGGGATCTCCACTAGGGATGGGCTTTCCTCACCATCACCACCATCGTCTGCAGCCGCCGTCCAACAAGCCTTGCGGGAAGTCGTTCACGTCGATGCACGAGATAGTCACGCACCTGACGGTGGAACACGTCGGGGGCCCCGAGTGCACGACTCACGCGTGCTTCTGGCAGGGATGTCCAAGGAACGGGAGGCCTTTCAAGGCGAAGTACAAGCTAGTCAATCACATCAGGGTGCACACCGGAGAGAAGCCGTTCCCATGTCCGTTTCCCGGTTGCGGGAAAGTGTTCGCGAGGTCGGAGAATCTGAAGATTCATAAAAGGACGCATACAGGTTGGTGTCTGCATGTCTATCTATCTTTTCACCAATTGCTATGACCAAAGGCATACACCTTGAAGTGTGTCTAAGGACCTCACGGTATGAGTGTCAGCAACAGTTTTGTCATGAAGAAATTTTCTTCTACAACCGTTACATTTCGAAATATTGTACCATCACCGTTATATTACTAGGCTCATATCTCAAATTATAATCTAGATCAATGAATTAAGAATTATTTCTTATAAAAGGATATTATCGGTAAATTTTATCGTAATCCATAAAACCTGGATAATATTTGTTTTTCATTCTTTTATAACTTCTCATTAGATAAAGAGCAGATCGGTGTTTTTGAATGAATATTGATAATAAAAGTAATGCCAGTGTAAGAGTTTACACATTTTGAGATTCTCGATTAGCATTTATTTAATATGATTGGACGGTATTTATTATATAGGTTCGTTAGAAATGAATCAATTGAAAATTAATCAAACAAATACTTTCCTCACTAAATATTTGAGACCATACTGAAAAATGAAATACTGTATGTGCCTCTTATTTAAGGGGGGAAAATCAAGAAAGAGTTTTTATTATGTATTTGTAATGAAAATAATCGAAATGAAGTACAACATTTTACGCATTTTATGTAAGCACAAGCAGACATTTTAAAATAATCTTATAAGTATTGATATTTAAAAATTCAGTATGGAAAATGAATAACATTACTCTTTAGCAATTGATGTTTATTATCTAATTGGCATGTTATTCTTTAGCTAGTTTGCCACAAAACGTATGAACGTTATAATTTGTAAATATATAGCCTGTGCAAAATTGAAATTATAAGCACGGTTTTGTTATTTTTAATTGGCTAAATACTTTGATTTTAACATAAGTTTCACGAACCAAAAGAAATAATACCGATTAATGAGGAGAATAACTCGAAAGTTTAGTAGAAATATAAATAACAGAGGGCTAAGTTACTAAATAATACAGCATAGTTCTCTAGATGTGGCGTAGCAATGAAATGTGAAGTTAGTTTATTTGTCAAACACTTTAATACTCTGCTGAGTTCATTTACTAATAGGTATCTCTTAATGACTCTTTCATTTCCCTCATTTAACCACATCGTTTTAAAAATTTAACCAATCTGAGATCATCCTTTTTAAGAGCATTTTAAAAGCAACAAAAAAGCACCAATTATTATTTCAATGCTACTCCATTATGCGGCTTTTTGTTTCATCGCTACTCCTTTATTGTCGATTAAACCCGCAAATCCATTACCACTCAAATCAGACTCGGAAACACTCTACGATCTACTTAATTCCGCACTACCTGCAGCCATTGTTTTTTATCCCCCATCGGTGTCATATAGACTCCACAATCATCCACCGCGAAAAATCACTTCTTCCGTAGCTGTTTTTATCTCTATGACAGCTTATGTGGGCGTCGCTGCTTTGATTGACGTACCGCTAATGACGCGGGAGAGAAAAATCGCCAATCGCCATCCGTAATTCCGATCGCGTTATTGGGATCGCGTATTTTGCGGGGACCATCGAACTCCCCTCGCGAAAGCCTTCCGTCGGATGCGGGCCACGATTTTTTCAACGCGGAAAGTACATAGTTACCGGAGTTGCGTTTCCACGACCTGTTGAAATAGATGGAGACTGTGACAGTTATGACCCGTTAAGGCGATAGTGCAATCAACATCCGTCTACGTGCCTTAGGTTCTTTTTTCCACGTTTCTGGACAGTTTTTTTATCGAACTTTGACACGTACGTTAGCCATGAGGTTTCTGGAGATAACCAATGTCCGTTTGCAGATGTATCTATCGGTGGATACGTGCCTCGGATGTTTTGCACGTTTTGGTATCGTTCCGAAAACGTACGAAATGCTGAAAGAATTGATATCTTTTGTGGTTTTTGCTAGGTTTGGTGAACTAGAACTTTCCTTGCAAATTTGATCAGTGTCTAAGTAAGGTTGGGAAGGTTAGAGTTTAATGTGGGGATTTCAATTTGATTTTATGATGCTCATTCACGTTTGATTTAATTTCTACGACTCCGTACAACTAATTTAAGAATAAAATTTTTATTGGGTTTATAGTGAGATCAGTAAATCAGAAGAGGAAAATTATTAATGATAATGGTGTGATATAAATATCATAATGCAACTCTAATATCTACCCTTAATTTTTTGGTTGTAATGTATTATATAGTGAGTAGTGTACGAATCAAATTTTCTTTGCTTCGTTCGTAGAATTTTCGTTAGTAACGATTTAATTTAGGAATTTGTTTTGGGTTTCTCTGAAGCGAACGTGTTTGCCAAAATCTAGGGCTTCTTTCCATCAACAAGGGGTGGATTGTTTTAAGTGGGTACTGTGTCCAATTTTCCTTTCTTTCAACCTCCACCAATGGAAGAGGGCAAGGTGTTCCTTTCAGACGTGGGAGACCCCACAACACGGGCTGTTTTCTGGGAGATAGGGGTATTTTCCGAAGGACTTCCTCAGCAAGGGAAGAGATCCAAAGGAAAGATAGCTGAGGGCGTGTGTTTGCCGTGTTAAGTCCTAATGTGATGAACCGAAACGGCTCATCTGGATAAGATTTTTCCGCCGTGTGCGGATGGCACCTTTTCTGGACGTGTATGGGATATTTCGATGGGAGATATTGGGAGATAAATTGTTTTCGATCCCTCGCCTTGTGTAACGGTCGATTTTAGGACCAGCACATCCGAGGCTACAAGTGGTTCTAATAGATGGGATAGAATTTACATTTGCGTGGATATCTTGCGCCGCCAGCTGCCGCTCCGGGGTTCTATTAATAACTTAACAATGATTAGGATCGGACGCGTATCCCTGTCGATACGTATGAACGTCGATTTCGTAAACTGACTGCGGTGTTGATTAATTTTTGCGATGAAAATACCAGTTAAATCATCGTGTCTAAAGCTTTTCAATATTGTTGCTGAAATTCAATTGAATTAGTATTCAGTAAACATATATAATCAAATATAAACTGTAATATTCCTATTAAAGATTTGTGGATTATATTATATTTCATAAGTTTAGATTAAGTTATAGCTATTGAGTATGATATTTTTACCTTCATTTGTTTGCGGATACAATAATGGTGTTTAAAACTAGAAAAATGTTGACTTTCCTTTACTAAAGGGCTATGATTTCTCTTGTGAATAATTTTCGAGTTATTAGTGCATCGACAGTTAAAAGATCATTTATTTCTTTTATAAAAAGTATTGATCTATTTACGATACTTAGGCTTTCAGATCAACGATTATCTAGCACAGTAGAAGATACGATAGCTTCGTAAGTTCGTACTTTATACAGCAGTTAAAATTCGTGTGTTAGTTTCAGTTTATTATTATCCGTTTATACACTCTTTTATTTTATTCGCTGGTATACGATTTGCATAGTGAAGAATGGGAATATTCCATTGACGATTGCAAAGTCTATGTTGTCACGATTACCTAAGAAGGCTCTGGACGCGAAGGACTTAAGTCGGTCTAAAAACCTTCCGTAATTAATAATCGTCTAATTGGATCTCATGGCGGAACAAAAGTGATGCAATTTCATCCCACCATCCGAACGGATTCATTACCAGAATTGGATAGCAATCGATCTGCACGAGTGATTGAAATCTCACTTCTTTTTATTTCTCTCGTCGATGACCCACGATGAATCATTCCACTTTTCAATATCTCCCTTTCTAGTACATCAAGTGGAGCGGAATATGAATTCATTTTATTTTATAATTATTTCATTCACATATTCTATTTCAGAGATACTTATTCAATGGCATATTGGCCCAATAAAAGCACTTTCAGTTAGACTTGAAACTTCTGTTAAAGTTCAATCTCTGATCAAAAGTCGTAATTAGTTTCATTTTATAGTCTAAATACCATACAGTTCAAAATATATTAAATTTGTGCACGCTGTGATCATTATGATATAGAAAGTTCCATCTCTGATCCGACTTTGTGGAAAGGCAAAGACTATTTCTTATATGGCTGCAATACATAGTAATTTCTTTTGTCTCGGATTAGAATATTGTTGTCGGAAAACTTCAATGGGACATGAAAATCGCAGAGGATTTGAATTGGTTTTTCTTAAGCTGTACCTTCAGATACCATTTCAACTTAAAAATATTTGCTCTCATAAAATTGTTCAACAGATAATATAGTATTGCGTCGCGTTCTTGCCTGAAAATAATATCGCTCTGCATAATAACAAATAACGTAATGCTTTTACTGGTTTCTGTTATTTATCTGTTATTAAAATGACGAGAATATCACATCAATCATAATATTAAGTGCTAAACAAGTAAAAATAATAAGTATGTAATGATCCGCTGTATTATGGGAGACAATCACCTAGCAACGCGCCGAGATCCTTTTTATAAATGTCAATCAACCGATCGGTACACTGCATCGATACCTTTTAGCTCCTAGTACTACTTTCTTAATTCATTCTCTTCCCTAAGATCATCGATTGATTCTAGGCACGCACAAACTGACGTAATTAAACTTAAGAACTTTGCAGCGATTAATTCCACTCTCTTAATTGCTTCAGATCCACGATACCATCTCTGGAAGCGAATTAAATTTCGGCTTTTCTTCAGCTCCAGTCTTTTTCACTCATTCCTCGCAAACACTTCATTATCGGGTGCGAATAATTGCCAACGCTCATAAGGCTCTCTTTGTTCGAGGGCAACTCGAAGCAATCAATTCAGCGCTCCGAGTTGCCTGAAGTGGTATACTCGGCTGCTTTTTACGGCACCTGGAGAGGGAGCCGTGATTAGATAGCCATTTGAGCTCTACTTACGTGCTCCGTGAGAATTGGGGAAACATCGATGGCACTCTGGAAATAGAATTTTACACCGAGTGCCTCTCCCCAGCATTTTGTGAAGGACGCTATTCGCTTTTGCCCGAATACCTATTGTCAAAACAGTACGTTTTTTTGAAAGCTAAGAGTTGCTCAATTGGAAAATTATAAGAAGGTTTTCTTCATCCATTTAACTTTTTATAAGTGCCTAGAAGTGAGTTTATGGGAACGGAGTGCTTGGATGAGTATTTAAGGATTGAATTGTGCTTTTATTCATTGCCAGGCAACCGATTACAACAACTTTGTTTACTAAATATTACGTGAAGTATTAGATATTAATTCGTTGAGGAATCATGAGGATTGATGTACTATTTCGTTTCAATGGAATATTTAACAACATATGGACGGAATTACAGAATTAGATTCAAAATTAATTATCTGGGTAATTAAATATTCATATTTCAATCCTAAATGTCTTTCAGTCCTTTATTACTATGTTATATTATAATTTAACTTAATTACCTGTGATTTAGTATTTATTTATTTATTTATTTATCAATTAATCCAAAAACAGCCATTAAGGCCTATTACATTGGATCATAAACAATAGTTAGAAAGAATTAATAACAGTTGTTATATATATATATATATATATATATATATATATATATATATATATATATATATATATATATATATATATATATATGAAACAATCAACAGAAATAAATAAGAATAATATAAACAGTAAACAATACACAGTAAACCCTATCGTAGCAATATACGTATTTTAATGATTTGAGAGAATTATGCTGGTAATTTTCCACTCATTACTATATCTCGCAAATGATGATAATGGCTTTCCACAAAGTTACACCCGATCATAAAGATTTTATAATATACTCTCCTTAATATTTAGATAAAGGAAGTATTACTTCCATTGTAGAGATATTTAGGATAATGACAATGATTGCGTTCAATATTTATAAAACGCTTTTATTATTAATCGAAAATTTTGCAATATATTTTGTTTCCCTCCTTAGGGAATTGTGATTCATCTGTAATAACATTTAGTTTACGATAGAATTGTATTCTCCACTTTCGCCGAAATCGTCTTGCAGCGCAATCTCCGTGAATGGTTTCAGCCGAAGATCCCTTTCCAGGGACCAAAAGCGATTTTCTTTACCTCTTTAGCTCTCGGTTCCGTTATAAAAACGCCTTTCCTCATGGATTTGAGAGGGTACCTGTTGCCCAATTTTTTTCTCATCCTCAGCAAGCAACAATGGGCTCTTCAGAGTTTTATGTAAACATCGACTGAGGGAAGATTTATGATGGCTAATTTTCGAACTGTAAAATACGTAACGGATGATGGAAAATCATTTTTATGAATAGCCCCTTATAAATGAAATTTTAGAACATCTGTTTACTCTCACATCGTTTGTGAACATGGTTTCACACTTTTTTAGTTGAAGTTTTTATTCCTTTCAATCTATTGAATTATTTGCGATGGTTAATTTCCGTGTCGCGGATTGAAAAACTTTTGAACTTGTTAACCATAGTGTTGTCAACGTGTTTGTTACATCTCAAACCTATAAAAGTGAGCATCCATTAAATAAATTCATCACTTATGCTTTAATGATTGAGTTTTATGCATGTGAACTTATTTTTTGCCTCAATTGAAACTAAATCACGTACAAATGTTTCGTAAGAAGTGTTGACAGCAAAGTTTTGTATGATTGATGTCGAATAACGAATTCATAGATTATAATGTACCCTCATGTTCTCAATTAAGTAGAACTCTATTCGTATCCTAGTTTTTTACAGGCGGAAACAACCTCGAAACGGTTTTTCCCGTTCATTGCTAAGGTGACAGTAATTAATTATCCTTGGTCGCGAATAGAATCTTGGAAACGAATCGAACGACAAGATTGAGTAAGCCTTGTGAACTGTAAATCGATTGCATGTGTACTCAAACTTGCACCGATTTTATTGACAAGTTTACATTAAGCATTCACATAAAATAGCTAATCAATCCTACGTCTGAATACTATCTGTCCGTATGCAAGGGTAAGAATTGTATAAGAACGCTTTTACCTTCAATTATTCTCATCATTGAAATATCTTAAATATTTATGCTAATAAAAATATCGGTCCAAAGTTAAAGTAAATAATATTCGTAAAAAATCGTATACTATAATGATCGATCGATTCAACAGTTCATTATTTTTACGTAAAATATTCTCGCTCAACTAAATGATGTCGAAGAAACGTCTGTTCTCTGTTTTTCAATGAAAGTTTCGCTCCATATAATCGGTTAATTGCCAGTTATCCTTGCATCGTAATAACCACGGAGAAGCGTGGGAGATAGGTTTGAAGGATAAGGTGTCTCTGGTAGAGGAAAGTAGATCAGAAGTACTAATGAGATTTTTTTCCACATGCGGGTAATTTGCAATACATTAAGGTGTGACCGTTATTAAATCTCATCAACGTATTGACGGATTGAAGTTATCGGGTCGGCAAGATAATTTATTGATGTATTTATGTTAATCTATTTTTAATGGTCCGTTTGATTGTTTACTACCGTTGCGCCATTTTTACGCAGCTATAATGCGGGAGTATTGTTTGTTTGTAAGGAATTGATTCAGACCATAAATCACCGGTTGTTATTTCGCAGTGACGGATGGAGTTTTGATATCCATTTAAATGCTGATAATTGTCCCTGACGGTGATTAGAAATAGGGATCGTTTCTTTATTTTAAACGGAGGTTTTATTTTGTACTCGTCAATAAAACGTTGAATTGTAATAACAACTGGCTGAACGATATGTACAGAGGATTTTCAAAATGGGACTACGATTAAATGAACTGAATTGAAATTACTGCATATAAAAGGTTATTTAAAGGAGAGCTGTCACTTGGTTGATGGATACTCGAAAACATAATAACACGTGAGCTTCAGTAAATTTATCATTGTGCGCCTCAGTTGGAAGTGAAAGGGAGTTTTATCGGTAATTTAAAACCCGGGGATGAACGTTTTAGCAAAAAATAATTTTACTCATTTTTTATAATATTGATTAGCCGTGTAAAGATGACTTTTAATAGCTTTAATCTAGGAATAAAATTTCAATTACTTTCGCTATACGTATGTTATCGTTCGTTTCATGAGAACAGGTATCGTTGAGGTGCTTTCAAAATATTTTTCTGCCTATACTTTAAATATAATTAATTATGATACTTATAATATGATAAGGAATTCTTCATAAAAATTAAAATTAATTTAATTTTAAAACCTATGTATTGTCTTTTCGTCTTGATTATTAAAGTAATAACGTTGTCTAGGACGAAAATTTTACTGCTCTGTATTTTGTTTGCTTGTTCCTTAACTTCATCCTAATTCGCATGCAACTGAAGTGTACGAATGAGTAATAGGGCCAACAAAGACAACAAAACCTTTCATCTCCAACGATGCAGCATAAATTTCCCCCACCTTAAACACACACACACCCCTTCGTTACGAATCTAACCCTTTCGAAATAGGAAAACGTTTGAAAAAAATCGTAAAATCTACCAGCTCCGGGCAACGAAAACATTCGACGACAAAAGCTCATCAGTTTGGAGAAAAAACCTTCATCTTAATCTGACTCAATCTCGCGCACGCTTCGTTTATTCCAGAAGTCCCGAAGGAATCCCCGCGGGCCGAAAAACTATATAAGCTCCGGAATGCTCTTACCGCATTCCCGAACCTATCGCGCACGCTCTCCAGCTATATCTCTCCCATTAGACCACCTTCCGCCGCCCCATTCAACCGCACCGACAAAGACAAAACGAGCCACTTCCGCCCCTGGTTTCGCAATGCGATTCCCATGCACTCTGGACCGCTCATTTCCTTTTTCTTGCGTGAAGTGCTTCGCGTACAAACAGCTTCCCGCCGATCTCGCGCCCGTTGCGTACGCTCGCCGCGGGGGGAGCCACTGGAGATGAGGCCTTTTGTGGACGCTAAAAAGGGCTTTCGGTCAACAAATGGAGGCAATACGCTTTGGGTGTAAGCAATTCCCGCGGTTTGGGGTAGGTCGCGTTCCCTTGGCCCTAATGGACGCGATCCGTTTGAGGGATCCCAAGAGAGACGCTTTGATTCGCGGGTTTGTTTAAAAAGGTCGCAAGGTCAGGTTTGTGACGCCGATGTGGGTCGAATGATGCGATTTGGTTGAGCTACACGAACGAGGTGTACCCCTTTAAGTTCTATTTATCCCTTTTTCGTGTTATATTTTTAAGGGTTGTTCAGCCGCAAATGTAAGAACATCGATGTAAATATATCACGTTAGTTCGATGCTAAGTTAGTCTAAAATCGAATTAAATTTAAACTGTTACATGTTAAATGAATGAGTGTTTTACGAATGAACCGCATTGCAACATCTCTACAAAACAATAATTTATTGCATTATATAAATAGGATTAATGATACTCTAATGTTACCAAAGCTGTTAAAATTCTCGAGGAGGGTCATCTTTAATTAAGGGTTACGAACTACTAACTCGTATTTGAAATGATCAATACTTCAATGAATGTTTGCAATTCAGGATAGCAATATGAAGTGACGACTTCGATTGACTAAGCGACATATTTCATATAATAACAAGTACATGAACGACTATGTGAGAGAGAATAATGTGACCACAACAATATTATTATAAAAAATATCGCGACTATTACTTTGGAATATCTTCGGTAAAATTTAGTTCGTTTGTCCTCCGCATCACAGAAAAAATGCGTCATTTCTCGCTTTATCGCTTCTTTCAAAACGCAATGGCACCTTTAGAGCAAATTAATTCCACAACTCTGTCTTGTTTTCTAAATCAAGAAAGACGTCTCAACACTTCCTTGGTTTTTGGAAGAACCGGACGCCAAAAAAAAACACATTCGAATCACGAATAATTAAATAACAAAGACCTCAAAAACTCGCTCAGTTAACAGCTCGACTCCAAACTTCTCGAAGCGTGCTTTCGAAATAAGATTGGACTCTTAGATAACAATAAATTTATATATCGCTACATTGTTCTTCTCCTTACGGCCATCCGATTGCCAAACGAAGCGTCTTAAGAAAAAAGTAGATCTCCTCACGCCGAATTAACCCCCTGATATATATACATTCTCCTTTTTCTCCATCTTATATTTTTTTCACGAGCTTCCTCCCTCCATATTTGCAGGAAGCGATCCCCCATATTCAACGCACCGTAAACTCCCTCTCCCAATGGCAAGCAGAAACGTTTCAAAAGGAAGTATTCTTACGAATAAAGTTTTTCAAACCCCCCATTTCAGCGGGCGGTCGTGATTTATAATTATTCTTCCTTTACTAATTAAAATGGGGGCGTCTGAAAAGTGCTCGGCACTTGAAGGGTGGTGCCATTGCGTTTTTAACCAACTTCCTCCCCTTCCATAAAAGAGGGATTTTCGTAAGAATGGGTTTTGTTGGTTGAAGGGATGTGAGAAATCTCTCCCCCCCTACGCTCAGTAGGCGTGAAGCTGTTCCGTACGGCTTCCCTCTATGATCTAGGAAGGGGCTGTTAACGAGTGATTTATCCGAATGCATTTTTCTCTCGCCGAATCTAGGGTGAATCATCTAAGAGGGGTACACAATGGCGGCGAGTTAATACCATCGCGGTAAACAAAGAATGCATCCCGTATTTTAGAAGCCCCCGTGTGAGTGTATTGAAAGAGAATTGTTGTTCGTGGTAATGGAAGTACCTCAAGGTGCTGCAAACACTTGGGCGTCATTACTAAATGTTTTAGGATGCTTTGTAGTTGATGATAGTGTCCATTATATCTCTCTCAACCTTTGAAAAGGTATCCAACGTATATGGGTTGCCAATTTGTAAGGAAAATTAACAAAATAGAAGTATGGGGGTTAACAAAGGTTAGAGTATATGTGAGTGCCTCACAAGGTCACGTTTTCGGTCACCCTAATTTATATATTTAGGACGCTTTTTTTAATAATAATTTAATTTAGGGAAGATTAAGCGAATTATATAGCTGAATTCTATTGCTTTTTTTTATGATTTATGTTCTGAATTAATGATGATCTTATACTCTTGAACAAACGTGAAATGTATCTCTCGCTCCTATAGCAATACCCGCAAAGCATATCTCTTGATTATAGTAACCTTTTCAAAAATAAAAAGCGCACATCCAAATTTTTCAAATATCAATATGCTCCAATTACTTTTCAGAATTTTCTACATGCCGCTCTACAATAAATTGATAGAATCAATTATTTAGCTTCTAATAACATCGGATCCAAAGGCTAAGTTTAAAATCATTTTGCAATTTTAATAATCAAAATAAATAATAATCTTTCTATCGTTTCTGCTCTTTTTAAGAGCTTGTATTATTGTAAGTTCATGAATAATTCCAAATTCTTTTCTTTATTGGATCTATTTTATTTCTTTTATATCAATCTTCCGTAAATATATATTCAATACGTTGGTATTGCAGAAACAACACCTCCAATTTCGACAGCTTCGGAACATAGGCTCCACGTAAATCACGCACGACTCCCCCACGTACTTAACGACGCCACCGCAGAAACTTCGGGGGTTAATGACGAGCACGCACGGGTCAAACCCCGTTTTTAATTTGGACCACGATCGAAGGCACGCAACCCTTCAACAAACTTCAACAATTCCTTCGAGTTTCGCGTATAAAACGCCTCATTCCTCCATTATATATATCGCACCCACCCCCGTCCTCAATTCAGAGCCACCAAAACACCATTCTTCGTCGGCACAATGCTCTCTGCCAGAACCACTCGTCCCATTGAAATATACTCTGGAACAAGCGAGCATCGCGTCATATTCTCCCCGTAACCGTTTCCCTGTCTCTCCCATGCCCCCGGCCACGCCCCGTTTGCCTTTTAATTCACTGCCTAAACTATCTGCGAAAGATTTCGCCCCCTTCAGATTCCTCTTGCCCTCCAGCTCCGCCCACGAGCGTTGTGGTGTTTTCACACCCCTCCAAACATCGGTTTTACTCTGCCCTTCATTGATTTAGGGCAATTCACTCTGTTTGCTCCAAATGAGTCGCTTTTCCCCTGCGCATCTCCCTCGGGTCTTGTACGGAGGTGTAAAGAGGGACTGAAGAGGTCGATTTCGACCCCTTGGGAATGTTCGTACGACGTCGTCTCGGAGTAGTCTTCCTGGTTCTGCGAAATATTCGACGGCCATTTTATGCTGAATTATTACATGAGGTCGATCAGTTCATACCCTTTTTGTAGATGGGCAATCATTTCATCATTTGTTGCTGCAGAATTTAGTTTGTAGTTTTGTAATTTATTGGTATGGTCATCACAAACGAATTCCTTATTGTCAATTTTAAGCTGTGCTTTACGTATTAAATTTCTTTAAATATAAATTCATTCGTTGTGTTCCTCCGGCAGAGAACTAAGTGTAAAATTATTTCTAGTATAAATCTTTATTTTTAACATTATATCGGTTAAAGATTGAGCTTTAAAACTCTTCCATTCTTACTTTAGAAGTGAGAATAAACTTTCATAAAAAAGGACTTCACAGGCGATAAAGTAATTCGCGGCAATCGCACCTTAGCGACGCAAAACTCATATATCACCCATTAACGCCGACCCTCGCCCACTTTCCTCTAAGATTCCCTTTAATGTGCTAAAGTAAGATTGTAGTTGTGGTGTACGTAACGTGTTGCGAATGGAAACTTCTCTTCTCCGGCCAGAGCCGATCGAATTCGCCATATTTGCCCGTAACTGCCTTCCTCACCAATGGATTTACGTCTATATTTGGAGTTGTTATGGGACTAAAAAAGCAGAATTTCAACCCTTTTTTCTCACGCAATCTGTAAACTTAAAGCTATTCGAGCCTAGTTTCTTGCACCACAAGGTACAGTTTTTTGCCCACCGCGGTTGAGAGCTATTGCAAGAAATTCAGAACGTATTCCGACCTCGTTGGTTTCAGTTACGTGAGAAGCATCGTCTATTCCTATTTGAGACAAGCGCAAGGGTTATTCCTGGAATCGATTGATTCACGAGTGACAAATAGTTTCCATGAACTTTACTTAAACGTTTCCAAAGCAAAGTCGGTTTCATTTAAGTGTCTCTTTTGTAGTCATACTTCAGCCATTGTTACTGAATGCGCGGGATAAAAATATAAAATATTTATCTGGAAGAATATAAGTACACAAATTCAGTAAAGAGTCCATAGATATTTTAAAAACTTCAGAATACGTAAGTAAATGATTAACTTAATGTATCTTTTTATAAACATAAGAAGTTCTTGATGGAATCTATGCAGCTTTACGTCATAAGAAACATTTTACTTCTATAATACGTATTAACAGACAACTTTTAGTTTCTCACGTCACTTTGGCGAATTCGTGAATTAATCATTACCCAGCACTGAGGGTCTGTATAGGGTTTCAATTTTAATCCTTGGGAACTTTTGCAATAAATTTAACTTACTTTGAATTTACGATTAAACCCATATGTCTGTCGCTTGATTATCCGTTTAATCCTCAGGATACAATCAGCAACTTGGTTAAATTTGCATGTATATTTACACTTTGAAAAAGGATCACCTCGTAGAGAGTGTAGCATCACTTCCTCGGAACTGCATACTTTTCGAAAAGGGTGACCATCAACGGTTTTCCACGACCGTTCGATTTCCTCCTGCAAATTCGCGCACATTTTGAACAGATAACTTCCGGAAAGGTTCCATAGCTGCACATAAAGATAGGCAAAGCTCATCCTCCATGGATTATACCCCTTCAAACTCCCAGGAATCCAGCAACTTTTGCATACAAATCGGGGCGATAATCGCCGAGAATAAGTCCCTTTTACCATTCCTTACGCACACCTTCGAAAGCAAAATCTCTCGGATACCATTCTGTTCCCAACCCTCTTCATCCTCTCGTCCAATAACGTCCCATTGCCCAACCCTCACCCCATTCATCTCCCCACCAGAAAGGGAGACTGTTACCCTCTTCTTAATCGCCACCCAACTACAGCTCCCGTTCGCGCCCCTTTTACCACTGGCCGTTATGATCCCTAACGCTCGACCCCTGGCTTCCGGGCTAGACTCCATCTAGACTTCCTCCTCAACACCCTTTCCCCGCCCATGGTGTCTTTTATTGCCCTCCTCTTCCAAAATGCCGCCCCTCCCGAGGCAGATTCTGCAGCTACCTTTTCTGCAGAAGCGTAGTAATGAACGTCCAGTGAGTTCGGTAAAGGTTCTGCCAACGCATCGACCGCGGTGCACTTTTTGAAGAGTATCCGGGGATTATCCCTTAAAAACCTTTCGGCAGATTAGTATCCGGTTCTGTGTCAATGTTGCGAATACTTGGGATGATGATGGTTCTAGCTTTCGGTGCAAGAATGGACGTACTGGAAGGTGCGAATTTCTGCAGATAGACCTCTCAAGTAAGTGTGATGCCGTACCTGGATGTCGTTCGGTTGCCCCCTATCGGTAGAGGCAATAGACGGTTTATGTATTTAAGGAATAGTAAGAAGCCTTCTTAGGGTGATGTATTTCATACGTAATACAAAATGGTTGCGTAATATTTAGGCTCAGATCAGTTAGTTGATTTCCTGTTTGTTATTTGCTTACGAAGGGAATTTATTGAAAAATGATTGTCCTAGAGAACTGTAGTATAATCATGCTACTGTTACTGGTCTGTTTTCATAATTTTCTGCAATATAATGTAATCATCCTTTGTGCATAGTGTTTATCCGGAGGAAATGTTTAGGCAATGTTAGAGAAACGGCATTTAGTTGACGAAGTTAGAAAGTATCTATCTATCAAGTATCTAAAATGGTTGCCTGTTGGTGAATCGGTGAAGAAAATGAGAAACTAATAAATTGATTTGAGTTTTTCATCCGTCAATGTCCACCATTTTCATTCTTATATATATAATGCAAACAGGTTTAACTTAAAACTTGATAATGACTATTTTTAGGTTGAGCTATATGTACGCGAACCAAGTAATAAATCCATCTTTATTCTCGGATAAGGATATTCACTATCGCTTTTTCATTTAAACCGAGTTCATCGGATGTCATTCCTTAATATCTTGGTACTAAATTCTCCATTTTGCTTTAATGGAGTTGTATTGTGCCTCGAAGTATATCATAGCCTATGCTGAAAGGCAATGACTGTAAATTCTACAATTTAAACCTGTATTTTCTAAGATCTCAAATTACAATTCTCAATTTAAAGTTATATTAATTTTCACTTGAACCTTTTGTGTCCATATAGTTAAACTTATCTAAGATGACATTTAAGAGGAAATGCAACTTTTCTTGCCGTCATCCTGGTTATACACGTATTGACTTAAAGCTGTAGGTACGATACCGTTTATCTGTCCATGAACGTTGTATTATTACACGCTATTAACCCCACTCCCAGTACTCAGCTCACACGTACGCCGCCGCGAAAAATTTAACAGCGCTATTGTTTCGAAATGCCTTCAGAAAGAAGTTGAGGACACCCACAATTCCAAAGCGGGAAATCATTCGTAAATAAAAAAGAGGCCACATCCACCGCAAAAACCATAAATCCCGTACGGAAAAAAATGATCGCGATCCGGGGCCGTGTTAATATCACATCCCGCTCACGGAGTAGACAGTTGCATCGCGGGAGCGGTGGAAACTTTTAAAACAGTCCATCCACTTTAAAAGCGGCCTATCTCTTTCCCTTCAATTAATTCACTCGCAATGCACACAACGGCTTTATGAAAGGGAGAAAGTCGGACGAATCTCGATGCGTAATTTGCAACGCGGCTCTGTGATGTTGCAGGTCGAACACTGTGAGTCACTCTGCAGGCTACGGCTACTTCCGATAGCCTCACTGCTTCGGACGTCGACGGTGCGTTTTAACTACGCGGGTTTTGAATGGAGTCTGAAAAGGAAGCGGCATAGATGTTCTGGAGTGAGTGACGGAATGATGCCAACGGGAGAAAGATATACTGCTGCGATAGATCTGCACATAGAACGGGTCTTTAAGTCTTATATTTGTGGGTTACAACGATAATGGGGTTGGTTATTAATCTGCCATCTTTCAGGTGTTTTTTTAATTGTATTTTGAGGTTTGGAGCCCGAGATATGAGATGGAACGTACTTTACGAAGGATTGGCTCATTACGTATTTAGCTATCCATCTTTGAAAATAAAGATTTATTGTGAAATCAATTTATAGGTGGGATAAAAACTTTAAATGAAAATAATTATACCATATTATTATGGATTCTTAAAACTTCGTTAATACAATATTTTATATATTCTTTCTATATTCCCGGGAATCGTTATGTGGGGTTTATATTACGGGAAACAAATTGTAGTCTTCTTCAATGGCGGTTCATTGTGCTCTATTGTTCATAACTAGTAAAAGATGGCATATTTTAAATCGTAAACGGTTTTCATTTCGATGAATATAACTCGAATTTACAGATGCTGAGTTTTTAATTCTACAGTGCGAGAATAAAGTATAAGAACAGTATACGAGTTTTTTGCGAGTTATATAGCAAGGAACGTGCCTAATGAGTTTAATCTATCTGTAAAAAGTATTTTTAAACAACGAGTTAAAAAGATAACAGTTCGCTAAGGAAATAGGGAAGCCATTTCTTTTACTCCGCCTTTCTCACCTGGAATATCCCGGCCGTAGGTCCCGCCCATCGCCGGTGTTTATTATGTGCCGAATCGCGGCTAAAATGAACCCGCTCTCTTCCCTGTCTTTGTGGGCCTTCGATCCACTTGAGTGCCGCAGACTCAAAACGCGGCGACCGGCGACGGAAGGAAGGCGGACATATCACGAAAATGTATTAAGACTGCTGTGAAAGCTGAAGAGTTGTGCTGACAAATTATTGTAGATCCTTGTCAATTCCTAAGACGAGTACTTTATTTAACAGCGTCAACTTCACTTTTATTTAATAGTATGAATATAAAATGATTTTTTAATAAGTAAAATCGCCGCTGAATTACTTCATATATATTCATACTTTATTCATTACCTCTTACTTGATTTGTAAATATACGATCGACAGTAAATATTTATTATATTAAAAGCCAATTTAACGTTTCATTTCTGTCGGGGAAACTGTCTTTTCCCTATTCTAATGTTTCTTGAGAATCCGCTACGATGTTTCTCGAAACCCATTCAAAAAGTTCTTCCGAAGTGTTTGCCTAATTCATCTTTACCGTTCGACGCTACTTATGTTAGATAATTCAGTACGCAGCCACTTTTTCGCTAGTGAAAGTGGTGACTGATCCAGCATATGTCTTAAAGCGAAAGCAATGATAGCGGCTTAAAAAATTACTCAGCTGCGCCCTCATTACCGAGTGAGTAGGGGAACGATCCTCTCTTATCAACCTGTTGAGCGCAATATTTCAAATTCGACGCCTCTTCCGTACAGAGATGGCCGGATCTACTTTCCTCCTTCCGTGAAAGAGCCATAAAAGCGATAAAAAACATGGAAAGTTCAATAGATCTTTCAGAACAACTTTATTTGTGGGATTAATTCCGGCAGAGACGTACTTTAATCGTGAAATATCTCAGTTAGTTAGATTCGATGACGAAAATATTACGGAATGACGTAAGATAGTAATTGCAAAGCTTATATTTTAGATGTTATCTTGTTTTCCTAGGAAATTCTCCAAGTTTCGTCGTTAAAATAAAACGTTTTCCAATAGATTTATTTTTAAATACGTCTGCCATACATGAGGTTTTTAGATAAATACAGTAACTGATTGCACTTCCATTTGTGTTTCACGATAAGTTTCTCACGGTCCAATCTCTTGGCCATGTCTTCCCCAAAAGCGTATGGCGGTTCGCAAGGGGAGAGTTTTATCAGAGATGCGAAATCTTTACGGCTCCTTCACTCGGTAGTGCGTGTCCACTCCAGAGGTAAACACGCCCAACTCCCTTACGAGATGGGGATGCTGCGTCAGATGAATTTATCCCTCCTACGCATTGCAGGCGGTCCATTTGCCCCAACGCTTTTTCCAACGGAATATCTCCATCGTTTAAGCTGTCCTGGAGTGCATTTTGTTATCTCATAGATTTCCCCACGATTGAAGTGGTTACAATGGAGTTACTAGGTACTCCTAAGGGATCAAGTCTCCTTAATAGTCTGATGTAGGGAATTGAAAAATTATTTTAGTGGAAAACCCTTCTTTAATATTGTAAAATGGGTTGGGTTGTTGTCTCTCGATCAATATCTAGTTGATTCAGTTGCAAGATTCATTGGTAATCGATGTAAGTCTTCCAATGTCAATTATCTCTTTCTTGGAGTATTACTTTCCCTCTACAATTAATTTCGTACAGTGAGTTTCACTTCATCACTTTATTTAATCCATAAGGCTTAGCTTACTCAACTTGATTAAATTTATTTTTAACTTTTTATTTCACCATTTCGTCTTTTGAAACCTATTCCTATTAGAATATCTACAATATTTAGAGTGAATTTCATGATACGTGGTTTGACTTTTGCCAGATTTAGAAATTAGAATGCCTTTCCTACTACAGAATAGAAGATAGTCATTTTTATTCATTAAACTCATATTTAATAACTAAATTCCCACGGCTAAGTATCAAGTAGGACGAAAAACTTCTATAATCTTATACATACGAGTCCTTGACAACCGAACTTCTTCTAATGACAGACGCCTAATCTTATCTAATCGACTACTGCACCTTGAAAACAGTCTTTCCTTTTCTTCCACTGATTAAAACCGTCGCTGGAGAGTAAGATAGCTACCAATTGCTTGCTATGCTTATCCCCCAAAGATTGCACGGACGATAGACCTCGGCAACCCTCGATTATTCGCGTCGAATTTAACTGTACAAGGCAAAATCCAGTCAGTTGCAAGGCTCCACGCGATGGGACTAACACAAACCCTTCCTACTTTCCACCTGAATAAACTCCACGATCCTTATCGCCTTCCCTTTTACGCCTTTTCCACTGGCGCACGCACAATTTCTCCTTCTCTACATGCCCGAGACTCGTCTGGCATCCGCCATTACTCAGCCCGACGCACGTAACAAATGCAGAGCGATAAAATTGGGGAGGAGTCCCGGGGAAGTGGCGCCTTCTTCATCGTAGGTCGAATGGGGCGGCCGAAGGCGTGCTTCGCCGCTGGGATTTTTAACCGACAGGTTGAGTACTTACCTCGCCAAGGGCTTCCGCGTAACGTGGTGGATGAGATAAGACCGTCTTCTAGTACCTGCAGCTATTTAACCTTACGCGAATGTTTCAGGGGCTTAATTATATAAAGAGACTGGCGCCCAATCTGTACTGCTTGAACCGTTCTCGTGTGTTGTTTCGAGCGGGTAAAGAATGGAATGTCGACTTAAAGGTTTTACGTAAGAAAGGAGGTGCATCGGTGTATTAGCGGATGTGATGTTGATTGATTATCGTCAGGATTCGTCCATTGTCATACGGATTAAGAGAGAAGGACGTATTTAATTGATTGTTTTGCATTGAAGTTCTGAATTACCGGAATATATCTATGGCAATAATATGTCCATTAGATTCAAATTCTTGCGTGATATAATAGCTTGTTAACTGATTATAAAAACGAGTAAACTGTACGAAAAAGTTATGAACTATGAGTAGAGAAAGAGGGATAGAGAAGTCAATGAATTGCTAGTACTTTTAAGCACCCACGAAAACGTACGCTTAATGTAGAGGAGATTAATCCAATTTTTACCGACAGGCGAGCCTATGTCCTGCTGAACGAAGTATTCAAATCAGCATTCTTCCGATAAATCGTAAATGTTAGAAGATAAATCAAGTCTGATTTTTTTTCTACGGCTCCTCATAAATCGCAGATATTTCTAGCTTGTAAAGGAAATGCATCCAGTTATCGATATTGGTTGGAGCAATCCTTTTTAGCCACGAGTGCCGAATCGGTGCCTGAGAACAACGCCCAGTTTCCTCAATGGGAAAACCTCAATGTCGTCTGCACGCCCTGTTTCCGATGACGAAGGCGTTTTTACGGTTCCTACTTTTTTCTCTCTTCGCCACGCCTTCTCAATCCGCATCGTCATTTGTCACTCAAACGGATAAAAAGAGAATCTCTTTTGTGCGATGTTGTTAGGCGATGTTATCCGTTCGTTCTGTTCCTACGGCCGTTGGGTCCGCGAATTTTGGTTTCGGGTAGATTGCCTCTTTGAAGTGCGTTTAGTAAGTAGAAGTAATGATTTTCAGTGAGAACTATAGAGAATAATGGTGATAGTTATTTGTTCTACTGTTACTTCTTACGTTTACTTATGAACGCTAATGTCATTTATAGTAAAGAATTAAATTAAATTGAAACCTTACCGATAGTAGTAGACGCATTTACGGAATCTAGTTGACGGTAATTTAAAATTTAAATCCAACAATAAGTCGAAGTTAAAATCTTATCACATTCACGTGACCTTCATATCGATTGAATATTTATTTTTCAAGATAACTCCGCTATGTTATCCTGTTTTTCCTCATATACTTTGAACGGAGAAAATAATGTTTTTATTTATCTTCCCATACTTATTCTTATAAGAAGAATGTGGTTAATAGTCAGAATAACATGTATCTGTTAGTAATTGAAATCACATTATCATAGAGTTCGTTAATGTATTTAAAAACGGATTTGCATTTCGTCAAAGTTTAAGAATTTTGGCTGGTGTTCAATCGGCTCAGCTCTCCTCGTATATGAATCTTTAAGTTTGAATTCATAAGTACATTAATTCTTTCTATGTGTCCTTAGAACATTTGGTATTATTCAAATCGATTTGCGGTATAAGGAAACTTGTAGGATATTGGTATTTCTGGGAATTATTCCTTATATTGCCACAATTATGAAACGACTGTTATAATATAAGCGGTGTTAAAGTTTTAGTGTACCCCAAAGCAGTTATTTCCATTGTAATGTTTAGCGGCGTTTTCCCATTAAGTTCGCGAGACCCTGAGCTGCGTAACGAGGAAAGTAAGTTCCCCGAACTAGCGGTTAGTTGGCCGACTCTGGCCTGATTGAGGTACCAAGTGTTTTGATCAACTTTAAACACTCACTCGATTTAAACTCCGCCGAACAATTAACCGTCGGCGTTTCTGCGTCCGAAAGCACTTTTTAAGGGTTCCGAGTTCGTCGGAAACTAATCAATTGCTTGTCTATCCGTAGTTCGGGCGAAGGTCAAGGAACTCATAAGTCGATCCAAAAATTGCGTTTTTTTTAATACGGGAGGGAAATTCTTTTACGACTAATCCGTCTTCGGGTTGGGCTAATTAAATCTACGAGCCCTGTTTCGGCTGCTTCTGGAAGATCGTCTCATAGCCGTTTAAAGTTGATGACCTACTCGGGATTCAATCTCCGAAAAATGATGGGAAGAGTGAATTTCAATATAGCCGCTGACGGATGATGTCTTAGACGAGACGTGTTTATGCGACGAATGGATAATAAGTTCCTTGTTTGTATCCTACAACGTATATTGGAAGAAGTATTAACTAATGCGCGCTGTCCACTTCTGCTTCACTTGTGATTATATCCAATAAGAGGAGAAGAGAGTTAACAGGTTTCGTTCTTATACTTTGAAATTAAATTCATCATATATTTAAACTCTACTGAAGTTCGCTGATATTACAATTTACTGATAGATGAAGAAATAGAAGTCGTCCTGCCATTTCGTAAACAGAAAATTGTCGGCCAAATGTCGTTTCTTTTAACAATGAAGTGTTTGTCGGTGAGTTGGGATCATCGTACAGTAAATACCAAAATAACGTGCAATTATAAATCTTATTAATCATTTAACGTCAGCTCATACAATTCTCAATATATTATCTGCATAAAAGCTTTCTTTGTAATGGGATTTCCCCTTTACGAAATGACGGTAAATGCATCACCATTCTTACTCTTTAGTCTCACCACCACGACACGAACGCATCAGCAGTCTACGTCATCCCACTGACAAAGGGGGAGAAATCTCGTAAAAACAATCGCGCCACGCTTTTCCCAAGAAATAAACCACACCACTTAAACGCTTTAATGTCCACCGAGGAACGTGCTGGGATCCACACAAAGCAACGCCCAAAAAGATCACAGAGGTGCGAATCCGAAATTGCCGTTTTATTATTCTGCACCCAAACGAGGTATATGCAGTACGAATCAATTAGGGTAAGCGTGCGCTCTCGGAAAGGGGTTTGTTTCAGTCGGCTAATGAAACATCAAAGGAAGTCTGCCGCTTCGAAGGGACACTTGATGGAAAGGCGGCCGCTTCTCCCTCCAACTGCATCTCGACACGAAATCGCTTCGCAACCACTACTTTTCCCTTTGTTGTCGCGTAAGAGCCCTCGACTTAGACTCTCGGAGATTCAGCACTGCTGTTTTCGCGAAAGAAATGAGCCCATTAACGATCTGAGCTGTTCAACGTTTTCCTTTCCAGCTGAGCGGTCGTATATTACTCCAGTTGAAGTGCGGTGAGGAATTTAAACCAAACCGAGAGGTAGAAAGTGTGGGCTAAAGGCAAAGAATGTCATCATAATGTATACTGGGGATTGAAGTAGTTAATTTTGGATTTTCGGCCTTTAAAATCAGTCATTGTACCCTAAATAGAACAGTAAATTACGTAGAATTTAATATATGTACATTTATCTGAGCTGTTTTTAGTATATAATTGAACCTCCGAGAAGATATTTTATTATAAACTGTATTTTAGGTAGCGTTATAATTACGTGTTACAGGAAAATCGGTAAGCTACTCGGAATTTATTGAGTAGTAGATATTTAATAGATGTGGTTAAATTTAGAAATTCCGGTGACAAAAATCAATAAATCAAACTAAAAGTTCATATATAATCCTCTTACTGGCAGATTCTTGGGATTCAAATGTATTAAATCCCATTCAAGGACTTAAAACGTAAAAATTGAAGTTTGAAATGGAAGTTGATTCTCATTGGGTCGACTGCTACAGGATCTCTTTAAGTTCAGGCTATAATTCCAGAATAATGCTTATTCTATAGAACTTCTAGTCCTCTGCTACGTTAAATTTTAATATCTATTCAAAGGAGTATCACCTAGTGATGTTCACGACTCTCAAACTTTAAGTATCTTCTACAGTTTTTGTGCGTACAAGTCTTAAATGGCGGTCCTTAAAAGTTTTCATCTAAAAAACCATATGAATCCTACCCTTACCAAGTCGTTACAATGCGATACTTAAGGAAATACGCATCTTTAACGAGTGGAAGCTTTTACTGCTAAGGTAGCGCATTCCTGGAACTTCATTAACAGACGTGTACCATTTCGTTTTCACAAAGAATTCGGTCCCACAAGGTACGATCCTTGGCCCCGCATACTTTCGACTTTTGGGGTTTATTAAACGGATTTCATATTCGGGCATAACCTTCGTGCTTTTATAATGCCCCGCCCTTCGATATTCATACGGTACGATTCTTCCATAAAAAATATTCTATAGAGGACCATTAAACTCGACTCGGACTGCATAAACCTCGGCGTTGGATGAGTCGTAAAATACGATCATTAAAAAATCCCAACCCACCTCAAAGATTTTAAAATAAGGCTCGGTCGAAGTATAACTCAGATGAAATGTTGGGCATTTCTCTCTCTTCGTACGATACTTACGAGGTTTTTATTCTTTGCCCCTCAAATTCTCAGCTCGTTTCTCAGGTGATAAACAAAGGTCGATGCGGTTAAGTGAACAGAAGATGTGATTTTAGCACTCGCTCCTCTTTCGAGGAAGAGAAGATATTGGCAACTCCAAAACTGTGGATATGGTTAAACGAAAAGAGTCACACGTTATCTGTTAAATTAATTGTCGTTTCTGTAATACCTATTGTTTGCATTAAGAAACTAGTTTTCTACTATATCGCGATAGATATTTTCGATAAGTTTTCAACAGATTGATTTTGAAACAAGCAAATGTCGCTGAAACGTTTGGAATATTTGTATCCCATTCTATTTCTTTGTCCATGAGTTTTGAATTATTTTCCGTATAATACAATTGAAATTATATCATTATCTCCCAAAGTTTTTGATTGCAAAAGGTTGTAACGATTTGACGTAATCGATCCCAGCGTACTTTGTACTGATTTCATAATTCATAACATAAATAACTCTTTTTCAACATTACAGTGACACTTTATAGACAGGAGCGTTTAATATAGCAAATTAATCATCTAAAATGTTAAGTTATTTATTTTTTACTTTTACTTTTCATGTGACTTTTTATCAGTACCTTTTTTAACCTCCAGCTTCCACTTTATACGCTGGATTAAGATTAGAGGACCCCTCGGGGGAAAATTACAAGCATCCGGATGCATAGCTTCCTCAATTAACTACATCTCAGCCCACCTTCTTAATATATTCTTGGTTCGCCTTGCCTCCTTACTCGGCAGAAACACCCCGGATTGACCTTTAACCCTTCCTTGCTTCAGAATCGTGTTTTCATACATTAAAGTTTACTAATGAAAGTTCTTTGAAGCAGCTTCGTAATTTCTGGGTGCCGAATTTTACCTTAGCATATCTGTTGTATCAAGTATCATTTCCTTTGGAATAGCTTCGGAAAGATACATTATGCTTCAACTAAAGTTGGCATATTATAGGAGACTAACTACCGATTCAATACTCCACTTATAACAGTAATTGCCAGATAACCAACATAAAGCAAAAATTTCCTCAATGGAAGAACTCGGGGCGAGATATTCCTGGCACATGAGAAAGTCTAGAGATAATTTTTATCCTCATCTCGTCTCCCCGAACTTCCTCGCGTACTCTCCAAGCAATCTTCTCTTTTTCTCTTGTCCATCGTTAGCTCCAACTTCTTTTTGGTCGGAGTGCGTGTGTAAATTAGCCGGTTGCGTCACTCGTAGCTCAAATCCTCGAGGCTACCATACCCTCCTTCTTCCACGCTCAAAAAGGTGTTCCCAGACTCCTGTTCTCTCTTAATCTCTACAGTTCCCACTTAAGCATTAGCTAATTTGCATTCCACGATCGAGAATGCAGGTAAACGTATATACCATCGAGAACATCTTGAGATGTGTAACTTATGGTCTACCTGTTGCGTTAAGGCTCGAAGTTTTTAACTTATAGTTACTGCTTCCTATCAAGATATCGAATTAAGCTAAAAAGAAAAAATGAGAGAATTATTTGAGTCTGTTCATAAGATCTGAGTACGTTTCTGTTGTCATTTAGAAGTGTTTTGTTTTGACTACTTCGTTCCCAAGTAACTAAAAAATAAACAAGATAGAATTAGCTTTCTTTTGCTGAAATGGAGAGTATATTCGTAATGAAATACATCCTTTTAGGAGCAAGAATTTCCTATAGTTTTATTAAGAGATATTAACAATCTATTATTAAAAACGATACCTTACAATTATATACGAACTGGTCTTCCCTATTTACTGTTACTTTTAGCTTACAATTTAATTACTTGTTTTTCTCTTTATCTTGCTCCTTTCATATGTGAATTAAACATCATTATCTTTCTAGTTACACTATTCCTATTACGATTTATAACGATTCGTTCTATGAAAGCCAAGTTCCCCTCCCTCACCTTAGCTCTATCTACCGGTTCGATCGATAGACACGGCCACTTCCAAGGGAATAGTTTACGATTCAAGGGAATATAAACGGCTCTCACCTTCCGTATGTTACAGTGAGATTTGACCTCTGGTTCCAAATTAATTGCCCATCAGTGGCTGCTTCGAAAATAAAAAAAACCGGGCTCTCAACTCTCCAATTCCGGTACACTCATACATTATACGTCGGCCGTTTCTCATTTCGGAACTTCCAATCGCCACCTAAACTTATTCTTCTAAAAGCATTCTTCATATTTCTCCTCGAGAATTCCATCCTATCCGGGCACATCCGCTACAGCGTCCTCACACACACCCATTTTCTCTATGTTTCTTCTCTAAATATGCAGGCCTGTTCTTTTCCATTCATTTTAGATGTCTTCTTTCGGAATTTATAATTATCTTACTTTTGGAGTCATTTTTCAGTAATAAAAGCCTCCGGTTACTTGAAGGTAGCTAATAGGTAATAGTTTAGGAATTTCAACATCGAATTTTTAAAGTTTGAACGAGATCTACACGACGTATTTCTCTAGTTTGAAATTGAATGAGTTACTTAAAAAATAGAAGTATTTAGAATAATAAAGAGCTATGATTTTCAGTATATCCTTTCTTATAAGATTCCTTTAACTAATAAATAATATTTTAAAAAATAAAAGAACAGAAAATCACTCACAAATCACAAAAAGACCAATGTTTTTCGTACAAGTATTTTGCTATCTTTTCTCGAAAACTTTTCACACTTTAAGACTGTATTGCTCATTTATTCAATTTCTCCACTCCTTACGTATTTCATTTTCTCCAATAGTTTCCGAATTTTGCCTTGAATGACGCGTAAATTTTGTTGGCGAAGTTTTCAGTTCGTTAAGTCTGCAAGGCGTTGAAACTGAATAGGATGATCCTATGAATGGATACCTCTAATACGAACCTTTCTGTTCCTCCATAGTTCGTATCCATTTCCCTCATTTCTCATCTAATTCGCAGCTTGCTCCCATCCCCGCACCCAGGCAGCTTCTCCGCCCAATCCCATCGGCCAAAGCAGCGCACCTGATGAGGAAGCCAATGATGTTCCCCCGTGGGCGGCTGAGGCGTAGGTGGGAAGGGAAGGGTTCCTCAAAACTGAGCTGTTCTCCCTTCATAAAATGCCTATGAGCTCTATCTCGTTTCATCACTCAAAAGTTCAAATTTTCCTTTCGTGTGGGAGATTACGAACTTGGCTACACTCTAGCAATCTTCGTTATTTGTAGAGGGCATTACTATTCATAATTTGCGCATCCAAATACATTAAATTTCGCCAGTATCTAGTGATACATTAATTAAAAATGATAGATCTTAAATAATAAGTCATATTTAACAGTATACCATCTATTACAGTAGTAACTCTGTGCATTTTTGTTTTATAGAATACGTAAGGTTAGGAACATGAATAACGATTTGAAACCAACTCATTATGAAATTTATATTAACAGTCTTTCCTTAAGTTATATTATGAACATAATGAGAATGTGCCATTCCACGTGTATTACCTGGTAATAGATCCTAACTATATAACATGTCAAACCTTTTTCCACCCTATTTAGGCTCCCTTTGCATTCATGATTACGTCTCAAACCTTGATCGACAGTCCTCTCCAAATCCATCATTTTCGGAAGACAAATTGGAACAAAGTCCCTCGGACGGTAACGGAATATTTACCTTTAGTTACATCCCTGAAGGTCGCGCCGCCTTCATCCATCAAAACCTCTTCTTTAAAAAAAAAAGCTCATCGCCGACAACAATTTTCATTCTTGACGAGGAATGCGCGGGCAAAAAAGCGTGTTAAAAGAAGATCGCGAAGCGCAACAGTTAAACAAAACAGGGTGAATCGATTCCATAATGGCACCTCAGCGCCGTCGGGCGCATCCAGTTTTTCTTTTGTCTTTCTACTCCTTCCGCTACACCATTGGCCTCGTGGTAATTTGCTGCGAGTCAAGACTGGGAGGAAAGTAGGTGACGTCACCGAAGCGATTACAAGAACCAATCAGCTTCCCCCATCCCATGTCCCGCCACCTCCACATCAACCTGGCACCTCCTTCCATTACTCTTAGGAAGGACTACGCAATTAAGGATCGAGGCACGTACCCCTGACCTTTGTAGAAAGATCGACTACTGCCTTCCTGCAATCTTCTTTCTTCTTGAACAGTGCCTGATCGTTGGAACGTCCCGGAGGCTCGGCTTTACTTGCCTCGGACACAATGGTCTCTTACGATGATGATAAGATTGAGCCAGTGTGTTTACAAATGCAAAGCATTGTCTTCTTAAGGATAATTCCACGTGAAGATTCTAGCTGTTGGCCTAAAGAGCAATCTAGGTGGTGACTTTACCCTCCGAAATCATCTGATTCAAAGCACGTACCAAGGGTCTTCTATGCCCATTACAACTCTGTACTTTCTCTATCACAAGCCTAAAAATAAGTTTATCTAAGTCTCATCATTACGTGTACCTGAAAACGATGAATTTTTCCCTCGGATGTGTCTATCGATTATTTACTTCACCGGGAACAGTTGCTTCAATTTGTAATCAAAATAAGAGAGCTACAATGTAACAGATATTGTATACAAAGGCAAGAAAAACACCGATGTTGATGCGTGTTCTCAGTCACTTCGTGAAATAATGGGGTTGAGAAGAACAAAAGAGTTTCTTATTTTAACCAGCATGAATTTCTTGCAAGCCTCCTTCTTTTGTTCGACAGTCCAAATGAAATTCTTAATACATTTATGAAATGCTCTTTATCATACATTCACTTGTACATCTTATTGAAACTGTTTCTTACGATTCCTACCAATGTTTTATTGTATTATGTTATGTTGAAATATACTTCGCTAGTAGTAGCCTATATATTTGAGTCTTCCAAGGAATCTTAACAACTCTCTCTTTTAACAGTTTTTTAAAGTATTATGCATGAGTAAACTCTTCGCCTCTTTCAAGTAGTTTTTTCACCCAGCTATTTCGCAGGTGACTGATTCCAATATCATCTGTCTTCTCATCCTACTGTCCCTTGGATTTCGCGTTAAAGATCGCCTCTCCCTTGTCTGAAGATCTCTTAGCATCGTTAACTGGGTCATAGGAAGTTATTCGTCAGTGACACACGAACGCGGTACATTTGCTTTCAAGTGGCGTGGCAAGGAATTTCACCGAGTTCCATTTAATTTGCACCTGCGCACCTTAAGAAAGAACTGGAAGCATTTACATGGGTTTTTAATTGCTCCAAGAGCAATTCCCGAATTATATACGCTCGTAAAATAGAATTGAGAGCTTTCCTTGTTATGCAATGCGATAGCAGAGGATGGTAATGGTTATATATAAGTGTATCATTAGTAGATGTTGAGAGTCGAATTCAAAAAGATCAGATCGTTACATGATCAATAATTAATAATACAGATATAAATAGAATTAATTTTCCCATCGCTGCATCTAGTGAAAGAATATCGGATTCAGTATTGTGTTTCAAACTCTTTAACTTTTCATTCTATTTACTTAAGTTTATAATGAAAAGGATAATTACAGATAAATTTATATAATACGTTTAGGTTCTTTTCATATCAAAATAAGTTAAACGTTATCAAACATAATTTCGTAATTAAATTCTTTTAATTACCTGGAACTTGGTACAAAGATCTAGTCTACAATAATCATCATGTTTTTGCATTAAAATAGTTGAAATATTCTCGAAGGAATCTATCATTAAATTTTAAATTAACCTATAGTAGTTTATATTTCATCAATTTTCTTGCGAGGCTATATTATAGGGTTCAGTTTACAGCAATTGACCATTTACTTACCGAACTATAATTGCATCTTAACTTTCGTATTTATTCACCTTTCCCTCTCGTGTATTCAATATGTTTTCTTCTATCCATTCCGTAACGCCGAACGATTTCCCGAAACCTTTCGTACAGTTCTCCGTAAAGTTTCCCCAATCCAACTCTCGCGTCTCCCGAAAAGAAAAAGAAGCGAAAAAAAGGACCGTAACTATGAACACGAGAAAGATGAGGGTGGTATCGTGTGAGAGGGGGGAGGTCAGTAGCTGGTCAAGGTGAGTCTCCACGATATGGGAGGGAAAAAGCGGTTGCCCGCTACGATGGGATGATTTGAAAAAAAAATCGCTCTGACCACAAACGTTGTGGTAGTGTTTTATCTCGCGGTGAATAGCTTTCTTTTTGTGAACCGACGGTCGAAGGTGTTAGTGAGATGTAATTTTTGTGGATACGTTGCTAAGAGACGATTAATGGAGTCTTGTAATTTGCCCGTGTTTACGCACCCCGCGTCTAGCAACTCCTCGTTTAATTCCCCCGAGAGATTGTCCGATTCTTATCTAAAAGAATCGTAAAAGGTCCGATCGGGAGAGGTTATCCCCTTTTTGTCTTCGTTTGTCGTTTGGTTCAGAATCGGCGTTTTCTTGCCTCTTCATCGATTGGGAACGATTCAATTGGGACGTTAAAAGTGAAGTTGTAGCGGTAAATATGAACTGATCAATGCCCAGGTCTGATTGCTATTTAATTATTGGAAAGGCATTAAAATATCTCTATATATATGTATTTTACTGTAACATTCCGATAATTGAATATGTGAACGGAATCCTAGAATATTTGACGGATATAAACGGTTTAGTATTTATAATTCTCTTTTGTCACGCTGGAAAATAACAAAATGATTATTAGTTGGAATAAGTTATGTGTAATTGATTGTAATTATTCGTAATCTACCCTTGGTGTTAGGAGATTAATTAACTCTCGATACTCAAGAAAATGAAAGGTATTAAGATGAAGTTAACATTGCCAAATGTTAATATCAAATACATAAATAATACATGAATCTAATTAATTTCATATTCTGAACACTCTAAATTCGATAACCTTACGAACATCTACTGCGTTTTTGTTTACCTACATGATTTAACTGCAAACTTAAGCCTCGTTAAACCGAAACACTAGTTAATACTAACTCTACGCAGTATATTCTGGATTGAGTAATAATCCTGTATATACGAAAAGTTAGCTATTTTAAGGAATAATTATATATACAAAGGAACCAATTTACTTCATAAAATAGTAAAGTAATTCTTAAAGAGTTCAGTTCAATTCTCCTTAACAACCCACGCGAATCTCCGGCTGTTTACTCGTTACCAAGGAACCCGAGAAGCAGCCTTTAGCAAATTAAACCGTCCTCGCATGAATTTCGGGAAGTGAGGAAGGGATCCCTGCGAAGAGCGTATGATGAATGAGCCGCTCACTGCAGCCAAATGAACTCCGGAAAGAATTCCTCGGAATGGGTGCGGAGAGATGGCACGTAAGCGAAGGAGCGAGTACAAAATACGCGAGTGGAGAGAGAAAAAAGTAGCCGAGGTGAGAATTTGACCCCTGACAGAGGGAGAGAGGTCAAGTAAAAGTCTCGCGTAACGTGCAGAAACAACGATTTCCTCCTTTTTATTACGTGATTGGAAAGTAAAATTGAGTGGAGAGGGAGCGAATATGTTAACATCTGTGTACGAATACGTTACTGATTGTGTTCAATAGCGGTCCAAAATTGCCTTAACTTTTAGCGGGAATGCTAACAAGCATGGTGATGTATTGTGGTATGTACTACGTTGTTTAGAATACATAGCAACCCAACTTTATTCGTGAAACGTATATCCTGTACATTGTTATAGTACGAAATGCAATTGGTTCACTAAAATTACCTTTAAAGCACCAATTATCGTTCTTAATTAAATTCTTGTTTTGTACTCTATTAGTCGGAACTAAGTATGTGATCCTAAGAAAGTTCGTTTTATGTTATGTATATAGTATTTATACGTATAATTACGTAAAATTTTTTTAATCGGTCCATCATGTTAATAGCTAATTAAAAGCTAAACAGCTTTTCTATTTGAAAATCTCGGTATTTTTTAATCCTACTCGTGCGTGTTATATCCATTGCTCGTTAGCAATCAAGCAATTAATATTCGAATCTGAAGGAGGAAAAAATAACAAAATTCTCGAATCAAAATCAACGATAAGGAGCGGACATCACGGTTAAATCTCTTCTTCCCTTCCTCCTCGAAAGAGACCAGCGTCCTCAGAAGGGGGACCTTAAAACATAAATACGAACCGCGATTCCGTGCAAATACTTCACATCCAATACCGCCACTCTCTCTGTCGTACAAAGGACCTTTTCTTCCCGAGCGCCCATAAACATTAGCTGTTTTAAAAACTTATGGTTACAGATCACGGAATGGGAGTCGGTACACTGCGTTACGAAGCGCGAGAATGAGAAAAAAATCGCTAAAAAGGGGACACGCAGTCGTAGGTGAGTCATCGCCCTGGGAAAGGGAACATGGATGCTGGAGACGAAGTCTTTTTTTACGGGGTGAATAGAGTGGAATTATTGTGATGGGAACTTTATAGTTTTACGTAGCAAAAATTAGCTCAGTTGGTAAGTTGTAATTAGATAAGGAATATGAAGCTTTGGTTCAAGAAACATATGAACGTAGCGCTCAAAATTCATATACGAGAGAGTAAAAGTTCCATACGCCTATACTCAAAGCTTAGAGATTTATCTGCTTGGATCGTTTATATGTTGTTTTAAGGTATTAATCTACGAAAATACCCTGCACTACGTATTCTGTTACATGTAGGTATCCCCATATTTGAAAAGTATGCTCTTCCTTCCTGCTTCACTTCGTATTTAATAATCATAACTTTTTATAAACAACCGAATTCGTATACGAGTTTGAGGCGCTTTCTTAGATTATACTGTACTTTAATATTGAATATTGAGGTGTAGAACGAGTGGAATTGACATCGTAACAATGCAATTACACTCTTGAATAGATTGATACTGAAATGAACAGTAACTTGTTGCTAGTGTTTCATATCCTCTCTCTAAAATTCGGCAATCGGTAAGGAGTTCTTGCTCCTCTAACCTGTTGATGTGAATCCCGTTTGCGTGAGAGTGAAGCCGAATTCTCGGGAAGAACAAAAGAGTTTCCGAGAGAATTCCCTTCGGAATCAGAGGCCGAAAGAGGGGGTGACATATTGCTTCACCCTGATCTTTGGAGGAGATTAACCAGGATATAAATTCCTCGAGAGAAGAAAAGAGTTCGAGAAGAGAAAGGAAGGAGATTATGTGTGTATAGGGAGGTAGTACGTGATGCCAGAGAGTAAATTAAAGTTTTTTTGCTTGTTCGAAGGAGGGAAAATTGCTCTAGAGATCGCTATAGGATGTGGAGATACTAGACCATAAAGGTGATGAGCATCAAATTACTAAGTGATATAAATATTTGTAATTGCTGTAAAATGAATTATAATGTTTTCAGTACGAGTAAGGGTAAATGATGTTGAGATATCGAAAAATTATCTTGGTCTCTTAATTAGATTGAGGAACGAATGAATTTGTTTCGACATACTGTTATCATCTTTCAAAAAAGAGTAGTACACTGGAATTTGTATTTCCTGTATACTTTTCTACAGTATATAAGGTAAAATACAAGTTCCATTATATTTCACTCCGTATGTTGTATTCCACAAAGTAAGGTCGAATTGTATTCGTGATATACTTATTATCTATTGTTTCAGTTTCTCGGGTATACCCGTAAATTAACTATGTTTTCAGAACCAGACATGATAATTATCTTCATTCTTATGTATCTGTGGCGTTGGTTAGATATTACCATTAGCAATGGATGCATATTATATGTATATTTTTATCATTTCAAAGGGAATTATTTGCTCGATAAAAGTTTGTCTGAAATAAATTTCACATGATATTTGTATATTCTTTGAGGTTTCACTTTTAGGAATGATACAATCTAAATTTCATTGCCGTAATATCATAAATATGGTATGCAGAGACGAAATTTCAGGAAAGAGTGATACTAGGCCATAACCACTAAAATATATTTAATAGGCCGCGGCGGTAAATTTTATCAACGAAACAATTCCGCGACAAAAAAATGGGCCGAATTTTAGCTCGACTCGCCATAAATTTTCCACTCGAGTTTCCGAAATATCTTTCCTTTTCAACGCATAGCAAGTGGTCCCTCAAAACGGAAATTTCGTGGAATGAAAAGCGTTTAACTTTCTCTGCGGAGCGCCTTTTTAAAAATCCATCCCCGAGCGGAACGTTCTATGCAATAGTTCCTTAAATAATAAAAAAGACATTCATTTCTTAACGTTATCATAAGAAAAGAATGAGTCAGAGTGGAATTTCCTCCCTCCACCGAAAGGGAAGTATCACCAGATCTCCTCCCGCGATAAAGTTGGAAGAAGCACGAGGTCCAGTCCACAGATGACAATGAACGACAGTGGAGCTGCGGGGATGGGGTGCGGCTGGAGTCAGAAGCACAGTTAGGGAGGAATGGAATGCGGACCGTGGGGGAGGGTGCTTTCATAAGGGGAAAGAGTTACGATGCGAGACAAAAAAGCAGCGATACCCGCCGATTTTTCCCCCGCGAGGGCAGGGGACAGATAGGGACGTCCAGGGAACATGAGGAATGGAATGTTTGGATTGAGACACGTGCTTTATGATTTGGGAGATACTGATTGCGTCCCGTATCCGTGATTGCCGAGTCGATGTTCCGGGGAAAGGACGGTTACATACGTGCGTAGGGTCAGTGGAATGTGTTTAGCGTAACTGAGAACCCGTGATCAAATAATATTAGGTTTATCTTTGCGAAATGATCCTGCAAGAAGGTTGCTCCAATTGTTGAATATCGTATTTCTTCTAAAACTAAGCCAATCAATCTCAAAGTTAGTCAGTTTTCAGTTAAAAGTGAAAGTTCGAGTATTTATTTCATATAGAGTTACGCCAGGTTAAGGCTTTTTTCGTTAATTCAATATCAAAAGTTTGCTGCTAGGTACGGAGTAAATAATTACGTTCAAACTGTTTCATCGAGAATTCCGCATGCAGTTATTATAAGAGATATTTACGACTTAAAATTGCGAATTATTTGCACAGAATCGCGTAAAAATAGAAGTAAAATTCATTCTTTAAAGTATCATCTTCACACACGAACGTAAAAATCAAAGAAGTGCTACAATGTCAAAAAAACATCGCAAGGCGTAGATCGGCGGAAGGAAGATGGGCAAGCGCACACGGTGGGTAAAAGAGAGAGATATTTAAGAGGTAAACGGAGAACCGGACGGAAAGAGCGGGTTATTTATCTGGAGAGGGCACCTTTTTTTTAGGAGAGACTGTGGTCCTCTTTCCGAAATGAATGGTTCCGAAACCAGAGACGTGGGCCGTGCTCCTGGCCAGTGGATTTGTCAGCGTTCCCCTCTCCCAGAGGGGAGAGATATGGTCCAAGCAGAGGTGATAAAGGAGGGAATTTTCGCATTTTTTCTTGACGTTTTTTCTCCTTTTTTGCCGGTTTAGCGTGACGGAGGGTGAGGCCGATCTCTGGCTACCTCTTATAGTATACCGAGGATTTTAGCAGCGCGACTCTCTTTTCACCGGATGCTGGTGTTGCACTACTGGGTGTCACCGGTTGAGAGCGGGATTAAAAATGACGGGGGATGATATGAGAGATGAGTTGGTGATCTCCCACCCAGTGGGAAGTCTTAGGGATGGGGGAAAGATAGGTGACGATTTTTGTTGGAATTTTTTCTTATCGATAAGTTTTGGGGGCCAAGTTCTAAACCGTGTGGGATGTCACCGGAAAAGGGCCGGTTGGGTATATCAGTCCTGTTTTATTGGATCTAGAATTTAGCGATCTGGGTGGTCCGTATTGTTTACATTATCTGTGAAAGATAGAGCATTATATCGTGGTTCTTGTTTATACATTTAAATTTATGTTGAGGTGACCGACATTTTCGTATGCTAGAAGCATGGAATAGAATTGGTGTTTATAAAAATCTGATCACCAATTCGAATCGTATTTCCTAAATTAATTCCAAAAATCAGTGGGTGATGAAAGTAGAAGAGCTAAACATTTATCCGAAGATTGAATATCTTGTCAACAAGCCATTGAAATTCCTTCCACGCTGACATAATGTTGTCCTCGACAAAATGGCTTATATCGAATACTAGGGAAATTTATACGAATTCAGCTGGTATATCCCATTACGTCTCTCACAGTGAAGGATGACACTCATGAAACCGGCTTCATAACAGTAGGAACAACATTTCCTTAAATCATCTATAACACAAATGAGAAGAAGATACTTTACTGTCGTTAACGTCATATGTTATTGGATATTGTGTTGTTTACTACACTGTATGCTGAATTTTATCTGTTTATCAATTCGTTTTTTTACATTGCTTTTCCTTTTATTGTAGTTTTCACACTCCAAAGTTTAACCGGTTTTCCCGATTCGTCCAATTTATCGCAAATTTTCGACTCTACTGTTTCTCAAGTTTATTGAAAGCTCCGGTTTTTTTTATTTCGCAGCGTCATCAACATCATTAGGCTTTCATCGTTAGTTTTCTTTTTATTTCAACCCGACGCTTCCCGGTTTTTCAGCGCAATCCGGTTTTTTACGCGAGCAATGGGAACCGGCGTCGGTGGGCGGGGTCTTCACCCCTCGCTCCCCCTCCGCGCAGGCGCGATGGGGGGTCCCGGCTGCAAGCGCTTTTTTTATCCGGTCACTGTTTTGTTGCCTTTAGCAACGCTCCGTGGATGGGTATATACGGGGCGGGGTTGGAGGGACAGGGAAAGGGGGGGATCCTGATTGGAGAAGGGTGCTTTTTTCACATGGGAAGGAGTAATAGCGTTCGAATACTGGTTCGGATAACCCTCGAGGGAGTTGAAAGTTTCGCCGAGGGAAAAGTTTGTCGAGAGGGTCTACGGAAATATCGGATTCATTCGTTTCCATTAGCACACGATTAACGTCCGCTAACGCAATTGAGGCCCCTGAAGGAGCTTTCGCAGTCCCAGAGGGTTGTTTATATCGGTTTCATAGCCTGGGAAAATGGAGGGACACACGAATTAATCCTGTTCACAAATAAATGTTTCGTAAGCGAATTAATAGCGATGTGTAGCGAACCCTAGGGACCTAAACGGTGTTTCGAGGTTTAATGATATTATGGGAATGACTACGATTGGTTTTCTGGGATGGGTCGTAAATGTCTATCTACTAATTCAATCATGGTGTCTTTTCTTTTTCATTACGCATGTTAAAGAGCGTGGGAAACGAATGCATTTTAATAAAGGGAATTGTTAATAGGATTAAGCACCTTGGCCTTTATTAATCGCTTAAGTTTGAGTTAAAATATGTAACGAAATATTGCATTAGGCTCGTGGGAAGAGAATTCTCTTGGTTCTCATACATAACTGTATCTATAGTAATACTAATGACTTACGGAATAGTGATTATACATATCTTATTCAGAATTATTAATACTCAAGAATTCTTGTATTATCACTAAATGTAATTATAAAAATGAAGCTGAAAGTAAATGCAAGTAACTATCCAACTTGCATCTAGATGCACGTAAAGTAAATGTTCATTTCAGTCGAGTTAAAATTGGAGAAAATATGCATACCTTCATCTTTATTTATCTTACAATAGCTTATGGTGCATTTCATTGTAAACCTTTTTGATTAAAAATATGACCACGTACAGTTAATAAAACCAGGTCAAAGGGTTAAGGATGGTCGACAATCGAAACCATTCTCTAAGATGAAAACGGAGGAAGAACATTTCCAAACCCATCTCACTAAAAGTTGTTGCAGCCATTCCCATAGGAAGAGAGATGTCTCCCTCCTTTTCTTTTTATCAAGTGCCTTTCCCTTCCGGGAATGTTTTCTCAATCTTGGGTTACACGAGTAGAAACGTCACTCGTAGCTGAGGCTGTCCGTTCTGAAAGCTTCTTTGGATCTTCTTGCTTGCGTCATTTCCCGCCCCTCTTTCCTTCTGTCTTTAACTCCCATCCCAATTTTTTTTCTTCCTTTCCATATACTGCCCATCTACATAAACGTCCACTGGTTCTCCATTGAAAAGTTTTCGTTTTCAGGGTTGCGAACTTGTCCTACTTTTCAATGATTTCGATTTCTTATTTAATACAACGTATGTTTACGTATATACTTACATACAAGAGATATGGCTTACATCCCTATATTTAAGAAGAGATGAAAGGACTAACAAAGGCTTATGATACTATATTGTTTCAATTTTTTTGGTGTTTGAGAATAACTTTTGATATAATCATCAATAGTTTTCGCTCACTCAGAGCTGCTTGCCTGCTAGTTTTGTATTTCATATCAATCTAGAATATATAATTAACCACAGAAGTTAAATTTTGTGTCATATTTTTCAGTTACATTTAATATACTCTATAACAATTTCAGTTATACGATACTGTAGTTTCAGTTCAGTTTTCAGTTTAGTACAGTTTCCTCTCGTATAGAATTGAATTATTCGTTCTTATTCTAATACGTAGTATGTGAGATATAGTTTGTCGGAAACAATCTCTCGTAAAGATAGAAACTTAAAAACACTTTCGTAAGAGCGTATTCATAAATAATGCCCACCTACCTTACGCAGCGAGATTGTAAACCATCTTCCCCGATATTCATCTAGGAATACATTAAAACAGACGAGAGATATCCTTCTCAGCTGCTGGCTCTTTAAAATATCGAATTACCAGGTGCGATTTTACATACTTTCATCGGCTCTTCATATAATATTCCTCATGGAACGAGTCGCACGCGCGTATTCAAATAAGGAACTCGCGGTAAGGCAACACCTTTCCCGCAACCATATTTCATAGTCGGGAATCGGAATAGTTTTCGCTCGTAACCAAGGCAACGAGGTACGCTACGAATGCATATAACAGCTCACAATGGCTACATAAGGTTTACTGCGGTGCGGTTCGAAAAGTCGATTGGTGCCCTCGGATACGGTAATGTGAACGTATGTTTTTATTGTCTTATCATATCCGGACGTCTGAATCAACGGGTCGCCATTGTAAGGTTGGTTTAATTGACCGGAATGGGCTGAAACTTGAGACTCTGATGGAAGAAAAGGTTGGCGGGCAGATTCATAAAGATCCCACCGACAGATGCAAACTTCGGGATGTATACAATCGAGAGGGGATATCTATCCGGTTGGATACCCCTTCCCGACGGACCGCTTTTAGGGAGAAGCTACTCTCTTCCGAATTCAAAAGGTGGCGGGATTTCTTTTATCGTTTCTAAAAAGTGTTGCGGAAAATGTGGTCACCAGAATTTTTGCATCGCTTTTTGCTCATCTACCAAATGTTTCGCAACAAAGCAACGCGGTGCAAAAATTGAATTGAAATATATTTGAGAATATGGAAGAATTGCGTTCATATATTTACCTTCTCGTAGATTTACGTAACTGAAAATGGCGGTATATATTAATATACGTTAACATGAAATATATCGATCTTTAAATGGAATTAAATTCATATGAAACGTCTAAAAACTAGGGAATCCCTCTGATTATTGTTCTAAAATGATATATTTGTTAATTTAGAACTATTTATTTTCTTAAACATCGTATTTTCGTGTTATTTTATTCATATAGATCTCAATCAAAAGTAATTCGTACATTTTTACAAATTTACATTATATCGTCTACAACTCATACTTATATCTCCTTGAAATACGTCCTATATATATTAACATCAACACATAAAGAGTAATTATAAATAATGCCTTTTATTCTTATTTATATCCAAATTTAGCTCCGTTACAAATAAATACAAGGGTACAGCATACTTAATCAGTGATATATTTAATACTTCATTACGTATTATACTATTGTAGTAATTTAGTGTCGCGAAGATGGCTTCCTCTATATATCATCGTTGCATTAAACCTAATTAGAGGACCTACGCCAAATTAGGAAGATGTTCTGCATCCTAATACAACACCACCCTACCCGTAGACCTCGGTCGGTACCCTGACAACGTAGAGATTCAAACGCGGGGCCAAACCGCACTCCGCAGCGTCAAGGCAGTGGTGCCAAGCTCTTTTGGATAGCAGAACCACGCAAAATGGTCGGCCAAAGGAGCGCGCGTGCTGGTGGCGTACGCGGAGGATGATGCAGAGCGTGTTTGGGGGTGGAGTTTGTGCCCCCCGCAGAGTGAGGGACGAAGCGGGGTTCAACGGCGTATGCTCCCAATCCTCGCTCTGCTAGTTTCCTATGCAAGATGCAGGGGGGGGGGGGGGGGAGACGAGGCGTTCCCGGATCGATGACATCCCACGTTAGCTTCTAATGAGGCGACTTTCTGGTACCACCAGAGGGGACGCTACGGACACCCTATGGTCATATTGTCGGAGTAAGAAACGAGACACCGATGATGGACTGTAATCGATGGGTTTTTTATTAGCTAAATGGAGTATTTTGGCAGGGAATGCCCGCTCGGGTGAGTGATCTTTTACCGGCATCTTTCTTTCTCGATGTTTCGTAGGGCGGATGGCTCGTTAAAGGGCGTGTTTTACAATCAAAAGGGTATCACGTTACGGGAGCCTTAGAAATCGACTCGTTCAGGGATTTATGGTGAATTGATAAACACATAAGAGTGAGTACTGTGTTTATTTTCGATTTTATCTTCGTTTTTTATTTTATCCGGAATACGTAATTAAAGAGTGAGGTAACTTTTATCCCTTAGTTTCTATGAATGATTATGTATGGAATATTACTCCCTTACGACTTATTTTCATTTCTTATATAGCATCATATACTCTGTAGTATACATGTATGAGGGAAATGGTGGCAATCGAAAATTCGCATTCATCAATTAAAAATTTCTCCTATCATTGATAAGATTAAGTCCCTTTTTTAATATAAGGGATTTCATTAAGTATTATTTAAATGATTGATAGTTATTTCTATATTCACATTTGTTGTTAATTGGAAATATTCATTTTTTTTGTTTTGAATGAAGATTGGATTCAACTATCCCTTCTTCTGTCTATTCTACGGAAAAGAATCTAAACATCTTTTTAAAAATTTAAGCATTTCATATCTAACATTATTTCTCTTTCTTACATTCCCATTAACCGTTCTTTACACATGTATAAACTCACCTTATATGTTTCCTATTATCAGTGCTTAATTAATCCATATAATTCCTAATATGTTTCCATCGCAGATGTCTCTCGTGTCACCGCAATTCGTTAACTTTCGGTCCTCGACAAAACTCGTATTATGAGTTACGAGTCCAACAGAGTTGATGTGTAAACTTTAGTACAAATTCTAAACTCTCTCGCCTCGTAGATTCCTTTCTGACCCAGTGCTCGTCTTTCTTCCCCGATGTTTGCACGTAATCATCCTCAATAAAGTTCGCTCCCCCATATCCATCGCGGCTTTGGGAAGAGAATGGGCGAAGAAGAACCCTCCCTGAGAGAGGGATTTGCATACTTTTGATATTGTCCAAAGAGGAGGATAACAAAAGAAGACGACCCTCACCTCTTAGCGTTGTCGGTCCGTGTCATGCGTGTGTGGGAAGGGGTAATCTGACTGGACACAGCGTTCCTCTCTGTCATCCAATCAGACGGCCCGGATGACAGATGGCCTCCAAAGCCGCGATGTCAAACTGAAGGGGCGCCTCGGAGATTCTTGGATAAATCTGCCACGATCGTCGATTGTTCCTATCCTCTCGGATGGACGGCCGGAAAAGGAGTGGCGTCATATCCTATGAATGGAGGAGTCGGGATATTGATGTTTTGTTTCCCTGCCTAAATTCTCAAGAGATGCGATCGAACTGAAGTGTTAAATGACGTAAAAAAAATGCCTCGTAATTTTTACTGGATGTTATAGAACATATTGTGATGCGTTATGATACATACCGTGTATGCTAATAATGTTCTTAATTCCTGCTTCGTGATGTTAAACCACAAATCTATTTATAAATCGCGCCTATTCAGGGACGAAAATTCGTGTAAATGTACTTAAATTACCATCCAATAACTTTTAAAACTTTCAACTAGTTTTAAGTCAAACAAACTTAGATAATTTTTAGTTTTTTGCTCACAATCTTACTTATACTATACCTTGCTTACGCGTATGCTATATTGCTCTACGATTTCTTATGGTTATTTAGTTAAGTTATACGAATAATGTTACAGTCACTAGTATCCAAAAGGAATAACGAAGTTTACGGGTTCTTATAAGGCACTCATTCACTTATGGACCCCTAATGAACCGGATCTCTTTACCGTTGACCCATTCTATAGCGTTCAATGAATCACCCATAGCCATCGGCGTATATTCCATTAACAACTCCACTACAGGAGAAATAGCTCCGATTTCAAAACAGAGGGAGTAATAGGCCAATCTTCTTCCCAAACAAATTCCCTTTCTGTCCCAACCTCTTTCCTCATTGGATTTCGCCTCAACGGACCCTATGGAAGGAGAGCCATCATCCCAGATGGTGGTGTAAATGCGATGGGTGGGGCTTAAAAGTGTGGAGAGATGGGTCTATCGCCGTGAAAGGTATCGGATGGGGAGCTCTGTGGTGTGGATTTTGCGAGTAGTGGTCCACTCGAGTCGGTAAAACCGCAATGGGGAGAGATACTGATTCCTTCGCAAATATAAGTCCATAGGGCCAATGACTATTCCGTGGGGAGCGTCCATCTAAAGTCTCCGGTTGTTTTTGTAAAACTATTTTTTTCTAAAACTTTTTAGTTCTTTTCCATCGGTTGATAGATCATTGTTTTTAACCTTGATGTTTAATGCTGTAAATATTTAATTATTGTTTCAATGATCACTTATATTCGTTCTTCTCCAAATCTAATGTATTTTTACGTCAATCTGAAGTTTTAATTTACTGTCTATAGCAACAAAAACCCTAAAACAATAATGTTCGAGTATTACTATTTTAAGTTACTTCTTAAAGTACTTCTAAACCCGAGTTCGTTTAAGATCATATGCAACGTAAAGGCTAACGTATCAAAGATCGTTATCATACTAATTGTAGAAAAACTCTAAACTTCTCTTTTATACCAACTAGCTACTTCAGTAGCTCCAATTTCATCTTCAAACCATCCGAAAAAACTCATCTCCATAGAGATATCAGCCTGCCACACATCATTAGAAAGAAATACGGTCATTATCGACAGGAGGGCTGCACACCCACCCTATACAGATCCACCCTTTTCTCTCCGTATCGAAGGTGGGTCAAAAGAACGTACTGGTGCTAATAAATCCACGCGCTAGGGACACCGCGGTATCGCCCATTCATCCGCGGATAACCCTAAGGCGGCGAATAAAAGGCAGTTTTAAAGGGACGAGCCGGCAGTTAATATATCTGCCTCCCACGGAGGAGCAATTACCAAAAGGTCCCGTGAATAACGAGCTCTCCCTTCACGTTATTGACGACGGGACAAGATGGCGTCCACGCGAAGGTGGATTTCGCTCCAACAATGGCGAGGGGCGCGGATAGCGAGGGGTGGGGACATGATTTGGGGTGCATCCTACACCACCAGGTGGCTACGGGAGGCAGATGCGAGTGTCCATATTTCGTTGTTCGGGACTGAGAAATGGCTGCGCGAATGTCATGACAGCGGCACTAGAGTGAGGTACGCCAGTCTCTTAACAGCTCAGCGTGGGAGAAGGAAAAGGTGTGTAGGAAGGGAAAAAAAGGGGAGGAATGTGAATATTAAAATCCATTTCTTGGACTGAAATTAAGTGCCATCAAGTACCGTCAAGAGAGATATCATTGCTTCCTAGTGTCACGACACTTTTTCGTAAGATATTTATGATTTGTCGTTGATTTGCTAGGAGAATATTCTTTCTAAACAAAGTAAGAATTGAAATCTCTTAATTTCTATTCACCATTTGCATTCCCCATTGAGTGTTTTCCAAAGTGTTTATTTAGAATTAGAGGCGAAAATGAACAAGTTAATGTTAACATGTTTTTTCATTCATCTTCTAGAGCATTGAAAACACTTTTGCTCATAGCAAATTGATATTTATTATACACGATATTTTACTTTACAATATATATTTTAACACAATATACTTTACTCTTTTTGTTCAAATGGTACGTTATTAATAGCAAGAAAAACTAAATTTAATTTATATTCTCGCAGAAGTAGTCTCAAGCCAATGTATTCACGATAATCATTATATGAAAATGTTTTTTTGCTGTAATTCATAAGTTTTGATTAGATTATGAATTCCACGATATCATTCAAGAATTCAGAGTTATTTTAATGGATTTCGAACCAACGAGATCATAAATGAAACGTTTCGTAGCAGCTACGAATCGAGAGAGAGACGAAATATTTATTACAGAAGTCGCAATATTTAGAGTACAGAACCACCTCCGTATCGCCATATTTTACGTCACAGAAGCGGGCAAGGAATAAATATAACAATCCCCATTCGAAGGGATTACGGAGCTGCATCCAAGGCCCGGGAACGACCGGTCCCAATTTTTATAGCCCTCTAGCTTTCATTCTGATCATCCCGCATTATTTTCGTAGGCCTGTGATAAGTTCGGAACGATCGCACACCCTTGTCGATAAATTAAGCCCTTATTCTCGTACGGACACTTCGTCATGAGCATTCATAACGTTGGCGTTATCTGTCTCCGGAGGGAAAAAAAGTACGTTTGTCGCCTAAGATGGCCGCAGTGAATTATGGGGACATTTTTCTAAATCCTTTTTTCCCTCCGCCGCGGACTTTTTTTTTAAATCCGACCTTTGTGATGAGATTACCTTTGTGAGACTGTACCACTCGACGGTCCGGGATTCAATTCCCGTAGAGTATTAATACGCGGAAATTTGTCTACGCCATGTGTTTCCGTAATGAATATTTAAAAGGCTGTTGAATTATTAAAAGTAATCCTGTATTTATGGCCGCGGCTAAAAATACGAAAACCGACGCTTGATTTAATAAAGGGGCCGGTTTGAAAAATAGACCCACGGCTGGCTATGAGTGAGTGCGTGCCCTTTGTAATTCGTTGGAAAGGAGTAGAGGCGAGACGTAAAATCGTTCGTATGCGCGGCTTAACTATGTCGAGATATCTAACTCTTTCGATACGTATGTGAATGACACTGTTTAGCACTCGATATCATAAAACATGAAAAGGTCTAGACCTATTAATCATAGAATTTATGGAACATAGCGTAATCTTCAATGAAGAAATAAAATAGCATTTAAATGGCCGTCATCGTGATTATATGAGGCGAAACGTATCGTTTAAATTATTTCAATTTCGTACGTCCGTATAATGTAAAAGAAAATAATTAATGGGCAATGTTAGTGAAATTTTCCAGAGTCGAATCTTTTCCTCTTCGTAATGTAACCAAATTTGAATCATATATTAAACTTTCGGAATACTCCTCTTACAAGTATATTTACTTTATTATAAATATGCACTTAAAAATATCAGCAATGAGTACAACCACCGGTTGAATTCGCATATCGAAAAGTAAGCGGATAGAGCCATTTTTATAAGTGTTTTATCTAAAAAAGTATCAATGAAATGTTTGCCATAGCTAGATAGATCGTTTTCCCAAATATAAAGACTATTAATAGCTATTTAAATCCACGATATATTCATAAAAATCCTTCTGGTAAACCTTGGGGGCATATCCCACGATTCAGCCCTCCATCTTCAACTCTACGCTTTTCCATCCTAAGAAACACTTTCAACTCATTCCCAGCAAATACCCATTACACAACAATAACATAACGGTGAGCTCTCTCTCTCTTGAGGGCTCTAAACAACCTCTTCGTTCTTCAAACTCTTCCCCATAAAAGAGAGAGGGCCCCCATACACCTATACGACCAATCAAAGCGACCACTCCACGAACACTACCTGCATCGCCAATACAAGGTCCTCGAGCGTCCTCAACAAAGCCATAGTACATCTCGTTTCCGCGGAACGGTGGGCCAAGGGCCACTAGAAAGAAGGATGTTGTGTGAGGGCCGATTCTGTGCGGAAAAACGGTGAAGTGGTCGGCGTAGAAGCTAAAGGATGCAGGAAAGAGGATTATTGGTCCCTCGGCGCTGTTTGAGAAGCGGCGAAATGTGCCGAAAAGGGTTGCGAAGAAGCCACAAGTGCGAATGTTTTCGACACTCGTTTTCTTTCTGGACACAATGGAACGCGGGGATGAGGGAAACTGGGGCGTTGTTTTATGGACACCGACGGACTTAGTCTATGCTTCATTAGTGATTTGTGTGCGCAAAGATGCAGTTACGTTTCGTAATTTTTTCTAAGTATTTGAAGCGATTATAACGTAAAGTTTGTATGATATCATTCACATCTATTTTTTTAAATTTCTTCGTTCTTGCTTATTTTTTACTGTTTAGTATTCATTTTTCTTTGGTAAAGGGTATTAAAAAGAGCCGAATTAAATCAAAAGGGCATACTTTGCGTTTATGATGCTACGTAACCGATCAACGCTTTAAATAATGACGGAAATGATTTTTTCAAGAAATACGACTTTAAATTCCGAGGCATTCATTTAATTTTCCTGTATAAATTCATATTTTAATAATAAATAAAAGACGGGTAATTTTTCAATCAGAAAATATAAAATCTAAATTAAATTGCATAAAATTTAATTCAATAGGAAAATCACAGTCTATTCTGTGATCTTATACAATCTGTAAGTAACGTGTTTTTCTATATCTCTCCAAAAACATCTTAGCATACCAATTTATGCTCTCATTGATTTTCAATATTTCGTGGGAAACTGTCATCTACAATTTAGTCCGGGTTACATAAATTATGAAATTATATACACAGACCCATGTATTGTTGTGCACTGAACCCTGACATTTACCCTAACCAAACCCGTAAGGACCCTTGTATTATAAATGGGAAATGCATTTCAAGGGTATGATAATCCCTCTAAAGAATCAATAGCACGGAAGAAATATCATTTTTCGTTCCATCGGAATCATATACTGGGTATGCCGATTTCATAGCTACGGAATCGGTACGAAAGGAATTGGTCCTACTCGGAGGTAGTCCATAATCGACATCATATAAAGATAGACCTTTTTCCCGCTCCAATGAACTTCGAACCGCACGAAATCCCATAGCTTTCGAGTAGCAGCCGGACCGGCAAATAACCGCAGAGTAACTAAGGACACCGAGGGACGGTCGCAAAACAAGAAAATTCCCGAAAGAAAAAAATCAGCGATGCGTAAGGTGTCTCCGGATGTGACATTCGGCACAAATGTTTCTCTTCTCGAAGTGCGATGAGGAAAACTCTTACAAGTCCTCCGCGGTAAATCCTTAACACCGGCCTCGTCGACGGCAGCGCCTCTTCATCCCCATAAGAGATGAAGCGTACCGGAAGGGAACTAAAGCAAGTACGAGGTAGATACCAAAAGGTCTTCGAGCACAAGAGAGATCTCGGAATGAATGAGAAGGAGGACTTTTGTGAAAGGATGAGAGGTCTTTTTAAGGGACACTTCCAGTGGCAGCCACCGTGAGATTGTGTGTGTGCTCGCCGCTGGTCCGGAAACTAGGGATTTTCTTCGCTCACGGCTTCCTATGTATATCCCCACACCTTCGCCCTCTTATAACACGTCCTAAACACAGCCTCTCACCCCGCAAGAGGTGTTTCTCCCTTCCAGCAGTGCGTAAACACCTTCTGTTTGGAATGCGTTTGAGCCACGCGCTCACTCCATGGTTTCATTGTTGAGATTGACGTGGACTCGATCTGGAACGTATCACGATGACTCATTTGCGAGTTCAATAACATAATTGCAATCGGGATCTTGAGGTCGATTAGCTATATTCTTTTTTTCGTAGTTTCCATTGATCTTGATAGTAGACGGTTTTTGGTTGTTTTACATCGTTTATGCTTGCCCTCCCACTTTTATTTTCTTTCGACTATATACTTACGATTTTATTGATGATTCTTTCAATAAGTAAATTGCCACAATTGTATCGGCCTGTTGGTCTAGGGGTATGATTCTCGCTTTGGGTGCGAGAGGTCCCGGGTTCAAATCCCGGACAGGCCCGCAATAATTTTTCCCTAACGATTAATAATCTTTTACGTAAAGGAAATCATCATATTTACACCCCTACCATATATCTTAAGGAAGCTTACAAGGTATCCATACATTACATATCAGCAATCATCCGTTTTTTATCACTCGTTACAGACAATTTTTATACGATTTGGCAAATACTTAGTTTTATTGAGAACAATCGTGAATAACTTCGTATTTCTACGTTCTCTATTATACACATCGGGAATAAGGTAATGAGCGATGTAATGTGAATATATTTGGCTCTTTATAGCAAATCCAGCCATGAGCTATTATGAATAAATAAGAATATTTCTGTCTTTTCACTTACGAGAAAATTGTATGAAATGGGAACTTTCATACGTGTCGAGAATTCCATTCTGATTTCGCAACGCGAACCCGAAAAACACCTCCAATTCAACGCAACATAATCTTCCGTCGAATGGAATTGAAATCCAAAGGCGAGGAAATTCCCGTCCACAAAAGATACTTACTATACCTCTCCACATCTCAAGCGGAATCTTTTCGGGAGAAGGAATAATATCCCGAATAATCCTTGACTTAACACTCGGCGGAGATCTTTGAGAGGTGTCCCACAACAAGTTCTCTTTAATCTTACATAAGTAGCACTTCTTTCTGTCGGTCGTCGGCTACTCTTCGCCTTCGCAGAAAAGCGAAACCTCATTGAAAGTGGCAAAATTGTGAAGGATTTCGTGAAGTCTCTTTTGTCGCTTGTTTGCTTCGATATTTTTTTCCGGTTCGATCTCTCCTTTACGAAAGGTTCTTCTTTTATGTGAGTAAAGAGTGGCGAACCACTGTGACCGCTAAAGAAAATGGGAGGAAACAGATGAGAACCGCAGAAACTCCTCCCGTATTTATTTATTGAAATGTAGAATTTGTTTACGTCCGAATGTTTAACTTCGTTACATGCATATAGCTGTGTCTATAATGTCAGGTTGCTAGGAGACTCGTTCCAGCATCTCCTCAACTAGCTTATTGTTTCAAAATTACTCTGATTTAATGTACGCTTAAGCAGAAATTAAATAGTAATGATTCATGATTTTAGTTAATTAAAGGTTAAGGACTGGTTGCAGAACTAGTGTAATAATGTATATGAAGGGGCGAAAAAATGTTTTTCATTTCAACGATTATATTTTAAATAAATTACGCAATAATTCGGAATAGTTTACTTGCTCGATAAACTAATACAAGCATTACATTTAAGTAATGGTAATTTATAATTATTAGCTTTTCTTATTGTCTTTCTACATGTAAAATTGTACGGTCTCCTGCATAACAAATTCTGAAAGTATTTTAGTAGATTTATTTATATATAAAATTTTTATATGAATTAAATTAAGAAATTATTTGTTATTTCGTCTTATTTTGAATTAATGTTGAGTTGTAAATCTAACGGTCTTTCTTTTCTCTTTCCAGGTTGGTACACGCGACGAAGTATCCATTTTCTTTCGCGAGAATGCTGTCTCCTATGAAAAATGGTTTTCGTGAGTCGAAACACTCCTTTTTAAGTACCCAAATGATTTAGAAAAAGAATTGTTTGAACGTTCAAATGAAGAATCGCTATTCATCGCACACAGGAAAAGAGCTTTTGGGTTTCCCTTGTTGACTTTAAATGAGTCTTCTAGTTAAAAAAAACGAGGTGACACAAGGGCCTTTCCGGAAGTAAATGTCGCCCATAAGGGTTTTTATTTACAATTGCAGGTAGGAGAGTAAACTCGAGGCGAGCGCACACGTACAAAAACAGCTGAACCATTTAGAATAACACACTAACACAGAGAAGACGAGGGAAATGACCTTCGGGTGTACTTAAGTCTCAAATGAGGAGGCAATTTAAGGGCCCCGTGATTTAGTGCGGGCAATATTTTGACCTTTATACTGCCCGGAACCAAAGGCTGCGAAGGCAAAACTGTGAGATTCTCCTCGGAAGGATCGCGAACCGAAAGAATTTTAACTCGAAACGTCCCCTTTTCGACTTTGCATAAGATGACTGTATTGCACGTGTCGAAATCCGAAATATGGGACCTATCTAAAAATAGAAACTTGGTACGCAGGGTCTAGTTTTCTGACCCACTTTGTTACAAAATCGTTGATAGCAGTTTTATTTAAATGAAAGTAGTATTTTCGATTAAGGTATCCTCAGACTTACATAGGTCACATGTACTAGAATATGAGTTCATTAGTTTTTCAGAGTCCTTCTGTTTTTTTGCCTTCCCTGTCGTTTCTATTTTTTATTAACTTCATCTAATCTTCTTCCTTGCGTTTTCCTTAGATGTAAAGCTTAATTTCCTTAAAAATCAATGGAATAATATTTATTGAAATTTTCTGGAGGAATTTTCACAGATTTTCCACTACTTGGTTATTTCATTTTACGGTTACGCTAAGGTTATCGTTGCTCATAATAATTTAAAGTGCCAATGTAGGATAATTTCATTTGTATTAGTTCTAATTTATCTAATCTATTCGTCATCGAGTTTAGCATCATTCTCCAGTACTGTAGCTGAATTCTTTGTTAATCTTTGAAGTGTAGCTCTCATAGTAACATCACCCAATATCTTGCACCGATCTCAACCAACTTCATATTCTACGTGTGCACCACCATACCCGATTCGACCCTCCCTCAGTCTTCACATTCCTCAGCTACGAATCGACCATCCCGAACAGTCAGGAGGTACATATAATCCTGCCAAACATCACATCTCCCAACACCGAGAGGAAAAAAGTCCAATAGGCCGTCTTCCACTCCATCAAAGTCCGCGCGAATTAAAAGTGCGGAAACCTGTTTCGAAAGTATTCCTCGAAGTTTCGCGTACTCACAAGGCCAAGGACGCGTCTTTAGGTGAAGGCGTGGCGGAACGCGTTCGCACGAATTTCCATCTTCGAAAAGAAAGGGAACTGCGGGAGATAAGATGTTAGGGATCGGTATGAGAGGAATTCAGGTGGTTCGTACGAGAGGGACCGAGCAGTCTGTCTCTACTCTGACCCACGTTGGAGCCATAAACCATGCTTTTGACCCTCCACCCACGACCCGCGTATAATACGGTCGTATTTCCAGAGGACCATACGGTTCATCGTTTTGTCATGCTATCCCACGACCGTTCTGCCATCTACGCGATCTATTGCATCCTCTCGCTTGGGCAGTGGAGCAAATTTATTTTACGGCCCTAATTGGGAAGGCGATCATATTTTCTATCCCCCGCGCGAGAGTTTCCAGAAACAGGTGAAGTTCGAAAAGTTTTCTCAAGGAAACGGACGTTTTTAAACGGAGGGAAAAGGTTGATATATGTCTCGCGTCCTTCTAAAACGTTTTTGTAACATAATGTTAGTGCTCGGAGGCGATGTTATCCCTTAGAATCATGGTGGTTAGACTGATTTATTCCTTGATATTAATGGTTATTGCTTAAAAGGGTGTTTAATGTATGAGCTACTCTGTATGGAGTTTCAAGCTTAAAATTCAAGAGCTGTTTAAATTGGATTTATTAGGGAAAGTGTTAATATTTTGTTTAGAAATGTTCGAATCACGGTTTTGACAACGAGTTTTGCTTATCTTTACCATTAAATTGCTTTTAATTCTTTTTATTTTCGCAATAGACAACATTGAAAATGATTAAATATTTATACATTTTGGTAAATATAATTTAAATATTATATGCTATTCAATTGCAAGTCGCGGTCTTATATAATAAGTATTATGTCTTACATTACGATAAACCACAGGTTATAGGCGCAGAATCAACCTCATCACGTTAAGAACAGATACTAAAATACACGTATATTTTATTTGAGCTAAAACTTCTTAAAAATGATAATTTGCAATTCGATGGCTAAATTTGGCAATGATTATATTCTCTACTGATCAAGTCCATAATAGAGACATTTTGTTGCATAAATCACATGCGTTAAACAAACGACGTATCGCCCGTAATGGGGCGATCAAACCCGATTATTTGGCAGCGGTCCAAATAAAAATTCAGGTCTGTTGAGTTGCATAGCGTCTGCTCTGAGCAACCAATCCTTTCTTTGGCTAAATAAACGTATCGCAGGTTGTTGAATTATTCACACACATTCCGTTGGCCTCTTTCGTCCGCCCAACTCTTTAAAAATGCCCCGCATTTTAAATCGAATGAAAGGCTAATTATAAATCGTAGTGCTGCGATGAATAATAAAATTTCCAAGGTTTAAAAAACAACTTGTTTTCATTGCCGACTGATAATGTACTAATCTGCTGATACTGAGGCATTCAATGGAGCCTCAAGGTTGTATTTTAGCAGTAACTGACCTCGACACTGTTTAAGAATATTTTCAACGGCTCATTTTATATCAATGCAAAAACGATAAATGAATTTGAAAGTAAAAACAAAATTATGGGACAAGGCATGGTTCCACGTTTTAAATATAAAATACATATTTAAGATTCGTACAGAAACAAAGATAAAATTTAATCATTGGATAAAATTAATGTTCGGGGCATTAGTAAGAAACGAGTACATATACCTTGTTTGTTTCTAATGTTCCAATACTACTGTTGCGATATTTAACAAAGCTCGAATTTGTAAGCAAAACTATTCTCGTAGAAAGTAGCTATTCTTACTTGTTATAGAACCAACTTTTTATATTCTTTGAATAGCTAATGTACTGGAAAATCCAACGAGCTTCACCAAACATCTAGTTCAACAGGCTGTTCTGTCCAACTAATTGGAATCGCTCACCGCTGTTAGGTACCAATGGTTTTCTTTCTGAAGGCTCACCTCTTGACAAAAGTCAATTCATCAGCCCTTGTACCTTTCCAATCATCCCATGTAACCCGAGGGTGACTCGGCGAATAAGGATTCGGGTGAGACTTAAAAAGATAGACACGGTTTTTGTGCTCCGAAAATGTTTAAAGGCACTCGATATATATCCCCACGGGAGGAGTTTTCCCTTCAGAAAACTCTGATCCACTGATCTTCCAGGGGACGGACCACCGAAGCTACGAACACCTCATCTTCCTTGTCCCAACCCCATTTTATATACGGCAAAGGAATTCCTGGAATCCCAGCTCGTCTCTTACGTGTTTGTGAGTGCCAAAAAATAAATGAATTTCTCTCGGGAACAGGAACTATGGGCTTAGGGAAATTGGGCGACAGGTAGGGATTTTCGTATGGAGAAATTGTCTCGTCATGACAGCAAAGTAAGTGTATTATTTTAACGTATTGGGTGTCCACGTAATTTTCCCAAGTTGTGCGAACAATGTCGCCTCCTAGTTCATGTGCGGATTATGTTGATGAGTAATATTTAAAGCTTCATATATGTAAGAGAAAAACTACGCGTAAAAGGGCGTATTCATATATCCGTTCTACAATTACCAGAGCACGATAAATTGAATCTTTAAAGCTTCAGAAAAAGGTTGGTCACTGAGTCATGTTCGAAATGTGCTAGGGAACGTAAACATAGTTTAGCTTTATGAGTCTTCCATAGATAAATAATTCAGAGTCGAAAGTAATAAGAATTTACGAGCATTATTTCATTAAATTCCACTATTTTGTATGGGCTGTTTTTCTTGATGTTATTATATTGTTGAATACAACGAAATAGTGATATTTTGTTCGATATCCTAAGAGTAGTCAAAATAAACGTTTGGGCTAAATACTTAATTTTTAGTCCATTACTTTAAATAGCATTCGGAATTCATTATTCCTTGAATATTCCATCATTAATTAAAGGAAAATGTTTAGATTCAGCAAACCTTTGATACGATACCTACGGGTATTTTCTTTTCGCTTAGAAAAAGATACTGAAAAGAGAACCCTGATGATTTCACACTTACTCATTCAAATGGTCAACATAATATTAAATGGGTACTAACACAGATCACATCAATGAATGCATACGTACAAACTCGCGTCGACTTCAATTGCGCTTTCTAATTTCTCGTGGGCGACCTTATGGGAATCCATCCGTTTCCTTTTGGAGGCATCCGCGGCCGAGACAAACAAACGCTCCGCCTCGGACATCGCAAAAGAACAGACGATTACGGAGAAGAACTCGTTCCGGATTTTATGAATCGAGCGAACGTGTTTACCTAAGATTACATCGACTGTGCAGACAACGTCCGTCCCGAATAAGACGGCGGAAACATCTTCGGGAAAGCGCGTGTGGGAATTACCACGGCGTGGGTGAGGGACCAGGTGACCGGTAAAGTACGTCGAATGCAGACGAGGATAAGATCTCAGGAAAGCGTAGGGCGGAACGGGAGAGATGGTAATCTTGGGGAAGGTCAAAATCCCATCTGAAGCGAGCCAATCAGAAGATGTTCCGAAAAGAAAAGAGGCGAATGGGATAAAGGTTTTTTTTAGACGGATAACACGTCACCCGTTCTTTCACGAAGTCATTCCCGGAATCGATTTCGAAGAAACTTTTTTTGTCCCGATAGTCGAAGAGCGTGGTTAGTTTGTTTATCCCTCGAGGTAAAGCTTTGATTTTTTTTTCGTAAAGGATTGATGCTCGTGTATGCGAGAGATACGAGCTTTGTGAAAAAAGAGGCTTTGGGGAATCTATGTTTGTTGATCTGCGGTGACCAAGCAACTCCGTGATGATCTCGGTGCAGGCTTCGAGAGTGTTTGACACCTTTTCATCTGCTGTCAGGTCCAATAATGGTTGCATAGGAGATGGGAAAGATACGGTGCCCGACTGATCCATTGTGACGCCCAGGTTTTTGTGGCTGATGGATAAACCATTTAGTTAGCTCCCGAGCTTTTTTCACGTGTTAAGGAGGCCTATTATATCTGTACGTGTTTTTCTCGGTGTTAAATGCTGCTAGGATGGGTTGTCGCTCAGGTGGTCCTAGACCCTCAAGGAGATTCTTTATCTTGTTTTATGAGTTGTAAATACGAAGTTATTCATATGTTATAAAGTTACATATGTTCATGTATAAATTGATTCAATAAATAATCTATTCTCAGTACATAAAATTCACTTGATCTTAAGAAGTCGTCTAAATTCTCGGTTATTCAGGTTCCGGTATATTTTAACGAGCCAAGGATTCCTTTTCGTATGCGATATTTGATCTGAAAATTATTCTTGATCATTGACTGTAATTTAAGAAGATTGGCCATTCTTTACGATATATTTTCATCTTGTTAAATATAAATTAAATTGTCAGCCATATTAGGTATGTAATTTATCATATGCAAGCATAAATAAGAGTTTTGGCCTTAAATTTTCCGTGATACATGCCATTTCAAGAATGAAAATTTTCAAAATTAAAATTATTTAAAAATCATTATAATCATTGAATTGTTTGCTGATAGTTCTTTAATTGATTTTCTGATGTCTTTTCTTGAATCTACATAGTCGTTCACGGGAGAGTATTGGCTTCATTGCAAGTAAAATATTTTCAGAATTCTTATAATTAGAGAATAATATAAGGTATAGATTATTGAACATTAATCTAAATTTAACTACATTATTTTTAGTGAAATTTGAAAAAGTATGAATCCTATTGTTTATTCGCGATTTTAAAAACTATTCAAGGGATCAAAGGCAGAAAAAATGAGTAATTTTTTAAAATTCCATGTTCTATATATTACGTTATATTTCTAGCAATATCATCTTTTAGTTCTATAGTTACGGAAAGATATTAGCGATGTTAAATGTTCGAACTCACAGCTCCTTACCCACGCCTCAGAATCCTCACCCACCCCACTGAACGGCGCGTGGTTTGCTTCTTCAGCCACACCGCATTCCATCCATCCATTGTGAGGAGGGAAAAGGACCAGTTCACGGAACTTGAATGCCTCTGCTATGACCAACCCTCGAGGCATCGACTCTCCTCGAAACGTACATATTCCTCTTTTATTTAAGGGATCCCAATTCTAGGCCAAACGAGTGGATTTGCCAATCTCTCGATAGGTTCGGATTTCGAAGATAGTTGTCGTTTATAATAATATTAGTTGATAAGAGCATTTGATGTCTGGTTTATAGAACGCATATTGATCGTCAAAGCTAGATTAAACAGTAATTCCTAGTAACATACGTCTATAAAGAGCTATTCGCTATATGTTCCGTATATGAATGGTGAGCACGATAAAATGTTGCCTAGGCTGTCAAATAAATGTTATTCCCATAATAGCAAATTACTTCTGTCTGAACTGATATTTTCTCGGTGCACGTATTGCATTATAAATAAAAGAAAGGCAATTGTTGATTTATGTTAATAAATCTTTAAAATAAATAAATCAACAATAGGCTATTTGCTATTGTTATACTTCTCTAATTTACTATATTTTACTGTTTTTTTACGTACTAATTCATTCAATAGCGCAATTAAAACCAGAAAAGGGCACCATTGGACATAGGACTCGGGGAGGATGGGTTTCAAATTACAGTTATTCCAATAACAAAAGAGAGTGATATCACCTGTTTAAAGTATCTGGACTAAAAGGACTCGAATCATACAAAAATAGCATTTTTAAGCCAAAAAAGATTAGCAATCGATCGATTGGCAGCTACGGTCTTTTAACGCGGTGACTCAACGGGTGATTCATCGTTCGAGGTAGCGCAGGTTGGGTAAATCGCCACCTCTAAAACTATTCACCCATTTAACATTCTAATTTTGATCTTTTTATTTACGGCTCGGCTCCTTTAGAAGTAGTCCTACGCACCTACTTAAGATCCCCTCTTGTTTCTTGTCTTTCTCCTTCGCCCCCATCAATCCACCACCAATCTCTTGTTATGTTTCCCCACATCATTATCCCATCCCGCGAACTCTAAACCATCTTTCCGCACCAACTCAGGCCGCCTTCCGCGTCCCTCGTGCTAATATTTACTTCACGAACGCTTTTGGATGCGCCTCGGGAAAGCATTTAACGCCCGAGAGGTTTACAGCTGATGAAGTCCATAAGGCCCCCTTCTTCCCACTCAATGCCTTCTCTCGGATGAAGATGGATCGTAAATCGCCCAAGAGGTGCGGATTCTGAGTTTTTGAGGAGACCACGGGATTCCGTTTTCGATTAATTTCCCGGGATTACGGAGAGTTAAAAGGAATAGGAGTTTTTTGCGATCTTTATTTTTGACGGAATTTGCGATTCTTGGATTTAACTTGCAGATTACTTTTTCGTCCTTTAAGTTTATCGTATAGTATATGTGTACCTTTTACTTGCCATTAACACATCATATGCCTTAGATACTATCCCACAAATTTCCTTAATAATGCATGAGAAATTTCGATGTTTATGAAAGCATGAGAGTATTGGTATTATGAACTGAAACTTTGAGCCAAACAATATATTTTGTGAATCTAAAGTGTTTTTTTAATTACGCTCTCGATGACTTATTGAACATAGATGTATATATATTTTTCCCTTTCTGGTCTCCTAAATATCTGTTGGCTTATATCTCAGTTTACGAGTTCCCAGATGTAGATGTATATAGTATTAAACTTTTTCTGTCGATAAGTAACGCGAAAAGCTTCTTTAGAAGTTACTTCTTGCCACGTAATTTTTCATACCAAACGGTGTCTCATAAAACATATGTTACTTTTATTTGCTGGTGATGACGAAATATCTAGCCCTCGCGGATTTCCAGTGTTACAGATTTCGCAAACCCATTTTCTTGATACTCATGAGCCAATCGCTTCGTTTATCCATCACTCTTTGCGATGATGACCTCGCTGTCTACAAATACGACTCGATCGTTTGATCTTCTACTAATCTCGTAGTCGTAAATCCAATCGATTACACCGGTATAAACCTCCCATAATGCAAAAGACGTAGGTGGTTTCACGAGCGCACCGTTTGCTTATCCGAGCACAAAGCTCTCTCCACTTACAGGAGCGTGGATTCACGTACGGTTTGATAAAAAAAACGAAAGCGATCTTTTTTTCGCGGAACGTCCAAGAGGTCGGAGGAAGAAAGCAGGGAATAAAAGATTGATGTTGAATGGCGGTGGTTGAATAGACGTCGGGAGGGGAGACCATTGAGAACGATAGGAAAAAGATCGAGGGGTTCTTGAGAAGGTGCGTGTGCGACGCGAACGGCTGGGGTACGAAATTACGCACTCACGTGATCGAACCCGACGGTGGCGCCTGACTGAGGACGTGTCAGAAATCGGGAAACATTTTGAGCAGATGCACGAGGTAACGTTGATGGCCGAAAGGTAAATGCATAATTGACCGTTTGTGCGTTCTGCAACCACCACCTCATTGCGTCGTTTGTTAGGTCCGTGCGAAATCGAATGGGTGTCGTTAGGCGGCATTGTGTGAGCGGATGTTTTTTCAAATGGAATGGTAATGAAGGCAATCAATGGGATTCTCTCCGTTCGGAATGGGCGGTCCATCAATCGCTAAAAAGAAGCGCGAAACGGTTGGGATCGCAACGTTATGATACTCCTCTCCCCGGGATTGAAATGATAGCTATAAATCAAAGGAATCGAATTGGCACAGGATATACGTTGGAGAACGGGATGGGTTTCTATAAGAGAAACCTTTCAATTAAATCGCGGAATGTTTTTGCACCATTAGACTAGTATTTGTGTGAAAGTGATTCTGGATCATTTCCACACAAAGTATTTGCCTGAGGACATTTAAATGTTACCTGTATTTTGGAGTCAATTTTATCTCAAACATCCCGAAATTCTTCGTTCAATAAGAATTCAGTTTACGTAAGGAAACCTTGAGCGATGATTTCGTGCGACTTGATGGCAAACTTACGTATTTATCCATGTCCCTTATAGAATCGAACCGATTTTGAATCATAAGGATATACTCCCACTTTAGCTTGTTCTATATTTATTTCATTACATCAAGGATGATTCTTCGTTTAAATAGTGTAGTAATGTGTTAATTCTATAAGAAATAGTATACAATATAACTTATGACAATTAAGGTTATGATCGCCTCGGGAAATGTACATTTTCCTAGACTGCTTGGTCTTAAGAAAATACAAATGAAATGGAAGGGAGTTCTGATTCAATAAAGATATTCAATTAACCTTTTCCTCGTTGGAAGCAGAGGAATTAAGTTCAGTCTCATCTTCCCGTGTTTAAGCGATCATAGATCATATTGTGGCAGACTCTAATTATCAGAACAACCTGTCAAGTAGAACCACGTGGCGAGGTTGTCTCCAGTCGTAACGTAACAGCATTCCAACCCGAGACAGCGCGCCCTCGATTCGCAATAAAAATTGCGCAAACCCCAACCCCCCTCTCACCCAACCAGAAACCCCTTCAGAACCAAACCTCAAGAAAAGAAACGAACGGGGCATAAACAAAACGCTGACCCCAGCGATTCTTTCTCGGCTTCCATCTGTCTCGGATGGCGACACCGTCGGTGTACTTTGCTTCGCGTCATCCACCAATCATACTTGTCAGATCCTTTTACGGGTCGAACACGGAGGGACCTAAGATTCGAGGAACAAACGATAGCAGTTTTGATCCCTCCACCTCCACCCCTAATGGATGGCTGTCGTCCGTCCACGAAAAGGTCCACGAACACACGGCAGTTTCCGGTCGTGGATTTCGCATCCAGCGGAGGGACGGGGAACAAGTGCGGTAGGACAAGATATAGAACAAACCGAGAAGGAATTTGTCTGCGGGAAGGGGGGAAGTACGATACCTCCGACCGCTATTGGCTATAAATCCGATGGTGGGTTGTTGTTACCTTCTCTTCCGCGGAAGGATGAGTCACGGCGCACGGGGTCGATTTGCTCCGGTGATTCCTATGCCCGAGGGTTGCTCACAATTAGCGAAAATTGGGACTTGTTAATTGAGAACTAAGAGCTGCCACGACAAAGTCATAGATGCATTGAAATGTGCTACGATTCTTGGTTGCGGTTTCGTAAAATTTGACATCGAGTTTTGTGAAATTTGGCTACGCGCTTGATCGAATCGGGACAACCTAATGCACAACCGATTTAATATCTCAGAACCTAGAATTATGCTTTTAACTAATTCATTCTGTATGATATATGAGAAATCTTTGAGTAGGTTTCTTTGCATATATAATTCAAATTTAATGGAAAATTCAATGAAAAGGAGATTATGGTTTTAATGCGATGTTTAACCCCTATTCAGAGTTCAGTTCTTATGTATGCTTGTAAATAAAACTGATCTAAAGAGCATAATTTACTTCAAAATCGCCCCCTATTAACGTTTAAAAAGTTACATGTTTCGTCAGGCAATGAAATTCATATCGTTTCACATCATCTCCACTTGTGATTCATAGGACTTTTTCTTTTATGTACAGCCATCATATTTTGATAATGTCCTCCAAGATATATCCTAAGATCCATCCTCCTCCAGGAAACACTCAACATTTCTAATGTTTTTAATCTTTTATACTTTCCATATAAGGCACCCAACATTTTTAACGCCTCAATATTTTCGTTCTTTAAAAAAATATCGCTTCCCAAGAATACGGTGGAATCTGTCTCACACGCACATATACGTACATAATTCCCCACCGATATATGCGTATTAAAAGATCCCATTTACCGTCTCCTCTTCGCTTCATGCGTAGCCATAAAACTCCCACGATCGTTCGGGTCTCTCTGAGATGCACGCTCGTGATCGTGTCCTGATTTAAGGTCCTCTCGCCGTGCTTAAATCTCCTCGGAAGCGGGATGCATTGGGCACGCATTGTGAGGGAGCGGGATGCAAGGAAAAGGAGCACTGGGATCATGTAACCGGATACGGCATTTACCCTTAAAAGAGTGGAACAACCACCGGGGTATCGGAGAACCTGCGGTCTATGGAGGCGGGACGGGAAGGCGGCTGTCGTTGCATGAACTCGGCCCTCGGGTTGGATGTACCGAACGTGTGTTTCTTAAGAAAAAACCCGTAGAAGTACCTAGCAACCAATGCGGATTTTGCTCATCTAATCCGATGCCCACCTAATGCTGAATTACGTAGGTTTGAATTGAGGTTATTCCTCATTGTTTACAGAGACCGTAAATTTACTCGCTTCCTAGATTTTTTGTCTGAGTTCGTAAGGATCTACGTATAAAATGAAGTTGGGTTATCCTCACGATGTGTAGAACCGTATTCTTCTCAGATGGTCGTGTGGATATTTATTTATTATTTGGATCGCGTAATAATAATAATGATAATAATAATAATAAAATCTTCTGGACGAGCTGTTACTACGATGTACTTTAGTATATCCAATACGTTACTTTATATACAGTTCACCCGCAATTATAAACGTCAATCTTCAACCCACAATAAAGCACAGATGTTTGTTATGGGATAACATACGTTCAATTTATCTCATGGAAATACATGCGTGATTCCCCAATGAGATTAAAAGCTTTAGTCTCACAAGACAATTGTATGTATGTAAGTACTTTCATGGCATCTACTATATCTCGCACGAAATATGCAAAAAGTGAGAGCAGTAAGGTACGAAAACATATCACCTACCTTTAGAGAACATTGTTATTTATTTAAGTCCAGTAGTTTGTCAGATGTATTGTTAACATCAAACGCTGCCATAAATGAGACAATCATACAATACCTGAACGTGAAAACAGGCTCATAAATGTCAAGGATAAGAAGTCAATAATAAGCGTCGCTAAGAACAGAAAAAATGTAATTGCTTTCGTATAAACTAGGCTGTCAAACGAATGTCACCGTTTGAGCTCTTTACATTCCTTTTCGAGTAAATGATGTACTCTTCCTATATTTAAAAAATATCGCTGTCTAAAATTTTGTCATGAACTTGACGATAATTTTATCGTACGTAAACAGTTTTATTCATTATTCATGCGTTTAAGGATGACCAGTTTTCTAGTAAGAACGAGTTTTGAATTAGGATGTCTATAATGAAAATTACCATCATAATTTGGGGGATAAAATTCCAATCTTTATGTATATTTCCGAGAAAACTGAATTACCTCTATGATAAATTCTTGCCCTGGTCTGGAATTTCTTTCAAGCATCCTCCTGCACATACTTCTACTTTTTTGGCCATAAAATTTGCGAACGTGATCCAAAGGAGGACAGGATAGTCTTATTCGCTTACGAACTGAATTCCGCGGTTAAATAATAATAAAAAGATGTTTATGTCGTTAGCGAAAACTTTAGTAATCGTTATAATTTCAAACAGCTCTCGGGACCTCCGAATCGAGAAGGAATTCCTTCCACAAGCCCCAAGGAAACGACTTGCAGGCCTTCCAGATCGGACTTTTTTTTAACACCCCTTTTGCGAGTGGGGTGGTGCGTCCAAGACAGCGAAATTTGCATTTTGCACACGCGAACGTATAATATTTCAAACAACCGTAGCGATATACGAGATTAAAATATTAAAGCCTTTCTGGACGATTCGAAGTGAAATATCGCCGAGTATTAATCCAGCTATCGCGTCCCATAAAAGCGAATGAGGGCGATTTTTCTTCTTCGTATTGTCGAATGTAAATGTAACGGAAAAAATGGCCACTCTTTCGACGCAATTGGTTCAAGTCTTGCGTGAGAGATGGTCACTCCCGATTCACTTTCTTCAGCCGGCGTTTTTTTTTGTCGACTTCCCCTGAACTGGCGTCGATGGCGCGAAAAAGTACTATGGTAACGTTCGCCAAGAAGGAATGGAGACTCGTGGATATCTACCGGGACAATTGCATGTTTCCGTTGGTATATGATTCCTTACAGTACGCATTCACACAAGCAAGTTCTATGTTTGACGATGGTATTCTATTTGGTTTTCCTCTTGAGATAACCGGTAGATGAGGTTCGATTATGAAAACTTAATCCTACTTAGATCACGCTTTTTGAAATACTTTTTCCTCTTGGTTCTAGCTGAAGAAAAGGCCCCCTTAGTAAAAACGAATTTCGATTATGTTCAATACTTTCACAAATGTAATATATTTATAATATATAAATACTAAATATTTTAACGAATTATAATTAGGTTGATTTCAGCGACTTAATATTCAAATCTTAAGCGTGGTTATGGTTTCCTTTATATCTGTTTCTCAAAATATGCTACCCATTTCGTATTTGAATAACTCGTATTTCCTTAGAAAAAGAATCAAGCATGATTTTTTTATATTGAAAATGTTTATTGGAATCAAAGTACTACACGCGCTACTAATTCAGTGGTATGTACCTTTTAGATATTTCTCAGCAAGCATTCGAACGTTCTCATTCGTAGATTATGAATTAACTTCTCAGATGATTTTAAACTTTTTAAAATACGTACCTCGATATGGCTCAAGCATGGTCCAAATATATTGATTTAAAGTCTAATTAATAATGCTTATTTCTATTGATAGCGCTGAAAATATAAGTGTTTTATATATTCTTGGAGTAGTGTGATCCCCATGTCCCTAGGTCTTAGCGTTGACCAGATTAAATCAGTGCACCGAGTTGGCCAAACAGAACGTAGGATAGATGACAATATCCCATAAGAAACCGATTCTCGGATCTGTGGGTCGCACACAGTCATACCTTTTCCCTGTTCGGCTGCCATTGTTTCATTTATTTATGTCCCTCACCTCATTCCATCGGAAACACGGAGGTCGAGATGTCAACAGATAGGGTTCTGCCCTCTCATTCTCCTGCTTTATCCAACTCCTGCGTTCGATGATAAACTGTCGTTTCTCATACGTATATATCGTCCAAACACTCACCTGTCATTTCAAGTACAGGTTGTTGCAATATCTCAAATTCTCCAAATTTCTTACTGATATCGTTCACCGTAACCTACTTTGAAATTTCTTGATAATATTCTTGTCTAATATTCAATCATTGTGAATGGTGAAAGAAATATTTTATTTAAATATTTAGATTACTTTTTGATTAAATAGTTGTGAAATTACAATGATAATGATAGTTAATATTGAATTACTTAAATGATATATGGAATGAATCATTTATTAAAATATGTTAGAATAGAGACAGATACAAAATTATTTGACATTCCTTCTCTATCCAAAAACTGGGGAATATACCTTGGAAAACTCTCCTGAATGTTCGTGAACGTTAATGATGCCATGTGTGATAATGGTCTCAAGCTGTTATGAGACCATAATTCAAGCGTAGTTACCCATATCCTCGCATGAACATTCGGATGAAAATTCCTCGGGAGTCTCACAAGGTCTAGTACTAGTGCCATTCTAGTTTCCACCTCTTGTACGATCGCGAACATTCGGGTCATTTTGGAACGTGACCAAATATATACACCCTATTCTCCTGAATAGACCTCGTCACCTCTCCCTCTTCTACGAATCGGAAGTAACTCTCGCTCGACGTATTCCGTTCAGTGGTTTTGCGCGGAGGCTCCGAGAGTTAGTTCCGCGACATTGCGTGACCGTCGGCGTTATTACCGAATATATCGTGAGTATAGGCTCAGAGGCGGGATGTGATTTATCTCACTCCGAGATTTGTTGATTTCATCGTACATTTAACTGTCGCGCGAGCTAGACTGGTTTCCATAAAATACGGCACGAAGTTTTAAGGGTGATATTGAAAATTCTTCCGCGACGACCTAGGGGTTGGAAATGACACTCTTCACTGAGTTTATTTCTTTATTCGGCGGAGGATGAAAGTAATGAAGTGATCTTGAATTGGAGTATTTTATAATGGAGCATAATGGAGAGTTCATACGTAGCTTTGCGATTTTGTTATAAATGAAGAGTAAGAAATAGAACAATAATTTCTGTCACATTTCTATAGTGAATGAACTCGAATGTTCAGAATATTTTTCTTGTATACAATCATTTGATTTCATATAATTTTACGATTTTTATAATCCATAAGTACAAAGGACGAGTTGATATAAACAAAATATGGGATAGAATTTTCTAAATATGACCATTGAAAAACTGAATGGTTATATTTCTAATAGGAGATTGAAAAAGTGCATTGTATATTTATGTATATATAACGTGAAGATTTATTTAAAATTTATTTTGTGTTAGAAAAATTGCATTTAAGGTCGTCTAAAGTGCGAGAAAAAATTTTAATTTACGTCGTACCAAATCATTCAGATCGTATCAATCGGCAAACATTTACGAGGTAGGACAGAAATTGTTTCGTATTTCTTCTTCGCAAGCTTTGAGTACGCTTCAAACTCTCCCTCTTATCAAGTGGAGGGTGACTCGCAAGAATGAGAAATTCGTGAAAGCTCGACGTAGCTACATCAAGATGAAACTTCGGTCACGGAACCAATAAGAAATTCCTTCTAGATATTTCATTACCCGATTCGGAAATCCATCCCATTTCTCATCCTTCATTCCTTCCTTTTCATGTTTATTTTTTGTTAATATTCCACCGTCACGATCGAAATGGACCTGGACTCCAATCAACACACATCAGTCGCCCACGAACTTTCGACAAGACTTCGATATTCATTCCTTTTCCGAGTCTTATCTATCGCCCCGCGATATGCGCCCATGGCGCCGTCTTACATTCTCCCCGGGAACTTCCTATCATCACCTACCCTCCGTGACATTTCGATCTCGCGGGATCGTGACTTGAGGGAAATCCCTACCATATTCCTCACCCATTCCTTCCCCCTTTTTAACGCGCTGGCGTCGCACGGGCATTGGATCTGACACTTGGTAAGAATTGAGACCCTAGTAGGATGCCTTGCGGGACTCGATGTGAAGAACTGCCTGGAAGTCTGTAGGCCAATAACGCGTGGAAATATTCAGCGAAAGACGCGAGGAAGTATTTCCCCTTTCATCTCCGAGGTGTTGAGAGGTTTGTGAGGGAAGATGAGGGATGAGGCACGAGGGAAAGTACGGTCGAGATGGCACGAATGTTTACGACACTTCTACGGATGTGTATTCTGTCTATCGTTTGAACCAAAACGGTTTGAAATATGGCTGGTTGTTGGTGTCGTTTTGCAAACGCTGTTTGTAGTCGGAATTGAACGTTAACGGGACTTTAGTAATAGAAGGAGGAATTGAGTAAGGGAATATTTAGAGTATTAAGAGCAAAAATTGATATGAAATTTTTTATTTTTATTTTCTTATTAGTTTTTAGTCCATGTAAATTACGCAATTTTAAGTAGACAATACTTATACATTCTTTACTATTAAAAAAGGTTTATTTCTACTTTTTGCCTTTATTCGAATTATTCAGAGTTAATTTGAAATCGAACTCCTCCTCTTAGCTCATTCATCTGATAGTAGCATTCATGAGAAAAGAGACGTAAAATTACCAGTTACTCAACGAGCACGTTATGTCGCATTCCTTCCTCATAATTTCTCGTATCTTAATTCTAGAAAGAAATAATATCCCATCTTTCCTATATAAAACAGAATTAGTCCATCGCGCGCACAATATCATTCAACCAACAAGCAGAAAAATACTTCCATGAAGTCATATCCGCCGCCGTTTCGAGCCACCTGCGTGCCCAAGCTTAATTCCCAACGTTTCGAATCGATGTGCACGCTTTTAACCCAACTCTCTCTCATCCCGCGTCTTCTCTAACAAAACGTCTCCGAACGATCAGTCTTCCGCGGGACAGTGTTTTGCATACCGCATCGGAACGAAATAATAAGAAAGGGAATAGGATTTATCCTCTCGTCGAGAGCGACAATTTGTCCGGTCCATGACGTCCAAGACCTCGCATCCATTCTCTCGTACGGAAAAGCGTGCAAAATCGCTTTTTAATACGTTCACCGCTTTCATTCCGAGAAGGGACGACGGTAGATACTACATCGCGGAGGGAGAGACACATCCCAAAGAGGACAGGTGTACTGTGGAGGCAGCGTTGTGCAGAAGAAGAGCAGAAGGAAGGACTATAGATGACAGGTTTGGGTTCGAAGGGATAGTAGATATGTTATGGAGGGGCATATTTCGAGGCAGTAGAGTAGGAAAGTACTCGACCTTTGACCCCGACATGAGCAGCATCTCCGTACGTGACTGTGTTATCTGTGGCTGGCGTCTCCAGACCACGCTCTCGTGTTTTTTTCGGGTGTCCTTTTCGTGGAAGAAGGTGGATGGGCGGGTGAGGAAAAATAGCCGCTAAGGGCAAAGTTCCTCGGGAGTGATAAAGGCGCGTATGAATATTAAAGGTTGTAATAATTCGGGAGGTGAGGAATCCGATGATGACATGGAGAATTAAGGGAGGCATTCCAGGTGGGTTGAGGCGTAAAATTTCTCTCCGGAGCGCGTAACAGAATGGGTAATTTATGTAGGTAATTCAGTAAATAGTACCCTCCGTCTAAGAGATATAAGAGGAATCTTTTTATTGTTTATTAAATTAGCAACGTTCATGTTTAGTGACTATCACATGTATATTCTTCGTCCACACCAAAATCGTAGTTGAAAAAAGGGGTCAAACAATATAAAATAAAATCCATAAAAATTTCGTAACCTGACTTGAATTGGAAAGGTTAAAAAATCTTAAATATTCTCTAAGCATCTCGAAATCATTTCAGATTTTTAAGTCAAATTTTCCAAGAATTTAGCACATTTAAGGGTATGTTCCCATCCGTGGGAACTGTTAAAAGAAAGAGAACATTCAATAAACCAATTCTGAAAATTCAGGTTAACGTTCTAAAAATTTTGCTTTTACCGTTTATTTACTATCGTAACGTGCGTTATGAAGGCGGCTTTCGAACTCAAAATACGATGCGCCGATATTGGGAAAATATCCTGTACATGCAAACGGATGTGAATGTTCCATTTCCAGTCCATCATAAACACCGTATCCCGTCATCGGCAGATCGTTAACCGGTCTCTTTCCGTAAGCCTCCGAGGGCAAAGTTTGTCGTCTTTTTACGATATCTCTCTTCGAATGACTTACGAACGATTCGGACGCTCGGGCAGCGAACACGTGGCTTCGTGACACGAACATCACGGCACGTCTCCCCAGTTTCCAACTTGTACCTTCACTGGGATACATGAGGATCGTAAGCGTAGAAGGTAGGGGTTCGATTCACGGTGGGGTCCTCCGAGTTTATGCGGGACGGATCATGCAGGGAGCAAAAAGATTAGGCCCACAGTGTGGGAGCACCCTCATACGGCCGAAGGCCAAACTAAGTATGTTGAATGACAGCGTAGGTTAGTTTCATCGCCTCCAAAGGGGGACTTCGCCGTCGGGCACTTGCTTTTGAAGGCTTATCCAGAAGGGCCTAAGGATATTCTCGAGATAAAACAATGTGATTGAGCAAATGAAAGAGAATCCAATAATATCGAAATATTTTCCTTCGTCAGTATATAGCAGAATTTGAAATAGGTCCTTCCATATAAACCATAACGAATACCGACAAGTGATTCATTTAATACCGGAGACCATTTTTCATGGAATTCAACAGAAAATAAATTGAACAGAAAATTGTATATTTTATTATTTCAATTAGTAAATCTATCCTTCTTTATTTGATGGAATGTTTTATCAATTATGGTGAAATGCTGGTAATTCAGAATGAATATCACTTAAAAATTGAACCTATAGTTTCGTAGCGCCATTGATCCAATTTTTTCACCTCTAAGCTAACACTATATGATAATTATATATAAAAAATTATTGTATCCAAATATTACGTGAATACAGAGCCATAATTTTACGCTTAAGTTTTTGCTGTGCAGTATAATTCCCCGCAATTCTACTTATGGATTCTTATTAGTTTGTACGAAACATTTTGAGATGTCTGAAAATTTAGGCTAGCATTTCCAGTTCTCAAATTTTCCACTCGTATTCCAAAAACGATTTGGACTATTATTCACTGACTCCGGAATGAAAGATTTCTTTTAAATCACGAAGTCAATGCCCCACAGAATCTCCACAGTCGTCTCCAGTCCAGTTCCCCTCAATTGTCACTCCCACAAGACGGATCATAAGGCCTCTCCCCGACAAGTATGGACCCATATAATCCCCGAGAAAAAGGTTTTTCCAGAAAGCTATTAAAGTGCCTCCGGAGCGAGAACTCCTCTTTCGAGAAGTCACCGAGACCAGAAAGGGAAAAAGATTATTTTTTCCCAGAAGTCAGTCCTTTTGGGAAGTCTCTTCGACTATATTTTCTCTTTCGAGGCGATTGTTCTGCAGAAGAAGCATAGGAAAAAATCCGCCCTCGGAGAGTTGTTATCATCAGCGCGTCTTTTTGGGAAAAGGAACTGCACTCGTGTCACCTGGCAGTTCATTATTCTTTTATTTCGAGGCGAACGGTCAAGGAGACTTCGTAAAAAGGATTCTTTCTCGCTTTTGGTCCGAGCGCGTGGTCCATTTACTTCTTGACCGTCTTTTCTCTGCCGCGAGAGCAAGCTGCAAGTATAGTCTCTTTAAAAATGCTCTCTTTAAGGAACACAAAACGTATGTAAACTTACGGTGTGTGCAAAAGAAAGTTGGTTTTTCACGGTTAGAGAAGAGAGTAAAATGTACGAAGAAGAGTGATTTACAGTCGCCGAAAGTGTGCAGCTGTCTCGAGGCGGTTTTTATTGAGTTGTCTTGACTTGTAGATGAAGGACTTCGTAATAGTAATCTATAAAATATTTGTATGGTCTATAATGTAGCAGGAGAATCATATTATTCTAGTTTATCAAAATCTAGTTCTCGCATATACGCCATTTCTACAATCTGTTTGTCCCCCTAATCGCAGTTTTGTTTATATTAGCAACGGGATCTTTTGTTCAATTTTTATTATACTTAAAATTAGTCCATTATGATTTGCATAGGCTTCTTAAGCGTCGAAATTCTTGATAAATGTAATAGTTATGATAAAAAATATAGTTTCTAACCTCTTAAGCTTGCCACATATCTTCCAAAATTATTCACGCCCTTCCCTTAGATAGGTAATCATTTGAAGATGATAACATGATGATGGTATGATGTTAATGAAACTAGTCGTTTATAAATATAATATCGTCGTCTATAAATTTATATTGGACTTTATGAGAATTTTTTCAACTCTTGGATTCATTCCCTCAAAGTTATATTCGAGCAGGTTATTAATATCAGTAAATGCCAATCAATATTTCATCAAATGCATAGAAAATGAATCTGCTATAATTCAACTCTCACACAATTGGTGAAATCAAAAGAATCCGTTTTTATTGTCTTACCCCTTCTGGTCTACAGGAGCCTCTTTTCAATCCCAATTACTCTAAAAGGTTTCCGCTGAAGATTTAATTAGAGCACGATGCATTGATATATCCCCATCTGAAACATCTCGTTCCCATAACCTAATCAAAATCCCATTTCAAACTCTTCGCCCACGCCTCTCACCTGTCCGGTGGGCTCCGAGGGTTTTGAAAGAGGCCCTCCCGTTCACTAGAGTTGGCCAAGCGTAAGGGAAAGATTGATGACCTCTCAAGAGTACACACTCAACTTGCGGAACAAAAATCCAACACTTCATATACTGCGAACATACTCGGAAATATTAGAAAAGGAGTTTTTTTTAGAACCATCGGAAAAGACCATTTCCCACTCTTCCGACTAACAATCGCTCCCATTCTTTTCGAAGTTTCGTTCTTTCGCCGTTTACAGCGTAAATATACGTTTCCCCTATGTTCGGTGGAAGGAATGGAGCAGTTCGTAAGACTCTGTGATCGATCAACAATAGAAGTTTCCCTATGACAACCAACACGCTTTCCCGATCTATTGAGTTTATCCTGAACGATATGAGATGACGGATTGCCATCTTCTGCTGTGCACGAATCTGTAACTAATACTTTGATTGTCATGGGCGTTCACAATGTATGTTTCCACTCAATTATCTACGTAAGAATGTGATTATTTCGTTGATGGAAGTCTTTCGTCGTGAATGCACAAATAAGCGTTTTATTCACTCGGAATTAACGCTTGAAGTGAAATATTTACGAGATGTAGCTTAGTATTCCCTGATATACGCCGAAGGGCTGCTTGCTAGGTATTCATGAAGATGTTATATGGATTATGTTCGAGATCATATTATTTGAAATGTATATTTCTCATACTGCTACTCGTCTCTTGAATACGATACATGGGCAGTTAACTATATCAGCTGGATAAAATAATGCAACAATTCTTCGTTCATAAACGTACTCGATCAAGGAAAATATGATTGCATCAAATAATCATATAATTTCACAGAATGAGTAGATATTTAGTTCATCTATTTTAAATACTTTCCTCGATGGTTATTAAGACGTATACGAGAATATTACGAAAACTTATTTTAAAACTTCCTCAGATTATTTGACTTAACACGAACTAGAATATCTCTGCATATACACGCAATATCAATGAATAACATCGTATTATATGCGTTCATATCTGTATAAGGAATCATACAGCTACTTGGGTCAAAGGTGCTATGAACCTCGTACACCTCCGTTGTTTTCCGAAAGAGCGGAATCCACGGAAGTGTATAACGACTGCCGAAGAACGCATCTGCGCGTAGTGGTCATCGAGGGGTCAAGAGGAGCACCTCCCCCATTGAGGGGGCGGCCTTCCGACAAAGACCAAATCACTGAGTCCGGCGACCCTTTTTGAGGGCCCCGAAAGGATTTTCAGGGGAATAAAATGCGTCTCGCCATCCGCCGTGGACAATCGATTCCGGAGCGGTTAAATGAGTCCGGGGAAGTGATGTGAAAGGGGGCCGTCTTCATATAGGACTCCATTCTTGTGCGTTTAGAGGATGACAGCAGAGGCGGAGAAAGTGAGTTATGCGAGTCCGTAGAGGCATGCGTTTCTACGATTGCTATGTAAGAAATAGTTGCGTATATTAGGGACGAAAAAGTTGAATTCCATTGCTCGGGTTTCATTGCTCGTATTCCATTAATAGAGCTTTCAAGTTATACCATTTCACAGTTACCCTCATTCAGGAATATTCATTCGATTTACTAGAGTATATGCTTGGAAAGACGAATCATAATAATATGGCCATTAAGTGATGAAATTATGGAATCCAAATTATGTCCACCGGTCGAAACATTCTGATAGCATTCAACTAGTACTAAGCGATAGAATTTTAACTTAAATGATACGCAACAGGTGCTACGTTTTCCTTTCGATTTCAATAGAGAGAAGTGTAATGGGATTAAGGGTGTGTTTGAATAGACCCAAGAGTACTTAGTTTTCGAAAGCGATGTTTGAGGTTAAAATTGAATATTATTTCTTATTTCTAGCATAGTTGTGAAGGGGGCAAAAAAATTGCGTTCCGTTGCTTAGTACCTTTAGTAGAATTTTAGCATTGAATTAAAAGATTCCACACATTCCTCCATAACATTTCGTTTATTGCACACATCCAACGTCTAAAAGGGCAAGTTGAAAATTTAAATGAAGCTTACTTTAGACTCCTCACAGGCATGTATAAAATTCGTGAATTCACTCGTAAATGATTCATCCTGATAAAATCTTTCCAGCATCAACACCTTTTATTTCCAAGGCATTGTAAACTCGTATTAATCCCCCTCCGAAACCAACGACTTTAAGACGACTAAATGTCCGCAACAGTTCATTAAATAGCCGAATACGAGGGACCGAGTGCGACCGTGGTGTTGGTGGGGGAGGGCCGGCGTTCGTTAGGAGGTGGGTGGTTGAGGGACCGGTGCTAGTCGTTTTGTCTGCGAAGGCACCTGGAGACCGCGCACAAGACAATGGAAGATGAACGGTTCGAAGGTGCCAACTCCTTTAAGTTTCGCCCACTGCCGGACAAGGCGAAGGGACCCCACGTCACCTGGGAGGACTTGGGATGGGGATGTGCCCTCCCTAAAGGTTCACTCCCAACAGTTTTGGGAGGCGTGTGAAAGGGGCAGAGTTTAATGGTATCTCAGGATTATTGAGTCGTTTAGGTGTGGGTACGTGGTTATCTGGATGAGATGTATGGAAAAGGTCTCGGTGCGCAACAATTGTCGTTTCCTATCAATTGGTAGCGTTGAATTATTGACGATAACAGTCTTCGCTTGCTTCGTAGATTCTGTGAGAAAAGTGACAACCAATTCACTGACTACAACGGAATTTCACATATATAAAATTCGTATCGTAAATATAAATTAATGGATGTATTTGAATTCCCCTTACATTATCACTAAATAATTTTAATAATCTCAGGTCATCTTTAGCTGTCCGAAAATACGTATATTATAACCCATTCTACAATCTAAAAATCACATATTAATGGCGGTAACTTCTATATGACTTTTACTTATACCCTCACAAAAATGCTCTCGTATGCAATGCATACGAAATAAACAGTAAACTCATGTTTTAAAATAAATGTAGTCCTGTTAAGTCTAGTCGAATGTAACCAATTTGATTCATGGGTTATAATTGCTTCGTAGGTAAAAAAATATTGAGTCACTTAACAAAAAGTTTCAGTCAAACGCAAATAAATTTAAAACTTAATCTTTTCGTATTATAGTATTGATTCGTATGTCATGATTATTAACAAATATTTAACCAAATCCTTTTATTTCTCTTCCACAGGTGAAAAACCGTTCAAGTGCGAGTTCCAAGGCTGCGACCGCCGCTTCGCCAACAGCTCCGACCGAAAGAAGCATTCCCACGTCCACACCTCCGACAAACCTTACAACTGCAAGATCCGCGGATGCGACAAGTCCTACACCCACCCATCGTCTCTCCGCAAGCACATGAAGGTCCACGGCAAGAGCCCTCCGCCCCCGGGCTTCGACGACTCGGACGATTCCGACAGCGAGAGCAACCACAGCAGCTCAGCGGTGTCGCCGTCGCCAACGCAGACCGGAGGCGGGAGCAGAGCCATGACCCCCCAACTCACCCCCGGAGGCCCCGCATCCAACACCACCACATCCTCAACGTCATCGTCTGCAACCACGCCCTCCATCACCGCAACCACCAACCTCTCGGAGTGGTACGTCTGCCAGAGCGCGGCGGGAATGCCCACGCCGCCTTCCGCGGAACACTCACCGGTGTCTTCAGCGCCACATCACCTACCACTGCACGGCGCGACCTTAGGTCTCAACACCCAGACGGACATGGGCAACCTAGGGGGACAGATGTTGGGCGGTGGACACGGAGGAGGGCCTCTGCAAGGACTCCTGCCACCGCCCCCGCCTCACCACCACCACCCACATCACCATCCGCACCATCACCCCCCAACGCACCACCATCATCACCACCACCCGCACCTCCTGCACCCGGCTTCTGCGGCGGCCTACTGAGACTCGCCCACCGAGGGCGCGGCGTACCACGATGCAGAGGGCTGTGAAGGACTGGCATCGTTCGCGGAAGGGTACCGGTTCGACGCGTGGAGCTTGTGAACGAACCGCCGCGCCTGGTGTGTGCTGTAATCTACATAATTGTGGTGATCTGTGGACGTTTTGAGAAGCGGAATGGATGATTCAGAGGGTTTGAGATCCTTCTGGTGTACGTCTCTATTTTCCTATCGCAGTGTTCTGATGCGACGTGATCAGTAGTGTTGCATGGTGACATGAGAGATTAGCGGCCTCGTACAGCTTTTGGTCCCTTTCTGTTCACACAAATCTTCCATCACTCGGTGCGAAGATATCCCTCTACCTTTTCGGACAAGATTCCTTTTTGTACATATTTAAATACGAAGTCAATAGTTTGTAAGTGAAGGAGGGAATGAAAGACAGAAGGTACGATCTGGATGGTGGATGAGGGACGCTACTCTGAAACACTGCCCAAATTTTTAGCGCAGCCAAGGCTTGAGAATGAGGTGACAAGGGAGACTACTTGCTGGAGCCTTAAGAAGGACTTGAGAAGGTGTACGAAACGATCAGAGCTTTCTTTGACTACCTAATTCATCACCGATTATTTTCAAAGATGGTGACGAAAGTGATGTTTGATTCGTCTCTAAGAAGGTTGGTCTGGTGGTGAGATAGCACTGTTTCCTGATGATTAAAGGTTCTTCTGGTCTTTCTTTCAAATACCAGCTGATCTTAGTTCAGAGACTATAAACTGGAAAAGAAAGTTCCAAGTACGATTTGGCTGTAAAATATTTTTTTAGGTTGACAATCCAATGCGAACCTCAATGCTGTTCTTCTTACGTCATTGTCGTGGTTCGCTTTCCTTTTGGAGAGAAAAGTCTCTGATGATTTTATGTGAACAATTTTATGACGACGATGGTGAAACATGCCATCGTGCATGACGCAGGATTCTGGGAAACCTAAGATTTTCTGTAATATTTTCAGTGTGTGTAAATAACTATGTATATGACAAGAAGTGTGTATTTTTTGTGAGAGTGTGAAAGTTGTATTTTAAACGAACTCCCAAAGGTGAGGTTTATTCCACTCTTGTTTCAGTGGAAGGACTAAAAAAGCTTCTCCACTTAAATTTTCTTGTGCATATAAATATGTATAAAAGCGATTTAATCTCTGAAAGGCTGAATGAAATCATAATGCTGTGGGATTTTTCCTCCCACAAGTCATCTGTGTAATTCAACATTGGATGAAGTAATAAATTACCACCCACCTATGTCAAACATATAAAACTGACTATTTTATTTTATTAAACCTCTCAATATAAACCTTCCCAATCTATATAAAAACTACGTGTGATTTTTTATGATATGAACCAGATCTTGTAAAATGTTGAATTTAAAAACATGAATTTTATAAAAACTGACCTTTACTTTTGATTTTCCTGATGGTTTAAAAGTCACTCTTGACTAGAAAGAAGTTTTATGATAATTTACACTTTAATAAAAATTTTGGCTTGAAAGATGAAATATTATAAACCTAATACACAATGCTATTCTGGTCTTTATTAATATATCAAATTTCTCAAAATTAAGAATGCTTTAAAGAGAGATTACTTTAATCAGAGTGTGTTCAAACTCGGTGTGATTGCTGATTCCGATTAAAATAAATTCAAATAAAATATTTTCTGATTATCGAGTCAAATAATATTCGAATTTAGAAAATAGTATTCCTCTTAAATTAATTTTCAGATAATTAACAATTTGAAAGATATTTTTCAAAGCATAAAATATAAAAAACAACTAATCAATACTTAATAAAATTAAGAGCAAAACTTCATATCAATCAGTTTCTTAAAATACAATGCTCATCTTCTGAATCGTCGACTTTAAAACAACGTAATGACTCTGAATAAATAAAAATCTTACACTCGGGCGCAATCATATAGCACGGAAGCGCATGTTGAATTGTGCGAAACATAAAGGGGTTTAACGTATACGAATATGAAAGTAAAAGTAATTTGTCATACTAGTAAATAGATCATTTGGTCAAATTCATAACGCACAGAGTAAAATACCAGCACGAAAGTGGAAAGTCAAAACAATATCATAATTTAAAATGGGACCTTGTGAGATAATTAAACGAAAAGATAATTTTCAAGTTTTCATCTCAATTTAAGACTTCATTGACACTCTACAGGTGTCATAATCTGCACTCAAACACACTCACTTCATGAACTGCACAGTCTTAACCAGTCATTCGCAATGGAAGGACGTGTTTTCCTAGAAAACATAAAGGACTTCATTGAGTATCTGACCTCGGCAACCCATCGATAGCTGGAGAAAATTCATCCCATTCCCCCAACTACCCAGACTGCAGTTTAATGGAGGAGTAGCGCTGAGGTAAGGCTACTTTTTTTACTTACTGTTTCGTTTCTCCCTTGTTTAGTAGAGGTAAGATTTTCAGTGGTTACTTTGTATTCGAATGCGCATGGGGTTACATTGCGAATCGTTTGACTGTTAAGGGATAGCGATTCTATATTCAACTGAGTTCCCAGAATGAAAGCGAAAGCACTGAACGACTTTTTCCTAAACGTATTTGTAGACCATGGTGATTCATTGTCAGATAACCTTCCGGTAACGAAAGTAAAAGCGATAGTGCCAAGCATTTCTTTTACTGAAGATACAATAGCATACATAGTGATATATACAATACAAGATGATATCGAGGTATGAGAAATTGGCGTGCAGTCATCTGGCTTTACGATTGAACTTATTTAGTTAAATACTAACATAGTCGTAGTTAGGAAAATATTGCCTCGAACTTAGTACAAGTTATACCTATAAATGTTTTTTTGGAAGGAACTAATTGCGGGAAAATAAATCGTACAGAATATAAGGAATGGTAAAATAGAACTATCAAGGAATTTTAATTTTTTACTTATATTTATTTCACACTCATTTTATAGTGGTTGGTAAAATCAATTGACGCATGTTATCAAAATCGGTTTGAATTGGCGTGTTGCCGGTAAAAAGAGAGAAAGTTATCAAATGATGCTATTTCACGTTTGTAAGCCTTTAAAATGTAGTATGCATTAAGTATTTAAGATGAAACATATAACCTTGAACTTGAGAAATAACTGAGGGAAGTGATTTACTTTTTTAGAAGAGCTATGATATAAAAAGGTTCATAAAATAGTTTAAGGAGTAGATTGGGAATTCTATATACAGAGGATATTAGCAGCTAGATTGCAGTTGTTGCATACATTTATGGCAAGTATATTCGCAAAAGATGTAGTAGGTATATTCGATCCCTTACTATCTTGGGCAATACGATAGTGAGAGTAAAGTAAGATACACGGTTTATTGGTTAATAATCTTCCAAAGTTCTTTCTTTACGTGAAATAAAAACGATAATAACAGAACATAAACTTAGCCCGTACTCCCTGTGTTTCCATTCATTCATTTCACGCCGTTCACCAAATATAGACCAGTGAAACACAGGCGATCTCGGGCCAGCCTCTCCTAAACTTGTGACCCAGTCAGTATCACATCAAGGAAATGAAAATAAGGACTTCTCTTGCCTTGAAAGGGAAAACATTTGAGGAGCAGATGAGGAAGGGCTGAAACGGGTGGCAAAGGGGTTATTTGACGTCTCTCATTGCATTTTCAGAATGTCTCCGCTGAATGTTTTGCTTGTCTTCAGCGGAAAAGACATTGTGATGGGAATGAGTTCCGAGAGGATGGTATATCCAATGGGAAACTGGAAAGACTATAGATATTTCCTGTTTCTTTTCTTAGAGATAAACAATGAGGAGACTTCCCTTAGCTTAAAATCCTTCTTCCGTTTCGTACATGCACAATATTTTTTTACAACTTTAGGGTGATGATTGAGTGCATTTACTTATTGGTCCCATACTCTTTCTTGATTGAAAAAACATATCTATGATTGGCAAATCGTCTTATCAACTCGGAATATTAAAAAAAGACTATTAATTAAAATATAAATCCTTATTTTTATAAATCATAAGGTATAAGTAACCAAGAGGAATTCATCATTTCAATTGTTTTTTAAGTTCATAATTCTTCGATATAAAGAAAGCCCTAAAAGATCATATTATTCAGAAAAAAGTTAAAATTGACTTGATAATGTAAATTACGGAAAGTATAGTTATTTGCTAATTTTTCAACATCAGAAAGTAAAGAGAGAATTCTTTTAGGAACGGAAATGAAGTTTCTGCTCTCAATAGATCTAGGAATTTTATATCTTCGATGGACCACATTCGGTGAAAGCGTGCAACGCACCGGATGCCCTCGCCATCCCATATGTCAGTGATATGAAAAGCTCGTATGAATAATATTTAGAGAACTGAATTCGGTTGAAATTCCAATAACATGGGAACTTTTCATGAATGTCATCTGGAAATGAATGAATGAAAAAGTCTTACGGAATTTCGAAGTCTTGATCGATTTTAATGTTTGATATGCCAGTGATAAAATCGGAAAATCATAAATAAAGATATACATGTGAGTGGGTTAACCCTTATTTTGTTCGAAAGAATAATTGAAGTTAGAGAAATTTTGGAATTCCCGACGCTTTTTGATTGTCTTTTTAGAAAAATTTTTGGATCTACATAAAAAACCAAAGAAAATTAACTTACATTTTCTTAAACTCGTAACTTATGCTATTACATGATTTACGGTTTCTCCTACTTTCTTTCCTTTATTGACCAAGAATTATTTATGTTAATTATGGAGTAACTTGTAAATAAGCAATGAATCATCACGTAATAAATACAAGTGAACGACACTTGGAAAAAATAGCGATATATTTCAACTGAATGATAATGAAGCCTTATCCCACTGGATTATTACTTAAACTTTATATGGACCTTAGAATTTTATTAGCTAGTGATTACTTCCTGCAGCATGAATAATGCTCATCATCACATAATCTATTTTGTCAATGATGTTGTTGTTGTTTTACAAAATGTTTCATCATAGTCATCCAATCTCTGAAGGCAGCTAAATTTTAAATGCAATGGCCGTTTGATAGCTGAAATTCCTTTACTTTTTTTTATTAAATAATTATATCGAATAAATTCTTCTTCGTATTATTGAAGTCAACATTATCTGACAACTTCATTACGATTAAAGCTTGCGAATCTTTTAATTGATCTACTTGATAAAAAGATGTCATCGGACATGAGACCGAGCCTTATATACGTTTCTATTCGAGCAACCAAACACTTGCGCACCATTGGAAGGAGATTATTCCGTTCCATATGAGAAAGACTCAAGCGTTCGGATGGTTGGAGGAAACTTCCTTTCGATAGACTCACAATGTGAGTGACAGGGCTTCGGAGGAAGGGAACGGCGGGGGGTAGAAGAAGATGGGGTTAAAAAGACAAGGAAAGTACCATCACTGGGAGACTTCATCGCCAGGCTCGGCTTTTTAAATTAGGGGAACACGACGGAAATTTTCCACTTGGATCGATAAAACGTATCAATTCGGGAACGGGCTGTTTCGCTGGCTGGCAGGTTCCGTTTGTAGATCGACGAAATTTTGATGAGTTGAAAATTCTCTGTTGATAGTTACAAATATTTATATCGTACATTTATTAAAATAATGCCGATAGATACCAATTAATTTAGGAAATATCATGGCTCTTTCAATTAAATGGAGTTTGTCACAGCGAAGTTTAAATTTACACGTATATATTTTGAATCTTCTGGTAATATAGTAGTTAAACGATAGAATATAGATATATATGTGTGTGTCATGTTGTCTTAGCTATGTTTAATAGTCAAATTTGTTTTTAAAACCCATACTTTGAATCGGAAAGAAATAAATTAAGTTTACAACGTTTTTTGATAGGCCAGTGTATTTTTAAAGGAAATGTTAGGCCTGCTCCATATTACCAATAAATAAAGATATTTATGCATTATTTTCAATCCTTCATAAGATAAAATTTATAATTCCTTTTAGATGAAAATAGAGTGCAAAAATTAAAGTTACCGTTAGACATCTATATACGTATATATCGGAATGAATTCGAAAATTACATCTCATATATCTTTTAACTTTTTAGAGATACTTCAATGAGCATATATATTAGCATAATATCATGTCGTCGTGAATATTTACTTACACCTTCGAATACAGATATATGAGTTGTTGATTCCAGTTGTTGGTTGAAGGAGGGATAGGAAAAACATGATCCGTTAAGTGATGAGTAGGTCAATCGTGGTAGACCCTCATATTATAAGCCCAAGGGGTTTCTCAAAACCGAAAAATGAACTCAAATAATAGCCTAAGGCTTGAATTCTTTGTGTGTCCAACAACAGCAAATGCTATGGGGGGATAGTTGTAGCCAGCAAATATCCTCGAAGAATGTTCACACCACATATTTGACACAGGAGATGCCACCGAGTTCGTCGTGGGTTTGTTTGTCCATAGATTTGCGAGGAAAGAAAAGTCGGTCCGATTCTCGCCCGTTTTCACTTTACAAAGCATTCCTCAAAAAAGTTTTTGACGCGGAAAAATGTGACGGGAGGAACATGACAGTAACACCCCCCAAAACCCTGTCAATCAATCGTTGCTTTTTGGTGGACTGTGGAAATTATTTTTGGAGCCGTCCGAATCCCTTCCGGACATCGGATAAATATCCAAGGGAGAGCGTTCGATTATCCCGCGGTGATTTAACGAAACTGCAAAAGGACAACGACCCTCGCATTTTATATAAAAGTACGGTATTAAAAGGTAATTGTAACGCAGGAAACGTATTTAGTATGTGTATGCTAAATTAATTCCAATTTATCTGTCACGAGGTGAAATTTATGATTTGAATTCTGAAACTATTATGGAATCGTGTACCTGAGCAATAACCATTCATTTTCCGATTTACATTTGTTTTTACACCTTTTGACTAAAAGGTTGATAAAAATGTATATTATTTAGTTATCATTCCATTATTTGAGAGTAAAATGTAGAAGTGTAATTATTTTCCTTAAAAGGAGAATAACATTCGTCTTATTATAGAAGAAATTCTGATTGCTGCTTGATTTGATTCGGGTTCATTCTAAATTCTATTCTATATTACGATCGAGACAGTATCGATTATATTGTATATTATTCATTAATATATTCAATCTATTTATTTATTATTTATTTATTTATTGTTTCTAGAGCCACAAATAGGCACCAGGTCTGGTGGTAGCTCTAAAATTACTTTCTTTGAAATTTAATTTAAGATATTGCTCGTTTCCTCATTATTTTCTGAATTTGATAACACATATGGGTCAATATACAAGTCGAGATTCGACCATTAAATAATCGTAATTAAAACATCTCTACGATATTTTTTTCTTCGTTCGATATAAGATTAAAAGAACCTTAAAACATCAAGCTCGTTTTCATTCAGTTCCAATCAAGTTTGCTTCTCGATCAAACTACGGAAAAGATTTTTAAAAACCTAGTAACCCTATCGGATATACAATTAGCTTTTGGCTATACAAATATCCCACAGTGGTCATTATTCGGCACATCCGGAACCGCCCCGCATTTTGAGCGTAACCATTCTGAACCCCTATGTGAATGCTCGCGGGTTCATTGAAGGCAGGGCTTGTTATGAGAGTGGGGGGGAGACAGAAGTGACTGGAAAAGGACCGGAAAGGACTGGGGGGAGGAACGAAAGATTTTAATGGACACATTGTTTTGTTAGGGGTGAGTCTCAGGATGGGGTTAGGGTAGTACCTCTTTTTGAGGTGGTGGGGGAAACTAGAAGGGTATGGGGGAAAAAGAAATACTTCTACTACGGTTTTCTCACACTGTGGACCGCGACTATTAAGACAAACTCGAGTGTCCGCAGTTATTCATTGTTCGTGTACACTGTGGGAAGTCACGGTTAGTCCTTCTCTCATTGTGTATCCACTAGGGAGTAAAAATATGATTGTATGAAAGATCCCGTAGACATATACAAAACATCGAGGTACTTGAGCATTAATGACGTACTAAAGTTAATTCCCTTATTCGCCCCGTATCTCTCTAATGAAGGGGTATCTTCCTGACACTATTCAATGCCAGGTTACTAAGGTGATACAGCTTTTATATTGATTATAAAGACTGATTCTCTTTAGATCTTGTGCCAACATATGTGTAGCTGCGGGTTATTTATGTTCGAAAACTTTTAAAGACTTTTAAGAACTTCTTCTGACTGAGTCCATTCAGGACAGAATTGTTTCGACCCTCTTTTAGGACAGGAAATTATTTGAATGTCCATGGTAATACAAAACAAATAAATAGCAGCCTTCAGCAGGAATCGTAACAAGCACATTACTCGTACATGCACATTACACGTTTCAATTTAATTACCCTTTTGAGCGTTACAAAATGAACGTAATTTTTATCCTAAGTATTTCAGCTTAATAAGAGTTGCTGAATTGAAAGCTTTGTAAGAATTATTGGCAGTATATATCATTGATATGCTCCAAACAAAATAACCAAGCTTTCCTCAGTCGATTTCCTCATTCATTTAGGATTTCCAATCATTTTTCATTTCTGTAAGGTTCATGCTGAAGGCACCAGATATTTAAACTAAAAATTAAATAAATTTTATAAAATAGAGAAAAAATATTGGAACTCAATACACTTCATATCTCTATATATGAAATTTTAAATTTAGTAATATCGTTCAATAAATTTAGGAAAAGTTAAACAGATTAAGTTAGAGGAACACTAGTCTAGGATTCTTCAATTCAAACCAGCTCTTTCAATCCTCTCCCTTCACAATAGAAGAAAAAAATTTCCGATACATAAATCCCTTCCCTCGTAACAAAAACCAATCGGAAATCTTTCCTTCCTCAACTCATCCATTCGGAGACTAAACAGATTCATCCGTAACGTAATACAACCCTTCGCATTCCGTGTAACACCAATATGTCCTACGCTGTCTAGCTCTGCATCCCTATTAGAAAGCTTTCCGTGGCCGAAAAAAACCGACCCGCCCTTGTTTCAATTGAGATACCACGATATTTCCCTGGCAAAAATAACAACCCATCCTCCCGCACGAAAAAACAGCAAATAGAAAAAAATCCCCATGGTAACAGCGGGAGTGTTATGGAGTAGCTGAAAGAGTCCTTTTTTACTCCGTGGGAAGAGATGATGAGTGAGGGGTTCGTAAGCTTGTATTTGGCGTGTGGGAGGGTTACAGGTCGAAGATTGCCGTCTCCCGAAAGATCCCTGTTTTAACTCCGTTCGTAGAGATTCGGCAGTTTGTGTGGGGGAACGATGGTGGGCGAAAGGAAGCAAAAAAGACAAATAAAGAAGTCGGAGTCAATCTATGGTGATAATTAAGTCTGACAGGGAAGCAAACGAATTAAGGGACTATCTAATGACTCCAAAAGGGACAAAAACATTTCCCTCGTCCCGATGAAGAACGCGTCTTGATTTACGTTGCGTTGGAACGAGAGAAATTGGAAGGCTCGACGTATGGATGTAGGAAGTGGACCAAACTGCTGTTAAAGATGTGGACAAAGAATTGGAATGCTGGGATTCGTAAGAATAAATCACCTCTGTTGCTCTAACTCGATGTTTATGTGTTCACGTCATGCACAATTTGAATGAATAAATCATTTTTTTAGTTCGAATTTATATATAAATGGAAATGAGTCTATTGCTATGGGATCTAGCATTCTGACCTCAACTTTGTAGCAGATAGCCGTCCTAATAACTAAAAATGGAATTAATATTTCTATCCATATTACAGAATTCTATGTGGTAAATTAGAGTATTTTGTGATGAATGTAGAGGTATTGGTTTTATTTTTCTTCAATATATGATTGGAAGGGAAATTCTTATCAATAAGTATCAATAGTAATTTTAGTGTTCGCACCTTAAAAATATTTAATACTATCAATCAATAAAAAAATCAATTTAAAAAAGGAGTAATGTAGGGTAATTTTTAAATTTATTTGTTCTCATACCTGGCTGGGAAAGTTTTTTAATTATCTTTTTCTTGATTTAATTGTTTTTTTTATTTTAAAATGCTGTCTAAAGAAGATTGAAATAATACATACGCGAATGTAAACTGTAAGAAAAGATATCTTCTTAAACGACTGATTCCATTCATAGTATATCAATCCTACTATGTCTTGAGAAAACAGATTTCTTACGATAACATAGAACGCAGTGCACAGATTCATTAGCCGAGTAATCGCGTTCCTAGTATGGTATGAGTAAGAGATCGAATTGAGATGTACGAGTAAAGGTTAGAAGAAAAAAAGAGGAAAGCTGGAATTGAGTTAAAGAGCTGTGGTTTAGTGGGGAGCTGGTGCTAAGACTTGTCAGATCTCATCACCTGAACAAACAAGGGAGCAGTGTTTAAAGGGAGCAGAAGTCGGGGGGGGGGGGGCGGGAGAAAGGGTTACTGGTGCCGACCAGAATGAAGACGTTAAGCATTAGCAGAATTGAGCTGCGAAATGAGGGCGCACAGGAAATGGATAAATAACTGAGGTTTGGGCAGCGGGCGTACGGAAAAAATGTAAAGAAACATAAATAACGTTCAAAAAGGCTTTTATCCTCAGCTTTGAATACATTTGTATAAACTCTTCTATCATATAAATATGAAACTTATTCAAATGTCTTTGACATTTTTCTGCGTGTTCATGTACTTACTAATCAAGTAAAGTAAAAATACACCCAGTCTTCCAGTAGATTATTTTATGTTGTATAATTAATAGTTCATTTTTTGTTTGGGTTATGTTAGTATCTACATAGCTACCTTTTGTTCTACGAATTGAAATATTTTTGTTTTAAAAAGCTGCGTTATTTTTGGGGGAATACGTAGATATAATTCGGACATGAAAGCTCAAGAGAACGAACTACCGTAAGCTTTTAAGTAAATCAACCGATATGATTTCAATCTACAACAGCCTTTCCTCTCTCGTTTATCGTAATGAAATGAGAGAATACAATTCATCTACGTTAAAGGTAATATGAGGATCATACAAGAGTAACAATATCTCTATGATAAAATTCTCTTTTAAGATAAATTAGATCTTGTAATCTATGGTTAAAGGCGTCACTTAGCGGATGGGGATTATTAAAGGGAAGTTTGTAGTACATTTCTGCGGATTATTCTCTGAAGAAATGTACTAAGTAATGCCATTCATACATTAAGAAGATAATTAAGAAGTTTAGGAGATTGGATGAGGGAATATTTCCACAGATATTTCATTCAATATTTTGATAAGGAGGAGAGGAAATTGAGCTGTTCAGGGACTACTCAGCAAATAATAGAACATTGAATAAATCTATAACTGAAAGTAAAACTATATACTGTATAAATAAAAATTTTATAATTAAATACGTGATATTCTACCGTCATTTCTCAGATTATAAATCTAATATTCTTCTAAAGTTTGAAATTGATTGATCGATATCAGTTTTAGTTTACCAACGTGAAAACGTATAATAATTATTATTATTGTGATATACAGTAAAATATGCCTTACTTAATCATTAGATAAAATATACTCAATTTTGCCCATTTAAATTGTTTTTGATCTTGTAATGTTACTGAAGGGCACGTGAAATTCTCTAAATGCGTGTTAATAAATGAGCATCCATGATAATGATAATCCTCGTTTTTTCTCTGAAAAAAAATTTACATTCACCGAGAAAATTCTGCTTTGATCAGATTACATACTAATCAAAACGGTCAGAACTTTGAATTTTTTTTCTGGCTGAACACAAAGTTTATAACAACGATAAGAATCATCCTTTGAGTACCACCTTAAATCATCCATCTTCTTGAGAACATCAATTTCAATTCCTTTCAGCGAAACCTGAGGGCGTTTATTGTGCTCCTTACAAAGTGTTTGGTTAAGCGCCTGTGCACCAAACAGCATTCTGACTTCCATCACTTCGATAGTAACAGCGAGTCGTCCAATTTGATCATTTTCACCCCCATTGAGTTCTCATTCCCCTACGTTCGAGTGCATTCAAAGCTCTCTCGATTCGAGAATTCTTCACTACCCTTTCCTGCCCATGACACAATTCGCACTGTTCCGAAGCACTTTTGGTCCGTTTGAAATCCCCCTCATCTCTTAGCTTTGGCCACTCACTTCTGCTTTAACCCTTTCCCTACCTCTGGTTCCTTTATTCCTCTTGTGAAAACCCCTTTTTGCGCCCGCATTATGAAAAGCACTCGAATCATTCAGTTTCCGATGCCATTGAGAGATCGTTCTTGTCCTTCCCCTAAGTCAGAGATAGGCTTAATTCTTGCGAATAATTTCCCACAATTCCCGTAAGTATCTAAAGGTCCCCAATATAGATCGAAGGCATTCGATGGCTAGTGAAGCGATCAAAGTAGGTGAATAATGGGAAAAGTAAACAAAAATCGGTTGTGAGGCAGGTTTTGTTTTGGTGGAACTGATTTGTTGAGTGGATTTTAACTTCTGATTGTTAGCTTAGGTGTTGAATAGAGTTGTTTGCTTCCATTATTGAATCAAGATCGGGAAAAATATTAGAAGGAAATGGAAGTCAAAAATCAATAAATAAAGTTACCTATATTCAATTTAAATTTAAAGTGGTATGTATGTTATTACTGAATAATAATACAATTATACTTAAGATTAATTGCAATTTATCATTAATAAAAAGATGTTCACCTTTTACTATTTGAGAGCCGATGTGTTTATGAACGTAATAGTAAAAGTACGTATTTTAATCATATAATGGGTAAATGAATATCACGTTCTATAACCATACAAATTTTTAAAAATATATTCATATACGTTTACTTATAGCGTAGATATAGGCAGTATATTGCTATAAGTACATATAATTTAATTGGGTAATTTACGTATCAACTATCAAAAAATTCTTCCGAGTAATTGAAAGATAAGAAACCATTACTACGTGAGGATGTGGGAAAGGAGTAAAACGGAGAAAGAGTACAAAGAAAGAGAGATAAAAAGACGCGATGGAAAGGTACATAAAGAAAGAGTTGGTGGTGTGGAAGGTGTCTACGCTGGAGTGGCACGTGTTAGAAACAAGATCCTCATAGGCCATCATTTGAGGAGGCGGACAGCAGGAAGTGACGATGTAATGATGCCCTCGGATGTTTTCGCTCGTGGATTTCTCGCCGAGTGCTTTTCCGAACCCAAAATAGCGACGATTGTTTGTTTGAACAACCGCGAGATAACAGGGAATTTTTCGCTTCCCAAAGAAAACCCCTTTAGCGAGGAAAGCCTTCCTGCATTTACCACTATTCTGAGATCCGCCCACGTAATTGTACGCCGATCGACTCTCTATATAAAGTAACCATCGATTCCATAGTGGAATGCGCTTTGCGTATCAGATTTAGAAGCGGTGGAATGGACCAAGCGCTGCGTATACTTTAATAGAATCGTTGCTTTAAATTCGGCGCACATAAGAAGTATTGTCGTACGTGAAGGGCATGTATTGAGTACTCTTTATGAAAACAGTGGTGCAAGCATTGAAAGATTGTTTCAATGAATTTTATGCTCCGGTTTTTGTGGGATATGACGAATGTAGAGTATTATATTCAGATGATGGATTTTCACTTATTAATTTATTATTATTTTATGAATTATTGAGGGTACTATTCGGGATGAATAATGTGCTTGTCTTCCATCATGACTGAAAATTGTCTTATTACGAGGTTATGGAATAGAGATATTAGTCAAATATTGGTTTCTAAGAAAGTTATATAGAACTTTAACCCTTTTTAGGATTTCTACTCTTCCCTCAGCCTCAAGGAAAAATATAATATAAAATCTTAGAATTTTTAATTTTAGAAAATTGGAGTATTACCATAGAAAGAGCAAGAAATTAAGGAATTTGATTCAAGTATCTATAACATTCATCGATAATTATAAGCAAATAGTAAATTCGTTCAGAGGGTAAAAATATAAACTTATTTTTAAAGTATATTTAATGATCATTGTAGAAACTTTTAGCTTTTTATGGAGCCCTACCAAATAATCATGTCCCGTGCATTTCATCTGGTAATTTTTTGAATTTAAATGTTAAATACATCATCATACAGAATGTATCTAAGCATGTATTATACACAGACATTTTATAGTAAAAATACCAGCATAAATTTAGCCATCAAACGGTCAGAAAATATATCAATCTAATTCTTATATGTCAATTCTCTAGTACTTACCATTATACCTTCCTCGACAAAGGAGAATGAGGAATTTTTCTATTTTTCTGTTCTTGCTACATTTTAGAATTTGCTCATCTTGTTTATCTACATTTAATATGGCATTAAGCAAAAATTCATAGTTAATACACCTCAAGGTATTACGTATTCTATGTTATCGTATTATTCCTTTAGGATACCCAATACTTCATTCACACCTAAGGATACTATAAGCCTTGGGAAAGAGCATTGCCATCAGTTCATCACAATTGAATAGTCTTCTTCAACAATGCAATGCTTCACTTTACACATCTTTACATATCAACACGTACTCTCATCGTAACCGGATTTTGACGAGTTCGAAACACATAGCTGATGAAGATTAAGAGTCCGTATGGGTTTCCGCCCAAAGCGGAGACGAGCCTCCTTCCGCAGTGGAATTTACGTCCCATTATCTGCTAATTCCAGGTCGCACGACATCTCGTCGACTACGAGAAAAAAAAGAAGGGCGTTCCCCGCAATGGGTTGTTTTCGCCGTGGCGATGTCCCAACAATGCACGCCGACTCACTTAACGCAATCTCCACCACGAGTTTGTTTAAAATGGCTATAAACAAGCGGTTTAATTTTAATGCGTCACGCTTTCGTGAGTTGCGTGGAAAAATAGGTTCATATATATAGACGTAGGGAGAGAATAAGAGTACGATGTGCAAGTGAGATGATATACGCGTTCCAGGAAATGGAACTGATGTATCTATCCAGAGAACAAGTGAATGCACGCCGGAAGTATAGTTGCGTATCTTGATTATGTGATATGAGATGATATGTAGATCTACATCCAAAGAATAGTAGGTGTATTTGGAATCTTTTTCTCATCGTCCAAAAGTGTTTCCTTGATATTTATCTTCTCTATATAGTATCTTCATTCATTTTAATTTCTAATTGATCTCTTGACGTACGTACTATTTTTAATTCTCATATTTCATGTGTATGTATGTTGTATTATTTTTCAAACTTCACAGTTTGGTATTCGGTCCAACTACTTAGGCTAGTTATTTCTAACTCTAGAAAATAAATTCAATAGAATTCGCAATAATTTGACATAAAAGATGAATAGAAGAAAGGAAGTTGGAGAATATAATAGAATATTTTCGTCAATATTGCCATTTCAATTCCAGTAAATTCACAGTTTTGACTGTTTTCGGTATATGTACTTAAGAAGCACGAATTTGTATACAGGGAAAATATTAAGGCCTTGGATTGGTAATTAACATATAAATTTGCTAAAGAATTTTAATCTCACTCGGATTATCACATTCTTTCTTCTTAATTAAGACGTTTTAGAATATTACCTATACATTTGAGAAAGCTGAAATATCGCTAAGTAGAAAGTTAGGTGATATAAATTCTCACACACTAACGAACAAGTTGGGAATTAACTCTATTGAATAAGCTTTGAAAAAACTCATTTCTTATGAAAAATATTCTAATCTGAACAAGGACCTTCGGACCAGTATTCCATCACCTCTTCATAACTCTAAAACAACGTTCGATATTGTCAATTCTCAGAACCCCAAGAACTCATGTGCAGAATGCTTCACCGTCGTGACTCTAAAAATTCCTCCTCATTCATATTAATACCCTATACGATTAGCATGCTCTTAACATGGAAAAAGTCCTGGTATTTGCGCATGCGTGTTAAAGGTCATGGGAGGCGGCTGATTTATCCCACAAGAATCGAAGGGTTACGCTTCAGCGTGGGAGGAATTAGCTAAGCCGTGACGGCATTTGGTGGACATTTGTAACCCGTTTCCGGATAGTGAAAAACGCCACTTCCTTTAGTAGCTTTGACAGTGCGATACGTTCTTTGGAATGGCAGGTGTGAAGACGGCACTGGGTGACAGCGTGTGTCCTTCCACCACCTCCGTCCGGGAAACAGAAGGTTTAAAGCTGTGATCATAGGCGATGAGTTCCATTAGTAAACCTGAATTCGGAGAAAAGTTTAGTTCTACATGTATAATATCCTTTAGGTTTGCCGTGCTCTATCGTTGGGGAAGTTAGCAACCAAAATTTTGAAAAATTACGATGCATATCCTCCGAAAATCGACATTAATTGAGTTACGATACAGTTCAATTCCAAATTATGTTATTTTACGTAAATATATGGCAAGGAAGCCATACTGAAGTAAGTAAGCGATACTGAAGGGAGATGAAATACTATTAATTTTCTTCAGGATTGTATTGAGGAATGAAGTAATATGTAAAGTCTTTAAGCCTAGCAAAATTTAATGCTAAGATGTTTTATAGAATCAGTAAATCAGTAAAACTTCGAGGAAAATTGTCTTATTAAGATTCCGCAGGAAAAATTTTGTTTCAATTATCGCTCGCCATTCTCTCCCATTTATTCAAAAATAATTCAAAAGTTCATCAATAAATTTCTTTCATAGAATCTCTTGATTCTTTCAAGGAAGAAAAAACATGGATTAATGTAATAAAATTTGGAATTGAAAGCAAAACCCTAAATCGATTGCTGTTCTTCTCCAGCTGATCAGGAGAACACAGGGATCTCTGATCAGGGTGAGAAACCATTTTTAAGCGTTATCTTATATATAAGAAGGGATGCAAGGTAACACGGTAACTTGATATCAATAAATGGTACACAATGTTTCACTTTTAGTTCTGAGCTAAAAGAAAATAGAGTTTTAATATTTCATTGTATTTTAAATTTAAAACGAGGATTATTCCACGATTATTGTATTAAATTTCATTGCACTGGATTAAGCTACGTTACGATACAATGTAATACATTGTGTTATATTGTAATGCATTACGTCAAGTCAATTTTTATTCTAGTGTATACATTTTACTTTTAGCTTTGATCATAACTTATTATCATACTAGAAAGTAATATCATGAATGATTAAAATATTTCGTAAATTACCAAAAATAGTGATAATCGATCGGAAACCATCAAAATCAAATTCAAGCATCTTTAGAACTTGGAATTCGCTTTGGAAGTCTCACCAAAGTAGATCTATTGTCGTATGGAGAGCAATAATTCGTCTAATAAGAGCGCAAACTGGAGTGGGGGAGTGTTAGCTACGTGGAGGGCGCTTTTAAATAGGTGACAATGGGGCAGGTGGAAAGAATTCCAGAAGAGGTAAGAAAAGGCACGCGTCTCCCTTTTGTTCGATGCCTTTGCGTTTGATGTTTGACGAGATAACGATCCGGAACAGTCATAGGGTGTAGACTTTCTTGAAGAAAAGGATTTCCACAGTCCATTATAAGCGTTCTTTTTTAAGTACCCTATCGTTCTTGAGCACACTTTCCGGACTCTATACTAACTAGCCCATTCTGAGGAGGAAACGTACATCTCCCGTTGAATTATTCGCTTCCTAAATACACAGCGATGGGTTGAAGTGGGTTATCCTATTCTATCAGGTTGTGCAGTTCACCCCTGCGCCTTTTGAAAGGATATTGTGTTACGTATTTGCTAGAGAGAGTCGGTAATCAAAAAGGGTAAAGTATTCATATCACTAGCACACCTATCCTGGATTACCCTTCCCTCAAGTATTTACTGTTGACCAAGTGTATTGTGGGGGAAGAAATGTTTCATAAGCTGTTAATGGTTAAATACTGATACTAAAATAATGGTTATGCGCAGAATTTCCGGTAAAAAACGTAAGGAATAAGGGATAAATTTGGAGCAAAACTAGTTGTTTAATTACAATGATTTTTAATTAAAACACCCTTGAAAATAGATACTGTGTAACTGGAACCTTTTAAACTTTAATAATGGTAACAATGATATTCAACAGATAGTAGTCCTATCAAACTTTATTCAACTGTATGTAATTGTGTATGAGTTTAATCATAACGAATCATACGTTCTAGTTGAACGTGAGGGCATAACAACAAAAGACAAAGGATTGAAAACATAAAGAATAATGGATGAAATTTAGGATGGAATTAATTTTTTTACGTACATTGATCCCTAAATAATATATCTTTGTAAGTAAATCATGGAACTGAACGCTTTTACACTTAAATATTCGTAAAAGACCGTAGTAGTAGTCTAATTGAGCTTTATATAACTATGCAGGCTTATAATAGTGTATGATTTTAACCCATTAACCGCCGAGGTTAGAATTAGCGAGAAATTTACCAATTTTTTCTTATGAATCTTCTATTTTCTGCCTAGAAAAGACAAATTATAAATTTGAACTCTGAGAAAAAATTGTAAGTGCGAAAAAAATAATGTTGCGTTTTCGCAACTTTGGCAGAATACCTTAACTTTTTTGGATATGCAACCCGCGCAACACACATAATTTTTTCCGTTATTTATTGCTATATCTCATAATAAATACTGAAAATGACTGATTACTGAATTTTTCCTTTGCCTTTGAAGATTACCTTCGATTAATCTATTTTAAATGGCATAAATAACATAATTATTCTAACAATAATGAAGTGAATTTTATGATTCCCCATATATTTTGGGTGGAAATTGTTATAGAAAATGCAATATTTTTTCCGTTTAAACTGAATTTATTTATAAATTTGAGATAATAAAGTGTTTTTATTTATTAAATAATTCGAAACATGTAGGATGTAAGAACATATTATTTTCCTTGCAAGAATAAATAGTTTGGCTTACATTGCCTACATTTTCTCATAGAGTCGCCCTTAAAAATAAAATGAGATAATATATCCCCTTTTCAATTCATCAGGCAACAAAAATTGAGAATATGTGCCTTTTTGAGATTTTTTTAAACATTATGGCTCATGATTTTAGTCTTCGAGAGAAGCCACACCACCTTTTAGGAGGGTTACTCCAATGTAGGACCTAAACTCAAACTGTGAAATCTTATTTTCTTTAGGTTTCCGGAACATTTATGGCTTGGTGCTTACTCTTTCTATAGATATCGATGCATAGAGGCCACCATCACATTATTCCTCTAACTCTAACTCTATGATTCGCATTGTAATTATGATGATCAACTCCGCCCATATACTTTTTGTATGCCCGGACAACATAAGGCTGTGAGATAAAGATACACTTTCTGTTTTTCCGGCTGAATATCTCCGCCGTCCCTAATGGAAGAAGCTATGCAAAATTTCTTGCTTAAGAGATAACTGAGTTATCGTTCCATTTCATTATTGACAGATCAATGGATCTATCAAAATCAGTAATAAATCCTCTTGACCTTTTAGCGAATTTCTTCGTATCTTCTATTGCTCACTTTCTATTTACCGTATTGTGCCTGAAGTGAAGTAATTCTTTTCTTTAAAAATACAAAACTATACGTACGACAAGAAACATATTGTCGAAACACAAATAATGTTGGGATAGCACAGGAATGACTTATAATAATTCAATAACTACGCTGGTACCCAAACCTAATTTGTTTTCATAGGAGTTTTCTCTGGCTCTAGCCTATGGCAAAAGCTACAGAAGTGACCAATCTAATGAGAAAACACGCCAGAATTTTACACCAAATCTCACAGGTTTATTTTTATAAACATGGTCTCAGAATGACGTCTAAAATTAGGTACCATCTGCTCATTTACGGATAAATTATGCGAAAATATTCTGAAATGCAGGTTTTTTCATTTAATATGTTGAATTATGTCCTCATTTTTGCAAATACGTCCATTTTGTCAAGCATCAATTATCTAAAAAATTAATATTTTCTTTAATTTCCCGAAAATAGTTCCTTCTGAAAGAGCAACGGACCAAATCCATACCTTCACCAAGGTCCTTTGATTAATACATATCTAGGTCGGGAAAAATATCCATCCTGTGATAAGCAACAATTGAATGAATTTCCTTAAATCCTATTTAGTTGGACTTCATATCTATTCATGTTTTGGTACCTGTTTGTTCGAAAAGAACTATTTTCTCTAAGACAACGTCGTCCAAAAAAATCGAAAAATTCATAAATGTATTTTACGAATAATAGATATGGTTTCTCTGTAATAGACTCCATTTCCTTACCTAATGGATCTCCTATCTTCTAATTTGAAAATTAAGCGGATACAAACCTCTATAAGCTAAAACATGTCGAGAAACGGGTATAGTATAGGGAGCGCTGGCAGCGCCGCCAGACCCCCTCCCGCCAAAGTTGCGAAAACGCAACATTAAGTTCAGCCTTCAAAATGATCTAGAAAAAAGTTTCTAATTCATGAAAAAAGAATTACATGTGTTCAAATGATATTACTTCTATCACGAATAACTACTTTAAATCCAAAAAAAAATTTTGATTGGATGGTAGAAATGTTTGACTCGGGCAGAGTCGTGCGATCGAAAAAGTGACATTTTTAAAAAACTCTAAAAAATAAAAGAATCATTATAACTGCTCCATTTTTGCACTAAAAATAATTTCAAGACTTTATCTATACAAATAACAAAAAGAATTATCGAAATTCGAAAGGAAACATAAAAATTATGAGCGAAACATTAATGTTGCGTTTTCGCAACTTTGGCCGGATATGGGTTAAGCTATACCAATCATTGCGTTCTAGTTAAACTTATGAGTTCTTTATTATTTTTAAAATAATTACTCTGGGTCAATGGAACAGTAAGATTTCGCATCCATGAAAGATATTATGGTTTCGTCAGAGTGCACCGAACTTTCAAAGAGTACCGAGTTCAAATCCCGGGCGATTCCGGAATTAATCCCAAACAATGCCGGGATTCAGCACCTGTTCGAGAACCATTCATCAATCCCACGTCTCGGAGAGTGAAACATCTTCGCCACACAGAAAGGATATTCATAGCACATCCAGGGCTAAAATATCCAAAACGATACGTATTAACGGAAGTGGTAAAATGCGGAGGGCCTTTTGAAACGGCAGGGGACATCATTCTTCCATCAACAACGGACCTTTTTATTCCTTACGTCAACACTCGTCAGAGGGAGCAGGTGAAAGTACGCTTTGGAGGTACAAAAGAGTGGGAGAGAAAGGAGATGGGCATATTCCCGTCTTTCAGAGTTTCTATTAGACTTCATCTTCTTGTGTCAAAGGGCGAATGTAACGGTACGTCCACGTATAGAGTTCAGCTTATATAATAAGTGTGAATATTTAAAAAATAATTTACGAGAATAAACTAGAGGATTTGTATCGAGCAATGCTTTGATCATGGGAAACATTACCTTAAATTTCCCAAGGAAACAATCTTATTGCAACTAGTTACGTCTTATTTTGGATATCTTATGGCACTAAGAAGATACCTCGTGGTGAAACTATTCAACAGCGAGGATTTCTCCAAGTTGTTTCATTTTACTGGATGATTAAATGTTTACTAGTCTAGATAGATACATTTCCAGAGAATTTGAAAATAATAATATTAATATTTGTTCGAAATATACCAAGGTAGAGGAAATTTTAAAATTCCATTTTCAAGAACATAATAACTTTATAAAAATTCATAAAAGTAAATAATGTTTCTTGACGCCTAAAATACGAAGATATTTGGCTCTTTTATACATATTTTATAGCAAAAATAAGTAATTAATATACGTAAAAATTATGACAGCACCGGGACTCGAACCTAGATCTTAAAATTTTCGGTTGCTTACTGTAACTGAATTACTCGGTTTCCGATCAGCGTAGGGTATTCACCCGGAGTTATCTTCACCCCTTCATTATCAAAAATCAGTAGTATGCTACAAAAATAACCTTCTTACACCTTAATATACATGGAGTACTATAGTTGCGTTAAAATTCGTTGCGTGGTGCAATGATGGGTAACGAATATGAGGATCGAGTAAAGTGTGGCACATTTTATGGAGGAATAAACACGGTTTCAAGCAGGGCACTTATTTATGTCTCAACGTAAAAGGAAGGGCAGGTGCGGAGCCAATGGTCACGAAGCACCGAGGGCAGATATCAGAAACGGGACTAGAAAAAGAGCGTAACGGGGTTCGCGATGAATTGAGCCCAAAGATAATTCAGTGATATAGTGCTAAAGGATGCTATCTATGAAGCAATCGACCTTTTTTGATATGAGTACTTACGGTGAATTTTAATTTATCCGATTTAAAGGTCGAGGTGTTCACTAACTCCTGTGCATACGATGCTTCTGTACCTCCCAACTAATCTATGATTAAGAGAGTTTAGAGAAAAAGTTTGTCGAAGTATTAATTAGGAATGCTAGAGTAAATTTACGAAAGTTTTTCTTTGCTGATTTGGACTAAGTATTGAGAAAGAAAGGTCAAACTTGGCTTTCAAAAACAATCCAACATAGTTTGACATAAATATACAAAGGGCTTTAATCAGAGGACTAGAATGAACTTCTATAAAAACAAAAGACTTGATCCAACATTTTGTACTTGTTTCCGCATTTTATAAACATAAAAACTAATAATATGAATGAATACGAATCATCGTGTAAACGCACATACATGTAAAGCTGGACATAGGTGAAGGAAAATATTTCAATTTCTTCCTTTTTAAGGTAGTAATCGTTATTAACAATGAAGCAACAATGAATAAATAAAATGCATCAATAAATATTGAGGTGAAATTGGCAATGATGCATGAATGTGTAAGAATTAAATTGAAGTATAGAAAGATCGCTTAAATATTTGAGTAAATGCTTGCGTAACAATTATTGTCTCTGTTACAAACTTTATCTACGTTCTTCTCAAGCTCATTACCGCTCTGATACCATAATAATACGTAATCGAGTCTTTTTTAGAAAAAACCCCTTTCCTCTTACGAGAAATTTCAACGACATATCAATCAACGTGAAGAACACATAGGAGAGAGAAAATGGCCGAAACGAAGGCGTATTATCAGCGTGATATACATCTCTCGGAGGGGATGAACGCTCGATTTGGCAGATAAGCGTGTTACCTTCGATCAAAGAAACGTATGAGGAGATGATTGGGTCCGATTGTCTCCGCTTGTTACCCCGCACAAGGCCCCTGAAGATCAAAAGGTTGAGATGGATGATGGAAATAAATATGAATAGCGAAGGGACCCGAACGGGTCGACATGCGAAATGGGAGTTTAATTCGTTCGGTCAAACGGAAAGCTTCCCTTTTTAAGTCCCATGAGATGCGTGTCCGTGAAATTTGTACAAGGACGCAATTAACGGGGCATATAAGGTTTTCGGAAAAAATCGAGCGTCTGGAACTGGATGGAAAAGGAATTAAAAGCTAAAAAAATAAGATACTCGTTTTTCGAGTGAATTGCGGACGATTCTGGAGCTGGTATTTTGGGGATTCTTGTACTTTGAAAAACGTACGTTCTTGCTTGAATAAACTTCGATTATTACGCGTGTCAACTTAGCTACAGGGATGTAAGAAGTTGTATAAACCATTCTGTGTTAAATCCTGTGTTTTAATCTTAGAAACAGGAATGGAAACATTCGTTCGTAGATGAAAAGCTCTTAAGTATCAACACCATTCTTGGAATACATCGCACTCAAAGTATGCTAACTTGAATCGACTTTTTATGACAAAAAGCTTATTTATTCTGCAATTCTTACTTAGTTATGCAAAAATAATTACTCTGATCTTGTAAATTTTACTTCGTCTTTTGAAGATTCTAAAGAATTTTTAAGAATATAAAAATTAGAATGATTTTTGGTTTAAAAATTTGGGTTTCACAACTATAGGTCAGTATAAATAGAATGCATTACTTAATTCTCTTAAAAAAAGGAATTGCTCTTCAGTTTTAATAGCTAAGAGACATTATTGTACTATATTTAACATTACATTATTATACTTGGAAACATGTATCTTCTTTTCTAAGGCCCTCCTTAAAATACATATTTATTTAAATATGCGTGTATATTATTATAAATGTATAAGTCTACGTATATAAATATTTTGTTTATTTACCCGATGCTCATGACAGTTGTACCATCAAAATACTGCTGATCCTTATTAATATGCCAACGAGTTCTGAAATACAGATAAAGATCTGCGCAGGAAACGGGCACAATCGAGCTTTTTTCGGGGGAATAAAACGGAGTCTTAGGACGATAAGAGTGGAGCGGAGATATTAACGGATGAAAAAAGGAAGAAGTGGAAGGCCAAGGTCCGAAAGAACGAGAAGAAAAAGGTATATCCGTCCTCCAAACCGAGTTATAATTTATCGTTATAATTTTTCTGAGCGGGACCGTGCCCCGAAAATAAAAAATATACGTTCTTTTGGTCGAGGGACATTCCCCGGCCGTTATATACAACTTCCTTCCCGTAGACGCCTCTCCAAGAAGGTCTTTCGTGAAGTCGATTCTTCCACGAGGTTTAATGAAAGTGAGAGAAGTGGTGTGATGAAGGGATGGAGGAAGAATAAAAAATAATAAAAAACAGATTTCCCCCCAAAATTTTGGTGTATATCAACCGAAATATAGGCATGGTACTCGAGTGGTTCGTAACCAAGAAGAATTCTCGATTTACGTGGAAATAAAACTGGGAATGCAGATGAGAGGGTTCATTTGAGAGTGATTTCATACAAATATACTTCCTTTTTATTCGATAGTCAAGATAATTGAGTATTAATGTACACAACTAGTTTTTTTATACAGTACCTTTTATACATATGAAGGCGCTATCCTGATAATTCTAGTCTATATAAATGAGAGCTCAAATAGAGTAAAAAATGTTCATTGGTTGGACAAGAAAGTAAATAACATTATTTAATTCATTGCAATTTATTTATTTAAGGCTATCAATAGTGACTACTTTGTAACGATGAAAATAAAGCTTAAATTCACGATGACGAATTCACGATAACGATGAATAACAGCAGTAATATATGGAAACATTGAGGATTTTCTAAGCCAATGGTTACTACAATGCCATAGAAATCATCAAAACAGGAAAAATTCAACGAAAGATGTGAAACAGGTTATCATATTAATAAGATATAAATGACTCCAAAAGATACACTACACTTTAATCCCTCAAACTTTTGATGAAGCATTCATTGTTTAAAACTTATTTGAGAGGAGAAATAAATTCATATGAGGCACAAAAATATGGGATAATTCACAGATATGTGTAGATGTGGTAGATAAAAATAGAATTGCATCCAGAAATGGCTTGTGGTCCAACATAAGGATTAGCTAAAAGTAATTAAAATAAACACAATGCATACTAATCAAATCTACCAGAGGAATTTATATTTCATTAGAAAGAAATATATTACATTGAGCGACAAAAAATGAAAGACTGTAATAAAACTGGGCCTACAGTCACGCAAGCGGAAAGAAACAAAAAAGTAACGTTCCTCCAAGCAAACCGACAATGTATCACATTCAGGATATGCAACTCATGCGCAGGAATTCAGAGAAGATCACCGAGTCTTACCTACTCACCATACAGTAGGAAAGCTAATCTGGGGTTTTACGACGAGCTTAAGTAATTTACCGCACGGATAACGAACGCAACACGTCCACCAATCCCATCCTCGCCGCTTCCTCATCGCAATTCAAAAAAGGTAAGCACATAACGCGTACAATAGAATAATTCCTCGATTCGAAAACTGGCCGCCTTCCCAATATTGCTTCCTCCATCATATCTCATACGCCACTGAATAAAAACGAATCAAGAGCGCAGCGGAGAAAAGCGACTGAAAAATCACGGAGGCTCAAAATAACGCGTTTCATTTGTTGAGTTGATAAATGGCGTCCGAGGAGTGGAGGAATTACGCTCAGATTGCGGGAGGAATGCATTCGTAACCGGAGACGGGGGCATCTTCATCTCGCACCGCGAATTCTAATAATTTCTCGTGTCTCGTCCTTTCTCCCGCGTGTCGGAACCTAAGGAAAGCGGCGGAGAAATTAAAATTTAGGTCGACACCTTCTGAAGGCTCATTAAGCTAAGAATGCTTCACCGGGTTTCAGCTATTTTTCCCGTGCATTCGCGAGTCCTTCTAAGGAATGAGCTACACGAGCGTGGATTTTTTTTCGTGTTTCAGAAAGAGTGGTCTTTTTTGCGTAAAGAACGATACCCTTATCCTAAGCGTCACGAATGCCGTTAGTGGTGAGGTGTTCTAGGATAATTATGGAGCTTTTACAATGAGATTTTGCACCATTAGCACTGGTACTAGTTATTCGCCAAAGGAGTGTAATGTACGTGTAAGATTGTGCCTTCTGTAAACGAAATGGAAAATTAGAAACGATAATATCATAGTAACTTGTTTAAAGTATTTATCGCAAAATGCGATATTTATTCTCTTAGAAATATTTATGTATATTATTCTTGTACGTCTACCTCATTTCCAATTTGCTGCCGTATAAGAGTGAAGAAACAGTCGATGGAATTCTTTTTATTACCTTAATTCATGGAAATCATTTCTTATGCATTTATTCAGAAGTTTGCTACGGTATTGCAGATATAAGACTGCATTCATTTCCATTACAAATCATAATTTACTGCTATAAGAAAAAAATTACTGAGTTACTTTATTTTATACAGTTCCACAAATTAAGAACTAATATAGAAGTATTGAATGAAATCGAGAATAAGGGCATTATTGAATGTAAGATGTTTATTTCAATTCGGCTCCAAAATAAAAACGAAAAAATTGGTTCTTATAAATCTTGCATTAGATTATAGTATCCAATAAACAACGATGCCATAACAAAAATGAAAATATAATAAAATGCATAGGATATACCGTTGCAGGTGTAAGAGTTCATTATCAAAGATTGTGATAGATATTTCAACAAAAAGTTCTTATTAACAACCCAATTGTGGAACTAAATCCAATTCGCTCTGGAACACATGGACATAATCTCTTGCAATTTCGAACTAAGTCATTTCTTTGAAACTTACGTAGAACATCTCGAAAGCGAGAAAAGCAAACCGTAAGCGTCTAAAAGAAGGGAATCTTGTAACGGAGTGAGAAAGTATAACTTCGAAAGGGCATTGAGGTATAAAAGGAGGAAATAGTGAAGAGGGAATAAGTTTTCGGGAGATGCGGGATTAGGATGGTCATCCGAATTTCCATGTCACAGCTCGCCGCTGCTTCAACGAAAAAAGGAATACATTTCTTTTTGAAGAGGTCGTGCCGACGCGAAATATGAATGACATCAAAAACGAGATGGGGATAGAGATGTCTGATGAAAGGACGGTTACATTCCACTCCTTCCCTTTGGCCTATTGGATGGACCCTCCATTCACGAAACACAGCGTCCCACTTCCCTAGTTACTACCTCATTATACCTCAAGTCTATAAATGTAGCGATATAGCTGTACAAGTAATAAATAATGACGAATTAGGTGAGAATGTGGATACATTAAAAATACTTTCGTTATTCAAAATGAACTAACTGGAGGAAATGATGCAATTTAAACGAAACAAAATTCAAATACGATAAACTAGAGCCGTGTAGAATTGAGGATATGTACAGGTTGAGATAATAAAAAAAGATATAAATTTCAAAACTTAATAGTTAGATTATCAAAGATCATTATTTACATGTATTTATTTGAAAGTTGAACGCGGAACAATAGACCACCACAAAATATTAAAATAGAAATATAGATTTAGGATATGACGGTCAAGCCTTGTGGAACAATAAAACCTCACCTTATGTGCATTTAGTAATGTTCTGAATAACTATTCAAACTTTTCCAAAATAAGTAATAGACCTTGGTTCGAGTCCCAGTGATGGGGAATATTTTGCCTTTTATTTCTCTGGGTTTTAAGATGTTTGCCTTCATCTTGTTCACACAAATTATAGGCGATTATTCAAAAAATATATCCAATTATTCTAGCATTAAAACGAACAAATCTGAGAAATAATTATTGAATATGCATGCCTTAATATTTGCTGCAACAAGGTACCAGAACTACTTTCAATAAATTTCATAATAATAATGTATATCGTATCAGCTTTTTCTCATCTTGGACATCTATCATATTTTCTTATGCTAGGCTTATAGTATTACCTATTCAACAATACATAGGCTAGTTTCTTAGTAACACGTTCATTTCATCGGTAACTATGTACATCACCTGGTTACTGTTTGATTTCCCACACCCAAACACCATGCCTCCAACGCAAAGACCCCTTTTCGACGAAAAAAGAATACGTTCCACTGCGTTACCACAGTCCGCTTCTTCGATTGTATGCTAATTCGAATCTGCACACAAAACACTCTGCGAAGGAGCGAAGTGGGCGGGTGACTTCTTTTATGCGGGACATTATTCTTGACGAATTGGACCACCGGATTCACATAAAAATGGCTCTTTTTTTCACTGACCGCTCCTGATTTTTCTGCGAGATGTTTCAATTATCTTATTCTGAACTTCCTTGTGTGTGTTCTTCGTGGACTCTTTTCTAAAGTTGCGTCTCCATCGTGAGAGACAGAATCTTTCCTTATTCTTGGATGGTTTTGGATCTATCTATGCATTGGTCTCTGCCTCATATCCATAGATGAATTGAAATAATTGTTTCATGACTCGATTGAGGATAGAAAATAGAAAAATATACGAAATATCTCCTCACAAAAATTAGGTAGATGGATCAGTCTTTTATCTTTAGGAGAACAGAAATACTTGATAATTCTTTTTTTATGTGTGAGTAAATTCAAATAAGTTATACAGAATGTTATTGATATGTAATTTTCATCATAGTCTATTTTTCTTGAATTTGAGGTGATTTGTTACATGTATATTTATTATCAGTATTATTGAAATCAGTGTCAGATAAGAATTTAGGAGCAAATCTAGCTTCATCATACCTTCTCCATAGATCTTTCAAATAAAGGTTGTATTATCTCGTAGCAACTAAGAAATAAAACATATTAGTTAAGGCTCTTTCTGGTTGACTACTACGTATCTTAGGTTTAGCTAATATTTTGTACTATATGACTTTCCTTTTGTCAGTGAATAAATCTTCATACATTCATGAATTTTTTTGATGACGAGATATAACAATCAATATGTTGCATATGAATGCGTATGCAAGCTTGTGTATGGAATTATACGACACAGAACGTTTCCTGGTATGATGTACAGAATATCGAATTCTATACATTTTCTATTATATTACTTTTTGTCGATAAAGAGTTATCTACCTTATTCTTAAATAAAAAATCTTACATATAATTACTATCGCTTATACTGAAATCTTTCTTTTATCATTCGCAGGATTCAACAACCCTTTTTCTTTCGTGGACGGCCTGGAGTGGAGCTATTGTATGAGTGAGTAAAATTTCATTCTTTCTTATTCTTTTTATCACATCCTGTGACAAGGGTCGAGTATAAGATGGGTATATTTTATCCAAATCCCCCTGTACATATATATTTGTAATTAATCGTAAATCATAAAAAAACTGTCCTCCTTTTAGATCGTCCCAACTCACTACCATGCAATACTATAATATATAATACTATAATTACTTTTTCACGGTTTTCAACAAAGATTCATTCATATTTCAACATTTTCTCCGTATAGGAAATTATCCACTTCTATGTATACACTCCTAAAATTTCCTATGGGCTTGTTCCAGGGGTTAAAAAACCATTACTTTATTATGTCTTTTATCTATTATTTTCACGTGTTATATATGTAACATCAATACATGGTTTCAATCGAAACGATTTACATCAACTAAGTTGATTTTACTTTCAATAATTCAACCGCGCTCGTAAAACATAGAAATTATCCTATCAGATACATCCTCTCCTAGACTAGTTATTCCCTCTAAATCCGCGTAATTATATAAGTCCTTGTTTAAATCTTCAATCTCCCAGAGCTAATCCAAGCTATGAAAGATTGTCACCGTCCTCAATGACGTAAAAAACATCCAGTCAACTAAGACGACTGGGAATCGCACGGAAACAAAAGTGGGAAAAAAAGAAAAGAGAGGGAACTTGTCCATAAATCATAATCGCACATAAAAACCTCCCCGGATCAATCCCGTTGGAAGAACACGCGCTAATCCACGCGGGAAAGACTTCGCAAAATCGATCCAAACCTCCCTGACTCACTCGCACAACAACCGCAGTTCCAAAAGTACACGGACCTTTTTTTTTCAGGCACCGAACAGTGCGAGAAATCAACCACCGTCCATTAAATTCATACCGGAAGATCACGCCGCTCCTTTATTCGGGGGCTCCGAACAAACCATGAGACACGCGCGGCATTCAATCGGTACGGAAGGAAAACAAAGGAGATAACGTCGATCGGTACGATTCCATCCCTCACCCTATAAAAACCCTTATATCATTCCTGAGCTGGGGAGGATAAATATGTGATTGCGACTTCCAACAGAAGTGTGCTTTAGATGGGAAGAAATATGTTTCTCTCCCCCACCGCCCCACCCTCCGCCCCATCAAATGGTGCTCGGTGGTGTGTTTGAATGGTGCTTACTCACCCGTGCACCCGTTATGCCACGCGCGCCCCACAGTTCGGACCTCCCCCTTCCCCCCACTACAGTCGGTTTATGGATCGAGTGTGGTTCTAACCCCTCCCTTACCAACACGTTTTGACTTTGCGTTTATCATTATGCGACTCTAACGCTTTGCTAAGGAGCTTATCTGAATTGTAAAGGAGCTCGATTACTACGCAATGGATATTGTCGTTTATTGCGGAAAATTTCCGGGGAATGTCGAAAGAAACCGATATCTTTCGAGTAATTTACCGATTCGCTACGTTGACTATTCGCTTTGGTTATGGGAGTGAATTTGAATCTTGAAAGCATTAGTTTATTGTTATGAGGGAGGGTGTTCATTGTTTATTTATCATATATTTAATCTGTATTATCATCATATATATCCAACGATTCATCTTCGTATCGAGATATATTTTCTGCTATCATCCTTTTTTACAAGCCAGAGCTGTCGAAGTATTTAGCTAACAATCGAATTCATTTTCTGATTACCATTTACTTTGAAGACTTAATGTTTGTCTTGAAAGATCTGTAGACTCAAAGATGTCGATATGAATACGAGGAATTGATAAAAATAAGTATTGGATGTATATGAAATCAAACTTTAAATTACACATTACGTACAGGCGTCGGTGGTGTAATGGTCAGCATAGTTGCCTTCCAAGCAGTTGATCCGGGTTCGATTCCCGGCCGACGCACTGCCTTTTTTTAGTTTCGGTACGAACCTTCAGATAAGCAGTGCATTTTTAATTAATAGAGTTTTTGCGATTAAATTATTCTAGGTCGTATACATCTCATCAATTCCAATTTCCTTTCCAATTGTACTTATTTAAAGTCCTAAAACATATTACTTTTACACATGTAAATTCTGAATTATTTTAATCTTTGACCACTAAATTGCAACCGTTTCGTAATTGCGTCTCTAATTGGAAAATTTAACTATAATAAACTAATAGTAAAAGGATCCAAGCTTTTACAAACGAAATTTCTTAAACACTTCTCATGTTTATAATGGGTGAATTAAAAAAATTACGGGAATTTTGGAATTTCCATCGAATATAGTTAAATATAACTGTGCGTATTTTACCTTTGAAATGAATATCCTTTAACTTTAAATCTATTAATATTCAGAAATAACGGATTGTAGGCTGGAAAAACTTTAGTTGGAAAATTACTCATGAATGCTAAATTAAATAATGGTAGGGTAACTTAAATAAGAAGTGCATACATGTACATAGAAAATGTTAGTGACCTGCATAAATTAAAAACTATAGCGATAAAAACCCTTTGTTTAACATGCTGAATGATGGATCTTTTTATTTCGTACTGCTATCAATTAATACAGAAAAGAATATTCATTTTGATAGTGCATTTGCCACATGAATAGTACGGCTACTTTTCTGCTTGAACTTCACGTACTCGCAACTATTGAATCGACTGTAATAACAAGCATTTCTGCTAATTCATTCGTTAAAATCTCTCAGCGAACGCCTCATTAAAGTCAACAATGCGTACGGGATACGGGTAATTAAAATCAAGCGAGGGGAGAGACAGTAATGGACATGGGAGTCAAAAAAGCTTACACAATGGAGAGATACGCATCTATAAATTAGCTCCTTATACCTTATCGCGATCGGGACGTGTTCTTAAACAAACGATTCGATACGATAACCTTTTAATCCGTTTGCGATCATATGCATTCGGGAGATGATAGCTGGTAGTACATGCTTCCGGAGATATGTATCGGTGGGGGCAACGAATGGGATTGGGCACGGCCTTTCTTTGGGGGCCCCGGGGGCGGAGGGGGCATACGCCCGGATAATTACGGGGGCCTGATTGTGAAGGGCACTTCTTGGAGACTCCAAAAGGCGCATTTGCGACAGTTTCATCCTCTCGCTCAATTGCACGCGGGCTAATCGGAAAAAATAACCACCGTCGCTAACGAGCAGATTGTCCATTGTCAGCTGCGTTTGAAGGGGCGATTGAAATGTCTCTTGGAGACGAGTGCAGGGGAGTGTGGATTCGCCTATGAATGCGATTCTTAGATTAGAGGAGCCAAAGGTTGCTGTCTCTGAAACGAATTTAACAGACATGGTTGTAAAAAGAGTGAAATATATTATTGTTATGTATTTAATCTGAGGGTAGCCTTTTGAGTAATTATAAAGGGTCCATTCACCCTTGTTGACATTCTATGTTCGGGTAATTTTGCGTTTAATTTGATGAAACATAAGTAGATTTGATGATTCGTTACATTACTTTCTGATTACCACTAAACTTCCCGGAGATAACAGAATGATTTGCACCCCTTACATTGTACTTCATAATTTACGTATAAAAGTCTACGTTCAACTATAGCCATAATGATAGAATAATATGATAATGTTTTTATCAAAGGCGAAATTGAGGCTGAATTTCTTTTCTCGTGCCTCATTCGAGTTACTCTATCTCACCTAAATTTCTTTTTCTTGTATTTCAAAAAAATATGCTATGTTCGAGGGAAAAGCTATGTTTAATATAAGAGCGCGTAATTTTTCCGTTGTTCTGTATTACTATTACATTATATTAAAATAGTTTAAAGATCGTTTACTCTACAAAATTGAATTACAAGTTTAATAATTCCAGGTTAAAAAGATTAGTTGATCGCTAATACTAGTTAAATAACCGATAAAAGATATAAATAAAGTGGAATTGCCAACAGAATTGCGTTAGTAAAATTAATTGTGAAATCGATGTATAAGTATGTAATACAATTACCATTTCTATTTCCTTATAGTGTCGTTTAGAAATTTAAGTTCATTTTTGATTACTTCATCCATATTTTGGTGGTTAATTGATAAATTTAAAGTTTCAAATGGATTAAGATAGCAGACGATAACTTTTTACGAAGTATTTTTAGGGTTAATAATTTAATCGTTTTATCAATTTATTACTGTACATACATGTACATCGATGTTAAAATTGAATTCAGTAGCAACATTTATTTCCCTACTCAGCCGCACAACTAAACTTTCGAATAATACAAAATATTTAGTTATTTGCGAGTATAACACTTTTTTCTACGAGTGCCTCCTTTCCTTATTCCAACCACTGTGCGCTCGGATACGAGCGAACTACCCGCCATGAATAGTGACAGTAAAGTGATTAATTCGTCAGAATACGTTTTCTCTGTTTCGGAAGAAGGGAAGAGAAGAGACAGAAAAGATTGAATGGGAGGGCGTGTGATAGGAGCTGGAGTGGGCTGTAAGACAGTTCGGGGGAGTGTATTATTCTGGATATGTTGGACGGGAAGAGAACGGAGAGCTTTATGGAGAAACTGTCATACGCAGGGAAGATACACGTGGGAACTGGATGGGCGGGGAAAAAAAGGGAATATAAGGAATCTGAGAGAGACAGGGAAATGGGAAGAGACATCATTACAGGGTACTCTTATGATGTGACAGTTCTTTCATGATGAAGCGAAACGATACTGGTTATAAGCTTCAACTGGGAAGGCACTTCAAGGAATACCGGGAAATGGAAAAGGGTACGGGAAACCAATTTCACGAGTTGTTTGAGAAGGCGCACTATTTCCCGATTTTGTTTTGGTGGTAATTTTCCTTGCGTTGCTTCGGTATACGGATTCGTGGATGAGGATAATTTGTTAGTGAAGAAAGCTGAAGAGTTGGATCTTATACCAAGAGAAATATACAGACAAAATATTGTTTTTATCTCAGGTATGTAAAATTGTACATAAAGATTAGGATAACAATAACAATTTAGTATTGAAAATAGTATTACTATTTAGTAATAGTTTAAAATACTTAAAAATTATCCACTTTCATATTCCATAAAGATTTAAGAACTCCTTACGATACCGGTCGTACAAATAATAATCAGTTGAACATTACTGTCTCTAAAAATATTGTTGTGGCTTTCCAAAAGTGCTTAGCCAGATCATATTGATTTTACAGTAATAAGCATTATTTTCCGTAGCTAGTTCCACTTGGGGATGTTAACTCTTCGATGAAACTTCTCGCGAAATGAAATAACTATGGAAAAGTTACGATACCTTACTTTCAACTCGTTTGTTACCTTCGGATGAGTGATTCTGAAACATATGGATTTCATTTTAAAATAAAGAACTTTAATCTTCATTGGGTACGAATATTATTGCTTATTGATCCAACTTTGGATCAACCCATGAATCACTGAAAAGGAATAATTATGCCCTAACGAGGATTCCAAAGTTCTATAGATATGTTGTTATGCTAACAGCCTTGGCGGGCAAAATATGTCGCCCGGACAGGGACTTGAACCCTGGACCCTTAGGTTAAAAGCCTAATGCTCTACCGACTGAGCTATCCGGGCTCTTATATGATTCAGAAACTTAGTTTTTGAAGCTTAGTATGTGTTATAGAATAAGTAAATTAAGTCGGATTTATTGTGTGTCAAACACGAACGCCCGAGTGTTACGATTACAATAGCATCATTAGTCGTGATAAGAACAACAAATTCCAATTTTCTTTAAGGAGCTGTATTATACTAAACAAGCAATTGATGAATCAACCAAAGCTAAAATTTAAAATTGAAATCTATGTATTCAGGCGTAATTTGTGGAAGGAATATATTAAAATTTTATCTCTGTTACGGCGTATGATAATATAAAAACCATGACGCTGCAAAACCATCGAGTGTTACAGGACATTTCAGCAGCGAACCAAGGAAGTATAATGACTATTGGATAACGAAAATTAATAGAAACTACTTGTGGAATAATCCAATTTTCATCCTCCTTGGAAATAGTAGACGAATGGACTTCCAAAGCGGAGGTCGCGTGTGGGACCCCAAGCTCTTCTCTTAGGAATGCCACCAAAGACAAAGACAGCCATCGGTTCTGTGCCAAGATTTTTCTCTCTTTTTGTAGTGGATCTTGGAAAGAATTCTCGTGAATGGATTCTCCAAGGACGACCCTTTACAAACACAAGATGAGGTGTTTTTTGCCAAAATGGGTATGCCACGAGCACGAACCAGTTGGAATAACCTCTCTTCCCGTTCTTTGGAATTTCCCAACAGCTCAATTCCAGTCGGTTCCCTTCAATTGCACGTCTCACGCGAACTATTTCACAGAACCCTTTCGTTCACAACTGGACCACGTTTTAGTGCTGCCATTAAGAACGTTGTACAATCGTTAAAATATTTATCTCCGTTAATTACTGAATGTTACGGTTTATGAATGAAACATGTACATTGGTCTTCAAGATGGTTTACTTATTCAAAACTCGATAAACACAAAATAAGTTTTCCTGCACATTTCGTTTTATTGGAATTGTATTTAACGCTTGCTGTAACAAAGTAGATTGAAATGAATTATCAAAATATATAATTAAAATAAAGAGATATTGAAAACAGCCTCTTTAGCTCAGTGGTTAGAGCACTGGTCTTGCAAACCAGGGGTCGAGAGTTCGATTCTCTCAAGTGGCAAATTTTTGGTCACTGAAAAGAAAAAATCGATTTTTTTGTCCATTGTAATTCGTACCAATAGTAATTATTTTTTCTATATAAATCAATAAGGGACGGAAAAGATTGTTCATGACGACTGTAACTATACATTTACTACTTTTCCGAAGCACAATTATAAACTTATTTTCACTAACCAAGTTTCCAGAAGAAAAGTACCTTTTCCTATTATTTTCCTTAGAGCCTCTGGTTTCAAGAGCTAAGACACTGTTTATTTTATTTTCTTTAAATTGGAATTTAGAGTGTTTAAATGGATTTTTATTTACTTAAATATATTTGAAATAGGAGTAATTGAGTTGAACGAAGTGTGAATGAATTAAAAGAAGTATCAATTTCTAAAGTTTCCTATGAAAAGAAGCGGCTTTGAAAAGGTCGTAGGCAGAACTGTATCCATATGTTCATTTATGCTTTTAATACATAGCTTCGGATTTTATTATTCTAAAGAATAAAAAAGCGAACTTATTATCCTGAGTAGACAACTTTCTCTTGGGGATAGTATAATATTGATATCTTACGTGGTATCCGTGTTATAATATCCTTCTAATTTTAGACACGAAAAATATTAAGAGAAAATATATATATTTTGAGGACCATACGTATCCCTTCATTTCTGAAAATTTCCTTATAAGAAAGGGCTCGTTGAATTAAATTTATCCTTGAGTGCACATTTTGCTCATTTTGATGTACGAGAAACATTCATATTGTACTATATTTAGTGTATATTCGACCTAAGTGATTCTTGTGAGCACTCAGTAATTACAACAATTCGAAACATCCAATATGAGCAGCAAGAGCGGAAATGACCAATTTTAAAACGCTAGCAACCGAATGCTTCTGTAATCCTCTTACCGTCCCCCGATGGACCTCTCGAGTTTTTTGCCCGTTTAACCAGGAATGCGGTTAATTGCTCATCGACGCACTACCAAAAGGAAAATCCAAGAAACAAAAGACGAGCAACAATAGCCTTTTTTGCCGATTCCGAATTTCTCCACGGTCGCGGTGATTTCTTTATTTACACAAGCGATATAGATGGAAGAAGGGAAAAAATGCGGTCCCATAATTACCACAAGAATACCATCGAGTCATCGCGTATTTCGGTCACGAATATCCACTCCTGGATTTTCATTTCGATTCTCAAAGTCCGCTAATTAATTCGTTAAAACTCTTTCGATCGAAACGTCCGATGGAGATATCTCCATCAAAATTTTTTTCGATCGTTTTGTGTTCCGATTCCCGAGTCTTCCACGTGCGATCTATTGGAAGACGCGAAGACTCGTCCGCTCCCACTACGACGTTCATTCTCTTCCAATTAAGGAGAGCAAATGTGTCGCGCAAAAAATTTTGTGGGACCATCTTGATTGAGATGCTTTACCCGAAAGTCTTTTTCGTCCGGGAAATTTTGGAGAGTTGTGGGTTAGAGGGATGAAGTGGTAAAGGGATTCGATTACCGTATCTGACTTTGGAATCGGTCTAAAGAAACCTTTTTTAACGTAATGAGTCATCGATTGTCGATTTTAATTCCGATTCGTGTTTATTTTTTTACTATCTGTTGATCTTTTATCTTTTTTGCGCTTGATGTATCAGTTTCATCTATAAATGCAGTAGAGTAATTTAAAGTTTTACTAAATATCAGCTCTGGAGTTATGATTAGTTTCTTCATTATTAGTTCTATAAAAACTGAATCAGAAAAAAATTAAAATTTACCAAGCACATTACAGATAAGTATTACAGTAAGATTACAGTAAGATTACATAGAATAAATTCTGATGTAACTTATTTAATAAAAATTAGAATAGTTTATCAAATCAATTTTAATTCATATTCTATAAAGAAATTTTAATCAAGTGCATTTATACATAATCATTCTTACGTAAAGACGTCGTAAATATCCTCAAAAATATAGAGATATCTTAAATAATTCTTCTCTAAATCTTTACATCTTCTTTCTTTTGTAAGAATTTTTCAATCACAATCGAGCTATCTTTATGAGCTCTGTTACAAAGATGCTTCAAGGCGATTTATAGAATTTCATTCTATCTTTAGAACGTATTTTTTATGGCTAGAACTAACTTTGACAACTCAATAACAGAATTAAGATGGAGTCGTTCCCACGGAGATAAATCGTACAGCTTCAGATGTGGGATATATATTTCGTAGCAGTACAAAAAAACGCATCAACTTCTCAATATTTAGCTGTACGATTCATGTTTCTTTTATCTTTCTCTTGTACTTCCCGTCACCTGAGAATTAAAAATGCTGATTTATTTGACGGTTCCATGTAATCACTCCATCGTTGCATTAATAATTCAGTGCTTCTTAATGAGCGATTAAAGAACTGTCAGACTTTCCTCAAATGGAGCGGAAATCTGATCAATATTCACTTCTTCCTCACGTATTTTTACCTCTTGAGGAATGCGTAATATCTCTTCCTTTTGAAGGAGAGAAGTACTTTTTGAGTCAGAGCTGACTGGAATGAAAGCTCTCACTTTTATTCTTGCTCTTCACAACCGAATACATAAGGCATGCTCTAAAGTATTATGTCATTATTATTATGTTATAATATCTGTAATTATATAATAATATTCCTAAATTCACGGTTTCTATAGAACGCTTATATAATAATGGTAATTTCAACTCTAAACTATGAATATCTCAAATTACTCTAGGGAAATTTTAACCTATAAAATCAGATGATTAAATTATGATTGCAAAGAACCAAACGCAATTACATTAAAGCCAATAATAACGCTCTCACATTAAACTCTAATTTAATACATTAATTATGCTTAATATATATAACGTAAATATTATTAATATAATTGATTAAAGGTATCTCCAAATTTGGTGAATTTAGAACAAAATTGAGTTTGTAAAATGTAAACATGGTTTATAAAAGGGCTGCTTCAATTCTTGAAATAATCAGTCCGTAGATGATAACAATTTTCATGTATTTCTTTAATTTTAATTTTCATTGTATTTAACAAAGCGGTATTATTGTATTAGATTATAATTGAGTAATAATAAAGTAGTAATTATTATTAAGTTAATAATAATAAGCCAGACACTTTGAACAATGCTTTTAGATTTTAAATCATTTTGAATAGTATTTTATCATTCAATCCCCCCAAAAGTTTTACTGAAGTGTTTAAGTCTATTTTTGTCTTTGCATTATTCAACATTAAAGCAGTGAGTTCATATAATAATTATAGCGAGAAAAACAACCCGCGATTTTTTTATAATATATTTATTTTATATTTTATATTATATTTATTTGAGGTTATATTATATTTATATAATATCCTCCAAATTCTTTGATATTTTCGTGCACAGAGTATGTTCAGGGAAATGCAAGATGTCCATTGGATGCGAAAAAGGCTGAAAAAATTGCAACTCTCATGAGAAATTCAGAACTCGTAGTTGAGGAACCTTTGAGAAGCGATTCTTTTTGGGAAAGATCTGTTTAAAATGCGTGGGGCGTCGCTCACAATCGTGGAATCTGAAGGGGCGCAAAGAAGAACAAGAAGAGGAACGATTCGGGGAAAATTATTATGAAGTTATATCTACTTCGAGGCGAGACGTGCGAAACTGCCAAATGTGATATTGATTGTGGGATCCGTTCGAGATTAAGGCTTGAAAAACACTAAATAAACGAAGAGGCTAAATAAAAGGTAATTCCTCATAAATTTGATTTTTGGAAGTTACTTGGAGGTCTTCCTTTATATATAAGTTTTAACCTTACATGAAGTTTAGCTTGATCATAACTGATAAAAATATTTTCTTGTTTTCAATCAATTTCGAATCACAATGCCTCTTTAGCTCAGTGGTTAGAGCACTGGTCTTGTAAACCAGGGGTCGAGAGTTCGATTCTCTCAAGTGGCAAATTTTTGGCCACTGTTTAGTATAATAAATTTTCGTAAATATATAGTTTAGTAAATATATTTTTCTTCATTACATCCATTTACTAGAGGTATTATAGAAGTCTATTAAAGTTGTTTTCTTTTATACAGAGATTTATAGAGTTTGATTTTATTTGTACCTTCTTAAGTATTTTAGAACTGAGAACGATTGAGTAAGACAAAACATCAACTATTGAAATACATAGTATTCGATAGCAACTTAATGTATGACTTATTATTTGTTGATACTTATATTAAATATTCTCCATTATTAGGAATAAGAACTAGTATAATTAATACGATTATATATTTCTAATTTTTTACTCTTTCTTATTTGGAAATATTGTGCTAAAATTAATACTTCAGACATGAGTATGTAATTGAAAAATATTTGCATTCTCCAATCAAACATTCGTCTTAAATTAAAATTCATGGTAAATATTTTGTGTTTTCCGCATGTCGTATATCATCACCGATTCTAGAGCTTCGATACATGTGAATTGCAAATTAAATACAACTCAATTTAACCAAAAAAATAATCGAATTTTAATCATCATAGCACATCCGCTTGATAGATATTTCCCGATGCTTCAATTCTCGAAGACGCGTAAAAAACTGATAAATCAAAAGACAATAAACGTCACATGGAGATAAGGGCGTGGCAATTACTGCCAACAATAAAAACGTGTGACGATCGTAAAAATCGAATTTCGAACGGATTCGATGGAGAAAAATTGAGACGTCTCGTCTCTGAATATGGGAGTGAAATGGGATGCTGAGGGAACGTGAGACATCAACCAGATGAAGCCATCCTAGATCTTCGAAGGATAACAAAAAAACGCATCTTTAATAACTCCCCTCCTACACGGTCGAGAACGAGCTAAAAATCGCTCGGAAGGGAAAAAAACGAAATGCGAAGAGTAAAACTCGACCGTCCCGGATTTTTCGGGAATTCCTGACCGCTTCGGGAGCAAAAAATTGAGCGATCCACGATTCCGAGGGAGTTTTTCCGCTATTCATCATATCCCCGAAATGTTTCGATGCATTCGCCCCCCTTTGTCAGCTTGACGTACTGTAAGGTGGTCCGATTCGTACTCCTAAAGTATGTCTAATGAGTGTCTCTCGAACATCATCCACTTGTTCGGCACGATAAATCGATTCCACTCACGTTGTTTTTTGTGCGGACTGCGTCTGGCTGTATAAATACGACCAAAGTGGAAGAAAAATTGGAACCAAATACCCATTATGGAATCATCCTCTTCGAGAGTGGTTTTATAAAAACGAATTACTTTATGATTGTCTCGGTGGATTGCTTGGTTAAGTATTTCTTTACGTAATTCCTTCTCATTGAATGCTTATATTTGATAAATCATAAGGAATGAGCAGTTGGGTAGCGAGTTTACTGCAGGTAGAGATACTTTCCAGTTTATAATCCCAGTGATTATTTATACGAATAAGGCAATGTTTCATTTTTGATGACTCATTGATGGCCTAAAATTTTTCTGTGCTAATATACATTATTAGTTCACCGAAGGAATTTGTTTACGTATCTAACTAAACATGGTTCTTATTCTGAACTGCATTGTATTCTCCGTAACTTTTTAAAGAAGAGTTAAAAATTAACGGACCAGTATCTACCAATTCCATCATTAAAACCTTCCTCAGATATTCTAGCATCAATAATTTTCAAGTAATTACAATGATTATATGATTTTATAGAAGGAAAACGAATACTAGCAAAATTTATATTACTGTAGAAAAAAGGAAATGGGAATTCTTGATTTAAACCGAAAGAAAATTTAATTTGAAAGATGAAAAATACTTAAATATTTCAAACACACAAGGAAGCTCTTCAATGTTTTTTATTCTGAATTCAATTAAAAGCTGAATCTCTCAATGTATAGCATCGTCCTCTCGCTGTTGTTAGCAACCGATACAAGCAGAATATTGCCAGGCATTTAAAAAACTATTCCAACCTCACAGAACTACTTAGAGTGAAAATGTCATTATTCTTACGTATATGAGTTGAAACATAAGGTTTCCTGGCGGACGACAAGAAAGGGACTTATTACAGTTAATAAGAAATTGATTTAATGAACCATTATTTCCTGCTCGCAGTTTGTCCGCTAGTAGATGCGAATGACGAATAAGAAACTTGACATCTGAATGACCATTCTCATAATTTATGGCCCTTAATTCCCCTCCGACGATAAATAATTTACTCATTTTCCGCTTCGAGAAATGTGTCACTGATTGCTCTAAATGCTTCATTAGCGAAGGGATAATTTTCGTATTTAGCGAATGCAACTCGAGCCTTTAAATCACTCGTGGGATTCCGTAAATTAACGGAACATACCATGGATACGAAACGGACGGCAGAAATGATACTGATCACGTAAGAATTCCGTTTCAAATATGATATCTCGGGAACGATGTGTGTTTCATTTATAGAAAAAGGTAGTATGGAAGTGGTGCGGGAAAGCGATTCATAATCGGCTTTTGCTCCTTATACGTATCCGAGATATAATTAAATATTTCTTACCCGCTGAGAGCTACGGTGTTTATACGGATAATTTCTATAGCAACGGGGAAATTTTTAATTGTTGGCCATGTAAGGTTAAACGAATGGGTTTTGAAGCGTTAAATACATTCCTCGACAGAGAACAAAAACTACTTTCTAATGTTTGCACTCGTATTTTATCATTTGATACTAGATAAAATTTATGGCGTCTTAAGGAAGTATTGTATTTATTTATTTTTATTTAGTGTTTCAATTAAAGAAATAAATTTCGTATAAATAATGCAAATTTTTTTTGCGTAACGTTTTCTTCTCGACTTTCACTCATAGAATCAACATTTTTTGAGTTTAATTTTAGAAAATCATTTAGAAATAATTCCTTTTTATTTTAACATAAAGATCTCCATCAATTACCGGATTATGATCCACTTTCGACGTACATTTTTTATGATACACTCTAAAAAGTTATTAGAACTAACTATACTCGTAAGATTTATCTTAATATTTTTCTTCTATCTTTATAGCTTTATAATATACACAAATACTTTTTGAGAATGAGGATGAATTTTAACTCTGTGTGATAAATTATAGAGTAAAATTTAGCATAACATTATTGGTGTAGTTAAAAACTTTTCCTTTCGTTCTTACATTTAATTGAAGCATGAACCGAATAGAAATTCGTTAAAAAATGAAATCTATGTTTGGTGGTATACTTTCCAGCCAAGTTTATTTTCTTTGTGTGTGTTTATTTTATACTTATCCTATCTTCGTAGATTCTTGCTACATAGTTGATAGCATATTTTAAGAATTTTAAGCTTTCAATTATAGTAAATTTTCATTCATTATAATTTCAGGATTAGTAAGTTAAACAATACATCTGCATTAATGCATTTACTTGGTAATAATATTACAATAAGACGATCTCAAACCCTATAAGTAATTTATTCGACTTTATTTTATCAGTCCCGAGTTCAAATACCGGTTGGGGTCATTTTCCATGAATTTCATAGCTGCTAAATATACTATAATGATAAATCCTATATGGTAAAAAAATTTTAACGTACAGCAACCAATTTCACTTTTATCCTGCTCCGATAAAACGCCCACATCAATTGAAATCATGTCATTCAGAGCAAAACAGCGTCTTCACAAACTTCAGAACATCCGCTGTATCATTTGAAGACATGGAGAAGATTAAAAATAATGTGAACATGTTTCGATTCATCTGTATCCGGAAAGAGCATCGGTTTGAGAACACCGCTTAGGATATTCGTATCGAAAAAAAGAAGAGGAACCACCCACAATCCTCAGCCTTCCCACAATCCACCATTCCTGCTGGAAGCATCTCTTTCATCCCCTGTCTTTGGACCCTTGTCCCATTCCGTTGACATCTCTTTTTTCGATCAGGAAATAGCAAGTTGGGAGTCATCCCTCGGTGGGTGGGCGAGTCTTTTTGAGCAGGAGAAGGGGTGAGGGAGAATCTCAATTTTTAAAGGACATATTCCGCCTAAAAATCCGATCGATAAATGTAAACACGTCCGGAATTGAGAAAGAATCCGAAACTTTTAATTGGCCCGATTTGTTGATGCATAAAATCACGCAAATTAGAAAATTTAATGCAAATACGTGAAAAAGGTTTTTTTAAATTTACTTTGACATTAAAATGGCCGAAAATTTAAGATGTTTAACAAGATGACTATCTTGGGCTGGTTGTATTTGAAGAAAAACTTAAGGAAAATATGAAGTACTTTCATAACGTATTTGTAATTACTTTCCTCCAATTCAGGCGTGCACACCTTGATATTATCAATTGCTTAAAAATGTAAAATATTAATATTATGATATAGGTTTATACTCCAAACAAATATAGCTAAGCTTATTAAAATTATATTAGAATGGTATTTGATCTAGACTGCGAAGAATGGAAAATTTTCTACGATGTGCGAAAGAATAAAAAAACTATATTGCGTAGTAGGATAAAGTAGATGGACAACAATTGCTATAATTTGTTGAATATCAATCTCATTATAAATAATATAATTTATGACGTCCATAATTTTTCCAAACGTTCGAATTATCAATTAATCGACAAATCACGCAAATTTTTTAGATTTAACTGTTTCGTCACTTAAAATTTCCTAAATTTAAACGAAACAGTTTAGTCTAATATATTTCCTAAAGTTTAACGATCTAAATAATAATCTCTTCTTAGGAAACTTTAGGAAATCTGGAAATTTCCGTCTCTTTAGGAAATAGGATAGCAGATCCAATGTAAAATAATTTTAAAAGACAATTAAGATCTTTCTCGTTTACCTCCAAAGTAATTCATTCGTGAAATAAAGAAGGTTCTTTTAAATCTTTCCTTTAACTTAAACTTGCTCCTTTTTCTTTACTTGCCAATATCTAAATATTTAAAATATCGTGTAAAATCAATTTCTAATGGATTTATTTATTTATTTATACCTTTACATAGCAACCAGTAGCCACCATAGTCGGTTAGCATAGCAACATAGAATTCAATGCTAAGGCAAGATAAATATGGCACCGAATAAGAGACTGTATCACTATTGAAATAACAAGCTCACATTTCCTTCAGTTGATTCTCTCGCGAAAATAATTCACCTCCAAAAATGGATTGGTTTTCGGAGACACTAAAAAATAGGGTCAAGTATTCGACGGGAATATAAATTCTAAGGAAATACTGATTGCCGAGGATTTTCATTAAAAATGGAAGAGGACCGAGTTGAAGGAAATTTATGACGTCTCAAAGCATTGGAAGATCGATTTCCATTTCTGATAAATATTTAACGAAGAGCGGCTGAATTCAAACTCTTTGAGGGAATACGTTGAAATATTACGGAAGGGTTTGGGAAAGTTTTCAACTATGTATGATTTAGAATTAATTAAGCCCAACCGAATTGTATTGGAAATAATTCTTAACCTTATCAATTGAGAAGATTTTAAACCTTTTGTACGAGATACTGATTGCTGTCTTTATCATGAATATCATTGGGGTTTGATTGTATTAAAATTATATAACAATACAATTATTGATATTAATTAGAGTTTATATACTTTCACGATCTCTCATATCATAATTGTTTACAACGAGAAGGATTTTCTATTTTCCATTCTTAAGTAGCTAAGCAACGTTTCAATTATAAAGATTATAACTCTTTTAATGAACAAAATGTTTCTTATAAATATGAGGATGTGTGACCTTACTCTCAGTAATTATTGGCCAGCACTCCAATAATTAGGTCTTTACTGACATTGTACATCTATCTAAAGTTAATTAATGTATATATACATGGTATGGTTCTAATACATCCCTTTATTAGTCATACGAGCTTTAAAGAGTAAAATCATGTTCATAGAAAACGAAAGACCTTCCTTCTATAGAAAGTTAAAATATGATCCATTCATCGATTTTGGTAAGAGAAACTTATCGGTAACGTCGACCGACTAATACTATGTCTGGTCAGAATTAAAACGCGCATTGACTCCTTATATAAGACGCAATCTATTATTCTTCCGAGATCTTCGGTGGGCGGTTGGGAGGGTAAGAACTCCACCATTCCTATCGACTGTCATTTGTCAACAGGAAAGTCTTCTGCATCGGGTCGCCACACACGTAGGAAAGAGCTTCCAAAGGACAACAATGGAAAGATGCGTATGAATGGACCAGTGAAGCAAAAAATACTAGAGTAAATGGCACAGAGCGGTGAAGGAATATTACGTAGGGTTCCTTTCGCATTTTGACCATGCAGTTTTGTAATTAGAAGGTGTAAGAATAGGAAGTGTTTCAGTAAGGGAAACCTATTCGTAAGATTCGTGTGATTTTGAAATAGTTAACGATTAAATATGACGAAAATTTCCAAAAATCGCTCGTCTTAGAAAATTTTTAGGTGATCTTTAACCTGTGCATAATTGTAGCTTCTTAATTCTTCATCTCCTTGTGATTATGTAAGATGATTTCGTGATACATTAATCGCACTCTTTATTTAAGGTTATATTTTTCATTCATGAAATAATACGTTGACGTACATACCTTATTCAAAACGCTTAGAGGAAATTGATGACTGTGAATTCTTGAGAAGCGAATTATTACATCATAAAATATATTGAAGTTATTAGTAATCAGATCATTTTGAGAATTTGGTAAATAACATTATATTTTTAAAATTCTAAAATGATATCAGAATAGCATGTTGGAAATGCTCTTGTTTTCATTATGAAATAAAATATTAATATTTTATCCTAAAAAGGATGATCAACCGAGTATCCGAAACAAAATAGGCTATCAGTCATGGATATAAAACGTAGTGGAAGCACCTCTATCCAGCTGATTTAACACCCATCCAACCTCCCAAAAAGCTCTTAATTTTTTTCCTCTTTATACATTAAAATTCCTCCACTGTCTAATAACTATCCCTCCTTACTTGTCTACTTTGCATTCAGATATCCTTAACTATTTCTCCCACTCTTTGGACAATCGTTGGACTAAGGTTGATTTGCATATCCAATCAACCTGTTTTTTGTCTCGTTTCTTCGCAACGGTATTTTATGGTGAAGGAAATAAGTATATAAATAGCCGGACGTGGAAAAAATGATCTTAATTAATTATTCCATCCAAAGAATATTCTTAGTTTCAAGATGGTGTGATAATCAGTGCTTCCTTCGGTAGCCATAACTCATTATCTTTCATAGCCTCCGTAATATACACATAATTCAACTTCAATGGCTGCAGCGTTTGTAATTTTAAGTTATAACATTCCTTCTTCTTGATGTCAGAGTTTAATTGAGGATCATCTTTTTCGAGGGAAAGTAACACAGCTGATTGGATGAAAATGCAACATCCAAATATGTTATCCGCTTCGAATGAATCGCCAGTTACTTATTCCTTCAACTGTATGTGGAAGTAAACTAATATTTAGACGTTCAATAGAGCAAAGGTGAATTGTAGAGAAAATAAGATAGTTAGCAAGATGACTGGGGCTCGAACCCAGGTCCTCCACTTGCTGGGAAAGTCGAAACTTACGTGACATATTGGTGTATTTTTTAGCAAGATTAACATTATCTCTCCGCAAAATTGGAGGATCTTGGTTCGAGTCCTTGTTATGTCAGTATTTTTCGCTTCTCTTTAATCTTTGTATTCAAGTCACTTGAAGTCATCGAGTAAGTTAAGTTTACTTTTCATCACTCAAGTTTTTTTAGGGTACATGAAAATAATTCAGTGCTGAATACTTTTTGTGTTTAATTAGATAATATTATCGATTGTTTTGAATGAAATTACTCTCAAACACGAAAAATATAAGAAAACTAGATAAATACAAGATAGAGTACAACTGATTGAAATTTACCTATTAGTAACAAAAAATACTTCCTGTAAGTAAAAAAGATAAACATATCGTGTATGTTAGAAATGGTTATGGATAATCAATATAGATTTAAATTTATTGCGATCATAATTATTTGATCATAAATTAATTTATGCATTTTAACCATCAACTTACGTAAGCGAAACGTAAATAAATTCCAAAAATCACAAATTATGTGTCATTGAAAGATGGTGAACCACTAAACATTTAAAAAATAAATAAGTTTTTAAATGTTTATCGGTTACTTTCGGACATTCAATGCACGATTCAAATCGAGAACCGGTTCTGTTCCGTAATTAATCGAAGATACTCGGCCTTCAAGCTTCCTTACCCCTCTTCCACTCCGTACTTCCCCCAAAGAGGAAATTTGATTCGCGAGAGATGGCATCCACGAATGTGGAGAAGGCGAAACCGGACGAGGGTCTACCGTGCGCTTCCTTACGCACGCATACGTTACGGCGAACACTTTTCAACATACATTTCGGATGTGGTGGGAGGGGAGGAAGCCAGCCAGCCTCTGTGGAATGTATAAAAATGCGGGGATCCTCCGTGGTCAAGAGAAAGATATAGCCGGCGGAGCATTTGACTGCCGCCACGAAGGACGGATGCTGGAATCCTCGCAACTTGAAGGATGTACGAGGGAACGTGACACGATGAGTAGGGGTAGAACTGGCTTCTATCCGTGGTCTTTTGACATATGAGGCCCTCATCCGCGTGATGGAGGCGGCCGACGGGGGTGGCTGTGCTCCGGTAGTCTTCTTGTGGTGGAAAGACCATGGGATACGAGCGTGCTACTTGGCGCTGCCATGGAGATGGGGAATAATTTTGTGGCGGAATGAGATGAGGAAAGGCTGGGATGAGGGAGGATGGGATTTGAGAAGGATGCTGAGAGAGAAAGTGAGCCAAAGGAAAGGTGAGGAATGGGGTTCCTTCAAGTTGCCGCTGGTGTCGTTTCTGGAGGGAACGCGGTGATCAACAGTACACTTGGTCGACGGTATAATTGATTCAATACGTGCTTAATCGTAAATACGTAAGACCAATATGAAATGTAATTAAATTTAAACTATCGAAAGTACATTTGATCGAAAGTACAATTGATCGGAAGTACACTTGATCGAAAGTACACTTGATCGAAAGTACACTTGATCGAAAGAACATTTGATCGAAATTAAAATTGAATTAAACGACCGCCACTAAGATCGTTATATTATGTTATTCTTCTACCATTAAGGACGTCATTTAGCCCTGATGTAATTTTTGTAGAATGCTGTGTTCGATGCTGTTAAGTCTACGAAAAACAATTTAAACCTTTTAGCGTACATAAGATCATAAACTAAATTTAGAGATATTTCTTCGAGGTACGGTCATAGATACTTCTTCATATTAAGAATGGAGATATGTTCCACAGAAGAAGAATGTATTATATATTCTACAAAATCAACGTATTCGAATCTAGGCAGCTTTTCATTAAAACTTAATCGCGTTACTTACTCGTCAATCCTGAAGCCATAATACACAACTTCTAACGTCTATCAACAGAAAGGGTCGGGGCATCAACCAGGTCGGCATTCTATGAAAATGGGTGCAAATTTTCGTGGGACCCTATCTCGACTTCCGAAGAGACGAGTAAGTTTCAATGAGGCGTGCGTTTATCATAACAATAATCTTAACTGTGTGGTGTTTGCTGTCTTAAATTAAATGAGGTTACAATATTACTGATTTAATGTTTGGTTTTAATAGATGTGATAAAGTCTTACGGAACCGGTACTCGAACCTGGAATCCCCCGGAAACTAACCTGAAATAGATCTGAGTTCGAACCTCAGTTATATCAGAATTTCTTTAACATCTTCTAAAATCATAGATATTTTTAGCCGTGGAAAATTTAGCTTCCTTTAATTTAACAAAAACTCTTCCTTTACCTCGATTGAGTTTCTACTTCACAAATATGTTATCATACCGCCCTTGGGGCAAAGATAAATTTTATTCACATGAATAATAAAATATATCGCTGTTTAGCAAAAATATAATACAATGCAAGAGTTATATCATTTGTATAATACGATTTTTGAATTCCAGTCTACATTAGATGCTGAACTGGAAACAACGTAATACTAAGAATTGTTAATCGTAAATTTAAGAGAGATATAATTATATGCGAAAATAACAGTAAAATACTATCTATTGTCCCTTAAACTCTCTAACGATCGATGAAAGTAAATAAAGAACTCATTGCTTTCATTCCTTACTATTCGACTAAAGCGAAGAGTAACTTCTAACAATGTAAATAAAAGTGCCAAGTATTCACTAAGTATTGATAAGTATTACGAAAAGTTCAACTCATTCTTTTCCTGATCTCATCTAAAAACAACCATTAACACCATTATGCGAAACATCATACATCAGTATAAAGACAGTTTAGATAAACAATTTAAACTTTAATAAAAATGGTTTTAAATTCTTAACAGATTCATTTACAGCTTAACCTTAGATTGAGGCATTAAGCACGTAAAAGCAGTGTTTGTGAATTATTGAAGGCATCGTGTGAGTAAGTGTAGCTCTCGAATTATGTTAAGACTCAATAAGGCTGAGGGTCTGCACAGCATCTAATAAAGCTCCAGCACCGAAATCTGGGCTTGCCTTTTTACGCGTAAGAATATCCAAATAAGCTAATATAAAATCTTTATCAAGTCATCGGGTAAATCGTGCGGCCTCTATAAGCCATGCTATTTACACGTGTGATTCACGTATGACATCGGATAACTAATTCGCAGCTCCTTAATCCCACATTATTACCGTCCCCGAACTCGTTCATCGGAAATTTAATTTTAAATTCGCTTCGGAAATCGGATTAAGCAATTTATCTTCTTAATCTGACATCGACCTATCCCCCCAAAGCCTTGATGCGTTCTAATTTGGATCCCTCCAGATGCTAAACAGGGACTTCGGAATACAACTCGAGCTTTTCAATAACGGACGAGTCTGTAATCGAAAGTGATTCGGCCATCAACTCGTTCGAAGGGGAGTTGCTGTTTGAGATGTAATTTAATTTAGATTAAACTATATTTCGAGTAATCTCTATCCGTATGCAATCCTGCAACTAAAACTGCAACTTTAACGTTAATTGTTGATGGAAAAGTGTCATCATCCACTGGTTTACTTTTGTAACATCTTTTATGCCAAAAATGATATTCTAGAGATATGAAAAATTTAAGCAACGTATTTCTTTCTATTTAAATGAATATACGACGTACAAAAATACTTTGAAAATTTTTTGAATAAAGCCTTTGAAATTTTAAGTAAGTTTAATTCTTATCTATTAATTATATTACATCTTTAAATCGTATTTTAATTATTTCCAAATTTGGTTATTAAAAGGACTATTTAAACTTTGTCACGTGACAGAACTTGCAACAGCACTGATAGAATATAAAATGTAAACATATAATAATCGTTTAAAAGTATTAGGGAAGATATATAACCAATTCTATAATCCGACTATTTGAATGGTGTGAATTACATTACTTTGCTGCAGAAAGGATTAAAATCATACGTATGACTTGTCTAATCTAGTGTAATCGTGTGCTACTGATAAACTTCTCCTTAAATCGATCGATTTATCAGTATAGATTGCAGATAAAATTCAAATCAACGAAGACTTATGAAGACTGATTTTATGAAAGACGATTACTTCTGTCCATTGCTGCATTCTTATAAATATTTTAAGACTTAAGAGAAAGATAAAAACGGAACCAAATTCTACTTTTCTTGTTTTAATAAATGTGTAATATCACCCGCTTAAGTTCGGTATATATTATTACACATAATATTGCATCATCGGTGGCTTCAGTCGTGATCGGTGCCCTGCGTTAAAGTTAGCTTCCCTTAGCCATAGAATTCGCCAAATTTAGCATCAAAATCGCCAAAATATCTTCCCCGGCTCGTTCGAGTACAAAAGCTGTCATTCGTTCTTTAATAACCCACGGAAGCGGGATCCGCATGCAAATCGCGTCGCCCGCACAAACCATAACAAAGGGAAGCCGACAGAATCCAATATCCCTATTCAATCACTAACGACGTTGCCCTAGGACTGTTTAGTAGGTTTAGGCGTAATGAAAAAGTTATCGCTACGAGGGTGCATAAAAACTCGACACTCCAGCGTGCGAATGTAAACATCCCCTATGCGGCGGGACCTCACCCCTTCATAACATCTCTTAAACCCACCCCATTCTCTCCCCTTCCCTTCCCAACCTTTCGGACGCGTGTGCATGGCATCACGGTGACGGATCATTGCATTCATATTGAAACCATTATTCATACGCCCACGAGGGGAAAGCTACTGCTCCTAGTAGTTTTCATAAAGAGACAGGCCCCACGATAGTGCCTTGGGGAAACATCAGAAGATGGCGCTAGAGCGTACGCCTTCTTCCGTCTCTTTTTTAACCGTACTCCGGGATTTCCGCGAAGTATAATGCGATCGTCACAGTCTCATGAACGTCTGGGGAAATCTGTGCGTGCGCCCAAAGCCTTCCCACAATACGTTTAATGTGCCAGTGGTTTCCTATCCTTCGCACCCCAGCAAAATGGGGCGATAAATTATTCCGTAACGTCCGTCTTATGAGGGTGGTGGGTTAAGAAAGGATTTGATTATGAAAGGGAATGAGAGGGGAGACTGAAGAAAATTACTTGCGGGTGAAAAATTATTTATAGGAATACTCGGTTGAATCTGAAGGAAATTTATCTCATGGGAGCTGCCATAGGATTCTCGATGTTTGTTTGATTGATAAACGTTTATTTAGTTTTCCCTTCATCAAATGCTTTGCGGCCGGAAAGCTTAATAAAAAGTCCTTAACTACTATATGGTAAGCCGTTGTAATAAATCTTAACTAGGGTCATTCTTTTTCTGACAAAGAATTTTTTTCTAAAATTATCACTTAAAATATCGCGAATACATACAGAATTTTAGTTTTTAGTTTTAATTCATACTACAAAAATTCCTTTAAAATCTCCCAACATTAATAAAATATGCGTTCTCCTTTTAAATTTCATAGTTTTATATCTATAGAAAAAATTAAAATATAACGGTCATTGGGGATGCATTCCATCTAATGATGAACATTATATGACGTAGTGATTTAAATGAAAAACATTAGCTTGAGATATAAGCGTAATAAATTATTTAATAATATTTCTGTTCTCGTGGTACATTCAATAAGTCACAATTCGTTAATAAGTAGCCTAATTGTCCATATAAATCCAACATCCTAGTTCAAAATTTTATAACGTATTCCAGTTCAGCATTAATAATTATTATTTAACATGCTGAAAAACGTAGAAAGTTCATTTGTGATTTATTAAAAAGCTTTCCTCTTGAATTTCTGTAACCTATTATATTTTCAAATTCTTATCGACCGGTCCCAATCTGTTATCAACTGTTACAGCTCAATCACTTGGGTTCATTTGTTGTTTAATACTTAAACGCTTTATATAAATGAAGTGACAGATATAATTGCTGTTACTTCATCGAATTTACCCATAATTCCTTATTGTGAAAGTAATCATCCTCTAGTGATAGTGATATCTGAGATTGTGTTTTTTAATAGCAGTTAAAAGAACTTATAATAATGTACGTTCTAGGTCATCACAGCTATCACCGCTATCGATCGTGAAAAAGTTTTAAATATAAAAGCGATTCGTATGCATCAACAGGTCTCCTGTCAATGTTTTCAATTAACTACAGCTTCAAAAAGGTTATGAGTTTAATTGATGTAATACACATGGGAAATGTCAGCTTTACAGAATACTGTGCTTTTTCAATTATAAAGGAAATTTAATTAATTTTATCGTAGCGAGATTGTTCATCGATATAGAAATATATTCGACAAAAGTTTAGCGGAACACTAAATAAATCAAATAAATTTGCAAAATTTATTTTCGTTCAGTAGGGTGAGAATTAAACTGGTGAATTGAATGATGGATGTTTACCGGAATCCTGAAAATAAATGATCCCAGTATCTTTTATTCAAGCCTCTTAAAGATTGGGGAACCATATGTCACTTGTACTGTCAAAATGCTCTTTTAGCAGAAGCATCATCCAACAATGTTCTGCTCTTTGTCTTTGGGTGTAAAATAATGAAATGCTTCGTAATGCTTCTTAATTTTAGAGAGGTTTATCTTTGTACAACATAAACTTCTTATATTTTTATTTTTATCAATTCTCAATCATGATAAAGTATAAAATATCTCCAAAAAATATCACTTTCATGGTTGTAAGTGTAGTGGAGTTAAGTACACTCAACCATAAAAAACACGATGCGAAGATATTCTCCGTGGAAAAATCTTTGCTCCTTGTCCTTGTAATGAACATATCTCCTTTAGTTTGAAAATAATTCTCAAGCGGTGACAAAGGCGTTTAATTTACGGTTATGATATCATTCTTATTAATGGATGAATGTAACTCTTTCCAGAAACAGCTTCTTAATATAATGAAAAAAATCGAAGATAACTGTACTGGTTTTCATTCGAAGGGTTGATTGGTACATGATCAGCCAGTACAACTAGTAGAGAAGAGCTGAAATATAAAATGAAACTGTATGAAAAACACAAGACTGCGAAGAGAAGAATAAACCATACGCATAGACGCGGTTGTATTAAGAGGTCTAACAGGAAGAGTTATAAAACGAAGTATTTCTCTTACCTTTTTGCTTAAACATAGAAAGAAAAAAATTAACGTATCTTCTCTATCTAATAAATAAGTTGCTGGGAGTTCGTACTATATAACTATACTTGCTTAATCGATCATTTTTACTTGTTTTCTGCTGGAAAGACGAATTCTTGAAGAGGGTTGTTCCTACATATATTTCTCTAATTTAATTCGCGTTGTCTTGGCGACCAGTATAAAAAGTAAGTTTAAATTTTCGTTAAATATAGCTACAGAAACACGTGACAATGCAGTATGGGAATAAGAAATAGTCAATAGTCGTACATGATCCGTTAAAAGTACAAAAGATAGACCAACTTCTTCTATGAACCCCTTCATTCAATACTACTCCCCAAAATCAAAAAGTACGTTACACAGCCCAATTCGTGCGCCTAGGAGAGCTCACGCTCGATTCCCGACAACGGACACTCGAGCGTCCCATCAATCTTCTTCAAGTCGATGCTTCGGTATTATTCGAAGCCTTAAATAATCAATCTCCCCCTCCCACGCCATTCCTCCATCTCTGCTTTGTTTACTTTCCCTTCCTCCTTGCGAAGGCATTCGTTTTACCAGGCTCCGTGGACCCAGTCTTTGTATCTGTCAGCCTCCAGTAATGGCTGACAGCGGGGCGCCTGTACCCTCATCTGATTGGATGAGATTATCTCTCAGCGTTACCACCCACCCCTCGAAACCTTTCTCCGGATTCCCACTCCTTACATCTCCACCAATACCCTACCATCTCCCCCTCATACCATCCAACCACCCCTCGCACTTACATATCTCCCGACCGAATTAATTCGAGTGGTCTGTTACCTCCTATGTGATGGATTTGCCCCGACTACGTAGCCGTGTTTCACTTTTTCGTTTCGCTTTTTTTTATCTCCGGGAGAGAGGAAATTCCCCTGTCATTTCCAGGAATCATTCTCGATATTCATCCGGGAGATTTTTCGGGAAGGAAGCGTGGACGGGTCCCGATCGTGTTTTGTTTCGATGGCATTCCGCCCGCGCTAAAAGACCACGTTTACTGCGCTCCGAAGACAGGGCTCGATTATTTCACATCGGAAGGAATGTTCGATGTTCTTTTTTTTTCGTTTTGGGTTTTCTATCCGTTCAGTCGAGTGCTCTTTTCGCCCGATGGCCGAGGGATCGACGGTACTGTCCGAGGATGACGATGATGATGATGTCAAGAGTTTGTCCGTCCATTTGTCGTCTGTTGAGAAATGGAAACTAATTGTAGGAATGTGTTTGAAAGGAAGGGTCAACTTTAGGTGGTACTTGGTTCCAAACTATGAGTAGTTTTGTTCTTGAAAGATGAAAATTATTATTGTGTACGTTTTAAATAGAAGACCCAAAGAGTTTGTAACCCTATTTTTGGGTATTTAAAAGTATGTGGGGAGCAGTAGATATAAAAACAAAAAACTATACCCAGTATTATCTACCACCGGAAACTTTAATTCGTTCACGTAAGAAGTAAAAGATTTAAAGGAATGAATAAATTGAAATAGATTTGTTGCTGAAAATGTTTTAATATAAGATAAAGAGGTTATTTAAAAATGTTAAATTGTTTTGTTCGAGCGATCTATAAATTTAGTTAAACTTGAATATTACATTTTCTTTAAGGAACGGAGGTATGGAAGAAGGTACCATTACTGATACCCTAAATTAATGATTTAAATAATAATAAATCCGTTATGAATAAATATTTGTCAATTCATCAATAATTCGAAGAATATAAAATGTATGACTCCTTGAGTAAGGGAAGGATTGCTTGACTACGTCATGTAAACTGAGAATTGATCGTTTCACGAGGGTAATCCTGAAGCCTGAATAATAACTGAAAAGATGCACTACAGGTTTTAAAATGATTATCTCTTTTTTATCCTCTAAATATATTTTTTTATATATTTTTAGATTAAAATATTTTTGGTATTATCTACTTGTGAAAGAATCATTTTAACCATTGTAGAATTTTTCTGCAGAATCTAGATAACCAAATAGATATATATAATAACCAAAGATCAGGAAGAGTAAAAATATCACCGTCATGGTTTCGATAGAGAAAAAGTAAACAAAGTATCCATTAATGTTCAGTCCCGATCCATAATAGCACTCCATCGAGCTTTCAATGTTAGTTAGAACAATAGGATACTAGAGCACGTAATGCGTACCCACCAGCATCTTACTACGTCATCGTGGGATCCCCCTCCAGTAATATTTACGCTCTCTCCATCAATTTCCAGCTATAAAAAGCGAAGGAGCCAAACAAATGAAAGCGAAATGGTTCTCCACGGGCGTTTCTCGTGTTGGGGCAGGGAATCGCACGACCGTGAAACTGTTTTGACCTCATGGCGAGATTGTCAGAGGTCAAGCTTAGGAGGTCACCAACATGCTACCACCTTCAGAGCTAAAGAGCAGGAATAGGTATATCGTGGTATTCTGAAAGAATAGAAGCATGCTATCATATCAATCGGTTCCTCACGACCTAAGTTGCATGACGTCCCTTAGGAACCATGGGACAGTTACTTATTGAAGGTCCTGCTTCTATTACTAAAGTACTTATATCATATTGAATTGTTTAATCTTGTTTTGTGCATGATTGTCCATTTCGGTTGAATATTAAGAATTATTTAGTAAATTTAATGTTGCTTTTCTTTCCATTTTTTGGCTTCGAGATTGTCCTGGTTTAAGGATGAGTGATGATTTTGTGGAGCAAACCATCTCTTGCTTAGGAAACGTTCATTTTTCTTGTGATTTACTCTATAGTTATGATCAATGAAAGCGAAATATGGAGCATAAGGATCTAAACTATTTAATAGTTGCCATTATAATTAGTTTTAATCGTTAAATAGCCTGCCTTAGTATGGATTAATACCACCCTATTTTACAATCAGGTAGATAAAATCGTTAGTATGAAATAAGCTTGGAGAATAATGCTGAGATCCTTGGTTCATGTATCGACCCATCAAATTTATTCTGGAATCTGATTCTTCATTAGTTTATCTCAATTTATGCAACGCCCCATATGGAATTTTAACAAATTTAAAACTCGTTTCTATTTCTATTGATTTTATGATAACTATTGGTTTCGGTGTGTTCAATTATACAGTAATGATCAATGTACATGCGAGATATTTTGTTTGTGTTTCACGGAAGTTTTCCGTAATAATAAAACAAGTTTAAGCAAGAGAAATTCCCGATCATTAGAGCATAGAATTCTCTATCAGCTTAAGAAGAGTGGTTCGTATCATAATGAACGAAATAATAAGTATCCAATCAATTAAAGGTTTCCATACCAGACAGTAGACCGCTTATGTCTGCCTCTTTTTTAACCTAATGGCACGATCAGAAAAGCCAGTGTCTGGCCGTAATATATTCCCGCGGAGAGGAGTCTAAATGTGGCATCCGTGGACCCACGATCCTCGTGGATACCCATTAATTATGCGGCACAGAAAACGGTGGAAAAACGCAGAGGGTAATACACATTTCTTCCTCCCGCATCACGACTCCAAACCCCACCAAGTGTGCCAACCGAGCGGGAAGGAAATTACGTCTTTGTAACTGCTTTTTTCTTACCGAGCGCGTAAAAAGGAATTAACGCCCGAAGCGCGATATTAGTCGGGCGATTCCGCTCGCTGACGTGCGATTTATATTCGTATCTATGCGAGAGAAAAGTCTGCCTTTGTTTACGCGTTGCTCGGCGATGAAAACTTGCCGCAACAAATCTTGCGTCTGTTCTAGCACTCGACTGGGTCTTCGCTCATGAGCGGGAGATGCATTCTTATCACTCCATTGTACAATTCCCTTGTTGCCACTTGAACAATGGAATTTAATTCATGAAGAGTGCGGCTTCTTAGTGCTACAAAAATATCAAAAAGGTGTAAGTACAGCATGTTGATTCAAGAATTTTCAATGAAAAATTTGTAATTCTTTGCGAATGTGAAGAACTTTAATTATTTCTGCATTATTTACGATAAGTCATACTTTATACTGATCCCTTCCAGGCCGGTTTTTAAATCAATTTCTAATTGATTATTAAAACTTTGAGCTTCGAGAAGCTCTCAGCTGTTTCATGGTAAAGAGAGTAAACAATAAAATTTAGTTTTATCACCGTAAGAATATACTTCTCATGAATTGAAGGATATGTAAAATGCTTACCTGAGTATCGCTAGTGGAGATAATTAGCCCATAAGAACATCTAAAAGAACCCTCTTTTTCTATCGCATAAACGCTAAATATCGAATTAAAGGTACATGCATTTCTTCCTAATAACCATACCTTCTCAGACTATACAAGGATTATAAAAAGAAATGCATATCGTCTTATGATCGTATTTGGTTTTAGGAAGAGGCCAATTGAGTCTCGACCGCTCCGTAATATAAATCGCATTGTTATAGGTTAACGACCCTGTGTTGAAGCCAAATTGATAATATAAATGTTTAATTCATGAACTGGAACAATGAAATTTGATGAAAATAATGGAAGAAGAAGCTTGTAGGGAAAGGGCATGAATGTACTGTATAAAATACGAGAAGGATATGACTGTTTTATCAAACAAGGCTACATGTTCTCTGGGGTATTGTATGCGATTAAAAGGACGTTATTTTGGAGGAGATAGTCGAGTGTTTTAGACTCCAAGTAAAGGCGTAGATGGAGGTTTCCTTCGGATACTTCGATCGTCACGACTAGCGACTGACTGACTGACTAATAGCGACTAAGAACTTAACTGCAGACGAATTGGTGTGGCGCATGGACCGAGTCCTTCGAACGCACGGAAACAGACAACGGAAGACAAATGCCCGCAGCCTCCCAAAATGGATGCGAGGATCCAATTATGAGGGCCGAATAAGAATTGGATAGCGGTTAGGATCCAGTTCCTATATTTTTTGCTCTTCCCTCAAACGCTTTTTTCTTTTCCTCCCTTTCCCTTACTTTTTTGGGCCTTGTAAGAGTTGTTTGCTTTGAACGTGATTCCCAACCATTTATTTTCACGCCACATAAAGAGGGATTAGTCTAAAAATTTTAAAGACGCTTGGGGATTCGATGATTTTAAACTGTAAAAAAAATCACTTGAACTCGTAGGCAGTGACTTGGTTAGTGGGATTTTAGCATCTTAGTGGTATACAGTACAGGTTTCAGATTTAAATCCATTTAAATCTTTATTTAAAAATTAAGGTTTTTTTCATTCGATTAAGATAATTTTGAAGCTTATCATATTGAGTATATGCATGATAACTAGGTAAGATTTATTTCACTTCCTCTTGCAGAAGCATTTTGTTCATAATGTCTTATTTTTTCGTGACAATTCCAATGATGAAAATCACATTTCCCTATCGATACATATATACATAGTTTATTGCTCAAAATTTGATCTGAACCTCTAAACTTGTGAAGTTTACGAAATAATGTTTAGAGAGAAGATGAGATATATGAACTAAAAAACTATGTAGATCGCCTTTGCTCCATTTACATTAACAGGAGAATTTAACTCGGAGCAACCAGCGAATAGTTTTTTGCGTCATTCATCACTATGAGACATGAATGAACCGCATAAACTTCTCACTTTCACATAAGAGGAGAATGAAAAAGACTCATATACTTCACACGTTAATAAGTATGTAGACATTGAATTGATCGTTTTTGTCATCATTATTTCAGTAAAAAAGATTCTATTGGAACCGATACAGGATTTCATTTGATAATTTTTCTTGCTAGGAAAATAAGTATCTAAAAGCATTTGAGCATAAGTTAAACGTATTAAAAAATCATAATGAACTTTACCCCTTTTCTGTGTCATGTTTAGCGTAAACTATAAACAAAACCGACAAGTTTAGCTATATTATCGAATAACATCATCTTATACGAACGAGCATCAACGGAAATATATTATTTAAGAGGCATAAATGTTCTATTTCGTATGTCATCGAAAATAATACATTCCTAGCAGAACGAGCATCAATAAAAATATATATCTTTAAAGAGGTATATATATTCCATAATAGTAACTGTTTAAAATTCTTCGTTTAAAAATGTTTGACTTCTAGAAGTCCACATAATTGTCGCGAATAAAGTACGGAACGAAAATAGCCAACCTTTCGATTGGAGATTCACTTCCGAGCCTGAATGTATCCTTACGACACAGAATAAGAAAACTCTTTGCTCTGGTCACAATTCCCGCAGTAAAAGTGTTCGACGTTGCATCATGTTTTCGCAACTCGTCACGTCGTAAATTCCCGAGTGAATTTTAGTGGCGATCTCCTTGAGTACACGAGTTCCTAATCCTCAGTGGATGAGGTTCTGGCGTATATCTCACCACCAAAGGATCCCAAAAGCAATGTCTTAATAAGACTTACCTCCTGACATATAGTGCCGCTCTTTTGTCACGGAGAGCTCCTTTTTTTTCCGAGAAAGGCTTTTTCTTAAAAGCGCCCCCAGAAAATGAAAACTCGCATCCAAGACTTAAATCCCGCTCTGTAAGAGGATAACCTATTGCGATGTTTAATTTCGGAAATCCGCTTCGTGGGCTTGAAGGCGTATAGTAACGAGAGGCAATATTTAATCAGAAGGATTTTGTGGGCAATTCGCACCTTTGTGTGAGGAAGTGCTATTATTCTTTTTAATTTATCGCGTTTATGATGAGGGGCTAGAGTAAAAAGTTGAGATTCTTGATCACGTGAAGGGGTAGACTTTACGTATTTTACTGCATCGTCAGGTGTATTTTTAAAACAGACAGTGCGACTGAATTTTTAAGTAAGCTTGGGTGGGAAAGGCCAGAAAGTAGGAGAAATATTAATCAACTAGGATCTATTTACAATATATATCTAGTTATCAAAGGGTGTAAAGGGTTTAAGCATAGCGATGAACAAGTAAATTATTTCATCGTTATTTATCGGGTTTCGTATTTGTATGCATATTACATTATGTTTCGTACAAATATATGATAAGAGAGAATTATCATAGCGAATGGAATACATAACGTACACAGTATTATATTGCTATTTTACAAACACAGAATTGCAAGAAGTAATTTTAATTAGGAATGTGCATTAACGTAATCTTTTGTAACGTAATTATTCGCCGCATTATTTAAGAGTAACAGCGTCCAATTATGTGCCAAAAAGTACTTACATTTCGGACACTATCTAGAGATACAAATCTTTTTTCAGACTTCAGAATTCTCTCGCTAATGTAGTGTTACCATCATTAATCTCTGCGTACAGTTTCGATTACAAATGAAGTCCTTCTAAGAGGTACCACTATTAATGAATACTAAATCTACTGAAAGCGTATTCGTGTGCGTTAAGTGTAAATATTCGCGTTTTTCCTTGAGATGTCGGAATGTCTTCCTCTGATTGATATCGGAGATTTTTTCCCGCCATTAGTGCAAATGCAATAATATATCGCCTTTTTCAACGTTCAAAGATTAAGAGATAGGCGGATTTTAACTGCATTGGTGAAAAGTACCTTTGCTTTTTTGATTATCAATATTCATCAAATGAATATTTCTCCCACAAATGCTTGAAGAGTTAACATTAACTGGAGTTTGCACATACACAATACGCGACTAGGGTTAAAAAATCTCTACCGATACTAAATCCTTAGCAACAGCGATAAATTACAAAAACAAAACTCTACTCGGATAGCATCCAGGACTCTGGGAACGAAGTGCGAATAGATAAACATCGAGCTGTGGATCCCTTTTCGTAATGATTGACTAATTGCGATATCCAAAAGCAAAACCATGGTCACATCCACGGGAGATATCGAACAAAGAAGATGGCGTGTGAAAGATTGGAAAAAAGGAATGGAAACCAAAAGGAATTCGAGGATGGGTGGGGCATGGTTCGTATAATGCAGGGACCTTGACAGAGCTGTTGGAAATAAAAGAGATGGATTCCGGGGTGGAAATCCTGGAGATAAATATATGGGAAATGATGTACATTTAAGAAGAACCCTTCTTTCGATAGGATGGACTATTTTTCACCCGTTCCAACGGCAGATGGATGCGCGATATAAAACATAAAGAGATCCTTCGGTAGTGATACCGGAGTCGCTTATTAGAAATCTCATCTACATCACTGACCCAGAGGAAAGTGTCACGACCAAATTACGCGGCCACCGAGAATGGAAAATATCGAGGAGAAGGAAATATTTATGCGAAGCTCTTATATTATTTCAATTTTTCTTTTCCCCTCCCGAACATCTTCTGCGGCCTTTGGAGGAGTGGAGAAATATATTGGTTTTCCTCGTGGTACCACTCCTCGGCGTGTTTCGCTCTTCCGTCGAGCTGAATGGCGCCACTGTAGCGGAAAAAAGAAGGCGGTAATGAAATGTGTTTTAGGACCTTGCCTTGACCGAAAATTTTGAGATATCTAACGCTCATGGGTGGGGATAAATATGACGCGAAAGACTGCAGAATTTTGAGTTAAGCTCGCGACTCCTACCGTCCATGATGCTTAAGAGGTAAGGTGCTACGTTTCAATATCCCATTGTAATGGTTTTTAAGGTAGATATTATCGAAGTCAAAAATTATTGGTCATTTTTGATCGTCAATAATGAGATAAACCTACAAAGGCGTGAAGAATTGAAAATCAATCAGTCTTTAAGTTTATAGAAAACTGTCCAAAAATTATAATTTATGAAAGGAAATAGAAAAGTATTAGATTCTAATCTAGCCCCAAATTTAATTTTAGAGAAGGTATGTAGATGTTACATATAAAAATCCATTTTAACTACCCTACATTTTTCATTATTCCGGTATTTTTGTATTCGTATATATAAATGGATGTCAAAGATTATCATGACTCTAATGCCTCGATTGTCCAGAATATTGAATAGAATACTATTGACGAGTATTGAACTATAAAAAAAAATTGAAAACTGATTGAATTTCAATTTCATGCGCTTGTCGTTAAACTTCAATGAGTGAATGATATATTTATAATAAGCGATACTGACGTACATCATCTTCTTTGTTGTTTTTATTGAGACCGCTTACAATTATACGCCGGCCTCGTTGGCGGAATGGTTAGCATGCTAATCTTCTAATGCTGAGGTCCCGGGTTCAAATCCCGGCTGAGGAGGAAATTTTCCTCTCAGGGTCTGGATGTCTGTGACGTCCGTTGTTGAGTTTGAAATCTCACTGTAATTGTCCCGTAAGAGGATGTTTGTGAGGTATTTGTTAATAAATAAATAAATAAAATTATCCTGGAGCCTGCGAAAGAAATATATAAGCATAAAATCTTTTTCACACTCATTAACAGTGAGTCATGATATTCTAAATAGCATGGAGTGAGATCAAATATATTTATTTGGGTTTATATAGAACTATATACCTATATTATAGTATCAGTATACGCGCAATAATTTCTATTGGACTTTTATAAATTAATTCATAAAAAGACAACTTATTGTAGATTCTTGTCTTATGAAACTCGCTTAGAATGAAATTAATGTGAGAAGGCGTGACTTCGTGGAATGCTTAGAATGTTCTTAAGAGTAATAATTTGGCATGTGTAATTTTATTCGCTTAAGTGAGTGGAAATATCCTTATCTATTGCTTCTATGATATTCCACATCATGGACCCTAATAGCTCAGAAACTGTTTCAGATGCGCATTTTATTATATTATATTATCTTAAAGTATAAACGAATAATATAGTTAATCAAGTTCAGGGACTGGAAAAGGGATTGTGAAATTTAATATTACACTATAAGGAATGTATAACGCGTTTTATTCTTACAGCCGAACGGAAGTTTTCAATTTTCGTCGGGAAGAACACGAAAGAAGAATAAAGCAATCCGAGAATCAATTCTCTCACTTGGAAAGAGGGGGAAAGAAAATTTCTCTCCAAAACACAGTCGATTCTTTCCCCTTCCTTCTGGACTCCATCCAGAAAATATGAGCAATGGGAAGCATGAATTCTTTTACGATACGCCTATGCTTCTAGTATTCCACGATTGATGAGGGTTTCTTGAAGCAAAAAAACCTGATTTGGAAAACATCCACCGATTGGAGACCTTAAAAAAATTTATGAAATATGAATGGTGTCACTTGGATTCCACTTTATTAAATTATTCATAATTTCATTCCTTTTACTCCCTTAGTTTTAATCTGTAAAGTTGAAGGTAACGATTAGAATTTAACCTCTTATTATATCATATATATGCATGTATATCATAATTTTAAAACTAGATAATATCATATTCTGTAGTCCTTTCTCGAATGCTATGCTAAAATATGAATTTTAATATGAAATATGCTTTACCATTGGCTTCTATTGTTATATGGATAAGTTTCAAGTTGCTTATTCGCGTACATCTGACATTCCACATGAAATAATTAGAGTTATGTTTAATAAAGGATTAAAAATTAAGAGGAACCAAAAATTTGAACTCGGTAAAAATGATACCAGAAACGAACGAACAGAATATTCTATTATCTTAAAAAAAATTTTATCACATTCCCCATTGGTGGATTGCAGAAGCCAAAAAATAATTTAAGAGTATATGAAAAAACGACAAGAATTCTTTAAGTGCCACGAACTTTTATGTAACATAAAAACACAAGGCCTCAAACTCTTGAACAGATTTAATATCTTTAAAGGGAACATAAAACTCATGAACGAGAAAGGTTCGCTACCCTCGCCGCAGTCAGATTTACTGATGACGACCAGAAAATAATTTCCTTTTCATTATATAGGTCGCTATGGGCATTTTTTGCCAAATCTGGCATCAGTTTACGAAAGGGCTACGTTATGAATCGAACCTTATAGGTGAATGACCTCAGAAGCCATAAAAACACGGTCATAGTGACGCTGAATGTAAACCTAGTGGAGTTTAATCGAACGTATATATATAGATCGTAAGGGAATAGCAAAATTAAACCCTTTCATGCGAAATAGATCGTGTGCACTATATCGAAGTTAACGGAGCGGTGTATATAAGCTTCGGGAGTCCACCGCGAGAGGGAGAGAAATGTAATAAAAACGATGTGGAGGGAGAAAGAGCATAAGAGAAAGAAGGAATAAGAGAGAGAGAGCTCAATCGACTTCACTACGTCATCATCGAGCGTACCGCCCACAAGCGGGACCCCAGCATGGGGGGGTGAGTGTGTATCTGACGAAGCTCACCAGACATACGTTTCGGGGCGGCAGATTGGGAGGTTTTGGCGGGGGAAGACGGAGCCGCGGTCCGACGGCAGTGGCGGGTGCTTTCCCTCGGCAAGTGGCCGTCCAAAGCGTCGGAGTACGAGAGGTGCGAGTTTTGGAAGGAAGATCGGACACCAGAGTACCCGAAAGGATCCGGTTAACGTAAAGGTGGGTTGGATTACGTTCCCGGTTTGTGTATTTTGCGGTTTAACGCAGTGTTAAGTGATGCGCTTAGGATGAAAGGAGGAGATACGGTTGCGATAGGATATCTTACGCGGTTTCAGTTAAGGAAATCGGTTATTTTGGTAGAAAAACCGGAAAACCGGGAATATTTACCGGTTTTCAGGAAAAGTAATACCGAACCTGTATCTAGTAGGAAAATCGTAAATTCTATTTATTGTTGTAAAGATTTGGTAGCTTTTTATCTAAGAAATGTTTGCGATGATTTGCAAAACCCAACACCGAAGATTGTCACAAGTTCAGGTGCGAATAAAGTGTTTTGAAAGCTATAAATGAAGAATCTATAGTTCAGTCAGGTATGGAAAGTGGTATTTTTGTATACATAGAAAATGTTACTCCCAGTTTTTATGTTTATAAACGAGCTGAGAAAATCAGAAACCGTGGAATGAAATTATACCGGCTTTTAGCTTCCGAAATTTATGACCAAATAATAATGAAAAATCCGGATATCAAAATTGGTAGCACTATAAAAATTAAGATTTTTACCAGACTGGTTTACTCTCAGGGTCTATAATATTCCCTATGCGGCTGTCTTTAGCTAAGGATTGTTTTTATATAATGTTGTATAAACATAAAAGTTACATTTGCAATCTTGAAATAAATTGCTTAAAGATTAAACGATGAAAGTCCCTACTATATTTTCAGCGGAATTATATTCTTCTTGATTGTATTTGATAGATTTGATATACTTTTTCTGACAACTATTATATTTTCATTTATCATTAATTTATATCTAAATGCCTATCTCAACACTACACGTTCTTTGATTATATATGCAGTGTACTCAGAAGGTGTCGTTACACTTGACAATTGTTAATTGCATTATATTGAAAATCCAAATGTTACCACATCATTTGATAAATCGTGGGTTCCTTTTTTAGGAAATAATGGAAGTAATTTTAGGGAATGCTGATGGCATTATATTAGGAATTTTCAAATAAATTGAAGCTAAATATTAGCAGTTAAATCTCATGTGTTTTTCCTTTTAAATTATTTATTACAGTTTCACAAATCGAGCACTGAGAAAGACTATCACCATCCCAATATCTCAAATATTAGAATAGAAATATTAGATAAATAAAAAGTTGCCTCAATTCACTTAGACGTGATTCGTAATATGTAATAAAATTATTGAGATGAAATAAGAGGTTTATAGAATGTATAGTCTGGTACATCTCAAAATAAATAATGTAATGACTTTTAATAGTAAAAGTGTGAATAGATTTTAAATTCTGAGCCATTAATAAACTAATTTCAAGATGAAAGATTCACTCCCTTAAACACTCCGGCACTGTTTATGTAAGTGAGTGTAGCGTAGATCATTTTCTGTTCGAGCATAGTTTATAGAATATTGGAAGTTGGATGTAATTGAAAACTGCGAAGAAATAATTGTGTTTTATGCCTTTAAAGTTCGATATATCAATAAGCGTACTGGATAAAATGTGAATAAAAGGTAAATTAATGCGAAGGCACTAATTGGTTATTTTGGCAATTTTCTTCTGTAACTCAAAGTTAATTATAATCGTTTTTTAATTCAACTTTTAAAAATTTACGTATTAGATGAAGATGAATGAAGAAACAATGAATGGAGAAAATTGAATAACTTAATAAGTACCGGCATTAGAGATAGTTATATTATATATTTCCACAGTTAATGGATATCTTATGATCAATAAATATGAGAGAAATATAGGTTACGCTATTGCGAGTGAAAGATAGTTGTTCTTCGAAAATAAATTGATTTCACGTTCTTTCTGAATACTGCTATCTTAATGATAAACGTCTTCGTTTGATCTGGATATAGATATTTGATCTCTTCTTTTATAAATCTGAGAATGTAATGTAGCTTATCCATTTTTATTTAAAAAAACCGTACGCGTTTTAATCCTAAATAATGCATATGGTATTTATAAACATTCGTATACTGTACATTCTGTACGACATTTTGATTATTTACCAATACATTTTGAAATGGACGCCTGAATTTGTTGGTAAATAATTAATGGTACATATTGTATAGCCATGTCTACCATCTAAATAATAAAATAATATTTTTATTATCAATTACAAACTTTTTGAGCAAGATGGTTTACGACTTAAATGAATAATATCGTTACGTATTATAATATAGGAAGTTTGCATTAACGGTGAGGATTGAGTTGTTCAGACTGTTATTCATAACCATGACAATATAAACTAAATCATTTGCGTTAATTTGATATTCACAATGATTGTCAGAGAAGAAGTAAAAGATGGTTGTTTTCAGATTATAATTGTAGTGACTTGATAAGGAACTGCAAGTTGATTTCCCTTTTATAGAGATGTTAATAAGAAGAATAGAAATTCGATAATGCTATTGTATTTAGCCTTTCGAAAACCTTTCTATTGGACCCCGATTTTTTGTCGGACGTGTCTTACGAAATATTACGTGGGATGTTTATTAATATTGTGTAAAATAATGAAGTGATCTTAGTAGTAGTACTAAAAATAAAGACCTAAGTTAGAATTCTAGTGTTGGTGTTTATTTTTGAATCTACTTCTTGAAAAAAACGTTCGTATTTTAATTGCCTCGCATTCTTGATTTCAACTTTGTACTTGCATAGAAAAACTCTTCTACGTACATAAAGCTAAACGATTTTTTTTTTATGTTAACTTTTAGATTCGTAGGGAAGGGAAACGTTCTCAGGTGTTGATGCAGTATTTAGTATAATTTAAAGTTAATGCTTAAACTTAAAGTTTAAAGAACTCAAAAATATATTGAAATATTGAAGAAAAATGTAATGGTCTCCCCCGCTAAACGTGTAAAAACTATACCGTCATAAATCGATGAATATCCTTTTCTTTCATAAAGATAGTATCATTGATGCAAATTCTTGTTTATATTTTCCTCTAATTACACCGCAGAATTTCACACGGACGCCCTGCGTTTAACTTAATTTCATCATACTGACAATTAATTTGATAAATTGAGCACTTGTGTACCTTTATATAGAATCTCATTTTTCACTCCATGGTATAAATAAACAGGAGATAAAGGCGGTTTTGAAGAGCATGGAGGAATTAATTGGTATTTTTGCATCTTTTTTCATCCATTTGTGATTGAGAGCGATGACCAATTACGTTTTGAATGACCTAAAAATCGATGTATGCCTCGTGGCCCAAAACTTAATTGGGTCACTCCCTTAGTAATAATCGACCATGGTCACTCCATTCGTTGCTTTTTTATAAATCACTTGTCGATAGCCTTTCACAAATTTTCGTGTTCATCATCAAAACGAAATTGACGCTGTACATTATTGTTTAGAATATAAGCTAAAAGTTGTTCAATAAGTATTTGTAAAATCAAAGGAATAAAAAATTAAAATACCCTTCTAGTAAGGCATCATTAATGACTTCATGTTTCTTAGCGTTCTATCTTGATGGTCAGCAGTTCAAGTCTCATTTTATCATCACATAATTCCATGTTTAACTTTCGAATAAATAATATTTCGGACGTAGTAAGATTAACAGGTATTAGCACGATAAATGACAATGTTTGATATACTCTCATGTCCTTTAGTAATTGTAGTTTGAGTTGAAAAAGTTCCAAAATCACTTTAGAACGATTGTTAGCACAGGATTGGAAAAAGATTAAGGGAAATCAGTACGATAAATTCGCAAATTCGTATGCCTTGATGGATAAAGGTTAAACGAAGGAGAAAAATATCAACATGACTGAATCCTGAATCCATGTCTTGTCATGTCACTAGTTTTCACTTCCTTTTAACCTTTATAATGAATAAAATTCTAAGAAATTCCTAATAATAATAAATCAAATATTTACGCACAGCTTTTCATACTGCGTCAGATAAGCCAACAGGCTGATATGCTACATATTACGTGTCTCCATAAATACTCATAGAGTACTTTACTCAATAGACCGAACTCATTAGCTAAGCGCTGTTTATCTCTGATGGTTATCGCCATAAAATATCCTAAGCATAATTATGGATTTTCCTCAGAAGATAGTAAATAAGATAATCTTTACTCAACTGTCTTTGTCCATTGTTCCAAGGGATCATAAGAAATAAAACTCGATTGCTATAAATGGTAGTAAAATTCCCATCGTTTTCGTTTTCGATAAAGTTGTAAAAAGTGTATACTGCAGAACGAAAACAGCCGATGAATCGATTTATTTACTCATTTATGTAACTCAGCCCTAATAAGTATAGCAGGAAGATTGCAGTGAGATACTCAACAAAGGAAAAAATTGATTTCCAACAGTCCTTAATAGGAGTCAAACTCGGTACCTACCAAGCACTAACGTGCAAAACACTCCTTAAGGGATCTGAGATAATTAAATAGCTAAGAAACGGTGGAAACCAATTGAATTACGCAATGTAACTGTAATATAAGTGACGGTTTCCTATCGTTGTAACCCTGTTTTAAGCTCTGTATTAGTTTGAAATTGCATTCCATAGTTATCCAATCACCAGAATAATTCTCAAGGAAAGGTACCATTAGCGAGGGCATGGACCAATCCCTTCGAAAAAGATCCGTTCCTCTGATAAGAATGGAGAAAAACGCTTTACCTCAATCGTCTGAATATCTCTGAATTCCTTGTACCTGTGTTCACACTTTTCGAGACACGACCCAATCGTCCCTTTCCAATAAAAAAGAAGAACTGTGGAAGGTTGACGCCCATCTAAAACAAATCTACGGGAGAAGGACAACTATAGACCTTCTTTTTTTCTGGAGAAGGGAAATGAGATTAAAACAAGAGCGGGAGACTCAGCCATCATCACTCATTGTTTTCCCCAACCTCGGGTCCGGATGGAGTGTCACGTGACGGGGGCTTTACGACCAATCGGAACGCTCCGTGTCCCCTCCCACACGTATCTCCCATTCCCTTCTCGTAGACGCTTTTTCCCCTATCACTCCCTCTCCACACACACATTCGGTGTTAACTCAGGTACTGTTTCTATAATCCGCTCCCGGAGTGTATTAAGTTTCGTGAAAGTGTTTAGTTCGGTTGCTAAGACGTGTGCGGTACGGTAAACCGATTCCATAACCGAGCAGTGTCTGTTTAAGTATCGCGTTCGGTTTGAACGAAAACCGGTTAATCGGTTTCAAGCTGAATTCCACACCCTCTTCATAACATCCAGCCTTCAAAGTTTAATCGATTTCCATTCGAGTAAACAGGATCATTCCAGTAACATCTAGCTTTGGTAGCTTAGATACATAACAGTGGTACGCAGCTATTATGCCGGGTGATCGGTGATTCTAATTGGGCAATAAAAGGAACCGATTTACCGTGTTAACCGCCTATTTCATGATGGTTAAAATAATACCTGATGGAATGGGTGAAAATAAATGGAATTTTTGAAAGTGTTGCTTGTTAATAGACAGAACTGTTTTAAGTATTGGATAGAGTTAAGGATCTGTAATAATATACATAATTAAATCTATTTATTGTTAATAAGTCATGTACAAATGTATAAATCCTCTGCATATATGGTTGAATTTTCTAAGATATTGCCATTTCCAAGCACGAGATTTTTTTTAGAGTTAATATATTGAAAATAGAATATATTGAAACGAATTTTAGGGTATTGGAAACTTCGTTAAGTTCTGCCATCAGTTTTATTTGAACAATTATCTACAATTTGCATGGAAGTATTGTGGAACAATTCTAGGAAAGAAGATAGTCACCGAGACAAAAACATACCAATATGGAGATTCTACTTAACCTTCTGAATGTAGTCATTGGATGAAAAAATTTTTCACAATTAATTTTGTTCGGATAATAATTTGATCATAATATTTCATCATCGGATGTACTGGTCTTTGATAGCACTTTCTGATTTTGCTCTAACGGACAAATGCTCTTCTTTGAACTTCGTGCACGTTGGTTGCCTAATCCAGCGTTTCTGTTAAACCATCATTTCAAGCAGCATAACCAGGCAAGGTATCATGATCTTATTTATTGTTACTTACATTAGAAGATTCAAAAATTGGGAGTCTGGTCGAACTCAGCCAAACTGAGTAGTCTGAATGAATTGATTAGCCAACGATCGTAGGGCCAAGAAATTAATACGATGAAATCTTAACAAATTTAATTGTGAAATATGTATTCATCCAATGACTACATTCGGAATGAAAATCGAAAATCAACATGATACCAAAATAAGGATTACAGTAGTGCATTACTATTAATAAGAACTCCTTCAGTAATTTCTAACCTCTACTTTATATGATCGATATAACTCGACCTTTCTTTCGTACATTATTACCCTTTTCAAATACCTTCCAATATAATCAAAACTTAGACTGATAGAGTTCCCACCGAACCAAGAAGCGCCTAATCGTCTAATAGATCCGATGGTGTAAAACCCATCGTGGAAACAAAAGAGACCTTCCAGCATCTTTTTTTTGGGGAGGTCCCATCGAAAATTGCTTCCGATACTGGAGCCTTTTCAGCTATTCCAAGAAGCGCGCGGCCTAGAAGCTCCATCACGCCTTCGGACAGGTCTCAGAGGTCGTAGAGTGAAGACCATAAATCAGGCAGGGTGCGGAATGAGGATGGGGTACAGAAGCAATGATGGAGAGAAGAAGACTACAGCTGATCCCTCCCCTTGCCCTCCGCTACGTGAGGCCGATCCATCAACTTCAGGACCTACGATGAATAATATTTCTCCGTACGCTGAGGGTATTAAGAAGGCGCGGGAGTTTTTTCAATTTGCTGAAAAATCCTTGGGGTGTTTGAGACGGGGAATTGTGGGAAAAAAAGGAGTGAGGGTGCTTTACGAAGCCTGGAACTAATTTAGTCTTCCACTATAGGACATTGTTTTCTATTGGAGCGAACCGTGGGATAGTCGAATTTTGGGTTATAATCCATTAATCGATAATTACTTGTTTTAAGAATGAATTTGGACCAATATGGTTTAAAATGGGTTTAAAATACGACTAAAGGTTCCAACCGATCTTAAACTATTTTATGCTTACCGAATTCCGATTGATTCCGGTTTACCGGCGATTTCAAACCGGTTAGGGATAAAATTTTCAGTTTCAAATTTTAGTTAGAGGCAAAATTAAAATTGTATACATAAGTACGTATATGTATAGTCTAACCGTATTTTGAGGTAGAGGGTATATTAGACTCAAAGAAGAAATCATCAATACGTAAATTAGATCAGAATGTTTTTGAACGCTTGCAAGAGCCATTGAGTTTCAATAGCAAAATATTTTAAATCGAAAATAATTACACGTTGGGGAAACCAAACCACCTTTATCGCTTTTGGTAAATCGAACTATTTCGGTACATTTATTTGCTTTTCCACGCGTAAAACGTGGTCTCTAAATGGTGAAGTTGAAAAATAGTGATAAAAACAGCTCTGTTAACAAATAGATAATCATTTTATTTTTCATTAAATAAAGCTGCCAACTTTTGATTTGAATGAAGTTCACCTGCGGGTTACGAGTAGCATACAAATCGTTCGCGAAGTCGAGTATATATATATATATATATTCTCTTAATTCTTGTCTACGGTCTAACGGCATCAGTAATATTTCCTTGCTTATAAGAAGCCTTCATATAATATGATTTGTCATAACATATTTAGGGCAGGTGCCACAGAACAGGGCTCGATCCAACGCGAGAAGGCCGATTATTGGTAAGCGAGATCAGAACAGATATTGCTAACAGGTGCTTTTTAGGGAACACATTTATTTATCCTATTCATAAACATTTCATTTATGATTACAGTTTATCTTCTTTCTCGAAATACATGCTAACATGTTAAAGGTGAATTATTTCCAAGATACGAAATTAGCATTTTTGAGGAATCATTTTCAAGAAGTTTGACTTGTTAAATCGTCTAAGGTTCATCAAATTTTCTTCCTATTGTAGCTTACCTTAACGCATACCCACTTGGTACGTCATAACTTATCGTTTTCATGGATTCCTCACGATATTGTAAAGGATAGTATGTATAGTAAATGAGATGTATTGGTTTCCTGAATGAGTAAGCTTTGTTAGTTACAGCACGGCTGTATTAATGAAAGTTGGTGAAAATGGTGATTGATAGATTATTTACGATTCGTATAGTATTGTGAACACTGTGTTTAACAGCCAAGGGGAAAATGAATCTATGGTCTAAAGTTCCTAGCCGCAATTTTACATTTATAAATATTGATTGATGAGTGTAGCATATTTTTAGGTTTATTCAATGTAATTAGAATTTGTATCCAAGGATGATTGACAATTCATGATTGTCGACTTTTAAAACACCTGTAATAGAGGATGATAATGATATCATCGAAATGACCTAGAGAACGAGAGCTTTGGTTTCAACTCTACGATTCACTTCAAACCAACAAAGACCATTCAATGGTCTTAAGCAAGAAAAACATTGAAATTACGACTGATAACAACTCGACAAGAAACCTGTCAGACATAACGCGAACCAGGCCTTTCCCGAAGACAGCACTCTTCTGTTTTAGTGTCCGTAGAGTGCAGAGACAAAATAACACGGACGCACGAATGTGAACATTTCATAAAAGCTGTTTCCCCCGAAAGAAACCGGCTTCAAGGGACAAGAGAATAAAAATAATAAAGTGTCATTTCCACTGTCCATCGCTAACTTCCCCTCCTTCTTTCCGGAATAAGTTTCCCGGATACCTTTGAGAAAAAAGCCTTTTTTTCCTCTCCACCTGAAGGAAAAATAAAACGCTCGTGTGCGTATGAATGTATAAATGATCATCTCTCAAAAGTCGTCATCCTTTTGCCTGAGGAGCTAATTTACTGCCCCCATCCACTCCGCTACGGAATAGAGGTCCGAGGGGTTTATTATTCTTGTTCCAAAGGAGAAGAAAGGATTTTTTTACGGACCTCTTCTCCCATCGCCAACAAGTTGCATAACTCCGAACTTTTTATGGCAATAACCGATCTAGAAAGATGGGACGACCGGTGACGATGACAAGTGAAGCACGAAAATCATCGGGAGAAATTCGTGATGTTTCCGGGGAAAAAGATGTTTGAAGGTTTTCACCAAAAGAAACCTACTTTGAGCGTAAGTGAAAGAAGCCTCTGGTTTGCCCTCGGAGGAATTCCACCGATTGACGATTATTGATTCGATATCGAAATTCATCACCTGAGTAAAAAATGAACGAATGAATGATTCGTATCGAAATTTAGAGAGAAAAAATTCATGCCCATAAAAGTTTTATGAATTCTTATAAATAAATATTTCAATTCTGAAGATGACCTGTATGAAGGACGGATCATTGCAGTTTGTTCATCTACTGCCTTTAAATTAGGGCAAACCCTGAAGGTCTTCGTACTTTCATTATCACGCATTAAATAAAATTTGATTGGCATTGAACTATATTGAAAATGTATTAATACTGATTGAATAATACTACATAGTCGATCTTTGTTAGCAATGCTACTAAGCTAGTAGCAGTCTCTAGAGGAAATGAGATAAACAATAAGGTCTACATAGCCATACTCTTTACGGAGTACAATTTTCAGGAACATAAATATATTTATTTTCTCGACCTATCAGTTCCTGCCTTCCATTCCTAATATGCTTCGTTATGAATGTTACGTATGCATTCTTTTTAATCGAATATTCATACTGCTAGTTTTCATCGATCTTTTTCTTCCAATCTTTATCAGTTGATTAATGTAGACTGCTTTTATGGATCCGTTTTAAGCCTTATTGCATATTTTTTACAGATTTTAGTAAATTATTTTTAATGTATTACTTTAATATTTTTCGTATTCCTCAATTTAACCATTATACTTATTGTTTTACATGCAATGTTACACGAGGGTCGTTTGAAACTTAACTAAGCTTCTTCATATAATCATGTATAAATTGCATGGATATACAAAATACGTACGTACGTATATTTACGCATATAAATGGTAATAAAAATTAATTAAGGCAGTCGTTGACAACGAGAAGAAATTCCAAGCGCATTACCGTATTATAAAATTGACTTTAATACAGATTTTTAAATTGGATCCGTAGAATTTCAAAAGATAAATTTTACTTTGAGCACCGATCTTATAAACTAGCCTGGACATTCAGAAAAAAAAACTTAAAAAATCCATTCAACCGCATCGAAAAAATACGAATGACAACTTCCGTAATTTACGCACGTACCCACATTATTCCATAACATCTCCGAAAAGTATCATCTTCTGGTTCCAACCATTTGGAAACAATTCCACTTAATGTACTGCGGCCGGTTCCTCTACCCTTTTTACGTCTTCTGAAGGGTCGAGGGAACCGTCGCCTTGGGCTGTGTGCTCGGGACCCATACAGCACACCGAAACAGCTTCCCTTCCGCTAAAAGAATCGCCCCCACGCTTACAACAATTTCCCCGAAGCTAAACGCGCCACAAGTAGCTAATCGGACCTTTCTCCTGTTCCAACCCTTAACCCGAGGCGTAAAAAAAATCCCATATATTATTACGAGAAAAGGGTATCTACTCTTTCTCGAGTCCGCTTATGGGCATTAGGTAATTGAGTGGAAAGCCCCAAATATCTTTCCGAAACTTAACGTTTTTATCGACGTGTTATTGGAGGGAGAGCTATTCGTCCCGAATTACTTTCCTCTTTTTTTGGGCATAAAACCCACAGCGGGTAACTTGGCGTTCAGGGAAGTTACTACATCCAATTTTCATGGGGTTATTGGAATATTCTGAACGCTTTTTAACTTTTTCGATTACAGCGATTGGTCGACTTTTAGAAGTGTGATGAATATTGGAGAGTGGGTCAAACGCTTATTTTAATCTATAGCGTAATTTTGATCGAATATATTGTTAAATCTCTCAATCAAATTTGTGTTATTAAAAAAAAGAATATAAAGAATTTTAAATTACAAATGAGAGTACTGTGATTTTCACTGCAGATGCATGTTATTAGATCTGTAAAGACTTGTTTTAGACCATAATTTTTTCTAGCGATATTTGTTCAGTTTATAAAATCAATAAAATTGTATAGGTTATTAATATTAGGATTTAATGGTATGGTTGCTTTTGATTTATTTTGTGAAAGCAATCTTCTCTTATATTTCTATTTCCTTTATTCTACTACAGAAAAAAGGATGAAATATCCGGTCGAAATGCATGGTTTGAAAATCTTGAAAGTAAAAATTTTCCTATAAATCAAATGTCTATGTATCGTGCTGAAATTCTGTCGTGTTCATTGATAAAAAAATTCACTGAATAATAAGAGAAGTTCGTATCTCAGACAATGTACTTAGATATTCTAAGATATCTTTTATATATTTGGAATATGATAGCCTACACAAATCCGCGATTTATTTTTAGTTTAGTTTCTTGCTTCAAACCTTTGTAATCGTGTAATTATTTACAAGAACGAGTCGCTAGGTTTCCTCATAGGTTTACATGTAATATATATATACACATATAATACACATAATTTGTTGCTTACGGTTTCCGCCATCGAGCTTGCAGACCCATTTGGGCTCTCACTTTGAACTGAGATCGTTCTGTACGTGAGTAAGCACGCTCGCCTTTTCGTGGCTGCTCCAAAAGGTGTTCCGATGGTCTTGCTATCAGAACTACTGTCGAACGATTTATTTCCTCGTGTGACCCACGAGAGAAATCGGCGTGAAAGGATGGAAGGTTAAGGAAGAGGGAGTTTGGTGGGAGGATGTTGAAAAATTGCGGGGCATCGTGGGTGGAAATGAATATGGTGGATAGGCGAGGTGCAGATTGGAGGGGTCAAGCGATACGAGGCTGATATTAGACATGATGGAGTGGAAGAAGGGGTCAAAGTATGAAGGGGGTATTTATTTCGAATACCTCTCCCCGTATGGGTGCAGACCCCCGCTGCCATGGCAGTCACCTTGTGAGCTTCCAATAATTACGCTCCCTTCTGCAAGTCCATCCACGTTCTGCAAACGCTACCCACTCCCGATAGACGTTCAACATCGAGAGGGTTCGGGAATCGATCTATCGAAAATATAAATCGGTAAATTCGGTATCCGGAATACGGAAACCGTTACAAATCTACGTTCCAATTTTGAATGCAACATTCCTTTGATTTTTTATTTTTTAGTTGACTTTTGTCGTCACCTGCTGAGGAAAGGTTAGAGGTTTTCATTATTACGTTCGTTATATTACGTAGCCATAAAATATATTATTCCGAGCAGTATCTTCAGCTTATCATAATATTAGACCCTTAAGCTTGTTCGCATATAATATTTGATTCGTTGAGTGCATGATTGAGTACAAATATAATCTAATTTATCCACGACGTGGAAAACTTGCAACACACTATGGTAAGCGAACTTTCAGCTTTAATTTGATTCTTAGTTTCAATAATTCCTCCCTTATGTTGAAACTGTAAACCGATATTTCTGGCACCCGAATCACTAAATAATTCAACAAAAGGATGCCTGGATCTGACTTCCATTTGGACAGTTCTAGGCAGAGTAGATTGGTTTGATACCTTCTGCTCATGTTCTATGGGCATGCTTGATTTGAGTATATTGTCTTCCTTCCGAATGTATCGACATAAATACCCTGCAAGCCGCCCTTCCGCATATTACAGCGGTATAATACACTGTAATCTTTACTTAGTAAACTCTTTGGCCACGGAGGATGCTTAAAACTCCAAAATTCCACTTCAATTGCTCCAAAAAACTTTCCGGAAAATAGATCGATGCCGAATCTCCTACGGAATGCATCCGAATCACATTTTAAGCGATCTTTTACGGGAGTGGATTTCAGAGCGGGAAGAAATGATGGGCGTATCCTAGCGATGAAAAAAAGGCGAAAGGAAGGAGAGAAGCGAATTGTGTAAGAATGGTGATGTTGGGACTGAATTATGCCTCGCGAGATGCAAAGTATGGGATGAGTGTGGGGTGGGATGACAAATGAGGAGGTCGTGAGAGGTGCACGCTAACGCCTCCAAGAGATGGCTGCCGAAGCGTCCGTTACCATGGGAACGGAGGGGGCTGCCACCTTGCGGAAGATGCCCGAATATTCTTAAATATTCGGGCATCCCTTCAGACCTTTTTTTCGGAAGGTGTTCGCTCGTATTTTGACTATCTAAGATGCCGTCCTGGATTCTTTTGCTTATGAATCCGACACGATATATAATCAAATATATATAATCATAACATATATAAAAATAAATATATAATCAAAGTAGCGGCAGAAATGGGTGGATGGTATCAAAAAGTATACGTTCTTTTTAGATTTTTAATTAATACAATCTGTACCCTACCGTATTAGAAACTTCCAATTTTTAAGAAGTTATTAATTCCGTTTTATTTTAATAACGTTATTTGTTTCTGTTTATTTGCAATCAACCTCCGTGGCATTAAATTTAATTTGTAATTTTGTTGGTCAGAAGTCTGATTTCGGTCTAAAAGTTCTATTACAGACAGGTCCTCTAAGGATTCTTTTAGAAATGTATTTCGCTGTACTTCAAAATTATAAAGTTTTTCACTTTATAAAGAAACCTTCCAAATTAAACTCCGAAAAAGTTTTCCCATAACTGAGTAATGCGGGCTTTGGCAGATTCTATACCTTTTCGATAACAAGAAGCAATGGAATTGATAGCACTAAATAGAGACATTCCAAGTCCAATCATGGTTTAAACAAATCCTCAAAACAATGGTCATATAAGCACGGCGGTCCACGAACAATCGGCCAATCTAAAGGTTCACAATGGAAGCTGTAATGATGCTGTCTGAATCGGTGGTAGACTAAGATGGCAAGTTTGGGGTTTGTAAAACGTAATTGCTTCCACGTGCCCTCTTTTACGGGAAACCAACCCATTAGTGCTTCATAAGAGATATAATGAGCAAAACAGGCCATCTCGAAACTTTATGAAGAGCCTCATTCAAGAGTATAATCCTAATATTAGTCAAACAAGGACCCTGATTCGCTTTACTCGAATTATAATTTGATATTTGAGTTTGTATTCCAGAAATCACCATTTATTCAGACATTGATAATAGCGAACAATTAGCATAATCTCAGAAGATTGTTATCAATTCCCTTAATTTAGCCTCCGACAAGTTCCCATGGTTTATCAAGAATGTCTACAAGGTTATTCCAACTAGGAATGCTTTATATATACTCTATTTCAATTAATTTTATTTTTATCAAGGCATATTGAAGCAGGAAATATAAAATACGAAAGGAAAGAGCAACTACCCTCCTAGTACCGAATGTCTCTTGTTGCGCGTATCTCTTATCGAATTAAATCATTGAAACTGTTGAGTGGGTTGGGTGAGCCAAGAGACCAAGTGAGAGGTAAGAGATGAGATCTCTCCGATAGGAAAGATTATATCGCTTTTGGAAAGGATAATAGACGATCTATGAGATCAAGTTGTACAATGAAGTCGTTTCATTATTGACAGGTAGGAAAATCGATGCCCAGATGGTTAAACTATTGCACGAAGTAGAGGAACTGAAACGAAATAAATTTTTAAAGGGAGTGTAGTATATATCAATCAAAGATTCGATAAAATCATTAACGTAAAAGGGGCTCGATTCCAGATGCACATTTCTCTGATTCAGCGTTAATGATTATAAAAGAAAGCGCTTGGTTTTGTTTCAGTTGCTTCAACATTTTCTCTTTTCTACAAAAAGTTACTTGGGTTTTTCGTTCTTTTCTAAAAATATCCCTCCCAACTTTTATTTAGTACCATTGCTGTATTTTAGCTAACAATGACGCTGAAATTTCTGAAATATAAATAAAAATCAGTCTTCACGAGATTTGCAATAGACACACTTGCAAGCGGATGCGGTATATAATTCTAGGCAGAAAGTTGGCAATTATTCGTAAGGAAATATGTGGAGATATTAAGGATTTTAATGATAAAATAAAGCCTAAGATAATCAAAAGCGATATCTTTACATATAAATGAAAGCGTAACAAATAGAATGCGAATTAAGTGTCTGATGGGAACGAAAAGTTTAATTGCCCATTGAATTTTCCAATTAAATCGCCTATAAATGTATCTAATTACGAAAAATATCTGATTTCTTAGTTACGATAGTAATTGTTAATTTTCTTCTTCGAAATTGGCCTCATTAGCACATAGAAGTCTCCATTGGTCGTTGAGACAGTATAATCGCGTGCTACCAAGTGTAACAATTGCTGCTCCATTAAATCCGAGAAAGTAGCCAACGATCTGTGGGCAACAGGCACACAAATTCTTCTCGTGAACAATCTTGGAAGATTTTAATCTCGTCTTCTCTTCTTGCATCTTGTAAAGTGTAAATATTCTTTCGAATATCTTAATTTATGTAGTTTAAACTCGTTTTTAGAGACGAAAAAATGTTCGTGAACAAGGAAAGTAGAAGACTACTGAAATAAAATTAATAATTTAAAAAACTTCAGTCAAGATACAATTTCTTAAAACTATTTTTGGTTTATTCTTTAATAATAATAGAATCAGTCATTTAGTATGAAACAGAAGCACTAAAACGTTTTGAAACTATCATTCTTCTCATAAAAGTGTAAATAGAAAAAAGGAGGTTACAGGAATACAATGGTGCCAATTCTTAGCCCTTGGAAGACCACAAATGAAAGGTGTATAAAAAAATTTGATAAAATTGTATTTTAACTTAATTCGTTGCCACGGTTACGTTTTGCTTAATTAAAACAATTAACGCTCCCTATGGAAACACATCGTATTAAAAGATGGCTTACCCAAACAAACGCTTAACTGAATACGAAAAAAAAAAGACGTATGAAGCTGGCTCCAAATCAGAAACTTCATCTGATAAAACAGATACATTTCCCGGAACATCACGAGTAGCATCGCACCCATGAAATCAGTTTCTAAAACGAAACCACCCGGTCAGTGAGAGAGATCATAAATCTCCCGAACTCTTCCTAGTCTTCATTTGTTTTTGATTCGTGATCCGCCATATCAGTCGTGGTTTTCATTTTGGAAATCCTCCCTCCGTGAAATGTCGGCAGAAATTAAATGACCCTCGTCCCTGGCGCAATTACAATCCGCGTTAGAGTAAATGGACCAAAATATCAACCGCGATAATGACGCGACTTCCGCTCGTCGGCCTTCAACTTTTTTTTTAATGGCCGCCGTCGCATGCCCGAATTATATTTTAAGGGGAGGCGGTTTGGCGGTCAATGTAGCGTAAAACAAAGGCAATTGCGTTTGTATGAGTCTTTGTTACAGCGCCACTGTTTAATGAGGAGAGAAAAATTGCCTGGGTGGTTATTTCTTGGCTGCTTAAATGAAGGAGCGGTCGTAATTTACATGAAACCCGCTTTTAAAACTTGAACGGGGGTATGAAATATGGGTATTTGCGAATATTCTGCCGCGGGGAGTTTGTATTTTTTGGCAGACAAATAAAAGGAAAATTTTTCGATTCGTTGCGATGAATTCATAAAGACCTTGTTTTTAGTTTGGAAATATCTTTATTAGAATATCGTCCGATTTATTTAAATTTTTGTCTTGAAAAATTATAATGAGTAAATATGAAGTTCTATTACAATAATACGAATCATGTTACCAAAATATTTTCATCAAAAGCTGTAGTTTTAATATATAGCAGTCCATCTCTATGTATAAAGGTATAAAATATACTCGAATTACAAAATATGTCGGTGCGTCTGACCTCGTTAATGGAATTTCTACAAAATTCTAGCAGTAGTAACATTTAAATTGTCTGAAAATAGATCGTAATGGCATCCATCAAGGGCTCGTTCTTGGACCACTTTTATCAAAATTAAATACGCAGCTACGGTAACGAACATTAGGAACCTTGGAAACCAATAAACATTGTTTTACCATGTACTTTGTAATATTTATTGACTACGGAAGACATTATCCCAACGGAATGAAAACCATCTGTATTTTAAGAGAGCGAATTCATTCCCCTTCTCTTTTCCCTCCCACATCATACCTCAGCCAGTGATCACGCATCGGAATGAGGGACGCACGCAAGCGCTATCAAGGTGGCCTCTCCTCGGAGGGCCTATAGCACGGCTTTGGCCACCCACCAGAAGCCAATCTACGTCAGCGACGATATATATTTCACGGACTCGAACCTTCCTTTGTTTCGCCTAATTCGAAAACTCTTTTACGCCGACGCCCTCCCGAAAACGTATAACATCAAGGTTATATAAGAGATCCCACCCACCACTCGCGAAGGGGGGTTTGTGTATTGTCCATCAAGCCTTATTGCATTTTTATCTCGGACTTCAAAGCAAAACTAACGAATTTTCTGGATGGGGATTTTAATAAAGCTTCTCGGAAAAGGAAGATATTCGCGAGACAATGAAACTGGAGTTGAAGTGGGGCGAATTTTAATAAGTTCTCTTGAGAGGAGTTCATTAGCGTCATTGGAGAGTCCTTTTTTATGAAAAGCGTTCAAGTGAGGCGAGTGAAAATCCTCGACTGGAAAAGCACCTCCGTGTGCGGTGGAGCGTTTTAAAATTAACTTATCGCTGAGATTGAATAGAGTGTTTGTGACTCAAAAAGTAACCTGTTGTTGTGAAGTGATGTGCAATATAATACTCGTTGAGTAGTACTGATCTTAGATCATGAAATTTCTCCCTATGCTATACCGTTAGATAAATCCTCTTAACATAAAGAGTAAAAGCTTGTTACCAGGGGAATCCTTATCATTTTACATCCTAAATTAATCTTATATACATGTAATAGTAAATAGAATTCTGAATCGGTGGAAATTACACAGCCGATAGAATAATAATCGAATAAAATATTGGAGCAGTTTTTTTCCCTTTTTGTTGCTTGCTGGTATTACTACTACTTGATTTTGATAATACTTATTTCTCATAGGGGCAAATGATTAGCATTAAAATAATTTTTAAATGAATTATATCGAGCTTCTAAATTTATACGGCTAAATACGGGCAATACACCCTTTGGTACGAATAATGCTTCGTTATATATCCATCACATGGATAATTAATCATAAAATTAAAAGATAAAGAATAACAAATAATTGTGAATATCATTTAGCTTTACATTAGAGAGAAACATTTATTATTGAATCGATTAAAAAAAACGTATTTTAACAATAAGAATAAAAAAACTAATTGATAAGGATTCTAAATCAATACCATCTGACCGAAGGGTTGAATAATACATGTATTTTAGAAAAAGATGGAATTTATTCATGTTTTTTTACTATCATAGGAAATACTATACCAGGAAACTGTAACTCATGTTTATATCTCTTGAAAAAAGGAAAAGCATTCTACTTATATCCTTAAATATTGAAACTTTATGGAGCATTCACAGTTATCCTGGTACATCTAACTCGATATCCTAACGGTATAACATCGGTATGAAAGCCTTAATCGAGGCGTGTTTAGTAGAAGCGATGATACTGTTCGCCATGTCTGCCCATGTCACCCAATTGATTCACGGAGGGCTTGAATGATTGGTCGCTTGAAACTCAACGGGTCGATGTGGAGCAGAAACGCACCCGACGCTTACATCTCTCCTCGGAAAGATGAGAGCTACGCTATAGTCATAGCGTATATATATATAGTTATAGCGTATATATATAGTTATAGCGTATATATATAGATATAGCGTATATATATAGTTATAGCGTATATATATAGTTATAGCGTATATATATAGTTATAGCGTAGGGATACGCAGGAATGGAACTGTTGAAAATTATAGAGTTTATGATGGACTTATGATAGAGCGATGTATATAGATTTATACAAACATTTTTATAAATATTTACTGCTTAAATCATAAAATCCATCCCATTGCACAGAATTGAGATGATTCTGAATGAAATGGGTAATTTACGAAAGGGAATTATGTTGTACTATCAATATTGAACTCCTTCTGTTTCAATCTTAGTCTTAATTTAGTGCATGAATATAAATAACCATCAACTTACAATACTATAAGTGGTTAGGTATCTATAGAAAATTCGTCTCCAATCTATCAATGTACTTTTTACGGTATGAAAATAAATAGAGTTAACTATAATTCACATCGTAAACAACATTATATACGTTCTGTTTGTTTTGCTTCGATATTCAGTAATTAATGGCATACAACCTTGTATATAAGCATCGCTGAATGATTGAGGACTATTTATTTCGAATCATCAAATGAAACCGTTCGTTAGTTTGAATTATCCTAAAAATAACGCCAATAAAATTATAAATACTGGAAGTTAGAGAGGAAAGACGGAGTTTTGAAGGGATAGCAGAGGTTTCAGTTACGATTCCTTAATCAAAAAATCGTAATGGGAACAGAAGAAATAATAATGCTCTTTAGTGGTACATAGCATTTCGTAACACGCCCACATGTTCGCGTAATATTTTGTTGCGTCGCGTGAAGGGGAAAGTGTGCAGAAGAGGGGAGGACGATTACAGAAAAAAAGGAGAAGGAAGTATGGAGAGACTGGATCCCTAGTACGAGTCGTAATTCACATCTCCCCCAACAACTCCTGTTCTTCACAACTACCGCCAACCACCGCGGCTCAACGGGGAGCAGCACTGAAGTGGATTACTAAGATGGCGCTGAAAAGAGGCGGGAAGGAAGTTCGGAGTGGATGGAGTGGAGAAGAGGATGTAAATCATCCGGCGGTGGAAGTAGTTTATACGTCTGCCCAATTCTGAAAATTTGAGAAATTCGTCTCGTCGTACCGAAACGATCCTTATAACAATTGACTCGGTGTCTTTGTGGATACCTTGCGAGTCACTTTTCGATGTGTTGTAAAGGATGCAAGTACCATTACTCTGTTTCCCAAAATGATTACTCACTCGTATTTTTCGAGGGTGAAATGAATTTTCAAATCTGTTAGCTTTGGCATTTATTTTCCTTATTTTATTCCCTGTATCCGATCAACCTATGTAGCAGGCAGGTCATTATGTGTACTACGTCTTCCTTGAAGATTCCTACTCTGAATTTATTTGGTATATCTAATGTACGCTTTGATCTTTTATGTTCAAAATGTTCCCATCTCTCATCCTTAAGCTTTTAGTTACGCTTATTGATTAATCGTAGCAATCCTTTAAGAAACGCATCACTTTACGTTGCACCTTTTCTAATTCACTTGTATTACTTCGGCAGGGTACTATAGACTAAATACATATTCAAGTTGACTCCTGACTAGCGTAAAGAAAGAAGGTTCGTTTAGTTCTTCCCATATTTAAGGATATCCCACCCCCGATATAGTGATAAATGAAACATTGAACTCTTATAGTACTAGATACGTAAAATATATGACAATATTTAACATATGTGCTGATTTTCATTATGCAGGTTCTAAGATCTTTAATAACTGTTTTAGTTAATTTTTCAAATAAAATTACAATGATAAAATGTCTGGATTCGGCAAAATGAGAGAACTAATAAGCCCAATCTTCCATTTAATTATCCAAGAGTGAACAGTGATTCATAATAAGTTATCCAAAAAAGGTTAATTGTATATTTTACTAAGGAACATTAAATTATAAATATCCTTTAAGCTTTGGATTTTCCCTTTTAACTGTCAATATTACAGTCCAAAGAAGGGAAACAACTTCCCCTCCTCTTGCATAATAGAACCTTATTCTCCTCTACGAGATTTACTTGCTAATGGGATCACAACTGGCCTTCTAATTGAATAATTCAGAGGGGCATCTTATTGAAGTTTCCGCGTGAATAGCGATTGTTTACTTTTGAATCGATTAACAAAGAGTTTTGCAGTAATATTCACAACTCGTGTCTTCTTTGTAGAAAACCGAAAATTAAGAATATTTGGAGCTAAAGTACGATTTACAGATAAGTTTAGGAAAGGCAGGTTTGCGGAAGAAGTGATCGATATTTTGAGACCACCTTGTCACCTGGGCCGACCTAATAATGCGCGTAAAATAAGGGAAATGGATTGGAAGGAAATCCATCAATATATTTTTATATTACCATAGGGAATGATACCGAAATGTACATCTTTTGGCTGCGAGATTTCGTGGACATTTAAATTGTGTCTAACACTAAAGAAAGTGCGTAAAATTTAGAAAAATTAACAAATAGAATATCGTCGTAAATAGGTGAAACAATTCCATGGAATCGATTAAAATGTTTATTTTTTCAGTATATCAATTTGGAGAAATAGAATTTTTCATCCTGAGGTCAAATAAAAAGCCAATTCTCCTCCAAGCCAAATGCATCCTCTACACACCATCACCTTTAAATATTGAACACAAAGATGGGGAATAATATTACGAATGAATGTAAGTTTTAAGGGCTTTCAAATTATGGTTGCCAAATTCTCTTTCGAGATGTGAAATGTTTCAAAACAGCATAAAGCGGGTATGAATATCTGTTTAAATAAAATTATATAAGAAAAAATGGATCAAATACTAAAAAGTAAATTTTTTGATCAAGAACACCCAATACTCTTCAATTCTGTTTCAAATATTTATCATAGTAAGTGAGGAAGGAGAAATATATCGATTTGGTATCCCAAATATTTTCTTAGAGTAATACTTTCATTGCTGTATCCTGAAGCATCATCCCAATAGCAGTTGACTGTTATCCTCATTTCATTTTTATGGTTATTCCTTGCAAAGAGTATAGAATTAGATTTTGCCCTCAGTAATTCAAAAACTCTTTTTAAAGTTGCTTCCTGATTAATCTTATCGAATAGCTTCTTCAAGGTGGTAGCTGGAAAGTGAACTCGATTTTAAACCATTTCTTTATCTCGCCAAGTTACTTAGAGCGACCGAAAAAATACTTTCGTGTCAGATTCGAGACAAGAAAACTCGACATTTATCTTCTGTTTCGCGGAAGGGAGAAATAATTGATGAAATTTCCGATGTTTCGTTAAAGACTACTATCTATGGTTGCTATGATTAAAAGATGGATTAATTGCCATGACGTAAACATATTATATTTATAAATAAAGCTATCAAACACATTTGATCGTGAATTTCCCCTTCCTGTTCGTAAAAGGGAAAGGGTTTTTTGATTGGAGGGGGAGCACCTCGGCAAAATGGCCTCCGCCACGTATCAAGCCTGCGAATCAAGGGGAAATCCTGTGGACTTGGCAACGCTGCGGGTGGCCTGAATCACAGGGGCATAAGGAGCTACTAGATTATGGGAGACTGGAAGGTAATTCAAAGATTATGAACATCGGTGAAGAAAGGAAATACAATCAGTCTCAATTAGAGATATAATTTTAAGGGTCAATGACCCTTGAGGAATTTAATTCTCTTTAAATAACGCTGTTAAAGGGGAAGTCCAGTAGCGTCCAAATGAAACCGACGGATCGAATGGTATTTTTTGCACTATAAGATGCACATAAAATCCTTACTCTGTTAAATAAATCTACGATACCTCTTATACTCCGGTACGCCTTATGTTCCTTATAATCCGGTGCCTTATCAAAAAAATACTGTTATTACAAATTAAGGAGTCTAAATTCGTGAGCAGATTCATACCTAATTTTCGTCAACATTGTTTGCAATTTTAGATACGTATTTAACATATTTATCGTTTTGTTTGTTTGAAACGTTTGTAAGATATCAACGAAGAAGAAATGGTAAAGCATTAATTTCGATTTCTTTTCAAGTTAGTTTCTCAGTCGAGTTACAGAATAAAATTTCGTTAATTCATAAAAATTTTCCAAGATGGTAGTCAATTTCTTTGGAAATTTATAAAGTTGTTTTTATTACTATGGCATTCAACGAAGTCACGCCTTCTCACATTGATTTCATCGTTAATTCATCATTCATTCATCCATATCCGCCCAAGATAGATACTTTTTTATATCAACTTTTATTGTATAGGATAGTATCCATTCCCAAAACCTAAATTAAATTCATTGTGGTGATTGTACCTTATAATATCAATATAGTTCCGTATAAGTAATGATTTTATCTGGCGGTGTAGAATTTCAATGAATATAGATTATAATTCCCCACCTCTTTCATAAGACTATCCAAATGATAATAACATTTATCAACTAACGACATTCGGTTGAACTGATTTTTAATATCATAACTTCATTAATCCCCATGGTTATAGTCATAGCTTGAATAAATCGTTGAATATTTTGTAAGGTGATAGCAAGATAGAAACAGGTATTGTCAGTATTAAGTGAGACTACAGAGATTTAAATGCTTACGTAAACTCGTAATCAATTGATGGTAATACCAAAATAGTATGGCTGTAAATAGCATCTTCCACGACATTATATCATATTATTGTATTAATCATTCATTTATAATCCACGTAATAATTATCAACGAATATTATCACGTTTTGAATCGCTCTTGATTTATGTCGGCGTAGTTAAATTTACGAGAAAGAATACGAACCAAAAATCACAAAAATGTGCCGCACGTAATCTCATTTATCTATCGTAAACTCGCATTCCTTTTTATGCATAAACCACCCTCGAAAGACGGCTAGCCGCAAATAAAAAGGAGGGAAAACTAATCAACCCGAAAACGACCCTTGATTCGGGAGATAAAACAAAAAGAGGTGGTAAACAATGGTTTCTCGGGAGACCGTAGATGCGATAAGAGATACCCACTTTTTTAAACTCGAGTGACACGTGTTTAGCTATAAGTGCGCCTGTTCTCCAGGCATTCGGATCGTCTCGGGCGCTGTGCGGTGCGTTTGTAGTTACAGGAATCCCCCTTTACCCTTATGACAACTCCTAGGGTATGCGGCACATTCCGAGGGTCCCTTGGCGGTAGGGACACAGAGATCCATATCTGGATTTCATTGCTTTACGTGCGGATGAGCAATGACCGTCCGGAGATTGGGAAGTTGAGGTAACAGGAAAATTTGGAGTTGAAGGAAACAAGATGGGATGAAATTTTTTTAAAAGGAAAAGTAATACGTTTACTCGGCCAAAACGTTCTAGAATATAAATTAATTACATGACATTTCAGGGACATTGTTATTTCTTAATTTTGAGTAATGACTGCCCTTATATAACCTGAATTTCTCTAGTTCATCTGGAATTTTTCCCTCAGAGTAGGTTTTTCGTTAGCGACTTTAGGATGTTATATTTTTGTCCCATATCCTCACTCAAAAGAGATATTCAACCAATTTATTTATGTATTTATCATACGATGTTATCTCTGTATCTCGTGTATCATATTTTTAACGAGAGTTTTAGCGATTGATTTATCCAATGTGTTCCGAAACCCATAGAGAGTATACGTGAAAACAACTTAATCATCGTGCAGACAAGATTGATTCTCACCCTCATATCTAATGATTACTTTCTTTTAAAAAATTCCTTTTGTTCAGTCAAGTTGAGTCTAAGTTTATGAATTGTTTCGCAATAATAGAGGCTTGGTATTTGATTTCATATTAAACTTGATAATTGCAGAGGAACAATATCTTTGCACTAGTGAATGGGAAGGGTTATTTATTTTTATTTATTTATTTATTTACCTATAACGAACGCCTTAATTACACTTTCTGATGTGGTGGCAGCGCTTTGGAAGAACAAAACGAAATTATAATGAGATCGCGTATCGTTTACTAAGGGATAATCTTTCCAAAACATTCCCTGGGCAAAAAGATAATGCTTAAAAATTTCTCCAATGCCAGTTATCGAATTCGGGCCTTCTGGAAGACAGCCATATATCCAAGTCGCATTTGAGTTGAGATAAATGCATTAAATTCGTTTATTTCATTCATTTTAACAAAGTCCCTATCAAAGTCTGACTCTATTACAAAATTCTCTTTGTATTTTTAGCTCCATTAGTTTTAAATACGATTATTCATAGAACTCGAGTTGTACTTCTATCTCTTTCTACGAATTCTCTCTCATTTACTTCTGTGAATACAAAGCTGTATTTTTCATACAAACATACATTCGTACAAACACTATAAATAGTATCAACAACTCGATTGCGGCCAAAGGAATGGACGGTAAGGGATATTTAAGAGGACAACAGTTTCCAATGGGCAATCTTCCCCTCTTGAAGAGAGGATAATGGTTCTCGTTCTTCAGGATGGCACAGTGCGAAAGTTGGCAGCTGCCCAGTATTGTGGTCAGCCATCCGCAAAACACCGAAGATGCTGAGGGAAGAATTGGAGTGGTCAGTGTAAAAAGGTTTTAAATATTCTATACCCTGGCATTAGAGTACTCCCTCTTTCTTTACCTTTCTGTAACACTCAAAACTCTCTTTTATGATTACCGTTTGAGTTCGTTTTTTATCGCGGGTCAACCGATTTGTAAGCGCGAAGAATTAAAAGGAACAGCGATGTTAAGTCGTTAAATTTATAATGAAAAAAATTTCAACGAAAATATCTAAGTTCTCGTGTCCAATTGCTCTAATTTTTCTTAGAAGTTTTTTGGGTATAATATCACGTAATTTTGATCACGGAAACTTTTAACTAAATAGATCTTTCGAGATTCATTCTTATGTTCTGTTATATGAGTTTTATTTAAATGGAGTATTTGGATTTTTTAAGTAAAACTCAACTCAATTGTTATTAAACCAATATTTTGACTATCTTGACCGCTCGGTGATTGGTTTGGGATTTCTGGTGGTTAAAATATGTAACTTTTATGAAAATTATTACGTTAAATTCTCCAAATTATTGTATGATATTAAAATGTAATATATTAAGTGAAATAGTACATGAGTTCTCTTACTCAATCCATTCGTTGTAAGGAGATATTGTATTCTTAAGCATTTACAGATATATCGTGTGGTTCCAATCGCAATAAGCACTTGATTTTAGTATCCCTGGAAACAGAACCTCGCATACGTCCATCGGAACGCAGCAGCCCTAAAAAGCGTGCTCTGTAGAGGCGTGTAAAGGAGCGCATGCGCGTGTCTCAACGCCCCGTCGATCTCCTTTTGTCGAAAGCCACGCTGCGACACCTGTCTGAACGCATTTAAGAGAACTAACCCAGAAGGGGTTCTTGTTCAAGGACCTTATCTCACCGAAATGTTTAAGCACTCCACGTGAGCATGTGCCCGCTGTATTTCCAGATGAGGGAAACCCAAACATATCTCACGTAGACCGTCAAGTGACCGAGGGGTTGGTTGTATTGGTGAATGGATGGATACCTGATGGATAGATACTTCTTACATTATCTTAAATAAATACGATCTAAATCGTATTCAAGGTATGACTATGAACCCAAGGATGCGGATATTCTTCCGATCTGAACATATCGAAAGTATTACGTAGAGGATATTTAAAACTAGCGAACTTAGTATCGTAATTTCAAGAGAATTAATTTGAACTATCAGTTGCAATCTGAATCGAAGATGACTGTGAATCTCTTTTTCTTGATTAACTTCTGATTGCTTGTTACGACAAAGCGTTACAACTCTGATACCAATATATTCCAATCACAAGCCTTGAATGGTGTGTATTTACGTGTTTTGTTTTTCCTGATTCAGAATTAGCTTTTGGCCTAATTTTCTGTTTAGTTTTTATGATGATGGATAATCATTCGGATTTTTTTGTTTGAAACTGAGGGTACTTTTCTATTATTTCTTTTTTGTTTTTTTTTTTCATGGGTGTGATGGTCCAAAGTTTGCGGATGATTGAGTTGTCTATGGATGGAAAGTTACTTTTGAATTTTTCTAAAGTTTATTTTAGCTTTTTTTGCGATATTTGACAATCACTGAGCCGATGATTTGCTTTGGCTATTTTATTACGTCATGTTTAGTGCAGGACGGGATGACAAAATAACGAGTACGACTATATTTACGAATTCAATCTAATACCTATTTGATAAATCTACAAAAGGATTTAAAAGTATAAACAAAATCGAGTATAAAATTTTAAATAGAGTCATACGGATGAACTTAATTTGAAGGAGACGCGAATCAAAGATAGTTTGAAATGATTACGAGTAATAATACACGTAAATAATAGTTTTAATTAATTATTACGTTAAAATTTCAGTTCTTCTATAATTGATTTACAATGCTATCTTCTTTTTAAATTTTTTCTTCTTTATTAGTCACGAAGAGAATCTAATTGAACAAATATTTTTACATATTTAAATAGGAATTAACCAACACCCTCTGCAAAATTTGGGAAATTTCGCGCAAAACAATTTACAAGTAAGTGTGAAAAATGCACAGTGTTCCTATAAAAATGTGCGTTTTAGAACTCAGTTTATAGACAAATACAAATGGAGATACGAAAGAGAGAAAATTGAAGGAAAATAAAATTATTCCAAAAATCTCATTTAAAGAAATGAAAAATTACTGCCGAAAACGAGCTGGAAGCGATAAATATGAGTTCTCGAGGGCTGGGAAAATATGTTAGTTGAGATCCTAGGATAAGAAAATATCCTTTGACCCCTTAAAGTCTTTATGGAGCCGACAGGACCCTCCATACAGCTAGCAGTGGATTTTTTTGTCCTTCGCACACCTTTGAGTCAACTTATCTTGAAGACCATCTTTCGGGCAGGTAGACCACAAATCGTCCACACGGTCATGTAAAAGTCATCTTCGGAGGTTGCAGCTGAAACTATGAAGCCATAGACTCCCTCTAGATATGGAACTCATATGCCCTATCGATTAATAAAGCCGTTGTTCTAATATATTTCTGTATCAAATATGAGTATCATTTAACTAAGACAATAGAAGCGATGAAAAATTGTGATGGCCGAGACCCGAATTTAGATATTTCAATTCGGTTGCTCTAGATAATTGCTGTAACAGTTTTCCACTTCTGTTGCTCTTTTAATCTATTTATTGACCTTCATTTTTAAGGTCACGTATCTGAGACTATAAGATTGTGATAGACCTATAAGATGGTTGGACCTTGTGCCAATTTCATTAGTTCTATTTACGTGCTAAATGTCCGTTTCTTTTAGACCTTTTTACGTCCTTACCTCATTTCCTTGCATCTTCATACCTCAAACTTAAAATTAACAATGACGATGAACAAATGTATTAAAGTGGCCAATCGATTAAATAAACTTCCACAAAATTGATAGGGAATAAAAGCTGCTGCATATCTTAACCTTATTATAAAAAACTTCAGATAAACTTGAAAGATTTGGAGTCTGTCGCGAATTATATACATACAATATATCCTGTCTGGAATTCCACACGAGATCGAATCTCAGGGGACCACGCAATATTACGCTTCATGCAGGGTTTCCTTCTAAGACAAAGTAAAAAAATATTAACAGGTATATACGTAAATTACCTTTTATGATAATAAGGGTTTGCCCTGTGAGGAAAGCGATGTGCTTCAAACCAATCCCGATGTCCTACTACAATAGATAGCAATAGGCACCAGTAGATGTAAAGTCATTAGATATTCCAAAAACATCTGTGAAGCATATTAAAAATTTTTTTCAGATGTTAATTTTAGAATTAATCCATCACTAATTGCTAAACTCCAAGGACTATCATCTCTGAGTATTAGCTCTGAAATCCGAAATAACCATCTTGTAACAAAGGTCATTGTTTATATAGTTCCATCGACCCTCATAACTCCCATCCCGCGTTGTTAAGGAGTGAACAGTGACGCTGATCTATCGCTTCGCTTAAATCGATACTGAAAATACAATCCTTGCAAAACTTTTAGATCGTTACCAGTACGTGAGCAAATAAAAAAATTCAAGTTGCCTCAAATCAGGACAATTTGTATTCGTCATACATATCGATAGTCGAATTCGGAAACAGCGGTTGTCGTACTTTGGTGGACTGTTAACTGGCGGAGGTTTGTTTTGGTTTCATTGCATATCCCTTTGCCCTTTCAAAGGAGACAGTTTTCATATTTATGTTTCCTGTCATATTACATCAATCCTTCTAATGTGTCTGCATCATAGCCCAAACTTATCCCTCCGTCAATAGTTCTAATTCAGCACTTGGGTACACAAATCTCGATTGCTTAGTTCCACTTTATTTGCAATTTGAATCACATTTTCATGTTGATACCAATATTGCTCATAGGGTAAGCAAAATTATTTATCTTGAATAAATCGATCCATGTATGCCCATGAAAATCACGATTCCAGACCTTTTGATTCCAACCTGTCCTTGCATATTAGTTATCTTTTGTTTTCAGAGTAATTCACAGCTATGATTAGTGTGATTTATTGTTGAAGAAACACAAGTTGAGATATGAAGTGTCACACACTGCATTTGTGATCTAACAGTAATATTCCCTTCTGTTCATTTATACCCATTGAGCACTTACATTTTCATAATTGCTATAGTTATCATCAACCTCTTAGGTAACCATTATCTTCAAGGGCTTGTAATCGGTATAGTTTGTTATTATAATTATCATTGGATACCTATGTTTTGCCCTGATAATATCTCACATAAATTGAAATACGTGAGACTTACAGAAGATGTGTTGCAAAATCAACAACCATTCAAAATAATTGTATTATTGTTAACAAGTCTAAATATTAAATAATTTTTAATTTATTGTTGTTCTTTTTTCCATCATACCATGCTCAAACTCCTTTTAGGAATTAGATTTCAAGAAAGTGTTATCACCTCCTGATACCCATACCATGCTCAATGAATATTTATAATTCATATAATTATCAACACCAACATGGGTTACCATACTCATCACCTGCTTGATAGCCATGATTTTTTATAGTAACTATCATTTATCACCTCTACTAGGTCCTTATTGATAATTTCTCACATAAATTAAAACATATAATTTAAGATTTACCATATATGTTGTTGTAAATAAATCTAAATATTGAATAATTTTTAATTTATTGTTGTTACTTTTTCAATCCTACCATGATAAAACTCTTTTTGAGAATGCAATATTATTTCTTCCCTGTGCTACTTGTACAATCTTCCACACCTTCTATGCAAATTAAATCAATTCTTTTATATTCATTTTACATAAATATATTTCACAACTATTTTTTTTCTCTTCATGATATTTTTTAATGTCGTCAAACATACTTTCTTGTAACAACTTGCTTCTGATTGCGTTTAATTTCTATGAATGAAGTGTCTAAAATAAGGCTTATAGAATGATAAAATATGTTCAACATAATGTTTACATGATGATTCTTGTCTTCATCTTCTACTATTCCAATTTCACAATTATTTTATTTATCTATCTTTACCTTCTTTTTTCATAAATATGAACACCATTAATCATTTCTTCATGTATGAGCCAGAATTAGGTTTGAGGCTTTAGAACCAATATGACCAGCTTATTCAGACTGTTCCTATATTTGAAAAAATGATAATCATATGTTAGGTGACACATAATAGTCCCTTGAGGAAAGTATGTGTAGGAATTTTTACCATTCATCCTATTCTGCCTTATATATTATAAACCTTATTGCAAGATTATTTGTAAAGGAAAATATGGGCCATAGCAATCACGCCTTATGCTTCATTTTATTCCTTGCTTATTGGATATACTCTTTTTATATATAAAGTTTAAATTAAATTTAATAGTAGTAGTATAAAATCAGTAGTTATTCCCAAAATTCAGTTTGTGAATTTTATGACGGACATGATGTTCTTCAGTATAAAATACAATTATTCGGTACATTGTTGCATTGCCTAGGTAACTCTCGATATTCAATGCTTACCATCATTTATATTTATTACGTCGGTTATATACTTTATAAGAGCCATGGGTAATTATTGAAGTTTAAACTAAATGCAGAACTAAATATAATTTTTTAATGCTTCTTGAAAAATGCTATGAATATACTATCCTTGATATACTTATTTTATGTCTTCTCTTTATACCTAAATGAAAAACTAAGTAAATTTGCATATGTTAGCTCTGAATGGATCTTCAACCTTTGCTCCTACCGCATTTTTTTTCTACTCTGTTCCCACTGCCATCTGGATATATCTGTATAGCTGTTGAAATGAAAGTAATTAATTTATCAATTCCAAAGGTTACCTTTTTATAGAGGTTCATATGTTGTGTGTTGTTGAATTTTGTCTGATAGTTGTGCTGTATTGGAGATTGTGGGGTTAGAGCATTGTTTAGTGAGTATAGTAAGAGGTATTGGTTTGATTGATTTTTTTATTGATGTGAGGTGTGTTTTTAAGGGTAGAGTGGGTTATGGATATTATTTGTCATGATGTAGTCAACGGTGTTGGTGGTTGAGCTTTTACGTATCTTGGTAAATTGATCCTGGAAATAAACAGTTGTGCGGTGAACTATTATTTAGGCCATTATATAATTTTAGCTAGAGTGTTTGCATTTCAAATAGTGGAATATTTAGAGATGAAGTTTTTGTCCAACATACAATTTCCAGTTGAATGAATAATTTTATATCTATCATGTGGATAATCAACTTTAGATTTCCCATATTATGTTGATGGTCCAATGCATTTGGCCTGAGTTTTCTGTACTGGGGTCCGAGGGTGTTGCTGCCTGTAGGCTAGGGAGATTGGTAGCTAGGGTTTCAGTGCAGGTGATAGGTAACGCTAAACCACCAACACCCTATATGTAATGTTGGTATCAGTTTTGGATAGCTATTGCAGTAAAAGCTATTACATCTTTTGGTATATGAATTTGCATGCATCACAATCCTCCAAACGTTTCCTGAGGACATTAATATAATGATTGCTATCATCACATCATCAGCCCGAATGGCTAGCATGTCTGTTAGTCAAAGACTGTTAAAGCTTTATCTGCCTTTCTTGATGAGTGTTGTAATTAGTCATGACCTCTTAGCAGCCGCAGAGAAGTACGGTAACCTTCACTTTCCTGATGGGAATGGTTTAAATATTATGTTGCTGCCTCTTCCTATAACAATTAAATAAAACTAGTTGTTTGTTTTGCTATATTCTTAGTGGAGTGATTGTTACCTTCAATTCTTTAACCTGTTTTGAAATTTGCTTGGCGGTGTTAGTAGGTTATGTTTTTGAGGAAAAAATGAATTATTATCCTTGCTAATAGTAAAGATGTTTATATATAAGGGCCCTTACTTTTACATACAATTGTTTTCACCTGTAAATATAAATTCTTGACTGCTTGAAGGAGTTCATGGGTGGTAATATGTTTTTAAGGCAAGCATTTCTTTCAATGGTCAGCAAGGAGCATATTTAGATGTAGAATTGAAATCCTGAGATATAAAATGTAATTTGTATGATTATGATATCCTCAGGCTTTTTTATTTTCAAGATTTGCTATTGCTTTGGAGATTTCTGCAGGGGTAATGATTTTAGTGCTTTCATTAGGTGAATAATTATGTTGAATGGGTTTGTGGAATAGAGAGATCTCCAGAGTTCAATGATAAGGGATGACATAAATGCTCTGAGATGTTTTGTACCATTGTTGGTTATTTATCATTGGAGCTGAAAAAGTGGAGGGTTTGGAAAATGCTTCAGACAATTCCAAAGGCTTATATCTTCAAAGTCGATGTGGTCAAAGAGATTGTTCCATCCTTTGCTTCTATCGATCATAATTTATGGTCTTACTTGATTTTTTTATCGATTGTAAAATGATTGGTATAGTTGTTCTTTTTAGGTTAGATATTGGTGTCAGTGTTAAATCAGAGCTGTAGAAGCTCAAAAGTGTGTGGCAGTAGTTTGGTACAGTGAAGCTGTTGTGGTGAGGAGTCAGTTAAATGAGCTTCTGCTCAGTAGAAATTTTCAGTTATGAATTTAATTGGGTGGTCATGTGTGATATCTAAAAGAGACTTATATGCGGTTAATAATGTCTTTAAGTTAAGTTTTAAGTCGTTAAGTGAAGTATGAATATGATTTGTCATGATTAAATCAAGGGTGTCAATGGTTGAGTAGGTTATATACTTAATAAAATATAGGTGTATAACAATCATGCCTTATTCTGTATTATATTTTCATGATTGATATAGTTCTCACCGCCATCTTAGATGACTATCCGTTAAAGCTGCTTGATTTCAGGCATATATTTGATAGGAACTATAATTTTTATTCTCTAAGATGTCCTTGTTGATTACTTTATTCCATAAATTAGATTATGTTAGCCTTATAGTAGAATGCAAAACAGTCATTTGAAATAAGTGTATGTTTTTAGGTATAATATAATTCATTGCTGTTCCTTGTTTAATCCCAAGATAATGAAACTCTTGCAAGGAATAAAATATTACTTCTCTTGGATGCTACATCTTTCAAAGTTTTTTTTCAGACAAATATAATTATTCTTTCACATAAATTTTAATGAGTTTTTATGACTAATATTTTATTGATTTTCCCTGAATACAACTAATAAATTATAATATCAACCTTTACTTAATGATAAATGCTTTGAAACTATATAAAATATGAAGCTGAAATAATGTTGTAAATTTTTAAATAATATTGTCAACTATACCAATAATTCATTTATTTTCCTTATTTCATAAACTAATTTATTTTAATCTTTCATAGTTTTCTGTGTTGTAATACATTTATGAAATGTACACTGTCCTTTAAAAAAAATTAAGCTTGAGTCTTCTAATCCAATCCCTTTTTCATAAGATTATTTCCATTATTCCTCTGTTTGTGGGTATCATATCATATTTGTATATTACATAACAAATTACCTTGATGAAACTGTGGAATAGGATTTTAATAGATAGATATACGTGTATATATATGCTGCTTTTGTATGTTGAAAATACATAGGCATAGAATATTAGTAAGGAATATTATGGGTTATTATTGCTTCCTTATTTCTGTTTCTAAATGAAGATACAAATTTTAATGAAAATTATCAGTTACATTTAAAATATAAAATCAGCTTTCTTAATTGAAATTCAATCTTGTATTTTTATAAATGGCTTGGAATGACTCATTATAATATTCAAATATTATGTATACTGAATGAATACTCTTATACTTTCCACTGATAAATTTTATTTGCACAACCAGTTTTATTAGTAGGCTAACATCATCATATTTAGGAATCTCTTCCTGTTCAAAGATTTTTTGGTTAATTGTCAATACTTATGATTTATGTTTCGTAAGTGATTTTGTTATCTCTCTTCTCCAAGTTTGTCCCATGATTTATTTTGATCTCTTTCTCCATCTTTTTCATAAATCCTTTTTTTGTGTTATTTATCATCTTCCTCCTCGAAAGCACATTTCACTTTTACTTTGATTAATATTTATAGGCTTAGACATGAATTATTTGCAAATTAAATATTTTTAATTATTATATATCTCCCTATATGCCCATCAATGTATCTATAAATATGTGTTCCCTACAATTTTCTCACTTCCTTTAGGTTTAGTATAAGCTATATATTTGCAATTAATTACCCTCTTAATAAATCTTACTTTACTTTTTGGTTATATATTTTGGCAGAATAATTCTCTCGGTAGAATTTCTGTTGGTCAACTTTCTCCAAACATTGCTGGAGGACATCAAAATGTTTGGCAGCTGTCATCTCATCATCTGGGGGTGGTTAGGTTGTCTGCAAAAGAAGAGGCTTGATATTTCCTCATGATCTTTAGGCTGTCCTAGTCTTATTGGTTTTATGTTTCTTTGGGTTATTTTCCCACTTCTCATTAACTTTATTCAGGACTAAGTTGTAAAGGAATAGAGATCTCAATTGGCGTGCTGCACTTTTGATGTGAAAGAGTTCAGAATTCTCACCCATAAATTATACAATACGAAGATTCGCGACGAACTCTTAGCGACTAGGGAACTTTGGAATTGTGATGATTTAAGGCTTACTTTGTGGAAACTAGTGTCGAAAAAGCTCGAAACTTATCACGTCACTCAAAATATGTTGTACGAAGGACATGTCACGCATCCTTTAGATCCGCCAAGTGAGCCTTTATTGTCAACATGCAGAATCCCAGTCAAAGCCCTCCCGAGATGACTTCGAAACAAACTTCTACCGAAGACGAGGAATCTCATTAAGGGGGCGTACAACTTGGATGACTTTCATCCCTCCGATAGACAGGCGGGACAGTCTCCTTAGCAACCGCGACGAAATGTCAACCTCTCCGTTGCTATGGAAACCATATCTATCCGAAATTCTGCGAGGGCAAAGTGGTAAAAGGAGGCGTAAACGCTGAGTGAAATCGTTCGGAAACATCAATTAAATCAGACCTCGTGAGTATTCGGAAATATTGTTCCATCTACAGGCGCGCTGTCGATGGAAAGAGGCGGTTTGAGGATGGGTAGACCGATGGTAGATGACTGCTCGACACTACCTCTCCACCTCACAGGGCTTATGGTGCCATCCAGGGGTTCATATCGATCCGACGACTTTAGGAACGGGATGGAAACCACACCCGGATCTCAATAACTAAAGCTATTCCGACGCATTATTGTCTTACTGAAGATGTGTTATAGACAAAAAAAAGGTCGATATACCGACGGAACTCAGTTATGTTGCGTATCGAATAGGAAACAGTCTAGGAAACTGAAATAGATGGACTGGGATTTGGCGTTTTGGAATTTTTGCTTAATTACGGACCATAACTTTTGGCTCATGAATGGATCTTTAAATCTTTTCAGTGAAATTAAGCGTTTTTACGAATAAAATTTTCTTTTACGATTGTTTTTATTACTATGGCATTCCACGAAGTCACGCCTTCTCAAATTGAATTCAGTGTTATCCTAAATTAGGTATTTCTGTAGATGATCAAATATTAACCATATTGGACTTCTGAAAGAATGACGAAAGAATTAAAATAATAGTGATAAAATAACGTATAGAAAAAAGTATCGTAGAAATGCTTATATTTATACATAATAAATTTCAAAATATAATGGTAATTTATACTATTAGTACATGACAAAATTTTCTATACGTTCATATGTATTTATTATCCTCCGGGGTCCTACAGAAGAATACGTATATCATGTGTTGCAAAGTGATCCAAATTGGTGTGGATGATCCGAAAGGAACTTCATTAAACCCAACGTTTAGTAAATGAAAGAAATCCAATTACCTCAATTGGGGCGAGATAAATAGAATACGTTGTGTTCACACCTACGTCTTTTTTTCATACGTCCGGTGTTTGAGCAAGTCATTCCGACCGGAGATCCGGATGAAGCTGAGTCACCATTCCCAAAAGAGTTAATGTTTGTTGCCACGGATACAAGAAGCGATCTCTGCGGCGAATAAAGAGACCGGAACGAACGCTTGATCCTACGAAATAGTTATGCCTATCATAAACTCGTTAGATTCAATATTGTCGCATAGAAGAACTGGATTCGAATTGTAAATAAATTTTAAATGCCAATTCCATTAATTTACAAAGTAAATCTAAATTTGAAAATGATTCGGTCCTAAATGTTTCCGCCCTTCCAGAAGAACTGAGTAACAATTAGGAATGATGGATTTTATAAGAGAATATGACTGCAGTTTCTTATTGTTTCATTCTCTTCTTCTTCAATGCTAATAACCGCACTCAATTCGATGGCGGTCCGCCTTCTATAGGTATCCTTCATCTACGTTTATTTTATCTACCGTCACACATCAATCAAGCTTAATCACAAAAGGTAAAGGGACTCGTTACTATGGAAGACGGGTGCGAATGTTTCCGAATATAACGTTACGGTTTTAAACAGCGTCATAGATGTAATCTAACACTGCCCACACGAAGGCTCTGCCAGTTTCTGAATTCCTCATCATTCCGAGTTGAGACGATACAAATCGATCGATTGTATCTGCTGGGAAATTTGTATCGATCGAGATCGATACAAATTTCCCAGCAGGAGATAGTGAATTTTATTAAGACCTTCGCAGATTTTGACGAGTAATATCGTAAAATCAACCTTCCGTTACTTTCTCATACCCTTCACCAATCGAAATGAAGATAGGCGTAGGACGAGACGGGAGGATATGTAACCTTTGAGGAATCGATTTAACAGCCGCTTATGGACAAAACAGTCGCGAATTAAGTTTTAGCGATGCCTGAAATAGGAAATTTTTATAATTAATCAGCCGTGATATTTAATTAAAAATCATCTAAAGACGATTAAAATAAGATATAAAAATTAACTATCGTTTCGCATAGCTATACTTTGGTCTAATTTTCATTGCGATTTTCTGTTCCAATCCGGAGAAGTTGATCTACCTCGTACCACATCTTTGTTTTCATTTTTATCTTTGACCGCGATATCAACCATATGCTATGCTATTCTGTACTATATATTATAATACAGAAGTATACTTCATATACAACTAAGAATACAGTTACAGGTATTACAGATTACGATTACTGAGATTTCACGAGACGTGATTAAAAATTCAAAGAAAAAAAGAGGGAACTGAAATAAATAAAGGTCAACAATGCCTATGGAGTCACGTTAAAACTAACAACCATTTACATTTAAATTCACAGATATTAATGCTAAATTTAAGGAATAGACACAAATCTGTACTTCTCAAGTTTTTCGATGAAAGGAAAAAGCAACGATGAATTCAGTGATGTCCATTATCACAAATTTTGCTAAATCTCTATGGTTTCCTGGAAAACATTCTGATGCAGATCACTTAAGTGGCTTCTTTAATTTGACGTTTTAAAGTTAATATGATCAAGCGTTACTTTGTGGGATAGAAGCATACTGAATAAATAACTGCGTACTTTCCCCGCATAATTTTATTTTATTCATCCATGGAAATTATGGAGTAATTTATTCAGTATTTAACGTTTATTTGTATTCATTTGGAACATTCGTCAAGTATACGGTATCCAGCGCATAAAACATACATCCGCAACATCGGGAAAGTACAACGGAAATCTGTTGAATAATTATAAGATGACGAAAAATTAGTTAAATGGTATTAGAACAGAATAGTGTTACCGAAATGTTCTAAGAGACAAATTGTGAAGTTTAGGTATCAGGAGAATAGAGACTAGGCTGCGATTTTTCGAGATATTTCGGGAAAATATGTTTGCGAAGGATGTTGAAGATTATGAGCGACCTTCTAATATATTTGGCGATGAGCGAACCATAAGTGAAAGTGTCGCTTGAATGTGACGAGTCGTTTGAGTTCTTTCCGCGACGCGTCATAATTGCAGGCTGAAAAAATAGCCGTTACGCTCGGCGTTTCAACTCCTGCCACCCACGGAAAGTTGGTCTGCGAGATGATTTTGTAGATGTAGATGATAGAGTCGCTCTTCCGACTTCCACTGTAATCATCGCTGGTTCTTCTCACAGAAGACGTACAGTACAAAGTCGGAAGTTCTCTTCAGATGCAGGCGGAAAGTCAAACATCATTAATCGGCGGCTTCGACAATTGCGATGGGGTAAAGTGACTTACCCCTAACGGGAGACACGCGCCCCTCCCCCCAAAGGCCTCGCACGTTCCTCTGGGAGTTCCCGCATCACTTCCAGAGGGATGTCTGCCGCTGACGTTCAGGGATATTGCGGGGTGACAATGGAAGATTCGATGGGAGTAAAATTGGGTGGGAGAGGGTAATATTTAACGGTAAATTTGGCGCTATTGCCTATTCCCACCCTCTCTATCTACTTAGCGTTTCCAAGTATGAACTCGATGGTTTTCGGTGAAGAGGGGTCGACTGTAGCCTTTCGAAAACAATCATCGCGCGTATGAAAGGAGTGTGAAAGCGTGTGAGTATATTTTTCTACTGAAAAAGTTATTATGTTGACAGCCTTTCAATTATATCCTATTTACTTTTCTATACATAAATATTGACAAAATTAGTTGTTTAAAAGTACCAAAAGCATCCTCCAGCCTTTGTATATATATATATTTTTATAAACATATTTGTTTGCAATAAATCCATATTTTGCACGGGTATAAGAACCCTTAATGAATGTCTATATATTTTATTGTACATATTGTAACATTGTAGGAGTAATTTACGCGTGTCGTGGATTCAAATTATTTTTTCATAATCTTAGCAATACCATCGAAGTCTATACGGATCCTTTTAGTATTTTCACTACTCAAACACCGCTTAATATTCAGTTTTGCCCTATTGAGAGTCTTGCGTGTTTGTATTTTCTTTCGTTTATGTCAACGCCTAAAATAATACCCCCAGATAAATATGGTATGTTCTTTTGAATCTTCTGCTTGTTTCGCGATTGCTTTATTAAAGGTACGGTTCCAATAAATTTATTTTAGCTAGTGGTCGCCACCAGTCCTAGAGAACAACGGTGACAATACTGTAAATAAATAAATAAGTGGTATCAAAGCATCCTGCTTCCTATAGATGACGAAAAATGTTAATATGGTGCTGTAACTTAGAATCAGACGGAGTGACCCTGGAATTTATAATAGAAACTTTCGAATTTTTTCGTTCTAATCAGATCAGATTATTTTTACGAGAGATCAATATACGGCAGAATGGATCGATTCAACGAGAGCATCAGGAAAAGCAAAATATACTTTTATTATTTTATCAATCATGAACTAACGTAAAAATATCACTTCCCATACTCGAATTCCGACGTGCATAACCGCTGTTCAGTTAATCAGGAATGTAGGACGAGATTTTTTTGCCTACTATGTGGCGACGTATTTTACAATACATTCCTTTTAATGTCACTTAACTCAATTGTTTTTGGGTTTCCCCACCTACGGTAGTGCTTAAATCATCTAAGAAATCAGTAGGAGTAATTTGGAAGAAGCTTCTACGTAATTATATTTAAATCATAACTTTTTCGTAAACTTAGGAGGCTCCTAACCGTGTGAACGGCAAGATACTCTTCTTGCGATAAAAAAAGTCCATCGGGGAATCTACACCCCCTCGACCACTAATAATTATTTTAACGCCCTCCTTCCGAAGCAGATGTTCCGGACGCCCTTTCCATCCCATTGTTGCGCAGATCTCCCGGGTTGCTCCGCATGGGGTTCCATTGTATTCAGCTCCCGACCTAGGCTTTCGGTCTGAGCAAAGCAAGGGTAGGCCGAGAAAAACCCTTTGGCCGACCTTTTTACCCCTGTATACATACAAGACCCTCCGGAGTCCTTGATATGCTTCGATTTCTGCTAATATACGTCCCCCCAAGGTTTTAGAGGGCACGGTGCTATCAACCTGTCGGCAAAGTGGATGGATGGGCTGAAGATTCACGTGCCGCGAGGCAAAAGGTTTAATCTCATTTCCGAACAATTACAAGGGTACTTTTATATACGGAATAATAAAAGTCTTTGCTTTGATAATCGGAATTAATAGGGAAATGATACTTCCGCATAGAACGTTGAACCGAAGGAGGTAAATAGCACAATTCCAGTCCTAAAAATCGCAGTAAATAGTACACACTTTAAATCATGTGAACGTAAAATGTTTGCAAAACGTTTAACTATAGCTTTTAAAGCCCAATACTAGGTTTAGATACCAATTCAGAGGGAAATTTTAAGAACAGAAATGTATTCCCTTTTTTGATTCGAATAATTACAGTTTAAAATTTTAAATATCGTTATTCATTTTGGCGGATATTATGGTTTACGAAGCGGTAGATATAGGATGTAAAAATGGGTTTAACGTTATTTAAAATTGATAATGCAATCAATAGAACAGCGATTCAGTTTTTAAATTTTTTTTCTAAGATATGTTCCCGAGGAAATCGTTAGGTTTTATTTAGAATGATATAGTGATTATACTTATACTATCATTTAAATAATCGTCTTGACTGTTAATTAATTTAAAATATAGATGAACCAAAAATCTGTATTCGTTAATGTAATGGTATTAACTTACAAAATTTTTAACAAATGGAGATAGCAATACTTCATATTTTGCTTGTGTAGTATAGCAAATAAATTAAATTTGTTTGGCAAATGAACAAGTGTCACTGAAAATAAATTGCCAGTATCTCTCTCGAGCATGATAAACTACGTTTGTTCTATACAATATATACTATGTATAATATTAGGAGAAGACCGAAGGGTAGATAAAAAACATTAAAGAAAAACAATAATAAGAGTATTGGGATATCTTGTCTACGGCAGTCAGAATAAAGAAAATTTTAGAGCAATGAGGAAGGTGTACATCTAACTTCAAATGACTAATAATTATGATACATATGAATGATTGTGGAACTAATAATTTTAGGATTAGCTATTCTTTTATCTATTTATTTATTATATAATTTATATTATATTATTTATTATTATATTTATTATCTATTATTATACATTTTTCTATTCTATTCTATTAACCATTATAGTAGCTAAGGAAACAGGATTAATATGCCCTTTTAAGAGCGAACATAACCATCACAATCTCCATTGCAGGTAAGGAAGAATTGGGAATTGTCTAGAATATCTTCAATTACGGAGCACCAATTTCTGTATTTCTCCCTCACACCACTTATTTGGCACCGATAAAGCGGGTTGTCTGTTCATGCGTACGGTATAGCTCTATGATGAACGTAATTGGTAAGATGGCAGGTATCAGCCTTATCTCGATGTGGACCGTTCCGGAATTCGAATTCCCATATCTATCTCGTCAATGGATGAGTATAAAAGACAATGTAGAGGTGAAAATCCGGACTATTAATAAACGATGGCCACTTTCACCCAGCTATCTTTTCAAACTTTAGATAAAAATTAACACAGCATATCATATCGGGATGATAGTACGAAAAAAATAGTTATTCTTTCAGCTCCCTGACCTGGACAACGGCACAACAAAGCTTTTTCTAAACTTTCGTGCCGCTGCACCATCGCAATCAACAATCGCCATTAACTTCTCTCAGATAATAAAAGAAAACAGCTTTAGGGTTAGGAAAAAGGAGGATAGTAAAATGTCTACAGCTGTCATGCTCCGAGTGTCCAATATCTTACGTTTTATGCCCCTCTCGTCTGCGGACATTGAAATATGGATATGTGGGACAATGTAGAAAATTTCTCATTTGTCTGAGTCCTCCATCCCGTTTAACTAAATTCAACGGGCTCCTCCCGCATTTTCTTCATATTTCTTGTCTTTTAAAGTTCAGGAAGAAGACGGGTATCGTTTATCCTTTTCCCGGACCTTTTTTCGTATCGTTTCCAATCCAATCCGCTATGGGAATGACCTTTTTCAAGAACTGTAACCGCTTATAGGTAGAAGCTAAAGCGACGACTTCTGCTAGCAACAATCGTCAATCTGATTAAACAATATGAATTTGGAGCTCAACGATAAAAATTTAAATGCAAGAATTTTGGTTATTGTTAAGAATTAAGAAATTCAAAAGCTCTGACAAATTAATTTCTCTTTAAATAAGAGGAAGAAATATTGTCAGAGTATAGAAAGAGAGAGAAAATTTGAAAGAAGACGATTTAATTAATTAATATTGTAATGATTGACGTTTCCGAAGTTCTATTAATTGACGTTCTTTTCAGCGTGTCGACACACAAGTACTTTATATTAAGTAGCAAGTATTTTTTGATGGGCACCCCGGAGACTCAGTAATTTGTTGGTAATGAAAACGATCGCTGATGAATAACCATTACAGTTAAATTACAGCATGAACTACTGTTGGACAACTCCTCCTACGGCACAAATTGAGCGAAAAATGTACATTAACTTCTTCAATTCATGAATGGATTACAATATAGTAGATTTCGTTTAAAAATTAACATATTTTGTATGAAAAGTAATACATTCTATGTTACGAATGATAATTTACTTTGGAAAGTAATCGATTAGCCTCGGCCAATTTATTCATTCCTTTTTGATTTTTCCCACGACATTATTACATTAAAAATCGCTCCATAAAGATTTTGTCATGCCGCTGTCATACTTCACGAGCGATTGTAAATATTCAGCACATGAGCTTAATCTCCCATTGACTCCATGTCAGAAAAATTCCTTGGGAAGGCATCAGTTACTTGGTCGGGAGATCCATCCTTCTCTTTGAGCGAAGGAGAGGTCGCAACCCACGCCAAAGTGAGAAATTCCCTTCTGATGGCAGACATCGTGTTCTCCTGTCTCAGGTAGAGAATAGCCGCACCTCATCACTTTCCCATTGTCATTCAAATTAAAACACAGACGAGGTGGAGGATTTATTCAGAAGAAGAGAAACTTTACGTCACATTTTCTTAAAATTTTAACGGCCGACCAATTTCTCCTTTAACCAGAATGTGTATATATTATATTTGAGCAGTCTATAAAAAACTTTCTCGAAATAATTGAAGGAGAAAATATAAATTTAATCATCAAAGTGGTAATTAGATGAGGAGAATGTATATACATGAATATGTTTCGAAAATATTTTAGTCGATCAAAACTGTTTTTCATCAAAGAAATGAAAAATTTTGAGGGAGAAGATCATTTTAAAGCGTATCAAAGCTTAACAGTTGAACGTTTAAGACTGGAAACGAATCGATGATTAAAATATAGTGGAAACTGAAAATGTTATCCATTTAATTTTATCGTTTAAAACGCACATGCGAGATTAGATGAACCTGTAGTACTTAGCCAATGAAACCGTTCACAATAGCAGTCGATCGAGTGTTGAAAAAGTAATTTAATTTTCACTCGTTCATAATGGTGTGGAATTATAGTATAAGAACGAAAGCTATTAACTAGTCTCTGTCTCTCCAGATAGTAATAGAAGTACTAATGGGGTACCTAATGTGTTATTGTTGGATATTTATGAGGAAATATATATTTTACATCATGAAGAATGATGTTTGTAGACAGACAATTTATAAAATGTTAAAGAATTGCCCAGTACAAGTAACATGTAAGGCAAAAAGCATCTTTTTGTTGTTTTTATAATCAATAATGGAATAAGAGTTTTGGATTTTTTTCTGTTTCGATCAATTTCCAATGGTCTATCTTCTATGCAGCCCACTAACAACACATTTGCTTGGCAAAGTTAATTTCAAGTGGTTCTGTTGCTCTATTACCTGTGAGAAATCAGGAGTTAATTTTAGAGCAGAGGTATATCTTAATGTTATTATGCAATATAAAAATAAATTTGAATGACAAAATAGGGAATATATTTTTGCTCATTTAAATTTTCAATTTCTGTTAATGACTTATACATTCATAATTGTAGTTACGAGTAAAGCTTATCATTCTTTTTGTAACTAATAATTATAAACTTTAAGTTACCAATCACTTTCATTCATTCTTTGAAATATAAAATAAGTACTGCTAAAAATTTTAAAATACTTGGAATCAAGGTAATCTGAACAGAAAAAAATTACTAAAATTTTGTTTTAAAAATGTTCTACTCTTTTCTTGTTCAGATGGCAGATGACCTGAGTTCTTTGGTGAGGTAAAGCCAACATGCTGCTCTAACTGGATCCAGAAAATTTTGTGAATTGCTTAAATGAACTATTCTATAGGTAACTATAAAAATGTTATCTATATCTAGGTAGACACCCTCACCTAACATACACAACCATCATAACATTTAATACCCCTGAAAATAATATCAATAAAATAAAAACTTACAATAACAAACTTATATGGTCAGCAACCACAACAAATAAACTGGTACATCTTTCAGAGGTCACACTTCAGAAACAAACACTTCTACTTGCTAATGACCGTTTCAAACTGAGTAGCAAAATTAATCATAAAATTCAAGGCCAATTTTACAGATTTAAAAAACCAATATGTAGACAATATATAGGTTTACATAACTAAAGAAAGAGAATAAAAAGGAGATTCACCCAATCTAAATCTTCAAAATTCAAAATCATCCCCTATAAAAAATAAAAAGAAGAAAAAACTGTTTAAATGACAGCAAGCTACGCAATGAACTCACCATCTAATTTAACGTCTTAACTAAAAACACAATTGTTCCTATCCAATATTCCTGGATGTTTTGTATTAACTTACTATAGTGACTAAAAAATAAGGTACAGATACAGCACTTAAAATGCCAATGAGCATATTGCACTTCACAATTTTTGCCCAATGAGCACATAATATTGTAAAGAACAAAAATGAAAATACATTTTTTTGAAAATTTTGCATTCAAGATTTTGCATACGGATGGAAGGAATCAATGAAGGAATTATGTAAATAAAATGAGAAAATAATTGTGTGTCCAGAATTAGGTGACCATAAAGAATACCTAGAAAATGAAGAAGTATATAAAGACATATTAGGCTCACCAATCAGCAGTAATGAATTTGATCTATCATTAAAGGACAAAAACCCTTAACTCTAGATCACATTTCAATTCAAATGAGCCTCTTTTTTGGGTATTTAAAAGAAATGCTTGGGAAATTCTAACAAAATGTTGCAACTTAGAAAAAAGAACAACTTAAAGCTGATTTTTTACATATCTACATGCAATGTTTTAATTTATTAAGTTGAATTGAGTTATAGTTAAATTTCTCTTTTACATGTATTAAAATATAAATAGAAAATTTTTGAATAATTGAAATATTGAATTTTTGAATTGTAATGTTTTGACTTTTAGTTAAAAAGGTAATGTATTTTTTCATAGCTTTTCCAAAGAAACTATAATTTTTTATAATATCAATAACATTTTTCACAAATCCGGAAGAAATAATAAATTCCTAAACACTAATGAATTGCATAATTCTTCATAAACCTTCGTACAGCCCCTTCTGAGTGTGTTACAAAGCAGCTTAATATATACACAGATTCACTACTATCAAGTAATAAGCCAAAGGTAGAAGGAAGTATGCCACTTACATCCCATTCAAGAAATTACATGGAAAACATACTAACATCAGAGAGCATATTTTGGAAAATTTTCTTCCCAAAATTATTGGATGAAGGGGTCTAGATTGCCAACAAAAAAACCCAAAGAAATGCTCACCTCAACTGTAGATATCAGAAATATAAGGTTTCATTGGCACTTCAGCAGATTTTCAATACAAGACTCACCAAGGAGATCATTACTTACATACAAGATGTGAATTCTCAGTACAATAGATAACACAACTAAAATTACTATGATGCAAATATATCCAGCAGAAACTGAGGATGAGGACATGCACCAAATTATGATCCACAAGAAAAATGTATAATACAAAAGGATTTTTTTTTAATTTTTAATTTTTTAAAATTTTAATTAAAAGAAAAATCAAATATGAGTCCAGGATGATTTACATGGTCCATTTAAGTATTATATTTTTAAATGTATAAATATATTGTCGCACACACAAGCACTTCGAACCTTCTCACGCCTCCCGCGCTCAGTTCTTACTTATTCGCTTGTCGACACGCTCACATGACACACTCTTTACTTGTCTCTGTCCCTCTCGTCACTCTTACTGTCTCCGTCTCTCTCGACACTGTTACTGTCCCGGCTCTCGTCACCGTCCCTTGTCACTTTCTCTTTTACCCGTTACCCTTGCCCCCGGGTCTCTAACCCTGCCGCCAGGATGCAGCACGGGGGCGTCAGGCGACAACCGCGACAATATATAAAAGAATTTAGAAGAAGATTAAGTCATTAACTGGCTTCCACCACCTCTCTTACTTGATCTTTCCAATTCTTCAGAGATAATTCTGGATATAATCATTTGTCAAAATAGCTTTTTAGGAATAAAGAATATTTTGAGAGAATTCCCCTGAAAAACTAGACAGTTAATATTTTTTATCACAGTCATCATTAGGTTGTATTTAGTTCAATAGAATCTCTCTCAACAGATAATTAAAAACATTACTTGGATTTTTACTTTCTAGGCAAAGTTAACCACATTAAAGTCACTGAAGTTTAGTGATTTTCTCTTATTTAAAATATTATATTATAGCTAGTTGAAAAATCAAACAATTTGAATGTTTGGTATCCTATAATGCACAAATAGTGAACCTAACTATGTATATAAGTATATTATAGTTTTTTTCATTGAAACAGATTAGACAAATAAGAAGCAAATGCTTCAAACTTGTAATGTTCTTAATATATAAAGGCAAAAAGAACAATATGTATGCAATAGGTAAATCTGGGCCTTAGTAATTTTCTTTTTTACCTTGAAAACAAATAGAATGATGAATTATAACAGAAGAACTGATAAAAATATCAACGTTCTAGATCTAAAAGGTAAGGTTATTCAAACTCACTTCAATGTAAAATGAGATTTATTTATAATTCTTTCAATCATCTATAAAATTCACATTACATTCCACCATGATAGATTTATGAAAAAATGTAAATTAAAAAGACTGTCAAAGTAAAGCTGTTTATAGGTGCATCAGTATCCTTTGAATACAAGATAAATAAATTAACTACTATAATGATAAAGTACTTCTTTATCCTTTATCAAAAAAAGAAAAATAAATAATGATATTATTGATTTATAACCATATTATGATTCATTCTTTCCAAAATAAAATTTTGAGCAAATTCATTTTCAAAGGACATCAGCCATATCCATCTATGGCATGGTTATATAAATTACATAAGTAATATAAAATTAGAAACAAGCTGTGAATATATCCATTTGTAAGTAAGACAACAAAAGATCTTAGGGTGATCAGTAGTCTGCTGAGAAAAATACTTCAAATGATACAAAATACAGGGATTAATTATCACTTAAGTCACAAGCATTCAAGTTAAGAAACACATGGCTCAAAAGGCAAGTACAAGTCATGTGCAGCTCAGAAACATCTACCCTGGATAACAGTCATGAGGTGAGTGAGTCATTATCATTGGCATTGACTTTGGAGCTAGGTGAAAATACAGTAGACAGTTGTGATTCGTCTCCTGTAAAACTTGGTGCTGGGTACATTATTGTTAGCTTTAATTGCTATTTTATAATAATATATTATATATGGAATTTTTTATATGGATTAGCTGCAAAATTGGGTTTCTCTTCTGGATAACATGATAGTTTAATATAAAACAAAATGATTGAGAGGTATTAGCCTGTTAAGTGAGGGCCTTGCTGGCTTTCCAAAGAAAAGTGTCTTCAACGTTCAGGGTGGAAACAAATTTGTCAAAAAGTTTGATTTTAATTGAGGGTATTGAAAGCCATTCAGGTAAAAGGTTGTAAAAACAGGTTGGACTTCTTGTCAGTTACCATTTCTGGGGTGTTTGGATGAGTTGTGATTGGAATTGATTTGACTCACCATTTGAACGGTTTTGGGGAATTCTTTTCCATTCCTCTGTAGTTGGTCAGGTGTTATACAAGATTCAGTCTGCCTTGCTAGCCCTTGGATGATCTTCATGTTATAGTTTATGAGTTCCTCTTTAGAACTGAGGTGGTACTCCATGTCCAACATGGAGCGACAGCAGGAATTCCCATAAGGATTCGATCAAGATCAAATCACCGCATGGAAGTAAGGCAGTTTTGCCTTAAAGAAAATTGCACTATGATTTTGAGTGATCGTAAATTTCACTCAGAGAGATCCTTTGGTGATATTGCTAATGTAGGCTACTACACTGTTCATATTTTTTTTACTTTACTTCTCTTGCTATTTACTAATATATAACTGTTAAATATCTGAAAAAATCCCTTTACTTTCAAAGAATCCTTGTAGCTGTAAGAAATTAAATGAGCTTACATCCTAAATCTTTCATAGTTTTCAAAGAAATTCAGTGAAATATATAATCATTGATTAAGAGAAGACTAAAGGTATGTCTTGTTGAATAATAGTATGCATCTATACATCTATTAGTTATAGCAAATAGCAGAAAGGTAGGTTACTAAGATAGTTTCATACATGCCCTCTAGTAAAATCACCATTGCTGATAAACTTGATTCTATAATCATATGAAAGGATATAATTAATTTATTTGTAAAAAAATATCAGTCTTTTCAGGCAATAATATGATTACTCCAAATATTTTTCTCTCATTGCAATAATATGATTCAGCAGAATTATTAAAACAGAGATATTGGCAGGAATGCCAATAGTGAATCATAAGAAATAAGAAACTAGTCTAGAATGCTTAACTCAGCAACAGACATCAGAAATGGAAGACTATTATTTCAGTGACATATTAATATCTAACTTTCCAAATTGCTCATTCCATACATACAAGGTATGAAATTTAGATTATTATGAATTATATAAATAAAAAATCACAAATGTCGTGCAAATTAATTCACTGGAAATTACTAAAATCTTTGGATACCGTTAACATTTAAAATCGTTCTTTGCTGTTAAACATCCTTTTTGATACAGAAATTATTTTCTACATTCATAAAAATATATAATATAGACCAGTGATTCCCAAAGTGGTCTATATCGACCGCTAGGGGTCTATGACAACCTGTAAGGGGTCTACAACAGCAAGAAAAAAAATCTGATTTTTTATTTTGAGTAGTTTTAATTTAAATTCAATTAATACATATATAAAACTTAACTTATATTTTTACTTCATGTTTTTTACACTAAACTTCACTACAGTTAGAAATTTACAAAAATTCAGGTAAGTAGGGGGTCTATCAAAAACGGATAAATGTGGCAAGGGGTCTACGACGCGTAAAAGTTTGGAAACCTCTGGTATAGACATTATTATCATCAATAAAATAACAGATGGGATTTGTACTTTTTCCAGGAACTGTGCTATTTCCAAATAATTTCTCAAAAATTACATTGAAAAATTAAATTTTATACTCGTACGATTATTACATTATATTATTCATACAATATTGCGATGACAATCTGTCTGGAAACGGATATATAATAAATGTAAATATCGATATTGTATGAAATGATACAAAATATGACCGACAGAAGATTTCGTATTTTAAATAGAGATTAATTTTTAGTTTATATAATATATATTTCTATCGTTAACATTTCTTAAAATGAGTTAATATGCATAGGTGGCGTTCAAAAATAGAGCGCTGTTCAAACAAATTGATCGATGCAAGCGACTGTTCGAGCCATTCGATCTATCGATCGTAATATTCGCCATAACAATCATTCTCTTCATTATTCCTGAGTTTTTGCCTGGGAGTGGTGGAGTTGGACTATCCGGCTGCAGTCTTGGTAATTATGATAGAACTTTAGTTTGATCGACGTTAATTGCCATCTTCTTCCTAATATCGGTGTCTTGATATTAGCTCTCGTAAATTATCTTCAAAATTTCAAGGGAAAGAATTTAACGTGGTGGAACTTTTGGCTTTGAAGTGAATGACCAGAATAGCACGTGTTGATTATTTTTGTCTTCTACTCGTCTTAAATGCTAAATATACTTGAATTTTCAAAGAAATGTAATTTAATTTTACGCGGTAACGAGCAGTAAATCAATTGATAATGTAATCCGAGTGAAAACGTTGAAGATGAGAAAATAACGTTAAGGAAATTAATTTTTTCTCGGAGCACGTTTTCGAAACGTTAGACATTCAGGGAACCATTATGCGGCGACGCTATTGGGGTTTTATTGTAATACATCCATCGAATAACTGAAAATTAAATTTTAATTAAAACCCCTCTTTATTTGAACTTGATGGGTTTATTATATTCACTTCAACCGTAGTTAAATGGCGTACATTAGTCAAAATTTATTCTGGAGTTATTCCTATCAAAAGCTATTATATTTCTCGTGGGTTTTAAAAGGTTTATTTGCTGATTTTCTGGGAATTCACTCCCATTTTTCTACTTAATACGAGTTGTGAGTAAAAGGGAATTGAAAACATTTTCTTGGAAATTTGAATTTTTCCTCAGTTTAGTCTATCGTTGGAAGTCAGTATCCTATATGGTATTTAATCATTTAGCAACTCAAACTCGATACCACTTATACGTCCTATATCTTACTTTTGAATTATTATGAAGCTAAACTATGGGATTTGGCTTACTATAATTTCTTCCCATTCGCAAAATTTCAGAATTTATTTTCAAAGTGCAACTTCTATAATTTTAATTTGTTGAGAACAATTAACGTGAATTTTAAGAATTTCATGTAGATTATTTTTCATCTCCTCCTATTCATCTCATTTGTGCATGAACTTTGGGACTTCCAACGATAGATAACGATTTCCTATGTGCTAGAATTAAGTGCTTTACTTTTTATTGGCTTAGTTAATGCTCATTCTGCATGCTATTTAGACCAAGGCTCATAAATGGAGTATGGCAGCAAGTTAATTAGCTGTTTCTCCACTGAGAATCTATGGAGTAACAGTATCATAGCAAGCCTTTTTCTTGAACTCCAATACTTGGTTATATTCCATTTATGAGCCTTTTTTGAACTGCATTGTTTTTATTTGTTCATGCTAGGTGAGATTTTAAACAGAGCAGTGTTATTAACAGGATTTTTTTCCTTCAATTTCAGGGAGAACAGCCTTCTACAGTTCAAGTTGCTGCCTCAGAAGGCCAGTTGATTATAAGAAAAAGGTGAAGATCTTATGAGGTTTTCAGTTTGAGAGGAGGAAAAAAATAAATGGTTGAGAAACAAAAAAAAGTGAATGAGAAGAAAATTGCAATAGATGTGAAAAAAAAGTATAAATAAAGGAGGAAAAAAATTGCACTAAGTCCAGCATTTATTTTTTTTATTGCTAGTTTAAAATTTTAGAAATACATAAATCATACATATTTACTCTTTATTTATTTTTCATTTATAATAATAAAAATTCTAAGTATGAGTGTCCTGTACGATGACAGAACTTTCATACTTAGAATTTTTCCCCTTCAAAAATTTTGAATTGGACAAGTTACACTCTCATCCCAGATTTTTAAAACTCAACTATGGAGTAAATTGCAATTTAGTGAATTACACATTTGCTGCCATTAGTTCTATGGTTTTTGTTTTACTACTTTGAATAAAAACCATAGAACTAATGGCAGCAAATGTGGAATCAACTAAATTGCAATTCATTCCATAGTTACTTAAATTTGAAATGAGACTATAACTTGTCCAATTCAAAATCTTATGGGAAGAATCACGTAACTCCATCAAGCGTTGTCTTCATCTACAATTTGACCTCGTAACTTCCTATGCCAGCAAGCAACAGGCGCCTGAAAATAAAAGAAAAACATTGACAAAATTAAAATACTTCATATATACCTATACTCTTTCATCTTGAGAAACTGAATTAGGAGATATTAATTCAAAATTACTTCTTTTATTGAAGTTAAATAAATGGTAAAATTAATAATTTCAATTGCTGTCATGACTAAAATCCAATTAACTTCCTTGATACTGTCAATTTAATTGCAATCTTTGTGAATCTTGAAATTTAACATAAAAAGATGAGATGTATTTTTCATTGGAAATCAGGGTCAAATGTTTGACCTATTAATCATATATCCTAAACACAGTTTTAAGAATGATACTGTGAAGCCAGACAAATTAATTTTATGAATAAATTCAGGTTAAGTAAGTACTTATACAGTATACCTTCATATCAATTAGTTAAACAAATCTAAAATTGAAATAACCTATATAGTTACAACATCTAACGAAAGTCCTATAGTATTATTTTTGATTCACAAAATTTAATTTCAATTTATGACTACACATGTAAGATGAAATATTCTATGTCCTCTTTAAGGATTTAATTTTAGAACAATACTAATTCAAATCAATAAACATGGATGAAATCAGAAGAATTTGCTGACAAAGCTTTGATATTAAAATATACATTAATAAAAAAAACATGTTGTAGCAATATTAATTTCACTTTTCGATTGTTTAAGTGCTCTATCTCCGCTGCCTCCATTTTCTATTTTAGTTCTACCCATTAACAAAACCAAAGTATGACACATTAACTCAATAAAAATCATACATGCAATTCAAATTATAACGTTATAAACTATTTAATATCAAATATATTAATAACTGTCTGTAGAATTATACAAATTAATTTAAAAGTATAATTAGACATTTGCGAATTCAAAAGAGTAATAAATGTGATAGAGCTAAAAATCAGAAATGAGTACGTAGTTCATCTATGCAATTTAATGTAATTACCTAACCATCACCTTAGTAATGACTAACTTCAACCCATCTTACTAATCTCCTGTACCTTAATATCATTTCAGTCTATTCAAAGCAATGTTTTACTGTAGCACTCCAATTTTTTTAACCTTTACAAAATTCTGCTGCTTTAAACTTAACTCCAGTCCAAAAGTCTCTTACTGCAATAAAATCCAATCTTCTAAAACTCATTATTCCAATATATATTTCCAATACCATGAAAATATCCTACCAGACTTCTTATTTTTTTCACATTCTATTTCCTTGATGACATAAGCTTTCACTTTCTAATACATTAAATTATATGTCAATGAAAGTAATTTAATTCTCAATCCCCAACTTTAATTAATCCATTTGGCCTTAAAATGTGCAATTACATTTCCTAATCGAGCAACAATAGGAGTATTATCCAGATAAGAGTTTTCAACCTTACATAATCTCACAGTACGATAATTAATTGTTATACTTTTAATGTAATAAATATTATTATCAAATCTTATCTAATTAATTTTTATCAACCTTCTATCCAATAAATGTATTTTTTTTCCATGAGGTTGACAATTATTTGATCAATGCAAATCCTTAATATTTCAGATGATTTAAGTTAACTCAGTTTGATTTAAAACACTGTATTCATTGTTCCCAAAATGTGTAATTACACTTCCTAAAACAGCAATAATAATTATAATCAAGTACAGCACCTCAAAAGATAAAACTCTCAGAAACTAAGTTTAAGCTTTAGATTATCTTGCAACATTAACATTAAAATTTATAATGCTCATTAACGATTCATATAATAAATACCATAACTGAACTTCCTTGAATTTATTTCTATCAACCTTCTATCCAATTACAAATTTTTCATGATTTTAACGATTACTTGATCATTGCAAACCCTTTTAATTTTTCAGATCAATGACCGTTTGATTTAAAACATTTTCTTCATTTTTCTCTCCATGTAACAATAATACTATATATGGTGATGATGATTCAAAATCATCCCAGCAATTCATTAATTCTACTCTAAATACTAGTTGAACCACTGACAAGAACTATGAAGAATGTAGTATTTCACTTTACTAGAAAATAAACGCTCAATAATTAATAGGATACTTTCAATTTCGAGAATTTTCTAACACGTGCTCGGTGGATAGGAAGCATGGCAGTAAGTGTGTAAGCGGCTCGAAAAAAATAATGAAATTCGGTATACTATGACTTCCGCAGTCTTAGAACAAAGATAAATTTTCCAACAGATGCCAAAAGGTGAATTATCCAAGATAATCGTTCGCTCACCTCTTTTTACTAGGTTTCCAAGGCAATCGCGAGAAATTTCACTGTTAAAATGTAACATGCTGGAATACCGCACATCCTTCCAATTAATGGCCAACAATGTTTGATGGTCCCAGTAACTTCCACGATCTAAGCAGTAAATGGTGTGATGAATCAGAAAGGATTTGGTTCTTTCTCGGTGAATTAATTAGGAATGATGAATCTGGAACATGGAATTGACAACATGCATTAAATGTGAGAACTAATTAAATACAAAATATATTTCCATTTATTACTCTTAGAAGACATTAATACTCACAATTATAGAGTTTTCGAACAAACAGAACTTCTAATCGCCCAATCGTGTAACCATGCCATAACCATGTATTTAACAGTTGACATCTTAGATATTCACGTTCCCTGCTTCATCACCTTCCAATGTCGCGCGAGAAATGACGCAATGGTTGACAAAGCAACGAATGCTCTTCGATAGGTCGATTTCTATCAAACGAAATTATGTATACTGCGAGGTATTTGTTTCGCTCAAATCCTCCTGACTTAGAGGACTGACAAAAAGAATAAGTTTAAACCTTAAATAAGATTATAATCGTATTATAATTGCAATGATTTAACTGTGGCATCTGTATTGTTTTACCGTATTCGGACGAAAGAAACATGATTAAATATTTATTGCAGAGTTCCTTCCTCCTGCTTCGATTCATTCGGCTACGTTAACTTTTACGCATATATACCCTAAATACACTTTCGACACTTTTATTCAAGTGAGGTAATTAGAGATTTTATAATTCGTCAGTGGCGTACAATAGAGCGCGAAGAAAGTGGTGCGCTGAGAATTAAAAGGCGTTGATTATCCTTTCTATCTCTATTAATTGAACTCAAAAATATCAAGCAAGTTTCGTAATTAACAAATACATATCTATTTTAAAATTTTATGTACTATCTTCTATGGGTGGAATAAAATAAAGACATCTTATTTGCAAGTTCCGAAGACTATGCACACATATATATAAGTTAAAGCTCAATTGCAAACTGCAAGCAAATGGTCGAAATGTCTAACAATGAATAAATAAAACTTTCCGAATGTTTTATTATGTTCATACACTGTCGAAGCTAAACTGAAAGACATGCGAACGACTGCGTATTTCGAATTAAGTTCAATTTCCTGTGTATTTCTTATGGCAGCATTCTTCCCGCCAGGCCGTCGAACTAAGAAAAATCCATGCCAAAGATTTTCGTCGTTCGCAGTAATATGATAGTCTTTGGACATTTTTCAAATTTATAAATGAAAAAAAAAGTTCAGGAAGTACCTCAAAATAAGTTCTGATCTTCCCATGTATTTCTATGGAAATATAGTCTTCCTCTATATAGTTCCGCCTCTTTCAATTAAACCAATGCCTATTTAACTTATTCTTTTTAATGTAGAGATAAGGCATTTTTAAAGACATGTGAATTTAGAATCTTCTAAATACTCGGAAAGTGGTGTAAAAATGATACGAGAAAATTAACGATTTAACGGCTCTTTGATATCTAACCTATGAGACCTATAGACCTGTTGATATTTTTCCGCACTTGAATTATAAATACTTATATAAGTATGAGATTTCATATATCCGTCTTTCACTGATTTTTTTTTCAATTTAAGGAAAATAAACCACCTGGCATCGAACCCCTGATCATTTGTAGGAAACAAATAGCAGTTATTTATAGTGGTAAGGCCTCTGTATACATATGTGAAATTTGAATCCTCTATTAACTTCATAAAAATTGAAAAGTACCTTATAAATTTTTTCCAAAATCGGCCGATGCATTCTTGTAGAGGAATTTCCAATTTTGCAAGCGCTAGGATCGAACTGATGATCGGTTCCCTATTTCTTTCCAATTAATTTGCAAAAGATAGTGATGAAATTATTTATTTGAATTATTTCCTTGAAATCATTAATTTGAAAATAACATTCTTGTATCTCCAGTTTTCTTTTTGATAAATGTATGATTTTCTCTTTCTACCTTCTATAAATGAAATTTACGATTCATTCACAAATAATAGATTCACTACAAAAAACATAAAATGGTTATCAGAAATATTATATGATTCACTCACAATTGAAAAAATAAGCTAGGGATGAAGCAAATGATAAAATAATGAACTGTCCCATAAACAAAGAGTTTAGAGAACATTCTTAGAATCAGTTGGTAAGACCAGAAAGGTTCAAGTAATTTGCAATAAACCAAGGAAATTATTCACCAAGGAAAACTGAAGATTTAAAATGTGACTGTAATAAGAATTTCCAAGTTCATGAGAATATCAACAGTTCCTATGGCTAACTTTGGATATTAAGAAAAGCATGCAAATTATAATAAACAAAGCAGAAAGTTATAGCATTATAAAAACTATAGATATTTAATGTAATGTGATAATATAGGAATTTGTTTCCAAATTAATAATTCTTAGGCTAATACCAGTCTTTATAAAAAATGTATAAATAATTAAATCTATACAAAGATTAGATTTTTATGTGACACAAATAATTGCATACTTATGGTAGTCTTATCAGTACTTCATAAAACATTTAAAAAATACAGTACATCTCATGGATTATCTGCCTTATAAATAGTTTCAATAAGGTCTCTTAATTAGAAAACAAATGGAAATATCTAAGAATATATTAGTTACAATTTTAAAAAGTTAAAAGAACAATATTAGTAAAAATATTTAAAATAATGCGTAATAGATAATGGTTTCTCTAGGCTTTAACATATTTAATTATTTTCAATTTACCAGCCTTCCAAAAGGAGCCCTTACCTCAGATTAGAAGAGCAAGTTTCAAGTGGATTTGATATCTTGTCATCGATAGTTCTTTTTACTAATTTTTAAAAATCTCTAATTACTCTTCTTATTATAATTTTCATTTTTAAAGAGCTCTACTCAGTTTGCTAGGAGTTGCTGTCAGCAAGAATTTTTGATTGATGATTTTATTAAAGAACTTGAAAATAAATGAGAATAAAAAACAAATGAAAAATACAATGGAATGAGAAATTTATAACTATTCATTCCAATTACACCATAAAATACACATTTTACTCATCTCATCAAACTTAACTGATTAAAAAATTCAATGTCTAAGGAAAAATATTGGTCCTACAAATTATTACTAAAATAAATGATTATTGTGCAAAAATGTTCACAATGGTCATTCATATGACAAAATATTACTGGAAATGATGTACCTATGATCACCTATGATCTCACAAGTGATAAAACCTGTAACCTCCATTTAGAAAGTGCTCTTGTAATTTCCATTCTTAAAAAACACCTCTTATTGTATTAATAAATTAATTTATCGAGTAAAACAAATGTTTGTTCAAACCTTCCATTATAAAGGATTTACCATTCTGTATCATGTAATGTAACAATGTAAAGCAGGGCCTAACTAATTCTGACTAGTAATGATGTATTCTATTCAATGTTTTGTAAAAAAAATTCAACATTTTGTAAAAGAAAATGCAATATTTTGTTTTGTATTAATTACTTAACCTTTTTAGGATGTGAGGTAATTTCTAACTATTTGTTAGGCTGTAATCTGTACAAATAAAATTTGTATGTTTCTAACTTATAAACAAGTTAATAACTATTAAATGGGAAAAATACACTGCAAACTGAAATTTCTAAGGTTTATTTTAATAAACAATTTTATGGTATCCAACAATGGAAATAATAGAAAATATTATCATAATTGTCAGTATTTTATCTTCAATTTTGTGAAAAATGTAAATTTCCTTCTAAAATCATGCAGCTTAAGATACAATGTAAGGCAGGATTTTCTCCTGCATTAAGTACAAGTTGATTTGATATTTAAGGAGTTACTGTAATAAATATTTTTACAAACAAAGGTTTCTGTATATGTATTTTATTTTTCACTCTAAAACACCGAAACGCTACACACAGTACAGCCATTATGGTGTTTCAAAGAGATTGCATCACTCAGAATACACAAGAATAATTTGACATTTTTTTCTGTTGCAGTCATTTATTCCAAATTCGCATCAAAGACAATATATTTTTGTATAAAATTAGAAGTTGGGAGCAATCTAAAAATTAATCAATTATATTTAAGTACCATGTTTGTTGATTGCTAGATTGAAACATAAATCCAGCCACTACTGTCAGAGAATTTTGATATGATTTGTCACCCTACAGAAGTATTTCACATGTTTATATTGTAAATTAAAGTTATTGGCTACATTTTTTAGGGAACATTTATGTACACTTATTATTTCCACTATTAATCGGTGTGGTCATTGACAGTTAGTAAGTATCTCAGGATAACAACACAAATAAATTAGTATAATGCTGATTACAACTAAAACAGATCTTCACAATATAAAATAAAACTAAAAAAAGTGATTGACTTTGAACTTTTTCATGTCATATATTTCAGGCATTTAGAGAAATATGTGACATAATGCCACTTCATCTAAAATTTGACAGTATACAACCATAAAGATAATCTACACACATACATCAATAATATCTTTGAAATTTCCAGCAAACCTCAGGGAGATATTTTTTCTCGGGAAAACTGGATTAATTAATATCAATTCATCATCAAAGTGAAGTATCCCCATAATCTCATTTCATTCATCACAAAATACTTGTCTCGCTCAGTCTGTCCAGTCATGAGACAACTCTTTGTTCTCTGTTACTTTTACTATGGACTTTTCATATCAAATTACAAACTTTCAAAAAGAATGAGCAACTTCACAATATCCAGCAGTACATAATTAGATCAATTCTGCAACAAACTCTGGTTCACCATTCTCATTCACTGGTACGGATGCAGGCTGAGATTGTGCAGGCTCATTGCGGCGTGGAAGTGAAGAAGGGTTGAATTGAGATGGCACAAGGAAGGTTGATCCACTGAATCCCATGGCTGCCTCATTAATATCACCATGGCAATTCAAAAGCTCACTGTAAACCTAGGAATCAAAGGAATCAAATATTAGTATCAATGCCTCTGCATTGTGATTGAGTGGAAAATAGGTTTACAAGAAAAAATACTCAAAAAATAATAAATTGTGGCAACAAATTCTAAATACAAGCTATATGATACATAGATCACATATTAACCCTTATGATGTAGATAAGGTACTATTATCTCCTCTGAACTGAGAAAAAAGTATCTCCTCTCGCCTTCCTAACCTCTGCTCCAGACTTAAGACAACATAGACCTCTAAGCATCAACATTGACATATGTCATTATCACTTGGAGTAGATATTGTGGAGGTTAGAATGTACTTTTACCTCCTCCATAATGATGCTAGGTTCAGAGGAGATAATAGTACCTCATACACATCAAAAGGGAAGATAGAATAACTAAGATAATAATCAATCAACAGAATTAGTATTGTATATTTTTTCTGGACAGCCATTTTAGATATCTATAAACCATTTATGAAGTACATAGTAGGCATAAACAAAAAGCATCAACAAGTAAGGATAGTAAGCAGATATGAAAGTAATACTAAAACTTTAGAATAATAGAAGATAATATTACCTCTCCTGGAGTTCCTTTGAAACTCCCTCCACTGCTTCCTGTGGACCCTCCTCCTGAAGGGTTCCTGCCATAGCCGGCACCCCTAGGACTGTGAGGGCCACTACCCCCTGGAAGACGTCCTAGAGTGGCATAATCTGCCCCATCATTTGCAACACTATCTCCCCTGTCTCTATTGTTTCCATTACCAGGGGAGCCTCGTCTTCCAGGAAGTTGTATTGTTGCATATGTGTTGCTCTGAGCATCCATCTAGAACCACAGATGTTAGTTTTACTCAATCTCAAGTTTCTGTCATAAAATTTATATTATATAAAAGCAATTTAAATTTAGTTTACAAAAAATTAAGTCAATAGTAACCTAAAATTCAAATATTCTTTAATATGTAGCATATTGAATAACTAACATTACTAAACTAATATAGATTAATGATTAAATTTAATAATAAACACAATTATGCAAATCCTTCAGAGGTTCTGGTATTCCATAGTGCTGTTAGAAGTAGACTTTGAATGAAGAGGAATTAGCTAGCAAATCAATTTTTTGTATTATTTCCATTCATCAGTAACTTATCTACATATAATAAAAATGTTTATAATACCTCATTAAATCTTTAGAAGATCTAAATTGAAAATTGATTAGTAAACAAGAATAATATTCTTGGAGAGCTACTTAAAAGTAATTAATGCAAATAATCAATGCTTTACTAACCTGAGAGAAATCAACACTGTCACGCCTATCATGAGGGGACAACCCCATGCTGCCAGGCTGTTCTGGCTCACTGAAGACTTGCATTGTTAACTCCTGCTCTTCATAAAGTTTTAGCTTTCTGTGAGCAGGAGAATGTTATAATTAATGGAATCATATAGAAAAATATTCTTTTAAAATAAAATCCTAAGGTATTTCATAAATATATTACATTATTTTCTGCTATACCTGTATATTTGTATTTTTAATATTGCATTTATTATACAATTTATAATAAATACAATCATTATAAGTTATATCTGAGAGAAAACAGTGTGTATAAGAAAATCTTAAAATTTGGAAGTTGAAAAATATTCCACAAAGCAAATCATTTACGGACTAAGAAGATAAATAAAGTATATTGATCCTAAATGGATGATTGCTTTTATAAACAAGGAAATTTGATGCTTAAAAATACCATATAGAGCCAAAGTTGGTAATCATAATTCAATTCTTTCAACTTAAATTCAAAATTTCTATCTAAGTGAATTGGAAACTCCAGAATTTTCCACTGTGAACATAAATTGCAATAACTGACTATGGATCTGGATTTTGGTCTTTCATCACTTATTCTTTGTCAGCTAGATTAAATTTTCTTACTCTCTTGAGGCACTTACTGTTCAATCCATAACGGATTTTCAGTTGTGTTTAATTCATCTATCATCTCCTTCTTTATTAAGGTTTCTTTCTTCTTTAAGTCAGTTGGAGCAGTAATAACCCTAGAAACAATAACTTAAAATTAGTTTCTTCTAATTAAAAGATGCAATAGGAATACTATGAAATAATTTTTACATGAAAAGGAAATAACTCACCAGTGTCTAAGACAGCAGCAGACAACCAAAAATGTTATAAGTCCAACAAATAGAACTATCACCAAAGCAATAAGTGCTGCTAGGGCAGGGTCAAAAGGTTCCTCTCTTATGCCAATAAAAGCAGGCTGCAATGATAAATAGACTTTTGAGAGATTCTGCAGCTCACAATAATTAATCAATAATGCAAGTATTGAAATACATTGAGTTCATTAATTATTATACTTTTAATATTTAAATAAATGAATTCAGCATAAAAATTAATTCATCTACAATCAAACTTACCACTACATTTTCAATTGCATATCCTGCATAATAATCCTTGAGGAAGTCATACTTGGCATCAATGACCTTCAGTACATCAGGGATTTGGGCAATAGTTTGTGTTGGTCCATCAACAACATGCAAGTACATATCACACCTAAACATAAAAGAGTTCATCATTATGAATTCAATGGAATGAATATGGATTTATTTCATTCTTCCAATCTGCATGCTTGTATTAATTACCAGTCTCTACGAATGCGTCCAGATGAATCCACATGATAACGTATGTCATCAATAACCACAAGACTCAGTGTGACATTAGACAGCTCTGCAACAATTTCATCTTTTTCTTGATTCACTTCTTCTGGAGATCTTGAAAGGATAACTCTAATGAGCTGCTGGGGTTCGTAAATCCAAATCTGAAAAAATTAAGAAGTTCAGTTTTACTGTGAAAAAACAATTCAATCAAAAAGTCAAAAGTTGTCATAAAATTTTAAGTAGGTTTTTCAGTATAGGCTTTACAGTTTGAATAATGAGCAATCATGATTAACAGTCATGATGTATTAAGAGTAATAAATATTTATAATGAATAAAAAATTGACATTATATGCATTCACAGTTCATTCTTAAATCAACCTTTCTGAGATATTAATATGCTATAAATTTGCTCATTGACTGCAATAATTACTTTTGCAGATTTAAATCCTAGATGAAATCATGAATTACCCTGTCTTTCAACATTCTAATTTTCAACAATTTCATTCAATTGTTGTATTAATTATAATGATCTTACAGTTACATTTTTGTCTTTTTGAAAGAAACTATTTTCAATAACACACATTATGATAAATGATTAAATCTGAATTGATTGATTCTTGAGAAAAGAGTTGGGGAACTGCAACATAACCATATAAACTTACATGCACTTTGGCATGAGTCTCTCTTTCTGGGGGAGCATTCTCTCGTGCAACTACATCAAGCACAAAACGATCTTGGTTGTACTCAGTCACATAATTAGCTGTCACAAGACGTCCATCAGAAGTGATATTGAATGGAGATGGAACAACAGATCCTGAAGAAACATTGGATCCATACCTTGAAAATAAAGAGTTTTTATATATTTTAGTTTTCTAAGACAAAATATTTGTGAAATAAATATAAACAACTAAAATGAGAAACAGTACCTGTACAAATTTGATGTCAGGATAAGATATGAAATAGTTCCATTAACACCTTCATCAGGATCTTCAGCTGAGAGCTTGGTTACAAATTCATTAATCTTGGACATTGCATTTATACCTAAGATAAATTAATTCATAATAAGATTTTGATATTAAATCAATTAATTCCTGGTAGAACATATTTTATAAGCCATAGCATCTTTGTGATATTTGATTGGGTAATACTAATGAACGATATAAATATAAAGGTAAATAATATTCATGAATTATATTAAATGTATTTTAGTTTCTCGTAAATGAATACAAGCCTCTAAGTCTTGAGTTGAGTTATTGTGGAATTTACATAGTATATTCTTACTTACCAGCATAGTAGTCAGATCTATCAAATACTGGAGGATTGTCATTTTTGTCAAGAACAGTGATGTGCACATGAGCAATACTAAGGTATCTGTTATATTCATCAGGGAAGAACTGGTTTTCAGGCTGTAAAGAATTTAGAATGAAAGTTACTAGGGAAAAACCTATGATAATAAAATGACGCTAAGAAAATAAAATAAGAATAGTTAAAATTATTTTAATTCATAGTAGGAGATTTTAAGAGAAAGCATAAGATTTAAGACTATTAGTAAGATTGATTACTACTTATCTTTATAAGGTTTATTACAACTTAGATAAATCTAATTTTAAAAATTATTTTAATAAATGATTATAATTTCAATTTACACTCATCATTTTATAAAGATAAACTTCACAAGTAAGACTCAGTAAAAGTAAACTGACAACACTTACTGCATAAATGTTGTAATCTGGATTGTTTGTTGCTTTAATATAGATATCATAAGAATCTTGCTTCTCTCTGTCAAATGTCCCATTAGCATAAATAGTTCCATCTGTTCTACCAATGTAAAATAGCCCTTCCTCATTGCCAGCAACAATGTAATAATATATTCTTGCGTGTTTACCTTCATCTCTATCAATTGCTTTTACACGGCCTGTGATGAAGGAAATGAATTAATTGAATGACTCAATGTAACTACCACCATAATGTTGTAGAATATTATTTCTTACTGGTATAATAAATGTAATAATATTTCTAAATGATAATTTTTCATTACTTTTTGATCATTCTTACCGATAGCGATACCCCTTTCTTCATTTTCAGGAACCCTAAAGCGGTAGGGCATTGTCATTTCATCCTTTTGAAATTCGGGCATATTGTCATCTGAATCTACAAGCAAAACTGTAAGGAACCTTAGAGTTTCATATGACACTGGAGAGCCATGATCACGGGCTACAAGAACCAACTGCAAAAGAGTTAGAGAGGAATTAATAAATACTGCTATTAAATTATCTTTGGTGAAGGTAATTAGATGATACTGCTTAAATATAACAGTTTAGGAGCCCAATTTTGCAAATTTTGAATCAATGTTGTGCAAAAACAAAGGATTGCCACACAAAACATACACATTAATAAGGAGAAATCATTTTAATTATTCAATATTTTGTTAAGATTAGAGCTTGTTATGTGTATAGCAATACATTCATTCTGGAAGCAAATTAGATTAGTGATCCAAATATAATATACATATATAATTTCATTTTCTGTACTTCAAATACTAAGCAAGAAATTCTTATTTTGCCAAAACTTTAATAAGAATATACTGCATTTTATAAATGACAAGTAAAATATCCCATAAACGTACACTTTATCTTTCACAAAATCATATGCAAATCAATTTTTATTTGATGGTACATTCGAATCTTTGCAGTTTCTAATGAAAAAGCTCTTTTATTTTTGATGAACAGATTTATCTACTAACCTCATATTTATCCTTAACTTCTCTGTCCAGTATGATCTTGGTTCTCAGTTCTCCAGAGTCAGCATTTATAACAAACTCATTGGTTTCCTGAGTATTTTCATTCCCCACTTTGAAGTGATAAGTGATACGTCCATTTTCTCCAGCATCCTTATCTTTTGCTTTGACTAACATCACCAGATAGTTTGCTAACCCTGCATTCTAAAAAATGAAAAATTACACTTGTTAGAAGAATGGTTAAATAAAATAATTTCTGATAATAATATCATTTCACAGATTAAATATGTCAGTTTTTGTATACCAACAACAAAGATGTGTACTTTAGCAGTAATTTGATATACAATTCTTATAAATATAGTGAGATAAATAATGGAAAATTTCAGATGATAACTATTATTAAAAATGTATTATCAAACCAAATTCATTGGATAACATTATTACAGTGGTGAAACAATTGTCGAGTTTTAGTAAGAATCTATCCCAGAATACAATATGATGATTACAATAACCTTTGAAATTTAAAATATCTATAGCATGCCATAATAAAAATTATGAAAGAATAAAATACTAACTTCAGGAACTTCAACAGTGGCATTGCCTAGTGCAGGCATGATAAAGATTGGTTTGTTTTGATTGACATCAAGCACAGTAATGATAACAGTGACTTGGTCTGAATAGTTTCCAGTTCCATTTCCATCTCTGCCTTCAACAGTGAGATGATAGACTTTTCCTTTCCCAGCAAGTGACTTGGCTGGATATATTATTCCAGTGGAAGGATCAATGCGGAATAAGCCTAAGAAGCAAATGGTAAATAATTTAGAGTTCAAGGTAGAAAGCCTGTGTATAAAAATGTACGCAATACACTTTACCCTTGCTGAGTAAAAAGAATTTTATAATTATATTATGATTAATTAGGTATAACATATAAAAATATATACAGTAAAAGATTAAAAAGATTAATTTATAAGCTCAAATTGTACCTGAAGAAGTTGTTCGTTAGAATACTAATAGTATCTCAATGAACTCACCTTCTTCATTTCCTGCAATAATTGAATATACAATTAAAGAGTTTATTCCTTCATCTGCATCATGAGCCTGTACTTTAACTATTGGTGATGGAGGTGACAATGGTATATTTTCCACAATTGATATAGGGTAGTTCCGTTGATTGAATACAGGTTGATTATCATTGACATCCTCCAACTGAATCATTACCTACAGAAGAGTACAATAAAAGTATGTAAACATTACATATAATCCATGCTAAAGTATATAACTGACTATAAGTATATATATATTTATCTCTTTGTAATTGCATGGTTACATTCCTGAATTCTTATGAATGGTAATGTATTGAAGATTAGTAAGTTATATTGAAATAAATAATTCAACATATAAAAATGAAAATATTTGGAGTGGAGGATTCATTAAACTTCATTGAACTTCATATAAACTAGAGATTGAGAAAGGGCAAAACTGCATTAGAATTTTCCGCAAGTAAAAATATTGAATTTGTATCCATTGAAGAACTAGATTAGACTGTAGAATTAGATTATACTGCATCAATGCATTTTTTGTGTTAAATAAGAATGTGGAAAATATCTTAATTGATTGCCAAACCAGTACAATAATAAATATTTTTCTTATTGCAGAATCTAAAGAATATTTTCATTAACTTACAGGAACAGCAATACTCCTCCTTGATTCTGGTGGGGCTCCATCACTAGCTTTCACTTGGATAACTATAGTGGGAGTTTCTTCTCTGTCTAATATTCCAGGATTCAGTACAAGAATGTTGCCAGAATCTAGCACACGGAAGTTTTCATGATGTTCTCCAAGAAGACTGTAATGTATTTTACCAAAATCTCCTTCATCTTCATCTGTGGCATTAACAGCAATTACTGGAGTTCCACCAGGAGAGTTTTCTTTTACTGTGGCATGATAGACTTGCTATAACAAAAATGGAAGAGAATTTTTTATAAGAAACCAAAATTCAATGCAAATTTGTAGATAGTGTCCATAAAATTTAATGATTGAAGGAAGTTACCAATTTACCATGTAATTTTAAATATAAGATTAAGTTTGAATAATAATCTTTTAAATAGATAAGACCATATTTATGCTGAACCTATGTGATGATTCTTAATCGATAAAATATTCTAGCACTAATATTATTAAATAAGATACCGCTAAATCATATTGCTGATTAAGAGAATACTTACCTCTGAAAATACTGGATCCATATCATTTATGTTTATCACGTTTACCATAATGTTGGCTGAAGCAGAATACTGGGGTACTCCTGAATCATAAGCCACAACAGTGAAGTTAAGGGCCTTTATCTTCTCATAATCAATCCTCCTCTTTGTTTTGACAACACCTAAATAAAAGTGAATAGTATTTTGGGTATGACTTTCAGGAATATAGATGCCATTTAAAGATATTGAAAATGAAATACTACAGTAGCAAATAATGTACACAGACTTTCATTATATTTTCTATAGAAATTATTAACATTGTAAAAAAATAAAAATCATAAATCTAAAATGATCAATATTAATTTAACTGGACATGATAGTATCTAGATAAAAATTTAAAAACATAAAGGTATCATTTAATATTAATCGTAATTTAGAAATGCTAAATCAACAATATGAAAAGATTATGAATGTTGAATGCCATGGTGCATCTTACAGGAATATAAAGTAATTCATTTTGTTTTTATACAGAAATCTGTTTTTTTTTTACTGCTTTAGGCTTGTAAGTTAGTCATCCTTTTTGATTTGATTGAATTTTGATAACCACCTGTTGCATCTTCTGTTAAACAAATATTCCATCCAATACTTGTTAGGAATTATATTTATGTTAACCAAAAATACCAAACATTATTCTAATAGTCATTTTCTTAAAATTTTTTGTTTGTTTGTTTAATTTGATTTGATATTGGAATAAAAAATTGCAAATGTAATAACAAAGAATGGAATATATAATAATCACAGTATTAAACTGCTGGAAATTATAAATATTTAGATTATGGATTACAATGGTCCATAGCATTGTTTTTACAAAATATTTCTCATAACTCGCTTTTTTCAAAACACTAATTTATGGTTGTAATTTGATGAAGATGAACTCTTATTTTTTGAAAGCTGATAGTACTGCAACATTAACGGAAGTCAATGCCTATCTTTGATAATATCTAACCAAGAATCTTCATCACCATCAACTGGAGTATTTAGATCTGATCCTTTAAGTCTTATCAAATAATTCTTCTCACCTGTTATTCTATCAATTTCAAAGTATTCTGACTCTGGTTCCAGAGCATAATATGAGATCTTGGAATCCTGATCAGTGGCTTCATAAGATGCCACTACAGACCCAATGGTTAATTCTTCTTGGAGAGAGACAGGTGGTAGAACAGGATTCTCAGGTGTCCAGGGAGGGGGGAAGGTTGGAGGTGAATCATTCACATCTACAACTGTCACAACAAGGGTTCCTTGTCCCTCCTGAATTGTTGGAGCACTAACGTCTCGGACATGGACAGGGATACGGAAGAGTGCTCCAATATCTCTATTTAAAGGCTGTGCAACTGAAACTTCACCTGTAGTTGGGTTAACTGAGAAAAATCCCTAAAAAGAAATTAATGTAGGGTTGAAGTGATGGGACCATCACTTTTCATTGCTTTCATACTTATTTTATTTCATTTCCTTGAAAACAAATGTTAATCAATCATCTTCCAAATAAAATACATATGAATATATTTAAGCAACATCAGAGAAATAGTCTTTGACAATTAAGATAATCATATTAATCATCAGACAAAATTGTAATAATTTTAATCAAGTATTCAGTGAAGCAATTGTTAAAGAGTATGAATTAAGAAGAAATCACTTTATATGAAAACCAATGTTCTTGTTTGTTAAATTATTCAGATATTACCAATATGTTATATTATCATGTAACCTGGCATTTGAAAATCGCTTGAAAGATAAGACATATAATCAGATATATTAAGGTCACAGAGAAGTTTATAGACAGCGGGCAAACTTGCAGTGTCACATAAAGTGCTCACACTCATTTGTAGCAAAATAAAACAAAGAAACCAAGGGAAATGGCATAAATGCTTAATAAATGGGTCAGGTTGAATAGGAAACGAATTAACATTGACTATATGGGAGAAGAACATACAAGGTATGGAACAACTAGCTAAGAAAGAAAATGACTTGGGAAAGGAGAAAGGTTGAAGGAGACAATTTTTATGAAAGAGTTTAATGAAAATGATTGGGTAGATTTTTGCAGAAGGAAGTTAAAAATTTTATTGTGGCAACAAAACTAACAATATAATGACAATTTAAAAGCTACCCTGGGATATATTTTATTTGATCCAGACAGGGAAAGATAGAAATAATATGAGGAGGCATTGTTAGGGTAAGAATCAAAGACCACTTTCATCCAGGCAAAATGTGAACAGGAAGTAGATGGCAATGTTGAACTTAGAAAACAGTCATCATCTGGAAAGAGCACTAATTATATATTTATATACAGAAGATTTTGTTTGATGACAATATTTAAGAAGATGTTCATTGAAAACCTTGAGAAAGCAATAAGGTTTATTGAAAGTCTACAAGGGAAAATTTATGATGAGATAGACTATCCACATTTTATGATATTTATTTGAACTCTGCAAAAGAAAAAAAATGAACCAACTCCTTGCTGAGCCCATAATGAAGTACCAAGATTAATGAAAGAAATGAATATATTTTTATGGAATCTTATATCCTAAAATAGCAGAAAATCCAAAGATATAAAAAAGTAAACAACTGCAAAATTTTTTGTAGCTAGAAATTATAGGTCACTGTGTTACAGTCCCCTTATTTTAATCCTTATCTGTCATCTTTTGGAAAATATTCATAAAATAAAAAAGAATCAGAAAATTTGATGATATTTTATAGTAGATAACTTAAAGAAAAGACAAGACCTAAAATGCAATTAGGATAATAAAAAGGAAGCCTAGCAGAAAAGTAGGCATTGTTGTTGTTTTAATGAAATGGAAAATAAATAATAAAATGGGAGAAAGGCCTCTAACAGGATAATTCAATGGCCAAAGCAAATAACACACACAAAAAAGATTTTTCTTGATCTTTTACGCTTATTCAAATCTAGTTTTCATTTAGATATTGCTTAAGTACATAACTTGAAAAATAACTTCAAGAATTTTGTAAATCTAAAATTATATTTATCTTTGTAAAAGAATGCTAGAATACATAGGACATGTCCAACTTAGGAAAAATTTTCCTTCCAGAAAGAAACAACCACAAACCTCCAGGATGTTGGATTTAGAACAGAATGATGAAAAGCTGATTCTGATTCCAGCATTTTGAGATTTATATGCTGAGTATATGATTAAAGTAACACGCATATAATACAATGAATGGAAATGGAATGAATACTGATGCAAAAAGAGTAAAGTCAGTAAGATTTGCAAACAACTGAGAAGACACAGAGTAGATGACAAAGAAGATGGCATAATAGATGACAAAGCAGACAATTAAGCAACAACAAAGCATACGACAAAGATTGGGGCTCTGAAAAGGATTTGCAAATACTAGCCAATGCACTAAACGATTAAGCAAGGAATTTTGGGGTAAAATAAAGATAAAAAATAAATTCATGAGATTAGCTAAGGGAAGCTAGGTTAACATTTAAGGCAGACGGAGAAAAGTTAGAACAGTTGGACCAATTCCCGTACCTGGGCAGTACTCTTTCTTGGGATTGGAGGAGCACAAAAGAGTTCGTATGAAGAAAAACAGTAGCTATGGATCACTTCATGATGCAAAGGAAACTGATGACGGAGTGCCTTCAAAAAGATACCAGGAAAAGACTAGTAAAATCCTTAGTCTGGAATGTTTTTTTTTGCATGGGAAACTTAGGGGGGCCTCAGAAAGGATGGCATACAAGTCTGGAGGTCTTTGAAATGTGGGAATGGCTTAAACAAAAATACAATTCGGGTTGATAAAAAATGAGGAAATTTTGGAGAGGAGTGGGGATTCACTGAATAAATAAGAAATGGGTGGATCAAATAATGAAAAGGGAGGTATTTCTACAGAAATGAATTAATAATAGGTTTTCAGGGAATGTGGAAAAAGGATAACTTAGAGAAAATATTAGGTTGTTATAAAGGTTTGGAAAGAAGGAGAGGTGATTTTTTTGGGAAATTATTGGGAAAATGAACCTACCAAGATGTAGATGACTCTTGTACAAGTGTTTCTTGGACTTGGATCCTCTGCTATGTTAATCAAGAATTAATTACACAAACAATGATTTGCTTAAGAGTTTGATAAATTTCAAGAAAGTTATTCATCAGAGGAATCAGTGGAATTATGATAATCTATCGTTGCTTAGCTTACTAAGATGGAAATGCCCAAATTAATTTGTTGCAGGGGAAGCTTAGTTGTAAGTTAGTATTATAGCATTTAAAAGAATAAAATACTAATTGTTAGAGTGTTTTCAATTCAATCCACTTCAATGGTACTGTCCGATGAAAATAAGAAGCTCTTATTATTTGGAGCTATTTGATTGGTAATGTGAAAACAAATTTTATATTTGCATGTATATTCTTCACTAAATCAGGGCACTGCAGTTCATTGGAGGACTGAACAGTGGATGATAATGTTTTTCAACTTTGGTTTACCATAACTTGTTGATCATCACGAATTGGTTTCCCATCCTTGTCATATGCTGTCACTGGCTCAGCAATTTTGAAATTCAATGCATCTGTGCTGTTTACATCTGGATCTTCAGCAATCAAAGTATAGAATACAGTTCCTGGCTGAGCATCTTCAGATACCTAATTGGAAGTGAAGTAAATTATAATAAAATCTGAAATTTTCAATTTATAATAATGGAAAACATAACATCTGCCTCATATAATAATATGAGGCAGATAACCTACCTCAGCCTTCTGTGTTTGTGGTTTGAAGTACGGAAGTTTATCATTACTGTTCAGGATTTTTACAGTTAGGGTTGTGGTTCCAGTTAATGCAGGTGTTCCTAAAAATAGTATCCATAATTAATAAAATGATGGATCAATTTTAATTCTATATCTGATTCTGTCTGGTACTAACTAATATAATCAACAGTTTTGTTGCTGAAATTTACTAAATATATATCACAATAATGAGCTTGAAGTATTTGTAAGCTAAATTTGATTGAGACTAAAAGTAAACTTCTATGAAATATTTATCTTTTTCAATTGGAAGTTTATAATTTAGAAATTTTATTACATTAAACAATTAAAATGACCAAATGCTAATGTTTTACTAATTATACATTTATATTATGATCAGAGGAAAATTATTTATAAATAAATAGAAAATAATACCTTTGTCAGCAGCAATGATTTCAATATTGTACATCCTCCTTCTGTCAAAATCCAGCTTGTTGGCTACTGTAACAATCCCGGTCTTTTCATCAATACCAAAGTCATCATAAGATCCTTTCTGTATCTTGTAATACAAATTGGCATTAATGCCTGTGTCATCATCAGTAGCAAAGGTTTGATCAACAGTTGTTCCTGTGAAATATTTACAAATCCAATTGTTAATAATGAAATAAATAAATGAAATAAAATCTTTCTTAATTACTCCATTATAGATAATTTTTTAAATACTACAATTTTGATATATGGATTTCAAAATCATAAATTTCCATTTAAGACCTTTGATCTTCTTGACAGAAGGGAAGTTAAGGATACATTTCAACAATACAGAATTTACACAAGTGCAATAGTATTAAAAATTTTTACCAATAGGAGCATCTTCCTGAACTGAGCTAAAGTAACTTGACTTTTCAAATTCTGGAGCATTATTGTTCACATCTCTTACTGATATCCGGACGTTGGTTGTGTTACTGTAAGTGCCATCACTGGCCTGTAGTGAAACAAAAAAACTTGTATGAGGTATGAGTGAACAAATAAATAGCAATTGATTAATGACAAATATTTATATAACAATGATGTAAATAAATTATCTAAATTTTAACTATCATTATTAAATATGAAAACATTTTTGTTGATGTATAAGATTGGTGGAAATAAATTTGATTGCGTATCACATTGTATAAACCAGAACTTTTTACAGTGATATCATAAGATAAATTAAAATAATTTAAAAGATAAAAATTATAGCTCTTTCCAATTATAACCTATTTTCATTCCAATTCCAAAATATATATAATATTATAAATGTTGCAATAAAATTAATTTGCTTCATTCAAACAGATGTTCCATATTGAAAACACTACTTAAATATTCTTCACTAGCAATAATGAGATATCTCTTTGTTCAAGAGGACACTTCTTTGTTACCTAATTAAAACAAACACATATTAACATTTTACATTACTATAACATTACTCATTTATCAAGATAGTTTTTTCATGATTTCAGTAGGATTTTGCAGTTATTTTAGTGGTCTTAAATACAATAGTCTTCCACCACAGCTCTCTACCTCGTAAACCTCAACTCTGCTTGTAATATACACTTAATGCGTTCTCACCTCTAAGGTAAGGACTACCAAATCACCAGATGTCTTGGTCATGCTCAGTCCTTCTGGGTTGGCAACAGTTATCTCTCCAGAATGGCGATCTACAGAGAAAAGGTTCTGTCCATTTCCACCAGCAATAGAATATGAGATGAGGGACGTTTCGTCTGGATCCTCCGCTTTCACAAAGAGTCTTGGTTCGAACCTGGACGCCCCTTCGTCGATGCTGGCGCGATAGTTGTCTTGAACGAAGCGAGGAGGATTGTCATTTGCATCTTGCAGAGAAATCTTGAGGGAAATGACCGCGCTTTTACCGGTTCCCTCGTCGTCTATGGCCTGAAAGGAAATATTAAGTTCGATATAGAACTTTTGAAAATGGCGCGTCATAATTAACGCGGGAAAAGTTACGCCACTCCTTCGAATGAACGGCGACTTATCAAGGAAAAAAAAAACAGCGACAAGAAATATAAAATCAAAAACAATTGGATGAAAGATCGCTTAAAATTTCAATGAGTATTGATGGCAAAAATTAAAATTTAGCTAAAAATTCCATTTCATTATATGTTGCCTAAAATCTCTATGCATTTATAGATAGACGATTTTCTGAAAATTTCTTCGCTGAAGAATCAAGATTTAAGATCTTATTTTTCAACTTAATCAAATGCGTCTTTGCCATAATGCATGCCAGAAAACTTAATTAATGATAACAATGTCTAACTAATGAAACATCTATCATTAAAAGCAACAACAATACCGGAGACGAGTGAAACAATGGCTCAAAACATAGTTCCTCATTCACGACAATGAGATTCCTGCTTATGATTTTTGTTCACGTAAACAAAGGATTATTTCAAACACAAAAATATACTTTCTGCGCATGTGCCGGCGTTAGTTTTCGTGAAATTTCACCGATTTAGAGCGTGACTAGCGTGCTAATGGATGGAACATGAACTTTCTGCAAGGAGCTTCCGCTTCTTTTAGGTCGTGCAACTTGAGACTTGTTGATGGCGCGATATCCAAAGATTCGATCGATGCGGACTTCGAAAGATATTGGATGCCGAGGACAGGTATGTATTGAACCCGGAGGGCACAAGGAGGGAATTGAATGAAAATATTTCCTATAGGTCACAACCTGAGGCGAAACTTCGAGCTGAAGTTTCTGGAGGTGAACCTTTAACCTAGTTGTTGGGAGCGTGTTGCCTTGAAGCATTTATCCAACGTCATGGTGTCGTCCGAAAGGTTCTTCGATTGAAATAAAAAATGAAAATCTGATCTCGTTGGCCTAATTTATACGACAAAAATTTCATTAAGTTTAAGATTTGGGAAAAAATTCTTGGATGAATGATTTAACAATAAAATATTGAATAATTATTATAAATTAAAATTTATGCTTCTTGAATTTATCTTGGGTTTAATGCGTTGTCACTTTTTTAACTTCGAATGTGATGAAAAAGCTTGAGTTACCTGTAATGTATATTTTAAGATGATTTTCACGAAACGGATTGTGATTGGATTGGATTATCATCACACAGAATAAATTCAAAGTTTTCAATTTAGTGATTGCAAGTTTATACATATTTCATACGTCAGTTATCTATTTATTTTCACTGCAAAAAAAGTGTCACGCGATAAAAAGAGAAATAAATATTTACGTGGCGAAGATCAAATTCTATTTCTCAATTTCTACAATAGACTTCCTGTTCTTGTTAAAATAAATGGTACATCATTTTCTTTCCATGTCTATACTTAGTTTCTAATGATCATCTTCACATACCGCTGAATTTCCAATTTTACGAAACCTTTTCTCTCCATAATTTACATCGCGTTAACGAAGGAGTACATGACAAAGGCGTTAGAGGCGCTGCTCACGCCGACTTGCCGTAAGGAACATGTTTCCTTTCATCTCCCAATCATCGCTATTGAATTAGAGCCGAAATTACTTGGTACCGCATCTCATCAGATCCGCTCTCGAGGGATGGAAATGACTGATGCTAATATTATTTTCCTCGAGGCGTCACGTTCTCTAAAGAAAACAAAATCCTTCTATTGCATATTGCATTTGAAATGACGCAATTTATGAAAGTTGCGGCGTCGCTATGTTGTTGTTTATCGTGCATCTATGACGATTTGTATGTTAACGATTTACGAAGATAAGTTAATTTTTTCTAGCTCGAAAAGATTCTATATGTCGAATAATTCGATGTCAAAATGAGTCGAAACTATAAGAATATGAACTTTAAGGAATTAAATACGTGAAAATATTAATGCTCGAAGTAAAACTATAAGGTATTTTTTTGTACTATCAGTTAGTTTAACTAATGCATGGAAGAGCTCCTAACTGTTTGGTTTGTAAGGAGAACACATGGTTAATTTACTAAGACTTCTCACAACTTACCTTATAAGACAAGAAATACACAGGTCTGGTTTCGAAGTCCAGACACTCACCCCTGCCAGGAGTCGGACAGTCTGCAACAGTGATCACTCCAGTTTTGTTGTGCACGGAGAATCTGAAAATAGATCGAAGCGCAACGTTCAGTATGACATGCAATGTTCCGAGTTAGGGTGTTTAAATATCAAGGTGTTAACACGTTTGCAATTATTTATCATTAGATTCCTCGATCAATAAATGAATATTCGTAACCAATATCGACGATGCACTTAGGCTAATGCATTGCTATGTTCCATGTAATTGACTGTAAAAAAACGCGAAATTTATTCTTCTAAACTTAATCGAGTTTTCTCAAGGAATTCTTCGTTAAATTAAAAATAACTATGTAAACAAGTAAATAAGAAGTCAAATTATATCATACATATAATGAAATAAAAATACACGAAACTCCATAAACTGAATATAAATTAAACCTTTAGTAAAAAGCGATACAATCAAAATAAATGCATTCGTTATAAATTTCTTGAATTTTAATAAAATTACGATTATTTATTTCATTGATTATGAGGAAACTTAGGTTAAAAATAGTAATATTTAGTTAATATTTAAAAGAAAATAGTCCTGGAATTAAATAAAACGATTGAAATAAAACATCATTTAAATTTTGGGTAGTAAATTTGAACCAAAAATCTTCACCAAGTTTCATTTCGCGGTAACAAATCAATAATAATGACGATATAAGAAACGTTGGGCTTTTCTTTTTGAGCGAACTTAATCGGCAAAGATGAAAGGAATTGCTCCGCTCGAAGCGCAAGAATGAAAGTTCCGGAATGAAAACGCGACCGAGTGGCAAACCGAATTTCGAAGCTGGAGGCGCCGCGAGTAAACAATTGCCGCGTAACAATGGGGCAATTTGATCAGACGCGATTGTTGTGCTTACCTCTCCGCCCCGTTTCCGAACAGCTGATAGACAATGCCGCTCTCCCCGAATCGACCCGAATCCCTGTCAGTGGCAGTGAGAGTCGTGACTGGGGATCCAGGGGATGCTGTCTCCGACACGGAAGCTGCGAAAGAAGACTCGCGACCTCTGAAAGTGGGGGCGTTGTCGTTCTCGTCGATGATGGTGACGGTCACCGTGGCCGTCGATGACAGCTTGGGCGATGTGAACTCCTCTTCGGCGATGACCTGAGGAGGAAAGTTTGGAAATAAAAGACGTTTCGTTCGAGGGACGGTGGTACCAAGTGATTCATCTCCCTGGGAATATTTAACCTTTATCTTTAATACATTTGAACTTACGGACGTTATAGAAAAGAACTTTCATCCATGGATGAAAATAAAGGTTCATTATCAGACATTTCTTGAAGGAATAATTCTCCCAAAAGACTTTAATATATAAGATTCGCCTAGGAGGACTTAAACTAAAAGACATTATGCCAAAGAATCTCATTGTCTAGTAAGATGTCTAGTAATAGAGAATGTTTAATACGAGAGATATTTCGAAGGAGTATCATAAGGCTACGTTTTAGGCCCCATGTAGTAGACAAAAATGGATGATACACAGGCGAGACTGGATTTTCTAGACTGAGTGTAGTTCCGTGATTTCACTTATGATATCACATTGGTCTACCTGAAAAGCATCTTCGATAGTTCGTGAAGCTACCACATGAAAACGTTATTGCGATCTTTGAATGATTTTTAGCAATGAGGTTGGGACAGGTGGAAGATAAATTCTAGTAACTAGTGAACTTATATAAAATAGTGAACTTTCGTCACCATAGAAACTGTAAAAACCAAGGCGAGGGGTACAGTTTAAAGAAAAATTATATATACGATTACGAAACAAGGATAATTAATCGGTAAAAAACTTTGAATTTATTTCAACGTGGGACGGTTTTACCATTATACGTTATACTATAAAATAGGTATATAAGACGATGCTGATTCTAATCGAAGCTGATTTTCGATGGAAATTCGGGGAATGGGATATTTGCGTCTTGTCAGCGTTCCGTCCGCTTACATTGAAGAAGCATTAATATGCAGATGTCATAAATAATTTTCGCTTTCTGAAAGCTTTCGAGACAAGCGAAACTTTCACCTTCCGATTGAGTCTTGATTGATGCGGCGGAAAGCTCTGTTAAGTCACACTCAAACACTCTTTGTCTCGTTAAAGAGAGTAAAACTGAACGCGCCTAATGAATTCATCCCAGTTTCTCGCTCTAAAGAGCTCCAAGGCTTTCACAGCGTTCATTGCATCATCTCATCAGCAACTGGAAGTGAAATGGATGCTTCAACCTGTTCCCCACCCGTAGCCTAGGAGATCATCCTATCAAGCATTTTAATACACCTTAAATCTGCAGTCATTCATACCCGTTTTGAATTTTTGAATTTTAATGCATCAGAAACTAAAGTAACTCGATCTTCGGAAAAAATTTATCTTTGAGTTGAAACCGTTTAATTTATTTATTAATTTAATTAAACCGTGAAATTTATTTATAATTATGGTAATTTTTTCAGCAACAAAATTTTCATACCGTAAATATGATACATATAAATGAATCAGTATCTAATTTATTCGATTTCATAATGTAAGATTTTATATTTTATTCATATATCAATTACGTATTAATCATAGAATAATATTTCTAATTATTTACTTTTTAACAAGGGATTTTACTTAAAATTAAAGCAGAAAACCGTTCTTTTATAGGCTTAGAAATGAGTTTTTTTACGAACTGCCATTCATATACTTTGGACGAGGAGTTCAAGCACAGGGATAAAACGATTTACCATAATAAATACTGAAATATAATCTAACGATTAATGAACCTAATACTTAATTCCACATCACATTAAAAATTTAATTAAACTGAAAACTTGTTTTTAATATTCAATGAATATTGATTGAATGGGTAAGACGTTAAAAGATATTCAATGACTTACTTCTATCGAATTTTTTAACGCTTATAATGTTGGCACAGGAATAAGTAGGGCTATTTTAATGTACCTGTTCATCTCACCTTAAAGGAGACATCTTCAGCTATCGTTCGCTCCAAATTCCTTCGCCTCTGTCATCAAGGTGATGATATCGGCTTAAAAATTATGTTTGGATTCGTTATTCCTTGAAACAATAAGGCGGAAGATGAGTCCAGCCTCTTTCCGAACTTTTCCCAAAGCTAATCTGAGGATTTGGTGCTCGTGTCGCAAACTCGATTCTGACGCTTATAGAAGTTTGCCTTATTGGGTTTCTGTAACGTCCGTAGAATACCGATAATCCCGCCTCTACACACTGCGAAGAATGGCTACGCACGTATTTTATCGTGTCTCTTTTCTCTTGATACTTGTACGTTTTCTTTCTAGTGAGAGTTACGCATCCTGTTTCGGTTGAAAAGGGTGGCTTTAACCGGTCTGTTTTTGTTTCCAAGGGTTTCATTGTTGAAGTTTTAGGGTTTCCGAGACAATTAGACCGTTTTCCGTCCGAAGCCAAATGATCCATTCTTTATGTATTTGGAGATAGAGAAATCTGTTGGATTCCGTGTTCCCACAGCGTCGAGGTATTTTTGTATAATCTTTTATCACTTCTTTTTAATAGGTTACTATTTGCTAAATGGCCATTACTACTGATCATAATATCACGATGAACCTGATTGGAAGTAACTAGTATTTAATTTGAGAGTACAGAATAATGGTATCGAATAACAGACGTTTTATTCTTTAATGAATCGATTTCCATAATATTAGCTGAAATAGCTCTTCGGACCAAAATACTCAATGCGAAAAGTTAACTGTATGTTAATTAAACAGAAAAATTTCAATCGTGATATGATCACATATTTAGAAAATTAAATACTTCTTACTTACTTATTATTCGAAAACGATCAACTAACATTTTAACTTCACTTTGCTGTGGGCTATACACGCCACAAAGCTAATAGTAGGCGACCTTTTATAGTAGACAACGTTCCAACTGGATCATAAAAGGATTCAGATAGTTTCTGAAGTTGATTTAAAAAATTCAAGCGCATTTTCTTGAAAAATATATTTCGTCCAAAAATTTAAGTTAACGAAGGAGAATTAATTAAAGTTTCATCTCTAATGACTTAAAAAAATAATAAAATAAATTAAAAATGAATTACGGATACTGAAGCAAACGAATCATTATTATAATAAGTCCTCGAAGATTCTGTACATTCTTTAAAAAAAAAACTCCTTAAAACTAATATTATAGGGGTTTTTGGAAATGTACATACCGTAAAAAGGAAGAAAAATTACACTACGTAACCATTATGACATCCTAGTAATCATACTACGTCCACTAATAAACGTTACGTGTCTGATAACAAGGATACAATTCCATTTGCATTTGTGAATGTCTGAACGAAAATCATAGCCATCAGAAACATCAGACAGAAGAATTCGAGAAGTGGTTTCTGTGGAAACCGAGGAAATTGAGTTGATGAGAGGCGCTGTCGATAGCGGGAAAAGGGAGAAGTTTGATTGAAGAAATAAAGGGAAAGACTGGTGAAATGAAGGGTCTAATACAGAAGAGCGCCTGCTGAAGGAGGACATAGGGTTTGATGGAAAAGACTGAGGGGAATACACAGATGGAAGTTTTGGGAAAAGAGAGTGGGTAGGCAAGGATGGAAAGGTTGGAAATATTAGGTGGAGTGAACCTATCTTGATACTGGAAACTCGTGTCTCTGCATTGAATATTCAGACAGTACTAAGGTAGAATTACATCATCTTTAAATTAAGCTATCAACTCCTTTCGGAGAGCTATTATACTTGCAATGAAAAAGAGAAATGTCTCTTTCATTAGGCTCCATATTTCATTCTTCTAAAACCTATGAAAACTTAAATGACAATTTCCAAACTACTGAGGAAAAAATGTTCTTTTTTCAAGGATATTTTTATACATATAAGTTTACAATGTGTGAATCGTTATCAATATACATTTTTTCACTTACCAATAAGATGAACTTCCGCTGGTTGGGGTTTTCATAGTCGAGTGACGCGTTTGCTACTCTAATACTGACGGATGTGAAACCATCGGCTCTAGCAGGTTCCACTGTGAAAGCACCAGAAACGTCTTCCAGTCTAAGGGTAAATGCGGAGTTCGTACCCTGGAAGAAAGTTTTTAGAGACACTTTTTGAAGAAATAAAGACTAGAATGAAAATAACCATTAACTCTCCTCTTTTACATTATACATTATTTATTCCAATTTGTAAAAGAACCATTTTTCTGCACAAAAATATTATTAACCTGAAATATTATCGAAATAAACTTTTCCATTGAGTTAATGAGCGCTAACGATTTCGAATCGAGCCAATTAATTTTGATTAATCATTTCATTTAATGAAAAAGTTTATGAATAGAGTTAATTAAGTAATTAAACACTTTAATAATTCAAATTATACTAGTGGAGCAGCGTGTTATTATGGTATTAATGATGATTATCGACGAAATTAACGATGTTCGGTAAAGTTAAATTAAAATGCGTAAAATCATTACACGCGTATAAATGCATCGATCACAGCTATTTCATATTCACGGAGTATTAAAAATTATTAATGATTGTATAAAATACTTGAAACCTAGATTAAAAAGCTTATGGCGTATATTATTTATAATACAATTAAAAAATCATTGAATAATTTTAATAGAGTATTCACCATTCCCATTCCAAAATTACCCTATGAACTAAGCCGGGAAGCCAGACGGAAATAAAAAATTAAATTGTAAATAAAATTATATTTTCAATCGCTCGGCTCCATTAAAAACCCTCTTTAATCACGATAAAGTTGCCCACTCCGAAACAGTTTAAAACAAATAAGAAATGCTGAAAGAGGGTATTTCTCCCAAGCATTGAAAAGTGTAACTTTTACCATAGTCTACACAAGACGAGTTTTAGACGAAAAATTAAATCGTTAATCCGGCGATTGAACAAAAAGAGATTTTAATGCTTGATAATGTCCAAAAAGAAAAAAAGTCCACGATGGACGCAACGTGATCTGCAGGTGTCGCTGACGCAGTGGAAGCCCCAGTAATCGGTCTAGCCGTGAAATAAAAATCTACGGTGCGATCGAGTTCTTCCGGAAACCTGTCTCATAACCATTAACCCTTCATAGCCAACCTCCACACATCCACTCACCACGTCTGGGTCCCGGACCGTCAAGTCCAGGTTGGGCAGCGGTGTTCCCTCAGGGGCCCCTTCTGGAACCGATGCGTAGTACTCTCTCTTGTTGAACGTCGGCGGCTCGTCGTTCACGTCTCTTATGGTCACCGTGGCCTCTTGAGTGGTGGTCGTCAGGAAACCGTCGATGGGCTGCCCGCGGTACATTTCTTTCGCCTGAAATAGACCGAGTATTTGTTTTAAGCGGTCTTCCAAAAGGTTTCTTCAATCAAACGCATTTTTAAGTGACGAGTGAAAAGCTTCTTCGAAGTGTATTTATCTTATGAGATTTTTTGGAGTGTCTCCGGAGAAGAAGGGCGAGAGTAAAGTATCGATTCTTGATTACTTCCCCGATCTATCGAGTTAAGCTTATCGAAAAGGCTTTGATAGGGTGTCGAGATGATAGATTGATGGGTTGCTCGACGTTGAAGGCTTAAAAGGTCTTTTGAGATACAAAATTTGTCGTAATGGTGTAGATGAAAAGATTTAACGAGGTATAAAACATCACTTTTACTTGTATGAGATACTCAGATTAGTATTTACGTAAATATAAGAAAAATAAATAACCAATAGTTCCCTGATAACCAGTTCTCCGAAATACTTGATCATTTTCAATAATTATACGGCCTGATTTAGACAGGATTTAGGAATTTATACATAGATTTAGATTGCGTCTTAATTTAAAAAGATAAGAAAAACATAAGTATAAGAAATTATTTTTAATTAGGAGAGAGGAAAAGATTTTACATTAATATCTACCATTACAAAGAAACAACATACATTATAACCGGTATTAATAATTCTTGGGTGGGTCTCAACGCTACCCAACACTGTTTTTAGCCAATGAACGATTGGAAACAAGATATATTTTTATAATACCATTTTTAATTCTAGAGATCAGTTTCTTTTTTTGATTGATAGCATGAACATCATAAAAGAATTACTAATACCTTTTTGTATTGGAGCCTCACTTGTTGCAATTTTATGTGGAGTAGCAGAGGGCAATAAATTAATGAATTTAGAAAAGAGGTCATTGATAATGAACAGCCACTTGAATTTACGATAAAATATTGTTCGATTGCTCTCGTGGAATAGAAAAATTCAGTATTTTCCGATGCACCGAGACTGGGAAGTCGATAGGGGAGCAACAATTCGGAAATATGAACGGTCGATTGAGGTCAGACCTCATATAAAGTTTTATGGAGAAAAAAGAAGACGAGCGGTTTTCACACCCAAAACGGGAGACTAATAAAATCAATGGGCGAATCAAATCACGCTCGTCCATATCGAATAGCATGTGAATGCTCGGTGAAGTTCTTTCGGATTTTTAATACTTTGGAGAGGAGAATAGAACTTATACAATGCTCTATCAATTTAGTACCATTAACTTTTGAAATCTTCTGGATAATATTTTAAAGAGGATAAAACGTTTAGAATTTCAGTGGCTATAATTCCATTTTAATTGTCAGAGTTGATGTACAACGCAAAAATTGATAATGATTAAAATAACTCGACGTACTGGCCATTTTGTTAAAAAAGAAAAGGTTTTCATTCAAGGTATCGATTATTCCATACAGAAAGTTAGTACCTCATTAATCGAAAGTTAATCTAGTATTGGAGAATAATATATTTCAATAAGTAACTTTTACTTAAATCTGAAGAAAAAATTTAAAATTTCCAAACATCATTTTACGTAAAACAAACTCTCATAAGCTATTATTTACGCGATGAACATATACGTATGGTTCAAAAAAAAGTTTGAGAATTTTCAGTTTTCAAAATAGAAGTATAATAGGATCGTTGAGTTTTTATTTTAGATAGCAATTGGATGATAGATGAGAATTGAATGAAATAATTATGATGGATCATTGCAGAATGGAATTGATTTCATCATGAATGATAAAATCTGTGAAAGGCAAAATTGAGCGGATAGTTTCATAAACATGCAGTAGAATACTTTATAATAATTGATCATAAATGTACATTTGAAAGATAAAAAATGAAGATATAAAATATGACAGAAAGTTGATTGATATACTACTATGATAATTGAATTAGATTAAAAGTGTTATGATTCATATTAAGGAATATTATTATCCAATTTCCAGCTTCGTCAACTCAATCCTTCCGCTCTTGAAGGTCGAATGAGGTTATGATGAAAAGCGAGATGACTTAGAAACTTGCCTCCCTCACAAACTTCCCTTTTGATAAAGTTTATACCTCTTTGAAGCTTGACGGCTCCAAAAGTACACAAGATATGCATAGCAGCCAATCAAATACCACGCTTCACATACAAAAAAAAGTTCTGATAACGAAATTCAGTATATAAAGATACACTTGTGAGCTCACTCCTAACCTGAATTAATCGCTACTTGATTCATAGAAAAGGTTATTTGATTATGAAAACAGTATCTTTATTGCTCTTAAGACGTTTCGTGTTTTCAGAGGTGTGTTTCTCTTAAGTGCGGAATCCAATCTCCTCAGATTAACTTCGCCAAAGCTTGTTATTCGGAAAGCGACGAGAAATGTCGATTTAATTGGTCGAGCGAAAATTAAACTTTCGCGCAGCTTTGCGTTAAAGTATATCCAGGACAGGAACCTAATTAGGAAACGCTTATCGAATTTTTCTGAGCGGAAGTTTCCCGATAAAAGTCTACTTTGGAAAACTTTCTCGGTCTTCTTTAAAAGTTCGCTGTTTCATTGGAGATATCAGATTTCACCGATCGTAAGGAATCCAGTGAATAGCAAAACTTAAAGCTGATCTAGTGTGGCGAATTCCAGCAAGTGTACCAGAGTTGATGAACCACGTCAAGAGATAAATTTATTCTATATGCTGCAAAAGTAAAAATTATGTTATCGTTAGTAATTGGTGTATTACAACCAAAGTGTTATCATTATAAGAATTTTCATCGCCTGAAACAAAAAATACGACCCAAGCGGCGAAATTAAAAATAATTACAATGAATTCATTCTATAAGAATGGTTAATGCAAAAAAATTAAGGAACGTATATCTAACTTTACATGCACTTGGTCTCGTTGTGCATATCTATTTAAACTAATAGATATAAATAATAATGAATGCAATAAAGTATTTGTTTCTTTCTAACGTCTAGTTATAAAGTTTTCAGGTGTTAATAGAGACTGTAAACTGTTTTTATACATTAACTACTGTGCACAATATGAGAACGATAAAGTTGTATAGAGCTAAAGAATATCAAAATTGAAAGATTATTAAATTATATCATATCCTGAGAATCCTGTTGGATATTAGGTCTAAAAAAGTTTTGAAAAGTCTACTGCCTTAGGGCAGACGAGAAATAGTGTTAAGTATCTCGAAACAAAGAACTGATATTGCATGAAAAGCAGCTCCTAAAATAGATTTCGCCAAATTTAATCAAAACAAAGCTCTCAGACAAAACATCTCTTGCAAACATACCAGTTTACCCTCAATATATGTTATGCTAAAATGAGATCTTTTCGACAAATTAAGCTGAATGGTAAAAGGTAATGTTTTCATGAAACGCGTTATCTCATAAAATACAGTTAGGAAGATTTATCGAGATTGTAAAATGAACGACTTAAAAAAATTTGAAAGTTCCTCTTCTTCTAATTACCCAAAATTTAATGCGGGTATTCCCATTTCAAAACAGTTGATATCTGATACGGAGAGCTAAATTACTTTCCCAATTAAATCCATCATTACGGCAGAGATATTTTCTCTGCTATTTCGAGAATTTAATCCTTTGACTAAAATAGCATGTATTTTAAACTGATTGGTAAGCGAGGGGTTTTATATACCTCCCGTTACGACATAATAAGGTACGGGACATAAAAAAGTGAAACTATAAAAAACTTACGTGTCTTTGTTGAACATTGCTATGATTTGAATAATTTTTCTCAGTTTTATTTTTAATTTTAATTCTAAATTAATGATTATTTTATCATTCGATTGGCACTTTTTCTTGGAATACCTGAAGTGTTTACACCTCATTTCCTTATAATTAAAACATCTGCTTTTTTATCTGTTGTAGTTATGAACATCACAACACTCAACTTTAAATGAACAAAATCACGTAACAGAACGTGACATTTTTATTTCCTAATGAATCGCTTATTTTAGAGCGTACTAATTTGTGAGTGAAACTTTTGAACGTGAAAATAGTACGTGATGTCGTTTTTAAATTATTACACGCTTAACACTTTCATTGTTTCTCCTATATTTATTTTTATAGGTTAATGAATGCTTAACTGTTGACATTCTTTGGTTATTAGCGTTACTTGATTTGTATTTATTTCTCTGACATTATATTCGCTTTCATTATTATAAACGTTTAACTAACTATTCTAACACACGAACTAACACATTCATTCACAAAGGAAATTTATCAAAAATGATGGTAATTATGACGCTAAAGGATTATTTCCATCAAATTTATTATCTATAATTCACATATATCGCTTTCAAATTGAATAGATCTTTTCAAACTACTAATGATCTTCTTCAATGCTTTACAACTGAGATATTAATTAGGCCTTTATAATGTATGAATTTGTATTGAATATCACAGGTTTATTAGGGTGTAAGCATTAATTGGGCTGACAATTACAATAAAAACATAATTTTTACTAGATTCTCTACGAAATAATTGAAAATGTATTAATCAAATGATTGAAAAGAATCTATTAAACTCGTCAGTAAATTTAGTAAAGCTTTCTTTATAATTCGAATAATTAAGCAATACTGTCATTCGTAAATAATTTTACACAATATAGTTGAAAGTTACTATTACTTTTATTCTTCTATGTAAAAATACGTCAATTAAATTAAAACATATATATATATATATATATAAATAATATATATATATATATATGAATTTTAATGACATAAATGTATAAATAATATATATGTATATATATATATATATATATATATGAATTTTAATGAGTGTGTTAATTAAAGATTGTTAAGTAAATACGTCCACAGTATAATTAATCTTAAATTAAACAAATTATAACAAGATACTTATGAAATTGACTCAATTTTAAGGGCGACCAAATCCACAACATGTAGATTAGAGTTCAGAGAAGATAGCTATATATTTCAAGGAGAGATATATACATTTCCTTTTCCAATAGAGGAACTTTAAGTCTGGCGTTGAAGATTGGTAGATTCAAAGTTCGTGCCGCGAGAAAAACTGAAGAAATTGGGTAAGTTGGTTGGAAATCGGTTGAGGTATTTGGTACGTGATCAGGGTGTCGATTTTGAGAAGGTCCACTGGGAAATGGATTCCGACGCATGAGCATTCAAGGATGGAAACAAAAGTTGTCTCCGAAGATAAAAAAGGATGTTTGAGAGCTCCCCTTAAACTTTGGGCTCATTTTATCATCTGCGATAGTGAGGGGTTAATACGTATAATTCATACGAGGTATGACGTTCTTTGAAAAAGTCTGCCCATTGTTTTAAAATGTTGCTTTCCAACAGATTTCCAACTTTTATAAGTGGTATGAAATAGCATGTATAATCCATGGTAGATTATTTTCAGATAACTGATAGATAACTGTAAATTGGTTGTTATCAGATTCATTTAGTTCATAATACTTCAATAATACTTTAATTGTACGTGCTAAAATTCTTATTTAATTATTATTTTTATTTAATACAAATAACTACCGTTCTATTAAATGTTCAATAAATAAAATAGTAGTGTTTTAAAAATAATAATTAAAGTTAAATAATCATTTAAATAACACTAACTTTAACTAAGTTAAAAATTATATTCTTAGGTTATAAACAAATTCATTATCCTGAATGGAAAATACAAATAATATCAATAAATTATTTGGTTCGGCATATGAATATGGAATATTACGTGACTATTGAGGCAACTTGAAAACGAGTTCACCTTTAGTGTCATCAATACTGTCGTAATTGCAGAATTTCATAATGGCGAAACGATCTTTTTTCCTAAAAGACCTCAGCGAAATAATATTCCTACGCAATATGGTGGAACGTTTAAATTGGATAACGATAATGTACGGTAAGATTTTTTTGAACTTTTTTTTTATCTTTCTATAAAGTCTGACGTCAAACGTCAAAGCCAAAGAGAGTTCCACCACCCTTTTCCGATCACGAGCGCTTGTTATCAATTCCGACTCCGTTCGCGGGCGGCGCCACCGATCCGCTGAATATTTTACGGCCCCGCACTCTCCACGCAAAGCGACTACTTACTCTAATTAGAGCGGACGGGAATGGAAATAAAAAAGGAGAATTGATAAGGGTCAAGGGCGCTTTGGGAACGGGTTCAAAGTTCTGTCCCGGAAAGAGATCGCCGGATTGGAAAAGTTGGGGAAATTGTGAAGAAAATGAACACGGGAATCGTTATAGGAGAGGGGCATAAAGTTGACTTTGGATCTGGGATTTTATGGGCTATGTAAAAGGCCAGAGAGGATCAATCAATTATGGAGCAGCGCCGCTTTTCGAGAATTAAAGAGGATTACGGGTGATGAAAAGAAAGGCGGCCGCCCCATATTTATCCCTTTTATCGCGTTCCATTATGTACCGCTTCCTTGTCGCCACGGATATTTTTGTTTATTTATTTTTATACGAGCGTTTAAGCCTGCTATTGATGCCGGATTAGGGAGCGAAAAAACAGGTGAACTCCGATTTCCTCGGCCTTTGATTGTTCGCTTTGAAAAAGTCGAGATACAGATTATTTTTTAAACTCCTGTCCTAAATTATAATAATATTTACGCTCGGTTAGAACTGAGCGATATCGTTGGCTGTTTTGATATACGGGTGCGTTAAGGTATAGGCGACGATGAATATTAAATTGTGGAGGGCAAAGTACGTATCCTTGATGAACATGAGGATGAAAGGATTGTTGATGCATTTAGTAACTTATTTAGCAAATAAACGTCTATGTTTTATCGATAAACAAGGTATTTATATTACTTTCGTGGTACCTTATTCTTTAAAGTATGAGCTGTAAAATGATAAATTATCCCATTACGTACCACAAGGTCTCATTCACTCCTAGACAGTTCGAGAGTAAATATTTACATATGTGGAGATAAAAATGATTTCCAATTTCGGTAAATCATTTTAAAATGCAATAAGAAGAGTTATCCTAAAAAATTCGATTGTATTTTAAAGGATATGACCCAAATGTTTGAATATTGACACTTGATTTGTCATGTTGTAAATTCGTATTCATTTACTCGTCAAAGAGCCTATGAGACCTATGTGTTTCTTATAGTGACGTACGTATAACAACGGACTAGTGAAGCAGCTAAATAATTACATTGGATACACAAAGGCTAATACCTTTGTTAGAGGCGTCTAGAAAGATCCGAGTTGTCTCTTTTGGTCATCTAAGTTGTTAAGGCGTTGATACTTTAGGAAAGATCGAGTTAACACTGAAGAGAGGATGGTTCTATTTGATGACGACATGGTGTTTACGGATGTCACGCCAAAGTTGTAAAAGGGAGGTTGACAGTGTAGATTAAGTTCTCAGGAGAGTAAATCTAAGGATGGATGTTTCCAAGACATAAGTCCAGCCGGTTAGGTGACGAGTATTAAATGGTCCAACGTGAAAGTTCCTTAAGCGGTATAGTATCTATGGATTTAATAGAAATGAGAAGGTAATACGAAAACTTGATTTCAAAGACATAAGAGTTCGAAACTCTGATGGTTAAGTGATAAAATCACTCTCTAATTTGAAGAAATTGTTAATCAAAATTTTCGGGAAAGTGGTTTATATCTCTAGCAGTTATCTAAGAGGAAAAAATTAAGTAACCAATAATTTATGAGTGAGTTTAAGTTCCCCTAATTATAGGCAAAGGCTGTATTTGAGTTTGACTTAAAAATAGTAATCAGAATTAGAGCATATGTACTTAACAATAAAAATTAGAATGTAACTAGAAAAAAGATTGATCATGTAAACTTCTCCCTAAATAAAGTCGATTTATTATAATACTTCACTTAAAAGTAAAAAAGGAGAATTTCACGTAAATAATCTCCTTGTACCCATCATTTTTCCTATATATTGAGGATCAATTTAACTAGTTCATCAATTCTCATATTGCAGTATTTTAATATTTCGTTGAGAAGTCATACTGAACTTCATAATAGCTATTCGCATATTCCAGTGGTGAAATACGCATTTTCTCTTTGATGGATTACTCGTAATATTTTAGCTTTACACACGTTCGCTACTCTTTTTCGTGAAGAACATTTGTTAAATCCGTTCACCCTTTACGATCCACCATAAATAAACCACTTTTGGACGTTCACGAGAGCAATTCGACACATATTTTCAACATTTCCACTTTCACGCACTCGGATATTAATTTCCGCGAGTTCCGCAGTATTTCAAACGATGGGACGCACAACCGATGCCCGTGACGGAAGAAATTTTACCGCCCGAACACGCAGGGAGAAAGTCTTTCGGCCGCAACTCATTTTTTAACAACAGAAGCACCTGGACCTCTTACATTTCGGCTTAAACAAGTCGAAACTCTCCATCGTACATCTTGCGACTTCTTGCCGATAAATATTCCTCCTCCCACATCATCTTATTCGAACCTTTTTGCTCACGAACCATCATACCTCTAATACACGTATATTTCCCTAGCTTTCTTTCCACCACCGCCCTTTTCACTCCCATCTGTAGGCAGTTTGCGAAATAGAAACTTACTTTTCCGGAGGAAATCAGAGGTATTTCCATCCTCTGAGGAGGCTATTTTACGTCGGAGGGAATTTACTTTTTTCTCCGTCGGAAGGGAGCTGTTTTCCATGAAGTTTGCGCAAGTCGTTCTATCTCCATGGCTGTTGGGGGATTCCAATCCCTGACTCTCGTAACCTAAAGGCTATACAAGCAGGGAAACAAAAGAAACGCGAAGGGTGCACTTTTCCCACTACGGCGATACATGTCACGATGGTTGTTTATACTATACTTTCGCGCTGAATGAAGTCGAGTGATTTTTCCTCTTTATTTTGCAAGCGATGCATTTGGCGATTTGCTATTCGAGTCACGCTTTGGGTATTTTTTCAAGGAACTTTTCCGGATGTACTTGAGTACGCTTTAACTTCGTCTATCCTTCCTATTGAAGCGATTCTTTCAATATTAATTTGTAAGGCTATCCTTTTGGAGAATATAGGCGTCCTAGACTACTAATAATTAAATTTCTAACCTTGAAACATATCTGTGAGTGCTTTCAACAATAATAATAAGAATTTTTGAAAGTCAATCAATGGATTTCAGTTTAAATTTATAAAATCGATGTATGTTGTTCGGTATAATTTAAAGTAAATTCTGAATTGATATTTTATGCCATTATCCCCCAATGAATCACTTAAAGATCGGGGATTTCATTTTAGCATTTAAAAAATTAGAAAAGTGTTCCATTATGAGGGCAGTTGAAAAATCTTTAATATCATTCAAGTTGAAAAGAGCAGGTGTTGAGAATATGATGCTTCTAGTACTGATAAACGCATGACATATCTATTGATCTCTTTTTATTTCGCGATTATAATAAAACGAAATGTTTCTCGATGTGTGCAATTGAAATTTAAAATTTTTTAAACAAAAATCGATAAAAAATGTAATGGAATATCCAACATGCATTGTGAATCTATAAATAAACCTGAATTTTGCGAAAAACAGACTTCAATATTCTAAAAAACTACCAGCATTAGCACACGCTCCGAACCTAGATCAGTAGCAGAAACTATTCCCCTATTGCACTCTTAAAACCATTCCTTTATAAATGCAAATCGAATGAGATTTTCAATAGTAGAAAATGGCGAATACGTTTCCTAGCAACGATGGCCAACATTATAAAAAAAGAACGACAAGACGGTATCAACGAACACTCCTGCCCTCTTCGCATCAGATCCATAAACTACATTCACATCCCTTCCTCAGCCGAAAGACCCGTGACTATTATTGGGCAAGACTTCGGAAGAAGTCGTATCGCGATTAAATTACAATCGCGCAGTCCCTCCAGATCGTAGCCCGTGAGGAATTTAATAAAGAGGAGTTGACATCCTTTCTGCTCCCGAATCCCTTATGCGTATCCCCCTTTATTCTCTGAGACAACTCCGAAACTTTCCCGACTACTTCCTGTACTTCTCGGCGTGTATTACAGAATCGAGAATGAGTTTACCCTCGTCTCCTTACTCGATAGTCCGCGATTTTATTACCAAAAAGAGACAAAGAGACTGAGCAGGTAGTGAGATCTGAGGGATTAAATTGGGCTAGAATAAGAATGAGTACAATGTGCCTACTTTATATGCTGCGAAGTTGGGATTCTCCCAACTTTTACCTCGTTCTATCCAAAGGATGGATTTCAGTGGGTTTAAAGGTGTAAAAATAATACCTCTCAACTTCTCGCACGAAGTTGGGTGACTTAATCGGTAACATAATTATAGGTGTAGTTTATGTTGGTCTTTTCTATACTCTTAAAGAAGCGAATCAATTCTGCAAGTTTCCCGCGACTTTCGAAAGATTATTAGTCAATTACATATAAACTTATTCGTTAGATTGATTACGTTCTGTTACTATTACAGTAATTCTGCCAATCCGATAATCCACAAATTGAAAGATATCTGTGTATTTGTAACAGTGATTCAATTGATTAAGTAAATTCGCTAAATAAAAGAGTTAACTCCCTAAAATCGAACCCCGGACTGATACAACCAATCATGAACACGCTGCATACTTGGTTACAGTAGCAATGATTAATTCATAAATTAATGATATCGAACATTAAAGCAATTGTCAGGAATTTCATGTATACGAATAAAATCTCCAATCATTTAAACTAAACCTTTGGCTTAAGAAATTTGTATTTTATGTACTCATGCGTAATTACTTAGTACGCATTGTTTAAACAGGAAATCTTTATTTTAAATAGCTGTTAAAAGGTTTCCCCATCCTGTGGTTAACTTCTTCAGTGTACGCTTAGCTTTGCATCCTTTCAATTATCTACCGAAATTTAATACACAAAACAATATTCAATTGAAAATTAGAGATAATTTGTATAAAATAATGTTTATAAATAGAATAATACTTTGAATTAAAAGCTATAACTCACAAACTCTTTTAAAGAGTACAAGATCGCGCGTAATCTTCCAACAGACTGACCGAGTTAGAACCGTCATTTTCATCCCGTGGATGATAGCTTCCCAGCATTCCACAACAGTACTCTGCTTACAAGAAATCTCCAAAAATAACAAACACTTGGGATACTCTTTCGATGGAATCTGTCTGCATCCAATGAATGCTATCACAGGATAAGGAGATTTGGAGGATTTTGGAATTGGAACTCCCAATTAGCCACCCTCATCCAGATTGCAGATCATCAACAACAGAGTATCTGAAAGGAACGCTGCAATTTGAAACACGAAAATCGAATTACGCGGTAGATTAGAGTTTGCTTCATTAACACTACATTCTATGCTGATCACTAGATTCCAGAGTTCTTTATTTCGTGCGTTCACTTCCTCATCTGGGTTAATTTCATCACTTCTAGCTCATTTCGTTGGATTGTGAATAGTTTCGAGTCCTTAATATCGCTGAAGTTTGCCGAAGTCTAACAGCTGCGGCTTAACCGTTTTCGAGGCGTACTTTGCGGCGAAATCAAATTCATACAAGATGCCTACGAGAGGGAATTAATTGGCTGCGTGGATGGTTTCACGTTTATCAAAGGGTAAGATTAGTCATGGAATGATGGCGGCAGATAAATGAGAAGCGAACTAAGAGTAAAATGCGACGCCATGGTTGCTTTATCGGAAGCCTTGATGCAAATATCATTTACACCGAAGTTCAATTAAGCGTCTAACTCTAGGGAAGGGCATGATTAGAGACTATGGGGAATTTAGGATTGTAATTTGCGAGCTAGAATCAAAGTTACAATTTACGTAGATCAACAACAAATACATTTCCAAGAAATACTTTGCGTGTAATATTGATTGTTAAAACATTTATTGTAAAAAAGTATGTTTGAAATGGAAAACTTTGTTCAAATTTAAATAAAGTTATTAGGAAAGAATTCGTTAACTGTGAATTAATCACGAGATTCTGTAAAATTGGAATGAAATTGCAAATATTTTCGTGGTAAATTAATCCGTTAAGAGAGTTTGCTAGCAATATAGATGATTGATTATTTGCTAACTTGAAATGAGAAAATTAAATTCAAATAGAAAGATCATGTACATGAATACCTATATTAACTAAATCTTCGATATTCATAAAGGTTAATTTTTACTAAACTATTCCGTATCATGAGAATTATGCTTAATATTAATAATTCGTTAGTTCGTCAAACATCTATTCTTTTCAATTTCTTTTCACTAGAAAAGGAAACTATAACAAGATTTATATACATAATTTGCTTCTTGATTGCTTATAGAGCAATGAGGATTTATTTGTATATTAATTCAAAATAGATTATCAATTTCACGAAAAACTGTATCTTTAGACAAAGTTACGGGTTTAGCACCGTATTAATTGATACCATTCATGAATAAAATTAATATCTAGTAACTGATTACTTTGAAGATTGTTAACAACCGTGGGTTACATTTATGGTCGGCCTTGTGGAACCTATCATTAAATTTATAAAAAAAGTTGCGAAAGAAGGCTACTTAGTTTTCTATGGTGTATACAACTGCTGCACCTAATAGAACCTATTCCGTGTTCCCATTTCTACATCTGCCGACAAAGTGTTCGATAGAACCCTTGGGTAACGGAGTACTCTCTTAGGATCCATTCGCTACACCAAATGGTACAGCTATCCATGCGCGATTGGCACAAGCAGAAAATAGGTTAATGTGCGAAGTCATACAGATGTCCAGTTATCGCTTGGGAGAATCTACCAAAAGAAAGGAGCACCCACAACATCTGGACCTACCGCAAGCTTGAATACTAATCATGATCTTCACTGGCGGATGCTTAGAGAAACATCTGCACCGTAAACCCTATTCGACAAAAGTCGATTGATATTCAACCGTCGAATGGGCCCTAAGTCAAGATGGCGGAGTCCACGTGAGGGGGTTCATTTGACCGCGCGGGAGACTCCATTCCACCCAGCACTTCGGAACTCCGGCCACGCATGGCGCCGTGAGCGGAATGCACGTGGCACCGTCGCTTATCTAAACAAGCATCCTCTTTTTTCATACCGGAGCACGTGCCACGAGCTGACTTCGATACACGCAATCCCGCCAAGATATGAAACTGTCTCGGCAAAAAATGAACGGATATCCTACGAAAAAGCAATCTCGAGATAAACCTGCGACGGATGATAAATATGCAGCGACTCACCTTATGATTCGAGTCGGTTCCTTTTTTTCAGCGGTGACGTTTGGGTGGGGTATTTGAAGCCATATATTTCTTCCTCTCACTTGGAGATAGCTATCAGGCTCGTTTACAAACTAATGATGGGGTAGAGTGCTTAATTGACTGTGATTTACTTCTCCGTTTGTAATTATTTTCAAGGCTTATCAAAGGATAAGGATTTAATTACTTCCTCAATTTTATGTTGGGCGGAATTAAAGCAAACATTGAATTTGCATAAAGGACCGATTAAAATTCAAGGATTAATTAACTTATCTACTCTCGATTTAACTTTACTCGTGTTTTTTATTGAATTGTTTGCAATAACTCTTTTCTGAATTACAAGTTTCTATAGTAAATGACAATTGATTTCCGTTGTTTTAAAAGGATTCTTTTTGCCTTTTCTTACATCTATACTTTTCTATTAGGATGTTGAACGCTTTAGGATTGAATTATAAAGACTATGGATATTATGACAGTAAGGATATAAATACATATTCCAGAATGTCAAACGGCCTATGATAAAGTATTGAAAATATAAAAGAAGAAGATTAAACCGCAGATTTTAGAAATTTATCCAAAAATATGTGTTAATTTAAGAAAGAGAGCACCTGAGATACATTAATTTATGATGGAAGCAACATTATTTGGTTTCCTTCAAAATATAAGTATGTTGTTATTTACAATTTTCAGTCTTTTTTCAATGAATGAAGCGTAATAGATATATTACTCTTATCTCATCAAAAATTATCTGAATTATCGCGGAGTAAATATGAAAACATATTATCTTATTTTCGGATATTAATTTTTCCTTAAAAATATTTTCAATTTTAAATAAATTCATACAACATTTAAGTTACGCCAAATATGTAAAAAACCCTACCTTGACCATACATAAGGATAATTTCGTTTCTGAATGTTAGCACAGTCTGAAACGAGTAGAGATAAATATCATGTGCAAGAACAAAAATACATAAATCTATTACTTATATTTCCATTACTTGGTCCACCGTTCATAAAATATCCTGTCCACATCCACGGAAGGATAAAAAAATAAAAAAATCGAACATTTTATCTTCAGGATTAATAAGAATGTTTCTCGAACGCTAAAATATCTCCCTAATTCCAAATTCCCGGAATTCGCAACATGAAGATCTGGAAATAAAATTTTCTTTCCTTACGAAATAATCGCATTAAATAAGGGTTGGAAGGATTTCCGCTTGGAAAAGCAATTTCGCTCCTTTTTAATTCTCGCGACCTACTTACCGAAATGATTTTAAGGGAAACATTTCCTTATGAGAAATCCGGCTTTTACGAAAAGCCCTGAATGTCAAAGTTGCAAGGCGTCTTTGCTAAGCAGATTTTGATTTCGGATGACAGACGGAAAGATGTGTGAAATCGGCGAGTTCCGAGATAAACGAAAACATCCTTAACGGATTTTCATTGCAATTTATTCCAAAAGTTTTCTTATTCAATCACACTTCAAATCAAGGTAGAATTTTCTCATAAATTCAGACCTATCAAATTATATGACAAGAAAATAAATTTCGTTTAAATCACGAGGTGAAAAAACATAATTCAGTATTAAATAATTAAATTTTAATCGTACTTATCTAAAATCAATAAAGCTAAATTCATTAATTATAGAATTATGATCATCTACTGTCCAATAGGGCAGTACTAGCCCTACTTTTCAAGCAGAAATATTTTAAATGGGATAGATCAACTTACCCTGACAGATATCGTTAAAACTCCAGAGGAATCTTCGAGAGCTTCCTTGTCCAGTGGCTTAGCTGTACGCAATTCTCCAGATTGAGGGTCCAACAGGAAATAGTCATGAGGGTCTGTGGGAAAAGAGAAGATAATATCCCTCAATACAGTGAAAGACAACAAATCATAGGAGTAATAGAAGATTGATGGTATATTTTCATACGCTACGGGGCGTACATGGTGGTATCTGATTTTAATTTGAATCTGATTATTTAAAAATTACAACGCCTATCGATACTTAATTTCGATTAATTTCTGAATTCTATTTGTTTAACCAGTGCGTTGTGCATTTTAATTTACAAATAAATTGTCATTCCTGGTAGTTAGAAAGGTGAAGAAAATCTTGGTATAACTTCAAACTAAAGACAAAGTTATTAATATAAATTAGTTTTGACAACCGAGTAAAACGTAAAAAATATACAGAAATATGAATACTTCAATTAATAAAATAACGTTGATTTTGCCATTGCCATTTATAATAGTATATCCTTCAGCTCAGGCAACCCGCAATACCCGGCGCCTGGATAGTATGCAACTTTGGATACATTACTGTAACGCGGGGTGCATACATTGCAGGATATGTTCTAATAATAAGCTCTTATGATAATATTTAGCGTTACTCAAAATATCAGTTTATTAGAATTCTTTTTGGTTAATGAAGCGTTGTTTACGTTAGTGATTTTAGTTTCACATTCCTATTTCACACACCTGTTGCGTCGTTTAACTAACAAAAGACTAAAAATATTATATTGACATTACTGGTAAAGAGTCATTTACTTAGAACACTAGCAGTATCATTATTCTTCTAAAATAATAAGAATACCTAAATTTAATCTTTCATTTATTATTTTTAATTTACTCTCATTTCTTTAATTCCTAAGAGTTCTAATTTGAATACTCACTCGTGACCAACTCGTATAAGATCTTCCTAGGATTACCGGTGTCTCCATCACTGGCTCTGAGAGTCATCACCAATGTGCCAACAGGATCGTCTTCCTTCACAACGCCCGTCAAAGGGCCTTCGAATACAGGAGCCTTGTTCTGCACATCCTCAACACTAACGGCGACTGAAGTCCTACTTTCGTGGGTTCCGTCCTATTGGGAGATAAGAAAAAAAAGATGTCAATAATCAGGAGTCAAAATCCAAGTTCAAATATTAAATATTCCACTGATTAAGGATCGAATTTGTTTCTCTAAGTTAATCTTCACATCGGTTTCGTACCTTCCACATCCTTTAATTCCATTTAGAGAAACTCCTATAGTGTAATGTTAAAATTTAAAAATAGTTCCGCAGCTCTTCAAGAATATTTCTCTTGATTTAGATTTATTACGCTCCATATATTATTTATTACGCTTCATATATTATTTATATGCATTTTCAATTAGTTTTGTGGCAGTAATATTTTTATAATAGTTTTCAAATTGAAGATTGTAGCGCATATAAGCCTATTATCATATTAACTTAGTTGTACGTCTCGAGAATTAATTTAGAGTGAATTAAAAAAGAAATTAGAATTTTTCATTAATTCTCTTTTTAAAAATGTAATATCATGACAAACTAAAATAGAATTTGGTTGAATAAACAACCTTCTGATTCTATTGCGATATAAGATCATCACCCTTTATTCCACGAAAACTTTTGGAACATCCCGTCGAGAAATCCAATCAAACTTAAGTAAAGCTTCACGATTACCTTACGTCACTTTGAGTTGCTATTTACGTAGACTCCAAGTTTGTTGCTACGGAAGCGATTCGCTACTTCTTGCAGTCTCATTATCGCTTTCGAATCGAAAAGTTTCGTAAACAGATTATTCATTTGGGAGAGTTGACGGAGGCAGGTATCAGTTCGTTCGATCGACTCAATGTCCTCTCTTCAAAGAGAGATTCTCGTTTCATTTAAGTGTTAAAGTGTACATAAAGACGAGGACTGACACTCTAATTATGGGTAAACAGAAAGACTAGTTTGTAAGCTTACAGTACAATGTGCCAACTTTCCAACTCCAGAAAAGATGCTCAAGGTGGGTAAAGGGAGAGTATGTGATTTAATCAAAGGAAATTGAGTTAATTTTCCCGAAGTTTTCCCTGGTTCAAACAAAGGGATATGACTATAGAAAACTTTTGGAAACTATTTATGAGATTGGCTCAATGACGCACGGTTCAGTACACAAATAATTCTGCGGAAGACAATCTCTAGCATATTCTGGTTCCATGAAAGAGATGACGTTCAGGAGAAATGCGATATGAAGAGGGGTGGAACCCATGTTTGAAGCTAGACTGGAAGTTTACGAAAGCTATAGAGATTAATTAAAATAGGATAACGTTGGAAAATGTAAAATTTGAAAATTCAGGCTTTTTAAATGAAGCAGAAGCACCGTAAAGCTTAAAACACTCAAACTAAAATTATTGTTTGTGTATGGAAGTTTTGTTACACACTGGTATGATAATGTGATTGGAATTCAATAATTAGTTAAAATTTAGCCTAAATTTATGCGTTGTTATACCATTATGTATTTTATGTTGCTACCGGACGATTAGTCCAACTGCAAGATCAAAATTATCATTAAATAAATAAATAATTTAACGGTAGGCATTTTTTAAAGTAAACATAGCTATAACAAAATACTACACAAATTATATAAGAAGTAGGAATTATATCGTTTGATTGACGCCTGTCCGGAAGAAAATTTTTTATGAATTTCAGAGAATTGTTCTTTTAAATTATAATACTCCTACGTACTCGAGCTTTAATTTCTATTAATTCTAAGTATTTTAAATTCTAAGTATTAATAATGTGTCTGAAATAAGGAGTAACTGAAAACAAACTATGTATCATCATTAGAAACTGAACTCATTTTCGAAACCATTTGGTGAGAGTTTGTGGATTTGAGTCTACCTGTGAACACCTTTTCGAATTCTATTTAATTACTTGACCTAACAACATAGAACTGCGGGATGAAGATTTAATCCCATTTTCATCTGCACGTCCTTTCATGGAAATTTTAAACAAATTACAAAGGAAAAATCGTTGCGGCGCTCTCTGCTATTTTGAAATTCTATCGCCCGCTTTGGTAATCAACAGTAAAACAGGTCCAATTTAAATGGAATCCTTCAGTGAGGTTCCATTAGCTAATTCTATCTCGACCGCCTCATTGAGCTATCGAATTAGTGACTCCTACGGGCAATCTGTGATGTCAATAGTACACTCCAACCGTTGACTACATTCACCGTTGCTACTCCACAAAAACGAACCAGTAAGCCGGCCAATCTTGCTTCCTTCCTTTGCGGACGGGAGTTAAATTTTCCCAATGCATCACTCGCAGGAAATGAACTATGTTTGCAGAAGTCCGACGCAAAGGTTAAATCTCCAAGGATGGGCTATTTACGACGAATCCAAAGGGCAATTCATCCGCTAAAAGGTATTTATACGAGTCCATTACGCCACGGAAAATAGTTCGTAGTGTTGATTACGGTGGATGATATATGCAGGTAACTGAATTTTGATTCGAGGATAAAATATGATCGAAACGTATAATATTAAACCAGTAATTTAAACGAACTTCTATATATTTGGTACTCATTTAACTTATTTATTTATTAAATCCTAAAAAATAAACAGGTTAAACCCACCCATTTTGAGTTATAACAAAAATCAAGAGGCTAATAAATAGAAAAATGAAGAATTAAATAGAAGAGAAAAACATAGAACGATAAAAAACGAACAAAGGATAAAATTATTAATATAAAATAAGGCAAATTATCATAGCACTGATGATAATTTCGAAGAGTATATTTTTACACGATTAAAGACATCTTATTTTCAGTGAATCTGTCGTTATTCAACGCGTATCGATCCAAGGACTTACTTTCATCAATACTACTATTTTCATAATATAGGATCAATATAGATTGTGTCTATAATTCATAGCAATACAATTTTAAAAATAAAGTTTACCTTCTGTGATGCAATATTTTTATGACAGTGTATAAAATAAAAATTCTCACTTTTCTATATAAATTTTGTTTCCAAAAATTATTGAATCATAATTTAATTCACCAAAATCTAATATCCATAACGCATCCGGCAGGATTGGATTTCGAGTAAGTGGGTAATGCTGTATAATACCAAATAAAATTGCAATCAAATTAGAAAAAATATTGTTTACCAAATTAATTTATTAATCAATTGCTTTACGCATAATTAGAATAATTGATGAGCAATTGTATTCCCGTCATAACCAGAATAGAAAACTAATTCCCAGGATTTAATTAATGAATTATTCATTAAATATTACGTTAGCCATTAGAGGACGTTACTCGATATAATTTCGTTAGTACAAGAGATAATAATTACGCGAAATAACTACCTGTTCGACCTGTCAAAGGGGTAAAAGTAAATGACTAAAGTTGCGGGAATAATCCCTACGGATTTAAAGGTGACCTGGGCTTGCAATATGCATTATTATTCATTTCAGTAATACAGTGGTACAGATAAAGAAAATCACACAGGTTCGGAGACCTGATTCTAAACGTTGCTTGGCAACAGGCACACTAATTCCGTTGCCACCTAGCAACGGGAAACGAGAAAAACCGAAAGAGACGCGTTCCATATTGAATTTCGGAGGTTGGGTGTTAAAAAAAGCGGGTCTGAGGAATACCTGGGACGTCACCGCGCTATTTCTACATCAAAGCATTCCAGAAGAGCGTCGATTGAGGCTGCAAATGGAGAGCGGAGGAATTCCAATCGGCGGGAGGTCGATTAGCAACCTCCGTGGATTGGAATCTGACTTTCGTTCGCTCGTTATTGGTCCGCCCTTCGATTGGTCGAAAGAAGACCCTTTCGAGGCCCATCGACGGGACATAATCTTCCGGAAATCTCTTTTTCGACGTGTGACGTGTGAAGGGGAGGTGTCTGCAGATGGCATTTCATTTCAAAGCGGAATGTTTCCCATCCAATCACCTAGAACGGTGGTGCTGTCCCATTTGATCGACTGTCAAATGACCCCTCACAGTTTGGTCGTTTTGATTGAAGTGTTTTGCGATGCCTATTCTATCTATACGCATGTGTCACATGATCGAAATTATGTATACATGTTTGGGAGGCAAAAATAAATAAATAGTTACACTCACAGGTGTTTCTCTATCAACAGTTTTAAATTATTTAAACAAACTCCAAATATTAACAAAAAACGTATATGTAGGTATCTCGTATATAATTTATATTTTTGGATAAATTAATATAAATGTTTGTACGTATTATTTCACGAATATTATAAACTTCATTGGTATACGGGGGCTCTACAAGCCTTCCGTTCTACAAATTTTCACATAGTTCCAAAAATAATAAACCCGAAAAGGTACTCAAAACAACGTATCTACTTTAAATTACGTACGTATTATTGTTGCATATACAATGTTTATTCATCCGAACGGGATTTATATTTTCGGAAAGCACAAAGTTAAATAATGACTCAAATCTACCTAAGTGATTGCACCTACGATGGATTTTTATGGCATGATATACACACACGGAAGAAACTCAATATCATCTACGGTTTCCGAAGTACTTTATAGGATTTCCGAAAGTACGTGCGATGCATTCACGAGGAATCTGGATTTTGCACCCCTTATAGGATAGAATTATTGATAGCTAAGAGCGTTACCTCGATACTTCCGGAAAATTTCCACCGTTCCTTGCACCATACATTGACCAAGTGAATTTAGAGCTTAAAGCCAAAGCTGGGGGTATATATCCTCCGTATATCAGATTACTATCTACTGCGATAAATTAAGTAAAGTTCCAACCTTTGATACATCTAGATGAATAAGAACGGGAAAGTTTAAAATTTTGAGAAGGGGAGATATTTAACGGAAAACATTTTACGAGCTATGTTTTATTTCCGCTACTGTATTACCAGACTCATAATATGATTAAACGATCGAAATAAGCAACGTCCCATAAAGATACTGACTATCTACCCGTGTTCTGCGACGCAGCATTTTAAACCTCTTCCAATACTTTAAAAGAATCCATGATAAAGAAATGTATTCTTTATTCCTTTTTCTACAGTGGAAGCGTGGAGTAAGTGGAAGATATGCATTCATAATCCCTATCGGATAATTACTGCGCATCGTTACCACAGCAACAACCATAAACTCCTTAAACCTTGAGATACCCTGAAAAGGTTATCCCGTTGGGTCCATGTGCATTGTCATAAACTTCCAAAAACCACGATTTTTGAGAACCTAAAACAAAAAAACCAACTTATCTCTCGCGATGACAAACTTTTAATGTCTTCTCGTAAAAAGTTTCGCATTTGAAATATGCAAATCCGAGCGGGTGACTTTGGTATTTACGAAGGCAAAATCAGATGTAAAAATATGTACGTCCTGGTTAAAAACTTATCTTATGAAGAACGGTTTTTTTAGTTTTAGATCGACTAAGGATTTCAAACAAAAACAATAATTGGAGCTCTGGTCCACAGAAATTGGGGCATAGTTGGAGTTAATGAAATTCGTATCTTACTTGATCTCTTCGTTTATGAATCGAATAGCCAGGAGTGGGGAATAGGCCTGCCTCAACCATGAGGTCCCTGGAAGGCCCTATCCGTTGGAGGCCTCATTATTTATATACTCTGGAATGAAGATACGCTCTTATGATTTCGGGTCTTTTGGTCCGTCCGTTGCCATGGTTTTCTCCGATCGTTGTTGTGCGTCTGGGAGACTTCTCGCTCCACTGAAGGGTGGGCTAGGTCACGCGTGCGACGGTGAAATATTGTGGACGAAGAGCGGAAAATTTCGCCTGAATCGGGAGAATTCTTAGAAGAGCGGATATTGGGATACTCTTAACAATTCGAAACTCATTCAGCCAAAGGGAGCGCGTTTCCTGTTTAGATGATCATTAAGTTACAAGGAACGGAACGGAACCTGAGGCTGAGTGATTTTATTGTTAACAATCGGGTTAATATTATGATAAATATAAATATTTCTGATCAAAAGCATCATTTGTTTTATTACAACCGATTCAAAGGTAATATTTCGTGAATCGTAGTTGAAATTTAATTGAAAATATTAAATAATTCTTATTTTTGAGATATTAATTTAGTCATACAGTGAGCAAAGATATTAATTTTGACAGAATATTTACCATTACGATTTTCACATGTCCGCGATATTAAATTTACTTTAATGACTACTTGTAAACAACAACAGTTAATGGTATTATAGTAAAACAAGCGTAAATTTAACAATAAAGGATATTTGAGTTTTTCCATAGAAACTCACAACATCCATGCTTTACATTAATACCTTAGCACTTTCATCTTCCTTTTCATCTAGTTCCTCAAATGATAATATATCATTAACTTGCATACTCATATATATACATATATTTGTTAATCTAACAATACCCATATAGCACTGGAATATCCTCTTTTTAAGTTATACTTGAATTTACGCAACCATCTTATTCATCGGGATAATAACAAATATATTATACAATGAGACTATGCATAATATTCTTATAATTCTTAACATATTCATTTATTAAATACACCGCCGCCAAATCTATTCTCTACCTGCGTAACATTGTTGCCAGATCTACCGCTATCTTCCAATTCCCTTCACTTGTTCCCCTTTAACAACCCTCAATTCTTCTCTCCCCTTTATTTCCCATATCATTCTTGTTAGTCCCACTCCTCCCTCATAACTCGAACAGATAAAATGTCCTTTGCCTTCCTCAGCAATTTATGCGCCTCCTCTTCAGAGACCACGTGCTCTCCGCTGCACAGGTGCGCGATGACCGATCCAACACTCCTAATGAAGAGCCCTCTTTGGGAATTCGCGAGAAATTACGGAGACATGGATAGAGGGAGAGGAGTACCGAGTTTGGCCGCGATCCCAAAGGGGGGCGACACGGTTTCAAGATGAGAGAGAGGAACTGCCTAACGAGGAAGATATTGAAATTTCCCTTCTGATTGTTGAAATTTCACAATAATGAGAATCCGTCAGTTGATTGAAAACTAAAGTCGGGAATGAGTTGTGAGAATCTACAGTATGATATACGATTGTTAGCATTGTTGTCAGTGAAAACTTTATTGTTGAGTTCATCATTCGGATAAGGTTGAATACTTACTTAGTTTAATCTTTGCGAGATTCATATTAGGTCAATTTAGCGAGTTTACGTTATGCATTAGACTTAATTCAATTCTACCAATTTGTCTACTTATTATATTCATGACGAATCTTTGATTCCAATTTCGATTGATAATGTTTCAATTCTTCCCTCAAATAAAGAACAGATTAACTACATTATCATCAATAAATAAATGCATACGAAATATTACTTCAAAATTTAAAAAAATATTATTATTGATCATTAATAACATTATTTATAGTACTAAAATCATCAGATATTCCTTCGGAATTTAAAATCTCGTAAAATCAATGTTATAATAACATCACTCATATTATGCATATAAGATCTCAAAAGAAGTCCCTCATAATTTTCGAGCAATTTAAGAACACAGTGCACCGCACTACGAAAGAAATAAAGAGATAATTTCATATCTTTTATCATTGTTTCAGAGATTTTGGAAGGTCTTGGTTGAAAGTAATCACATTCAAGGTATACCAGGTACTTTTGCGTAGAATACGAAAAGTTCTCGAAAGTTTGATGCTATTTTCATTCTCCATACAGCTGAGCCTTTGATAGGATTTGTAAAAGTAGTTTTCGAGAGAATTAGCTCTCCTCATTTTCTAGAAAACTAGAGAACTATGGAACAGCATTTTTCTGATACAGTAAAATTTTTCTTTAGAAGATTATAATGTATTATCCAACGGAATTTAAAATTTTTTCATGAACCGATGATGAGTGAATGACTAAGGAGAAAGCTTAACATGATCAAGTATGCCTAGAAAATAGAATATTTTCTGAAATAAGCTTCGTACCTTACCTACCTGCTGAGCGTATGAAACAATGAAAAGAGCATTCTAACCAACAACAAAGACGAGGAGAGTTTAATTATCTGCAACTCATTTTTAACAATGATACAACAATCTGAACCTCACTTTATATAATTTTTTATTTTAAGATAATAATTCTAAGATAATTATTGCCAATTGTCTACGCTATCGTTGTCACATTAGCAAAATAATTACACGACCTCTCACGTATATAGTTAACCGAGACGTCCGAACGTGAAGGAAATATTATCCAACATTTTGAGACGTAGATAAAAATATCCCATTCATGGAAATATGATGAAAGGATAAACGAGATGAAAGATAATATAAATTATTATCAAACAAGACTTGGTATTTTGACCTTCCCATACAGATCTGAGGAGAAAATAAACTCTTTTGATGATGAGCTGAACAGAAAACAACGAGATAAATAAACAGAAAAATCTGGTCAAAAGGAGCCTAAATAAGCAGATAGATATAGAAAGATTGTTAATTCAACAAGGAGATAACGATTAGGCAAAAAGTCGATTGGAAGAAACAATTTAGTCGCAAAAAGTTTAAAATCGAGGCATAAAACTAATAAATGGAAGAAAATAAATCAAATATAATAACAATGACTACAATTATGAGATGTCAGGTTGATTATTAATCTGCAACAATGGAAGATAGTGCTTAATTAAACCGAGATAAAACTTCTACAATGCTACAATCAAACGCACTGACAACAATGGCAACTATGAACGACAAAGAAACATTGTCGCAACGGGCCACTTAAAAATATGAAAGTGAAAGAGAAAAATCCATCTTTTAGGCGCGCTTTCGCACCTCGGGCGAGGATTAGATTCAAAAAGTCTCGGAACAGATTCAATTCCGCGAAATGAAGTCGTCCTCTCTTTCATTTTATTCACATATTTTGCTCCTTTCGCAACTCGTCCCATTTATACTCTCTCTTCCCCTGAATTCCTCCCTCCTGACGGCGAACTCTCCGCATTTGTCTTTCCATCTATGTTTCCATCTCCCGGCGTTGATTAGGGACGAAATGTCAAACGTTCACAGTGGCTGAAACAAGTCCGGGAATCACTCCACCGGTGAATGGGTTCTTTTTTTGCCGTTTTTGACGAGTCGCGTGTATTCTGCCTTTAAATCTACAGAAGCTCGTGTATGGGTAATGCGTGTACGTATGAAACCCTTATATTAAGCCTGCTATATAAGTTAAACTTAGAAAGCACATCGTATGTTGAGGGAGATCTAAAGCTACAGTTGAACATTCTAATCAAAACATATGTTTCAAATGGATTGGAAACCTAATACACTGAAACCAGAGATTAACAGAACTGATGGTGAATAGTGACAATGGGTAAATAATTACGTACATATAGTTTGATTGTAAAAAATAAGGACATGCGACAGTTTGCGGGTTATTACTACGACTAAAGGATGGAATGAATGGCAGAAGCGTTTTAAAAAAGTATTTATAAATTTAACTTGAAAGTATTAAACCAGTATGGTATAGCAAAATTGAGACATTTAAAAGGATAATAGAAATAACATTTCTCGGTAATATAACGATTCGAAGTTAAGATCTTTTTTCAAGAGTCTGTATTATACAAAAAGTAGAAAGGTAACAATAAAAATATATTTCATGGGCGTAGTTTAATTAATAAAAGATGTTACAGAACACTTAGTGATGAAGCTTATTGGTAATAGAAAAATAGTCCATTGTTTTTATTTAATATTAGAGTTTTGTATATATAAGTTGTGGATATATAATAGTAGCTGTATATTAGAGGGAACTAGACTATCTTTCCAAGGACCACCACCATGAACGAACAGTTTGAGTCCAAAGACTTAATCTAGTGTCCACAGATGTAACGCGAGCAGACGAGTGTGTGAACGCGATATAATCCAATCCCACAGCAGTCCACGTCATCAGAAATGTGGGTTAAAAACATTTAAAAGGAACATTTCAAGAGGTTTGCACCCTCGATGCGGGCCTTAATCCTCTTGGACAAGAAACTTATCTAATTCTGTGACGATGGACGCAATTCAGGACAGAGGAAATTCTCGGAAGAAATTTAGGCCGCCTGGTTAGTCTACAATTAACTAAGGAAGACTATGAATGCCATGAATAGGAATAATTGAAGAATTCCCTTATAGAATTAAAATAAAGACATCGTAGATTTTTCCTCTGATAACCTGAATATATTATATGTAATTCAAAGGATAAGTAATCTATTCGTATATGATCAAATAAATGCAAAATATTACATATAGAAAATAACAGTGATAAAAGAGAAATTCAACAAAGACTAAAATAATATAAACAATAAACTAATAAAAGCCAACAATACAGCAAAAATAAAATAAGCTATAACAATATAATTATACAATAATACCAGCTATAAAAATAAAGCATGCTATAACAATTTAACAAGCTATAACAATATAACAAGCTATAACAATGTAAAAAAATAAGTCAGCAATAAAATAAAATTGGAACTGATAGAAAAGCAATAGTCGAATGATTAAATTTAATAACAAAAATTCAATAAAAACTTCTTTGGACTTCTAATACAGCTCTGCAAAGATACGATTAGCATAACCAACTACAAACTCTACTACTGATAGTGGGGAGACGTCTAATCCGATCATTACATCCTACACATAAGCAATGAGGCACGCTAATCAAAGTTAAGCAGAGCACGGAGACGATGTCCAAATGATTACAAACATCTGTTAATCCTTTAACTTCGAAGGGCATTCGCAGAGAAACTCAAATAGTGGTTTGGAACTTAGTGCATCTCTATGCTGAATTAATGCGTCTAGATTGGAGTGGATGGTTACCTAATCTTTGCTGATCTTGCTATTTCACGTTCACTCATATCGTTAATCTAAGTTAACCTTCAAAACTACCATAAACAATGACATTAAGATACGAAGAAATTTTTTAGTAAATTATACTAAGAATCTCTCATAACAGTGCGATGTATTTATATTAAAATTACTACGTGTTGAGAAAGGTACTTGAATGCATTGCGTCGCTCAAGGAATCACAGGTATAAGGACTGTAACTAGTTTTAAAAATATTCAATTCTATACTCCAGTTATGCCATTCAAAAAAACTAAGGAAAGAAATATCAGTTACATCTAAATGTATATTCACCGTCATTTTAAAACTTCGTATCATCAAATTGTGTCATTATGAAACCCACCAATGCCGTAAATAGCTATTAAAATTGATTATAATCAAATTTAAAATAAATGGGCAAATTTATTACTTTCCTATTTGGAATCCTGGAAATTAGCCAATGAAAAAAATGTTTGCACATATAGTTAATGGAAGTTCAAATGATTAATTATATTTCTTAATTAATTAAACTATAGATAAATATAAATTAAAAGAATTCTAAGTTTAAAACAAAAAAATAGATTATAAAATTGGTGCATTCATTCCATTCATAATCAACGCATTATTATTTGATAAAAGTAGATATTAATAGTTAAACTATCAAAAACTTGATTGTATCCATGATTGATTACATTTTGAAATCGGTAACCACGCTGTCTTAATCCACTGAGATACGATGTGCTCGTAATAGATTTCAAATTGAAAATCCTATTAAAATGTATAAATTCTCAGATATTTTCCATAGTAAAAGAATAAAACTCCGTTAGAACTGTATAAAATTCGTAGACTTTCATAATACACCTGTGGATAAGGGATTAAAAACACTTAGAGACACGTGGGTATGAAATGACGTAATAAAAACGGGACGTCTGAGAGAGCGTGTGGAGAACAAAAGGTATCGATCGTCGATGATTAAGTCCTTGAGTGGAGAACACACCCTGTTTGTCAGACTATCTCACCGTGAATGTGTAATGTCAGGGGCAGACACGCTTTCGAGGACACTTTCGCAGACAACCGTGAGGATATCTCCATAAATTGTCATCCCTCCCTTCGATATTCACGCGATACGAGTAAAGGTGCATCTGTACGCAATAAACGCTCTGTCCCCGTGGATTAGGAGTGATTGTCGATTCAACAATCGACCTCTAATTAATTACCGTCCGACTGAGTGCGCGGAGAGATTACAATAATGAAAAGGTTTCAATTATTGCGCGGAGTGTACGGTGGTCGCCCGCTGTCCCTGTTCTCATCCAATCGATGTGTTCCCTTTCACTGGCTCAAGAGGGTCGTATGGTGTTGATTTGTCGTTGCATATTAGTATAAATCATTCTATGCCTTGACAACAAACCTTTTAAAATTAAGAATGTAAAAAAGAAAGCCAAAAGCCTTTTTTTACATATTAATACTACTATCAGCAAAATGGAATAGAGTTATTTAAAACTGTACGTACTCAGCATGGGATAAGATTCTCTATCAATCATCAAAATGGAACACTACAACCGAGACGAGATCAAGTTATTGAATTCTATATTGGAATGAATTCGGCGAGATTTGAGATCTGCTTACAAATAACTTAAGCCCGGAGAACTGTTTCTAACCTTTCTTCGATTTCTAGGAGATACTTTTGATTATGGTTTTACTATAGTATTTTTTAAATCTCATTCTATAAAGCCTGAGCCTCTGATATACTAAGGTATTCTAAGTTTCATTGTGTAATATGATTTAATGATTCATCATTCATCACATTCATTTCATAATTGATGTGCAGTTATATCTCTTATTGTAAAGTTAAATTATTGTTATGATTTAGTCTGATACGAATATTGCTGTTTTTCATTCTAAAATAATGTTTGACAGAAAAATACCTGAAATAAAAGGATATATATATATATATACAAAGAGGTACAATTAGATTATTATGTTCAACAGGTCAATTCTGTATCAAAATCGTAGTTTTATACTTATGCTACTGCTTTCTTTGATGCTTCTACGTACTCCATACGGAACAAACGGACGTTTTTACCCGGTGAGTTAAATCACACACACAAAAATACTTGCTTGACAAGTCGATTTCTTTATAGAGAATTTTTAACGATTTCTTTATGGAGAAAGAGAAAATGTAGACTCAATCATTTAACGATTCGCAGACGCAATACGATTTGATTGATACGAGAAATTACAAAATAAACTTTTTCCTGACAACTAATCTTTTTCCAATCTCGATAAAAACATAAGCCTATTTAGCTTTATGAGAAAAAAAGAAAAGAAAGAAACAGCATATAATAGTGTCTAATCACCAAAATGAAGACCCAAAAATATCAATAAATCATCGCAAATATGGATCAATTACATTATCGAGGAATCGAAAACGCTTTTTTCGAATCTTTACAAGGAAAATCCGTCGAGGGTCCTTAGAAAAAAAAAGGAATCAAGACGGAGGGAACCAATCCTCTTATTTTCGGTGTGTATCTTTTGTTTTGCGGAAACAAAAAGCGTTTCCATGGAGAAGAAACAATCAGAAAGAGTGCCGCTTCAGAAAAGAAAAAAAACACCGCAGCTTTTCGCAATAATAAATTTGCTCTTCATACGAAAAAGAGTGTGTTTTGCGTCTTGACTCGATAGAGTGCGCTTCGATCGCTCTAAGGAAAACCACTGAATACATTTTGGGCTAATTCGCTTGATGGAATTCTCGAAATAAATCCTATCTTGCGAATCTACATATGTCCTGAGTGATCCTGATGCGTCCATATGCATATGTGTCTTAGTAATTTATTTATGGAGAATGCAAATATTTAGATGGAAACATTAAACATTTATCTTATATACAGATACGTAATCGGGTGTCATAGAAAGCTTTGATATACGCTGCTGAAAAATATGATATAAGGTCTTTATTAACGATAAAATCAATAAATTGAAATAACTAATACAGAAGTACAAAAGAAAATAACGTCAAGATTGCGGTATCTTCCTTTCATGAAACATTTTATTTTCAAATTTCGTTAACTTATTCTCTAATCACCAAGCTAACGTATTTCTAAACGAAGTGCTATACATGTCTTTCTTGTATATGTTAGTATAAAATATCTATACGTATTCCAGTATAAAAGATGTATTTGTAAATGTATAAAGAATTGATGAAATTTACTTTTTTTGAATGAATCACAACTACACTGCTATCCTTTAATCACAAACATCCTCCTTAGAAAACATCACACCGCACCGAAGTTGGGTTCTTTGTCAAATTAAGGCATGTAGGTCAACAGAAACATTAAAAAAACCTAACGCAATACACGGGTACCGAAAAAAAAACTCCTACTCGTTTCAAGTTTTAACACAGCTCTTCTGCGGCTGTGGACAAACTTCGCATTTTTTAAATAGATTAGCTGCGGAGGAAAAAATTACGCTCCGGTACGAGAAACTTTCTCGACGCGGTGAAAGAAAACATCTTCTGATTACATTTGAAAATTTTCTCTCCCCGTGTCCTCTGCAGCACACACAGATTTGATTAAGAATAAGTTCGGCTGCACACGGGCTGTGGCAGTCTAATGCAATTTCCTGCGTCCAACTTATTCCATGAAAATTCTTTCAAAGTCTGCTGTAATCTTATAATACCTCGGCATGATTTGAATGAGGAATAAATGAATGAAAATGATACGTGTACGTAATAGTACCACTACGCTGTGATCTGTAAAATTAAAGTTTTTGTCATCTTTACATATTATATAGGAAAAAATAATTAGGAAAGTTTTTCTTAAGAGTGAGTTCTATTATTTTTAAAATTATATTTTCACATACCTTTTTTAATAAGCGCCATTAAATTAAGCACCTATTCTCGAAACCACGTAATGATAATCATCATTGAAATTCATTTTAGATTATTATTAATAAATTGAATAGGAAACTTTATTTTTTGAGAATTTGTATATACAGCAATTAAGATTAGTCTATTTCTGTGCAGAATATATTCTTTTATTTTTTATATTTATTATACAGTATCTCTGAGCCCATATCCGTATAAATATCATTCTTCTGTTTTGGCAAACGAGATGAAATGCCATTTACTGTGGTATAAAGATCCATTTCCATTGAGCATGGCTCGGTAATCAATCATAATTGTACATATTTATTTTTCTGAGAATTTTTAATATTCTTGACTCTTTTTATTTAAAAAGATAATCTTAAAATTTACATGAATTCGAAAAAGTCAATGTTAATAATTTCTGTAGTCTTAAAATATAGATAACCAACTTCAGTTGATGTTTTCGCCAAATATTTTGTAATAATTCGAGAAAATTTTCAAAGTATTACAGTTTCCCTTTCATAACAATGTTTCTTCCTTAATCCATCAATTTCCAAATTAATCAGAGAATGTGTTCCTAAAAGACGATGCGTGAAATGGTGCCTACCTTCTGCTCCCTATCGCCTCTAGTTCACCGGAACATTCCCACCAGTTGCGAGGCTACCGTTTAATTCATTCAACTCCACAGAGAGCCAAACTCCTGCAAGGAACACCTCAAAGTAACTTTTGGAGTTCCCTTTTTGGACACGGATGTAGCCAAGCTCCGTCCATTTTGAAACCCGCAGTCAAATGCCACCTTTCCCTCAGCGTGCGGGCGCATTCAACTCCACGAGAGAGAAGGGGGAAGGGGTAGTACCCTTTTTAAGGGGAGATTTTTGGAGGGGGAGATTCGCACCGGGTAATGATTCCCACAGTGCCGTGGGGCCCTCGAAAGAGACTATCTGCGGCCCGAGCGGAAATGAAATTCCTCGCAATCGTTTGCGGGGGGGAGTGAATAAAGCGATGCTTGTTTCCCTGGAACGCATAACAAGGGATTTGGGTCAGGCGGTTGGGACCCCAAAGTGCTGAAGGAATGTCTGTAGGGGAAGACATTTTTTTCCCTCTGTTTTGGCGGGTGTTAGAAGGGGTTGCTTAATCACGGTGGTAATGAAAGCGGGCGCGAGCCGAGGCGAAATCTCGGCTGATCGCTGGTTGACCGCTTGATCGCTTTAGTTTTATGACGGACGCTTTTTGTGGTGGATTCCTAAAATTCTCACTCGTTTATGGAGGTTCCTATGTGGGCTCGACAGAGATGGGCAATGATGATTTTCTCTTTGTGCAGTATTTCCTCGCTCGGCTATGGAAATTATACTGGTTGCTCACCGATTACTAGGGAGCAATGTTTTTATCACGTTCGCTATTTCATGAGGATGGTCAGGGTTCAATCCTATAAAGATCCAGTATTTTATACTTAATACTTCAATAATTTATTATCCGATCTTTAAATATACTTCGTGCATTTGGTTATTGATATTTTTGTCCTTCACTCAGGTACACACAAAGATGACTGCACTTACCATCATAATACCTAAACATGCTGATAAATTATAAATTTCCATCGGCTGCATACTTTTTGTACTTCATAGCTTTTAGAATCGAAGGATTTGCGGAGGTGTTTCCAAGGCTATTTCGTCACGAAATTTAATTTTTACCAATACATATCCTTCATTTTCCTAAATCTTGTTTATGTATCAATATAGTATACTTTCATTAATAAACATTAATTGTTGCATCAAGTATGCAGTTGAATTTAATGAAAAAGATTACATTTTTAGTCTGTCTCAAGATCTTTACTAATTACTATTTCGTTTATAAAATTACATCCTATACCAAGTTATATTCCCACTATTCTATGACTAAATCATGAAGTTAAATACGTCTTGAAGAAATAAAACCATTAATCTTTTTTAAATCTGATTAAAGCCCAACAGCAAATTTTGAAATAGAATCAAATCAACCTTATGTACGCTAAACATCTTTAAAACGGGACCACAAATAAAAATCATATCCACGACCGCTTTGGACGCACCGGTAATAAAAAATTCAGCTTCTTCGTAAGTAATCCAACGATCTGTGACGCACATCCCCTGGGTAAACGCCTTTAGGTCTCTTGCAATACGGAAGCAAGGGAGCTTGATCTCTTTACTTCCAAGTCAATACCGTTACTATGTCAGGACTAAGCAGAGACCTCCGGTATATCCTCCATCAAGTACAGTATTTTCATTAAATATTAAGGTCCTCGAAGTTTTCTTCGTCTCTTTTGTTTTTAATACTTATATATAAATTTCCCCTTTTGATCCCAAAGACTTAATTACTAATGTAAATGTTATGGTAAAAGATATATATAGGTTTCATAAAAAGAGAGGATAGAAAATTATGTATAACTTCATTAAGACTAAGTATAGTTATGATTTAATGCAGGATATTATGGACATCGATATAGTTTATGGTCAGATTTGAACATTAACATTAAATTGATTAAGAAACTAATAAATAGCGTAGGTATTATTGTACTTGTAGCTGTAAATTCTGACAAAATTTCAATTATAATAAACGGTGACGGGCTAATAAAATAGCTTAAGATTCAAATCAAAATTGCATCATAGAAACAACTAAGGTACGGTATGTGCATTTGTGAAAAACAGCGTAACAATGCCTTGTATTGATAATACGTCTGTTAATCAAGGGGATGGAGAGGAAATGTATAAAAAACAGTGAAACAATCGCATAGGAAACTAAGATTCGTAATAATCGTATCAATTCAATAAGAACAATAAAGTTCTGACGTAACAACCATCAATTACCTAATTCTTTAAGCTTGAGTCGAAAATATTTCGCAATTCAATCGTTTTAACCTATAGGCTGTAATTAAACGTATTTTAGCACAAAAATAACATATAGAATATAAGAGACGTGAAGTTTTATCCTCCATAAATGCTTAAAAACCCTATCGAGAACAGAATCTTTAAGCCTCTTCCCTTACGCGCAGAATCTTTCTTATTCCGTGAGAGGTCGTCATCCCTTGAGTTTCGCCATTAAGATGGGAGGTTACAGCTCTCCCAGATGATTTCCCTGACTCATGTATCAACCTTCTCTATCCTCAAAGGAATTCCAAAAGCCTTTCCTTCCAAAGGAAGCGCAGGGAGATAAAGCTACAAGGTTAGATCCGACATACGCTCATGGAGACGTAAGTGCCGAGTGTGTTCATAGCTCTACGTTGCACCTCTGCAAACATAGTCCACGTTACGTAGTGATGAATAAATTAGTGCGATTTGAAGCCATCAGGGATTAAGATGCAAAGTCCCTCTGAGATAACTACGTCTATTAGTAAACTTAAATTTAATTATTTTGTAAACTGCTCTATTCCTTATAAATTTGAAATTCAATTATTACGCGCAGTTTTACTATCGTAATTATCCAAAGTTTTTCATCTTATTCTATATAACTTCATAGACAAATGATTTACTTATATTCTTGTTAAAATTGTTGTGTGATGTTCCTTTTACGAAAGATTTGTTAATGTATGTTTATTAATTTTACTTTTAGATATCAGTGACAAATTATTTCGTTCTATTGAAGGCTGCAATGTTGTAGTTTGTGGAATATCAATCATGAACTTTCAGTTTTCAATCATTAGAATGTAAAACTTCGACATTATTAAACTTGATGATATATGGTCTTTTATCATATCTCTGTATCCTTCTAATTAGACCGAAAATGAACTCAAAAATAAATTAAATTTAATTAAGCCATATTGATCAACTAAAAAAACTGATTTCGAAATTCCTATGAGGTAAAAATTGAACATTCACATAGGAGTTCAAATATTGATATAATATAAGCGTAATTCCCTTACTTTTTGCCCCTTGTTTAACTCAGCTCTGAGCAAAGGATTAAAATATAAAAAAAGAAAACTAACAATGTAAATTTGTTAAAATTACAGGAATATTATAGTTAAAACACAGCACTCTCCGCTCCATAGCTCCACAAAAGGCAGCAAATATTTGTAACCGCTGTTGTCCGATGTTATAAAAAGATAGTGCTCTATCTATATTCACAGGAGTCTGTTTATACAAAAATTGATGGGACAAACAAGAAGCAGATGGAGGGGCTTACAAACGGACGTGGGAATGTTTGAAGAAACTAAGTGAGCGACGTTCGTTAGCAAACGAAGCAAACCCATGGAAATACAAAACAAGTATTACAACGCACCATTTGCTTCTTTCACCTTTCAACTTTTCACTATAGATGCTTTGGCTATGAAACCAAGAGTCAGAAATTGATTAAACTAAGAGTAGAAACATCCTAACGAAATATATAGTATAATTCTGTATTGTATAATACTATATCCTAGGATGAAATACTTTTTATGTTAATTTAAAAACTCCATTAAAAATCATAGCAAATTTATTCGTTGTATTTTGAAGCAATGCTGGTTTAATATATAATTGCAGTTATTTGCTACTGAATATATGAATGCAGATGATATTGTTTGGTTCATAGAGAGCTGCATTTCAATCATAATTTTATTATACGAAATGAAAGGCAAGAGAATAAGAATCAAGTAATAAATATTTCAAGCTGTGATTTTTATGATACTTAACATTACTTTTTGACATTAATATTAATAGTAAAATGGAATAAGTTTTTACGTTAACTACTTATTAATCGATTCTTAATTTTTTATGATAGTGCATTATTATTCATAAAAATAAACACGATAAGTTTTCCTTATTATTACACTTATTGAGGCTCGAAGATAGTTAAAAAAATGCTGTAAGAGTACACAGTACTGTACTAATACTGTATATACAGTATTTTTTTCGGAAATGTTCTAAACAGAATCTTCGTATGAATATCATATCCATACACGAAATTATATGCTTTGCTAAGATCTAACAAAACCTCAATTCGACAGTTTCGGGTGAATACTGCATAATCTTGCAAGTCTGACTTGCTCAAATTTGTGAATCTCGTTAGCATACCTATATCGTGCGAGCGATTTCTCAAGTTAGTTACCTATCACGTGATGTTTACCCGTCTCATAGACATTCTCACAGAGATAGAAGTTTACTGAGGCAACGTTACTGTGCAGGTAAAACTCTTCCAAAATCCTAATCATCTTTACTCCCTAAGAAGCGAATTTTGATTTGATCTGAAGCAAAACAAAGTTCTACTCAAAGTCGGTTTAGCGGAACAAGTCTAAATCTACCTCAAGACAAATGCGAATTGAAATCAGTGAGTTTTACGTAAAAATATCATATTATGTTTATAATTTAAAAAAAAATAAAAAAGGAAATAAAAAGTAAAATAAAAGTAAAAAAATTCCAAAATGATAATAGTTAAAATAGTAGATAAGATTCCAATCAGGGTTTTTGATGAGTGGCAAGCGTCCTATTAACTTGAACACGAAACGAAGCACAATCGAAAATTCCATTCCACTGAAAACAAACGAGCAATGATAGTGTTTCAACTCACCGATGCCACGAGAGTCAGTTCGTAGAATCTCCTCTCCGCGTAATCCAAGGTTTGGTTCAAGATGATGGCACCCCGGAAGTTTCTTGTTTCCGTCTGCTCGAATTCGTCCTCAATTGGAATGATGGTGAACTTGGCACACCCTCCGCTCTTCGCCCCATTAGTATCGTCTTCACAGCGAACTGTGATTGGTTCGCCCAAGAGATCTTGATCCTCGACTGTTATGCCACGAAACACTGTGGTACCGACTATTGCGTCCTCAGCCACCATGAAGTCATACGGAGCCTGAATGAAAAACATATGCACAATTATGCAGTATTACGATAAATGTCACCTTATACATATCAGTTCAGTACACTCAATTATTAGTCAACTTATATGTACAGCACAGTTACAAATAATATTGCGCTACGTGAAAATTACGTGATTTTAGTGAACACGTATTTTCCTTGATAATGCATGGTAGCTATCCCCAACACTATGCTAAATTCTATTCGAAGGTTAGACAATAATAAAGCACTAATTTCCTACGAAACGAGCTTTATTATTTCAATAGTCTATAATTGAATGTCATTACCATGCCTGTACATTTTTGAGACAATAATGTTCTAATTGCAACAATACAGCGCGCACTGAATATGGAGTAGATTTTATAATTGATCAAACTTTGACCTACATTAGAGAGAATTTGTTTCAATGGAAATAACTACAGTAGAAATATTTTATAACAATGATTAAACAATAAATATGGGAAAAGATATGAAAGTATTTTCAACACCTCATTTTTGTTTTGTATACAATATCGAGGATTATAAAAACAAGACATCATATACATATCATTCAAGAGTATGGATTAAATTAGTCATTTTCATACAATGCCGTAATGACTTGGATCTCAACAATACAATTAGTAATCCGAGGAGCGTAAAAGGCAAAAGATAGACGAATCAATGAAATGATGAGAAAGCTACTATTTTGACGTACGAGTGATCGTTACGCTGTAAACAATAGTGGAATTTTAACACCGTAATTTAAATCCCAGCATTGTAAACCTTCCTGAGAACTCCAATTATTTCTGTGATCACTTTTATTGTGCCGCGTTGAATGGAAATAATCGACTGTGATATAAATGAAGTCTATTGAAACGCGCTTGTTAATATCACCGCCCATCATCATTGAGGCTAACCTCAGACGGAACGGGTCTCGTTATTTGTCCTATTGATGGGAATGAAAAGAAAAATTCGATGGGCAGAAATCGATACGTGCTGAGAATAAAACTGAGCCTCGGCTGAGTGATGAGGCAACGGAATGCGATGCATTTCAATTAAAGAAAAAAGATGAGGCCAAGTGGTTTGAACTAACACTGATATTTTTTTCAGTCCTTGGTACAGGTCAATGAGATTGAAAAGGTATGACCTTTTCATTTTTTTCGATGAAAATAAGGTCATCTCAGTTTTTCGTTGGAATTGACTGTAATATTTTTTAAAAAAAGGTCGAATTGAGAAGCTGATACTCGTTCGATAGCGTTGGGATTTCATGGAATACGTTTCTTATGCTACCACACAATTTGGATTTATAATAATAATAAATCTTAAGTAACTAATATGAAGATTATTATAATAATTATATAAAGTATACTTTAAATAATAAAAGATAAATAATATTATATATAAAATATCTAATCTCCAATAATAAAACTCAATTTCATCTCAAACAAAAGATTTCAATATAAAGATAAGAATATGATACGCAACAAATGAGGAATTATTAAATAAAAAATAAGATATATATTCGATAATTTTATACAAAAATAGGATTATAAATGAATGGCATGTATATATATGAACAATTTGTGAAACTAAATACCTATTTAATCGTAAATGTTTTGAAGGATGCAACCTTATTTTGGTTCTTTGATTTTTTTAGCAAGCAATTCTAATTTTTAAATATAATCATCGATAATATCTATCATCCCAATTATTCCTTCACTTAATAGCTATGATTTATATCCATAAAAATTATTTTTAACATTTATTTATCAGTAATATATTCCTTTAAAACCTCTTAAATTAAGGTTGAATTCGGTAACGTTAGAGTCTTCTTAACGTAAACCTAGCTATTTATTTCTCAAATTTCCATAGAAACCCCATATAAAAGTCGATCTCCAAATGGATCCGTACCACATTTCACACTTTTCCTAGAAACGGTTTCGAGTCGAACGAAATCGAAAAAATTCGGAAAGAGATTGTCAATTGAAAGGGAAAGTGTCTGAATCTTAAATCGAGAGGCGGCCTTTCAGCTGAAGGGGAATATTGAGGTGGTTACCTTGACGAAGGAAGGAGCGTTGTCATTCTGGTCCACGATGATAACGGTCATAGCAACTTCAAGGATATTGTTACCACTTCCTTGGGCATTGCCTCCTTTCATACCCACGTCATCTGCTATCGTTACCGTGAAGCTCAGGGAATCGTTGACCTGAAAAGAAAAAAGGAAAAAGATGTTTGAGAACAGATCGAAAAAAGGTGTGCCTTTAACATAACAACGATCGTTAACGCTATAAACAACAAAGCAAATGCAATAGGATGTGATTATTTAAATAGAACCTATTGCTGGATATCCAGAGATTTACTCCTTATAGGCGTTCGCCTAATTAAATATCACTGTCAACGTTGTTAGGTATCTCCTTTGGATTATATTCCTAACCTTATCTATATTTATATTGCCTCCCTCCTTTACATTCGTCCATTAGATGTATATGCTATTATAAATTCAAAATCCACGAATAAGATTCTGCATAACCAATAATTTTTAACTAATAATCTTTCACTTTTAATGTAATATGCTTCGGTTTCAACACTCGAAAAAAACGCATAGATATTAATCTTTATCGACTTCCAAAAGACATATCAGAGCAACTAATATCCCTGAAATGATAAAAGAGATCCTCTTTTCCCACCTTTAATAAACGAAAATAAATGGGCGTTCATCAAGGTATCATCCTAGGACCCAAAAACTTCGATAGATTGCAATCAAAAGAGTGATTAAGGATACCAAGAATAGCCTTTCTGATTCGAACCATCCGAACGACGAAACAAGATGGAAAAAGAAGCGAATCGTTTGGCGGTCAAATGGGGATCGCAAATCGGGGGATGGGTGAAAACGAGAGATACAAATTCGTCCGAGAATTGGGCGAAATTGTCCAATTTATGCCACAAACGAGGTGATTTACCCCGAACGGCATTTTCTTCTCGCGAAGCAATGATGGATATTGGGAGTCGATTGCACGATCAAATGACTACGGAGCATCAAGTCCCAATTTTTTCCCGAATTCACGTGACCAAAGATCGCGTCGTCTTAATTGAGATCTCGTTTTCATGTCGTTGATTGCAGGCGTTGCGAGATTGGCCGCAATACGACCGGTTTCCCATTTCCATTCCTGTTAACGTCCGAATTCAAAGCTGCAAATTACTGCGAGATTCGTTTCCCAGGAGTTTTGCCCTTCCCGAAACGTTAGGATCATACAAGAAGGGTCCCCGTGCACGTATTGGTGCGTACAGAGACCTTTGCCCATAAAGATAATTTTAAACGGGTTCAATTGCACGAAATTCGTTGAGCGTTTATGAGTTCATTTCAACCGTTTATAGACATGCAATGCGTGCATTTCAGAATTCAAATGGATAACGATTCCCTAAATCTGACAAAATCGTTTTACTGAACGAGCATAAATCACTTTTATGGTGTATATACTGCGATTAGTTTTAGAGGAATCATAAATAAATATTATTTTTATTGATTATTTTTTATAATTTCAAACATCGAGTCGCTTACAGATGTATGGCCTGAAAATTTCTAAAGTTTGAGAAATAAAAAAAATATCAATAAATTTTTATAATTAATTCGTTCTAAGTTTGATACAAGATTTCTATTTTATTATTATTTCCTATCAATTTTACTGGAGAACTGAATTTTAGTCAGGAATTTGAAGCAAATAGTAAGTTAATAATTCTTGTACGAGCATTAAGAATAAAGTAGGACAGGAGGATTATTCACGAATAAATACCAAGTTTAAAAATAAAATATGGTGAATATTATCCCTGGATGTTTAAAAGAAATATAGAGGAAAGCCAAATAATTTTAAAGAATTACTCCAGAATTCAGCTTGTGAGTCTATAATAATACAAAACTTTATTATTTTATACCAATCTGAGATAGCAAAACTATATTTGAATTTCAATATGTAACGCAGTTCGAGTGTAGAGGAATACTGTATCATATTTTCTCGGCAGTATTTTTGAAACAATTTGAAGAATATCTGATTGAGTGAGAGAGAGCAAAGATAAACTGAGTAGGTCTCCAACCATTATCCAGTTCTTTGCAAAATGAAAGGGCAAGACATTTTGACCTGCAGGCGGAATGAATAATAGCTCGCAAAATCGATCGTAATTCATTCGAGGGATGATATGCGCTAGCGAGACACTCATGTGAAATTCAACCGAATGAATTCATTTGCAGGATGCCCCACATCAACATGGTAACGCGGGCATCAGCAGGGAGAACTTGGACATGGACGAAAGTTCTCGTCAACAGCAGAAGTTTGCTTTGACAGCTTGGCGTAGTGTGGTCGGTATTGCTATTTTTGCCATGCTTAATGAAGTGGATACCAACCGTTGTGTTTCTTCAGCTGGTGAATAAACAAGCCGGAGTTTCTAACTGCAGTGATTTAAAGGGATAGATCTCCATGGCGATTTTAGGGTAAACATTACGATGGAAATCGTAGTATGCTTAACTAAGTGTATCTTACTTCAGCGCATTGCATTGAGATCGAATTTATTATTATTATATATAATATAATCATTTCATGAGGGAATCTTTCTTAAGTTTAGGGTAAAAAAGTTAATGAATATTATTTTGGAAAGAGGATAGGTCACACAGTTACCGTAGACTAAGGAGAGTACGCTATTTTTCAGAAAAAATGTCCTTAAGAAAATAGAGAAGTAATAGTAAATGAATCAATTTGATATATATTGAAAATTTTTAATAAACCAATTCGAATATTTAATTCTAATATCCTAAAAGAAACAACCAAAATCATTCCAAATATCGGCTTCCTTATAGCTTAAATCAATCAATTTTCCGTCCGAAAATTAACATAATAAATAATTCATACAATGCTTACAATGAAAATAGTTTAAAATCGTGTCATAGTAAGTTTTGAATAATTCAATAGTAAGTAATTCACAAATAAAGAAATTTCAACAATATAGTCCTTCGAGTTTTCTTAAAAATATTGATAAAAATAATCACTGGATACGAGGAATGACTTTTTTAAAAATGTGTACCCCAAGGACATGTTATGGCACCATTGATGTTTTAATATTCAACAAATTAAGAGTTCGGATAGATGAAATCAAACCTCTGACTGAATAACTTCACTTAATTGATAAAGTTGGCCCTAAAGAAAGATTTTTAACAAAGGCTTTTCAGAGAGTCATCCAGTAAGATTTCATTCGCAATCCGAGATGAAAATAAAATGGTGAGTCATTTAAAGGTCTTCGAATACGAAAACAATAAAATAACCAAAAGCATTTCCTGGTACTCAAGCTGAGCGGAAAACATCGTTATTGGTGAATTGAAATTGGGAATGATATCAATTTCTTCTATTCGAGGAAAAGCGGGCCGGACTTTACAAAGTAATCATGCAATCGGATATTAAATCCGCTAAAATACCCAAGTATATCGAATCTCCATCTATAAGGCATAATATAATGATACCTTTCCGAAAAAATGCTAGTTATACGCAAATGAGCAAACTTCAAAAGCCACTCCGTGACATTTCCTTTTGATTTTCCCCTTCGAAATCGATTCATAGCTAATTTTTTTAAAAGACGACTCTTTTTGATCAGATTATTCCGAGAAAAAGGTAAATGATATCGAATGGAAAGATTTGCATTGGAGCTGAATGATGGCAATATTGGGAATTGGGTCAACAGAACAAAGAAACGTCGCCGAATTGCAAAGCGCCATTGGTCACAGGACGTACGTTTTCTTTAATAAAAAAGACACGACTTGTAAAGGCCATTTCGAACAAAATGAAAGGCTTCTATTCAATTATATACTGTAAGAAGAGAGAAGGAAATTTATTTAAAATATTCATATGCAAATGATTGCATCAAAAGTTTTCTATTGAATTAATGTCAAATGATAAAAGTTATGGAACAAGAGTAGTATCAGTGCTTATTCATTTCACAGAGTAAACTAGAAATTAAAATATAAATAGAATTAAAAAAATATAACTAAAGAAATAAAGAGAAATACAAGGTAAAATACGAGACGTAGGGTACCAAAATTTTAGGTTTTGATTCATCCATATTAATTTCCTAACGTTATAGCGAAAATATTAGTAATTATGGATGTATAATATCTTTGAAATTTAAGAATGAAAATTTATTGCTTAAATAAAACCGGTAATATAGTAGTTAAAAAATTAGTTTTAAAATACATGAACAATGGATACAAAATTATTACCGAATCATCAATATTACTGATTCAATGAATATTGCAAGCAACACAGTCAATAAATAAATTCTCAACTTTTCAAACTGACATATTGTTGAGTGAATGCAACAATCCTTTCACAAGCAACAACTTATGTTCGCTTCCATAGAATAAAACAGCAATAATATACTCTAAAGCAGTAAACAATCAGACAGGCGTTAATCCATCAACAATAGGGAAAGGAAGGACTATTGTAGTGCCAACAATGTAATAGGTAGTTCCGGCTTTTCGAAACTTCGAAAACGAGCGATAAACAATGCAAAGTGATTAGACGGATTAGCGTTAAGATTAGCTGAACGTAAATTTAATGCAAAGAAAAGGAAACTTGGGCTGAGGCAGTCCTTCAAGTGTCAACTTAAATAGAGTCATAACGAGAGGCGGAGCAAACAACTCGGGAAGTTTCCTTCGATACCGAAAGAGAACTTTTTCCATTCCAATCTCGCTTCATCTTGCTGTCTTAGGAGAGACGAGCGCGTGGGGCTAAAATGGCCATCCGAAGCCATTCATAACGTTGAGGGAAATAAAAACCTCATGGGGAACGAAGGGGGGTTGAAAACTTTCTGAGGTTTTGCGGCTGAGAGTGGTCGAAGCCTACAGATAGTTCTTTCGAAGGATATTTATTTGTTCTCTCGACGAATGAACGATTTTCTTCTTTTGGTGGTTAATTGGTCTTTCGCTGAAAATGGTTGGAATTTGGATAAAATCGATCTCTAAGTAATACTTCAGATGCTACCTGTGTCCTAATTACGAGGGTAGGAAAGTTCGTTTTATTAACTGAAAAGAGATGAAGCGAGAAGGAAAAATTCGCTTCATCTTTCTATTGATATATCATACGAAGTATTAAAAGACATTAAAGTCTGACTTATTACTTTTAAAGGTTCTGATCATCACTATTAGTTACTTTATTTTAATATGAGTTTAAAAAAAATGCGAAAACTAAATCGTTGCCTATAAACGTGAATTGTAATTAATAATTTGATAAATTTACACTAGCTAAAGAAGAAATAGTACATAATAACATACACATGAGCTGTTTCGTATTGCTATAGATCAATGCTTAGGGATCAACTGATATTGACTACATGTCTATTGTACTTAATAACGCCCAAGTAACAAATATATGAGGGCTATTTAACAATATGGATGTAGTTATAATGTCACTGCAGAACGGTTATGAAATAAATATTTATCGTTACGTAATAACTTGAATATGGTTGCACTTTTATCTTACCAAGAGGTGATTATTAGTAATCGGTACGTAATTACACCGTGGAACGTTTAAAAAATGAATAGATTAAACTGATTTAAAATATCTAGAAATTGAAGAAAAATAGATAATATACTGTTGAATTAAATTATTATTAAATATCACCCCATCAATTAATAGAATACATTTTAAAAGATCGCAATATCAGAATCGTCAAATTAACATAAAATGCCCTGAAACGTGCGTAAGATTATTATTTAGTTCCTTTTGAGGCATTATATTTTATGACACCCTGAAAGGGATGAGGTGTCAGGAAGCATTTAGCTGGGGAGAGTAGTTCGTCATTTCTCCACCGGCGCTGAGAGATCCGAAGTACTACCACTGCTTAGAGACGAGCAAAATACTGTCCCAAAGGGCACGAAAGATGCGATGTTGACTTCTTACGGTGCAATAACCTGGCCTTGGGTGGCGTCTTTAAAAATGTAAAAGGAGGCGGACACATCTGTTAGAAACGACACCGCTCTTCGTCTAGTCTCGGCGCTAATGCTTCGAGACCATAAAACGAGAAGCTTCTTCCAGGAGAAGGCGAAAGTAAACCCGTTTTATTTCTTGCCTTCCAAAGCTTTTTATATGAGGTTTCCGGGGAAACTGGGACAACGGTGTAAAAGAAGACCCAGCATCTGCTCTGATTGTATCTTTACACGCGTTTCATATGGTATACTCCATTCCAACTATGATTTATGCCCCTAAGGATGTCCTTATTAGTAACTCATGCATTCATATCCGTGTTTTATCATATAGCATACTGTTTCACCTTCCAATGTCTTACATGAAAAAATGACTCATATCTTTTCCTAAGGCTTCCGAAGCTTAAAAATTTCGAGATTAATTTTAGTTCCAGAAAATTATAGGAAAACAATGGGCGTTTATGGAGCAATAGTACATCTCATATCTATTTGATGTAGAAAAAATAATAACTACACAAATAGAACATTTTCTCCTCTTTCCATTAATAAGCGTTGCAGAAGTATAATAACCTTTGTTTTGAATATATTTAAATAGGAAAAAATTAGGTCAAATCGTTGAATTTAACCTTTAATTACGATGTTGAAATTTAAATATGCCCTGTAATTTTAAAATTTTTTGCTCGCTTGATTTAACCCACTTTCTTTTAGGTTTTTACAGCTTTGGAGAATAATTCCTAGATTTATAGCAAGTATTTTTACATTCTACAAAATAAAATGAGGAATATTTTTCGTTTACTTTATTTCGACCCACGTTTGAGACTATAAAAAATAAATACATTAGTTCGTAACGGGAGATACAAAGCCTATTATGAATGAGTAAAGAAAATAACAGACAACCACTATAAGCATGAACATTTACCTCATCTCTGGATTAATCTGACAACTCCAAAACCCATTCTATTTACGACACAACATTAACCAAACCTTCCTTTTAACGCAACCACTTCTGACACTAATTCAACCCACAGTCTCTTTCGTATAATCACAATTAACAGCCCCTTCGCACCCCAACGAACACCTCACCCTGTTAACGAGTCTGTTATGAAATAAAACGCTCATAAACCCAACCCGTTTAAAAGCCCACCTCAATTTGCATCTTTTGACGAACCTGTAAACACAGAAGACTAATGGGTGGGACTCACCTCCCTGTCCAAGGGTTTTGCCACCCTTATTTCTCCCGTCGTTGGGTCGATGGTGAAGTTGGTCGTCCCTTTGAGGCCAAAGGTTATGGGAGAACCCTCGGGGTCAGTGGCGTTCACTCTGTACACGACAGTGCCCACTTCCGTCCCTTCGTCCACTGTGATGGTGCTGTCCTCGGAAATGAGGGTGGGCGCCTGGTTGCCCTCGGCTGCAAAGAAAAGGATGAAGTTGCTTTGAACGAACTATCAATCATCAGAATCAACAATGGACTATTTACGTATACGAACTCAAACGTTACACAATACTGTTTCAGTCAGATTAAATATTAATAAATTTCCCCTTGTCATGAATGGGATACGAATTCCAAATTTAGAAATTCGATAACAAGATATAATACCGATTAAGATAACATATACATTAATAAATATATGATTCCTTAGTAATTCTCTTATAAGTTTTAGTTCTTTTAATATTAAATTAGATAAAATGACAAAATAAAATCGAAATGATAACATAATATAGGATAAATATACATATGAGAATCTTACAGATAACACTTCTTTTTTAAATAACGAGAGAGAAATAGAGTTACAAACAAGTCAAACCTGGTAAGAAATTAATTTCTACGTTTCGTAAAATTTTCAAAATTGTCACTGATCTTAAATAATTTATTTTATTTGATGTGTCCATTCTTCAGCGACTCCTCTTTGGTTCTATACTTCTGATGTTTCTACTTTTGTAAACAAAAGAAGTGGTAAAATTAAGCAATTCTTTACACAATCGGAGAACATACCAACTAAAATGGGCATTCAAATATGGTGACATTACTCATAAATTAAAGAAATTCATTCGATGTTCGACATTCGAGTCCTATTCACGAACACACTGTTCCCTATACTTGTGTTGAGACAGCGATCCTCAACAGGTGTGCCGCAGCATAATTACGTGAGCGTACCAATCTCTAGGAATAACATTCCAGCAATATGCCGATGGCTCAAATTCTCAGCAAGTAAATGTTTCGTTCTCGGATGTAAAACGTGTAATAAAATTGAGTGGTATTACTTAACATTCCGGGCAGAAAAAGCTGTGAGTATCATTTTCTCAAAGAAACACCAATTTATGCTAATTTTCGATGAAAATTCAGAAATGGACTATGCAATACTTGTTTCTCTTTTGTAGTCGAATGTACTGCTTTCGCCACCGCAAAAGAAATCCATGAGAGATGAACGCGTTAGGCAGCGATTCTGTGCAGAAAAGTAGACCATTCACGCTCATCTCTCGAGTTGGAATCTCTCCAAAAAATCTTTCATCTCTCCAACATCACATGCTTTCAAATACTCCAACTTCGCTGCGGTACATTCGGTTGCAAACCCGTCACATCTCTTTCCCGCACTCTCAAAAAAAGTGCAAAATACCGTAGAAGTGTTGGATCAAAAGTGCGCGAAAAGATTCCAACGCGGGGCGAAATTCGCAAAAACGTCAGCTGCAGGATTCATCGTGGACGCCTTTTGAAATCGAATTGGGCGCGCCGGAAACGCCGGTCGAATGGGGCGCTTCCGTTTGACGAATGGGTCCGTCGAAAATTTTCATCGAGTTCCACGGCTAGGATGCTTATTAAAAACGCATTCTCCCAGAGGATATGGGGAGCAAATTTTTTCCGATCGGATTCGAATCCGATTGGCTTATTTCCCTCCCCAAACCCCCACCCCCGAAGGAATGAAGAATGAAGATCACTTAGCGAATAACACGTATCTGAATGGGAGGGCCAGTGGGGAGTCCTGTTCCGAAAGGAGCTTTTGGAATACGAATGAATGAGTTTAATCAAGAAGATGAGGATCGAATTCCAAATTTGGGAAAGATGGTGGAAAGGAAGTTGGATTGCAGATGAATGGAAATGTACGCTCGATCGAGCTGGAAATGATTGTTGATATTCCTATAGTTTCTATTGTTGCTATGGATATGGATGATTTAAAAATTTGGCCTTGTTGTGTGAAATGAAGAGATTGACAAGTGTATAAGAACTGAGAAGTATGCAGTGTAATAAAGCAATATTTCTAAAAGGAATTTATCAGTCTATTTTTAAAGATATCTTTAATAATATCCCCTTCATCAATGAGAATTTCGTGTCTTTCACTTTGAATTCTATTAGGTAGGTCTAAATGCCAAGGAGCTTTTTAGTTAGTATCTATACGAATTCCAAAAGACGTCAACTCAAGGAATTGGTCTTTCAGGAATAACTTAGTAAAGAATGAAAAAGATCTTTACCAATGAGAATTTTATGAACTGGATGATGGTATTATAATGATGATCGGAAAGAAAGGGAACGTATAATCTAAAAAATTATGATAACAAAAGAGTTGGGAGGAATTTAATTGGTCGTTAGAATAATAAGAAACCAAAAAGTATCGAGAAGATCTCGTTTGTATTAAAATAAATATTGAGACACAGTAGATAAAATAGAATTTAATATAAGTGAAGTTTACGTATTTGAAATCATCTATCTGTTTGAGTAAAAAGTTAATGAATATTGATGTAAGTGAAATGAACTATTGAGTACTGAAATAAAATTTACAGATAAATATAGAATTGATAGAAGTGATTTCAATATTGGTTAGAATTTACATTAAAACGATCCTTCTCTAATTACAACTACAAATTTTATTTAACATTATTATTAACACATTTCGCCATAGAAATTACGCTCTATTTTTATTTAAACAATTAAAAATCATACAACTTTTCACGAAAGAACCATCAAAAGAGTAATAGGAATAGTATCCTATAAAATAAGGATATCATAAAGCCCTATAATTGCACAGGAAGCAATGAAAAGCTCATCCACTGCATATTTAAGTAGGAGGCGTGAGAATTTTGCAAATCCTTTCGTTTGAGTTTTGCAATCCAAACAACGTCGAAAATTACACAAGGGGTGTATTTTTGCGATGGGGCCATGAAGAGAAATCAGATTGTGAGTGGGCGTGTTTGATGATAGCAGAAAACACAGAGATAACGAGATAACTGTCCAAGGAAACAAAAGGAACAAGATGACCCTAGGAGTGGGAAAAAGGGTTTCCAAGATAGGGAACGATGAAAAAGCTTTTGAGTGGAACTTTCGAAGGGAAGAGCAAAAATAAGGAAAGGATTTGTACAAAGGTTCTTATCTCTTAGCACACATATATGCGTGAATGAATGGCCAAAAGTTATTTGCGTTTCCGTGGAAATATCTTAAATCAATCTCACACTTAATTGAATGGGATAGACGAAATGTTTATTTGTGGAAGCTACTTTTCATTGAAAGCTGAATTTAGATATAGACAATCACAAAGTTTTGGATATAATTTTTTTACAATCAAGATAGTAGATTTTTCTACAACTTAAAATATAACAAGTAACTAAAATTAAGATATGAATTGGAAAGTGGGGCACTTCATGATGATAACAAAAGGCGACAAAAATATACATTTGAGTTTTGATAGAAGAAAGATAAGCATATATGAAGAACGACTGATTATGAAAACGTTAAAATGTTAAAAGGGTTAAAATTACAAGTAAAAAATTTGAAAATATATCAACAGAAAAATTATACAAAAAATTGATGCATAAAAGTCAGAATTAAGGAGTGGTGACTTTGCTCATGAAGTTCAGAGTTTAGAAGAAATTTATCCACACAATTTATGTATGAAAGTAAGGAATAAAAAATAAATATGAAATATACACGTTCGTACAAGTCTATACAAATCTCACGATTATAAAATGTAAAACATGCAACATATTTCATTGTTGCAAAATAACATAATATCTTTCTGTAAACATAATTGAAAATTATGTATTCATGGAGAACACACAGTTCCTATTCATGTAACAATATACAAAATTTCTTTTTCTACTGAAACTATTTAAGTTGGTCACATTGAATCACTCTTTTAAAGCTGTGTGTGTAAGACGTCATAGGCAAAAAAGAAAGGTTTATAGGAAGTACTGAACATATTTAATTAAAAAAGGAAAGGCTTAGAAAGGCAAAGGGGTGAGTATAGGGGAAAATATCGGAAAGTATTGGAAAAAGGGCAACCGAAAGATAGGGACACAGACCTGAAGAATGAAAAATGGTGAAGGGAAACTTTTGAGCACAGGTATGCGAAACTATTTCAATCGTGCCGAAATGGTCGAAGTGGAACGCTCAAATGGGAAATACACTTTAATCTTGGACAAACTCCGTAGTCGTCAAAGTTCTTCTCATACATTGTACAAGAGGCCTTTGCTGAAAAAAACTTTTGGACTTTTTTTATAGTACACTCTGTTGAGGAATTTCGCTCGCCAATATCAGCTTTCATGGAGAACATCATTGAAAGTGGAATTTGAGAAAAATCGACATTCCGTGGGTTGGAGATACACAGAAAGGGAAATAGAAGTTCCGGAATTACATGTTCAACTTTTTTTATATGTTATTTCTAATTGGATGGGGTGATGAATTTGTGAGGAAATGATTCGGAATTATTTAAGTGGTGAAAAGTTACGGAAAATTGCAGATTAAATCAAAATTAAGTTACGTTGTACATTATTACAAGCATTGTTAGCATAAGTTTATCATTTTAAGTTTCATTATTATCATATTTAGGAGGACTATCGAACAAATTGTTTGCATTATTGTAGCCAGGATCATGTTATTACATAATTATTTGGATTATTGTTGAAAAATATCCGGTTTATTACCGATGTAAAATCTATAGTTACCTACTATAGAAACCTGCTTCAAAGGACCGATTTATTTATATATTTTTAACATTTTTGAATTCACATTTTACTTGTATTCATACTATAATTAAAATTAATAACCTAAAAGACTAGTAGTCTTATAAATTTATTACTTTATTTATGAAAGCTAAAAAAGTCTAACGAAGGAAAAAAGAAATTACAAGGTGCCTACATGCCTCAACTTTAAATTTACAACCCTTAGTAAATGATGCATAAATTGTATTAAAAATTCTAAAGAAAATTAATTCACCAACTTAACTCGTAAACGTCCGTACGGCAATTTAAAATTCTATCCACTTATCACTTTATTCAGATTGATTTAGATGTATTTAAAGACCTGGATGAATAAACCCTAAGTAAAAATTCCAATTACGAGAATGATCTAATACCAACAACTTTTGCCCATTGAATCACATTATCCTAAATTACGATACTCCGATTAGATTAACAGAGAATGGGATTTCACGGGAAAGTTTTAATCTCGCTGAATCAATCCTCTACGAAAACAATTCAACTATAATCATAATGAACTGCGCCTGTATCACTCCTTTACCAAGCCTTTTGTACTCTATAAGAGAACAGTGCACTTAAAACTCGCTTTTTTTTGGTGGGTTAACGAAATTGAAAAACTACGTCGGGTGCACCTTTTTTGCATCGGAAACAAAAGAAGAGCGCGATGCATCGGAGTACTTTTTGCGAAGAGAAATAGATAGAGAAAGAGAGTTTGAATACCAAAGTACCCTTAATGCAGAACGATCCTTTTTTATACCGCGCGAAGAGCAGTTTAGAGCGAATATTCAGCTCCTCTAACACTCCAATCGCTTATTCCATCGCCACTCAAACCTTTCAAAGCACCCACACCATATTCATTTCCGATTGGATTTCTGCACGGTCAAATGGGGCCGAAATTCCCCGGCCCATTCGATTTTTCAAAAAAATCTCCAATCCCTTTGATAATGTGCAATCTATAAAAGGATACAAAAAAAGGAGTATTGATGAAATTTCTTGCCTTCGAAATGAATGCATATCGAAAATTAACCTGGCCGTAGAGAATTGGTCAAATGGAGCGGAAAATTTTGAGTTTCCCGTTTTGGAGGGATCCTTGATTGGAGGGAAAACAAAATTTGAGGAAATTAAGCCGCCTTGATTGGCTAAATAAATAACGGAAGTGAATCAACTCCGGGATGTTCGTCAAATGGAGCGCTTTGGATTTTGCGGATGAATAATGTTTGTAACTTAAAGCGTGCGTTTTGGGCAGTGATTGGGCAAAAAGAGCAAAAATTGAGGGCATTAAAACGGAGTAAAATTGGGTGCAGTAATTCACAAATGTGTGTGCACTGCTAACATTAACCCATCTACGGAAATTAGTAAAATGGCTCAAAATTGGTTTTGAAAAGTGCACATCTGAGTACGAAATAATGAGATGAGCCATGATACAAGTACAATCATACTCTATGAAATGAAATTTCCGGAGGAAGGCTGTTTAAAGAATCGGATGAAGCCAATTTCACTTCCAGCAAATCCATTTACCAAGCAAATCATAAGAGAAAATTTGATATAATTCATATACATAGCATATGTTTGACCCAATTAATCATTTCAATTTACAGATTATTCATTAAAGTCTTTGGTATAGAATATGGTGATACTCTCAGAACTACAATTTCATACTCGATTATGCTATGAGAATGCAGTTAAATTCATGGTAAATACAAAATGAATTTTATTGCAGCAAACTCATATTTAAAAATTTTAGGCTTTTGACTTAAATGCGGAAGTGAGTTTTTAGAATTAAAACGGTGTATACTTTATATAAATAATTTATATAGTTTGGAATTTATGAGAATAGAAAGGCAAGTGATAGAAGACTAATCAATTTGAATTTCTTATTACTACTACTCATTTGTTTAAGACATGTTTCACGTACCTTCCTATTCCTTATAACGTCATTATTTATTCAAAAGACAAGGTATACAGATATAGACAAGGCTCTTATTGCTCCTGTTCGCGTAAAGTCACATGTAAAAATATATTAATCACGTAATTTCAATAAAAACTCGATATATCAAAAAGGACTATAACTTTTCTAAGCAATGGACTTAGTAGAGAGTTGGATATTTCAATTTATTGGACAGAACCAAAAAGAACCAATTTAAATGAGTAATAAAATAAAGAGAAAAAATTACGAGGCAGTTAAAGATTAAAAAAAAATTAAAGGATGGGATCTGACGGACGAGAAAATCAAAGAAGACAGTAAAAAAAGGGACATCTCCGAATTAGGGTAGTCAAATGCATGTGAGCGTAGCCCATTGAAAAGGGAAGAAGTTGAGAAAGATGTTTAAATAGGAAGAATTAATGGGGACGATAAGGAGAAGATAATGAAAAGAGTCGAAGGAAAGGGATAAGAACACTTGGAGATGGAGTAGTTAAGAAAGGCATAAAGAGGCAGAAGAGAAAAATCTGGAAGCTGTAGAGATAAGGGTGAAGTGGTGTGGAGAAGTTGGAAAAGAAAGATTGAAACCATAGAGGAAAGGATGGCGTAAGAAAGGAAAAGTGGTGAGGACAAAGTTCTTTGATGGAAGATAAGATGAAATTATTGACGAGATATCACACCGCAGTTTGAGCATTAAAAAGTTTGAAAGCCGTTTCAATGAACTATTATTATAATACAGGGTTCATTATAAAAGTAATGCGCATGACTTCATTGTGACGCAACTATCTATTGTTGCGTACTCGGATTGGTTGTAAAATGGGGATTGAAGTCTGTTCTTTCAAACGCACCCAATTTCAGCTCGATCCGAGCAGTGAGAGCTGTGGAACGTGTCTTTGCGTAAAGTGTGTTTTTTGTCTTTGTAACACGGCGTGATGGACAGTTCGCTTGAACAGCGGTACATCAAGTTTTGCGTGCGACTTGGAAAGAATGCTACCAAAATATTCCAGATGTTTCAAGAGGCCTTTTAAGAGGACTGCATTTCAAGATCACAATCCGGGAGGAGGCACAAGGCGTTCAAGGAAGGCCGGGAGATGGTCGTTGACGAACGCCGCTCTGGACGACCAACAACGGTCAGAGCCGATGAAAATGTGACACGCGTGAGCCAAGTTCTGCGTTCTAACCGTCAATTGAGCATCCAGCAAATCGCTGACACCTTAAACTTGTCCACACTTGCGGTTCATGGAATTTTGACGAGGATCTGCAAATGCAGAAGGTCTGTGCGTGAGGGCTGACATCGAAGACACGGTCAAACTCCACCACGACAACGCCCCCAGCCACACGGCCTTCATCGTCACCAACTTCCTGGCCCGAAGCAGGACCCCAGTGGTCCTCCAGCCACCTTAAAGTCCCGATGTAGCTCCTTGTGACCTTTTTTTTCCCTCGATTGTAGAGAGAATTGAAAGGAAAACATTGGGAGTCCGCGGAAAACATCCAAACGCATGTGACATCGTTTTTGAAAGGCATTCCTGTGAAGGAGTTTTATGGTGCCTTCCAGGTCGGACAGACACGTCTCCGCAGTTGCATAGATGCAGGAAGGGACTATTTTGGAAATTATCATGCTTTTGCGACGATAGGATCAATAAAAATATTTTTCCCAGAAAATGCGCATTACTTTCATACTGTCCATCACGCCGTGTTACAAAGACAGAAAACACACTTTACGCAAAGACACGTTCCACAGCTCTCACTGCTTGGATCGAGCTGAAATTGGGCGCGTTTGAAAGAACAGACTTCAAACCTCATTTTACAACCAATCCGAGTACGCAACAATAGATAGTTGCGTCACAATGAAATCATGCGCATTACTTTTATAATGAACCCTGTAGCTATGAGGTGATTAACAGGAAACTGATATGACTCAACGATATGTTATACGTACTTCGATTTCTTTCAGAATGTTTGTATGTAATGTTTTAATATCGAACACAAAAATTAAGAATACTCTCCTCTAAGGATGAAACTGTAACTTTTCCAAGTCAAATCTTCAGAATGGGAGTTCTGTAATAAAGATTTGAGGGGAATAAGAGTGGAAAGACAAATGACAAACGTAAGACGAAATTGAGATTCGTGTTTCTGTCTCCAAAAAAAGAGAAAGGTAACGATGTTAAATGCAGAAAAATAAATTGCAGTTTAAAAGCAATTTGTAAAGAGTATAATTTGATGAGAACATATGAGATACTTGTCTGTTTCAAAACGATTTCAAGCATAAATAATGACGATACTGTTTCCTTCCTTAGAACTGCGATTTTCTCTCTATTTTTGCCTCATTATTTGATACAATAATTATGAAACTAGAACAGGAAAGTCTTATCCACCAGGAATTTTTTAAAGCTTCATATAAATTCCTAACAGGGCAACATTACAACTCCGAGAAATTAAATGGTATATATTTGTTTGAATTAGGGCGTAATAAACTGATTCATGCTTGGAGATAACGCTATTTGGCAAAATATATAGATTAAGTATCAATCAAAATCAGGCTTTATGTAGAAGGACTATTCTGGTGCACCGATTGATCCCTTTAAATCAACACTAAATTCGATTAGGATATTGTAGTATAAGGAAAATTGTAAACTGGTATGTTAATGGGAGTTTATAATAAGTTTAAAGCGATTCAAAACGTAACTTTCAGCTCTAACTTACAAGGAAAGTAATACGATAAATGCTGAATTTATAATTCGATTCATGATTAGTAAATTACGTAGTAAAAATCAAAAGCTATCCCAAATCGCTAATTTGCACACTACCCGTTCTAAATATTAAGAACATAGTACAAATTCTAAAGGAGACGATTCAGTATCCATTCGTGGACATGACATTCAGTGGCGCATCAACACCAGAGGATAAGGGATATGACACAGGTCAGACAGGAAAAGGGCGTCATGGAAAAGGGACAATGGCAGACCCATTTTAATGCCGGAAGGAGTTCGAATAAGGAACTGGAGAAACCCACAAGTATACCTAACCGTATTAATAACCAGGGCCGCCCGCAGAGAGGAGCGTGTGCGAACCGACGGCCCTGAGAAAAGGGTAAGTTATGGAAGGGGATAAAAGGGTGCTGGTGAAGGTTCTTCTCAGGGTTCCATTCTCATCAGGAGGTCGGCGGAAACGTTCTCCATTGTTAATGCATTGTTGGCGAACAATGAGGGAACCTCTGTTTTATGACACTTGTTCTACATGAAGGAGACACGATTATTTAAGCTCCAATCGAAACTGATTTTATTCCACATCTGGATTTCTCAGGGTTCCATCTAGAACGTGTCATTATGACTATTAATTAGAAACCTTCTGTCCCTTGAGAAATGTAGCAAATTTACTATACTATAAGAATTGAAGATGACCCTCTGTATACGTTTTGGATGTGATTTTACTACTCCATTATGTATATATATTCTGATTTTTGCTCTATCCTTAAATCTTAAATTATATTGATTCACTAAACCAGGTCGTTCAACAATTAAACAGAAAGGAGAAGATTGTTGTGCGGAACAATACAACAGTTACATCTTATTATTGAATCGATTAATTTATCGAGAACTTCAATTATTTTCTGTTAAATACAATGATTATCAACAATGCACAGTATTTTGAAATAGTTCTTATCCTGTCAGTTTGATGATTTCTGAAACATTAAGCGTACTTTATTACGTAATAATCAAAATTGAAACATGGTGGATTAAGTTTTCGATTTCCATTAGTTTTTATACGAATGAAAAGATACTTTAGTTGACTGAAGAGATAAGTTTAGTCAATTAAGACTTGCCTTCCTAGGTTGATTGTCACAAGAAAATTATATCATTGTTATGGTAATACTTACTGTTAATTTCATAGTAGAACTTAGTTAGTAATAGTACTTTAGTAGGAGTTGATAATTAGACTGAAGAGACAAGTTCAGTGAATTAAGACTTTCCTTCTGAGGTTGATTGTCATAAGAAAATAACAAAATTGTTATTGTATAGCTAATTGTTAATTTATAGTAGAAGTTAGAAAATTATAACATTGTTATATTAATACTTGTTGTTAATTTCATAGTAAAACTTAGTAATAGTACTACTTTAGTAGGAGTTGATAAGTAGCTCATTAAAGCTTGATGTCTAACGCAATCAAGTTTCGTTATTTTCGAAAACACAGCATGAGCTGGCTTACGTGCTAGAAATATATACGTATTATTCCATTAGGAACGACAATTGAAGAACAGAAAGTAATAATGTAAGGCAGAAATTCATATCCGAGTTTCCCGAAAACTAAATTAAATCACAGCTCAAGGGAACTATGATACATTTCATACAGTAGGTCTTCAGAACTCGTTTCTTATGACAGCTACCTTTTCAATGGTCTGTTGAGGCAAGATTCTCTGCGCGTCATGGGGTAGTTATATATAACTAGCAGAGTTTTCCCCGCAGTGAATGGCTTTCATTTGAGAATCCGTTTACTTAATGTCTCCTAATGACTCTCGAGTTTAATTGCTACTCTGATTGCTTTTGAAAGGCGCTGTTAATGTCTGCAATACTTCGCAGGATGTGTCTCTCTCTTATCCCAAAAGGTTACCCTTTATAGCGAGTCTTTTAATTGATGATTCAGATCACAGCATCCCATTTTGTTTAGAGGCAAAAAGGTGCTTCCACGGGAAATGTTCAAAGTCCTACCATTAAACAATTAGGAATCAGCGGGGTTTTGCTTCAGTTGGTGATAAATTTAAAGCACATTTGCTTGGAGAATGCAATTATTCAAAATGGTCTTGCAAATTTCGACGTAGTCATTCACGTGCATCTATATGGCGTGATTATGAATGAGGTAAGAAATATAGTTCTGAAATTTTGGGATTTGATTTAAATTATTTTATTCGAAAAAGGAACTGTTTCAAGTGTTGATAAAAATTTAAATTAAGTAAATTATTACACTTTATGATCGTATAAAACTATTCGTCTTCATTTAACTTCTTTTTTCTATAATTGTATAAGCGTTCATAATAATCATATTTCCGTAAAAGATAAAACAATATCCATGGTTAATTCTCCCTGAGTCTAAAGGATTGAATTTTATTTTTCAATTTTACAATGTAAGTAATTATAGAGTAAATTCATCTTAAAGGCAGCTAAAACCCTCTTCAACCAATTACTTGTGTACTGTTCCTGTAAGTTTTTGAATTTTTACACGTAATTCTATGAAATTGTTTAACTGAAAGGGTCATGTATTTACTATATTGTTTATCAGTTCGATACGCACACGATACATACACACGTATATAGATTTTTGCCATTCTATCTTTTATATTCGTAACAAAGATTTATATATTTATTTGCCGGCCTCGTTGGCGTAATGGTTAGCATGCTAATCTAAAAATAACAAATCGCTTTATCAAATATCTCAGAAAAGGAAAGGATCAGAGAATATTGTTCTCATCACCTGATCTGTATATGCTTCTTCTAAATTGACTTTTCTATTTATACATATCCTCTTGACAATGATAGACAAAGATAGATAGACATAGACCTTTTCTAAATGGACTCCTTATTCCAAAAAAGGAAATATATCTCACATTTTTATTTTCTTTCAGGAATATGCTTCGGGCAACTGAAAATTTGATGGAGGGAAGAAAGGTCTAGGATAAAACAGATCTCTATAAAAGGTATAGAGGTTGAATGTCATGTATATGTGAAACCCCGCATATTTTCGTAATGAAAACGTGAGATTTGAAACTGGATGATATTAAAAGGTTGGAGGATTTATAGAGTGTTATAATAATAAGTTGGAATGATGAATATAAATAGAAAAGTGATGCGTGACAGATCCATCATAAAGGCAGAATAGGAGGTAGAATCTCATTCCGTATGATTTTACATTTTTGGCACAATTGTAAGGCAGAACGTGTAGAATAAATATAAATCAATGATAAGAAAAGGATCTGAGAACTTTATACGATACAATTTCTGAATATTACGAATTCTTAGAATTTATACCGAAATTGAAATTGAATCGGTAGAGTTAAACGTTTCCAATTATCTTTAAGCTTCAATAAGGGATACATGTTTTCTAGTTTAATACATCTCAATCAACTTATTTCAGGCATTCATTGTACTTTATCTGAATGTATAAAGTTTGAGTTATAAAAATTTAAAATAACCATCAAATTGCCAAATAAAGAAGCTAGAAATAGTCCCACCCAACAGCTAGTCCCAATAGCACAAATAACTAAAAATATTGTACTGTACTATTAAAGTTCTAAATCCAAATTACTAGAGCTAGGTTGTTATATTAAAAAAATTTAAATTAAATTTATTATTTTCTATATTTTACCTAAGTAATAATTGACCATTCAGAATGGAAACAAACCATACCAGCTACTGAACAGTATCCAAATATTTATCCTGGAATCACGAAATATATACAATTTTTAAAAATCAGATTGAATATATATTAGATACTTCGGATAATTCTTTTCAAAATCATATATAAAATTTCAAAACTAATGCATTTTAACTACTTTCGAAAATTGAGCAAGGTTTACGGTGACATGATAATCCCTCTGAGAAGTATACGGAGTTGACAACTTTGAAGCGTTAGCTCAATCGAAGATCGCACAAAGTAAAGCGAACATTAACTTCGCCTCGTAAAATTCTCCTTCGCTGATATACTTTTGGCGAAAATATTAGTTTAGCGTGGGGACGATAAGGGATTCAAAACACGTTCTGCGGAGAGGGCCGTGGAATATAGAATGGTGAGCTATGGACGAAAATTGCGGATCTACTCGTGAAAGGTTTGCAATTAGATCCGCATTGTGAATGGGAAAGGTTCCTCGTCATAAAGAACTTTTTCCTTTTTTCGCCTCTGCAAAGAAGTGTGGGTAGGACGGTGACATTTTTGCAAATCCCTAGATTCGCCAATTACCGTCGTGGGAACTTTCCTTAGAGAGTACGTACTACGGCTAAAGCGGTTGCGACATCGTTGCGAGTGACTCGGTGACTTACAGCCGCCGAACTATAATTAACTTCTTTGTGTCACCGTGCAATTTTCCTGCCGGTGAACTCATATTTTATGGCCTCAGCGAGTGCGAGATATGCATTCGAGTGGTGTGAAATATGAGCTTGATTTCTTTTACTCGATTAGATTCTGAATCTAATAATTCGGGCATTCTTTCCATATTTCCTTGTGCCAATCATACAAACTGAGAAAAAGTTCCTATTCCTGAAAAATGTTTAATGAATGTTTGTCTATCTTCAAAAGAATTTCAGAGATATATAATTCCATTTATTGGTAAGTAAATTAATATGATGAATTTATCCTAATATAAATGTGCTGAGAAATTTATTGCGTTTATATTATTATTATCATTATTAAATATTATTTTAAAATAATGTTTATTATTACGTTAATTACTATAAATAATTTAGTATAATGAAACTTTAATGAAGAGCTCTACGCTATATTGAAAATACTTTCTCTATTAGGCCAAATTTTTATCCAAATCGTTCTAATGTATGATAAAGGCACAAAATAAGAAGTAATACCGTTGTTTGAAAAATTCTTTAATTCATCAGCCCTACTGTCTAAATTTTCTTCTAAATGTAGATTAATTTTTCCTTGCCTTGTTATATTATTACTTTTAACCAATCAAAATTAGCTACTTTTTATCATTAATTTCGATTAATCAAGAAAGATTTATCATCAAGATACTTCCGTAAATTAATATTAACTATTAAGATTAAATCATTTGGTATACATTTAATTACTCTCAATCGGATTAGTCGAATTAATTAATATTACTTTTCCATTACTATTTTTACCAAATAAATGGGCTTTCTGCAGTCAAAATCTCTTATAGTAATTAAACAAAATTAATAGATGTTGAATAACTATATTGCTACTGAAATTGATACAGTTCGAAACATCTATTTATCTATAGATCGCAAAAAATCACTCACTGATATTTGCGGAATAAATTGTTTTGAGCTATACCTTTTCATATATCGTAGATAAAATTGTTGTTTATAGGTTCCATCGCACGCCCTTCGTTCAAAAGGCTCCTTAAAATGTATAATCTAAATGTAAAAAGGCATGAATAAACACAATCCACGACGGCAAAGAAATCCATCCCCGGCTGAGAAGTCATATAGTTCCAAATGAGTTTGGGCTGAAACTTCCATAAATTTCACATCCGTGACGTTTCTCGCGTCGCTCATGAAATTCATAAATTTGATTTCCTCTTCCCTTGTCAGACATCGTTCACGCATTTGGCGCACGCGAAGGAAATAGAGAAAAACGTCTGAAATTTCGGTATCTCTCCGTTGCTAAGAGATGACAGGATGATTCCCATCCGCGGAGACGAGGCCCGACAATCTTCTACGGAGGAGATGAAATTTCCGACGGCGTAAATAAGCGATCCGGATGGCGTCTTTAAAAAGACTCGCTTCCAAAAGGCGTTAGTGACGTAATCGGAATTGGTAAGTTTCTACACGTTCCCTAGGGAATGATCTAAGACTCACGAAGACTTATGCGTGCCATTAGCGTAGAGTGTCCTAGTAGCGATTTCGGATTTTTGGGTCAATAAGGAGTGAGTGATCTAACACGTAAGGGGAGTTACTAGAGCAAACACGACGAACTTTGGACGGCTTTTATCGAGCCTTAAAGAAATCAAATATGCCTAAGAGGTGACTTTTGGGATAAAGAGTTGCAAGTATGCTTCGGCAGAGCTGTTGAAAAGTTCTATTACAGTTAATTTTAAACTCACGGTGTTTTCTTACAGCTAATATCAATTAATATATCAGAAACCTTAAACATAATCTATAATGTAATCATCAATGAAACAAAAATTTCAGTGGACGTAAAATACGGAATAAGTAAGAAAATATTTGGTGAGATTCATCTATGATCAGTTTATAATATCTGGCGGAAACTATTTTTAGCTCAATTAAGCTATACCTTATTAGCAATTCTATGTAAATGGATTAAGATTCTCAAATATAAGATAATATTATGACATATGTGTACATTTTCTTAACTTTCTTGAATAAAAAAGAATATTAAGAAAGAAAAACGTAAACATTACCTATGCTTTAATAACAAGGCATATCAATATGCAATCGATCAAAAATTGAGGAAATTATAAATTATATAAATATAATTATATTATTCATGAATTTGGGAAAAAATAAAAGGCTATTTTGTCAGTATTTTAATGGAAAACAGATTTAGAAAATAAACATAGCTTAGATATATTCAAGGGTACAGTACATAAGTTTTAATTTAAGCATTCCTTAAAAACAAGGAGTTTTCAAAATACCGGAAAATATTTGCAATTTAATAATTTTCATTATTTTCTTAGTCCCTTGACGGCCTCCAAAAAATTCTGTCATAAGCTGGAGTTATTACGTTAAGCTTTTAGGGTCAGGAGGAGGAACTTCAGTCTTCCAGAAAAGGTTGTCAAAAAACGGCAACCCTTAAGGCGTTAAGGGAGAGACAGGGGCGTAAACAGAGATTCCTGAGGAAAAAATGAGAAGTTGAAAAAAGAGGGACAACAAGGACTGGAGAGTAAACAGAGACTGAAAAGGCTTTGAGGGAAGAAAGAGGAGACATTATGTGGACGATGTATCCACTAAAAAGGAAGAGAACAGGGAAGAGATTTTAATGCAGTGGTGTTGGAATCATTTGAGTGTTTCCGAAACTTTTTTATTTACGATTTGAAGCTTTGATACGCTCTAGTAGCAAGTTTATTATGAGAATTTAAAATGTTTTTAAAGAATGTTTAATTACGCGTAACTATGGCTCCCTACTAATTATTTACGCACATAATTCGTAATCACATATTCCTGAAACTGTAAGGTTCTATTCGAAAATTACTCCAAAGCATATTAAAACTACGAAACATAAAAATAATTACCAACCTTCACGTAAATACATAAAGCAATTTCTGATGATAGACTTCATATAAGCAAATGCAATTTTTATTAAAAACCGGTATTAATGAAAACAAATCTAGCACAGGAGTTTAAGAAAAGAATGCAGCCTGATATTGCATACTACTTCCCACGATTTTTACACGAAAAACTTCGTTAAATATATATATTATTAATTTCCTTGTGATGAGCTTGTTCTCCTCTATTGAAAGCGGTACTGAGGTCGATTATAGGTCATCTCCAATAAGAAAAATTACCAAAACTAGGGGAGCAAACTTTTTAAACGCGCAACTGTTACGTCTTTCCCATCCATCTCATACTTCAATAACCGCATGAAAAGTGACATTCATGTGATACCTTTACGACTCCGTCAGTACTTCATGGGGAATATAACTCAGCGAGAGCATCTTCCAATGTCAAACCGAACCCGCTCCATTCATCGCCGAAGTAAATGGAGGCGCGGACCAAAGAAACTTCTCAATCGCAACATCCGAAGGCAAACACGGGGTTAGCTAAACTGGATAAGCTCACAGAAGGGACATTATCCTTTAAAAGGAAGGAGGAGGCGATTTGGAGGGGAAAGAGTTTTGGGACAGAGATGAAAGGGACGTGGTATGGTGCGATCAGAATGCTTAAGTAGAGATTGATCCAGAGAATGGCATCGGATTCCAGGGACGAGAGATTGGGGCGACGTGGGTGGCTGGAGGAGGAAGCAGGAGAATAAAGCGGATGTGAGGTGTGTTTTTTTAGGGGGAGTGCGTGGGGTATGGATGACAGGGAAAGGAGTTACAGACGGAAGAATACAGAAAAAAATGATAAAATCTCATTGGATTCGTACGTAGTGGACAGGCACTAATGTTTTGACGGCTCTTTCAAATTTAAAAACAATTCTATACCCAAATTAGGATCTCTATATTCCTCGAAATTATTTCTATAAGATAGATGGTTATTTAAACATCATTTAAATTTATTATATTTTCATGTAAATGAATATTTACCTAAATTCATCCATTTATATTCGTTTTCCGTTTTCATTTATTCATAAACGTTCGAGATTAATATTCATATATTTAGATGAGTTTATTATTTATGTGACCTCTCCAAACACGAAATAGTTATAGCCATGCGTCATCTCGAATATTATATTTGACAGCCAGTATTTTCTCCTATTTTAACCTGAAATTTTCTCTGTAACTTAAAAATGGTTGCGTGCACTAGAAGGAAGGGTTAAATTTATAAGAGTAACACGAAAAAGTTGGAAACGAATCGCTAAATAACTCATGTGATTAAGTATCCACTCTTTTGGTTAGATAAGAATACTATTAGGTATTAATATCAAATCTAGAATTACTCTACACTATCATATTTATACTAATGGGTATTTCTAATTATGATATTATTCTAACAACTAACTTTGTCTCTAGTTAAATCGAGGTAGTACAAAGGGGCTGAAAATTATCACGAATGGGAAAAATAAGAAAAAATTGATTGCGAACATGAAAAGCCTTATCCGTCGAAAAGGAGAATTCGTTCGGATCAGCAGGAATAAAATCTCGCAAACATTCTTTAGCGCTGTAATGCAAGATAAGACTATTGTGAGAGCCTCGTGAACTGTAAGTTTTACCGCCAAACGTTTCATTCTAATCCCTTTCACGGATTTCCTTTGGCAGCATTTCAAAACGGATTTGGAGACTTTTTCCTGGCAAGAAAAGCGGCAGAGATTTGATGGATTCAATACGATGAAGGGGTTCACTCTGACGTGGTGGAAGTAACTGGGGTTGGGCCAATCAGCATCTCTGATATTTGTGGGTCGTTTAACTCCAGCCATTTTCCATGAATCGCGAAAAATATGGACGGATGTCACAATGAAGATGTGAGGGCATGGGAATATAGCACGTGGTGGCTGTTAACATCTTTATTCTCGTTCGGATAAATTTTATTTGATCCAATCCTCCACCAGTGGGTGTAAAAAATTATTAAATGATATCATATTTAGTAAATTATCATAATGATACATTTTCTCGTAGTAGTGAAAGTTATGAACAATTCATAAAATTATATACGATTTTTATATTAACTTTAGGGATAATAAAAATATAATAATTATAATTTAACTTCCTTAAGATATTACTTATCTAGACCTATGCTCCTTGTATCAACCTCATTCTAATAAAACTTCGAAGCAGTGTTAAGACATCCGTACCCCAGCATGTTTTTCTGAAAAGTATAATCCAACTGGCTGGTGGACCAATATGCTCTTTACGAATAATGAAAAAAGCTCTGTATCCATACGTCATAGAAGCATAGAGTCAACACAGATGATAAGGCGTCAATGACAAGTAAATACTAAAAGTAAAGTATTCTATACTTAGTTTTATCATAAATACAGTAGATATAGAATGAAAAAGGGAATAAAAGAAATACGAAGTTTATATTATAAGCGCAGTTACACGTGAAGAGATGTTATAAATATACTATTCAGAGCTTGATTGATGCCTATGAATATATACAAACAGAACTTCCATTATAACAAAAGTTTGGAAATAAAAAAAGTTAGAACCACCTTTTGAGGTACAGAAAGACCAATAATTTAATTCCTATTTTCAATTTTCAACGAGTACACAAACACATAAAGGCAACATAATGAAAACATTGCCCTTTTTAAGACTCAAATATCGCGAAAGAACCGTATCCAATAAAGAGGTCATAGGCCAAACTTTGAGGGCTGAATACGAGGAAACTAAAATTGCTCGGAAGATCACTTTTTCACGTAGAAGGCAGAATTTCACTCGACGCGAAACACCTTTGGTGAAAAGACTCGGAAAAAAATAAGCGAGCATCGAAATGTCTGCGTTGTACAGGGCGCACGCCGTGGGAATATTTTATTCTTGCTCATCTAGACGCTGCGGGAGTGCGGGGGAGTAAGGGAAATGGGTGATCTGGGAAGAAAGGATAGGCGAACGGGAATCGTGAGCGGCATTTTTCCGGGAATTCGGAAGGATGAAGACGGCACAGGAGGAGGAACTTTGACCGGAATGAGCTGGAAAATATGGAGTGGATGGCAGTTTCCTTGACGACGGGATATTTACCGCCCGGAGATTAAAATTAAGGCCCTCCGGTGAGAGGAACGGCCTCTCTGCGGAAGGGTCCAGTTCGTCTTATTTTCGCGACGTACAAAGTGTATTTGAGTTAGGGTACGTTGCGGAGTGCTATGGGGAGAACAAATGGTTGTGAAAATGAAAACTTCCGGTTGCTAGGTGTATTACGCTGCACTTTTCTTTAATTTATGTATCACAACTGTGAGATAAATTGTAGTAGGATGTATAACTGAATGATTTATTATACAGGAGGTGGGGATACGTATTTATGAAATAAGAAAACATATACATAATCGAAAGAATGAATAAGTTTTAGAGTAGTAGCAGTAATCACAGCAGTCTATAGTAATTATGACTAACATTTAAACTTTTTTAAAGGAATTGACATAAAATTTATTGTAAAATTAAAGATTTACAATTATTTTGTGCGTTACTTTCCAACCCCATTAAAAGAAATTTATTTAACACAAATACTAAATCATTTATTAATGAACCGAGCTCAATAAATGCAATGATAATTCAAACAATTTTTTCATTTTAAAACATAATATATATAATTATCTATATGAACCATTGTAAGACTGCATCAAATATTAATTGAAGATTCCCGAGTAAAAATGGTAAAAAAATTTTTACGATAATTCGAGTAATACTAAATCAATTCATACTCCAAATAAATTCCTGGCATAAAATTTATCAATAATTTTTTGTTCGATTAACGATTAATTTCTAGTTGACATATTTAAATATAAAAGTAAGTATATAGAATACTACATTTAAATCTTTATGCTCGAACTTAAACTGTGTTCTCATGCTTACATTTATTTTAATAACACCATATATATTAACAATAATATAGAATTATATATATATTGAAGATAATTTCACCATCAAATTTCATAAAGGTACCTAGATTTGAATTTGAAACACATATGATTTAAAAATACACGAGGTGAGAAGAGAAAGTCAAAATCTCAAAACTTCATCACCTATTTTATGATTGCTGCCGGAGTTCACTGCACTCTCATCCAATGAAGAAGCCGGGAAAGGAAATATATATGAGGAGAAGGGTCTATAAATAACGTAGTGAGAAATGCAGGCTAGGAGATCCCTCAGTATTCATCCCCGGCTATAGGTCAGGGCGGCCAGAAGTTTCCCATTAAATGGCGATGATGAAATATGTATACCCTCGATATGAGAAAGTTCTCACCCTGCGCCGTTTGATTTCTACACACATATTTCTGGCACCGGGACAGCTGAGTGTCAATTGATGTGGAGATATGGAAGCTTGAGGGATGACGCGTTCACGGGTTTAAGGCAAAGGATATGCTGACAAGGGAGGGAGTTGCTGAGAGGAAAATGTGATATTGGATGGAAGTGCAGCGCTGCTTTAAAAAGCATTCGGTTCAGCGACGAAAAGACTTTAAGGGCATACGTTTGAAAATAAATATTTCATAGTTTCAGTGACAAATATCACTTCATAAAATTCGTAAATATTAAACATTAAAAATGTAAAATAGTGCGATTAAATAAGAAATAGCCTGGGTTATAATTCAACGAAACAATTTTTATTCGAGTTTTATTTAATTTAGATTACTTTCGATTTATCAAATGAAACTACATCGTTCAATAAAAAATTTAAACCCCAAAATAATTAAAATTTCAAAGCTCTTGATTAATTATTAAATACGTGAATTAATAAATAGATATTTAATAATTCGAACAATAATTTAATAAATTATGATTGGTCAATAAAAGAAGAGAGTTTATTTTGTTGTATATCAGTTCCTAGCTAATGTGGGTGAGAAAATGTTAATATACTAAAAGTCATTGTTATTAAGTTTTATATATAAATTAGTACTGATCAGAATAAAATTGGACATTGATGTTTCAGAATATATGGCTCTCTTCAATATTGATTTACATACTGATTTGCGACAGAACTCGTAGAGTCAAACTAAAATTTTTAAGAAGTTGATGCGTAAAAATGTTTGGAAAAAAATAGCTGCGATTGTTTAAGATCATTGAACTGAATACAAAAGTCCACACATATCGCTTTTACAACAATTTGGAAGTTGATACGTCGTTATTTGGACTAATGTTACATCAATGAGAGGTAGACATGAATTACAATGATGAAATACACTGAACCCGATGCAAAAAAATATAGAATTGAGAAAGTTACAGCTTTTCATCGGTAGCAAAGCACTCAAGGGTAAAATTTCTACTAATGGTAGCATATTTGTGTACTTTGACTTCAAATGGACCTTTGCTAAGTTCACTTTGTAGTTAAAGCCATTCCACTTTGCTCGATGCGTTGCTTTCAGCTTCAGAACTATTTATGCTTTTGATAATTACCAGACTCTTCATTAGTTTATTTGTTGTCTTTGATGATTGCATCGCGCAGATGAAAGTTTACTCAGTCGACGGGAATGGCTCGCATTTCTCTCTTAAAACAAGAGAGCGCTGTTTATTACGTATTGTTAAGGAATTAAAACAAGATAAAATAGAATTAAAGAGTAAATCCAATTTCAAAAATATGACTTGCAAATGGTTCATCAACCTTCATCAAAAGTTAGATGGTAACCAGTTCTGATCAGATTAAAGCGAATTAATACAATATATAACTTTCAAATAACTTCTCATTTAATTTCCTCTTTTTCCTCCAAAGTAATTAAAAGATAATCCATTCTCTTGTCTTCATGAAATTTGATTTTTAAAGGATAAGGGAAGATTTACTTTGACTAAAAGAAATTTCTGACACAGCTGGGTTTTTAAACCTAGGTTCTAAGTTCGCTTTACACAATACATTACATGTCCCAAAATTTAAAATGATATTATATTCTGATATAAGAGTGTCAGGTTCGATTCCCGCTCAAATTTCAATATTTCATAGTTCAATTTTTCTTGCCACAGAAACCGAGGGCTGAATTAATATTTATTTGCACTCACTTCGGTAAAATTATACACACAGATGCAATTGAATCTGCATCAATAAATAAACTTAATAGCAGTATATATCCAATAAATTTTGCGTGTGTAATTGATAAGAGAAAAATCTACCTTTTGGAAATCGATCTAGTTAAAAAGAATTATCGAATACTTCCTTCCACGTTTTCAGAATATTCAATCAGCGAAAGTTTCCTCTTCGCGCCAAAATCCCCACGTAAGAGAAAAGTTTCGGTTACAATCAAAAAGTTGTCTTTTTCCCGATTAAAATTCAGCCCGCGGTAACCTATCGCGTCCTATTACGTCAAGGGATACGAAATTTCCCGATTCGAAACGCTTTAAATCCGCCCTAGAAATCCTACTCTCGTTACCACGGAAACTTCGTTTTATTTCTTTCCGCGCGGGACCCTCTTCTTTACGGCTTCTTTTGTTTTCTGGCGAAATCCCTCTGGTGAGGCCTTATTGAGTTAACTTGTCGTTTGCATCCGAAAAATTAACTTCCTTTTCCGAATCGGTTACGCTTTATCGCTAATCCACTCCGAGATATGTCCGCCGAATTTGCTAAAGGAAGGCTTTGCTAATTGAATCAAAGGACAAAGTGCCACTCCGTGTATTTTGATTAATGCTATTGTGTCGCTATTAAGCACTAAAATACGTTCCGAAATTTACTCTTTGCAAAGTTTCTATATAATACATGAAAGGCTGAAAGTTAAAGGATAAATCTTTATAGAAATATGTTTATTTTAAGAGTGAGCTGCATTGAATTAGTCTCTGTAAAATTTAAGTTCAATGTCCTTTGGTCAATTATTGAGCAGTTTAGTAGAACAATTCTTATAATTTACATGATAATCAACGATATATTATACAATTTTAATTGAATATGAAACGATTTCGAACCGATTTCTGCAGACGCTATTTCATCGTTAATCGACCGAAATATATATTATACGACATTTATTGGCAATATTATAATAAAATCTTATTTAAAAAAACAAAAGCTTTGCAGAATACTGCACAGCACATACTTATGCAGGCAATATTAATAACATAAAGCTTATAACTATTTGGGATTTGTGCTGATTGAATGTGGGAGAAACCCCATTTCCCCAATCTTATTTCCTCAAATAAAATTCAGAAAAATCCATTTCACTGCAAAGATAAACAACGAGAACTACAAGAATAACTAGTTAAAAAGTGCATTCATCTCTTGTACAGATCCCTCTTCGCAGGATGGGCTTTACGCAAGAGTATCTCCTCCAATCGGACAACTATCAACATATCATTCGGTGAAGTTTGAGCCCTTCTAGAACTGTTATAACAAAGTTCACTGAAAGTAGGCGAGAAGAAAGAGCTCCCGACCACACAACTATTTCCTCTTCATTCAACGGTTGGCTCCCTTGGGGCAGAGAAGACCTAAATCGAGACTTCTGAAGGAAATCATTAAACGAAAAAGTTTGAACATTTCGTTCCGCGTCACTTATTTCAGTCCCATCAATTCCTTGTTATCGTACATCTTCGCCGCAGCACTTCGTTTTCGAATCCATCTCTTCGAGCCCCAACGCGTTGTAACGAACGGATGGAGTACGAGAAATAGAATATTTTGGCTTTCAATTAAAGTTTCTTTCTAATGTAAAATGAGGATTTGAACCCAATTAAAAACTTTTTAGGAACAAAACTTAATGTTCTGGTATTAATTGAATTCATCGTTTGAAAGGATGTGAAGCAAGGAAACGCAAGGTTTATGAAGGCTCATACTAATATATATTGCGGATGATGGACATTCGTTTATTTATCGATAAACGTTGCTATGGGGAGTGGAGTTCTTTTCATCCATAATTTATCGCTTGAAATATGGATATAATTCTAATGATCCTATATTCGGCTCATATTTTTACCGTGAATTTCCAAATGACGAATGTTTATATTTAAGATAAAGAATGCATTTTTCTTCATAAATTTAAAAAAATTACGTTCAAATTTTTGATTCCCATAAAATGGAACCCAGAAACTTGTAACTGGCCATAAAACGCTGGTAATAAAAATTCCTCATAACTATTAATCAAAACCGAATGTAATGAAATATTCCTTGATGGAAACACAATGAAATATTGTGCCCGCTCTCCCAAATGTATCGAAGAGTGATGTTTACACAGCACGTCGCCTGGGCTCGTACATCAAATAAAACTTTCGATGAGTTATAATAACTGATTGGGATTGAAACTGTGTAAATACGGGTATGAATATTTTTCAACATGCCACGTTTGATTTAAGCCACAATGCACGTTTACTGAATCAAATGTGCATGATTCATTCCGTGACGCGTGTCGAACGAAGTAAATTAATAATTCATCTTCTGTCGAACTGATGATATTGATCTATTTTATGCATCAAAAATTCATCTTCGAAATTCATGTCGTTTCACCACGATGCGTAGCATTAATAATATCGAATTAACATTGATGGAGGGTTGGGTTGACGAAAAACGATACAGGTTAGGGGAAAAATTAGCATGAATTTTATCATCCAAATTAACTCATTGAAAGTGGGTAGACCGATGTTTCCTTTCTATACAATGTATCCAAATCTTCTGATTTATACCAGTAAATATCTATGCAACATTGTAATATACCTTCCTATTACGTACTGGTTACAAGATGATCGCATGCCTTATTTTAAATTTTAAAGTATATTCTTAAAAATTTTCATTTGATCAGTTCGTCCCCTCGTATGGAAAATTTCCTTTGTGAAAAAAAAACATACAGATCTCATATAAAATAATTCAAGAAACCCATGGACAATTTGAAGTAACATTAAGAGAGAAATGAAGTGAATGAATGTGAAATGAAGAAGAAAATAAAATCTAATATTAAGTAACTTTACGTAATGAACTCAATACCCAAAGTAGTAGCTGAATCAAATGACACTAAATAATATTTTTAGTAAAGCAGTTGTTTTAGTATTCATCAAACTGCTACAGAGACAATTTTTACATGCAATTCAATCTTAGATAGGTCATTTCTTCAAATAACCTCATTTCTACTCTCACAGAATACATTCTAACGAACTTCATAAACGTAACCCACAGATTAATTGAATTTGACGTTGACAAATGACCACCTGATCGGTTAAATCTCCCGAGTTCGTATTCCCTTTGGATGGATCAAGGTTCCCAGAGAGGGCTGCCACAGTTCGCGGTTTCAGAGATCAACGAGGCTTACTCTTGGTCAGCGCGACAAGTCGAACTTGGTGCGATTTATAGAGGGCGAACGCACTTCTGCTAATGTGTGACGAATTTGCAGCGAGTTTACGACTGACACGAAACAATCATGGGATGGAATGCCGGTGAAGGATTTGGGAAGCAAAGGTTCTATCGGAAACGTTGGACAAAACTAATAAAATCAGAACTAGGACGACATTAGAATTCAGAGAGGATAAAATCCAGTACTCTTGGCCGAAGATCTTTGTACCTCACAGTAAGTGATAGGAGGTACAATAAACGTTATTCGTGAAAGTTTTTTCTTTACTCCACCATTTAGTATTCGTTTTTAGCACTTCAGTTAATGGGAAGTTAATTTCGTAATTATGTTCATTGAAGAGTTGTAATAGCTACAAGGATCACAGAGTAAACTTTGATTACTACGAAAAAGGATTCAATACGTACGATTATCAGAGAATATACTACATAAATTTGAATTCTAACTATTAATTTCAAAACTATGACTTAAGTATGTCGTATTTTATTATCTAATTACAATTTCGAGATTAAAAAGGCAAAAGCAATAATTACATACATCAAAAATCAACGAATATATACACACTCCCACTCTAAACGGAGTAATGAATTACTTATCCAATTTTATTCAACAAAGGAAAAGTGTATAAGAAAATTCTAACCCTTTTGTAACACAATATACGCGTAGAATTTAAATTCATCGTTCCTTCTAGTGTTTATGGACGAAGAAATGTGATATTGGTCGTAATACGGATTCGGGAACGACTGAATGCCGAATCGAGATGAAAAATACATCGCGGCTGGAGCCAGACGCTAGCACATCCGTGTGTGGGAGAACATCCTCGCAGATCCCTCTCCTTTCAGACCCCAAATCATTGCTGCATTCTTTCGCAGCCCACCTGCGAAAACTTGAATGAAACATGAGAAGGGGAAGCAGCCTGACACAGTGAATTATTCGCACACCCCATATTCGCCCGAAGGTTGTGCTAGCTTTGGATAAGGAGTTTTTCACGCAGCGTAAATTTCGAAAGGGGATTTCCGTTGGATCGAATTCGGATATTTCGGATGTCTGGGTGCGTCTCTCGAGGGATATGAAAGGATGGAATCAAATCGTTCGGACGTGTGACAGAATTAAGCCTTCTATTGCGGAGATTTGAATGCCACGAGATACGCTTGCGTTTTCGAATTGAAGCACTACGTTTCGAGGGTAAATAAAAACCACGGAGGGTAGATAGAATTTGAGGAATTACGTAAGGGAAACGGGATTTTATTTTGCTGTTTATGGGTATTTTGTTCCGTTTTCCTATTATCCGAAATAAAAAGAGAACAAAAAGTGTTCGGTAATATTAGGAAATAATGCACAATTTATACAGGATATATGTATCGATATGGTAATAAATTATAGAGAAATTCGAGAAATATTATAGATAATCATATTGCAATTCTGCACTGTTCTAGTATCGGTTGAAACAATACAGGTATTCATATTACAATTCTCTATTGTTCTAATATCGATAATTTTACTTGAATTTAAATTGAATTGAAAATTATATTTTATCATTATTATATTACTGTAACCTAACAAGAATACTTTATCTCTAGTAATAATACAATGATAAACATTGATATTATTTTTCAATGCTCATTTTCTTTATAATCAAGTAATATCATTATATTATTCGTAAATTTCCATATTAAATACGAACGCTCATTTTATAAACTTAATGAATATTTGAACTCATAAACAAATTATTTAATTATCTTATATATTCAAACGGTTAGACGATAGCTTTAAAAAGAGAGGGAAATGAAGTTAACAGCCCAGTAATCTATTCCCAGTTTCACTTCACCATACAGATCCTCACTAAGCAAACCACTGAAAAGGATGGATTAGTGTTAGTGTTAGGCACACTTGTGTCTTCATTAGCAATCTCACACTCGCTGCACAAATTATGTTACCCTTCCTGAACCTTCACCCATTGCTATCTATTCTGCTGACCTTCACGCAGCCCACTGAAGATATATATCTCTTTCGTATGTACAGGTAATACTTCCTGATTCCAATAAAGCCCCACAGAAATGATCCTTTAACAATCCCATAATGCAACTTCCACTCCAATGGGAGATTAACTCATACGCTCTATTATCTGGGATTTTGGGGCGGCTATATACACGCGGGTAAGTCTTGATGGATAATCAGATTAACGTTGTTCAATTGTTCCATAGAAGTGAGTTTTCATAGATAAGTATTAGCCTATCTTCTAAATGTATTTCATATTGGATTAACACTAGAACAGCGGAGGGTGTCCTCAGGACACCTCGCCCATGAAAAATACGCACCATTTTTGTAATTTTTATCATAGAAAAAAATCGTTTTGTGACTTTTAATTATTTAACATTCTGCGTATTTCTACCAAGTTTTATAATTATTGGATCGTTTTCATAGGAGATCCTACCACATACCCCCTAGAACAGCGGAGGTGTCCTCAGGACACCTACTTAATATTTACTATTATTTCTTATTATAAAACCTTCATTGTTTTATATTAGAAGCTCTAACGAATGAACTTTGAGATAATATTGCTTTTTGCTATTATTTTGTCCCTCCTCTCTAAAATAAACGGAATTATATGGTTATGTATAAACATTTGAGGTAGCAACTCAAATGATGATTTGAGTTGGAAACATTTTGCCTTTTATTTTCTAATATTTCTATGTATAAGATACGTTTCCCATTTCTATTTTCGCAATAGACTAATTTGTCTTCTATCTTTTTGTGACACAAACTCATTGAATATTGCCAAGCTTGCTACAAACCCGTTACAAAAGTGACGGTGAATGATCAGCTTTTTCCCTGAAAGTGTACATGTCTATTCACACAATTTATTCTTAATAAACCTGATAAATATGTGCTTAAGTTTCGGTTAGTAATGGATTTTATTACCAAATAAGCATTGAATGGGTTTCCATAAGTTGTCGAGTTTGAGGATAGGCCATCTTCCTGAACCATCTGGTTATGATATTAATGAGACCTTTTCTAATGAAAGGAATTAACCTAATGACCGATAATTATTTTACATTAAAGAACCTATTTAAGAGGCTGAAGAAAGCAGGTATTTTTTATTTGGAACATTGAACAAACTGTGATGAGAGTCGCTGGAGTTGAAAACCAGCAAAAATTTGCTGTGAATCCGATGTTGTCGAAAAATGAAGAATAATCCCTGTTTACAAAAATAAACCGAGTAAACATGTTCTTCTCGCGATTTAGATGCTTTCTAATGTCGTATTAGACAATATTAGTAAATGAAAATCAGACGCGGTTACGTACCATAATTGTACAAAAAGCGGCGTAGTGGACCAAATGGCGCGTAGGCACACGGTGAGAGCAGACTCACGACGTTGCCTAATGCATTCTTTTTACATAAATATTTATCTAGCAGAAGTCAATGTATAGGTTATTAGCAAGCAAAAAAGAGGTCGCCAAATAACACTATATAGATTCTTGCAACGAATCGCAGATAAACAAGGTAAAACCTAAGCTGTCTAAAGAGATCTCAAAAAGGATCTAAGTAAACACTAGATGCACGAGACATCATCCAATGAAGCCACCGATATCTGTTCAAAAGAAAATACAAGTGAAATATAGCATCAGAGAAGTGTAAGAAGTGCAAGGAATAGGTTAATAGAAACTGTAACATCAAGAAGATTTATGTATTAGCTTCGTGGAAGGATTCTGTGGAGTAATAATTTCGTGACAGCATCATTGTGCTAAAAAAGAAGAAATAAATATAATTGCGTATGAAAATAACATATAAGGTCTTATTTGTATCTTAAACCTTATTTCTGGTCTTTTTGTTGTGAAATAAAATCAAAGGAAGGTACGCGAAGCGGTAAAGTTTTATTACGCGAGATTTTTTTTTCTTGTGCCCCATGTAAATTGTTAATAAAATCGGGTAATTTTCATAAGTTATTCAAGTAAATAATTATTTTATCTCGAAACGGCTTTATATTAATTTATTCATATAATTAATTTCTGGCTTTATTGCTCTGTATATATTTATATCGGAATATGAGACTCATGGAATTGATTGAACTCAACAACAATTTCTATATTGAAAATATAGCAACTATTTACCTCATGATCTGCCGATAAATAAGTACCCATACTTAGTTCTTAATTTTTAAGCTCTTAAGGAAAGACTAGGAAGTTAAATACGACTGCCTCATGCTATTCAAAAGAAGCGCAAGTGTAGGTGTCCTGAGGACACCTTCCGCTGTTCTAGGGGGGTGTCCGTTTCCCGCTGTTCTAGTGTTAAGGAGGAAAGTAATGGTCAAGAGAAAGATGATAGCTAACACATATAACTCTATGCTGCTACGGCTTAATAATTAAGGGAATGTACAAAACTTATAAAATTTAAAATTAAGTAACAACATTTTATAACTGTCGTAATCTATATATCTCTTTTCAATTGAACTACATCATTCTTGATCTCTATTTAATCTGCTTCATTACAAATCTTCTAAATTAAAATTATATTCATTGCATCAACGATATGAATGCAGAAACATTAAATAAGCATTCTATTTTATATATTTACTAAAGAGCTCTTCGAGGTATTTCTTACGATTTTAATTTATTAAAAATTATTAGAAAACAAAGAAAAATTTTTTAATGATTTATATTTATCTTTAAATTCATTCATAGAGTAATTTTAATTATTATAATTACTTACGAAAGGAATGTTGATGTCGAACAGCTTGTTAGTTACGTGTAAAAGTTACGTCTAGATAACTTGGTATCTGAACAAATATTTACGCTGCAATATATTTCGTAAGTCAGAAACATTATATAATAAAATTGCTTTGGTTGACAAATCATAGACTTGTAATCACTTCTCGATACGCCAACAAACCGGAAAGAATTAAAGTTACATCTCCTTGGAGCACTTGTTTACCAAACAAACGACCCATGGCAACTCTATTCTCTCTTTCCCCCCTCGAAACTAATGCGTCTTTTTGTTCACGGACGCGTGCAATCGACCGCGAATTCCATTCTCCGCTCATTTCCGAGTCCTGACCTTCGGCCGTACATCAGCCGTCTTGTGTATCCTTACCGAATCCTCTTCGGGCGGCATTTATAAACAAAAGACCGTGAACGCACCTGTTGCCCGGTTATTGACTCGCCCGACGTCCTAACATCCCCGGAAAACGGTAAGGAGTTCCGGGATCCATCAATCATCCGAGACAGGGCTCTCTCCCTGTCGCGATTCTCCATTCACGTATTTCACTGGGACACCGTCAAACTTTCGCTTTCAAACTACAATAGCCATTCTTCCCTAGTTTTTTTCGTCATTCCTTTCGCTGGCTATATAGATTGACCCCCCTATTCTATGTGCATGTGAATTGATGATGCCCTTGACGGCTCTATGCTGCGTGAATCACTCACTGCTATTAGACCGGGAGTTCTTTTTTGTGCGTTCGGACAATATCACGCGTCATATCGGTTTTTGCGGGAGGATTTTCAATGTGGTAGATTCATGAGGTGTCGGTTTATTATGTCATTGTTGTGATCCCACGCATATTGTGCGTTGTCGTTCTTGGATATAGAATGAGTGAGTGAGTGAGACAAGTGAGTGTACTATATCAAATCTGTCTCACACTGACACTAAAAAATATTCTATTAAATTTTATTTGATATTAAGAGTAGGATTAAATGGTATAAAGATGCTTTTACAAAACTAAAATCCATTTTCCTGATTACCGTTCTTTCATTTTTAGATATAACTTTGGATTCAATATGATGGAAATTAGATCAGTTGTGAGTAGTCATACAAACCGGCTTAACTTCATCTGTTATAGATTTTGAACTTCGTTCTATTTTAAACCAGGATATAAATACATACATACGATATCCAGAACAGAGATTCATCGGCATGGAATTTACTAATCGTTGACATACCTGTAAAGAAGAGAAAAATAATTTAAGATATAATCGTTAAGATATCTATTAAATATAAATTATTAAATATAAATATAAATAATCATAATATTTACAAAAATGTAATGTATTATAGAGAGAAAAATGTTAATAAATGCTAAATTCGAGAGAAAATGATTAATAATACATTACAATAAATATTGCAATAAATAATAGATGAAAATGTGAATAGTAAATGTAACGTAAAATATGAATAAAAATCCGACAAAAAGCAGTAAAGAAACAGATCATAGACAAAGGCATTTGTAACTAATACAACAAGTAATAAAGTAATCCTGATTTTGAATAACCAGAGGATAGGTAAAAAAAACACTTCTCAATGCGTACGCTTTCCCTTCCTCATTTTTAATCTCTATCCCCTCTTAGATGATCATATTTGTTTACGGAAGGTCGTAAACGTCCCTTTTTATCATTCATCGCGACGATTTTAATGGAATTTTCAAATATTTCGTATGTGCAAACGATGTGGTTATGAGTTTGACGTTTTTGAACGAGGGCCGGAAACACCGGTTGACCCTTTCCCGTGAAACGGAAGGGTTAAAGCGCGTCCGGGACTTAAAATATACGCGCGTGTGTTGAGGGGGCGTGCGTTTTCAGTTTGACACGATCAAAAAATGTTGTCGAGAGAGCGATGAGTTATTCGTTCCTGTCCTCAAAAGCTGCTTTTCAAAGGTGAGCGAAACTCATTTCCCACAGTCGGTGTTCACAGCCGGAATTTAAATCATGGCTGTTTGAATTTGACGGAAGTTTATATTGATCTGGGATACGTACAGCCAGGAAAATATGAATGAAAAATTATGGAAAATATAGCTCATTTAAATAGAGACCTCTTTCAATCCGTATTTTAAACGCAGAATATAGAAAAAAATTAACACATTATAATATAACATTGAAAATTTCACATTTTAATAAAAATCACAGTATATCAAACTTTAATATTTTAAAGAATATCATTGTGAAATAATAAATTAGAACATAAAGAAATATATATACGAAATAGAATAGAACGAAATATAGAAACTATATTTTCATCCGTAAGACTTTTTTCTAACGTTAACCCAGCAAAGAGGATATAAAATGAATTTCCTTTGAAAGAAGTAAAAAGCTACATGCTATAAAATTTGAAGGTATTATAACTTTTCGAGATTATTCTTATGAGGTAATATATCTCCATTCATAATACCAATAATTCGTTTATAGAATTGTCTAGTTTAAACAAACACCGATCAATCTCTACGAACTGATATTCAGAATAATTCTTCATGGTATAGTGATTATTAAACAAATTAATTTGCAACACTTAATGTCTAAAGGCAGAGTTTAGTGGATGATAGATTATGTTCATTTAAGCAATTATGAATAGCATCAATCATCAACAATCAATTAGCGGAATAAAAATATTTACATAGTTGCGTTTTTTGTGTATTAAATAATTTTATCCAATGACCTTATTTATTTTATAATTTTCCGCGAAAATGTCTGGATCAATTGAATAAATGCTATAATAAATAAATCAAATCTTACATTTAATATTTTTGGAATTATGTTTAGAAAATCCAATGCTTTGATTAATTTAGAAGATGTTAAATGAAAGAGATCAACACAGGGTTAGGAAGGAAGAGAACTAAGTGAAAATTATGAGCCAACTGGTTTCCTAGCAACGAACGGATAGGTAGAACACATACGTACAAAACAACTGCGAACAATCCAATCATCCCTTCAAACATCCATTCTCACATCTCGATGGATAAACCGCCAATCCTACAACCACTTCGAAGCCTTCTTCACATCGCTTCGTGGCCTTCCATATCTTTCCGTAAAATCGCCGTTACGTCCCTTAACGCTTCCACACGCCGTTCTGCTCTCCCGTTCGTGGCTTTATGCCCGCGTCCGATCCTATTATATGGAGACATCGTATAGGTGTCGTTCCAAAGGCATTAAACCATGCGAGCCCCGTGAACTTCCGCAAACGGAACTGCACGTCTGCTGCGCGGGTCGCATGATTTACAGGATACCTATGGGTTACGTGGGGCTTTTTCGACATTCGGGCGTACGGCAGATGTTCCTGTGATCGGGTCTACTACGATGCCGGTTGCGCATGGAGCTGCCGTCTGGGAAACCATTAAACTATGCCTTCGCTGTTGAACTAATCTGGTGCGGGAATCGATTTCCTATGAAAGGTGGCATATCCTATGGCCCCACCTGAGTGCAATGGGTGAGCTATATCGATGTGGCGTGATATTAATGGGAATAGCGTTCAAAATCCATTTCTGAAGCAAATTTAGGATAGTGTTAGCTGAAGTGATTAATAACACAAGTATTTTTATCTAACTGATTTAGTTCTTCTTAGGTAACGTCACCAAAAATTTATTGCCTATTTTAAAAACAGTAGAAATCATTAATTACTTCCCATACTTTCAACTACCTACATGTATACAATATAATTATGTTATCTAAAGTTGCTTAATTACAGCAGTTTAGGAACCTTAAGATATCATTCCTTCGCTTACTCCAACTTTTTAACAACTGTAGAGAAGCTATATTATCAAAATAGTTTATTTCTAAGTACTTAATATTTTTACAAGGAGCTAAATGTATGGAAATGACACATTATATAAAATTCATCGTTCTAAACACTCTAACGAGAGATAATATAGAGAGATACTAGAACTAATAAGTTGCTGATAAAAAGAAAAATTTTTATTGAAAATACAGCAAGAAATTAGAAGTGAATACTAACGTTCAAACAGGATCTGTGTCAAATCGGCAAAACGGTCATACTCATAATACTGAATAATAGTCCATATATTATTATGAAAATATATATAACCTTATTGATTATTAATTTCATACAATACTAGATACTTAAAACAAATACGCCATCAAAATATTTATCTATAACCGACGTCGATAACTTTTTGAATCCACAGTAAAATAGCACTATTTTACTAGTTAAGTATATAAATACAAAATACATTGCGTGCAAAAATAGCGGTTAACTTAGGACCGAGCAAACACATCGTCCAAATGGAGCGCTGGTTGAAACAGATGGATCCGTGAGCAATTTTTTGATTATTCCCGCGAGAGACACTTTTTTCTCCCCGCTGAGAGAGATGGACCATTTATTACAAAAACCGCGACTCGTATTTTTCCCAACTTAGCCATTGTCGTTGGCGCGTGGAAATCCGCCGACGGTACCCTTATTTATTTATTTTCCGGATATTTCGCCGAGCGCACGCGTCCGAAGGTAATGCAACCTTTAGCATCCGCTCGGTTGCTCCCTGGATGATTAATGCCTCCCCCCGAAAGCTAACCATTGCTGCCCGAAGAGAGAGAAAGAGAGGATGGCGTTGTAGACGAAGCATCGCGATAATCGCAATTCGCAGGAGAGTCGATCGCTCCGAAAATATTCCGAACTCAAGTTTATACTCATCGCTTCCACTTGGTGCGAGTGTTAACGCTCGAACGAACTTTCCTCGAATGTTCGTGAAATACCCGTTTCCGATCCAACGAAGTGCATTGGCTGCACGATTCACGGTCACGAAGCATTCTAATTATCATTAGAAATCACTGCGAGGGAAGTGGGATAGAATAAGCAGCAATTATGCTCTTTCTGGTCCATTGGATTTTGACTCGATGTTTCTACGACTATATATACTGCGGATATTCTAATTGAGGATGCAGCTTTCCGAGTACGTTCGTGTTAAATTGAAATTACAGTACCTAAGTTTCCGTTCCAATGGATAGACATCGTTTATAAATGCTGTTGATTGATTTGCATTTTGATTTAAGTTAACTATAATGTAGTTTACTCACTTCCGGTATAATTTGATCGCTATATTGGTCATGTGGAAGGGATAATTTTGTATTTCAACTTCAATAAAAATGAAAAAAATATATTGAAGTAAATTGGTATAGTAAAACACTAAATGAATAACTATAATGGATTATATATCTATCACAATAGCTGTCTGATTTGAAACCAAATATCATTACATGATGCACGTAAGCAAAGTGATGTGAAGTTACTTTACTTGTGATAAAAATTATGCACTATGGAGCTAGAACACATTTTACCATTCCACGCATTAGTTCTACTATTGATCTATATCAAAACATTATTATAAGATTTTATCTCAACTGAGTCACAAAATCTAACCAAAATATTTTTCTGTTTTCAGAATGAATGCTAATTTTGAAGCTTGTAAATATTCCGTTTGATTTACCAGGTATTTTTCTCTATCATGTTTTCAAAACTTGGAAATTCATGCATACATTTCTCGTTTTTAATGGAAATGACCTAAAAAAATCAAATTCAGAAAAACATGTTTACTTTCCGATGATTAGAGTAAGTGCTTCATCATGCGTAAAATATATGAAATCAATGTTATGCTGAATACGGAGAAGCTTTCATGGACGATTTTTGTTTAATAGCCAATTTGATATTCAGTGCTGAAATAGGTCAATAAAGTCTAATTTCATTACTTTTCCCTTGGGTTGTTTTGCATAATTCATCGCTTATATATCCAAGCTTCTTTTATGATTATGATCATATGGAAAAACCACTGTTCGTATCCGAAAAAAATTTCGTTTTGATATTAAATGAAGCGTACATTTGTAAATATTCGCAAAATAATATTGGGAAAAAGCACTTTTTACTCATGAAATTACATGAATACATTTAAAAAATTAACCGATAATTCGCTTCTTAATCAAAAAATAAATCAGGTGTTGTATATAAGATTGGGTTTAGCAAAAAATAAAGTAATTCACTAAGTAAAACCTATATTTTCGCATTTAGGATTAGAAATGGGGTATATGAAATATTAATTCAGATTGAGCTCTAATCTTTTCGGAGGCATATATAATAATTTTCCACAATCATAAAATTTCCTATTCCATCTTTTATTTTATTAATATGCTTTTGAAATATGTCTAAAATTTCTAAAATTTTAAATCCGTCCAATGTCGTCTTCTAGAACGTATTTGCGAAAATGTGCTCTATTCTTACACTCAGATCACTCCAACAATTTAAGGTGTAATATAAAGTCAAGCTGAACTTAGGAAATTAACTCAATACTCAATAATTTCTACCTGTTTATATTTCATTATACTGTATGAAAGATTATAATTCGGTTATAATAGACAGAAACAAGAAATCTTTAATAATAAATTAACTTTTTCCTTCAATTTCTATTGAAAACTTTTAACCGCTCACAAATGCAAAATCACAACTCAGTCATTCAAAAGGATAGGATAATTAGATCTAAAAAAACCCAAAAAAATAATTCTCATGAGCTACTATTTCCTATCCACTCAAAGAACTCTGTGCTCCTAGAAAAAGTCAGTCGGTTGAAAGAATAGAGAAGTTATTTCGGAAACGAATTCGTCCTGTGAATGATAATGGCTCACATCCAGACTGTTCCGCATTTTAAGGGGCACATCCTTTTCTATCTCTTGAAATAAAACTTTCCATAGAACTAGAAAGATCCCTTCAAATACTAGGACACTATCATGTCAAACTTCTACATACAAACGCGAAAAAGTCGGGGATCTAATCGTGAGTAATAACAAGGGCGAATACCGTTAATGACCAAATAATACCATGGCAACGTCTCCCAAAACCTTCACCGCAAAGAACTCCCCACGTGATATTCAGAGAAAGGGACACTACGCCACGAACATATTTCAAAAGCGACCGTCAAGCGCTGAGGCCGTGGGAAGAGATCCAAAAATGGAGATGATGAATGTTCCGAGGGTTGGGATGTAACCATAATTGATAGCGGATGGTAATGATAAAAAAAACGCCGGAAGAAATGTTATGCTCCGTTTGAGGATTTGGAGAGATCATTTGTTCGTGTGCGGGCTTATGGAGATGAAAACGGAGCTTATCTTTCCGATGCACGTGCATTATCTAACCTCTTTACGGGTGAACGAGATGGATTTTCTTGCCGATTAATTACGTTCCTTTTGTGCAGCGTTTGACCTCCGTGATGCGATGATGCACGGGCGATGCGAATTCAGGGATATTGGATCGCTATTAGTGAACGGCTCTATCTCTGTGTTCTAATGATAACGGTGGTCAGGGGGCGTGATATTGGATACGACGCTTCAATACACGTTTACTGACTTCCTCATTAACTGTCTAAACAACTACCCACGTTTCGGGAAAGAAAAGGAAAGTGGAAACCCCGATAATGATGCGACAAGTGGGTTTTAATAATCCAATTATTCCTTACGATGTTGGAGCAGTGATTAAAGAAATGGGAATCCGTTGAGCTCGATAGTGATGTGTAGGCTTTAGTTTTATACATAATTCCCACGAAATAGAAAAGTAATGATGAGGAATTGAGCTATCCAAAAGAAATACAATGAGCAATTAAACATTATTACGAAAAACAAAGGTATTTTACCGTAAAATACATTCTAACGTAATGATTTATCGATACTCCATCAGAGATATCCTACATTACACTAATTCTTTTCCGTAGGTCATGATTAAATTATAACTTCCGATACAGGTGTCTTAATTCACTGGTGCATACGTTTAATTTGGATTCAAAGAGCAAGATATACTTGAAGATTTAATACAAATTACATAATAACATATTATTTTGCGAAGATTAAAAATTATACATTTCTGTCGGCAATTAATGAAATAAAATATCTCATCAAAAAATATAAATTTAGCGTTCAGTTGTGTCGGTTTCCTTTCACGATATCCTAAAATATTTCTCTTTCCTTATAAATTCAATCATTCATATAAACAATATTCAAAGCTATTAATCATTCATCTGTTAAAAAGATGAAAAATTCAAGAATGTGTCCAGGGTGAGTTATACAAAAAACATTTCAATGGGAATAAAAAGTTCTGCAATTGAAAACATCCACAAAGAAAGGGGTGCGTTAGAAATACGGTGAATAGAGGAAGAGGTACGAAGACCTTGAGGCTGTCCAAAAGAAACGTGGGAGGTATGGAAATATATACATGAAGAAGAAAAGAGAACAAATTAGGTAATGGAGGAGGAAAAGTTGGAGGAAGGAAACCTGAATCAAATAATAATTGGTGAAAGGGAAAAGAGGAAGATTGATTACGATTTTTAGATTGAATGCTGCTAAATTTGCATATCATCTTACGGGGATAAACTTTACATAATGGAAGAAAACCTGAAGCTGTTTCGAACGAGGAAGATAAGCATTAAAGTTTTGATAGAAAATAATGCGATGTATACGATTAGCAGGAATTGTCTAAAATAAATAAGATTCTGTTAACGGATAGATTATGATTAAAATATTTGGAATTGAGTTTCTGTGACTTGAAATCGAACATATATCCCGAATAAGTTTTACGAATATACGTATTGATATATATATATATAGATTAGCTATATGTTTATCCAGAAATAAGCTATACATTTTATTGCCGATCTTTTCAGGTCCAAAGTTTGCCAAATCATTGCAATATTTTAATTATTACTTATATATAATATATAACTAAGGTTTAAGGTGAATAGTGGATTCAAAGCATGGTATTTCTCAGGATAAAAATTCGTCATATTTTAGTAAATATAAGGATTCTTTTAACCTACAAACTGCTAGATCTAAGAGACGTCTGTTGCCAGGGAAATAATGCTTGTTTATTAAATTCTCCAAACTTTAGACCTGCAAATTCCTTCACTCAGCTTTGTAGAAACGAGTCGAATGCATTCGAGTCTTACTTCGGAACGATTCACAAAGATGTTTATCGAATAAATGAATTAACGGCAAAGCTGCGATGTCAAAGGCATTAAAGCATTTAAAAGTGCTGCAAAACTGTGACGAAAGAGAGATGCAACTCGAGTGAAAATCAGGTCAAAAGTCACGAGTTAAGGTAAGCAACTTAAAAATTCAAGATTCGCATTAAGGAACGCCAGTTTATCCCACGTCTTCTCGAGTGCTTTTGCAATGTTTAACTTTTTAAGATTCGCGAATGCAAAATAGTGTTACGCAGGCGAACCTTTCGAGAATAAGTAAATTCCGCTCTTTGAAAGCAGGGATTTCGTTCCATGTTCCACCTAATTCCTTTAGCTCAAAAATGCACTTGAAGGAAAGTGTGTACGTTTTATCCTAAATAAGGTAATTAAGGGACGAGATGAAAGGTACCACTTAACCTTTATCCTGAGGCACCTCTATCGAAAACTTAGCGAAATCTGAAACATTTACATCGCCTTAATTATCGTAACCTGTTTAGGAAACTCAAAGGTAAGAACATTGCAGTTGCGTCGTGGATATTTAATGGTGCATAACCCGTTAATTGATTTAATAGAGCGATTACACGTCAAGCTTGACTGGATATTTTAAGGCTTTTTTGGTCGAAAATTCACAGTAAATTTTGAATAGAGTAAGGTAAAGCAAGGCAATACATTTTAACGTTCACGGTTCAGCGAAAAATTTGTTCTAATAAGACAGAGGCCGAATTTGTAATAGTTGATTTCCATAATCAAGAGTTGAAAGCTGACCATATTTCAAATATATCGATCTCAAATTTAAGTACAGATCTAAGTTATGATTAGAATATTTTATATGGGTACAGGATTTTGAATGATATAATATTAATACTCTCAAATTGTAACTGAAAGTGAGTAATGTTAAATTACACAAATGTTAGTAATTAAATCAATTAATGAATTAAATGTTACGTTAAAAAGTTGATTTCTGAACTTGAACTGTCATTTAATATTCACGCTTGGACCCTAAATTACATGGTAATGGGATTAAGAAAAGAAAAATTAACTTCTTAGAGCGAAGGAAGGACCTGGGTTCGATTCCCGATAATTTTTTAATTTTTCTCCTTTTTTTTATAACCTTCAACAATAAAAGCTTTTTGGATAAAGGAAGTGAAGAAAAATGAAAACTTAATGCTCCTTTTCATACTCACATTACTTATACATAATTATATTACTCTATTTTTTACATAAAACATCAATAAAAAGATTTATACTTCACTACATTCAACTATATTCAACTCCTATACTCCACTCTACATTAGGTTTATCCCCATTTAAACTGTGAGTAAGTAGTGAGTGTGTACATATGTCTCGTTAAGGACAATCTTAAGGATGTAGTTTGTTGAGTAGATTTCTTCATTGGCCCTGTTTCTGCAAGTGAGAGGAATGGCGGTTTCCACTTGACCCCAACAAAGGCCTTTCCAACAATCGATGAGATCCTTTAACGCCCTTTAGGGTCAATCCCTTAATAGAAGCCAATGGTGGATTTTTCAAGCTGCCCTGCCCAAGCTGGAACATCTTAAAGCCTATGGGAGATGCCCTTTGTTCAAGAAGATACTTTGATAAAAGCATTCTCTTGTTCTGTGATAGAGATAAATATTTAAGGTGGAACTGTTCCTTAACATTTTCCCCAAAGGGAAGTAACACAAAATGAAGACTGTTCGCTTATATTAGAATGAGAGATTTATGCACCTATGGAGACACTGGTCTATTTTTAGATACGTATATACAATCCGTGATTTAATAAATACTTACGTTAATTTCGAGAAAAGCAAATCGTCCATAGTATAAGAAGAATAATATCTACTGAAGTAAGTTTCAATGAAGTTCTAAACAAGCTTGATTATTACATAATTGAACACGTTTTATAAGAAATTCATTTAAATTAAGTTGAAAGCAGAAGTTTATATTTTCTATTAAGTTTTAGATCTAAAATTTCCCATCGATATTTAGTGTATTCGAATGAGGAAACTACAAACAGATATTACTTTGTTGAATACTCTAGAAGACAACGATTCTTCGCTTAATAAAGCAATCCACATTGAAGAGGGCTGTTTTAAGAAAGTAAATTATTTGCTATGAGCTAACAAAGTGAAGATGCGCTTGGTCTCTTGGGATATGAGAGAAGTAGATTACGTGCACATAGCGACTCAAAGTAATCTTTGAATACTGAGTTTCCGAAGCAAAAAAGATGCATTTACAAGATCTGGAAGATATCTTTTCCTATTCTTTAAATAAATAAAGTTGCACCAGAAGTTTTTATGTATGTCTTCACACTGAAAAGTGAGTTTCTCAATAATATTTTAACTATTTAAAATTTGGATATTTTTAAACCATATTATACAACAATAAACAGTCGGATGAATGTCTCATGATGGAAAGATTCTCATTATACTAAATATAGAAGGAATAAGCTCCAAGTTTTGAATTAAAAACGGAGTGCTCTTTTCAAAACCCGGAATTTCTAAAAACACTCTATGGAATACGGTATGATAAGAAGTCATGGCCAACTTTTTCAAATTTAACTGAACTATTTTATCGCAGATATATTCCCAACTGGGTTCATTCCATGCGCATGATGTTTACGAAGTTTTCATGTTAATTATCTTATCCGTTTTTGGTGAAAGAACGGGATTATTCGAAATCTGTAGTAATTTGAAAGCCAAGCCAGATATTTCAGATCAGAGTGCCATAATGGAGAAAATGTACTCTGAGTCCCTAAGGAGGGCACTGCTTTTTCCATTAACCTTCCTTCGAAAGAAAATATTAACAGAGAGATATTATTCAAGATCCCAAGTTTTCATTATCATAATTATTTTCATTTTTATCAGAAAATATTTTTTCAGAAATTAACGTTGAAAACAAAATAAAAAGCTCAATCCTGCTCTTAATTTTATATACTCTAAATAGAAATAAATGGAAACTGAGATGATAATACGAATTGCATTTGAACTCAGAGGAATACTTGGGTGACGATGAAATACCAAAATATTCTCTCAAGAGATTACTAGGATAACTTAAGCATTATAATTGGCTTCAGTATTTTAAACATTCCATTCTATCCCATCAACGTAATGCATCGTAATAATTCTCGAAATATTTTTTATTATTTGGAGCCCATTTACAGAAATGTTTCACTTTTAATTATAGAAGGGAAAATTTTATTTTTGCACTTAGAAATGAGAAAGTAGGTGCATTTTAGCTATAAATAATCTAAATGTAATATGATATATTAAAATCAATGCAATTTTATCTGATATTTTTGCTTTCCTTCCTACTTAAGATAATTATTTCAAAGGAAGGGTCTAATAAAAGTATGAAACATAACGAAAATGTGAAAATAGGATCACTAAGAAAGATAAAATATAACTCACGCAATTATTTAGAATAATATATATATATATATATATATATATATAATAGAATAATATATCATTTTTAAATATTAACTTTGAATTTCTCATACCAGCTGAGAATAGCAGTAATAATCTGGCCCATTTCTCAGCTGCAATATAATTTCGCAGTCAGCTGATTCTCTTACAAAGGTAAAAAACGTTTCCATAGAAACAAAAAGGCCGTAGTAGACGTTCGCAGATTCCACTCAACAGCGCTAAAGCTTTTATAACCTCCCGAGTACGAAATGAATGCTAAGTCTCCCTCTTAAGTTTCCGAGTCGAAATCTCCGCCTGAACTAGAGAGGCTATGTCGAAAGGGTTTTCCGAACTACTTAAGGAGACTTTCCTTCGAATTTGTCATTTGCATTTCCCCTTAATCACTTCGGAAGAGCTCTTTTGAAGGAGAACTCTCGATTCCTATTAAGGGCATCTCTACAGAGACACCATCTCCTTACCTATTCTTATTTCCTTTTCGCGAGTAAGATTCGAGTAAACGCGTCCTCTGGTGGGTGGAAGTGGAATCACGACGCTCGACGCGTCTTGTCGGCTCGGACAACTTGTTGCACTGAGTGCACATTTTGCGAAAGAATGCGGGGACAAAATTACGCGAATTTGGCGTGCGTGGACATTTCAAGATAGAGAACTTATTTGAAGAATTATATCTCACTTTTTCCTCTCACTTATAGATGACATTGACGTTTCTGTTTTCGTTAATGAAGAGATAACTTCTTATATTTACGTCGGCTTAGTATTTTGACGAAATTAAATTCTTGATAGCACAAAAACTGTGGTGGTATTAAAGATGAATATAAAGGAGAAGGTTTAAACATATCAAAAATAGTTAAAGATACTCATAAGATGATAAAATAATAAGGGAACCTATAATTAAGATACTAAACAGAGGAATCAACCAATAAGGTAATGAGTAGAGGAATTCTTAGTAAAAGGCAGAGTGGACGAAAAAAGCACAAATATTAAATGACTTAAGAGTTATAATTAATTAGCACAGAATTAATGTGATTAATCACATCTTTATAGGATACAAGACTGTCTACTTTTTTACGCGGTTGATTGGCAACGATATTCAGCTATTTATTCACGTACGTATTGAATGATTTGAAACTGAAATCAACGTAGAATCCAAATTAAAACACCTAATATAAATCTATAGACGTAATGGATATTTCACACGTTTTTTGAAGCGATAGCAATCGTTTTCCACTTAATCACAGCCTAATGAAGACGAATGGCTGATAAAACGATCTCCAACCACCGAATACTTTCGTCTCCATGACAACGCACACCACTTCCCCGCATTCTTCGGTCTAATTAAGTATGCTTTTGAGGAGCAAATTATTACGGGACGATGGATTCGCAGAAGAATTTCCCGCCTTAACCTTTCTTCCGAATGAAGACATTAATCTTATCCCTTATCTTCCATCGCAAAACTCGTTTGTCCATCTGTCTGTCTCCCGCTCTTTCGCTCCAAAAAATCTCCTCCCGAACCTCTCATGGGAGTCCAAATGGGGGATTCTTCTAAGTCTTCCCAAAAACCTACGCCGCATACCCTACTTTGGCAACTTCGCCTCACATAATCCCGAACGCCTCTTCCTTCTTCGATATCCTCATGCAGACTTATTCGGCCTTCTCCAGGTGCTTGGGGTGTGTACGGTATTCGATCTACTCGGACTTATATTACGTATTGTAGCATAGGTTCAATCGGAATTATAACTGCTAAATCAATAGTTCCCTCTTAATTCTTTTGAAGATGTTAATCTTAATGTAATCATCATTGATGGAATCTCATAGATATAGAATGATGTATATAGATCTAATTAAATTAGTCCTGGGTATTGTTCCTCATGAAAGAGATAAGAGTACTTGCAGAGGTAGATGGGATATTACATCACTTACGGAAATACTATTCTGAATTATTTGAAATACTGATGAAAATAGAAATTAAATTAATATTAATATTCCTTTGGATACATTACCTATTAGATAAATTTGTTAATTACCAAATTATATAAGTATAAAAACACATTTCGTGTGCTAAAAATGTTCACGTATTAAATATTATATCTTCCAGACTACGAGTATAATGGAGACCTAAAAGGAAAAATTTGTCTTCTGTTTGGTTTTCCAATGAAATTGTACACCGTATAGGTCACAGTATTGGCTGCTGATAAATTAACGATTAAAATTCTGAAAGCCTATTCGATTGATGATGATATTGAAAGAAGACTTTTAATAATATACAACGATAATATTATTAACATCAAACTTAGTATATTAAAAACAGAATTCATCCAAGAATTTTTGAATATTAATATTTAAATATTTTGTATTTGATACATTATAAAATATTATAATATATATTCTACATCTGATCACTATCTTTCATTACAACTATACCGCAAAATAATTTACCTTTCTACATAAATTACATGAGAACTATGTCAAATACACACTGTGTCACAATGAACGATATGAAACGAAAGAAGTATCCGTTATGGAAGATATTATCATCGATAGGAGAAACGCTAACAATTTGTCGCAAAGCGCAATTCGAGAAGCGTAAGAAGAGATGGAATAAAATTCAAGGGACAAATGAGGTAAGAGAAGACGGGATTTCTAGGAAGGCTGAGATGGAGCAATAGCTTTATGAAAGGGATGCTGGGAAAGGAACAGAGCGTTGAGAGAGATGCGAAAAAGGTTCTCCTTAAATTAGGGTTATTTTCTAGCTTCTCTTCTCTAATTTATTTCGTTGCTAATGGTAACCAACTTAAAAAAATCTTTTCTTGCGTAAATTAATACGTAGGCTTCACAGTATACTGAGATGAGAAAATAATTGAATAACCCTTACTTGGCATACATTCAGAGTTAAGAAAACTTCTATTCAAGAAAATTTTAATGGACAGTATCTAAATATTTTAATTCATTAAATGAAGCTCTTGGAGATAGAAATTTGTCCTATAATTCAGAGAAAACTTACTTGCCTTTATGCCTTTGCTATAGCACAGAGAAGAGATAATTGGAGACAAAAATATATGAATTATTTTTCAAAAATATCATCTTCACCCATTAAATCCAGTATAGAATGTACATTAATATATATCAAATTCGAATCTTATTTGAAAAAAGTTAAATGATATTCCATGAGGTATAGAACCAAGTCACGTAACGGCTTTAATAATGTGCATAAAAAGTATCCAAGTAAGATCATTCTAACACTTGATGACAAAATGAAGAGAAGCGACCTGACTTTTATCATGTATACGTTTAACTCATGAAAGAACATCTTCGCAAAATATGATCCTTTCACTGCGTTTTTCTTCAGGATAATAAACTGTTCTACGTGTTACCAACTACAGATTTTACAGTTTTTGAATGAAGCTCTTCATTATATAGTCTATCAGAAAAAATACATGAAAAAATTGAACTGTAAACCAGATTGCATCGTAAGTTACTACGACACTTGTGTCGAAAGCTGAAATTAGTAACATAATACTAATATATGCAGCTATAAAATAAAGCAGCCTTTTTCGTCAAAACGGAGCATTAGTGTTAGTGAGCTAAACCCGCTTGAGAAGCCTCGTCTCAAGTCGTTTCCAGGCAACGCTAAAGTGGTATCTTTCCTTATCCTTGGACCACCGGAGCTTTAGCCTCTTTCCCTTTACCAACAGCGATGATTTCGGGGAACCCTTACGAGAAGGAAAATGTTTCTCCAGAGAAAAGGCAGGAAAGGGGATAAGGATCGGGGAAAGAAATCTCCTCCGAGGATCCGTAAAAAGATAAGAGATAAAGCAGGATTAGGTTGCAACTGAAAATGGCTCCGAGAGAGCAGAATTAATTAAGATTTTCGTTCGGGTAATGTAAACACGATATACGTGCTGGGCTAATTAAACGGGAAGGGGATGATACCCTAAGAACCAAAGGGTTAGGAGATGGGGGATTAATTAAGTGGGCCTAATTTATTCGGGTGAGAATGTTGTTTTAAATCGGACTTCGGGAGATTGGAATGATCGCGAGCAACGAAGACTTACGGTGGATATCTTCACGACGGATTATCCGTGGGTGCGTATTCGAGGGGTTAAAATGTGCGTCTGGGTTTTACCTTAAAAAGGGAAGGAGAAGATTTCGGATATCTCTCTCTCATCTTCCGTAATCTGAGGATGCTCAGTTTTAAATTTCTAAGTGGATGTACTTGGGATTGAGCTTTGAATAAGATTATCCTGGTGATAAAACATTTACTGAGGCTTTTATAACATACGGTTCGGTCTTAAATGCTCCGGGTTCTGGCTAACGATATTTGTATCATTTGCTCGTCCTTTCTGGTACGTATTTTTGAATAGCTCTGCATTTATATTTATTATAAATAATAAGTATATCATAGCGTTGATTATTATGATATTTGTTAAGAAAGAAACTAATATAAGTGATAAATTTCATTAAGTAAGGTTTTCTGTATTAAGTTAATGTATGATGTTTACTTGTTTACACCTTGTAAGGTAATAGCGCCCAAGTTTCATAATAAATGAAATAAAAAGAATTTTACGTAAAATGGGCCAACTTAATAATACCAAAGGAATTGTTATATTTATTTATCTAATCTGCTACTCAGGAGTTCATCATAAATTATCCGTTTGGCGGTTGAAATGCTCAGTTGATAATATTAGATTGGCTTTAGATTCAATTTTCCCCTTCGATTGTGGCGCAGAAAAACATCCAATAAATAAAAAGGGATTCGATTATAGTCATATATATATCACGTAAAATCAGCTGCTTTCAGCGCAAAGAATTTCAATAGATGGATAATTTTCAATATCCCATAAAAATATCCAAGCAACAAAGTTCCAACCACTCAAATTCCAAAATCAAGCCTCGATACGCTTTGTATGACGAAATAGCAGAAACATGCAGCGTAATATACGTTGATTTATTGCAGTAAAACGAACGGACACGTATTCGGGAAAGTTCAAATAACTTTGAATGTACCAACTGTTCCTGACAGGCGAATTTGATTTTTCATCTCGCGAAAAAAAAAACGCTCAAGAGCTGTACGCGTCACAATTGAAAGATTTACGAAAACGTGAATTTGCGAAAGAATGGAAAACAAACAACGGCATGTCGAAGCTTATTGGAAAAGTTCAGGGAATAGGTTCTCTGGGAGGTACTTAAATTTGGATTAATTCTCAATTTCGTACGCCGGCCGTCAGAGCGCAGCGCGTTCGACACGACTCCAAAGAGATCGTAACTGTTTACTCCCGGGAATTTCGAATTTAGACTTCGCAAACCATTCGTCATTTGTCTTCATCGGATACGCAATCAATGCCATCGATATCCTTCCTTTTGGAGGAAGACAGCCTCGCTGAGATATAAGCCGGTGAAATGCGATACTGCGATGAAAGTGGAAAAATTGAATATCGCACGGGAAATGAAGAGTAATGTAGAAAAAACATCTAAAGCCGGAGTCAATGGGGACATTGGAAGAGATATGGAATTGAGAGCTGAGGAGGAAATGGAGAGGTATATTCTGATAAATGCGATATAAGAGTACGATGTAAAAGTCCCAAAACGAAAATTGGAAAGTATGAAGTATCCATGAAAAGAAATAACATATAGAGATACATAAAATATCGAAACTACATATTAAAAATAAATGCATTATATCACATCTAAAAATGAAATGAAATTTTGATAATTAATAATGTGGAGCGTTATAAAGAAGCCATATTTCTGAAATGAAATTTTAAGGATAAATAATTATTAGACTGAATAGTTCGAAAACATAATTACGTGGGTTAATAAAAATAAAAGTAAACCTATTTGGAAAAGATGTGGGTAAAAATAGGGTCATAGTCATCTTACACCCCACATAAAACATCGATTACTTACAACAATAATTATTATTAAAGGGGTATAATTTCGTAAAAGTTCCTCAAAATTACAATTAATATATTAATTTGCTAGTGAAGATAAAAAAAATCAAAAAATATCATGGTAAATGACAAGATACTTTATTTTCAAATCAAGCATTTAAAAACTTTACGCAATGTTCTTCCTTTAATTAAGTTTAGCTTAAACGTACTTGAAGAGTGCTAATTAATTCAACAGATATATAGTTAATGATAAATTAGATTCGACAGTAAATATTTGACATATAATCAATCACTATAAATCAAATGAAATTTAATTAACTTGTTTTAACGTAACAATATCTGAATACGCTTATAGAATATATAAATTTCTATAATTATAACAATACTGATACGATAAAATCAAAAGAAATAATCTAATTAATATTAATATTACTCGTATAGAGGACACCGATATTTTAAAAATAAAAAAAATCATCTTAATAAATCTTACTAATACAGAACGAAAATAAATTATAATATCTCGAAATTAATAATCAAATTCATCCATATGAGCACCTGAGCAAAACCAGATAACGAATGGAAGGCAATTGGTTGAGCGGAATCGACTCCAGTAGAACCATTCTGGAGAAGAAACCTCGAGGACCTCGGAAGAAAAATTTGAAGAGGTGACTGCAGGAAATTGAAGGAAGGATCGGAAAGAATCTCCAGGAGCGGGAAAAAGCATTCGGAATAAACGCGAAAAAAAAAAGTCGTGAAACGTAAGAAATGCGTCCCTTAATGGAAAACTTTCACTCTTCCTTGAGATTTATGCCCCTCTTTAAGGAGAAGAAGGAGGAGGTGTGGAAGAGGTTTGGTGAGGCTTCTGGATATTTCTCGTGGACCGTTCTTAAATGTTTAAACAACCTGAGATGTTTCATTACCGAGCGATTGATAACAGCCCCGAAAAAAAGCGATTTTAAGTGGCACTCGCTGCCTTTTTTTTGGAGTATAATTTACGACCTCTAAGGAGAGCAAAACGTCTGGAAAAATAAGGCAATTAAGGCTGTAATGCGAGACGGATGAAAGCGCCAATGAGATTAAGGGGTGGGGGGAAATCTTCGCGAGTTGGGGGGGTAGAATGGGGGGGGGGGTGCTCCTTATTCCAAAAAAAGGCGAAAAGAAAGGAATCACGGGAATAAATAGCCGGAAAGGGTTCTCTTAGATGATTGATGGCTTAATCGAAGGAGGCGATGCAAAAAAAAGGCGAGAGAAATAGACGCGTCCCGATCTTCATTTTTTTCCTCCCGGCGGATAAATCAAGCGCTGGAAAAAGCGGGGAAGAGAAATATAGTAAAAAAGGGGCGCTTTATTGTGGAAAGAATAAAAAGGAGGAATTCCTTTCCAACCTTTGCGAAACACAAATGCCCCCATATCTCACGATTCGGGGCCCGAGTTCCCATTTCACCTTACATCGGTGAGTTTAGTCGCCCTTTCCGGGAACTAGAATTCTTCTCCATTCCCTTCTTTAACCCGTAGAGTGTGACCGCGTTTCGTAAATCATCCGAAGGAGTAGAATTTCATTTGTGGTCGCGTGATTTGATCCCGAAAATCTACGCGCGTTTTTCCGAAATGTCGTCGGATTGATGAAAATGGATGTTTCGTACCGCGGAACGGTTCGGCCAAGGAGGAGGTTGAATTTGGAAATTGACATCTGCGGGGGAGAGAATGATAGGTTGTCCTGGACGTAACGGTCCATATAGATCTCTCCAAGGAGAAACGGATGTGGAAAACTAATGAAGTAAGAGATTTGAACCCGGGAATACATATCCGATAGTTAACTAACAGACCTATTTAAATTATAGTTTGACATTCTTTTGAAACTGAAATATACTCATTTTTATGTAAAAGAAACACATTCCAACGTACAACATCACAGCAGCTCACTCTCATAGAATGTCAAACACTCTTTGGTAATAGTATAACCTTACAAATGCGTGCACAGAAACTTTTATAACTTCAACGTAACCTTCTAAGTTAGCTTCTAATCTTGCCATTGCGATGACTATTCAGCACAAACGAAACTAGAAGGAAGGAGAAGATAGCATACACGGCCTCTTAAATTACCTCCACGATGTATTCTCGTATATATCAATGCTAACACAGATATATCTTATAATAGAGCTATAGATTTTGTTCCATCCAAGTTATACAGGGTAAAATTTTATACATTTTCCAAGACTACCCTAAATAAGCGTAACAATAAAAGTATTTATGAATTTCAATTAACCTGCCAATAGGAAACAATAAATTTAGCATAGCATCGTAAAGTTTCATTGTTATTAATTTTAAGAAGCTAGTGACGGTAGGTGAAAAATTCATACGTAGGAATTCATTCATATGGGTACATATCAAATATAATTGCTAAGTGTCACCCTAGTCCTAACCCTTGGGAATAAAAGTTGGAACGAGGGCCTTTCACCAATCCAAGGATAGCCCATTCTCGTTTACACAGGACGACCCCTGAGGCTGGCGAATGGTAAAAGGTGGGGACCAAGAACGATACCTTGCGGTACCCCTAGAACTGTTAATGAAGGATGAGCGAGCGATAAACACGAGCAGATGATACACGGCGAATTCCCTCTCCAGAAACCAGGTGGCGCTACCAAGTTTCTCCTTTCCTCTCATTCGAATGTACAGCGGTATTGGGTTCCATCCGGACAGGACCCCTTCCTTTTGCCTCTCACCAAAACCTCATCAGACACCTTCCCCTTTCCGCCCATGTTCTCCCCTATCGAACGTTCTATATCCCTTTGACCCTACCTTTACGTCACGCCCCATCTCCTCTTTCCCTTTGCTTACCACTCTTCTACTTCATTTCCATCTTCGCCCGGGCTTCTGGAACGCCACCCCCGGGTAGGGAGAGAAACCATCCAGAAAAGGCATTGCAATCGCTTCGGAGCCGTAAATCAAACCTTAACCACTCCCACAGATTCCTTTCCCACCCACACCAACTCCATTTCTCCCAAAACTCTCTCTCCTTCTTCGCTTTCTCCCTTCTTACAAACCCCTTCCAGTTCCAAAGGTAACCGAAAAACTGTCTAACCCTTCCCCTCGTGACCAAGATTCTTCTTCCGAGGGAATGCTATATCTTCCGTTCCATTTGCGTAAGTTAAAGAGGCTAATTAAGTCGGTTGGGAAACTCCTTAAAGATCCTCGGCATATCGGGCGGAAATTAAATAAGTGACGGGATTTTTTTTGGAATGATTAGAAAGTGACCTTTGTACGTGTTAAATTGATGTTTACTTCCAGTAATATGAGTTTAATGACGCGAAAATGACAAACTGCTGGCGTGATAGGAGAGAGGAGCTATTTATTATAAATTATTACCGGAAAAGAGACCTATGACATTAATCTAGCGGTATCAGGGGAGAAAAACAAGCTTCATAGTCGGAGAAACTTCTCGGTCAACGGAAGAGAAAGATTTCGTTTCAAATTACATAAATTCTCTTGCAGGAAAATTTCGCAATTGGAGCTTAAATAGCCCTTTCTGCAATTTAGCTTAGTTTAACGTCCAGAATTTACAGCAAGGGCTTAATTCTTATCCAAATTAAGCTTGAAGCAAGTTACGCATCGCACGAGTATAAATTCAGACCTACAACTGTTAGATATGCGTGCTCATTACCCTTTGCGAGGATAACTTCTTTTCCTTAATCCGTATCCAAAGTGATGCGATAATGTTTGGGTCCAGGAACGATTAAGGGTACATTTAAAGGGGTTATCCTGAATGATAAACGCAAATTTGATTCTTCCAAAATGAGCCTATTTGGGTAAATCCAAACAAATAGTCGTACACGATTGTGCCGGTTAGAATCAGATAGTTTAAACCTGAAATTTTAGCTTTGAGCTTTGATTTCATTTGCCATTAAATTACAAATAATAGTATGAGAATAAAAATATCTTTTTAGGAAATTTTGAATGCAGAATCTTCATGTAGTGCTCAAGAAAAAACTTCCAAACATAATTTTGATTTCTAAAATGTTACACAGAATAACTGATAAATAATTTTCACTGTTATTGAAAAGTTCAAATTTTTAACAAGGTAGCATGAGTGACTTTTTCTAAATTTAAAAAGCAAATAAAGATAATGGATAAGTAAAATAAACGTTTTAATATAAGGAAACACTAAGTTTCTAATGATTAATAATTAAGGTGGCAGATTTAAATAGGGAAATATTATCTTAAGTTTAATAGCAAAAATGTGTCCATATTTTTTATTTCTATACTATTAGTAGAGAAAGCGACAAAATTCATAATTCTACTACGAGATTACAAACATACACGCTATACTTGAGGGTTTCAAATCATTCCCGAGCGATTTCTTATTCATAAAACTCCAAATCAACACCCTGAGCGCAAATCAACGCTCCAGGATTTTAATAACGACCCAATATCCATCGCAGATGTTTCTCCCTGTATCCATAAGCCCGGGGCTGAAAAAAAACGGGGAAATCAAACATCGAAGTTAGCCCGTAAATTCGCTCGGGACCTCCGTGGGAAAAAGGGAAACAGGATATAAATGCTTCAGCCCCGCTCGCAAAGTCATCAGGCATTAACGCGAGGCACGGGAGAGAGCTAAATCACGCCTCCTGACGCGTGTCATACGGGCAGAGACCCTTTCAAAAAAGCGTAGAACCTCACGTCTCATCGAGTTACGAAACCCAATTTTTTTCGTTTACGTAAAAAAGGTGTCGACGTATCCAGACACTAAACCCTCAACCCCTAAAAAAGTGGAGAGTGTTTAAAACATTCAAACTTTTCACGCGCATCCTTTTGAAGAAGTCCTATAGTTACCTCGGAAGGCGTTGGATTATAAAATAGGGTGAAAGGAGCTAAAAAAAATACAAGATGAATGGGTAGATATTGGGCCGTGGTGGGGAAGAAGAAAGTGGAAATTTCCCGTAATTTATGGCGTGTTTACCACGTGACCCTTAGACTATGCATCATCCCCAAGAAGAAGGAGTTGGTTGCCTTGGAGCGTGGCTGAACTCTTGAAATATATATCGGTTGCAAAATTAGCGATCTTATGAATATTCCGTGGAGGGGGGAGTAAAAAAAGTTCGCTTCGTGAAGTATGGCTCAAAAGCTCGCCTTCAAGTACTGTTACTCGGAAAGATATTGGATCGTTAAGTATTTATTCATCCCGAAGGCCGATTAGGGCTCAAATCCTCTTCAGCATAAGCTACCATAAGCTTTCGAGAGGTGGATGAGATTCTTACTGTGAAGATGAGGAGTGAGGTAAGTCCTCCTTTTGGTCTTCGCTCATCCACGTTCTTCTATTTGGAATACATTATGGTAAACTTGGAACGATTGCTACATGAATACAATTTTGTACTCAACAAAAAAGGGTAGGGATGACTTAAATCGATATAGTTTTACTGTCGATATAATTCATAAAAATTATTGCTATTAAAAGAACTGAATACAAATAAAACAAAAGGAATATTTGTTCATTCAGTTCATTCTCTCTAACAACATATAGACACCTTTAATTAAGTTAATCGCATCAAATAATAATATGTTAGAGCTTTTTGTTCTATTGTAAACAAAATAAACCTTTTTCTATCCAGCTACAACAAAACGTTTCACGAAAACTGGAATGAAAATCTTAACACGAAAGTAAATCGAGTAAAATAAACCATAAGTTTATTCTGAACTTATTTCTGAATTTCTGAAATATTGCCAGCGTTTATACGTATTATTGTCACATATATTATTTCATTGACCTTTTCTGGTATGATCAGGTGGGGCTTATCCATACTTATCGGAATTGAAGTACAATATTGATGCGTTCACAAACTGTATTGCAGACGCAATCATCTTTTGCATCCATCTCTATAATTTTAATAGTAAACTGCGTATAAGAATTTACGCTTATTTGTGATACACACACATTTAGTCTAAGTATATTTCAAGTGACAATACTTCCAATTTACTAGGCCTAAATCCATAGATCATAAAATTGCCACCATTGTAGCATGTTATAGATTTTTGCTATATGGACTACAGAGGAAACTAGAGGAAACTGGAACACCATATACTTAATAAGGTGAGAGAGTGAAGGCAGATGTCGTATTGAGATCTACTTTCCTTATTCAGACACCAACGAATGAAAAAGTCTGTATTTTGGCCTCAGGATGGAAGTTCTCAATCGATTGGATTCGGTCCATTGATTTTTGATGAATGGTAGGTCACGAGCGTCTGAAGTTTCCGATGCACAAGTATTCAGATGCGGAAGATTATAAAAAAGGATGAAGGATGGCTCGTTTTCCATCCTTTTATCTTGCATGTCTCAAGTTTCGCAAGTAGTGAAAGGTTCAAGAGTATGATTAAGTATAGAAGTATTGAATGAAATATCCAGCAAAAGCATCATAATACACAATACACAATTATTATATATATATATATATATTACTAACACCTTTTTTATCTCCTTCAGAAGCCCCAGGAAATTTCAGTTAGAAATTTATCTCACCAAACAAAGAAGATACCAAACTGATATTAAGAACGGTTGAAAAGGTTATCAACATTATAAAATAAACAAAAATATAATATAGAATAAAATAAAATCTCATCTCATTACAAAATCAGCGAAGCGAAAGGAAAGGTAATCAAATATTTTCGTAAAAATACGACCTGTAAAATATTCTGGCAACTTGGATTTATATGGTAATAATAAAACGCTAATTAATTTATTCGATATTTAATTTATGTAAGAAAATTAATAAAGAATATTAAAGGAGCCTTGGATAATGTAAATAGTAGCTCAACTCAGAGTCTCTTGAAAATATCGTAAAAATTAATTCAAGTCTTCGCAAATTAGGGTAAATTATATCAGATATTATAATTTGATAAAAAAATTGAAGTCCTCTTTCTACTTACACTTACGTTTCTATTTTATACAATTAGGGATTAAATGAAAAATACAATCAAGTTCATTAATCAGTACTATTATATCCCTAACTTAGACTTCTTAGGATACATTAAATCTAATAGCAACAATAACTAAGCGAATATATCATTTCACATTCTTAAATAAAAATAAAAAAGGGAAAGTACACTGAGTCAATTTACAAAAATCAGTTTTATTTCTGCACCTTATTGAGTTTCATTGATTCTCCCTCAACTATATTAGCATTATCGTCTAAAATAAGAGAGGAGGAGCTCAAATCCCTTTCTACGAATAACATATTCCACCAATCTATTCCGCATCCATCAATAATAAGTAAGATCGCCCAACTTCATCGTAGCGATAAACCCAAATTTACTTTCATACTTTTCGAGAGTTAGCGTGAAATAATCCGTTTCATAACATCACGTAACTTTTCTTGGGAGCCTTTTTTTCCGGAGTTTTTTATTTCGCTCCTTGCATTCAGACCTTTCACAACGAATCGTTTAAATGGACGTGAATTCATAAAAAGGATTCCAATGGAAACGAAAGGTATGCGAGAGCGAAAAAAATCGCTTAAAATGCCCTTTTTGCGAAAAATAAGGTGGGATAAGTTCGCTAAAATTATTTAGTACCGTAAATTCTTACTTTTCACTCTTATCCGCTCTAAGATTTCACTTTTCTGTTCATTGTCCTAATTCATTTTTGAGTCTCTGAAGATGAGTAATAACTCAACAGTGGGATTCGGTGAAACGTCGCTCCGAATCTACAGGACGTATATATGGGTCCACGTGAAATACAGGCTCGGGATTCGGCTCTGGGAATGCACTCCGCATAATTGGAACGACCGGATGTGCAAAATCTATAATCGTTCCCGAATCGTACCGACTGAAATGTTCCCACTGCGGGTGACCAGTTTTCTTCGCGGGGAAAAGTTTTGATGGTTTTTGAAGGTGGAGTTGAAACATATGGATAAACGTGATTGATTGATAGATTAATCTCTTGTTCCCATTGTCATTATTAATGTAGCTTATATTAGCTAATGCATGTATCTTAGGTGCTACATCCATGGAAAACTGGAACGTATTTTAAAAATAACATAATTTAAGTGGATTAATAGTGTTGTGTTAACATACATATCAGTAATTGAACACATTTTTAAAAAATTAAAACAATTAAATTAATTCATAATAATAGCGGTTATTCATAAGAACAAGTATGTTTTAACAGAATTAACTAAAAATTATTCTTTTATAAGACAATGAGTCTTGCTGGAGAACCAATATTTCCGTTCAAAAATTTCTCTTATTGTTTTAGTTGGAAAATAGATAATATTTGGTATAAGAAAATACAAAGAACATCTTCCATAAATAAGAATGATTAAAAAGTAGAAAGGTACTCATGGATTGGTATTTAAGACTAATAGGGTTGCAAATCGAAAGAAGAACATGTTGGTTTCATTTGGGGTTATAAAAGAAAATGTCAATGTATACGAAGATATTCAGCCTTTTACTTTAACCAACAGAATATATAAACACGCCCAAGAGTTAACAATGTATCTTTTCAAAAATTAATATTCCGCGAAAATTATTTGAAGTAAGTGAAAAAGTTATATTCCGAAGAAATAAAACTATATCATGTTCAAAATTCGATTCTACATTGATAACGAACATAAAGAAGTAATTTTTATTTTTTTAAATAGTTAATATTCATTTTAATCCTTCGTAATAGGTCTCATTCCATATTAATGTAGATCGATGTAAAGGAAAATCGATAAACAGTCATCTACACACATATCTGTATACATTTGCCTACTAATGAATCCCATATAAGAAAACACTGAGTGGAATTCCTCTCAGACGAATGCGTATCGTGAGAGATAGTTTGCAATTCAACCGCGAAAAAGTATCTCTGTATCGGACGGCGCTGTTCCCTTTCTCCATCAACCAATCAAATCCCTCAGAGCCGCCTCCAATGTCGATTGCTATTCAATAAAGCGTAACTGCCCAAGCGTGCTAATTCCAGTCCGGCTATGGAGTCATAGTCATTCGATCGAAGGAATACTGTCCATTGGAGCACGGGTGTGTATAGAGAGAGATATTTGGCTATCGATTGCGTGTCTATGGTGTCAATGACTTGAATGATGAAAGAAACATATATCCCTATTCAGGAACCATAAAACAACAGGAAGAATAAGGCTAGTGAAAATATAGATTACACTATTCTCTATTGAGGTAAAGTTAATACATTAACGAACAGATAAATAATGGAAATGAATAAAGAATTAATGAAATTCATTAAAGTTCATAAATTTAAAAAAATGCATTTAATTATCGATTATGCATCACGGTTTATATTCAATTTGTTATTGTTTTATCTTCCTTCCTCCCACGGGACCACTGCTGATTATAAAATCATAAAAATATACTTGGGCTAGTTTACCCTATTTAATTTTGTTCACTATTTACTCATTGTTAATGCACCAGAATTTTTATAAATACTAATGCATAATTGACATTGGATTACGTGCGCTTGTAACATTAATTAATTCCGATTCAAGGGAATCCAAAATAGAGAACTTGGATAAAACAAAAATCGCCTTAAAAAATTGAACCGAATCACAAAAATAAAACTAAACTCGTAATTCATAAAATAAACAGCATATTTACAATGCCTATCATCCTGCACATTTAAAATATTTAATCAGAAATATGACAGACGTTAAAAGTAGAAATATATGAATCCCGGAACGTTTCGCATAATTAACTCCGTCATATCCATTGTAATCCCATTTTAATTCCATTAATTGACAGTCTTGCGAGCGTAGAATACGAAAAAAAAAATCTCATGGGAGAAAATATTGAATTCGACCACGGACCGATGCGAAATTCCTGTACTCGAAATAGCTAGAGTGAAATAACTCGGCGTATCGGAATTCCGTAACTACTCAGGGTCCGCACTAATTGGAAATTTCATCGGGTTTCGTTCCTGACCTTTGCCCAACATTGGCATTCACGGAGTTTTCAATTCAGACGCATTCTTAGTTACGTATTTTTTTCAATCTGCCATTGGATGAGTCATTCCGCCTCGTCTCCATGGCAACCGCGCTCCGAAAAAAGTTCGTTTCGGTTGCCGTTGGACGGGGCCGTTGGTTGATCAACCGAGCGTCCGGTCGTGATTACAGATCGTTATTTTTACCACGCTGCGACCGCACGAAAAACCTCGTTAGCGTCCCATCTCATTCTGAATGCGCGTAAGGATTGAATATTTCCCTCGAATTGATTGCATGAATTTTCTGGATGGAGAGACTTAAAAAGCTAGGATAACTGCTGAAAGGTTACTGGATTATCCAGGCGTCTGTGACTGTTTCTAGAATCTGTTTTAAATTCAGTTAAGCAACAGCGTTAAGTTTGAAAATGTTCATATCTCTAAATGGCTGTATCTTGAAAATTAGTGAGCAATTAATTTAATAAATATATGAATTTGAAAGGTATACATTATTCATATACAATTATGTACTCTTCGACAACATATAGGGCGTGATTATGGATTTTCATAGACTTTACTACTTCAATCCATTACTTTTTCCCGTTTAGTAATTACTTTATTTCTCGTTTTACTTTCCTGAAGTCTATGGAATATCTACGTTATAAGAACAGTATGTATGCTAGGAACCTCATATTCCAGTGTTTATGAGACCAATCAAAGTATATTTCACCGCTCTATGATAACTATTCTACAAGCTACAGCTTCTTTACTGAAAAAATTAGCTCTCATATATTTTCGCAGAAATAAGGCAATTTAATAAAATGATTTCAGATTTCCTTGCAATTTCTCTCTTAAATATCGATATAGGTATGAATAAATATCATCTACAGATGTAAAATTGTAAAAAAGCTCAATTTTGTGAGAAAAAAATCACCAAAAAGCTGGCATATATAGGAATATGATTAAATGGGAAGAATTCAGATACTAACATTGAATGGATATTTGGCTTTTTAAAAATGGTTGGCATTAAATTAAAAGATGAACGGATGATACCTGACTAAAAGTTAAATGCTAGGATGAATAGTTACAAAGATGTAATTTCAGTAAAAAATCATAATAGTATCGTGCAAAAAGGTAAAAACGTGATGAGTATGAATTTATGAATATAGTAGAAGCTATGTGATGAGTATGAATCTATGAATGTAATAGACGCACGTGCATAGAACGTTGAAAGCTAATCTGAAAGAGATCGAGTCCCTAATTTGCATTGTGTTTCTCCAATTCAGATCGTGTGCGTTGAAGTTCAACAATCGGATTTCTGGGTTAAGCCATCGTAATGCCGTTGCTTTCGAAGTGGAGGAGTCTTGAGCAAACTTAACGAATCAGAGGAAGTTGGCTTCCTATGTTCCCATAGAGAGCAGTCGTGTCGACTGCATACGCTCGCTCTCATGCAGAATCATTCCGAAATTCAAACTTTCTTTATAAGGCTGTATGCTCTATAGATGCACATTTTTTTCTTGAATACATTTAGGTAAAGTTTTAACTTTGATGAAGGTGATAAAATTAAGTTCAAGATGAATAACGAAAAACACGGTATATATTTCCATGTATGCATTAATTTTTTCTTCTACTAATTTAATTATAATACTCATTACAAATATATACATTAAAAGAGAGAATTTTATGTATTATAGAAATGTTATACATATCAGCCGTAAGTTTCAGATATAACCATTCAAAATATAAATGAACGTTCGTGACCAGTTTTATGAATTTACATTTCAGTTTGTATAGAGATCTACACCAACCCTACAGAAAAAAAATTGCTTGTTATAATTAGTATTGAAGAATAAATAATAAAATTTCGAATAAGTGGAACGTATTTCAAAGCGTGCTATGGACGCAAGCCGTTAGAGATTTTTATTTAAATTACAATATGGAATGCGTTATGAATACAGAAGCGAAATGTTGACAGCAAAAAGTTTTTGATGGAAGCTTCTAAAATGCAGATATGAATGGAAAGATTAGAGTAAAACTGGGGATGGTGAAATTATAGATTCTTATACACACTAAAAATATCTAGAGATTGGTGAAATCAATTGATAAAATAAGAAGGAATTCAGTCAATTTCATAGATTTAAAATCACTTATACTTCGAAGCGAATCCGAAACAAAAATATAAAAATATAACCGACACTATTTCCAAGATGCGCATATTTTAAATCGATTGTAGTTTTTTAAATACCAGGAAATTGTTACATCTGGAAAACAAACGGAGTAACTCCTTGTATAACAAGTTAAGCGTCATATTACTGTAAATTAATTGTATAGCCCTGAAAAGCATTTCTATTGAATTAATACCCAAAAATCCTACTATTATTGATTTTTGTACCGAAAACATTAGAATAAAGTTGGAAAAAATTTTATGAACAAAAGCAAACAAAACTCCCACACATGTGCAACCACGCCTACTAAAAATAGAAACCTAGTCTACCAAATTCAACCTAAACTTCTCCATTTAAGCCTCATATTTCACATTCGCGATGTTTTTTAGTCCGCGCGGTGCAAAAACCGCATTCAGCCGCTTGGAAACAGCATAAATCTGGGGCGCATACGACTACAGCTTGTTTCAAAACGTTTTTTCCAGCCGATCTCTTCGTCCTACGCACGCGGATTCTAGAATCGGATCTGTGCTAATCTAAGCGACTCCGCTACTATCGCATTTCGAAAGGCTTTTATTCTCAGGCGAGTGAGTCAGTCGCGTGATGAATGGAATATCGTCCCCATAATGCCGAATTTCCCGATCAAATACCACTGCGGGGGATTATTGCCTCAAAAGCGACCGATCCGTACACATCCGAGTCTTTTCTATTAGTGGGCGAACACAAACGCACCGATACATTACGTGGGCCGCCAACGATAAATCGGCGAAATAAATCGCAAAAATGCAACTTTTCCGATCCCATATTTTGCCGGTTTTTCGCGGAATTGCGTTCCGAAACGATCACCTTGATTTTGCGAATTGAACAGATAACGAACTAAAAGGGAATAAACTATACCGATCCATTATCCTCAAATCGTTTAGCAGTATTTTTGCACGCGTTTCGGCAAAAGATCGTTTTAAACAAATGATAAATTGCATCCAGAAACAAAAACACTCCAATGATTCGTTCACATAAAATTTTTGCGATAAAAAGATAATTGGATAAATATAATTGGTAATGCAGGAGGGTCGTTAACAAGTAACTACGGAGTTTTTGAGCGTAACTAGGGTAACTGTCAATGAATACTTTATGGTACTTATGGTGTGATTAGGCTACCATTTTCGTGCGCTGTTTTTCTGCGAAGGTACATTTCAAATGTGGATTCATATACGTCAATGTAAATCTCATTTGAGGATGTTAATTGTTCGGTTATCTAATTATCGAATGAATGAAATTACGTAGAAGTGACGAAGCCATGAATACCCAATCCAAAGTGGAAGCAATTTAACGTTTTTTTAGTTTATACAGTGCTATTACTATCAGAAATATGTGAAGCAAATTTAATATATCGTTCATTTGATAGATTCTTCTAGTATTCACCCGTTATCTAAAGCAGGAAATTACTATGCCAAACGTATCAGAATGCCAACAGAAATACGCGAGTATACTTATATTAACAAATGCAATATTACTATAAGCTTAAAGAAAGAAAATATCACATTTACTTTCTTTTCTAAATTAAACATCGCACACTGAATTATTATTGATATGTTTGATAATTTTTTATGGGGAATGAAAACTTTATAGCAGAAAAGTGCTACATTGATATCTTGTATACATAAAGGTAAGGGAAGTATTCATTTAAAACTTCAAGTCAAACCCATTCAATTTATACTTAATTAAATACATAATACTCAATTAAAATTGCGACACTTACGAATACTTGGACTTCAATTATATATATATTCTAAGAGTGTTTATTTCTTAGACAGTTCATCATCTTCAATAATAATGGCCACAAATTTAATACAGATTCAAAAATAACTTACACAACACGTAAAAAACAAATAAAGTTACTCTTAAAATAGCCAAGTAATGTTAAAATAAACAAATGGAAGGATATTCCCAAACACGCATCAATCACCCCCTTTGGGTAGGAAAAGAATAAAAAAAGGAACAGTCGCAGTAGCAGAACTCCTTCTGCACACACGTGACCATCTGAGGGAAGAACCCTTTTGCAGTACGTGCGCGACTCGGATTGAGATTGGCGCATTGCAAAGCGAACTTTTTGAGTTGGCAAGCGGTTCGTATCCAGTTGGCTCTTTGCCTAATGTGAAGGGTCTGGAGCACACGGCGAGGAAATGACATAGAGGCCGCTCATAACGACATCCAATAATACGACACCTTCTACGTCACGAAGGGCTCTTCGGAAACGCTCCGTCGCCATAGGAACCATTTAGAAGCCGATTTCCCATCTCCGAATGCGCTAATTAACGCTGATATCACGAGGGAGACCGGGGTTAGAGAGATTCGGGGCTTAAAGTTCCGAGGATGCATTAAAACCGCATCGAAGAGGGAACTATGCGTTTTGATTCTACTCGAGACCAACTTTAGATAAGTTAGTGATATTTCATATAAGAATATAGTATGTTTAATAAGATATTTTGCTTTAATAGTTAGATTATAATCTATAGTTAACATAGAATTACAAGGATAATTTTATATTTCGATTAAAATTAAAGTAAGTGTCGGAATTTAATGATGTTTTAAACATAATTTTGTAAATAAAATTTTTGTATTGAAGAAGTTAAGAATTTCAAACTATAAACTTTAAATAAAAAATTAAAAATTCATTATATTTTTATTAATTATCATACATATTATTTGACATCTAAATATCAGATAATCAGAATAAATTTAAGAGAACTCAATCGGCGAATGAAAAATAATTACACGAAAAAAGTCTTAAAAACTATCTGCTTGAATTTTATTATCATTATTTTAGTTCATAATTTTATAAAAATAAAATTTCACTAATATTTTTGTTCGGTAAGTTTATGGTGAATATTGTTTTCAGATTTATTCGATGAACTAAACAAAATCATCTACACAAAAACAACTAAATCAGAAAAATAAACGGTAACTTATAACAGAAACTAAAAAACAAATACAAAGAAATAAATATACGTCCACTTTCTATATCATTATGATCCACAAACCTCAATAAACGGCCGCAAAGAATACAACCAAAAATCGTGCTTTTGTAACCCATTTTGTAATGTTTAGATAGCTAATAATGAAAATTCCGAGGCAAGACCCGCAGTTTTATGTATTTGCAAATAGAAGTATCTCGCGAGTGCATTCCTAAACTCGCCCGTTTCATTTCAAGACATATCGTTCGGATAATTTTTTTTCGGGTCAAGGGAGTTATTCTTGTACGACTGAATATCTTTCCGAAGAAGAAGATAGCGTTCCATCAATTTCTTTCTCTCGATGATTTACATTTTTATCTCATGCTTCAACTGCCGCTCTGTGTACCCCTTACGTCCTCATCGAATGATAGCCCGTTTCCAAGAGATACGAGCTATAAATGCGCTGCGTTTTTGTTTTCGTATTTCCCTCCGCAGATCCCATTGACCGGTAAAACTTAAAACTGCATTTTCAATTCACAAACGGAACACGGACGGTATGCGATATTTTCAATTATGCACACGGACTGAATTTGGCTTGCAAAATCATTTTATGCGGTATGCGAAAGAGGCTGGGGATAATAACGACCATCTAAACGGCGAAATTTCATATCGTATTCAAAAGCTATTTCGAAACTATGGGACCATTGGCTGGGAAATGCGGAATATGTAACATGTGCATGACTTATTTGCTACTCATATTCAAATATCCGTACTTTACTTCGTCTATGTTTTGTCTAGGAATTCTATTTCGGAACTCATTCGACGAACCTGCTTACATCCGTGTTTTTGCTATCCGCATTGGTATTAAAATAGACACAAATGAATTCCTTCCTGACTTTTATTATAGGCTTATATGGTGCCAATAATTTAGTTCTTCTCTCTTTTCTTGGTTTCCATTATTGTTTCTTCTAGTACGAAAAGGTGGATGCAAAACTGCAGATCACTGAGTTTTTTCATTCAAAGACTGTGAAACATACCGCTTTTCTTACGTATATTAAGAGATCCTTTCCTCCTTTGTTACTTATTTAGGTAATACTGTTTTATTCTGCAAGTAAACATTGCTGTAATACTATATTATAAAAAGGTTGCCAACAACTTTTTATGATATAATGCTCTATCATTCTTTTCGATACATATCAAAAATAGCGAACTTTATTCACCTCGATTTCTAAGGTGATAAATTAAAAATAAATTTCTGTTATATAGGGATATAATAATTTATGGCGATAACTGCTTTATTTAGATATACTGCTTGAATCTATAAACGTACGGAATTACGTTCCGGAGTTAAATTTCCTCACGATTCGGCCAAATTTTATTCAAAATTCAATTCTAACTACTGAGCTATGACTATTTTGTATTCCACGGAATTCTATTTTTAATTATCGTAAAATTTACAGATCACGCAGCACCGATGAGAATTTTAATCTAATCATGCATATTGTTTAGAATCGATGGCAAATATCCCATGCATAATTAAGGAAATACACAACTACGTATATCATATCATGAATAACAATTGCTATTAGTCCCATATTTCGCGGAATCAGTAACAAGCGGATAAATTTATAAATAGTACCGCATCGAGAAAACAAAATATCAGCTTCTGCTTCAATATTATTTAAATTTCAACGTATTCGAATCAAATATTCCAATTATTCAAATTAGTTTCTGAGTAAGTGATACTACGAGCCCAGAGATTTCGAGAGATATTTACACTAATGCATAGCTCTTTTAAATGTACAGCGAGTTAAGTATTGTATGGCATCATTTTCACTGTAACGGCCTTTAAATATATTAAGTTCATTTTAATGTTTATCAAAACAAAAAGGTTTTCCTAAGTTGGTATTATTTGAATAAAAGAAGAGGTTTTTTGAAATAGTATAAGGGATATGGTGCATTAAGTTATTTCTTAAAGGAAACAAGGTAATTTGAATAAATTTGAAATAAATTGATAAACACGTATCATTACAACTATGATAAATAATAGTTTTATGGTTATTCATAATAAATTTTGAAATGGAAAACATAAAAATTTACTTTCCTTTTAAGACAGAAGAGGTATGCGATAGTTCTAAAATATTACAAATAATTACTTGAAGCTGAGAACGATTTATTCCACAATGAATTTTAAAACCGATTGCTAAAAAATATTTCCGCAGAAAAAGCTCCGTATTTACATTTTTACATAAAAAACTTCCTCCCTATAGTAAACGTTCTTTTTAATTTATTAATTCAAATATATTCCTCACCTTAATTCTAGACGCACCATAAATTAGCCTTAATTATCATACGAGCGAGAATATTCCCTTGGGACACAAACATAAGCTCACAATCTATAACAATCTTCAATATAATAGAAGAAGATATAACCCTTAAGTTTTGCGAGGCTTAAAAACCGAAGCTGTACGCACTCGAGCGCCTCGATGTTCAAGCACGAAGCGAAAGAAAAATGAACCGCTCAAAAAAATTCTCCACGAGTGCCCATCTATGCAAAACGCGTTCGCAAATTCGCATGCAATTTGGGGATATGGCGGAATTCCATCTGCAAGAGTCCTCCTGCTACCGGTGGGTGAATAGGGGCCCTTTCGAATCGCACAGGAATTCCTAGAAGAAGGGTTCGCATGGGAGCGAAATAATCGCGCGGATATATTCGCGTTTTTATTTCCGAGTTCATTTTTTCCTCCCGAACCCTTTCTTGGAGATGAGTGCATCCTACTCTTCAGACCCATTTCGCATATTCATGCGGTCGTATATTTGCCCTCCTCCGCTGCATCGAACAAAACATTCGGAAAGAATCGGAAGAGGGTATCGTTTATTCATGAATACGACGGGAGAATTAAACGTTTGCCTTCGTGAAGCAGGCGAACCAATTATTGGTGCATTTCTATGGCTTCCTTTTTTGACTTTGGAGGGGGAAACATATTCGAATCTTTTTTTACTATCATATTTTATGCAAAAACATATTGATTGCGAATCTATTATCATCTCGGTAGAGATAGCTTTAATATGTATGTGAGTGAACATATAATTTTATTCGTATATCATAAATATATTCATAAAATTAATAAAGATATTTATATATTTTAAAAGAACTCGATTTGGAGTTTACTTCATAATAAATATTAAATCAAACTTTAAATTGTTGTTTGCTAATATATAAATTCAAGGAAGATTCATCAATTTTTCTGCATATGTCAAATTAAAATTAAAGAATCGGTGTAATATGATAAAAATTTGCATAATAATGCCTTCTTTGAAAATTTAACATGAATGAAATAATTCAATTATTAAATAAACTTAAGATTTCTTGTTTGATATATTTTCATATTCGATATCATATAGTTTGTAAGATTTCTCAAATTGTTTCTCATAAAAATTCGTACAATTCTTAAAATTATTTTTCTGCAACGATGATTCTGAAAAGGAAGTAGTCTTTAAAACTGAATTTTTTCAAATGTTTTAAGGGTGGAATTTTATCTGCTCCTCATAACTGCGTTGGTTCGTCTACTCAAGGTACACAGTAGTTAGAACGTATTCAAGAATTTCATTAATGCTCTAATATGCATTCCTTCAACGCGCATTCCACGTTATTATTAGGGATTTCTCAACAAGAAGTTTGTTAATTTTAGAGGAAGTCAGTGAAAATGTATATTCGAACACAATAATTATTTGCTCACCGTTGTACTTGTTTTAGAAAACTACACAGTTATTTATAAATATTATGAAATTAATATCAGAATACATTAATATATTCCTCAGATTTAGGCGAAACGTATGTACACATGATTAATTTGATTTACTTCTTATTTGAATTTTCTTATAATTAAATGTCAATAAAAATATTAAACGAAGTAAAAAAAGTGAAAAATAGCCGTGAATGAAATAAGACTACAATCAGGAAATGTACACAAATAAGTTATTATTATCATCAATTTATCAACTTTTATATTAGTTTAAATTCAAACACAACCTAGCGTAACAATATAAGTAGACTCACAGGCTTAAAGTTTCAAAGTTTGATTACCATTAAAACAAACTGAAATTCCGTATTTTATCTTGAGGCAATCGATAAATCGATATTCAATATCTTTACAGCATCATTAAAAGAAAAAATGTCTGAAAAAATCGACAACATGCATACTAAGATCACTATCTCACTTAAAAATATTCATAGAAGCATCACAAAGTAACGTTTACGTACATCACAAAACGGAAACCTTTTCTCCTGTATACACGTAAAAAAATACTAGAGAAAGAGAGCACGCTATTAAAACAGCGACGTACCTGGAGGGCGTCCACTTTTTCCAGAAACGAATGCATTTTTTCACTTATGTATCGTAGTTAACATGGGAAAATCTCCATGGAGATAGAGTCAACAAAAAAGGGTGCATCGTGTAAGGCAGCAATGCAGCTAACGTAACAGAATCGTGAGCGCATATAACAGCAAAACGTGAATATGATACGAGACTTCTTGCTTCACCAGCCCTAGGGCTACACTTATCTAACTCTGCATGTTCTGATTTCTCGTGTTGGATAATGTGAGCAGAAGAAGAAGAAGTGGATTATCCCTTGTGTTCGCAGCGTTTAATCTCTTCTGCATAAGCAGAGCGATGTTAAGATACATTTATGGTCAAATGAGCGGTATGAGGTCCATTCGTCTGCAGTGGCTTTATCCGCACGTTGGTCGCGCATGTGATAAGCTACTGAATGCTGACAGTCGATTACGGAATCTGATGTACGCACAAAGTTATCTGAATGCCTGATGATTGGAGATAAACCATCAAAAAGCACTCAAAAGATGGATACACTTTGAGATTCCATCAACAAACGATGCTGGTATCGATGAAGTGAAATAATTCCTTGTTTTATCAAAAAATTTCTTATATTATCCTAAAATATTATAAATGACCCATTCAATTAATGAGGACGAAAACAGTGAGTTCGTTTATAATTTAAAGGTGATATTATTTGGTCGTTCATCATTTATCTTTAATTCATCTTTTAAAAATATAAATGAAAGTATTGCTAGAACACCTTTTAAATTCTATCATTGAATAATTTGATTATTAATATGGAATTTTAGTACAGAAATATTATACGTAAAAGCTGAAAACTTTACCAAAATTTTTAAGAAGAAATAACATATGAAAGATTAGAACTAAAGAGCAAAAAATGAAGATATAGAAAAACTTACGCTAATATATGTTAAAAGTCCAAGGTGTGTTAAACTATGGTTTAAAGATGGCAGTTAAATGAGTGGTACATACCTAAAAAGAGAAAAAAATCACAAAATTAATATTATTTGAAGAATGTTAAAATAAATTTAATATATATACACATTCTGCATGATTTGAGACAATTATATAAAAGACAATCTTAAATTCTCAAAGAAAAAAAATATAAAGTATGTTTACTATAGGGCTACACAATTGGATTAAGACACAATTTCAACCGAAGATACAGAAACATTTTTTCATATGAACATTAATAATAATTATTAATGTTATAAACTAAAGACATACCTTATCACTTGACTCGATCTCTTTAAATTTCAGTGAGCTTACTGAAATATTCTAATATCACAAACGAAAACCATGGAATCATCTTCTTTCATTATTTTATTCAAACGTTTGAGAGTTTAAACTTTAAAACTAAAGGCGATTCTGTATTTATTACAACCAATACACTTTCATAGTAACAAACATAAACGTATCCTTCAAGCATTTTCCTTCGATGGTCAATACATGAAGAGCCGTGTCTGTGGGCGTGCGAACAATCCATCGAATCTATCCAACTTATCCATTAGCGTGCGTTGGCGAGAGAGCCGTGACGGAGGCATATCAGTCGTGACAACGGCGTGCCCTCAATCACGTCAGATGACCAGATAGCATCCATTCACTGTCGCACTCAACCCTTATTTGACCTCTTGTAATTCAAACATTTTGGCCAAGTGATTCGATTTGCGGCGGTGAGAGCAAACCCCTCTACGAGAAGGAGACGTTGTAATGGGAAAGATTGGACGAAAGAAGGTTTTAAAATATGTTATACTATGTGAAACATGTCTTCAAATGTTATTCATATGCTATTTTTTACGTATAATATCTATTTTCTATCAGTTTTTCGCCGAATGTAAGTGGCATTATAAGTTACCTTCGAATATAGGCGAATGAAAAAAAAATGAATGAATTCCATAGACAATTTCAGATGTAACAATTAATACTTTAAAAGCCTCTGTTCAACCAAACAAGTAATTCATCCTATATAACACAAAATGGGTGCAAAAATAGTGAAGAAATCAAATTCAATATACGATTTATCGTCCTAAAATGCAATGTATAGTTGGACTGAATAATTACTAAAATTTTTTTTCAGTTTTGAATAGGATGATTATCTGAAATTTATCAAAAGAGTAAAACTAATCAACAAATCTCATTTTACTAATTTTATAAGAATATTTACCACCGGAATTATTTTGAACAGTACTTTATTACATTATCGTAGTTAATTCAAAAGGTTTAGCTAATTCTATAAAATATTCTCTTAAAAATAAACGTATTTACTTTGTAGTCATTCGAATTATAAAAACATGAAGGTGTTATTATATTTAGCATTTCATTACTCTAAAATTAGACCCATTTTAGAATAAATTTTAATTTAACGAGACATTTATTCACGACATCTCCTCAGGCTTCATATCGCAGGGGTATGATATATGAATGCACAAAGTCCTGAACAGCAAAGGAACATTAGTGCATTTTACATCGTTACGTTCACGAGATTAAATGCAGGCAAATAATGGTCTAGGAGCGTTCCTAATTAAAGCCTTGAGCGGTTTAAAGGTTCAACTGGCCGGAACTGTATTTAATTAAATGTATGAATATTTAGATAAGGCTAAAGAGACATAAGCCTTGGTGTAGGTGAAGTAGTAATATATAGTAGTGGATGAAGCCAAAACAATTGTCACATTTACTGCCTTGAGATACCATCGTTTGTTTTGAGACCACCCGACCGACATTTTATCCGTTGGTATGAAGACAAGTAAAGATCTCTTTGAAAATTTTACTGTTGTTTAATATACATTTTCAAAATTTTACGGGCTTCTTGTGGTACATTTTTGTGCCAAATTATGCTATCATAAATTATGTAATATCATCGTGAAATTTCATAATTATTAAAAAAATTAAAAGCTAGAATATTGTTATACATTCTTCGATATTAATATTAATACCACTGAATTACATTTGTTTTAAGCCAGAATGAGAGATCAAGTTTTAATTAATTTAAATTTAATCAAAGATATATTTAATCATTAACGTTTTAGGAATGAATGTGAAGGTCTTACGGGCCTGTGGTTACGGAATATACCGATACAATACAGTCTTTTTAATAATCTAATTGAATAATATTCAGTATATAAATTAATAAAAATGATCTTAAGGAATGTGCAATTTAAAGCCGATGGTATACAGTAGATAACAGTAGATAATGATCCCTTTTGATGGAAATAGGTCGATTCCTTAAGCACCTAATATTTCCTTTCTGTGACTCATTATCAGATAGAAATAACTATTAGCGTATTTAATCCTATAAAAGATTTAACCAAAGACTATACATTTATGGCCAATGTAGATGGAATCAATTACAATCACCGGCGAATTAATGGAGTAGCTTTTCCTTTGAGAGTCCATCAAGATGGATAACTTTTTTACGCGATGGTGAAACCCTTTGTGATTGATGTCGAAACAGAAGAAAACTACGGTTCGTGGAGTGGTTTCCGATGGAGAGTTGAAGGGGGGATGGTTGTGGGGAAGAAGCATGGTCAGGGGAGGGAACACGATTAAGGGAAAGGAGAAGAAAAATTAGACCAAAAGAGGGCGTTAATGAGGTAGAGATTGATGTGATAAATTAGAGGGAGAAAGGTGGTAGGGTGATGGAGTAGGAACGCTGAGGGTGCGATATTTTGTGGAAGAAGGTCAAAGACTAGTAAATAAAGCACTAAATGAAAGGAGAGAGAAAAGGGTGTTAAGAAGGGAAAATATATAGAAAACGATCAGCTTTTCTGATGATATAAACGTTACTGATCAAGGATTTATAATATATTTGTTTATAGATCGTTTATAGATCAAATCGATTCGTATCAATAAACAGATAAATCTAGCGGTAACACAACGCTGAATTCAATCACCTTTTTCCAAGGAAAATTGTTTGACTTTACTTTATTTGAAATATAATGTTACTTGGAATGTTTTGCCGATTTAAAAATTGTTTTGTTTTGCAAATTTCATAAAAAATTCTCGTTGCAGTATTTGCAGTTGTTTATTAGTGCACACGAAACATTTTTATTTACTTCTACCGACTTTTATTTGGAATTCATAAAAAATCATTTACAAAATATTGTTTAGGAAAGATCGTAGATAAATGGGGGTTAGCTGATGACAGTAAAAGGAAAGATATTTAGAAATTTATACGTTGAGAAATATACGCGTAAATTTCAAAAGTATTTAGAGGATAAGTTTTGAAAATTACAAGAATGACTACATGCTTATAATGATAATTACCTTTAAATGTAGAAATAAATAGCTAAAACGTAAATCAAAACACCTTAATATACTGAGCATAAGCACTCGAACAATCCTATCACATCCCAGAGAGCTCTCTTAAGATGCTCCTCGTATCAAAAGAGAAACCATGGCAACCAGGAAGTAAATAAATTACCGCAAGAAGCTTAAGTAGAGGCCAAAGTGAGAGAGATAAGAAGTTAAAGAGGAAATAGAAACGAGATTAAGTGAAGAATCACCTTTCGGATGAATAAAACAAAAGACGACAGGAGAGCCGCTCTGGTGGCGAAGTCGGGTAATAAATAGGACGTGGATAAGTGTTCTTTATGGCTTGGATAGAGATAGGTTTCGGCAGATAAAGAGATACGGTAGATCGGGCAGAAGGATAGCTGAAGGTGAATAGACAGATAGGGGGAGGGGAGGGAGATTTAGGGAGTCGGAGTAGGTGGAGCAAATCCATTGTAGATGGATGTTTAGGACGTGAGATGTGTCCTCCGACTGGATTTGTGTGAAAATGGGGGAAAAGGGAGCTTTGGGTCGCTTTTGTGTACGTGTGGGTGATGGAGTTGATATCCGTTCGGTTGTCGCGGGGAAAGATGAGAGATAAAGGATGGGTTGCTATGGAGATGGGGGAAAGTTAAGGGGAGGTAATGGGGGAGAGAAAAGACAGGGGTCTTAAGAAGGGAACTATACAAGAAGAAAGCATGGATTCGGGGGGGGGGTTTGATGGTATACAAACTGCCCCATCCATGGCCACTTATCGCTCAATGGCTCGTTACTGATGATGTTCCGATTACACAAGGAGTCTTAATGAGTAAGTAAGAGGGGAATCTTGAAAATTTATGTCAGGGTTGATTTACTGACCATGGTTGTGAGTTGGTAAGAATGCTAGTCTCTCGGAAGGGACTTGCGAATTAAGTCCCAATATACTATTTTACTATACGTATAATTCATTTTTTTTCATTTTCATTCATTATCAGGTTACTTTCTATTACTCTTTATGGAAGAAAATTGTTATTCATTCATACGTTGAGATGTTATTTATTTTCCACGAAAAATAACATCAAATAATATAGAAATAAACTTTAAATGGTCAGATCTATGGTTGTAGAATAAATATGGCATAAAATATTATTAAGAAATATAACGAAATTTTAGAGTAATCATGGCTAGAAACAAACATAGCACTTCATATTTCCTAAATATTATGGTTTCAATACTACACACAAATAAAAAATTGACTTATGTTTGGTTATATATTTAAATATGCAAAATATTTATAATTATTCATATAAATAACTTTTTTTAAATACTTCTTTCGTCTTCGTTTTTTCGTTCCTTAATTTTATTCCGATATGAATGAAATATTATTCAGTTACTGTTTGGTTCAAATGTAGGGAAACATTAAATCTTAGTTATTACGATATTAGTTAAGGAAATAAATTCGACAAAATCTCCTCTTCTAATTAAAAAATTTACATTAGATTGATTTCTCAGTAAGAATACAAGCTATTTTTGGCATAAATTCATCGTAAGATTTTTTTATATAAAATCTGGTCCATCTTTTTATCCTTTTGACAGATGTGTGGGATGCATATATAAGGTCGTACGAAGTAAATGAAAACGATCCAGTCAAGTTGTACAAAGGAGCTAAGAAAAAGAGTGATAAGGTTCTTTTATAAAGAAATTAATTGAAATTCTAAGCATGTTCAAAATAATACCCTAAGTATGTGAATGGAACACGATATAAACAACTTAGTAGTCTTTAAATTAATAAAAGACATCTCTCCTTATTATATTACAGTGTAGGTAGCAAATTAAATAACGGTATCCATCGAGAAAAATTCAAACCATGCATCCAACTCATGCGATATCAGATGAGCTGTAATTTCCGGGCTCAGCCAAAGAGATTCTTATGGATAAGCTATTAATACATGAATCCATACTTCCTTTGAAGTGAATTTTATGGTGGGAGGAGAGATAAGCTAAGGTACGATGAAAGCCTAAATGGAGAGCTGTCGTTCGCATTATATACGTCTTGAAAACTTAAAATATCAGTCTTTCAATAGAAGGTGGGGGTTAAAGATGATATTACCTAATATAAGTTAGCTTTACTGAATGAAATTTTCAGAAAGTATAAAGTGCGATTAAATTTCAGAGCATACTTTTCGTAATTAATAATACAGCGCATAGTTTATGAAATCCCATTCTTCATGGATCACCTTCAAAAGTTCTACGGTATTCAGGTAACAGAATAGAAAAATGGATAAACCTTGAAGTTTCGTGATTGAAATAGTTTCAAAAGTTGTTAGACTTGCTCAAGCAGAGTATAGGAATATGTATAAAATACTTTCAAAGAATGAAAAGATCAAATTGATGATATCCATGGCGTTGAGCGAAAATCATCTTGATGAAATTTAAAGCCTGACATATTTCACGACTTTAAAACTTTATATCATATTTCGTTTCCTTATGGATAGGATTAATAAATCTAAAAATCTATTTAATAAATATGAACTCATGAAAGAAAACCGGAAAGAAATTTATTGTCGTTTCTATGTTTTATGCCGACGATTTTAGAATACTATAAATGATATTTGATAATTGTTTTTTTCCACTTTATGTAAGAAAATAGCATGAAGAAATTTTATTAATTAGTACTGGTATGTGAACTGATATTTAGCGATATGTTATAAATATATATAGTTCCATCAAATCAGTTACTTGAAAAAAATAAACCATTTTAGATTTTAAACTGGAAAAGTTTTAAGTCGCTATACGGTCATAATACGTATATACTTTTTTATACACAGAAGGCTTACGATAGGTGGATAAAACCATGCCAGCCTAGAAAGTGGAATTACTCATCCCTGATTTAGACACAAAAGTTTCCTATTTATTCTTGTGAGCAAAGCAAACTTAGTAATGCTAAAAAAAGTAGACGTAATTACTCAAAAAAGTTTTTTCTCCCTTTAAAGAGCAAGAAAGCTAGTGGCTATTTAATCCCAAATAATATGCACGTTGGAAACTCTAGTCCTTTCTTTGCAGATTCTCTTCGCCTTTCCCTACTGGTCGCCAGGCTCTTGACAGATATATTTTTTTCCTTCCATCTTGTCCTTTCCACTAAAAAAAAATCCCTCCGCAGTCTGCAAGAAGCTTTCTCCAACTTCTTTTTTTTCTCTCTCCTCTGGTATTATTCCGCGGCCTTTTAGCACCAAGACATTCCACCCTGAACCGTGATTCTTTACGCAAAGCACTGCCTTGACATGTCCAACCCTTCTCTTTTTTTATAAATAAGAAAAAAGGGCCCTTTTCCAGCAGCCAGAAAGACTTGGCGATTGTTGTTTTTCTTTTCCACTCGAACTATTTTCATCCGCGGATTAAAATCCTTCCTCTCGTAATTCACTCATTTTATTCCTTTTCAAGTTTGAAAAGCACCTTCAGCCATTGTGCGCGGTCATTTTATAAAAAATTTTTACTAAATTACTTTACCCGCAACAATTATTTCCCTCAGCGATTACCTTTCTTTGATTCTTTCACCGTTTTTTCCATCAAGCGGGCGTTTTGAGTGAGCACAATTATCCTCAAAAACTCCTTTCTTTCTCGAGACGAAAATTTTTCCTGGTTAAAGGAAACTTTCTCGCGCCCCCACGTGTCGGAAAAAGGAATTACACCTCCCCCAAAAACACGCTCTACCCACTCCCGAAATAGTTCACACCTCCGAAAGATATAACGCGTAATTAAACTTCGGGATAGTTATTTTTCGCGCGGACTAACTTATCGCCACCGCGGAGGGAAAACAAATGCGAGCCGCCCACCGCAACGGCTAGGCGGGCGGTAATGGATAGCCCAACGCGAATGCCCTGCATTATATACGTCAGCGTGTTTAATATCCCTTCAGACCGCTCCCGGATGCCCTTCTCTAAGTCTCACAATTGCCTCGCCTTCCGCTCAAGACGTTAACGATTTTTACGCCACCTTTCGCGCGAAGGGAAACCCAACGGAATATAAAGGTCTTAGCGCCATGATTTTTCCCCCGGGAGACGTTATTTTCCTTCGCGGAGGAGGAGGCGGAGGCAACCCCCGCCTTAACCGTAAAAAAATATAGGTTGACTTTTGTCGGATCCTGTCTTGGTATTGACGTTATATTCCGTCAAACTCAGGAATCGCCTTGGGCGCTGTGAGTGGATGTATTGGAATGGGGCTTGAGGCTAGTGTTAGGTGACATGCGGAGGAGGATTCTGGGAAGAAATTGGGATGATGTGGGGGGAAGGATTGGTTAGGAGGGGGATGTAGATGAAAGGGGATGGAATATTTGAGGAACACAGACGAAAAGAATGAGTTTGAGAAACTGTATCCTCAGAGTCCACATTAGAATTTGGTAACATGAGTTACGGAAAAGAAGATCACAAATCTTTGATGCATTATGTGAATACCCTCTGTAACATTTCTAAGAATTTTCCTTATCATACGATGGGCCTCGTGTAAGAGACACATAAAACACACACGTACATATACGTACATATACATGGTGATTGGTACAAGTGGGTTCGAGTCCCGATAATGTCAGATTTTTTAACATCTGTTAATTTGAGGGAATATTGCAAGATAATACGTTATTTTATACAATTGCTCAGTTTTCAACTTTCATGAGGTCAATTTGTTAGTAAAATATCATAGAATTGGGAAGCTTTAATCGAACTTTGGGTGACGAAATTTTATTAGCTGATGATAACTATTTCGATGTTGAATGATCGCCACAACATTTACAAAAAATGTCAAAAGCATCAACAGTTACCAAAGAAATGGGTTAGAAGTAAATCTTGCGAGGAAATACAGAAGTTTGAAATTTTTCATTGTAAATGTATTCAATTTCGCTGTTGATTTAATTGATTGACTGAAAAATGAAAACGCGTCTCAGAAAAAGAAATTTTATTAAAGACGATCATATGTATTTCATCGAGTTATATCACAATATAAATAAATCTATAAAGAATGTTTTTTTCCATATTCGAATATTTCATAGGATTATATTTTACGCGTGCATTTTAAATTTACGACATAAATTTTTGTGTTGGATAAAGTAATACGTTCATCCTCGGATAGATAAACTTTAAAAATATAAATACAAACACTGTAAGTATTCTTAATTCCATGTACTTTAATCTTACAAAGGAAAGAATATAAAACAAGTAGACTTTCATTTCCTCCTTAAAATGAGTGTTTATACGAAAAATGTAATTGCTGTAATCTCATTGTAACGCAATTTACGATGAAAATACTTTCTGCAAATTCTAGTTACCCAAGAGATTCTTCATTAAGGTCATTTAAAAACTTTAATGTAATCTTTTCTTAGGCCACATCGTACTTCATACCGTTGGACTTAATTTCCGTTTAAAATTCAAGAAGATTTTGAGCTTTTAAAATTGAGGTTACTTGGACATTAAAGGAACTTAGCAATCAGTCTTAGTATTAGTAGTCTTAAGTAATCAGAGTAAATTTGCATTGAAGGAACTGTTTGAAAAAATTAATATTGAAATTATTAATATGTGCATTAGGAATTGGCAGAAATCGTTAACGGTTATGTTGATACTTTAAATTATGAATAATAGCGTAGGAAAATTTAAACATGGCTCTATTTCATTCTACTATTCGGATCGCGTAAATTAAACATACAATGTAAGTTAAAAAGGGTTCTTACTCTCCAAATACGATTATTATTTGGAGAAACGCAGTTACTTTTCTCGCGAGTTATCAAACTTTTCCCAGACGCAACCCAATTCATAATTAGGCCACTTGGATCCCGAGAGAGTTTTGAATTCCAGCCGTTAATTCGTACGCAAAAGAACCTCCACATAACCATTCCTCGTAATTAGATTTTCATCCGTTGGGGAGCATACATACTGAGAGAGGAAACTTCTTATTGTCTTTGGAGGAAAGGGAAGCCGATTTCGCTGCATTCAGCCTCCAAGTTCAATTGTGAAATCATACGATGCGCAAACACGGCAGAGGAATTAATCACTTATAACTTCGATACGTTTAGAACTTACATGGCAACCTCTGCTCTGCGAAAGGATTTACTCTTCCCCCAGTTTAGTGTGAAGTTAGGGTTTACGTTCTGAACTCCCTCATAGCAAAAGGACCACAGCTTTTGTGCTTTGAGAATTATTAGAAACACGTAATATTTGCTCGCTAAGTAGAAGGTTGCTAATATGAGCATATTCATCATTATTATAATATCAGCTTCAGAGTAGCTTATAGACTGATAAATAGTATGCACAAGGACTGCTTCTTTTGATCTTCAAGTAATGTATAATAAAACCTAATATTTTTCTTTAAAAAATAAAAAAAACGGTAACGTTATTTTATTACCATTTCATTATACAACTACTAGGGTGAATAATTAATAAATTATATAATTTAAAACATTATTTATCGTGTGCTATAAATTAACAATTCAATAATTAATATACTACTTCAAAAGCATTTTAAATTATCGCTACGTGAAAATGCAGTTATTCTAGCTAATAAATTTAATATTGCAAGAATAGCGTTTCGGTTGAATTGAACTATTCATCATTTCTTATTCCTTATTATTATGAAACTCATGCACTGTATATGTAAAAATATAAATGTCTCGTAATATATAACAATAGGTGCTATTTAAAAGATCCGCATCTCTAATTCATCAGAATTGTCTCGAACGAAAACGGAACGTGGGCATTTGATTGCTTCATTGAATTTAATTCTCACCGTTGTGGGTTTATTTCGAATTCGTAGCCTAAATTTAATCCTATAGAAGACAAAAATAGCCTTGGACCATTCGCTTCCAAAACGAAATCCTTTTCATAAAAGGGTTTCATTGAATGGAAAAGAACGCCAACCTATTCCGGGTATTTTTGGGAATGGATTGATGTTCTAAAATTGGAACAATGAATTCCTGTTCCCTGGAAAATAAGAATGGGTGCACTTGAGGGAATAATTCCAGGAATAGATGGAGCCCGATGTCATGAAGCTACAGCGGCCTGACTTCAAGTATTGCAGTGCAGATATTGGAAGAACATCCCTTTGTGGACTACACATAGGATGAGAAAATAGTCCTTTGGAAAAACTTCCCCGTATCGTATTTATGGAATCATTTCGTAGAAATACAGACGGATAAGAATGCATGCTGATTCAAGAATTAGGTGATACGTTACGTATCGATATATAAATAATTTTTCATTAGTAAGTCATATATTTAGTTTATTAAATTAAATTTTTTAGGTCATGAATTCACAAAGAATAAACTTATTGATAAAAGGGAATTTTTTAATATTAATTTGAATTAAAGTCTATTCATACAAATATAAATAACGCTATAATTATTTTCCAATAAAAGGGTATCATAAAACATATTTGGATTGCTCTTGAGGTGAATATTTCTTATTCTACTTAATTACTTAGCTTTTTATACTTCCTTAGAGTAAAAATGTACATAAGGAACACTACTCCGCCAAGATTAATACTCATGACAATCTCCAATTACAAAAAACAATAAATAATAGATAATATATTATTATTTTGATTCTGAAAGTTATATTCAGATATACATTCAGCTTCTATAGTTTAGATAAGGGTTTTCAAGTATCAAATGGTTGTAATAGATAAAGCCTAACAATAGAAGATACTTAAAAAATAGAAATGTTAAATTTAAAGTATCAATTTAGCTTATTCTTGAATGTTAAAGTTTCTTTTTACATTGATAAAAGAATAAATATAAAAGTGTAGAAAAATACAAAAGATAAGTGAATTTCAACGTATTACAGGGACACGAACCCAGATCCATCACTTATCGAACCAGTACTCCACAATCATTCTAACTTTCGTGTACTACCTCAACTACTTTACTCTTTGTTTTAATTATTAATCTAATTGTAGCGTTGCTGTCCATTTACAACTCTCGTGTATTCTGTATGCTTTAAAGCGCATCTTGTGTGTACAAACTTTATTTTGAAAAGAATACATTAACACTAAATGGGCTATAAAAAGACTCTACCTAGCTTTAAAAGGATTTACTTTCGTAAACGAATTTAAACACCCTTTTCAAAGCCTGATAAACGTAGTGGATTAGGTATAAAATTTAGCCCATTTTTCCCCAATCTTTCTATTGCACAAAAAACGTTGTACAGTAATCGAATACGATGAGGGATTTTCAATCGTAGTATTAAATTTTCCGATTCTTCCCTTTGGTAAAAAACTTCTCTTTTATGACCCATTTTCTTAGGTCGCCGAAAATTCGTCGCTCTTCTTAAAGGGAAGGATTCCTTTACTTTCCAAACTCGATTGCATTTCGGAGCTCACTTAATTCCGTGCAAAAAATACGGTCCCATTTCGCGAAAACCTCTGCTGAATTAATTTAAGGCTTTAACAACACAAAAAATTGGGACCGAGCTGGACTGGGAGACAAAAAGATAAAAAACAATTTGGAATTTCTGGAAGGACATTAAATGAAGGAGTTCTACGAGAAACATTCGCTCTCTTCGTTTCAAAAAAATAAATGCTTGAATGTATTGAGTGCAGATGACAAAGTTTTATTCGATTTATTATTTTTTTAATTATAGGTGAATGATATTGAAACCATTCCTATTAGCAAATAAAGGTTTGATAAAAAACAATGGAAAAAGTTGATGAAACCTCTATGACGGTATAAATTTATGCGTAATAATCGTAAAAGTTTAAAAAAGTTTATTTTTAATATTCATACTTGTGAATAGAGTATAACCTTATTGTCTGTCCTGTCCATAGCATTCAATATTTTCCCAATATCAGTGCTTTTCTGATTTCGAAGATACAATAACACACGTTTTTTTGTAGAAAATTATCTTATTCTCTAAATGTCTTTGGCATAAAAGTGATAGACCCTAAAGAGAGTGCAAAAAATATTTCGCTTTATGTTATGAATTTATAGATAAGGTTATCATTTAAGTAAGCTAGTTAAAAAGGACGTAAGAAACGTTCGCTAAGTAATACGTGACAGAAAATATTAGGAAATAAAATAAAATATTTAAGCAAGAATTAAATAATAGTAATCATGCCTATCAATATGCATCGCATTTCCAATCAAAGAATGCATAAAATTCTAAAATATACGCAAAAAATAAAAAAAAATTCCTAATAATTTATAAAGTATTACGTCAACGGAATATAATGATTCTTAAGCAATACATTTTGTTAACGACAAATACAAGATAAAAGGGATGATACGTGAAGATAAAAATACACGATCAATTTCCCGTTCGCGTTAAAACTCTCCTTGGATACGAAATATATAAAAAAATCATTTCCCAAACCCAAAATAGAAAGAAAATAATAAGGAAAAGGTCGAGAAATGAAAGAGAGAAAATAGACATAGAAGAGAAAATTGTGATCTTCTCGGGGACGAAATGAGGCGACGCCAACGGAAGGAAATGGAACTAATGAAAGAGATACGAAAAAAAATAAAAAGTGAGAGGTGTCAAGGAAACTCGAGGAGGACCTGTGTGACAGATCCAATCAAAGCTTCACCGATTCCAGGGGATTTAACACTTAATTAGCCGCGTGCTGTCATAGTGACGAGGAAAACTTCGTTGATACACGCCAGTGAGGTATGAACCCGATTTTTACCACTTGAGTTCTACCAATTGGGCCACAATAATACATATAAACGTTTAAGCTGTACATTACGTGAAGTCTACGTTTATAACGAGATTAAGGGAAGATGATGATATTATCAAATTACATCTATAAATTAAAATAGAACAGACTTACGTACTTACACTTTTCTTATAATATTATTGGCATAGAAAATTAGGTATAGATTACAGAAAGAGAAAATTTCAAGGGATTTTTTTCGAAGTTTTTAACTATCAGTACATCGAGAGGAAAACTTTAAAAAAGAATATTGTTTTCAGCAGGATACTGAAGCTGAAATAGAAATCGCAACGAAGAAAATGTTAAATGTGAAGAGATAAGATACGGCTTATGGGTTACGTTATGGCAGAAAACAAGAGGAAAGATTCAACAGAGAGATTATACACGTTCTAGACACAGTCGGCTCTGACACACTCGTATTTCATAATGACTGAGAAGAGGTAAATAGAACCTATTTACACAGCATAACCATAGCAACCATTTCACCATTCCAGCCTGCTATACAACTACCGTGATCAATGTAATATATTCACAAGAATACCTAATTCAAGTGTTTGTATTCAGTTCACTGTATTGACTGCCTAAAATTGTTTCGTTAATTTCTAAATATAAAAAAACAAGAAATATTAATTTAAATAAATAAAATCTATTCTAAGCCGTGATATCAGATGAATCATTTTTAAATAAATCGTGTTATTTAATGCATTAAATGAAAAAATAACCTCTTCTTCATAACTGAATATTCATTAACCATTGTAGTATTACAAAATACGTTATTTTATACATCTATATTACACGTGACACATTTAAAATTAGCATTTCCTCTTCCGAGTACAAAAAACGTAAATTATTCCGTATAAAAGTAGCGCGTTTACATTAAATCATAAATCTGGATGCACTTGCAATAATTTTACGGCACTGTTTTAATTAAATTGTCACAAACATTTTACCGATTTCAGAAATGAATTACGCTCATAGTTAGTCTAAATGACAAGGGCCACTTTTTAAATATTAAATTCGTAGCGGAATAATTCAAGCTGTTGTCCCAGTTTCATATTCTCCACTCCAAGAATATACATGTTCGAGTCCCACCAAAAATATTTGGCTCGTTTTGTTATACAAATGCATAATGCGTACGACAAGATTTTTCGCGAATTTCGGAAACGCTCGCTGAGGGCCTCTGGCGGAGTACGACGAAAACATGTGTCGCCTTCCAAAAAGGGAGAATGAAATGCAGCTGTTGAGGCTGGATTAGATCTTTAAGTACATATTCATGACCTTGCTGTTTTATTCTGCTTTGATGTCACAGCCGATTCCACTTCGCATTGCGAATGTTGTCTCGCGAATGAAATTCTAGACATCTTCTGCAGATAAGGCCCTAAATGAATGTATTACACGCTTTTATTATTTTGAAGCTCACGTAGCAGAAATATTATGTAACGTTATAAATGTTGAAATAAAAATGTTTTCTGTTTCTCTTTTAATAACTCGGTATAAATAAAATTAAAATAATTATTCTTAAAATTAACAGTAATTATAAAAATAAATATACTTAAAAATTATCGTTAAATTTTAATTTAAAAACTGGAAGATGATACTTAATGATAAATAAAACATGACGAAGAAGTTTTTACCACAAAATGTATACTTTTACAGAACACTATGACATATATGTCTACTAAAGGAATAATAGGTGAAATAAAAGTTACATAAAAGTTTACACAAAGCTTCTTTAACTACAGAAATTTCATCGTTTTGTTTATTACTGAAATACCTAATAAATTAAGATTTCGATTTCAAATTTATATAATTTTAATACCATAAAAATACATCCGGATATCTCTTAAAAAGAATATATATAAGAATAACAATTATCTTGCCAATTCTAAACAATAAAATGTTTACTTTATATAAATACAACAATAATTTAACTAGCCGTATTCGCCTAATTACATGGAAGCATTTAAATAACTTCCTCCAAAAGAGAAGAAAATGGGACACGAAGGAGTGAAGAATAAGTAAGACAAGAAAGGGAAGGGAAAGGTTAAAGAGTTGTGGGCAGGACCGCTCTACAAGAAGGTTTGATCTAAGCGAGGAGAAAGTAAGGGGTTACCATGGTTATGGGGCGAGATGTATAAAGAGGAAAGGAGAATCGCTTAGTCTTTCGCAGAAGGGGAAGTGGTTTTTCCAGAGGAGGTCATTGTGGGGAACCCGTGTGTTTTATTCGAGAGGGGTGGACCTCTCTCAGGATAAACGATCAGAACAGATGCCATACGAGGTTGTGAAGGAATAAGGCATGAGAGCAGGCGTTGAGTTCATACGGGAGGTTGATAAATGATAACTAGCTTCCCACATCGTCAAGGGTGTCTGCAGCATTTCTTGCGGCATAAGCTTTGTTACACTTTTACATAAAAGAGCTAGTGAAGCCGCTCTTAGAAGATGGGGATTTGAGAACAGCAGTTGGATTAAACGCTATTTTACGTTTTTCAAAGACCATTTTCTCTTTAAATTATTATGCACACGTTAGACAAATGTTTTTAAAACTTATTTTTGATAAAATAAATACTTTATAAAGTTAAAATAAGTTAAATAATTAAAAGAATACTCATTAATAAATAATAAGAATTTAAAATTCTATTTCTCTCGTAAAAAGAACCCATTTAGAGTTCAGTTTCTTATACCAACGTTTCTTCATGAACGTATTCTTCAAGAAATCTAACGTGAAAGTCTTTAACTACTTCGATAATAATAAGTCGTATTCTGTCTTTTTGTCCACTTTAATTTTAAGGGAGAGAAAATAAACTCTACTGTCAGAAAATTGTAACAGTGAGGATATTTTATGAATAAAAAGTTATTTAAACTATTATTAAAGGTAAGCATTATGAAGCTACGTTCTAAACTTGATTAAAAAATTTTACAATAAGTACACTTCCTCCACAAATATTTCTCTAAGTATTCTTTACAATATCATACATATCATTCTGTTACCTAAGAATTTATGATTGATATAATTTCCTGTATACAATCTATACATAAACTATACAATCAAACTCCAGGTAAAAGAATGCGATACAATTCTATAAAATAAAATGAAATTTACTGCAATACATTAGGATATATATAATGATAAATATTCAAGATAATGCTACAAAAATTTCATCAAATGAAAAATAAAATAATTTTCTCTAATCTAGCCGGCATTTTTTTGTTTTGGAAAATGAAATAATATTTCTCAAAAGAAATAGCTTATATTCCGCAGATGTCGATCAAACTATGAATATGCGTATGAACACTAAAAAAAGACAGATGTAGACGTGGAAAAACATATACACACGTGGATCAACGTAATGTATACTGGAAAAAGGTATCTCTTAGAGAGTTATACTAGCAGAAGAGATAGGAAACTTGTCTTGTGGAGAAAATAAGGCGCGAGGATGGTGACAGCACACGGATGGGTTAAGAACGTGATGATGGGAAAGAGAAGTAAGCGGTTATGAATATTTAAGTGCCGCGTTCATTTTTGAGAGACACGGCGTCCGGTATATACGCCTCTTCTTCACTCCACTATCAAAGAAGATGTGTGTGCATGACGGGCGGTTTTTTACGACGCAAAGTCTAAGACTAGACACGGGAAGATATAGAGATAAGGATCTCAAGACATCTTTTTCGAAACGTTAGGTGCTTCAAAATGTGGATGTCACCCCCTCGAACCACTCTTTTCAAATTGCTGATACTTATGAATTTAATCTTATATAGCGTTCGATTAGATAGATAATCTTTCATTGAATTATATTTGCTTTATTTAATTACATATCTGTGTATTTTCATACTGTATATTGTAAGGTATAAGCTCATATTGTATATATAAGATTAATAAAAATGGGTAAAAAATAATTATAACAAGAAAATAAAGTCAAAAAATATTAATTTCAAGATCACTGGCAGTATCGAGAAACAAATTATGGAAATCATATTTTACTTTTGATACCGCATTCATAAAGGAGAATAAAAGCATATTTTCCGGTATTTGATTAAAAAATTAAAATAAATAAAGAAAGAAATAGTTTTCTGTAATGTTAACACGTATTTTTAATGGGGAAATATTGTAATGAATTCTAAAACTTTTTACACTTTGAATGCTAAAAAAATATTATATTAATAATAAAAGTACTGATTTGAAAGTTATTTTCTTTTAAATACAGCCACACTTAGACTCCCTTGAGCATCATTACTGTGCTATATATCAAGCATATAAGCTCTTGTGTGTTTCAGAGAAATTTGTACATAAATCAAACAGAATTTTCACAATAATAATCGTAAAGAGCATTGGATTTGAGATAATTCCACGATCACGAGCAAACCTCACGCTAAAGAGACATTAGAAACAGAATAAGCAATAATGTAACGTATTTACAACCCATTTTGGCCTCAACAAGAAGCCGGTGAGATGAACGCATGCTGAATAAAGTGATTGAAGAGGCTGATCGAAGTGTATAACGGAAAGAGTGAACCTTTGGTTACATCCGCATACCGCACCAATAGACCCCTTTTGTGGATGTCGATGAAAGGAGCGCGAAAATGCGATTAAGTGCGCACTATGGGTTGATTCTAAGCGAAAGGTCACGGTTTTAAAAGGCATATTAGAAGAGCTGAGTGCTACATCATGATCGATAAACAAGATGCTGTCCCGAGGGGTTGATGTAGAACAAGGGTAGGGCTGTTACTCGGGGTTGGACACGGAAAGTTAAGGACACGGCGTGTATGACAGCTTAACTAATAGAAAAGAAATGTGTCCATTACTACCTCGTAAGGGAGGGACAAACTTCATCCAAATCATGTTAAATGCATCCTGTATAGTCCTGTGAGACATCTTGTATCTTATACGACATTAATTAATTGATTATATGTCATCATTAATCGCTATAAAATCATTAAATTAAATGAATCTTTTATTTTGAAAGAAAACCCTAATTAGTGAACATTTTTTAATCCCATTTTACATTTAATTATTATCTTAATGAGAGTAAATATCTCTCGCCTTCCAACTGAATGATAATCGATAATGAAATATTATTTTTATATCGTTCATGGGTTCAATTATACATATTGCCAAATTAAATTTTCCCTATAATATTATTAAACGAAAATGCTCACATCAAATTTGTATAAATCTATGATATTGTAACGATTAATATGGTTCTTAGAAGTTATTGTTATACATTCTGCTGATATAATCTTACAATAATAAAATTAAAGATACGTCTATTATTTTATTCTTCAGTGAAAAAATTATTCCATAATTACATAGCCTGAAATACTGATAAGTTATTGACTTAGAATAGTGAGAATATAAGTAAAAAGATATTGAAAATTTCTCATTAAAACTCTCAATCATGAGACACAAGTTTTAAGTCATTATTCTATTCTACGATTAATAATAAACATATATACGTATTTGCTTGTTGCATAAATGAAATAATGTCTGAATTATAAGGAATTTTTCGTCTTTAAAGATTTTTGGCAGAAGGAAAATATGCGTTACTGAGTTTTTGGCATCGCTCTTTACAAAGTAATCTCTTTGAACTGGTAAGCAAAGGCAACGCAAACCAATGATCTGTGATAAAACACACAATTTGAAAACCCATAAATCGATTAAAACATTTATTATACCAAAATGTCATCATAAATATATTTTTGAATCACATGTCTTCCGTATTCGAAATTGCAGATAAGGAATTATTATAACGGTATAAATTTCAAGAAGACAAAAAATACGAAATTGCCTTCACCGTGAGAATATCGATAGAATTAAAGAGTTAATATTCGGAATGCCTACAATTCCATCATGGAATTTAGACGATAACCGATCCTTCAATATGGGAAAGGAAAGCTTCGTATGGAATGGAGACATCGATTGATACACACATTTTAAAACTTCCAGCTTCTGTATCTCATATTTTCTCCTAAAGGTTAACGCACCCATAGCGAGAAAGACTTTCTGGAAAAGGAATAACCGGTCGACTGCGTTGAAATGTGTGAAACCGCATGAGAATGACGGATGGCGCACGGCAGACTTAGCTTTTAAAGGGGAGTACTATTTGAAGCGAGAAATTTCCACGAAGGCAATGCAAATTCGGATACTTCGCGGATATCGGGATGAATTTCGGAGCATCGATGCTGAAGAAACAAATATCGACAGAAAAGAAAGCAAAATGGAGAATAAGGGAGAGTGCTCTATAGGAATAATGAAAGTAATGCGTGGAAATTAGAAGGACGTATTCAACCGCATGAACCGATGTTATCTTGGGTTTGAACCTTAATGCATTGAATCAGTGAATGTGATTACAAAAACGATAAAATCTGATGAGATATGAGGAGGATGAATGAATCATGTGATTTCATGAATACAGCGTAGGGGAGAAATTATATCCTTATGTATATGCATCACGCGCAACATATAAGCACTGCCTGGTTGTATAACTTACAGGATGGATGTACCTAAAATGTTCCCCTGATTATTTCATTTCAGATTGTTGTTTGATGGTTTACTAATTTTCATAGTAATTCATTTATATATATTTCGTTGTATGAGAGAAATAAAAAATTAAAACCTGAAAACTAAGTACTAAAAATCAATGAAAAAAAAGAATCCAAAAATTTTTCGCCCTGTTTATCTTCTTGTTAATACTTATTGATGGGTACTTACAAAAGGGTTTCAAAGCATCTACTATATAAAGAGATGTGCCTGTTACGATAAAACATAAACAACTCTGAGAGTCAACGATCATTATAGGATTACACATAAGAAGGACTTAGGCACTAAATCATCACCTATGAGAGAAGTTCCACGTATGGCTAAGTTCACACCACATCACTAAGCTCAGCTTTAGAACCAACAAGTTCGAACACATTTCTGCAATACGAGTAACTCACACTGTTACATTATCATTATAAAATTTTCAAGGGTTTGATGAGAGGACAGTATATTATAACAACTTTATAGCAGTCAGTGAACTGTCAACAAAAGAAAGTGGGTCGATTGGTAAAAGCGATGCTAATCATGTCTCGAGTGTTTGACGAGGGCACAGCCAGACCTCCGATAAACAAAGGTGGGCATTATGTGAGCAAACAATGAACGGGACGCAATTGTTGGAGTTGCACCCACTCGGCGGGTCACGGAAAAAAAAGGAAAATGGTGTGACGAGTTTGAATCCAGTGCTCCTGTGATTGGACAGTGTCACGACATGACGATGATGATGGATGTTCTCATATCAGAAGAAGCTTTTTAATGTAGCACTTCAGATATATATTTAATTAAGTATTGGTGAATTTTTATTTATCTCGGCTTCCGAATTTTCTGCTATTTTTTGATGCTAATTATTTGCCAAGTAACTAGGACTACTGTCTCTTTGTTGGCTGCTAGTTGTAATGGTCTTTGATAATAAACGTAAATATATAAATATATACATAGTAAATTTCCTAATGAGGGTACTCGTGCAACAACTTAAATCAACCGAACTCAATCATCCATGCAAACGATGATTTGAACAAAATCAATGTGTACCGACAAGCAAATAGCAAATGTATATATAAATAGCAATGCCAAATGAGAATATTTACAAAACGATTATTTTGATTAGTTATTAGTAAAGTAAATATATCTGTTATAAGTTTAGTAAATACAACGAGCAGTCTTTATTAGTGCATATAAAGTTTACCTTAAACATAAGAGCGTTATTTAACAATAAATTTTTATATTTATTTAACATAGCTTCTAGAAGGTATAAAGTTCATTATAAATTACGTAAATAATGATAAATACAAGATTGTAAATATAAAAACAACGGTAGTCATATATATCCACATTGAAGTTTAATAGAGTACTCTTGGATTATCTAAACTATCATACCGAATATTCTAAACGGAGTACATGAAGTCATAATCAGTATTATTTTGCGACATGTCAATCCCCACATGTATACAGTCGTGATATTAACGATGCGCAAAATTTTTGCATTAAGAAAAATAGAACTTGTTTCATCGGATAACCTTAATCTAATTATAGCTCTAAAAATTCGGAAGAACTTCTTCCAAGAAACTCAAACCAGTAGAAATGAAGCAGTAAAACGTTGGAATTTTAAAAAGATTAGTTTTTTTATATCCTTCACGATGCAATATTCCGTGAAATGAGATCTTTTCAATTCCTGAATTCTCTAGTAGAGGATGAAACGAAAAATTCGAGGATTCTTACTCCAGCAGATGAAATTACGCAAAAAAAGCGGCTCGCAGAGCCAGTGGAGTTTGAGATTGAATTTTAGATCGGGAGCCTGAAATCACCACAGCTTTCAGCCCGAATTATCTGCAACCAGCAGTACACGTCCCCCGGATTCGCCGCAACACATTGGGCTTTGGCCCTTACATCGCCGCAACCAGCCACAATACTCCACACCGGAGTCACTCCACCATTTGGCAACATCGCTATACACTCTAAGGATTCATTAGTCATAATTATCCACTCGCGAAAACGAACGAGGAGAGAATCGTCAGGGCTCTTAATGAAGCACGAATCACGTAATGAATGGAAAAATTACAGGTACTTTAACGGTGAAAATGAAACGCTGCACCAATTTTAAACACAGTCGTACTTCCCTATCGTTGACATTTTATGCGTTTATGGTAGTATACAATGGCGTATGATTCTTTAGATGTTCTTAAAGCGTAATATATTCCTTAATTAGATGAATATTATAAAAAACTGAAAAAAAAATTAAATATTTTGTTCGATAATCTGTAGCAAATGATAAACGAGCTTCACTACGTATCAAGTCTAAATACGTATTATTGAAAAAGATAAATAATTAAACAAAATATGCTCTTCACGCACAAAAAGTATAGAAAGAAAATTGATGATATTAGAAAATATATATTGCAGCCATCAGCTGACTTTGAAACTGTTTAAGTAACGAATCTATCTTTAATAGTTTTTTACTCGATATTACTGAAATTATAATAATCATCACTAGAACAGTAGATTTAATTTTCAACAATCATAATTCCATGATAATTCGATAATAATTTTAAGTAGAATTTTAATATCTACTTCTTAAAGCTCATAGTCTAAAAAGTTATTTCATCGAAACCAAACTTTCCGACTGATCTTTTCCATATGTTACCTTCGGAAATAAAAACTATGAAAATGACATAATTTATATATAAAATCGTCCATATTGGAGTCTCAGTTGATGTATGTCTTTCTTAATGACCGACAAAGCTTTAGAACGTTGTATCACTCACTTGTATCGAAAAACATCGATTCCACAAAAGAACTTTCGAAACAGAGATCTGGCTCAACCACCTGCGTACGAACTTTCGCTGAAAAAGCGACATAATCTGGAAACGCTTAGCGTGAAAATCTGCGCTTATTTCATCATTTGTAAAAACGGTTTTAGAGGATATTCGAGGTTCTAAATCATTCGAAATGAAGGTTATAAGAGAGAATGGGAACTGAATCCCTCCCATCCGAAGCACTTCGATAACGGCTTTGTTATAATCTGTTTCTGATTCTTTTGAGTTGTTTTTGATTTGGGTTTTGGATGAGGAATGCGAACACATTTACAATTCTTCATTTTGCACTCCACCTTCACTCTTTTTCATCGTCACAGAGCGGAAAAGTGAATATGGGTTTACACAAAAGAGAAGTATAATTTCTTTAGAGGAAATAATAATTAAAGAACAAGTAAAAATATTATTGAGATCTGAATGAACATATGAATAATATAAACACACATCGATCCATCTATAATTTCTTCCAAATGTTGAGAAACCAATATGACTTGAGTTACGTATATTGCAGTACCTAAAATACTTATGAATCTTTGGGTAGTAAATAAACTGCGCTATAAATCATAATAATCTACTATCTATACTACTACTAAATATACTATCTATATCCACTAAATTTTAGATTTTTTTTCATTGCTTTTACATAATGTTTGCCTTCAAGTTTTAAATGAAACAACATCTAAAACCATATTCTAATAACTGTACTGTAAAATGCAGGACAGCTGATTTAAGAAATAATAGTAAATGATTAAGATTAATTAAACTTTTGACGACTGCCTGAAGTAAAAGACAAAAAACAGAAGAACATATGGCCGTTAAAAATATATCATTTAACGACTAAATGATAGAAATTTGATAAAAAAAACTAGTAGCAAATGGATGATTGTATGTAGTACATTTTCATGACACTGAATAAGCACTTAGTACAACACTATTCCATGTTGAAATTTGAATCAGTACAAATAAGCATCAATGAAGTATCTAATTCCCTATTTCCTTCTACTTTTCCAAACCGCTAGAGATCTCAAGATTGCGGTGTTGAAAGCGCGAAATTATTCGCACTTCCGAGGCAACCTGTTGTTCCCCAAAACGTAGTGCATCACGAGAGAGTTTTGAAGAGTCCCTCTAAGAGTGGAGTCATTGCGAATTTAAAGAGCACATTCAAGTAGAAAGAAGTCAAAATAAAAACACTAAAAGTCTACTTATAAATTGTAATTCTGTATTGGTCTTAACTGATAATGTATGGAAAAAATTACAAGAGATAATACTCAAGTTAAATAAAAAATTAAAGTGATCTTTAAGCTATAATTTTTGAAAAATTGCAATATTAAATTCTACCGAAATGAAACTATACAAGACGGGGAGTAAAGATGACATATCTGTATCTCTAGCACAGACAGTAACTAAAGGTTGAATTGCAAGTTAAACTTTTCAAAACGTGAAGTAACTTTCATTCGAAACGAAAACACAACTCGTGGCAATTATATAATTAACTAACTTTTGGAATAATTTCATCACTTTTGTTGAAATAAAGTCGATATGATTGTACTTTAATACTAATTTCAACAGCTTGGACGGAATGAGTTGAAAGACCAAATTCAAAAGCGATTTCGGGTAAAAACTCAAGCAAGTGGGGGAGAAAAATCATTTCTGTACTTCGTATGAGGAACTAATCTTAAGTATCCTTCACTTCTGAAACATCTATAAACCTGCTTTTTCACAACTGGGACTTTTATGTGAACTCGAGCGCAAAGTCGCCGCCGTGGCAAAGCCCTTCAGAAGCGGGAGAGAAGAGCGCAACCCGGAATCTCAATGTCGTTGGGGGAAACACAGAATGGGCGGGAGCAAACGTTTGGAAAAACTCACCTTGTTGGAATGCTGCAAGGATCAGGAGACACAGAGCAGCCCATCTCCTCCGTGTAAAAGAATCCATCTTGAGGAGAAGCCTTCGAGGTGTACAAGTCTTGGTTTCCGATCGACTTCCTGTAAACGAGAAAGAAATGGAGGTTAGACTTCGTGGAAAAATGAGGAGTCGAGAAGTATCAATTCCTCCCGAAGACACCATTTCTCCCTTCGGAGGAAATATTCCGCATTGGTTCACACTTTTCCAATCGAAAACTTGTTTGTGGAAGGATTCCGGTAAATTGTACGTACGGCAATGGTTCTCATGTTAAGTTCACAATGTAACATCACTACGTAATCCATGGTTACGTCAAAATTCAAACGTTAGACAATTCCGTATGGTGGATAAATAAACAGAAATAATCTTTGACAAACCAATAACATAAGAATGATCGAAGAAGGATGTACTTGAAATGGTTTTAAACTCGTAATAAAAAGTATTATAGAACTACATCGTTGCCAAAATCAACAAATTCAGAGTTTGAATAAGTTTAACCAGAAAGTAAAAGTTCTTTTTAAAAGTAAGAATAAGTCGAGGAAATTTCTTAAAAGCTATTTAAAAGGATAAAGCAAATCCAATTTAGCGATTCCATTTAGTACCATCCATATGTTACATTATCATCTGTAGTTTTGCGGCTATAACACAAAACGCAATAGAATATCACCACACAATCACTGTGAAAGAACTATAAACTGATGATGAAGATGACAACTGCATTAAAGTTACGTACATTTTTCAATAAAAACAACCCAAAAAAGTTATTTACCCCGATTGCGCGTAAAAACTTAACAATTGAGATAATATTGGGAACTGAGTCGAATTATAAAGTAACGAAGAATGTATTCCTATCCTTTCCATCGAACACACTTTAAAAAAGTTCGAGAATAATACGACTCAATCTCGAAAGTAAAATAAGATCTACGCAGCTGTTTGAAAGCCCGACGAAACTACGCGACAACTCGGTCAAAAGACCGGGAGAGAGAGATTTCGTGGAAACCAAACCAACTTAAACCCTCAGTTACGTCCTCCATCAAATCTCCGAGAGCCTAACTTCGGAGACGTAACAAAGCGAGGCTCTTAAGAGCACCGAATCGTAAAGTTCCGCCGTCCGAGAAACCGTCTGGAAGCACCCCCACCTACCTTCCGAAGGGCGCGTCGATCGCCACTGACTTTGGGGTGACTCTTCACTGTTTGGAGTCCCACGATCGTGTGCTCGTGATTCCCGACGAACGGACCCACGACTCCCCCACACTCGCCCCTCTCAGCGTCCGTCGATGCGCCGCGTTGCCATGGTTACACCGAGAGCTCCCATTGGCTGCCTTCCCCACCGCCCCTTTTCCGAGCCAATCTATTTCGCGAAACGCGGGATGGCTATCGATGATTCTTTTTTTCCTTCCGCGACTCGATTACGCTTTCTCCCCTTCTTTTGTTTGTTAAGATGTTTATCGAAAGAGAAGCGGTTGGAGATGGAGAAAAAATGCGATGTATATATATTCTCTCTGGTGCGTCCGCGTGGATTTTCTCCGAAAGATAAAGCCGTAATGAGTTTTGCGAGAACATACGTCTCCACCCTGGAGGACTCTGTGTCCAAATCGTATTGGAAGTCGGAGATGGGAAGTGTTATCGGTTCAATTATCCTTCGGATGTTTTATGAGATGAAATAGTGCGATAAACTTAGTTTGAACTTCTGTCATAACATTAAGTAACCAAATCACAGCTCGCAATACATACGCGTCACATTAAAAAGGTTTTGTATACAAAAATGATTATAAGAATTACACCATTGTTACGTAAGAACAATTAAAGCAACCAAAAACAACAGAAGACAAAGAGGTATCACGATAAATTTATCTAAAAACATTAAAAATCAAGTATTTATCCTCTTGCTGTATTAGAATATAAAATACGCTACCCAAGAGAAACGACTACGCATTCAATTCTGTCATATTCTCTCCTTTAAATCTCTCAGAGTGGAGTCGAACTTAATTCAAAACAGCTCCTATTGTTTTGTCTCTCAGCAGGTATTCATCGTGAATTTTGAGAAGCCTTAGTTCACCAGGTTGGTATTCAGGATAAATTGAGTTTACCGAGGAGCTATCATCTGTTGATCCCGGAAGAACGCGATGGAAATCTGAGGGAGCTTCCGTCCAGATCGTGCGTGCATCGGAAGGGATTCCGTGATTCCATATTTTCCTAAAATACAAGTGATGTTTCCGCGGATTGGGAAAATGAAATATCGGAAGATGTATCTCAATTCAATTCGAGGGAATCCTAGATACGTTCGTCTTGTTCTGAAAGGCTTCAAGATAAAGGATGATGGATAAAATTTAAAAGATATAGTTCTATGAATTTATCCCAAAGAAAAAAAACCGAAAGGATTTAGTCGATCATGGGCGAACCTCCAACTACTATATTTTTCGTCTCGTAAGTAAGGGACTTCACAATAAACTAAGGTAATACCATTCCACTTAGCACAGACATTTAATCAAAAGCGTTGTTATGAAATACAAGGTATAAATCATACTAGAATTTCAGAATAAATCAAAACAAAATTTTTTTCCAATTTAAAGCTGTGATATTAAAAAGAAATCGAGCAAAAATTGTAAGTTTGTATTTATAGACGTGCGTAAAATATTCATGCTAATGAATTGATCGTCATCGTTGAAGAAACGTGTTTTTGTATCTAAGGATGCTATTTCATTAAGGTGCTTAATAATGCACATCTGATTCATAACCTATTTTGTAAACTTTACTTTCATAATAACGTAAATTAAAGAAGAAAAAGGTAAGGAGATAACTTGCAATGAAACTTAATTCACTCTTCTTGTTAATTATGTTTTCATCTCCTATATTATGACAGAGACTATATTAAATACTTAATAAGAGCATAAATCCTTAAAAAGAGCATAAATGACAGTTATTTGTTTTTGAAATTCACGAATTCTTAAATTATAAGACGAAAGTCAAGGAATAAAAGCTTCCATCCAAGAATTCCTTTTTGAGAAGCAATTAATCACCCCCGTACTTTTACTTTAACGTTCTTTCAAGAATTTAATCGCGTCTTTTGATCATGAAAAGTATGTTATTACATTTAAAAGACTTGATCTTAGTTCAATAACTCGAGGATATTACTTCCCATACGTTTAGTTTTAATTAGCTACCTAAGAAAAGGAGAGTAAATAAGCCAAAAACTTTAGCGTGGGAGGGATGTGGACAAAACTTAGTGAGATGCTAAATTTAGAATGTTTATCTAGTCTAAAATGATCGTTGGGAAAAAATTCTGCTGATGTAATAAGCGAGCGGGCTCTTTGAATGAACCTTAAAACGTCCTATTAATGAATATAATTTGTAAAAAATTGACAAACCATACACCTAAACATGAAGCTATTCGACGATACATAAGATACTTAAACATTTTAACATTTTTCTTTGTAAGTATAGTAATAATAGTGTTTGTCAATTTCATAATCAATAGTCTACTATCAAAATCTTTCATAAATCTATAACTTTTAGACGTTATGTCAAATTAAATTACCTCTTCTTCAGTTTTCTTTAACACTCATTCCATAATACGACTAGCATTCTTTAATTTCTAATTTTTGGAAAATGTAAACACATTAAAACTAATAAATTATGTTCCCTTGAATTCTTAATATGCGGAATATTATGGCACGTTGCTTATGCACTGTCAAACTATACAATCAAAATAGTTATATAACTCAAACACGATACCACTTATTAATCATCAGAAAAGTAATTCATAAGCATAAGCCTGTATTGGACACATACTACGATAAATAATAAACAAAGGCCTTCGGATATTATCAATTAATTCTACCGAGATTCGAATTTAAAAAATCTACCAAAAATCTAATCCCTTCAATGTACATTAATCCCATCAGAGGGGAATGGAACCGTAGCAAACAGAGTTTCGGAATCCCATTCTATGCATCAATAGATCCAAACGGAGACGCGACAGTATCGCACGCCTTCTTCTGTCTTCTCCGTTAATGAAATGCGCTCAAGGTATTGTATCCGAGCCGACTACTGATTCCATGGCCTTTTGTACCACGCATCCTGCTTTCATCTCCGAGGGCCAGAGTTACGTGTTAGGCTGCAGTCTCTTGGAGACCACCAAAGCAAACAAAGATCGTGCTTTTCTTATTTCGGACTTGTGCAAGAGCACGTCTTCTCAAATTATATTCCCCCTTCTGGATTCTCCCTTTGTCCGATGCAGCATCCTCCCTTCTGAAAGGGGTTTTTCACGTCGCTTCGTCACATCGCCGTTTCCTGCGAATTTTCGCGTAAGAATGGCGAAGTGATATAAAGGAATCTCCTGCTAATACAGGCTTCTCGTTTTCTGAGGAATTGTGATGTGAGGGTTTTTATAAATATGTCCTCCCGTAATTGAGTTTTCTACAGTATCGAGTTACTTTAAAAGTTCCTCCCTACCTTGTTACCACGTCAACTAAATCGTCTTTTCTGGCGTATATTTTTGGAGTCTACTACATTCCCAGCAGTTCTATCTTTAATAGTCATTTTTTGTTTTATAAAAATATAATCTCACCCTTTTCAATGAATATATATTTTGTAGAAAACGTACTGTTTATATGCGTGCTTTAGCTTACTTCTGAAGAGATTAACGCTTTGAAGATAGCATCTTGAACTTATGATGAGGTTACCATAAGATTAATCATGCAACATCTGTTATTTATTACAACATTTTGTAAAACAAATCGAAAACTCTATTTCCGACAGAAGAAGGTAACTACTTAGCGTCACTTAGGTTTTATGCACCGAATATTATATCACCTTTCACATCAAATGTTACGGATAAAGATAGCGAAATTTTTGCGAATTTGCAAAAGTTTTGAATCGTAGTCTAATTCGGGCGTATTAGAATTAAGGGTAACCTTAAGAACAAGTAAAGTATTCCTTCCTAAAATTGTAGCATACAAAAAATACTAGAGAATTATCAGCTAGCGAATTAGTTGAGTGAGAAAGGCAGACGTACACTTTTTGCCCCTCTCATTCCATTGGCTTTCTGTTTCCCAAAGGAGCAAATATATAATTCAATTCCACTTTCATTGTGTTAAGTACCTCCCACAGCGACATTCACTTTTCAGGTGCGATTTACCACCGGGGATAAACTCTCAGATCCCTTGAGCTAGGCCTAATGCGGAGGCTATTAATTTTTAAAGAGTCGGAAATTTTTCCTTCTTCTCTTCACCGTTATGTTTATTCGACCCTCGAGTTTGTTAATTTTCATAAGACTTCTGCCGAGTTCGTGCTACTTTCAGAGAGGGAAAAGAAACAAAGCTCAGTGGAGCTGTTAACTGCACGAGAGGGTATCTAAATGACGCAAAGAACGGCTGATTTTGAAAGATACTTAGCGAGTTTTTAGAGCCGGTTTCAAAGGCAAAGAGGTAATGTGCATAAACTATGAAAGAGGAGCATAAAAATTATTACTAGCGAGATATAACTTTAGTGAAAGTTGGTGCGACTGCAACAACGAATACGTTCAAAAGTTATAAAAGACGAAATTCGGATAGTAAATGTGATTTATAAATAACTATCATAAGCAGAGATAAAACTTTCAATTTAGACTGTAGCTTGAAACAGAACGATGACTTTTAAATATATCTTTACTTGATCTAATAATATTCATCAATTAAGAGAAGAATGCTATTAGAAGATGAATATGTTATTAATTTTAAAAGAATTCAATTAGCTTGTAATTTATAAAAAAAACAAGCCGTTTCCATGGAGAAACGTTCCTGTTTCAATTAAACCTTTTTACATTACAATATGTCATTCGTCCATTACTCGAAATTGTTTTTCTAGATCATTAAAAATGCAGAATCCACAATTAGAGAAACCCATTAGAGACAGACAATTAACATTCATGAGACTTTCTGAGGCAAAATCGTCAAACCTCTTCATCGGATGCGTCAAAAACAGTCTCAATTAGTACGTGCCGAAGAGTTAGTTCCTGTATCCTTCTTTAATTTTATACTATTCCTTTCCCTTTTTACTCTCTTGGGAGGTTCTCAGACGAGTTCATTAAATATTCTTTTGTTGCCGACCGCTAACGAAGCGGACCCACTCGTGAAGCGAAAGAGTTTTTCCTTTATAATGAGCACCTTCGGCTGATTTCGATATGTAACGTTGGGTACTAGTTTGTCCACCAAATAGACTTGTTCATAAATCATATATTGACATTTAATAGATGTAAACAATACCAAATAATTATTCTTTCAATGATTGCTGATTTACAAGGGATTTACAAGTTATTGACTCACAACTTTTATTGCAAAGGTGTTACGTCAGGCCTATTAGAAAATATACTGTAACTTTACTAAATTAGACTCTATTAAAATTATTCTACCAATTCTTTTTCAGAACAATGCCTTACTTTGCTTACATACATGTTTGCTTACATGTATAAGCATTGTAAAGAAAATAACTTACATAGAATTTTTATGCACTAAATTTCTTGTAGAAATGCAATTCTACTTCTACCAAAAATGGCAAAGCTTAAGTAAGTGGTGCACCAGTTTATGTACAAGCATTTTCATCCCCAAGTTCTGGGTTCGAGTCCTGGTCGATTAGAATTTTTCAGCCTCGGACTAAATACCTGTATGCTATTTTTAATATTCAAATCCAAAATTTACAGTTGCTGAATGTTAAAGAAGAAGTAAATGAATATAGAAAGAAATGAACGGCGAATGAAATATACCAATATCCTATCTATCGTAACATTTCCATATATAATATCCTTTCTACTTCGACAGTCCCACCTACACTTTTGTGAGCTTGATAAAGAAGCAGTATTTAAGTTTTATATCCATGAATAATCCATTGCGATTCTTTAAAGACGACAATTTAACGAGTGAGGATTTGGACCAAGAAATCCTTAGCTGAGAAACTTTTTATAGTCAGCTGTAAATTCGAGGAAAAAACGAAGAAAGGTTTTATTATCTTGTTTCCCCTACTTTCCGTCACCTCTTTAAATAAAGAAGTTTTCTTAAGACTTGCCAGCATTTAAGATTTCGGAGGATAAATTCTTTGAGAGAATTTTATCGCTCCTTTAATCTGAAAAGCATTTTTTTGCGGGTAATCATTAATAAATGATGAGATGACGTAATAAACGTGTACGTATTTTATAGAAGGGCGATGCTGATTCATTAAAATTTAGGATTTTAGAACGGTATTAAATAATGTGCATATAAATTAAATCGCTGTTAATATGGGGATTTTAAACGATTACAGGAAAGATTTATTACTCTTCCGAACAAGTTAAAAGGTGTACTTTTCAGCTGGATAAAAACTTACTATCAAAATTTACTGGTCAAAACTTAATTTGAAATATAATTTCCCGTAGTAGATTAATATTTCCATAATACATAGAATAATTTAAGCACTCACCGCAATATTTTTGCGTTTTAGAATCTTTCTTCTGAATACTTTTTACGTATCAAGCATCTATAACCATACGTCTTGAGATGAAATGGTCGGCTGACTCGCAAGAAAAGATATAGTGCATAGTTAACTCAAATTCGTGAGTTCCAACCATTTCTTTCCTTTGCTCGTAAATACTTCGAGGCTTATTAAGCTGTCTTCTTCGTGGTATTCCACTTCGGGTACAATTATACTCCGGGGAAACGCGAGTAATACTGTGGGATACCTACTTGATAAAACTTGTATTTACTCTTGGATACAAATGTGCTCAAGGGAATTTTTAAGAAATGACAGGAGTTGGATTACGGTTGGGGCCATGATACATACATATAGCTTACTCTTTATTTTATAATATTCAATCGGGAAAGTGTAAAATTAGAAGAATTGAGTGTCAGTAAAAATTAATTGTACATTAAAACAATAAAACTATAATCTATTTTATTCGTCATGTAACCAAAGAACCTCTAACGTATTGATATGCATATATTTAGATAACGAATATATTTAACGAACACCTTCTTGATATAGTACTTATTATATTATTCAATGAATGAAGTGTCTTGGAGCTGAATTAAATGGTGAAGATTCTCTTGGCTATAAAGCAAGTTTTGGTGAATACAGTATTTTAAATGTACTCTAATAACTGTGTGTGCCTTGATTATAATCAAATGCACACGAAATTTGTTGGTTGGTAAATTAATAACATTCTTGGATATTTCTTTTGACAATAAGGTTCTGCCAACCCTCGGGGTAAAGAATTAGCTGTGTCAAAAAAGATTCCAAGTTAAAGCGCAGTCTTTTATTTGAAAAGGAGCGAGAAATGAACGTTGCGCTACGAATACAGACGGACTCGAGACGAAAATTCTTGGAAGAGATCAAATTGGAACGTAATTTAAAGTTAGGGAACGAAATTAGAGAATAGCCAACTTCTTCGTAGACGTAGAAGAAGTAACGGAACTCGTTCACAACTTAAGCTTTATCGAAGCCATTGTGCGTACGGAACGATCTGGAGTCGACTTTTCTACGAACGGAAGACGATACAAATAAACGCAACAAGTAGAACAGCTACTGCGAATACCTGTTATTTAACACGTCTAATTGACTGATTGGATGGAACTGACCATAGCAACTTCGGTTGACACCTAAATTGGAAAATCTCTTGCGCCAGGAACGGGCATACACTGGATACGGCTTTAAATTGACACTTGAAATGTAAAAGATTGAAAACCCTAATTAATCTACTATCTGAACCTACGATAATTAAAAAAAAAACACAATAACGGGGCATAGTTATGTCGAATAGGATTTTATTATTAATTAAATAGTTAAAAAATGGTATGGTAGTGATTTACAGAAATTTCGAGATTATATTTCAAAAGGACTAGATAAAAAATGAAAAAGATATGTACGTTTTCCCATCTTTCGAACGCTTCTGTCGATTATAAAGTACTAGAAGGTCACAAAATATAATAAAGTAAGCATTTATACACATAGAAACATTACTAATATTCTTGGCATTCAGTAATTTTAAAAATACACTCTCAATCAATACCTCATACATAGCTGATCAAATCTACTTTCCTATTTTCTCATATTTGTAATGCTAGACTTTGTTTACGTGGCCAACTGACTATTTTAATTTTGCAAATTTTACATTATCTAGGCAGAAATGCTAATGCTAAAGTAAGTGGATATTAGTGAAATATATAGAAGTGCAATGCAGTAAGTTTTTTTAACAGAAATACATATTCAGACGTCTATCAGTTTCTACACGATACCATAAAAGTTAAAATTAGCTCACCAACTACCTAATTATCTGCAAATACATTAACATTAAGCTCATAAGCATGTTGAATAGCGTATCGAAAAATTTAAACTTTCGGAAATTCATTTGGGGAATGACTATTTAGATGGAATTACAGTACCTATCGACTCATAAATGCAGCTTTACGTTCAATGGTATTAGAAGCATTAATTTGTTAGCTTACTTTGTACGTAAAAGAGAGATTGATATGATATGGAACATGAGCTTCAAAACAGTTTGCAAATTCTTCTACGCGGAATTTCCATTTGATCTCCGTTATAATACAGCTTAGCGCACACTAATTGCACTAAGCTACTTACTCTGTACACCCACTCTGCTTTGTAAGCTTAGATCCAAACCAGCCATAATTTTTTTTGAACTTTTAGTGGCACATAGAGAATCAACGAAAACGGATACATTAAATTAATAGGCTTCATATCTAATACATAAATCTTTATATTTAGAAAGTAAAAATGATTATTTTATCAATAATGATGTACTATTTTAGAATCCAAACTCTAATGTGTTAATATTGAGGAAGAAGATTCATATAAGAGTATAGGGCCAAGATCGATACCTTGCGTGACCTTGGAACGATAGACGAATATCTACGACAATATAATCATCTTTGGAGACCCAGATTCGAATCCTGCAGCTAGAATAATTTGCTTTTGTTATCGTAAAGTTAATATATTATAATGCATCATCTGTTTCCAGTAGAAACATTGACTTTGATGATGACTGAGAATGTGTGATGCAGATGTTACCTTGTGGTTACTCGAGTTACATCAAGTCTTGTTTTCGTTTGAAACGTACGTTTCAAGTATCCAAACGAGCATTCTCTATAGACAAAAGGGTTTGAAAGGCGCGTCGGCAAAAGAGGAAATGGAACGCAATGAGCCTCACCTTTACGCCTAGCGCTCGGATAAATCAGGCGTCGTTCGCAGTTGTTTAGCTGATAGGATTCGCGGTAGAGATGCCGCTCTCCTCACCCACTTCATCTTCTCCTGAATCCCATTCACCGCAGTCATTATAATTCCACTCGGGGATCGATGGCAAACACATGCGCTTGGATATTTTTCCGCGGCGTAGCACGTTGGTTATTCGGCATCGGGAAACGTGCGTTTGAGAGATGAATGGGGGATGTGAAAGAGAGGAAAAAAAGGTCGGATATTGGAGAAAGGAGCATAAAAAGAAAGAGACTGCTTCCTGTTTGAGAACAGAGGCGCGTCTCTTCTCAGCCAAAGTTTCGCAATCCTTAGCTTTGGTAATGAAGTGAAAAATGGGATACGAGCTGGAATACAAGGATATTGGTTTCACCTTCTCCTGCCTGATGGGATATATTTCGTTTGTGTTTTGGTACGTGATGTAATGCATCTTTCCCCCATTTTTGTTTTATGATCATTACCTTCATTTGAGTCGTAATATAATGCAAACTTCATTATAATACGAAGCTTCAAATGAGTATGGCTATATTTCCATTAAACTAGATTATACTCGCCTTTCCTCTAAATATTTCAGCATCTCCTAAAAAATGTATGAACTCATTCCTGAATTAAGTATTCCTCTTCCTTCATCAAAGAGTTTCAATATAGATATGTTATAATTCCAATTAGTTTTAGAATGACCTATTTAGAAATGCTAGCAGTATATTACGTTAATTATCAATTATAAAATTTGAATGCGTTTTTGTCTTATTGTGCCATTTTTTTACTAGAAAATCATTCGTGAAAAGAAGTATTATAATCGTATATTTTCATTAAAATAAATGGTCTTAAGAGCAGGATTAAGATATGAAGTAGATCTTTAAACGTATATCATAAGTAAATTGCACGGTCGAACGAGATGTAAGTTCATAAATAGGGCTATTAATTATCCTTTTTAAAGATATCTTTCGATTATCCTAATTAAAAAGCAATCTTACTAAAAACTTTATATTCCTTTGTTATATGTACTTCTATTAGAAATTATGACGTTCGCTACTTTTCACACATTCAGTAAGCATTCCCAATAAACTCACTTGTATATCTTTTCCGCTAACTACCATCCACATTTGCGCACACAGTTGAAGGGCAAGTTCAGCGAATCACACGCCTCCGACTGTATATATGAATTCAGACTCCGTCGCTTGTGCGCTAATCGTATTGGAAAATCATTTCGCGCACCATGTATATTTAGAAGCGCATCATCTCCGTGTATCGATTTTAGCGGTACCTGTAGATTCTTATTTAAGGAGGGCATGAGTTCCTCTCCCGCGCAAACGAGTTATTTACCATCCTAGCGACGCAAAACAACCGTATCCCCGGTAACATAGATACGGAATGGAGAATAGCTGTGGATCGTCGCTGAAATGATTATGTGAGCGTGTGAACACGAAAAGCCTCTCAGCTCGCGATTCCTCCATTCTGAAAATGCTTCCGACTAGAACTGATGTTCTTTTAATGGGGTATTGAGTAGAGGAAGGTTCCGATACCGACTTATGGAAGGATGGAATGGGAACACACGTACATGCGGGAATTGATATTTCGTGGAAATGATAGGTTATGACGTGTGTGTTATACCATCGTTTTTATACGAGAAAATACAGCTGGAGATTGAATGAAATTCTACCCGATTTTCACAACAAGAGGGGAAATGTTAACAAATGACGTAACTCGTTTGTCACGTTTTAATTTAAGTTTCAAGGGAAAGTAGGCTTCTCTCCTGTACTACATTTAACTTTATGTTATTCTCCGTAAGATGTTTTATTTTTTTCGGCAGACACAATGATGCTATGCGGTACTATAAATCACTCTTTCGCTTTTATACAGTAAAAATTCAAATATATTCCTTCCAAGGTGAAAGGATATTAATGTCAGTTTCAAACATAATTTTTATTTGAAGAACCGTATGTAAAGGTAATTTTTATTTTCAAAATCTTTTTAATAAATATAGATCCTATCAGGGGACATTTATCAAATTCTTAAAAACAACCCCCTGATTTCAAATCGTTACGGATATCAAAGGAAAAATTATACATGCGATAATTATAAAAGTAACTATAAGTTCTCTAATATAATAAAGTAAAACCATAGGATCTCACAACTCACTTAACACACAAATCAATTATTATTTACCCAAATAGAGTGTAATTATATTCAACTTCATATGTTAATAAAGATTGTATAATTTAATGATTATTGCCCGAAATAAACAAAGACTAGAGTTATAGATTATTTATGATATTGCTCCGTATTTCTTTCTCCTAAATTTATTCCTTTTTCATGAAAGATTTATTATTACCTTATTATTTATTTTCTCTTAGATTAGATTTAAATCTATAAATTGAACCAGAACTCTATTTCCTCTATAAGTCGTTCACATAACAATTAAGAGTCGATAAATACCCTAATTGATGACTCGGTCCCTTTCCCGTACCACAATCGGAATAAATCTCAAATGCTGTCGGGAAGGCTTTTGATCATTCTTTTGATAGAGAGGCGTTATATACATAGAGAACGCCTTTCATCCAAGGCATTTATTGCATCGTATCAAACGCTAAGAGCCATAGTCTCCTTATTTGTGACAGATGAGTGACTGAGTGGAAGGAATGTATACAGATAAAGAGATGTCTACATTATGAAAATCCTTGCCCCGGAACGGAATCCAATGGTCGCAAGGAAGAAAGACAGATTGGACAGGGACATCGTCAAATTCCGTGTCTGAGGAGAGACGAGGGTAAGCAAGGGATGTCCGACAGAAGCAAGCAGCAACCTCCATCCATCAGAGGAGGGTGTGGGGACACAAAAGCGTGCGTCTCCAAGACCCTTGTCTTCGATGAATGGAACAATATTCCACCGCGAAGACGTATTAGCGGTGAAAGAGAAAGGGGAGATGTACCGTTGGTGAAAAGAAAGTCTGTGAGTTTGTAAATGCATGTTTGAAGATTCTTAATAAAAGCTAATAGGTACAGAAGGTTGAGTTATGAGTTAAATTTAATACAACTGAGGTATTCTTTCCTTTTCAGAGGATATCATTCCATTGATTAAAAATGAAAACGTACTTAAAAACTACAATCTAAGTCGGTATTGGAATGAACATAATGCTACATGTAATTAATTAAATGTTATTACTTTCTGCCTTAACGTTCTAAGCATTCTATTCTTTTAGTATTAACATTAATTCCATTCTAATTTCGTCGTATACTTTCATTTTGATTTTTTTAATGAATCTTTTGAATATAATAAATTTGAATGAGCTCCTTGAGAATTCTATACAACAAAAGAAAATATGATAGTATTCTAAAATAAAGCATAAAAACACATCAGCTCCATCAGTGGTATATTGATAAAATGGTATTGTTAAGAGAGATAAATTATGAAGTTTTACATAAAAGAATATAAAATAATTTGTAGGTAACTCAGAAAACACCAAGAAAGATTATAAGTCTCGAACGATGAAGCGAATTTTTTTCAAAATTTCTCTGGAAAACATGTATGTAACTCCTTAATTATTGTAAACTTTATCCCTATAATAATATATATATATATATATATAATACCCCTATATAATATATCCCTAATAATATTGGAAAAATACTTCATAAGCCTATGATTTTGATCTTGGTTGTATGTTATTATTTAATTGCATTCACTCTCTTGTAATAACATTTATTTATAACACGCAGAAAAATGCCTTTCGCTTAAGTGATCGTTACTATGGAGTTGTTTACGGTAAAAAATCCACCTGAGATAAACATTTTGAAGCCATAACGATCCAACTATGAGGGTATGGATAAAATAGCTTTTTGAGGAAATAGCGGAACGATACGCAGAGCTTGTGTCGGATATTGGTGGCTTCGGAAGACAAGAAGGAAAGAAGGGGAAAATGAGATTTAGCCATCCTCAGGCTCTGAAAGAACATATTCCATCAAGTTAGATTCTTTATTCAAATTGATAAAAATACATTCATACGCAGAATTTGAATACATTCATATATATGAAGCCACCAAATGAGAGAGTAAAAAAAGAAAGCGTTGGGCGCAAAAAAATCAGATGAAAATGAAATTTTTCCGAAAGGATGGCATATTGTAGGAGTGATAATGCAACGAGCAATTCGGTCGTAAGAGTAAGCATCTTCTTCCTTCGGATGAAAAGCGTATGCTTTAACCTTAAACGGAAAGGAACGACTATCCTGAAGAATTCTCTTTGCATGAGAGTGTTTTTACACTAAGCTAAGATTCATCAATATCATCCCTGTGCTTTAAGAATAACTCCGACGTTTTTATTGGGATTTTAATGTGCCTATTTTCCATAGATACATATATTTTAATGAGGATGTTCTCTTTCTAATATGATTTTGTTTACGTTAATTATCTAATAGTAAAATGTAACATACATATATAATTATTTTTACTATATTAACAAGGTAATAAGTCTTATACATCGAGTAGTATTTCGTAGGTAAAAGGTTAAACAAAGTAGAAAGATTTTGTTTCGTGAAAATCAATCATACCAAAATTTAAATTAAAAATTTTTACAGAATACGTTTTAAACAGTTTTTAGAGGACTCTGTACTTTAGATAATAGGATAAATTCAAGAAAACTCGTGTATGGTAAGAGACTTATTTCATTGAATAATTGAAAATAATAATGCGGTCTCCTATTCAATGGTAATATCGCACAATACCTTAGGGTTCACATATTGAGTAAATTAACTGAAAATTATTGAATGAAAATATTATATTCCCTATTTGAGTAGATGAAAGCTGAACTTTTTACTCAAACTCTACGTTTTTTACAATTAATGTGTGTCTGAAAACGTTAAGTACTTAGTGATACTTCTATGAACGTATTTTCATGGAAATAAACCATTTTTATCAAACTTCATCTTTGTAAATAAGTTTAACTCTTATAAATAAAACCCTCTATTATTCCCCACGTTCTAAATATTCCTTAATTCCGTACCATATTCATCCTAAATTACCTCCCATTTTCCACTTCGGAAAAGACTTATCGAAACCAAAAAAAAGAGAAACGGAATTAATAAATAAAACGGAGAGCAACGCGAAATGAATTCTTCGCTCATTTGTATTTCGATTCTGGACGAACACAATAGCACCTCCGCCTGCGACGAGTTGAAATATTTATAATTAATCCGGAAAAAGACGGATATCTCTTTTCCACGCACGCCTCTGGATATCTTTCGTAAAAAAAAGACCGATCGGGGGGATGAAGAGAATTTCCCTTTCGCAAAATTCCGACGCCTGTTCGACATAATACACCCATTCTCCCAATTTAGAATAAAAAAAAACAAGAAAGGAACGGAGCCCGAATTACAATATCGAAGGGACTGCGTAATTAAAAAATTCCGATTCGAATCAGGAAAATCGGGCTTTTTCCGCCGAAACGGCTCCAGATCCGAATTAAATTCTCACGGCCACTCGAACCCGCTAATTCTCTCTCGTTTGTTCGTCGCCGTGGAAACGGAGACATCCAAACCGCTCCGATTTCCTATTAATTAGCGAGAGAGAGAAGTGCGTGTTTCGAAAAACATAAGCATCCGTAGTTACCGGACTTTGCAAAGGGAAAAAATAAAGAAAGTTTCGGAGACGAATACAAATGAAGAGAGATATTCGTCAAAGGATGCGGATAGGTTGGAAAAAAACAGCTGCGAAAGGAAAAAGCTCTCGAAAGGGGATTGAGGGGTTGGAGGGGAGGGATTATTTGGGAGGGGGTATTTGGGAGGGGGAAGGGGCCGTGAAAATAGGGGAGGGAAAAAGGTCGAATAGGGGAAGTGGGAAAAGGGTTGAGGGGAATGGAAACAAGTCAACGGTAGTCAAGTGTACCTGCGGAGTTGAGAGGCACCGCGATGCCGTTGAGTGAGAAGTAATCGGGAAAAGGAAAGACCGATGAATCGATGGTTTCCAATCATTGGGGTAAAGGGCGAGAGAAAGACGTATGTGGAGGGAGAATAACAATCTGTCGTTTTGGTTGGAAGTGAAAGGATAAGAGTTAATGTACGAAACTCTCAACTTAAGGGCCATGAAACTGTTGATAGATAAGTAAGATAAAGTATATTCATAGTATCTTCCTATATATATACAAATACTGACCAAAAACGGTACGCATATAAAAATTATGTTTAAGGTCTTGACTAACAGTTCATTATGGGAAATCTACAACTTGTCATACTCTGAATATATATTGAAAATATTATTAATCAAGCTTCAATTTAGTACAAAGGAGAATAAGAATAATTAAGGAGTAATAGAATACTCAAAAAATAATTCACACAAAGGCATCAAATTTTAAAAAAGTCGAAAGTTAAAGCAAAAAGTTAACACCTTAAAGGGAGGGAACAATAAATAATAAAACATCCCTCTGAATGCCAAAAATATGTGGAGCTACATAACTGAAGGGCGGATTGATGTTGGCACTATATAAGATTATAAATTAACAATTGAAAATATAAATTGATGGGGTATAATGATATATTCGGAAAATATCCTTGGTAATATAGGCAAAAGAAACTTTTGGGGTTAAGAACGAGTAGGGGAAATGGTTTCCTTTATTGAAGAGAAATATAAAACTTATAAAAATCATAAAGAAAAATCAAATACGAAACATCGGCGTCATATATAGGCAAATCCAGTTTCCAAGTCTTATATAAAAGGGATGACGCGATGAATAAGATGACATGGATAACTCTTAAGCCATTTTTAAGGGTGTGGCTGTCTGCAGCCGATGAGACGGGGCGTTGATTGTGAGAAGATTGTCCTGTGTTCCCTTAAGGGGAGATTGCCTATTGCCTCTGTCTGACCCTAATCCTTTAGCTTTTAAGAAGTTTGTTGGGGTGAAAGAATTGCATCCCAGGGCAATAATCAATTTATATTGTATCAGCTTTGGAAAGGGTGGACTGGAGAACAACGAAAAGTATAAATGAAAAGTAGAATACAAGACTATGACTAAAGTATTTATAATTCCGATAAAAAGCAATGATAGAACTGCTGGTTGCTATGGAGATTCTATGGATCTATAAAAGGATTCAATATAGAGCCTAATTTAAAAAGAATACACTGCCTTCCTAGATATCAATAAATCAATAGGGAAAATATAGTCAGAATCATTTGTAAATATGTTACCATAATATATTCTAAAGGCATAGTTAAGTAGTTCTACATTAAACATCTTACGACTCACTCCGGAATCAGCGGTTTCACAAAACTTTCCGAATAGTTCCTCCGTCTTATTAGACTGAAAATTCGACCAATGAAGACGGTACACCGGCGCTAATTGGAAACAACGCCGAACTCTAATCCACCCACGACGAGAGCTTCATAATCAGCGAAGCACCGGCGCTGGGAGCCTAAATTCCTCCGGAGAAGGTATCAAAATTCCACCGATACGGCGCAGTACCGAGAGATGCTTCAGAACTTCTCACGGCCCTTTAAAATCTCCCCCTTCACTCCCACGCCTAATGGAAGCAGACAACCTTTGGAAAACAAAAGAGTTGCTATGGACCGCAGAATGGGAAAAAACTGCGTTTGAACGTATGGGAGGGGGTCGATTCGGTAGAAAGGGTAACGGACGAATTGACGTCAGGAATGCGTAGCTCCCACGAAACAGTCGACCGGAATGCAATGGGAACTCTTGAAAGTTCCCTAATCATGGCATTTATAGTGCCGCTTTGCATTCCTACTCCACCTTCATTGGAAAATCTCCGGTCCGACGTATCAATCCCTTCTCGCGATTATTTCCCAATCAAAGGGAGATGAACACGGCACGAAAATGCCTTCTTTTTGATCCTTTGAAAACGAGGTCGTCATGGGAACTGTTTACACTTTTTTATCGGTAGTTTTTAGGAGTGATTCCGGACTTGGCAATTAGTAGCATTACCTGTGTTTGTTCCAAGAGATGGATTTATTTTTCGTGAGAGATTTGCGTCCATAACTGCTTCGTATTTGAAGTATTTTTTCACGTACTTCAATCTTCTAATGGCCAATTTTTGGAGTATTACTCTCGCAATTGTGAATCGATGCATGATGATCTCTTTTAATTGTACAAAGACAAAGGGATCAGTATGGATAACTCTGTGTAATTACAATACAGGGGTCAACTCAGCGTAGATCAAGAAGTTATCTGGGAAACTGAATTTAAACATTGCAATATCAAAATGGAAATATGTATATAACTTTATATTTCATCTAATTGTTTCCTAAAAATAATTGTGATAACAAACGTAAAGTATCATGGGGTTAATTTTCTCTTCGAACTACGGGGACCTTTGAGTGCTTTTAATGCAAAAAAATCTGGCTTGGAGTTGAGTAGTATGCACCTAATTATAGTACTTAGCAACTTACACCGTCAAACACACTAAATTCTCTCTCGTGATCCTTGAGCAGGAGAATCGTATTTTTTACATCAAGTATTTCTCAGAATCTATTGATTTGGGAACACGAGAACTGTGGTTATTTCAATTTGATAGTTTCCCCCTTCATTTTTCATAAAACTAAATCACATTGATTATAAAACGTTTAATTGTAATCAAAATAGCGTGTCTCCCTAATTCAAAGTTCTACTATCATATAATAATTCAGTATAACATATGATATAATACGTTTAGTTCAATATATAATACAATATATAGATTCAAAAATGTATTATGATATATTCAGTACGTGACAAGAAGAGATATATAAACTTTTACTGTATCGTTTGCATAGAATAGTATCGTCATATTTCGACCTCAAACAAGGCTTCAATTGCACGCGGAACCATTACGTTAGGGGCAATACGTTCCATTCCTTTGGGCACAAAACGCATCCGACGATTTACCCGTGTTTTCCTAACCCGATTGAGCCCTGAATCAAAGAAAATCCATAAATAATTCAGGGATCGAAACGAAAAAAACACCTGCGGAAAAACTCGAAAAGTGTTGGTTGCGGGCCAAACCGCAGCCAATGGATACGTGGAAGTTTTCTTTGTGGAAAGAAAATGGAGCGGCCGAGTGTTGAAAGAACCGCTGAGAGTAAACGTTTTAAGAGCAGAGCAGTAAAATGGGATACTTCTACTTGATAAAGGTTCCTCTACTCTTCGAGCCCAATTCGAGCAATAAAACACCGAACTTACGCCCTCTCCGAACGGACGTAAACACGTTGTTTTCCGCCTACTTTTTCCCTCTTAGCCTGTTAACCCTCACCAAGAATGCCTTATTTCCGGTTTGATTCCATCCCACACTTTGTGCCCATTTATCCCACGTTCTTTGAACGGATGATTGTTTGTGGATATAGATCTTTTTCTACTTCGATCAAAGATAAAAAACAAAAGGTTATGTGGGCGTATTGTTTTGGTAGATACTCCATCAAACTTATACTCGTTCAAATAAATATAGGTATATTTACAAGGCTTGAAGAAGAGATTGATAAACACAGTAACTTAAATAAGAAACAGATCTAGCAACTAAGCTAAACAGACCTTTCTATTATATTTAGGTAATAAACTCTAAATAGTAAGTGAAATGAGAGAATAAAAAAGCTGATATAATAAACTAATAACTATCGATAAAATTGAATTGTAGCAAGTTATTTTTTAATTAATATTACAAAATGATCTCAATTATCGCGGTTGTAAACTGGAAATAAACTATTTACTTCTAAATTGAAAATATTTGAAATATTTGGTTGAAAATTAATATTAAGACTTTGATCTTTCGCCATATTATAGATCGAATAGTGCCTAATATATGTGGTAAAATCCTTTTACACACTGAAACATCGCAAAACAGTTCAGAATCCTTTTTCTTCGACAACGCATAAACAGTAGAGAGATCTCAAACCCATAGAGCCAACCTTCGAACCAATCTTCCATAAAGGTAGTACAAAAAATAATAGTACAATAACTAATATAATCATCAAGTAAAAATTAGAGGAAAATACTAGATATAATTACTTGAACTGTAAACCACACAGTGCATTAAGATAATCCTCGTTCTGCGAGTGATAGCTTTGAGCGAACCTGCTATAGATGGCAGATTCCTTGGGAAATAGAGCTCTTTCTCTCCCCCTTTTTGGAATATGGTAACCGTATCAGCAACTTCTGTACGCTCTCTTTTTTTGCCCATATCGCGGCATCTCGCTTATCTGCCTTCATCTGTTTTCCTTTCATCGCCTCATCGATCCGAAGTTTCGGAGGAAAATCATGTTAAGTCGACTCAAACGGGAGGAGAGAAAAATATAAATTCCTGGGTTTAGCTTTGCGAAAAAATGGGAGAAATCGGTTTAATTTCCGTCTGCGAGATGGTTTCTTTTGTGAGAATTCTGCGGGAAGTGGTTCGTTCGGGAGATAGAATCCGGCGCAGGAATTTTATTTTATCTCTGTCTTAATTCGGTTGAGAATTGCAGATATTTTCGTACGTTAAAAACATAAAAAAGAAAAATTTAATAGGAAAATGTTATATGTTAATGCTAATATAATAAAATTGTCTAGTATATGAAAAGAAAGGTAGACAGATGTCAAAGAGGTGACAAGGTACAAATATATATTTTATAGATTATATAAACTTGTTTTAATAATTACCGAAAAAATTTGATAAGTGATACATCATTGAAACATTACATACATACTCTTTAGCACATACCTAACATTAATAACAGACGTTTTGCTAAATACTTTAAGTATTCTTTCGTAATTTTTATTCTTTTATTAATAGTTCCACTATATATTGCCTGAATTTGGTTATTATATCACAATAGGTCGATTATTAACTGTGCGATGTATAAACGAAGGAAAAGATTTTAAAAATTTGATTTACTCCTCAGTTTTATGGAAAAAATACTTTTAAATAAAGAAAGAGACAGCTTAAAGTATTACACCCTTTATATTAATCCAGTTAACCTTTAAATAACACGTAAAAGGTTTGTAGACCTTTAAAAATATTCATACAATAAAAATTACGATAAAATAAGAAATGGGAACGCTTTTACATAAATTATAAACCACTAATAAATTTAAGCCCACGATAATCATATGCCTCATTTATCAAAAAATCCAAGCCTTAAACCGGTCGGTCTGCGGATTGAAAAAAACCAGCGGACCATACATCGGGGCAAAACCGTGTCATGGCAAAGGAAAGGGGAAGAGGTATGTGAATTACGGAGTTCTTGAAGGACACAATCGAAGCGCAAATTAACGGCAAAGGGCATTGAGCAGGACTTGGGCAAATACGAGCTCTAATGGAGTCACGTCGCTTGATTGAAAAGACCGGCGATTAATTTTTTTCCTGCGCTCAAAGGACGACGTATCTTCCGCGGGAACAAAGAGGAGTGGAACTTTGACCCGTTCGCATGCACTTTATTCACTATTAAACCGGTAGCTACGACGTTGATTGAATGGCGCTTTTTAATTTGTTTACTCCATTGTGATGCGGAGAAGGGCCACTGTAGGTCAGTGTTGCTTGGCGACCGAGTACAAAGCATATTCCGATGGGTCGAGATGGATGCAGAGTTTTTTAATTTTTGGATGTAATTTATGTTCTTTATTTTATTTTCAATATGTGATTTAAGTTCTCTGGAATAGGTGAATGAAATCTCTGTTATGCACCTCTACGAATACAAATAGGAAACAGACAAGCATGATGAAAAGTCAATACATTGTGCTCTGTAAGTAAGGACTACTTTTAAACTCATTTTTATGTATTTTAAATTTTCATATTACAACTAACAAATTTAATTTTTCCACATTTTCTGCGTTATCGGAAGTCTTTAAAAATCTTGCAATAACTGATGGTTCACCTACATAATCTGTAAATATTAGAAAAAGAACTAATAATGGTAAAATAATCAAGAGTGCGAGTATGAAATATTAAGCTAATTATATTAAAGCATAAATTGAAGAATTTAAGAACCGATCATAAAATTGAAAATATAAATCAAAGAAATATTAACAGAACTTATCTCAAATACTTAATAAAATTCAGTAGCACACAGAATGATCTTTTTTTGAGACGGTTGCCAAGTTACACTTCAAATATAAATATATGGAGTTCGATGTTATCACCAAGAATTGACCTAATATTCTCTGTTATGGGAGATTAGAAACTACTAGATGATTCCAATATCAGCAATCACAATCAATTATAATTCGATCGATATTAATTCTTATTAGACTCGAAAATGTTTCCGTAAAATTGAAATTTATAATGCCTTTATAAGAGCCTTATCGGATAACTGGTTAATGTATTCTTCAACATGTTTCAACGACCCCTTTTCTTCAAACATTTTTTGCAAGCTAATATTTGTACATGTCTTAGGGCACCCTCAGCAGATTTCCGTTTGTCCATTTCATGGGCGCCTAATCGATTTTTACGAAAGCAAACAAGTAAATAACTAATCCCTCAGTTGGTAAATAATACGTTTTACACGATAAATGTAATTCTCATCATTTTATTTCATGTAATAACCTGTACCACATTTCATAACCGATAAAATTGATGATAAAGTCTCAATATATTCTCTATCACCATCTGTATACGGTTTTCCTCAAGCTAAAATCATACAAGATATTGTGTTTCTCTACTCTATTATACATGATCGAGTAAATAACTAAATAGAATACACCTATAAAATACTTTAAGTAATATCTAATTGCATAATAACAATGAAGTACGATATTAAAAGGAATTTAAATTTAAAAGAAAATTTTTTGCATACAAAATTTTTCATAAATACATAAGGAGGATTTACCAATTCTTCCGATAAAATAAATTATTTGAAATGCGTCGTAGAATTTATGAACTATTTATAAGAACTAATTCTACTCACAGCCTGGTCCCAGGAAATTAAGTTAGCCAGTAAGCTAACTCTTTTAAACGTATATAACTTAGCAAAGATGAAATACAATTTCTTTTTTCATAAATCTCTTAATGCATAGATAAAAAATATAAATAATCCTTGCAACCTCCATCCACCGTAAAGCAAAGTCCATATCAATTCAATTTTTTACCCTTTACCAATATAATGATCACTACAAAACTCTTTCGTGAGAATCACTGACTCAGGAAAAGATCAAAAGCCAACAAAATATAGACGAAAATTTGCGAAAAAGGCAATACTCCGATATTCATTATTTTTCACCAGCAATATCGTAGAAATCAACTTAAAAGAAGAATGAGGTAAAAATCAATTATGCCTCGACAAATAGAAAAACAGTTTAAAAAAAACAACGTCGAGCGTTATTTTGTAATTAGCAAATCGCGTTGCGAAGTACAGTATGAAAATAAACTTAAAAGGAAGATAAAAACAGCTTATTGCTCTACGTTACCAAGGGAAACTGAAGCATAGATACGATGGCGATGGTGATAGACAAACTGCACTAAACACACGGAAGTATGCGCGATGTTTTTCCACTCCCATCGACCCAACTGGTTGAAATGGTTGAAGTCTCTAGTAGTCCCTCCTCCTCTAGCCCAATCCATCTTTTCCACTAGTTATAACGATGTTTGTACTCGCCTGAAACGTTCTATGGACTTCAAAGGCATCGGAAGGTAGACACGTAAAGAGGGAGAGTGCAATGAAAGGGACACGTTCGGAAAAAGGGGGACTAACGAGACATTGAGTGAAAGGGAAAAAAAGGGTGGAAGGTATAATGGGAAGGTAAAGTTTTTGGAAAAGCGGACGGGTGGTGAAAGGGGCGGAAAAAAGAGAGGGAAAATAATGAAAGGAGACAAAAGAACAACGAAAAACCGAGGAGGATTCGACACGTCTGCTGTTTGGGTTGAGAAAACCGCTTTCGGCGAAACGTCTGCGGTTTTTTCAGCCTGATCGACTCACGAGGGAAATTAATTATTCGCGCTGTTCTTACGTTTTAAAAATTTTGGAGAAATTCGTTTGTTGAATGGCGCACTCAGTGAACTACTTACGAACTACTTTCTTAAGTTTTTTAAACTTTTTGATGACTCAGTTTTGTATCGATGAAATTCGCGGAAAATCTAGGGCCAAGAAGGTTGCGAAAGAAAGATTTCTGTATGGCGTTCTTGTCCATTACACAGGAAGTTCCTGTCTAAATACATCTATGATGACTTCAACTAACTACCTAATCTTTAAAGAATAGTTTCATTTTTATTCTTTGAATAACAAATATTCTATGATTTCATCAAATAATTTCCTTTCGTGCTTCTCAAGTACATCTGATGATAACAATCAAAGAGATTTTTATAAATGATACTCGGATAGATTACTTAATTCTTCTACATTTTACTAAATAAAATTATTTTTTACCCATAAAGAAGTGCTTTTTATATTTCTCACTAGATAATGTCTAAAAACAACTCATAGATGTCAATTTAATTATAAAATAAGGGATGGATATTTCCATAAAGGATACATCAAACACAAGTAGTGTTCAATTCGATATATTAATGATATTTTCTGAACTACACACAGGCAAAGGTAGTTAATTTTGAATTTATGAAATACTGGATCTTTATTTCTTATTGCTTATATATACATATATGTTATTTTCTTAAAGCATTTTTCATACTCAATCTTTAGCCTTCAGTACTCATGGAACTTAGATCTGAAAATTTTAGGATATCGTATGTTAATTATCATCAAAATGATTCCTTTATGCATTGTATTATTACAATCCACGTTTCTACTTAACAGTCTAGTTTTCATAACTAAATTATAGTTTACATTGCATACTCTATTATGTAACTTCAAGGTTTGAAGTGATCGAACTCGTTCTGTTTACATATCTAATAGCTAATCTATCAGCAGTTCGATATGGATTCGTGAATCCCATCAACTACCCATCACTTTAATCACTCTGCAAATGAACCAGCCAACTGTAATTAGCTATTTCCGACCTATTATTCATACCATAAACGAAAATAGATGATGAAGCGATATCAGTAAACTAATCTCTGATAAACATACGTCCATCAGCATTACTTATTACTTTGAGAGTGCATTCTCTAATCTGAAATTTCCCATTAAATAGGCAATTAAGACCAATGTAGAGATAGATTTACTTGCATTCAAATACTACATGAGACCCTTTGAAATATGGGGAGATTTGATACATAGATAGAAACAAGCGAAGAATAAACTGATAGCAAGCATCATATACACATATATATGTAAAATTGTATTTTAAATTTAGCGGTCCAAGTACTAATCCTTGTAGTACCCTCAAGTCAAGATTTTTGGAAGGGAAATTTTTTCTCACTATCGACCCTATATTACGTTAAATATATTACTCCAAGCTCATGAAACACGTTTATCTGATTAGCAGTTCTTATATTCATATGATTTTTGAGTTATTGTTTGTCAATGCCCACGATAACCAATGACAGTGATACGCGGAAAACGAAAGGAAAGCAAAGAGACGACTCGAGAACAATTCAAATGAAGAAAAAGTGGAAACGAAATGATTATATCGCTCTTCACTAGGAATTAAAGGAGTGGCGTATGCATTATTCTCTTTCTTGAAGGAGGATTGGATGCAGGAAATCAGCGGGGAGGGGAACGTCGGAGTGTGTATAAAAAAAGGAAAAAAATAGCCTAACTGCTCCCCGCGCGTCCGCCCAGGAAAAATTATGGAGCAAATAAAGGAATGCGGAGAGATAGGAAGAAAGAGAGAGATTTTTGCGGATGGTTTTTGATAAATAAAAATAGGGAGACGCTACGTAAAATTCCTTTCCTCGCTCAAAAAATACCCCTTCTTCTTTATGCGGAGAAAGTTTATGCTTCCTGAGATCCTTTGAAAAATCTAACTTTCCCATTCGCGATAATTTTTATTATTTTTCTCCAGCGAGGAGAGAAATTCGGGCTGGAATCGGTCCAACGGAACTTCAGTGGAGGTGGCGCGAAAAATAGAAAAAGAAAAATGAAATGGTAAGTTCGTCTATCTCCAAGCTTTTGAGTGTACGAATTTTCTGCTCGTAAGAGAATCTGTTTATCAAAATTTTCCGTCAATGTTAGCGTAAAAGATATGCCGCAATTTTCGTTTAACTCATCAATCTACGAACGAGATTAACACGCAATACTGAATAAACGTATGAGTGACAGTAATAGGATCACTCCTTCCTTCATAAACCTTTAAATTAAAAACAAACTTTCACTGAATCAATAACGAGCCGGTGCTTAAATTATTAGTAAATTAATATCTGCTTAAAAGTAATATTAGTAAACAGAACGAAAACTGAAAAACTTTACGTAGTAAATGACATCATCAAATAAGAATGAAACTGTATAACGTCCTTTGTACCATTAATAATCCAATAGTTCCAATCCAGTTTGTTTTCTATGGGTAACAGGTTAAAAATGAATTCATCATTTACAGGATGTACTTAACGGCATAAGTTATCTGGATCACATCGCTAAAAGAATATAAATAACAAGTGTCTTCACAAATTGAATACATGATATTGCTTATAAATGCTGATTAACGAGAATGAATAATAAATTATAATTTCCACTCTCTTCTGAAAGTAAATCCTGACAAATTTATTTTTGGTACTTCTTCCAACCTAGCATTCGTAAACTTTTCTTTAGAGGTGAATAAATAAATATTTAACAAAAACAAATGAAACACATTAAACAAATATTCTTGTTAGTTAAATACTTGAATATCTTCAAGAAAAGTCTCTCGACAATTAGACAATTAGATATATATACGTGCACTCGTACACTGATTATAACATGAATTTTGATTTAAATTGGTCACTCATGCATTTCAGCACAAAACCTCATGAAAACTGATATTTATATTCAATTGTAATCCATTTAAAGTAGAAACTATATTCGTCTCTAAGGGCTTATTTAAACACACACGTCCAGTATCCAGAGCTGTAAAATCTGAACAATATTGGGCTCATACCGGATATGGTATGAGGAACAAGGAATAGCGGGAAAAGGGAAAGGTTGGGAACGTTTTAAGGGAAAAACATCTGAAAATTCATCGGCGCTGTAAAAAGGACAACTAACGAGACAGAAAAAAAAGAAAAAAGTGATGGGAATTGGAGTATGATTGAAAGGAATGAAGGCTGAGGTTGAAGTAACTTTTCAAAAGAGCGAAGGAAAGAAGTTTAGAAGACTTCATTAAAACAAAGGAAGTGAAAAAATGTGTTACGAGGTCAGAGGGAGGATGGGGAATATTTCTGAGAAATGCAAATCATCATCTGGATGCCTTCTTTCAAAAAGTGATTGGAACAAAATTAGGTATGACGATTATGAAATTCGTGGAAAAGTAGATTGAAAAAGAACTGAGAGATCCATGTCTCCTAAAAATGGAGAGATTTTCAATTGAGAATAGAATTCATTCAATGAAGAAGTTAAAAAGTATATTTTTTTTAATCTGTCATTCAGATCCAAATTTTATGGTTAATATAAAATTAAATTGCTCAGATGTAATGAAAAGCATCCAGATTACGTTTCGTGATTGTTCCACGTCACGATCTATTTTCTAATACATCTATGTTCAAAAAATGTGCTTACAGGCTCTTGTGCTGTTTCATCTAGTTATTTCTCTGTGATAAATAATTTATAACTGAAATTAACACATACTTAATGGCTCAAGCATTAGCTGATATAAGCAGGGACTATTTCCTGTACTTTTAGAAAGACTTCCCGCATATCTTATACGTAGGTTGGGTAGTCTAACTACAAGGCGTCCATTCCCAATTACTATTTTGGACTACTTCATTTTCTACTCTATCCTCTAAAATGTTACGTTTACTTTACTACAGATTTATAAACATTCAAAATAGGAAATAATTCTAATATTACTGAAATCAATAATTTAACTTTATATAAAACTATGGTAAACGGAATTCTCATGTTAATACGAACGAATGAATGTACCGCCAATGAAAACGAAATTTTTAGTGAATTTTCCTACAAAATCTCACTTAAATCCTCAGAACGTATGCGCTTTAAAAATAAATTAGGGATAAAAAAGATGAAAGTAAGTTGAGGCGGAGAAGGAAGTTGGCATGATGTGTTCTGAAGGCAAGACGAGGATTAGAGTTGCCTAGTTGAGCAGTGTCATATAGACAACGATATTCTGAATGAAAAAGTGGAAAATGAAGGAAGAAAGGGAACAGAAATACAAATAGGGGAAAATAGAGAGAAAACAAAAGACGTTTCTATAAAGTGGAATGCAGTTCAAGAGATGGGATGTAAGTAAATGGAAAGGAGAAATGGATTAACCGAATGCAACGAAGATAGAAAGAAGAAAGTATTTTCTTATCACTCTATTATCAGTGAAAACAGAAAACAGAGACTTTAAATGAATAAAACTCCAGCATTGACTTACTCTATGAGTAAGAGTTTATACATATGTAACATAAACAAAAGGGAGCAATATATACGAACTTATACAAACAATTCTAGATTAGATAAAAGTAAATACATAATGATAATGATAATATATGAATCATAGATAAATAACAACTATAATACATGAGGAAATAGATTAAATAATGTTAAGGATGTAACTATCCCATTTATTTAAAATAATATCATTCATTCTCCACAGTTGTTTCTTTCTTTCGTAAGCTGTTTTTACAATAAGTGGTACGTAAAATCAACAAATAAACTATAAATAATTAAGTAATGCATTAAAATGAAAGAGATGTCTTAACCATGAATGAGATCAAAATGAAACAGCATAAAAAGGCAATTAAACTGAGCATACTAGCTAGCTAACATTAGAGTAAATTCAAGCGATTTTACGGGGAACAAAGCTGAACAAAATGGAGTGACGGCGAAGTAACAAAGTCTACAAAAAAGAGAAGGCGGGTCTGAATGGAAGACATCGGAACAAGATGAGGCATAGAAAGGAAAGGGCTGAGGTGGGGAAAAGGGAAGAGAACGTGAGGAAACTGAAGAAAGGAGGATACAAAAGATCGTTTGAGGAAAAGGACACGTGGAGAAAATGAGCCCAAAAGAAAGAATAGATTGCAGAATGAAATGCAGGAGGAAACGGACAACAAAGAAGGAGCAAATGGAATCAAGAGTGGACCTATGTGACAGAGGTATATTAGGCTATAAGAGGAAGGGCAGAGATGATCAAAACGCATCTGGAGAGAGATGAGGAACGAAAGAGGATAAGAAAGGGTAGAGCGGTGATTTAGATGTGATTGGACGGACAGAAAGAGGGCTCATTCCACATGATGGGTTGACATTAGAAGTGAACTATTGGTGACGCAATGAAAGAAGTTGAGATACGACGAAAAGGATTAAGTGAGGTTAGATTGATCTTAAAGACTATGAGTGTTCACAATGATTATTTCAAGACTTTAATGTTTTACTCATTTCTTTTTTTTCTTTTTCTACTCAAATAGAAAAGACAGTTTCTATGAGATTAATAATTTATTCGTACTGAAAGTCTTAACCGCTGAAAGCTACGGAAAGAGGATGATAATAAGTATATGGTTGCTATTATCCCTATATTATATAAGCGTTCCATGGCTACCTACAAACACCTACCACTAATATATATTATAAATATATGCTATATATAGTTAACCTCAACACTTAGCAACCGTAACTCGAGACATACTTAATCAGCTATTATTCTGAACTATTCCATAGGAGTTATTTTAAGATAATTTAAGATACATTCAATCATTATTGCATCATGGAATACATGTTTCATCGTAAACTAGAATACATAAGGTCAAAAACACGCTATACTTATGAGATGAAACTTTTCGAACAATTCTTGATCATCTAGTTTAGAAATAAAGAGAGTAAAGTTTTAATATTCTGTACTCATTTCAATGAATATTCATACGAGGGCCATTATTTATTTGAAGTTTAAATATTTTTATCGAGTGATATCGTATTCAAAATCTTTCCTTAGTTTCGTTCAAACATTTATTCATTCATTCGTATTAAAATGTTTTTCGGGTTCAACAACTGAGAAAACAAATTTCTGCAACGATCATAAAAGATAGACTGAGACTATACAGCTACGATTAAAAATACTTTTTCTACTCTCTTAACACATTTCATAGTAGGCGTACCAACAAATAAATAGAGCGAGGAGAATTAAAATCATCCCTATCTAAGCACAGCATATGCTACGTTGTGCGGCTCATTTCATTCTTTTTTATTATCTTCTTTCGGAAGGTCAAGAGCCCATCCTACGTAGGGCCTTGGGCTTATCAAAACCACCTGCGATAGTGGAATAAAACTAATATCCGCAAAAAAACTCCACGAACGGATTTAATTATTTCGCGAGGACAGCCTAAGCCGTTTGAAAGCTTTCCACTCGTTTCCCGGAGTTGCATTCGCGGATTTTTTCAGCGAAGCAACGGAACTCATTAAGTCACGAGAGTGCAGCTGGACCACTCTTAAACGATCGATTTACAAGAAATAAAAAAGTGGAGAAAACAAGGGAAGGAATTCGTCCGCTGCGATGTGGAGGGCTTAATTAAACGTTATGGCCTCACCTTCGACGCAATCCGTTCCTTCATTAAAATTTCAAACGATTTTCCCTTCCTTTCCCCCGAAGATCAGTCCTCTGACGTGAATTCTCTACTCGTGTGGAATTCCGTATCAACAGGGGATGTGAGCCTGAATACGTGTATTATGCTAATGAGGACCATTTCGAATTGTACATTCATAAATACATATTACTAGATGAGTTAGTTTATTAGATGGATACTAAATGAATAAAATAATTGCGATATATGAGTAAATAATTACATCGATATTGCAATAAAATTAACTAAGTTCGTACTATAAACGGTAAAAAGTCAAATGTTAAGAATACTGCAGTTAACCTCTATTCTTTCTCTTCAGAAAAGCACTGCAGCTGGTATGTTAGAATATACGTATTATTCATTTTAAATTAATTATCTATTAAATACTTTTCAAATATGCATGTAATTTAATGAAAATAAACCATGTATATCGCTCAACACGAGTTCTTTCGTATATAATATAAAATGGGCAACATAATTGGTAAAAATAACGTTTAAAACAATAATCTGATAATATATGAAAGTATAATAATATAAACGGCTAAAATATTAAATTTTCTATAACTACCGGATACTATAGGTAATACAAAAACCAAATACATTAGTATTTACACCTTAAATTTCAGTTGTCAATGTGAGAAGGCGTGACTTCGTGGAATGCCATAGTAATAAAAACAACTTTGTAAATTTCCACAGAAAATTGTATTTCGCGACCGGTTTCGTAATATGAAATTACATCTTCAGGCTGAAGATGTAATTACAAGTACAATTTTCTGTGAAAATTTACAAAGTTGTTTTTACTACTTAAATTTCAGGTTACGTAAAATTTAAAAACGTTACTCAGTATCTGGATATTTTATCCGCATTCCTGGAATAGAATATTACAGTAATATAATTCGCTTTTGAAAAATGTCGGTGATAAATCATCCTAATCAATATCGATTTAAATCCAAAACAATTTGATCGAGTAGTATCTTCCCTCATACGTTTAACATATTGTCTATACGGATGTTTTGAGAGACACGTTTCTCGGTGAGCTACGGGGTGAAATATTTTCCTTCCCTACTTCTGAGAGTAGTAACGGACTCTGATCTCTTCCATTATTCAAGTCTGAGAATTAATTAGTGCTTCTTGAGAAAAGCGCCGATCTACCGCGCGTGTGTCTACCGTAACATATTAGGGTTCCGTAGGGAAATTGGGAGCATTCCGTGAAGTTCCAGGAAATCACACTTTTGGAACGTGACGTGCATATTGTGCCGGATAAGTAAGAGTACCCAAGCTCACCAAATACATCACCGAAGTCATAGGAGATGGATTCGGAAAGGGGTGCGTCTTGCAATGCAGTATTGCGTGGGAGAATTCGCCGAGCGAAATCACTCGTTTGAGAGGAGTCGGTGCCTTGTTATTTGCATAATTTCACATCCAACTGAATGTAATTTGTGAGGAGAAGGTATAAATACTTCGATGTACTTCTTGCATGATAATCATTCTTCTATTGTGTGAAGACACACTGAATTTAATACACGAATAAACTAGTATTTAATTCTCAAAACAGATGAATTTTGACAGAAACTAAGCTAAATTAATTAAAAATTATGAGATGAAGAATTCTATCCATATTCATGGAATATACGATCTAAATTCATAGTGATGCATGTTGAAGGATGTTTGCTGCTAAACAAATGCCATCATTTCAAGACATTTCTCATTCATATTCCCCTAAAATTTCCTATTGATAACTTATACTGATGAATATTTTTATATTCATACATTGCAATTTTTAGGGCATGATGTTCTTAGTTCTCTGCTTTTCCTTGTTTTTAATGTGATTTTTCAAAGTATTTTCCCGCAATAAGGAAGTTTCCCAGTTAAGTTCCTCTCTATAAGCAGGATCTTAACTAAAATAAAACGCTAAAACAGTAGCCTTTGATGGAACTAAGTACTTCTGTTTCCTATTTAGGTTAAGCGCGGATTGGAACCTTCATAAATATAGTCACGAGTTCGTAATATCCGGTAAGAGGAGGAATGAATAATTTTCATTTTTCTCTAGATAAACCACAATACATAAGGGAGAGCGAGATGACGTACTTTAAGCGTACTATTTTTACAGCATTAAAGACAAACCAATATCTCGTTTGTAGAATATATAATGCAAAAATCTATTTCTTCCATAGCATTAAGGTTACGAGAATACATTGGAAAATGTGTATAAAAGATACATATTTCTCTTTCTTCCGTGAATGAAACACATTCATCTCATTCACGTATAGTGTTACGATACAGAAAAAGAGTACGGTGCCAAAAGAATCCGCCTCTAATGAGGCAGTTTTTCTCAATATTTTCCCAAAACATGCGAGTCAAAGAGCAAGAAGCGATCCTATATTAATGATGTATACCGTTAACAATGGAGTATGCTATTTCCAGAAAGCACCGCGCTGAATAGATACGTCCATCATTATTTCCTCTGCATTGAATCCGAAAGGTGCGTCTTAGATCCCTGACAATGCGCTATTCCTCCTTTTGTACTCCGCTGCAGGTATTGAAGCTTTTACCTCGTGACTGAATAATACATAGAAATCTCTACACTCTACGTGACTCCGGATGGAAGGAGTGCTATAGGAAGTGCGTCTCGTATTTACCTGGATAAAATGACGTCTCTTACGAGGCATGCCTTTTGAACTCCATAGAGTAGGCATCCGTTGGCAACGGCCCCGTCTCACAATACGCGCTTTTACGAGTGAAACAGCGTAGATCATCTTCAAAAATACGGGAAATCCTATGCCTCGGAGGTAGTATTTTTCTCGCTCCCTTTTTTTATGGGCTTCGTTATGAAGCTGGGGAAGAAGAAAGAACGTAAAGAATGGTGTAAAAGAGAAGAGGGGAGGAAAGCAGAGGGGAAGGTAGAAAGTTTAGGGAACAAAAGTGTGCGATACTTTCGAGTGTAAGTGTACGCCAGCGGCGAAGGGAAAGACGGATTTCACCGCTCATACGTAGAAAAGTGGGAAATCGCATATGCGTTAGGCAACAGATGAGGGAAACTTGTTCTACGAGTACATTAGGTGAAGAGAGAACGGGTTAGTTCACAAATTATACAGTATGAGTGCATACATACACTCAACGTTAAATACTTATCCATCTAAACACCAAGGTACGTAAGAGCTTTAAGTTATAGGCTTCAGAGAAATGTTTATATAACAAGCTAATTTCCGATTATTTATAAAAACATAGAACGGAAAATTCCCAAATAACGTCAAATTCTTTTAATAAATAATGGCCACGTAGATTGTCCGAATTCATTAACCCTCTTACTGCGGATGGGCCGATCTATCGGCCCGGCGTGCATAAGCGAGGGCCGATAGATCGGCCCATCCGCAGTAAGAGGGTTAAAATATTTACTGTTAGGAAATGGCAAACATATATTTCTGTATTACGCAAAAGTATCTCCATTTCATCAGTGATTTTGATTTTCAGTTCATGAACGCTATATCGTTTCTGAGTAACATTTTGTTGATCAACAAGTAACACATACGACGAAACATTCAATCAAATGTAAAAGTGTAAATGGTATTCGCAAACAGAAGATATAAACTAAGTTGGCTTTGGGTGCTATAGAATAGTAATATATCGAGATGCTTAACAAAATTACAGAATCTTGATCATATGTTTAGAAAGGGCAACGAAGTCAAATTTTTAAATGGAAAAATTAATTACATATTTGAAGAAACCATTTCCCGAGAAGAATAAAGCTATTTAGTGGATATTTATATACACATCTTAGAAGGGTTCTTTCAAAACCTACCAACTAATACCATCTTTAGATTTCCACATGCTTCTCCATTTTAGTTGGTGTTTCCCTTTCTTGAGTGAAGGAATATAAAACCTATGACTTTTCTTTACTCAAAAAATTCCAGTCAGTTCTCATTTCTTTTAGATTAACAATCCCGCATTACGCAGCATTGAAGGGAGGGCCCTTTTCATGCAGGTATGACCCATTTTCTTGCCATCCAACCAACATATATATATAAATATATATCAGAGAAAGGAATGAAAAGCCGAGATGAGGGAGTGAGTCGTGAAAAGGAAGTAAAAGAGAGAGATTTTTGGGGCGCCTTTGCATTTAAGTTGTCTCGTTTGCCCAAAGTGTGAGTACTTGACCCCAGGGACAGATATAAGGGAGGTTTGGCTTCTGGAAGGGTTTTCGGTAGGCGGAGTTGGATAAGGACCTCGGGGAAGTTTGCAGGTGGTGGAGGGGGAACAAGGTTTGCTTTAGGACAAGGAAACGCACACAAAAGACACACGATCTGGCAGCTGGCTTTCTTGAGAACAGATAGAGATCAAATGCATATATTAAGCGCGAATTATATGCATTATTTTGCATTGAAATGGTTAATATACGACCAAAGAGAAATGGTATGCAGCTGAAGTATATAATATCGGAATAAGTTTACCTATCCCTTGATATATGCGATTATATAGCTGAAGGGAAATATCAGATTAAGGATCTTAAAACCAAATAAACGATAATGATCGCCTACGGTTACCAAGTAACAGCCCGGAGGGATACTTACAGCTTTTTATACCCATTGATGATACAGCTAATGAGAACACTCGCAGAAATACTGACTCAAAACGACCGTTCATTAACAGAGTAATCAATATAATGCGCCGTTGAAAGCGTATTCTAATCTCTATCTAATCTATAATAGAGTAACTTTAAGATATGCTTTCATATTTACTGAATCGATGAATAACTTAAGGGTAAACCCAAATTTATTTGCCTTGAAAAGCGAATTTTCTTTATCAAAGATTATGGAACAGAATTTATTGCCCACAAAGTAAGGAAGTTGAGAAATTTACGCAACAAACTGAGGGTAATTGGCATTTATACCCTTCTAAAGGTCTTAATGAATTCTTATGACATCCTTATTTCAAAAATTTTTGGTTCGTAGCAATCATAATGAAATCTTATCTACTCAACCTTAACTCGTTTGTTGATTGAGGCTATCATTTATGAATCCTTTAATGTTGATTGACTTTGTGTAAAACCTCACAGTTTCATAATACTCACATCTATGCAAACATTTAAGAGAAAACAACATGAAGAGTGGGAAATCAATTACGTCTTTAGGTACAGGTACTGGAACCGGATCTGCCTATTACGCAGTAAGAATTTTGAGCGATGTTTAGATCGTAAAAAAGTTAAACGTACTAATTCAAGAATCATTCTTTCCGGACGTAACCTTTTTGTTATTAAAATGAAAAGTAAACGTCACGTAGATGTTGAAATCGGGTACGAGCCATTCGCCTTCCCTTACACTGCTTCCTGAGAAGACCTCACCTTGAAAAGCGGGGTAGAGGGAAAATTTACATTTTTATCTTATTTTTCCGGTGTCGAAAACAGAAGAGGAAGACGGCAACCTTTTTTTATAAGCAAAAAGGGGAAACATTTGGCCTTCCCTCGTATTCCTTTCCCCGCGGTTTTATTCCCGGGATTTTTCCTGCGAATAGAGATAAAAAAGTAGGGGACGGAAAAGAATGATGCGTTGTTGATTAGGTTTCTGGAGATGGGATAGATGGCAATTCCACCACCGAAATTGGCTCCATATATCCTCCTTCAACAATCGCCCCTAATTATGTGAAGTATAAAAATAACGAGGGAGATCGAATGGGGCTGGATTGCGCCCTAGGTCCCATTCGACTCTCGGCTCTTTTAATTACCGGCTTTAATCTTAATGCATATAATTTAGTGGGGGTTTGTACCCTGAAACCCTGGTAACTATGGAAATCGGTGTAGAGGGTGGTGTTTTTAAAATTTTTAAGCTGGATGTAGCGATGACTTTTTATTCTTCGAGTGGATTTTGCGGGAGAGGCACTTCCTTTTTAATATTATCTGGATTGAGAGAGGAGGGCTGTGTTTCAAGGCCCAAAGAAGCTTATCGGCGTATTTAATTTGGGATCCTGAAAATGAGCGTCTTTATAAAGACCTACACGTGTTCATTAGGGTATTTGGTATGTTAATCACCGTTACGTGTATTTTAATTTGACTGACGTAAATTATTTTTATAGATATTAATATTGTATTGTTATTAGCGAATGGACAACATAAGTTGGGATATGCATGATTGGGGGAAGTACTATTACATTTTTCTATTGTTTTCTCATAAGGAACCGATGAATAATACCTCATCGTACATATACTTAAATTTTTCAAATTTAATGAGCTATTTCAATAAGAATTACACTTTTAGTTCTTATAAATGATAAAAATAATTTAGCAAAGGAAGAACATAATTAATGTCATTTGAATGCAAATTGGATGTCAGCAAAACGACCCGTATTCTAAATTACGTAGGAATAACATATATTACAAAAATAAATCCCTGTATTGGTGAAATTTTACACAACTTTTTTTTTGGACAATGCAGTAAATCAAATCTTCGATTTCAACCACGTTCGCAGCATCCTAACAAACGCCATCTCTCCGGAGATCAATGCATCTGGACCAAAAAAAAATAGCTCCTCCGCAAACTTAGCGATCGCCATACTTTCCCCAGATTTACAACTTCCCACGTTAGCAAAACGGAAGGATCGTGTGTGCGGAGAGAGGGGGGAGGATGGCCGCGATAAAAAGGAGAGGAATGACCTCGAAGAATGGTGCAGCCAATCAGAATGGAGATCACGAACGGCCACTTTAACCTATTTCACCTTTGATTCCGAATTCCTCCCCGCATTCCTTCCCATAGATCACTCCGCCGCTATCACCTTATCAATATATCACTCGGGGGATTGATTAACTGCGACCCACAGATCAGTAACTACTAAAGCCCTCCGCGACGCAATATTATCTCATGGGACGTCTCTCGATGGGCAAACTACTTTATCAATCAAGAAAAAGTTACTTCGGCGATAAACTTCGGAAACGAAACTATTTTGGGAATTCAGAAATCTCTGCGTGTGGTCCACCTCTCTTTAATATAATGTCTCTTCGAAGGTAAGGGAAAGGTTTGATTATGTAAGATTGTCTCCGGAGTTTTAATATCCAGAGGCTTTTATGCGGAAACCTATAGGCGATCCTGTTTCATTACTGATATTACCAAAGAAGGGACAAATGTCTACATAAGTTGATTTTTAATGAGTCGATTTGAGAATACATGGAGAATTTTATTACTTCATATTCTTATATCATTTCCCATGAGCATTGGATTAAATTGATTGACTATATATTAATTTTCATTTAAAAATCATTAAAAATGTATAAATTATTCAATATATTTTTTTAAAGCTGGTCAAAGAATGGAGCCTCACATTCAAATACTCAAAATATTACTATTTACAATCCTAAAGAGACATAATGAACCAATATACAATAACTAATCGGATATTATGACTATAAAGGGAAATTAATTCAAATTGCATGAAAAATTTTATAAACTCGAACAAATTGAATCCATGTCTAGAGAGCATTCCGTGAAATTATTTGAATCAAACAAGAAAGGGGATTTGTGAAGTATCAATCGGGAAAATACAAACGATGTTCCTTTACTCAAATTCATAGTGCCAGAAATTCTATTACGATATCTGAATTTCAGGACTATCTAAAATATACCTCAGGCGGAATTAAGATATTAATACGTTACGAATAATTTAGAGAGAATTTCATTATTGAAATACTTGCCTCGTGGAAAAGGATGACTATTTGAGATGGGATAGGATTGAACTCGATGTATATGAATTCCTTTAAAGCTAATGTAGCTTTTTGAAGGTCTCTTAGACGTATCAAAGATCCGAAAATATCGAATAAAATAGTTTATTTTGATTGAAATTTGCTTTATACATAATTTTCCAAATCCAACGCACTTTTTTGAGTCCCCCATACATTAAATATTTGTTGTAACGGCGAATTTAAAACTTTTAAACCTTTCTCTCTTTTATATAAACTATAATATATACGCTTACGAATATGCGCTTGAAATATTATGTAAATATACAATAGTGGACAGAGAGAATGGTGTTAGAAACCTAGTCATTGACATCGAATTATTTTACAATTTCTTTGGTAAATACATAGACACTTCATCAAAAGAATTCCTTCCTCTAACGATATACTTTCTTTATTTTATAAAGTTGACCCTTGTTTGTTTAGCAATTAACCAAGAAATAGATTTCTAAGGTTACATTGGAGGAAAACGGCAGTTGGTTCATAAAAAGCGTCTCTTATTTCTTTATCGGTTAATGAGGGATATTGGATGATATCGGGTGGATAACAAAGCTAATTTTACGTCTCAAATTTCATAAGCATCATTTGCTTCGAGTAAAATTACGTACATAATTTAATACCTGGTATATAGCTGAAAATCAATTGTCCTTTTACCCACATAATTATCAAATTTTATTTCTTAACGTTAGTAGAAGAATGATCTTTTTAGTACGATAATATACAGTCAATTTTCCTAATATATTAATAAAATCGAACTCGCTTTAATAACCTGAATATACGTCCAGATCAAGACGTATATCTCTGTTCTTTTTTTCTTTGGGGAAAGGAAAAGAAAGGAAGGAAGCGAAGCGTAGGATTTCAATATCCAAATGAAAGAGAGCGGAATAAGTGAGTTTCCACGCAATGCACCAAAAACAGCTCAGACGCGATCTCTTAATCTCTGCATTGCTTGCGGGGACAGAATATTTATATATATAAATATGTGGAATCGATAGGGTCGAGGGGCTGCGGGAATTTGAAGAATAAGGCGACACCTATATATTAAAAAGGGTTTTGAATGGAATGGGGCAGAAGGGGGTTGCTACTTGAGCTTTCAGATCGACCAATTGTATTCCTCGTATAATTGAGTTGTCCTTTTCCATGTTGTCAAAATATACGTATTATGATAATGTATCTCATTCATAGATTGGTTAACCCGTTTACCATTGTATACGGGAATAACCAAGTTATTTAAATAGAGTAAATTAAATAGAGTAAAGGAAATACATATCATTAGAAGTCATTTCTGGATAATTTTAAAGTAATAATAAAAAAAGATCCTTGAAAATAAGTTATTTCTATATCTATGACCCCTTGTTTAATTGTGACTAAATATTATATAGTTAACTTGACCAATGATTTTGTAAACTGCGTTAAATTATTAATTATGATGCATAAATTATTAAAATTTAGAAATTAAAAGGAGTTACATATTTAACAATTTAAATTTTTAAACCATTAATATTAAGAAAAACAACTAACTGTATGATCAATGGAATTAGTAAATATGAGGAATTTATTGAGAAAATTATTTTAAAATAAAACAGCTATAAACTTACCTTTATGTACGTCCAAAATTCAGCAGTTCTGATGAAACGGCAGTGTTACCAGATTAGCTGTGTGTTTTATATAATAGAGTTGATTCTGAAATAAAAGAGAGACGCATATTAAACTTTCCATTCCATTCTTACATAATTTTACTATTTATTAGTCTATTTGAAATTATACGATGTGAAAATAATCGAGCAATATCTAAAAAGTTTAAATTCAATTGTTTTCGTAAATTACAAATTTCTTTTCGCCAAATGAGCAATGTAAATTATCAATATTCTATTGTCTTAATACTTAGAGACTTAAAATTATTGCGTCTCCAGAGGGAAAATGGTATAAGAATTTTCTAAATTTTATTCTCTATTGCAATGAAAATATTCTCTAACTTTCACGTTAATTATTTTCTTCTAATGCATAGAGTAAATTTTGATTTAATATGGTAAACTTCTTCGAAAAGAAATACGATTCATGTCCTCAGAAACACTTGTCGGTTTATTGGAAAAGAATGTTGAGCTCGACAAACTTTCAACGGCATATTTTCTAACGGGTAAACGTCAAACTCAACAGGTCTCTAAAGTCTGTACGTAGCTACAAAGAATTTTTCTTTAATATTTTTCTTAAATTCAAAAATCCCTTCATACATAGGAAAATATTGAAGGAGCTTTCTTCAAACCTTAGAACTTGAATCTACGCACGCAAACAAGATAGCTCTGCTTCCAACTACGGTTGGAGTTTGGATACTATTTTTGGAGCGAATTTTTACTAGGATCGCTGAACTCCTTTTAAACATGATCGAGCTTCATCGCAAAGTCGGCTGGTTATTCCACTGATATTGGATCCTCAATAGGGCGTCATAATCGGTTAGCATGCGACCTGAAAATTCGTGTTTAGACACGATAGCACGTGTTGCTTCTCTCGGCGTGTTCAAGAGGATAACCAACCGACAAGAGATTATTTAGAAAGTTAGGTTCGAAGAAAAATGAATCTTATAATCTCTTGTTGGAAATTTCCCTTCGAAAAGAAGCTCCGTAGGAATTTAAGTAATCGAATATTTGTAATTATAAACGGAAGTCGGTAAGGATTATACCACAAAAAATCTATGCAACATGTATGAACGTGTGTATCATTTAAGTTCTGTCACTTTATTCTTTCTTTTTTCTTCTTCTTGATTTTCGTTCCATCTTCATTCACGCTATGTTTTTCGTTCGCCGTCTATAAAATAAAGGTCTGAATTCCCTTCTCCTTTGTTTACATTCCTATATCCGTAGCAACTAGATTTTTCAAATATTTACGATTCCAATGCACACCCGAATATATGCTTTGTCTAGATGTTCTGTGAATAGCGAAAGACTTTTACGCATAATACTTTGTGTGCATAACAAAAGATAAAAATATATTTCTGTAATTTTATACGACGTATACGAAGTTTTTCTAATTATTTTTCAATATTTAATTGTGCAAATTTTATTTGAAAAACGTTTATATTTCTCATTCCCCTTTAAAAAGCTTCACATCTCCATTTTTACATAAATTTCTTAATTTTCAATTTCATCAAGATTTAATAATATACAAGATAACCTTCCTTTTCCCTATTTCCACATTTTGCACTGTTTCCCGGATTTTCCAACTCCCTTGACAGAAGTTTTTTCCTCAGCCACGGAATTTTCCTTTGACAATCTCAAATTGAAAAAAATATATATACATTTTCTCTAAACCTTCTCTTTTTCCTCAATTTCTACTCTCGTCTCTATAAAAATCAGAACTAGGCATGAATTTTGCGGAATAGAGTTTCGTAAAATGTCTTTCCTCTAAAATGTTTCTCCTTGTCCAGGAATTTGTTTTCGTCCGTTGCTAGGGAATAATGAACGTGAGTAGAATACGCTCTTGAACCTAAATCGAAGTTTGATAGCTTCTCAGGTTATTAGTATGTAATTGGTAAGCATAATCAAAATAGGTAGATTGATTACTGTTCAAGCGGAAGTTATTCTTTTTCAGTAAATAAGACGACAAAACAATCATCACGTATGTACGTACGTATCCTTGCATTAATAAGCGATCAGAATAAATTTTACGTTTAGATCCACATACATTCCAACACCTAAGTGCTGAAACTAATATCACCATTTAACTTACACTTATACTTCTCTTTTCCTCTGCGATTAAGACCTCGTACCCAAACACGAACACTTTTCCCTTCGGAAAACAACTTCCCTTTAATAGAAATATTCCGCCGATGCGGCGGTGTTCGTGTCAAAGCGACGTTTTCCCCGTTAATCGCATTTGTCGCCGATGAGGGCGCGCGGGTATCTCGTCCCCGACTTTCAAAAACATTCTTCTCGGCCCGAGTAATCCCATCCATTTCGCGCGTAATTCAAAACCAGCTACGCGTAAAATTGCGGTCCGCATACATGAATTCCGTCACGTTTTCCCCGGAATTCCTCGCAGGTAACTCAATCGCGAGCATCGATCCGGAATGCCTCATCTGCGTAAAATCTCCTTCGCGAACTAATGCAAACATTTTGAACAAATACGCCGAATCGGTTTCTACGAGGTTCCAGACCGTGTGACGTCATTGTCTGTTTTTTTTACGTTCGCGATTCATTTAGCATTGCGGTGTATACGGTATTAACTGTCGTCGCTAGACTGTTTACTAATTGACATTATCGTTTCCTAGCGATTGAATCACGGCGATTGTTGCCTCTGAGTGTTTATTTGCAGCGATATTCCAGCGATTAACTACTCGGGCTATTACTCTGAATCCAATCCTGTCTACAAAATAGTCCTTTGTATAATTATAGTATTTCTGGCTCTGATTTTGCATTGGATATTCAAGAATTTAAAAATTATAACTGAATGAAAATGATTGCTGAAGGTAAAAATTCTCTTACCATTGTTATGCTTATATCCAATTGCATGTTAAAAATTCTAATTTTCACAATTTTCGTAGGTTGAAGTTTACTGTTAATTAAATGCTAAAACAAACATCTACATAAAATTTACATTTACAAATACAACATTTACATGAAATTGACCTAAGTTGACTGAAACTCTTTGCATTAACTATTAGATCGGAAGGTTAAAAATCCCCAAATGGGGATCAGTTATTCCTTTGTATCATGTGATTATAGATTCACTAGACAACTTGTATTTTCTTCTGGCGCATACTGAATTAACAAACAATACAAATTGAGCAAGTTTTTATCAAAGTTTCATAGCTTCCGCATCTAAGATTAATACGCTATTAAACCAAGAAGATTATAAATCAACATTTTCTTCCATAAACCCCTCATCATTCCCTCAGGTAGACCGAGAAGATTCCAAACGCAATGACACCTTTGTTCTTTTATTCTATCAAAAAAAGAAGATTGAAAGTGCGCGCTTGATACCGGGTCCCAGAGCCTTAAACTCCGTATACGTCCGCATGAATTTACAAACACGGAGACGCACTTAGGCGAGGAAAAGAAAGGAAGTGCAGGATTCCATTAATATCGAATTTACCCGAGGTTTATCCCTCCCTATCTCCATACGTGGGTCTGAGAGAGGGCGTTGCTAACAAAAGGCGGTGGATGGAGATAAAAAGAGCAGGGAAAGAGATTGTGTCGCTCCCGTCCGAATTTCAATTAACGCGAATGGGTAGCATGTGGGCCTCATCCAGCTTTCAAGAAGAAGAATCTGCCGACGGAAAATAAAAAAGAGGGAAGTTTCGGGCGGGATTCCTTCTCGTAAAGAACCCTATGCCTTCATCAAGGGCAGCGGGCTATCCTTCTTCCTTGGGAACTCTATCTTCTAATACCATCCATCCTATTTCCACACACCTTCTTTACCAAGTCTATATCCTGCTTTATCCCCTAACCCTGTCTCAAAAAAAATCCCAACCCCCAGAAGGTTTGGTGAAAAAACTGGAGATTTATTCATCCTAAACATTCGGTCCATTCATAGGTGGCGTTGTTTGCTTTTCGGGCGCATTTTTTGCGATTTTTTTCTCGCCTTTTTGTTCCGTGGACATCATTCGATGTCGTCAACTTTGATCCATTTTCTAACCTCTTTTTTTTACTTTCTCTTTCCCCTATGGATTAGCGGGGAAAATCGTTTTTGTGGATTCATTTTCCCACGCCTGGGGAAGTGTCTGTCTTCGGAAATTTTTCGAGATTACTTCCCCCGGGATAAGGGACATTCAGGCGATTGTTTTTTGCGGATGAGTTGGATCAAAGGGAGTCTATCTTATGATTCCCCTGTTTAAGCTTGCGTGAAATCCCCCTGTGTGTGTATCGTGCGCACATACGCGGTTTATGAAGTGTATCCTGGATACGTGGTGGTTGTGACGTTTTGATGGACTAAGGAGCATTACGGAAATTGAGTGGAAACGATAATAGGCGACTTAATGAATTAAAGGTCTCGTGGCAACACGTTGATGGACGGGACATTTCCGTCTCTTTGTGAAAGGTGACCTCAAAGATTTGTAGGAGGTAGTTTTCCTTTTGTGGATATCTGTTACCTTAAAGCAAAAGGTGTGTTAAAGGATTAATATTTTTACTTCATTGTTAAATTTATATTGAGCAAGAAATAGGCAACATTCTTAAGCCATAAGAAAATAATTTAACATAATAATTATGCTTACAGTTATAAAATATCATACAATATATAGTTCAGCTCATTTTAATATAATAAATGGATACATTTTCGGATTCAAACTAGTGTAAAGAAATAAAATACGAATATGAGAAGAAACATGTATAATAAAAATATTCACCGTAAATAGAAAGTAGGAATGATTAATAGAATTAAGGCAGAGATAATAAATTTCGAGTTCAAACAATTTTGAATAATATACAATTCCAAATTCATACTGTATTAACAACAGTTCAACGAAAACAAATATAGAACTAATTTTGAGAATTAATTCTTCTTATAACGTTCGAGTATTCACCTCTAGTATTGATTGATTCTCGGTCGATGGGAAAGATGAGTTGGGAAATATCAACAATTTATGACCCATGAAATTGAATCAGTAAACTAATTTAAGTTATTTATTCAACCGGATGTGCCAACACGGAGCCGTTCGGTCAGAAGAAGCAAATATTTATTTGGAGCTGGTGAAGAGCGAATCTGTACATAATTTTATCAATTGTGATTAAAGAGGAAACTCAATAACTAAAGGGAACATTCGGACATGTGTGCTCAAGATTGATAGCTAAAATAATTTTGTGGATAGGAATCACACACTGAATACGAGAATCGACTGTAGCTATTGATAATATTTTTGCTAAAAGATCTCTCAATGATATAGAAGTTTCATTTCTAATTTCTCAAGAGCTACGTAGATGAAAGAATTGGAAAATTATGTAGCAGAAAGACAATATTACATTATCTTCGAAATAATAATGGAATTGAAAATCAAATAATAATATAGCATATATTCATAGTTAATATCAATACATGTATATTTATGAACTTTATTCCTGTGTAACCAATACATATCGGCATGAAAAGTGTATTAACTTATCATACCTATATTATTACTATTATTAAAGAATCTATCAATACTATAATTACTTTCATACTTTAAAATACCTCCTAATATACTATAGTATATTTACTACATTCTTACCGAATTACGTAACGCTGAACAAGCGATTTTGGTTTGTATGAAAAGATTTAAGAAAATAAAACAGCAAACTTAAAACTCAACTTAAAACACTTCTTTAGGATCAGAAAAAGCTTTTCCAGAATGTCAATCAAAAATAGAAATGTAGAAAAACCGTCAGAGTGCGCCAATGGAATCCAATATAATAATTTTCCTTTTCTACACATAGAAAGGTTTTCGATTACGTTAGCTTATTCATATAAAAAAGCCGGAAGAAATATTTTCCATTCCGATAAAATTCCTCTCCAGATTAGATGAGTTGAAGGTGAGTGAAAGAGAGAAAAGATTTTGAAGAATTTTTCAAAATTATTTTCCCTAAATAACATCTTCCGTGCCACCACTGCTGAATAGAGTGCTCCAGGGTACACGTTTAGGACCAATTCAGTTACTATTTTTCTGTGCCTATGTATCAATCCATATATTTTAAAACTGATGATTAAAGATGAAAAGAAGGATTTAATTATATTTTTATGGTATATAATTTATTTAATGACATATAATGGATCATGATGAATTTTGCTACGGCATCATGCTTCCCACTTACATTGCATTTATTAATATATGTATTACGTACATACACATTTATATGTATGCTTATTATTTATAATTGTTCTTCTACATTCCTAATGAATATTGAAACTGATTGTTTTTTTATCTTAGCTATAATTGATACTAAAAATGAAACAACTAACGAAAGCAAAGTTGGCATATAATTCACAAATAAATTAAACACTTAAAATAGTTCCTAAATAACTAAATGAAAATATACGAAAGCATCAGGAATGAATTTCTTCAATAATCACCAGTAAACCTGTCAGTTTCATTAAATGCATCCTTCACAAAAAGTTTTACAAGTGGTTCTGCCTTAAGTGTTTTGCTTTCTACATCCTCATAAATGATCTGTTTGATAAAATAGCACCAGAATTCCTTTAAATCAAATTCAACCCTTGATTAAATCTACTTCACTCATGGCACCATTCCACGGATTAATTTATTCCTTTCATTAGAATAATATTCGGACATTATCGTACCTCCGCTACTTATGGCCCATGAAAAACACCCTTCATCGGAGAGGTTCCGGTATTAAATTACAAGAACAGATGTTTTACACATAGGGAATCGTAAAATCCGGAAATAAAAAAGGAGGGAGGAAATGGATTTCGACGAGGTTTTTAATAATTAGCGCTTTACCCTTCTTTATGTGCACGACCGAAAAATATTTGGCTGGAATTCTACCCTCGTGTCCCCTCTAATGCGTCTTCTTAATCCCCGCTTCTGACCTCTATTTCTTTTATGGCACATGCCGAGGGTTAATTCTCCTTCGAATCAATCATTTATATTGGCCATTAGCCGGGCCTACGTTTCTTATAAATTTGGCAGTGGAATCTTACGGAGTTCCCTACATACAAGTGCTGCCTCAAAATAAGAGGCGGTTTTCAAGTATACACGTAATACGATATTGCATAAGCTATGTTTGAATATTACTATTTTATATAAAGTTTAATATATCGTCAACTTTAATCTTTTTATATAAATGTTTACATAAATACATATAATTTAAATATGTAACATTTATAAATGCTAGATTCGTAGGATTTATAAATCAACATTAGTTACAATAACTGTTTATATGTTTTAAAATTGTAATATGAAATAATTGTTAAATGAGTATGCTTTTATCAGAGGTACTAAGTTTCTCTTGTAAATTAACAGATATTGTAAAAAGTATCAGATAAATTAAGGGTTTTTAAGTGATATATTTTAGGGCGAGTGATATGGTGTGAAATGGAAATCTAGGTTAATAATTTTGAGGACTTTATATTTAATAAGCAATAACAGATAAAATCTATACTTAAACGAAAAGAGATTAAATATCTTTATTTAGATTAGTTGTGAACTTAATATTTTTATATGTAATGTGATAATGTAATTATCATAATAAATGTAAATATAATTAGAAATATTATATACTTACTTAATTACAGATAATAATTAATTATTCTAATTCACTAGCCCTGTATTTAGATAGAATATTTTGATTAAAATAGGAACAAGAATATAAAATGCAAATTTACAAATAAATACTTTTAGGTACCAAAAAATATCGATAAAACAATGTTCAGGGCAATAACTTTCAATAGTCGTATTTTTTTAACGCAGTTAATTAATGAATAGTGAGCTTCGTTATGAACGTGTTGGAGTTAGGAAAAATGTCAACTCAACGACTATTATTTTACGAACCTATTAATCGCACCTATTCTTTTGTATTTATTTATTTAACTGCCAAAGTCGACGACAATTTCTCCGATAAACAAACAGCGTTGGAATACAAAACCTTCCTAAAAAACGCCCACATTAAACCGAGCCCTGCCAATTTTTCTGGTCACGTCAGATTTGCGAACGTGTTTGCCATGTTTTTTTCCGCTCGATTTAAAGCGAGAAATTTTCTCCTCAATGAATCCTTTCGCAAAATCGCCTTTGTTTTGTTCGTTCATCGTTATCGGTGCTAAATGAACGGATCGCTGCGAAGTGAAGGGGTTATTTAAATTCGGTTGCTGGGAGATAAGAGAATCAGATCATTGGACGGCCTTTTTATTATTCCGCTTGCAATCCAAATGCCAACCGTCAGTTCTGAAATCCGTACTTTTGAATTTCCAACACTCTCTTGAGGACGTACCGGAAAATTTCATCTCCATATTTCTGTCTCTATATTTCAGTATAGTGCTGATTTTGGCTAAGCCAATGTTATTCTTTAGCATAGACGAACAGAACTTCATTCTGGTTTCCAGTATTATTCAAGAGGTATGCGTTTACACAAATACACAATTTTTTATGACTAAAACGAGGTTTTCTATGATTTGACTTCCACGTTCAATAATGATTTACGATATTCTTTGGTAAACTTTTCAACAGAATATAATTAAGAGAATTTAACCAGTATTATGCACACCTTTACCATACCATACATTCATCTTGAAATATACAGAATCCTCAAAGCGCAGATCGATGAGTAAAATATACGAAAAAATCGACGATTTTCAAAATGATATCCTAAAATGAAATGCATCATCACATCAAATCAACATAATTTTCATGAAATTTAAGTTAAACAATGATATTCTGTGCAATAGACAGCGGGAAATCCGTCCGTTGACCTGCTGTTTATAAGAAATTACGTCTAACATTCAATGCGGTATACGGTATAGCATTAATCTATAATGAAAAATACTTTGGATTTTATTCAAAGAGGCATCTAATATAAATGTTTACACTTACGACTAAAAGGAGAGATTATTGTCAAACAAACTCCGTTCCGAAAATACAAGTCAACAGAACTCAACTTTCTCTTAAAAATAACCTTTATGGGCGAAGAAACTGATTATACCTAATATAAGTAAAATAAAAGAAATTCTGCAGCCAATACAACAAACGATATAGCTTTCTATAAACAGTTAGTCACACGTGATAATACCACCACAACAGAATTACCCTCTCGGTTCCTTTCAATCAGATTGCATAACGGAAGCTGTGCACCGAAACTCTCTTCCACTGCGGTTATTGTTCTCTGTGCATCCTTTAGATTCCATTAACACGAACGTCCTTTTAAATTGGGATGGTAGGTCGACGACGTAATGAGCGCCCGGTCTCTCAACCGCGCGGCCATTACGCGGTCACCCCGATCAATTCTGTGATCGCATAGCGGCCTACTAATCTCTTATATGCCGTCCCACCGCAATTCGCGTCATCAATACTCGAGCCATTTCCATTCGACCCTAAATTCAGGTTCATGTCCATCCTCAACTGCGCTTTTTGGAACATTCAACGCGAATTTTGGTCGATCTGAAGGAGGACAGAAGTTCGATCTTATCGAGATATAGAAGTACGAAGTTCGTAAACTCAATCGATAAAGTCTAGATACTGAAGTTCTTCTTAACAGAAAATGAAAAAGAAGAGTAATTATTGAAAAATAATTTGCTTTAGAGCTGCTTCTTAAGCTAGCTACTAGCGCACTAGTAGATAGCGCCCCCAAGGTCCCAGGTTCGAGTCCTGGGTGATCGGATTTTCATCATATGGGACTGGATGTGATTTTCTATGATTCTCTACAGAGTTGAAAGTAAGTGCGGGTTATAATTTAGTACTTTATTGAATTTAGATTAAATTTTATCGCTAGATAAGGAAGAATTATGGTTACTATGTGATATAGGACAGCCTTAGGAATCTATTCAGCTACTTACTAGAGAATTGCTTTACAGTATCAGGTCTTTAGAAAAATAACTTATTATGATAAAGAGTTGAACTCCCAGGTTAGACTTTTTTATATTTTTTACTTGTAATAAAGAAGAATCTCATTCCTTTTCATCCTCGATAGTACGTCAACCATATTGACTTATCTGATTAGAGAACTCATTACGTAACCAAGAACATTTAAACTATAATCTAAATATGACGATACCTCAAGGTGTTCTAAAGATACCAGAATATTTTCTAATAGTTACTGAGCCCATTTTAGGGCGTGACTTTAATGGAATGGCGTTTCCATGAAACGTAACATACAGTGTTGTCAGAGTTACCAATTACGGTAATTAAATTTCCACATATTAAATCTTAACTGCAGCGTGCACACGAACTGACCAATGGAAATAATCGATGAATAGTCAGAAATTAAGATGGCCGTTAATTAACGCGATGCAATCGAAGGGAATCCGTGACTTTTGACGACAATGAGCAAACAATAGCGACAATGCATGCCGTCGAATGGGAGTGCATCTCGAAACGAGAATATGAACCGATTGAACGAACCAATTACCGGATTAAATCACTTAATATCCTTCCTTTGATTAGAAGCGCCGTTTCACGTTCCGATTTTGCAACGTTTCGGTTAATTTGAGGATGTCATCGTGGCGAAATTCCAATCATCCGAACTGATTTGTAATTCGCGAGTGGCGTATATTTGAGGCGTTAATGTACGTTTATAACCAAGAGAACGGTTGTCAAGATTACGCGTTCAATAAAGAAATACAATTCAAACGTTTTATAAAGCTTAAAAATATAGGTTCAATGAATTTATTTTTCATCTATCAACAGTATCTCTTAAATAATTCATTTACTTGATTTCTCAAATTTATTATGAAAAACGTGACTGGGACTCGAACCCAGGTCTCCCACTTACCGGGCAGGTATGCTGCTTAAATATTACGAACGTTTTTATTCGGTATATTCGCTATTACGTATAGCCATTATTTCTCGATCTATCAGCAATGTACAGAGTTTATATAGAGGAAAGATAAAGGAAGATATGATAGCAGTTGATTCAGTAATAAATTAACAATCCTTAGTATGGATGAAAACAGAAGTATTAGAAAAATTCAGAAACTAAATGTTCAAACAGCAATCAAGATATTAAAAGAAACAGGGTTAATATTGTATCGTATTTAGCTCAGGAGAAATCGCTAAACACAGCTTTCGCACCCGAACTCACCAATCCATTCTCGTAAAAAGTAAATTTGAAAAGTATCCTGATCCTTGACGAAAAACTTCAGTCGCTATGACTACGATAGTGTAAACTTATCTCACCTTTTTCCCTTCTTTCCCTTACAGAAACCTGCGTAACAACTTCTCAACTTCGGTATGGAAACTTGTTCCCAACTCTCGCGTCTGAATCCTTCGATGCACGAGCTCCACCATAAATAAATCGAAAGGGACGTCATAAATCCGAGCCGTGGCTTTATATGTGTTCTTTTAATGTGTTTTCCCATCGCCATACAATTCTGAGGAATTTCACGCGCCTTTCGACAAGGAAGCGTTACATGAAGTAAACAAGCTTCACGGATTTCCACAACGGGAATTTTTATTCCCAAAAACCGACGATAAAGCGCATGACAACCTCACAAGTATGCTCCGCGACCTCTCCCGGAGTTATCTGCACCCGGAGCTGCAGAAATCTATGGCAACAGTGTTTCCTACGTGACGTTTCTTTCAATAAGCTCATCCCGGAGGGAAGAATAAAAGTTTGGAATCCCTTCCCGAACTCTTCGGAGGATATCGGAGGGAAAGATAAATTCTTTTCGGCTTCTTTAACTTGGATACCTTCGCCGGAGACCCAAGTTTGGGAATATTTCCTTCAAATATGCGAAAGAGAGGCGATTCAATTACCTTTAGAATCTGAGTCGATTCGGAAGAATGTGCGTCGACACGAACTCAGTTCCATTTCGTCTGTTTTTTCGAATTCTTTCCAAACGAACAACATCTTTGTGAAGACCGTGCTATAGTGCTGCTTACAGAGATCCTTTGAGATGGAATAACGCTTCATTGACTTAATCTTATATTCCAATCACATAACTCTTCAGGTTGGTTTTACGAAGAATATTCACCATACTCTACATTAAATACTCTTATGCATTTTAAAATATCTTAATGATACCTGTTATTACATTTATATTTGAGTAAACCCTTGAGAAAACGTTAACAGAAATAAACGTATCTTTCGGATTAAAATAGTTATTGAAATTTATTAATTTGCCTATACTTAAACCATCATCAGTTTTGTGGTACAAGCTTATAAATACTATAATTAATTTTTAATTTACTTAGTAAGACTATTGAAAAGAATTAATTTGGTTTTAAATTATAACGAAATTCAATGAAGCTTATATCTGTAATTTATAAGAGATTGTATTAATTTTGAGCATTATTCATCACTGAATAATCTATAGAAACTGGCTGAAAATTCATTTTCTCTTAGAGAAATATTTGCTATAGTGGATCATTGTTTACAGAATAAGTAAATGTAAAATTTCCGCTCGGATAATCCTAAAACATCATAAATGAATTTCAAACATTCAACAACTGTAATACATATATGTAGATGTATATTTTAACTAATAAAAGGAAAGGTTTACATTTGTTGTTCCCGGAATATCAATTCCTGATACAAATTACGTATATTCATAAAAATAATAGAGAAAATGGAAATTTAATTTAAACCGTCTGATAATTAGAGTTAAGCTTTTCACGAGTCATAATTAGTTGAAAAATCAAATATTGTAGGACATTTTTTTAGTAATATATTTTTGTTTGTTCATATAATCACATTAAAAGAAATTGAAGAGGATATTTTAAATTAATAAGGTTCGTATTTTTTATGATGTAGGATAAAAGGCAATGAGTTTAGCAGTTCATCATTAGCATCTAACGAACATAATTGTATAATATACTTTGGAAATAAGATAAAATACACCCTCTTTCATCTTTGAGCCTCACTAAAACTCTTCCAATCATTTAAGTTTTTTTATAATAACTTTATCTCTTTCACGACACTGACGCTATTTAAGATCCGGAAGTGGGTGTAAACCGAATCCTTCCACGTCAATGCTCCGGTCCGAACTAATTGATAATGTTTATAGGTTTAGAGTAATCAGATCCCACCCTTTGTTTTGGATTGGTATTTCCTGGAATCCCTTTCCATTCCCATGTGAAGAATTCAACGCCCAAATCTCTCATTGCAAAAAGCCACCCTCGCTCGTTGTTTACTGATTCGGAATTGATAGCTACTGGAATGCAATTTCCTCACAAGTGAACGGAAGTGTGATGGACATACTAGGAAGTTTAATTCTTCAAAACAACATATATTTTGGTATTAATTAACCAATGATAATAATGTGAAATACTTAATCACAAACACAGAGGGTGTAATTTCCCTTTTTATTTCCCAATTAAAATCAACCTTTAAATCAAATCAACGATAAAAATTAGCCCTTCTTTAGTACAACATAATTTATTTTGATGGAAAATCACCTAATATAATGATTGGTACAAAATTAACCTCTATTTATACAGGATATAAGTTACAATACACCACTACTTAGCCCTCATGCTTGGACCGGTAAAAGAACTTTCATTTGATTTGAATAAATCCTAATGTGAAAAACACAGGTGACGTCCAATTGACGTTTATTCATTTAAAAGTGCGTTTTAAAAATAAATTAAATGGATTTTGATTCCATCGTAACTTTATGGGATCTTAACTGAATTGAGGGAAATTGAAAATAAATGATCGATCTACCACAAACGAATTCGTAATCAAGAAAATGTGAAATGTACACGACCACATTCAATTAGAATCACGTAATGCAGAATTGAGAACACCATAAACAGGGATTGCCTTATTTTGTCAAAAATTAAAATTGAAAAAGAGAAAGTTTGGAATCCGATCATGAGGGTGTATAATGTTTATTTTTTAATCGATATGCAAATTGAAACCAATTACACGGAATTGCACAAAAATAATTTCATCCGCGGTTACGTCCGAAGCGCCTTGCATATTAACAATATTCGCAATAATCAATGGAATTCATTATCGTACATTTCATATTGTTAATAATCGATCATTCCGATAAATGAAAAGCCATCTCATTATGAAAGAAGTAATTAAAAACGTGATCTTCGTGCTGTCCAATTCCAAGTATATGAACAATATAACATTGAAATACAATTGAAATTGAAATTTCCAATCATTTCATAAATGCAGTATCTAAATCAAACAGTTTATAACTTTCACTGATTGGAATGCAATATCATAATATAAATCGAAGTATTAATATATACGAATTCTTAAACATATATAAAATAGCTAACGTAAAAGCGTTGTTAAATGTATTGTAAATTTAATTTTAGATACATGTAATATACTATAATAATAATTTGTGATATTTTAAATGATAATAACATTATTAGAGATAACTGAATTAATTATATGATTTTGAATCTAATTTTTTACATCTTAGGTCTTATACTATCACTCTCCATGGTTTTTAACAACATTACTACATTACTTTAAGTAATTGACTCTACAATTAGTTTCCTTTCGATGTAGTTCCTCAAAATTCAAGTCAAGAATGATATCATTTGAATATATTTACGAAGTTATAAACATTGAAACTGCTAAGATCTCTATCAGAAACAGCAATGATACTTATCAGCTGTAATTCACTAATAGCTATCTAAAACCTAATATTCCATAAAATACTAAAACGATATTTTGGCATTTATAAAACTTTGAAATTTATGATCAATACTACTTAATCGTAAATTTATCAAGGTTGATATATTTGTCATCTATAGACTGACGTATAATCTATTAGCAGATCCCTACCGAAGTGCACCATCATTCTAAACTTCAATGATGAAGTGCATTACTCCACTCCGCGACCTGCCCTAAATGCCAAAATTCCCACATCAGCTGTCAAATTGGGCACCGACGCGTCCTAATGCGCGAGCTAAGTAAATTTCGGCTAATCTTTACCTCGTTAAAGTCTCTCTCAGGAAAGGCCGCTCCCTCTGGTGATCCTGTCACGAAATAACCACGTTGTCCCCAACCAGGGATTTACATTTTAATCCCCTCGATCTCTGGAGAGCCTCATCCCCAATTCCCGCCATTTTTCCCTCGCCCCATTTGACTTCCCGCCAATCCTCGCCCCGACACACGTCCGACGGCTAAGAATTCAGTTTGGTCCAGCATTCCTGTTTCCGCTCCGTCGGTGTCACAGTTGACTGGGGGATCTTTGGGGATGAGATTAATCCGACCCCTCCACTTCCGGTCGAATTTAGGAGTCAAATGGGAACCGCCCGATTAATGTCCCGCAGACCATCGCATTTTTCTCTTCGAGAGGGATTTTGTAGAAAGACGTTACCCACCCGTGATATTGAGAGACGTTAGTACCCTTTCTGAAATTTATTCGACGTTTTATTAGAGAATAAAGTGTCTCCTTATTCCCCCTACGTCTATCCCATGGTGACAAGCGTCGACGGGATCGGCGGTTGCCAAGATACGGAGGTTTATTTGTTTCTCTTATTGAAGAAAAGGGGGAATATATAAGATCGATTTCGGGGAAAATAAAGGAGAGACTCGTTAATATCTCTACGTTCTAAGAAATGTAAGGGATAGAGTGACAGGAAGTGTCATTCTGATCCATTCTCCTCGTAGATTGTTAGGATGAAAGATGTTTATAATAATGTTCTTGTACCCACAAATAGACAAATTCAAAAGGGACAAATCCTACATAACAATTTTGACTTTCACTGAAGGTTCTGGTCCCCATTTTATTTATTTATCGTATATTAGAACTACAAATAGGCACCAGGCCAGGTGGTTGCTATAATATCTAATTCACTGCGAAAAACAAGGGATCACTGTGTCCATTCTGTTAAAGAAATTCCGAAATCTATGTAAGGATCATGAAGTCCCTTTACATCTGTTAAGATCTAATTCAATAACTTCAAATTCATTCATTCAGAATTTGCATATCGTTAAATGTTCAAATTGCAATCAAATTAATATTTATAAAAAGAATTCAATTGATTTAATAATAATTCAATTTTTGAAATCATCATTTAAATAAAAAATAAACCTTGTGGAAATACCTGGTCAGATACTGTATGATATGCTATTTTGCTATAGTAATGTCCAGATGATTTATTTCTACACTATCATAAGGATAATACAGAAAACTCGCATCTGAAATTGATCTGCGACACATAGACACCATTATGCTCACAATATCAGAGCATAAGGAGAGTTGTGTCACCAACTGTGCGTTACTTTGCATGAATTTACAGTTGTACGATCAGAAGACCAATTATTTTCAAGAGCTATATGCATTAAAGATAATTTTATTTCTTCCAACGTTGCAGTTTAAGAGTGCGTTAAATTTTTATTTATGAATTTAAGTTGAATCAAACGAATCCTGTATATCCTGCAGAGAATGGTAAAAATGTGAAGTTATATTTCTAGATAAAATCATGAATAATGTTCGAAACAAAATCTTGATCCCTTCGTTAAGTGAAAATATTCCCTGACATAAAAAGAATTAGAAAAAACGAATTTGAACAAACGAATTTGAAAAGGCTCACATAAGAATGTATCCATCGCAACACACATGAACGATTGTAACACAGGATATTTGATGTTCGATTAATCAATTTAGACAATAAATTACCTATTGTTGAAATGGAAAGTAACCTCAGCATCATTTTTTAAGAGACAGAATATCTCAATCACCTTAAATATACAATTAAAATGTAACAAATAAGATATACATTTTTTTAATGTTGATCTTTACCTCAAAATATCCTCTAAATATTTTTGATAAATAGATTTTTCTACTGAGAAATGTTATTATAGAATAACACTTAATATAATAAACTCATCCATTTCTTTTCTTCCTAGTATTTTGAGAAAAGGTCATGTTTCTACAATTCAGGCCTAAGAAAGGAAATTCTCGTGGAAAAGGCAGAGTGACTGAATTCAAATTGGAACGAAGTATTCGAAAAACGCTGTCTTTCGCATCGAAAGAAAAAAAGGATATTCTGATAATCAAGGAATTTCTCCATTTCCAATTTCAGCGGATCTTTTCGCTGAAAAGAATAAAGGCAAAAATTCTGCTCCCATATGAAGTCGAGGACATTACAAGATTCCACGCAGATGGAATGATTCTCGATTTCAAATGGCGAGACGGCTTTCGAAACAAAACGTACGAGTTTGAAATTTCATCGCTGCAAATTCCATCGGAGGAAATTTTTATTTAATAAGGTTCTTTCGCTTAATCCCTTTGGAGGAATGGAAGCAAAAGAGACGAGTGTCACTTCATTTTTCGCCTCTTTAAATCCATTTTAATCGAATGACGTACCTTTCATTCTGTCAATATCTTCAGAGGAAATATCGTTCCCTTTTCGTAGAAAGTATTGCTCTGTTTTCGGTGGACGAGGTCACTGAATTTTTATTGGTGAAATAGTAATAATTATTTCAATATTTCTTATTAAAGTGACTCTTAAGTTAAAAATGATTAGTATATACTTGCATTTGGGTTGTCTATACCTCATTGTCGATTCGGATACGTCACCGATTACGCTTACCACATTCCTGTACTCAATTTAAATACTTATTACAATTCAGTACATCTTGCATTAATAGGTTACTATTTTCATTAGCTAAAACTCTAAAAACTAAAGAGACGTAAAATTAACATAATTTTCCCAAATGATTTCATATAAATGAATTGCCTCAGCATAATTTAAGTCGTTTGATTAACCTTTTTAAAGTATTATAAGCTAGGAGTATTAGATGAAATTATTTTAGATATAACTTCAAGCTATGAATCTAAAAGAAAATAAGTTATAGTTTCTAATAATTTGTGTTTGTTTTTTAATCGATTTATGTATCTATGTATATAGAGCTATAATGATTCATAATTTAAAAAATAATAATTGATATGATTAAACAATTTGACAAACAATGATTCTATGTTTACACACACACGCATATTATACACCAAATGTTACAAACAGATCTGATACGGTTTGAATTGAAAAAGAGATATCTAGTGAAAAATTAATTTAATTCTGTTTAACTCTCAAAATTAACTTTTCCTAATAGAAGGAATTCAAAACCTACGCTAATCCTCTACATAAACGTGTATTTAATTGAAATAAGCAGACCAAATGAGTTTTTCTCTATTGAAATAATAGCGAAGTTTAACAATGTTTAAAAGCGAAACCATTATAGTTCTGCTAAACGTTTTTGTCTCTGAAGTTAATTTGCTTCTAGAATCAATATTTTGCGACCCTAAGCTATGCAAATTTTGGCTCATCCCTTTTTTGCATCTTAGGTCAGGTCGAGTTCTGGGGAAGGAAAAAAATGCCCTGAGCGTACAATCAGAGGAAACGTTCGTAAATTCCATTAAAAGCAGATAACTTTCGGTTACTACCTCACAAATAGGGTCCTCTGAGTATTATCGTTATAAACACGACCTCAACAATGGATACCATGGAACTGCAATAATACTGTGACAATTTTCAGGTTTAATCTACTAAACAAGATGATTATTAATTAATCCCAGATAAAAAATTTTAACCATATATATTAAATAATAGTTTTTACAGGTTAGGTGCTTTAATATTTTAAACCCATAATAACTGGGGTCAGTTGAGCTTAGTAAATTGATAGAATTTAAGCGTAAACTATTTAATTTACAAACCTTAATTGAATGTTGGAAGACAAGTCAAGAAAAGGGTTGTATCGAGCCGTACCTGAAATGTAACAATTATTTCATTAAAATTTATAGTTAAATGGGCTGTAATATTTAAAAAATTACGCCATAACTGATCATTTACAAAAAACTGAGTTTATGGCTCTCAAAGTTGTCACTTATTTCAAACATTTACTTATTCAGTTGCAAATAGTTCAGTTTCCAAAAACATTAAATTATGGCTAAAAGGTTAATTAAGGTTAAAATTAAATTCAATTACATACATACATACAAAATATAATTAAAATATCGGATTACATATATATTTTATATTAGGTACTTCCTTTTATTACTATAACTAAGAATTAAATAATAGAAAACCAAAATTTCCTCGTATAACCATATCTATAGAGACGTCATTCAGATAAATGTTACCAAAAATAAAACGATTGGCAATAATTTAAGTTTTATGTGTTATTTAATAAACAAACGGCTGAAGATTCAAACAAAACCAAGAGAAAAATACGAGACAAATACATAAAACATATAAAGGGACACGAAGCAATACAATTCTATTTGAAATGGATTCTGTGGTGCATTCAGGTCCAATCCACTTCAAAATGCTATTGTGAAAGGATTAAGACACGTTGATCCATCTGCACTGAGAAAATAATTCTTCATGTGCGTCTCCGGTTAGAAGTAGACTGAAAGACAGCTATGCGCCCTGTCTCGATAGCACATCTAAGCGTTGGAAAAAATGTACCTCTATATGTTTTCCAATCATACTCACTAGAAAAACGATTAGAGGAACCTAGTTTTTGAACGAATTGGATAAGGGACATAAAAATATGAGATACGTTTCTGTGATCCTACTTCCTAGAGTGGACGGTTAATAAAAAAGAAGTTGCAGAGAGTAAACAGTATGGGTACCGTTCACGTAATTGCTATATAAGCTTGTTTTCTATCGTTACAGGGTTTTAGCTCGATATAACAGACATCTCTACTCCAGCATTTGAGAGACATTGAAATTGCATGTGTGTCACGGTCACGTTTTAGGTCCCAAAGTGTTACAAGATCTACTTCGGATACGAGGATATGTAGGAGATACGATACGGTCGTACATTTCGAATTACACCCACCTTGAATGTAATGCTAGCAACGATTGAATATTTAGATAAGATTTGAGATGATTTTAACATTTATACGAGAAAGGTACCTACAAATTTATATAGGACACAGTGCTGAAGTTAAGAAACTGAGAAATTAAGCGCAGTAAATAAAATTAGCTAACTTCCCATGATTCTTTTACTTTAGACTTATATAGCCTTTATTCTATAGTATTCTAATTATAATAATCTTAAGGATTTCTATAGTATTAAGTGAAGTTTTGAAGTATTCACAAACATTGATACATAAAATACTTGAACTTAAAGTGATTTTCAGTTAAAAACCTTCCATTTCCTCCGAATGAATACGTCATTTCCTCTTCCTTTAATTAATCAGATACCGGACGAGTCTTAACCTAATTCCAAACGGCCGATAAAAGAAGGATTCTTTCCTTTAAAAAAAGGATTTCGCTAAAATAATTGATGAAAAGGATTCGAAATAAGATTTGGGATCGTAAAATGGGTCACCGTTCACTCTCCGGAGATTTTCAATTAATTATTTAGCGAAATTGATTGAGATTCGGAGACAAAAGATGTGGGATTGAATTCCTTCCGTGTTCTAGCATCGGGAATAGCTTGAAATGGCGTACTATTCTATACAATAGGGTCGCCCTATGTTTTTATGCATGAGAACTCTTCCCTTCGTTGTCGGGCAAGAATTCGCAATGTGTGGACCTGTCTGTTTATTCATCACCTTGAGAAAGTGGACCTGATCCTTGTAAGCCACTATCGAGCGTGTCAATTTTTAGCGGTGATGGTCAGTATTCTAGATGGAATTAGGCTATCAAGACTCGTACATTAATAACCAAGTATATAATTAATAAATATATTTGAACAGATGTTTCCATGGTAAATAAATAAACCTAAGGAAAAGTTATTTTATCGTCATCGTTATATATAGACATAACTGTCCGTAATGCCCTTGTCCTATAAAACATAGAAAATATCAATGAAAAAGTTCATATTATAGCTAAAGTTTCAATTATGCAACCTCTTGATTAACGTAAATTTAAAGTATGTTTTCACTGGAAATTGAAACTTTACAGTATACTTAATTCATTTTATAAAGGAGTTGAGGATGACACTAATTATAGTTTGATTATTTTACATAAAAATACAGAAAAACTTAAAACTATTCTTCCTTATATTTGTATCCCTTGTAGTTAGATGTAATATTTTCATTTAAATTACATGTCGCCTGATTGAACTCATTCGCCAAGTTTTCTATAGAGGAAACTTATAGTCTAACTATAATTGCGTCTAATTTACCATGGCGAAAAAATTAAATGATTCACAATCAAAAAGTCTCTTATGGAATGAAAATAGATAGAAAATCCGTAGATAGACCATATTTAAAGAGCAATATTTGAAATTTGATGAATTGTAATATTTTTTGAAATCATCTCAAAGGTAAAAGAGATGAATATTATCGATGGGACGTCCATCTCAGTGGATTTTAATGCCTCTCGAATAAATTCAGATGAAAAGTCTATTCAGATAATTACTACTTCCTTTCCCGAATAAAACGAACGAAAAGACAAGACTTATTTCTCGAAAACGAATGGGCTCTGAACATTCAAGTCGGAAGATAAACTTCTCCAGAGGTTTCTTCATGTCATTGTCAATACTCAAGAGCTCCTGTCCAAGAAAATGAAATGGATTCGAAAAGTGGAATTAAATCGGGCCGCTGAAGGATTACGGGGACGCATTTGTAAAACCGAGTGGATTAATGACGTTTCATATCTACTGAAAACTTCACCAAGACCATCATTAATCAGAACATAAACGTTTTCGAAAAGCTCCTTAAAAAAAGTTTGAGGAAAAAGAGATTTCGTGGAATATAAAACGACTGGAATATAAGGAGGACACACTTGAGTTGACATCTTCTGTTTTCTTTTAAAATGTTTGGTCTTTTTTTCAAATATATATATTATGAATGTTCTATTAATTTGAACAGTCTGATTCTAAGCCATAATGTAGTGCGTAATTTGTATCCATTATTTATAATTCGAACTTTTTAGTACAAACTGTTCATGTTCCTCATAATTATAGTTCGTAATACTTAAATCACTTTCAAAAAGAAAAAGATTGCATCAGTATGTAGAAAAACTCCAATAGCTCAAATAAAATTTTGTATTTAATCTCTTCTCTTATTGAACGATTAAAATAACACCTTTAGGTTAACGAGTTTCTTTACGTAGCGCGGAAATTTTCTTTCCTATAAATTTTATTAGTACTATCCACAAAATTTAACCAAAAAAACAGGGGAATTGTGTTAGTAAGGGTTATGCACAAATACCAATTATCAGGAGCAGAAGAAATTAAAGTTTATACGATGAATACAAATTATACATGTATTTAGTATTTCCCTTATCTACATCGGTATATTTTATGTATAATTAACACACACTAAGTAGATTACAAGGCACAAAAGTTAATCCCGAGTAATTAGACTTTACATAATATTAGCTAACATCGGTTTAAGTTTTCAAGACTTCGCTAATATTGACAGCTTACGGCGAAAAGCAATTTCAATCACTAAACTTGAAATCTAAGGTTTCACCGATTACGCTACACACAAATGATTTCTATCAAAGAAAACGAGCTGTTGCCATGGATGCAAAAGTTAAAAACTAATAAATAAATTATATAGAAATATAAACTCATTCTCAGAGCAACCTTTGCATCAAAAGATCACCCCTGCACCCATATTTCAATGCCCTATAAATCCTATGAGAAAAGCGCGTGTAACGAGATCTTCCACTCCTTTTCCAAGCCATTTGTTCTTTTCTTCTTATCCCCTTCCTTTCCAGATTGAATTTTCCATTCCCACTCATCCCCACTGGTAATCCTTTTTCCCTCCTCTTTGGTTATCACACTTCTCTAGCTGTTTGCGAGGATAACGCAATTGGGGAGAATTTAATGGAAAATGCAACCGCGCTGGTGACAGTGCCGAGCTGTGAGGGACTCCGCAGATAAAATTCGATTCCGGCGGAGTAAAGGAGAGGCGTTGCCCGAGCAACCGTCGAGCAATTACGGGATGCGAATGTGTCGCCTCCTTGGAAACCGGAGCGTGGATTATCTTCCCGTTGAAAGAAAAGCGATTTTGGATCATTCTGTAGTCGTTCCACTCCGCCCGCATCTGGGCGTAAAAAGCTTCTGTCGGTAATTTTCTTTCCTTTTGCGGAGATGAATTAAAGAGGGTTTCGTGCCCTGGAAAATGAGATAAGTGCAGGGAGAGATTCAGCACGCGCTGTCGAATTTTATCGCCGTGAATGAAAAAAGGATACGGGTGAGCTTTTTAGGCATCCTTTATATATCCGTCATTACAAATGTGTATATCTGAGGAAAAAAATACACGATAAGATTGAGAAAGATGTCTTACAACGTCTATTTTGATGGAAAAATAAAGATGAATGTGTACTAAAATATATCTTATGGCATGTTGGCCAACGAAATTAAGAAAAGAAAGAACGTTTGACAAGAGCACAAAATATTTGTCATATTGCTAACAAAATAAAATATTTATGGACAATATAAAATCAAAAGGATGGAACGTAAACTAGGAGAACTACTTGAACGTAAGTTTACTACTTGGGATGATCGAAAAAAATAATAAAGTACGAAATAATGGATTTTAAGCAACTTCAGCTTTAATTAAAAGATAAATATATTTTTAGAATCTATCGACTTGAAATAATTTCATATTCTTTACACGGAAATATTTTTACATGTATCGATGACATAAGTCTCTATAGTATTCAGTTCATCCATTCTATTGTGTATTAAAGTACTGGGCTTGGAAGATTGCATTTAAAATATTTAAATCTTTTTTCGTCCTAAATTAAGAAGGGTGCAATATAAAGTATAATTAAAGCATAAGTACGGGTAAATTCAAATTATCATTAAAAATAATAATTAGAAGACTTAGAGATTCGTAAATTGATGAAACAGGTAATCGATAAGTAACCCAGTAAAATAAAAATTTAGAGAGGAAACTCCTGAAAACTAACACACGATTCGCAATCGATAACTAAAGGCAACGGATGTTACACTCCCATCCTGCTTTCGACAAAGTAATTGGGGAAGGAACATCCGTTCGCCTTAAAGTCACACGAAATCACTAGTAGGTCATCATTTTTCCTTCTCTTGTTTCCGTTTGGATTTCAAAAGGTACTTCTTGCACAAGAAGGATATTAATTCATCCTTCTAAAATTTCTTAATTACGTTCGTAGCTTGTGAGGCACATAAGATTGCAACTCATTCATTATGAACTCTCTTTGGACGGATACCGTTTTATTTGGGACGATCTAATGTCACTATGGCAAACAAAAGAGGTTGAAAATTACTCTGAAATAGATTGAGAAGTGTAAGTAAACAATCAAAGAATTTGATTTTTATGTTATATGAATTCTCTCACTGAAAGAATAGTATTTGTATAACTATTATTCTAAGAAATTATTTGTATATGAAAACTGGGAATAAAGTGGGGATATTACTCTCCTCAATGTTTAAAAAGCGTAACTAAGTCTCGTAAACAAAAAAGAGATGAGTTCTTATTTATCCTAGATACTAGTTAGCAATCCATATTAGCTAATGAGTATAAAAACTTTGCATAAATAAAAGTTCCACGTAAGCTCACGAACTACGATTTTTGCCAAAAAATAATAATCAGTAGTCATATACTGTAAAATAGTGATGGAATGAAGAAGCTAGTGTTTCAATACCTTAATTACATTTAAGCAACTTTTAAATAAAATAAAATCATTTGAGAGATATTATATCAATTGCAAGGATTATTTTCCAAAGTATATCTAATCCAACTGTAATACAGATCGTATATATATAGAGCTTTTGGAAAAATGCATATATGTGCATATTGTTGTTCATTAAAATTAGGAAAATGTCCTTCATGAAAATTTTAATTCTTAAGATTAATCATGAATCAAGTCTACGGACATTTAAAACTCGAAAAATTGATATTTTTAAAATGTAATTTTTCTAGAATATTTTCGTTTACTTTAGAAAGTCGCTAAGCTCAAGGAAAAGGATAAAGTAAATACAAAAGGAGAGGGAATCAGTCTAAGCAATTTCCCACTCTCTTAAGCATCCTTTCCGGAAAAGATGAGATTTCTTTCGTCCTACGCGAATAAAGTTTCCGCTATATTTGAAAGGAATCCAATGACGTGAATGAAGTTCCCAATACTTTGAATCCCTTTTTAGTACTTTCTATCAGTTTACATACATTGGATTTTCGATGTCAAATTTTGTCGGAAAAGATTCGGAAATGTCACAGAATTATCGTAACTAATCTTTCATCATTTAATCCTGATATTTCAATGTATATCAACGAAAGTTTGGATGAATTCTGCTTGTACCACAAGTTAAGAAGTTCATTTTTGACTTAATATTAATAATAATATTTAATAAACAGTGGGAGTATGAATTCCCTACTTAGATTTCACCTGTTATCATACTATAAAAATGATTATAACCTAAAATTTTAATAATATTAGCATGTAAACAAAAGAAAACAAATATGAAGGTAACTGCTTCGTTGTTTTCAAATAAAAGCTAATTTATGAACTGCTACATTCTTATAATAAGTTATTACATATTTTAAACGTATGCATTCAATTATTAATATACTCCTTAATTGATTATTTACTGTGCTTATATCTAATATTGAATCAATAAAAACTATGTGCAAAGTAAAATAGCATATAGTAAAATCGGCAATGGATTCAATTTCAGAAGGGACTATATTTTAACTTTTACTTATCGACCCTATCTAAACAAAATACAATTAATCCTTTTATTTCAAAAAGCATTTCTTCGTCCTGGTGAACCGTTCAGTACTTTCTATATAAATGAAAGTAAACACCGAGGGATTTTCCTTCAAAACTAATGGAAAGAAAACCTTCCCGAAAATACAATAAAATAGAAGATTGAAAGTGCTAAAAATACGGCTTTAAACCAACTCGAGAAAGTAAAAGAGAAAAAGGGATAAATGATGTATCGGGAGAAGGGATCCTCGCGTGGAGAGAAGGCAATCATCCAGTTGTTAGGGGAGATCGTAACAATGTAACCAATCGGAATCAAATGGTAAGGAGGTGAGGAGTGGTAGATGGTCCGAGAAAATAGCTCGACAGAATCCTTTGGAATGTATCCTTGAGAAAGAACACTCTTAACGATCTATATTCTACGAGTTTGTACTGTATTTTTGTATGAATATATATATAAACTTATGTGCCATTATGTACTATACCAACAAAAATTCGTAACATGACATATTTTCTACATTTATGTCGTAAACTTTGTGTCACCAATTTTTCAAAGATTTATTTTTAAACTATGGTATTATTATCGAAATTATTATTCCCTGTCGTCTTCAAAAATATAACTATCATTCTTTAAGCATTTACTCTATTGGAAAGACTTTTCATACCCTCTTTAAACAAATAATGTATAAATATATGTCATCATAACAGTATAAATTAATTATTACATAGAATCAACTTCCTTAATATTATATATAGCAATGAGGAAAATAAAATGTAGAGAAAATAGAATCTGTATGCACACCACGTATGTACGTGTAATATGGAACGATATGTATGAAACTGAATACGTATTCAAGGCCAGAGAGGCAACCTTAATGTAGAACGCTCTAATATAACGACATTCGGGTCTCGGATGAACCCTGCAATGAATCAATACGCGTTGATTCCACTCACCTACCTAGACTCCAGAATGGCATTTAAATCCCCTGCAATCAGGAATAACGAGGTAGTATCTAGCGTTATTATGTGACGAGTACTTTCCAGCCTATTTTCACCCTACGTAAGAATAGCTTAAGGAAAGGATATTTAATGGGATAGAAACTGTGCTAAGGGTGATTTGGAAGGGAGACCTTCGTCAAATGGGGCGTGAAATCACGAGTGGGTAATGACTGTTGAATGGGGGATTGGTGAAGCCCGTTGCCTAACCTCTAAGGGGATTGATATTTCTTGCAGGAAAAGGGGTACCTGAATTTAAGACAATTCTCATTTTATGCTCGTCTTCAAACATTTCCTCGGAGGATTTCGAGCTAATCGATCGGAATAAAATACGGGAAGAAGTTTTGCTACCTTCCGATCATTCAATGTAGCGTATAGACTGATGAGGAATCGCGTAAAATCTACAGTTCAAAGTAAGGATTAAATAGGATACTACTTAAACCATTGTTAAATAGGGAATGAATCACTGAGTACAGTTTAAGTTCAAATTTACCAAAACGTATTTAATGGGTTTAAAGTTCAAACCTACGTAATCTCAACTGCGATCTTGAATACAAGTTTCAGTTGGTAGAAACAGCTGAGTAGGCCGCCTAGAAATTCATAAGGTGTAAAAGCAATCAATTCGTAATATATCTCATTTTACATGGTTTTTCCTTATTAAACCTAATTTTAATATTATAAGAACTATGATCATTTTGTTTTAATGTGAATTCATACGGGCAAGTGGAATAAAGTCACAATTGAAATTACTTATATTTATTGCCTAATTAGTTGCGAAGAGTTTCATTTTAATTAATAAAAGAAATATATACGCCATTTACCATTTTGACAGCTCTCAAATAATGAATACTATTCTCGGTAGAAACGAAAAAGTAAAATTCGTGGCACGGCATTCCAAAAACGTATGCCAAATAAATAACATGAGTCTCTACAGTTCAAGCTTGCATATGATCTTCATTGATATCATACGATTGTTTTAGAAAATTACTTTTAAGGAAGCAGTAAAGGATTTATAATAAAATCTCGTACTTTATTTATTCCAAATTCGAATCGATAGATCAATGCCCAAACTTATAACTCTATATCTTTGAAAATAATAAAAATTATATATTGTACTTTATCATGTAAAAAAGGTAAAACTAGGATCAATTGATCCAGAGGATCTCATGAAATATTTTTTAAAAGGCCAATCAGAATTGATTTTGAAATCGGAATATACGGTAAAATAATCAAAGCGTATCTTCATGCATTTAAAATAAAATAAATACACATATAACAATTTTTAAAAGAAGACTAGAAAACTCTAGTGTATCTCTATGAAAATAGTACGCTCAGAGCCAAATGGGATACACTGGTTTGATCCTCTCCGAATTTTTTGACACTATTTCCAGCGGAAACGATAGATTCAATAACCACAGATCCCAATAAAAACATCTAAATAGACACACTCACGTTTCATGGTTCTAAGCCTATTCCTATCCAAAATCAGCGGTGGTTAAAAAAATTTCAATTCCCGATTGGAATAACACCAGACCATATTTATTCAAACAAAACACTACCGATGGAAAAATCGGTGGATTTCCACTCCGAATTCGATATTGAGTGAGTTAATATTGGGACTGCTTAGGCTTAAGAGTAAATCATGCGAGATTAGCGCTCTGCGGTGAGGACCTGGAATGCGAGTTGCCGTGGTCTCGGGCGTGAACGCATCACATATCCCAGGTGACCGCCCATTTTACACCCACCTTTTTTCCAAATAGCTCTTCATTTGTTTTGATTTATTTTCCTTCGAATTTTTGGCGAATTTGTCGAAGGGAAAAAACGTTGAAACAAAATAACACCCGGTTGGCTTCGGAAGCTGGAATTCCACTGGCACGAACGCAATTTGTTAAAAAGGACGTAAAATCTCCCTCCGTGTTTATTTTTAGGGTCTATTTAGAGCGAATGGCTAACGGAGTGGGCGGTTAATTTTCCAATGGTGTGTGAGAATCAGTAAATTCAATGGATCGAATCTTAAACACAAATAGAAGACCTGAATAGTGGAAACGGCTGTCCAGGTTTTTCTCTCGACGAAATATTTATCTGTGATTTGCCTTTTAAAGCTATCCGATTTGTATTCGTCCCGCATTAGCGTTTAGATTTTAAATTTAATGTCACGTATTATAGTATTTTGCAAAATACTTTTATTTGGTGATAAACTGATACTGGATGGAAAAAGTAAAATAACGGAAGCCAATCATGCTATTAATTATTAATTTCTCCAAGTGCAACTTATAATTACCTATAGCTAATGATTTATATGAGAAGAGTGCATAAGATATCATACAGAAAATAAATCGAAGCCGTATAATGCTGGGAAATGCTTCGTTTGAGGAGGGTTACTGCTCTTGTATTATTTAATAGAGCAAGGTGGTAACGATAGTACGCATATTCTATGCTACATAATGATCTATCCAGATATCTATCGTCTTCTAAGTAAACGAAGGGGTTTCAGATGGTTTTCTGATAAATCAAGGTGTGTTGTAAGATAAAATGAGGAGTCCTATTTGAAAGGTTGAAATTTTTCTCAGCTGGTCACAATCACAATCGGGTGAAACAAATTTTTAAATCCTCTTCGAAAGATAAAGCTAATCTAAAACGAAACACGTCCCATAATCCCTTGAGTGGACTTATTTATCTTCCAATCCAACTTCGAATTCCAAAAAAAGGTCGCCCATCCAAAGATTAAAAAAATAAAGATCTCTATATCACTGGTTGATTCTGTAAATCTGCCGTAATCACTTTTAAATAATCTTACGAATATACAAGGATTAAAATTTAGAACAGAACATTGACTTATTTATACATATCTTTAATGTATTTTCCAATTAGCCATTCATTCATATAATATCATATGATCATACAAAATATTTAAGCAACATTGTGATTATTTCACATTTGTTTACGTATTAAAATACTTGTTAATTTCCGTTGATATTATTTACGATATGTTTACTAACAATTATATAAGCGTAGCTTTCTAGCCCTTCTTCGTCAATAATATCTTGCATTCCATAATATTTCTCTCAATATAACTTAGGTTCTTTAACCCTTATTATATTTTCAAAACATTCCTATGAAAAGCACTCCTTAAGAGTCAGTATTACCATAAAATAAATATATAGTTAATTTTCATTGATTTTATTCCAATAGGACATATCATACTAATATGGTTTCAGTATTTAATGTATACGATGGATTTGGTTATTGAAATTCATGCACTCAGAGGTTAAAGACGTTCCGCATGAAATTTAAATAGTATTGGTGTGTACAATTCCTGTACCTACAGAGCGAAAATTAGCAATAAAAAAAATAAAACTCATATGATTAACGGACTATGATCATGCACTTAAAACACGATACGCTACAGCAAATGCGTATTCGCTTAAATGGGGAAAATTGATGGCACAAACGGAACATTTGCAAACAATACACGGGTCCATTGAAACAGCCGATGATAGCAAATCTGGGAATATATTGCAGCTAAAACAACTTGCAGTCCATTACCCATAATTCAAAGTGCATTCCGATCACGCACACACATCGCGTCAACCCAACTCTATAATCTGGAAATTCGTGGGAAGCGTTCGCTGTAAACCTTATCAAAATCCAATACGAATCCACTCCGATCGCCATAACAACCTCCCGTTTCCCTTTTTCCACAAACTATTGAATTATTCAACCGCCCTTGTAACCCTGGCGACCGATCCTCTTCATTATACCCAGAGCTTTGTCCCGAATCAACAAAGGTAAGCTAATTATTTTGGGTTTATCTAAATCCTCTTTCGCCGATATTTCATTAACTTGCCGAATTGTTTGATGCTCAAATTGATTCAATTAATTTAAGTAATTCGGAGTGACATGAATACAACATGACACTCTCGTTATAACATTCAGATAAAAAATTTATAAAAAAACATAGGTAGAAATTCCACAAAAAAATTTTCTTAAATTTTATCAACTTAAATTTAAATATTTTAATTGTGTGTGTACTGAAAACATACGTCTCTACTTTCAAAGAGAGCTAGTAATTGATGTTAAACTTCTGATTCTACTCAATTTAATTAAAATAGGGATACAATAGAGTATTTTTCGTAGAATGTACTCACTGAATTTAAGAACTTTGCTATTTACAATCATTCATCTTACAAGTAACCATTTTTTGTCATTTTTTATTGCATTAAATTATGTGTATTTAATCCAATACTCGCTATTTCTCTTCATTCTGGCAATATATCATTTACGAAAGACCAAAAACGTATTTTATTGAAATTAAACCATAAAATACGTCTCTATAATTAAGCAAAATCATGGTTTCAGATAATATCTATACAATTTGCTCTAAAAATAATAAAAATATAAATTAAAACCATTGAACATTTCCACAAAGAAACAAACGCTTCCTGTAATATTTTAAATGATACTATTAGTGTAAATGGATAGCAATCTACTCTGTGATAATTGTTTGTTATTGACAAACAAATATACAAATTTTTATAGTATTATTTTAATAAAATACTAGGAATGCAGAGTATTATATCGCTTTAAATAAAACACACTCGGAAACTATGACTTCCCTTAATGCATCGCCGTAGGACAAATCATTCCATAACTTTTCCCAAAAATTTCGTTTGACTCGACCCTTTTCGTAGAGAGCAATATGAATTCGTTGAAGGCACACTAATTTATAAAATTCTCCGGCAAAAGGCGAACAGGGAATGAATGGGGACCTCTTAAAAACGAAGTCGGTCAGCTGTGACGATTATTTCCGAGATGGAGAAAGACGTGTCCCGTCATAAGGGAACTGGGTCACATATTTCAGGGGTCACGGAGGAGATATCGTTTCCAATGCGGTTTGGCCAACTGTGTTCAACGTCCCAGAAATGCATTTCGTGGAGGAAAGTCATCAAATAGACGAATGAACCACATGGAGACGTATTGATGTGAAATTCACTATGAGGAAAAGGTACTTTTTGAAATAAAGAGTTTAGGGTACACGTGTATGAAGAAACAGTTTGATGTAAAAAGAGCTATTTGATCAAACATACAGCTGAATTTTGATGACTTTAAAATGAAAAAATAAGACAATATCTCGAGAAGGTTATTGAACAATTAATTGAAACCAAGATTATATTATTAGAATACTAGATTACCGAGAAAAAGTAATCATGAAATATTTAATTTAATTTCATCTTTTGTAAAAGATATTCATTTTGGTTATGTAGAGAAATCTTTTTATTATTTGTTGGTAACTAGTTATATTACTAGTTTTTACTGATAAATTCCTATTATGGACAGGTTTTTCTTGTGCGTAAGTTGTTATTTACGAACTGCAGAATGTCAGTTCTGTATACTGCTTGGCCCTGATATCATTTAAATAAATAAGCAAATAAAAGAAACAATATCACCATGAAATATTTAAATTTCAAGAAAGATAATTTCTAAGATTGACTATAATGATTTACAACAACCCTTTCGTAAAGATCTGTTGGCAATTATTGTATAGCAACATCATTGTCTAACGAAATACGTATGTTTCATTATCTTAAGAAATTGGTAATATTATAAAGGTAAATCATTATCTTAAGTAATCAAGCAATGGAATATCATTAGCTTATAACTAATTCCTTAGCAATGCCATTATTAATTCCCGCTCAGTTGGAGTATGGACTTGTATTGCAGTTAAATAAAACATAACCAAAAAAACTGAAGCTCCGTAACTAAGGCGCTATGATAAAAAAAAAACATCTGGATAAAGAGAATTTTTAAGACGAAAGAAATACGAGGCTGTGAAGAATTTCAAAACAAAAATAAGACGGAGCTAGGAATATTTAATTAAGTTAGCATTGAAGAGGCAACAAAGGAATAGGAAAAGAATAGACTTTATTAAATCATACGGAATAGCGAGTGTTTGTTGAGGAAAATGAATTCAGGAGGAAAAATGAAGGAGAAAAACACAAAGGTATTTGAGAATTCAATGAAAGAGAAGCTATTCTTGAATAGCAAATTTTATAAGAGGGACACCTTGGATTATGGCACCATACGACGGATTCTTTAGATGCATTATGCTTTTATCTAATGTATTCTGATGAGATATGCGGCAAATTATATGAATAAAGGTTATTTAAATATGTTTAAACAGAAGTATAAGTTGTCTCTATTAGATGTTAAGTTAGAAATTTATTTATTTTTAAGATAAAAGAAATGTAAGTAGAACATAGTAAAAGGGTGATATAAATTCGACTAAAATGAAATGATGCATTATTACGTCACAAAATATTAATTTGAATATACGAACATTGTAAAAGTGAAATGTATTCGATCAAAATAATTCTTCATTACTATCACTTCATTTCTAGTATCTTTCTTATTAAAATGATTCTCACCAAAAACTTTTCAAATAATGTAGACACCAAACACAAAAGTACCTATACAAAAGCGAATAAAGCTCTTAAAAAAATATTTTACTTCACAAAATAGAAATTATATGATCCTAAAAGCGGTTAAAAAAGAATCTATTTCCTTCATAACAAAGATAGTGAGAATAAAAATCTTATAAATTACTCTCGATATATAAGGAAAGAAAAACTACATTCATAATTCTTAAATTGAATCTCAGACTTAACAATTTTTTCCCACTACGTAAATAATTTCGAGGTTAATTATAAATCCTCTCTGTTTAAACATTCAAACTTTTTAATTCAAATTTTTAAATAAGCGATTTTTTTGCGAAATCTCATCCACTCTCTCTCTATTCATTAAAAAGATCTCAGAAAATACCAAACCAAAATCGATGGCCGATCCCAAAAGAGAATAACCATCCTCATGGGGTTGAAAATAAAAGGAAGTCCCCTTCCGTCCCTTAGGCGGTTGACCGGCCTCGCAATTAAGCGCTCCTTTGAAAGAAAAAAAAGTTCCAGATTTGGTTTCCAGGAGGCGTTCCTTGGACTTGTCCGCTGCAGCTATTTCGACGCGTCTCACGTCTCCATCGCAACGGATTAATAATGGGGAAAGAAATTTCGGCACTCGTTTATCCCTAGTTCCAACTCCGTCCACCGGAGGGGGGGATCGATCGAAATGAATGAGCGAACTCCGAAATGAAGGGGGGGTAAATGGAAAACTTCGGAGGTTCCGTTGACGGAAAAATTAAAAAAGGGGGAATTTCGCACTCCGTAATTTCTCGCACATAAATGCATAAATAGAAAATTGGACTGGTGAGGAATTGAGTGAAATACATATATCGCGATTTATTCTGGAATTTTACGTATTCATGGGATGGTCTGAATGCGTATGGAATTAGAATAAGGGTTAATTTATTACAATCGGAGAAAATTTACGTTAAATAAAAAATAAAAATCAAAAATCTTAATAAATAAATCGTTTTCAAGATAGCTGATCTAAATAATCGGAACCAATTACTGATTCAAAAGAAAAAATTATATTTAATCTCATTTTCTTTCTTAATCTTTTACGCCTTAATATTGAGTTATTCAGAAATGACGATGGGTCACCATGGTTATAACTAGTTACTCTTAGTATTTATATCTCAAGTTAAGGCATCCAAAATACAATTAAAACTAGTTTGTGCTTACCCGTACCCGTATTAATACTGTTACGAACAAAGTATCTAGACTTCCGATATTTTAAAGGTAAACATAAATAATTACTCCCAAGCAACTTCTAACAGACTCAAATGCACGATACTCTACTTCTGGAAATTTACATTCCCTAAAATATTTTCGCGTAATGAATTGTTTCCGGTGTCAAGTTCGAACAAATCAATACTCTCATTGGATATTAAATATCAATTCGAACAAACACACGTTAACATCTCATCATAACTAAGCTAAATAAGCTTAGCAGATCATTCCGTTTACAGGATGTGAAAGACAAAAAGAGAGTAAGACCTTATGGACAAACTCTAAATCAAAAATACACCATTAATTTTGAAATTACCACAAAAATAATTAGTGATTTATGAAATCAATTCCTAATCATCGCGAAGCTTAGAGCTTTGAGTAAAAATGGGATTTAAAACATAAAAATTGATGACGATATGCCCTTATTGCATATTTAATGCAAATGTTTCAAATATCAATAAAATCGCTGAAACATAGAATATCTAACAATATAATTACTGAACCTGTCAAATCCGGAAGGAAAAAAAACCTGAAGTACGTTTTTGCTGGAGGTCTTAAAAAGTTAATGAATACTGCTACTTTAAGAATTTTTTGTTTGTTTTTGAGTTGACTGACATTTTGTAAATTTTGCTACGAAAATACATAAAAACTCTTGGTATCGAAACAAAAGTAGTGATGCTAGGCGTACTTATTTATTTTAGGCAGAATTTAAAGTGTAAAAGGTCACCAAAAGAACAATTTTCGAACTGGGGTTACGTGCATACCCTATCAATATGTTGTAAAACATTCACTCAAATTTATTTATTGTTAAAAATCCGTATTTAAAATAAAACTCAGATTTGGTTTGAGTTTGTGCGCTTTAATTTTAAAATATCCTTATTAGAATTTAATAACTAAGTTTATTCAAAGTATATTGATAAAATAATTAATTGCCAAAACAGTAGAATGGTGGGAATCTTTGGTATGACTTTGTGAATCGCAAATCAAGTTTGAGAGCCTAAAACCGTTTGGCTTTGCGAAGTCATGCACAAAAAAGACTTCAATGCAAATAACGCAAATAAATAAATATACAGAAAATTAACAGACCTTGATTAACAGCAGAATAGTCAAGCAATTTTTTGCATCAAACCGTACCTGAAAAAGAAAGAAAAGTCCGTTATTCTACAAATATAAACATAATCGAAAATTTGCCTAATTCTATTTTGGTGTAATTGAACATTTGAATTCTTTTGACTCTTGCAAAATAAATTAACTCAATTCAAAAGTATTACAGGAATATTTTGAAGAATAATTTAAATATAATATAAGAATTATAATTTTTAATTATTTTTTAATTTAAACTTATAAATAGATTTATTCGAGGAAATTAAATGATAACAAACCTATTTTGCAGAACACAAGTATTTCTTATGACATATAAAAGGGTAAGAACGTGTGACATCCTTGGAAATAAAAAAACACACTGAATGCCTGATATGTGTAGAAATCGGTCAATCGAATAGCATGCGATCAGATCGGATTTATGGAATGTATCCATGGAACTTAGGCGCTTGGAATGTGGTTTCAGTATGGATTGTGGGCATTGCATGCGTGGTGGACATCATATGGATTGTTCACATTGCAAGGATGGTATCTAGACATAGCAAGTAATGTACGGGAATGCAAGATCGGATATTTTTTACAGCTAAAATGAAAGAAATTCTCCTTGTTGAGAATTATAAAAACCGATTGAAAGAAAGACAAAAGAGAATAAACTTTAACAATACCTTGCATAATTAGTTAAGACTTAAAAAGCTTTCGACAAAATAATTTAAAAACAACCTTTTCTCTTTTAAGCAATTTCGCATATTAATTTTAAATTATTTTCGTTAAATAAAAGTAAAAATTCTTAATAACATACTACTCAACATTTGTAAAATGTTAATAAAAATACTTTATTTCATACATTTTTGAATGCCACCCGAAGGAAGTACGATTTTAATGTCAATAATATGTAGTGTAACATGGATATCACATACTATCAGTTTAAAAATATCATAATCTTTTTATATAGACTAGTATTCCAAAGGGAATTAAAACTTGATATATTAACCTTCCATTAGCTTGTACAAAAACAATGAAAAGGGTACGTGTATCATAGGTACAAATTCGAAAGCTTCATGATATTTCGAAAAATCGTTGAATTTTACGAACGTAAATATTTTCCGAATGGTGAGCACGTTAAATTTTTGATCAACAATCCTCGAATCCCGAGCGTAAAATCAGAACTCTATAAAAATGAATAATCTAGCTTAAAAAGCAATTTTTATACAGTTCCGTGTTGAGTGACAGCCTAGTCCCAAGGGGATAGAATTTCGAGCATTTCGAAATAACTATCGCACAGTATGAAATTCCCAGGAATATTCACCTATCACTCTGCTATTTCCCGGAATCATTCATCCGATGAAGCTCTAGATTAAATATGAACGAGAATATAGAAGTCGTATATTCTGAATTGCAACATCGCGAAAAGTTCATGCTGAGAGATACTTTCTTTGCGAATAAAGCACGAATATTTTAGAGGAAAATGCTATGAAATCGCGGACCGGTAAAGAGCCGTGAAATATTCCTTCCATAAAACACATTACGCTCCCTTATCTAGCAGTAAAATGGGTTGAAATTGAAAAACAATTCATTACGGAATGGCTAAGGCATGCATTCGCCGTAAAATAGATTTTCGCTGAACTGGGAGCGGGGTAGATTTTTTGCTGAGAAGCTGAAATGGGAATGGTACACTTAATGAAAATTAAATCGGTCAAAAATGCACAGGAAGAGACGTTTCCATGGATGCGCATTTATTCGATCAAAATTAGGCTTCTTCTGACATTAACCGACCTACTTTTTCCTGTGGACGTTTTTGGTAGTACGATCTCTATACAGAACACTTGAGGGTCGTTACGCAGAAAGTCAGTTTTATCGAAGCCATTCAATACCAATAAATACAAAAACAATATAAATGCTAAAAATTAAATTTTAATATTGTTAAACTATATAATAAAGTTAAAATACTATTGAGTGTTTCAAGAAGATTCTTTACTGGTTCAAGCAATCTACCTCCAATGTTATATTTTTATCATCTGATAATATTGTAATTTGTCAATAAACCCTTCCAATTTATTTCAGTTCAATAGTCATACACTACTTTAAATACATATTTTAATTTCAGGTACGTTTGTACGATATCCATCCCAAATTTTCCTTTTCATTGTACTGATAAGTTAATTCAATTAGAATCTTTCGTCAAATTAAATTAAAATCAAAATATTTTGAGGAAATAATGATGTGCTTTTAATCAATATAATCTCCAGATCAAAAGGGCGTCCATAGCCAACCCGAGTGTATTTCGAAAGAGACTCTCTTTACATCGCAGATGATACGTAGGCTTTGTCATGGCAACCGCAGATACCTTCCCGACATCGGCTTAAAAAGCGTTGTCAGCGAAATGGATTCCGAACCTGTGTGGGATGATTACGAGTGGAAATGAGAGAGACGGAACATGGGAATGAATCAGCTCGTTTACTTAATTGGAAGCTGATGGTTATAATAATTTGAATATATTTCATAATTTTAAGGATCCATATCTCACATAAAATGTACACAATTCTCCCTCGAACTCTTTTTGCTAAATATTTATTACAGCCTGAATTTTATAGAGTCATCCAATTGGATAATAATAAATGTGAGATCTTTCGCATACTTAAACATTTCACTCATAGTATATCTTATATTATAAAAAAAAGATCATAGAGTTATGAAGGGATGTAATTGTACTCATCAAACTCCAATTGATATAATATAAGTTATGGTATTTTACTCAACATTTTCCTTTTAAAAAGGGATTAGTTTGAGTGATTCGATGAAAATTAAATTTCTGAACAATAAATTTAATAAAACTGATATTCTTAATACCTGGTCTGAAAGCTAATAGCAGTCAAAATAAATAAATAATGATTAGAGAATATGGAAACTACACCAACAATTACAGAACTTTACATAGTCTAGAATGTTATAGACTGCGTAAAGCTACCCACTAGTATTGACAAAAAAAGAATAAATCAAATTTCAAAATTACCATTCACGATAGACTAAACAATACCGTACGATGAACAGAAATACATACGTCAAAATATCAACTCTTTGAGTAAATCCTATCAACGATAGCAGAAACTGAATGAAAAGCTTTGAAATGTAAAATACCACTTTAATCCGCACGAGAACTTTTACAAAGACGGAACAAATACGCCATTTCATATTAACTGCAGCTCCCACTACTCCACAAATTCTCTCTCTTCATTAGACTTAGCAAAATAAATGCCGGAGTAAGCTGCCTTTTTCGACAAACGAAACGAGTACTTCTAAAGCCAAAAAAGAGCTTAGAGGAGCTTTAAAAACAGAGCTAGGACTTTACGGAAGAGAATTATAGAAGCGAAAGAAGATAAATCGAGAAAAAAAATCACGAAATTAAAAAAAAGGCGAGAGCCTATTAACTTCGCTGCAACTTGGCCAATGTTATTCATATACTGTGAACAGCCTGAAGCACTTCCTTTGTAAAGCTTCAAAGTAATGATGAACTAGGAAAGGGCAACGTGGGCGGGGGAGAACCAATCCCATGATGCATTTCGGGTGGCAAAATTAGGTTATGGGAATGCAAAAGAACGAGTGCCATCGCCCTGGTCCGTTGACAGCGGGGAGATCAAACAGAGCAATGCAATAGTTAATGGGATTTCCTTGTCCTGCACCGCCCACTCTCATTTCTACGAGAAAGCTTCGGTACATCGAAAGATTAATTACCTAATAGGGATGGTCCATGGAACTGGGCTGCGATACTCAGCGGTTTCGTGCAGAAAACGCGATGCCAGATGAGGGGGGATTATTCGTGGAAGACATGATCCCATTGGGCGGCTGCTAACAAGCTCGCGTAACTAACGACTCTAAAAGGGAAACAATGTCTCTTCAGCAAAAATACTGCTCTCTCTGTATAGAGACACCTAGCGGCGTGGAAGAGTTGGCGATCGTTCTATATAAAGGGAGGGTTTTATAAATCTGGTGTGCGTGTGTCAGGAGGAAAGGGGAAGTAAAGGGTGAGATGTAAGCTGGAAGGATGGTTTTCAACACGAATGTCAGACACGTGTAGGAGCACATCGTTTTCCTCGAAAACGTTTCGTTCTAGAACCTTATTAATTGTTATTAATTGTTGGAAATTTTAAATTTTTTACCTTTAAAAGATGATAAAATTAAAGAATTTTTTAAATTATCTAGCTAGAATCGAAACCACACAATGAAGAATTTAATCGTTTTTTACTCTGTTCTTTCAGGACTTAATTGTTAAAAAAAGAGAGATTGCTATTTTCCAAACTACTTTATTAAGGCTTATGTTAAACAGAGTCATCAATTCCAAAACTGAATCTCGGTGAATTTGATTTTTTGTAAAAGGTGAAGACAAGAGGAAATGTCTTAAATCAACGGTCGAAATTTGAATTGTGAGGAGAAAGCTTAAAATATTGAATTTCAATAAAAATAGAGAGGAGCCAACTTTAAAGATACTTTTCATTAAACAGAATTTGAAATCTAATACTTAAAATTATTCGATTATGGTGCGAAATAAATAAATTTACCAAGCTGACTGCAACTAAGTAACAATTCAACCTTTTATAAAAAGTTAGGCAGCAATAGCACCATTATCACTATAGCAACAACACTGTTAAAAATTCATTACATTCTAACACATAAACAATGACGCACATGCGTCATTGTTTATGTATTCATCAAACGACGGTTTTATAACTCCTTTAAAAGTTTCTCTCAAATTCCGTTTGGAAACCTCAATCCTTATACCTTTAGACACACATCAAACAATAACCCTCTCCATTCGACCAGATAAAGGCCAAAAAGCTCTGATTTACAAACTCTCTCCTAGGACTTTAGATCAGGCGTTCCATTCATTTCAATCGGCGGTGAATAAGAGAAAGGCCTAGACGAATGACCACATCCCTTTCCCTCGTATTATCTACGGATTGGCTGAGAAGAGGTTGATCGGAACCGGATACACGTCACCGCCTACTTTCTCCAGCAACACTTTCGGAGTCACACAAGGGTTGCCATGCGTCTTGTTCCATTCCCCACCTCAAGGGAAAGAAACCATCAGCGTCCCTCTTACGGAGTTCCTTTCCACTCCACCAAAATGCCCTTTTCTCTATCTCCACCTATTTCAATTCCACCTCTCCTCAAGAGGGCAGACATGTGTCTATCGCTATGCATTTGACCCGCGCTCTATAGTCTACCTTTTCCAAATGGGTGAAGGAATCGAAGTAACTAACCCTTATACCATTACTATTGTATTTATTCGTGTTGGTAGGTGGTATTGGTCACCAAGGTAATTATCAATAACAAAATATAAGACAATCTTTAACTTTTCCTGATATAACCTTCTTTATGTACTACCTAACGGCGCTTGAAGTTATGAGAAACACTCTCAAGGCAATTTTGTTTTATAAAAGTAAAAACTAGATATTCATCAGAATAATAATTAATAAAATGCATAACTGCATGAGTAAGACATATTATATAAATTAAAGTAATTTATTATTTAAGAAATATCGATTAAAATTAGCAAAAAGAATTAAAATAAATATAAAGAAGATAAGCCATGAAAGAACTGCAGGTGATTCAGAAGATAATCTAGGGACGTTATTTATTATATACAATAATATTATTAAACATAATATTACGTTATTACACAGTGAGTTACAATCTTAGATATTTAAAAAATTTCAATGTCTATGCCCATTCTATGATTTATAAAGAAAAGAGTCTCTAATTATAATCGATAAATTATTAATTGTGTCTTCTTTAACGTAAAAAATATTAAAATAATTTTAAAATAAACTTAAAGCATTCAATCGAAAAAAAATAGGATGGTGTGCTTAGAGTATAAGTCAATAAGCTTAAATTATTTTAGCTCCGTTCTCATAATAAAAAATTAACTAAATATGACATTAAAAGCTTTAAATTTATCCGATTCTCAGTTTATAAAATTTCTAAATCCAAACCCATTCCAAATATAACTCCCGAATCGTTCCGTATCGAACTGCTAATTTGTTTCGTTTGCTAAGTGCTAATTCGTCCGACTGCTAATCAACCGTCTAAATAGCGAAGAGCCTTTGGCGCAGCTGCAGGCCAATCAGCACGAATATCGCTTATTTGAAGAGTTCGTGTCCCAACTCCATTCGAGGCACTTCCATATCTCAATCCCCTCCGTTTCCGAAACACCTTGGGCACCTCTTTAAAGCACTCACTCCTCCGGATCCCTAGTGGCCAAAAGAGGAGGGAAGTTAGGGGCAAAGGGAAAAGAATAGACGGTGAAAAGAAGAGAAGACGTCTCAACTTTGAGAGGAAAAGAGTACGGGAAAATCTATTGTAGTCATGGTAACGTGCAATATTACAAGTGAGACGAACCAGTGCCCATAAAGATAGACGTATATTGTAACGTTAATGACGAAAAAAAGCTTTCGACATATATAACAACAGTTTAAGTGATGGAGTAAAAAGAGTAGGAAGCGTAAAACAGTAAAAAATATTCAATAGAGTTTAAATAGAGTTAATTCGTTATATCAGTATGCATATTGGTGTTATTAAGACCGTTAACGTTAACAATATACCATAGAATCTTCCGTAAATACATGAAGAGAGCTAAAGAAGAAAAGAAGGGTGGTAATGGAACGTCTACATATAAACAATATTCGCGAGATTCCCACGTAATTCTCTTCGGATAAACAATATGAATAATATTATTCGGAAAATACGAATTAATCACTGTAATAAGTACTGATTAGCATATAGTAACTAATACATAAAAAAATTTATATCCTAAGAGGTATACATGTTACACGTATATGCATTGAGTTCAAAGAAGAAAATTACCCTGGTTTAATGGGAAAATACTATTAGAAACTGCACTAAAATATAAACTAAAAAGTGCTGAATCATTAGTAATATTAGCTTGGTTACTATTGAAAGAGTTAAATATTAACAAACCTGGGGGAATATTTCAGTTTACATTAGTCACATAATTAGCCTTGGGGTATCCTGTGCATAGGCAACCAAACACACTTATAAGTTATGCGGGTCTGCCTAACTTTCAGGCGTTAATTTCTTAATAAAAACTCTTTCATCTTATTGACCCAGAATTATTCGGCCAGTTAATCAGTATTTCAACCTAATTCTAACTCAATCGACTTCTCAAGCTCCAAATATTCGTTTCATTTCCCAATATCATGTTCTCTAGAGGTAATTAAGCTATATCTATTGCCTTCATTTGCCCAATTGGGGCTTATGTTTTTCACATGAAAATTGAGTGGATCGTTCATCATATGCAAAGTATGTTCCAACTCCGTCCCTTGACTCGGCTGCGCCCATTGGGAATGCTAATTTGAATACAATGGTTCGATGAACGATGAACCTAAAATCTAATTTTTGATCCATCGGTAGCGAAGAGCTCTTGGGAATTCATCGTCCGGTGTAAGTAGTTTAGCTGCAAGATTCATGAGCGGAATAAATTGCCTGTAGTCTTTCCATGAAAAAGAGGCCGTGTTTGTACGGTAGAGTTGTAACTATGGATATTCATTCTTGCCATAAAGTTTCGACGGAGGGGATGAATAGGAAATGCATGAGTTTTTAGCATGTTATTCTTGATATTGGAAAATTAAATATTCGAGCAATTTTAAAACTAACTCATATTTTGGATTCACTTAAATTAGAAGAGAAATATTAACGATTATGCCTCATACATTACATACTAGAACTGGAATTTGCATTCATCAATAGCAAAAAATAAGTTAGGTGTAACATGATGTCTAGAATTTGAATATCTTTCAACCAATAAACGCGAGATGAATTTAGTCTATATTTAAAAAACTTAGACCATATCAAAGTTCAGTGATTATACAGATATATCTCCCAAAAACTACTAACAAATTACTTTAAATGAACAATAAATTTGATATATAAATCTCATAAATTACTTTTTTTTAATATTAAGACAATCATATTTTATACTAAAATAATTATTTCAAGGACACTTAGAACAGCATTCTTTATTTTAGTAACCAAATTAAATTTACGTAAAAAACTAACAGAAATACGTAACTTTAAACCCAAAATTAGCAACCATATCTCTATATTTTAAAACTCAGAAAAAAATTCGAAAACAATTAACACGCACGAACGGAATGAAAAATCGAGCGAGAAACGCATCTGGAAACCATAGCGACGTAGAATGTAGCGCGAGTTTAGGCAAACAATTAAGCTATCGACGGGGGAAACTTGTGAGTCGTGAGAGAAAAAATAAAATGACGAGATGGTGAGCATAAAAAGGGAAGCATATACCGGGAGGCATGTGCTCTCTTGCATATAAAAAAGGAAGATAAAAGGCGGAATTTGGGAAAAAGGTGTGGCAAAGAAGAAGAATAGAGACACAATTGGATATTTTGGAGTTGAGAAGGGGAAACGAGGGGAAATAAAAGGAGATGAGAGAATAGGGAAAAGAGTCCTGTGACGGGAAAAGAAGAAATGTAGGGAAAAATAGAAGGGATGAGCTTTGAAATAAAAAGGTGTAGGAAGGACTTTATGGTATAGGGACGTATAGGGAATGGATACTGCGAGGCAAAAGGGTTGGCTTGAATTTCAGCGCACAATATTGGACCAGTAATGAAACTAATACGCTTAGGATGCAAGAATGTTATTGAGGAAGGTTTTGGAACTTTATTATGGTTCCCCGCCCTTGGTTGAAATCAGAGTGGAGCGTGGTTTGGGGAGTTTACGTTTAGGTTTAGGGCGAAGTTTTTGGAATGCTATAAACTTTTATAAACTGCAAATTTTTCTATATTTCTTTATACAATTTTCATAATTTTACTTCTTTGTGAATTTTTAATTATCCTTAAAGAACTCTAGGTAATGCTTCATTTTAATTAGCTGATTCCAACCCTAAAAAATTAAGGGTAAGGATTTATAGCTCCTACCCAAAACAGTAAACCACTTAAAGTTATGAAGGGGGAATAAGGTTCATAATGGAAGATGGAAAGTGAAGTACAGTGTTCTTCCTTCAAATTGTATGCAAGCTAAGAATTATTTTGTTCTTGATCTAAGTAAGTGTGTTATAATGAAACCATTGATAAAATTTATCGAAAAACTTAATTCATTGAGACCTAAATGGATTCATAGCCACAAATATGTATTCAGTCACAATAGTCACACTTTATACAATTAAAAGGGGAAAAGAACATTGTAAAATTATAGTTTTTTTCTAAATATCAAAAAAAATTAAGTATATGCATAATTCAATACAAATTATTCTGATAAATAACAAAAAAATAACAACACAATAAAATTATACACTTATCACACGAAAAAATATAAAACAATAAAATAGTTATAAGGTACGTTATAAAACACAAAATCTTAGAAAACATTTCATTCTACACAAAAAGGAAAAATTCAATTGTGGAGGAAACACGAGCAATTAAAATATACAAAGCATTTAACTCCAAACTGAAATGAATATCACCTATAGCGAATCTACCTGAACACCGAGAAGAATAAGCTAAAAGAGCGTGCGGAAATGGTAGTAGATAAAGGACCCTTTCGTCCGGAAGAAGTGGAGGAATCTGCTAACAAGCGTTCACAAAACCACGTACGCTCATACGCACAAAGAGACTATCCTTCCACGTCGGCCATTTTTTCTCCCTAGTCCAGGCGAAAAAAAGAAAGAGGAGAATGCACGTAATTTTGCAGGGAAAAATTCGGTCGCCACGGGGCATTGTTTACTCGCTACTTAGCAACGGAGCCCTTTTTCAGCCAACTCGAAAATCATATCCCCTGCACGGAAGAGCCAATTTTTATGTGAACTGGGAATTGCATAGACTCGCAAAACTTTTACTCGTTTGTCACGGAATGGATGAAAAATTCGGGAATATTTCAGTCCTCCTTTTGCTAAATGCGAATGAAAAATTCATCTCATCTTTTTCGTAGAAGAGAGATGAGACATTCGAAAAATAAAGAAGTAAAATATACAATTATATAATGAAATTTAACTTTATGACAGCTACAATTAAAACGAGTACTAAAGAATCAATATTATTAATTCAAAGTCAAACTTTTAGCAAAAGGTAAATGAAATCGCATAATTTATGCGAAACTTATAATATGCAAAATATTATTAAATTCTGAAATACATCATTAAAAAGTATACGAAATAAAAACTGTATTTAGATCAAAAGGAAGTAAAATTTTAAAAGAGTAGACGAGAAGGAGTAGTAAATTCTCAAACTAATATTAATGTTTGTGTTTAATTATAATGAGGAAAACTATGTTTTAAGATTTACGTCATTATATGACGGCATAAGAAACAGTTGATACTTGGAAAAAATTAATTCATGCCTGAAGTGTTAAGTCCTAATATATCGAATAAATAATAGGAATAAAATAGACTAGACAAAGAAAACATTCTAAAAATCTATCATTGAATATGAAAATAAAGAAAACACAATATAATTCAATAGAAATGTATTCGGTATAAATAAGATTGGAAAAAATTACATTGTATGAGAAAAAAGTGCGAAAAAGATCGGTTTCCATGGTTATCTGCAATGATCAATCTATAAATATTTAATCTCTTGGACGAGTTCCTCTTAAAAATCCCTCAAAGTTTACAAAATAAACACGTAAACGATTCAAAACTGAGAGCTTTATCATTCAATTTCCTTCATCAATCCATTTAATACCTCTTGTCTACCTCATTTCTTAGAAAGGTATGTTTTCTTAACGGGAAGAATTCACGGAGACACGACGCGTAAACATTTTTTCATCTCCATGGGAACGCGACGAGAGCGCCGATCGTGGTCGAACTAGGAACCATTCTCGCGAATAAGGCTTTGATAGGAGTTTATTTTCCTCGGGAGGCAAATCTAATAAGCCAGCTTCTTCTTTCTGGAGCACGCCATGAAAAAGGAAACAAAAGTCACAATCGCGTCCTAAACTATTATCGGAGATTTTTTTCGAAGACTTCTCAAAATAAAATCTTATCCTTGGAGAGGATTAGCGTTCATGATTTTTACACTGCATTTGAGGAAATAATCCGCTTAAGAACCCGTTGTTAGGTAATCCTACACAGGGCTATTGACGTAAACGATTTTCATTTTTTCATGGAAAAAAATGAAGATCAAAATGAGTGGCGTGTTTCTGACGGATTACAAAGAAAACACAATACTACTATTCTCGATTTAATCCTCTCGATCAACTAGTACAGCTATAAACTGAATGATGTAAAACATACATTTCACATATGTAAAAATACATCAATCATAAAAAACAATTTTATCTATTTTGGAAAATTGTAGTGAATAGTAAACTTGTTTTAAAATGTTTCCATTGTGAGATAGTCTATGTAAAGGAAAATAATTATCAAACCCGTGAGATAAAAATGCAAAACTTTTAATTATTAATTCATATGAGACAAAATCTTAAATTTTAATTGAATCTCATTGAGTCATTATTGCTGCTTCAACAAAGAAAAATAGTAAAAATGTACCATAATTGTGTTTGAATAACTGTTAACATTTTAATGTTTGAATATTGAGGTTAAACTCATCTTCTTCTTAAATTTTACAGGATATCGATGTATTTTAATTACATTTATTGCCTTTCTAAAAGTAATATGCGATTTTAGATGTAATTTATAATGTACTTCAATATTACTGAGAACACTCCTGTAATATTATACACAATTGTTTCTCGATTGACATCACAACAATAATTAAAAAATTAATTATTTCTCAGTACTTATAAAAATATTATTTTCTGATTGGATAAGTATTATTTTCTCAACTAGAACACTTCACTGTAATTTAATGAACGACTGACCTTCAAGAAAATCATTTTGCAAATATATCTGTATACTGTATATCATCTATCAACGAGTAAACAGTATTTAAAGTAAATTTATAGATATATAAAAGTTTTAAGTATTAAAGAATTCACACATAATAATTATTTAAAATATTTTATCATTGCAGACTTAATTGTTTTTAAATTAATTTTATTTCAAAAACTTTTTAAAAATTAATTTTATTTTACGAATTAAGAAGGTAAATTATCATATAAAAATATAAATTACATATATAGGAAATATTACTTCGGTAAAACCGTATCGAATATCCTGTAAGTACATCGTAAACACCTACGTATGCCTAAGTTTTCGGAACGTTTGCGCCATACTTCCCGAACTTTTACTTAAACAAACAACAACAAAAATAGAAGAGAGCATTAGACAGATATGCAGAAAGGACGATATCCATGGAAACCCCTTTCCACCCACAATATTCCCTTCCATAGCACGTACACACGATATAGCTGCCAAAACCGGCTGGACTGCGAAATATTAAACAACTCATTCTTTTCCTCAGATTTGAATTTGAATGGAAAGAGAAGGAGAGCCTACGTGCTAGCGTCTCTTTTTAGAAGAAGGAAAAAAAATAAAACTTTGGGGAGGAAGTTTTCTTTAACTGGAACGGAAAATGAGAACTGCTCGAGAAAATTCTGGATAAAAATGTTAGCTGTGTAGAAGGGGAAAAAGTAGGTGGTTTGGTTCTTTTCTCCAGGAAAACATTATAGGGTGCTCCACTTATTCTGATGCAGTTCGGAACATTGGAGGAAACGTATCGGCAAAAACGTGTGGGTATAGTCATTACGTATCTGATGAGGATAACGACAAATGTGCACTGCATATATTCTTTCCCTTCACCACGGAATTTTCCCATCATATTCATCTATATGCATGTACGTGTGAGTCATTCCGTCTGTCTGTATTTGTGACAAGGGGAAATAGAACGTCTTATGAGGGTCCAAGGTTTCAGGTGCAGCTGATAAGAATTTCTCTAACGTAAAGAATAATGATTGATAGAATTAATATCTGATAAACATGAAGAAGAAGAATGAATGTAAATAATATAGACAAAATGTAATTTGAATAACGAAATTTGCTCCAAAATTTAGCGAACATTAACGAAAAAGTGCATTCATGCATTAATTGCCAACAAAGGATATTTAAAAAGACCTCTTTATTTCTTTTAAAAAACAATTCTAAATAAAATTCTATGAGGCGTGTGTTTTTTCTTCCTCAAGTCTGTGTTCTGAATGAAATTAAAAGTTCCGAGTAACTCGTGCAAGTTTGGGACGTTGGAGTTTGCGATTCTCCATTCTGTTTGGTCAAAGAATAATTAGATAATTGGAAAGGGAAACAGCGATGAAGTGCAATGACAAATAACTAAACTAAAGACACAACTCAGGGGAACCGAAGCATGGAAACGAGCTGAATATATTAAACCTAATATGAGTCCAACTGTAGAGAAGATTAATTCAGCAAACCTTCCAAGTAGGAAACTAGAATGTTCAGAAGTATACTATTTGGAATTTAATTACGGTAAAGGTCGCATTTTTCCTTTAATTCTTAATAAAGGTGGAGAATATTATTAACAATACGGAGTATATTTTGAAGAGAAACCTAAGAAATTTCGTAAAAAATTTTAAGCCTGTAAATGGAAATGTGTGTTTCTTTCATTTCCATTAAATGATTATTAATAACAGTATCATTCATTTATAATTCTGTATTATATTCCATGAAGGAATTATTTTCTTTTACTAGAAGAGTGTAAGAATTTTGCTATATAGTATTACCATTATTAAAATTAAAAATTAAAAGACATATTGTAGCATGAAAATTCATAACATTTAAGAACTATATTTTGCTCTGAACTTTGAAATAATTTGATCGTTGTAAAATGCTAAGAATTTTATGAAGACGATGCTTTAGGAATAATGTATATTTTAAAATATACAACACCAATTCATTAAAATCACTCGTCGAAACATTCTCCCCATACACTAAAAGTAAATATACTGTAATAGTAAAGAATTATCAGGAAATTCATTCTTATTGAATTAGGTTATCAGATACTTTCAAAACATTGCTAGTTTTTATAAAACTATTAAATAAAAAATACGTATAAAAACTTAACCTGTAAATTCAAGAAAACGCATTTCAGGATTATTATCCAATAACTCATTGGATTACGGTATACAATTATCCAGATAACACTCTCTTGCTCAATGATAATTCTACATCGATATTAGCGTAATATCTACTCACACATGTTAGATCCTATTTTCAACGAATAAAAAAATTGAACCGACTACTAGTGATGCAACATTCATTACAGATACAACCCTTTTCCTAATTAACCCTCCGTATCCCTTACTAGTTTAAACCTCGATTTAAGCATGTGTGTTTAATAATCTACATTCATACAGGAATCCATAAGGTACATAGACCACGAAATAGTGTGTACATAGCATATATTCTCCGCTAAAATCCCATCAACTCCTCCAAGATTCCTATTCTTCTTCACGCAAAATTTACCGATCCTCCAGCGATTTCGGAGCGTGCTTATACAGCCGTTTCTTGCGACCTAATCGCAGTTCGTTCCGTGAAAGAAATATGCCTCCGTGTGCCGTCACATTGTCGGCAAGCATCGCCGTATAAATCCATCCTCAACACTTCGATAAGAACCTGAGTATTCCCATCGATGCACGAGAACAGCCCGGTCCGAATATCTCCCAAATAAAAAGGGGGAATTCCATCCTATTGTTACGGCCGTGATGCATAGCAACGATAAAAATCCATCATGGATCCCAAGCATATGCACTTCCGTGGCATTTCTCATGAACGTTTTCCGACAATAATGCCCGTGAAAACGCTTATGTGAAAAACGTCGGGGGGCCGTATATATTCGCGAGGAGAAAATGACCAGGTTTTTTTTATTTTTTCGTGAAATATACGCTACTGTGAAATATACCCTCGCTTCGTCATAACGCTAGAACGATCGCGCAGAATATGGTTGGCAGCTTTGAATGAATGGAGAGAAACGGAACAAATTCGTTAAAAATTCTAGGGAAGTGAGGATAGGGAATTATCGCTACGTCGTTGTTTTTTTTTCACTTGTTTTTAGTTCGGAAAAGTCCCGTTTCAACTACGCCCATGGGGACTGTAACCGTTTCTATCGTAACAAAGGTTTATATCAACGTACTTAAATATACGTCAATGGATGCACGTGAATTTATGTAGGATATTTATTGAATATTACTCATTAAAACAATTGAAAATACTATTTGAAGATAAGGGGCAACGATCAAAGATATATTTCAATATTCTTTAATAATTTATTTTGGAATAAAAGTATAATCCTCGTTGAAAATTTAATCTTCTCAAAATTCATACGTAAAATTAATCATGACAATAAAAGTTGAGTTATATCAGAATTGTACTTGAATCTTTAAAAACCAGAATATGAACGATATTTTAAATTAAGACAAATAAATACAATAATATTCAACCCCATCAATTCCCAATATTAGAACATTATTTCCTAATTCTAAGAAATTTTAAAAAGTCCAACTACCTCCTTAATAATCCTAAAATATTTGTTCAAATACGATGTATAAATTTTCGGAGGCTCAACAAAGGATCCATGGTTGAACTATCCGTGCTTTAAATCACGCCCTTCTACTCCATTATTCTTTCTTATACCCTTCCCTACGAAGTCCTTTACATCGCAGAGTAAAAGGATTCCAACCCCTTTCAAAGCCAAACTCAATCCATCACCATTATATTCCACAAACAACGTCCTTTAGAATTTCATCATTTGCTTCAGGATAATCTGGCATTGGCAGCAGATATTCTAAGAATATTTTGAATAGAATAAAAAGAAGGATAAGGAAAATCTCTTGGGAGGTTCACTAAATATTAAATTCGTTTATTACGTGCTGTACCCTTCATTGAAAAAGATCCTTCTACAACTTGCTCAATGGCGTGTTTGAAAATTGGATGATACATACTAGGTAGTTGGAGAGCAGAAACTGAATTATTGCATCTACATTGAGCACTGACTAATCCGGTAGCTGTATGTGAATTCTGAGTTTCTTTAGTGGAAATCCGTAATTATTTATATTTTTTTGAATTTTCTTCTGATTTAAATCAAATCTCATATTCCTGCCTTAACTTCAAGATAACTATGACGATATTATTAAAAAAAGCTTTTCTATTTCACAATTCCACGATATTATGATTAAGATATTGCTATATTTTCATCGGAATATTATTTTATAATCTACTCATAATTTTCCCATTTGAAGCTACTTTTGCCTAAATTATTAGATATCTTGTTTTTATAATAAATATAAAAGCTGCTTATGTAACATAAAAAGGAGATATATTCCTGCAAACTACGACAAAGTCTCCGATAACAGAAGGAATGATAATAACACAAGCTAATAAATATTAGCAGATTAAATATCAACAGATACATAGTGAAAATAATCATATTAGATTTTTAACTTCATTTCCCTAATAATCAATGATTTGTTTTTGTTGCTGTAAGCGATTAACAGATCCATAAATAAATAACCTAACAGGATCATATAAAGATAAACACGCTCGCATTAGCATCCGAGATCAAGTCGATCACATATAGATAACGCATGGATATTCATTGATACGGAATTCGCTTAACAATTCCGTTGCTAGGGGACGGTGATTGAACCAACGGAGAACAAACGAATAAATCTCCAGAGATCGTCCATATTTTCTAGGACCTTATTGGCTGAGGGAGAAAAGAAAATATGAAAGATTCGCTCAGGTATTCTTCAAATGGATTTCCACCAATCGGAGAGAACAAAAACAAAAGCGTCACGTTATTCCATTCCCGCCTCCGAAAACAGCTCGTGTTTTTGCATTATCCGTTGGATGGGAAACTCGTTATCGGTTTTCTCTCGAACTTTTTCGATAAAATGAGGAAACGAATCTTCATTCAAACCCTTCTTCCTGCTTTCGAGTGAAAAGGAGTCTAAATCGAGAGTTTTTCATATATCTGTAATGCCATACATCTCACGAGTCTACGTTATTCATAATTATGAGTAAGGCATCCGAATGGCTGCCCCTAGCTATTTTACCTTCCAATCGCTACTACCCCTCGTGAGTTCTGACCCCTCAAACGTATCCCTTATAATCCAATTGTACTCCTCCAATTTCCAACGTTTCTCCAGCTTCTGTCTTCAAAACCGTATCCCTGCATTACTTCTGTATTGACTTATTTGATTTACTTCACCGGTTTACAAATGTTTATATCTTCTTTTGTTACGTGATGATTTTTCAAACCCTTTTCTCTATGTTTGATCAAAACTTCCCTTACGTATTGATTTTCTTACATTGATAAAAATACGTATTTTAAGTAATATACGCAGTAAAATAAAGTAATTATCACTGTAAATTGTAAATATTTTAAATAACATTATAATACGTAAATGTCTCAAAATAGAAACCTTACACTTATAAGAAAATACTGAAAAATTATACACTAAAATATACAGATGAAACACACAGAAAAATACTAAAACAATCCTCCTGACGGTTCAAGATACTTCAAAGAGCATAACGGTCACTTACAGACTGAAATGCAGAGTATTCTATTTTAAAACAAATGTTTTCAACGAATGTTTGTCCTCCAAAACACTTTCTTTGTGAGAATGTTTATCCATTGCCAATTTATACGATTCATTTACATATTACATTATTTACGTTTCCGGTGAAGTGCATTTCTGGGACAGTAAATAAATGTTTAATTCATTAGTTCAGAAAGTTACTATGCATCAATCCTCCAGAAGAGTGCTCGACGTTAAAAAAAGCACTGCAACTCATCACTGAATACAAAATAGACGATGCAGACTCTTGAAGCCTTGAACATGCCACTCTAGAAAACAGCGTTTAGTTTTCAATCGCAAGTGCTTTTTTTTACTTCACTACTAAATTTCACTTCAAAATGGGATTCTTCATTCTCAACAAACGCAGTTGTAACCGTATTTGGCAAAAATAGAAGGGGAATATCTGCATGCGGAGAATTTCCCCTCGTCGAACATGAATGCAAAAGCGATGGAAAAAAAGCGGTATTCAATATCTGGAAAGTTCCGACTGATGGGTTCGAGGAGATAAATGCAGAGGATAAATGCACAGCGTTGCCGTGGTAACGGATGGGAATCGATGATCGAGGATCAAAAAACATGCGACGATCGGTTGCTAAGAGGGGTTATCTCCCATAAGAATTGCCCTCGAAGATATGATTTGCGAAGGCGGAAACAGCGAGCAAAGATCTCGCTACCCAATGGAATATCTTCCATTGGGTAGCGAGATCTTAGGCGAGAGGCTACCGTAGAAAAGCATCTCTTACATAAGAATAGGAAGAAATAGACAGAATTTACAGCTGCGAAATAAAAAATGAATACTAAGTTAATACACGAAAGTCTAATCAATCCTGAGGAAAGTCAAACGAAAAATACAAATCAAAACTAATTCCTTGATATTTTATATATTGAAATGGGAAATTAAATAAATTACAGCAACCTTATAGATACGTTTTGAGAATAATATGTTGAACATTTAATATAAATCTACCGATTAGAAGCATTATAATACAAAAACTTAAATATTATTTCTACATAAAACTTGTAAAAGTTAAAAAGGATACAACACTTTATTAAGTACTTCTAATTTTTCCTTTAACCGTATAATACAGAGAAACATTTAAAAGAAACAAATAAAGGTGAACTAGAGGAAGAAGTGTATAAGATTAACATAAACCTAAAATCGACGCAAATGTTTATATATATGAATGCTACAGACTGTATTAATAAACTGATAACATAATTGTGTAAAGTAATACTGCGTAAATATCAGGAATATTCTTGGAAACAAAAGATTACCTACTACACTCAACCTAAAACAATACTAGATTAAGGGTAACGATTTTCTAGGATTCGACCACACCGTAACTTATTTATTTCCGCGAATCGCGTTTTGAAGAACACGGCAACCTCAAAAAAATCAAAAACAATAAACGATAAACCATGCTTTCAGATAACGACATAACACTGCACCCATTGAAACAAAAACTACGGGTGCCCCAATTTCTGAAAAACGGACTCGTAAACTTTTTTCCGAGCATTGGGAAAAAGCGTGTGGGTTCATTAGGTCAAACTGCGCATTCAGTGAATCGGACGGCGTATTGAAGACGAGTCCAGCTCTTTAGCCCATCCGGGCATCAAAGACCATTCCCAGGAAAGAACAGAAAAGGTCTGCACTCACCACAAGTCAACCGTGAATCGTAGAAAAAAACGACGTAAGATGAATGCGCTCACCTGAAAAAAAAAACAGAGAAGAGCATGTTAGAGAGAACTCCTTGGCTACCGCTTACAACAGCGCTTTTCTTTTGTTTATGGAGTGGGTAAGGGATGCGTTGATGCTTACGAAGGATAGGTGCACCTCAAGAGGTCTTATTAATTTCTGAAGAGGCCCATTCTCTCTAGGCTCTTCATCAAACTGTATGAAATCCATCTAATATTTTTTTCTTATTGGTCCATCGAAACTATCTCTATTCAGCATCCAAGCAAAATCGAACTTTGAGGTTTTGCGATAGCTTTTGGTAAGCTGCCTTAAAGGAATTTCCTTCAATTACTTCTATGAACTACTTAGCTGATTAGAAAAGTTGTTCTGGCTATTCGCTCAACTCTAAAAAATTTTCAATACAAGTTAAACCCACTCAATTAAAATTTCTTTTCTGATATTAATTATATGGATTTCTCAGTAATATAATTTCCTTTGCTTCCCATTAATTTACTCTAATAATTTATCTATAGACCATAAAATCTTCTGCATTGTTAAGACCAAATTAAATAAATAGCATGTAACTACATTGTGGAATAAGTCTATCAAATAATTAGTTGAACAGAATGTAAAAACAACGTGAATCACAATAAATTTGCTAAGCACTATCATAAGATTAACATTTTTAGTTCTAACTAAAATGATTATCTTAAAAGACGTGTTATAATCAACTACGCCTTTAAAATAGTATAGTACTTAGTTCATAACATAATTACAAACAGATGAGTAGTGCATCAATCTATTATTTAGTCTCCCTCATGGATACTTTGAAATGTTTGGATAATGTTTATAAGGTATTGCCATGGAAACTGGTTCGTTATTTCTATTGTACATACAATCAAACGCCTACTTCAGGCAATATAAGTTACAGATGAGTTCTTTCGACGATAAAAAAATTGAATTAGATAAATTGCATTGCTTATAATTGAAAAAGACAAAAAAATAGAAAATTATAAACTCTTATTTCCTTATCTAAGAAAGCATTGCGTTGAGTTTAAAAAATGACAGAATAAGACCGCCATTCCAGAACGAGAGCTCTTTAAAAGAAGTGATCTCGTTCAAACTCCCTTAATACAGCCTGTTTATAAAGTAGATAGGGATCGATAATACTTGTATCCTCCACTTAATTCCAGCTTTGGTTGAAAGCGCATTCCACCCGCTTTTCAGTATCATTCACAATAAAAAGAACTCAGTCCAAACATTCAGGGGATTGTTCGTAAACTCGTGTCATTCCGCAGATTACAACTCGACTGTTCAAAACGATTTTCATACGTAGAGCAACTTTTTCAAGAGCTCTCTAAAACAAGAAGGATGATAAGTAGGCGAAGTGAAGAGTGGATTTACGAAATGAAATTCCGTAGGGCGATTAAATGAAACACGCTGCAAAATGAGAGGAAAAAATTTTATCTCGAGATGCAAGCAAATGATACGTTCGCAGAAACTATGGTAACGCAATAATCTCTTCTATTTAAAATTTTAGCTTTCCATTCAGGAATAAAGCTCTCTTATATTCATAGGTTTGTAACTATGGTGACTAAACCCAATAATATGTTAATTTTTATTAACATTAATAATTTGATAAAAATTTATTATTTCATTTAATAAAAATATACATTTGTGGATGCTCATTAGTAATATTCAGCTCCTTACTTTGATGCGTATGTATTCATCTTTAAAAGGACATGAGTTTTATCTAGCTTTAGCGTTTAAATAAAATACATATATAATGGTTTTTTACATTATAGATATTGAACTGAATTTCGTACGGATGGATATAAGGTAAATCTTGTTGAAATGATACGCAATTTCGCCATGGATACTCTACTTTGAGGATTACTTCCTTCTTCTTTCAACAGGATGTCATCGGGAGTTATGCATCGTGGATACTTAAGAAAACATAGCTATTCTAAAAATAACCAAACTTTATCCCGAAATAAAGCACTCCAGTAGAGTAATTACCAAGGAAATCCACAAAAGAAACTAATAACACAGCGAACCATCCCCTAAGTACAAAATGGGACGTTCCTTTTTGACCCTTTGCCTTCAACTCCCTGCCAATCTCAAAATCTGCACTTGATGGCATTAATTAAAGAGATGCATACGGGCAATTCACCAACTTTGAGATTCCGTGCTTATTTTTCAGACAGGAAGTTACTCTTCCATTAAAAGGTCATGTTCCGAAATACCTGAAACGGAATTTCCTCGAGCCTTACGAGGCAGAACACGGAATGCTTTATTAGATTGGTTACTGATATTCCCCTTCTAAAGATGGCATATTATCCACTGATTATATCGGAGGAATTTTACGGTTGGAATGAGGAAGGTACTTCTTTATTGCTCCTTCTCTAATAAAGTGCCGTCAGATGAAGAAGAAGCGGTTTCCTGTTCTGCGCCATGAATTGATGAAATTTAATCATAAATGAAGACGATAAAAAGGAGTGTAAAGAAAATTAAATTGGATAATGAGAATTTTTTAAGTTGTTCGATGATTTGAACGTCTGAATTCCTCAGGTGACGTTGAATTAAACTTTAAACGGCTTTCCCATTTACTGAGGAATTTAATAATTCCATTATCGGAAAACGAGGGAGGATGGCAAAAGAAATTCAATGACTCAGGAAATTAAATCCGGTGCTCCGCAGAGTTTCGCCAATCTATCGTGAGTCGATTACCTCTAGCAAGGTTCATGTGCTGTGAAATTCCGCTGTTAATGACCTTTCCTTTACTTCGTGAAGTACTCCCTTTTTCTCCCTATAAATTCAAACTGAACTTCTCGATTTTTCATATACTGCTCAACACAAAGTATCTTAACTTTACTTCAGTTACTTTCTGTATTATAGAATCTTATCTTGTAATAACTTATCAGCAGCTTTGTCTCACACTTCCAATTCCTCTGAAATTGAACTTACGTTACCTCGTTTATTAAAAAGCCAAAAAAGAAATCATACAATAAGAATTACCCTTCCCTTATACTCGATATCAATAAGTCAACTCTTAACTTTCACCCATCCAACTCTTAATTTTTCCCATTTCTTCCCTACGTAACCTTTCCATAACATTCCCACCTATTTTGGGCAAAATCATTTAATTAATTATTTTTTGTTCCCCCTGTTTATTCACTTGATTTTTACATCTGATTGATTGGTATAGAAAATGATTTTTGTATTTATGTAGACGAAGGTATCCAACCTATGTCATAACAAAATCGGAATAGCTTTTTAGCTATTTAATATACACCTACTTCAAAGTAAATTCAAAATGATGAAAATCATCAAGTAATTCATACAATAAGTGTGTAACTCACTCAGACATTTAGAAAAGTATAGTAACTGAATTTCAATTATTCCATATAACACTGTATTTATGTAGGTATCTAACGCCGGATAACATTATTTGTTATATATTCGCTATTCATATGTCTAATTTATCGATTTAAGTTAGTTTGTAGATAAAATATAGATAAATCTATATTCATTATTCGTCCGTTCCTTATTGAAGGAGTAACGTATTATTTTATACAGAGGATATCAAATTAAACAAATAATTTTCAAATTGACTACAAATTTATAGTAAATCGAGCATATAATTTCAAATGCGATTAATAAAACATATAAAAATTTAATCATGTTCGAAAAGAATCAGATTTCTGTTAAAAAAAACTAAATATCTATAGAAAAATTTATCATCAACATATACCCAAGCCATCCCAAATTAATAAGCTCAATGTTATAGATCAATTTCGTTTTATCCTATCACCTCAATAAATATTAATCGAGCACATTTAACACGGCAAAAGCATTGTATATCTACCTTTCGCAATACATCCATCGATACGATACAGCTTTCACATCTTTCGCAACACTCATAAAACCTCTTTTTTCGCGATAATTTCCATCCAGGGATACATCCGAAGGCTGTCAGATGCAGCCGTGGAAAAATCTCCCGTTACCCTTTTCCCACCGAATATGATTATGAATGCTCCTGCCATGGGCATGTGCCGGTTATTATTTTCGCGAAGAAAAGGTTTGTTGGGCAATCTGAGGGAATGACGCAGGTTTCGGCTGCGGAACAGCTTTTTTCTCTTGTTTTTCACCAATTGAGAGTTGTGGAAATGATATCTCTCGATGGATACGGAGGGTTTTGACGTGGATATGGGAGAAGGGCAGTTAGTCTCCATGCGTTGCCGTGGAAACGAATGTATAAAAAAATACGGGAGCTTTATGGACTTGTTATTCATTTTTTTGATGAGATGTGAAAGCGATGTTGTTTTACGCACGACAATTTTTTATAAATATTGTATTCAATATTTTATAGATTACGGAATTTTCCAAGAAAGATTTACATGTATTTAATAGATAATGCATACTAATATACAGTAATAATATTACGTAAATTAGTGGAAAGATTTAAGTGCGCTATCTCCTGCGTACATATTACTGCATTATTTATATTTATATCGGTAGTGTGTGGATGAAGAATTGGTGGTATTATAATAATCATGAATATAATGCATATATGAATTCAATATATCATTTTTACTGAACAAACTTTATCGTGCGTATATTGTATAACATCCTTAATAATAATAAGAGTTGTCTAAATAAAATAAATATGAATAATTATAAATATTATAGCGATGTAACGGAAAATTACAGTAATTAAGAGAAAATTGCAATAATCAATTCTAGATTCGTAAAGTTGGATAATTTTTTAACTAACTTTTAAAAGCTAATAATGGATAAATGGGGAATAGATTTTTCAGTTGCTAGGATACGCCCATACATTTTAGCTTTAAGTTCAATTACCTCCGCAGTTAATCAATTACGTATTAGTAAGTGAAAAGATATAAAATCATCACTCGAGAACTAAAATACCTTTGAATTAATTGAACTAAAATTGGAAAAAATTTAAGATGAACACAATAGAATTACACTAAAATGTTCCAATGGTTATTATGATAAGCTATAAAATTAAATGTCTTCGGGTGTAGGAAAGTTATGATATTAATAATTTGGATTCTGCTTCGAATACTCCTTAAAACCAATTATCTACACAATATTCCCCTGGAAAAATCCTCCCTTCATTTCTCAGAAATCTGTTCCCATAATGCTAAGTTTAATTAGCCTCCCTTCTTCCTTCGGGATGGGGCATTTTTTTCTCATTCAATCAATTTTACTTTCACTTTTCGTACATCGAAAATCTTTCGCATCCCGAATTCTGCGAAGGATTAAATTTTCATCGAGGGAAATTTCATCTCGTCGGATAGAAGTTTCCTCATATTGTAACATAGGGTCAGATTTTTATTCAATAAAGTTCCTGATATTCTAATGTTACAATTTCCTCTCTCTTCAACGTTTGGTCGAAGTCTAGTTCTTTTTGCAAACGTCTCGAGCTTCGAGTAGTTTTCTGCTCTCTATCAAACCCCGTGCCTTGTTCAAACATTGATTCATCTTTTTGCCTTCATAGCACCTTTTCCTCAAACATAAGAACGTTCGACTTTGCGGAGTTCCACGATAAAAGAAACGTACATTTATCAAATAAAACTTCGTCTCTTCGAGATGAATTTACTTTTTCCCGGTAAAAATCTTTCCTTCACTTCTCACGCTGAAAACACGCCACTCCTAATTTATTTAGACTTCCTCATTCGTTTTTCTGTAACGTTTCCTTATTAAATTTTTATATTCTGACGAACATTTTCACAAATTTCTCTGTTTTTCATTTCGACCACTTTCACTTCCAAATTTTCAGTTCGTTTGGAGCTGTACACGGCAATTTACTTGTCAAGTATTAATACCGTTTTCAATCTGAGCCGAAATATATCGTTTTCTTTATTTATGACCTTATAGAGTAAATACCGAGTCATATAATAGAGACTTTGAATACGTAAATGACCTGGAAAGAGAGACACTTTTGTATCATTATTCCAAATACACAATCATGAATTATGAATGTACTTCAAAAATTTTCACTATCTTACCGAAATCACAAACAATGTACTCCAGGTCTATACTGAAATAGGACAGCAAAATATTTTATATTTTATTGTTTCGATTGAGTTGATAGGCTTGTATTGATTCAATGTATCATACTAGGACCTATGCAGTACTAAATTTTTCTCTCTATAGAACATAATTTAAATAATATTTTATCATATATAAATAATGTTCGATTACTCAGTAATGCATTACTAACTGTAAATGCTTCATTTTTATTTGCATCATTATTCTGTTTAAACTGCATAAATAAATTGAAAATGTCCTAAAGTTTACTCATATACATGTATCGATAAAAAGGTGCCATTATCTCTTCCTTTATCAATCAGAATACATATATTTTCTTTACAACATTTTAATTTATTTTTTAGATTCTTATGGTATAAAATACTAATTTCACTTCTTCAATTCTTCATAATACTTCATTAAAATTTTTATTACATTTCTCATAGAGTTTGGGTACCGTAGATAGGACAGTCGACTCAAGATTAAAAATTTCCGAGCTCCCACTTTATTAAGATCCCCCTGCGGTCTAATGGGGCTCTAAGAGTAGTTCCAGGTGCATTTCGGAAGACAATGGGATCCTTAGAAGGGGCCTCAAAGATTCAAAGGATCGTTGCCCGATACCTTAAGATCTTTTCTCATGGTTCAGTAACCCTATTCCCTGAGTTCGGATTCTTCCATTCGACTATAGACCCAAAAGCACCTGAAGGAGTATGCAACCCGCCTAACGAGGCTGCCTTACTCCAATTTCATCGTAATGGTGTATTATCCAGTGGAATCAATGAGATGGCCTTCATAAGGGTTTAAGGGTAAGGAGAGGAAGATATTTTCCGAAGGTAAAAGAAGAGGAAGAAATATGCATGAGACTGAAAATGGGGCGATGAAAAGTTTCTTATGGTAAGGATGTTTAATTTTTTTTCTATTTTATTACTATAGGGAAACTAGGAAAATATTTTTTTATTGATATCCCTAAAATTTTACTGAAACGCCATATAAATATTGTGAATGATAACTTTAATAAGTAATAAAAATACAGAATGATTCAAAAGTAGGATATAATACTTAAGTTTGAACGCAAGAGTATAATATACGGTTCAACAAATTTTAAAAATCTACGAGTTCCTAAAATATATTTTTTTCTAAAATTTCTTCATTTATTTACAGTTTCTTTTCTTCATACTCTAATACACACCGTTCTTTACGATTTTTAATTTCTATTTCTCACTAATATGCGGTAATGTATGAATATTATTTCTAATGGCATTTACAAATCGGAAATACTTCCATAAGCATTTTCCAAAGATGAATAGGAGGAATAGAATATATTCTAAATATAATTGTTTTTGAGGAGGCAATAGCAAGATAATATTCTGTTTTCCTGGAGGTATACCATTGTTATGGCAACGCTCTACGGAGAGGGACAAACAGAGCTACCATGACAACGTTTTAAAGGAAAGTAAATAAAACATCGGTTTAGAGACAACGAAAAATTGTTTGTAATGAAAGATGAATAGAACTTAGGAAACGAGAAAAAATATTCCTCAGACAAAAAATAAGGTAAATTCGGAAAAGACTGTTTAATAAATACGAGTTCAATAGAAAAAAATACTAGAACGAGGAACGCTTCTTTGGATAAACAACTTTTGAGGGAACTATATCCGTTTCTTTAGAAAAACTAAATTGGGATTGAAGACATCAATAAAATAAACTAAAAATAAGCTCAATATTTTAAAAACTTTTGACGAATGAGAAAATGAGCACAAACTGTTAAAAATCCATTCATTACCGAATCGAATAATCTATTAAGGATTCATTTATTTAAAAAGCCTCTAATATAGAAATTAATTTATTATTGATTTAAGGTGGTATCTCACTTAGTTTGTTAAGTATAAATAAATGGAAAACATATTATTTCAGAATATAATTTTACCAATAACACTTTCGCAATAGTACTTTTTTAAATTCCCTTTCGAAACGTACATATGGCATTCCAGGGTAATCAGTTAAAGGGAGAAAGAAAATGAAAGTTCGATTAACCCTTGCGAGATCGTTATATCACGTGATTATACGTTTACGAGCGATTCTCAATGGACACCCAGGGATATTGCGTAATAAAGAAAATGGTTTCTTTTTTCACTGCGGTTTCTCTTTCGGAACAAATTGCACGTTGCGTTGCGTCGTTCAATTGCTCAATAAGAATGTAAAATCACTTTTAAAAGAACGGCATCTCGTTTGGTAGTTAAAATAATATTCGAATATAAAAATACATACAATTATTGGAAGTTGTAAGTTTTAATTGCTGAATATATGGTTGAAACATCTATAACATTTAAGAGGTTCACCTGATTTTCTTGTAATAAAACTCATTTGCGAATAGTTATTTGATACAAAATAGGTGGGTATATATTTAAGCACAGCATTAGATTCTTATTTTTCTAGGTTAACATATTTTTACATACATATTATTAAATTAGCAAGAAGTTAAAATCCCTTTCTTTATCTTCTCTATCTAAAGTCTTTATACTTTTACCACAGCACCTCGCCTGATTCAGTGAAGTTTAATGACTACAATTTATTAATGTTTATAATAACTGTTCCTTTATTAATTGTTTTATTTTATGGAAATATTCTTTTCAGAATTTATTTTTTCCCAGGCTTTAAAAATAAGGCATTTATTAATCGACAAAAGTAATTTATAAAAAAATGTTTTACCTTTAACCTTTGCAACATCATATTTTGAATAGTATGAACTGGGTACTACAAAGCATAAAAGACCCTCACACAATCCGCGGCATTTCAAGTTGTGCTCATACATTTACCAAAGCACACAACAGAGCAAGTCACGTGGGAACTCAGTAAGAACTTTAGGATTTAATTAATAATTAATCAGCCGCAGTTTTAATACCTTGGGACGTTGACAGGCTCTTATGTCATCTAACATTCCCTTTACAGCCGCTATATAACGAACTCAATCGTGAAAAAGAAAACGATTCTTTCCTAAATTTACTCTTTCTGAGAACTTTATCCCTCAAATCCCCTTAAAACCTTTTCAAACCATCGATCAAGCCTCAAGAGGAGAGACAATCTCCCTCAAATTTCTTTCTCAAAACTCTCCTCATCTCGAACGGTAAAAAAGGACCGCTTCCGCCTCCAACCCCACCGCATTTTTTGACATCCGCCTCGAGACGAAAGAAAAACAAAAAAAAAGTTTTCGGAAAACTATTCGAGAGCTGAAGCAGTCATCTGATCGAGATAAGAGAAACTAAAAGGGACTCAAAAATCTTTGGGCGGAGAAAAATAAAGTACTGAAAGCAAAAATAAAGTAATTAAAACAAAGAAAAAGTACTGAATGCTAAGAAAAAGTACTTTCGGAGTCGGAACAATTGAGTGACGAAATTAAAAGATATGAGCTTCCTCCGAGCGCCGCTCCGTGAAAGAGGGTGCTGGCGTAGCGGGACAATGGGAGAATGGTCATTTTCCCCGAATGCAAAGGGTACCGTGATCTCTAGGGAACGGATTGAAGGGAGGAGCGGATTTGGGAAGGGGGGAGAGGGAGTTGGAGGAAGAAAGGTGAAGAAAGATAAAGAGTGAGTGACAATATAGAGGAGAAAGGCGGTTGGAGACAAAGGGTGGCGCCGGAAAGAGAATGGTGGACGGAAAGGGAGTTAAAATTAAAGAAAGACGAATAAGGAAAAATGAGATGGTAATTACAATCGACAGATACCGCGATGCATAAAGGATTCCCTTCAAGATCATCTACATAGAAAGCCGGTTTTAATTCCCTCCACATATCTGAATACACCTCGTTTTGTGACATGGGATATATGATTGGATATTCCCGAGCGTCTTTGGTATGTGTGAGACCTGATCTGTAGGATACTATACCTTTATATTCTAGAGGAAGATATATAATGTTTTAAAAAAGATGGAATTTAGAATTTTTAGAATAAGAACGAAAATATTTTATAGTTTTAATGTTGTTTAATATTCTAAGTCCTCCCGAAGCTTTAATGTACATTTAAAATAATTATAATAGTGTTTAGATTATTAAAAGAAAGATAATTATAATTAATTATTATTATATTAATGCTATGCTATTATCCATATTATTTATTCAATACTTATTTATACATTACTCAGGAATATCGTGAATTTCATAGCTTCTACATTTTAATCGGGATTATATGACATTTTGAAATTAAAATTAAGTTTCCCTTATATATGAAATATTTCTCGACTTCCTCGAAAATTAATTTGGTTTGAAGGAAAAAATATTAAAATAAATAAAATTAAACTAACTCGTTAATTGGGAAAGGGTAACATGTGCCACGATGAGTGGCAAAATGGCTGAGAAAACTATATTTTCAAAATAATATGAATAAGATTTCACAAGTAACTAACAAACATTCTTCATGTTAATATTCTCTTTACAAATCCTTTTCATTTCATAGCCCTAGTTTACAATTACATAATAACAACATACGAAACAGCTACAGAGACAATTAATGCTCAACGTAACCAATCATAAATCATTCTAGGAACACAATAATCCTACGCACATTCATTGTCGCGCTGTAATTGGACCTTAAAATAGCACATGCACGGTGATACGAGGCCTCTAGGCAACGTTGTCTAAAACGTAGCGTCTAGTATGAAAGCAAGGAAACAAGGACCCTTAAAGGATAAGATGGGGCAAGTTGGAGAAAAACAAGGTTTGTGGCTTGTCAGGACGTAATATGAAGATTGAGTGGAATATAAGGAATCGGAGAGAATTGAGAGGTTTCCCGTATATCTGAGGTTAAATAAGAGCTGTAAGACCTTTGGAATTGATGGAGTGTTAACAAGCACATGGGATCGTTCGAGGGTAAACTCCTGGAAAGTACAGGAAAAACGAAGAATGGAAAACTGAGTTACAATGCTATTGATGGATGGGGGATCATACGATGTAAAAATTGTGCAATGGGAGAGAATGCACCTGTGGATAAAGCTTGAAAAGTTTCTTGTCATTTTATTGGCAAGCGAGTAAAAACATCGATAAATAAATCATCAAAATAAATAAATCAATCAAAATCAAATTTTATTGCTGACGATGGCGAAACTCTGATAAAATACTGAATTTTTTTCTGGACACCGAACTGTATATAGTTTATATAATTTTCTAGTTATTCCTTTTGTGTTTGGATAAGTTTATAGACTTCCTTATTCCAGAATATTTACCCCCGGAAACAAGCTGTTCTTTATTTATATATTTTATTCAGAATTTTTTGAACTTAACAAGATTTTTTAGTATATCAAGTCTTTTAAGAAGGAAACACACCTTTGTAAACATTACTAATTGATGAAAACATGAATATATGTTAAAAGAAAACAAGAGATTCTCATTCCAAATGTATTCTATTGATTCTTTCGTTCAATTCAATAGAAATATGGTGTCTGATATCAGTTTCGAATATATTACTTCAAAAAAAACTACAATTCTATTATAATGAATAAAGTCAATATCAATGTTTTGGACGAGCAAATACTTTTAGCTTTCTCATTTTCGGATCATTTGACACCATTAAAATCAGTACTGCTTGGAAACATGAATGATTAAAGCACAAAAAGTTGAGTATCTAGAATATATCATGACAAAACGTGTACAAATATTAAAAATTTTTGGGTGTCACCGAAATATTGCGATAAAAACGTATTGCGAGAGTTAATATATTTTATATACGAAAGAAATAAACTACTGGCTAAATGAAAATAAGCTGTGCTAGAAACCATTTCGATACCAATTTATAGTAGATTAATTGTAAATATGATGTATTAATACGCAATTTTTTTCATCTTATCATATAAAAGCACTCAAAGAAGTAAAGACTTCTTACTTTCTACTCGAAAAATTCATATATATCTCATGCAGTATCTTGTAAATTATCTGCAATGGATTTCCTAACAATACCCACGTGATAACATCTTTACGACCTCAAAAATGAAATCTTTCTGGTCCCTTCCTTGAATATCCGCCCAACCATGAAGGACGGACACCTGATCTTCTAAGCTACGAGTAGTAATCCGGCCTTAGCAGGTAAGTTCACTCAAGCACAAAAGCCTAGCAGCTGGCGAGCGGAGAAATGTGGTCTCTATGGAAACGGTTCGCTTGTTCCAAGTTTCTGACGTATTTCGTGATGCAAAATACGTTGAGCTGAAATACGCAATCCAAAATGATAAGTTGCGGCAAAATAAAGCAAGTCCTGCTTTCTTGAGAAGTGAAGATGTTTCTCAAGATTATATATGAGAGATTTTAATTTAATATCTCTCATACGTGTATTTTAAACTGGTATTATTGTATTGTATTAAGTATTATGTAATAACGCAAAGAATATGCTGAAGAATTAAATGTCAGAGGGAGAAAGATGAAATTCAAAGATGAAAGATGCAATAAAAGGCGGAATGAATTAATGACAAACAAAACGGAGATATTCCAAATGTCAAGGCAAAGATATCAAAAGTCAGAGATATACAAGAAGAATATACATTTATGAATACCAAACAATCCCTTCGAAGATCATTAAACCTTCTCGAATCAACTATCGCTTTGATCTGGAAAAAGGTCAATCTTCTCTTCGGAAAGAGATGTCGCTGAAGCAATATGAAATATTGAGATTAAAGTTCAAGGACACAATATCCATCTGATAGATGAAAAGACCTGTTTTCACTCTGCAAAATTGTAAATGGAGGATTCAGATACTTTTTCTAGATTCATTTTCCCTTTTCCAGTTATTTTTCCTGATCGATTTGCAATAGTTTACTTCTTACGAATGTATTAAATTTTTACTGGGATACAACTATTAGATATAAAAAGGTAAACATAGAAAAATTATACTCTTTCTAACGAGATAAAACAAAGCAAATAACTAAAATACATATAAATTCAATCGTAATAATATAGTAAGGTTATACTTCGACTTTAATTATTGCTCAATTATAATGAAACCAAGTTGATGGCCATCAAATTATGAAACAACCAAACATACCTGATGAATATTTAAAAGTTCATTCCGAACTTAAAGGAGAATAATCTGTAAACTTCGTATAATATATAGTCTATAGGAAAGGAAACCAACCCTTAACAACCTAAGACTCCTTAAACGTCAAAACTTTAAGTCGATAACTAACAGAAGTTTAGGAAAATGATGAAAAATCATGCTTCAATTCTTATAACAAACGTGACACATATTCAGCTCATCTAATTTAAATAATAACATCTCTTCTCTTGATATAGAGAAGCCAATCATTGCCCTAAAATTGAGCAGTATTTGAGAACCTATTACACCATATTTTGAACAAAACGAAGACAAAAATCGTATTTACCTCGTTGCTGTACCAAAAGACAGGGGATTCTATCCCTGAAGATGCAATTTCAGCTTCTGAGAACCAAGAAGATGAGAAAGGTAGAGGAAGTAGATGAAAGGAACGAAATGGCAAATCTAAGCAGTGCCCAGTGACCGAAGAAGGCAGTGAATAAAAGGATTAAGCGTAGTGAATGGATCTCTACAAAGGAAATGGTCTCCCAAGGATTCCCAATACTAGAGATACTGAAACAATGATGGGAGAGCAAAACGAGGATTTTTGGAAACAAAAGAAAATCGCATGGCGAAGCAGTTACAAAAGTACTGAGCAATGGGAGGTAAAAGCTTCGGTTGGAACGGTTCCGTTACTTACCATTGGGTAGAAGACGTAGAAAGATAAGATTTGGATGAAACGGAGCTAAATGGAAAGAGATGGAAAGAAAATGCGTTAAAGGGAATCAGCTGATGAAATAACCAAAAGGAGGCTAAGAAAGTGATCAGACATGTCGTTACAAAATTGGTACCTCTTGAGGATATAAGAGATCAGAGAAATTTAAAGATGAATGATACCAAAATAAATAAATTGAAAGGAAGAATAATGTTAAAAACATATTTAAAATTTTCATCTGTTCAGGATCTCTATATCAATGCTAATTATGCAAGTTCAGAAAATACTTTTTTCAAGACCTTATAAGAATCGTATCGTATTTAAAGCGCAATTTTTAAAGGTCAAAAACTCTAGCCTTATGCTGCTAAAATAGAGATTTAAGTATATATAAGAGAAACTGTACTAATTAAAACTTTTACTGATAGGAAAAAATCTTTCCAAATAGGAGGAAAGTAAAGTTTATATAATGTTGAATACAACTTGTTCAACTTTGACTTTACGGTCGCTGTATGATGTTGTATGACAATATATTCTAGAAAAAGGTCATGCGGACATAAAATAAGGTTATCTCACAATATTTAGTCATCATAAGCAAAGCGAAAGTGCAATACTCATTGATACGATCAGTTCCCTCTCTGTAACTAGGGTCGGAATAAACTTATCGGCAAATCTTTTTTCCTCCAGTGTGACACTTTAAAAAACCAACAGATAACCGAGTTTTAAAAGCGACGAATCTTTACGAGCTCCTCCGAATGGACCAGATAGCGAGAGATTCGCATTCAAAGAGAATGGGAATGTAGCCGTATAACGGAAGCGACCGAGAGATAAGCGGAAGAGCTGATAATGAGCATCGAAAAAATGAGTGGAGAAAATACGATACCTTGGGGCACACCACTCGCGACGGAAGGGGGAGGAATAGGAGGGGGATTTGGAGGGAGATGGAGACTTCTGGGGGTGGAAAAGGTGTCCCTCCGTGGCCATCTTCTAAGAGAACCTTTGACGCGCAGAAAGGACCGATGAGTTCGTCCATGAGAAGTCATCCGGATTTTGTATGGTAGGGGACACCTTTCACGCAGCACTTGCAATAGTCTCCAGAAAAGTTGGATGGGTGGAATGCGGGGAAAATAGAGTGCGTGCGAGAGAGAGATAGGTCCCAAACAAAGGAAGAGCATCGGGCGCGCGTAACAAAAGCGAGGAAAGGGCAAAAGTGGGGAAATGGGGGAGGAAGGAATGGGGCCCTTTTGTGTCCTGACGGTGCCTTTCTAACAGCCCTCGGGAAGGAGCGGAAGAAAACCCGTAAAGAAGGAAGGAAGCGGGGGAATCGACAGTGGGGGAGCGGATGCGTGCGTAGTCCTTCAGAAAGAAGGAACGCAAACACGTTAAAGTGAACGGAGAGTGAATGAAACTGCGAGGGAAAAAAATCGGCGCGGAATCACTCCCGGGATGAAACTGCGCGAACTTTTGCCAATATTTCTAAATGGAAAATTTCCTCCCCTTCGCGAGGTCGTAAAGTAATTAAAACGGTTACTTCGATCCAGGATGCACGCCTGGGTTATTTCTCTCTCTCTGTGGGAGTGATTTCATTATGCTAGCCGTCTCCGGAAATATTTCTTTGGGCAGAATTAACCTCGGCGTTTGGTGCGGAAAAGGGGACGTTTCCTTCCCGGAATTGAAATTAATTCCGAAAAATAAAATTGCCATGGCAACGTGGCTCGATTCAAACCTGGCGCCTAACAATGAGAGCGGAGATGACTTTTAATGAAAAGGGTAGGTACGAATTAAGGCGTCACGCTACCTGATGTCAAATCATTTCCAACGCAATGACTTCTCTAGGGATTCACAGTCGAGCGTATTTCATTCGAGCTGGCACGGTGAGCGAAATTTTCTCTCGGTAAAAAAAGAAAGGAAACATTTTTCTCGTCATCGAACTGGGTATTTTAATGAAAACGTACAAAAAATAATTATTTTTAAGATTAATACGTAGTACATCACCATATGATGCTCTAACTTTTCCATATAACGTATTACCTTAATCATATTTAGTGGAATACGGATTCTGCCTTCTGATTTCTACATTACGTACATTAATTACATATCTATTAACTATTACAATTCTGACGGTACTCTATTCTTTTATCACTAATATATCTCGAATACCTAGGGTATAATTAATAGAAATTAAGATATTAGTACACAATATTATGTATAATACTCTATCCTTAGGTGAAGTAATAGTTTGATAATATACGTAGATTAACGAAATAACATTGGTATATCATTGTTTGAAAGAAAGGAAAAGTGTGAAAGTATAATTTATAGTTGGTTTATTTTTTCGCAAGAGAAGTACCATTTAAGATCTACCGCAAAAGTTCTCATTCTGAAAGCATGAAACATAGTATATTCTTAACGTTCATAATTATACCAAAAATTAGAAAAACTAAATTCATTCAAAATTTAATCAAATTTAGGTGAAATACCTTGAATAGATATGGTAGCAGTCAAAGTAGCCAATAACAGCTTCTACTTAAAAAGAATTACCCCGAAAGAATTTCAAAACTCGGTCTGTATTCCGGTTGACATCCACCTCGTACGGAAAGGCAATTCATGCGGAGATGTGAGGCACATTTCGCGGAATATTTTCGCATTTCCATCTCTCCGCGGTACGTCCGCCTTTCATGAAATGTGCCTTCAGCAGGAGACCTTTCGCAAATCAAATTAAACCCCGCGTTTTTAACGTTATCGGAACATCCTTCACAATTGAGACGCGGGAGAGCAAAGTCGAGATCCATCTCTCCGATTGGATATCCAAATTCGAAAAATTTCCGCATTTTTTCATCTCCGCGGGATACAAGCTCTTCATTAACAAAACCGACCCCCCTTTGCCTCTCCTTTCGAGTGAGAAAAATCCGACTTTTTGATGCGACCGAACGATGGGTGGGAATTCAGGCTTTTTGAAGATGGGACTTTCGGAAGAGGGCCAAATGAAGTGCTCGTGGAGTGGCACAAGGACCAGAATGTCTTTTCATCATCGAGAAACAAGGTCGCCGAAAATGATGGTACGCGCGTAGGGGTGCGTGGGAATCAAAGGAAAGAAAGACAGGTAGAAAATGGTTCGAACTGAAAGAAATTTTCCGAAAGGAAAAAAGGGACTCGTGGTTCGATGGTTGCCATAGTGTTTACTAAACACACGTCATGATCTGAGACGGGTTTGAATTGTTTATACGTAAATCTACTACACTTATGAAAGAGTCTTAAAGTTTGTAAAGAGATGGTGTTAAGCGACAACAGAGAGTATTGATAGGTCAAATATTGATGAGAAAAATTGCTCCGGAAGGTGAAGAATTCTAGGTATGATAAGAGTGACAAAATATACCGGATAAGTTACGTACGTTGTGGGATAAGATATTAAGAAGACGAAGACACATCGATTGGGGTTTATTATATGAATTGGACTTACCGAAATGTTTAGCGCCTTAAATTATATGTTTGTTTTTTATTTAGAAACACATTACATATATATTTTCATATTTAAAGACTGACAGATTTCATTTAGATTCATTAACAGCTATTAGATTCGTAACAGTATATCTTCGTGAACAACAATGTTTTAACTGTCGTTCACTACCGTTCTTATGAAAGGGCACCTATAACTATATATTTGTTTATGATCTACTCAAAGCTAAGTTATTAAAACCCTTAACTAAATTTAAATGATAGATAAAATTAAATTCAAATGTTTCTTATAGACATTTTTGTACAGTAAATCTCATACTTCTTAACCCCTCTCTCTTTAGTGAGAACGATAAGGAAAAGCTACCAATTCCTAACTATAGTCACCCACATTTATCTTCCTTCCTATACGAATAGATTGAAAGATGTCGTACCCGCTATGTGATAGACCCTGGTTCGAGTCCCGGTCCTTCGAGAATTACCCTCCACTACTCTCCATGGAAACCAAGAAACGTATGAATAAATTCATGCCACTCCCATAAATTTTACGTAAGTAGTAGAGGATCTGTCAAGCAAGCAAAGAAGAAGAAGGGACGGACACATCTGAAGCTTTGGGAGACAAAAGAGGATGAAAAGAAAGAGGGCAATGGATGAGGTGAAAGGAGCAAGAAAGTAAACAAACCCTTCCTTTTCCGATACCTTTTCGGTGCAAATAAAATGCTGCGGCGTCGAGTTATTGTTTTTCCCTTCCCTCATTTCCGAAACACGGAAAGAAATAATTCGAGGCCTCTGAAGGCGGTGCACAGAACGAGAAAGAAATAGAACGGCCGTCGTTTCGTTTGAGGGCGATATTTTGAATTAATCCAGCGTTCTTTCGACGCTAAATAAGAAGAGCTTTGAGGAATGCGTGGAAAAATCTTTGGGGAACATTACAAAAGAGCTTCGAGACGAGTCACTGAGCATTGAAAGTCCTCGAGAAGAGGACATGATTAGCCGAGAAGATTAAAGAATGGGAACTAGTTGCCTGGAGACCATCGGAAAAGGCAAAATTCGAAATTAAACCCATTTCCATCCCTTTGCTTATTGAATTAGACCAAAGACGTTTCGGATTCAATTATGTTTTAATTTTAGTTCCACTAATATACGTTTAACGTAAGATTAAATTTTCCGGCTTTATAATGATAATATTGAGGATCTTTGAAAGAATTTTCTTTCTTTATGTACGGTTAGTAATTGAAATAATAGATGAAAAACCTTTGTTGTATTTAATTCTATGTTATTAATATTCTAATATATATGTTATCAAATTTCACTCTAATTGTGCTTTCTCTAATTGAATTAAATATGTTAATATCACTTTTATACCAAAACATATCTTCAATAATATTTATATCCTCCTATTCATCTCCATATCAAATGTCTGATAATTTATAAAAGATCATGAGGGCTTGATTCATAAGAGAATTTGATGAAATGAATCGATCTATATAAATCTTCCTATGATTCAATGAGGTAGATGTGAATGAGATGCTGTTCTAGGTCTTCTTCACAAGGTCGCACACGAAATATGACTGTCTTACTCACTTCGCTACTAGAGAAGCTGAGATTTAAAGGCGCCATCAAACATTGAGAAAGAGGCATCCACTAAGCAGAGCATTTGACGTCTCATTTATTATACAAGTAACTCAAACCCTCTAAAATCGAACCTAACCTATATATACTCCACGAGATCCCGATCCGTTCCCTTTAATTCCAAACGGAGATGCTAAGGCATTCGGTCATAAAATGTTTCGTTCTCAGTTGAATACTTCAGAAACGTCAATTCCAAAATTTCAAAACAACGATGAATGAGGAAAAAACCCCTGTGAAAGAGGCCCTGAAATCGAATACAAATTGTGAAATTTGGGGCCGTAAAAAAGAGAGTTTCACGAGAGAACTTTTCCATTTTCCCAAAGGCAATATAAAGCGGACAGCAGAGGGTCTCACTGGGAACCGAATCTCGGAGGATGTCTTGTGATGGATGGGGAGGCATTAACGCATTCCGATGAAAAGTATCTCCCGCACAACTCCACCCACTGACAGACAGTTATTCCATTACGAGGGGTAGTGGAAAGTAATGCATCGCAATGGGAACACTATGATACTATAACTATTGTATGGAAACAGAACTTGGTGAAACGCAAATACAATATCGAAGGTTGTTGTTTTACGGTGAACATGGTAATGATCTTAAAGTATGTCGCCTTCAAAAACCTATGAAGGTGAGCTAGAAAAAGTCATTCTCTATAAATTAAAAGAGCCTCAGATACCGAGTAAAGGATTGAATTAACCTTTAAAAGTAGCTTCTAGCATCATAAGCAAGTCGAATAATCTATTGATAAAAACTTACAGTTCGAACTACACACACGATACGTTCACTTCTTATACTTTTCTTTCTTCGGAAGGTAAAGGGATACACCACTAATCAGTACATACCTGTAAGAGAAGAGAAGATAAAAAATTAAGAATAATGTACTGTAAAACATTAAGCAAAAACTATTTATACTATTTGTATCATATATGAAATATTATTGAGTTATTTCAAATTAAAATTAATCAAGCTATCAGTCAGAATACATATTCATACACATACTTTATACATGCATCCCTGAGATAATCCTTACATTAGAACTGTTACAAGAGCATATTCAAAGAGAACTTTTATCCATCAGCTAGTTAGCAGCATTAATGGAAGATCAATTTACATTTTGCAGTCTATGATTTAATATCTATAAAAGGGAAACCGAGAATTTCAAAAATAAAAAAGACTTTATTAATACTACTGAGATAGTAACCAATACATTTACTAAATGATCAAAAATAAGACCTATAATCTTTAATACAATTTGATGATTCGTTTGATTACTTCGTTTACAGATTCTATCGAGAACGGTGAATCATAACAAAGAATTCTAAAGGAAATCATGAGAGCAATGTCCACCCATTCTACTTATGAAAACACCTAGCTTTTTACGATGAGAAATCGATGCAAGAAAATAATATACGAAAATTTGAGCTGGACATAATTAGCCATATGCATCTTTTCCATCCATTCATAAATGTCCTTTGAAATCTGGTCGTGGGAGGAAATATACGCTACTTCCTGTTTCCCTTTTCAATGAAACTGATTGAAATTCCCCAGGCGAAAATAATTAAAAAGAGCAATTCCCCAATTTCCCTATATACGTCATATCAGCGGAATTAAAAACGTCCCAACCTAATTTCAGAAGAAAAAGCTGAATTTCATTTTCATACAAATTTAATCGAAAACAATTCTGAGAAAGAATTTGAAAACAAAATAATAACACGTGATTATTATTGGGCATTAAAATTCGGAGACTTCAATTACCAAAGAGATTTCAACGAAGCTTAGGAAGATTAGGATGCTACAATAAAAATAGATAGTACTCGCAACTTAAACCACCTCTTTTTTAACGTTTCAATTCCTTAATTATGAAAATGGAAGAATAGCGAATTGTTTCCAATATTTTATCACCCTCCCCCACTTCCCCGTACAGGATTATCGGGATCCCTAATCAACGACCGGTTACTAATGAAACGGGTGGGGGACAATGACGTCACGTTGGACGGATTTATAATGCAACTCGAGTGGAAAAGCTGTGAGGGGAGACAGACGATCGCCAGGGAAATTATTCATTTATTCCCGTCTCTTTTTTTTCCGATTCGCGAATCATTTGGATGCGAAATTTTCAGCGGATTGACCGCTAACGCGTTTCATTATGATCAATTATGCAGGGATTTTTTTCCGGTTTGGGATGCGGAGTTGTTATTAAAAGGGTCGATTATCGATTTTTATGTTACCCTCGTGATGCAGGGAATTTTGCGAAATCCATTCGCTGCACTTTTTGTTGTTTTTTTTGTCGTTAGGGTGATTCAATCGTGTGTTTAACTGTGGGATGGAATGAAAAAGTGAAAACAGAAAAGTGAATTAGAGAATAGTCATACATAATAGCTATAAAAATATACTGTTAATTCTTATCACCATTAGGCAAAAGAGCTATTTATCACTAAGCCCATTATGTTCTGAAAGGAAACTATCAATAGAAGATTGATCTTTCCATAAAAGAGACTATTTATAAGAGTAATCGCGTATTCTTGTCACAAAAACGTACACAGCTGTCTTGCCAGATAATTTATATTATAATAAATGATCTTAGACTAAAAGTACGGCTTTAATAAAGGTTTCACCTGAAACTAGGATAATAAATATCGAAATTTCTAAATAACACAAAAGAAAATATTATTAAAATATCATACAAAAGACTTTAATGGTAAATTAACCGTTAGAATATAGAGAAAATTAAAGCTTAAATTGAAATAAATTTCAGAAAGTTATTTCACGAGTTTCCATACAAGTCTATATATCAAAAAATTCAATTAAAATCAAGAACATTGGTTTTCGTACACACAATGACCCACAATATTTAAGTGAGTATACTGTATAAACAACATAAGCAACCACTAACGAGATAATTCCGAGTTTCAGTAAAGTAAACAGAGCTGCAACTAGATTCTCGCGCGCACAGTACAAAGTGAACCTAGAGAGCCTAGAGACGTCTCGTGAAATCCTTAGTAATCAACGACCCCTTGGGGATTAAAAACTTTCCTTAATCCTCCGAACAAATGTCTGAAAAATCCTTAGCTCTTAAAAGGATGGCGTAGCGAAAGAAACTACAGATGCCTACGTCGCGGGCTAATCTCGCCCATTAATACCAGCTTCTTTTCTCTCAAAAAAGCCCCCTTTTCGTAAAAAGGAGCTAAAAAATTGAGTTTTCCTCTCCTTCTTAACCATCTCCTAAAAACCCCTTCCTTCTTTTTTCGCCTGGATTCCTGCGCTTAAATAGTTTATCGCGCTCTTTAAGAAACCCTTTTTAATAATTCAGCGCCAGACGTTGGAAAAATATGCGTCGGATGAAAATGAGTTTAATAAAGGGTTTTTTAAAAACCCACCCCCTTTACAAGGGTCCGGCCCTCGCGATATAATATTGCGAAATGAAAATGGGTTCTCATGGAAGTCGGATCGTACGTCCGCTGAATCCCTAACTCGGCCGCCCCGGATGGAATTTTCATTCTTGGACCTTTTCTCAAATTCTGTAGTTTACTCGTCAATTCGTCCCTCTGAATTCCCATCTCCTGTTTTCTTACAGCTCGATGGAGGTGTGAATCCTGTCATTGAACCGTTGTAACTGTAATCCGTTGCTATGCTCATAAAAGTAAACGTAACGCGTTAATGAACGCGCTATGTTAATTCACGTAAAATCACGTCAATTATTGGTTACCAATAATAGAGATATAAACTATATGATAAGGTAAATACATACGGTAGACTAGTAAATGCAGCGATAGTTAATAGCAATAGTACATATTTAAATGTATCGCTGATAATGAAAAATATGATTGTATCAATTTTTTCATTAATTTCATCATTTTGACGACTAAAACGTCTTTTAAGGAAAAAGCTGAATTCTTTAATGCCCTCTCCAACATCTTACCCCAGGATTAAGTCTTCATACATAAAATAGGAGGAAATGTCATCTTTCTGCGTGACCTATTAAAGAGAATGTATACCCATAGCGACTCTTCACCTCTCAAAATGTTACTTATCACCATACAAAGCCGAGTCAAATTTTTTTGTCTCATTCATTCACATCGATTTTTACTTTAAGTACTGAGAATTCCATAATTCATTTTTATATTGCTATAATTCAATTTATTAAATTATATTATTCAATCAATTTTCATTTAATTTATGTATTTTTACACTCTAATATTTAGTAGTTTAAGGTTTGATGACATTTACTTATCAACCTATAGTTTCAATCTACGTATTCATAAAAATCACTTAAAGACAACCTTGAAACATAAATCACTGAAAAAGATAACTTCGTACTCAAGCAGAGTATATCCAGAAAGAAATACGGCAAATAACTGAGTCTTAGCATTTCGTTCGACCGATTTCTCACACCGAAAACCATTCAATACCTCCGTAATATAACTCAGAAAGTGAGGTGGTGCGAGAACTCTACCTTGGGGGACACCGGGAAAGACCCCATATACGGGGCAATTGCGACTGGAGTATTGTATAATCCCTTTTATATGGGAGCCTGCGGAGTATAAGTAACACGATGAACTATATATCCTTTAGAGTTCCTCCGAGTTCAGGATGTCCTAAATCCGTCACTACCCCAAATCTTCCCCTACCAGTCAAACTCTTTTGCGAACCACCCTCTAGGAAAAGAGCAAACTGCGAGGGGGAGAGATGAAATGAAAAAGAGCCGAGGGGAAAGAGGGCACAAGTGGGTGCGAGAGAGTTAGGATTTGACGCCAGGGGGATGTTTCCAGGTGGCGAAGTGGGAATTGGGGTGGAACTTTGGAGGGAGGGGGGGAGAACGGCTGCAGTGGAATGTGTTCATTGAAAAAGTGCTGCGGATTGGAAACGAGAGAGACAGTAATGAGTTCCCTCCTCAGAAGGACTGGCTGTTGGTAAACATCATATTAACACCCTTCCCAGAGTAAGGGGAAAGGAAGGGCGTGGAAGTAGGAAAAATTAAAAATTGAAGGAAAAGGGCGTCAAATATTAAGAGATTCTCGTAAGCATCCAAGGGTTTTGAAATTAATACATCGGTTGTCAGGCACAAGCGTTGCTATGGAAATTTAAGGCTTTTGAAGAAAAGGAAGCTGTAAATTAATTAAAAAATTACGAAATAAATTAAGATGAATGATAACCAGTTGAGATCAAGCAGTTGTTTTCTTTCTGGATGCATTTACTTAATTTAAATTGAGTCAGACCATTTTTAGAAAGTCTGGTCTGTTGAGCTGGTCCCACTTATTTACCATTTACACTTTCTCATCTGAAAATTTTTCCTGTTCTAAATTAACACATTCAACGGAACCTAGGCAATAGGTTATTCTCATGTACGTAATGAGGTATAAAAATTATAGTGAACGATAAAAATCAAAATTTACTAATAGAGTGATACATCCTACCTAATATCTAACCCAGTTATTTTGCTAGAGTAAATTATGAGCGAAAATTTCCCCGTGGCATCGCACAGTTTGACGTGTTATCATAAATATCCGCTTATGGCGTCCAGTTAAGTTATAAATTGCAAAACTGAGGTAATCTAAGTAACATAATGCCTCCTATATCCTCGTTTAGCGGATGATAAAGTAACTCTGCCTTTTGTAGATAACCGTAACCGGGTGATCTATCAATCACAAAAGATGCTTCCTAGGGATATAACAGCGGCTATTTTAATGGGTAATAACGTCAAATGGTACGGATCGCACCTGTTTGAACTTGGTCGGAATCTGACAGGTTTAACGGCACACGGAGATAAACGATTAAGTCTTTAGATTAATGATATCCATTGCAACATTTTGAACTCGCGAACGGTATGGGCGAGCTATATAGCACAGCCCATAACAAGGACTTGAAAATTATATTCCCTCTATTATAGATCGATTGCGCGCTTGCTGTACCTTTTTGGTTGCAAAATGGCCATTTGAGGATGTATGTTTTATATTCCAACTCATATCTGAATAATAGGGCTGCAAAATAATCTTGTGATTAATAGGACTTCATTAACACCGATGGTTAGCTGTCGCATAAATCAGCTATTGAGAGTAAGTAGCGCTCGATTTGTGGTCATCATTTGCTCTAATCCGAAGAGGATTTTTTTTTAATGAAATTTAGAATATATGGTTTCTTGATATAAAATCACAAATGAGCTATTTTATACGGGAAAATATATATAAAATACCATTCCTTTCAAATGAAATTCACACTCCAATCAAATCCAAATATAACCTCTTGAACAAAAGAATCGGAATCACTCAACTATTAAAATAATAGCATATTTTCGCAAACGATACGATTTTCAACTCTTTATCAAACGTCTCATTAACTTTTAAAGACGGACAAAGAAGACAGTAAAACCTTCACATATGATGTATGGATAGATAGCCTTACTTTCAATATAGTATCTTAATTGGCAACAAATAATGAAAGCGATCTAAAATGGCTGATATTTAAAACTATGAAAATATTAAAGATAGAATGCTTTTATGTTAGAAAATATAGCATTAACAAATTTTAAGTCAATTTTTAATAACGTTGTAGTATTGGTGTTAAAGATTCTATTACATTAACAGTTATTTTAAGTAAAATTAATTCAGTTTTCTACTAATAATATGCAAGTAATCCATACTAATACATAGCAAAACATTTATACTTTTACGATGAACTGTGTATTAACGTCCATTCATGAAAAATGAATAATTTTTCAGTAATTATAACTTTAACTCATCTAAATTCCAATAATTAACTGCTACGAAATTTCAGTCTATCTCCGAAAACGTGTCTTGCTAATGAATGCATCTCTCTGATAACATTGCGCCAAAACTCACACCGATACGGTCAACCCACATCTTGGGTCGCACTTCGTCCGAATGAAACAGTTAAACCTCATATCGAGGCGTCCCGTATCCATGGGAACGCGGCTGACTGTCCTGTTATTCCAGTACTCTTTCATAGCCATCCTTGGATTGCTAAACTTCCAAACCTCTGGACTCTGAATTTCCCATCTCAAGTCACACCCAATGGCTCCGTCTGTACGCTCTGTTTCCCTTTAATACAACATTCTCGTGTCCATCATTCCACCGTTCTATTTACACTCCATTCTTAACAGAAGGACGTGAACATATGAGAACACCAGGTTGACTCGATTTCTCTGGGTGCACCGGCTGCTTGGATACCATTTGTTCCTTTTCGCACAAACTCTAGTATTCCCGGAATAACATTATTGAGTATGAATCGGAGCTGAGATTCGTACGGTCCTTGCTTTATTGAATCGGGTACGTGGAGTGAAAAGATAACTGAGTCTCGTAATAACAAGACGTAATATTAGATCTTATCTAAATAAATACATCTGATTTCAGTGGTACTTTATGGTATTCATTACATTATGCATAAAGTACAATAATCATATATCGCCTAAATAATTCATTCATAACGGTAATAATAATAATAGAATCAAATTGATTTTCTGAAATCACAAGAAAAATCAATTCATTGAATAAATAACATTTTGATTAAATGTTCATAAAATTCATTTCATAAAATAAGGCATGCATTTAGAATTAACCAAGTATATTGGAAAATACAGTTGTTAAGTTGCATTCAGTTATTCTTTACAACCGTGCATCCGTCTTAATTCACAATCTCACAATCAAATTAAATTTATTAAGATAAATAAAGGATGTATATTTGAATCCGTGCCAAATAATTATGTCATAATGTAATAATAAGTTTTAATAAATAAAATATTTTTCTTGCAGTTCACAGACAAGGTGTATATTGTTTAATCTGATGCTTAACCAAGATTGTCAACATGACGGAATCATCCCAGAGTGATAACTTAGATCAAGCTTCTCTCCTTTAATTTGCATTCATTTAATTCAAAATCACAATTTTTTGTCTCTTAATAAAATATATATTGTGCTAAGTAATTGAATCATTTCTACTATCATATTATCCCCCTCTTCTACCTCACCTTAAATAAACCCACGCCCCAAAAGCTCGGTATGGATTTTTCGATTTTGACCCACTGGTCCAATGCTCTAGACCTCCCGACTTTTTCTATGACCCAGTGCTGAGTTGAGGAACCTTATGTCTTCAGGGCAAACACAGTCCATTAAAAATGTCCCCTCCGGCCTTTGAGTCACTTCCAGATAAGTGCTTTTTTGGACTCGAATAAAATGAAACGAACGAACATATAACTACCAACTGAACTGACCTGAGGCATGTAAAGATACTGTAATACGTAAATAAGTCATAAATAACTGGATATAATCCATTTATTATTATTATAAATAATCATCTTTACAATAATCCGATAATATTTTACCTCAGGTTGCAAACCAACAGGGTCATGGTTACCAAGCTGTTTCGTACGCGATATATTTTATGAACAACCGATTATTTAAAAAATTAATTCTGTAAAATAACGCTACGAATATCCCAGTAGAGGCAACTACTCTCCATTAATCTCAGAACCATACTTAAGCGCAAATTTCACATTAAATATACGTCATTTGGTTCGTTACCCCGTTGAAGATTCGTCTCTCCCCAAACGTGACTAGACTAAGGAAACTATTAACGCAATGACTCGTGGTGGCAGCTCTTCCGTGTCAATCACGGGCGTGCACGGAGGTTCCGAAAGCGTTAAAAAGCCGATTTTCACGCCCCTAAATGCAGTAGTTACGCTAGGATTCCCTCGAAGCGATCCGCTCAGCGACTCGGATGGGTTTTCGTTAACTCCTCCTTTACATCTACTAAATACGATGAAGAACTATAATACACGTATATAAAGATGGATGGATTGAGGACGTACTACATTAAAGGTGCGCTGGAAATCAGATTATGATTTTGAAAATCTAATTTGAGGAGACAGATATGTAAATGGCAGGCTAACAATTTGGGACAAGTTCGTTTCGAATAGTTACAATGTGATAGAATTAAATATAAAAGATAGATCATATGATAATAAATATGATAAAATCATCTCCATCCAATGTACGTTAGAGAAGAATAATAATAATTTTACCTTTAAACGATTTAATAATAAACATAGTTCTTCATAATTATGTTAAAAGAATTCATTGATGAATTTTGGATACTTAATTTAAGTGTTTGAGCTAATAAATAACAGTAGAGAAAATCAAACATTTATATTATGGAAGTGGGGCAGTTTGCAAGAAGTGAGGGGAAGGATACATATATTAATTGGGGACCCTTCGTAGGAGAATCAGAACAAAGTTTATCTTCTTCTAAAGGTCAGAGGGTTGATTTTCCTATCATGTTTAGTTCTCATTTTATCACGTAAGGCTTTAAAGTTATTTGATTTTTAGGAGAAAGAAACAATTACTCACTACGATTAACATACTCCTTCACTATGCTATTTCTAAAACATAATTCCATAAAGAAACAGTACAAATAATCCTCTTCCAAATTTCTTCTAATACTTCAAGAAACAACTCTATCTAATGCTTTCATGAAACTTTCTCATTAAAATAAGCTTCATGAAAGACTTAATGATTTCAAAAATTTAAAGTACCTTTCGTAAGTAGCTTAAAGAAACGATTCACGTGCTGGTGTAACGAGGAAAAATTTATAGTGAAGAAGGAATGCTAGATGATATAGTAATGATGATTCAAGTATCTATAAACTTTTTTCATTAAATGACTATGAATATAAAATGGCAAAAGTACTTTAATAACCTATTCGAACGAGCAATAAGTCTTGTTGAGTTCTTGCTCATTCTTTCAAAGGGAGTTTCCCAATTATAAAGAAGTTTTTCCGTTACGATTTCGTAATTAAATTTTTCTATTAAACAGGTAACATGGATGCCAAGATATCTCATTACATCTTTAATGAATTTGAGTTTCATTCAAGGAACAAGAATAGATTTCCTAGCATTTGTTGAAATACTTTTTACTAAGCTCTATGACTCCAACCATTAAAATTTCTACTATTATATGCGGACTTTATGATTCCAATGAAAGTTCTTCCTATCTAACTTTTAGAGAATATTTCCAAACCTTCCACTCCTTCATTCTCTAATGAAGACATTCTATAAAATAGCAGGGTACTTTTTTATCTGTTTCATTTAGATCTTTCAAAAGTTCCTACTTTATATTAGAATGCATCTTTACAAATTTAAAAAATTCGTGACTAAAACATCGAATCTAAGATGAATAAACGAACGAATAAATTCTAAACGTAGTAAAATCGGAACATTTTCTGTTAACTCAGCTCCAGTAGACCATAGAAGGGAATTGCTCAGTTTAACAGAGACGAATCAATTTCAAGGAGATGTAAAGGCTTAAATAAACAAACTCTGAGGATTGCCTCGTAACCACGAGATATTAGATGCTACACAAGCAATGCGATCCCTTCAACGTTCATCTGAGCACGTACTTTTTATTTACAGAACGAAACAAGCCTCATGTACCTTCACGACCACCCATCAAAAGATAGGAATTTCCTTTCTACAATAACAATATATTAATAGTTATCAGCATCTGTTAGAACATAAGATTAAAATATCAAATTATAATCAAATTTTAACTTTAATAATATTAAAATATGATCGATAACTTTTTCATGACCTTCTACTACTACACTAGGCAGGAAAGGAGCGGAGTGTACAGCATATGTCTACTGTGTATCATAGCAACGAGTATATTTTAACTTCACAAAAAATGACATCAGACTAAATAACAGAGATGCACATTTTAAATAAGAATATCTCACACTCTAAAACCCATAAAAAATCAAGAAATAGCATCATCAAAATTAAAAACACCACTTTTGAAAAAAATTAATCAACCGAAAAATTTCTAATCCACTTAGAAACCATCAGTTTTAATGCGTTACCATGGATACTTCGAGACGCGCAACTTTTCGCCCAATTTAAAAGCTGGCAAATGAAGGAGATGAAAGGAAACAGCGGGAGAGAGAGAAGCTGACCTTCCAAGATTAAAAAAAGAAATCTCCAAAGCGGGGGGGAGATGGCATAACACCACTTACTTTAAAAGCTTAAAATTCGGGATGATACGGGGGATTAAAAGAAGAGTGGGTCGTGGAAAATAATTAAGTCCCCGAAAAAGGCGAATAGGAAAAGAGAGGATTAACGCGAACCCGTAATTAGGTTGAGGCGCATTCCAGAAACGATTATGACTCTTGCATCAACATTCCGAGGATTAATTAAAGATTCGCACGAGGATTTTTGGGTCTCTCGTGGGCACTAATATAATGAGCCAACAAAAAAGACTAATATAAGAAAGAGTGGGAGATAAGAATCCCACGAACGTGGGATTTAAAAAAGAAGAAATTCAAACGTGACTGGGAATCGAACTAGGGACTTTCAAAAGAAAACGATATAAAGCGGTGTTAATGAGTGTTTAAATAAGGATAAACTACATGTGAGTGAGTTAATATACTAGTGTGAGAAGTTATATTCTACAAGATATTATAAATTCAAACTTGGATTGTTAATATTTCTTAGCACTGAAAACCGAACAAGGGACATCAGGGAAGACCTAAAATATCCGCTTATTTATCATTAAGACTTGAACCAGTGTCAACTGTGAAATCAGTGTATATCAGCCCTAAATTTATCCTATGAATGAATCTTAATGACATAGTTATATACGACGATCAAATTAGTCCTTTCCTAAATATTTTCATAAAATTATTAATACAGGAAGAATTCCAAAAAAAAGAAAATATATAAATTTGTAGAGCTAAATTGCATAGGTAGCATAACATGCTCCAAAGAAGAATATGAAATTGCTACGTTCTATACGATCACCTATATTTGTTACGTATGTGCCAATTATTATGTATTAATATATCAAATTTTTATACACTACATAGCACATAATTTTTTAAAGGAAACCAAGAGACCGAATGAACACAGTTTCAAGTAGAGTTATTCAAATTCCTTTAGAAACTACTTTTCAGAGCTCTCTTCCAAACTTCACGAGAATTAAACCGGGAAAGAATAAATCGCGGCAGATTATCTTGAGAAGAAGAACCTGCAATTTCTTCTCAGCACGAAGAGAGTGCTTCATTAGCACCATCTTCGCTACACATCTCTCGAAACCAGAAGACTGAAAATTTCATCAGCCTATTCTAAAAGAGTTATTGGTCACTTATTCACCCCTGATCACCGAGAAACACCCCCTCCGTGGGCACTCTAAAGAGAAGATGAGATAAAAAGCCGACATCGGAGGCAACGAGCCATCGAAAACTCCGACTTTTCCAAAATGGCACCCCGGGAGGTGTCAAATAGGACCTTCCCGCGCTTTTTTCACACCTCCTCCGTTATGCATATTAATCCCACCAGAGGTCTCTCTCTCTTTTAAGACACTTCCTCCGGGAACGGCAACGCTAAATAACCGCACTGCGACATGTGCCCCATTTGACTGCCTTTTTCCCCTGCAACATCTTATATAAGTAACTCTTTCCTCCGGTTAATCTCACCCTCGCTAATTGCTCTCTCCTTTAACGTCCAAGGAGTTGAGGACTCACTCTGGAATTAATTACGTCATCATTCAGGTCCTTTTACACTTCCGGCTCAATTTCGCGCGGGGAAAATTAACAACTCGCAACCCCCTCTTGTCTCCATGGGAATATTAAATCGGGTGCTGAGGTAATCGCGTTGCAGGAGCTTCGTTAATGGATGCGAGCGGTGGAACGATTGATGAGGGATACGAAATTCGGCTATTAAATAGTAAGGAGGCGGCAAGTAGGTCTTCTCTTGAGAAAGAAAGGCGCCTGGATTCCTTTGTCGTCAGAATGGTTTAATTTCGTGGAGACGAAATTGAATGGCGTCTTTTGACAATTGCGATGAATGGGTTATTGAGGAATGCAAGGTGTATTCGTCGAGTTGGTGTGAGGGAAAAGATTACAACAGCCGAAGCCTCAGGCAGGTGGATATGGATTGTCTTACACTATCCTTTCAGATTAACGTAATGTGTTTTTTCGAATTATGCCATTTTTACATTCTTGGGATTGCAATATTAATTTCAATGGAATAACGGGAAAGACTCGGTATTTTTGATCTAATTTCCGTTCCCTGAACTTAGGAAATAGTAGAACATACTTATTCTAACCATTTAGTTAAGTTGTCACTTAAACATCTTTAAAGAATTAGATAATATCCCTTACAAAGATTTTAACAAATTTAATATATTATTCTTGAGCACTTAATTAATTTCCTGAAAAATTAAGTATTACAAGAACTTTTTAATAATTCCAGTCGACTCAATTCAATAGGTATAATGTGACATAAGCCTAATGAATTCCGGTGGTTAAAATAGCAGTAAGGCGTAATAATGATGAAAATTTGCGTGGGATATTATTTCATATTAGAATAATGACGATAATTAATTAACGCACCCTCATCAATATTTTTTGCTTTCCATAATTCATCAAGCTAAAAACCTTTTTATTTTATACGATCCGTGATTAAATAAATATATATTATTTGGTTAGGGCGATTTTTCAAAAATGAATCAAAATGTATAGACTAATACAGAAAATAATTGAAGTGATTCCCGGAATACTTTTACGACCATGAGATAAATTGAAATCATTCCGGAAAAATAAGTCCTATCACGTTAAAAACATTCGTTGGATTTTTCATTATTTTCATTATCTTTAATATTGAACGGATTGAAATACATTCATGATACGTGAATCGATAGTATTCATTTAAAAAGAAAGAAACAGATTTCATTATTTCAATAACCACTGATAATCTTAGAGTTTTTGATCAACAAATCAAACAGAGAATTAATACAAGAAAGAGGGATTATATACCTTTAAAATTTAACTTATGCTAATCCATAAAGCTAAATTTTCTTCCAAGCTCATAAGTTTGTATGATAACCCATAACCATGAATGATAAGCGACAGTTACTAGGCATATTTGAAAACCTGGACGAGAACAGAAATATCTGGACCTCCCCACCTTAGCCCACATTCACCTGCGGAAAAAAACTCGATGACCCGTATTTACGGTGCATGTGTTGGGACGGAACCAAGCGCACATAAAAGGTGCAGGCAATTTGTATTGAGAGATCTGTTTCCAGATTCCGAATTCGGCCCCTGTGACGTCCTTCACTTACTCGCGCCTCTATCTATCGTTTTAAAGATCCTCTTTTTGTCCTGAAAAAGTGGTAAAGAATGATCGCGAGAACATTGACGTTTAAATAAAAAGGGATTTTGGGCATAAATAACCTTCGTTTGTTTCCCCGACGTCTTCCCGTATCAGAAAGCCATTTATCCTGGAAGAGCGATGAACTTTGATAAATTCCTTGGAGGGCTTTTTTACATGACCCAGATTCTTTCTGACGCAGAGACAAGAAGGAAATCTCGTGGAAAGACACTCGGAAGTGTATCCATTACTTATCGTTAAAAAAATTGAAAGGGATATCAATGATATACGTTAGCATAGTGCGGTACAGAACTATGGGTTCTCTAAATATCCAAACATTGTAAACGTAACGCGTAAGTAAACAACATATTTGATGGCGATTAATAGCTAAAAGCAATACCACATTCCTTTGACTTTATCTTAACTAATATTGGGGTAATTAAGGGGCTAGCAACAACGACCAACCTTTCCTTATTTACCCAAACGTTTTCTTATTTATCTACGTAGTTAAAGGTTTATTTTTGTTTAAATTTCAAAAGGTTCTTTAAATTTAGTAATTTTATGCAAAAATGTTGTGTTTAAAAACAATTTACATCGTAAATTGTTGTTTATTTATAACTTTGTTCAAATTAATTTGCTTTAATTAAATCGTATTAAGATAACATTTAAAGTATTTACATTAATAAAAACAACTTTGTAAATTTCCACAGAAAAATTCGTATATTCGCGACCAGTTTCGTAATATAAAATCATCATCTTTATATTATGAAACCGGTCGCGAATATACCAATTTTTCTGTGGAAATTTACAAAGTTGTTTTTATTGCTATGGCATTCCACGAAGTCACGCCTTCTCATATAGATTTCATTATTTACATTAACTTGGTAATGAGTAGCGTATCAGACATATATAAAAATTTATAAAAAAACAGATATAAAGCCTTACAAACAAATTTTATGAGTTGATTAATTATGATGCTTTATAAACTAAACGTTTAATTAATAATATGAAAAGTTTCAAAAAATGTTTACAAAATATAAATGAAATTTTAGCTACGATTTAAAATAGCACGAAATTCCGTTTAACTAAAGAAGAAATCATTTCAATCCTTTAATAACATCATGTAAATCTCAAAAATCGAATCTCCACGAAACGAATGACTAATTATCAATAAATTTCTAACGATAAACTGTTCGTGAGGTTCGCAAACGCAATGAACTGCATCTTTAATTGGATGCGTAACCAATAAAGACCCATTCATTTTATGTGCATTCTTTCCTTCAAAATAAATCCTTCAAATGAAATGTTTCAAGCAATTCGATTTGAAACTCGTTTCCCAGTCGTCATTTCATAATTGCACTCAACATCCATTCATTTTAATATGATCAAGTTTCGATTGCCATCATCGCTTATTGATTTTTTTTCCTTTAAAAATTTGATTTTCCGCTGGAATTGGAGAATGCATCAATAGCCCTCGATTCACTATGGAAACCGTGCATTTCCTTTTCAGCGAATATTGGCGAACAAATGTAATTCCTCTTCCATAGGCCGTAAATGTATAGAGTCAGGTATTCCTGGATACTGAATGACTATTCTTTATTAATAGAATTTCATAAATTTTTAAGTATTTTAATTTTTATGATTCACTTATTCAGACAAATAATTCAAGTTCGAATGATTTCAAAAGCTATATAATTCATATCTGAATAGTGAAGTACGATTTCTATCAATGAATAGAGAGACGAACTAAAAATGTATTCGAGTAACTTGGATTGTTTGCCTGCACATGACTTGATGATAAATCATAACGATTTTTTTTCATAAAACTTTCTTTCTGAAGAAATATTATTCAGTTGGGAGGAACAGATTGAGTTTCCATGACATACAAAAAGGAGTGCAATTGGATTATTTCCTCTTTTATAAATTAAGATATGATATTTTCTCAAGTAACAGGCAAATATACGTTCAGAAAAGTAAATATAATAATATATAATATTATATATTATTGTATTTACTTACCGGCGTATAATTAATTCCTTATTATATTAAATGAAGCTTAATATTATTATAATACACTGATGCATTTTACGAGAGAATTATAGTGTAAGGAACAAGTAGGAAGCAAACAACTTAAGAAGGATAAAGAATAATAGTTTTCGAAAGGTGAATGAAAAATGTATTTTTTAATAACTAATAAAGATAAAGAAAAAATTTTAGGTCAAAGAATTCGGTCCCGTACAGAAAAGAAGATATCTTATGTACGCTGAAGGCAACACTGACATGAGTCCAAAACAAACGCCATGCATTTCTGCAGCAGATGAAAAAAGAAGACAACTGACCTGAGAGTACCTGTATCATTATGCTTCGAAAGTTTGCTTAGCCTTAGGAAAATGATAGCGGTCTATTAGCATAAAATAACACACGTTCCTCGTTCAAGTACTTCACTATTACTAGAGAACGTACTTAAACAAACTATGCAATTGGTCGCTATGGAAACATCGCTATAAGGGTAACATGTTGTTGCAACGGAGCAACAATGATAGACCCTATACGAGACCACAAGAAAAAACACTAGACATTGCATACAGCTGTAGAAATGCTTGAAGCTGTTCCACATGAAAGGTAACGAGCAAAAAAAATTAAGAAAAATGCTCTCTTTAGTTTACAACTTGTATATAGGAAATATTTATACACATGGAAGTATTGTTCAAGTACCAGGATCATTAAATAAAATCTTCCATCTTCAAACATGATTTCATTACATAATATACAAATATCGATCCTTAAATTTTAGTAGCTTTTTACTTAATATCTGGTACGTTTAAATTTATGCAAATTCAGTCTTTCTGTAAACATTATTCAACTATTTATTATAAAATATTGACAGGCTTTCAGTTGAAATATTGAAATGAAATAAAGAAAAACTTATAGATATATTAGTTTGTCTAAAGGCATTGTTATCTCTGGTATGAAAACAACTACATTTTAATAAATTGAACTAACGAAGGCTTTACTTTTTTGAACTTCGTCCTAATCCAAATATAAATAGAATTTAGCAAAGTTATTTCCCTTAGAATCAAATAAATCATAATTTATTATCGATATTGATCTTATTTAAAATTTTCCGTCAAATATGAATATGGAAATATAATCAGGTTTCAGTGATACAATATTTAGGCATTAACTTCCTTCTATAAAAAAGAATACGTAAAAAAAATCGCAGCACCATTTAAATGTAAATTTTCTCTAGCCCAAAACACCCCACTCCTCATATTGCCAAAGCAACCCTTTCCAGGGCAACGTCGGACACTCGTGGTTGGTCGAACGGTGCACGTACACACGACATTCGCCGCATACGTTATCCAATCTCCTGCTTTGACACTTCCGAAAAAACCGTGCTCCGCTAATAGTGCAGCAAAAAAATCTGGCAACGTCCGTCAGGTGACGTCTCTGATGGATGCGTTCTTTTAGATTCTCCTAATGTTGTTTTTCGCTTTCTCTCGAACATCCGTCACTCTTACTATCCGAAAGGACGTCGCCGAAAGTTTCGCAACACTCATTTGTCAAGTGCCTCTTTTTATTTTCGCGAGTGTTTTTTTTAGGATTTGACTTGTGACCGTCTCGAGGAGATGAGGAATTTCCTTATGGAAACCGGAAGCAGGTGAGATGAGAATTCCTTCTTCTCTTTGCAGGGGAGAATAAAAAAAATGGGAGCTGATGACGTCATTAGGGATAATATGGTCTTGTATCTAGAGCGTAGCATTATCCACGAACGTAATGTCCATTTAGTCGTATCGAATCCTGTTTCACGAAACTTACTGTTCATACTAAGTGAATCGTCAATAAACAATTGTTGGTTAATTGAATTGGCACTATTCTAGCTGTCGATATTTAACAAGAGGGCTTCGTTTTCAATATCTACATTATATTCGCTCCTATATTTTAATCCATGAATATTGTCCCTCTAATCTTTTTTAGAGGTGTAGAATATCTATAATTAAATAAAATGAGATGAATGCACAATAGACATGAGTTTAATTCTTTATGTTGCTCACTTCTTAAATTTTTCATCCCATAAACCCCATTGGATTCATTCGGATACGTTGAGCCTATTCCTTAAGGTATGATAAGAATCAATTTGTTTCGTATTAAAGAGCAAACGAATGAATAAACCGATTCACTTTTTTGGGTATCGATTAATAACATGAAGATAACCTTACCCACAGATAAGTTGAGTACATACGTACATTTCCGGTAACAATCTGTATTATATTATCCGTAATTTCCATGAAATAACATAAGATATTACGCATTTATTATTATATTTTTATCATGAGTCAATCATTATATCATACTTTAATTTGTTCAATTCAGTAACTTAGAACTTCAAATAATATAAATCATTTTTTAAGGTAATTCCTCCGAATTTGTTTTTACCGACTTGGCCATGAATTTTTATTAATGAAAATAAATTTGATAGGATAATTCTCAAATGAACATTACCAAAGGAATGTCAAAATAAACAATCCTCAACACAAATTATATTAGTACTCGAGTACGATTCGCAGAAATGAGAAGAATAAAACGATGATTTATAGGGATGCGATGCACCGTACTTATACGAGCACCAATTTCCTCATGATCCTCAGATTTGGCCGCAGATCAACTGCTCCAAATACCCAAAAAGGGCGCAGAAAAAAAAGTTCACCCTTAATTTACACGGACAAAGTCGGGAGTGCGGGAAACTCACATAAACGTCTGCGTAAAGAAAACGCGGTGGGGAAACTGGAGCGGTAAACGTCAAACATATCAAAACCTTTTCCCCAAAAATGAAAGCAGAAAAAAACTTAAGGGACGATTATCGAATCGGGCGCTGGAGGGATTCCCGCTAATCCTTGGCGTGTCCTTGCTAAGCCGGTTTCAAAGGATTATTCAGATCCACAAACGGCTTCGCGAAATCGTTCGGAGGTTTTAAAACTACGAATAATCGCAGCGTACGCCATTACCGTTTCAAATTCGTACACAAACAAGAGCGAATAAAAAAAGCACGTCCGTTTTAGAGCGACGCGATTTGTCAGAGGCTTTTTTTTAGAAAACGGGGACGTCCTATTATTTAAAGCGATACACGGTGAAGCACTTTGCGTGATAGCGGAAAAAGGTAAACACGCCTTTTCGCAATGCGTGACGCGTCTCTAATGAATTCCGGATTCAACAATAAAGACTTTCAATGAACGTTCTGGCTGAAGCAACAAATGCCTCACTCAATGGATTGTTGCATCTCTTTCTGTTATCTCAATCAATTATGTGCTTAATTTGCATTGTTGGGGTAAGTTAAATCCTTATTTGTATTTTATCCATCTAAAATACATAAATACAATTTCATACACGAATTTAATTAAAATCCATTATTTCTAAGAAATCATACACTTATAAATGCTGTAACTACAAAATGAACTTTTTTTACTCTGTAAATTATAACTAATAATTAAGGTAAATATAAAACAATCTCGACTATCTATTTGCTGTATATATACAAATATAACTTCCTCAAAAAATTTAACAAAAAAATTATGCAAGCGATTTAATATATCGTGTTCAAAACTTAAAGACAAATTAATTTCGTAAGGAAGAGGGTCAAACTAGTTATAATAATTGAAAAAAAACACCTAAATATTAATTTCGAGGACTTTAGAGCAGCTCTTAATCTACTTCAAAACATAACATTTTATTCGATGAGAACAACACAATTAATCCTATCTGAAAATCAAGGAGTGCTTAAAACTTTCGCCATGGCAACAACACTAAAGCGACTATCTGAGTGTTTATTTAAGGCCGATATCGCAAGCAGTGAAATTAAAGGAACCACTACTCTCTTCAATGTTCGTGGCAGATCAGAAATTTACGAGAGATAAAGTCGTTCGACGAAGTTTTCCTCTTAAGCTGAACTGGCCAAGTCAGTCTCTTGACTATTAAAACGAAGGAGATCAGTGGTCCGTCTTAAACGCTCGTTCTGTGCAGATTTCGTTTTAGGATGCGGTACACCCTTCTTGAAAAGAATGAAAAGAATATAAATCCTCCATTTCGAAATCATATATAATATTATCGTAGGTATAAATCGTTGCTAAGGACTTTAAAAAGTTGATAATGAACCCTAAATTCATAGAAAAATATAGTCACGATTTAAAACTTAAGCTACGTGGAAAAGAATGGATATAAAAATCATTCTTTTCGTAAAATGTCTATCGTGGCGTGGAGTAATTTACCTAGAAGCTCCTCAATTACTTACAGGAAAATGAGGAAAGCTTCAAAAATTAATACTATTCTGTACTCATTTGTCTTCTGACGTATTTGCTTGTATTTCAATTGTTATTAAATCTATTGTATGCGTTTATGATACACTGCAATATGACTGACAATTAATAACATTGCAGCTCAATAATAAACAACTGCAATTAACTTATTTTCAGCTCAAAGTTCGCAATAATAATTATAATAATAGGAACAACAAGCGGAACTTAACAATGTAGCCCACATAGGGGCAAGTGTACCACCGGCCGTATAAGATTCAGGAGTAAAAATTACAGAAATCTTACAGTTCCTACTTTTTTGTTGCCCTTCCTACGGATGTATCGCTGCCAGTAAAGCTTTTTGAAACAAAAGAAAATGAGTTGCAATAAAAAGCTCTCCACTGAACCCGGATTTACTGCGAGAGTTTTGCATTAATGGAGAAAGGGGTTTAAAGCTACGGAGCAGGACGTCATATCTCTCCCACGGAGTTTAAGGAGCTGTAAAAGGTGCCGAACTTTCGTCGAACCATAGAACTACCGCAGTTGTGAGGGAAGAAGTTGTGACGTGGTCAGACTTGAGGAGCCCCACAAAGATTTGGAGAAAGCGTTCCAAGAAGTCGTCTTCCAGTAAAAAGGGGATTGAGGACTCTGTCGAAATCACTGTCAATAAATTGCCTTTTAACGAAATGTGCTTTGGCTGGAGAGTTTGGTGACAATGCCAATCAAAACTTTGAACGATCTAGGACGGGTTAAGAGCTTTCGATGCAGTGGCTTTCGATCGGTCGAATTTTCGATATATCGAAGATCCTTTGATCAAAATTTTACACAGCCATAGAGCTTTAAGAAAAGAACTTGAAAACAAATAATCAGCGACATTTACTTTCGATAAATCGAATAATATCGAAACGTATTATCTATATATCACCGAGTCGTATTCTTGAAGAATATTATATGGTCTAGAATTAAATATCTCTTTCGATATCTCTTTACTGTAACACAATTTCCCTATTATTATTATTATTAATTTATCAACTTCCGGTAAATCTAGATACAGATAACTCAACTTAAATTCATCAACATAAATTATAAATATTCATTCGGCCTCAAAACATCATACAATAATAACTTTTAAAAACAAGAAAATGAGCTAAATCTAGGATAATATCGTATTTCGATTCAAAACATATTCACTTACTTGAAAGAACTTGAAATTATTTGGAAATGAGTCAGAGAAGATATAATTCCAGAAACAGTTGAATATTTCAGTAATCAGAACAGTGCATACCTGAAAAGAGAAAGAAAACGGTTGTTAAATCATCCATTATTTATTTAATAAACAATATAAATAAAGAATAATTATAATAGAATAGGTTGAGTATCATCTAAAGAATGAAATGAATATGAAAGCTTAAAATTTGCTATTTAATGGATAAGCTATGCAGTATTTGGCTCTATATAATGTTCTATAGTTTTTATTTATATATTTAGATCAGATGAATGACATAGACGTCTGACATGATGTATCATTCAAGAGATAAGCATCCTTCGTCTATCATCTCCTCAGTATAATTCCAACCGAACCACGTTTCATTGTACAAGACCTCCACAGAAAGTCACGTTTACTGGAACAGTTAACATTCTCTTCACTTACTATGCACGAACAACTTGGAAGACAAGTTATAAAGCGAACTTCAATAGAGGTAATCAGAAGGCCGATACAGACGTCAGGAACTGCATCGTTTGGGTTTGAATATTCTGAAAGGAACTTTTCCCACGCACACTAGTCTCTCTTGCTTTCGTAGTATTGTCTGTTATTTCGTGGAAAAACGTTCGCCTCATTAAATTGTGTTGGAGCATATTCTAGTTGAAAATGAACCGTCAAAAGTTTTCCGAGCTCTTCAATTGCTCTTTTGCTCTTCAATTCACCAACTTTATCGTGAGAAGAGTTTAGATATTCATTTCTTGCTTCAGAATTCACGGGAAGTGTATATATGGCCTCACGTTCGCCCTTGATTTTTAATTTCGGAAACTAAATTCTCTACTTATTAAATTCTGATACGAGAGATACTATAATTAAAAATAAACCTCCCTAAATAGAAACTAGGTCAGAAGGGGAGCTGTAAATTTACGCAATTAATTCGCCGAGAGTTTTCTCATTTTGAGTTAAAAGTACGTGAGCGAAATGAAGAATGTGTTTCAAAAGTTTGCTCTCATCATAAGATGTGCAGTCTCCCATCTCTCTTTTCCACAGAAAACAGTAAATAAGAAGGAATTTTCCTTGTGATACATTAATGGTAAAGCCTATGCTATGATTCTTAGAAGTCGTATTGAAGATATAGTTATGTCACTCGTAGCAATACTGTGTATTAACTTTTATAATATTATTTTATACATGTAATTCATAAAAATGCATCGGAATTTAGTTAAAGTCCATTCAAATTTGGGAAGGGGTACATCACTAATCAACTGATAAAATAAAGACATTTTAATTCACATATTTATTCCGCATCATCATTTAAAAGAACTTCTGATACATAGTCTTATCTCCTTGTAAAACATAGTTCATCCCTGAAAATTTAATAAAAAAATAGTTGCCGGAGAAAAGCGGTAGATAAGATAAGAATGGCAAACTAACCTACTTTCGGAGTAACCTACTATGGAATCTAAAAAAAAGTTCACTGAGGAATTAAAACTTTTTGTACAAAAGAATGCTGTATCCTTGCTAAACGCTAGGAGATTATTTCCTAATCCTCCATCACTCACGATAGAATAATATGAATTAATTTGTTAATATTCTAAAAAATTAATCATTAATTACATTTAGTCACCATGGAAACTCATGAGAAAGAATTATCTAAATAAGCCATTTATATATTACATTCAATTCGTATTATTATCCCTAAACAAATTTCAAAGATAGATCGCAATGTAGGAATCTTCCCAAATATTTGAATTAAACAATAAAAGAGTAAAACTTTATTATCGATAAATTAAAACCCAATTTTAGACGACGAGGATAACAATGTGATTTTGTTAATCGGATTGATAGATTAAATAGATGAATCAGGTGTCGTAATGTACCCAATGGAGTGGACAGAATTTTAAATGCGAATTCAAATGAAATTAACAATGGTTTTTGATTCGGAGTAATTTAGGATAATCCTATCTGAACATCGAATGCGATAAAAAATGCTGTAACGAGAATTAGACAGAATTAAAAATGTAACCCTATAGGACGCAACTTTTAATTCGTTGCTACCATAAGGTGTACTTCATTCGGGAAAATAAAATTGTTTTTTAAGAATAAAACATACAGTTTTCCAATCCTATTTACTTGTTGGAGGAAACGATGATTTACAGTACTTTTTCTAATCAATACATAAAGGGAGAAATTTTTCCTGGTCGAATAACGAATCAATATGAAATTAAACTAATATATCTCTAGCTACCTTAAATGAACATATTAATAAGAGATATTTTACGATATATCGATCAGATCATGAACATTTACTTTCTACAAACTTGGAATAATCCAAAATCCGTTATAGGTAAGAGACAAATCTTTCACTTTGCCAGTATGATACACTCATCAATATCATAAGACACTTCGATAAATACAAAATCTCGATCGATTAACGCGATTTATCAAAATCAGTAAATGACTGATGAATATAATACTTTAGAAAAACAAAATATAATATTTATTATAATATTTCATCGCTTTTTAGGATGCGAAATTACTAAAGGCAGATTAAGTTCTGAGAGAATAGAAACAGTCATATGATTCATCTGAAATAATATATTTTGTCCTTATAAATTTTAAAACTTTATTTCCCTTATTTTTTAAAATTAAGAATAAATTTTAATATTCACGCAATACGTATTAAAGGACTACTAATCATAATCAATTCAACTCTAATGAAAGCGAGCAAGAGCAATATCGCACAAAAACTATAATGAAACCAAATCACTTAGCTAATGAATGCATCAGCGAAATATTTAAGATAAGAAAATTTCGAGCAGAAAACGCGAGACGTCTTATAATCGGGGATACGTCATCTCGAAACTCGCATCTCTCTAGCTGCAAGGAGAACGATAACAGCCATAATCTCCTTCCTCAGCGTGATGCATAAAGGAATGAAGAGCTAACAAAAACATCTGCGTTGCCATGGCGTTGTTTGCGCTAGAGAAGCCGTTTTAATTACAAAGCTTTAATTCAGTTCTTCTGGCAATTTCGAGATACACAGAGACGCTGGAATGCATTTGTTTGATAAAAGAGAACTCTTCGCTTCATAGGTCAAGGTCAGTGGAGAAGCTACCGGTGTAATTTATGAAGCCTTCCAGGCACTGAAAGGCATGAGAAAAATCAAGTTCCAGAAAGGCAAGCCAAAGGACATTAGATCAACGGTTATCATAAAGGAAGGAGTCATGGATGTGTCACGCTTTTAAACAGCTAAGAATGAGGACCTTTCACGAGAAGTTTAGAAAGAGATGTGTTTCTCTACTGTTTATGAAACGATAAATGCAAAAGCAGAAGCCTTTGTTTATAAGCAAAATGCTTATTATATGTTTCTGATCTTATCAGCTAATTTATAAAGCAATAGGAGATGAATATCAATCTATTTATTGAGTACTAAATATTTCTGAAAGATAATTCAATAGAATACGAATTGATAATAGAATACGACATTAAAATAATTATTACTAAGCATCAATCCCGATGGTTTAAAGAGATAGAAAGAAAATCGCAACAAAATTAAACATATATTAGATATTTATAGAAGCATTCGTTCACGTTTTTCTCGGAATTTCAAAATACATTACTATTTAAGACCATAACAACTCCCTCAAAAGAAAACATTTATCGTGAATTCTAAATTTAAGTCTCTGTGAGCCATTTTGCTAAGCCCCGCAACACTCATCGCATCTTTACTCTTAAGCTCTTATTCAGTTCCGAGAAATGTATTTAACGATTCCAAAACGCATGGGGCTAAGAGAACTCATTACGCAGTCTTCCATTCCAACACTGCACAGCATTTTAGCAAAGATGAATTCGGCCATACATTTTTATAACGACTAGATCATATTTAAAGTACCCATTTGCGTGCGATGGTACTGAGCGTGCATTTTTTTATTTAACAAACCGTGACTCTCAAGTGAATAATCCCTTCGTTAGTGAGAATTTAGCAAGCGATTACTTCGCGAAAAGAAGATACCTTCGTTTCTCGTTAAATTGCGAAGGTAAATATTTTCTCGACTAAAATATCGTTTGGGAGGCATTAAAGAGGTTCAGAGAACACTTTAAAAAAGACTATTTTCAGGAAAATTTATCATTGTGTAGAACTATTCTACATAATTTATATTTAACGAGTACTTTAATGGTAAACAGGTCTCTTACAAGTAAGTAACAAAAAACTATAAGAGGAATATTCTCTTAAAGAGGCCATCTAATTAGAAAATTTTTTGAAAGGAGGAAATAGATGTTTAACTTAAATGTCCTCTAAGGAAATCACTGATATGCTACATACCATCCGTTATTTCTTATCTCAATCGTAAGGTATTATTGACGCAAATACATTGTTTAATGTGTTTTTAAACCCCTGCCAATAATCAAATCAATGATGGTTGTGAACACAAATTTCATTGTAAACGACAAAAACCATGAATAAATGTGCCAAAATTTCTATTCGGAAATAAATAATAAAGTACTTGAAACTTAATTACTTATACTCAAAATTGAAAAGCAATCAAAAGCAACATAAAATAGTAAATCGGGTTTAAACCCATGCTTCAAAGAGATCCACAGCCATTAAATCATGGGCATTTCAAAAAGCTTATCGTATTGTATCACTTTACACACACATCCACACCTTAACGAGCAAACGACAGATTCTTTTCCAGGCAATTACTCACGGAATGGCTTAATAAACGTCCTATTGCCGTGACTATTAATAACTTTGGGAGAGCGTGCACTGGGAGGGTGAAGAATGATTTCAATCCCAACGCTGGGCCATTGGACGTAAACAAAATTTGCATATGGCCTCTTCCCAAGAGAGCTCTATGGTGTACGGACGTGAGAAAATGTGACTCTGTTTGTTGCAATTTGACATTGCTTGGAGAGGGTCTAGGTCTTCCTTTAAATAGCCTACTATGGGTTGAAGGGTACAACAACAGCTGAAGCCAATGGGTAACAGAATTGGAGTCATTCTCAGGAGAATTAATTACTGTTCTTAGCGAAAGTATTCATAAAACGACCATGGATTTTAAAACATAATATTACGATACAAAATCAGTGGAAAACTCTAAGAATGCTTCAATATTTAATCATCTTTAAATTGTAAATAAGTGGTTATGATACTAAGATGAGCATTTATTCAGTATATAAATATAAACGTAACTTTAGCTTGCGGGTTCGATTCTTAGCAAGAAAAAATTCGCACTGAGGCATCTCAGCTATTTATGAGATCGTCCAAGTATTACTACAATAAAATCGTATTTCTTATTGATGTTCAAAAATCAAAGTTATTTAAATCTATTATACACAATATTTAACACAATAAAAACATTTTTATTCAAACAAATCGTATTTACGAATGAATCGTTTAATATTATGTAATACAATAATTATGAATAGAATATAAACAGGTCTTTACACGCATATAATTGAAAATTAGTGTTGAAGTAGTAAATATTCAGATGAGTATCACAGGTCAATAAGTTCATCTCATTCAGTGATGATGGGAAGGTATTTAATCGATTCCAATTAAATAACCTTTATGAAAACACTCTAAACATCGAACTAACATCTTTTTAATTTGATATACATAAGGCAAAGAATATAATAATTTTAAGAATACAATCCTCATGTCTTTTCATAAACAAAGAGGAAACATTCCTCCTGGCATGCCCACGTAAAAGAATTCAATAAAATAGGTGTATAAAAAGTACAATAATCTCATCCACTGAATATGCAAAAGTAACGTCAATCCACACTGTATTTTTTACTTGTTCAGCAGAAGAAAGAAACCAAATTAAGTCCACATAAAATTTTCCTCATCTCCAAGCTATTATTATTTTACAGTTCAAGTCACTGAATCCAACGGAAAAAATTGAGGGCACAGATGACAAAAGATTCTTTTAATCGAATGCTAAATGGAAAAGAAAACGTGGCTTGAAAACGATTAAAAATTTTTAATAAACTTCCCGGCTAGAGATGAATAGAAAAGAACTCGACGGAATAATTCTGGGCTGCCGGAGGGTAATTGTCTTCGAAGACTGCAATTTCCCTGATTCAGAATTAATAAATTCCTCTCCCTATTGTAGAAGAAAAGAATAATTTAAGCTCAATTAAAATGTTAACGCCCATGGTTTCTATGGACCATTTTAATTTTTTCAAAACTCCAAATCTGTCTTTCTTTGGATTAATACTTAGAGTTCGTTAGAAAAAAGTAAAATAAGTGTATAATTGAGGATAATTTTAAATGTATTATCCTGGATTCAGGGATTAAACTAAAATACTTATTATTTCTATAATACTAAGTATATATCCTAATAATTGCTCAGTAAACGAATGATTAATTTGAGTTTTTTTTATTTTTCCGTAAATTAGAAAGGTAAATGAGATATTTGATAAGGCAGAAACTTTTGTTCGACTTAAATTTCTCATCAATTATTCTATACCTATAATAATAATGGTAAATAATCTATTATTTTTATTCTTTAAATCGCCCATTAACGTGTAAAATCGATTCATACTATTTCATGGCATTTTAGCCATACTTATTTCATAGAAAATAAATAAAATTAATTTGATATAAATAAAAGATATCGCATTGTATGAGATCGATAAAGCATTTTGTAATTAAGACACGTCAATAATTAAAAGACCTAAAACTTTAAACCACAAATGAAAAAAAAACCGTGAAAACTGAGGGGACCTAAAACGTATCCTTGAGGCACTCCAAACAAAAAACGAGAACTACTCCAGCGAAATGCAAGTCCCGCGCTCGAGCACGATGCGTGCTGAGAGGATGCGTAGGAAGAGAAAGGGATGCTCTGAGCGGGGAAAGGAAGGCGAACTAGATAAGGAACGGGAAGGTGTCTTCCTCATTGGAGAGTGGCTTTAATCTAAATGTAAATGAATGACTCTATGCGCCGGAGAGATGAGTAGCAGGGAACGGAGTTAGAAGGTGGTGAGATAGTGAGAGAGAGTAAGGATTTTAAGGAATAAAAAGGTAGGACGTGACGTGGGGAGTTGCTACAGGGATTTGGAAGAGCGAGTTGGGATATGTTGAAGAAGAAACAAAGCTATTTGTTGATGAGGCACTTGAGATGGGGATCGCGGTGGGAGGATCCTAGATTGCCAAGGGAACGCAAGAGGTTGCGGATTTGCTAAACGGATGAAGGATAGACAGATGGAAGGACGAGTTAAGGGATGGAAGACTAAGAACTTAGTTCCGGTGAGATGTGGGAATCAAGAACCCATCCCTGTTTAATCCTACGCTCTAAAAAAGAGATGTAACAAAAGACTGTAATTGCAGCTTCTGGTTTTAATGCGAATTGTCCAACCTATTACTAATAAAGGCCATATTAGAAATTTCGTGAAAAAAAATGAGAAAAGTAAAAAACAGTGATATTTTCACAGGTTGGGAATCAACTCCTGCTTTATAGTAATTGTCCATTGATGTATTTGACTAATTATGAAACTTATGGAAAGGAATCAGGACCATTAATTAAACAAGTGAGAAATTGGATAAGCTTTACAAATTATTCATATATAAGAATATAATTTGTTATTTTATCCAAAAGAAACAACAAGTAAAATGCAGCAGAAACCATATTAAGGAATTATTAACATCCTTTTTCTAAAACTAGAACGAAATTTGCAATACCGTGTGAAAGATATCTGGAAAAATAACAATATCCATATTTTAAGGGCATATTATATCATCATATCGAATTAATAATCAAGATCCATCTAACAAAAAATAAAATATCATCGCATATTTGTTAAATGACAATGATAATTGCTCAGAGAGTTAACTGCACTGAAAAGCTTATGAATTAAAGTACAAGATATTTCGAAAATTTTTCCGAAATAGATTCGAGAAAATAAGAAACATTCGTTTCAATTTTAATCCCTAGTGTTAAAATGTATTCGTGTTTCGTGGAAATATTTCTTCTGCTTTCTTGATATTCATATTTTGTGGCTTTTCTCTACAATAAAACATCTCGTATTAAGGGCAATATAAGAAGATTGTCCCTTTAAGTGGAAGATATTAGAAAGGATTACACAAGAGGAAGAACGTTATAAAACAAAATTCGGGAAAAATCATCATTAACGTTTCTTGGTAAAACTATCTCAGGAATAAGCTTTATGAGAGATAAATTTATAGAATTCCAAGAAAACTCCATTTTTGCTATCCTCATATGAAAGTCAGCGATTTATGTGGACTAATTCTGATGAAAATTTTTTATATCACTGCAAAACAATTTCAAGCTATTACGATGAAAGATTAAAATAGATTCAGTTGTACGATTCAAGACAGATTTACGTTGCAAAATATCAAGATAGGTTAACCGTTCACAGATAAATTATATATTTATATATTACGAAGGAGTTGATGTGCTTTAAGTTGAAGGAGATACATTGAAAAATTGAAATTTAGAAATTTTAAATGACACGTGCATAAAATGTGTATAATTTGAGCAAATTAAGATTAAACTAAAAAAGTCTGAATTATTTTCTAGGTACAACGTTATTTTTGTGTAAATAGTTCAGGGATGCGCAACCTTTCCGCTATTGACGGCCGCACTACAGACTTTTTACTTTAATAACGGCCGCCAATAAGTCCAAGTACACTTAATAATTTTTTATGATTTATGTAAAAATTTATAGATTATACACTAAAACGAGTATGATGTATATGACAATATTCTATTTACTGGTCTACATATGTAAAATATATCTACGTAACGTCATATAGGACAAAAAACCGTTATAGCAATTGTTTCAGGAAGTCTTGGTCTTCGTTCGCGTTAAAGCCGAGCTAGCCGCTAGTAACGTGACTTCTTATCTACTCCTGGGTTCGAAAACACCCAGAATAAGAGGTAAGATAGATAGAGATGAGATTCCGCAGCGTTGAGACCCCGTACTCGCTGGGGTCCAGAGACCCTACACCGGCACGGCCGCCACTATGTACACTTTAATATAGACGTCCACGGCCGCCAAAATCCTTGCGCACGGCCGCATGCGGCCGTACGGCCGCAGGTTGCGCACAGCTGAAATAGTTAATCAGATTACGAAAATGAATTATGAATATAATATCAAACATAAATGAAAATTATTAATTTAAGTATAAATAAACCTAAAAATAAGAATTTCATGCTTGAAGAGATAATTACACAACGAAGTATCAGAATTATAAATCTTGAATAAGTATTATATTGGAATTTAATTGAGAAAATTAAATTTAAATGAAAATATAGTTCAGAAAACACTTAAACATTTTCAATTCAACTAATCCTAGACGTGGATTTTGTAGGTTTAAAAGTAGGATGAAACTCCCAATGCTATTTATCCAGAGAATGAAACGATAAAATAAATTTCAAAAAAACTTAAAAAATGTGTACTATTTTATCGGCAATAAAGTAAGAAAGGATGAAAAACACATTAAAATTTAATAAATCTGGATTTGATCAAGATATTCGGCTACAATTTTATTTGTCAGGGTTGATTCTGAGATGCTTAACTCAGCCGTACCATTCATCCTGATTATCTGCGCAAGATCACATTGCCAATACTAATTCCCATCTCGTATAAGCCACCATAGTTCAGTTCATTAAGCCTAATAAGATTTGAATAGCTAAGGTTACGGCAAACAAGTCTATTGCTGAACGGGTATGGATCTAATACACTCCCCTCTTTATGGCTAGAAATAGAAAGGGCTCAGTGGGGTGGGTCTTTGTGGGATGTTGAGGAAGTTGGCGGCTTCGAGGTTGATATGCGTTTGGCGGCTTTCAGACAATATTCCCTCGAAAAGAGGATTTCTGCGGAGGAAGAGAAATGCTTAATGGTTCCTTTAAGGCTTTCACTCCTACGTTATATGAATCAGACATTCTGCATTTATGACAGAAATTAGATACTTGGGCGTTGTGAATAAGTCATTAGTACGTATTGCAAAATATAAACTGATATTGTTCAAGTGATAGTTTATCGTGATTCAATGCATTTTGTTTTCCGGAAAATATGTAGAATATAAAATCAATCAAATAGTATTCATTTATATGAAACTGATGTTTCGTGGAAAATAATATAGCTCCAGACAAATTTACATTACGTACATATAAGATTAAAATAGATAAAATATTTGTAGGATAGTAAAACATCGTATAAATAATACTATATTAAAATCATTTTGTACTGGATACTTCAAAATTCGATATGGAAATCGTTTTGTGCTGTACAGAGAAAAATCTCTGAGGTTCAAATTTGGAATACAGATGTATGAATAGTTACACTGAAGGGTGGAGATAAACCTCTCACATAACACTGCCTCAGCCTCGTCATTGTCTAATATGATATGGAAGTTGATAATATATGACGATTAATAATACCTCCTATTTGAATTTTCCATATAAATCTGTATCAGTAATTAGAAATTTCAAACGACATTATTTTCTTTATTTCTAATATGTAATTTCATTTCATCCCAAATACCTCACACTTTATTTCACATATATATTCCTTTATTCGCATATAGGCCCATATTCAAACTCAAATTTTAAAGTTACGAAAAACCCACTCACTCCTTACTTCAATGAGTAAACCATAATCAAATTTAGAGCCCGTTCTCCGAAAACTGATATTCAAACAAGCTCCTTAAGGAACACGAACTTATGAAGAAAGGGTATGGCAAGAAAACGAAATTGATTCAGCCTCAAGTCTCTTCGGCAAACATCGGACCACATTGTTACGGATTAGAGAGCCAGTTAAGGTGCGTGCGAAGGATACGGCTTAATAAGGAAGGGAACTAAGATTGGGGAGAAAGGGATATTCGAGCTCTGAATCGCTCCGCCACTTGAGCTAGAGAATTTCCCCTGTGCACTGTCTCTATCCGATAGGAGACGTGAGATTCTCTGAGGGTCGATTCGCGATAGGATTAAAATGGTTTGTCTTAGGCCTCGTCTTTTTATCGATACATGACTTCCAAAGGGTTAATTGGAAAAAGTTGGTGCAATTTTTCTTCCCAACTACTAATATCCTAAGTTAGATTACCTATTCGCTGATATATTAAACTGTACTTTTCTATGAGGTAAAATAATCAACTACCAAGGATGGATAAATATAGATTTCTTTTATGGGTGTGCATTGAATCATAGGGATGTTCAATATTATCTTTTACACTGTGGCATTCAAAATATGTTTAAATATTGAAAAAAAATCTCTACCACATTTCAGTGCTTGGGCTATATACTCTATATTCAACAGCATAAAATTCTGTAAATATCTTAACTTGACTTCAATTACGAAAAGGAATTCAAATATACTTTTAACTACAAAAATCGATCTTTCAAATACATACATATAAAGGATTTCATGAGCGATATTGAAGCTGTAAAGTACTATCTACTACTTATTTGATATAAAAAATGTATAGGGAATAATACAGAAATTTGCACCCTTCACAATCAAGGAAATAATAAAAAAAAGACATTTAAAATGCAATAATGAGAATACAAACGTAAAAATATGATATTAAACAAATAAAAGTTGTATGAACGATACTATTTATGATTACCTTTTCAGAATTTTCTGATTCTTAATTCAAATTAAGTCAATAAAATAAGCCAATTCTTATGTAACTTCGTAATTTACTTCATGGGAAATCGAACACTATAGTAATATAATTATTTTATATTTACCCATTCTAACAATTCTTTCATCGTTAATACAGTCATGTATATACCTTTTACATCTCTAAACTTTGGCTCATCGTTTAAACTTGTATCTCGAAACTTTCCACGAAGAATAACACTAAATGAAATCCAGAATATTTTGCTCGTTTGACGACCCCGCACTCAATTTTCTCTCGCAGGAAAAAATATATTTCAATCCAAAATAAAATCGGGAGTGGTGAAATTCCAGCGTGTTCGAAAGGATGAATGTCTTCAAGAAGCAAAGTATTCCAGCCATCCATAGATATAAAACCTGAACACGGAAACTTGAGCCATAAAAGGGAAGCAGTGCCTCGTACTTCAAGCGAGGATCGTGAATTTCTCAGGCAATTCAACTTCTCCCTCACGCCCAATGTAAAGAAAATCTGCCAAATTTCATATCTGCAGAAGATTGCACCGATGCTTAAGCCCTTTTTAAAGCTTTCTTACTCGACTTTTCGCATGAAATGGATCCACAGATTCCGTATAGATGGAGAGGAACGCTTTTGAATGAGTTATTCGATCCGTTTACCATAAAGTGTTCACCATTATGACATTTCCTTTTGCACGCGTAATAAATAAATCCGCTGCTCCTTTAATAAAATGTAAATTTAAGTTATACGAAACGAATGAGAAAACACGTAATAAATATATTACGAAAATAAGTGAAACTTGTAAATACTCATAATTGACGATACCATTACAAGTGCTTTTTGTTTAGATACAAATATTGACATTTAGTCAACATATATATAGCTAAATAATTAATGAGTTTCATTTGGAAGGATAGTTTTTAATGGTACTGTTTCAAACGTGGGGAAGCAAACATTTTTATTTGAAATTTCAATTAATTTTGGAAATAAGTTGTTAATTTTTTAAACCTTACATATTAAAGTTATATATTAAATATTTTTATATAAAATTAGAATTAATTGATAATGTTCTAATCAAATTTAATTAAATCTAAATTGATTTGAAATATTAATTATGCACCTCTGTATATGACATATTTATATTAGAAACGTGTGATGATTAACTTATTAAAATACTAAATTGCAAATTCAATATCAATCAGCGTCGGGTAATTGATTTCATACTTAGGAATTTACTAACATTAATTAAATTCAGAAGATATAAATTGCATGAATAAATAGACACGGGAAATTATATTCGAAATGTAATTATCAGAGAATTAATTGACTATTTAGTAAACCGAAGAAGTCATCCCTTTCATCACTTTTATTTTAATATAACACCATAAAAAATCCATTCACTGTTAATAATAAAAAATCAGAAAGTTTTGAGAGTTTTAGGATTTAAGTAATATAATATTAAATTTCAATCAAAACAAATAAACTCTTATTTGCCCTTGTAATTAACTGGATCCAAAAATAGATATTTTACCTAATAAAGATCGCGTACAATAGTACATGAAATGAAACAACTCCATAATAATCACAGATCTCAACGACAGAAATATTTGGGTAATATTACAGAACTGAACAGAAAAACTTCATCAAACAGTAGTTAATAATACGTAAAATATTACATCAGCACTCCAATAAACACCCACGCGGAATCAAGGTAGAACCGAACTCCACTCTCATCCTTCCCTCACGTAAAAGAACCACAGCAAACACCGCCTACAAGCTCTCGCTAAATCTCAGGGAGCCTCGTGGAGACGATAAAATCCCACGAGCAACTCTCTCCGAGCTAAAAACGCGACTAAAACTCCATGGAAACGCGAGAGAATAACATCCACTGTATACGCTCCAATAATCGAATTCGGCACGGAATGGCACGTTTCGAGCATTTGGGGGATGTAAACAGCGCGCGCGTATGACTCTGATCGCGTAGAATAAACCTCCGCAGACTAATCGAGACGTGGAACGAGTGTGCAGACCGAAAGAAAGGGTGGCAAATGGAGTCTTCGGGACAAGATACAAAACCCGTGCGAGGCCTTAAGAGCTTTGAGAAAGACGATGCGTGAAAGTAACGATTATGTGGAAGGCGCTATGGAGGAAGGAAGCTAGGGCGATAAAGAAGCGATACGCATTTCTGAAACTAAGAACAATCGGAACGAGTGGAAAAAGGAAAGGCGTTATCTTTGAACTTGTAGACGTACGGAGGGGAAACAATGGAAAAATACATGGATCGGAAAAGGATGTTGAGAGGCGGGTGTGTTGTGTATTGGGGAGATTTAATGGCGGCAATATTATCGTTTTTTCTCGTAGAGGAGTGACTGTTATCGTTTACCATTGAAACGCATTGCTCCGGCTGTAGAGAAATATTATTCCTGTTATTTTTGCCAAAAGATTGGCTCTTTCTGATACCCAGTCTGAGTGCTTTGATTTTTCACAAACATCGTGATACGGTTAAGAGATTATCTTGTTTTCAAAATTGAATATTCTACTCATAAAACCAGCAATATGGTTAAAGATGTTATAAAGATGCCTTTTCAATATATTCGAAATAGCTTTCATTAATATGAATTTGATAGTGGCTTTAGATAGTAATTTGACTGTAGCTAACAAAAAAACTGTTATAAATGCACCAAATCTAAATAAATAAGAAGCCAAGAATTTGAAAAGTCTTCTTCGTAGATTTCAGTTCCTTAACAAAAAACACACTCCATTAACCTAAATGAAAATAAGAAAGCTTCAACTTACATTAGATTTAACAATATGAATACCTAAGTGAAAGTAGGGCTTGCATTAATACAAAAGATAGTTCGTGCGACATGAAAAAAAAAACAAAACAACAAAATAAAATGTTTCATCATCATAGTTACATGAAGCAGGTACAGTATTATTTAGGAAGTTGAGAAAGAAAATATTCATTAGCTTCCCGTATTATGGGGGAAAGATGAAAAGTCGGGAATCGCGGGACGCGAAAATAATAAAAGTGAAAGGGATACCCGGAAATACGTGTACTTTTACGGCCGGAAATGAGAAAAAACTCGCATAGAAGGAGACAAGATGGAGATTACTGTCACGAGGGTTGAAAATGAAGAGTTAAATCATTCGAGCGAAAGATTTAAGAGGAAAAATGAAACAAAGAAAGAGACTGTGTGGTTCATGGAAAGAATGCATATTGGAAAGATTGGAAAATCAGAATATACATCAAAAGAAGGAGAAAATAGGAATATGTAACGAATAATAGGATAATTATAATAGATAAATATGAATAATATTCGACTACAAGTGTTAAACATTGAAGAAAATAATACTAAAAGTAGCATGAATGGTTAAAGCTGAATTACTTGACGAAAGAAAGTTAATTCATTTAACTTAACGTAAAGAAAACGAATTGTAAACAATTTTAGATAGTTCAGGATGCCAAAGGGAAATAATTACAAGATGAAATAATAGATCGATTTTTTAATACATTTAGAGAAACCAGGCTCACAGAAGGCGTTTAATAAACAATACACACGGCTTGTTATATTGAACGTTCAGAAAATGAGAGAAATCGACCCAAAACACTATAAATATTTAGAATTTACAACCAATATGTTTACAAAGGTCGATTTGTGAATGAAGTGAATGAGATGATGATTCATACAAAACGAAAAAGAGTTTTAGGCTTGGAGAAGAGAATGCAATGAAGTATCAAATGGAAAGAGAGAAAGCAAAGAAGATTTAGAGAAGAAAAGACTTTAGACAGAGAAAGAGAAGAGAGAACTAGAAGGAAGACATAGAAACAGAGAGCAAGAACTCTCTCTCACTTAGAAAGAAGAGATTATAAAGTTGGAGTGGAGAGTGCGTGTGATGAGAATTACGAACGGGAGAAGCAATTATATGAGAGAAAAACAAGCGGAAGTCGGGCCATGATTTTGGAAAGGGGAGACAAAAAAGACGGGATGAATAAGGAGGAGCAAAGAAGGATGCTGCGAAGGAGTGGGGTTAGATTAAGAAATGAAGATACGGTAATGATGAGGAGATGGGGGAGGTAACGAAAAGAAGTGAGGTAGAAAAGAAGGGGGAATGAAATAGATATGGGGAATAAAGTAGAGACGGGTATGAAGTAGAGGGGGGTATGACGTAATGAAGGGGAGAAATAATAAGGCTAATAAAATAGATATAAGGCAATAATGGGAATCGGACAACAATAGAAACAACGTAAAATAGGTAATAAGGTAAGGATGGGAGTAAGGCAAGATCAGAAAAAGTACAGAAAAGAAATTATAAAAAGGAAGGTAGGCGAAAGAAGATGAGGAACAACCTAAGAAGAGGGGACAGGCAGAAGGAAGGAAAACATATTTAAGACTTTAAGTAGGGGAAGAAAATTAAGAGGTTTTTGGAAGCAAAGAAGAAGAAGGAAGGCGCGTGAAAGCACTGTGGGGTTGGCAGCAGTGTTAATGAGCAAAGAAAAGGGAAATGCGCGTGAGAAAAAGCGTTTTCATAGCTGAAGACAATATGATTCTTTGGAATGGAGATGAAGAAGAGAAACAATTTGAGAACGGATTTGCTCTCATGTTTTTGAAACGTTGAAAGACTCAATGTTCGAAACGTTGACGCGGATTGCGTTCGCAATAATCTGAGAAAGTAAACAATGGCAGCGGTGGAATGATTATCAATTAAAGTTGACTGTAAAGGAATAAAATATCCAATAGAATGTAACTTAATTAATTTATTACAAGCTAGTTAGTTTCAGTGCCAATAAATTCGTTTTGAATAAAACTATTGCTTTCTTATATGTGTACATACTTTTCAGGTGAACATATACATACATATTCATACCTGAAAACAAAATCAACGGTACTAAAGAAAAAAAATACATCCAGGCAGAGGATTAAGAAAATTTTTCGAGAGACAAATGAAAGTTCGTCATTAGGAAGCGATATTTCGGTGAAAGGGATAGAAAGTAACAGAGATGAAACTGCGGCGATGGAAACAATCGAGGCTGGTTTCCCTGGAGACAAAACTTGCACGAATGAGAGGGGGATAATTAATTCCATCCCTCACCTTTACTCTCTCTTTTGACCCTCCGTTCGGCATTAAAGGGACGGCATCGGTGAATACATAGCGACGCATGCAATTAGTGCATCTGTGTCGTTCGTGACCGTCAAATAGCCCACGAAACGGGACCTTTGATTATGACCTTCGCTTCGTTGGAATTTCCTCTAAAAGGTTTGTTTTCCCAAATATTTAGGCACGAATTTGGGTTGCGTTTGCCCATCTAATCAACGGCGCAGCTGAACGCGAATGCACGTGAAAAGAGCGGGGGCAAATGGCACCTTTAACAGCCACAAGTGCCGATTTGTGCACTCATATTGTCCGATGGGAAAGGTGACCTAATTCATTTTCGCTTAACTGCCAGCGTCATCTGCGGGCGATTGAGTGGAAAACCTATGTTAAAAGAATGGTTTCTGTTAAACATTCTTTAATCCAACATAGCTGTTTACCATGTAAAACAGATACAACATATTATTTAATTTCTATTCAGTCACCGTATCCTCAACAAATGTTGAAGGGAGCTATTGAAAAGGAAAGAATTCGTAATTGAAATATTTCACAAGTTCAGAGGCGTATTTTAATTCATTTCAAATCCAAATAATTACTATTATATAAAGACCAATAATCCCAATCTTACGAATGGTATTACTTTTAAAGAGTAGGAGATAAAAATGGCAATGTTATTGCAAATTTCTGCAATTTACTATTGCAGAAATTCGCACAATAGGATTGGGTATCTCAAATTAAGGTACTTACTCATGCAATGAAACGTGAACTTGGATACATTATTTTAAATACTTATCCATTATGTTGAAAACCTTAAGAGTAAATATCCAAGTAGCAATGAGTAAGGAATATTTAAGTTATGACTAACTAAAATTCTAAATTGATGAACTTGAGATGTCGTAACTATGCAACGAAATAGAATACACATGCAGTATCAAAGGATATTATGGAAGTGAAACATGAGTCTTTCATCTAAAGCTTAGAAATACTGAGAAGCGAAACTGCAGCTTGACTCTGAAATAACTTCTTCGCTTCTTTCATCTCGCACACAAAGAGATGGCTGAATGATCTATGTTATGGTGTAGGGACTACAGGAAAATTTCCTCTATTCACCCGAGTATAAACATGGAGTAGAGTAAAGGAAAAGAGACATTTTCTAGGGTTTTGTACAGTGGAAACAATTTCATCTATTTGTTCGTAGCAAATAAAATTTCGCAATATCATCAGAATAGGGTAGTTTTCCTGCAAAAGTACAACTATGTTTCTTGAAAGAGTTAGGAAATCATAGGATTTTCCAAGAATTTTTCGAGTTGTTTGTATTAGCAGCAGGAAATGCGTGTATCGGACCGAATTACACAAAGCACCAATATGATTCTTCCACTATTGTGTTTCGGAGTCTTCCATACCATAATATACGTAAGGTTCTTTCATGAAAATTCGTTTTGTAATACATCTTTCAAAATGAAATTCTTTGCACACGTAAAATAGAAATGACAATCGTGAACCAATAAAGGATATAGTTCTTAAATATGGTATTTGAAAAAAAAGAACGATTACGCAGAGGAAAATGCATTCAACAAGAAACAACAGGTAGAATTTTGAAGTAATGTACAAAAAGCAAACAAGCTATATTTGTTTCGTTCATGACGAAATATGAAATCCTTACAAGTACAGCAAAATATGTATTGTAGATTATGTAATTTAATTATAACTTAATAGAGTATGAGAGTACTTTTTTAATTCGGAAATTAAGTGAAAGATATCATAAAGTAAACTTAAATAAAACATCCATGCGAAATACTAATAGTATATAACCTTTAGGACACAATGAACAGATAAATGAAACTTATAAATCGATTCCTTTCAAACATCCAATTGAACCATTCCTTCCAACCCCTATCAAACCAACAAATCCCATTTAAACTCCTAATTTCCAAACCGCAGCAAAACATCTACTCTATGGTTTTGATCCCCATTCAGATCTGCACACACACGCCTCTCAATGGAACGCATTGAAAATCGGGACCCGAACACCAATATACTCGCGTTAATGCCACTCTACGGGAAAATTAACCAGGTCGCTGAAATTGCGCAAAAAACGAACCTTTGGTTCATAGGCGATGAAAAACGCCTCTATCACCAGTTGAAATTCCCGAAACATGTCCTTTGAACCAGTTTTATCATAGGCAATCTGCCGTGTTGTTCCAAAGGGAAACTTTCCACTCATGTGTGCGGAATTCCTTTGGAAGACACCTTTCCAAACTAATGAATCAGACCGATAAACTCTGAGCCATAATCGGGTAATTACCAGATGAAAGAAACTGATAGACCAATAGAAAGGCATAGGACTACGTTTCCATCCTGTAATTGGCCATTAGAATCAAAGGGGAAACTGAGCGTTCTGAAATGACTAAAGGGAAACAAAATGACACTCCTTTGTATGAAAAGATACGAAACGGATGGATGATTAATTAGAAGAGGGCGATTTAGTTGCAAGTGCTTGCTAGATTTTAGACGGAATCTACTAACGTGATATGTGCACGAAACGTAAATGGATGCAGTGATCTGACAATGCGCTGTATTGGAAATTAAGTACAACAGCTTTGAGTAGTAAAAATATAAATAATACCTCACAAAAAGGTATTATATGATTCTATGCTAGAAAAGAAAAAAAAAACAATTGCAATGATTAAAAATAAAATGAAACTATTCCCTGATATAAAAACGTGAATATATAGCATTTGATTTCCTCCTCTATGAGATTTTAGTTAAAAGATAAAATGGAATATACATTTTGTTAAAAAAGCTTATTATAAATTATATCGAAAAAATAATTAATATTGAGTAAAAAGTTTGCTTTTTGTATACAAATAAAAATATTACTACATTAAAAACATTCTTCAATCGCTGGTTAAGAAAAGCAGTCTTAATAAATTAATAAAACGAAAGATAAAAAAAAACTAGAAGATATTTATATAAATATTCCTTCAAAAACCGAACTTTAAGAGAGGTTAGATAAATATACTCTGCCTACGCGTTCATTTGCTACCGCGGAATTTTAAGTAAAGAGAATATTATAACTCGACGTTCATCGCTACGCATACGTTGCCATAGCAAACTATTATATACTTTATACCAACAGAGGGCCAAGTTCTGCTTTAAGCTTCGCTATTCTACCCTTAGTTGCCGGTTCTATCTTTCGAGCAAAGGTTCTTCTGTTAGCATGTGCTTCGAAAAGCTTCATCCTTCTGGTTTTTATATTGCTTGTGTATCTTTTTGCAATGAAATCGTGACAATTTATATTTGCTACATAAAGGAAGTTCAGTTGAGGAAGCATGGTGACATCGTCATGTGATTCTAAGTGAAGCGGGAGGGCTCTGAGTGAGGATCCGAAGTTCGAAGGGAGCATTAAGGTAAGAAACGGTGGCCCATCGGAAAGTATTTCGAACGCCCTTTGCCTATGTTTACAAATTTTGCTTCGAGAAATTTATCTCCTAATTGTTTGAAGCGACTGAGAACGAGGACATAGATTCAAATACGTCTTCCAAAGAGGAATCGTAAATATTTCCGAAAAAAATAACATAGAACTTGTGCTTACTTTCATCTGCTATCTAGTGCATATAGACTCGTAAGACATTGTTTCGATGCACTGATTCAAAAGGTAATCGGAGTAGTTTCTATTTACAGAACATGTTGCCGCAGCATAATAGTTCGATTATGGATGATAATAACCGCGATACAATACTTATGCTTCGAAATAACGCGAAAAGTAACGTCTTTCGATGGGACCGATGTGAACACCGCGAGATGCACGTGGAAACTGAGATATGCTCAACCGAGTTGGGAAGTGTGACTTGTATCGCCGAGATTCTAAAATAGCAATTAGATTTTTAAGAAACAACCTGATGTGTATCGTAACCGTAAAAATTTTCATTAATACTAGTATTTATTATGATTTTTTTCCTACTACGTGAGTCTTGCTGGACGAAATTACTATTTTCATGATGTATCGTCCACTAAATACTCCGAATTCGAGAAAACCGCCATAACTCGCGGTCGACATAAAAGAGGAGAGAAATTTTGGTGATAATTCAATCGGCTTTTGGATTAAGAAATATTTGGCATATATTTTAATAATACAACGCTTGCACTGACAGCGGTGGTGCATCCCTCAGCCAATCAGAATCGAGATATTTTTTTAAGCGGGAGAATAAATATTGTTAGTTATTTAGTATTAAACTTTGGAAAATGCTAAACAATAAATTACATGAATCTTTTAAATTTTGCTACTTTCTAAGGAAACCTGTATTCGGTTACTTCCCATAGATTTTGAGTAATTTTATACATATTTTATAACTTCTTATGATAAATAGCTATCATCTCTTGCTCTAATTTATATTAAAATGTAAACGAATATAAGTTTTTTACAAGTAAATCCACTAAGAGAATTCGTTACATTATCAACTAGATTTCATACATGCTGTTTTCGTGGTACATGAAAGCATTCATTCTAGTAATCTTTCATTTAATGTATAAATAATATTTTAATTTCAGGAAACCTTCTGATTCAAGCTTTTACCCTTTCCTGGCCAACGGAGTGACAGTGTTTGCCAAATGTACAGTTAATATATTCCTTTGGTAGCCGAAGAACTTAATTCAACATTCAAACATGTGAGTATTACTAACTTCACAAAACATGTCGTCTTTGAAGCAGGCAGTTGTGAGATAAAATTATTATTTTTGAAAGAGTTTATACTAAAATACAGTTCACTTCTCCGTACTAATAATTTTCTTTAACGATATTCATTTACAATGAAAGGAATTCACGGTGAAGAACGACTAATGCTTTACTATGGACGCTTCAAATTTCAGAAGGATCAAAATGCATTTAAGTTACTAAGAAATAGCGTATCACATATAACATTATGGAAAGAACACTTTTAATTTATTCTCAAAGTTCCTCTACATTTCTTTCTTTATTTTTTTGTGAGTCTCACTGCAATAAGGCTTTGTTACAAGTACATAACAACTGAAACACTACATAACAATACTTCTGAGGCTTTTGTTTTCAATTCTATTAATTTTGTGGTCCAAAAACTTTTCTGCTGAGCACCCGATTCTCCAAGAAAGTTTACAGTCTGCATTCAATTGTAGGTTGCTTAATTCTCTTCATACTCACCTTCATGGTCCATAGCATTAGCTACCAAGTCTTCCTCGGCTTAGACCATGTTTGTTTTGCTGATCATGATATCACTCCTGTGCTATGCCTCTTCCTTGGTTAAGTTTACATATCTACTAAGGAATGTCTCCTCAAGCTGCTCCGTATACTTCAGTCTTCAATCCAAGGAAATCAAAATCAAATTTTTCAAGTTTCCTTATTTTCATTCCTTCATGTACCTTTCACAATCTTTTTGCATATTTCAGGCGGCAATTTTCCTTAAATTCTTCATGATTTGAGTCCTTTCTAAGCATCAATGGAGTCTTGGTTCCTATATTTAACCTTATTCTCTTCTTTCCCAGTATTTGGAATAACTAGCTATCACCGAGCTCAATTTATGCATGCCACAGAAGAGGGGTAAGCGTAACAACTTGTGTACAGATATTTCTTATGGAGAAGCATCGTCTCTTGAACCTGCCTTTCACTTACTTTCCATTACACCAGTTACTGAGTGTAGGTATGATATTCATGGAAATACATCTCTCTCATGTCTCTGGATTAGTATATTGCTAAGACCATGTCTATTATCTAAACATCCATTGCCAGTCTCTGATTTGTAATTTTCCTATGTTATTCTGTAACGCTTGCTGGTGATTTTCTTCAAGTTTCTATAGAACATTTCTTCTTAGTTCTCCTCTGCTATACATCTTTCGTTTCATATTCAAATCCATATCTGCTCACTGAATTGTAATTCCTTATATAATTTGTCTTTCATAGACAACCATATTTCGAAACGGTTTCATACTTGCCCTCCCTGAATTTCATCCTATGCCAATGCGGAAATTACATTGCACATTTTTTTATCAATCTCAAGGTGCTTTCTTCCAAGGCCAGATTTACTACTTCATACCTGGAGTTATTCTTTAGAGATGCAAGAGTATCTGTATTCTCATCCGAGGAGGAATGAGAATAGTAGTATAATAATAATAATAATAGTACTAGCCTTGCAGCTATTTATTCTCATGTGCATGCAACTGCTTGCTTCAGGTTTATCTATAAGTATTGTATGGCTAGAATTAAATGCTTTAGAACTTTTTGATTATCAAAAAGTAGTAGATTGCATGAAAGCTATGACGAATCTGTTTTGATGATGTTGAAATACCCAAACCAAAAAATTTACAATTTCCATTTCAAACAGTCTGGAATAAATGTGGCTAAACTGACCGTCCGTTCAACTTATCCTAATAAGCACATTTAATCTGAGGGCGAAAACCAAGAAAGAATGACAGTGCCTTCATTTAAAAATATACTTTTCTATTTCCTTTCAGGTTCTTCCATTAACAGCAGAGGATAAGATTTGATTAGAGGAGCGATAGAAAAAGCTGAACTTGGATGGCTGACTGGAAGATAAAAACGCATTTCAGGAAGAGAAGGGCAGCTGCAATGTCATAAAAATATGAAATGTAACTGTTTCGATGTACATTATGGTTTAGCTTAAATAAACCTTATGAATAAACATCATGCGATTCTATTTTTTCCTCCAACTGGTAATGAAGTGATATTGAAATATCTTTTAACGCATTCAGTAGCTCATATTTTCAAAATTTGTTTCATACTTGGCTCGAAGATGATCTTCTAGTCTCACACTTTCTATCATCGGTCAACCCTCAAACTGTCCGCATTCAATTTACTTAGTACACACTTATATACTTCCAAAAAAACTACTACTCACTCATATAATTCGGTTATTTAACGTTGATCCATGCTTTACCTATTAAACGCCGAGATAAAAACTTTACTGCATCCACCCTAAAAACGTTGAGATTTAAATTCCTCCTTGAAAATCGCAACAATTATAAGAAATAGATTCTTATAGAAAAACTAAGAAGCTACATCCATCTTTCATAAAGTATTTCCTTCAGGAAGTGAAGGTTAAAAGGGTTTGAAAAAAATGTTTTGTCTAGAGCTACCGCTGAGTCTTAAACGAAGAGAGTGAAGTAATTCGACGTCCATCGCCTTGTTGTCATTGCGAATTATTATATACGTCAACCCAACAGATGGCGGAGTATTGCTTTAAGCTTCGCTATTCTACCCTTAGTGGGCGGTTCTATCATTCGAGCAAAGGTTCTTCTGCTAGCATGTGCTTCGAAAAGCTTCATCCTTCTGGTTTTTATATTGCTTGTGTATCTTTTTGCAATGAAATCGTGACAATTCCTCCTCGAAGAAGCGACTGTGGCTTTATTTCTGAGTGAATTGTTTATAAGAGTGAATATTAGATCAGAAATTAAAATAATACCAGTTTCGCTAAATAAGAAGTTTGGTGCATGAAGAAGTATGGCGACATCGTCATGTGACCGTGAGTGAAGTGCAAGGGCTGAAAGTGAGGAAACGAAGTTCGAAGGGGACATTAAGGTAAGAAACGATGGCCCATCGTATTTCGAACGCGCTTTGCCTGTGTTTACAAATTTTTATTCAAGAATTTTACTTCCTAATTGTTTGGGAGCGACTGAACGTGGACATGGATTCCATTACATCTTCAGAAGAGGCATCGTTCATACTTCAATGCGTTCAGAGAGAAAATTACATCGAACGCGTGCTAACTTTCTCCTCCTATCTACAGCATAAAGGTACGTAATATATTGTTTCGATGCACTGATTCAAAAGGTAATCGGAGTAGTTTCTATTTACAGAACATATTTCAAAGGCATAATAGTTCGATTTGGGATGAATTTAACCGCGATACAATATTCATACTTTGAAATAACGCGAAAAGTAACGTCTCTTGATGGGACCGATGTGAACACCGCGAGATGCATGAGGAAAGTGAGATATGCTCAACCGAGTTGGGAAGTGTGACTTGTATCGCCGAGATTCTAAAATAGCAATTAGATTTTTAAGAAACAACCTGATGTGTATCGTAACCGTAAAAATTTTCATTAATACTAGTATTTATTATGATTTTTTTCCTACTACGTGAGTCTTGCTGGACAAAATTACTATTTTCATGATGTATCGTCCACTAAATACTCCGAATTCGAGAAAACCGCCATAACTCGCGGTCGACATAAAAGAGGAGAGAAATTTTGGTGATAATTCAATCGGCTTTTGGATTAAGAAATATTTGGCATATATTTTAATAATACAACGCTTGCACTGACAGCGGTGGTGCATCCCTAAGCCAATCAGAATCGAGATAATTTTTAAGCGGGAGAATGAATATCATTAGTTATTTATTATTAAACTTTTAATTTGATGAACAGTATATTAAGTTATTCATTTATGCTTTCCTAGTTCCAAATGGAACCTGTATTTATAAAACGTCCGATCGATTATATTTTATTCATTTTACTTTTGTATATTTTAAAACTACTTTACATAGCTCTTAGCTCTTGCTCCAATTTATATTGAAATTAAAACAAATTTTAACTTTGTCTTCGTTACATTAATTATGAGGGATCGTGGCATTATCAACTTAATTTTCTACACAGGGTTTTTGTGCTATATGTAACCGCGCTACCTTGAAATTTTATGGATCATTAAATATATTATATTATTTTACTTTCAAGGTGTCTTCTGTTTCGAGCTTTTACGCTTTTTTGCCAACTAAGCACCGATTGTGATCACCAAATGGATTGCAACTAACGTTCATTTCCTTTGGCAGTGGAAGAAGTTAATTCAACGTTCGAGCATGTGAGTATTTTTTATCTTTAACTCATATGAAGTCTTTTAAAGAGGTGGTAATGACATTTTTGAATGATATTTTACAAGAATACACTGCAATTCTTCTTCATCTTATCCATCTACATGTAATCAGATTTTGACAGGGAACAAAAAATAATGTTATCCAAAGTATACTATCTATTTGGAAAGGGAACCTAATACATTTTAGTTAATAGGAAAAAGCAAGGTGTATCTTAGAGTTAAAATGAAGCTATGATCTTTCTTTTTCATTGGCCTTTCTTACCACAGTTATGTCTGCTTATGACGTATCATTTATTGCTTCTATTTAAACATATTAATGTGTCTTTCTTGGCTTTATCACTTCCTTATCATGGCTCTCTATTTTTGGTAAGTTTTTTTGTTATTTTTCCTTCTTCTTGGAACAATCCCATACATCACCATCTTCCATGTTTGTTCTGAGTTATCAGATGATTAAGGAATTCTTACAGCTTGTATTCAATGGTAGGGTGCCTAATTTTAATCAAATTACTTTCGCGATGAATAGCTGAAGAATCCCTTCAAAAGACTTCATTGGCTTAGGCCATAACTACTTTCCTACAAATGATATCATTCCTTCCATCCAATGCTATTCCTCTTCCTAGATATGGTATTGTATATACCTACTATGGATTTTCTCCTGGAGCTATTCTATACTTTAGTCTTCAGTTCCAGGAAATGAGAATTAAAAATTTTCAATTTTCCTTATTTTGTTTCCTTCATCTACGTTTGTCAGCGTTTTTCTTTTATATTTCAGGTGGTCTTTTATCTTGTATTCTTGTTGTTTTCAGTTCCTTCTAAGTTTTTTGATGGATCCTGTAGTCTTATCGTATTGCTTATTCTCTTTTTTTCTAGTATTTTATTTGTTAGGACATTTACTTTTATAATTTCCATATGTATTATGTCCTTTACATATATTATTTTTTTAATCGCTATTATTTTCTTTTCAGGTTTATTCAGGAGAGGATATCAATTAAGGAACGATAGAAAGAATGATTATTTTTTAGAATCTGATTGTTCACTTCGTCATTTGATGACAAATGGGATATACCTTGGCTAATATATGCAGACGTGAATGAATTGTGATACTTTAATGTTAATTATGGTACTTTTTAAATAAACGATATCTTTAATTTATTTTCGAATTATTTTCCATTACCTCACCCTAGTCAAGGAGCTATTTTTAATGTAAAATCTTTAACTTTAAACGGATTCATTTGCTCTGCTCATCAAATAGATTTGACGTTGACATTACAGAATTCGGAGCTGAGATGAAGTAAATATAACTAATGATTTTGCAGAAAATGGAAGAATATTTAAAAACCCTTTCTTACAATGATTATCCAGTCATTTCGCATTTTTTTAAGTTTATATATAATATATTAGTTAGAATTCGTATACAGTTATCCATTTTCACTTTTGCTCAGCTTTGTTTTCATTGTCTCATCTTACATCTTATAATAATAAATTATATATTACCTAAAACATTGTTTCATTTCGTATAGCTCAGAAAAAAGTCCAAAGAATAGAAAAGTTTCTCTTCAAAATAGATCATGTGATTTAATTCAATTATTTTGGCCAGACATTTTACATGTAAATGTTAACAGGTTCTTGAATTCTTTTAGGAAATGAATTTATGGAAGATGTTGATAGTTCAATCAGGGTCACAAATATTCTCTTAACAGAATGAAATTCACACCCTATTGCTTCCGCATTCGGTTCATATAATATGAAAGGTTTAGCGGATTCTTTTTCATTTTTCTATCAAAAGATTCTCCTCAATGGAAGGAAAGAAAGGTTATTTATTTTTCGGTTGTAAACATGAGAGTTCATAATCTGTATTTTGCTTCAGGTAATTGTGAACATGTTACTTATTTGTAGAACGGTATTATCTCTGAAGTCCCGAAGACATAAAGTTTGAAAAGTAACTTTAACAAACTAAATCACATGAAGTGCTTTCGGAAAGATTAACTCGCGAAACATTTATTTTCGAGGATCAAATATTCCTTTTGATATATGTTAAATCAAACAATTGGAAATTAGTTGCGGAAAACATCCTAATCATTTTAGTTGTAATAATCCAAAAATGATTTTTGTTTTCAATGTTTCCTGATACAAGGAACTTTTTCGAGAGACAACATGATGTTCGTTATAAGACTTTTCGTTTCGTAAGATATTGTTTAGTTGTTTTTGAAAAAATCCAATGAACCTCTGCAACTAAAACTTTTATAAAAATATCAATTTGACCTTGGATGTTAAAATTAGCGAAATAGATATTATTAGATAATGAAATAACAAAGTACTTTAGGGAGGTTCTTATCTTAAGAAAGAAAGTAGATGTCCAAAAAATGCTCTGAATGAATATGAATTGAATAGGGTAGATTTCACGCCATAATACACACATATATAAGAGAGCATGAGTGAAAAGGATCAAACTTCACGCATAAAAACCACGCATTTAAAGGTGGGATATTGCAATTAAAATAAATATTACACAAGGGCTAGAACATCCAATCGATTAGATACAAAGAGAATGGAAATTAATAATTATATAAATGAAACGGGACGACATAAAGATATATTTTACGATTAAATCATTGTCAATTGCCTAAAATGATATCTGAAACAATAAATTCAACTAATCAAGTACTAGTACTACTTAAGTAAAATATTTCACTAAAAACATTATTAAACTTGTAAATTAAGGTAAGTAACTAAGATCCTGATTGTTCACTCGCGCTCTCAAATATATTCTGCGTCAGAGAACGAGTGTAAATAGCGTGCATCTTTAACCTCATCAATCACTGTAGACTCATCTTGTTGAGTCCCTCAGATCATACATAAAACATACCTAATCAAACATATTCGATCGAAAGGCAGAGTAAAGAAAACACCACAAAATCACAACTGAGAGAGTTCGCAGCTAACGAAAGCGTATCACATCTCCCAACCACGAGCGTATTTACACCGTAGGCACGCGCTGAACTCTCCCCTAACCACTTATAGACACTCCCTAATCCAGTGAAGACCGTTATCTAAAACATTACACGGCAGTGCATGAATTTCTACCCCCGTTCTGCCTATAGCTCCCAACCACACCATCTCTAAACGAACTCCGCGACCTCGAAATGTGCTTCGCTGATAACACGACGGCCTTCCTCAGCGGAACATCATCGATTGCTATTACCATAAAACTCTGGACTTACGACCGTTGATGTCCTCACGGGTACAATAACGCGGCATTCCGTATTCTCGACCGGGAAAGTCCCAACCCCGTTTTATTACCTCCGAAGCAACAATATAGTACGGCAAGGGATGGGGATCGTTAATTCTGCAAAAATAAACGGCGGTCGTTAAAAAAATCGAAGGGAAGGTCCTCTATATAGCCCCTGGATGTTCAACGTGCAGAAAGGGTCGTGAATGAGGCCTTGTTAGCGATGCTACCGAACGACTTTTTACGTTGTTGTCTGCTTCCGTTGACCGATACTCTCCGTTCCCCTTAACCACCGCGGACCGGTGACCGCACCTCTCCGTTGCTGGGGTTTATTTTCTGTCATAGGTACTGAGTTTTGCGAGAATGAAAAATTAACAATTTTGGATGATATCTTAGTGATCTTGTTGAGGTATCAATTACACAAAAATTAAATTCAGATATTGAGTAAGTAATGAAAGAGATACGAAGATGACAAATATTTTCTGATTCGGTTTCTTTTATTATTGAGGAAACATTAATTATGGAGAATGAAACTTTAAGTCGACTATTTACATAAACACTTTTGGAGTAGTTATTCACAGGTATGAAGGAAAAAACTTTTCAATGTGAGCGATTATTAAAGACAGTTTCATAACCCTTAAAATACAGCTGTTAATAAGCCTTCCTTAACTCAAGGTTATGAGCAACTAAGGAATATGAAACTTCTAACATTAATACAAGGGAATAATATTTCAGATTGAAGCAAATACTTCTACTTGGATGATGCATTAATTTACATTTGAGCTTTTGTACCTTGAAAATTGTCAATAATTTGATTATTAGATAAACATAATAATTTGCTATCTCTAGTTATAAAAATAATTTAAATGTTATATATTCATGTTATAAGTAAACAAATACTAGAAATATTATACATCAAAATGTTCTCTGAAGGTATAACCAGTCAAAGGTACATCTGTGAAATAGATATCGGCAAAATGAGTGTTTGTGTAACGAGAATATTTGTAAGTGACGTAAATAAATCACAAGCCGGTAGATATTGATCACATTAGTATAGGTAATATTGATATATTATAATAAAATGTCAATTGCCCCTCCACTGATCAATTCGGTCAGTTTAAAGTGTCCTTTAGAATAGGTGTCGACCAAAAAGAGTCCATAAATATGAGGCTCCAAAAAGGTATCGTCAAGAAGAGAATGAAAATGGATTTCGGTCAACAAACTCTCCATAAAACGAAACTATCCCTTTTGGTAACCTTGTTATCTCTCGACCGGTACAACTTTTTCGCTATCAATCTCGTTATCCCTCTCGGAGAGAGAAAGCCGATCTTTCCTCGTCGACCGTTAGCTCTTAATTGCCAACTCCGACCATCTCTTTTTTATACGGCTCTCCGAAAACTTTTACGGATAACAATAATTCTGAGAATGACCCGTCATTGTGAAAGATTCGGCGTTAATCCGTTGGAATAGAGCAGACGGACTTGGGAGATCCGAATCTCGCTTTAATTAGGCCCCAAACCCCTTTCATTTCTTGCTCCTAAGAGTCCCTTTTGAGAAACCCTTTATCAACCCCTTTAAGCTGTACAAATATTTCCACCCCTCTGCTTATTGCTCAACGCCTCTTTTTAAATAATCTCTCGCACTCCGTTCCTTCATTACGACCCAACTTGGATTTTCTTCATTAACCTCAAAACTCTTAGAATTCCCATCTCCCGATGCTCGTCTTCAAAGAGGAACTAAGAGCGCTGCTCTGCATTAACCCCATCATCTCCACACCTTTAATTTCTCTTTATTACGCTCTCAAGTGGCTGTCCTGAGTGAATTACATCGCTTTGAATTGGATATGGTTGAATTCGTTAAGGATTGGATTCCTTATAAGGGTAAGGAAGGGGTTGTGCGTAAGAGGAAACCCTGGCTGTAAGCCAGTTCAATGTAAAGGGGAGTTAATGTAATTGGGTAACCACAGTATTTTTCGATATGCATCTTGTAATTATCGTTTACGTAGCAACGTCGCCCATAGCGAAAGCTAATTAAGAAGAACAAAATTTTCCGAATGCTGAGTAACATATGCTCATATGTAATGCTGATCTCTTGTGGTAATCCTGCGTCTAACAAATCGAGAGTAATATTTCATACAGGTGTTTATATTAAATTTGATTTACTTTATTCTCTTTATTATGTACCGCGCGTATGTTTTCATTACACAAACCTACTTTCCACAGCGTTTTCCTGTCCAAGTTTACTGCATATATTAGAGAAATATTTAAATATTTGAGAATACTAAGCAATAAAATAACCATAGCAGTATTATTTAAACAATGGAAGTATATTATTTTGAGCTATAGATTTTTATATTTCAATTTCATTAGTTTAATGCTTAGATTAAATTTTAGGGTTATAAATCTATTGTATTCAATAATTGTTTCTGCTGAAGATTAATTAACTAGTAAGAAAGTTAGAATTGATAACTATAAGCAGACTTCTACACCATACGACCGATCAATTATAATTTCATTGTCGATATTTCATTTTGAAATAACATATACGTCGATTCAGGCTAACCCAACGATCAAAACACTTAGACTTTGCGACCAAACAAAAATAATCTGATGATATCGCAGTCTGTAGCGATTTATAATACCCGACTAGAAAACAGACTAAAGGGAAAAAATAAAAGCCGAAGGTCTTCTAGATGTGGGTTTGACGGAGTCTGGAAAGTTTTGTAGACAGAAAAACAAACGAAGAAGTGCAATGTGAAAGTTAAAAGTTTCTCCTGAGGAGATGAAACTAAGATAGAAGGAATGGATGGGTCAGATATAAGGAGGAAATGGATTAATAGGAAATGTGACCGAAAATCTTATAAAGAGATATATCGGGAAATAAAGTAAAATATCAAAGACAAAAAATAAACAAGATGAATAAATATAATTTCTTTGAATATTTGATCAAATATCTATGACAATTAAAGCATTAAAAATGAAATTTCTAAAATAGCCGAAAGCTATGGTTGATCCATAATACGTCAATGGGTACAGGAGAAGATATAAGTGATCATAATAAATCCTAAAGTCTACATAGAATGCCTTAATTTAGCATAACATCTCTCGGAGTTAATTTATCGCGGGTAAATTCACAGAAATTCAATCACTATTCGGCTACATGCGTCATTAGTTCTGATTGACAAAAGCTATACTTAGAATTCAATTTCATCGTCTAATCCAATCAATGACTGATTCATTGGAACTAATTGGGCATAGCGATCAATCTTATGTGTAGGGACAAACCTCAAAATTAGGATTTTATTAGTTTTCGTTTCAGGAAGTGGGATTCCCAACTGAAGTTATAAAAATATCCATGGGTAATCTTAAAAAAGAAAATTTCATCTTTCTCTAAAAATAGGAGATTTAAGATGGATATTGTTGAAAATTTCGTAGATAATATCTTAATTTTAAGGCAATCAAATTTGAAGCAAAATAATATAGGAATGGATTCATAAAAGTAAATACGTAAAGTACAATTCGTATAGTACATTGTAATATTACATTATAACCGGAATACAAGAAAATTTAATATAGATTATTCGGGCAAAAAATCTAATATGAAAGATAAATAAAAATTTACTCTTTGAAGTCCTCAGATAATTCTACGATAGATCTTTGTAAAATTCCTTCTTTCCCACGGAAAACATTTGAGTCATAATGCAAAATGGATCTTGAACGGAATTATATGCTTACTTAATTCATAGTACACCTTTTTTATCAACAAAATAAAATGACTTCCTTATCATCAAGATACCACGAAGATAAATAATACACAAGAAACACTCTCATTACTATTGTAAGGCTAATTACTAAATAATAGCGAAAACTATAAATGTCTCAGGATAGGATCCAATTGACTGAACATCATTCCAATGAACATTTGAAGAAAGTAATCAGCCATAATTTCGTGGCTGACAGTGAATCTTGGATTGGAACTTTGAAGATATCATCATCCCCCCTTCATATATGAGCATCGGGATGTAATGAGATTTTCTGAGTAACTTGGAAGATAGCTCTGATTGGAAATAACACGTGTACATGAAATAAGAATTTCACAACTTGAACCCAATTTCTTTTTCCATTTCCGGAACTCATACAATCTTCTCCTTAACCTCTAATTATCCTGACTTCCATAATTTTCTCATCCCACTGAATACCTTTTAACTAATTTTGCTTCGTCGGAAAAAGAAAATACTTCGGAGTTGGAAAAATAACACTAAAATAATTACACTTGCTCTGCTGTTTAAATTTTGAATCTGGAAGGATCTCGTTGCTATGAAGTTTTCGTAATTGAAGGTATAATTAAAATTACTTCCATAAATCTTTCACGAGGAACGCTAAATAGTCCTTGCATCGTCATATTTATTCATACTCCTTCAAAGACAGTGTTCTTTGAGCACTGCATAATATAAGGTGATATATTGCGGTAACATTCTCTAAGTACAAATGCATCCGATTACGAACAGATGCATAAATTAATTCTTAGTCATATTAATTTAAATTAAACAAAAAGTTGTCTTTAAAATTCATATCAATATCCCTATGGTAAATTAAATGAAATAATTATCCTTTACTACAATGTAAAGAATTATAAATAAAACGAGCATATTTTACATAAACTTTCTATTTGCAACGGAATCGTAAAATATTTAAGCATATTTCGGGTAATATGTTTTTATTACATTGAGAAACACTGTGAGAATACCATAAAATACAAGCAAAAAAATTGACTTTGGATTCTCACATTAGTACTGTTCTTTGAACCAAATATTATTACCAAAATAGCAAAAATACCATAATAAAAGCATAAACTTACATGGAGTTAAAAGGATTTCTAGCTGACGGATATTTATTTCCATTTGAGAGAGTAAACGAAAGCATCGCACATACCTGAAAGAAGAGAGAAAGATACATTTAATTTTTTTACTCTAGCTTAAGTTTACTATATTCATAATAAGATTTAATTTATTACTTTTCGAAGTGAGCTAGCTGCTTTGAACACGTTAAGTATAATGTAACCATTAGCCTCTAGAATAACAAACTTTCAACAATTTTCAAACAGTCTTCTTTGATGCGAAATAAAATTAGTACTTATGTACACAAACACGAGGATACGTATTTTAGCATCGAAAATTAAACTTTCAAGAATTGATTACGTCTAAAAAGTGGGTCGAATTTTTCCATTCACACTTTAATATTTACGTGCTCGGTATCAAAATCACAAATACTTTCGAGCTATCCGTATGATTATCCACAAGTGCATATGTACACAGAGTCACCTCCACACGTGAGAAAATCTCCGACGGGTACACATAAAGAGCAGAGAAAATCCCTAATTCAAACGCATTCCAATCTCGCCAAGCGGTCATTAGTACGTCGCCATCTTGGAGTTAATTCTCCCACTCGGCGGTCTCTTTCTTGTGGTATTTCGCGCTCTTCCTTTTGCCCATTCCACGCACAACCATTTCCTTAATACCCTTTCCCTTATACAGACTTCGATCCTATTACTTTTCCCTCTTAAAGTTTCCTCCGCTAAACCTCCCCGTCTTCTCTTTCGTTCCCTTCTCAAAAGACCGATTCACCCAAATCTTCGAATACTATATCATTGAGAACGCATCCTTTTCTTGGTGCCCTCGATTTTCGTTGTTCGCGACAATGCGGTCGTAAGAGTGTTTCTAACCCTATGGTGCAATTTATAGCACTAGCTATGTTGTTTTATGGTATGAAATGATTCCTCTACTGATAGCGTTTTTTCGTTTTTAGTTTATACGAGGTCAAACATATGTTTATACATTTATGAAATGTAAGATTACGTATTCACAAATATTGTATCGTATTGGTGATTAATTGGTAGCATTATTTTCATGGTACTACTGTCATTTTCTTTTTATGTTTAAGATTTACCAATATTTATTTCAATATATCTCTCATTGTTTACTATGCAGTCAGCCTAATTTCAACTTTTTTTTCTGTTAAATTAAATACTTTCTATGGGCGTTGTTTTCTTATTATTTTCTTTTTAACTATTAACACATTTTATCAGTAACTGACATTAATGATGAAATAAGTCGATTATAATAAATAGAATAAAATCGATTAAAAGAGAACTTTACAAATAAATATGTCAACCATCAAAACAACTGAAAGATATTAGGAAAACAGAATAATATTTATATCATAACCAGAATCTGTTTTGCTTATTATTGTAAACATAAAAATAAGTTTCTAGAGTTAACATATTCGAAAGCTATTTATCTCTTACTATTGAACGGTAGTAAAAAAGATGGTGAAATATTATTTATTTAGTTATTTTTAGCTTAATATCATATGATAATCTGACGAAGTGACAATATTTTAAAGAAGACCAATAAGATCGAAAAATACAGGGAGAAAATATGAATGACAAAAACTGACCTAACTGAACCTTAATCCATATCAACAGCACTTTAAGACTAAGTACCCCAATAAATCAAATATTCTATACTTGTAAATGGGTATTCTCGAATTCCCCCTACAATACATTGTAAGGAGTTTTTAAGCCATTAGACATACAACAATTCGCACCGGTTCATACCCAATCAATACACCACTTACAAACCCCCACTCATCACCCGACACACGCCAGGGGAGATCCCCTTACGCCGATACGCCCTTTCGCCGACACGCCCACATCGCCGACACCTCCCCAACACGCACCGAGATATATAGACACGCGTTCGAGGGCCTTCACGCATCCATTGGTGAAGAATTTGCGGGGGGAGAATGAGGAACGCTTGGGTGCTGATGGTTTCCTGGTAAGAAGAGTGGAAAGGCCCATAATGGTGGGGCCTCGCTTTGGGGCCGGAAGGTTGGAGAAAGGACCTCGATGCCCTCTGTCCTTCCTTCATGGGCTCCTTCTGAGTTATGGATCCAATCCAATTCGACCCAACCCTTATCAGTCCACGTCTGCCCAATTCTGACCGCCCCCACACCAACTACACATCCATCCATCCATTATCAGCCCCCCTTAACTACCCATCTCAAGACCGATTCCTCACCGCACAACGCACCCCTTTCTCGCCCCGTAATAAAAGCCTTGTGAGCGGATTCGTAGTCGACCTCGTACCGTCAAATGGAGCCAATGATTTTGGGATGGTGGAGTTGAGGTTCTTTTTTTTATCGAATGCATGGGAGAGTGGATCGGATATCGACTGCTTCGAGAGATATATATCGCTAGAAAAAAAGGTCCGAGAGTGAGGATTGGAGATATGTACTCCATGATCCAGATTCCGGAACGAATCTCTGGGCGGATTATTTACCGGCCGAAATATACTAAGAGGTACTTATCTTGAGAAGGGATGCACATGTCGAGAGATTGTGCGGAATGGATATGAATTGAATAGGTTGGGATTTCATGCAAAGTACAGGTTTGCATATGCGAGAAAGCTTGAAATGTGAAAAGGATTTAACTTCTGAATGGGGAAAGGAAGGGTTAAAAAAAGATCTGGGCAACAAACATACACATTAAAAGATTCGATATTGAAATTAAAATAATTATTACGGGAAAGGTTGGACATACAATTAATTAAATACAAAGATATTTGAAGTGTAGATTTAGGTAGCTATACTCAAACTGAAATATAATGTAGCCTATATATTGACAGAATTAAAAGTTTTGCGTACAATTTCGTAATTTGTGTAATTACTTGACATTTATGTAACTATATATAGAAACAATAGAAAATACATAATTATACTAAAAATCATTAACACAATCCTTTAGGGCGTAAATGCTACGATCAATATACAAAAATTTTAAATTACGTGCCAGTAAAATATTATTGAAAATTGTTATATTCTCGGATAAAGCCAAATACTTTATTATATGGACTAATAAAATAATTATGTTGAAGACTAACTAATTCAGGTATTAAAATTATTTTAAAATAAGATTTAATTAACACAAACTATAAGTAAGTATCGTATAAAATTATAATACAAAAATTTGTAAGGATAAGCCTTCGGTTAGCAAAGATACAATTTAGGATATTCATTTATAACCTTATAGAAAGTGAAATTCATGGAATGAATATAATAAATCCATTCATATAAATAAATATCAATTAAAGTCACAATTAGAAGGCTGTAGATCGTAGAAATATATGTAACATACGATAGCTGAGGCCAATCCAGCTGTGTGTGGAAACAGTGTAAGCGGCCATTGTTAGAATTCTCAGCGAAAGAGAGCGGTTATAACAATGGGGTAGAGAAGCCATCAGTTGGGAAGAGCGATTTGTTCTTCTGAAAGCTCTCAAGATCGGAAGGGGTTGGAGATAAATGAAGAATATGAAAGTAGTCGTGAGTAGATACGTCTTCGGGAGACGATGTGTGGTGAGGGATACACACCTTAAAGTGGATGTATCGAGTGCTAACGCATGGTAAAATGGTATTTTCAACACTCATTGGCTTCCATTAGGATATCTTAAGCTGAATATGGGAATGGATTTTGAAGCAATCTTAGCAATGGTTCACTCTGGATGTTTTAATATTCTCTTAAGATAAAGTTTTAAAATCGCATTTAATTTGGAAATATTGCAGAACTGCTGGAGTAAAGATTAGGAACTATCGTTCTTCATGGAGAAGATATTATAGTCTCAAGAGCTATTCAAATAAGATAAATGTTAACCGAGCACAATTCCAGAAATTTAAAGATATAGTTATCAATTTGTTACTTTTTCCTGCCTAAAAAATTAATCCAATAACAATTCTCCCATGATTCTTAGCCCGAAATAAATACTTGTTAATGAAAAATAATAGATGTATTCAATATAATTAAGTAGAAGAAATAACCCAAAATCTAGAGCCGTGTAAATTTTAGGTAAAAAGCCTTTGCAGACTTCGCATAATTTCATATGGACTGGCAATAGAAGGGTTAAGCGGCGAAAACTATACTTAAATAAATTGTGAGCCTTTTTCTTGATTGCTGGTACCCATTTTCTACACTATCTTAATACACTGCGGGATAAATAATCCTCTAGAAGCGAGTATATACAACAATGATGCGCTCTATAACAATTACCTCACTTGATAATATTACGTAACAATACTCAACATTAATATCCTAGACTCGTCATTGAAAATCGTTTACATCTATTGTTGCCGTTGATTGGTTCTATAATTAACAAGCTTTTAGAAACGTTAAGGGTGCTTCACTGAACCACCAATCAGCATTCACTTCCACCAATACTTACTTCACTAATTAAGCTAATTCTTCGACAAAAGAAATTCGCTAGCACTCAGTTACTTTCTTTATTACAATATTAGGGTCCAATTAATCCTCTGAAAGTAATTAAGCCACATTTAATGCTGTCATCGATTGGAAAGGGTACTCGGGTTTATTCGAGCTCCTAACAATACCCCATAGAAAATAAAAAACGCAAGGTCCCAGCTGAAATCGCATTTCGAACGAAAACTTCATTCTTTTCGCTAGTTACGCTCCGAAAATAAAACAAAAACAAATCGAAAGGCGAAATAAAAGCGAGACTAATTAGCGTTGAGTGTCGCAAGACTAACGAATAGGAGTGCAGCCTTTACCAGATGAAAACCCTTGAGGGAAGTTCAGCAAGAAAGACGCGCCTCCGGAGAGAGAAAAAAGCCTTGGACGTAGTAAGATATTCCTATTGAAAAATGGGACGGGGCCTAGCAACATCGATCAAGCGTAGAGAGCAAAAAATACGTAGTGGGCCTTCGTAATCTTCTAGGGACCGGAAGAAAGGGTCAGAAGTAGCGAAAGGATTGCGAAAGAACTTTGCTACTTTGTTCGAGAGGGAGGAAAAACTGCCGGATGCTAATTAATGGAATTAAAAGGGAACGATATTGACTGCCACGAGTGAATTAATTTGTTGATTAGCAAGAGTGCTCGTGGTGGAGTCTTTTTTTATTATTCTTCGGGAATTTACCGTGCGCTGGATTCGAGTGAAGAGATGCAATTTTGAAGTGGGGACGGAGGGGAGGGGTGTGGGAAGGGGTTAGGGGGGGAAGGGGTTATGGGGGCGGTAGGGGAAGGGTTGGAGAAGGTCTTTACGTAATTGGGAAGCAAGTTAGCTTCTTCAAGAGTTTAAAAGAACAAAACACGTTGGGAAAAACAGAAAACGTGAACTGAATGAAATAAAAACAAATCTACGTGTTGATAAGTAACGAGGATTTTTGCTCGTGGAAAAATAAACAAAAGATGCAGAATGCTTAACGTAAAAGGAAAAGGAGAAAATACGATGAAAAATGGATTTTCATACCTAATTATATATTCACATTCATGGAATTTTTAATTAGAAAAGCATTCTTTACGGATTGCATTTTTCGTTTGTTTTTAAGGGCGTGGTACCTTTAGCGATTAGATAAAATATTAACGCAGAGGAAACTTTTTCCTTCGTGCTTCGATTCTAGTTCACCGATAGGAAAAGTTTCTGCAAACTTTTGATTCTGAATAATAGAGAGAATTTTTGATAGGGTGACTGCCAGATAATATCGATCGTATTGTTTTTCTCCGAATGCTCCATTATAGATATTACTCCAATATTTACTAAGAGAACTGAGAAGAATTTTAGTCAGTCTATATCAATGAAAACTACCAACCTATAGTCAGTACAGGAATTAAATGTTTTGCTCAATTGAATATAATTAAAGATATGGATTACGATATTAGATACAATAATCCAGTTTCTCATTAATGTAATCACATAGTTACGGAGTAAACTTGAGTGAACTCCTGACTTGGAAAAACCGAGTAAAATTCTACATTGTTACAGATACCCTTAGCAACGTATGGAAACAAAAAAATTACATGTAGACACAAACTAATAGGGGGCCAAGATTAAAAAACAGACATTCACATCTTAATATTATAAAACTAAAAAGACATCGTAAGCTTTAATATTAAAGCTATGAAAAAATCAAGGAAATGCTAAAAAAGAAGAGAAATGGTTAAAAGAAGTTTCTGCTGTTCCAACGTCTAGAATATAGCAGTTCCTAGGTAAAAAAAACCCATAGTTTCTCGAAGACGTTAAATATGGAGTATATCAGTCTAGTTTTTGTACGTCCCTTAAAACTCTACGGTATTTTCCCGTCCTTTCTTCATAAATAATACATCATTTTTTTCGGAAGTTTCGGTTCGCTAAGTACTTCGCGAATTCCTAAGCTCTTAAAGGAATGAGTTCATTATCATAACACTGGAAACTGCGATAAAAACAGGTGCAAAAAAGTTTTGATGGCACTGAGTAAAATCTCTTCTAAACCTTTTAGGTTAAGTGACCGCTGTACGTTATACCGCAATACATTCTAATTTCATGTACTTGGTGATAATGGATCACTTTATTTTATTGTGCTTTATTGCAATAAAATCTTCCATAATTTTGAAGTAGAAGAAAAATTAAATTAGAATCTGATCGTTAATCGAATTACTTTTTTAGTTACTTAACGACTGTGTGCATAATCTGTATTGCTTGGACACTTCTTTGACTTCTTAGAACAATACACAAACCATTTTTACCCGTACTATTTCTCTTTTAACAATACATTTACAATTTACTTAAAGATATACCATTTATGGGTTTAATTGTAGATCAATATATTACCATTATTATAGAATATTAACTTTCGTATCCAAGAATAAGAATGAGGAAACAAAGTCAACCATTGAGTCGTCCTTGTCGTCAACAATGCGCAAACAAAAGCTCTTGTTCCCTTGTTAAAATACCCTTCAAAACATATATTTTGAGCACTTTCATTTCAGTTATGCGTTTATGTATCATTTCTGTATCGAAGGACAACAATAGCCAAACAAAGTCGACTTTAAAGACGATTCCACGGTCGATAAAGTCACGACAATCTTCTCCATTGTTAAAAATCGAGTTTGATAAAAGGGCCAGTAAATGTCTACTCGTTCGGGAACATTCGTCACTTCCTAAAGCGAACCAAATGTCCCCTTAAAACATTTCGTGGCAGCGGAGGAAAATAAAAAAAGAGATTCGATGAGAGCTGGAGGAGGCTTGTGAATACAAACTCCGGTGCATCCATCACGCGCCTAATATTTCGGAGACGAATATAATCCGAGTGAATATATTCGCTGTCAGTTGAGGAAAAGGAAGTCGGAGGAGAAATGAAAGTGAAAGTAAAGCATCAGTTTGGGGAAAGAATGCCCCTTTATCTGGATGAGGAGAACATCAGCAGAAAAAGAGACGATTTTTAGAGAGAATAGGGAAATCTGAGGGAATTGCAATGACAATACGTTGCCATGGATATTCGATTACCACTTGATAACTAGGGGCAATTTTTGGGTACTCGTACAATATCATTCTTTTTAATAATTTACTAAAACTATGATCAATGAGTCTTAACATGATAACATTCATTATTAAAAGCAATAATTTGTTAGCCATCATGACTATTTCGATTGTATATAAATAAATAAATATATCTCTTAACATATATAAATGCTAAGCTTTACCACTATATACATATTTAATGAGTTAAGTAGACAGTATATGAACCATTTATGATATAATAAATGTAAATATAGCTATCTATAGATATTCTATATAACTGAAATTTTGACTCCATAATTGTAGTATATGCAATACTTATTTGAAAAGCTAATGTTCTGCTGTTATAAATTCCAAAATTCAATTGTATGCACTTAATATTTTAAAAAGTATTTGGACAATCATAATTTTAAAGCATAAGGGAAGCAAATTAACAGGTACTTCAGTTAAAGCTCAATAAATTAAAGAACAATTTTGATTTTGATCGAATCTTAATACGATCATACTACTTTAAATGAAATGAGAAAAGTTTTCCTAGAAAAATCATTTGGTAAAAGATCCCAACTGTCTACACCTTCACAAACTCTTAAAATTCGGAATAAATTTGCGTGCGTAAATTTAAACGCAATTTGAATGTAAATCTAGGATTGTTTATGCATAAGGTCAGAGAGAAGTGAAATTGAAACCCGGAGACCGAAAATATCAACCTGAAATACGCTATACTCTCCACGTCCCTTAGTACCACTGCTTTTTTGGAAACGTTCCCTTTGTATTTAAGACTTCCTTCGCCGTATCTACGCGATGCCTCTCTCTTTCCGAATGCTCTAATCGTAAAATTTTCATTTCTCTCGGTCGTTTCGCGCTTCGTAAAACATGTCCAAACCGCCGTGTGCCATTTTAAGTGTCGCTAAAGTATACGGGACCGAAGCTAATGCCTTGACGTAAAAGGATGGTGTATACTCCGAATGAAACTGGCCATGCGAAAAATGTTTATCGCAGCAACGTCTTGTTATTTCATTCGAAAAAAACATCGTAAATTACACAAATATAATAAGCCCTGGAAACATCTTGGAAAGTCTTTGAATTAAATCCATTGCCATGGCGATTCGAATTTTTTACGTAACACAGCTAGAGAAAAATTTATAAAGACATTGCATGAAGAATAATGAAGAATACTCCATATTTTAAAACTAATAGGGTAAATAAGACAACAAGAACATTTAGGGGAGTTGGAAAAGTAACTTATTTTCGAATTAGAATCCTGGAGAATACCCTAGATATTCAAATGCTTGTAAACTTGAAACAATCTTAGAATTTTAGTCATACCGAACTAATAAATACCAATTTATTAATAAATTACCATCAATTTAATGATTATAATTGTTCTAAATAAGCTTCAATTTCCCTTTGTTCTTATTTTCGCCATTTGTTAGATGTTTTCAAAATGTGATACCTTTCTAAAAACAAAATATGGTTATTTTCGAGCCCATCATCGAACAAATGAACTTTAAATTTTTAACTATTCGATAGTTATACGTCACATTTCTCATTCTATAACTATTTATTTATGTATAAAACAGTAATATAGAAATAATCGTCCTTTCTTTATCCTACATAACCAACAAAATTTACGCGTTCAAAGCATTTATCAATCCCCATAAAGCAACGATGCAAAAACTCCTTTTCTTCGCTTTACGACGCAGTCGTATCCTAGCGACCGAGACAGGAAGTACGTAACTACGCCGCATATGAGCACCTCAATTGAGCTATTTCGATGCTTTTAAAAGCGTTCGTTTTTATGACAGGTGACTTTATTCCCTGCACGCATTACTTTCTCTTATGGCTGCAGCCGAACGAAAAAAAAGTTCCTCGTAAACCGTTTCCATGGTTTCGCGACGAAGAGAAATTCCGTTACGATTGCTATTGCCGATTTCCCGAGCATGCGCAGGATTATCTTCCCGTTCACGCCTTTCGGAACGAGGGGATATCGTTCGGAAAAGTAACAGACGTTCAATTGTTTCTCGGAAATGCGTCGGACGGAATTTCAATATCTCCTAACTGGATTTTTTTCGAACGGTAGATGGAGTTCTTTTCGAGAGAAAATGTCAAAATCTACGTTGGGATGCGTATTCCTCTGTTACGTGCGACATTCGATAAATCAAACGAAACGCGTCAAATACGGATTAGGATTTTCATCTTCCCATTTTATCCTTCCTTTTTTACAGTTTCCATAAACGGTGAGAGAGTACAGATTGTGGTTTCTGGTTTTATAAACGTTTTATAACAAAAATAAGACCTGTTTTACAATGTGCTTGCACTACGCAGTTTCTGTATAAACAAGTGTATGTTAGGTAACGGTAACTTAAGTACATATTTTTCGATTATGATAAACTAACGGTAAATTGAAAGATAACCACTTCATTAAATATACGTTTTACGTGCGATAAAGGCGTAAAATTCGTCATTAAGTATTTGTCAGGCGGTGAAAGACAATATTAAAACATTTACGTACATTTACAAACCAACAAAAAGATACATTTCAATCAAACAGTAAAATAAAATACGATTCTGTCATAAGATTCCAATAATTACATTGCCATTTTAAATGACAAAAAAAAGCCATGTTAATTAATTCAAGTCCTCGCTATACAACAAAATATTAGTAAGTAGATTTTGGTTTGAAAACATTTTTAAAAATTATTCACGTTTCTTAGATGCAAGATGAAGAAAATAAACTGCAGTTACTACGCAACGCCTAAAAAAATGCGATTATGGAATCATGAACCTGGAACTTCTTTATCGCGATTATTGTTTTATCGAATCTAGAAAATGAAGATAAAAAGAAGGAATATAATCTTATTTATGGAGACGTTACCATTGAATTACTTTCGCAAAATATCTCCAAAAATAAATAGAATGAAATTGCTACCGTCTATGGCATAGAACGAATTTCATCAAGACCTTATGGTCTCGAAGCAGCTTAGGAGTAAATTAAGTGGAAGAGCTAAAGAGAAATCGGTCTCAGAAAGTAAAACACATTAAAAAAAGAGATTTGAAAGGAAGCTCTCTTTTCAGCCATCTTTAATCGGGTGAATGAAGAAGTTAAAGGCGAGGTTTGGGAATTGAAGGGAATAACTTGGGAAGAAGAGGGCATTAAGATTCATTTAGTTCAAAGGAGAGAAATGATTGGGAAGTGAAGGGAAACGCTTTTTGGTTGATTCGAGTTAAACGAGGGGAAAAACGCTAAAGATCTGATGAATAGAAACAGATGGAACTTTGAAAGAATTTGGAAAAGATCGATTTTTTGCATCAATATTAAATCTTATGACTACAGAATCTTTTAATGCATTCGTGCTGATATTAAATAAATTCAACTCGTGAATGTTATTCATAACGTTAACTTAAAATACTTAAGTTTGAAAATATTTTGAATTACGTAAAATCTATAAATTAAGATCTACTTATCTTATTTAATACGATGAAAAATTTAGATTATTTTCGTCCAATTTTAAGATGACATATCTTATATTTTGGATATAAGGCATGATTTAATCCTTGTAAAAGCTACATAAATGGGGACTTTAAAAAACTATTTTCCAATGATTTAAGCATCTTTTAAAAAAGGAAAAAGGTTTTACTTATCAACCATCTCGTAAATATAAACTATCTTAATAAATAATTCACTGCTAAATTTTAATATTAAAAGGAATTGCTTTCTTTTTTCGCGTTAATTTCCTATTTTTTTAATTCTGAAGACCTAATTCGTACTTTTCTAAATTTAACTGTTGTGGCGACATCTATATAAGTTAATTACAATTTAATTCCATTGTTTCATACAAGTTCATTGTTATATTCTATTGAAACGACAATAAGCATGAATGAACCATGAACTCGAGCTGATCAACAATAGAAATAAAAATTATAATAAAGCATGAAAAAAAGACTGGATGATGCACAAATAACAAGCGTATTTTGCCGGAAAACACTCACAGAAATGAAAACGATTTCCATCATCCCTTTCAAGGGTTTTCCCTCGTAATTCGCGTCTGTCATTTATTAAATTTTAGGACTCATCCGCCACTTCTGCCAGAGCATCCGCAAAGTTTCCAGCATCCGCTGGACCAATCTCTCCCTTCCGAACGTATTTACGAATCCCCTTATTATGGTAATTGCGCGGGAAAGTTTTCGACTCTCATAAAATGCTCAATCCCACCCCTTTTAATTCTAATCTTCTAAATTTTCCTTATCTTTCTAACTAAACTGATTCAATCTCTTCTCCTTCTTTTTGCTCCTTCATTTCCTCTTTTCATAGTTCTTTCGCTTTTCACACGATCTCCTTAATGCCTTTCCCTTCCGAATCGTTTATTCCTTATGTTTCATTTATCATCTTTTCCCTTCGTCCACAGCTGTTCGGAAAGTTGAAGCAATGAAATCAATTTTCCTTTTTTTCTCCTGAATGAAGTCCTGCTGACGATGAAGCTGACGAAGATTTTCGATAAAAAATTTACTTCTAATTTTGTAAAATTAATTCTGTAATTATCGCGAAATTAGAAAATCTTTTGGTTTTATAATAGAGAACATAAGAGGACATTAAAAAGACGATTTAGTATTTCTGTAATCGGAATTATTAGCAACAATAAAGACGCATGCAAAAGTATGACATTTATTTAACTTTATTCATTGTTGAACATTGTTGAAAATGTACTCAATTGTATTCACTGAAAACAGGGTTGTTATAATGTAACCATGCAACATAGTTTTAGTTGGAAATTGATAACAATGGAAACCCTTCCCATTGTAGATGCATGATCATTGATAGATTTCGATAAGTTTATTTTGAAATTTATATCTATGAGTAAAATTAGCACAAATACTGTCAAATAAGTAGATTATTTCTCATAAAAGCTACTGGACATTTCAGTTACGAACTTCCTCACATATTAATACAAAACGCCCCATTACTCTCGTTCCGTTCAATTAAATAAAGAATGGATGGCTTTCACGAAATTTCTACGAAAACAAACAAATCAGTTTTATTCTCTCCGTTCAATCCTAATATTACTTTATCCATTAACTATATTTTTCTCTTCTAACAGGATCTCCTTCCCTATAAATGACTTTCAGAGACATCTAAATCTAGTTGAAATAAAATAAGTCATCTAGAATGCAACGGATGCCGTAAATATAAAACAAAGGTAATCTTTATTATAATAATAATAAATTATTCTCCACTCGTCAATGTATACGTGTGCTCTCATCTCGCTTAAGTTATCTCTACACATTAGCTTAAATCTATATCAACTATTTCTCCATAAGGAATTTCCCACATAATCTGGCTTTTCCTTCAATTTCATACTATCCAAGACCCCATATCTTTCCTAATCCTGGCATTTCTTCACCTGTATCCTTAACCCTGCCACATCCAATTTTTCTAAATCTTCATCACGTTTCCTTTCATAAATCTTTCCTTTTGTGTCAAATTGGACACTTCGTCGATTTCTCTTGCTTCCTTCCTCAAAAGTCTCCTTCAATCAAACACACGTACTTTTAACCGTATACTATACATTCTACTTTAGAATACGTAACGAAATGTAACCGCATAACTGAGAAATCCGAAAGATTACGAGTGTAACCATGAGAGGGACACTTTGATCTAACGTCCCAAAACAACCATAAAGAGACTAATTTGAGGGAATGAGGTTGTATGCGGATGAATAAATTAGTTCGAGGAAAAGATCGAAAACACAAAATTTAGGTGCCTTGTGTTCGTATGAGGTGACCCTTACTTCAAAGGGTTAGCAGTAAAGGCGAAGGGACCGCTTAAAAATTCAAGCTCAAGACGAAAAATGCATGTCTACTCTCACAATGAGAGTCACAGAGATTTTGTCTACACAGAATTCGCATGAATATTTCTCATAAGACATAAAAATTGATTCCTCATTACATTTAAGTACTTTAATTGTTTGCTACTAAATATAAAGTATTAAAAATCAGATTACAATAACTTCACAATTATTTCTATTGCCAGAAAAAAACTTAATAACTTACTTGAAATGGAGATTGTTAACAATCCCTAATCCTCCATCTTCAAATAGATAAAAAGCAATATATAATTGTATATGAAGTAACTGAATAAATACATTATATTATTATAAATTAGCTCTGACATTGAGTATGAATTAGGGCTGACATTAGGTCAGTGAATTTATCATTTCCTTGCATAAAATAATATATGGGCTAGGCTAGATAATTTAATAGATTAACTTTATTCATTTCCTTAACGATTTCTTGTTCTTTAAAATAGATATCAAAAAACTTATATGTCCTACTTTCTCAAACACAAATGTTTTCAGGTACATAACTAGAAATTTTACGCCTCCAACCTCAATTAATTGTAAAGGTTAGCCGAATAGGGTAACTATTTAATATTAGAAGCAGTTGTAAACGTAACTGATGCTCGACATCAATAATAACCCTGGTAACCTTCCTTAAACAATTCAACGTTTCTTAGGGAATCCATGACCGCATAATTAATCATAATCCAAAATTACGCTTGGAAACAAGACACATTATTGTCTCGAAATACGTTTCACAATCTCATTGTCGCAGACTGGGAAACCGCTCATTGTCCGAGTCGTACAACAATGCATCACGACAATAGCCCTTCGGCTCTACTCTGGTTTCAAACTTTTCGCCATCGCGGTTAGAAGTTGATTCTGACAACTTCTGGAACGCCCCGAGCGAACGAAGAAAACCCCTTTCGCGTTCAGCACAACTTTCCCTTTGAAAAGGGATGGACGTAAGTGCTATTTGAAGGAATCTACGATGACTAGAGATGGATTGAGTCCGCTTCTCAGAACGACTCCTTTTATTGATGAGTAGCCACGTATGTCTCTTTCATATTCGCTAACAAACCGTGGCTTGGAGTTGGCAAAAGGGACAGAGGCCTAAAGGGAATGGGAAAAAAGGAATGTGAAGTCAGAGGATGAGTTTTAAGGAAGGGTATTTGAGAAAGGACAAATGAGAAGGAAGTGTACCATGGGAAACGCCCGCTAAGTTTCGGCCGACTCGGTCACTGTGATTGCATGAGTCTACAGTTGTACTGTACTACGGAGTAGTTGTAAAATCGGCTGTAAGCTTTTGAGGAAGAGTAAAGGATAGATCATTTATAGTCGTAGAATAGATAGTTTTATCCATTATTTATATCGCTAGTTAACTCCAAGCTCATTGTTTTGACTCCAAAACGATTTAAAGGCTTTTATTAACTAGAATTTAAGCAGTACTTAATTATTAAAGTAATCGAATTAATATCATAAAATTAATAGAAAATATGTGAAAAAATGCTTCTATAGATATTAATGTAGTACTCCGTAACAGTTGCTCTCCTGGAGCATATTATTAAAATGATATAGATTATGATAGTACAAACTGATGAAAATTTTGTTATCCTAATTATGGATGGAGATAAAATTATCTTTAATTCTAGCATCATTTTCAGCAAGTGAAATGAGAAGATAAGGTCACTTAAATTGCTTGGAGTTCAAACAAACTTTAAACCTCTCCTTATTTATTTGAGATGCTAAGTAAAAATATCAGTGCAAGAGTAATTTCTCTCGAATCACTTCATAGGATGGAGATGGAACGTAACGAATTTCCCCACCATTCACCTTCCTTTACACCTAATTTTCCCTCATTCGTTTGTGGTTAAGAGTTGGCACCTGTTACAATGCTGAGTGGAAAGCTATAAATCAATCTACTAAGAGAGATGAGATAAAATACTACCAAATACAAATACGCGACCTATGCCTTTTGTGGCTGTGATTTCAGCACACGCTTCATTCTTTTCACACTGGATAACGATTCCTATTTATTTAATTACGGAATACGTTACTTCAAGATTATTCTTCAATAAAATACACTTTGCTTCACTTTAGCTACAGAACGACTGTACTGCCTTTAAAAGTTAATGCAAAAGAAAATTACAGACCTTAAAAATTTCCTTGCTTGCGGTTTAGGTAGAGAGATGCATTGATATTTACCTGAAAAGAAAAGAAATTGGTATTAGAAACTATTCGAAAATAAATTAAAATTAAGATTTTCTAAAACAACGAGTAATTATTGGATTCTAGGACTTAGATACATTCAGTCTTTTACTAATATAAAAATGTCACGTATTGTAATGAAGATAAATGAAAAAACCCCAATATTTATATGACCTTTTAAGGTGGCTTTATGATGTGGTTATATTTGTCACCAAGGGATACCAAACTAATAAGCACAAATGAACGTTAGTTCACTAACAACTGGAAATCGCAGTTAAGCTCATACGATCAGAACCTTTGAAGATTTCATGGGCACATTAATCCACCGTTTTATTAAAGAGAAAGCCTGTACTGCGCAGCAAAGATAACAAACAGCAAACATGAATTTTTCTTCAATGCCCCTTTCAAACCAATCGCGTGTTTACATTCATTTCCCCTTCAGCGAATTCATATGTTGAGGGTAAAATATGAACAGAGATCAAGGAGTGGTCCAACTTCGGAATTTCGAATGTTTGGACCGCAAAAATATTCGAAAATAGGGTTTTCCCTTTCAAGTTGTGTTTATCTTTGCTGGTCACGATTGCACTGCCCATAAGCGTGGAACTAAACGAATCCTTTTGGAATTCGCTAAAGTTGGATGGTCAGACAACTTGTCTTTCGAAGAAATTATAATGCACGTTGATACAAAGGTCATTTTACTTGTTCGGTGAGAGATGGGAAACAAGTCAGATGCATTTGAATCGGATTAATGTCACAATGGTTAAATAAATGCATTGGCGTATTTTAAATTCCTACTTTGTTTACAATTAAACGCTTTAAAATGTATTGCTAATTTAATATTTTAGTCTAAAATGTAAAAGATTTAAGTATGCATTTTTAAGAACTGTATATACGTTGGTAACTATGAGATGTTCAGTTTTACAAACATCCAATCATCAAATCAAAAATCACTGATTCAAATGTAACCAATTATAAGGCTCAAGAAAATATCAATACGCTATGAAAACTTACGCAATATTTTCATCACGAGTTAAATAAGACTGATATACCAACTATTAAACGTATCTTTTCGCTCTTAAGTAACGTTCATCAATAATGAATCCATAAATGACAAATAATGAAATAAGATTAATGCAATTATAATAACTAATCATGACCATAGGTAAACTAAGACAGTGAAATATAGTCTGAGAAATGACTTTCTTCTATGAATATTTTCTATGGAGAAAAACTATCAATACTAAAGGACCAAAATACAACCTCAATAAAATACAAATCACTCAAAATAACGAGAGCTGCTGCACCGAACTCCCGTTGCCTAGCAACCCTTCGTTACTTCGTATCAGTGCGATTTCGTCAATAGCTTCCTTCTAATGAGCATGTGGATGTTCCGAGGGCCGTATCCTTTTCAGCATTGACATTCAACTCTACATGATTAAGTGGTCCCAAAATTTTCATCGGAACTAGGATGAAAAAAAATCACCATGGGGACAAACCCTTCTTCCCACGAAGATGACGGTCTCGTTCCCTAAGTCATTACCCTATCGTCGATTGGAAGGCGATAAGATTTGAGGAATGGGACGAACGACTGCAATTAATTTCCAGCGAACGGATGGATGATTAAGGGAAAATCTGAGAGCTTAATCATCGTTCGGAAAAAAAAGAATATCGGAAGGAAAAACCGAGTTGTGAAGGGATGCAAAAAGATGGGGAATTATATGGGAATTGATGGGGAAAGAAAAAGGGTAGGATTATAGAGGGCCGATGTTTTTCCAACCACCCCTGTCCACAAGGGAAGATTGACTTCCCTGCAAAAATATCGAACCTTTTCCGGCAGATGAATTAATAACTTGGTCTCAATACATCGATTTGTTCGTATCAAAAGAATTCGCTGATTTTTAATTAGAATACGGCAATCGGTTGTTTGATTAACGGAGAAATTAATATATGATTGCAAATTATAGAAAAGAATATGGAAGATCAAGGTTTTAAACCTATACGTATTCAATTAGTCATATACAATGTATCTACTTTTTATTATACGCTTATTGAGAAGAAAAATAAAAGGTTAAGTAAAAGACTAAAAAATGTACTACAGAACTATTAGTATTATACTATTATTACTACATGTAATACTTACACTATTATTTGTATATGTATTTTTTTATTTTATTATATTTTCTAAATATTTTCATTACATTTAATTGCTTTATATAATAGTTATGAATTAGAATAATAATTATAGTTTATGAATATTTAACACGAACTTTAAATTTTTAAGATGGATTCGTACAATACAACGGCCATAAAATGCCCACTTTTTACAAATAATAGAATAAATTAATTTGTGGGTGTACTTGTGCGGAAAAATTTTTCCACACGACTACATAATTACTTCTATTTACATTGAGTATCAAAAGAATTTTCGTTATTAATTTTCTTGAAAATATACTCGTATATTAATTTACTTTTGAGTCAATGTATATCATATTTTACTCCTTGACTCGAAAAAAATTCATCTTGACTCTCTCAAATTAAAAATTCTTTTGTGAAAGAAAATCCTGCTCCGAAACTAATTAAAGCTTATTTTTCTCTCGACTTACATCAAAAGAGGTCAGCGGAGGGGGGAAAGGTTACTCTAAAAATGCATCTGTGATCTCAAGAATTGTTTGAATAGATTGACATTTAATTAACCTCTTCAGCAAGCGATGGGATCAATTTCCAATTTTCTTATACAATAAAAATAAAATTAGAGGTACGTGGGACGGATCGGTTTAATTCGACGTTTTCTGGAGAAATCCGCCCACAACCGCCTACATTACCACGCACGGAAATCCAAAATAAGCAGAATTATTAAAAAGTAAAAATATCTATACAATCAAGAATAGTTTATTGGGAAGTTTAATGAGTTTATTGGGAACAAAAATATTTCACTACAACATTAATCTCATCTGAATTCTTCTAATAATTCATAACATTAATTACAGAACAATTTTATAACGTAAATAAATAAAGAATTGAAAAAGAATGAACTCCCTCATTAACTTAGCTAGAGCGAAAATGAAAAGTGATTGACAAAACTGAAACTCATTTTATGGTTTTAGAACTAATTATAGATTCCGCTGGAAGGATTGTTAACTATAAAGCTCTGAATATTCAGAGATTGTAAGCCCAGCTTCCGAACCTGGTCCATAAATTTATGCCAACATTTTTCTTTGATTCCTCCATGATGTCAAGCTATCATTTAACCATTGACAACAGTATGAATCCCTTAAACATGATACTGAACACCATCACTAAATCCAAAGAAAGTTGAAGGGCAAAAAACCTTAGACAACATTCAAGAAATTTAACATACTGGACCAACGTCATAGGGACCTGGGAAAGTAAAACAGGAACTATATATTTTGCGGGTTGCTCCTGAGGTAAGGTTGGTTAGATGCAACAGGGACCGTCTCCTACACCACTCGACACCATCTGCATGGCTCAGGAAGTGCGGTGGTTTGGAAAGGGAGTTGAAGATGGAATGAAGTTAGACTGTGGATGGAGGAATGGGAAATCAGATGCGAAGGGTTGTGGGCGGAGAGCTCTGGGAGTGCGGCGATAATGAGATGAAGGGGGGCCCAGAGTTAAAAATAGAAGGTATTGAGATCTCACGTCGATACTTTTTACGATCGACTGTTTCTCGTTATGCATGAGCGCAGAGTAAATGGGAATGCAATCGATATGCAAGTAAAACTCACAAGGCTTGGTGAAACGTTATGAAGTTTCGTTTGAATTTGAGTTGTATCATTCAAATGAACAGGTCGCAGCAAAGCCATATGTATACGCAGGCCTGGAGTGAAATTATTTTATTCTTTTTTTGGGGTCAGAATTATCTTCGTTAAAGAAAGGAATTATTGGATGAATACTGGAGAAAAGAGATAAAACACTAATGAAAATTCGGAATGTACAGAATTAAGTATTGAAATAATTCATTGATGGTTCGATTCGTTGAATAATTTCTTAACTGCTATATTATCTTAAAATAAATCCTACATCACTTCAGGATTGATCATAGTAATTGGTACAAATACGGTTGTACGATCTACCACCTACAATATGGTGGTGAGGATAAATATTCAGTATTCAGTATATTTTACAACAACGTATAACCTTAAGGAGTATTCATAAGTACGTAATCCGTGAAAATAAGATCATACTAGTACTGAAGGAACCGATACAAATACAGAAAGAGAACACGTATTGCCTACATCTTAATAAATACATTGAATAGGAAAAGTTCAAAATTAATCGTAGAATAAACTTACACCTAATACTCTTCTAAAAGAATTATGATTTAAAGATATAAAACTAAGAATTCTAACAGGTAAATCATCTTTGGAGTCGACGATACTTCTGTCGGGGAAACATCTGTCGGCGAAACGGACTTAGGCAAAACGTACCACTCATCAGCCCGAAATCTCCAACCCCAGATAGCCTTTTCACGATGGATAGAGTAGATTTATTTCATTGATTGCTAATGACCGTCACCTTTCTTTTGAAGGGAATTATCGGGAAAAGGTCTGAAATAGGGAGAAAGAGACGTAAAAGGGTTTATGAGAAAGAAACAGGAAGCGGCGGAATGAAGAAAATCAAAGTGGAAATACCATTAAAAGGCCTTCTTTTTGTGCTGCAGAAATTAACGCTTCGCAAACGGAGGGCCGTAAAAGCGAGGTGACGGGAACGGATTGGCGACTCTGAAGAGGGAAGGTGTAAGGTTTTGCGGTGGACTAGAGGCATAAAAAAGAACTCAATAGGAAAAAGAACTTCCCTTTTGAGAGTTTAGAAGAGCGATGAAGTGTAAGATTCTGGTGTGGGCGTCCGGTGGGAGGTGATGCAGATAGATACCGAAAAGGAGCGGCATCCCCTGATTTAGGGTGCCCACCAAGCTGAATCGGGAATTTATAATGGGATCAAACGGAAAAGAAGTATGGGTTTTTGCGGATGGGGAGGAAGTTGGAGATTTAAAACGGTGGAAATGTTAAGAGAGAAGTAACGTTAATGAATGAATGAAAGAGTTGTTGGCAATAATCTAGGCCCGATTGTTTATATCGCCTCTTTTAGGGGTCTTCATTTTCGATATTTCAGCTCTTTGAGATGAAGATGCTTTGATTACTTTGACGCTAGATTTAACCACTCCCCTACTTAGCTATTACTTACGGATAGTATAATCGCATTATTACTGCTTTGACCCAATTGAATAGCAATGATTTCCACTAGATTACCAACAATACTAATTGTTGATTTAGTGGTGACTGAAATGGTAATTGTTGATAGACGATTGTTGACTTGGTGGCTAACGGACGAAAATTGTTGGATTACAATCGACAATCAATAATAGATTCAAATTGTTGATCTACGATCTACTTGAACACTAATTATTGGTTAACAATAGACTACGATCCATTCATTCAATATCGTTGTTAATCGAAACCAATTGTTTAATCATAAACAACATAAAAATTCTAGACACAAGAATAACTAAAACTAGGTATGTTACATAGACGATAGTTTCCGAGCAAAATTTGTGAAATAATGATTGTATATCGTTAAATAATCATTTAGAATTATATAGAAAACGAAGGATTGATACACTAATACCGTCATATTAGGTATAATTTAAGAAAGTGTTCAGCAACCATCTCAAATCGATCGGAAACTTCGATTTAGAGTACAACCTATGAGACAGGAAGTCATTTTGTATACGTCTGATATACTCGCGATAGCGAAACAGCCTCATATATCCAGTGTAGCGATGCAAAAATACTCTTATCTCATAAAACCCAATGACATTTTAATACAGGGATATTGGCGTGAATAAAAGGGGGGAAAAAGAACATTTTTACACAACAGATAAAAGATAAAATATTACTTCCAATGCAACCTTATCACCCCGTGAATGCACTTTCCCTCGATTGATTACGTATAAAGTTTTAAAATATCCACCGCATATGACTTTCTAAAATTTTCCCTCTTTTCTCTTTATTTTGGGACAAAAGCGTTTTTGGAGGAGAGCGTTTAAATTTATTCGAACGATTTTCTGGTCACAAAAACACGAGAGAATATTTTTTGCTATACGTTTTAGCTTTTTTCATTTTCGTGTTATTTTTTTGCGCGAGAATATAAAATGGAGTTCGACGGAAGCGTAACGCTGTGGAATCGATGTCATATCGCCATTAAATAGTGATTAGGGTCATGAAAACACGTTACGACTCCAGCAACAGATTTTTTGGAGAAAGGATGAATTGAAAGAGTGGCGTATCTATCGTAAATAAACAAGTTCCGATGCCCTAGCAACGTATGTTTCGCGAAGACTTTGAGTATAAGGGGATATATTATGGCTTTTTAAGTACCAACCTCTACTTCCGAACTCAGTTCAAAATTATTTCGTTAAAAAATTTTATATTTACATAAAGTGTAAAATATTGTATGAGAATAAAATACTTTAATACTTTATTTGGATTATTTTAAGGGAAAAATTTTTGGAAATGATATATTATTTTGAGAAGCTAATTAATAATAAATGAAGAAGCCATGTTTAAGAATTATTACAGTATTTGACCGATAGATATTTGTAGGAAATATACAATTGATTCATTATAAATTTTAAAAATACTAAAAATTTTTACATCACAAGCATTTTCATCATCTCCATAAATCATCCTATTGTAGTTTAACATCAAAATAATTTAAGAGTTAATTCCTCAATAAATGAAAAAATAAAGGTATATATTCAATAAATTTACAAAAGAGTAAAGTAGAATAAACAAAAAATAAATAATTTAACATAAAAACACCTCATAAAATTTAATAGGAACATATTAACGATATATAATGCACTCAATCACTCTTACCAGCTCTGAACTTTCTCTTCCTACCCATTAATATTACAGTATCATTTAATATTCGCAATTTATAAATTCATTACTTTAATCCTGTTTTTACAAGTTATGGAAATAAATTTATCAGAGATGCGAAATGTTGTTCTAGGCAATAATTACGCAATTGACAGCTTCATTTACTATTCTGGATTGAATTTAATTACAATAATTAAGGTAAAATGTAAATTTCCCGCATGTCTATCCGTCGGATTGAATATAATCTAATAATACTATGTAATATAATAAGAGATATAAATATACTAAAGTCAAATAATAGCGTTACAGTTTATACTCCAATTGCCTTTAACGTACGAGGCAATGCGTGTACTATAGTAGAACTATCATAGCTATCATGCTTTCCTAGAACAAACGTAAAAATAGACGGAATCATAAGATAAATGGAACATAGTTAAGCAGCGTAACCACGTGGAAGACTAGAAACGACTGCAAATCTTTAAAGTTAGCGGGAAACTGGGGGAAACTCCCCGCGTAATCCCAGCGGACCTTGCGTTGACAACCGTAACATTAATTCTCCCGCGCGGGCATAAATAAACAAATAATCCAACATAACTTCCTGTACAACTCAAGTGATAAATCCAGTTCCACTGGAGGAGGGACACATCTTCACATTAAAAGAGCACACTCTCGCCGTTTTTGCGCCGGAATATTTGGAAAAAAAAGGGAGGATGCTTTCACGAGTTTTAAGAGACCCTGGAAACACCTTTGACTCCCATTCCGCCCATCACGACGACACCGTGACGTGAAGCACTCGATGGCTTCTGGAAGCACGGGAAAAAAATCCCCTTCCGTTTGCAACGGCAGTTACTCAATCTCGAGGGAATAAGGGTTACCAACTTTGGGGAAATAAAAAAAAGTGGGCTTTATTTGTGTGCCGCTAAACCACACCAAAGAGAGAGGAGAAAGGGGAAGAGTGCAATACTTTAGGGGAAGTTTTAAAGGAGGAAGATGTTGGATATGAACACGAATGTGGTGTGACTCCATGCACTCAGGTGTAATTGGACTTTATCGAGTTTTCTATTTCTATCGTGCGGTTGGTACTTCTGATACACCGCTCTGGTCTAGTCCCATTCCGATTTGCAAAGTGGAAAGGAAAGTAAACAAATTGAGAAGCTTACAAAAAATTTATATGGAGAGAGAATAAGTCTTTTATTCAGCTTCATTAAAAATTTTACTTATTTATCTATAAAGGAATCGAACGATGTTTTTACCGTTCATTTTGAAACTTCATTAAAGCGATAACCTGCAAATCCTTCTCATTTAATGATAAAGTAATATAAAGTAAACAAAGGGAAGAAAATTTATAGCAAAGAAGTTGAATTGAATAAGTTCAAAATGCTTCACTGAAGTTTGTGCAACTGTTTCCCAAAAATTCTTAGCTCAATGTTTAAAACATATCGACCAAATTCATTCAAGGAAGCATTTAAAAGACAAATGTATGAATAATCTAATTTGATCAGCATTTTAAAAATCATTCTAATGAGAGGGAAAATATCGCAAAAATAGTGATGTTAAACACAAATTACAATAATCATCATGATCAATCTTGACTATGAGAAATCTAGGTCCCAAATATCACTGCCTAAAAGTATTACCTATAACAAATGATTTATTTTCCCATAATTTAGGTAAGTTAAACATTATTCGTAAAATAAACATCCATTAAACTTGATTACTAGAAATATAGTATTTCTAAAGCACATTCACCCCGTAAATAGAACCCCAAAGCTATCCCCTCCGTTCAAGAAATTTTGGCAATATTTCACCTGGAGCAATTTTCATTGATATCCAGTAGAAGTGGAGTATAAAAACGTTTGGTTCCTGGATCGCATAAGATAATATCTGAGAATGGAAGAGGTCATAAATAGAGCAATTTTCCTCGAAGTAGACAAAAGAATTTCCACGCCAAAGAATGAAAGGCATCGGGAGTGTAAAGTGGAAGGCATTAGCAGTTCCTTTTCTAAGGAATTGAACGATAAATTTGGTGAATTCAAGCGGAACTCCGTGGAAGGGGTAGGAGGAGATGTCAAGTCTACTTTTTGTCAATACCCAGTGTCTTGAGAGAGAGAAGGGCTTCTGGATGACTTCAAATCTTCTATTTGGACGTTTTGCCTCCCATACTTTATTTCCGGTTCGGTCATTACCGCCAATAAATAACAAAAGACCTTAATCTTGGAGTACCAGGTCTGGATAAAATCTCATTGACGATCGTGCCGAGTTTTATACGGGTCTATTGCCCCTGTCATTCTTTTTCTAGGAGATCGAACGATGGTCAGAGCAAAACCATTAAAGGTAATCGATAGTACGGTCCTTCTGTAACAAGAAGGCTGCGTGTGTGTCTAAGGGCTTACTTTCAAGGCGATATTGCCTTTGGATAAGTCTGTTGTGATAATCATAGGGTTTTCAAAGGTCTAAATGTTATGTAGCTCTTTATTCGATAGGAAAGTAAATAAAATAGTTTAAAATTAATGTATTAAAGAATAAAATATCTATATAATTATTATTATATCTTAATGAAAGCATCATTTAATTTAACTTGTTATACACTTGCTATTAATTTTCGGGCAATAGAATATGTAATTTAATAATTTATTAATAGCAAATATGAATGTTCGATTAAATAAGGGTAAAATTAAGATGGCTACCAAAAGGAGTTTCATAATATACTTAAATTATTGAATTCATGTTAAAAATGAAAGCTCAAATGAAACAAAGTTACACTTATATTGCATACTGCTTAATTCAAGTATTATATATTATTAGATTTTTTTAATGTTATTGAATATTCTCATTAAACATTCTATTCGCTGTTAATACTTAATACGTTATATCAGTACTTGGAAATCTTCTTCATTCAGAAAAGAAATTTAGAAAATTATATAATTATCGCTAGATATATAACATCGTAAAAAGTTATTAAGAATTATTAGAGATGAAAATGAAGAAGTAACCATAAAATTTCATTTTAATTAAAATCATTCGTTACATACCCATTGGCTGAAATATATATGAATTTATTGCAGCTGAACCAATTAATAGCGAATATCTATCGCTATGAATAAGGGTTAATTTCCATTAGAAAATCCACTTTTTGGATTTTAATAAAGTGAAATGATTTTCTTCCATGGCTACAGTTTATGGTTGAGATTAAAATGAATGAAATAACTGGCACATATGAGAGTACTAAATTTGGCGCTACTATATTATTATTGAGGGAATTTTAAAGAGCATCTTGAAAAGATATTCATTAAAACTCGTACCATAATAATTAATATTCCGTATCCTGGATGTGATTCTAATTTATCTCATATTGCACTTCAAATGTCAAAAAATAAAGGAAATAAGTTTTTAAAAAATTACGCGGTGCATTTATTTCCTAACAGGACCTGCATTGCAGCAAATGCCATTTTTGCAATGCGACAATGGGTGATCTAATTGGAAATTATAATTTAATACAAAATTGGCCGACTAGTGCAAAATTTAAACGCACGCTTTGTTTTTTGCTAGTGATACGATCGGAATATAATTTCGAATTTTCTGCAACGTGAGCAAATAGAACGAGCAGAATTGCAGTTTTTTAATTAACCTGATAATTGGCAAGGTGATACGAAATCGAATTCGTATCAATTTTAAATTCGTCAGAAGCCATGAAATGGCCAATATTTCCATATCACTGACAACGACCATGAACGTGTGAAGGGACAAATATGAGATTTTTAGAGAAATTTTGAGCAATTATGGAAAATTCCAATTTCTATTTCCAGGAAAATTTCGAAACTTCATTTCATTTCGGTTATGAATTTGATATGCGTGCATTCAATTTAAAAAATTAATACCAGAGATGTCAAAAAGTGGGATATTCATCATAATGGAAATAATAGCTCATCCTTCTTTATTCTTTATTTTTATACAAAGCAAAATAAAAATAATATTCCAGAATTATACAACTACTTGTATATATAAATGACTAAACTTTTATTTCCGCTTTATTTTTCGTAGATAATACGTAATAATTCCATAAAACGACTAAATTTCTCACTACAATTACTACATCAAATTTTACACTTATTTATATGTATTAATTTTTCTTATAAAGCAACAATTTAATGACATGATCCAACAGTGCAGAGGTTAAAATTAAACAAAAAATGAATAAAATGAGAGGCGTTGTCAAGGTAACATTCATTCATGGCAACACACAATGTACATGTTGTTGCTAGTCAAATAATTAGATGAAGAACCACCTTTAATGATGCTTCAATATAAACTAAAAAACACAGACATTTCTACAAAATCCTAGGAGGCTTCGTAACAACTCCAATACAACGTAGAAACGTGTATCATCCCAGAACACACCACCCTCTTGTATAGCCATCCTTGTCGTTGTATTTTATTTCCTACGAGCCCTTAAAAAGCGAAATTCCCTCGGAGTAAAGTTTGGGTAGCCCTCTTGAATACACTTGAAGACCAACCCAATTGGAACTAACGGCCAGAACGTAGTTTCGGAAGACCATTTGTGACGCAAACAGACGCTGCCCAATTTGACCTTACGTCGAGACTATATCGCCTTAGAGCTCATAATTGGAGTGGACTGAAGGAGATAGGGGTCAGGCCTATAATTCAGAAACAGGGGAAAGGAGTTCCTAAATTGCCAGATAACTTCCTCCCTTCAGGATAAACCTTGGAAGACCTTCACGGATCACATCTACATCTTACGTAATTATCCTAAGAGATGCCTCTTGGAGAAAGGAAAGGTTCTACTTTCTCCCTTCATTTTTGCTGCGTTCACCGGAACTGTTATGTAAACAGAGGGTCAATGGGTATGATTTTATGATGATTATCTGACCTTTCAGCTCGTACGTATCTTGCGGTGGGTTCAATGATCATAATACTCCATATTCATAGCCATACATTTCGTTTCTAGGGAAACACTCCCACTATAATAACACTCTCCCTTCCCTTTGTCTTCCCTCAACAATGTTATCCCCCATTTTACAACCAATCGATTTTCCGTGTTTACTTTTAATTTATCTTAATGTCTTTTCATACGCAAAAAAGATTCAATTACAACTCTCCTCTCTAAATGCACTTATATTCGCAATTCCTTTGTTTCTATAATAAGTATAAACATAGAATTTATAAGAGGAAATGTTTTAATCCCTGAGTTACATATTCTTTTATAGAATAGAGTTACCTAATTATGTGTGGATATAGTGCATCGTAAGAATATTCTAACATTCGTCTTACTGATTCTCTGCAAGTAATATTAAATTCCGTATCTTGAGCTCTTCATAATTAACGAGAGAGTGATGGACCATATGCGCTGTAGGCCTAATACGTTACTAGTTCATACCGGTCAGGACTACTGTCAAGGGAAAGGCGTATGACGTACGTATCAATCTCACGGGAGCTGATGGTTTCGATCCCTAAAGGGGTAGTGTATTACTAGTGTATAGCTAGCATATACGTAAGTCCCAGATACGTCCGGTTTAATTTTTCTATTAAAAAATATAAATGAGCCATCATGAATTTTGTAAAAGCGTCATTAGCACAACTATGGTAGAAACCTATCGGCAGATTTGCTGGAAATAAGTTTTTCCCGAGTTAAGTATAATATTATAGAAACAAAAATATTTTTTGAATAGTTTAAGGAATAAATTCTCGTTAGAATTTATCTTAAATTGTGGGACATCATAGCCATACACCAATCCTTAGAATAGTTTCTTCATCTCCTTTGATTGAAATTATAGAACATTTAACTATATTAAGCCATGAAAGGTTACTCTGAGGCTAATCTAATTTGTATTTCCTCAGTCAATTTTTTTATTCTATTACCCCAAAATACTACGCAAATTTTGGCATTAACTATCCAACATTCTTCTATTATTACGTATAGAATATAAAATCCTGAAAAACAGGCCTTTTATATCACATTTTATCTTCAGTTACATCCCCAATTCAACCCTCTTCAATTCCACATAAAATCACACAGATGAACAAAACCAACTGGGGTGCTATCTTCGCATCCAATGGCAACCCCTCTGCATCTTTCTAATTAATCCCGTCGGTCATACTTCCACAATCGATGATCGCTCCCCGTGGATACGTGCATACTCCCTGCACCCTATCCACCACTTGGAGATGAATTAAGCGCACCCTAAATTGCTGACGCCTCCAGGAAGATGGATAGGGAATAGCACAATTCATCATAACGATGTTGACGAAACGATATTGATGATGTCAGAGAAGGAATAGCACGGAAATTAATGAGCGTGGAAGACATTGTGTTTGAGACATCTCGATGAAATTCGTACTCAGCCTCTTTCTTTACGGTGTTTAATTAACCGGTCGTTGCTAAGGGGCGTGGATGAGAACAATGCTGATTTTCAGTACAAATACTAGAACAATTTCAAATAAAAATGTGTTCTAAATGTGGTTTGCTAAGAAATTCAGAATATGCTTTGTACAACAGTTCCACTTCACATTTAGAATTACATTGTAATATTTAATTATCTTGACAGAATCAGAATAGCAATAAACATCTATTTACGTATGTTTGTATTGATCTCATGTTTTAATTAGTTTCTAATTACTTACTAATAGTTAGTCTTTTCGAGAAATAAATTATATCGATGAATAAAATATAACATAGGGTAGAATTGTAAAAAGATAAATCTTTGTATCCTTGATTAGATTTTCTTTCAACAATTTTGATAAGTTGACGAACGTCTGAAGATAATTGTTCAAAACATGGGAATTTAATCTAGAGGAATTAAAAATAAACGAATATAGATAGGGCTAAAAATGCAATGTATGGTGGATTTATAACTGAGGATTCAAGCGATTAATTCAACCGAGCTTCATTTTTTAACTACTATCAAAAATATGTTTAGAAGTTCTCATTATGGAAAAAGAATCATTATCTACAATTAGGACACTATTACAGTTATTCGATAACATTTACCCAAGGTACTAAATCTACTAATACTCTACCCAAGGTACGAAATCTTTAACCACAGTACCTTGCGCAACTACCTTCCGTATATATTTCACCGCCTTCAACACAATGCAATACATTTGGCAATATCTCAAGGAAGCTCACGTTTAATGAAGAAAGATTTATACGTAATGAAGGGAGGAAAGATAACAGATGGTTTAGAATGATCTATGAGAATGAGTTGATGAAAGACGCAAGTGGGATCTATGAGCAAAGATTAGCAAGGGACGGGAGGGCTTTGATGTCTCTAATGAACGAAACTGCAGATTGATGACCAATGATAATGATGTATCTTACGGAAGAATTGGGAAATGATTTTCATATAATTAGGACGCGGATGGATTGTTCAACTGGAATGAAAAGTATAGTAGATATATGAATAATAGGGATAACTAGAAGACGAGAAATTCAGTAAAAATTAAACATTTTGGAAGCGCAAAGAGAATGGTATTTGGTTGCTATTATAGAGAGTATATTAATGAATCCTTAAATCTTAAGATACGGAAGATGACAGCTTGTTGACACAGGAAATGCGTGGGTTGAATAGAAGAAGGAGAAAAATTGCTTGAGAAATTAATCTAGAGAAGATTGCTAAGTAAAAGGCAACAGGGTATAAATTTGGAAGATCCATATAGATAACTCAAAAGTAAGATATCTGGACACTAGAAAAGTATTTGGCGGGGATTTCTAGAGATATATAACAATCATTCATTCCTTTTCATTTCGTAGAGAATTCATTAAAGGCCTTAAGTTTATAGCTTCAATTTCTAGCGTCCAATCTGAATTAATATTTTCCATTAAATTTCCTTTCGTCTACTCACCAACTAAGTTTCCAATCAGTCCTTTAAGACTTTGAAGTCTTAAACGTACTTCTGGAATCAATTGAGAAAATTGAATGGGATAGTAAAGGGTTCAATAATAATTTGTGATCCGTAAGAAGAGATAATAGCCATCCCGTTCATAATTACGAATCCAGACTGACAAATTCCTGGGAAATTTAATCTGAATGAGGGTCTATAATCCTGTTCCAATTTATTTTCGTTTCCACAAAATGGCTTTTGATACAGAAACCAATAACGAGAGATATATATAAAAGAGGACTTCAATTCCTGTAAAAATTCCCAATACATCGTAAAATCGTAGTATTATGATACGTAAAACTATATTAAATGTGGTGCTTCATCTCAAATAGGACAGGTCCATCCGAATTGGATGTTACAGACACTCAATTGGACTCCTACGGAATGATAATCGCCCGGACAAGGGACTATTGCAGAAAAAGCCCTCGACTTAACCTTTTGGTCCGCTTGATAAAAAGTGCACTAACCATTTGGAAAACTGCTGATGGGCTTAGGCTGCGACCATCTCCTTCCACCAGACGCGTACCCTTCTCTAAAAACCCTTTATTGCCGCCGGGGTCTTCTGCGAATTAACCCTTATTGAATTCGGAAAGATGGAATGAAAAAAACCGAGATGAAACCATTTAGGAAAGATTCCGCCGAGTAAGGGAGGGCGAAGAAATTATCCAAAAATATAATGGGGGAGGAAGAAAAAGGGTTTGGCAGAAGAAAGGGACGGATTTTAAAGGGCAAGAAAGGGTCCTAAATGTGAACTGTTAGGGTCACAACCCAATCCAAAGGTAGAGCAGGGATGGCAATGGTTCTATGAGGGAACGACCCGGCGTTCGTCCAACAATGGATTGAGTAATCCAATGAGAGGGTTCGTATTGCAACAATGGCACGAATCATCCAATGAGAGAGACAGCGCTTCGACAATGGAGACGCTCAATAAAAGAGGAGAAAACCTTTTTCGATTCTTGAGAATGGTTCTTCTTAATACTACGATAGTGTACACATATGGTGAGGACCTTTTCCGATGCGTTTCATCAGTGGAACGTTTCTATGGATTTTTCAACGATCGATGAGATTGATTCTTGGAATTAAGGAGATAAAGAAAAAGGCTTTTTAACCTCAAAACCTAAAGATTTTTTTTGCTCGCCTCACTTCTTTTGGAATAACGATGAAAGGTTCTGGGAAATCGGTAATCGGCGATGATGTTATCTCTTTTAATTTGCCGAGAGAATTTTTGGGATGAAAATGAGTTTAAATGTAAATTAGTTCTCTGAAATATTTATACAGAACAAATACAAACAAATTTTAAATATCTAATTTTCCAAAAGCGTAAGTGCATAGCTCTGATACAAATATTATCACACTTCTTAATATAATATTACGAAATGTTACCTTGCCTAGTATACCATTATCCCATATGCATGTCTTTTTGCACAATACGGCTCTAGCGATGTATTTTCTTAAGGATGATTATTTTTCAACAAGGATACATTTCATTAAAATCATATGACTAACTAACCATAGCAGGACTATTACTAATCATCATGTTCATTTTTAATTATTAAAGCGATCACATAAAATAAGACCTAGGAATTACAACTTACAATTGTATAAATCACCAAATCAAATTGGCATAAGGGAATTTAAGGAGCAATGACTTGATTCGCAGTGAGACATAAGTTATGACTTAAAAATTAGTAATACAAAATTATATATTACCGACCTTATTTTTGTAGAGTTACAGCTATATAAACGGTGTAAATGAAGACATACCTGAAAATAAAAGAGAAATTTTATAAGAATACGACATTAATATTTATATCTCTTATTTTTATTTATATCGTAGCATATTTATCAGCTGGGATATCTGTGATATCTCCAAAAACTATAAATGGAATGATTGAAGGTAAAGAGATTACCAAAAGAGCACTTACATAATAAAGAAAATACTATCTTCAGATCGAGTAAATAGGTGTACGGATAACAATACGTAGATATAACACTAAGGTTATAGGGTAAAGGTGATTTATACTTATATTCCCTTAACAGCGTATCTTAATATTCCGGAAAGATAGCACAATGGTTGAGGCAGCCGATTGGAAATTGGAAGAACCAGGTTCGAGTCCCGGTTCCGACATATTTTATTCCCGTCCCTCATTCACTGGGTTTAAAACAACACCATTCATCATTCAAGACACAACTGATAGATTGACTGATAATCAGGGCGCTGTGTTCCATTTAAAAGTGTATTAAGTTTAAGTATAAATAGTTAAAAAAAAGTGAAAGATTCAACACCACGCTTCGACCGCGGCGAGTAATTTATCCCTAGTGCCATAACAGAGGTGCTGCAGGAAAATTCAAAACTGCTTACCGAAATGACTTCACGCCCCTTTAACTTTAAATCCGACAGCAAAGAGGCGGGAACCTATAATGAACAAGCAAAAGCTCCACAGGTTGCTAGGATACGAATGGGTAACGCTCAAACACGATTTAAATAGATACGTAAGTGCCATTTAACGAATCTATTTACGAATAAAAATTAACGTGATCAAATTTGCAAGAAATTTAATTTTAAAAACTTTTTTCCTCTCATTCATCCTTTGTTGATAAAATGTAATTGGAAAAATGTTCTTTCACGATTTATATTTTACTAGATAGTAGCTATACAAAGCTAATTGTATTTATCGAGATAAATGGATAACTGGGAGTAATGAAATGAATTTCATTACAGTACAAATTTATTAACAAAAACATATTAGATACTTTTTTGATCATGAAACCATATTTTCATCCAATACTATAAACAAAAGAATAAATTAATATCCTACCTTCTAATTTTGATTGGCCACTAATTATACAAAGCATATTATTGATTTTTTGAATTAAGATTTCTGATTTGTTTGTGTATTTGTCCTTACGCAGCTATAAACAAATAAACGCACTGATTAATCATATGAACAGACGTTTCATTAACAATTGATAGTTCATTTCACAGTGTATATTTATGACATGTACCTCAATTCAACTAATCAGTAGATTGATGTATTCTTACCAGTTGAATATATTACAATTACTCGTAAGTGTGACGCTTTATACAATTTATAACAATGAACGATTTCACACTTCATCACTGACATTTAATTTACACGATGTTGAACTATTTTGTTACGTGACTTAGATAATTATTGTGCGACTAAATTTTAATTCCTTCTGAATTGAGATATTAATCTAATAATTGCTAATAAGTGCTATTTATTGCTTATGAATACTCTTACAAGCATAAATAACAGGTTTACAATCAAAGTTAGTCGTTATAATTCATTGTTGATTGTATAAAAAGAATTGTCCTATTAAAGGTATTACCATGAGTTTACCGACTTTTATTATCTATAATCCTCTTTTTTAATGGAAAACATGTGTTTAACACCACCAATTCAAACAGATTTTGACAAAGTAAAATTTTAATTTTTGCTTTGTGTTTTTTCATTGTACTACGTTCTTTTTGGATAGGGTAGCGGGCGAGCTTGTGAATGATGAATGGAATTTTCTATTGTCTAGAGGAGCTTATCTCGAGTAAATCCCCGTACTTCATACGTACTCCTTCCATCGAATCAAAGAGCAGGATTTAATCCCATCAACTCTATTTATACTGCAAGGCCCCCAAATACGAGGTTTCGAACGAAATCTCTCATCCTGAGGATAAAGTCCCATTTCCGCGCAAAATCCCTCTCCTTATCGAATCCAAACCCCTATTAAAAGCACATCTATTCCCTCACATTAATTAATCAAACCAAAAAAACCCTTGGGCATAAATCTCGCAAGATTACACCCTTGAACGAAGTGAAAAAATATATCAGGCGATCGGAAATTCGAATGATTATGGAGTTAATGGAAGAAAAAATATTCACCACGAGAAGTAATTATGAGTTTTTTTTAATAGTGGTAGCCTTGATAGGTTCGATTATTCGAACAATTTCGATAATCGATCTTCATGTTCGATTTTTACGTGTTCGTCGCCTGTGTGGGTATTCGTTTCCTGCCTCTTTTCATGAAGTGGGAATTCCAAAAGAAAGGACACCCATTGGTGGAAACTTTGAGTGAAAAATATTAAAAGGAACTTCCCCATCCCCATCGCGGAATATCCATAAAATCTGAGACTTTTCAGCGGAAAAGATATGAAAGAAGTTTGGGTGGTATCAAGTCATCAGGATTCGTCGATTATGCAGAATCTTTCGCCTGAATAACTCTTTGGAATTACGAAAAGCGTTCCTTTCCCCCAAAGAAAAAGAGGAATGCATCTGTATTTCTGTGGGGGAAGATTGCGCTGACATCTGGTGGAAATATTCTTTTCCGATTTAAAAAATGGATATACCTTTCATCTTAAAGACTTGAGCACGGTGAAAGAACTCGTCTGGTAACGAGGGTTAGAGTTCAAATCATCTTTCCATTGGAAGGATATTTTGAAATTTAGAATTGCCAGATTAAATGCCGATTGTAAGAATATTTTTAAATTTTTTTACACACGTAGTCTGCAAAAGTTTTTGCATCTAGCAAATTTTAATACGTAAATATGCGAAAATATCTGTTGAAATAAATTTTAAAGACGCTTGAATTTGCCGAAAAAATAATCTACCTACATAGGAACGATGGCTTACCTTTAAATAGGGGTGTTTGTTCACAATTTTATCTAAATTATTGTGCCTAATTGTGATAACTGAATGGTTTGTTAAGAAGATACACTCAAATAATTAAGCTTTTGAAATAGATTTATCACTCCGCATTATTATTTTAAAAGGAAATAGAATAGATTAATTCAAAGAGTTGTCTTTTTTGACATCTCATCCCATTGAAAGATACTGAATAGACATCCACTTGAAAGACTTAAAGGCAAAAGAAACCCTTTCAATAGAAAAACTAAAAAATCTCGATTCTAGGAACTGAAAAAATGTTAGCCGTACGATTTGAGCCAAAAAATCTTTTGAAATAGATCTATTAATAAGACGTTTCTGGAATTATAAAAAATAAGAGTAAATTCAAATAAAAAAACCTTTTTCAACCAAAGCGGCGTGTTGTATTTTTTAAAACTTCCCCACAGTTATTCGACAAAAACTCCTATTTGTAACCGAAGATGTCTACATGCACCACTTGTATTAAGTTCCGATGCTATATTTAGAAAGATCCAAAACTTTGGGCGATGAAATTTCGGAGGCGAAACAATTCCATGCGGTTCACCGCGTTCTAAACCGCAAGTGGGAACATTCCCCTAACGGACAGTATCCCTGGGCAACCCCGAAACAGGATATTGGCACACAAGGAACTGAGAGGATAAACCTTAGCGCAGGGTCTTAAAAAAGTGATGGATTGAATTAATTGAATGGGAGAATTGCTAAGGGAAGTTCAATCCGAAATAAAGAAAAAAAAATAAAATAAAGAAAAGATTGGATACATGCCAACTACCCTCCCTCTCACACTTCCTTCCAGGAATCTTTATCACCACCATTTAAAGATTTTATTCTCCTTCATCGAAAAAATCCTTTCAAGGAGAAATATTATTGGATCATAATGAATAACAAACTCTGGGAGAGTGTCTGGCTGTAATTAGATCAAGTCTCTTCCGCTCCTTTTGTCCAAGAGTTTTCTCTCCGATCGAATAAACTCGCTTCTTTTGTTTCTTCCGCTCTATCGCTTCGCAACCCCCATTTGCATCTATCCGTTGGGAAGGCTTATTAGGGTAACAAAAGAGGGATGATGAAGGATCTGAGAATGAGGCCGGGTTTCTTTAATCGGTTAATCAGCGACCGGTCGAATTTCCACTCCTTGTTTCTACCCCTTGAATAAAACGGTAGAGGCGGAATGATAAAAAGTGTCCCCCGACATTAGTTTAGTTTTCAGCGTCATGAAGGTTGAATCTTCGATCACCAAGGTGATGAATTGCGTAGCTATTATTATAAGTAATTAATTGACTATTACAGATGGGATTTGTCCCCTGAAAAATATGTAGTGATACGTGATTGCACAAAGATAAAATAACAGGGACAATATATTTATCATTCGATTGATATTAATTTGATTTTCACCCTTTCGAATTTAAGGTTCTATCCATGAAAGTACTTGGAAAATGTATACTTTGATACTCTAAGTACCGATTCATCTATTAAATACGAATTTATATATCTTAAAATATTAAGAAAAATTTACATTCTTTAAAGAATGAAATTTGTAGTTTTATGATTTCTTACAAGAATACGGTTGTACATTTTGAAATCCATTGATTTTTATTCATTGAAAAAATGGATTTTCATTACTCAAAGTTCAATGAATAAGGACTCTCATTTTTTTGTTTACCAATTATCAAATCGCGGCAAATCTGTGAGTCAAACTGTTTGAACCGAAACACGATAAATAGGTATAATTAAGAGTATTCCATAAATCAGAATAAAAGAACATCAACTTCATTAAATTATAAATGGCTTTTAATATAAACGAACAAGGGACTATATTAAACATAGCGATCGATCACTTAATCACCCTCAATTAGATATTCTCAGTCGCGTTCAACCCTAATTAGTAGACAAATTAGCCAAAGAATTAGTCCACGTTCTTTCCACTCTTTTCTTCCAATTGGGAAGCAAAAACAAAGATAATTGGCAGTTTTAATTTTCACGAAGCCTTACCGAAACCGAAGATTCAACCTCCTTAATTCGCCTTTTATTGGATCGCCTCTATTTCATTAGTTTCTCTCTCTCTTGGGTCTATCTAATTGCAGAAGACAAATAAGGCCTTCGAGATGCAGACTGCGGGATTTGAGAGCGATTTATAAAGAGGAAGAAATAATACTGAAACCTTCTTTTATACGACTGTTGATTAATCGAAATTGTAGAATGATACAAAGAAACTATACAAATGTAGTCTTAAAACTGAATTATAGGAATAGGACTGTTTATAATTCAGGAAGATAACTGGGAAGGACACGACAGGTTAAGCTGTATTAATTCACGTAGTTAAATGTTATAAAATTTGTCTCGTATTCTGGTTAAATGAGTTTGAAGAGGTTCTAAATATTACTAAATATTTCCAAAGAACTCTAATGAAAAGAAATAAATAAATATTACTTTGTTTTTTACTCCGTTTTTTACTCAAACTAGCCTTTTAAATATAAAAATAGCAATTAACAAATAACTGAATTTTTTAATCGTTTCTCCATCTTTTCTCGGCTAAGAAAGAATATAATTCAAAACAATTACAATTAAGGAACTGAACTTATACATAATCTTCCTTCCCTTCACCGAACCTTAAACAAAAAAGAGCGTTATTCAATAATCCTTTAGTCACAAAATCGAACAGAGATACCTCATCTCTTCCTTTTTAATGAGCATCATTACTCACCCGACAGCTATTAAAGTCTCTTGTGGTTTTAAGCAAAACAATACCGCACCACTCCTTATTATTAAAAGACGACGCTGTAGCTGTCGAGCGCACCTCCATCAATAGGTTACCAAGCAACGAAAAACACTTCTTTCGGGATCATCGCGAGATATTTGATTCTCTCATTGAATCGAGAGGAGATTTATGGGAAAAAGGTTCGTGGAAATGACACGTTAGTCGTCAGAAGTGGAGGGTGAGAGGTCGAACGAATGGAAAACGTCATACTTTACCGTTTTGACAGTCGATTTCGCGAGCCCGAAGATAGAGGGAGTCGTTGGCGAAAACAAGGGACGCGCGAAAAGGGTTTTTAGGCGCTACCGCGATAATTGAAAGGAAATGTCACCGTAGTTGAAAGCCCGCTCAATTTGAGGGCCTCATTTTATTAAAGGGACGTTTCATTTCCGCACTCGAATGCCAATTAACCGCTCCAATTTGTGCGACGGATGTTGTCGTCAAAGTCGGAAATGTTTGACGTATAGAGTCGTCACGAGTAATTGATGGGAAAACGCTTCACTTATGCATTATGGTGGTCCATACAGATTGGATATTTGGTTTCGGTTTAATTTTATTGCAAAACTTGAATGGCTACTGGAATAATACGTGGGCTCTAAGGCTCTTGATATGGATAAATATGACCCCATTTAGGGAAGGGAAAATTATAATGTTATGCACCTGCCTGAATTCTCGTACACCGCAAGTATAATCCTTTAATTTGGTTAGTAGGATTTCTAACCATTCTAAAGCCAAATATTACCGCAATGTGAAATAAAAGAATTAATTCAAAAGAGAGTCAAAAATAAATTCATTTCTGTATAATTTGGAGATTAATCACAGAAAAAACCATGCTGTATTCCCTGCAATATTCCTGTATTCATGAATGATATAAAACGGACTTCGATTATCAAACGAAAGGATAAAAGTTTTATACATTCCGGTACTTTTCCCTTTTGTTATTGATAAATGTACTTATATCTATTCGTTAAACTAGCAAATTATTCTTGTGAATGAATTATACACGTTACCTACAAACTAGATTATAAAGTTATCCTATCTTCTATTCTATATTCATTAGCATGCCTGAAATAATAAACGTAAATCAGTAAACTTCTTAATCCATGTCAAGTAGCAAGCCAGTTATAAAGAAGATTTTATTACACATCAGAGCATTATTTAACCTATTTTTAAAAACTCTGCATTTTCAGTCGAAATAAATAAAATAAGAAAAAAATCCCTTACAATAAATCTCAATATTTTTACGCTTGCAACTGTATAAAACGAGACTTATCAGCCATATATTCACTATTAATAGGCTCTTTTTAAAAAAATAATACGAATGCATAAACACCTCTCCAAATATCGCCGGTTAATCGTTGAGATAAACACGCTAAGAATAACCTCAAACAAGCGTGAAAAGCTACACGAATCGATATAACTTTTTTTTTAATCTTCCGCAAAAAAATCGCATGCGAATGTAACCGGCAAAAATTTTCTCCTCGATTAGTCGAAATGAGTCCAGCTCCCGGGTTAACGAGATAAAAGCTCCGAACGAACTGGGAAATAGCGTTTGGATATGTTTTACGAGTGGATAAGCCCCGAAATAAAAAAAGCTCTTTAAAGTATTACACACCTCCTAACAAAGCTAAGCAAAAATATTCTCGCCATAACGTTTTATTTTACACGTTTCCGATAAAAACTAACGGTTCGATGTAACTATGCTTCAAAAGATAACGTGAGAATCTTTGTGTGGAATAATGTTTGCATACCTATTGATACTAGAATGAAAGAGCTCGCACGTGTTTGAATTTTGCGAGTGGTTTTCCGGGATTAAAATGACGCGGAGTTAATGAACGAGTAATCGACAGATGAAGTACGAAATGTGAGCTAAATATACGTTTTATCCAATATTCCATTTCTCTCGAGTGATTAGTTTTTAACATTTGTACTTCAGCGAATAAATGAATGCTAAAAATACAGTTCAAAACAAAGCAGGAAACGAATAGGCATCATTAATTACTTAATTATTTAACTTAACAATAAAAACCTCACTAACGACAATGAATGAGTTAAATGACTTTTATTACGCTAACAATAGACCAATAGATATCTCAATTGTAATAGAAAATTTGAAAAAATGCAACACTTAATTTTATTTTTTTATATTATATACATACTATTGCATTACAACTTTATTAAATTAAAATTTTATAAGATTTGCTTTTCTCTTTTAATAAAATAACACTATTTGTTAACTGACTATTAAATTATAATCAGGATATAATTTATCAATAAATAAGTGTCAATCCCACTTTAACTACATTTTAGTATACCTAAGTCCCTATTTTGAGAAAAGTAGGAAAATTAACCAAATAAATTCTACTAAAAAGGTTGATTTAATTATAATGGAACAATTAGCTAATATATGTAATCTAAACGATACTCGTGAGTAATTTGATTTAAATAATAAACATGAAAACATTTCCTACCTCATTAACAAGGGTCCTTTAAATTAGAAAAATAAAATGTATTAGGCATTTTTTGCAATTTCTTACTTCGTGAGACACATTAATAAATATTTAATTCGTCTAAGAGCGCTTTTAAGTTCACAGTAATTTCACGTTTCTTCCAAAACGCGTATTTCGTTCTGTTTCCCATTTGAAAATCTTAAAAAGGCGGAGGGCAGAGGAGGGAGAGGATGAAATGAGAAATTGTAATCTCTCAAGGGAGAGAAAAAATTCTAAATGGAATCATCATGGCAGAAGGTATTTCGAGTAAAAACGAGAAAGTAAATACCGTAGCGGCACTTCGCTGTGAACGGAAGTTTGCTGTACATGCATGAATTTAAACTTCGCAACAATAGCTAATTAAGTTACTGCTGACAGTTATTATAGTAACAATTAAGCTGTTTCCGCTCCGTGAGAGAATAAACTCTATTTCCATTGTGAACGAATTCATAATTGTCATTAATTAATAATGTAACAAAGGAACTTACGAGGAAATAAGGAATACAAAGTCAAACAGAACTATACAATGAGTGCTCATTGGTTTTAACTTAATTTCGTACGGTTCATATAGCTACAATACATTCACCCATTCACAAGAATTAATATAAATAGAATATTTTTTCATATCATTAGCGGACCTTGCCTTTCGTAATGAGATATATGAATATGACTTCGTAAAACATTCTTGAAACAATGATTATATATTCATGAAATGGCATATTCATTACAACAGACTAAGATCCTTGACATTCAAAAACTTAATTGATAGAAAGACGAGGTCACTCTGGTTATTTTGTTGTGTATTGACAACAAAAATACTTCTTCGAGAGTTGTTATCAACCAAAAGAATTTTATTTGACTGACTCTGATTTAAGCCAAACAATTTTTTTTTAATGAATATCATATTGGATATAAAACCGAAAATATTTCTTATACTTAATTAAATTATTGATGAATACAATAAAATATTATAATTGATAACATTTGTTTACATTATTTTCACAAATGGTATAAAATATTAATCCCACAATTATGTTGATATATCTCAATTATTAGACAATAAACAATTGATCTAAGCGCATAATAATAAAAATAATACGTAAGTAATTCTCAAAAGCGATTGTTTACTTAAGTAACAAAACTATCCTCAACAATAGCACACTCCAATCATTATTCAAGTAATAAAGATAACAATCAAAACAAAAGAAAGTAATGTCTCCACGAAACTATCACAATTTGAAGCCAGAACTAGACCAAACTTTAGCCAGAGTATACGAAAAATACTTCCCTTAAAATTTCTCCCCAAACAGACATCCATATTTGTACTTTCACAAACAAACAGAAAACTTCAAAAAGAGGGATGGAATTTCAAAGATTTCAAAAACGTCCGTTCATATGTCGTCCGAAGACCACTTTCAAAAATTTAAATCCTCCTCGTACATTATGCATTCGTTTGGGAGACCTTTTTAAAAAACAAAAAAACGCCCTCTCCTTTTATTTCCGTTTATTCCTTCAACCCTGCAAGACCCTTTCTGTCACGAGGCGAGAGGAAATTTCTCTAAACATGGAGGGAAAAATTCATACACCTGTTTGCCGAAACTTTTGTAATATCCTCGAGTTGATGCATGTCGTCCGAATGAAGCAATTTTTTAACTCGGAAAAGTTCAAGGCGATGTTTCTTCCGAAGGTGGGAATATCGCACCTTAAAGATTCCTTAATCATGATTCATTAACTGACGCATACTTTATTGTTCCACGATTCTCGTTTCCCTTATGCGAAATGTTGCAGATTCGGATGCTGGTGAGAGGAAAGTATAAGAGAATAAGCATCACTGTAAAAGGTGTGCTTATGATAGATTTAGGATTGGCAGAAGTAAAATGCTTTAGCGAGATATATATGTGTAAATATATAAGCGAATAATTATTTTATCAAACGCACAATTAAAACTCGACCAAAGTAGTTTATAAAGACCTTAAAATTTTCTCATGGCAATTAATTAATTAAATATTTAAATCTTTAAGTGTCCATCTTAGATTTATAAATTACTACTAATATTCCCATACATTATATTTCGTACATTTCCCTTATTATATTTTGAGGGGAGTTCTGATTTAAAGGCCATTTACTTAAAAAATACTTCTGAATGTTGATAAGCTTCTTACAATCATAAAACAAACTGCACTGATTGTTCTTCATTCAATGTTATATAATTTCAACCAATTGGAAAATAAACATTGATTAATTATACGCATTAAAATATATTGGAAAATACAAAAACTCAGTTTTAAAATTAATGTCAAAACAATCGTAAATTATACCTATAAACGTTACTAGATATTATAATTCCACATCTATAGATCATATGATATTTTAAAGTTCAATTTTTATAAATCATGAAGCTTTTCGTTTAAAATGTTTTAAATTAGAATAAAAAGAAATTATTACTGTACTAATATCCGGATACTAATCCGGACTAAAGAGATTATATTATTTATAGTCAATTTAAACTCGTATCATTAGTCAACATTACATCTTTCTTTTTGCATAATTTAAATTTAATTACATCTAATTGAAATGTATAGTGCAATGATTTCCGTCCACATAGGAAACATTTAATAGTCTTTGAAAATTTTATGACAGATATATACAGAGAAATATCGAGTTACAAAAGCTAAACGGAATGATCCAGAAAAGTCTCAAAATTCGTTTGAACATTCACAGACATGATGAGTTTTTAGCGATTTTCAGTTAGCTTCCGCTGCCACACAAAACTTTGTTAGGAAATAATTTTCTCTCAAATTGCATCAATCGAGATTAGTGGGTATTCACATTCAATTCATTAACGATCGACATTTTATATTCGCTTCGAGTTCATTAAAATCGAAAATTGATCTTATTTGGAATTCAGTTGACACAATTAAACTGATTCAATACACCCCACCAACATGCTGAAATTTCATTGTTCAAAGGTGATATCGAATTTCCTGATTGTTAAAGCTGATTCTGATTTGAATTCAAATTGGGTCACGACTTTTATAACATATTTTGCAGTTTTTACTCGGTATTCCTTCAATCCACATAAATTTCAATGCGAACTTTAGGAAAAATTTGAACCGCGCTCCACTTCTAATAAAGGTAGCAATTATATTCCATTTTCAAGTTAATATAAGTATAATTTAAATTATTAAACACATCCTATCTGGAGTACATTAGTGGGCACAAAAGTTTTCATGATCAGATATCCAACGAGTTGAGCGAAAGAATTTAGGCAGAATAGTTAATGGAATTATACCATATAATTTAATACGCGAAATTATCTCTCTGCAGAGAAATCAATACCGCGTTTCCTAGCAACGCATCCAGTTTTACAGTCCAAAAATCCACTTTTATTCGAACGCTGGTTCATAAAAGCGAGCTCGGTTATAAATCGCTTTTTTCGAGAATTTGCATTAAATAACTATAATATTGCAAATATTTGAATTCGCGATGAATCATTGGGCATCCGTGCACTATAAATATTCCGCCATACAATTAGACTAGGAATGATACACGGCCTGGAAGCCATTTCGCATAACTTACGGTAATCTATTTATAGCCGTAATGGCGGTAAGGATCCATCTAGAGGAGAGGTTAAATATTTGCACATCTCTTGAGTTTTATTCCTTTTTTGCCTTTAAATCCAGCCATTAATTTTAGTGGGAAATGCATTTGTCGGAATTCCCGAAAGGGGTGGGAATAAATAACCATTTATCCCTCCCTTTTTAACTCAAATTCGAAACTTTTCGGAGGAATATTAAAAATGGATGAACGGAGATAAAATGGCGAAATCCTTTTAAAAAATGCTCGGAATCGGGGTCATGATTTATGCCAAAGGATTAATTAGGCGTGAGGTGAGAACAGATGGGGTAAATGATATCGGAAAGATTAGCGAGTGGTTTCCAAAAGCGGATGAATCTAAAGTGACTGGAGGGTAAATTTTAGCCAGATTCCGGAATATGTAAGCATAAATATATCACACGATCTGTTTCCATGGTATCGTTAAATATAGCTAATGCGAAATTCATTACGACATTTTTGCACTTTTCAAACTGAAATAAGCTATGGAATGATTGATTGATTTACTATATACTGTGTTCTATTGCAACAAAAAGTTCTACTGACGCTTAAGAACTGACTAGTCCTTTCACTCTTAAACAATACTATTTATTAAAGTTTCAAGGTACTATTCAGTGGAAGCCGTACACTAGGTCTTGATTAAACAACGTCAATAGTATAGCTATGATGCCCACTTATAAGACGATTGTTGCCCTAATTATAGGGATATAAGAATGATATAAATCCAACAATATATTCAAACAACCTATTAGCAACTACCATAATGAACAATTACAGAATAACAATGAACCTGCTTCATTTAAATCCATAGGGAATCTATGAGAATATGTATTTCCTACTTTTGCACATCACATTATAAATCTGTAGTACACAAAAATAATAGAAAATAGATGAAATTGTTTTCAATGCTTTTGATACCTTAGAGACCTGAGTTACTGTATGATTTCTAATGACTCATACTCATAACTACCCAAGGCAAAACCAGGAGAAATTCATATAACTTTGATAAAAATCACTTCGATACATTAGCACCATTAATATGTTCCAGAAGTCATAATATTTCGCTCGCCCTTGGCGCATTTTAGCCATATTTAACGTAACAAAATAATGTATATATGTATCGCAAAAATATTCAGTAGTTAACTAGCAAAGATAGTTCCGAAATCTAAAAGCTTCTACTTCCAGATATCTGTACGTGACGTTATGAAAGATTTTGTGAGATGTAACATGCAGAGGAGAGCTTACCCGTGGGGATCAATTAGTAAGTTTTGCATCATCCTTACAGATTTATCAAAGCTACGTAAAAATGTAACTATGTAGTCGTCTATTCGGTGAACTTTAAAACTTCTTCTCTATACCCCTCGGACTTCGTAGAAGACTTCTTCCTTACAGACTCTTCAAGTAATCACGTACATTCCTTTGGGCTACAATTACGTAACAAGCAGTGGAAGATATTTCGGATAATGTCGGAATTTCACTCTTCCTACGCCAGATTCTACAGAATTACCCTTCCTCATCTTTTGAGAGTACAACCTCAAATTGTCATGTTAAGTGACTCTAATTAACCCATTCCTTACCTTGGTACTAATGGAATAAAAAATATACGACGAACCATTTTAATGAGAACAAGGAAAATAAGTTTAAAATAGTTAATAGATGATGAAAGCTAAATTCGTAGCGTTTGGAGAAATATAAGGAATTGGTTCAACGACAGAAAGCTTTCCTATATAATATAGAATATAAGAATTATAAATTAAATATATAAAAATCATAAACTTTCATCTAAAATATAGTAAGATAAAATTTTAACAACCGTTCAGAGACGTAAAAATATAGAATTCCATCAGAACAAACGACGTTCTGGAAAGATAAAAGGATGTAAAAACGGAACTGTAAGGACATTTGAATCTTCCTCCACCATAAAGGGAAACGTTCGGTGTAAAAGACTCGTAAATTCGCTGTCGATTCTGTGGATCAAAACGGGCCTTAAATTGCTACATTATATTCCGCGCAGATATTCCCGCATCTCTCGGATATCTTTTAGAGAACCCCTTTTCGCCACTGGAATCACTGATCACTACAGCAATTTCGCAGATGCGTAACTCGCCCACTTTTTTATTTAATGGTTGCAGAACCCTCAACTCTTCGAAAGAGTTTCCCAGAAAACTCTGTATCCACTTGGACGAAGCTAAACAAGGTGGAATCCTTTGTAGATGTATTTCTTTCGTTTGGAAGTTTCCAAGGAAACGGGAGGAGGCGGATAAGGAAAACATTGGAAGGAGCCCGGCCGTGCGTCCAAAGAGATCAAATTATAATTATCTAAGGAGAAAGGGTGTTGGAAAAATAAGTTAAGGGTGTTCTAGAAAGGGGAAACCTTTAACTTGGATTCGCTTGGAGCAAGCGAAAATGTAGGCTTTCCTGGTTGCTAAGATGTGCATGAATAATTTATTATGGTACTTAAAGATAGATGATTGTTAAAGCTTGGGATTAGTTTAATTTTCTTATGAAAATAACGCAATCGATCCATTCAATAGATATAGAATAGAAATTTAATTATTTAATGATATAGAATAGAAATTCCGAGTTCCTTTCAAATATTGAGCTTCCGCAGTTTTTTATCTAGGTATATCGTAGTTTAAGTGAATTACTTATTAAATTAAGTATTAATCAAAGTATTTTTCTACGTTAAGCATTTCTTATCAATATCTAATGACATTGAAAACTTAATCTGAAATTGGAGTGTGAAAACTTTAATTTTAATCTGGAAAATATATATCTACGAAATGATTATCTAAATATTTTTCTTGAATTCTAAATTCATAGTATCACATGTATTACTAATACTTTACTATCTCTGTTTTAATTGTACTCGAATATAACAAAAGAAGAAAGATAGATTTATTACTTTAAATAAAGAATGTACAAACTAATTTAAGATGATCAGAAATTCATTAGATTAAAATACACTTTTACAAATAATTTAATAAGACTAACGACGATTTTAAATAATATTCTGAACTATATGCGTACGACAATCTATTCTGATTATATTCGCTGCCATTAATTCCGTCGGAATGTGAAATATTAAAGTATAAATTAATTCTCAAGTGACTTAAATATTGCGTTCCCATATCCATTACAGTATTTTATTCCAAATCATAATTTCTAAGAATAATCAAACTTGATTAATAATAATTGGAGCGGTAATGCGTTAAATTAAAATAGTTATTATTAACAGTAAATTACGAATCAAATTGGAAACTGGATAGGGAATTATCCGATAGGGACTTTTAATGAATGTTTCATCATATCTATATTTCAAAAATACATCGTCGGCATTTTTATGAATCTATAACTTATCTTCAGATTAATTGGTATAAATAAATATGAATTATTACAAGCTTAGCGACCAAATAAAAAATATTACTATAATAATACTTTCTATTAATTTTTTTTGCTGAATAGTTGAGTTTGTTTCCATTAAATGATATTTATAAATAATACCTGAAACATTACGTTTTCCTCATTCGATTATATTCTTACACTAGAGACTAATTAAAACTCTGAGTACTTCAACTGCGAATGAAACAGCTTAATTAACAATCCCACCTCATCCCTACGATACAATTACCCGCAAATAATACCAGACAATAAACATCAATTAAATTGATTAATGAATGATTCGCATTTCCAAATTTTCGCTACAAATTAATAATCAAAAAAGAACGCAACAAAGGAAGGAATCATCCATTAAATCTTTCACACCTCACACTGACATTTGTCATGGCAACGCTGCGAAATGATAATAAGCTTGGATCGTTCACAACAATAGAGAAAACTTTCGGGTAATGAATCACAAAAATAATATTAACACACCGTTATTCATGGAGGTTGAATTAAGGTCGCCGTGACAAATTAATCAAACTCATTACGATGATTCGGTTCTCTTTTTCGAATTATTCGCGAAATTATTTGCATGGATAATCCGCATTTATTTCGCCCTTGTTAGACTCCGGCTTTGAAAGAGTATTCCGTGAAAGCGTAATGCTTTTAAAACCTTATTATCGTATGCAAATTCGCATTATGTAAGTGCAGTCTAAATAATGTGAACATTCGTTCACCTATTAGGATTTGTGCATTTCGGTACAAAGAATTATTGTAATAAATCAGGCGATTTCAGAATAAAATTAAGCATACCATAAAAAGGTAATTAAACGATGAGAATGGGATGATACATTGGGAAAGGGATTTTAAACATTGTTAGTAAAAAGAACCTTTTGTGTCTGTTTAACATCTATAATTTTTGTATAAGCCTTAAGCTATATGCTTTGTAGTCCCATGAAATTTATTCCTGAGTAAAAAATTGTATTTTAAAATTGCAAATGTATCTCATTTACTTTAAGTACAAAGAGCAAAATGATTTCGAATTTTTATAACATGTGTAATTTCAAAAGTCTCTCGCCTATGTACTTGATAATTAAAATTTATCCTCAACTAAAAGCTACTCTAATCATAATCGAATACTAATGGTTATTATTTATGCTACATCCATCATCTTAATCGCGTGAGGGTCACTTAAATTGAATACTTATTTATGGGTAGAATATCGTGGCACAATGATACTATATCTACAAGTAATGAATGCAAAGGATGGAGTGCACGGAAAGTTTGTTTAGTAACTAACAAATTAAATTGGCTAAACAATACGTTATACTTACTGTTCTTTAATTTTCATTCGATTGCTATCCTCTGTTGAACTGTATATTTTCTGCTCGATTTATTTACATAGCAACCCTTTGGATCTATTTTCTAAGTTACGATTATCAGTTTAATAAAATGATTTATAACCTTAGCAACCATCACTTATTAATCTACATTTCTTAGTCTGCCAGCTAACCTCTTAAACTCGTATCGGCTTCTCTACTAAGGAACTCATTTAGAGCATACTATTTCAGCAAATCGTGACAAATACCCCATGAAATATATGATCCAAAAATAATATTATTGGAGAAACGTTCCATCAAATATTCGTTGACAGCCTGCAATTTAGGAGCGACAAATCTAAGGCCACAAAATCAATCAAAATTAAATTCCACTTGTACTTTTCTTATCGAATCGATATACGTATAATTTGTGGGTCAATCGTTCGTGATGCATATACTCCATTCTTATATAGAAGAGAGCGTAGTATCTACACACCCGCATCTACAAAGGATGACGGATAAGGCTAAAAAATAGAATGGCGATAATAAAATCAATTTTCGGCGAACGGAACGAGTTGTTTCGATAACTCTTGATCACGTTCGCTCCGTTTCATTGCAGTCGTAAAACTTTAAGGACCATCAACTTCTGCGTGGAGAGATCGTTTATTTGTCATCCCCATGGTTACCGGTCGTCCATTCCGGAAGCCTTCCTACACATCTCTCGATATATATTTTTTCTGAAGAGAGCGAATTTAGCCATTATTTTTTCTCGCCGTAGAAAGGGAGGTGACATTTTTTTCCGAAAGTTTTGCCATAGTATGGAGGTAGGGAGTGCATCTGACGGCCATATACAATCGACGGTGGGCGCTAAATCTTTAGGGAAACTTTTGCCCCAAAAGGTAACCCATTATGTTATAAGTGGTATACATTGAATGTGCTCGGATACATATACAATTTAACATGATAACAGTTATTATATTATATTATTATTATATATAGTTATTATATTTTAATGTTTTGTCACCATAAAAACATAATAGCATAAATAATGACATTCAATGCTCTGTTTTGATTTATGATACAAGGTATATGAATACAACTTCCATCTTAGCTAAATTAAATGTTAATAATACATAAAAGTAACTTGAATCATAGGTAATGACTGGCAGGACTATGTGTATTCTTTAAGGTATGATTCTGAATTGTTCCTAAGAACAAAACTTAAATAATTCCTAAAGAATGGTGACTAATAGTAGCATAGTTACAATCGCATAAAAATGAAATGAAATTATATAGATTATAATGTCGGTAAGTAGTACGAGTAAAACATGATTTATAATAAATTCAAAGCCAAAGACATGTTGCATCATCCGAATAATTGGTTTAAATGCCAAAAGATGTCACATGCGTAAGAATAAGATGCAAAATACCCCGCCTATAACACTCATTTACATTATAATCATATAATCCCCAAAATATATTGATATATAGAATTCTCACGACAACTTACCTTATTTGAAGAGGAGTCCAAAAGCTGATGATTCGGCGATTCTATTGATGAACGTCGCATCAGCTTCTCAGATCCTCTGTAAAAGAAGAAAGTATGATTAAAACGGATACATTCAAATTACTTAAGAATGAAAAGGAAATTGGAGATAAATAAACGAGAGCCATTTATCGGTATACGTAGAGGAAACAATAATCCTTTTAAAAACTCTTAGAAGAGTAAATAGGTGTTAATTGCGTCCAATAATCCAAAGCAGAATAATCTTAATGTTGACCTAATTTCTAAGATCATTTGTCCATCATGAAAATGTGCTTATTACATACTTCCTTCCCGATAAATCTAACCAAGAACAAAAAATATAAAATGAGGGAACATTATACGAAATCTCGTTAAAGCGTAGCTTATATATGCCACTTTTTGTACATCCAATTATGAAATGGCTCCAAATGTAAGCACTGCTTCATTCTCATCGTTAAGCTGCTAGGAGTACCATCCAGAAAGGTATATTTGCCACTTTAGGAGATGAAGAATCATTCTTCCCATTCCCCTAACGTTTGTTCGTTAATAAATATCGGAATTGGGCATTGCTCCAACGCAGTAAAATAGGACCCTTTCCCGCCATTTTCTTTATCACCGCCCGGCAGCAATAATGCAACAGATTCCTTCCAATACATTCTCTCTCGAACGTTTAAAGGACCTCGTGGAGCAATGGTTACAATTACCGAAATTAAGTTTCCTTGGAGACTGCAACACGTGACCCGTACGTAATTCCGCTTTTTTCCTTCTCTACGTCGTTAAATGGGGCAAATGACGCGATAACGTTTCCGGTAATGGCGGACAAAAAGAGGAAGGAACCGATTAAGCTAGTCTTACCGAGTACAAGATAAAGAAAAGAAAGGGAACGAAAGAAATGCCAATTGCTAGCAATCACGGGCTCGTGCAGAGATTAAAATCTAATTATCCGGGAAGAATCTTTTTTGCACATCCCTTTTTCCCCCTCAGCGGAGTAAAATGGGGCACATCTACGAGATCATTCTCTTCCTCGTCCCTTGGTATTTAACTTGCACTATTACACTGCGAAAAAACTTTCCGGATCTTACAATTATGTGGAGTCAAAATGGCGTGCGATGTTCTTGAAGTTTCGACGAGTGTAAATTGAAAAAAATTGCGGAGGAAGTTAAGTTGTTTCGTCATTTCCCGAGAGGAATCTGAGGTATTGGGTTTTGTTTACTTTTGTTGTTCGTACCAACTGCGTCGAAAGAATTCTAAAATCTATTTTTTTGTTTTCCAACAAATCATTCTGGAAAGTTTAAGTAATCGTAATTTTGGAGAATTCTACTGGCAAGTTAGAAAAAACGTTTTCCATTTATTCATTTATAAAAAGTTTTGGAATATATTTCAATTGGATGGTTATACTAAGTATCGATTCAATTAGGTCATTCCGTGAACTTAAAATACCATCCAAAATCAAAGGATGACAACAATTGAATTGATAAAACAGTTTATTCCATATTTAAATAATAATTACATATAATGGAAATAAATATTGGGGATAAGTTTTGGAAAAACATGAAGACTGTAACTTTTTATCAGTTCCAAAGGTGAAGTTAATAATGAAGAATTATATACAAATAAATTATCGATATGATTCATTTGATACTGTCTCATTCACATTCAGCGATACTAAACAAGCTACTGAGGCATGAACAACTCAAAATAATATTATTTTAACCATCATTTCTTTTTAATATTATAGAATACTTTGATAAAAAATAATCATTTAATAAAACAACCTAAATTAAATAAGAAAAACTTAATCGTTCAACTGAGCTACATTCCTTGTAAAAATAACAATAGTAAACATCTCTTTTTTTAATTCCATCAAATACGAGCTTTACGAAAACAAATAAAACATCATGGATATCATTTCATACAACTATTCTAACTTGAGAAGGTAATGGATAAGTAATTAATTCTTTAATAATAACCAGTGCATAACAAATTATGATAACCTAGTGACGAGACTCAGGGTTCAATCCTCCTTATTATTCGTAATAATTATTAATTGAACTTTTTGAAGAAAACAAAAAAGAGCTCTTTAGATTTCCTTTAAGACTGTTCATCTGATACAGAACAATTACGCAAACAATTCGTGAGAGGTACGGAAGGATAACCCCTTATCCATAATACATCAGAGTCCATATCCTAGAGAATGGCGAATAGCCAAAATCCGTCACCTAGCAACGGTTGAGGGGATTTCTCTTAGGAAACCTTTCTTGACACACGCGGAATGGAATGATTTGCATCTCTTTGAGTCACTCTCATCTTACCGAGTTATCTGCTCGGGCGAAGTTTCCTTCCCTCGAAACGGCCTCAGATTCAAATTTACATCGCTTTCATATTGTTTTTAAGCGGTCCGCTCACAGTTTGAGGAATGATTTTAATAACGAAATCCGTACGAAACGTATGCGTTGGGAATGGAAATATAGAAGACCTTTCCCGAGAGAGAGTTTCTCAAACTCTGTATGAAACCTCGTAATTTTGGATTGTCCCGAGAGATTTAATTCCCTTTGGGAATGCACCGTCGAATGTTCTACATTCCTTCATAATAGACAATTGGAATTTCAATCATTTACAATAGAGATTCGTCAATTATTGCACATCATCATCTAAATGGGTTAAATGAGTTTTTGCTACTTTTTTGTTTTGTTTAGAGTGAAAATATAGCCATACAAAATGAAAATAATCGCTCCTCGTAGGATCGACAGATAGAAAGCTGGATTTAACATTGTAACCCAGATTGATTGCGCATAATCCGTCCATTAACTAGTCCAAATTCTGTATAACAAGTTAGTGGAAGGCTTCAATTGCATTGTAATGAGAATTAATCAAATTCTGATTGTTGCAGCTTCCCATTTTGATTGTCTAATAAATGAATTCGATAATTAACGCAACAATAACCGCTAATCATCCTCATAATCACTTAGTAAATCAGAATAAACGAAAAATTCGCTTCTAACAGCGATGAATACTCTCGATACAGATTAACAACGCTATTGAAAGAACGTTTTTTATGAAAAGTAAATAAAAAAATAAATAAATTCAGGATGGATATACTAATAACTTTGACTTATCCGATAATAATAAGCTATTCACTTGTCACATTCTAATCGATATTCTCCGATAAGTTGCTTTTGTTTGCGCAAATGAATGCTAAACACAACAATTAGCATTCGTATCAACAAACAACAACAAACAAGGCAATTAACGATTGTAAAGGCCTAAGCAATGAACTATGAAATTCCAATTTCCGATTACTTTCACAACAAACAACGACAGTTGAAGAAAACAATCAACTGGACAACAATGACTGATCTTTCAGCAACAACGAGGGGAAGGCGAAATAGTACTAGTCCGCTCTTAAAAAGGCCGTTAAAAAGGAAATGTTTGAATGAATGGCCTCGTTTAATTCTCGGCATTAATCGTGAGCTGAAATCCCAGTTCACGGCCAATTGATTGGTTGGATGCGTAATTCCGCCTTGTTTATATATCACCATGTCGGTCGATAGGCGATGTGACGTAGGCTACGGCAAAACCACGCCCTCGACCAACCACCGGATCGCATAAGAGGGCCACTTCCATCTGCTAATTGAGTCTGGAAAGAAGAAGGAATAACTCACACCGACCCCCTTAAAATACGAGCCGATTTGCGAAAGAATACATGCACATCTCCCCGATGACTTATGAATAATTCGCGATGCGAAATTTTTTTGCGGCGGACCACTCTCTCTGGGTGGAGATAGCCCCTTTAAAATCCCTCCCAAAGAGGATACACTAGTGCTGTTAAAGAAACGCCGCAGCGAAATGTTAGATCTCTATTGGGATACATTTATAATAGATAAGAAGTAACAATTGAATACATAGCAAGTAGACTATAGCTGGTGCTGTGTAGGCTATTAAAGAAGAAGTACGGTCTTTGTGGGCTATCGTGAGAAACTATTACAGTTTCTCTTTGTCATACATTGTTAGAGTTTACGTTTTATTTGTTTATTTGATTAAGTTGCTAAGGCTAGTTATACTTTTTTCATTCTTTATACTTCTACAATAAGAATACACTTCGTTATTACTTGTTGCTTTGGAAATAGTTACACTTTTTCATTCTATTCATTTTAATGAGTGAAATTATATCTGGCTATTAAAATAATAATTATTAAAACTGTACTTTTTGCTTATCTATACTCTTTTTATAAAATTAAGTGTTGTTAGAGAATAGTTGTTTGTTATAAGTAATGAATTATTATTCGAAACTCATCGACAACCTTTATTTAAGGGTACCGTATACAATACATTTAATAATAAATAACCCTTTTATTGAAATTCTCTTATTTTCAGCATTCATTATATAAGATAACAGAGAAAAATTTTGTGAATATTGACTTTTTATTTCCGATATTTAATTATTAATTTCACTATATATATATTTTAATTTTGCATTTAAAAAATCCACAAATTCCTTTAATAACAATATATGCATTGGTAAGAGGAGGAAAAGAATCTTCTTCAAATGTATCCAGCTGTGTAAGAACATAAAAATACTTTAGTTTCTGACCAAAACTACATTTAGTTTCTTCCTTTAAATTTTCTCAAAGAGATTGACCAAAACATACAAACTTCAGATTAAACAATGGTCAGTATCAAAAAATAGATTCTTTACAGACAAATTCCTCTCTATATAAATCTCTATGAGATAAACATGATAAAAGTATTGGAATGCACAACTGAAGTACAAAGGAACACTCGTTCAGTGAATATATTAAGGAGGGACAAAGACATTCAGATGCGACCAATGAATCCGGGAATGTTTCACAGAATCAAAGTAAAGCATTAGTGGTGAGAGAAGAGGACATGAAATAAAAAAAAGGAATTCCTTGTGGATGTGGAATTCAAGATGGGATTGAAATAATGATTTTGACTGAAAGGAAATGAAAGCAGAAAGGAAAAGGGAACTTTTGATTGATCTCATAAAACAAGGAGATGAAATGGTTGGGTCAGAAATGGATGGAATTCAGGGAAATTCCTCATAAAATACTTTGATTCAACACGTTACTGATAAGTCAGAATGATAGAAATAACCAAAGATATTCGATTATATAAAATAAAAAATAAATTTTCATAAGCTATAAGTATCCAAGGCATTGGATTATGAACGCCTTAGCTAATAAACCTACTCAACGGAAAACATTTCATGCGCTCGTGATTTCAAAAAGGACGGTCATGAATCACGAGATAATAAAGTCAAGGTTTTTGAAAGTACTGCTAACTGGAAGTAGTTCAGAACGGGTATTAGTATTATCTTTATTTACGATTCGTTTTTTGCTCTTAGACTAGCAATCTCATCAAATAAGACCTTTAAAATTACCTTCAACTATTAAAAAAATAGCAAAACAAGGACATAAAATAAATTCATGTGTGTCTCATTACAAATCAATACTAATAATAAAATATGAATTGCTAATATTACTATCAAATACTATTTCAAGAAAAGGAAAGAAGCATGTTTTTAAACAATACAAAATAACGAACAATAGGATAAGAAAGTCAATCAACAATATGTATAATAACCAACACGATTTTAACTGAATACGTAACTAAACAACGAAACAATGAGAATAGTATTAGGTAACAGAAAATTAATAATAAAAACATCAATAACAGAGAGAGACGGCAATTCATACACTCACAATCAGAATTGGGGCTTGTATTGTCTGTCTGTAGATGAAGATACCAGCTAATCTTTTAACAATAAGACGTGCACAAAAATAGCAAATTATTCTTAAAATGTAAAAAATGAAATAATACCGTTAAATAACATATGAGCACGATAAAGTACTTAAATTCTTATTAGTAAGTTATGAATAAAATGATCATACACTTTTTATGACAAAGACAAAGACCGATGAAGATTATATTTCAAAGGACAAAGGAGTTTATGGTAATTTGAAAAGCTCAAAATGATATCAAGATTAAGCGAAATGAATAAAAGTGAAACTAATTCGCATCGTCAATGGAAAGTCGAGAGAATTTTGTGACTGAAGTTTTTACGACACGAGAATTCGATTCCGAAATGGTGTGATGAAGGTCTCGGCTGTTAAAAATGAGACGTCGATGTATAAACGAGCTGAGTTATTAAAGGATCATAATGGATTATTAAAAATCGCCTGAGAGATGTCGAAGTCGACCTTTCTCATTTATGTAGATGAAAGAAAGCCATTTCGTTCGGGAATTCAAAAATCAGAGTTATGTAAACCATTCTTCCCCGAATTTTAGTAGCAATATCATTGTTCTCGATAGCTAATTATTTCCTTTATAGATAGATTGCGAAGATTTAAAGAATAACACTTAAAAAGTAAGTAAATATTTAAAGTGAACGCATTATAATATAGATACGAATCCTTCCTCTTTTAGTTATTCAAGAAACTGCGACAGAATTGAAACGGACTTAAGACGAACTTTTTTAATGTTAAAGATTATTTTACGGAGGAAAACGAAGGAAAAGCAGATTATACTGAAACATTGTACAATTTGATGACAATAACAAAGATGAGTGCAACGATTAAAAACTATTAAAACAACAAAAAAATTCTTGCGTAAGTACTGTAACTGAAACATGGGATAGTAATTACGAGCAATGATAAATTTTTACCGCATAATGGAACCTTAGTATACTAAATGATATTTTTCCTTAATCATACACCATTTTCTCTTTTTGAATGTTAAAAATATATCGAAACCTTATGAGACAAAAAGTAGCAATATTCATGTGAAATTATTTGATAATTAAAATCTTATTTTACCCAATGAAAGCTTTTCTGTTTGCTATATACCTAATGATTTTTGAAAACGAATAATTAATACCATTCCCTAACACACTATCTTTATGTATGCAATATTCTTTATTCTCCTTTACATATACATCAAACATAAAACTCTCCCTTAATTACAACGGTTTTTCCCCACCAACACATTTAAGCATCGCATTTCAAACCGCTTTCTCTCTTATTAACCATCAACAGCTTTCTCGAGGTACGGTTCCTTGAAGGACGTCTGTGGGAGTCAATTGTGAGGTGGGCGGGGTGGAAATGCAGACTTCATTTATGGTGGGCGAGAGGTCTTATGGAGTTATGGACTCCCACTGGTGTCGAAACCCGCTCTCCTTGATGTGTGGACCTCAGCACGTGCTACTTCCCTGATGTCGCACCTTTTTGGACTTTGCAGAGTTCGGGAAAGTTTTCCGATCAAGAGCGGAGACAGAGGTTAAATTCTTGACCATCTGCTGGCGTAAGGGCATTCCTTTGGGTCCCTCTCTACGAATAAATCGCACGAATTTTCGCAAAAAGAGGAGAGACGTTCAAGAATTGGCTGTGGTAACTATGGAAGACGGTATCCATGGGTGATCGTCGATACGGGCTATTGTAAAAGTGCGACCAAGCAAGAATAAGTGAAATGACAAAGAACATTAGGTATGAATACACTATATTAACCATAATACACAGCTATGAGTTATTAAGTAATAATAAAAAAATCGGAACAACGATTATATTAGAACAAAAATTACCATTCATACGTATTATTAAAATATGTGACAGTTATTGTTTAGAGTGATCGATATAATATTCAGATATACGTAATGAAAGTCACAATTGATGCTTAAAATTGAAAATGTGTACAAATGTAAAGAATTTACCACTTAATTGAACTATATGATAAAATTCAACGACTTTTACTTTCAATAATTACGTAGAAGTTAATTTAATTACATTTAAATTCCAATCGTTAATTTTTAACTCGATTCAAACGTTCATTATCATTATCAAAATACCTCTAATTCAAAGCAACAATTTAAATCGATGAAATTGAAATTATTGGGTAGTAACAAAAGTAAGTAAATAGTTGATAGATGAACTTAATAACAATAGTTGATAATGAAAAGCAGCTACAATTAAAATATAATGCTATCTACAATGCGTGACAACACAAAAAAGACAATCGGAATAAAAACTTTTAAACTGCGAATCATCGTAAAGAAAAACTCCGTTAACGGGATAAATACACTGCAAATAAATCCGCGCATAATGAATTATAAGGAACTCGGTTAAAACAAGTCGTTTCGAGCTACAAGTTTCAACCAGCGCGTATACGTAGCGCTCACGACCAGTAAAGAGGAAAACTTGTTTCTTTTTATTCTTCACACTCCGTTCCTGTTTTACATGTATGAAACCCGCTTCCAATTAAATGTAAAGTGGCACCAGCAGACCCGTATAATGAAAAATTGCTCGGCCGAAGCGTTTAAGCGTTTCGCTGAAGAGGTGAAGCAAAGGTTAAATCCGTGTACTTTCTGGTACCAGGATTAACCGATTTGCGGAATTAAACGGATTTCAAGGTGCTTGCGAGATAAAACTCGTGCTTGTGCGTGACGATGTACATATCCTCGCGTCTTAAGAGATTGAAATCACGTCCAATCACGTCATAACACAGGACGCTGCAGTCTTGTGAAATCCATCAGAAATGATGGAAGGAACGTTCGGTTTATATTCTATAATTATACATAGTACGTACGTACAACGTAATTTTTAAAAAATAAAGAAGGAAAAGAAAATAATTCAAACCAATGGAATTTTTAAATACGACCTCAATTCTACAATTTTAATATCTATAGGTAAAAATACAATATTCAGATTTCAATAATCTCCCCTAAGTTCAAATAAAACCTCTAGCTCTCTGAAATCATAATCTTCATATCTAAACAACAATACTTTAGAAAGGGGACATTAGCCGTATTAGCAATGGTAATGAGTGATATATTATTTCTTCTTACGAAGTGGTGTTTTCAATAAGTTTTCACTCAGAGAGAATATATATACTCAGACAATAAATCTATTACAAATATTAACGAAACGGATTGGATCACGTAACTAAGGCGTAAGTAAATAAACAGCCCATGGAAGCTAGATTAGCACATGATAATCTAATTATCAAAAATTCGTATGAAGTCATTTTCACTCGGTTATACAACGTTTGGGGTTTGATCTCGCAAGAGACTCGGGTCTCATTCTTGAACCAAAATAAATAAGTTTATTATTACGTATTTCATTAGCTATTTACGTAAAAGGAACAGTTAACAATCAAGTTACATAGGCTTTAATTAATATCGAAAATACAGACCTTACCAATAAAGAAAGACTTTATTGATTTTAATTGAACATGTTATAATTAAAATCTTTTAACTTCAATAAATTGGGTTTGATATTTTTCTAGTATTATTACGCATGGGCTACTATATGAGTAAGTGATAAGAACATATAGTTTTCTGCACCGTAAGGAAAATTCCGTTCTTATCCACAACTATGAAAACCCATCCAGAAAGAATCCACACGTTCAAAGAAGGAATGGAGAAAAAGGAACCTTTTTCTCCCTTATCCAAACGTTCTGCCAGATTGGATGCTTTGAATGAAGAAAGCGGGGATTGGAAAGAGACAAAATTTATACTCCCCCCTCCACTCCTCGTATACCTAAAGAAGGGAGTTAAATGGGGCAAATTCGACACCTGACGTACGGATCTGGAGCAAAAGTGCCCCATTTCACTATTCCGAAAAAGGAGAACGGCCACTTTGTTTTTATCTCATACTTCCGCTGGGAACTTATGGGTCTGCCCAAACCAAATGAAGCTCCTGCGTGCGCGGGGCTTAGAAAAAAGCAAACAGCGCACGAAGAAGACTTCGGATCCCAGAATCCATTCTGAGGCAATGTATGGAAATGGAAGAGCACAGATGCACGTTTCCCATTGATTCATAAGTGATAAATGACGATATATATTCAGAAGCGAGTAAGAAAAGATAACTATCTATTACACTTAATACAGTATTAGAAAATTACATTCATTAAATACTAGATAGTATTATTATCAACAATAATAGATGATGAATTATGTTAATTGTAGTACATGAATAAGTGCAAACAGAAATACTAAACGGTAGTTTTATTCCTAAAGAAACTTTCCGTTGCTAAAGGCATTGTTAGCCAAATGGTACAGTGATAGATGTATCAACTGTAAAGAAAGCTCATCAAAAACAATCGTCTACATTATTCAAGACTTATAATATTATGCTATCGAACTTTTTTATCATTAGTGTGTACATTAAACCATAATTTTAAGACATCAATTTTTAGAAATCTCCTAGCTTCTTTGTTCAAAAACACCATAATTCCTTAGCTTCAACTAGTTAAGGCTAATAATGCCGCACACTGAATATAGCTAACCTTCAATGAATTTAAAAGAAATATAAATCAATTAACCACTTTCGATTTCTTTGAATTCATTACAGGATTTATTTATAGATACTTATAAATATTCCATATACATTTACAGACAAATACATGCGAGTCAAATCTAAATTTAGAATCAGATAAATACGGAGAATATCCGAGATCAAAAATAAGCATCGAAAACTGCGTTCGATATTATTCAACGCCGATTGCATACATATCTACGCAGTGGAAAGAATACGCCCAACCGCAGCGCGCTAAAAAAAGAAGGGAGATATCGTTCGAACGAGAGAATTCGAAATATCATCGCCCCCGCGCAATCGGTGAACCGCATCATGCAAAAGGACGGATGCATAACTGCGGTTGCATAACGTCTGACCAAATATCAAACGGCATCAGAGCCAACGATCCTAGGATTTGAGATAAGCAATGTAACTGCACAAAAAGTGCGTTATCATCGATGATCTCGTATCGAAAACCTTTGGTTCCAATGGTGACAGTCGTTGCTAAGAAATTAGATTTTTACGAGAGATTTTGTCATAACAAATCTTGGCAACAAATTTTCATTCATTTTACTGATAAATAATATAAACATATATTAATTTTAAATCTTAAATATTTGAAAACTTTTCTTTTTATAAAATATAATTTCAAGTGACTTTAAAACAAAAGTTTCGTTGTTCTATTCGATCCATTTCTCTGTATTCATAAGCATGATTAACTAGTACGATAACCAATTTCATAATCAAAATGTGTACCAACCTTATTTGTACATGGAAATTAAAATACTTAAGCAGAAATATATACGTATTACAAAGATTAAAAGCTAACGGTACTACGCTATTGATACCTTTTATTCATGTGAAAATAAAATGAGTCCAAGTATATGCACGAATAGATTCTGGTTCCCAATCCATTTCAAAATACGATTAAAAATTGCTACAGCAATAAAGTAATATCGGTTTTAGAAGTCTTCCTTAACACATTAATTTTACTATATTTACCCTTTAAATTACATTATTCCTACAAATGAAAACTATAGCCCTTAGTGAACAAATATATCTACTCGTTCCTATTCTTAAAAATTATTCCTTTGTAATCTATATATAAAAGTCAAGTTGTGATCAAATTAAAGCTTCGCCACTTCCTTCCTTCATTCCTTCACGTAAAAAATCAACCTTATGCGTACTATCACAAGGGATGTGGTATCAAATACTTTAAATCTATCTAATTTAAAGCTAAACCGACGAAACACGAAGATTTATAAGTGTTCATGGCAGTTTCAAAAGAATTCCCAATGAATCTCAACAAGGCCTTATTACATTACCCTCCAAAACAGCTTCAACAAAATCTTTATGGCCTTAAGATGCTAATCACCATTTTTACGCAATAAAACGCATCCAGGGAACGCACCTTAGCAACCCGTAAGTCACTCGAGACCCATCTGACTCCACACCACAGCGACATTTAACCACTCGAACGTAGACATTACAAAAACAAACACGCGAAAACATAAAGATTCTCGAGCCGCGGAATAACGTGCTAACACAAAGAAATAAAGTGAACTCCTTGATGACGTACGAGGGAATAAAAACTGCCCCTTTTGCGAAAGGAGAGGAAATGCGAAATAAAAGAGATATATGTTTAGGTCGGGAACATCTCTCAGGGACTCAACAAGCAGTATTTGTAAGGTAGAATAGAAATTAGGGTTTTTGGAAAGAGGGGTGTGCATATTTAAAGTGGTGTGATGGGAACGGATTTAGAAGGTAAGCTTCCACAATGGGATGGACCGACGCTTACATGTGAAGTGGATGGGGTGAAATTGGGTCAATGGACGGACACTCCGGTGGAGGATCAACGGAAGGGGAGGAGATGTCGGCGGACAAGAGTAAAGGAAATGATACCATCAGTTACCTTCCTAGAGAGAGGGTAGGAATCTTGAGAGATCATTCTCTCGCATGAGAGGTTTAGCCATGGCTCTCACTTTCCCTTTACCATCTTGAGTTACAGTAGGGAAGTCGAGGGGTTGTAAAATCTACAATGTATGTCTCGCATCATTGTATGTACATTGTATACTATAATAGAAGTTAAGCAGAGAATGCACGGATTAATTCAATGTAATTCTATACGTAATTGTGGATAAAATTCAATAATAAACGAGTCACAATAATGAGAATAAGTATACAAAAACTCATTGGTGTAGATTTAAATGTTTTTAAACAATTAATACTTTCGCTGAAAAACATTCGCCATAATTCGCATAGAAATGTTGCTCTGATTATTCTTTATTTACATATTCTTTCGACCATAGTTTAACGCACTTCATTAAAAGAATTTTTTTGTATATATTTTAATATGAACTTATTATTTACATTTAAACGACTATATATATTCGATATAATTGTAAATGAACTATTAGTTCATAATCGCATGTAACTTCTGGTTTTTAAAGTATACGTAGAACTATAGAAAAAATCCACTTCTTTCATCTTTTAAATTAACTTAAGTTATAAGTTAATTTAGGTTCATATTATAGAATAATGTTTCGTATTTTCATCTAAACATGTTCGTGAATTTGCAATAATATACATTTAATTAAGTAAGAACCATAAAAACGAGTAATTCTTAAAGTATTATTGTTCAAGATTTTTACTAAATCAAATCAGCATTATGGATCCTTCGACTCGTACAAATTAAAAATAAAAAAGAAGGTACCAGATAGCTTGATTGACTATTTCATTTTACATGTTAAAATCCTTTTTCCTCCTTCATTCTTAAAATAACTCGAAAAGAATATTCTTCGCTTACACGCGCACATAAATTGACGGATTAGAACGAGAAATAAAATTCCATATCTTGTGTATCAATTAGCGGCTAAGAGGGAATAAAATACGCCTCCTCAAAAACTTGTGTTTCAGCTCAGAAAAGCGGATTTAAAAATAAAAATTTCCGTCCCATTTTTGAGCTTGTATCAATTAGCCACCCTTCGCAAAAACATTCAATTTATTTCATATCTCAGAGGAAAAAAATTCCAGAAATATCTTCAAAATGAACGCAGCTAAAAATAAAACTTGAAGCACCCAATTCGAGAAGCAGCAGTACACGGATGATATTTTTAGACAGAATTATTGCAACGTTTCCCGCTGCAGAAAGAGTTTTTAAGAAACGCTCTCCTTTTTGAAAGGTGTAAAGAGAGTTCTGAGCAAAAAAATAATAAATAACAAAAGCGGTCCAAGATACGAACCTTGAAGAGCACCCTCCGGAGAGAATAGGGGCTCAAGGGAACTAGTATATAATGTCTGAATTAGAACAAGTCTGAAAGAGATATTATGGTCCTCTTCTTTCTTCGAGGAAAATTGATAACGACTGAGAAAACCAGAAAATGGTGAGGGAGTAATGTAACCGGGCGCTTGTACAAGGAAAGTCAGGGAGAGGAGAGATGTTAGAACAGAAGGACGACATCTCCGTGGATAAGTGTCAGGTTAAAGGGTTCGGGCAAAAGGTATGGTGAAAGGAGAATGTATAAAGGGACCTGCGGTTAGCAAAGAAAGGGCCTCTTGGAGGAGAGGATATTTCGAGGCCGTGGGGAAAAGTTGAGGACGTCATTCGCGAAGATAAGGGAGTGAAGGAGAGAAGATGGTCCCAAAAAAAGAAAAGGATTACGCATCACCCGTACGAAACATCTTTTAAACGTCTTGAGTAGACTTTTGAGGAAACCGAGCCCTTTACGATGTGGGACAAGCCGGGATGAATGAGTGAGCCAAAATCCTTACCCACACGGATCGATGTAGGATGCGAATATAAAAAGGGACTAGGGAAGGGTCGCCTCTATAAAGTTTAAGGGCTGTTAAAAAAAGGTGGCGGGGGTGGGAAGGATGCTATTGTGCGTTTGTAACGCGTTCTCTTTCCAGTAGATTGAGCTCTTCAGGAGTGTTTCTTTTGTCGGTGAGGATTAATTTTTTTGAAAGGAGTCGAGAAAATGTTTTCAGGAGATTTGCTTGGATCTTGTTTGATCTGGAAATTAAAATACAGTATTTGATCTCCTTTAAGTGCTTACATCCTTTTTAATGACTTGTGAATTTACAAATGATGTATTTATACATTCAACGGAACACCTTCAGAGTTAACGTAAATGACGGACGTGAATAACTTAGCGTTAAAGAAACATATAAAATTAAAAATGAAAACAAGTTAACAAATAAACAAATCAAATAATCTATTACATAATGAATAAAGAATTGCCTTTCCAGAGAATAGATTATTTTGAAGCTTTTTTCATCCTAATTAAGCCCATTAAATTATTAAATCGTTCATCTAGGATGACAAGCCTTTTATTTTCTACGTTCTTATAATCAATAATAGATAATTAATTAATGCAGACTATTCTCGTTCAAAGTTAATCTTCATAAGTGGCTTATTTTTATACTAATCATACAATTTGATGAATGAGATTAAGAGAAGATCGTATAAAAATATTATTCACAATGTTAAAACAACTCTTCTTAATTTACTGTCCAATATTTTATTATCGTGTACTACACATTATCATACGCATTTTTCGAAATATCCTTACAGAAGAAGAGTAAGAATTGTGAAGACATCGAAAGTAATAAGAAACCAAGCAGAAATGTCAAAATAAAATTAATCCACTCCTAAAAATAAACAGAACCTTTGCGAATCATCAACAACTCTATAACGAAACACTCAAAAATCGGGAAGCGTTCTCAACCTTATCAGAGAGCAAAAATATCACATAGCAACTCAAACACTCCTTGTTACTTTGAAGGTATCCGAGAATAGCTCTGCCGAGCGAAGTGGATTATTCCGTAAAAAGGGTAAGAGATGATTCATTCAGACGTTAAAAGAAGAGCCGATATTTGCATGAAAATAACTCGCGAAAATTATTAAGTAAGACGCCGTCTCCGTTTTAAAAATAAGGATCCTTTTGTTGAAGGCTTTTATAAAACGGAATGGGAAAAGGGAAATCGCATTAAAATTTCGCTCTCGAAAATGTTGGCATTTCAGAGGGAATAAAAATTCGCCGTATATTTAGACACCTTTCCATTGAGTTACGCGTACACAAGAAGAGGAAATGGGAATTGGGAAGAATATCTTAGTGGAGAAAAAGGTACGTAAGAAAATAAAGAGAGGAATATCCCAGAAGAAGGATGAATTTCAGGGTGTTGCTAGTTTTTAGAAGGTTAAATTGGGAAGGGAATGTTTGGAGGTCAAATGGGACCCACGGAGATGCTCTTAAATATCTTGGATAATGTGGTTGGAATGATATTCAGCGGGGAGGAAATTAATACGAGAAAATTAAGTATCAATTCGGCATGTATTTTCACCTAAAACTCTTACTTTTATCTTTATAAATGATACATAAATGAATGACAACACAGATGAAACAGGAATCTGGTGAAGTTTAAATTGATTAAGCTGCCAAAGATATATTTACGATAAGTTACCTATTATTCTCTATTATTATAATCTAAAGATTACTCTTTCGAAAGAAAAATTTTACGAATACTTTTGAATGAAAGTTTATTTAAACAACATGCAAAATCGATACGTAGTTATACAGTAATAATAAAGAATAAATAATGAGATTTTGATAGTTCAGAGAGTATACCACATATAAGCTATACATACCAAAATTAAAGTAGCTTTGAAATGTTTATAAACGATCAAAATGAAAAATAATAAGACTCACGTACAAGAAATACCGTCATAACCCTATTAAAATTGGACATAATTTCTATATTGAAACGTGAGATGTATTCATCAACTATTACTATATTATTAATATAATAAAATCTGAATTAATGAATACTTTATTCATATGAGACTTAAAATTAATTAACAATGAAGTACTTGCACTTAAACAATAAGAGAGGTTCAACAATGAGAAAATCACTCCGCCTAAAAATAATCCAGAATAAGTCAACAATCGAACTTCTATTAAGTAACAAAAGATGTAACAATGGGAGTATAATAAAGACGTTATTATCATTATTATTCAGCAATAATCCTTACATTTTTCATACTTCTAAAGCAGACAAAGCTATTAAATAAATAAAATAAGTTCCAATTCTTTCCTAAAATAAGACATCAAACAATACATCTCTATATTCCACCAAAGTCTCGGAAGAGCGTTGTTCGGGTCGCAGAGGGGTTTGGGTAATGAGGAGAAAATGATGAATTTTCTTCGGGAAGAAATAAATATCGTCCTAAAGGATGTGGGAACCCGAATGAAAAAAAGTAACGAGAAGTGAATGGATTGTTCCGGGAAAGGAAAAAGGTGGAGAGACATTAATTATTTTCCCCTTTAGGGCAGAGAAGCTGATTCCTGAAGGAGTAAAAAATGGCGGAATGGTCAAGACGTCCAATTATGATTTTCGAAGGAAAAAAGAGCCGTTGAAGGAAAACGTTTGGGGATGTTTCTCGGAAACGAATGTTGCATTTTGTGAAAAACGAACTTTGCGAAGATTTTGGACATTAAATAAGTGCCCTTCAAGATGTGGACTTGACGATAATTGAATCCAAAAAAAAAGGTTTCGATGCTTTTTTAAAAGAACGAGCACTATTAATCTATGAGATTTATTTTATATCTCTCACTAGTGAATCGATTAAGATATAGCTGAAGATAAAAACAAATCGATGAATGAATGGATTATATTTTGTTAAGCGCCTATAATCATATTGGAAATATCAAAAGGGAATACTTACCAAAAATGACACTTAAGTTTGACATTCAACGTATAGTAGCGCAAGGGACAGAACACTTACCTAAAAGAAAAAAATCACCGTTAGAAGATCTACCAAATTGAAACAGCTTAACAAAATTATATATATCCTTACATTCATTATATATTATATCCATAATATATTATTACTTTCTTATAATATTGTTATATCCATAGTATATATTACATTCATATTGACTATACTAGTGAAAAACAACTTTCTTAAGTAAAGAACAATAGAAATTATGCCCAAAACTTATCTATTATTAGCTTCATTTCACCAATAATATAGTGATAACAATTTAAATTCGTAGTACATATAAATACTTAAAGAATATTTACGTAATAATGGACTTATATTTCGAATCTGTAACTATATGAAATTACTGATAAATTGACACATTTGGAAAAATATGGCTATCACTAAAAAAGAATGATTTTTTAAAAGTTGAACACTTATATGAATTAATCGCCACTGCCTCAGTAATAAAATTTAAGATATCAGTTATTAAATCGATAGAATGAAAGAGAAGATGTGCATTATATTAATCGACAATTCTAGAAACCCCATTAAGAAAAAAATTTGACAGTAAACTTCATAGGGTTTCCAATTCGCTCGTTCCCTTTCAAAAGAAAACGCCTTGTAATTACGCCAAAGCAACGCCATAGGCAAGACAAAAGAGCATCGCTAAAGAAGCGATCGTCATCAAAAGTTAAACTTCCATTCTGCCGCATTTATTCATCGCAGTGAACTCTTTCGCTGGAGTAGTGAAACTGCACAAGTTCCATTGTGTGGATTGTTAATTCGAACTAGACGACACGTTTGAATGAATGCCGCCCGACTTCGGGAGGAATGACGCCTTTTTTGTTCCCCAACAATGGGAAGTCTTACGCGAGACATAATTGTAGCGACAACTCATTGTTGTCGAGACAATTATTTTCGACTTCAGATGATTCAATTACGGACTCAATGGGTGAGAGTCTACAATAGCCTTCTGTTCTGATACACTTCGATACAAGAGTCGGCGATCGAAATGATGTAATGATGAGAAGCCTACAAAAAAGATACAAAGTTAGCGATGTCACCATTGTGAATATTTTCATGACTAAGGAGTTGTATTACAAGCACAGGCTACAATACAGTATTATCTACATTGAGAGTACAAGAATATTTCGATGCACTGACTCAATAGATATACTAAAAAAACTTGATTATTAATCGATCACTATACTCACAACATCTTTCTCACGAAAATATATCAATGTTCAATATTTACAAGGTAGTTAATGAACGATATGTTAATCCAAATTTTCATGACGATCAGCACATTTTAGCGACTTCTTACCCAACCTTAACTTATAATATCGTTTTATGTTTTAATATTCATACGATTGATAATTTAACAATTGACAGATGTAGTAAATATTACATCGATGAATTCAATTGAATGTTTCCGTTCCTGTTAGACACTTAAAGCATCATCTTCAATCGTCACTGGATATAAAAAAAACTACTTCGTACTACTATTAAAACTACTTTGTTTTCCTACAACTTATAATGTTTCCTTTTTAAGACCCCATATTATTCATTACTCCTAACTTTAAACCATATCATACATGTACATTCCAGTTAAATCACCAATGCAGCAAAAGTAATAAGAAACATTTCTTAATCCCTTTGAAAAAAGTACATGAGATCAATAACCTCAATACATCACCATTAAGAGATCGTCATGGCAACAAACGCAGCAACTCGACCCAACTTACGCAAAATCAAAATCGCATTTACTTTCAATATATCACTCTTATAATCCGAGCAGGTTCCGTTGCCCCTATTCCAAATGGAAAACCTTTAGATTCAGATTACAACCCTCAATACAGAAGTAGAGAAAAGGGGTTCCTTTAATGTTCTTGAAGCAGGTGCGTTCGCAGAAATTTCGATCTTCATATTGATCAACGAGCCACCCTCGAGAAAAAAAATCACCTGACCCTGGCTCTCATCCCCCCCCCCCCCACACACACACACACACTCCCCCTATCTCTTTGCTGGTTTAATATGCAGCTCTTGTCCGACAGAGAATAAGTAAACGACACTCAGCCCTGGACCATTCCACACGACTTACACACGAGGGCCGGAGGGGAAAAAATCGTGTTTTATGAGCGGTGTGTCCAGGGCTCTTTGCTTTGGCGTGAATGGACGCGGATAGAGTGAATGGTTGCTATGGGAAACGAGCTGATATGGGAGGATGCATTTGCATGTATGGTGCTTGGGTAAAAGTACGTACTTTATCGATGTGAAAAGATATAGATAAGGTTTTATTTTAGGAGAAGTTAAAATAGCAGTAAATTTCATACCAATGAATTAGAAAATGTTTGGAATTCCCTACTACATAATAGGCACTTTAAAACTTCAATATCTAACCAGGCACTAACTCTTTTCATAAAAAAAACTATAAAAAAAAACAACAAAACCTCTAATTAAGGGTTTAAGATACATTTCAACAGCACATATTCCTATTAACAAAAAAGAATAATTATAAGAGTAAAATATGTCCAATAACTATAATTACGTCCAGGTAACGGAAATGATAGTATCGCCCGTAAACTTTTTAATAAATATCACTTTTTAATAAAAATATCACTTTTTTTAATAAAAATCAACTTTTTCAAGGGAATATAGTTTCTAATCACTAACATATTATCACATTAATGTCTTTGAATGTATTAATGGGTATATCTAACGCTCACTATCTACCTTTCAAATGCATACGCACTTATAAACGGTCAACATCAATGTTGTATACCCACAGGATGATTTAAGATTTCACGTCCAGATTATGTCTGCAATTTTCTTCTTCTTTTAAGTCCTTCATAAATACCACAAAAAACTCTCTCCATTCCTTCTACTGAAGTGAAAAAAGATACCTTGACGGACTCGAAGATATTTTTTGAAAGTTTTCAGACATTTCCTTAAACTTCATTAGAAGTCAACTTCCTCCTGTATTCCTTAACAACTATGATGCATAGTTGAGGGGGTTATTCAGCATACGCATAATGGACTAAGAAATAGAAATTAATAAGTTCAATTTCGTGCACTAAAGGATATTCGTAATTTTAACATCTATTTCGAATCCAGTCATCTATACTACGCATCTCACAGCGATAATGTTTGTACGAATTAAATAACTGTCTCATTCATTATTTATATTAAATTATTCTTCCTTTCTACATTTTCTATTCATGGTATTCTTAATTATTTGCTCTAGAACTCCACTAAAACAATAATATTCACCGCATTTTTTATTTTCTCTCGAGATCAATCAAAATCTTTGATGTTACAGAACTATATTCTGAGAAAAACTCCACAACCAGTTCTACCAAACGAAGTACTAATAAATTTATTTCTAAGAGGTATAATAAAATATGAAATAAGTAACTCTATGAAACTATAAACACCTCCAATAAAATACAGAAATGTAAATGCCATCCTGCCTAGGCTATATCAGGAATAAAGTACCTATACAAGCAATTTAGAGCTAATTTATCTAGAAAAAATATAATGAGTCAATAGTAACGTATTAAAAGGCGAAATTATCTCTTTCCTATACTACAAGCAAAGAAAGTAATTATGTTATTATATTTGTTTTCTTTTACTCTTTAAATAACCTAGAAAATGAATCTCAAACAAGCTCAATAAACCAACTTTTCCTAAGAATGTCCTAATACAAAAGACGCATACTTGCAAAAAATCTCATTAAATCTCTCAGAAACGCAGTAACTCACAATCTTCAATGGGAAATTATCGGGAACGGATGAAAAAGCCGATATAACGTTGAATTGCAAGGATACGTTAAAAGGGCGCAGCTGTTATGCAAAACCCAAAATCATCTCACAATTCAAAGAAAGAAGGAAATGAAAGACGATAACGTTCCGAATATAGAATAACGAGAAGTAAGCTGTCAGAATTCCTCGAATGGAGAAAATAAGAAAGAGAAGACTTACAAAGGCAACAATGAGATAGCTCGCTGCGCCATCTATAGAATGGTGCGAACTTACAACAATGGTCGCTATGCCGACGATATTTGTAAAAGTTAAAAATGACTATTACTTTAACAATGGCTGCATAGACACCTAAATCTTCAACTATGAAAGAAGTTGGATTTAGTTTTGCTCAAGAATAAACATGAATCATCATCTTCCCTTCACTGTTAGTTATCAATATAATAGATATGCAACTTAATTTAACGTAAATGTAATTGATTCTTCAGTTGGACTTCTTTTCTTTATACTCTATACTTTACTGTATATTACAGTACATCGTACTGAGAGTCCTTCTAGGTTGAATTTATATCCCGTTCCATTCCGACTGAATATCTGATTAAATTTTCACTTTTAGCTTTGATAATGCTGATTTAATATTTATTATGTATCTTTCATTGTAACAAATAGCCGCACTCATTGATTACAACAGATTACATTCCTACAGATACACATTCCTACATCAATCCAATCATATCTAAAATCAAAACTTCTATTCTCATTTCTCCTCTTTCTTCTTCCTAAAACATCGTATCTAAACGTATCTTTATACATCTTCCTTCGTATTGTATCACTTCCGAAGCCCATAATTTCCTTACCCACTTCCCTTACCATATTTACGCTCCTTTAGCTGAATATATTACTATTCCATCCATAGTACCCATTCCCTTATGCAACTCTCCATCCAATACCCTTTTTTCCTTTTTGTATTTATCCCCTTTAAAAAATAAATGCCTCTGGAGGGGGCGGTTGACCACTGCAGAGCACCCCTCCTTCCGTCCCAGAAAGCCGCTCTCTTGGAAGATCTCGTGGAAGGCTCTTGATTTTGGCAAGCGAACCGGAAGCCTGAAGAGGTCGTGGGAACACGCGCTTGTGGTGAACTCTATTTAGCGAGGCCTTTCTTTTTATCTGCGGAGAATTCACCCATTGGCTGATGGGAAGGTGGATGGCGTAAAGGGATCGGTGATTAGGAAAAGACGTACCACGATTGATTGCTCTATACAGCGAGATAGGCAATTAATAAGAGGAAAGAGAGTGCTCCTTATTCAGCTCCTTGAAACTTTCTTTGCAGCTAAATAAATTGGACTGCGAATCAAATAGGTCATCCGTATATGCTGAAGGTTTTATTATAAGATTCTTTCAACTTCATCTCTTTCGAGGAAAGTATGAATGTTTCTTAATAATCCGCAAAGGACTGATTAATAACCAATGCGTAACAAACCATATAAGATTGCATTATCTCTAAAAGTTATCTCTGGGTTATATTTAAAAATAAATTATTTTTAAATTGTCTAACTTCTTCATAAGATAAGATAAAAATTTAAATAGCAATAAAAGTTGAAATAATGCTGTGAACATAATATAATTTCCCACTATTTTGGCTAAACTTTTACATTGTAAAAAACTATCATCGTAGCAATTTTTCGTCAGGGAAACCGAAGTTAAATATTCTTTCTAAAGATCGTCCGTAGTAAATTCATAAGCAACAGAACAGATCGAAAATAATTCAATCTTTCGTTTGAAATCAAAGAAAATTCTACGTACATCCATACGTGGTACATTTTTCCTTTGTATTTCTATTTCAAATTCTTATGAAATATATCCTTGCTTCTTCCACCATGAGATATTGAAGTATCACTATCCAAATAAAATCGGTCAAGTACTGCTCCATGTCCTTCCGAATGTTTGTTTGATCTTCGACGGTGAAATATGGACACAATTTCAAGAAAAAGAATCAAAGCACTTATCGAGAAATATATTTCCTGAAAGGAGCGCAATGTTCAGGGAAATATTGATGATATTGTCGCTAGGTTCCCTTTAGGAAAACATTATATTATAGGATAAAAGCCTTCGAGTTCTAAGGAAATGACAGCAGGTTGAGACATTGGTTAAAAAAAAAAGAAACAGCGAACTCAGGTTCCAAAAATAGCTGAGAAGGGACGGACAAATAACAGAAGAGGTTGTTCCCAAAAGAAAAACATAGGGATTATATAAAAGGAAAGAATATTCCATATAAAAAGAATTTTTAAGATATAGAAACAATGGAGAGATTATACTGATGAGACTTCACATTCAAACACAGGGTTTGAGAATTTGTATAAAAGCAAAAAAATTAAACTCTTTAAAAAGAAGTAAAGTTCTACAATAAATTAGTGATTTATTATATTTAGAAAAAATCATAAAATTATCAGTTAGGAAATCATTTTACAGAAGAATTATAGTAAAAACGACGCTGAGATGAACTTCTTAAACGAAAATGAATCAGAATACAGGTCAAACATAAGAATAAGTTTATACATATAACTATAAATTTATGAAAATAAACTATGGTTGGAAAATATAAGACTTATTAGTGCTTTGTAATCTAAATATTAACTCAAAGACTTAATGTAGGCAAAGATCGTGAAATTTCGAAAAATAAAATTGCTTTCTAGGTCATAAAAAGTTTGTAGTGCTACAAAAATGGTTAAATCAGAGTACAAAGTAGTACTTAAATGAAATAACAAAGGTAGTAAAAAGAGAAATGAATCATTAAAAGAATACGTATCAATTAAAAGATGAAAGAGTGAAAGTGACACGTGGAGTTAAGGAAAGCATAACTTAGAAAGTGGATTATATAGTGAAAGCTGTGAGAGGTGTCATGATAGAATGCAAATTGTGTGATTTATGAAAAGAGCGAGTAAAATTAGGCTCCAGCGGATAATTATCATATAAAGATAAAAGTGAATGGGGTCAGGTATAAAATAAAAGTGAAATTGGCTTAGACAATTAAATTAAGAAGCTCTGGGAAAGAAAGACAAAAAGTTTTATTTTGATGGCACGATGACCTGATTCTCAAAATTTGCCTTCAATTGTTTCTTTCTTTTTGGAAACGGAAAATTTGATTCTTTAACCCCTTAGTTACACGAACAATTAAGAATTAAAGTGTGATGAAAATCACTGATTCTTTCCATTGTGATCAAAAATATTATAGCTATAGAAGCCAAAAATCACACTATAGTATAATCATGAAATTTCAATTCAGACTATAACACTAACAATAATAAATAAAGCGTACTAAAATGAAGCTCTGATATTATCTTTATTACTTTTATTTTTCCATCTAAATAAATAATTATAACGTTTTATCTTTTCCATCGATATTTGATATTATCATTAACGAAGATTTATTATTATCAACTAAAATCGCATCCAAGTTTGCTAACCAAATGTACTTGGCTAGAATAAAAAGCCATGCATTCACTTATTATTAGTATAAAAGCTCGACATTGTTTTACTTTATAGTAAATTTGAAGACGCATTAACGACACATTTCAACACATCAGTATTAGAACTCCAATACGGAAATAACAGAAAATACAAAGACTGTAATCATAAGGTATACACCGAAAGTAAAAGGAAAAACGGAGATGGATATTTTCCAGAGTAGAAACAGGGATAAAACTACATACATTCCCGCGGTGAATATTACTTTTGGAGGATCAAAATTAGGACCCCGTACGAGTCGCTTTTTAGGGCCTTACAGACACTCGAGTAAATCCGGGCAAAAGGCAAAAAGATGAAACTGGGATCAGAGGAATGGACCCGCTTTCCAGAAGGGGAGAATTTCCTAGCGTAATATACTAGGACTGGAATTTTCCCCTCGAAAAGCATCCACCCAAGGGATGGGATTAAATAACACGATTAAGTCGTCAATTCTTCACGCTCTGAGGAATGCGAACGTTTTTTTCCGGGTTAATTACCATCAAAAGAATCATCGATTTTTACGCCTTAGAAATATGGACAGTTGAGGACGAGATATGGGTCGTTCTAGGGGTTGAGAAATTATTGTAATTGCGTTATGGTCGCGGAAGGTGCAGGTGGGTGTACATTTGTCTCCATTATGCGACTGTACTAAAACGTGGATGCTATTAAATCATAAATAATTAACTGCGAGAGTGCGTTTAAGGGGATTCTGCCCTTTCCGGGAAGGAATTTAAGGCGGAAAGTAAATTCTGCGAATAGCCACAGCGTGTTATTTACGTATACGAGATAAATTTGGAATATAATTGTGATTAATTGATATACGTTTATCAATTAGGCATGAAATAAAACCACTATCCCCCTACAATTCTCCTTTGTAGACTATTACTGATACTTTGTGTCCAATTACTGATAATTGTAGTCGCTTCAGGCTGAACGAACACTATAATAATACTTTGTGATATAAAGTATAAAAATGATAGATATACTTGTATTTATTTAGTTGGTGGATCTACTTTAATCCCAGACCTATTGATTCTACTAAACATATATCAAATCTAACTTTGAACTCTTACAAAACAAGTAACAATAGAGACAGAAATAAGTTAACAATTGCCAACAATGGATCAATTATAAGTTAGTTATAAGATTCCGCTTATTCTTAAATAAACAGTATACAAATAATAAAACAATCATCCTGAATAATCCGCCATGGATACCGACTATCTATCCATGGAAACTCCCAATCATTGATCGATCAAACGTAGCTAAGCTTCCTCTTCGTTACGTAACACAGTAAATCCGTATCCTATAAAAACGCCATCACAACTTATAATACCCATTCCGTCCATAAACATCCATCGATACCATACGAGCGCAATATCTCACAGCTAACCGTATACGCAGGAGCTTCTCGGGGGCCTATCGAAAGGTTACATTCCTTTTTTTCTCCGGATACATATTCTGGGGAAAATAGAAGATGGAAACATCTTTCGGCGAGGTATTCCCTTAATGGAGTATAAGGATGTATAAGTCCAGAATATACATGATTGCTTTGACGTTGATTTTGATTTGAAGGATGAGAGATCAAAACGGATTGGTGGAGTGTAAAAAGGGGTGGGAAGAGCGATGGGGCATGACGGGAAGAGGGGATGATGGGATCTGGGAGTGAAGGGTACAGTTTGAGGGCACGGGATGATGTGTGGGAGTGAGGCGAACTGGGTGGAGGGCATAAAGATGGAGGGTGGATGTAATAAGAAAATTCGTACCGGAAGAGGTAGCGGAGGAATCTGATGGAGGATTCGAAAGTGGAAACCGGCGGCTAGGAACGATCCTACGGAGACGAGAAGGTTTTTGATTGATAGTTAAAGAAGTAGGATGTGATAGCGATCGTGATTTTGCTGAGAACAAATTGCGATAAGCTATGCCGGTAACAATAAAAATAAGAATTTCCAAAAATTTGTCGATAAAAAACTAATGAAAATAAATTATATGTACACAAATTAAATAAGACAACAATAGTGTACGTAGTAGAAAATTTTAATAAATAGTTATAAACATAATTAATAAATTACCATTAATAATTACATTATATAATTTAATTAACCACCTAGTTATATATAGTAACTCTAAAGATAAATTAAAGAAGTATCTTTTAAATACATTATAATTCAATCCTAAAAAAGAACCTAACTAGATTAATTTAAGATTACTCGACACCTAATTATCTATCATGGAAATACTGTAATAATATCCATTCATCATTAGCTCTAAACGAAACCATTTTAATAAATGCCAACCCTTTTACTTTATTTCAAACATAAAAGCAAATATCTCATTCATATATAGGTTAACTTATTAGAATAAGTTCATTCCATTTCATGACATACATTTCGGTTAAAACGGAAGTTTTGGACTACAATGAGCAACAAAAATGATTCACGATGGTAAATGTATAGTAATGGTAATATATACAGGTAAAACTACGTATATTTCGATTAGTTCAAAACAAAATTCACATTCAAATCGCTTTCCGAAAGATGTAAACATATGATGAGGATTATGAATCGGAGGCAAACTCATCAGATACGCGTCAGTTGTTTTTGGATGGTGAGAATCGAAACCGTGTATCGCGCAGAAATGACTGAGATATCAGAGGCGCTAATCGAGAAAGACAACAAGTTGACGAAAGGAGAACACGTCAAATAGAACGGAAATCAAAAAAATAAACAAGTGAGCGACGAAAGGAACATCGATTTCTGCCTCCGATTGACGTCAGGTGATCAAGTTATCTCATAAGCCAATCTGAGATACAAAAAAGTCACGATATCGAAAGAGAAGGTTTCCATCAAAAGCTATTTCCACCATCAAATGCATCGTTCATGAGGAAGAACAAACATTGGGAATTCCAGATTATACGAGATACATATTTTTATCGCGTCTTAGTAGTTTTGAATACCTATTTAGGATAAATGAGACGGTTACTTGATTATCATGTATTTTATCGTTTTCTCTTCTTACACAGCTATTATAGGTTTATAGAAAAATGATACAAAATATCATATAATATTGAAAATAGAAAAAGGTATAACGATTAGATTATCTCAAATACACGTAATTACAATGTAAGACGACTAGATATGACTTAGATTTTAGACTGATTGTGAGTTAAGAAGAATAAGAATACAATGTAAGCATTCAATGTAAGTTTACAATGTACGACTACAATGTAATACTTCATTGTCAGTCTACATTGTTTGGATTAAATGAAAGCAACATTTAAAAATCTTTTTGAACGTAAAAGTCGTTTACAACAGTCCTAGGTACAACTTTTCTATAGTAACAATTCTTTCAAGATTTCGACATCCTTCTAGATAAATTAAAGATATTAATTAAGATTATTTATTCAATGCAAAAGAATATATGCATATTCCTTCTTAAATTTCTAATTAGCGAATGAAATATCATAGTCATTAGCCCCATAAATAATGACACAATTAGTATAATAAAAAACAAATTTTAGAATCAATTGCAATACATAAAACAATAGGTCATTGTTTAATCAAACTAATACATTATTGATTAATGACTATATCTCATTTTTATTCAATGAATCAACACAATCATTATCATTATTCAAATCGATGATAACTACTGAATTGAGTTCTTGAAGAGTGAAAATTCCGATTCTCTCCCTACAACACGATATACACTCTTCTTAATGAAGAACGAAGCTTAGCGCAACTACATCATTTGGGGGTACATCGGCGAAAGGTTCAAAGAGGAAGACAAAAAGAGAGGACCAAGAAAGGGATAAACACATAAGGGGAATGTAAACATACGAGAAGAGGATTGGAGATAAGGAGGAAAGAAGGCTAGAGGCTGTGTTCGGCTTTGGCAATACGCGGGGGGAAGAATTATTGGTGTTCCAGAGAGGATGTCTCCAAACCCCTCGAGGCTTTATGAATGTATATTTATTCGGAAGAGAAGGAAACGGTTCTCCGCGAAAATCTAGCTATCTGCACCGCACAAAAGTCTTGGCGAAGCGGGGTTAAGCTATTGGGATAAACCGAGCATAAGGAGAGGGTATGCCTATCAATGAGGTGGTTACGCTAAAAATGTTTGAATCCCACGTTCAAGAGACATTTTGTCCTTGATAAATTCACCTAGCTGATTATTAGACAAGTCGTCCATGTATTTCAATCCAAAAACTGTACTTCAAGACACATTCCTTCCTTGTGGAACGTTTTGCCACATCGATATATTCTTTTTGATGTTTTTTTTAGACTTTTCAGACATCTACACTTAATTAATTTCCAAGATAAGTATTATATTAATATATAATCAATATTTTTCATTCTAGAATTAGTTTGGCGCAAATAATTCATGGACATATCACTCGAAGGACATTTACTATAATGCTGTAAAAACATATTTCCATATGACTGCTGAGGGAAGTTCACCCAAGTGGATGATGACAAAAAGGAATGACCACAAAGCATTTGATCATTTTCATTTCCAATAAGTGTCACGATATCCTAAACATACGCTAAAAAAATCTCTCGCAGAAATATACAAAGCTTCTATTTATATGAGAATTTCTAAGCTTTCTTCATCATAATTTTTTTAGCATTTACTAATAGCTCTTTGTCTATTTAGTAAGACTCTTTTAAAAAGTTAACCTAGAAGCCCACGATACCAAAAGAAGATTTCTATGAAGATTTTATATGTTGATTAACCTGCTATGAATTTCCGCAAATTAATATCTGCAACAATTGATTAAATTATAAATTTAAGCTGGATCATATCGGGTAACAATACCCTTTCATGAGAATCGACTCGATATTTTTGCGATTCATTTGGAACAGTGTGCCTTGACTGAAAAATAATTAACTAGAATCGAGCGATAAAATAATCAAGGTACAACGATAATACTACATTTAGCTTTTCGTAGGCGTCTTTGGATTAAACTTCCCTCTTTGTTGGAACATCCATAAGAAAGAGAGAGCAAACCCCGGTGTGATCCTATGAGCCCACATGCGACCTACTCAAAGCTAAACACGTCCAAAGAAAAAAAAGGTTCGTAATCTGGAATAACGAAGATGAACGGAGTGGCTGCGGCTTTTTTTTAAAAAGGATTAAACATTTCCGCGATATGATTTATGGCGAAGGAAATGCCCCGAAAGGATATTCCGGCAAAAATGAGCTTATAATAGGATTAAGGGGAAGTTTAGACGATTTATTAAGGGCGGATTGAATCAAGGGGTGGGTCGAATCAATCCCAGAAGTCAACTTTAACCGCACGTTACATTTAAGGGGAACACGCTATGGTTTTCACGTCGTAACCTATCCTTTGACTTTTAGATACCGCGAAATTTTAGAGCTTAAATATGCCAAAAAAATCATTGACCAATTTAGTGGAACAAATAACTAATAAAATTTTATTTTCAACAATATGTATGGACAAATGCTGCGGTTATTAATTGCAAACCAATTGTTACGTCTTGTTTGTAGCTATTATCAAAACGCATTGTTTTAAATATTATGCCGTCAACTAAATTAAAGGTTTATTATTATTGATCTCCATTGTTATACCTCATTGTTCATGTACGATTGAAGGTGAATGAATTGGTAAAATTGAGAATAAAAAAATATTAATTTCTTCCAAATATCGAAACGTACGAGTAAATACACGTTAACACATATATGTCCGGAGGGTATATTTTCCATACGTATTGATTAAAATGTGATGTTTAACGAGGTAAATAAAACAGATGGTTTGGTATAATTCGATAAATAAATATTTAGTTGATTGAATACGCTTCACACCGGCTTTGTTCCCGGAAAAAGATACTCAAACAAGGTCACAACTCTCCGGATATATTGACAGGAAAATGACGTCTCCTAAGTGATTTTTTTTCCAAATAACATTTTATGAAGAGTGATATTTGCCATAAAGGTTTTTTTATTACCTATGGTATCGCTGTAAATATACTTATTTTTTTTCTAGTTCAAATAAATTATATTTGAACCCAAAATATTGAAGAGCTACAACTCAAATAAATATGTGTTACTATGGTAAATTTGTCTATTATTTTACTAATGTCTCTTTTCATAAACTGGGACGAAATGTTTTCACGGTGTAGAACATATCATTCAAAGGAAATGAACGTAAAGTTATATGGTTTTCTATTATTTCTAAGTGCATATAAATATATCATTCGATATAAATAGCTATTTTATTGCTTGTATTTTATAAATAATACTGTGGAGAACTTTGCTACATACGTAAAGCATAGCAAAGGTAAAATTCGTTAATTAATCTTTCTTATTATTTATTGAGAAAACTTAATCCCTCTGGTCAACTTCAAAAATAATCAAATACAGATAAAGCGTAAACAATTAAACGAAGAAGTATCTATGGAAACAACAAATCAGATCCTTCAATCTACAACTATAGTATTTTCAAAAAAGACCATTCTTAGTTCGCGGATTAAATTAATTAATCCTAGAGCTCAACACTCGAGAGAGAGAAGAGTCAAATGGGACAACATTAAAGCCGTTACCATGGTAACAACAAGGCGGATAAGGCACGTGTTAGCTTTGCTTACATCCTTGATAATTCTGGGATTAAAACTTCATAGGTTAAGTAGAGCGTTAAAGCACGGGATTGTATGTGTGCAGAGATTCTAGTCCTTAAATAAAGTTAAAAAGTTTTGACTCCGGATTGAAGCGAGTTGTTCGGAAAAAACTGTATTTAGAGAGGAAACACGCTTTCGAGTTGGCAGGATAGAGCTTTATGGAGGGTTTTTTGGAAGTTTACGTTTGGCTCCCATGCTACTTTACGACTGGGATCTTTCCAAGCAGATGGAATTTGCTTTGTACCAAATACAGAGGCGGATGGAGTAACACTGGGTTTTTTCCTATCCAACCGATACTTTAGACGAAAACAACGGAGCACTGAGTGAGTTTGTAACCATAATAGGTATAAAAAAATCTTGCTACAATCTTGTTTCCCAGGTTCAAATACCATTCAATCTGGATTGCTTTATTGGTTTAGGACATTGAGCACTTTGCTAAATAAGATACCGTATTTAAGGTGTATACTTAATAAGGTTTATTAATTATTAATATTCAATACGTATTTAAGGAACATATTAAGATCATTTGTGCGATACCTATAGCGAATTTATACCTTCGTATATCGTGCAAATAAAAAAGGAATTATTATAAGCATTTGTATAGATAGTAATTTATATTTATCGTAAACACAGCAACAATTTCTATACAACAGGTACATGAGGAAAATACGAAGTACTATCTTCAATTACGTTAGATGGCTTTTAACAATAATAGGCAAGAATATTTTGAATACGTACACATTGTTTAATCAGTCGTTAATTGCATAATTAGACTGAATAAATAGTAGGTAATGGTAAAATAATGAACTTAATGAATCCATTCAACAAACATGTTCCAAACGAAAGTTACATTGTTGCATCGACAAGTTATTCGTCATTGATTGAAAAGATTGACAGAAGGAAATTGAATCAGGACGTATTTCCTATAAACCAAGAGAGGAATGTAATCTAAAAGAGAGGAGAAATTCGTCCACATTTCCATTTGATCAGGAAACGTCCCCTTGCATTTAAAAGGGGCACCCAATTATAGTTGAATCGACAATGACCCACCTTCCTTCATCGAGGAAATTCAATTAATTAATGGAATCCATGGAAACCGAAAACAAAGGAAGGAGACTATAAAATATCCAACTGTTAAAGTCATGATTCGAAATCGGCGGTGTAAGGATGCCATCCGGATTTATAGGAAACAAAATGGCCCCCAGATGAATTGAAATCTCGGGGCGGAAAGACTTTTTAATTAGTCGAACTGGAATTAACTGTCGCTGCTGATGAATTTTTAGTTTTTCTGCGCAGGAAAAGGGACGGCGCTTTATCGACTGTTTGGCAGTTGATGAGCGCTGTTTTTTTGTGCGGAAGGAGAAAGTTTCACTTGGCTCCTTAGAATTTTAAAGTTAAGGACCTCAGGAAGTGAAACTACATTGTAAATATATTGGGAGAACATGGGAGATTTAATTCACGATGTTAAGTTCTTTAAATGAATTTATAGCATTTATTTCAGTTTCATATTTTTTCGATTTATATTGTATATATTTTTACTTTTCAAGTTTTACGCTAAAGAACTGTAACTTCTATACAAAATGTTTTTTAAAGTTAGGGTATATCATAATTGTTCTGAGTAATTTTGGATGTTATTCTGCATAAATTTTCTTAAATATGCATTATAACTTTCGAATGAATTGTCTAAATTAGTAAACCAAAAAAGAATTTTAATCACTAAAAAACATAAATACTCCCAGACCATAATTTTAAACATTGAATTTAGATTATAATAAATGTCATTTATATTGAAACATATACAACTATTTTTCAAAGTAAAATTAGTTTTTGTTATGGACATATATGTCTTTTATATACCTTTATAAATAAGTATATCAGTTTTACACTCTGTAAGCTTTCGAATAAAAGAGGCAGCTTAATTATTTATACACTTTAATTGAAAAAGTGCACAATAATAAAAGTGATAGAGTTCAATTAAAATTACATACGGCACAATAAGATATAATTGTCATCAACTGCACATAAAAACCCTGTAGAAAGAGTTGTTTTGAAGTATGCAGGCGGTTTAAAGCCATCGTAGTCTATAAAGAGCTTACAACCTTCTTTGTAAAGAAAGCACAAAACAGGATTTTATGGTCCAATTCTGCTGCAATTGCAGTTTCCTTCATCCTTCCTTTATCTTATTTGGAAGCGAGCCTTCAACTTGATGCAGCAACTACGCTTTTCTCCTTTAAGAGCACTTCGCGACCCTAATTGGTGACCCTTAGCTTGGCAAACGAAGCATTAAAGACGTTGTTTGTCAAACTTTATTGTCCTCTAACTTCTTTGAATGATTTCGAGCTTTATCGTGGATTTTACAAAGAAGAAGTGATCTTGCATAAATCCTTTCGGCCATCAAGAGATATTTCTTTGTGATTTTAACGACAAATTCTCATTCTACTATCACGCCAAACAAATGATATTTATGCAATTTCTTCAAAAGTTCACCAAAAAACAACGTTAAATATATTTCATAGTTTTCATATTCATAATTTATCTCCCAGCCAGAATTAAATTCAACATAGTATAATTCCTAAGGAAAAGAACTTCTCCTGGGTAATATATCTATCTTATTATGCATTAATCGAAAAAATAAGGAATAAAACTGTACGGTAAAATATTTGTTTGGTTAAACATTTCCTGAACAAAAAATCTCTATGGTCATATGATCGTAAAATCAAATATATCTGAACTGATTAGGAAACATAATATTATAAATAAATTCTCAAACAACAAATATATAATTTTCTAATAAAATTTCGTTCATCCAAGACTTTTTAACTATATTTATCTCAAAAATCACCTGATTAAACATAGATCAACCATTGATCAACAAAAACCTACTCTCCTAACAACAGGATAAACAAACAATTCATTAAGATCTCCATAAAAGTTTATCTCCATTGAGATCAGCACTATCCTCCATTATCAAACTACGTCATGAGCATGAAAAGTAAATCAGACATCAGTTGTCTCCTAAAAATCACTACTTTTTCAGCGCGTGTAACTTCACCACTCATTGTCACATTTGAAAAACATTTTTCCATCATTTCCACGTGAGGATGAGCATCTTTTTTTCTACGAGAGAATGTGCCCCTGAGGCGGGGTATGAGGGAATTCTGGTATCTAAGAGACGCCTCAAGCGATCGTCGACTGTTTTATCCTCGCACGGAAAATTTCCCATGGGCACCTGCGCTTGCTCGATTAAATGCTTTTCTGAGTTTTAATCACTTGGATTCTAGGAATGGATTGGAGGTGGATTCGGATATGTGTCTAAAGAATTGGGAAAATAAAAACAATAGGGAGTTTTCATCTGGGAGTCTATTGTTAATCAAATACTCCAGTGATTTCACCTGCTGATTGAAAAAACGACTAAAAAAATTTCCTTTGGAAACTGGTAGAGAAATAGAGATTATTAGTCTAAATGAAGGATCCTTCATATACATTTTTCAACTTTTTCCTAATTTACGTTTATTTAAGTGCTGATTTTGAATATATGATAATTTACTTTGGAAAATGAACAATTAAATATTTCATCATAAATTAAAAGTACGACATCGTGCGTAACCAACTAAAGCTTCCTTTAAATATAGTTTATATAAAAATGCATTCGTTAGTTTGTAGAACAAAAGAATTTGAACCCCACTTCTTTTCATATCCATACTTCCTTGAGAATTCCTCCATGTGCAAGCTTCAATGGATTGTATCTTTACATTTTTCCCCAGCTCATGAAAATTTAATTCACTCTACGGAAACAATCTAAATGCATTTAGTTAGGAGAGTAATATCTTTTTTTTCTTAGCCCGCTTACTATGCAATTATTTAGGTTTAATATTCCTGATTGATGTTTCTTACACTAATGGAATGAATAAAATCTTTTAAAAGATTTCATATTATTATATAAAAATTATTTAATTACCGTATTACAATGTAATGCAATGGATAGTTATATATTAACACGAGAAAATTTTTCATTCGTTAATTTATGACTGTTTAATTAGAATAAGGAAAATATAAAATAAATACCTTGAATATATAAATTACTTAATTTAAAACCTTTAGTTACGAAAAAAATTACCTCTTAGAACATTTGACTACTGTCTCGAGTTATAAATCTAGGTACTACCTGATATCATGTAAATTACCCAGAAATTTATGACAACATAGCGTGCTGTTAACAAAGAGTTAGTTCACGAATTACCAATAAATTTTCACCGAGGTAAGCGTACAACAATGCCCCAACAAAATTCATTTATCATGTGATTGCACCAATTGCTATTCAGTCCATAATTATCTCATAGGTTACAGAAACACTAATGTGAGAGATGATTCATTAGATTTTGACTTAATGAGGTTAACTCATGCATAATGGAGCAGTCTAGACTCAGGTTACCGTTTTAATTACGTGCCAACCCATTGTGATTGAAATTTGGCAAAATTTAATGTTAGCTGGGAAAAACCCTGTGTTCAACATTAAAAGATTAAAGAGAATAATACTTCTTAAAAAATAAATGAAAAACTCTGAAGACCACTCACCAAATTACCGCTATACTAAGCTTAAGAGATAACAACTGGAGATAAGAAACTCACCTGAAAAGGAAAGAAGATACATGGTCAATTTTTTTTCGAATATATAAACAATTGAATAACTAAATATAAAAACAAACGGTAATGAGAAAATGCATATGTAAATACTCTGTATCTTACATTTACTCACTCTAGTATATAGCCTTATAATAACATCATACTCGAGTTCAACATTTCATATGTGACTAGGGAATCATAACAAGAGTAAAATATTAGATATATATTACACTGCAAGACATTATAATATAATGAACTACTTAAAACTAAGTAAGTAGATTCAATTACCACTCTTCACAACTTCATATTTGTGCTCGTATGTAATACTTAAGAATAAAATAGTTGTAAATAAACAGCTGCATATTCTATTTGCTCATTCATCATTATTACTGAAACCAATCTGAAACTACAACAATGGAATTTTAATTTCCTTATTTCCACCAAGCAAGAAAACAACAATTAACTTATCGCATTCGTATTTTATCAACGCTAACAAATTAAAACACAATAATGAACTCTTTGTACGTTTATTGTAGGAATGCTAACAATATAAATGTAGATAAACAGAAGCTAAATATAAGATAAAAAACTCCACTCTTGTACGCGTCCGTTGTTAATCAATCTCTAACGCCAGCCCGCTCCGGTAATTCCTGAAGCCTGCGATAGTTGATCAATGCCTTCTCACATTGTTACCAAAGCGCTTTAATTCTTCGGATCTCATTGTTCGACCGATCCCGTCCTTAGCAACAATAAGGCTAAACCACGGCCCTATCATCGGCCAATATCGTAAGGGCCAATCTGCCAAACGTGTTAGTTACGGCCCCAGCATGATTGAATCCGGGGCCCTTATCTCCAGGTGGCAACACCCCGTTGGCACCACAGCGTAGCATTAATTGCAACCGACGACGTCCGTGGTTCGGTTGCTGACGGCAAGAGGGATTACCGGCAAGGCGATGCCCACGGATGAATTAGGGTGAGCCCACGAGAGTTGGTAATTCCCCGAGAGGCACCCGTTCGCTTATCCGGGTCCAATCAAGCAACGCCCGGATTAGGCGACGCATTGCGATACTCAATTGTCATCTTCATGGCGTCACCTGAAGGCGATTTCCCAGCCCTCTCTCCATTCGGCGGAATATGATCCTACGTCTAGCGGAACGCCATCTTCCCTTGTCCGCCTGCCCTTATCGCTGAGGGTAATTGGACTGTTTATCGGTGAACGTTGCGTCGGAAACTGCAAATTACCGGAGGATTTGGGATTACGGCGTGCACGGTGAACTTTCCGACCCAATTGCAATGAGAAGCCAATTGCGTTAATGCGTAGCCTTCGACGACTTGATGAAGGGACGACTTGGGGTGTATAAAACTGTTTAACTGTGGAATGCAAGTACCTACTTGCATAGTAAGAGAAGTGAATAAGGTGATATGGAATAGATTACATTAAAGGTGATACCAATTCCTTACATCGATGAGGATTTAATAAAGAAAGATTAATAATAAAACCATAGCAATAAAAGAGAGTCAACAGATAGGTTTAGAAGTGCATTTAAATTAAATCTCGTACATCACTGTAGATAAAGGGTAAGCATAGTTATTGTCGATAAATATTAATACTTGATATTTACTAAAATGTTATTAATTTTGTTATTTTGGTAACCAACTAAGTAAAGTAGATAAATCAGTATCTCATCGTCTTATAAGAATATATACTTGTTATAAGGAATACATTTTAAAACAAAAATGCCACATGGTACGTTACATAATGTCTGCAGACAACTCAACTCTCTACTTCAATGGTCTACTTTTCTAAATCAACAATATATTTTACATCACTTCGATAATATAAATATTTATTAACTCAAAAATCTTTAAAGCTTAAAGTAACCTTGGCAACCAACAATATTGCTTTCTTTATTCCTCCAGTAACTAAGTTAACGAATTCTAATTTCAATCAAAGTTTAAAATAATCATTAAATAGTCATTCTCATTTTTAAAATAACTTTCTCGTCTATAATAACTTTCTCGGAAAAATAGAAAAACAAAAGAACATAATATTATCAAAACAAGACTCATTCTTCATTCAAGAGTGTCGTAATTCTATTCTATAACGAGCAATAGATGAAAATGCACAAGCATAAAACAAATGAGAACATTCCATTGTCGCTGTCACCACAGCGTGCTACGGTTTCGAAGGCATTGGCTCAGAGTTTCCGGCCAATTTAACAGTGTTGGGTCAAAGAGACGAGCACATCCCTACACGACTGCCTAAATCCTTGGTGTCCCTTTGTGCAGAACATACAGGCGCAATACGAAGCCAGGATATTGCTAGCAAACCTCTCTAGTCTAAGGACTAAATTGCTCAATATAAATTTGATGATTATGATCGATTTCAGATACTTGCGATCCATATATAGGTGAAAGAATTCACTATACTTGCTTTGATATTGATGAAGAATTACATCCCCTTTGACAATATCTTACTCTTCTTCATTTTGTTCATACAATATATTTTATAACAATGAAACGGATAGCCCATGATCTTCCGTAAACGTATTATAGATCAATTTTATCCAGCAATTTTCCAACTATTCAATAAAACTCTCCTAAATCGTGTCCTATAAACGTACATTCCCACTTTATCTAAACGATTATTTATATTTCAAAGTAATATTAAGGATTGGTTATCTCTCAAATTTCAAAGCCGTTCGTGTGAGAACTAGACAGAAATGAAAATTATTCAAGGGTTCAAAACTGATCAGTGTCAAAGTTAATCCCTTTTAGCTATTTCATCCCTTCAATTCAATATATATTTATTTTTTCGAGTCACAGATGGGATCACATGTCCAACTGTAGCGTACACATACTTCGATGATCGGGAAAGTTAAGAAAAATCATAGAAGGTAATTACAATCCATTCCTTTAATGCTGTTTCATTTAGGATTGAGAGAGAAAATAATAGTTGGGTAATTTCTGGTGTTTACAAAGTTCTTTACGAAGGACGATAGAATGAAAATTAATAAACGTATAATCTTACAGCAATAAAAATTACATATTCAAACATAAAATTGTTTTGATAATGAGTGTGAAATACTTCCTAAAAAAACCTAAATGATAGGGAAACGCGTAAAATAATAGAAGCATTGACTCTATCAAATTAATTGTTCCAAAAATCGTTTACGTATACCATTTTAATTTTTACAAAAACATTTACTAGTGTACATCGTCTGGTTACGTCTTATCAAGTTGTACCCTCTAAAGACTTAATAACATAATCCATAATCGCCTTCTATATATAATGGTATAATAATTTTCCAGGAACAGAAATTTTGTGCGAATTCACTCCATAAATGACTTCAATTTCAAGAGTTTCGATAAATTAAACTTTTTCCTGTTCGTTCTCCTGAAATAGGTCACGTTTAATGGACCCCTTACAGATAGATATCCTCTCAGGGGTGCAAGTGCGAAATTTTCTACGAAAGACGCCTTCCGGACACAAGAGAACGAAAACACACGAGTATAAACTGAGAATTGCGATCCCAATGCTGGAACATTGAATGCTCAGCTGTTTTTGTGCGTCTCTGTTCAACTTACAGCTCAAAGTTATTTGTACCTTAAGTCGATAGTGTTTGCCCCGTTCTCATGAATGGCCTACGCGTTGTCATGGGAACGAGAAGTGAACTGTGTTGGTGTAAGGCATTTCCAAGACTTTGTTCGCCTATGAGTTTATCGTCGATATAAAACTTTGATCATAGCGCGTAAATCTATAATGCGCACTGATGATAGAAAGAAGAAAAACAAGTTTTTAAGTTCAATAAAGAATTCTTTCACCAGAGAGTTATTGTATATGCTTGTCAATCAATGCTGGATTATTCAAAATACCCGGAAAGAATCATTTTCCTGAAAACTACAAGACAGTCTAAATATTTCCGTGACTAAAACCCTATGTTTGTTAAATATAAGCTTCCATCAAACATTTATTTCAAAGTCTATATGCGTATAACATAAAAATAAATTCATCATTAGTTAAACATTATCAAAATATTGAATATAATATAAAATTCAGACGTTGTTTTCTATAACCTGATGTAAATTGATCGAGATATTTTTATCAATCATTAGTATAATAACTTCGCAGAAATAGTTCAAGGAATAACAATATTGTTTAAAATATATTTACCGACTCATAAATGGAATGTTACATATAAATAGAAGTTAAAATTAGCAAATATACAAATATACTGTATTTGTCGAAATTATGGTAGGCGTTCCTGAATTTTATACCATAAATATTCATTTCCCATCATTGGTTATACATTGACACATCTTTGAGTATTATTCATCGTTTAAAGAGATTATTTCCAAACACAAACTACGTTGTTCGTACACATAAAAATACGTTATTGCATTAGTAATACCTCGATCATCTGAATTTTTTAATTATGCTAATTTAAATTCACAATGCAAATCTTGCAGAATGTATACATAATTTGCATAAGCAGAAAAATAAACATGATGTACTGGTGTTACTCCGTAATAAATTTATCACGATGTTTAGGCTGTAGGTCAATAAAATACCGACAAAATTCCACACCGAAAGTTTAAATAGGAGTTAAAAATTCTATTCGACACAACCGTATCGAGATGAGCGAACGCTAAGCCGATGCGATAAATAATGCATTTCCATGGGAACGAAAAAATGTTCAAGTGCCCTATTTCATCCAAACACGCCAGTCCCTTTCGAAAACATTTTAAAACTCCACCGAAACATTGAACGGTCTCCAACGATGCTAATTAACATGTCGGGATAACAGAAAATAATTGCGTCAAACTTGACTCCGATTTCGTATTCCTTTTGGCACAACGGTCTGTAATTAAATCGAATTGAAGTGACGCGAACATACCTCACTATTAAAATTTCTGACGTTTAAATGAGTGGAAGTGTCATAAAAGGCAGAATTCTGCGCTAATTTCACTTCGCAAAAGATGCGCGAAGAGTGAAATCTTAGCTTTAGAATATTTAAATGTTTCAACGATAATCTCATATGAATTATTTCTACCTTATTCTTTCAGTATCTATTCATTGTTAGGAATCTTCAGTAATACAAGTAAAGTCCAGAGGATTACCTTCGTCCAAGCACTCGTGGTTGATTTTAAAGAGAGATAGGCTATGCAAATTCTATATGGGTCTCCAAAGTTTATTTAGAACTCCCTCCAGCTATAATTATGCGTTCGCTACGTATGCTAAAACCGCTTTAAATTGTAAATATTTCTTTCCCGGAATATTTTAAGCAAAGCAGAGTCATATTTGTTATCAGTTAAACTCTAGGTGAAGAATTATGATCCGTATTGGGCTTATCTCTATGGTTACTAACTCCTAGAGTAGTAAAAAAATAGTCCAAGCGTTGTCTATTTTTTCATTTTTATTCTACTAGGAAAAGAATTTTACGAACTATTCATTGAAATATAGAACAATATTAATTTTCTAACGTAGAGGATAGTGCGTTATCAGTTACTGAACCTCTGAAAATTAGGATTAAAATTTTACACGAAAAACTATAACATTCAGAGCATAGTAGGTGAAGCCCCTACGTAACAAATAAAAATATGCAGTATTTAAATATTTGTATACATATTTTGCAAAAAATAAATTTTTCAGAAAACTGTTTATTTTACACTCGCATTTAAAGAGCGTAAGAAATATAAAAATATTTGAAATCTCCATAAAGTCTTAAAGTTTTTTCGCTTAAAAAAATTTTTAAAATCAATATTTAATCAAACTTTTCTATGAATGTTCAACGTAGATGTTTGGAGGTGATAATTACTCAATTAAAAATTCAATTCTAAGAGATAATTTTGAAAACGTAAATTCTGAAAATAAAATTGATTAATATTCCTAATTAAAACTAGAGAAGGTCATTTGAATTCTTTTATTAACTGATAAATATCTTATGTAGTCTAGTAGCGAGGACTTCTATTTAAAAAAAGCTACTCATCAATATTTAATACCTTCACACACAGGATACTTTCTCTGAAAGCCACCAAATTCTTCCAGAGCCTTTCTCTTCCTTGCCCACAGAGGATTTTCCTTCCGCTGCATTTTCTATGAGAACGTCATGCCTTGAAACATGGCTAGCATACTTAATTCCCCTTTTCCTTCATTAAGTTATTCTATCCTTCTACTAGAGCCTTTACATTCATTTTATTATCTAGGGATGCAAGACGCATACGTTCACCAAAGAATAAAATAATATAAGGTAAAGGAGAGCAACTAATTATACTAAAAAATTCAATAAACTGTTAAAGAAGTCCTTTTTGCGTTATTTTGAACTTAATTATTCATAAAATAATGTAAAAATCCTGCTATAATTTTTGAGAAACGAAGATTATCTGTCAGTGAAAAGTTGGTGATAATTATTATTACCTTAGACCAGCCCTTCATCTAATATGCGACGATGTAGGTAACTAAACACTTTAACAATTCCCAATTGTCAATAGACTATCAATTGTTAACACAATATAATATTTCAAATCACACATAGTTTCAAAAGTAATATTCATTCTTGTTACTGTTACGTAATGTATACTTCTACGCAGATAACATTCCCCCAACAACAAGTTATGCCTGCCAATAAAAAAGAGGTTAAATAGATGTTTGTCTCCACACTGAATCACACACAGCAAAACTTATGATTCCATCAATTTAATAATCCATAGAAGTTTGAAGCCATATAAAACGAGTAATTCAGAGAACAAAACTGGACTTAGGGCAGTTGCAATGCAGGCGATACCTTGGAAACCATCCAAATACCAGACTGCGCTGCATTCCAATTAATCTTGCGGAAATTCGCATTCCAAAGAAGTCAAAACCATTGGTAGGATTTAAACAGATCGTATAACAGTAAGTAGGGGTGGAGTCTTTAATCGAAACAAATACCAGCGTAAGGGCTGCAGCCAAGAGATTTCAACGCTCTCGTAAAGTAACTGTTCAATGCAGAACGTGCAGTTATGGGTGATAAAACGATTGTAACGGTAGAGATACAACTTCCCTCAATGAAAAGGTTAGCTTTACTTGACTATGAAATATGTACTTTGAATTTTTTATTCAAATTCGTAACAGATACAGCATTAATTCATCTCGAAGTCCCTTAAATATGAAGCAAGTACATTGAATATCTCTTGATAGGTCAAGGTCAACAAATGAAAGGCTTTAAGACTTAAATTTAATGGATTCTTTTGGATAAATTACCCTTTTTCCAATCATTAAAATTAAGCAAATAATCCAGCTCTCTTTGAAAATATATCTCCTAACAATAACAATATCGAACCTTCATTTTAGACGTGAATTATGTTCCTTTATTATACGTATACAGTTCCTTAAAATGCTCAAAACAATCTAGCAAATTAGCGACATGAAGAATTTCCCTTTAAATTCAGACGTCAACGAAATTGCAGTGGTACGTTTCCCATAAGAGGAGAGACCCTTGCCAGCCCAACACATACATAAGAAAGGGTTCTCGATGGAAATTTATATTGGAAAAGTTTTCTGGCACTGTCACTACAAGACGCGGCCACGGAAATTGGTATGCATTGGGCACCGAAAGAGGAAAAATTCTCAATCCAACTCCGTGCGATTCGTGTATTGCAGCTCTTATTATTAGCCAATGAAAATGTGCGAAATATGACTCGAATATTTCAGACCACCGTAGTATACTTGAGTAATAAAAATTTTCCTGCCTATTTTTATGTGATGCAAAATAAATTTCAATTTCAGGGAATTTATGTATTACACATTATTTTTTAAGATTACTTTCGTACTGATCAATGGCAGTATAAGCCTTTCATTTCATCACACAATCTGGATATTTTTTATCGAACAATTCCTCGTAACACACAATGATTCAACGAGAGACACTTCACATAGCATTCTAAATGAAACTACTCCAATGGCAAAGCATCAATCAAACCCCCTTTGGTATTTCATTAAAAAGGAAGGAGCGAATGAAGGATAAATTTTTCTCCGGCACCGAGAGAATCCATAAAGACTTAAATACCATCTACTTCGTTTATAGGTCTTTATAGGTCTTTATAGGTCTTTATTTTGGAGGCGAGATTGAGACTAAAAAGTCTCTTCTTCCATCTAACCTCTTCAAAGAAAAAAAAGTTTAAAATACAAAGAGAATTTGAAAGAGAAACATAATGATTGTAAGAGAGAATTAAGTGGATAGAAAAACCTAAGAAAAAATCTTAGGAAAAAAATCCACTGCAGGAAAACACCCACGATGAAGGGGGGTGTGAAAAACCTGCACAAGCCTACTGATAGAATTAACTAAAAAGAATCAAGAAATGGAAATCATAGTAGCGAAGTACAAAATATCACTAATCAAGTATCACAACTGTCACAAAAGAGAAATCCCATACCAGTATAAAATCCAAAACGAGATGTGGCAATTATGCAATAAGAGTTACAAGAAGTATATAAGAAAGGATACACATAATAAAACAACAGAATACTAAGATTTCAATGTTACAAGAGTAAACAATGAGTCATATCATGTTAAATTTGAAAATATATCTTATAACTAAAGTGATAATTAAAAACCCTCAATGGTATATTAAAGAAGATTGCTGAAAAGAAAGGCAAAGTATAAATAATAAAATTAGAAGATATTGGACCATGGAGCTGCAAAAAATAAAATAATTATAAATTATAGTTATATATAGTGCATAGTTAAATGAATTAGAGGTTAAGTGTGAAAGGAGCAGTAGAGAGAGCGTTGATCAGTGCTGTAGAGATGTGATGTCTGTTGATGCGGGAGATAAATTGGATATATGATTGAGATGAGTAAGACATTTTCTTCTGAAAGATCGGGTGGAGATGGCAGATTTTATGTGGGAGGGAAGAGTATTCCAGAGCGTGGTTGCAGCTATAATAAATGATTTGTGATACGTCTCCGTTCTGTGATTCGGTATTAGTAAATTGAATCTCCCTCTAGTATTGCAATTATGGACGGATTCAAATCTCACAAATTCGGAAAAGAGGTATTCAGGAGATTGCGTTCGCAAAACAGTGTATGTTAACGTTAGAATGTGAAGTTGTCTGCGAGTTTCGAGTTTTATCCAATTTAATTTTTTAAATGCACCGGAAATATGGTCAAATTTTCTCAAATTAAATATAAATCTAACGGACGCATTCTGGATGCGTTGGAGCTTATTGGCTAGATCTCTTGATAGATCTTGGTAAACAATGTCACCGTAATCAAAGTGGGGCATGATCAATGAATTTACTAGCTGTAATTTGATTGAGGGCGTTAAGAAACTTCCTAAGCATCTCAAGGAATGAATAGTTGAATAAACTTTTTTGGATATTTTCACGACATGTTCCGACCATGTCAGGTTATTATTAAAACAAAGGCCGAGATTATTTACAGAATTACAGAAGTTGACCTCCATGTTGTTCAAAGTTAGTTTTGGGAAGCCAATATGATTCAGTCTTTTTAATAGTTTGGAGTGCCCTATGATGATGGCTTGCGATTTAGAGGGATTTAAATTCAAGAAATTGTCCCTACTCCAGATATTAATCTGTTCGAGGTCGTGGTTAACGTTTTGTATGCATTCAGGGAAATCGGAGACGATTGAATCAGTATATATCTGCAAGTCATCAGCATACAAATGATACTTACAGTATTTAATAACTTGAGGGCAGTCATTTATGTACAAAGAAAATAATAAAGGACCAAGGATCGATCCTTGTGGGAGGCCGCGATTTATATTCATCCAAGCGGAAGAAATATCATTGGAAATTACTTTTTGTTTACGATTTTGTAAATAAGAGGAGAACCAAGCAGTTGATGTTTCAGAAAAACCCATATTACGTAGTTTCGCTAGCATTATATCCGAGTCTACTGAGTCGAAGGCTTTACTAAAGTCGAGTAGGACCAAAGTTGTTAATTTACTCCCGTCCATCGATTTACGGATATCGTCAGTTACTTTAAGTAAGGCTGTATTGGTGCTATGTAGTTTCCGAAAACCTGATTGCGAGCAGTTTAGAATCGAATTTTCGTTCAGATAATCTGTGATCTGAAGATGCGCGAGTTTTTCGAGAATTTTGGATAAAACTGGGAGGAAACTAATTGGTCGGAAATCTTCAGCCTTCGACTTGGAATTTTTCAGAATAGGTTTTACTAACGCGAGTTTCTATTTAGTTGGAAACTTTCCCGTAAGAAAGGATAGATTAAATATATTTGTTATCAAAGGCAACAGAAAAGGACAGAGTTTGTTTATGATCGTAATCGGAATGCCATCAGCACCTTCTGCTTTCGACTTAATGCTTCTTAAAACATGCAGCACTTCGAGTTGCGTTACATACTTGAAAGTGAAATGTGATTGAAAAGAGGATGTATTTAATTTCACCCTTAGATGTTGTAAGACTCGACTTTTATGTACCGGATCAATTTCAATTGGGGGAAGGGAGAATTTATGATTTAGCAAGTCGAGAGAGAGATCATTAAGTTCGGGAGGTTCCCTAGATCTTCCTATTCCCAGATTACGCAGATTTTTCCATAAAGCTGCCGGAGTTTTACTATCTTTCGAAATGGAATGAGCATAGTTTAATTTGGCATTTCTTATCATCTGCTTGGTTTTATTTCTGTATTTCTTATATTCGTTAAAAATCGCCGGGTCAGTTGTACGTTTATATTTACGGAATGTAAAATCGCGAATTGCCATCATTCGTTTGATGTTGTCTGTGAGCCATGGAGCACGTGGCTTAGAAATTCTAACTTTTCTCATTGGTGCATGTTTATCTAGTAGCGATATTAAGTTTTTATTCAAAATTTCAACTTTAGTATCAATATCATGGGCATATTCTATTAGATACCATGGAAGTTTGGTTGCATCTTGTAGCATTTCTGCGTCGTTTATGTTATTAAAGTCGCGGAACTGGATATATTTTTGTTTATTTTTCCTTACTTTGAGTGAGTAGGAGACGAATAGTAAGTCATGATGAGAGATTCCGGGTGCTACATACTATCTTCATTCAAAATACTATACAATTGCTAAATATTCAATAATGAATCTTGAGTCTTCAATTCTAAAACTCCCTATACCAGAACCACATTATGAATGCTCGATACATAGGAGTTATAGGCGAAGATATAGTTATACAAATTTATTACGAAGAAAAAATAACGTTATTATTGATCTACATTACACAACATATTAGAATCGAATGTTTCACAACCAACAATATTTTGACAAACAATAACAACTGAACGTGTAACTATATTCAGTCCCTATCTAAATATACCTCAGTTTAAAATAGCAATCAAAATGGTATTTCAATGCATAAATATATATTAAAATTTCTTATTACTTCCAACCTCTTGTACGAAACATTTCCTATGTTAATTAAACACTCATCTCTCCAGAATTACCATCCCATTTCTGACCCGGTTTTGGCCAATTTACGCTTCGTTAAACGCCCGCCCATTTCCCAGAAATTCTCGTAAGAAAAAAACAGCCCATTTCGGAGAGAATGAATCAAGGAATTTAAAGCGGAATAAGAGGCCTTCCTTCCCCGAATATTCAAATGCTTCGGGGGAAGAGGAGTCCGACACACACGGGAAGAGACGACGGCATCCTCGGGTAGCGAAATTCAATTTGCAGAAGAGGTCCCTCGTAAATGTATTTTAAAGTAATTTTTGCCTCCTGAAAGCGTCGGGGTCCTTATAATAAATCCCATCCTAACTGGAGGAGGGGGTGTAACGAGGTACCCACTCCACGACGGAAGGCAAACAAGTCGACCAGAATTACTCATACACTTGCTATCCCCATTAACTTGCCTTAACCACAAATAGATGCTCTTCTATTTACTCCGAAAACTTTCGTTTCCGTGGAAATTGGGTCAATAAGCGAGCGAACGGATCAGCGCGAGTGAAATTTTTGATTTTTTTTTACGCTTTAACGAGATCTTCGTTGTTTCTTTGTTACGGGAAATTATTCGTTCGCCAATTAAGAGAGCGAATGAAGCGGGAATTTTGATGAGTGGATTATCGTTCTTCATTTGAATGTTCGAGTGCTTGGAAACTGTAAGTAGAAAAATAAACGAAGCACAAAGATTGGAATACAAGTCAACGGGACTACATGTAGTGCTATTAAAGCTCAACCGATGAATGCAATGATAAAAAACAATGACGTAGGTTCTATACTTGAACAAATAAAAATTATGTGTTATTAAAGGAGTTATTCAAAGTTATAATAAACACGATGAACATATTCAAATTCTGAAGGAATAAAGAAAGAATCAACATAAGTAGATATTTAACAAAATGAAAAAGCTAAATACAGAGGTCTCATAATATACATAAATAAAATGGTACCTTCTTAACTAAGGAGAGGATATATATAGTAAAAAAATGGAAAGATCCAAAAAATGGATATCTAAGCGAAAAAACTGAAGGCGTTCCTTAAATTTTTACGATTGATACCCGTATTTATATGTAGTAGAATACAACAAAGATAAATTATAACAATGAAAAGGCTTTACTATGAATATTTCAAATGCCATAGAAACCAGTCATAAGAAGTAACATTAAAATATCAAAGGATAAATGTTTTTCCATTGAAGATTTGATTAGTAAAATTGAAAAGAATCGACTAAACTCCCACCATGACGCAATATAACTTTAAGAGTTAAACCATGAAAATACTTAAATAAATAGAAGTCGAATGTGCTTATTAAAACTAATTATTATTAAATTTCTAAAGAATTTCGACTTCTTAATTAGTCTGAGAACCTTTATTAAGGCGGTCCTTTTAAACGATGCCTTTCAAAGACCTGGACTTGTATAGCTCCATTAGCAAATTAAAAAAGGGCGAATTTTAGAGCTACAATGATCGTTGTTCACAAATTATACGCGATGTATAGCAGAATGAGAGCCTATAAAACACTTAACCTTTTGATTTGATTAAATAGGCTAAAACTTTCAAATCACGGTCCATGTTTCATTCATCATTCAATTTCAGGCATATAAGTTACGTGCTCTTGATTCAGATGGCAATAAAGAAACCAAATTAAAAATCACGGCGAAAAATAATTAACTTTGCTCAAATTCTACGAATGGAACTTTTGAGAGAGAGCGTAGCTTTGATGTCGTCTCAAAAACTCGTCATAAGTTTAAGGAGTACATTCAATGAGGAAAATATCGTTCTTAAAAGCGCTAATTAATTCAAACTCATCTCAGCAACCATTAAGATCATGATCAGTGACATGAATAATATTCCACTCGAGATTTTTTCTGGGATATATAGCAAAAGTTGAGCGCCTTTGGAAAAAGAGTAAGTAGAGGTTTAAAAAGGCCATTCACCATGTATGAGAATGGTGAAAACTTCGCCTTCAAAAGTAAAACTCCCACTTTTCTCTCGGCATTCAATTAAATAATGAAAAGCCCACTGGAGCAAAACTATTCCAACATTTAAGAGAGGATGATTTCATAGACGGAAAGATTTCCGGGTTTCGGAGTTTTATTCTATATTTAGAACGACCCTGCAAAAGCTTTGGAGACACGAGATTAAAGGATAGATGTCAGAGAAAAAGTATTCCGATTTTAATAGCGTGATCTCTTAAGCCTTAGAAGTTTTTTTACTCGCTCTGTCATTTTTAATTTTGAAGGCGATCCTTGATGTGCTCGACTCCGTATGAGTTTTTGCTAAGAGAGAAAAGTTTTATTGCTATTAAAGACAAAAGGGTACCGATAGTGCTCTCAAATGAAATGCGATTGCAAAAGAACATTAATTATTCTAATATTTATGCTTAAAAATCGTAAAGTTAGTCATTAATATCATAACAAAAATCACTAGCAACATAATTTACCTTCTTTTCGTCCTGAAGTTTTCCAAAGTGTTGCTATCGTAAATTAAATGAAAAACAATGAGATACTTCTCTTTAAAATGCCTTCAATTAGGAATCTAATATCTTACTTGAGAGAGTAATATGCTATATAACTCGTAAATGGTACACAATATAATTACAAATGTCATATTTAATTCCAGAAATTTGAAATGTAAATTTTGTTATTTCAATAAATAACTGACAATGTTGTTTTCGAATACGTATTCATTATACGGAACTTAATAAAATAAAGTTTTAGAGAAACTAATATCGTGTGCCTTCCACCAAATCTCTTCCTTGTTGCTGTTTACCTGTTGCCATGGTGTTTCTACGTTGATAACCACCGATTTATTTACAACTCCGTCGCAGATTTCCATGTATTCCTTCTATTTTAAACCTTCCATTTCGTGTTAGTAATCGCATCAAAATTCTAAATGCGCAGATATTCCATTTCATTTCCCGAAGATTTTAGTGAAGAATGGCAAAAGATAAGCGACCCACTCGTGAACGGATCCATATCACAGGAACGAGCTCCGAAAGCGGTAATCGAGAGCATAAAATCCTTTAAAAACGTCACTCCCTTTGAATCAAAGCTGTCAGAATTCATTTCGCTCAAAATTTCCGCTCCAAAGGGCGAACTGAATGGTCGAATTTGAAAACGGCGTGGGCGCACAAAAAGAAAAGAGTTCGGATGATTACTAAGAGTGAATCAAGAGTCGGAAAAGTACAAACGGAGCTTTAACTCTATGCAAAAAAGCCTTCCTTTTCCATCTATTCTGCGAAGAGGGTATTCAAAAGAATCTGTGAGTTACCTTCATATCAGAGTGTTTGGTCTAAAACATGAAATTGAGAAAATTTTTGACAGACACTTATTATGTGATCGATTCTTCACTAGTAGCTAAATTATTTAGCATAAATAATAATATTGTTCTTAGGAATAATAAATATATACATTGTATTAAACATAGGAATGATAAATATATAAAATTAAACTTAAACTTATTATTTATTCACCAATTTCCTAAAAAGAAAATTATTTTGATGCTAAATAATTAATGCCACAACATCGTCATTGATGTCTTAATTTTATTTATGTACCATCACAGAAATAATAAAATAAATAAGGAAATACTTATATGCAATTTAATTTCAAACTATGAGCCATCAAACTCTGAAATTATGCTATTCACAAAATTTCATCTTAAACACATTCTCACTCTTTTGAATTATATTTTTATACTCTCCAATAATGCACACATTTCACGAAGGATGATTCATGTAAACATTTAACCATTAAAAAGTTATTTGAATGATTGGGATAATAGTTATTAAGATATAAACATATAAGTATTATTTATTAATAATTAATTAAATAATCCTTTAAAATAAACAATTAAATTAAAGTTGATGAATACAACCTGCCAACTAGACAACGATCCCGCAAACATATGAAAACGTAACGGAATGAGGTATGTATGTTTGGGTAAACAAAGTGGTTGCCACGTAGAGACGTGTGGTACATAATATTGAGACTCGTAATGGACACCCAGGTGTAATAAACTTGGGTAAGCCGCCTCCACGACCTTTCGGAGGCGGTTTTACTTTTTCGTATCACGCACCTTTGGGGTGAAAGGCAGTGAGAGGCGGCTGAGCGTCAGCCTTTAAAGGACTTTAAAGCAGAGGTGTTTTTGGGGTGAATGAGAGAACTTTGTAGAAGCCGACGAAAAACAACTTAATCCTAAAAGAAAGAGATGTTGAAATCGGGTTTCTGGGAAAGAAAACTGGAAGGATAACAGAGTTGTTTGTTGTGAAATAATGTGACGAAGATAGGGATGAAAAAGCACGAGTTCAGCTGGGAAGCCCCTGCCGGATAGACAACCCAACTAACACCCCCGTTGGTTGGGTTGCATATTTTCAGGGGCTATCTTTATGTATGGGAAACTGACTGTACACGGTTAAACAAATTGTTCTGAAATTACATTTTACAATTTTCAGTAATTCTTAAGGTTATTCATTAGAGTTTTGGAAGATCTTATAATCACACAAAAATATTTTATGTGCCTTAGAATGATTTGGATCTGATACATTTCACTACTACAATTTTCGAACTTTTATTTTTAAAATCACTTTATTAACATTCTTTTCAAAAACGCTTATAATAGGAAAACATATTATCTGTTGAATTTTACTGAGAATTTTGAAACTGAGAGCAAATAATTATTAAGTTGCATGTTTAACATTTTACATGATGAAACTGAAAAAATGAACTTTATATTAAATTTGTTCAATCAACTTACACATCAAAACTTGCATTACACAAGTAGAAATAAAATTACTGTAAAAAATAAATCTTAAAAATTAAATTATTTTGTTTCTATAGGAGGATATAATGCTTCAGACCAAAGAGTTGTTGTAATCCGAGAAATCAAATCAAGCATTTTTATGTGTATTTCATCATTTTAAACTGATAAAGTATTTCTTTTGATCTCAATACTTTTAGAAACATAAAAAGTCAAAATCAGGCATCAAATGATTCCAAAAAAAATGCTGTGAATATGATAGGAGATATTTGAAACTACTCACTAAAGGAAAAAATAAAATTTTGTAATCAAATACACTTTAGTTCAAATGTAGTGAAAGAATCGTTTCTGATCGTGATATAATAATATAACTAACCCTCGTTTTGCAACATTTTATAACACTTTTTGCCTTTGAAAATAATTCGAGAGGAATATATGGAAAATTACTGTTTTTTTTTACTTTTGAAAGGGAAACAGTGTGTCCGAGTTCACTTTGATCCAACGAATAGATGATGCGAGTTTAACTGGTAGTGCAGGGGAAATATTTACTTATCACTTATTATTTCCTTTTTGTAGATCCTTTTATGTCGAAGATTAAAAGCAAATATCAAGTCATTGAAATTTTGAGATTAAACCTTTTAAAAGGTCAAACACAAAATATCATGGTGCTATACATTTCTCGTTTGAAACTGAAGTAGATTCTTTTCAGATTTAGTATCACAAATGGTATGAAAAATTGACATTTTATTCCGTCAAACTTTCACAATCTGCTACATATAACGGCATTAAATATATTTTAAGAAATAAGAGAACCTATGCGTCAAATTCAAATTTGAGAGAAAAATTTAGCTCTCGTTAACTTCATATTACTATATAACTTGACATATAATTCAGAGACAATTGAATTCATGGTATTTCCCATTAAAATTAATTAATTTTCTGTGACAATTAATTAAACATGTTATTAAAACAATATTTATAATAGTAAATTTGTGGATAAAAAAGATAAATTTTCACCCAAAAACGTTTTTTATGCATCACTAAGTACAAGAACTTGATGTCAAAATGCCCTGCACTCATATTTTTTTAAAATCGTAAATGTAACCGCTCTACATTTATAAACAACAAAGCGAGAGGCATAAGATGAATATTAAATATGAGAATTTAACTACAAAAATATTCCATTAATATAATAATAAATTAATTCTTTCGAATGAAAGGTATATTATACTGACAATTTAAAATTATGGTGTTCAGATTAAGCTGGTAAAGGCAAAAAAATCAATGCTTATTTTCGCCATATATTTCCTATAATATAAATTTAAATTATATTTCCTATTTTTATAGACTTCTTTGTACTTTCATGTATATAAATTAGCTATCTATAAATAGCTATTTTTATTATAACAGATACTATTTAATTAACTTTTTCTTACAACTTTTATATATTCCTAATAACTTTTAAGCTTCTCTTTTATTGAATAGTAAAGAAATATCTTTTTTTAGCTTTTATAACCGAAATAGGCAAACGAATATTTTGAAAGGGATTACGTACTATCCTACTGAATAGTCATCTTTCACATCTATCATAGGACAAAACTTCAAAGACTCCTTTTCATGTTTTAATACCTCATGCCTTTCATTTCCCGCATAAAGTAAAAGCAGGCAAGTAAGATTCTGAATGCATTTCCTTTTCAAGAGAATTCAAAAGAAAGATCTGTCTTTCGTAAATTCAAAATCTGAAATACCTTTCCCAAAGAGAAAGTCATATTTCTAGTAAGATTATGTAAAAACAAGTATATGCATTCATTTACTATATTCAATAACGACACATTAAATATAACATATCAATGATAAATAAATAAACAATAAAATGAACAATATTCTTTACTAGGAAACAATCAACAATGCATTCCTACCGCCTCTTTTTCCCCATCCTCTTTTAGTGAACTATTATTAAAGGAGTGTATAATATCGTTTTTGCACCAGACAATGACTATCATTCGTCGAAAGCGGTCCTTTATTTGCTAAGTGTATTTGTTAATTAAAGATATTTTATGGTTAAAGCATTAAGTTTTTTATATGAATCTTTCCTTAAATATAATGTTGAATTAATACCTAATTCACTGACACGCTATTGTGAACTTTGATTCCTATGGCTGATGTTGATTATTAACGTAAATAGTTTACGTTCAGACCGAAGCTAAAGGTCTAGTCTTGAATCCTAATTTTCCTTTGCTTACAATCAAAGGATGAGATGTAAGAGTCTTGTAACTTACTAAGCTAGATGAAGGGTTAGATAATGAAACCTTTCTTCACATAAGCATAATTAAAAGGCACGAAGACATATATGACTAACTAAACATACAAAAACTGTTTCCATTGTAATCAATAATGAAGGAAATCTAAGATAGGTAATCTCTAGATATATCATCCACCACGAATTTAAATATCATTGATTTTCAACAAACAAAAGACAAAATTGATTAACCTCTTTCCCTTCCTTGAACTAACCTAACAATAAAATATATAAATGTTTTATTACAAAAAGACTAATTTCAGCGCAATTAAAATATTTTGGAAGAACATTAAATCACGCTATGAAATTTGAGCAAATCGCTTTCCTCCTTGACACACCATATAACTTAACTCTTTCTAATATTAATTAGGTCAGCCAAATAAATAAAAATGTCGAGATATATTTAAAGGAAAGTTTAAATCAAAACTGATACCTATGTTTAGTTTGTTTTTATGTTTTAGTAACATTATTTATTAAAAACGCTGGCGATGGAATTCCACAATAAAATAATTTTTGAACTTACATGTTGACTATCTACTTCAGGATATTTAGAACTTTATGTTATATTTAAATCGAGCTCTTAAATATTATATTCCATAGTTGGCATTTTTATTGAGATATGTGAACATAACGACCTAAATCACGAAGTACACTCGTATATTGGCATTTATCAATTTATAAAAGAATATTTAGCGCAAAGGCTTCCATTGCTTCATTAAAACTGTACCATCCTTGCGGACGTGAAGAGGAAATAATCATCTCTGAGGAATTATCGATAGGGAAATGTCGTTACCATATCGACCTGCTTGTTGTATTCCAAGAAGACGATTCACAGAGAAATACTATTGAAATTTTTCCCCACCTATCTCTCTATATCTCACCCATACTTATTTAAAATCAAAATAAAAATGTCGAAAAGCTTGAAAAATATTTTAATACCTCTTCAGTTTTAATTAGAAGATATTCATTACAAGCTAATTAAAAACTTTTCATTTAATCCTTTCTCTTTCTTCTTTGATGAACTCAAGTTTTAAATGTCATTCCCCTCTCGAACTTCATTTATGCCTACGCAGCTCAAAGAGTGGACTGGTCAGTTTCGGGTCCGTTTCCCTGGATACAGCTGCCGGAGTTGTTTGTAAACAACTCTCACGCTTGACGGCGCAGAAAAACTGGACATAACGATATGCGACGAGGATACGCATTAAGATACCTTAGTTCTCTTCTGTTGTTTACTTGAAAGGCAACGTTATCAGCTTATATCCTGTCCTCTCTAAATAATTTATTGCCTTTTTCACGCGTGGGCGAATCGACTTGTTTTGTTAAATGTCGAATATATATATATGGACTAGTTTTAGATAAGGTTTACATTTCATATCGTTTTTACATGTTTATATTTAATTTATGATTAGATATAATAGAAATAATGTCTCAAAGAAGTATTCATTAATAGGTTGCTTAGATAATTTACTAAATGGTCTAAGGATGGTATCTACAATCAGTTTCCACTAATTAAAAAACAAAATTAAATTCAAATTATTTAGTCTAATTAGCAAATATTATCATTAATAAGAAACAAAATATAAATAAACAAGAAACAAAAAATACTTGCTTTACATTTTACCTGATTTTACGATAAGATATCTTCGAACTTAAAAATTGGTTCTGTTTGTAAAAAAAGTTATGAATATTAAAATAATTTTATAATTGCTTTTTATTAATTATGATTGAAGTGAATACTTCCTCATTTGAAGAAGCATTAGCATATTCATCCCTATACTCGAACATCAAAATTGAATAAGGAACCAGAAACTTCTAAATTATTTTAATGAAATCTTTCCAATTCAGTAAATGTCAGACTCGCAAAAGTATTCATCAAGTACAATTTAAAACGATGAAGGAACAAGTCTCAGAATTCCGGTCAAGGTCGTGGTGTAACCAAGGAGACCTCTCCTTCTTCTCCAAAGCAACCGTTTCCCACTGTCTCGTTAGCATCCCTTTGAGAATGCAACGTGTGATCGAACAATGAGGGGACAAAGAATCGTCATTGGACGACCAGATTTCCTTTGATCCGAATCCAAATTAAGAGAGGCTGTGGAGATTGTTTTAATGGTGTAGCGCGCCTTTAAAATTTTAATGAACCTGTTCGCTCAAAGAGAATGCAGATTTTCTTTACGAGGTTTTCTGAGGGTTGATGACAATTATTTCTCGAAGCAAACCTTTCTTAGGATGGAGGGAGGGGAGGAATGATTTTGCCTTATCCCATAACCTAAAATATCACTAAGTTAAATGTAAGGAAATACTAAGTATGCAAAATATCTCCCTTAATGTACCTTGTCGTTTAATCTTTATAATAATTTAATACTTGAAAAGTATTATCCAATATTTGTTATAGTTCTTCAAGTTCAAAATTTCATTTCAGCTAAGATAATTTGGTTTCCCTTATTCAAAGATATGTTAGTATAAATAACTTCAGGAAAGAAAAATAACAAAATTTGTACTTCTCCTTTGGATAAAGCATTTCATAACAAAATCATAAATGTCCATATATCATCCCTTTTGCTTCCTTGAATAAACTTCTATAAGAATTTACTATTTCTTTAATAATTTCATTACACTCCTGACAAGCAAGCAAGATTTTCCTTTCGTACATATTCACGCAAGCATACCCCCACTCGATGACAACAGAAATAAGATGAAGTAATCCAGGATTTTCCAAACAACGCCTAAAAGAAATTTCGCGAGCTTTTTTTTCAAAACCGGACACCTCCTTCCTAAAGACAAACCAAAACTCTCCACGAAGAAGTTTGAAATATTCCACTTAAAAACCAGCAGGTTTAAAGCTTTGATCTGCAAAAGAAAGTATTTCAAAGATTTCAGTCGAAGACGTATCTCTTAAGGCGTGAATAAAAACGGCGTCGAGAAGGCCAACTCGCCATGGAAACGGTCCTTTGAAAAATAAACATTTTATTCATATTGGGTTACTTTGTTGTGGCAACGCAGGGGTTTTTTCGAAGGAACTTATATTCTCATTCAGAGCGTAGTTTCTTTCGTTCATCGGGAAACTGTGCGCCTCTAGATCGCATTCTGTTTGCAGTTCGCACACTGAACGCGCGGCGCTGCAGAGCCCTTCACGCTGGTGAAAGGAGCAGGAAGTTGGACAGAGAAAAGATCATGCGTCAAACGGCTTAAGGAAAGACAGCTTCGCGGGTAGAGAGACCTGGTTATATATACACACACAAGATATATACAAACGGAGAAAGACGAAGTGTCAAGAAAGAAATTCTAAATGTACCTGACAGAGAATAGTAATTCAAAAGGGACTGTGGGCGTACGATATAAATGCGGGAAAATGTTAGTAATGCTAAAGAACGAACCTGGAGCTTGATTAAGGTTAATTAAAATTCCAATATCTGCGTAAACAACAGTAGGTGGTTACAAGATAATCTCGAATAACCTAAATATTAAAATTTCTCTTTTCCGAATATCCTTCATAGATAACATGAATTACTGAAACGATAAAAGTGATATTCAAGCTACATTTTGTAAGAAAAACTACATCAATATTACTTTACGCGAGGAAAGAGGATAATATTTTATAAATAGCTATTATAATTAAATTATCTGGATTAAAGTTTGCAGATTAAGAATCCTTTTCTCCTTAAAAGTATCAGTTACAAATATAGTTATAAAATTATACTTATAATTTAAACTAATATTGCCTTTATGCTAGCAATGTACATCGTTTTAACATTATTAGAAAAGTATTGATATTGTTCAAATTTTATTGTAAATACGTCAGATTATTTATATCGATTAATCCTAAGCTTATAAATATAAGATCATATACTTTTTCTCTGTATCAACAACCTTTATTCTTCAATAATAAACGTACACTTATACCCGAAGTTGCTAACTCGATACTGGTCTCAAGAGGAAACATAAATTCAAAGAAAGAAACTTTGATAACAATCACAACAAACGCAAACTTAAAAAAACACCAACACTGAACTTTGTTCGACCAAAAAAGCAATAAATCTTCAGAATGTTCGCGTCTCATTGGAATAACCGAATGTAAAAAAAATCCTAACGCAATTTTTTCACCTCTGGAACGCCCTCAGTTAGTGTAACCAATCAACGTGGAGGCGAGGGAAAACTTTAAAGGAAATTAGAATAGCTTCCATAAAGAGGTCTTTGTTTGAGCGAATTCCAGGCTTATAAATCCATTCTCAAAACCTTGAGTATCCCAAGGGATCCACGCCTCTTAAAGATAAGTTTAACTAAGAAGTTTCTCAATCGGAACTTAAAGTTCTTGGGAGAAAGAAGAGAATGCCTTATTCTGAAGGGATCCCAAAGGTGTTTGATTAGAGAGGCCTGCTGATCTCATTACAGAACCTATCCTCATCCCTTACCCATAATCCTGCGCAAAAACGAACCTCTGCGCTTGGCACATACGAATAAGGAGATTATAAATTTAATGCGTACTCAAGCTGATGTTTAAGGCTTGGATCAAGGTTATGCGTAGAATGGAGGCTTAAGAACAAGAATTTAATCCACGCACTTGCGAAATCTTATAATTAGAGTGGATTAGCTATTTATAGACGAGCTATGTACGTATTCCGAGTAAAATCTTTCGGAATTTCGGAAAATTTACGTGGAAAAAACGTATGATATAAATAATTGAAAATAACTCGGATTAAATGTAAGCACTAAGAATCGCATTAAGTTAAGAAGTTTAAATAACTGGCAATATTTCAGGATTTGGATTAATAAGCAAGGTGTTAACAAGCTCATTGTCTAAGAATATAAGTCATATTAGAATAAATTCATAACGTAAACTTTACATCAAAAATATAAGCAGCTCAAATGCTGTAGATAGATAATGTTTCTTTACTAACACACTAAGTTAGAAATATCGATACATACCATTTAATGCTTTCGATTAAGATTAACTCTACATAATATTAGGTAGTACATTTCCCTCTGGTTCAAGCAGACATAGTTTCGATTACCGATAGGTTAAACTTTTGAACTAACCACAGATGCACCTTCTTATTTATGAATTTACCATTCACTTTCAGAACATGCTTCAGTCATAATCCCTAAAGCGGAAAGCAACTGGTTTGTCATGTTGTTCATTGAACATCTGCACGAAAACTGGTAGACCTTGGTTCGACGAAGATGCCTTGCTTTCCAACAACTGTCTTTCACTCGATAAGTTCCAAGGAAATGCATCAAACTTTAATATCAAGGACGTCATGAAAAATATAACCATTCAGTTGGATAAAGTTTGAGAATATTCGTCGATTTTGAATGAACAAAGTATGAATCTTTAGTAGATTGAGACATTTCTGTTCTGATCTTCCCTTAAATAGATTTTTATTCCACCAAAATGTCATTATTGCAAACGGAAACAGTAAATATCTTAGGAAGGTTGATAAAATTCAATTTTTAACTTCTTTATTTGAAAAAATCTGTTTTAGATAAATAATTTTTAAAGGAAGAAAGGTGGAAGAAGAAGAAGAATGATTTTTACAGAAACCTGAGAAACTATCGTATAACAACTTCAAAGCAACAGAATCAACAATTAGAAAGTAAAAAACAAATACTACGAAACTTTAATGAATCAATAAAAGATTATGTATCACCCTGATAACAGATAAAATCGACATGTTACTCTATCAAAACAAAATTTCACAAGTGCCGTCTATGTAATTCGGAAATTCAGTTCGTTCAAGACCAATATTTGGACAAATGATGAAATGCCAAAAGTTCTTCAACTCAACACAGCATACGCGCGTAATCGTACCGAAATCCTACTGCATAAACCACTAAATCAGCGAGAAACTACACTCTACGAACTCCATTCCGCAGCAACGTAATCTCACTACATCCGATATGGTCCTTATTCCAGCGTGCGCTATGTCTTTTCTCCAACTTCCCTTCCCTTTAAGAACAAGTCGGACGTTAAAGTTTCTTTCGCTTGTGGCATGACGTCACCGCCTCTTAAAAGGTTAGGAGCGGCCTTGCAGCGAACCACTCGGCGCTCAGACAAAAGCTTTTGAGGCTTAAGAGGGGTTTCCCCGTCGACTGTCAATTGTCACTTCAAAACTTCTTGGGCGCCGGCATCTCTTATGGAATATCCAGCAACCTATTATAACTTGGCGTATCTAGCAGGAATGCCGAAATACTGTATAATAGGGGGATAAGTAAGAAGTTTCCTTAAACAGCTACATTTGTGTGGTTACTCGTTTAGTACGATTCAAGGCCGAAATTTAGGTGAACTACTGTTATCGCTTCAGACTTTATCAAGTCTCCTTTCATATAGAATTCATCTTCCAAATTGTTTCCCTTCCGTAAAGGAATATAAACATATTGCTGCAAAAGGCTTCGTTCGAACACGAGACTTTTTGCAAAGATTTTTAGCGTAGTTTTTTTTAAGGAGATTTCTGAAGAGATCTTTTAGGGATTCAAAATTGGAATAATATTTTTGTCCTACAGCTATAGTGCATTCCCTGACTGAACAATTCCATATTTGGTGTAGAGTTAATGTTATTTATACGCACAGCACAGAATGCTAGAATAATTCATACTAAAACAGATATTATTCATAAGAAGACATTTCAGTACGTAATTAAGCACGTAATCATTAACATATTAAATTTACCTTAAAACTTATGATATTAAATAGATATCTTACGGCCCGAAAACCAAATATATACAAGTTGTCAAATTTATCGTAACGAACGTATATTTAAGTAAATTCTTAATTAAAAAAAAAATTATTATTAAGTATTTTCATTTTATAAGTTTTACATATGTTGAATTTTTTTCGCTATCTATGGCACTGAATTGGGAATTTCACGTGGGAATAATTTGAAATTGGAATTACAGAAAGAGCTGGATTAGAACCCGGTTTCACAATTCAGAATAAATTAAAAAAGAAAAAGCGATATAAAAATGACCTAGTTGGAGAAAACTAACAGCTGAGTAACTTAAAAAATTAATTGGCTTAATAATTCCTTCCGATATAATGAGAAAATATCTTCGTTAACCTATTAAGACCTTCAGCGCTAAACAATCTAAAGAACGGCTTCCCAAAGAACTTCGCAAACTTTCCGCCGGAGGTCTCTGGGAAACGAATTAATCAAGCCTGAAAGCCCTAAGAACACAATTAGTGTCCGAATACCTGATCGTTACCTGTGGAAGTTGAGGAATCTTCCACTTCCACAAATTAATATACCATGAACACGCATAGCTCAACATTCCATACGGTATCTTGCATTCTTTCTTAAGATAGCGGAAAGATTATATGATAACGATTTCCTGTTTTGTCTCGATATTCTCATTAGAACTGAACTCTCGTGTGAACTTTCATTTATGGCTCCGCTTAAAGATTACCTTCTATGGAGTGAAGTAATCACATACAATATCCTCAATTAAATCGCCGATAAAATGTTGTTTAGATATTATTCATGAGTCTAATAATAACGGAATCTCTATTTTTCTATAATCTCTGCGTCAATTTGTATAATCAAATAAAGTTGAATCACCCTAAAGCTTATTGTATGTTATTATTGCTTATTGTAAAGCACCTAATACCTTAAACTATCAATAGCTAGTATAAGAATGAGGTTTACGGAATAAGATGAGAAGAGAGGTTATTTTATATTGTATGCCTCATCGATTAAAAATTCTTAATCAGAACAATAGGACGTTTTTGTAACACAATGATATTACGAAGAATAACAATTATAATATATTTTAAATATTCAATAAAAAACCTAGAAAGCAAAAATTTCAAAAGGGTATTTTTTAGTGTCCTATTGAAGAACGAAATAAAATTAACATTAACAACTTTTTACAGAACAGTTACATATTTGACATATTCTTAAAGATATTTTACGGAAATTTAAAGTTTAGTATAAGTTATTTAATATTTACAAACAGTTCAAATATTCAATATTTCAGTTCTCATCAATGAAATACTACTACACTTAATTATAGTAACTGCACCGAAATATATCAGCAAATTAAACATTTCCTTTTGGTTTCTTACGCAATAATCCTTAATATAAACCACAAGATATTCCGCTAATACCAAAGGATCCTACATGGGATAACACTTCCTTTTTGAAACCTCATTAATATTCTTATCTCTTCTAATCGAACATACACTATGAATACCACATAACTCATTCTACTTCATCTATATGGTAAATTATGCTGCAAAGTTCGGTGACGCTCTTATAATTCCTGAGCGATACTTTTGTGCTAAAATAAGTTCGCAAAACACATCCTGTGCGAACTTAGTTCCGCGAATGTCTTAACTTCGATACGAGGAAGCGATAAAGTGCCTCCGAGGACCTTGAGATATCTGCTTCCGGAATTGAGTACCGTTAGCTTCTCTTCAATGGAAACGTTCCTCCCATTACGGACGCACCCGAATTTTTTTTCGGAGGGAAATGCCATGCGTGGAGTCTTTCCTAATTAGTGTTCTCTTATTCCGGTGCCGGTGAGATAAGCTTATCTTTAGGGTGGGTTAACATTTGGGTTGGAATGCACTGCCCATGGAGTTATGAAGGTAAATATACCTATAGATCTATTTTCTCCGCTAGGTCAAAAGTTTAAAATATTTTTATTAAAGTTATAGAAACAAGGTAGAATGAAAACGTTTGAGTTAAAAAAAAGACTTGCTTTGTTACCAAGGAAACGGGGTTTTTGAATAATATATTCCAGCTATTCTCAAAATTGATGGTTTCAAATACATCCATTATTGAACATCTTTAAATAACTAATTATAGTTAGAGTATACGTGTAAATTTATAGTAAATGTGAATGTAAATTCACAGTATAAATTTTATTATTTATATAGAAAATATGGCTGCGTTGGAAAGCAACTCTGCCGTTTATTTACTATTTAAGAAGAGATTATAATGCGTATCATCAAAGTAGATATTTCTATTTAAAGCTTCTTCATTGGAATTCGATACTCTAGGTTAATGTTTTCATCAATAAAATCGAAACATTCACGAGTTTAAATTTTATATTTAACATGTCTGATATGTTTATAATCAAGTACTTAATAATAAAGAAGTAAAAACTTATTTTAAGTGTAAAAGATGATTCATGAGATGAAAATGAAGAATACTCTACGGATAAGTACATTTCATAAATACATAGTTTCCATTTTACAACTCAATACGGAGCTATGAAAAAGTACAACACATGATCGAAGCAAACTGAATATCATTCAACTAAAATCAAGCAGTTTAAAAAATGAAAATCATATTTTAACGGAATTGATGCATAAAATTTAGCGCCTAAATAAACTTCACAATATAAGACTTGAATTTAGATAAAGTTGCCTAAATATAATTTATTTACCTTTACCTACTGCGGATATAAGGAGACCTGGCCTATAGTTTTAGTACTTTTAAATTGCTACCGTATCCGTTCCTTCTCGATTATCGCACAACGATATTCAAAGGCGAGAATCCCAACACCTTTTAAAGCATAGGAATTCCCTTCCATAAGGTCTATCTTAGGGGGCACACCTTACGTGAGAGTATAGGACTAACGAAAGAGGAAAGGAACGGATGGACAGGTTCACGGACCTCTGCCACCGAGTGAATGACCTTCCCTCTTACGGAACCCAAAAGCCATTGGAATAATAAGCAGAAGATATTAAGGTGGTATTTTCCCGTACTCATGGTAACCAACTTGAGCGATGTGTATTAAAGTGTTACTGGGATACAGGGCGGGTAAAGGTGGAAGTTTTTGAGTAGCGGAATGTTTTGGTCAGAAGTTGTTCGGTTAACTAACACTATAACGGGGAAAGTTCTACTTACAGGAAGATCGTTTCAGAAGGTGTTTCGTTCCCTAGTGTGACTAACTACACGAAACCAAGAATGACTGATAGGTTAATAGTCTTAATGTTTCGAAGTAACGTAAAATTACAAATTCGTTCTTCGATTAAAGTGAATATCGGCCAGAAAAGTATTTCATTCAAACGTACAATGACTTTCTCATACGAAAAATACAAAATGTTGGTGTTTATATATAAGCAGTGCATATGCAGACATTTGCAGAATCTAAGGTTAAAAATAACTCATCTTTTCTTAAAAAATACATTATTTTTCCCTTAAATCGATTGAAATATTCTATGAAACATTATCACATACTACTAAGAAATTACGCTTCAAAGCGTGTATTTTCAACTCACCAATTAATGATTCTCAGCAATGATGATCAGCAAGTGACCTTTCTGTCCAAACAGTAACTTGTTGAATGCAAAGAACCTATAGAAAGAGAAATTGTACAAAAATTTTAGTAAAGAATTTAATATCGAAAATCTTGGGCAATATTAAATACTCGATAACATCCCCTTTAATAAAAGGGTCCATAATAATACGAGCAAAAATATACATCACTAAAATTTATAAATAAAATTGAAGATATAAAAAAATAATATATAATTTTGGAGTCCTAATAGATCGAGTTTGAAACGCGAAAAAAAAATGAGACAAAAAAATCACATATGAAAATTAAGAGCGGTATATTGCGTATAAATAATGAAAAATTTTAATTATCATTAATTATTATTTTAATCAATATTGACATGAAAAAGGAGGGTTGTGAGAGAGAATTGTGTAAATAAAGGCTAAAAATCAAAAAAAATTTAAAGAATCACTGACCAAAAAAAGAATCCCGAAATACATTCTACATTCATAAAAAATATTTCGGGGCGAATTCAGTAATTTAATTAACCCAGAAGAAAAAAATAGGAACACTATCCAATAAAGGATATGATTATGTATGGGATGAGGGGTATATTCTGGAAGTTATTGAAAATTCTTCGTATCCATGGGAACTAAAATTTTATTAAGGAGTAAATAATGAAGAAATCTGGAGCCTAAAAATAATTAACTAAAAGAAAGTAAAATATGGTTGTCAGGAAAATTATTTTTGAGCAAAAGCTAGCAATTCCTTTACTCATTAATATAGATGTTTTTAAATAAAATATTTATAAATAAGTAAAGTATAATACAATTAACTTATTACCAAAATATTGCGATTAAGAATTTGTTTCCGTAATATACTAGTATTTTGATAATTTCTATACATATTAAATTGTAGTTAAAATATTAGTACTGGAATTGATATTTTCATTGAAACTTTTTATGAAACTTCCTCATTGGTAAATGATTGTCCAAGTATATTTAGCTAACCATTATGGCACATGGTACTGAAGAAAAAACTTGCAACCACCACATTCCTCCTTTAAACTTACTTTACTAATTCCCTCCTCACATACGTACTAAGCTATCGATGAATGGCACGAGAGTAAAATCTGTATTCTTGGTTTTCACTTAAAATGTACAACATAAAAAACATCCTATGGCTGAAAAGCGTGGTTTTATAAATACCACGCATCATCTTGTACGTCTCATCCCCTGCTAAAGCCATTGGTAGCAAATATTGAGGTTTTATGGTCCATACAGACAACCCGGCTTAATATTTTACGGACGGGCCATTACCATGTCAAAAATAAAACAAAAAATAAACGAAATGTCGGCCCTTGACGACCGATAATCTTCGGGGAGGTGAAATTAATAGGAAGCGAAGGGAATAGCGCTCGATTTTCGACAGCCAGTCGATAAATACGTCAGTTCCGCATACGTCACGGGAAAGGGGAAAGAGAGATGAGCAATCAAGTTAGGCGGAAAACTAATTAGATTCCGTTGCTATGCCAATCATCGTCGGAAAAACAAAATGGACGGAGGAATTCCTGGTAGCCTCCCTCGACCTGGGCGTGACCTCCCGCGCAAACGAAAAGGAAATGGGAAATAACAAGTGAGAGACGATATTGATGTTCAGAGGGTGAAATAATAGGTTACCTTAAATTTGAGGGTGAATTTAAACTATGGTGAATGCCTGAAGTCTAACCGCATAAGATAGTCTAGAGGATATCCAGATTGCATATTGAAATAGAATTCTATGGTTTGAGCCAAAGTAAAATATTAAGATCCGTTTCAGTACTTTTAAAAATAATATTATATTCTTCGAAGTATTTAACTAGAGGTTGGGTTACCATGGTTACATTTTTCATTGTTCATTTGACTTATTTCAAAGGAAGACTGAATGAAAACATACCTTTATGAGGAATTTTTCTGCTACACTGCTATCAGCTTAACGAAAATTAAAATATTTTACTGCTTTCACTTCCATTATTTTTAGTGATATTTACATCATATGAAAATTCCTTCACCTTTATGGTAATTAGTTACGGAAGCATAATGAAACCTCTTGATATAATCATTAAAACTTAAGATAAAATTGCATTAGTGATAACCGTAACTGAGTGCAGCTCCGTATCCATTCATCGTAACAAAAATCGCAAAAAACCCACTTTCACTTTTTCGGAAGTTATAGGAAACGATTCCATAAATGGCTCAATAAATTAGTGGTAATCTGAAATAGAAAAACGCCGCTGGTGTCAGCAAAATTTGAGCATCGCTGAATCCCACATCGTAAAACACACTCTACGTCTACTTTCACTTTTTCTACGAAAGTTATAGAAAGCAAAAGTCCTTGTGTGGCACCTTAAAGATCGGCGATCGTAGATAAAATAGTGCACGCGACAGTGGAATTCGAGCAGAAGTGAATGCTCCGTCATAAAAGAACAGCAGTGAATCCACTTTCACTTTCTTAGGACCCGCAAAAATAACAAATCGACGACCGAAATGGATGCGGTCGGAACAAAGGCGATAAATCAAACGAGGGAAAAAGAGGAAGTGGGGAAAAGCCATCGTTTAAGGCCTTCTTTAGGCGACGTTAAACCCGCAGGCGGGCTTCCCTCCCGCAGGGGGAATTCGGTCTCTCCCTCTTGCGGCAAGGCATAATAACAGCTTCCGGACACATCGCCGCTAAATTATGCTGCACCCGCTGCCTTTAAAACGGGACTTTAAAAACGTGTCGGCCTGAGAACCGCCAACAAAGCTGCGGTCGCGTGTCGCAACAATGACCCGATGAAGGCTTACATTGAGCGGTCGATGGCGGGAAAAGCCCACTTCCAACAATGAGTGAGGAATGGTGGAAGCCGGAAAGGCTGAATGACACGATGTAGATGGGGTTTGAACCATGTGAGGTTACACTGGGTTATGAAAGGACATGTTAAAGAGCAGACACGGACTGTATCAATCCATGCATTGTCCTCTAGTTGCAAAAGAATCGGATGTTCAACAAACGAAAGTGCCTTCATTCATTTAAGGCTGTAATACAAAGTGAATGATTGTTGTAACGAAGCTTTTGAGATTAATTAACATTAATAGTTTCCCAATTGTTCAATAAAGCTAAATTTCAATAAAGAAAGAAATTTAGGAAGAATATTTGAACCGCTATAAGGTCAAACTTAACACATTTAATTTCATTCTTTATTAATACCTATATTACAATTAATAGATAAAAACAACAGTAAAATTTCAGTATGTACTCTGTAAAATTTTCCTTATTTTATATATAGAAGGAAATCATTTTACCGTAATCTTCCCATGTTCGAACATGTCTTTACTCGTAACGCTTGGTAAAAAGAATGGAGTAGATGACTTAATACAATTTGGTCCTTTAATAATTATAGTATTATTGGAAAAAAAGACTTTAAAATTTCCACTCAAATTCAGTACACTCAATTTCTACTCTCTAGCTCTAATGATCTATCGAATTCACGATACTCATATCCCATACACATATTAATCTGGCATAAGTAGAATATATTTTGGGAACAAAGGAACTATAAGTATTTATTGTGCTTAAGTAGCGATGAAGAAATTATAATATGAAGTTAAGATAACACAAATTACCATAAAAAGTCTTAAAGTAAGTAAATTTTGATTAAGAGACTAATTTAATAAAGGAGAATCGATCTTATGAATTTAAAATACTACATTATTACATATTCTTTTTATGTTTGTTATTCAAAAATGTATAATAAAATTTTAAACTTCGATCGATGATGTAATTCTTTGTACAAAGTTAATTCGTTCGTTGAGAAAAATAATTACAAAAGAAAATAGTTAATAAAATTGTAATTAAAAACTCAATTAAATTACAATCACTTGTAAGTGCGAAATCAACAATGCATCAGACGTCCCACAACAATGTCTTAACATTCAAAAACACCATTGTTACGCCGAGCATGAACTCCTTCCTAATAGATAACATCTCTTCTCTTGACGAATCCAATTATCAGCGGGTCCTTTTCTTGTAGTACAAGTTCCCTCTTAACACACACACACCGGACCAAACCCTGGATAGAGACGATATTTCCAATTAAGTCCGGAAACAAACTACGGCCCGGAAAATGGAGTGATTTCTTTCTTGCCGTCCTCACAATTACTACAAGTGGTCTACGGCGGGGGGTATAAGAGGAGTGGAGGGAATTCCACCCCATCCTGTGATGATATCGTCAAATCAACTCGGAGGGGGAGAGACGTTTATTAGGAAGTGGGTGTATCAGATCCTCGAGTCGGAAATTGCCGAAGACTTTGGAAGGAGGAGGAGGCATAAAGGAAGATGGGACAAACGACTTTATTAGGGAGAAATTGAAACTCCACTCTCTCCGCTTATATTGAACCCTTCATCTGCGCGATATTAGCTTTCGAAGATGAACACCGGAGACTGGGTACATGATTGAATGGGACACAATTAAGACTGGAATATAGAGTGCTGTCATCTCCGGAAAGGGAGGGTTCTTTTTTTGAGGGAGAGAACCATGGAGGAGGTAGCCGAATTATCCAAAGGAAAATAATCACAGATGGCGGATTCTAATGGGGTGGGTGGAGTTAAATGGGGCGGGGAATTGGATTATCGGTAAGATTTAACTTTGGCGGTACAGCTTCTTTGCTAAAGGGAATCGAAAGTTTTTTAAGTGTTTGATTGAAAGTAACTATGGAAGAATAAACAAAAGGAAGTTTTAAAGTGAGGCGATGAATTAGATTATTAGATGCGCTTGATTAGAGTGACAGCAAACAGTTTTTGGGTCTGTTTATTCTAACTGATGGATTCTCATGGGTCATGATTGTTCCTGAAAATATCAGCTGTATACACATACAATTGGGAAGATACAGAATTGAAGAGAGAAGTAGGAATTAAATGAGGCTGGAATATCCAAAAGCAAGAAAATACAAGCAATTTTCATGGTCAAAAAAAAATTTAACACTTTATGTGCCTCATAAATTAATTATAATTTATGATTGCACAAAGCTAGTTCATTCAGTAGAACTAGCCGTTCTAAGTTTAAAGTGGATATAATCTTTCAAAATGTCTTAAAACTCTGAATAATATATATTTCTTGGTATTTTCATTGCGGCTGATCCATTATAAATTAATTGATTTGGACTATTACCCTTTTATTTCACTTAAAATAATATATAAAGCAGGGATGCATGCAAATTCAGGTTCACCACTGCTATTTAGTACAACTTAAGCATGAAACTTCTTTCCCAATGGGACTAATATCCATTCTATGCAAAAACTAAAATCATCAACCAAAGAAAAGCTAGATTAAAGTAATCAATAGATATTTAGAACGCTCTATCAATATTTCAAAGGATAAATTTCCTATTAGTTACGACATTAGATTAATAAAAATTTTTCATTAGCCACCCACTCATTGAACAGAATACAAACCCATCAGCAAACATTAAAGAAACGAACTCGATATAAAATGTCTCTAGCCCCTTTAATAGCTTGCTTTATCCTAATAGTTAATCCTAAGGCTCAGTTCGTACAAAAACATAAGGCTTTCAAAAAATCCAGGAGGATTAAACATAGGAAAGACCCGGATACGAGTATAAGACATGGTGGAGATAGCAGGATAAATACGCGGCTAAAAGAAAGATCCACTAAACCCCGTGGTTCGTAAACAAGGACGTCTTCTGTGGCAGATCGGATCTTGAATGAAAGGAGATCCTATTTCCCAGGGCCTTTCTTTTTTTCTTTATTTTTCATCTCCTTCATCTGGGAAGGTTTTAACAACGGGACTATTAAACTTCCGCACCAACAAGTGAAACTCATCATCTTCTAATCAAGCTTCCAATAGCAATTAATTATTCTGGCAGCCGCTGAGGAATCCAAAAGGGGGAGTTGATGAGAGGAAATGGAAGAGATAAGCTGAGGACGGATGTGGCGGTGCGTAGCGGTACAATATCCTGGATGTTACACCCTAGACGATCAGTCGCCCTGTATCGGATACAGGGGGAGGGAACCTTACACCAGTAGAGGTATGGAAGGTGTCTAGTTTAAATCATTGACTAATCACAGCGATTTAACTTATAGGCTTTTATGAACAATTTAATCCAGGTATAATTTGAGCCTCATTCTTTCCTTTTTGTGTTAATACTTCTCAAGGGAGCGTGAGGTTTTGAGATTAGAAGCGATGAAATTTTCTCTAGCTATTTTATACGAACTATAGGAATATATTCATTGAACATACCATCAGAAGCGGTTAAATCCATTCCTTTTTATATTCTTAGGATGTTGATAGCAAAGTATTTAGTAATAATCTTTGGGGATCCTTCATGTTTACATTTTACTTCATTAGGGTTTTATGGAAGTGTGAGATAACTCAATAAGTAGAAACGTTTTTAGTCAAAGGAATTTAAATTTGAGGAAAGGTAAAAACAAGTAATTATAGTTATTTCTACCAACACTCATAATTATTGTCTTTAAATTCATCAATAACTGGAATGAATCGAAACGAGATATTAATATATATTACTCCATAATTAATTCTTGCACAAAGGTTCATCTTTTAACAAAGTTTTAAATGAAAAGTAAAGTTACAATATAACAAAATATGAAATTCCTCGAATTTAATACAGACAATGAATTAAAAGCTAATATAAAATGCGAAATTGAAAGCTATCTTCGTTATTAACTAGCTTTTCATTTTAATTACGAAAGGACGGAGAATATTTCGAAAGTGACTCCTCTTGTTTAGCCATGCAAATGAAAATATAAGCGAGATACGAAAGTTTTCATAAATGTAAAACCGAGTGGAATTAAATATTAATGGATTCTGAATTAAGTAACGAAAATGAAGAGACGAAGTCGAAAGTACATCTTAACTTCCTTTTAATTTCAAAGATTTCTTTTGTAATATCACTCAATTAGAATATTTATTTATATCCGCTTATTTTATTACCATTTTGTTCTTTATGATATAACGGCTTCATCTTTTATGCCCTTAAGAAACTTAATACAACTGGACCTAAAAGATAACCTTGGATCGAGGAATCCGTTTTCAAATCAAAATTCAGATGAAGCAGCTCTATAGAAATGAGTATCGATAAAACTCAAAATATATTCTCCGTAAGTTTATTACATAATAAAACGCGATATGTATGACTTTAGATCCATTGAAGATATCAGAATCGAAGATCCCACCCGAGAAAAAGTTTAGCACCATTCCAATAACACGTAAGTCGGGAAATAAGACAATCTGTACACTTACCGACTAATAAGAAACGCATTCTAAAAAAGGATACGTAACGACCATCAGTCGTAACATAAACCGCCAAGGGAAATGTAAAATATAAACTTTCACTATGAAAATTACGACGTAAAATTCCTCTAAAAGACGATATCATAAGAAATCACGTCGAATTGGACTACAATAAAAAAGGAAAATAGATCGCATAAAAATCTGGGGGAAATCGTTGCCAAGGAATCGAGGGAAATAGAACCATGGAAACGTATTGGGAAAAGGGAAAATATGGAGGAATGAATGCAGATAAACGATGTCCCTCACTCCTCACTCACGATTCCAGAAGATTGCGGCATAAGAATCGGCAGAAAAACCATGACTTTCTCCGACTGTAAGGAATGCATTGCCCCTTATTTATACGTTACATCGTAACAATATGTTGCCACGGAATCGATCAGGGTTCGATTAGAGATAACAAGCATCTGAGAGGAAAAGGGATTCTGTTTTGGAAACGGAGCCATAGAAAGATATGAGACGTAGTATCGAAATTATGATTTCTTTCGAGGAGTAAAACTCCAATCTGAATGTTACAGGTCGCATTAATCTCATACATGATAATCAGATTTAAGGGAGGATACTTTTTCCGTTCCCTATGAAAAATCGTATAAAAATTACAATGATAATGAAAAACATTGATGTGTTCCAAATTTAATATTCGCTATATTAATCAATCCCTTAATGTTACACTCATAACTAGTTTTAATAAATTTCTAAATAATTGTAAAAGTTTGATACGTTAATTATAATATAAGGATTAATACTATAGTTTAAATAAACTTAATGGAACACATTAAACACTCAAGTGATTTCATGCACATCACGTAATCAATGTTTTAAATATATTGTAAATATCTTAGAGAAGAAAAAATTCAATTCCAAATTTTAAAAAATACATAAAACATGACGGAGCTCATTGTAATCCATATGGCACCAAAGTCATTATTAGAAAGTCAAAAACGTCAAGTCAATTATACACCGTACAGAGAAGCATAATACGCTACTTAATTAAGAGAACAGCAATAGAACACCGAATCGAAAGTAAGATTTCCATGAAGAATCAATCCCATACAATAATACAATTAGCGCTGAATCAGGCGTTAATTTAATTAGAAGTTAAATTACCATTTGTAAGATAACAATGATACAAATCGTTAGCGAACAGTTGATCAATAACAATCAGAATGGACAGAATCACAACATCAATTAAAGTCGATCGGCACTGGGGCTGTCTTAAAGCAACAATGGAGAAAAAATAACTTCCAAAATCGTTCGAAATGAGCGGGAATTCATTCATTTTGGACCCATCATTCGTACACAAAGACGCACAAAGAAGGGACGGAAAGGAGATTCTGAAGAAAACACGAAAGCAGAAGGGAAATAAATGGAATTGGAAGTGTGAGGAAATAAGAGAGAGCTGGTAATTGGACAAGGAAGGAAGAAGAGTAGAAAAAGAGGTTCGGAAAAGGGAACGGAAATGAAGTGGATAAGGTTTCGATGGAAAGGAGTGGAATGGAAATACAAATAATGGGATGGAAGGATAAGAAGAAAAGACACTTTGGAAATCGCTTCGGTTGGTGATGTTGAAAAATAATGATTTTGTCCACTTCGAAAGTAATAAGTTTAGAAGAAGCCGAGTAAACATTTAACACTTACGGATGGTAAAATTTGTATAGTTTTTATAAGGATATTTCCATGGTACTCACAAACATTTCTAACGTCTATGTTCATTGTAATGAAATAGTGAAACAATACGATATTGTAGGGAAAAATGTGGATAGCAACCATAAATTTAAAATTACACGTTAACAATAAAAGTTTCATATTTTATAATATAAAATTAAGTATGTAATTTAATATTTTTTATTGTTATATTTATAATATTAAGTTCGTTATAGACGATACAACACTTTCATGCAATGGTTTTCAATAAAATAGATTTTCCTTTCTATTTGTTACTCTTACGTTTACATAGTTGCTGAAGTTTAGCCATTGTTGCGAGGAAAATATTATTATATATCAATAGAACAATTGTTTGTATATAAATCACAACAACCATAAAAAATAACTGCATATATTGTTGATTGACTAAACTTATTAAGAAGACATTTTCGATCACTACTTTGCTTCTTGAGAGAGAATTTCATTTTGGGAAGAGCTTCTGAAAGTGCTTCCTTACCTTAAGAGAGGAGAAAGTCACTTTATCTTTCTTCCCCAAAGTTAATCTATTCACTCCCATCAAACGTTTTTGCTCGCGTTTTAAAATCCCTCGCAACTTCCTAAACACACCCTCCCCCGCAACTCCGAAATTAAGACGTACATAAGTCCCTGTCGCACGAAAGCTGATGACGATGTAAGCTGTTGATTAGGATTGATAAGAAGAGAAAAGACGTTCTTAATCACTGGGACAGGAAGCGGAAAATGACGGAAAGGGTCTTCATATTGCAGTGACACGCTTCCCTTCCTATTTATTAAAACGCCCTCTTCATCGTCGCTTGCTTTCTCTTGGGAGAGTATCGCTCTGCTGAGTCCATTACGGTTTTCAATCTAAAGTGCGTTTGGCATCGGTGCGTGAAACGGAAGGAAAATATAGAAATTATATTCAATTGGCATGACAGCGAAAGAGTCTGCTTTTGTTTTTCATTCAGTCAAATTTTGAAAATAAATTCATTGTGAATAAGTTAATTGTCATTAAGTTAATTGTCAATAAGTTGATTGTCAATAAGTTAATTCTTAATAAGTCAATTGTTATAAATTTCTAATTATAATTTGATAATATTTAGTGGCTTACAACAGTTTTAAATTAATATTTCTGAAATTTATTTTATATAATTACTTATTTTATTTTTAAAGCTTTCTTCCATAATGATTTAATTAAATTGACATTTGTTTTTAAATCTAACGATGTTATATGTTTATTCTCTCCATGTTATTTATTTAAAAGATTCCTAGAAATTAATTAAAGAATGATGATTTTCATTTAAATCTAATTATCCTAAAACCAATGCTAGGAACTAATTTTTTACGTAAAAACATAACCTGAGAGATCAAACTATTAAAGCTAGTTTTTTTTAATCCAATCTAGATCCTTTTAATTAGAAAAATCAAGAATTAAGTTTTTAAAAATATATCCTCTAAAATATAAAAGCGTACATTTTATCAGAAATGCATCAGCATACGAATAATAACTGAATTCAACGGGGACCGAATCCTTTTTAATTTTTTTAAATCCAAAATCCATCTGCAATATTTTTTTACCTAAATCTCTACGCACGCATATTCTGCGCGTGGAATCTAAAAAGTACGATTTGCATCACAACATGATTCCATTTCCAAACGCGACCAAGTTTATTTCATTATATCTTTTGGTTATGTAAATAACACTTTTGCTTCTGCATACCAATGGGCGCCATCTATGGGAAAGTGAGCGAAAGGAACGGAGATTCGAGAAAAAAAAAGAACATCAATTTGCGAAGCCTTGGATAAAATTCATCAGCAAAACCTACGGGATAACCATATAACCGGAAAGCAATTTTGGATTTTCATCATACACTTCAATCTGGGCTTATCTTTCTGCTCGTGGTGGAATAGGTTTTTGCAGCTGAAAGTTTAGCCCAAGAATGTTTTATGGTTATCTGTAATCGTTCGAAAGTTAAACGGTGTTGGTGTTTTCTGAATTAAACTACTAATTTCATACGATGGATTGAACCCCCACGCTTCCGTGGGTATTCAATTAATGCTGTGGATTACAGAGAACAAGGCATTCTGGGAAGGATAAGGAGTGGAGAATCTGTCTTTGTTCACCCACCTGAATGTAATCTATTGATTACTTCACATGAGAAGAAGTATCTACGACGTTACACCAAAATACGTAAGCTTCTTATAAACAGATACTGTAAAAATATTTCCCGATGTTTCTTAATGATATTTAAAGCACGAGGGAAATAAACTTCCAATGCTAAAAGTTTCTTGATAAATAACAAAATTATGTAAACAATAGACTATAATAAAAATAAATAAATAGCTTCAAAATTAAACTCAAAAACCTCAAAGAGTAAATTAAATGTGAATGATACTCCCTACTAACTCGACTTTGATTTCGTAGTAGTTCTCCATAATGAAGGGGGAATAATCATTTACTTCTAATATTGCGGTAAAGGTAGAAGTAACTAATTATTCCCACTTCATTAAATGTGATAATGTTATTCATAAACTTATTAATTATTCATAATGCATACGCAAACGATTGTAGTTATGTTCACAAAAAGATATCTTAATATCCCCATGTAACTGAAAATATACTATATTTACTGAATCAAAAGATAAAATATATTTCAATACAAAACAATAAATAATTAAATATCATATAGGTGTATAAATAAACACAATTTTAAAAACAGAATTATCATCTTTTCATCGCCCAGAACCCGCCACACCCAAACCCGATACACTTCGTGTACCAGAAGTCAAAATTGTATATCCCAAAATTCTCCAAATTCCACCCCTTCTGTTTACCCTGTGTCCCATTCAATGTCCCATCATAATCCTAAATTAAAGGAAAACAGATCTTCGTGTGTCTGCACGAGAAACAGCATAACCTCGAGGGAGAGATATTTTCGGTGTGGCTTATAAACCGGGTAAACCAGAAAGGAATTATTCATGACGCAAATTCGCACTCAAAAGGAATACGGACCACTACGGATGAAAACCTCATTCAACGCTCCGTAGCCTCCCTTTTAACGAGTAAAGGATGCGCGAATTCCATGCTGAACAAACAATGCAATCGCCCGAGATTGGGAAGATGCACATTTGCACATTTTCGCGAGGATTTTGCATGCTATTTGCATGAAAGCCTTATGCCAAAATTCTTTTGAAAATATTCCATCGACCCTCTCAAAAAAGTAAATTTTCCAAAGTTCAGTACTAAGGTCAGTAGAATCAAAGGATGTATAGAGAGATGAAAAAATATCATTCAGAAATAAATTGCTTTTCAAAAGGAACATCTTTTACTGCAAACAACATTTTGAGTGAATGAATATTTCAAGGAGTCTAATGATGAGAAATGTGTACATTAAATGTCCTACGAATGCATCCAAAAATTCTCAAGTATATTATCCAAAAGATAAGATTAAATTAGAAATGATACTTCACAAACCAGGTAATGATTGAGAAATATTTGCATTTATAACCTCCCTTGGTATAAAGTACTATCATATTATTTCTTCTCAAACTCATGATTTTGAATAGATTATCATTGAAATTGGTTACTACCATAGAAACGACATAAAAATAAAGCTTTTAAACAGCTTTTCTTGATTGAGATTAGACTTAATTACACTAAAGATAAAGTAAAAATCACGGAGCCATTTCAATACACATTCCAAACTATAAGAGTCCTTAATTAACGACACTCATTCATTTCATTCACTTGACCAAACAATATCAAAAAAATAATACACGAATGGACTCATTAAGAGCGTAAGTGATGGGAAAAGTGAAAAAAAATCAATCACTCGGAAAAAGACAACTTTATTTTAGAATCCAACAGCTATTTCGTGGAATCTCTATAATTCATTGTCGGCGAACTCAGCAGAAAATGGGCAAACATTTCTGGACTCAATCGGCAAACAAATTTCCCAAGGAAAAAGGTGCATTTATTAAAGAACTTCGTAGAGTTTGTTTTCCTTCCATGATGGCATGGTTTTCCTGTCTGAAAGCTTTAAAGCTGTTCCAAGTCTACGGAGAAAGTCTGCCGAAGTGACAGGCTCGTTATCGTATTAGAATTTTTAACCGAAGAATAATTTTCGATGTTGAATACGTAATACTATAATAAGATAAGATTAAGATTCCACGACTATTTCCGAAACATTATTAATCATCACGAAGAAGTAATCAAAAGAAAGATAAGTTATCGATCTGATACAAAAGAATATTTACACGTTAGACTACCTAGGATTCATTGATTTATAAAGGCGCTATGCTCAAATTTAACAATGTTAGATTGTGATATTTTTCAATAAGTAGACATGTATAATTTCTCGTGTTAATAATAATGTGAAAATCAAAATTCTTTTCTCTCAGACATATAAATCATTTTTTTACGATTACGTAAAATTTAAGGATAAAGATGAAATATTTACGAATAAATATGCACAAATATTACAACATTTAAGCCAAATAGCGAAACGTAGTTGTAAAAACAGCCATCATGCGTTAGTATACCTATCCCATCTGCAAAATACTGCATTTTCAAAGAAGCACATCGTAGGAACGTATTCGCAAAAGCAAAATTGCGAATATCACATCTACTCTAGGTAGATATGGGACAAAAATTGAAACGGAACTTCTACTTTTCGAGGTGGCGCTGCTGCAGAAAAAAGAGCATCGCCTCTGACATCAGGTTGTCGAAGGGAACCGCGATGGGAAAAAAATAATAAATTCGATGAAAAAAAATTTTCCCGCGGCATCTCTCCAACACGCGCTGCCTTTCCCACCGAACGAATTTCCTCTTCCATCCGCTAGCTGGCGCTGTTTTATCGCTATCGCTCGATTGAGGCGGCGAAAATGACATTCGGGAGAGAAAACTTTCTTTGCCTCTCCCGTCTCCATGGAGAGAAATAAAAATTGCCGTTTAAACAGTCCTGCTTTCGTTGCCACGGCAGCGAAGTTTCCCATTCAACTTTAATGTTGGTATATTCGACGGTGAATTTTAACGGTTTGGTTTGTTTTCGAAATGAGGTTTGATTATTCATTCGGAGGCGGGAAAGTTTTCCGTCTGCCCTCCTTTGCCGTGTCACCGCCTCTTCCACGGGTCGAACTGCATCGATTAATCGAAAGTTATGGAACTATCGATGGAAACGCTGATCCGATATGATTTGTTGAAGATCGTAAGTTTGCAATCTGCTGATTCGAAATCGAATTTTACGCGTCAATTCCAAAACACTCCTGAAGTATCTAATGTGAAATAATTCGACAAAACTTTACGAAACTGCTATCACAAAGGAAGTTTTGTTAAATAGGTACTTCGCAAGTGCATATATATTAATTCGCAGTATACCTATAGAGTGATAATTTCCGAGTGATTACTTTGATTATAAGAATTCACATTTACAATTGAAGATTATTCAATATAAACATTGTTAGAATACATTGAGAAAATTACCTATCAAAATTGATTAAAGATAGACCTCTTAAAACCCTTAAAAAGCTTCATTGAAGTCAATTAAGTTATTTAATTCAGTACATCAAATAAGAGTACTTTTATTTATATTTATGTAAATTAAAACTGTCTACTATAGAAACTTATTGTCCGATGACTTTACAAATTACTGATTAATGATTATTAAAAATTCAAACTTCAATAAAATTTTTATCCGTTATAATGATTAATATTTCTCCTGATTACGATAAAATTTTGAGATCACAACATAATATTATTAATAGTAACCTTAGCGATAATTTCTCTTCACAAATCAATTTAGTATTTTTAAAAAGTATTATAGGTCTTGGATATCCGTTACTGGACACCAACAACGTTTATTTATAAACTCGAATCATATTCAACGAAAACTCTAATTTCTCTATTCATTTGTTTACGCCAAAATTCTTAAATAATACCAAAATATGGATAAAATTCAACCGCGTATATCTACATTCCCACATCCTTATTTATATGGACTTCCTTCCTACATCCCTTTCTGTACCCAGAGGCTATTTCCATTCCTTATTTACCCCTTCGTCACGCCCTGACTGTATCGAGGAAGGAAATACTGCAAATCGTGACTCGAAAAAGAACAAGTGAGCATCGCCAGTACTCATCCATCGTGATCACGCGCTAGGCGGCTACCAAACCGTCGCAAATCCGGAAACACTCTTTTTTGCAAGAAAAAGATAGGGATTTTGGCACAGGGGCTGCAAAAAGCAAGGGGCGGTTTCGTTGTCCCAGGGACTGGATTATTGCGATGTCACGGTCAGGCCCATTTAACTCTACTTGGCGGCCCATTTAACTTCGAATCCCGTGGCATCTCCAGGAGCATCGATTGAGGACATGACGCCCGGATGGGAACTCACTTCCCGGAAAGTACTTTTCCCGGAGGCGTGGCGAGTTCCGGGCTATAAACCGATGATTGTCCTCTGATGTTATTTCTGGTTCGTCCCTTGACTATTCCGAGTACTATACAACTGTTTCCATGGTATATCTAACCATAGTTTCATAGATCTTAAAAATTCAAGAATACCTCCTTTTTATGATAAAATTTATGAGGTTTTTATATTTTCTAAAACAGTTGAATAATGAGAGAGATTTAAAATCTAAAATGTGCTGATATTCGATTTTTAGTTTGCAAGCCTTCAAAAAACTTCTGGTGCATTCTATTGCAGGGAGTGTAGAAGAAGTTAGATAGACTATTCCAGCTGATCGTTATTTCTCGTGTCGTTATTGAGAAATATATATAATATATATATCTTTATTTTTACGTATTTTAAACACCAAAAATGCCAAGTTTAAGGAAATTCAATGCTGAATACCTTTAATTATTTCACCTACTAAAAAATAAGAATTACATAATCTTGTGAGATGTCCTCTATCCTTATTCTTCACCAATCCCATCTATTGAAATTTAAATGCTTAAGGTAAAACTCTTCCATATCCAATTATCTAGGCATATGGCTTCCGAGTTTGATTACTTATACTTAACCTTTATTATAAGGACCTAAACCCTTTTTTTACTTTCCTAAAAGAGTTTTGATGGATAATATACTCAATAAGATATCCGAAACAAAATTTATTATATTTAAATATTTAACGGTTTTCTGTAATTTTGGAAGTATTTTACTCAAAAAAAAAACTGTGCATGAAAATTTATGCATAAAATTATGTGATAAGAAAAACTACATTACAAAAAAGGGTAATTTGTATATTATACATATACATGTATTACATTTGTATATTATAAATACGAATCCTTCATCCCATTCAAAACAAAAGTTATGTAACAATGTATGATTATCGATTGGCCGGCGCCGAGATGAAAAACACAGCGGTATCCATGGAGACGCAACTACTTCCGAATATCCCCACTTCTGCCGATGTCACCTCAGATTGTTTTCCTCTGAAATACTTCCTGCAGCTTGTTTATAAATCCCATACTTCGTCAACAGCCGTTGTTAGGGTCACAAAAGCCCGACTAAACTTTCCCATTGTGCGAAGGTACGGCCAAACCCTTTTCGGGGGATATTCACAGCCTATATCGTACAGATGCTCAAGGGTCCGCAGTCGACATTAATATCTCTCCTATACATTACGCCTCCACGGCGTGTAATTGGGCACTTTTGCGAAAGGCGGTTTATCTTCCGGAAAACGCCTCCTTGAAAAGGGAATAATGGATAGTTTATAGCGCTCTTTTCTCTGTCATTTATTTCCCCAATGTAATTACGTTCCGATACGATATTTCTCCAGCTGCCTTTTTCTCGTCACTTTACGGACTGCTTTGAAATCGTAATGGGGCCGCGGTGGGAAGAGGGATGGGGCTCAGTCTTGCCAACATTACGGGTCATAAACTCCGAACATTTCTCCGTTACGCGACGAAGTTGTCGGGGATAAAGAACGTAAATTTTTACAATCGTTTGCGACTTAGGAATTGGACCGTTGTGAAGGAAATATGATTCGATAACTCTTCCGAATTAAGGTGGTTTAATTTCCTAACAATTAAATGACTTCTTACAATAATCTCAACCATACATTTCAATTATGACAAGCTTATTCCTAACAAACTTTTCATGCTCGATTCAATTAAAACTTAATAGACCAATAAATTACCCTCACCCATGGATTTAAGTTGATAAAAGATTCTATCAAATTAGTTAATTAAATACATTTTTACCTACTTTATCCATAAATCAATCGGACAGGTTCAGCAATAGAAAAAAGTACATTACTACCCGTACCAAGCAAACAGTAATTTAACTACTAACAATCGAACCAAACACAAGTATACTGTTGTAACAAATTGTTACATTTATCCATTAATTCATCCTTAAGCCTTCTAATATATCCTCAAGTAATATATCTGATCCATTGCTACAAATAAATTTATTTCAAAGATATAGAAAGATTTTTAAGTTAATAAAGACCTTCTGTTATATATCTAGTATCATCTAGATATTTATGCTATTTCTGAAGATTAATAGTCGAATAAAGCAATTTATCACAATAAAATTTACATCGCATAAAAAGAATATTGTCCATTTATAATAAAAAGATACACGTTAGTCTCTTTCACAACATTAATTCCATCGTAAATCATATCAAACAAATATTTCTACATTCATCTTCGACTTTATTCGTAGAAATGATTCAGTGATGCCTGAATCGAAAAATAGCTTTTGTAAGTGTAAAATAAAAGTATGCCTGAAGGCTCGGCTAATTAATGCGTTTGAAATTGGACGTGAAAAAACGGACGAACGACTGCACTGCCAAAGAAAATATATATCGCTACGGAATTCAAACGAAATAAAAACGAAAAAATGTCGTTCTCGAGTCGTATAAAATGACAAAAATATATACGGACTAATAATATGAAAGCATGAATGCTGGTGGAAAGTTTTATGAGGAGTCAAAAATCATTTCACCAGAAAAATTCCTTTCGAAACTGAATTCCGTTTTGTTTTTCTACGTGAAAAATTTTTCCGCAAAATTAGAGAAATGAGAGTTAAAAATTATTGAAGAGAGAAAATGTACGTTTAACCTCAAATTAAGTTCGTTCGAGAGGATTGCTACATTGAAGTTATTTCACCTTATTAATTCAACAATAAACGTGAATGATTTTAATTAGCTCCAATTGATGATATACGATAAATAAAGTAAAAAGTTAGTTTTCATAAAACGATAAATATCATAGGTCTATAATAGCCTCAACTTAAATTCTCTAAAAATAACAATTCAAACACGTGTATACCATGGTCTAATAAGATAAAATACAGAAATATACATGGTTTTTGAAGAAATATACGATGCTTAATTTAAGTAATCAAAACATTTAGTGGTTACGATGGTTCAAAGGGGAATCCAAATGCATATATAAGTTAAGAGCTGGTTACCATGGAGTTCCTCCTTAAAAGAGCGGAAACTTTGATTAGATGAGAACATCATTATTAAAATAAACAGAAAATTTAGAAAGATATTTCTGAATATGACAATGATATTGAATCATAAATGCTTTTTACGACTATTGGTGATAAAACATAATTAAAACTCATTCATTTAATAGTATAATAATTTTATGTTTAATTACGTTGCTATGGCAACTGTTTCATAAACTGAAGTCACAACCTATCAACTCCAAAAACAACAATTTGATGTTATCAGAATTTCTCTAATTTATAGATTTAAAACCCGGATGACCTTGATAGAAGAAAATACATTCCAAAACAAAACAATTGAAAGCCTATTTAATCCCCATCACATATTTTTAATTTTCACATGGAATACTCTTGAGTTAAAAATCATTCCAAATTTTGCTTAAATTGATAATTCGCCACCTCATTATGCGATAGGTATTTCTGCAATGCCATGAAAGACCAACATTCACCACGAGTGGTCATTAAGAAGCCTGAATTCATAATCACCCCTTTAACATGCGCTGAATGTTTCATTTTGTGCTAAATGGCGCTTTCGCAAATGACGAGACGGATAAATCATCTCCAATTTCTATTATTGATGCGCGATTTTTTTCAAAATTCGCGATTGTCCTCGATTGCGAAAAATTTTTCGCAATGTCCCCGCCCCCACCTACGGAATCGGTTCATTTGCCATTCCATCGTTTTTTAAATAGTAATGACGAGACTGGGAGATTGAAAATTCACGAAGCGATATATGTCGTTGATAATTCAAGCGCCGGAAACTCCGGGTTACGTGCGATTGCGAATCTACAATTGCGAATTCAGAAATTCAGGGTTGCAAAAATTTTTGCGTTGCAAATACATTGAAAATTTCAGAAGCAATTTGAGGGATGTTAAATTCAAATCGTGTGTCAATGTGTGTGCCTGCATCATCGTTGACGTGATCTAAACTCTACAGATATGCAAATATATTACTGTATCTCACCTTAATGCAATGCAATTATATGGCTTTCATCAATCGCAATTAACTAATAGAAGATCTAATAACGTTAGTTTATTACTAAATTAAAGCGATCAATTAAATTTCGTGTTAGGATAATTAGCAAAATTAACTCTATGACTAATATAATTTACTTATCCATTATTAATGCTAACGACCGAGAAACATAATTTACTGATACTATAGTAAAATTAAAAGTTTTGTAAGAGCTAATGGCAAAATATTTTTGAGAGCTACAATTGAAAACAATAATCTTAAAATCAAATACGTTCCAACTATATAACCTGATCGAACACTAATTTATAAAAAAATAACTATAAAAAACAAATTCCAAGAGATATAACCCTGCCTGATTATTAGAGTTTGAATATAATTACTCGATTTTGCACGTCACTAAGTTATCCTTTCCTTTTTTATTTATTCGGACAACGGACTTTATAAATTCCTGGAAGTATGTTACCTCTAAATTCGAGGTAACTTTAATACAATCAAGGAAATAATGAGTTTCCCTCATTAGCAATTAAAGCATTCTGGTTGATATTTTCCGACAACAATTAACAGGCATCCCGTTGGAACAAAGAGAAAAGGAAATTATTACAACATCTAACGTAAAAATTATTCATATTAAATAGATATATTTTATACTCCTTACTCCTACCTTGATATTTACACTCAATTCTCTTCATTTATTATTTTTGAATGATTTTCACCTATGACTCCTATGTCTCATATAATAAAGTTTTAGTGGCTATTCGAAAACTGTGGTTGCTATGGAAATGATAACAGGAAAGAACGAAAGATCGTCTTCTCCCCAAATCAAATTGGTTCAAACCCTTAATCCATTCAATCCTGACAAGACATACCATTTCGCAAATCCTATCAAGAGATTAATATCACTCAAGAGGTCAACTCCATCGGGTATAGACTTAACGACCAATCCGAATGAAAGGAACCCTTTTTCCGCCCACTTGCACCGCTCGGGTATCGAAAAGGGAACGCCATGAATGCCAACCCATCAATTCCAGAAGAGGAAAACCTCAAACCCGTGACAGGTCTACCCTTCGAAGGAAATTGGCGTCCACGGAGTCCCGCAAGGAACCCTCCTATCGCCAAACCCCTATTCAATTTGCCTGACATCCTAGATGGATGAAAAGGTCACTTTAATGCCCTCCAAAGATGACCCCTATATCGTATTCCAAGCCGTTGGCTCTTCCTTTCCATGGATATTTCCATCTCCCTTGAGGGAACGTAAGGAAATGATAACGATGTAATGATTTTACCCCCCAAAGTCGTGGGCTTCTTAGGCGATTTGATTTGTAAAGGTGATCTCATGTGGATACGTTTCTATTGAATGTTCAACACAAGAGTTTATCTCTCTCGAGAATGAACAGCTCATTCTATATGAAACTGAATCTTTATACGGGAAGCCTACGAATGATATGTCAAAAAGTGGCATATATTATGCGATCGACCTATCTACATAAAACACGTTTATATTTCCATTTTCTCTTATGATTTACTACACACAACGTGTCCAAGAAATAACCCATGGTAGTCCATAGTAAGATAAATTTGTATCTGATTGTCATGTCTCTGGTATTGTCGATTTTTTTATTGGTCGATATCCGTAATATTATATACGGATACATTATTACACGACAATAGATTGTTTAGCAAACAATTAACATCCCATGTTAATACACAATAAAACGAACTTGCTGATTTTAAAACAGTGTCTAGCTAACGTAACTAAATTTATATTACATATTTTCTTACAAAGACGTATTTTTGGCTGCATAACTCTATTCAAGATATCAACATTCCTATATCGTAGAGTAAAGCAGCAAGAGTATTTAAAATAATAAACAGTTTCTGTGATCGTTTTTCGTATAGGATAATGAACATAGAAATTTTAAAATTATAATCATATAAGCAAAATAGTTACATATTTGAAATAACTTTTCTATTGGCAGCAATCAATGATTAAATTGCATACATTTCAATAAATGCTATAAGCTTAATGCTAAAATCAACTGCAACTTCAAACCTACGTTGGTTTCTTTCCAGACTACTCAATTCACCATGAGATTGAATACAATAACTTTAAAAGTAAGAAAAAATACATAGAGAGCACAATTAAAACTTTCACTACATTCATTTAATGGCGAAACTCTAAGTGAAGATATCAAATCTTGGTATATGTACCAGTTATCACAAATACTGTACACCATTGACACAGATACCAACAGAAAACTAGTCCTCAAAAATTTGGTCAACAAAATAATAAATCACCTAACTCGACTTGAAGTTACGAATGAAAACTTCCTGAAAATCTAACGGTCGATTCACAAAACAGGATTCCGTCCTAATTCATGAGATTATTCCAAAGATGGTTCTCTCAATAGAAAGACCCGTTATTTTTCTCTACATTATACTTATCGGAAGACTCATCAAATACTTATGCCGGAATTTCTAAGCCCAAGCAGAAGACCTATCCGCTCAGATTTTGATAATTTGGGAATAAAAATATATATCAATGCAAAAACATTAATACTTGTGATATCTTGAGAATTCGTGGGTAAATTTTTCAGTTCCTCAATATTTTACCATTCAGAAATAATTTACATGGAATTTCCATTTTTGACCTTTTTATAACAAGATAAACATAATACAACAATAAAATTTTATTAATTTCTCTTCACATACTTATTTCCTTTTCTTTCTCGCATTCTAAAGAAGATTGCACCATGAAATTTATAGTAAAAATATTCGCAACTCTTAAAACCGTCCTCTCTATATGCGAAAGTTCTAATATCCTATTTAACACCATCGAAAAACAGGATGATAAACTGTTCCGGTGTTAACATCCTAATCGAGCAGATCCAATTCACGGACGAAAGAAGGCACTTTCCATTGTGGCAGCATAAATGCACCTCGTTACCTATCCAATGAACCTAACAGCGTTAAAAGTCCTTCCGACATAATCGTCCGAAGATGGTTCCAAATTAATCGCGCATTAGGTTAACCGACCCCACCTTGATCAATTATCCCCCAGCCCGATACACCCCCACGCACCGGAGATAATTCCCGTTGCCTTGGAGAGGGGGGAGAAACTACAATCGTAGATTATGGCTGCGAAAGGACGCAACAAATGAACTCTATAAACAAGTTGGAGCGCATATTATTTTGATTTACGCTTCGCGAAAACTTGCTTCCCCTCGATATATCACGCGCGTATTTTTCCGGGAAGTTATTTACTTTGCGGGGCTAATGCGCCTGGGAGAGCTGTGACCCGCGCGCTTTAACAACGGGGAGATTTAAGAGGCATCTTTTAATGGCGGCGATACATAAATACGAGAATAAATCCAGTGCCACTGGAACGCTTTTACGGCGACTATAAATAAGCGCGGGGCATGATGGGGTGGTGCGCAAATTCGATGTGAAGAATTTACTCCCCGTGGCAACGGTTGATATCCGCCCAAATTGGGAGTTTTGTAATTATTCAGCGCTTGTGCTAAACTAGATGCAGCCGTTTACGTAATTTTCTTGTTAGAGAGGAGGAAATGGTTTTATTCTAAGCGTATATACTAATATTGGGTATAACGTTTCATGAATTATTTCACTGAAAAGGAGATCGATAATTCATTGAATTTTCAGGATGTGGTTTTCCAAACTGAAATACCCATGACCCTACTTGGGTGAGTCGATGCATTCTTTAATACCCCTTCTTCTAATCCCGAACTAACTTTTCCCTACTCCCCCTTTTGAATGACACGTGATGTAAAAACATTAAAGTAAAATTTCTATGTGATTGGGGTGAATATTTGCTCTACGATTAAAAATACGATTCAGTTAAGTTAAAAGGAATGGAAGGAAACTTGTGCTAATGCAAAATTACATTAATAATAAAATTTAGTACAGACTGAATCAGCAATTGGTGTTGAATTTTAAATATGAATGTTTCTCAAATTACATATTCAAGAAGGGATAGAGGTATATTAAAAATAAATGATAAACGTTCAAGATTCCATATGAGTTGCTTAAGACTTCTTATGTACTTTCGCTTATTTGAAGGATATTTTTCATCAAATTTTAAGAATGATTATTCCCTCTTTATGCAAGCTGATAACTATGGAATCTTTAACCATTCTGTACAACAATTAATGCCAACAATAGTCTTCCCAACGACAATAAGTCTTTCAGACACATTAAAATAACCTATTTCTTTCATTAATCTCATAAAGTATATCAAGCAGAAGTTTGAAATGGTAACTGGAAAAATGAAACGAAAGAGTGCAGTGTTCATATAAGATAAAAGTAGGTAGCAGTTGCGCACTAAGGTTCTTATTACATAAGGTGATGATCAATCGGTAATTATGAGACATATAATTAGTTAAAATATAATCATCGCATCTTAGCATTACAAGCATTTATTAAAGAATAGGTTTAAATAGGATGTAAGTTAAACGCTGCTTACTTTAATTAATACGTATCGTCTATTAATGAACCGCAAAATTTAAGAAAACATAGAATACACACAAATAAACCAACGCTTTTTGCCTGAACACAGTACTCAGACCTCCTTTCCAAAGAAACTGATTACTATCAACACTGTGATAACTTTAACATCTCATTTACAACTCAACATCTTCATTGTTAAGGTACACCGAAAAAGAAAGCGGCAGTTTTTCCCCAAAAGGGAAGGGAAGGGCCTTCGTCATTAAGGATTCCAATCCACGAAGGAGGAGACCCTGGTGGCGTTTCTTTTATCGTGGGCCCATTAAGGCATTCGGGAAACGGGATACGCAGGTGCTGCGTCGCACGAGCGATTGGATGTAACCATGGGGACGACCGCAGCCAAAGACACTCTGCACTTCGATTGCATTCGCTTCCAAGGAGACGCTATATCCAAGAGACGACTACGCCAACCGCAAAACCCATTTTAACCGTTCTAAAGGCTTCCTTTAGGTCTTATGAAATTGTCTAGTCTCACCGTTTGCACTTGTCTATCCTAGGAGAGCATCTCCTGAACCTATTCGCAGCTAGGATTCGAAGGAAATGGATGCATATCCGAGATGTTACTCGAGTGTTATGTTTTCATCGACGAAAATACTCTGCATATTGTAGTTGGTTACACGTAAGTTCCACCTTCGCCTGCTGGATTCATTTTATTTTCCATCATATTCAATTGTCAAAGATATTAGTGCTAAAGTACCTAGTTCTGAATTGCTTGAAACTTATAGATATGGAAAATCAATTTAGCATTGATTTTTAAATGATTATTTACTGATGATTGATTAAGCATTTGACACAAAATTAGTACGGTAAAGAATAAATATTGAGCCATCTTTCACTTTGGCATTTAATCTTCTCGTTTTCCTATTATAGATTTTATTCAGATAGAAGCAAGAAAATCTGTTAAAATACAATCAAAGATAAAATATCATTAAATGAAGCTAAAAATTAAAATTACTCTCGTATTTCTTACGTACCGTACTCAAAAACTATATTTCCGTTTAAAGAGCTAATAGATTGGCTCTATAACCTCAATAATTGTGTCAACTAAACCAATTGTAAGTAACAATTCCGACAAATTATAATAATCGATAGTAATTTGAGGAGACCATTGCTTGACAACCATAATAAGCGGTATTACTACAGATGATACAGCGCTATACAGATCAATATAATGATAATAATGATATATATATGCTCTATTCCAAAGTATGTACTTTAAAGGTACGTGTACACACCTTACACAAACATAAAATCTCTCAAATAGCATTTCATGACACAACCCTGTATTTGCATAGGTATAACTCACGAGCTGTATGATGTTGATTGTCCCCTATTTAGTTTTCCTTTTAAAAGAAGCAAAAAAACCCACTAAATAGCTGTTATGAATGATATTTATGAATGAATCATTCAAACGTATTGCTTTAACTTTCTTCAAATTCTTCACTACCAACGCCACCTTTATATAATCATTCGACAAAACTTTTGTCTTCTGTTTCCCTCACCTGTCTTCTTCCACTGATGCTCTCATCAATCACTCTCAAGAGCAATATATTTCCACTCAATGCCTCTCGCGTCCCCTATTCCCATTTACATTCAAATTCACATTATTGGCCCCAAAACGACCGATGGTGGATGGCAGGGGATGCATCGACACGAAGCATCCTCATACCATGACGAAGCCTGTTGTTTTTTCCTTTTGAACATTTGAATTGTCCTCCGACGGAATTTTCCGAAATACCAGCAAAAAACGAAAAATGTTGAATTTTTCGATTTTATGAACTATTTTGAACCCACGAAGATACCTTGAGGGACCAATCTAAACCATTATTCACTAACAGAAAAGAGATATTTAAAGTTGTCTGCAGGAAATAGTGACTAGAAAGTATTATACAGCCTAATACTATAATGAAGTCTAACCATTACATAAACTTTCATTAACTATAAATTCATTCTTGCCGTACTTCCCCTTAAAATGGATGTTAAGTTAAACCACCTAATTACAATTCATTATAAATAAGGAATTCATTATCAGTATATGTTACATCAGTGGAAGTGTATTACCTAGCAACGAAACTACCATCCATTCAATCAAAAACAGATATACCTTAAATTAAACAAATCAATTACTGCACAGTAACAAAACAATAAAGGTAACCATTAGCGACATGTTAACTAAATTCAGGAACGTACAACAGCACACCTGTTGCGCTCCATTGTGACGACTGTTTGGCCCGAATGAAATAGTTACTTAGTTGCAGACTCTATGATCTATCCGTCGATCTCTTTGGCAAGAAGACGTAAATCTTTCGAAGGACTACATCGGCCACAGACCGTGGCTGACTTCCTTCATAACTCAAGGCAGCGGAACTTCTTATCTCGTGGAGGAACCGATGACGTAAAGAAAAAGTTGCGCTTCTTTATTTAAACGGAGTGGAAACTGACAGTCGGTCGAGCTTTTTAAAGAGATAAAACCTTATATCTCTCGCTCCACGACGCATCCCTTCCTATATTCTTTCGAAATTCGGTCGCGTTTTCCTTTTTGGATGAACCTCGAAAAGAAGTGAGGCGTCAAATGAAATATGTGGAATTTGGCAAACGAGGATTTTTAAGGCCGTTTCGCTGATTTGAGAATTCGCGGACGGCAAAGATGATTCTCTTTGCTGCTTGATGTTTTGCAATTGACGTGTAAGAGTAGATTACATTTTTAGAAGTAACATTAACTTTAGCGAACTGTGATGCTTCCTTGGATTTTATCGTCTTTTATATTCCTTTTTAACAATACTTACTAACTATACTAACATCTGCTTTCACATACCCGTAAATTTTCTAAAAATATCTGATTAGTTTTATTGAAAAACTGTATGAAGCCTGAAGATATGCAAAAATTCAGCATATTACTATTCAACAACAATCGTTCTTGTAAACATCAGAATCTTACAGTGCCATTAACAATATAAATCGTTAAATAAAATTAAAATTTGATAATAAATCAGTTGATAGTTCAAATATCGTCGCCATGGAAACCTTCTCATGGAAACGGAAGACAACTAAATTAAAACTAGGAATTACTCCAAAAACAACTACGTCAAAACGTGAAGCAGAAGCTGTCGTTCTTTCCATAAAAGGACATTGGGCGATAAATCAAAACCCTCTGTCCATCATCAGCCATCCAACGAACACGCACAAGTGGAAGGGCATTTCGGGAATACACACCCGCGTCAGGAATACGAGTAATTATGTCGTATCGCAAACGAAAGGGAGAACCTGAAGAACAATGGCACCCAATCCGCCTTTCACGCGAATGAATACGAGACGCGTTGGTATAAAAATGATGCCCACTGCTGTCCAAAATTCACAACACGGTTATCAATAAAGCATGAGGAAGACAAAAGGGTCATTATTGAAAACGACTGTGACCTCGTGGACCAGAAACTTGGCAAAAAAGTGACTTTCCGTCACCGAACGTGATTTCGACTCGATTTGCCAAAACCGTGAATCGTGATTGTAATTAATAAACCACGATGGGCGCATTAATCAAAAGTTTAATATTAAATGCTTGACGTTGCGTGAAAAGTTTTCCGTTCCCAGACTTTCCCTCCGAAATTCACAGAACAAATGGATGGCTATAATGAGGAAGTTATTGGGAGCTTCAGTATGAAACAAAAGGTTTAATCTCATCAACTGTGAGTGAAAGCGATTCTAAGATCAATCTCACATGCTTTGCGTAAATATAAAGGTCATTGTTGTGATCAAAATCTATAGTTAATAAACTGAAATACGTATATAGTTGCTCTACAAAAAAAACCCTATGTTCTTATTGGATTTAGAAAAATCGTGATTAGAGATTTTAATATAATATAAATTAATAATTAATGGCCTAATCATAATAGGAATCGGTTTTCGTAGGAAGCCACTATTTTTTAGAATTGCTGAGGGCATTAATGACAATTTTCCAAATCAAAACTATAGATAAATCGCAACAAAGAAAATTGTTTCATTGTTAAAAAACTTTTTACTTTGCATGATAAACGATATATGACTATAAAAACATCTTTACCAACCCCTATCATTGAAAATGATAAAAAATATCACTATGGTATCCACAGTTGAGTTATAAGTACATAACAGTAGGTGATTATGAAAATAATTCTGTTTCAAAAATAGAAAAACATGAACAACACCGCAGTAAAACAGATAACACCATTATTGTACCTATTATTGATTATCCAGTACATTTCACATACAACGCGTGCCTTATCTTTTAATATATGCAGTATCAGGATCTCTATAGCGACCTCTTGATAACCTTTGTTGACACGCGCTGATGTAACCTTAAAAACGCCGTCGTGTTGGCAACTCCGCACACACACGTATAAGGTAAACCGAAAGGGACAATCGTAAACATGACTCAGCGCACCGAAGCCGTTACTTATTCCACAGCCGTACGTGGTCCGAAAAAAAAGTGAAGGCTAACTCACGCTCTCAAAAGTGTTATTTTTTCGAGATGATTCAATTAAGTCTGGAGTTGGAAGGAAATGAAATTCGGGACGTAAAGGCAACAAGCGTTTGGCTGCAGTAACGATATTTTACGGAATCCTGGAGCTCATTAGAAACGAGAAAGTACTTCAACGAACCTTTCTTTTACTTTTTACACCGCAATTGCAAAAGATACGCCGTACGAATTCCTAAGGGCGTCTGAGACATAATTAAAAACTTCCCTTTATCGCCATAGTTGTTTTAGAAATAATTAAAACTGGAGGTAATTTGATCTAACGGCTAACAAAAGCGATGCATTCTCAAAATTAAGATGAAGATGAAAGGGCCTTAGCCTCAGGATTCAATCAACCCATTTTTAGTAAAATGAAGCTCTAATTGAATAAACTGCCGAGAGTTTAATGAAAGCTATACTCCTTTTTCCTTGTAGGCCTATGGTTAATTAACAATGCCTTTTATTCTTATCGTTACTTACTTTAACGTTGTCTCATTTAAAAGTAACAATTAGTGGTTTTCTTAAATTACCGCCGCAATTTATCATACTATGAATTATATTACGTTCAATTTATCAGATTTAATTATCCCTAATTAACATTACTGCACTTTTTATAAACTTAATATTAGTATAAATACCTTAGACTACACGATACAGTTTTGAATTCGATGGACGAGTGATTATATTTGTAAACATTGAGATATTTTTAAGTGTTCCAGTAATTTCACCATAGAAACAAATTTTAAAAACAGTTATAAATTAAATTGCATCTTAGGATACTAATAGCTCTTAAATTAATTCAAATCTCTCGTGAAATTTCTATCTATGATAATCTAAGAGAAACCCTGATATAATAATTATTTTTCAGCTAGATATACTTATATAATTCTAAATTTACTTACATGTAGTTGTAGTGGAATGATTATTTCAAACAAATATCATTCAAGGAAGAAATCTACAGCATTATAGAAATCCAAGAGGTACATACCTGAAAAGAAAAGGAAATATTTCATTAAACAGAACACAAAATTGGATATTGTTTTTCAAAATAAAACGTAGCAATATTTCGATATTATATTATAGTTCAAAACTCTCAATTATATAAACAGTAGGATCATAATTATGATATTTCCGATATACGCATTTATTTACCAACAACCAACGATGAACATTGAGTCTTTCTTTGAGAAGGCATATATATAGAAATTATTAAGCTACTGGAACATGATTAAATATAATTTAATTTCTAATAATTGAACAATTTCTAGCCCAAAGTTCAGATGAATAACGAAGCAATGAATTTCATTTACTTTTATGAATTTTAATGACATTTGAGAGATATAACAATAAATAAATATATAATTTATTAAAAAATCTATTATTATATAAAAAATAAAGCAATATAAAAATCCGTTATTTCAATAGTTTAATCCTTGCTGATGCATTTAAGAAGAACATCAAAAAATTATTTTAATATGCTCAAATTAGAATTGCGTATTGATAGCCATTGATTCGATGTAATAATATAAAAATTTTAAATTTTAAGTTGAAAAAATAATTACAAGCTACAGAGTTATGCAATCTTAAGAACTGACGTCATTTGAAATTGATCCAGCAAAATGAATCACGAATACCGTACCGTTAAGAAAGATGGTAATATTTGAAAGGAAGTATTGAATGAGCAAACATTTACCTCCATTTCCAAGATTACTTTACCGCAAAGCGTAAGAATAAAAAAGGTTAAGATTCCGAACAAAAACGGAAGTATGACTTCAGAAACTAGGAATAAATATTGGAGTGAAACGAGGCAAGCCGCAAAACTAACTTAAACTAGATTAAACAAGTCCCTTTCCGTGAAATAAGGGTATTCCACGTCGAGGGCAAACTGCCGTGTAATTCACCAAAATGTAAAACGAGTTCCACAATGTAATTACGAAGTGTAAGTCCTTCCAACAATGGGACGGTCTCCCATAGAGACCCGAGGCGTAACGAAAGGAAACAATTGAAAACCTTTGTTTAAACTCGCTTACGTCGCTTAACTCTTCCATAATTTCTCGACAAGATTCGGTTCCTTCCTTTGGGAAATCAGGGCCCTTCTTGGGTCAAGTTTAAATGAAGGGCGAACACCTCAACGTCGTAGTGGTTGGGGTACCGTTGAAACAACACTTTACGCCAATTGAATGGGAGCTACTTGAAGGCTCTACGGTGCAAGGTGCAAGAACTTCTTGAGGGTTCCATCCCCTTGACCCAGTTGCACGAAGACTTCCATCGGAAGTGCATGAAGGGGTTGTTTTCGAAATCTAAGGGTTGATAAACGAAATGGGGTCGAAGTTCTATCTAACGGATCACGGAAAACTTATGTGCTTTGTTGAAAATAAGATTTCACCGAGATTTAACACACGCATTGAGGATTAATTCGTGAAATATACGGATAAAGATTATGATGATGTCATAGACCAATGAACAAAATTATAACTTATAGTTTTGTAACACGAAAGAAATATTTATATTAGTTTATATTTGTTGAGACAGTTTAATGTTAAACTATCGAATCAAATTGGGGGACCCGTGTTTGTATCATTTCAGACTAACTTTCCATATATGCCAATCCTTGTAAGAAATGCATAAAGCTATATAATTAATCATTAATGTTAAATATTCATTAAGAAAGGATGTTGATTTCTACAGCCAAATTAAGTTAAAATATCAGTTATGCTAATGTATTGTACGTTATAGAATACACTCATACAAAATACGATTACAGTTTGAATATTTACATTGGCATAAATTAATATTACTCTATTTCCCTGTCTATCAATAATAAAATCAATTTTTATAAAAATATATTGAAATTTTCACGGCTCGATTAGCTACGAAAATGAGGTTACCATGGTAATATTAAATAGCCCTATATTATAAAATTAGATAATAGAATCACTTCCGTATGTGGGCATACTATTTACGTCATCTGACTAAATATACAGCATATGTATTTTTATGTTGGCTCTCTAAACCACCATAAAAGTACATATCTTATCTAATGTTCACTCATCATGTTATCTCGTAAGAATCCTTGTATACGCAATAAAATTCTTAAGGAAAAAATTCCTTTGCACAAACTCTCACTAACTGCAATACCTTTTGTGGTGAATTCCCACCGTAACGACTTTCATTTCTGAGGAAGGAAGCCTATTTAAACTGAAGATACCAGGAACTGGTAACCAGACAACTTTCGTTGCTACTTCTACCAAAGTAATTCTTACTCATTGTTCCGTACGGGAGTTCCCAAAAACCTCGCCTCTTTACAACAATGCCTTAAGATGCTTCGCTTTACTTCTTATCGTAACAGCAACGGAAGGTTACTTCCTGATACAATTTTTTAGTTTTCTTCTTTTGACTACAAATTCATGAACGTTAAGGCATTAAATTTCATAATTCAGCTTTTATAAATTGTAGATTTAAAACTTTGGTAAGAGTTGAAGATGTTTAATGAGCATAGCACTATAATGATATAAATATTGAAAACTTATTCCATTCAACAAAAAGAAAACACATTAAACATCACACAAACACAAAACCTTATTATGGATAAGGTATTTAGAGAAAAATTAAAAGTAAAGATAGCAGCCAGTTAACTTTAGAGACATTAAAATTTTGGGAATGAAAAAATAAACTCAAATTTGTGCACAAATTCAGGGGCAGAAACATCGCAAACAGAAATATAAAGTAAAGCAGTCTATGCAAATATTTGCAATGAAAAACATTTGCGAATAAATATATATGGGCAAACCTGAAAATATGCAAAGTTGTCAGTATTTTATGTTTGCCTATTGAAAACATTTCTATTCGCAAAATTTATCTAAAAAATTACAGCCTTCCAAATTTCCATACTTCCTAAAAATTCGCCAATTTGCAAAAAAATCGCAAAAATAAAAATGTATATACTACATCCGCGCAAACAACCCGCAAGCTAGCTCATCGCCACAAACCTCGCAAAAGCCAAAACAAACAAAAAAGAAGAAAAACCCTTGAAAAACCGCATGGTGCACCGTCATTGCTTGCATTTCTGAATATACGTATTTTTTCGCCACGCGAATATCCTCTCGCTCCAACCGAGACGTGCACTGGTCACCCCATCGACGCGCCCCGTTATGTGCACGCATAAGCACGCCAACGCGGAACAAACGGCTCTTGCATGCACTCCTAAGGGACCCTGAAGACGAACTCTTTTTACGCTCGAGTACCATTAAAACCGCGCGGCGTGAGGTATACAAAAATAAAATCCGGGACGATATTTCTCGATGACCTCATCAGCCCTCTACAATGCGGAGGATGGAGGAAAGGTGAATAATATGAAGAAGGATGTTTTGGCGAACTTTCCAAGAGGAAAATCCGCGAATTCCTGCTAAGTAAAGAAGGAGATTTTATCTTTTAAAGGTGTGACGTGTTGACTTCCGGATTTCACTACTTCAATGCCTTAGGATAGGAATAAGAATGCCTTGCATGTATACGGAAGGAAATTGTGGGAATTGTATAATTGCATAGTATAGCATTCTATTTTTACGTGGTTGTATGTATCAATTTAAAGTGATGTGATCTACTGGAGTAGTATGGTATCCTATGTTTAATAATACTTGTGTATCATGAATTCAATAAATTTGATTACTTAGCTTACTATTCAAATAATCTGCAAAAATTTGTTTGTAATAGAGACAAAAATAATACATCAAAATTCACGCATATAACTTTAAATTTATTTACAATTAATTTTTTACTATATATTTATTCCACCACATAATGCTCACAATAAAGGTGTGATACAACAATAACGAAACACTAATATGGTAAGAGTTTTATTTACAACAATACATTACAACAATACTCCCTAGATCAGTTGAAAGAGAACTACAATTTCATTATCAGTATACCAATAATTGAAACACTGGCAGAGAACATTTTAAAAAAGAACAGCTAATAAGGCAACCTGATAATCGGAAAGAAATCGAGCTGTACTTGAATATTGAAGGTAATTAAATTTCTATTCAAAGAATAGAAGAACTGGAAAGGTCCACTCAGATACACTTCGTAATTTACTCAATTCATTTCAACAATAAGGCAGCTAAAAAATCTACGATAATCGACTTAAACTTGTAATTATAGAATATAGAATTAATGTCGTTAAGGCAACAGAAGCTCCAAACAATACTCGACCTGTCGATTTTAACATATGTGCGAGTCATAATGGAATAATAATGTAACAAATAACAAAAAAGCTTCTTTTTCAATGTTTCAGCATTTAATGAAAAATCTTTCGTACGTCATCCAATCACAAACTTAAATTTTTAATACAAAATTTGAATAGGGTCATTTTTATTAAACGCTCGTTTCATATATACAGCTATATTGTCAACAGAGACAACGGAAAAGATTAAACAAAAGAAAATCGATAATCGATGATCGCTCGGAATAAAACAAAAACGATAAATCATTTATTGCACGATAAAAGAAATGCACCAATTTCGCAGCCATGGTAAATATAGGACCAAAAAGAGTAAACGTTGAAAATAAATAGCACAAAGGATTGGCATTCGCAAAAAAATATTTGATGACCGTGCCAAAACATCACAGAACACAAATACAAAAAACAAGGCGCTCTAGAAAGCCCGGGGATGAAACAGAAGAGAAACAAAAGAGAGAGTATTAAAGTGAAACATTCGCGAACCGATGCATGTGAGAAAAAGTTCACTTTAAAAAAGTTGACCTTTTTTTAGGAGCTCTGTCCCTTACGTTCGTATTATTTTTTAATCCCTTGAATATCAAAAGAAAATCGCTAGAGGCAAACGAGTGGAGTTCATAAAGCGAGTGGCAGTTGGTATTTCTGTGAACAGTTGTTGCGTTGTGATATAAAAGAGTTCTTGGGAAATAGCGGTCAGTGGAATGAAAAAGGAAGGACAAGGATTCGGTTTCTTTCTATGGATGTTTATGTCGTCAAAAAAGGATGTACGGCATTAAAAATGTATTCAAAAAATGACCCAACATATCAATGAGATGCCCGATCAATCCAGTAAACTTGATAAAAGAATAACAAATGAGTAGAAGGATAGCTTCTTGGCTTTAATTTCTTTTACGTAAACTAGGATTAAAAAACCTCCTTAATATCTATCAATCTTTTATCAGTATATGCTAATATACTGTTTAAAACACTTTAGGCCTTGTAAATGATATTTTACTTTCAAGCCGTCATGTAAAAACATATGTTCAAACATTTTAATGGCTGATCAATCTACAAAATGAAGATCTTGGCTCTAAATTTTATCTAAATAAATTCCTACGTCTTTGAATGTTTAGGATTCAGTTTCATCGAGATATCGTTCACAATAAAATCAATTTCATGGAAATAAAACATTTTTCTCATTTTGAATTACAATGCATGTTTCTTAAATATCTTAGTTATAGGCAAACACAACTTAAGTATAGAATATTACAATAAAGAGATTTCAACAGAATGGATATCGAAAACAATATAAACAAGGGGACAGAGGCAATTATGATACAAAATAAGCACATGTCTATGATAATAGACTAGCACGATAATAGCACTAAGAATCAACAATAAATCTGTGAATTAAAATTATACACAAAATATAAATCAAAAGAATAAAAATAAACGCTGTGCGCACAGAAAAGAGAGAACAAGGAAGTGGTATGTACTAATCTTTATAATAAACACAGCAGGTACGCAACGAATAAATCATTGGGAAGTAATGTTCGACAAATTTAGTAATAATAATTAGTATAACTCACAACCATACGGCGACAATAAAGAAACAAAAACAGCGACAATTAAACGAATATCTCACAACAATGGGAGCGTATCAAAGCAACAATGACCAACAAATTCGAACAGTTCCTCAGCACTTCACCACCTGCCCGTCTCCGAGGTCTGCACGTATTCCACGAATATGGCGGCATTAGGCCCCTGAAATCCCCGATTAAAACTCTCCAGTTGATGAGCGAAGGTAGTAAACGGGCCGAGTGTATAGAGAGATAATACAAAAGGGCTTCGTATTAATCCCGATACCGAAACAAGGCGTACGGGAGAGGGATTGGAACAGGCCCCATTTGACTCCCGGAGAACGCGATAATAGATAAGGGAGGAGGGCTTAGTGATGGATGCTAAGGAACCTGCCGGATTAAGAGGGTGAAATGGGGGATGATGCAAACAGGCATGAGGGGGTGTAATTGGAATTCCGTCCGGGCAGCTAAGAAATTAAGTTTCAAGAGATCGCGCTCCTGAGGACTTTATGGACAGGGGCTGATTATTTTCCCTTCTTAATCTGGGATTGGAAGGGAAAAAAGTGATAAGGAAAGGAAAACATTTGGGGATTAGGAAATCGGATGTTTCCAGCGGATTTAAAATAAAAATTAAGAGGTCCTAGATTGGTACCTTGTGGGACCGATTTACCGCCTTGGGGCTAAATAAGCAATTTAGCGGAGGATTCCGTGCTCAAGTACTCTGGAGCAAAGCCTTTTACTTCTTATTGTTTGGATGGATGGCTTAAATTCTTTGCAGCTCATGATTAAAAATATCTTTAGAAATACAGCCATCTTTACTCGCAAGATCCTTCGAAATTAAATGATAGCGCATTATACACACCACGATGAAAAAAATTTCATAAATTAAAATTAAAGATAACCTTTTCGTTAATGTTGGATAAAAAAGGAAAACTTAGATTCTTTAGTTACCAAATACTGTGTTCATAACCAAACAATAAAATGTCCAAATATAGTAAGCTATAAGAAGGCAATGAGAATTTTAATAGAATCAAGAAAAAAAGAATAAAATGGTATATTAGTAAAGAGTATAATGAATAAAATAGAATAATAGAAAAAAGGGCACAGTATGATATAAAAATTAAATTATAATCTTCTAAGCATAATTTGTAAACACAGAATATATTCACCTATACATAAAGCCAGTAAATATATACTAATAAAATCTCTTAAAAAATTAATACTGATAGGATGATATATGTAAATTTTTGAACAAAGTTTTAAATGATTTGGTTGGGAGAATCTATTTTTAAGTAAGTTATAGATTAATAAAAATAAATTCATCAGCAACTAGGTTAAAAGTTAATTATACTTCAATAAAAGTCCTCCAAAAATACGATTATCGGAAAAGACCACTAAAAGATATCCAAAAAAGTATTTGGCTTTGGGTCACATTTGGGTTAAGTGATTTTAAATATAAAATAGCACTCCACTTGTATAATATCGGTGAACCGTTTTTTTTTAGATTGCTTTAAATTGAGTGGGGATTGAGTTTTTTAGGCGGTTTACTGTTTACCGCACGCTGGGCTATTCGTGTCACTCTACGGCCAATGGATGATAATGGCACGTGATTTGGGGAAAGCGTGCCGAGGCAGACACGCGAGGGATTTCTGTTTGACACGCCATTATTCTCCGAAATTTTGATAAAGTTCGTCCTTCCCACAGTTTGACCAAGATGAAGTCAATCATAGGGGAGATTTTGAACGCGAAACCTATGTTTAAACATTCCCTAAACGAATAAAGATTTATAAATGAATTACATTGTATCAATTGACGCGTTTTTCAATTATTTTATTATGATGATTTTTTCGATTTATTTTAATTTATGCCGACGACTTACTCGCCTTCATTGATCAGATTCTAATAAACCAACAGCTAATAAATTAATTATGCTCAATTTAAAGCAATCAATCCTAAACTAATGAATAAAACTAATTGATAAAACTGAATTATTTATTATCTCATAGAATTATGTTTCTATAGCAATATCCTACGATGTTCACAGCAGTACTTGAACGATAAGTAAGAACTTTCCAAATCCTTGTCTACATCACAATCCAATTAAAAATAAGTTTATAATAATCTCTTCTCCAAAGATAAGAATATCCTTATCACAAGAGTATTTAAAAAATAGTCCTCAAATTCAATGCTAAAATTTCTATACTCTAACTATGCCTCATCCCTTTAATAATACTTCCATCTACTTAACGATAATCTAATCACTCATTAATCAGGACGAAATTTGAGTCACAATTTTCACTGATCACATATTCATTTCAATCGCATCACCATAACATCCCTCATTAGCTGAGAAAAATCGATAGATACCGCACCCAACAATGCACGCACGGTATCCGAGCACCCGCTAAACAACCATGGCATGATAAACGCCGGCAGATCCGCTACCTACTCGAACATCAATAACATCGTGATAAGGGACACAATGGAATCGGGGTCGGCTTCGATAGGAAAGGATGCAAACGGGATATCGTCCATAACTACGGGATGATTGATAAAGATAAAATTGGTACAGAATCCTCCCATCTCCCTGCGTTCATCTCCCTGGTAACGCCGCTACACAACAGGGATATGATTGTGACTATTAAGAACAGTTTAGCGTCTACGTGATGGGTCGTAAGTCGGGAGGGATTAAAGTTATGAGGGGTGTAATTACAGTGCGCAGTGCAAGGAAGTTATGAAGTCGTCGGGAGGTTTTATTCTTGGCAAGGATTCTTTATGACGAAGGTAAAATGCGACTAATGAGGGATACGCGGACACATCTTCTCTGAGGCTTCTTTACATTTATGAAAGCTACCTTCATTTCGATGCAAATAAACATCCAAGTCTTAAATTAAAGCGTAATTTTATACTGACCTGATGAAAAGCTAAATGAATCGATAAAAATCTTCGTTGTTTATAATTAATCATGGTAAAGTTTAAAGCTTAAAAGCACTTAACAATTTGTATTTTATGAATAATTATTTATACCAACAATAAGTTGATATACTCTCGATCAATAATCCGTATAATCTTTAATTTTATTCATACAAACCGTAAAATAAATATCATCATTGATCATTGATTATGAATATCAAAAATAAATATGTGTATTATCAAACAAAAATATTTTTTGGTTTAAAATCAAATCTTATCAGCGACCTATCTTACTCAGGAAAAACTTAGTATATGACAAACTTAAACTGTCGTAGACTGTCTCCATGCGTATATTTCAAGAATTTTCAAGTACCACGCCCTTGGGTAAACGAATTTTCTCTGTTTATAGAACATAACTACATTAACTTTATCCTTACAAATAAATGGCTTGAAAAGAGTATGATAGGACCGAGATTCGAACCTGGATCTTCTAATTGGGATCCAAGAGATACGAGTTTGAATTCTAGTCCCTTAACACCTTTTTTCAAGACTATGAATTCATTAATTCCTTCTAATCCACGTGTCTTTTCATTCTACATAATCCATACCTACCGTGTGTTTCCGATAAACAATATTTATTTCATAAAAGACAGCTCTAATCCCAAGCAATATTTGAATTACTCTCCGTAGTCTATCTATACATACCAAAATTTACAACCACGATGTTTTCTACCATAGTCCGTAACATTCCATACCAACTCCATTCTAGAATAAACTCAATCTCAATTCCATGCATAACACAAGCGACATTTTCCCATCTCCGTAAGACTAGTTTCTACTATCCACATCTCCTATCTTGGGAAAGTTTCACCTAAAAAGAAAACATCGACAATGACCCAAAAAGGGATGAAGGAAGCAGTCTTGGAGGCTGCGGAAGAATCCTCTGCCGGAAGAAAACAAAAGCATTACCACCGGAAAAGCGTGTTCATGGGGAGTGAGGTCATTTCCTGCTACGTTATCCAGATTCCTATGCAGTTTTCTCCAGCGTTGGAAAGAGCCATTAGAGAGGAAGATTTAGAATAAAAAAAGAGAATCGCGTCGCGAAGTGTTATGCAGTTTCCCACGGCAACCATTTGAGATGATGATGAAAAAAGTAGAAAGCTTTCGGTTAAGGGTTTTTCTAAATGAAAAGAACTCTCGAGAGGAAAGAATAAGAGCTATATGAAGGATTTGTTGCGTTGGAAAAGAGCAGTATTCAGAGTCTAATGCGAGAGAGGAAAAAATGTATACGTGCGCGAATGACTTCATTATGTCACGTGAAAATGTGTGCATAGGGTGCACTCGGGGAAATATAAAGAGAATTTTGCATGTATGGATACGTACCAACACCTTAGGAAAATGATATGCTTAATGCATCGCGAACTCGATGGAAATAATGGGTAAACAATGCAACGAGATAAAGAACGACTCCAACAATGCGTGAGTAAAACCTAATGCAACAAATGCTATGCGGTTATGTCTCAGTAAACAATCGCCAGGAGCAAACATTGTTGTGAAGAATAGAATCGCATTATTACTATTACTAATGAGGGAATTGAAATATATGTAATATTAATTATAAGGGAAGATAACTATATGTAAATAAACAGTCCCCTCAGGAAATAATATTTTTAATTCTAAAAAACAAAATTTCAATGTTAATAAACATAATTATTCAAGATTAAAGTAAGGGAAACACGTCAATAAAAAGAAAGAAATTTCAAAATAAAAGTTAATTGAATTTCTTCAGAAAATAGTAAAGAGAAATCATTATTTTTTATAGGAAAAACGATGGAAAAATTATGGGTCAAATTAACCTTTTAAGAACACTTTTTAATAGCATTAAATTACAAATAAACACTGAGAAGAATGAACAAAGAAAAGGAAAAAGCTAAGAGCGAGAAGCTCAAAAAAGTTATTAGGATAAACAAACATACGAAAGACTATAAAAAAGATTACAACAGTTACGCTGACACAATAGACGGAAATATCATTGAACGAAGCAGCTCATTACTAATACTCTACTAAATATTAGAACGTATAACCTCTGAATAAACAAGTAACGTCTCATGATCAAACTTTCAAATACCACTTCTAACTCTAAACTGCATCAGATACCTGTAGTTGAGCTCCGAATAATGAGAATTACCCACGTAACCCGGCGACCAACGCCTCGTCACTCGGAAACGGGAGAATCCGTCTCCCGCCCAAAATAAGTTCCTAATTGAATATTCGTACCTCAGTCATTTCGGCAGTTGACGGAGACATCGGCTCAAAGTTCGACCCAAAAGTTCGGCAGAGATCTCTGGAGATAGTACGGCTGATTCTGATTCAAGGCGAAAAAAAGAACTTATAATTCGCAAGTTGCCAAAAGTTCGCATAATCGAGGGATTAACGAATAAAAGGCAGTTATCGCTCGCTTCACCATGAAGGGTTAAAGTGCCGAGAATAAATTTCCCTTTAGGAGATACGACATCTCATATAAATGGTCACACACGAAATAAAAATCAAGGAATAATAGGAGTCAATTGGAAGTGAAATTGAAGTCTAAATATCAAATAAAAAGTTAATAAATTAATTAAGTTAATATTATTGAGTTAATGGAATATTTTACAAAAAGGAGTCAAAGTTGGAGGATCAGGGGTTTACCTTCCTTCCTGTTTTTTACAAAGATAAATAAAAATAAGAACTACATTATAAGATAATAATATAAGATAATACATCTATAAGTACTGAACTCAAAAGCTGAAAAATACCCATGTATCTCAGTAAAATGTATAGTATAGACATCGTGAACTTTGGTAGACTGCTGTATTTTTCAAACAGATTCAATCGTAAAACTAATTAAAGTGAATTTTCGACGTGACAAATATTCAAATTAAGAGACAAATTATTCCTGAATTTACTTCTAAATAATAAAGCTACTAAGTAAAAGCGCATTTTATATTAATACGAAAGAATTACTTCCGGCATTAACAAAATTATAAACACATACATGCCTATTTTATGCCATTGCATTCAAGTGTATATTCGGATGATAGATTTAGCTTAAAATATATCAACAATTCCAAGCAACAATATGCGCATTATCGCTCATCACTATGGCACCGAAACGAAACAATAGAATTAGGCTTAATGAAACGCATTATTGCCCATCAAACTCCCCTTTCTCCACACTGAATTTCTCAGGTAATGTTCCCCCAAAACGCCTACATTAATAAAGTTGGAGAGAAAGGTCTGTGGCGTTAAATTTTTGATGGAATTAATTAAGGTCGAATGCCACATTCGCTCCGATGAATTGCGATCCTTAAATCGCAGAAAAAACTGAACAAAATCGGCGGAACCCTTTAAAAAGTTTCCCGAACGTTATGGATGGGTATCAAATAACGCCACCTGCAAATGGTCCATGCGATTCCTCTTAATGAAACTCCTTCTCTCTCCCAATGGTCGTGAAATTTCCATAAAGAAGGTATTGAAAAGAGCGGAAATTTATAGAAAAAGTTCCTCAAAAGATCCTTATTTCCGCGAAATCGGTGCTACTAATTGCTTCATTGTGATCTTCCAAAGGGTTGATTGAATTGTGAAGGGTTAGAGAGCAGTTCGTTCGATCGAAAGATATATTGCACTGCCATCAAATAAGACAGTGCTCAACGGTGATAGATAATATATATGGTTACCTGAATACCTTAATGTACATGGTTCTATTATATATTTACGGAAAATTTAATGCGAGATGAACGTTCAAACAGAAGTTCCTTAGAATTAGAAGAGAAAGAAATTATATAATTTTTAATACAGCGATAAAAAATGTTATCCATAATATTACGAAAAATTCTTCAGGAAAAATTGCAAGTAATTCAAAAAATAATCATAATCGACTCACTATCAAGTATGCATTTCTCCATTCAATATTTAATCAAATTTATACGAATCTAAAAACAGCTTTTCTGGTCATATAACGTATTTACGTACTTATTATCAAGGATATCTAAGTTCACGAATGGAATTCAATTACAATTATGTTTAAACTTTAAATTGATAGAAAATAAAGCCATAACAAAACCTTTTCTGTTAGATAATCGAGCGCTATGAATGCTAAATGGATCTACGTACTCTTCTTTTTACTAATAATAGATATGAAAAGGTAATGGAATGGAAATTGCATTCCTAACTTACTCGTACACTTACAATATAACAATCGGGGCATTAGCTAACTTCTTATCAATTATTAATCCTATACTGAAACGAGCATCTGCCTTCATTAATACTTAAAATCGAGAAGATATTTCCTATCATTACCTCATACGTATCGCATAAATGCTACAAACCACGATAAATCAGTGTATAAGACGCAAAAAATCTCCAAACAATCGGTCCAATGCATTTCCTAAGCAACGACATACGCAACACTCCACAGAAAACTTGCACAACAATGGACCGTTCTCCGTAGCAAAAAAAGAAAAGTCCGCAAAAGGCGGCGGATTTCAGAGGATAAGGCCCACCCTCCGATGGATGCAAGGAGGGAACAACGCACAGAATAGAAAGCGTGGGCGATTGGGGTCATGCGATGGGAGATAAATGGAGGGCGGAGGCGCACTGGGTGTCCCAGAGGAGCGCGTTCTTAAGCAAAGGTTACAAAAGCACGCTTCTTTTAATCGCCTCGCTATGGATACGACCTTCTCTCGAGACGGAATCGGCGAACGGTGAATAATTTATTTCGCCGAAGAACTTGAATCTTGGCAACATTGCTTGCGAAAATGACAAGCGCTCGAAAGGTAAGAGTTCAAGAAGCGAAGCATGATTATGCAGATAAAGGAATGATTTGCATCGATCAAGATTGTAGTGATACTAAAATCCATGAACAAAGAATATTTTGCTCTCAATGGGAGATATATTCACTATATGTCATTGATCGATGAACAGACAATATCTGCATATAAACTTAATAATTGTACTCAACAATGGAGAACATTACGTTAAACAGAAGTGAAAATAGCAATATGACAGGGACTCGAACCCAGCTCCCCTACCTGTTGGGAAGGTTTTCTATATTCAGTAAGTAGGGGACCTGGGTTCGAGTCCCTGTTGGGAAGGTTTTCTATATTCAGTAAGTAGGGGACCTGGGTTCGAGTCCCTGTCATGTTGCTATTTTCACTTCCGTTTAACTTCTGTGGACAAGCCGTACGACTTACAGTGCTACGTTTCATCTATCCTTTCCCACCCAATGACTAACATTCTTGAATTGACATTAAAACATACCATTTATATAATAAAATTATTATAGAAAGAATTCGTGAATATCAAGCGTAAATAATTGTAAAATTTTGTAAAAGAAGATCAGTTTTAAAGCAAAATTTTAAGTTCTACTTAATTGCTGCGCCATTAAAACTTTACGTTACATTAACGACTAATCACAACAATGCCAATACTCCCGGCTGGTAATTAAGTTCCGTACATCACCATAGCGACAAAGCCTGTAGCAATGGGACTTTTTCCATTCTCAAATGGACACGTAATCATTGCATCCGTGCGCACTAGAGCATAGAGTTCTCTATGATAATCTCATATGTACCGAAACAAATCATCCTGCTTTTAATGAGGACCCGATCACCTATTAACTCTCCTATGAGAAAAGAATGTTGACGATCGCTAAATGCGGATGATGCATGTCTGTATCGTAACGCACTCACGTACAAAGTCATTATTCGCGAACGTGTAACTAGTTTTGAAGCTCTAAAACCGTGTTTAAATGTCAGCTTCGGTATAGAGGGTCTCCGTATACTGCCAAAATAGAAATTTTTCGTGATTAAAAGTGAATTTCGTGAGCATGGATATCTCGTTCGATGATTCGTGATTTTCGAAATAATAGGCACTCCAATGGGTACGGGAAAACTAAATGGATTACCTTCCCTTTGTAACAGCTACAATGGTATTTCTGACTTTAAATACGAACTCTGTAAACGTGAAAAGAGGGATACACTAAAATATAATATATACTTAAAATTACAATAAATAGATTTCCTTCACACAGGCGTAAAATTATCGAATTTATGTCCATTTATGAGGGAGAAGAAAAACTTTTCTAATAATGAAAAACTAGTTCATATTAGTTCGGTTTCCATGACAACCATTGGAAATACATTCATCATCTCTTTATGGACTCACCATCTTTTTATGAAAACTCGATTAGAAGCAATGATCAATGGTAGATTAGTCAGATATAATGGAAGTTCTAATTTTTTGTACGAATATAGGGTATTGCCAAAATTTTAATAATCTTATTGAGTTAAGTTATAAATTTTTAGCGGTGAAATACCACGAAAGATAAAGTTTGGTCAAACATAAATTGATAGATGAGTAATCAATAAATATAATATCTACCTTTACGTATGAGTTTCTATAAATAGTAATATATTGAGCTCGATGATTCTTTTTCAAATTGAGAAAATTTTTCATTTTATGAATTCATTGATTACTGCTGAATAATAATATTTCTATAGTATTTTTATACCATGTGACATTACTTCCATTTGGTTGCTAAGATACCTCACCGGTTGGTATATATTTCTTGTTTGCTATTACTTTACGTAACATTCTAAACTAATAGTTCATTACCAAATTAAGAGTAACAACAATGTAGACTGATTGTTCGTTAATTACTTCAAGCAACAATATTTTATTCGGATTTTTTCCTCATCTACTCTTTCCAAGTAACAATGTTTCAAACATTAAAAGGAACTTATGAAAAGTCAGTCAGTGACAAGTAGGTATGAGAGTTAGTGTTCTATTCACGAGATGAATGACTGCCGAAGATTATAAAATAACATACCTCAAGACGATATATATTTAACATGTTTTCTACATATCTACATATCATAAAACTCATAAAAGTTAATGTAAATACGAGCTGTATTTTTACTATTCATAGCAATTCATTTCACCATTACTTGAATGAAAAGAGAAACGAAAAAGTTTCAAGTGACACGTCGAACAATTCTAATTTCATCACGAGCAATTTGACAACTCAGGAGAGTTGTCGCTCACTTTCAAATAAAACCAAAAGCAATCAAATTTCAATCGAAATATTCGATGGAAATCAAAGCTGTGGGGAAATTATCCGATAATGTTTTGGGAATTAAATGCCGCTCAATCATCAACCCCTTCTGTAGCCAACACCGGTTTCAACTGCTGTGACCAGTTGAGACGTGATGACCTACATATATGCAGACTCCGGCCTCTGGACCACGCATGCATAAATACGTATGCTCTCCGAGAAAGAGAGAGAGAGAGAAAATATATATTGGAAAGATCCGGGATTAGAAGACTAAGTGAAAGTAGAAGAAATATGAACAGCATTAGCAGCCTAAGATTTTTATATAAAGATAAAGCATCCATCGATACAATAAGATAAGGTTTCAGTTTTGGAATTATTACGAAGGTGTGAAACAAGTAATTTTTTGCGGCTTTATGCACTTTCATCCAAGAATCGTATCTTACTTTCATCCCAAATTGGGTCAAGGATGATAATATATCATTCAAACCGTTACCTTACCAAATTCGTACGTATTCTTTCCGGAAATAGCCTTCAACTTTTTTAAGAATTCAAACGTTTCAGATGACGTATTAAACTTACAAGCTATTTATATAGGTTACGTGAAAAATAAGTCATGCCTTATCCAGGTATTGGCATGAGTCATGTATGGGAGAGGCGTTCCGCGAAATTTTTATTGGCAATCGAGTACGCTCTATCAAGTCTTAAATCTTGCGTTCCATTGTTATCTGTTCCTATCCTTATATTCTCGTTTCCAAGCAATAATTATTCATGCACAGTTTGGTTTATAGGAGGAGTAAGGCTGACGAAACAATTGGGAGTAATTTTCTAATTAAACACCGTTTCGGTAAACAATAACTTAACGAAATTACATTGAAAATTTGTCATAAATGTCTCTGAAAGCTTTTATTGAGGCAACAGAATTGAATCTTTAAAAATAAAAATAATTTTATGCACTGTTATTTTCTTCATTGCATTATAAATTACATCATTATTGAGTTCATAAAAGTATGATTTCATGAATTCTATTCTCATAATCAGATATTCAACTTATAAATAATAAACTCAACCTCTATGAGAATATCTAGAATGAACCTAACTGTACATTGACCTTGCAGATTTCTTTACAAACAGATTTCAACGAATATGGCAAACGTATACCAATCTGAGCGTGTACACCGATACGTAAATCCGTTTAAGAACATGTGTTTACTTTCATACACACATCCTAACATCATAGCAAATACTAGCGACAATGAAAACTTCTTTATAAAAGACTTTTCAACATCTAAGAGAAACATACGTATCAAACTACATATCAAACGCTACATAAAACCATTTAGATACCTGAACGCTTATTTATAGACATAAACAAACTTAATAGCTCATTCTATAGACCACGCTTCCTTACACGTTCCAGCAAGATACTCGACGCTTGGCCCGAAACACCTTAACGCATCTTCCAGAACTCTACGGATGAAGGACATCAACCTCGAGAAGATCTTCGTGCACTTTCCTCGGCGAAAGTTGGGCACGGAAGGATATCTCGTGGGCGTCGCTCACCGTTGCAAAAGCACGAACGCAAATCGGCAACAGCGCAACCCGACCCAAGGCGGCATATACGTGGAAGGTCTCTTAATTAACGGCGTGCAATCGCGATTCTCTCGTCTTTTTTTTACGATCGAACTTGGAAATTCAGGTGTGTCAACAACGACGCTGGTGAGGGTTCTGGTGCGGGTGCAGAAATAACGGCCGAACCCTTCGGATGGCTAATAAGTTAAACGACGGGATTGATGATTTGATTGGGGAGGGAAAAAAATGAAGGGAGCGGAGCGGCGGGTTAACTAAAGGCCGTGAAAGATGGAGGAATATTCACATGACTACAGTTGCGCAGAGGAACGTGTTTCCATGGAGATGCGAGGACTTTTTGATACTGCATCGAATCTCTGCCGATAGAGGGGTTTATAGAGAGAAGGGAAGTGTTAGAAAATGTATGATCATTCGCAAATTTAAGTGCAAATATTTGTTTTGGAGATTCTTGGGAGAAGAGATGAATTTTGCGATAAAAAATTTACGGATGCCTAGAGAAAATCTTGATTTCCGTATAAAGTATTTCGTATTTATTTGATTAAGCTTTTAACTAGAAGAGATTGAAAATATTAAAGATCAAAACATTTTAATAGTATCATGATTATTCATTGATAAGCAAATGAGCATGTATACCGATAAACAGCAACGAGCTTAAAATAGATCCATATATTCTGAGATAGGTCTAAACGAAAATTATATTTAATACTTCATTATTTAGCTGTGACAGAAGAGGTTTGCAACAAAGAAAGAACGATAAAGGCATAATGCCACTAAATATGTAACACATACATTATTATAGTGCATAAAATCTTACGGATGTTTTCCTAATGGAATAATCATGGACGGTTTAACGGGAACACAGCAATCTAGAGCGAGGGTCGCAAAATACAATCGTAAAGGTGCCAATTTCTGCAATGCTAATCAAATTATCAATGTTTCAGGCAGGTGGATGACTCGAATACTAACAGTATTGTAAGTCAAAAATAGGGCAGATTCGAATGAAAAATTCAGATGATTACAAAAGCAATCTTGCCTTGTGGTTTTATTGGTTCGCAAGAAGGAAGTGAATGTATGAAGATTTAAAACTGTGTTTGCCACAAATCACACCTAAAAAAAGAGTTTTCGCGTTCTATCAGGAAACTTACAAGTTATACTATTACAAATTCATTAATTACGAATACGATTGTAGCTAGAACAAACACAATATGTCTATATAAAAGTCGCCATCACAGAATAATTTCAATTTCACTTGTTTTCAACGGGTTTACGAAACCTTTCTCTGTATTAGTGGCAGATTAAGAGCAACAACTGCTTATACTATTCTAGAATGAATAAACTCCTTTTTCCGATACAATTGACGTAATTGTTTTTTGATAGTCGCGATTAAAACCACATGTTACTGTAGCTATGATTCCCACAACAATATCGATCGTTATGAATAATAATCACCCCATTTTTGCCATTATAATCATCGCCACACATAGAATGGGACACATTGTCGTGACCGATGACGTATTCTTCGTTAATTCGCTACGGAAATCAATTCCGGAACCAATTCCGGGAGAAACGGACGATTGTGAGGATGACAGGAAGGTAATTAAGGCAAGAAATCAAAACACTGTTCCAACTTTTAAGGGAAAAGCACAGCTGTCGGTGGATCGACGTATCACACCCTCTGACGTAGGTAATTGATCACGGGATGGTCCTAAAAAAAAACGCCGAATCGAGTAACGTAGCGTGTGTACCACCACGAAATAAAAAAAAACAGAATCGCCATCCGAAAAAGCAATTGAAGGACGATAATTCTGGGCCAAAAAGGAAGAAGTTTATATCGGGGGAAAAAGACAACAGCGCCGATGATGTGCGGGCGGAATTCCGCAGATATTGAAACAAAAGAGAAACGCGGGACGCATCTGTGTTTGCGGTGCACTCTCGAAAAGCACCGCCCGAATTTTTTCCGATAGGATGAATAATTCGGGGGAACGTGACACTCTCTAAAAAAGTGCTTTAAAATGGTGAACTTTTTCGCGATGAAAATTCTACGATATCGAAATGATTGGAGAAGAATGTTTGAAAGGTTTCCCTGGTTACGATGAAAGAAACATGAACGCGTGAGAGCTCAACGGCGTGATTCGCTCGTGACGTGTATGCTTTCGTGAATAATTAAAGCGATGCACGTATCTCACTGCGCTTTCCTAGTGACCTGTCCAACCTCGTGGACGCTGATGGAAGGAAAACAGTGCACACTTCGAGTTGGTAAATAATCTACTACGTACAGAGGGCATATATATTATAGATATACACCAGCCGATTCCTAAATTGAAAATAGAGTGTAATAGAAGCAAAGTATAATGATATATATTTATGTATGTACGTTACTACGGATGTAGATCATCCAATCTTGGATATTAAATATTATTGCATTCTGTAATTTATTAATATCACGTATGATAGAAATGAACAAAATAAAAGTTTAACGTTCTTAATATTGCATGTTCGCTAAAATATTTAAAAATAATGAAAATTATTAAAGAATGATTAAAGTTAATATAGCAATGACAATGAATTATTCGTTCTTTAATGTAAATTAAAAATATGTTAAAGTAATCAAGAATGTAATTTTCTTTCATCCCACACTTTTTGCACACATTCATATAACAATAACATTGTAGATTACATAATGTTAACAATGATGTCCACACATAAAATATACCTAGTCTATACAGGCGTAAAAGCTCAGAAAGGTAAATATTGTACAATCGCTGTCAACTATATTACATGAAGTGAAGAAAAAACAGATTTGGATGGAAGAGAAAAATCATAAAGTATTCAGAGGTAACTAGGATATGAGACGCACGGAATGGAATTATAAAAAGAGTCCTATATTGGATTTAAAAAAACAGCAGCAACGTATTTATCTAATATTTTCATAGAAACTTTAACCAATCAACGCAGCGTCACTGCTTGTCATGGCATCGAACGTCACCTAACACTTTTATAGTCGAAATGGGATTTTTCAATTCGCAGCACAGAAAATACATCCATAAATATTTGAAAATAGAGAAGAATGAATGACAAATTTTCCTATTGGAGCACTAACACTGACACTGATTTATAAATTATGATTTAATTCATATGTTCATTTCGCAAAGATTTATATCTTTGTATACTACAGTATTCCGTGACAGACGTTATAATAGGATGATCTTGCTTTTAATATACAATCATAAGTTATTGAAAGATTTAATCTTATTTAAAGAATAAGCATATAGTTTATTGCAACGTTATTTAAGCAAAATATTGAACATTTTTCGATATTAATAATACTGTTTCTGCTATGATTATTCTTAAATACACACACGATAATGATGTTATTTCTTATTTTGCAACTATATTGTATCGTAACATTTTTGCCATTAATTCATTCCCCTGAGTAAATATCATTGATTATAACTAATTATTGGCATAAAATAATATTTTCTACACCCAATGTACTTTCATTTTAATATTTCCTGTATGAACGTATAAACTTATTCGTAAACAAAAGTTTAATTCGAAATAATTCATTTATGCCTAAAATATACGACGAAGGAAAAAAATCAATAAAACACATCAATTTCAATGCAGTGAATCAACACCCATGGACCGAAAATAAAACATGTGTTTCAACTCCCAAATTCATATCCTCCCATTTTAATATCTCGAGTCCCTTAAAATTTATATATTTTTGGTGAAGTTGACAGACGGACAAAGTCACTCCATACCATCCATTACGATGACGCGATTTTTACGAAAAAAAAAACGAACCGATAACAAACAACTCCATTCGAGTCGACGATAGAAAGCTCCAACAATGGCGGGTGCAAAAGGACTTTTTGAAGCCCTATTAGGAAAAAAAACAAAAGAATTTCAATGGGCGACGTATAAAAAAGTCGTGGATTCTGGGATCTTCTAGAGCCTTTCTCAAGCGGTGGAATGAAGTCAACTTTCGTTTGCGCAACACTTGAAGGGGTTTGTAGAGTGAAATTGGTGCATTCGATGCGATGCCCAATTAAACTCTAGGTTTGTCGAAACTATTTTTACTGTCATTTGTTTTTAGTAAATCTCTATTGTAAAGCACAATGGAAACGCCACTTACACCCGCTAGAGTTGAGAAGGATAAACTTCATAGAAGTAGTAACTCTTACAGATGACTCATAGCTTCAGAATCAAATTCATAGGATTATCAATCTATGCTATTCTTTGGAAAACTTCACCATCATAGAAACCTAATCTAATGAGAAATAATTATCAGTCATCTTTTCTAATATATTTTTCTAAAAAATGTTATTAATGTGCAGGAGTTGTAATAATTCTAGCGTATTTTGAACTGCTACGGTTTATACTTCATTTAAAGTCGATACTTTTTTAATCTATGAAACTCAACTATGTGCATTGGTTATTTAGAATGTAACATCACCAAGGTCGGTACAATGAACAATACTGCGATATTTTTCGTTTATATTTAGTTAGCATGAAATCGGAAAATTCCCATTTACTGTAAGTTTATAGCTTTTATTTTTTTTTTAATCTGATCTGAAATAATTTAACGTCCAAGGCTACTCTTTCGTGAGAGAAAATACAAATAAAAAGCTGTCCGCGTAACAGAGTCGATGAAAAATATTTCACTCGACAAAAAAGAAATATTTAATGCATATATCATGAAAAGTATTATTCGAACGTCAGGATAGGTTATCTATCATAACATACCGCTGTAACTACATCATCCAGCCTTCAAAACAAAAAAAACACAGAACCCGAGTGAGACGAAGTCTGCATAGCAGATGAATAGAAAGCCGACTCATATTAAATTCCAATAGATCCAGCAGAAGTAGAAATCCTATTTCCTACACCATTCACAAGGAACACACATTTCTACTTCGCAATCCAACTTCCTTTCCGATTCATTCAATCCCCTGCTATCGCAAAAGGACGGTACATTGACATAAAAAACTATGGACGCAACGCCTTGAAGACATTTGGAGGGAAGATGTCTTGGGCGATACCAGAAGGGAAATATGTTAGATCCACCACGCTGCAGAAAAAGTACCGGAGGCGAGGGTTGGTTGACCCGTATATATATTTATATACTCCCAGACGAATGCCTCGCAGCATTTTCTGTCTGCTCAGCAGGAAGGAAAGATATTCGCAACACCGGACTGTTGGAGGAATCTGCAAAAGCGGGCGTGGCGGCATATGAAATGGTCCGAGAGAAATACGCGGAAGAAAAGCGCTGCAGATTGGCAGATTGAAATACGGATGAAATGGAAGGCTGACCACTCTCCATCAAAGCGGAATTCGGCCCATAAATTCTTATCCGCCGACTGTTCGTGCGATAAGGTTCGTTTTCTGTCTCTATTCATTCCTGCATTCACTGACAGCCATCCTTTTGCTGAGGTCGATCTCTTTTCCCTTTGTTTCGTCATTATTGCCTGTTTATGTAAATGCTAACTGTTACGATTACGCATTGTTAGCTTTTTCCGATTTATTAAGGATGACAATAAGGCGTCTTTGGATTGGAAAAGTCTTTGTTGAGTGATTTCATTCGTAATCCTGATAATATATTCTATTTTTAATAATGCTCCCCATTTTTTAAAAATCCTATTCCCGTAAGTTTAATCTAAATACCTAAATTATTTATTTATTCAATCATTTTTAATCAATTTGATTGATTGTTAAACATCGATCACTTAGAATCATCAACCCTTTTCTAATTGTTATTTAGCTCTCACAACTTCATTGTTACTTATATTATTGTCGTATTCATAGGGAAATTCATACAGATTGTTTCCTAAACACACTTCACAATTTCTCCTGAGCTCAAATAATTACGAACTGCTATTGATTAGGAAAAATTTGTAAATAGAATATAAGTTTCTGTTTAAATTCACTCTTATTTTATCTCCATTTAAGGATTTTTTGGCTCATCTCTGTCACTACAACTACGTATATTTCTAGTCCTATGCTGTTTAGCGTAAATGGTGAAAGGTATAAATATACCGGAGAATTGTATTTGACAGAAGAATAGCTATCCATCATTTCAGACAGTTACGGACATTAAACTATGGAAAACCATTATCAAAAGTGCCTCTACAGTTAAGGTCATTTGGACCATATGTGCCTCCACCGGGGATCGATTTCGGAATACGTATTTTATAAAAGAAGAACACGTTAGACAGCAGGTTACTGAGTACTCAACTTAGAGTGAAGTTATGTAAGATGGATAAAGTGGACCGAACTTAAATTGCAGTACATGCAATTTAAGTAATAAAGTAATAAAGAAGGAATATATTTATGAATTAAGGATACAATACCATTCCAAAATCCTTCTGGATCCATGACTTATTCCGCCCAATCAATTTCCTAGCGATAAAAAACGCGATCGTAGTATGTTTATGGTACCAATCTTTCTTTCGAGAGAAGGAAACTAGATACATATTTTCCGAAAATACATCCATTTCCAGCGGCAATCCCTCGTCTTCGAAGACACTCGATACAATCCCTTATTGGCTGTGATTGATGACAGCCTGCATAAATATACATCGGAAGAGAGGAGAAAAAATAGATGGACAATAAGAGAAAGGGCCACCGCCCACCCGCGTCTCCATGGATACGACCCACGAAAAGACTGGACGATATGTTACTAAGGTGACCATCGCACGGAACAAAAAGGAAGGAATCAAATCCCCAGGAGGGATTCTGAAGAAACGTCGTTGAATAATGAATGAGCAACGAAAAAGGAGACCTTTTGAAAAATGAATCCAGATATGTGAAGGATCTTCGGAAAATAAATAAAGCGAAAGGGGGTTGTATTTTTTCCACGGAACGAGATTCGAAAAAATGTGCATTTCCTGCCAATTTTATTATCAGAGACGTGTGTGCGTATCATTAATCATCTCGTACCGTAATAACGAGATTCGTTGACAGACGAAAACGAATTTTTTTACTTTTTCTATTTCATATGGGAGAAAGATGGAGTTTCTTTTGTGACAATGTTGTTTGGAATTGGATTTCCGGATTCCTGCGGAGAATTCTGGCAAAATTCTTTTATCCGTCTGAAGATAAGAGTACCCCAAGGTACAGTGCTAGGACAGGGGGAATTAATGGCTGGCTTTTCTGTTGATTGTCCTATTTTTACGAGATCGCAAACTAGGACGGACTTCCTATTAGTCACGAGGACCATTCTTCATTACGTGCACCGGTGGGGAACCAAAAAAAATAGCGCAATCAACTCAGCTGTCCAGAATTCGAATAAATGACAAGAGGAAGGGAATTAAACTAGTCGAAAAATGGAAGTGGAATACGAATAAGAAGTCCGAAGAGTTACTATCTGCTGTTTGTAAGCTAGTTAGCCTGTGTTTATTAAGATTAATTACGTAAAATGCCCAAATAAGTCATTAAATTTAACAAAAAAATGTATACAATTTCTTCGTAGTTGTTTGGAACCCTCGTAATTCCTTCCAATACCAAACTTAAACGATCTTTACTGACAAATTTAGTAAAAAATATCCTTAATTAACTAAAAAGGGGTTCTCATAATATAATTAAAGAATATTAAAATGTATGATTCCGTTTCCGAAAAAGTAAATTTTTTCAAACAAATATAGAAGTAAAACTTTACAGATGAGTTATATAATTTGATTAAAACATTCCTCTAAACTATACAGAATTATTTGTCATAATTATACATTATATGCTACAATAATATATTGAATTTAAATAGATAGCCATAACATAATACATACATGCATTTTCCAATAGTGATTTTATCATCCAAATCCAAAGTACGTACCTTTAAAAAAAGAGAGATTTTAATTAGACCGAAAACTCAACTTCAATTTGCATACAATTTAAACTTTATATACAAAACCGAAATAAAATTTTCATCCACCAAAAAATCGAGATTTTATCTTTAAGAGCAACGATAATTCAGGAATTCTTCTCTAATTTACGGAAGTAATTTTTGGAGATTTTTAAGACATTCCCCATCATGAAATCTTGATTGGACTTTCTCATCAAATTTTCAGCTCAAGTTCCTTGTCCCTTGTATCGAAAATTATCACTTCCTTTCACCGTTAAAAGTCTATTTTAACACTCGTAATTAGTGAAAAATTCAGGAGACTTCGCGTAAAATTTTGATGCCACCATCTCGCTATCTGCTCAACGGATTTCTCTAATGAGAAGCGTAAGAAACTTATTGGCTCAGACTGGTGATTTTTCCTCTCTCACTCCACTGAATTTTAACAATTAATTAGTTAAATTTTAAGTCTGAAAAACTCTTTCGTCAATTTTCGGTAGTAAAGAAAAATAATTCGAAATGAAAGAAAAGCAATATAATGGATCAATATAAAATTCGTACTTTTTAACCATGAGGAAATCATTTTTGAAACTGTAAAAGTTTTCTCATTACCGAATATCCTGATACGTCATACCAATTGGAAGGATAATTATGAGAGCTGTGTATTTCGTACGGGTACTTTTGTTAAAAGTTTCACTTTTATAGCAAAATATATTCATCTAAATAACGATTATTATTACACAGTGAATAAACTGTTTGTTGCGTTTTAATTTAATTACTACAGCACCTTTAATATTCTTTGGCCTAACTTTAAAATATCTTAATGACTGTTAAATGATTCAATGACCTTATTTCTATTCAATATATCTTACGTAATCACTTTAATTGAAGTTTATTGCGTTGTTTTAATTACATGATTGTATTCTCCATAGAATAAATGCACATTGTTGTTGTTATAATTTCAATTATTTCCTATTTTCTCCTTTAGAGAGCATTCCATTGTCAAACTAATTGTTGCTGAAATCAGTTACAGTTTCACCATTTCTACAAATAATATACGAGAATTTAATTAAAAAAGAACCAATTCCGCGCAGGCAACAAATTGAAGGAATTCCTCACCGCCTAATCACCCCGAATTCTTCTAGAACGATATTTCTTTCGGATAACTCACGATTCGTGATAGACATCTAGAAAGCGTATCCTTTTTATACCCATCGCGTGATCTTAATCGTCCTTCTTTTTTTTCTCTTCTAGATTAAGGAGTAACATAAAAGGCCCTCTAGTAAAGCGGTCCTCTCCTCCAATTGGCTACCCCCTCATCAATGGAAGCTTCTTTTTTCATCTATGCACATCTTTTCATGCCCACAATGGGACGTAATTCCCTCCTCCCAGGAAATTCCACCCATCCACCGCTTAACGGGAAAGACGAAGAGGAAAAAGGCATAACGACCGATCGCTGCAATCTTCAACAATCAACCGCTCTTGCGATTGCGTTGCTAAGAGACGTTGCTATGGCGAAACTTTAATTAAATGGAATCTAGAGTTTTTCGACGAACTCCGCATTCGCTCAATTTACTTATAGAGATAGTTAGAGAGCCAGTTTAAAGGGTCCTTCTTCTGATGAAAGCTTAGAAATAAGAATTCCTAAACTTTCATTAATACAACAATGGTTGCAGATATAGTTGGACAAATTCGCTCGATGTAATTTTCTTCTTTGAGGTGAAAGTACAGTCTTTCAACCAGTGAAGTGTGTTAGGAGCCTCTTCATGATACACTGAAAGTGTTAATTTAATGGATTGCTATTGGATAAAAAGGAAGAGATCCATGAATCAGACTAGCTTCTAATTAATATAACCATGTTCCCTAGGGAACTGATTATATTGTTGATTTATGATTCTATATCAAATAATTAATTAAATCGCTAAAAACGGTACCTATCTGAAAAGAAAACCTTCACAAAAACAGCTGATCACTCCAGTACGGAATAAAATGTCTCCAACAACTTTTGGCAGTAATAACTATTATACTGTAGGCATTTATTGAGCTTCTATCCATATAGATGTAGCCTGTAGTGTGTGATAGGTGGCAACCGAATTTTGAAATTAAAAACCGTACTAGCCACATCGAAATGATACACATAACAAATAAAAAATATAAGATTGTCCAAGGGGAAAAAACATTCCTCTGATCTACTTCCTACAGTAAAACTTGACGGACTGTATACAGTTCCTTCTGCACCACCTATCGATTTAGACGTATTAGTCTTCCGGAACCGAGATAATGCAATCCTTCTATCTCTTACGGTATCCCTATACACACCCCTTTTACTCCCTTTGTCTCCTTTTCTATCCACCGCTCTTTGTTTTAAGTAATCTCCTGAGACGATCCATTAGGGAAGCTGTCTCCTTTGGCAACCTTTTCTTATCTCACTTTTGTCCCTTGATTAAAAGTTCTCCATTGAGAGGAAAGAGGGGATAGACATCTCAATATAATTCCACAAAACCTACTCAAATGTCGTATTATGTGGAACTCGATGACTATGATAAATGTGATACACGAAAATGTATCCATTTCAAATCTTAATCGTTCTTATGTTAAATTTAATTGGGTTAGAAACAGAGAGACAGTTGTATTGTTTGTAACGGTAACAATAAGTAACAATGGTTCCCATGGATAGGCGACAATCGAATGATGAGTGAAACAAACTATCATATTATAATATTTATAATTCGATAAATAGAATGACGCAGAGAATAGTTAAAGCTGTGAATTATAATGAATATGAATTTGTGCGTGTAAATGAGACTTTGATTGATATTCAGAAAATAATTAGAATAAAAAACATAGTAAATAAGATGACATTAAACATATACGTAAGTGAAAGTAAAAAATTAATTACGGAACAAAAAATGAACTATCGATAAAGCGATGATAGAATAAAAACTTAGAAATGCTGGAGAGGTCAATTCGGTCCAAAAAAAGGTGAATATAAATGGTTTTGTAGCAAAAATCAACAAAACACTATAAATAGTATATAATACTCAAAGCAATAATAATAATGACCTAGAAAATAACCCTCCTAGTACTGCTATAACCTTGAAAAATCACCAAGAATATACATTTATACATCCAAATTTTTAAAAATCATATTTTAAACCATGCAATCATTTTCTTTGACACAAATTCAATATTTCCTTCAAAATGTTACGGTTAATATTTCAACTTTATTTCTGATTCATATAAAATTTAGCGAATTAAATGTAGACCGGAACTATAAGTTTTAAAATACCTTCTGATTAAAGTATTGAATGAATCAACAATTTGGTAGATAATTATTTAATATTCTTCAACAATGGTTGGCGAGAACTTTCTGTCGTGGAAACGTGATAATATCGTCTAGGTATGTCCTAGGTATTCCGTAACCTCAAGTGAAGTTTCGCTTACTCTCGATTTTATACGGTCGTAATTTTAGAGATGAAAATGCATTATGCTGAAAGAAGGAGTTTTAGAAAGCTGCGAAAACAATCACCTATTCTCGTGAAATATTTTCCCTTCCCTCAAATTAAAATACTTCAGACATTGCAGCAACGTCAAGGAGAGTCGAAAGTGGAATGCAATATGATACTCACAGAACCGCAACCGATTTATGCAACAATTCGCGTAATTAATTATCGGCGAATTTCCATTTCGCAATATTCGGCTCGAATTCCGCGGATATATTTCGTTAATTTCGTTCCAATTAAAAGAGATTTTACATTTCAATCATCGAGAGGCTTTTGAAAGATTCGGTCATCGCTTTTTTATTGAAATTCCGCACTTTTATGCGTTGATTGGCATTGAATGAAAATTATGGCTCATAGGAATTTCAGAAGAGCGGATTTCTACGATATAAAAACTATTTTATTTTAACTATGCAAATATTTAAAAATAAAAATAAGTATTAAACCACTGAAAATCAATTGAGGCCTCTATATAACAACATTACTATAGTAAAAAAATATTCCTTAGATGGTCACAATGTTTTCTTTCAGGGCACTGCGTACAATTTTAATTCTTCTCTATTCACAACAATCTCTTATTAACAGTAATACAAGAGTAACTCTCCTAAGAATAAACTTCTGCTTAACATCATTACACTCAATAACTAGTCTTGAATAATAATGCGATTACTTAATAATACAGCCCACAAAAGAAGTTGCTGCATCTTACATTGTAACAATAGAATTTGCTACAAAATCCATTCATTGAGAAAGCATCTTTATTTCTAAAAGACAATACTTTCGCTAACAATAACCAAAGTTTTTACTATCTTATTATTGCATCTTTTAATACCAACAATATACACAACAACTCATCTACAACGCTGTAAAATTTCCTGTCGATCAAGAGTGATTTAAGAATTTTAAAAGAAGAAAGAATTTTAAGGAGCCTGTCGCATAAAAGTTTTTTAATAACAATACACATTTTTATCGAAGAAAGACCATTAATAAATTAAAATGCATCATTAAGAACAAGACAATTTTCTAGAGCACTAAACCGAAACAACGAATTGAGACCTCTGTAATTGAGGGTTCCGGGTCTGCAATGGAATCTTCATCGACCGAAACTTGCGCCAAAGTCTGGAATATTTTCCAAAAGCTCGTTCTACAAGACCATCCATCACTTATAATAAGCTTCTATGGTTCGAACCTCTAAAGTTGGAGTGACAAAAAATGACATTCTAAGTTTAAGATGAGTTCATCAACGTCTTAGAGCAAGTAGGAAGTGAATCATAACTAACTGAAGAAATATAGAGCTCCTTAAAGATTAGACTTCAGGCCCTTCAGGGGGCCAGCCAGCCAGCCAGCCAGCCAGCAGGGGCCTTTTCATGGGGCCCAAGACAACTACATAGTTTTTCCCAAAAAAGACAGGAAGTCTGCGATAAAAAAATGCGGGTGTTTGGGTTAAAAAGATCGGTTTACATTGACTGAGTTCCACACTCAATAACTTCAAATATGCTTATTTATTTAGATGGGAAGTTATGCAAGCGAATTATGGAAAAAAAATAATAAAGAAAGTGATAGACAAGTATTACGAGAAAACTTATTACCGTCATCATGGTAATATACGTAAATAAATTCTTTATGCTTCACTGCATTTTTGTCCATATACTATTTGATTCATGATTGGTACGTTCTTACATGAGAAATTAAAAATAAAAATGCCTTACTCTTAGATCTAAGAGAAGCGAATCTACCAAAGAATGTTACAAATTGTAGTATCATTGGCAAATAGCATCTAATTATATATATGTATTTCGTTGTAATGTATGACAACAATATACCATAATACCAATGTGAATATCATAACCAATCAACGGGCATCAATCACTTTATAATGTGAAATTTAACAGACTATTAGCCATAGTGATCTACTATAACTATATGAAGAAGCTACCAATATATAAGATGACGATATATAAGTTCCGCGAAATATTTCTACGTACATCAACCCCGCCTTTTCTCCCACCTATACCATGGCCTACCCCACGTCAAGTAGCCTTTAAAGAGAAAATAAACAGCCCCGTATCCATGGTAACGACTAATACAACAACAGCGATCTTCAGACGGGTAATTCAAGGCGCACACCACAAATCGCAGCGAATGGAAAGAGGCAAATAATGACTCCAGAGTGGACCAACCTCGCTCCGTTACCGAGGCGACCCGGAATTGTGTCGCTGTGAACAGCATCATCAGAAGGGTAAAAGAATTGGGGTCGCGAGTGGATAAACGAGGAGAAGAGTTTCGTGAAAACGTGACTGGGATCCGTGCACCGTGAATAAAAAATACCTCTGGAGATTATCTTCTTCACGAGCATTCCGTTTAGGAGTTTGGAGGAAGAATAAAAAATGTTTTTAGAATCTCGAAAAGCTGGGATGTCCGTATATTCTGACTTTAGGAGATTAAGAGAGGAGTAACCATAGAAACGAATGAATTAAGGTGCCATAAATCACGTTGATAGGGAAGGATTGTTCTTACTAGTTAATTTGTTGATGATGCGATAACATAAAACAGTTTACATTCCGTGATTGAAAGAATACTATACATTTTTTCGTGAAATATAGAGAATACGGTTCACAAAAAATGCAAATAAAAAGTTAAAGAGTTCATTAAATAAAGTATTGTAACATCTAGAATAATTCTTTTAAAATAGAAAGTTAAGGGTTCTATTTTTTCTGTCAAAAATAGCAAGATCATTATCAGTAATAAAGCGATTTATGCTAGATCAAAGATTCCACTTCTGAAAAAATACATATGATTAGAAATCGATTACAACACAATACCCATCCGATACCAAATTAATACACGAAATTTTTATACACATAATTCACGCCTAAATACGACAATAAATGCGTAATTTTTAGTAACTTTTGGCTTCAGTTAACAGAACGATTAACTTACTTTTCTATTTCATAAACTTTCGCCCTAAGGAAAAAAACGGAATATCTTCCGGGTAGTGGCTACGAATCTGCAATATGGACATGTCCAGTCCACGCTTTTAAAATTTAAGTCAGTGAAATGTGACTCCCTAGCACCCGTGCATTAAGCGAACAAAAAAGCATCTCCGAACATTTCCATAGCAACGCCATTAGTTTATCTCCCAAGAGAGAATTTCCATCCAAACAAACGTTATCGCTCGAGATTCACAAAACTCTCTCGGAATCTAGAGTTCTTTTGTTTTCACGCGTCACATCCTCACGTCATAATTTTCCCACTTTTTACGGTAAACATAAATAGGATTTGCTCGTTGCTGAGTTCACTTGCGGTAGATAACATGTTACGATAAACAGAAGATTTATTTCACAACTGAGTCTTGAAGTAGACATGTAACTAGCAAAATCTTACAATAACATATATTGTACTTGTTAAGGACTGCTTATATTCGTAATGAGAAATAAATGAGTTCGTTAAATATTAAGTTCCAAAACTCATTACTACCTCAATAACAGTAATATCTAAAATACTTATCGTTTACTTGGATTTTAATGCCTCAAATAAATAGATAAAGAGTGTAGTATTCAATTGCTTTTGGTCTATTATAATTTTATGAACGGAACAGGTCCTTATGGTTACAAATATTTAAACCGGATAACAACCATAACAATCAACAAATGAAGAAACAATCTCTGCTTGACAGAGCCAAGAATGTAGGAATGAGATACAAACGATTAAAATAAAAACAATACAACAACAATAGCAAAAAGAATAGAATAATCAAAATTATATGAGAATAAATATATAAATAAGGTAAAGTTAAGGTAATAACAACAATAAAGATGTAATTCAAAGTCTGGGACAATTACTGACCTTAAAACAGACAAATGCAAATAATTAACTCTTTAAACATGCAACAGTGACCTCACTATTACCCAACAATAGAACCAAGTCCGAAGGTACAATCATGGTAATTGCAAAGGAACAGTCCTTGTTACGCCAGCATAACAATCTCGGTACATAGTTACAATTACTTCTCCGTCCAACAATTTCGACAAGAAAATCCCAGACTTCAAAACACAACTCAAAAATGAAACAATGGAAGACCAGAGAGACACACAACAATAAGTGTCCTTTTCAGTGGATGATAGCAACAGAGAAATCTCCAGTTTTCTCCAATTCTGAGCCTTTCCTTTCCCACTGCGCGCGTTAGCGAAGTTTTCCCAAAACACTTCCAACTTTTTTTCCCGCGACCGAAAAAAACTCCGGCCACAGCACGCGCTGGAGTGAGAAAGGAAGGAAAAAGCGTTTCTGCAAAAAAATAGAACCGTGTTTCTTTCAGCTGATGTGAATAGAGTGGAAATAAAGAAGTCTTTTCAGCTCGTCAGACGGTTTAGAATCATGTGATACCTAAATGACCAATCGTCCCTATATAAAGAGCAAACGGAGGTAAAAATCCATTCTGCTGATTCTGATGTTTAAAAAAGACAATTCCACGAATGAGTATTTTATCTTTTTTTCGTCTAAGGTATACTTCATTTTTACGACTGTCAACATGGGGTTTTTGACCGAAGAATTTAACAAAGAAAATGTAATGCCTTGCATTCATTATGAAGACTTTTATTTTGGTTTGAACTTAATTCTCATTACGAAATTAACAAAATGATTGATTTAAGAGATTCCTTTCTCAACAATAATGGTAAAATCTGAAAGAAGAATATTGTGAAATTGCATAAACTTTTTAAAGCTTCCCTTAAAGAATTTGAAAGATATGACAAGAAATTAATTTTCGATTTATTGAAGTTTTATTTAATTTTAAATTATAGCTATCAAAATAGAATTTCTATACGTTCCATTCCTTATATTACATCATAAAGACGCAAAAAATTTTACTTTTAATGAGCGATATTTCTACAGACGTAAAAATACTAACTTAAAAAATAAAAGTCAGACTAAATCTATTGTAAATTAAACTATACAATTGACATCAAGCCCGATAAATGAGAATATGATGAATAACTACGAAATTTATTAAATTTCAAAAGTTGATTCAAATCTTTAATCACCGATATAACATCTTCAAGGAATTTGGTAGAAATTTAATATATTCAAATTTAAATCCAAATTAATTTAAAGCGACTAACTTCTCTAACATTTTCGCCTTGAAAAGCTAAATGATAAAATAATCTTTCGTACACGCCACAAAACGGAAATCGTAAGAAAAGGTATTTCATTGTATTTGCCTTCCGTGAGGTAATACCTTCTCGTGTAGAGTATATTATAAGCGATATTTCCAAGTAATAACTTCATTGAGAACAAAAGTAACTATTCTGCGTTATATTTAAAAAACTCGTATCATATACTATAACATATTGGCGGCTTTCCTCTTACATTTACTCTGCATTATCTTTAAGGAAAATCATCTCTCCATTTAAACAGATGACGTAGATTCCGAGATTGCGAGAACAGGAAAGTAGTCGCGTTGCTAAGAACAGTTTGCGGTGAAAGTGTATCCAGAAAGGCTAAGGAATTCTACGCCGTCTCAAATGGGCATGCATCTAGTCACTGCACAGAGATCGAGAGTGATGTACAAGAATAGGAAGCTGTACGAATGTAACAAATTAAAATATCCATTTAAAATGGTAGTGGTATTTAGTTTCCTGTTTACAATCGTGTTGATTGTTACAGATAGTAACTTTAACGATTTTACAACTAAATTAATCATCTGACGATGAGAGTTATCAGCTTAAATGAATTAGCAGCTATTCTTACGTGGTTTTCGACTTATTTACTGTACTTTAGAAAACAAAGGAGCGAATGACGTAATCGCAATAAATCCACCTTCGAGAAGTGCTTATGTAGAACGTTCCGCCATTTTATGGATTATGATAATCCTCTCTGAATCGGCCAACGAATGAATGAATGAATGCCAAGACATTTGCATATTAAAATATATTGTTTGGAAGGATATTTTTATTTGGTTTTACTTTATTTTTAATAATTAAAATCCCAAAGCTCGATCTCATACACCTTTGAAACTACCTTACGACGTATAATCAACAAGTTAAACCGTTCGAAAAATTAAACGTGTATGAAAACAAAATGTGAAGAATGTCAGGTAAAATAAACGAATGAAATTAAGCTGTTTATTTGACAGGTATGATTAATTTAAATTAAGCAATGGGTAAAATAGATAATGATTGAATAACTTATGTTGGTGATATCGTTATCGATTTAAAAATACTAATCAATGGTCATAATACTGAATAATTAATAACTAAATCAATTTAAAAGAGATTTATATTAATTTATTGAGTTCATGAAACTTTCACGTTCTGTCAGTAGCCATGATTAAATAAATTACATTTTAAAAACCAAAATATTGAACATAATGATGCTTGGCCAAATACAGCTTTTATATAAAAATAACAATGCAAATTGATATATTGTCGCGAAACATTGTTACAATTGCCTAAACAATAAAGTGAAAGTGTAACAATCGGATTAAACAACAACATCTGATTAGTGCGCCAACAGCTGATCAATCCTCATTTCCATCCGACACTGAGCTTTAAATCTATAAACCTAACAACAATAAGATAATAATGTATACAAAACATTGGTGAAAAAGCCATTAGTGCAAGTTGAACACAATACCATTTGTATCGATGTACACTCCGTAAATAATGGACCAAACACATCCCATTTCGGCAGGGGCTTTATCCTTTGAGATGAAAGGAAAGAGGCTTCAAAATGGAGCTGATTTAGAAGGCGTGAACTAATACAATTTGCATCTCCTTATATCACTTCCAAACAAAAAGGGGCGGAATCCGATCCTTTAGGGAAAGCACAATGTTTCCCTTTGCAATGGAAGTAGAAATTTTGGGATCTTCCATCATCCTCAAGATACCTATCCACGGATTCGGAGGTCCAAATGCTTCCCTTGAGGAGGAGGAATTATGAAGAAACATTCCGAGTACAGGAGATCAAATCGTAGATTCTATGTGAATGAAAAATGTGTGCCCGTGGAACTTCAAAGGTCCACCTAATATATATTCTGAAGAACGTAACGTTTTTCATGTGTATCGCGGTACGAAAATTGTGCTAATCATATTTTTCATTATATGTTTCCTGTTCTGCAATAGTTTATAATCATACAAATGCTGTCTGGGTTTGAATGATGCTAGTTAATTTGATGAATTCCAATAAAAATGGTTAATTTCTGCTTTGAAGGAGCTAATGTGATATACTAAAAAGAATTTTTAGCCGGAGATAATATTTCTCATGCAATGGAAAGGTAAAGACATCTTCCTTAATCTTTAATATGCCTATTAAAATATACATCCCTCACGTAGATCTTTTTAAGAAAATTTTGTATAAAATTCAATAAAATCAACCTTATAAAACCTCTTTACTTTACTTTAAATTATAGTTGATGGTCATTACAGCGATATTACATTCCTAGGATCCAAGTTACTACTTTTATATGTACAACTCCATTTTTTGAATTTGACCATTAGGAAACTCATTATGTACTAGTGAATAATGAGAACGGTTTTAATCGTCACCATTACTTATTTCTCTCATTTAGGGCCCAATATCATATTGTTAATATTATTGTATTATTGATAAACACGTAACAGCTCCTTTTAATTTTTCTTTCATGCATATTACTCAGTTATTTCTATATTGAATCCATGATATTACTCTTACGTCAAATTCTTAAGATCTATAATATTGTTTCTTTTTGTCAAAAGGGAAAATCATTTATATCCAACATCTACCTTAACAGGAGGTTCATTAACCCTATACTTCTTCTTTTACCATTTCCTACAATTCTGAATAAATAGACACCGATTTATTCAGGAACTTCACATAAATATGATGCATTGATATAAACAAAGAACAACTCTGAACATAAATCAAAAAATCCTCACAGCAATTCTTTACGAAGCCTATACGAACCCTCTCCATGTAGATGGCATTCTATTTCTGCAAAAATTTCTAAAACGCGAAAAGATTATCTTAGCGGTGCACACAAATATGTCTCGAAAACGCCCCGCAGTTGTTTATCAGCGCAATTCCTTCGCAAGACAAGTGACTGCACTATTTCACCCTCCTTTGTTTTCCCTCTGTTATATCTCGGACGCTTACATTTTTCCCTGAGTTCCTTTGAAAACGTTTCGGGTGCTAAGGAATAATGAGAAGCAATGTAGGATAGCGAAATGGTGTACTGTTTTCAGACACGATAGACAAATACAACTCATACTTTTTTCAAAGCAAAGGACCTTCAGAGTAATGTATAACAATAAAATAATTTACTGACCTTTACAAATTACTTCTTACTCTACGCCTACCATTATTGTTACATAACTAAACATTGTATCCACTATTACTGTGTTGCTAAATTAACTAATTTAACTCTTTGTTGAAAGGAATGTTGTCCTAAAAGAGTTTTATATTACTTTTCCAATATTGCTTTCTCTACGAAGCTCTTGATTTGTCAACAAGTGGATGTTTTTGATCATTGTTGAAGCAGCCGGTGTTTTTGTTGTAATATTCTGGTGATATTTTTGACCTTATCGCTCTATTTTTAACTTATATTTAACAATCTAATGAATTAAATCTTTTAGTATTCTGATATCAATTTTGTATAAGTATATTTTATTCTTAATTTATTGCTCCTCCTGAGCATCGAAAAATATTTTTATTTAATTCAACCATATTTATTATAAACTATAATGAAAATATCAACTTTCGAAAATTATTTTACAAAAATGGTTTCTATAGTATTTTACTTTCATCGTTCCTTGAAATAACTGAGTACCTTAACAAAACAAAGAAAAATCTTACCAGAAAACTTTCACTTATCTTCCAAATTACTTTATTTGATGATACAAAAGATTAAATAAACAACCTTTCCCTATGAAAACTTAATTTTAATTTGAGATCGACGAAAGTTGCTTTTGGGAACGAATTATTATAATCGACTAAGACATATTGGTCTTCTATTTCATCCAAATTCGATTTAAACCATCCAGCCCAGATGTGAAGATCCATTTCCCGCAAGAAAAGCCATTCATTCCCGAAATCTAGGAAGGTACAATACCATCCAAGTGGGAGGACTCATTATGGTGCAGTTTGTTGACACGACCTACCCCATAGATTCCTAACCCCATTTCAAAGCCAAGTGCAAGGAAGAAGAAAATCCGCCATTAAATATCGTTCAAGAGCAGGTGCAGTGCTATCGAATAATGTACGTCCGTATTGATTCCTCCATGGAGTTGGAGATAATCTAATGCAAGCACTGGATGGGATATTGAGGCTTCGAGAAAAAGGATTCGCGGCTGAAATATCTGAGTGAGTGAAGTCTGCACGAATCGATCGTTCAAATTACCCGAGAGATTTCAATGATGGGAAAGTTATCGACAGGGATGAAAGAAATCTAACTCATCTCGTTTTTGCTCTTCAGTGTAATATATTGTAGGAAAAATAACGGTTTGCCCTAAGATATGAATCAGGAAGGCCCTGTGTCCGTCAATAATTTATAAGTTTTGATCGTATTAGCATGGTTTATATACTGATTTCTTTGAAAATAAAGCAATCCAAAGGGCCAGAAGGTGAGTTACGTTTAAAAGATAAAGACATGCTTAGTATGGAAAGAATACCTTTAATATTCCACATGAACCGGTTCCTTAATTAACTTCCAAAAATTTTAAATAGATACTTGCAATCAACCGATGTTCATTGGTAATCAACCTATCGGAAGTAAAGAAGGCAGAAGTTAAAGATATGAGCATGCAAATCTTATAGAATTATAGTATGATTATTTAATCCTCGTATCTATCGAGTTCTTGGATTAATCCTTTCACTGTGAATCGATTGAGTTGAATCAAGTCTTCAGCATTGGAAAAAAATCGGAAACTATCAAGGACTTAAAGTATAAAAAAATATCACAAATAACGTCAACCCTACCCAAAATAATCCGTCGATATGAAAGCTCTTCCTTATTGCCATCATATCCTGCGATATTTCTTGTTTTGAAATAGAAATAGATTGCATCAGACGATATAAATTGAGCTGTTTTAAAATATCTTCTCGTAGAGTTTATAATTCCAGTTATCAATAAATCCTAAATATCAATGATTTCGTTGTATATACTTATTATTTCTGAACAAAAGACAACTACTTAAGAAAATATTAAATAAGTTACAATTAATTAATTTTAAATTAATTGTAACTTTATTATAAATACGTAAAAATGTGTGAATTAATAATTTTAAACTTATAAGGTTTATAAACATTCATCTGGCATATAATTCATCAAAAATACCATTCATTAATCATTTAAATCTTATTTGCCTGTTTAAAAGCCATGTTCACTCTGCTGCATGAGTAAACTTCCCATACTTAAGTTGCATCGCTCTCTTCGTCCCGTTCACAAACTAGCTCCACACAATCTTGGAATAACCGATATACAGTGAATACTTCGAGAAGATGACAAACTCCCGATGGGTACAAACGAAACAAAACAAAACAAGAAGACGAAGCGTTGGCAACACAACTCCCAAATGGATTCCCATAATCTCCGGAAAAAAAGGACGACTTGGATGTCAAAGTAGTTCTCCGATTTAACGCCATTTATCCTCAGGCCTCAATGGTGGATTTACAAATGCGAGATGGTACATAAAAGCCATTGAGGGCATATGTTCCAGGGATTGGGCTGTTTTGCCTGGCAACGGCAAAGATTTGGCACTGCTTTCGCCTACCAATGAGCTTCCATAAGATTTAATTCGAGCAGAACGCTTCTTGGGGAGACAATAACCTAAGAAAACGTTGCACGTTATCGTTCTTCTGGATGACGAATGCGAGGATGAAAAAGAATGGCCGCAGCAGCCAAGTTCATAATCGACAGTAAACAATAAGAGATATGCATGAAATATAATTCACTTAAAGGATAACGTACGGAGAATATCATAACCCTCCGATTCTAAGGATAGAGAAGACTGTGTATAATACGTTTATAATAATTAAAATACTAAATTAAATAAAAGCTAAAATATATATACTATATTTACAATACATATCTCCAATGAACAGACTAATTTACTTGGATTCCTAACAAAGTAAGACCATAACAAAAGAAATATTAATCCTTGAAATAATATACATGTAGTGCCCTCTGCTATAGGTGAGTTAGGTTAATTTCGAAACTATTTAACTGAAATCTTCTGTAGGTATTGCTTGTCTGTGTTTATATATTGCTAGCCACCCACTGTAGAATATCTTCACATGCTTCTTTTTTCTATGCTTCAATGAAGGAAAATAATTTTAACCTTAATACAGGGAAAGTAATTATTCGTCATCTTTAAAGGATATTTATGATATACTCGACAGTCCACTCTATATTTATTCAATTTCATAAGCTTCGGCTTCGAAGAAATAAAGACATATACACCAGGTGAAATGGTTAATGATACCAGACCGATTATGAGGAATAAATACAATCTTAAAATCTTTGTAAAGAGTAAATGCCGAAAAAGCTTAATTCGATAATTTTATCCAGCTCGCCCTTGGGATTTGATTGCTATCGATACATTGTCAACTGATTACTAAATGTAGCTGCGGAACAGATTTTAATTCGACTCAGAAAAAAATGTTCTCGTTATGTAGGACTCTAATTTCTTTTCAGATTCGCCAATTGCGCGCAATTGCAAATGCATGCAGATTTTCCCGTGACATCCATTAAAGGAGCGCGGGGAATAAAAAGATGTCATCAGCAACAATACGCAGTCACTCAGCACTTTTAATTCCGCTCCAGATTATTAACCTATTGAACAAGAATCGCTCGTTACAAATTCCTCTATTGTTGCTCAAAGCGCCTTTTATTGCGAAACAATTGATTGAGCAAGAATGTTCACGAATGCCAGAACGATTGTTTCGGACTGAAATTTGGTTATTTAACCAGAAATTTTCTGCTGTGTGAATGTGAATTCAAATGGAATTCTGCTTTCGAACTCGCTGAGAACGTTAAAAGAAATTATTTAATACTATCGAAGTCATTAATTTTTAGCTCACATGAAATATTAACTATTAATTGCATACAAAATCATTTTAATTCGAATAATATATGGCAAAAGGTACTTGAATCTTTCTTATGACTCGACACAGCACTAATATCTTACTGATTACTTCTCGTCCTCAATTTACTTTTCCAGCAGCAGTGAAATGTTTCCTGTAACAATAGCTTCCTGATATTTCCATGTATCCCAAACTAACTTTAGTCTACTCCAGCCATCCTTTGATCATTTTATGGTAAAACAATATTCGTGGAAAAGAACACTACATCGTATACGTTCTCTCCACACTCAAACATAAAAAGGGCACTAATAAAAAAAAGAACCAACATAAGTTTTCTTTATTCTAGTTTATTCCTTCTTCAGTATCTTTTCCTCATTTCTTTTGTTTCGAATGTTTTTATGCATTTATTTCTTCAAAATATTCCACAATTTATTTACATTACAAAGAGGTAGTTCCAAAAAATACAACAATTAAAAGTTTAAATAGTGACAATTTACATTTACGAAGTTAATAACAATAATACAAAGTATAAACTATCTATTCACCATAGATCTTGAGCGTATATCGCTCGTAGTAGTTGAGTAGATAACTGTTCATCGAGATAATACATACGAAACAAATCCAATTTCTATAACTAAATATACAGCTTAAAAGTGCAAAATAAGTCAGCCTAAAAAAGTGGCCTTCAAAACTGCCGATTTTAACAGGTCATTTCCCCTTAATCCTCAGGCGGTCTGTCTCCGTCAAGACCCGGAAACTCTTAGAACCTCCTATAAAGCTAACAACTCCTCCAACATATCAGACGTCTGCGAAGACGTCCACGTCCTTCTTAAACAACACGTTTAAGAAACATAAATTACAGTAGAAATGTACAAAATAGAAAGCCCCAATTGGCATTGTATTACTACTACCTTTATCCCCAAGCAAGGGAAATCCGAACCTTTCAGAGCACAGCCCATGAGGGACGGTATCAGTTTCCACGTCGAGATCCGAAAACGAACATTCTACGGCCTTGCCGAAGAACCAATAGGAGAGACAATGAAAGGCCACGAAAGAAATCAGGCGAAACAAGAGAAAAAGGCTAAAATGATTTTTCAGCTCTGGGATTATCCATGCAGTCGAACTTGAAATCAATGATCAGCGACAACAAAAAAAAACACTTAACAAAAACGACAGATACAAGTTTTGGAAGGAATAAACACCTGTAATGAGATGGCAATAGTCCTGTAATGAGAAAAACAACTTTCGGCTCGCTTCCTGATAGTGTAAACAACTGCATAGCAACGATGGTAAACAGTCCGTCATAATGGCTCAAAATACAAAAACAGAAAAAATACGAAGAGATAGAGGTAAGAGAATTCATCAATGAATAATTAGATAAATTTAACGTTAAACGAGCACACCAAAGCAGTCAATTAAACACATACTGCTTTAAATATGCTTGACGAGACGGAGTTGAACCAAGGTAACTCTCCATCGTGACGAATTCCACAAAAGAACGTAGGCAGAGTAATGGCTGTGAGCGTTTGCAGGTAAGACCACCTTTTGAAGACGGCCTGCTTGACCTTGAAAGACGAATGGCCCCTAAAAAAGACGAGGGAAATGTCAAGCACCTCTAAATCGGCTAGCGAACGATTAAATCACATTGAAAGTATGCGCGGAGGAATCCGGTAGAGGCTGAACCTGAAGAAGCACCAGTGTGAGTGGCCTCCCACGACAGGTGAGCACCGTGAAAGACTTGCTGTAGAAAGGGAACGCAGCTCGAGCGTCTGGGAATAAGAGAGAGCAATCTTCATCCTCACGGAACCAACGTAGTCTCAATCATTCCCATGCCATTAACGACACCGTGCAGATGAAGAACGAAAGCAATTCTTACGTGAAATTGGATGAGATATTCGGATGATGAGAAACGTGACGTGGCGTGAAAAAGAGTCACCACCTTTAGAAAGTGATTCTTCCCAATAATTTCCGGTGCGGCGAAGGAAACCGCGAGCGCCTTTGTGGTAATCTTCAGATTTAGAAACGTCTTCGAATGATAATACGACGCGAAGTAATGGTGTAAACAATGCAAAACATCTACATTCCAGCTACGGAATCCTTGCAATGCAATATTCAAACAAACCCTTGCTAAATTAAATTCTAGAAGGACTTGGTAGTTCAATAAGTTCAAAAAGATTGCTTATAACTAATAACTATAATAATAATAAAGTTTCTAGCGACCTTATAGAAGTAAATAAGCAGCTATTAATGATTCACACTCACCTGTTGAGACGTGCGGATAATGGTTTCTTAGTCTCCCAAACAAGCAGGACTGGTTCAAAAATTAATTAAAAACTTCCGGGTAATTAATCACCAAAATATACCCTTAGGAGGTAGGGATGAAACAAAACACTGGTATAAAAAATCACTAAGCACGAGACAAACGGTCAAACGATCGAAGAACACAACAAAACACAACTTAACAAAAACACCTATTAGTGGGAGGATGTTTATCGGAAAGATAACTCTCGAGGTGTCTTATTCCATAACTTAGGAACCAAAAACTACCCTCCGCGTACACTATTTCCACCGTGCCATCCCCTTTTAGGCTCCGTTGAACCAACGCACATCACGCTGTCCAGCGGAGAACAGAACTCTCTGAAAGTGCTTCAGAGGGCGCAACGGGTTGAATTGCGAACCAAACCGACTACTACCTGCTTCTGTCGAATGCCACCAGAGACACCATCGCTGTAAAGTGTATGCCCGCGCCACCTACCGTGAGAATCGCCAACTAAGTCCATCGTCATCCGCGTAGCGTTACCACCAGCTGGCATTACTTCCATTTTCTTACAGTAGCGTCCTGCCACATTGGCATATACCCCCGCAAGTTATTCCAAATTCCCTCTAACAATTTACGATTAACCAATTATCATCACAAAAACAATTCTTACACAAATTAAGTTTATTCAATGAATATTTCCTACAAGTAATACTTCACATTACGAATGTAATATCTAAAATCTAATGAAAATTTCGAAAACAGAATTACAGATTCATTCATGCTTGGCAACAATTTGTACTGCAGTTACTTGGTCAATACCTTAATGTAGTAATTCATACAACACGCATTCATTTAAATGAGAACAATGAACAAACATTTTGGCCAGAAATGGTGTGAGCTATCCTTATAGAAAAAATAAAACACTGGTTACAATGCAAAAAATTAGATTAATCTTAAGGTTGTTTCAATATGAATTATAATTGCGTCCATAATCTCGAGCTTAACAACCATGTCACAACACAGCGCCTGGCAAAACTCGGCAGGACAAAGTCAATGGCATTTGATGAAACACACCACACTATCTTCTGTTTCACAGCATCTTGCGAAATTTTTTAGAGTTAAGTCTCCTCTCGAAGTCGCTGGGAGAATTATGCCGGTTTTTGCGAACCCTTCTTTCCGATGAGCGACTTGTGGATATGTGGGATGACACCTAAACGAAGACGAAAGTAATACAATTGAGATTCCATTCCTCAAATAAATAATTTTAAATGAAATCATAACAATGTACTTACCACCACCAGCAATGGTTGCCTTAATAAGGCTGTCCAATTCTTCGTCTCCTCTGATGGCGAGTTGCAAGTGACGCGGGGTAATACGTTTTACTTTGAGATCCTTAGATGCATTCCCTGCCAACTCGAGAACCTGAGGGCCAAGCAATGTCACTTTATTGGTTTACTTCCAAATAATCAAAAATTAAGAAATAAAAGACCTCAAACAGATATGCCGATATAAGATTAACATAATTAAAACAATTACCAACCAGACGCACATCAATTAAACAATATATACAACAATGAAGAGTTCGCGCCAAATTTGAAAACCAACAAACCAAACGTTATATCTAAGTCCCTTGTTCGTCACAAATCGAGATTGACACTAACCGGTTTCTCACGGTTCTAATACTAAACTCCACAGAATTTACTTCCCCACTCACGAAACAAGGTATTTCAAACGGTTGGGTCGAAAATTTGACAAATACCGGTCACTGCAACAATCCTATGCATCAGCCATTTTGAATATAGATGTAACTCACCTCGGCTGTTAAATACTCCAGAATTGCTGCGCTATAAACTGCTGCCGTAGCACCAACTCGTCCATGACTGGTCGTTCTATTTTTCAAATGTCTGTGTATTCTTCCTACGGGAAACTATGAAGGAATAAATACATCAACATTAGATTCGAGAACGCAAACAATGCACTATCAGCAAGTGTTTCGCATGCCAACGACTATACGTCAATAATTTCAAAAATAACGAGATGACTAGCAAAAATAAGCTTGTCGACATGACGTACAAGCTTAAATCTTTCATTGACATAAAGCTGATCCCTCAAATCTTCGTACAATCAAAGTAAACTTACCTGTAATCCAGCTCTCGCCGAACGCGACACAGCCTTTGCCTTAGCCTTTCCGGAATCCTTACCCGCTTTTCCTCCTGCCTTTAATTCACAAAATATAGGGTTAATTTTCGAGCTAGAGACTCCAAATTTCAGGATTGAACAGCTAATGGATCAAAGTTTCCATTTGTGAAAAAATTAGAAACCGATGACAATTATTAACCATAATAACTTTGGATTCTTACCATTGTGCTACGACTATCTTGACCAAACTGCTACCAACGCTCTGCGTGCCCGCCAAACAAAACGATTTGATGAAAGTATGAAAGTGTTCACGTGACCGATTTCGGCCAATGAGCGCTCGGTTCTTTTGAAATGACTAGCGCGGGACGCGCTCCATCTATTGATCAAAACGACTGTTACTGAGTCACCCAAAATGGCGTCCTCAAACGTACGTTATTAAAGCAAATAATTCTGTATGCTAACTTTTTTAAATTTTTTACTTTTCTTCTCAGCTGATCAAATTGTTATTTTTTCATCAATCTCACAAAAGAATTTTATATTTTTCACCAGCGTTATTCCTTTCGTAGCTTTTAAGACTTTTAATCATTCTAATTAAAGCTTATTTTCACTGAAGATAGACGTCAATGCGTCAGTAACGGGTATAAGGGACGGGTCAGTTAAGAATAGGACGACAATCTGTTCTGGCAGTGTTTATTTCATTTACAAGTACAGTTACAGTGAATAGAAAAACTAGTCACATTAATACATCTTATCAGAAGATATTTCACATGAAGTACTTGCAATTATCCTTTAAGAATATCAGATTAAATATAAAAATCTTACGATGGTTTCAAGGAAAAGTGCATTGACACAAAAATTATCCTATAGCACCAATAATTTTTCTTTCAAATTTTCGCCCTTTCCAACGGACGTTGTTAGTGATTATAAATTTGAAAATAAGAATTAACTTCAGCAATGCACCACCGCGGTAGATCACTCTCCTCTCAATTCGTCACATCTCTCTTCTAAGTCATCCTGAAAAAGTAAGGAAAAACTATGATTATGAAATTCATAAGGTAGGTGAAAACGGCTAAATTAAAACTGAAAAAACTTAGCAATGTGAACGTCAATTAATATAAAACGTGAATGACTTTAGAATCTTTCTCCAAACTTCAATGAAAACTTTTTAAACACCATTTAAAGTTTCCACGGCTGCAAACATGAATTAAATACTGTTCATTTAAAATAGATGTGCGATAAGTTACAAAATGAAATAACTTGTAAAAAGAATGCAATAAAGTACAAACTTTATGCGACAAGCTTAACGCAGCTATTTGAAACAGAGACAGAATGATTAAATCAAATATAAATCATTAGATGTCATTGTATGTAAAGCTGTAGGCATACTATTATGATACTTCCATTTACAGATGAATCAGCCACCATATAGTCTACATTTAAGGATGATATAAATTGTCTAGCACTCAATCGGTTGGATATTGCATCATCCAAGTAAAAGAAACAAAGAAGAAAAAATAAATTTTCATATTAACCTCTTCCAATTCAAGGCAAACTCCCCATTCCTTAAGAGTGATTTTGTGGTCATCATCAACATCACATTTGTTTAGGAATGGTGCTATGCAGTGTTCCAAAGCCATCAATGGAGCTCGGATGGGGAACAGTTCATGACGAGAGACAAACCTGAGATATGAAAATAAAACCATACATTTTATACAAATATGGAATAGAAAATAAAACTCAAGGCATGAAATGAGTCAGAAATCAAGCATATTAGCATAACAGTACAATTTAAATCTGCCATAACCTTTCTTACGTATTTCGTTATCTATAAATATGCTAATTAAGAAGTAATGATTTTAACATTTTATTTCAGACAGAATTGCTAAAAATACTGCATATTTCTACCTTGAGAAATCCAATTTTCTCATTAAAAGACAGTTATTAGATTGTCAGAACAGGTTAAATTTCTTTAAACTTGATCTACATCATTCACAAGAAAATCTTTTTGAATGGGAAATAAACAGTTATTTAACAAACTTTCATGATGAAAAACTTCTTTTGAAATAATGTCTTGAATTCAATTTATATTTTGCCTAAACTCATCATATTAATGTTTTATTCTGAACCCTTAAGTAACTAACTGGATGCATAATATAACCAACTAGCATATAAAAATTAAGGAGAAAACTTATAAGAGTCTTATGTAAAATTATTATTAATTGTATTTCAAAAAAATATTCAATTAAAGTTGGATAGTACAACTTAACTGGCAAGAGGACATCAAATTCTAAGTATTTAATTCAAAAATATTATGTAATGAAGCATACTAGTATCTCGAATAATCAAAAAATATCTCACAGTATAGTTGATTACCACTATAAAACATGACCTTAATAGTTCTATTATAATTTGACAGTATGCATTGTAAATATTAAACTGAATGCTAGAATTATTGATTTATACTTTTAATAATAACTAAGATATGGTTCAAATAACACCTTATAGCTCCTTTAACGAACGTAAGTTTCTAAGTAAATAAAAACTTACAATAATTACATAGAAAGGGGAAAAAACAAAAAGGGACAAGGGACACCATATGTTTCAGGACAAGTTTATTCAATTTGTATAGTTATTTAATCAAATACATCACATGCTGTGATAATTTCCAAATTATATTGCAGATCTTTGCTACCTCAATTTATATGACGAGTCTGACATAAGTAGTATTTAATATAGAGGATGAATTTAAGACACAGACAAGCATAATTTTAGCAGACAACAATAACTAGCACAAATTACCAAACATATTTACTTCACATTGCAAATACATCAGATAGTAGCCAAGCACCAATAATATTTTGAAAATTATTGATCGTCCTTATATATCACATTGAAGCTTAAATTATGATATACTTAAGTGATACTTTCAATATCCTAAGGATAGCTTAGAATATTTATACATATATATACACTAACACTTCTTATATCTTGAAAATAGACATTTAATCATTCATCGTTTAATTATTACAAGAAAGAAAAGAATAAAAAGCAAAATCATTGATGTTTCCCAAAGTCAAAAGAAGTTCAATGAAGCAATATTTTCTTATGCTGTACTATAAACATAAACTGTGTGGGATTTAAGTAGATTCACATAAATTTAGTGATTATTCTTTTCAATTCATGATAATTAAAGGATTTTATATGGACATATTAGAATTATCATTAATATTATTTATTATGCAACATGTACAGGAAAAACTACTTACATATGTTATAATAAATGTACAATACAATAACAATAAAAAAACTTGGAAAAGGATAGAAGACATAAATAAAAAATCAAAAAAGGAGAAAAAATCTAAAACATGTTAAGGTCACTGATTAATTTTCCTTCTAACTAAGGTGATATAGTGACAAAAAAAGTCAGAATTCGATCAGAAAACAAACAGATTTGCTTCCCTCACCATGAAAGGTGATATGCAAAAAATTTAGTAGGGTAACTCTATGCATTGCAGTTGATGGAAAAGAGGAATGCTCCTTAACCTGCCTGGTGGCATAGCAACACTAGTATCTTGTATAAAAAATTTTAAAAAGTTTTTAATAAAAAAACCCTCCTAAAATAAGAAAATAAACAAATTCTCATACAATAAAGATATTTGACAAAAACCTAATGATGAGGCCTTTATTATAGTCTTCCATTAAGTGCACCGCCAATTCTTTTATAATAATAGTTAAAAACACAACTTCCAATTAGATGCACTGGATAAATATTTGAACATCATTGGTCAAATTAATGGATATTAATATATGTTGATCCATGTAAAAGAGACAATATCTTTACACTTTGATTGAATTATACAAGAAATGTGTCAGAATAAAAACAACTGATTATCTTTAACATAGAGTTCTGTAATAGCTGTAAGTAATCCTACATCATTCTATGAGAAAAAATAATGTCCCTAAACAAATAATATTGCCTCAAAAATGAAAAATAATAATCTTATGAAAATTGTGTAAAATGTTTATTTAAAGAAAGTGAAAATTTTAAAAAACTTTTGAATTAAAATTAAAAAAATACATTTTTATGTTTCTTTCTTTGATTGAAATTTATTTATATATTAAAGAAACTACATGAATTTTATACAGATTTCATATAGTATATTTATAGTAAGATAACTTTTTCCTAGTTGACTATAAATCAATTTTAGGTGGCTAGCAAACAACCTGAATAAAAATTGTTATATATATTTATTTAAAATTTTTTAAATAATCCATTGCTTGTATATCAGTACTAATAGAAATTTAATCATATTTCAGGAATCGTTTTTGAAGGAAAGAAAATAATTCTGAAGTCCATATCAAATGAACTCTTCTGATATGCTTTAAAAAATAATAATACTGCCTGATGAACTGAGTTAGGATCTTATAATAATTATTACCATCTTTAATTGAATCTACAAAGAAAAAATAATAAAATTCCTCTAATGATAACATAAAAAAGTCAATTTAAAACCTTAAGGGATATAAATATTTCATAAACTTCTAAAGATAGAATGCAAGGATAATAAATACATTAAGAAATTTAACAAATCCACACATCAACTAATATAATAATAGGCTTAATTCTACTTTTAATTGTAAATAATATAATTTCAGAGCAAGAAAGTAATATATTTATTAAAGTCATTATTTTAATGGTTTTCAAATAACAAACATAGTGAAAAATAAAAAAAAATTATTGCACATTAATCAACATAGGATGATAATAATAGACCACTATTATCAACCAATCAAGCTATCTAGTTACAAAAATATATTAATTTATTTTATATTTACACATGTAATTCAAAAGAGCCTTAAATCTGAATCTAAATACCATAAGGGTTTTATTTAATTATGGAGTTTTTATCATTATCATTAACCAATATACTAAATCTATAACCTAGTAATAAATTGATAAAAATTAAATCAAAGTAAAATCATAGATCCATAGACAAGAACAAATAAAATTTTACCCAATGATAGAAATGATGATGATGACTTATTTCTGCTTGATTTTATTGATTTCTAGAACAATAATCTATATTTAGCAGTCTAACATATACTAACCCATCATGTTTTACCCACCTATCATGAGGATGTCCATCCAAGTCACACCATTTCCACACTGCAGCATTGCTCCAGCGCCTTGTGAGGTTGGTCTCAGCCTCACGCTCCATCTTGAGGTAGTGTGGGCTCAGTTCCTGCCTGTCTGCAAGATCCCTCATGATGTTGAATAGCCAGTCACGCATTCTGCGTGGGAAATCAGCCATTTCCTCTACAGAGCATTCCTAAACAATGAAATAAATAAAACATGAGCACAGAATGATGTTATGCAAGTAAATATTTGGACAACATTAAAACTTGGAAACATAATAATTTAGATCACTTGTACAAATAAATATGCTTTTGACATGCATTGTCACTTGTTTCTTTATTTTGAGATATTGAAAAAAACCAATCCCTAAACAATTATTAATTTTCTTAGGTATATATTAGAAATTTTTCATGAAGTTCAATAATTATACAAGGTTTTATAACACTTATGATGTAATGATTCATAGCAGAAACTAGTTATTTCTTTAATTGATATTGTTCTAATTTGAACTACAACGATTTAAAAGTTAAGAACATGTATATTTGTGAATAAAGTCTATTTCTAAAATAAAGTCTTTGATACAAAGAATTTTATCATACCTAATTAAATCACTCAAATTCCCTAAGGCATTAAGAATAAAAAATATCATTTTTTTATAAAATATAGTTTACTAGAGGCATTACTCCATTCTCATTAATGACATTAACATCCTGGAACCAAAAAATTAAAAACCCCTTAATTTCCCATGTTCCAAGTGTATTCAACACACCACAGGGATTTCTACAGAAAAGTTAAAACCAATCAATAAAATTGAAAGAGATGATAGGAACAGTACCTATCAAATTAATATTTGATCATGAAAGAGGAATTATAGAAACAGTTGGAAACAAAAGCTGTTCCATATTTGAAATGTAATTCATATTTAACTGTTATAATGGATCATTGTACTTTCAAAGAAAATTTTTCAGGGGTGTTCAAGAAATATATAACAACTCCATAGCTTAGAATGTCTGATCAAAATAATAATATTATTATGATAAATATAAAGAATTATACCAGCATTCTCCATAGTATTAAATGTGGAAAATTGTAAATGTCAAATTAAGATTATAAGTATAAAAAAACTAAAATAACAGATTAATATATAAAAAGACTAATAAACATACAGGCATATCCCGGCACTCTCCATAATATTCAATGTGGACGTGTTTGAACTCTTCTCCCAAACACTTCTCGTCATCTCTGTCACACAAGCATCTCATTTGGTAGACTTCACAATCAGATCCCCATGTTTCATTGTGGTTGGTGCAAACCTAAAGCAATAACAAAAAATTATGTAATTTGATTTACAGAAAATAACTAGTGGGTCTAGTTTTGTGAATGCTTTTACCAATCAATGTTAATTAAGAGACTATTTTTAAAAATCTAACTTAATGTAACACAGATTTTTTGAAATAGCCATTCAAAACTATGAAAAAATTACTTCTAAATTTAATTACTAGAAAAACAGTTGACTTTAATCTATTAAATATTATATACCAAAAATATGTATAGTTCTACAGGTTTGCATTCGTAACATTTAAAAACAAATTTAGAGATTCTTTTCAGTACCTTCCTCCTTGGCTCAACTTCAACTGGACAGTTTGGAATGCAGATGCAGTGTGCTTCTCCATTTTCATCCAAGTCACACACACGACCAGCACCACAGTGCTTAATTGAACATGGGTCCACTGTAGAAGTATAAGATATTTCATGAATTATTATGGGAGTAATAAAATAAATATTGATTGATTATCCAAACCATTATCAGCAGTTAAATTCTACACCAATGTTCAAAATTTTACAAAATATGTAAGGTATACATGTAAACACACTTAATATGAAATATAATTAATTAGACATATGACATAAACTAAAAGAATTTAATGACATTAAATACTAAGTATTAAAATAAAACTAAGGAAAATTAATTTAGAATTAAAATTATTTAATACAATGCACCAATAAATATGCTATATTTATCATAATGAAAAATTAATTTAATAATTTGACAAGTAAAAAGAATATCATTATAGGGATATTATAAATGTTATGCCTAAGTTATTTGCACACATTAAGATAGCACTTAATCTATCTCTATTAATCTAGAAAATAATAACAAAACATACATATGAAATGTTTTTTGAAAATTTTCATTCTAATTAGCAGAAATTCTCTATAATAGAAAGACTGAAGTGGAAACTTAAATGGATGAAGATTAGATGGCTTTGCATCCAAATGTCATCATGAATTAAGCTACATTTCTCTCAATAGTAAACCAAAAAAACAAATTCTGTTATCATAATTTGATATAAATTTGCAACTTGTAAAGTAAGTTTAAGCAAATTTCACAATATTATTTCCACTGAGTATTAACCAAGTTTGTAGTTTCAGTTTCAGATATTGATTTAGTTGTCAACATTAGGAATGTGTAATGAATTGATGAATATATTAAATCTTATCTGCTGTATAAAATTTTATCTATTCAAAAACCTTCAACATCTTGCATACATAAATTAAGGATTTAAAAAAAGTAGAAAATCCTAACCAACACCTCAAAGTAATAATTAATCCAAAGAAACAAACGCAATATTGATTTAAAACGCTCATTTTCAAATGAATCACCTTGTAACACGGTGTTGTCTTCCATGGATTCTTCCCTAGAATCTAAATTCTCTTTGCTAGAATCTTCTTCTAGTTTTGAAGCCTTCTCATCTTCTTCCATCATTGAGAAAACATCTCTATCTTCTGCAGACGACTCTGTGGTCGTTGTAGTGGTGGACTTATGCTTATGTCTCACCTTCTTGTACTTTTTCTGAAATAGCGAATGTACGTGTATAGTAAGTGTAATATTCCTTAAACGTCGAAACATCCATTAAAATTCTCATAAAAGAAACAACTGATAAGAAAAGCTAAAATTTGTCCAAAATAAAAGTATTGATAAAAGAATATAATGAAGTCTAATAACGGAACACGTAAATATTCCGTCTTTAATTGAATTTTAATATCTAACTTTATAGTTATCAGTTTTTCATGATTATTTAATAACGAAAAGCGTACTTAGTGACTACACAGTTACAACCCTTGAGGTCTTCAAGTGACCATAAGGTGCATATGTGGCATCTGTAACAATGGCTTCGAGGTCATTTACTTTCATTCGCGATAAAAATGTAACATATAAAATCCCTAAGTTCCGAAAGTTAAAGGAAAATTTGTGATCATTAGGTCTTTACCGGCTTGTCTGCATGGACATCAGCCAAGAGGAGGAACAAAAGTACTGCCAGAAGAACCAGATGGGCCTTCATTGTGAATCTGAGCCTGAAATAATAAAAAAGAGCATAATGAACTCACACCATCCAGCAAAACGGGACGTAAATGGTTTATTGGACCAAAATTATTCATGATTTAGTAACGACTGACACATTTCCCAAGTACCTGATGGTCCATCAATGCAGAATCTGCATCTACACCCATAAGACCACGCATATTAATCCCTTTTGGGAGATTCGTTATGAATCGATTATGTCCAGCACGTGCAACCACAAGATACGCACGCAAGGAGCAACGATTTGCGTTGAAGTATGTGTTGCGGGAAATCCGAATGCAATCTTTCGCGCGAAAAAAATACAACCGCCTGTTTATGTTAGGTAATCTTTCCAAAGCACACGCCTCTTGAATTGATAATCGATAACTTCAAGAAAATGGAAATTTTCAAACGAATATAGAGGGAAAAACCTGGCTGTCATCCAAAGAGGATCGTAGGCTGGTGAGAGAATGGCAAAAAACTGACAGCCTGCCACCACCGGGAAAGTGATGCCGTGAAGATGACAGATGTTACCCAAAAATGATCTAAAGGTGAACCTCATTCGAGCTGGAAGAGCTCGAGTTTTACATTAATCTCTATAACCGAGAAATAGTGGTCGAATTAGGAAAACTATCAATTACGAGATGAATCATTCTATTCACGTGATACAATATTAGTAATCCTTTTGTCCAACACAAAACAAACTAAAATGCTAAAACCACAGTAACATTTTAATATAAACTGTTCTTCATCTTAATAACTTATTGTTTTTCATTGTTCAATAGCTTTATGAGGATTCAATTTCAATTGATGTCGATAAATGTTGAAAGACTAAACCAATCCCTTTCTATGTATATTTCAATGAGAGCAAGTAATGTGTTAGGGTGTAATAAATATAATTCATATAAATGAGAGAACAGAAGCTCATGAAGTATTTTATCATTTACATTTCAATTTATTATATAAAAAATATTATAAGAAATTTTATTTAAAATCATTAAAATAAACCAGCCTTATTCTTCACAAGATTTTCCGTCCATTCTTAATTCGATATTCCTCCATGTGATTATTTTTCGAAAGTAATTGAACGATTTAAAAAAATATTTCAATAGTTATATTGTACAGAAACACAGATTTCCATGTTTATATGGTTATTAGTCAAGTAAATTTCTCAGTCTTCATAAGTCTTAGAAATAATTCTTCATATTCAAACAGTTTTCCAGTTTTTAATGGACGATGTACGGATTGAATGATGAGTGAAGAATGTTTCACATCTATTTCCAGATTATTAAGTAGTCAATACGATAGAAAAACGTCTACTTAAGTAATCACTTGCTTTAAACTGATTGTTAAAACTTTAACAATACAGAAGTCTAATTTTATAGTTAATTAAGATAACGTTTCCAATTCTTTCAACATTGTATTTAAAACGTTCTCTCATTGTTGTACCGAATCAGTTGCAACAATCGCAGACTTTATAAATTATAAATGCCGTAGAATCATACAATTATGATCAGCAAGGTCGCTAACATTACCCGAAATGTTAACTCGTATTATTTAACTGCTTGGTACAGATATATCGTTTAATGAATGAACACGTGTGTTTTTAATTCCGTTGTTGACACAACGACGCCGCTTTCAATGTTGCGCCCTAAGGCGGTTGACACAATCGCATAGCGCATCGTCATTTTGATTTGAACGAGCGAATTTCTGGGCAGTCCATTACGCGATCCGCGCTGGAAAAGCTGAGGAAACATCTGCTTTAAGAATCCAGAGGGAAAGAAGTGTGGGAAGGGGATGACGTCATTGCACAGCTCCTCTCATACAAGTGCAAGGCGCAAAGCATTCCCAGAGGCTTTTTTTACCTCCCTTTTCTGTGCACTTACGTCATGGACGAAAGAGTTATGCAGTGGTCACCATTTTCACCCTAAAAATCGCTACTTTAATCAATCATGCGGTTTCATTGCTAATGTTTAAAATGGTACGGTTCCATATTCAAAAACTGAAGCTACTTTACCAGATAAACTTGGAGCTTGAAGTTTATTCTGTAGGGCTGGATGGACAGGGCGTGTATGCAAGTGCTGCCTTAGGGAATGGTAATCAGAGGAACAATCGTATAATGAGGTGGCTGTTGGGAGATCGGTATCAAACAAAAACTCCGGCAATATCGAATGAAAATTCATGAGAAGGGAGGGAAAGTAAATCAATGATAAAATATCGATAGTTTTTTGAAAACTTTTGAAACAATGGAAGATTTTGGGTACATATTCTTCTATCCTCTTGATATCGGAAGATGTAATGTTGAAATAAGGTAAAAACTTGGGATTTGGGCACTGTACGGGATATATATATTTATTCATATAAATAAATTCTACTCTATTAACAAATACTGGTATAAATGGCGATAGGTAAGCCTACTTTAACAAAATGTTATTCTCATAAGTGTATATATATCATTAAAAAGGTTCTAGGAATAGTCAACAATCCAGTTGTCGTCTTTGCAACAATCGAGCGACGAATAACGCTGAAATGCTGAGGTGTTAATGGAGTGGGATCAACAATAATAAAAGCTTTGGTTGTGATAGATGAAAGTCCAAAGCGTAGGAGGAGAGCACATCTTAGATAGTCAGCTGGATTTGTTCCTCCTGCCTACCTTCACACAAAAAATACCCGCTGAGGGTCAAACCTGTTTTCCTCAGCCCTCGCCAATGGTACGTTCTCATCCCTGTGGGTTAAACGCCCTTACTGGTGGTAGGTAACGGAGTTGGCTCAAAACACCCCATACACTGAGGGTAAGATATCGCCCTTGACTTCCGAGTTTCCCCCCGTTTCCAGGTTAACGCGTCCAATTGTCCCCTGAGACAGGAAGAAAAAATTTCGAGAGCGAATAATGGGGCGAAGGCTACCGGATTGCAGAAGGGTACGGCGATCACCTTTAATAAAATTGGGGCCGAGTTTCATTCCACATGGGTGCATTCAACTGAAGGGGAAGAAACCAGTACGGTCACTGACAATTAAATACTAGCTGTTTCAGTTCAAATTTTTGTACTCTTTTGTGAAGTCTGCCAATTCAAAGTCCAATGGCAATGGAGACTTTTACCTGAACTTGGTGCAATTGCAATTCTTATTGAATAAATAAATAACACCATCAAAATAAATATGAAATGAAAGAGAAACTTTACAAATAATCCTGGGAAGATAACAAAGTTTTTTTTATTCATGGCTTTCCATCAAGTTATGCACATGTTTAGATCTATCCGTAGAATGATCTTCCTCTTTGATTCCCATGTGATGAATTAATGATGCAATGGAAATAAGCACAATTTCCAAGCTAAATATACATATGAAGACGAACCTGTTTATTGAGAGTTCATTTATTATTGTTCACATGTTCCTATTTTCATAGCAACGTATCTCTTATATCACTCACAAGCGCAGAGAGCAAATGGATAATCATAACACGAATTAGATATTAAATAATATTACAAACGTATGTGTTATTGATGTGCGACTGGTTAGATTGCCCATTCTGGCGATAAAAACGTAAAGGTTGGTAGCAAGCAAAGCACAGTCTATAACGCGGAATATTTGCATGCCGCTTTATTTGTCCGAGAAAACTATGTAATGCAAGTTGAAAACTAAAGCTTCATAAACTTATGGTACAAAAACCACATTTTAGTTTGATTGAAAAATTCACAGTGAACAAAAGCAGTCCTTTCTAGATTTTTCTTCAGTAGTTGTTCTCTGTATGCATTGAGTCAATAATTTTCTCGCTTAATAATGACAATCGCAACAATCAACGTATGCTATTAATGTTTGAAACATAAAAAGCACAGACTTTCGTAATTAATGAAAGTGAAAATGTAATTTCAATTGTTTTCTTGGAGTAATTGATAAATTAAGTTTCAATGTTTCTGATGGTTAGATAGATAAAGTCACTACTTCTTTAATTACTAGTTTCTGTTAATACCCCGAACATACATTGTCCTGTATTACAATTGCGGATTCATCTTTAATCTAATAGATTAGAGCACTTCCTTATTTATAAATATTTAAAGTCAGAAGTACCAACGAGAAAAGATAAAAATAATTTAACGATATACCAGGCAATTGAGACAATATGCAAGATCTCTATCGATTATTGTAATAAAATTAAAAAACGCAGGGGGCAACCGGGTTTGAACCGGTGACCTCTCGATCTGCAGTCGAATGCTCTACCACTGAGCTATACCCCCACAATAATATCTATATAATCTGATAATATCAGATTACAAATCAGCGAAGACGAGCCTAAAATACAGAATAAAGCTTCACTGTTAAATTGAATACAGTTTACTTTAGCATCCCGAAACTTTGGTGATATATGAGCGATTAAAATTCACTTTCTTGTATCAATAATATTATATAACTTTGTACGTGATATGTATTTATCGTAAAAATTAAACTTTCAATAATCAATAAGGATTGATAATTCTATTATTGTGTTTTATATTTTTGTATTATATCTAGCCATTCGATACTTAGCACAAATTCACATTCTAATTATTGGTGTTAGAAACAGTATTTAAAAATTAAGAAAGCTAAATAAGAACAATGCTAGCAGGAAACAAAGAGTGTATGAACGGAAAGAATAACAATTGTTGTCATCGTGACACGAAACTTTCACCTGTAAAATTCTTCCGTAATCTGTGTCTTTTATTATTTTCGCGTCGTTGTCAAGACAACGAGGCGCAGCAATCGCAAAAGTTGAGGATGATTGTTTCGTGACGAACCGAGTGCAATGTTCAAGAGGTGAGATGGTTCTCTGAAGGTACCATTGTTTTCGACACGCTTCTGATTCGGTTTGCTTCCATTCGATAACTTTAGCTGCGCATTTGGATCCCTTCGACTGAGAGGAAAAAACTGAAAATGCTTTAAAAAGTTTCCATGGGGGACTTTGGCGAAGGTTTTCGAAAAAGTTTTAAAGAGGAGACTATCTTAAGGGGAGACAATGGATATTGCTGTAATCCAACGGAATTGAGAAATGCAGACTAAAATCGATATCTTCTTGATACGGAATTATTAAAAACGTATCATCAGCAATGTGATAGTCAAACATGACTAGGGATGTGTGAGGAAAGAAAGATGTATTACGCATTCAAGAATTCAAATAAGCGGCAGTAAGCTTAGTCCATCAAATTTTAAATTTCCGATATTGTGACTTACAATAAATATAAAATGTTATCAATTGAAGCTACTTTATATACAACGATGCTACCTTTATTCTAATTAATTTTTTTGATACACTTATGTCAATATTTACCTGAAATACAACATCTTTTTATCTTATTTACTATATTAATCATTAGTCAAATTACATATATCTTTTTATCTTATTTACTATATTAATCATTAGTCAAATTACATATGCAAAATAAACTTATCTTAAAAGTAAATTTTAATGCGAACTTAAACTCATGCTTAATATAAAATATTGCAGCCAATTTCATCGTTGTTTTCAAACGCGCCACTTTCAATTATCACTCAAAAGGTTTCTAAATATGGTCTAATGCGAATGATAGAATTAAATGTTCTATAAACACCTGAACATGATAATGCGACCCTTTTGGTAGCGAAGATTTATTGGAAGCATTCCAATCCTTTCACATGTAAAGAGACTTAAGGTGAGAAAAACCACTTGGAAAATGTCCTACTTTCTATATACACTCCATAATGAGGAGGATTTCGAAATGGTTGAATCATATTTTATGTTAAATACAATGCATTAGTATATGTATCTTCATACTCGTTAGCAGTACTTCAGTTACTTAAAAATTAATACAATAAATAGAGCTCATTGTTACAACAATTCTTCGTTTACATTTTTCCTGACATTCAATAATATACGAGAGGTGTACAATTACAAAAATACACCTTTTATATTCGTAATGATCTTACATGAATGTTGATTAAGGAAAAAATATTTTGCTTTCGAGCGAAACTGTTACATACTCGTTTGTCGTACAGGCAGTTGACACGTAATATCGAATATCATAAATTGCTAGAAACCTTCCTATTGAAGCTTTTATTTCCTCATGAACTATGCATTTCACACATCGCTCTATATCTTTCAAAGGTTTCCCTTTAAGAATCGATATTATCCTACTTCCCGACTATTCCTCACCGCTGAAATACGTAGAACTAGTTCAGGAACACAGATACCTACACTATCACCTAGTTCGGGAAATTTCATTAGAGATAGCTAGCAATTTACATCGATTTAAATTTATCTAACGCTAAACTCAGACGTAAAGAAGAGGATGATTCAAAATCGATTGTTATGTACGTAAAAAAGGAGCCAATGGAGTGAATCATTGTTGATTACCGATGCGTATTGTTAAACAAACGTATAAAACGTGTTATTAAACGATTGTTGAAGGTGTTTGTTTGATGTATTCGTCTTGTAGCCTTTCCCTAGACGGTCTCCCATGACGGTGTCCCCGAAAACTTTGGCAATATCTGAGTTTTCCCACGTATCAAGCCCTGACGATAGGATATCCGAAGTCAATATTTCGCTCGCAATTTTCCAATGCCAGACATCGGACATGCGATGCGCCCACAGCGGACAGAACGGTAACTAAAAGCATAGGCGTTGTGGAGTTTCAAACCACCGGATTCCATGAACGATAATCCCCCAACGAGTCATATTAAGCGCTTGAGTTGTTTTACGAATCATGCATCTCTTTAGAGGTGTAATCCAATTAAAAGTTTCATTTATATACCTAAAAGGTTCCGTTAATCCCTCCATTCTTCATCTTCCATAATTCATTTAATTTCTTTTATTATTAAAAGTGTGGAGATGAATGTAAAACTACGAGTAATCAATGATATAATTGCAACAAATTTACGTGAAAATTACGTAAGAACTAAAAGACAGTGTTAGGTGAACAAATTTTATCACGAATAACAATACACAATCGTTATTTCTATTGTAATTATATTATAAGAAATAATTATTAACTGCTTCATTCCTCATATTTGTCGAATTCCTAATTTTTACCTATTTCACGATTATTTATCCTTGAAATAAGATATACAACAACCAAGATAAATTCGTTAATTAATGTATTTTTAAATGCAAATTCTCCGTTGATTAATCAAATTATACCGTATATACAAGCATATAAATTTTATAATGTAAATTCACACAATTCTAAATTTATTTCCCTTAATACAACAATTGATCCACCACAGCTGCATAGATCGTGTGTTACACAAACAACGGTTGCTTAGCAACGAATTTTTCCCCGAATTCGATGCTCGTAATTCAAATATATTGACCATCTGGGACCCGTTTGTCGACTACTTCCGGGAAAAAAACCGTGAGTCTTGCACGCATCTCCGTTTGAGACAAGAGTTTATGGAGAGCTTAGAAATAACAAACAAAGTCGATCTAAGAATCCATTCAATATCTAAAATTAAATGCACTCATATGTGAATGCATCTTCCATCTCATTGCTCGAGCACACATGCGTGCGGTTTTATCCGAATGCAAGGTGATACCGATGGGAGATTTAACTTCCTCTCCGGACCAGGAAGAGTCTACACGTAAAGATACTATCGAGGGGAAGAGATGCTGAGGACTGATGCAGACACCATCTCCTTTTTTACGGTCCACTTTTTTTGCTTGTCTAAAAAGGACCGCATCTGATACACAGGGAAGTTTCCCCGTCGATGACGTCAGGAGATGTAACCATAGCAACGGAATGACCTATAACGTCGATAATATGCGTTATTGCTACGTATCAGCATTACGTATTATAATATATGAATATTATTACATACTGTGGGAGGATATGTTTCAGAATATATGTTTTACGGAAAATTTTTACTGAAATACTTAACAGAGGTAATAATAATAATAAGGAAACGATTGGCTGGTAATTCGCATACAATTTTATAAAAAACTGTATATTATAAACTCCCTTTATTAATAAATTGCGAAAGATAACTTTTAAAAGACACAAACATCAGTTTCTAAATATTATATATTACGTGTATAATAAACGAAAGAGTTATGACTTAATTATTATATTATTCGTTTCCAATGGATATTTATCAGAATCTTGCATTGTATTTAAGGTAAATTCTGTACAGATTTTGAAAGAAACGAAAAATTCTTCGCTTGGGTGTCTATTCTAAAAAGCCAAGTTGCGTGCATTTATTAATCACGGAACACGCTTATACTTTCTGATGTTATCACCAACTTTATCACACGAAACTTTTCCCATTCATTTCTCCTAAATCGATTTTGAGTTGAATCGACGAAAGAAACTTCGTACAATTTTTAATATACGTATCACGCAGTGGGATAGGAAAACGATTTTGGAACGAATGAAAAGTAATATTTTAAACAATGATCCTGAATATTACACTATAAAATTTCCGCCTGCCATACTCCATAAGGCAGTTCGTGGGATACTTATATAAATGTAAAAAAAATATTTAATACTACAGTAAGATAGATTCTTTCAATGGTCATACGTATATGTGAAGTAAATGGGTAAAGTCTTATATCTGATTTAATAACGTTATGAATCTATATTGTAAACATGTAATTCCAATTAATGTAAAACGAATTCAACGAGTTATTCGATAACTTAATTGAAAATTACAGCTCTTCTAAAATCTCTCAATCATTCCAATCAAGTCAATATATTTATCTACGGACAAATAAGTTCGCACTGCCATATGCCACAAGGATATTTAACGGTATTTGTATAAGTATGCACATCTTTAAACTACAAGTATTTTCTCACGAAACCATTCTACAAATCCTTCTCTCAAATCTATTTCGCTCCATCTTCACTAACCGTGAGAAAAATTTAACAACCATCGAAACAAATTTTAACCTTCGACAATGCTAACGAAAATAACAAAACACGTATGCATATGACTGACTGACATTGTACGAGCATGTGAATATATAAATGCAAAAGCAAGGAAACAAACAAGAAAACAAACAATCTCGTGGCAACGAGGAGGTCTCATCGGGTTCCATTGGTCGATGTGACTTGAGGTTTTAAACACGGGACCGGAGGGAGGTTAGTGGCCTAAGGAGAAGGAATGCTGGGAACGGTTACCAGGCGAAGGGAGACTTCAAAACGGAGGGTCAAACTGCTACGCGTTTCAATGGTGCACCAGTTCACGGAATGAGAGGGGATTTTTATGAAAACAGGGGGAACTTCACGGATGATGGAACGGCAGCTGACTCGAAGACCCGTAAATGATAACGAACTGTTCGGAATGGATGTGAGGAAGGCTTCATTCAGTCGTTAAACGGCTTAATGAACCTGTGAGAGGAGTTAATGAATAAATTCATGGACCCAATCGTTGCTAATTGACGTTTTGATGGGTTATTTTTCCATTGTTTTTGTTTTCATCGTGATTGTTATACAATGAACACGCTTATTGTTTAATTTATTCACTTAAAATCCATCGTTTCTATGGTAACTGTGAACGATTTTTTAAAAATACATCTCAAATCTTAAAAATATAAAAGATCGTTCGATAATATCCAAATATGTGCATCACTAATAGCAACATATATAATATTACCTTCTTAAATAATCTGAAAAAATCTTTAGTAACTTATTCATTAGATATTTTTACAGCGATTTAAATACTTATGAGGACCTCACTATTCATCATTCATTTTCTAAGAATTTTTAGGTTTCATATTCAGCTTACGACTGATTATAAAACAATATAGTTATAGCAAGCGTTCCAAGAATTGACTTCGGAGTTGGATGTGGTGTTTTAATATTCTCCCGAGCATATGATATAAATAATTATATGTTGTAATACCCTTACAGGTATTAGTCGAATTGTGATATAAAGCTTTTAAATTCCAATTCTTAATTTAATTTTACGATTATTTATCGATTCGAATTAAAAAATAAACTACAGATACGTTAGTATTCAAAAGTTATTATTGACTATGTTTAGATTAAGCCAGTAATGAAAAGTATCAAATGAAATAGGATTTCCTTTAAGAACTTGATAATCGATTTAAAACAATCGCGTGTTTTTACATTTACATAAATACCCCGCCAACCGCCTTATGGCGTATGGCAGGGGGATTTTCATAATTTATCTTTAAGTACCAATTTTAAATTACATTAAACATTTCCGTCTTTTGTCAACTGTAGATACGAGAGTAAGATTACTTAATAACCACTTTCTTTCTTTCTGGCTACGAATGTTATAACAGGACGCTTTGATAATTTCAATATTTGCTATTCATTGCTGAATAATGAGGATTGCATTTATGATTCAAAACTAGCCATAATTCAATTCATCAATAATTATTGTAGTAAATATAAAAATATAGAAAAAGGAAATACGGAATTGAATCACCACAATAGATCGTAGAACTTTACAACGAACGATTATCATTGATCAGAAAATAGGTTTGCATGATCATAGTCATCAAAAAAAGAAATTCTATTCTTCAATATTGTATTTTCCACCGAGGCGATGGTGAAATCTCCTTAGAGCTATTTCCTTTATTGCTAAATCTACAAATTTTAAAGGAAACTTGTACATTGTCTCGGTTCGTATCTCCCTAAACACAATTCACTCCAAAATAATTCAAATTTTTTTCTTTATGACAGCGATAGTGCTATTCAAAATCGAACAAGAAACCAATTCAACTATCACCAACGTTGCTGCTACAAAAGAACGATATCTGCTCCTATAGAATTCTATTGTTGGGAGTAAGAAGCATCATTGTAAGGCCCTCGTCCAATTAGAGTGGTATGCGACGGGTCCTGAAGACAGACAACCCAAGGGTGTGCGACCTTCCCTTTTTTGACCTATCCTAACAATGCAGGTACTTTCACTTGCGACGCTACTCGTTGCAGCCGAAGACACTTCCTTTTCGAAGACATCTTTCAGAAAAGAGAATTTTCAAAATGGCCGAAAGAACTTCTTATGTTTGTCAAATTTTCCCACCCGGAATACTCCAACGCGGGAAATTCTTCGTAGCATGGCGAAAACAGCAAAAATATCATCATAATTAATAGAAACACTATCGCGAAAACAACACGGTTTTTATGAGTAAGATTTAAACCACAATCTTAATTAATTTATAAACTTTCTACTATTCATAAACTACTGTACTTCAATAAAATTCACAAAGGTATAGTAATAACGTAATGTTTACTGGTGTTTTCTAAGAACAGTCACTTGTCGTCAACAAAATTTATTATAATATATTAACAATTGATTCGTATGCAATGCTAAAGTAGATATTATTTTTAGAATACATGTTTTACAATCCCGTAATTATATTCCTTCGTTTGCTATATCCTGGCTTAATGAAGAATGCAAGAACAAAATGACTCACTCCTCATTCTACACATCTTACCACTTTTCTTCTCCTAGTTTCTGCAGTAGAAGAAGCTCTAACCTACCTTAGACTGAATTTGTACAGAAAAACCCGCTTATGATAAACGTAGACGAATCTGAACCAATCCTGACCTGCTTCAAGATGCGTCTTAAGGAGTGATTTAGACCTTTTCAAGAAGGTATTTCCTATCCAGACTTTTCGAACCGGGAGAAGTTTAGCACCGCGGCCATAAAACATTGGTCTAGCAGACTACTAATCGTGCGTCAGACGGTGTAACCCGATGCCCTTTGTGAGCCTCCGAAGATGCCCAAAGGACCTGCTGGTCCATTGAAGGCCTTCCTTCTCGGTTTACCGTCCACGCATACCAATGAGGCTTTCCCATGAATATAAAGTTGACTAATAGCCTATCTATTTCAAGAGATTCTTCTGTGATATTCTCCCTTATTATACCTATTTAGTGTGCATTAAATGCATCTATGAAATTTTAACAAAATGACCAACTTATTCCTTTCATAAAAATGATCAAATAAATAAACCGAGTAATAAATAAATCGATGTAATATCAGTACTTTGCGTAAGATAAATTGACAAGAATCATAAATTTATATATTTACATATATTATCCTTAAGAATGTTTATCTTACGAAGCGTTTAAATAAACAGAGTTTTAATCAGCAAGTGTTGTTTGAAAGGGTTAAGCTTCAATGAACTACAAATTATGCGATTTCGCAACCGACGGATAACAAATGGCGGTATAAATGAACGAGGTTAAATCATAAGACCTCAAGCGATGCGTAATGGCTATAGAAGCATCAATCCACTGCATCGAGAAGGACAGATTCATTCGAAAGCACTTTGGGTCTGTAAAGCTAGACTCGGCATTGTTATTTCGATTGTTAAATCGATTTTTAACCTAATGTTACTGAATTTTCTATGGTGTGTAGGAATTCGGTAGGGAAGTACACATATCAAATCGCTCTTTTACTATCTGATAATTTTTATTTAACTATTCGGGTAATTTTATCGTTCAAGAAAGTAACATATAAAAACGTAAAAATTTGGTAATATTATAATGGTAATGTTATTAATATGTAATAATATAATGGTAATGTTATTACCAATATAATATTACACAAAAATTATACTGGTAAGGATATTATCAAGTCTCTTTCCAAGATTTAATTTTTTAATTATAAAATTGGAAGAATAACTCAAGTATTACTAAAATGTTTCTTCTTCAAAACTAAGGCAACGCTAAATAAATTAGAACCTTAATAGTTCGAACTATTGAGCATATATATTCATTTTCTCTTGCGGAAATAACAATTAGAATATGTATGATGTCTACCAAGTAAGTCTGTTGATTTTTTTAAGCTTTAAAGTTGTAGAATTTATTTGACTTTAAATTTTAATCTTAATTTATGGATTGATTATCCTGTCTAAAACTACTTTATTATTTTGTAGATAGTACCATATGCAATCTATTGATTGATCTCTATCATTTTTTATTTATCACTTAATGATTGGTGTTAATGAAGATATCAATACAAGTTTCACTTTCAAATAAACTCTTACTTTCCAGCAACATATACCGTAATACTCTCATCTCCTTCAACCTCAACAGTAAGATTATGATCTCTGATTCACGGACCAAAATGGATCAGTTCTCAGACATAAATTCCCTCAATCCTTTACCGGAACGACCGCCTCAGGACTTCTGGGAATCCGTCGAGTAAAGAGACAAAAACCAGTTCCGCTCGGGGAATTTCAACGCCCGCTAAACCAACGTGCTTTATCTCGCCAGTGTCATTCCTATTTGTGGCACTCAATGGAGAGTGGAAGTGGAGGATTCTGGGAGATGAGAGATGTGATCACTGCCGTGCTTGCGAAATCACGGACGCAAAGACAAATGACTGTCGGCCGATTGGGCGGGAAAATTAATGGAGTCATTTTGAATGCTAGTTGGCGAACTGTTGTGTCATCCATCGGTAATTTTAGATATTAAATGCGTGTATGCGAATCGTGAATGACGATCGACTCTAATGTCATTTTGAGGGGGTTAATGTGTTCCATCGTCGTTGGAAGCACGGATGGAAATTGGAATAAAAGTGAGACATGGTAATCCTAGATGTTCATTACAATTGGAGTTAATATTCATTCTGTATATATATAAGAATGGTATAATGGATCCTTTTTGATATTTATTCGCTTATTTATGAAAGTCTTACAATATCAGGAGGCAATTTTTACGTATTTATTCAAAAACCATTATCTGTAATTACATTTAATCGCTGCATTTAAAAAGAACATAACAGATTCTTTCAAAGGTTAAAATATAAGGCTGTTTACACCCGTAGCCATACCTTACGATCCATAGAGTTAAATGTCAATCCAGAAAAAAATTGAATAGAGGCTTGAAATAAATCAACTGAAAATCCTGATTCTCATTCAATTTTATTTAATACGTTACGTCTTGATAATAATGGCAAATGTTTAAAAGTTCGTGTACCGATATTTCTAACATGGTATTGATTCAAGCATCCCGTCAAGCCAAAATGAAATCTCAAGTGATGGGAAAAGGTCATCGAAAACGGAGGGAAGTCACCCTTCCTTCCCCTTTCATACAACAATGGAAATAAATGACCCGAAAAGCATGATAAGTCTCAAGCGATGGTGTGGAATGAATACAAAATGAAGGCGATATGTCAAGTAAAACGGCAAATATGATGTTACAGCCCGCTAAATATTCAAGAACAATCATAATAATGAACGGTGTTTTTAAATTTAATTCGATGTTAATTTTTATGCATCATTTTAGGTTTAATAGCTATAAATGTCGTCAATAATAATACTTCTGACACTACCGTAACTGTTTAGAATAAAATCGAAATTATAATATTTATTGCTTCTGTGCTAATGTCGATATTCCTAACTACTATTATTATCATCTTTTACAATATTATAGCTAATATTTAAAAAAATATTTCTATCATTTCCTTTTCATAATTTTTTCTACTGTATTGTCTTTTCCATCTATGCAAATGGAATTTGTTTTTACACTAGTATAATTTCCTAAAATACAACTACAAGTTTAGTTTATTAAATGCTCATAGGATAAAATCTAGGCTGATCGTTTCAGAAGTCGGTCCTAATCATTAAAATAGTCATACGATAGTGTATTGCATCTTACAATTCCGACAACTCTTTTATAAACACACGACGGGAAACAAGCTATCCGTTTCTATGGTAATGAATGCCTCATTGTTGTTCCAAGGATACTTGAAAAGGCAAAGCGATCAAAAACATTTGGAGTTCTCAATTTATAGGAACATCTGCCCTCTTGTAAAGTGGTATGGGGAAAGCCTCGGTGAGGCGTGAAACATGTTAGCAGAGAAGTCATATCTGTGCGTACAGTGGGTGATGTGAATGAACTTGGTCGTGCCCTCACGGTGAACGGGCCTCGACTCCCATCATTTAAACTCACCCATAAGTACGTAGCGAGTCAAGAACGCGATGTAAGCGTATAAACCCATGCATGTAAATGAATATCCCTTCAGTTTAAGCCGTGTTGTATTTATGCAGAAATGTCTGCATGTTTTTGTCGTAAAACCTTTACTTTAATTTCACAAATTTAGTGCTTTATTTAGACGATAAAACTTCTTCTACTTCACGGAGTGAGAGGAATGAAAGCATGTTCAATATATTGGTTTTAGCCTTTTTTGATATTAGCTTGTAAAATATATAAGAGAAATCAAGTAAAAGTTTTATAAAAAACAGCTAGATTATGCAACAGTTAATTCTATTTTTGTAGGCGGTTTTATAATATCACCTCGAGGATTTAATACTAATATTTCTAGGTAAATTAAAGATTCAGAATCATAAAATTCAATACAGAAATTTCCATTTCTTATAGGGTATATATTAGACATTAATGAGATGTATCAACGCTTATCCTGCATTGTTAAAAAGCTTTCAATTATAAGAAATCCTTGATTTACGCCAGCGATCAACAGTGTCTTGTAATAATACTTCGTAATTGTCTTTTTGCGGTATCGTTTTCCACCCGTTTAATTCCGTGTATCATGGCTGGTTTCCTCGTAAAGCAAGGCTCAAAAGACACGGTCGTTCCACGAATGCAAATAAGGCACTCCCTGTATCTTCTATACAGCGCTGCTTCTTTTGTAAACACGTTCAATTCATCAATTCGAAAGCTGCGCCGATCGATTGCAATGAACTAAACGAGAGAGCTTTCATATGATAGCTTGGACTTTAGCATCCATTTAATACATGTGCAGAAGATATTAGAGAGATACGAGTTATTTATACAGCTTTTGACTTGATTCAAGATGGATGATTGCGTAGGAAATAGATGCTAGATTTAAATTTTATATATCCTGAATATTCAAGAATTATAAAGGGAAAACATAAACAGATTTGCAATTATGCAGACTTGTAGAGGCTATAATTAAATACTACAGAAAAGAACATTTGGTCTATTATTCCAGAAAAACAGTGAGGTATTAGGGAATCAATATTGATCCTGAAACTCTGATTTCTAACATTAGTAACGGGCTTAACAAACGCCTGCAATAGTCAAATCGCAACATTAATATAAATCGTTGTTGTTGAAATTGAGTCCAGTGCAACAATGGGTTCAGTTAAACCTCTGTTTTTAAACGCAGCAATGAAATCCATACATCTATAAATCTTTCTCTGGGAATAATTTATATATGGAATACAATACGTTACATGGAGGAACATGATAAAATCTTTTGAAGTAGACGCAACGAACAGTCATTAGAATCAAGCATCGAAATCGTCTTTATGTAAAATAACTCACAAATATCTTCTTTAGTCTGAATGTCAGCTTCCTTTGACGGAAGATCCTTGGCCTTAAATTGAGGATACAACATGGACCAATGGCATCCGTTTATCTGGAGGAATGCAGACTATATTTAGGCCTTATTTACGCCTGTCCGTTTCCGTTAACGATAAACAAATGAAGAGAGATTAGAGCGCCACATTTCGAGAAGTTTCTGCGACGCGTCCTTTTTACGTCTGGACCATCGGAAATGAGGTCCCAAATCTTAGATAACCTCTCAATCCATCATTCGTGAGGAAGTGCGTAAAAAAGTGAACCCCAGTCACGCATTTGTAATGTGCCTAAATTTCTGGTTAATTAAACAAGCATTCATCATTATCACGCATTAAATATGATGGAGAAGGAGATATCATCCTTGTGTTACTTGCAGCATTCAGTTATACGTACGTACTTCGAATTAATCTTTTTTATGAAATTGTTAAGTATTGCAGCTATTTCAAAAGAAGATGAGGTATTACGGCAAATACTCAATTTTATCATTATTTAAATATAATTTATGTATCATATATGGTTGGAGAAGTGGAAACTATATTTTTTATTTCTGATACGATATTTTTTTGAAGATTTACATCCTATTAAACTCGTATATTAATGTACTAAAATAATTTATATTTACCGTATGTAATGTCGTAAATGAGTAATTTTCTGATCCAATATTTGGTGAAAAACAAAAATAACCCGGTCTTTAAAGCGTGAATTAGGATCTTAAATAATTTTTTGTATATTGGTAGTTCTACGATAAAATTGATTTATGTTTACAATGAGACATTCCCAATATTATCTAAAATTTACTGAATGATAAAATCAGATAGGAAGTAAATAAGATAAATAAAGAATTCGAAAAAAATCCTAACTACAATAAATTATCACAATTATTCAACAACATAAATTATAATACATATATTTTTCTTTTAAATAAATATTTAAACAATTTTCCACTTAAAATTTCCAACTTGTTATTTATCAGTTTTGAGTTCTCAAAAGAAAGGCGTTTGCACACGTTCACACGTGTAAAAGACATTCTCCTAAAGAAAGGAATTTTTCCAGGTATTCTTAATTCCATTCTCTTCTCCGAATTCAGATAAGAGACTAACCGACAAAGATAAACCCTTTTATGGAGCGGTCTTTCTAAGTAATAAAGGCTGGATATATTCGACTTATAATTGAGAAAAAATGATTTATTGGTGTTACTTAATTTGCAGATATTGAGGTGTGAGGCACACGATAAAGCCTCACAAAGAAGGGGAAACATAGAAAGATCGAAACATGGAAAAGTACGTCGTAACATAAAAATCATTTACGTATTTGGTAATATAGAAATTTATACTTGTTTACCCAACAAATATCAACTAGTCAAAAATATAGAGCATAAATTGCGGAGGATACATCGACAAGAGAATTCATTACGCAGATACTCAAACAGCAATCGATAGTAATCACAGCTAAACTAAACAGTAATCAAATAGGAAACTAATGGACATCGATTCAAACAATAAACTGTACAACAATCAAAAATCCAGAAAGCTTACAATACGGTCAAATTAGACTGATATACTGAGTACTAATTGACGAGGCAATCAGCGATAAACAAAAGAAATAACATTAGACATTAAGAAAATATCTCCCAGGCAAACTAATCAAATCCAACACAATCCAATGTAATCCAATTACAATCAACAAAATAGAATCTATAGCCAAGACAACCATCTACAATCCATCAACAACCAACAATTCCTGCAGCGATGATTAATCCTGCAACAATCAATTTTCTAAGTTATTATCCAGAGCATCCCGAAAGTCTTCAGACAGAGATGATGAAGTGATGAAAAAAGCACAAATGAGGGAAAAAAGAAGAAAAGATCGTGACATAATGGGCAATGGAATTCGGTGAAGGAGGGGCCGTGTGGGCGGTGGGAGGATGTACCCGGAGGACTCGAGACCGCCTCCACGGAGTTGAGATTAAAACTTCCGCGACTTGGCCACGTGGAAGCTTCGAGAAAGGGCAACAAAAACCGCGAGTTGAGAGCGCCTTGATAACACCCGAAGAATCATCCGGACAGACCCTACGAGGCGGTGTGGGAAGCAGTTACAACTGCTTTCCTGACCTATGAACTACGCATTATGAATGCAGTAGGGTGGGTTGGAAATTTTAAGGGTTTTCCATAAAATTTCAGATCTGATTTGGCGGTGGTTTAAGCCTACGTAATTTGGTATATATTATGGACTATGGTTATGCACTATCTCCACTTTAGGTCGCAAAAATAACATCTGGCTAAATTACCAGCGAAAATTGCTAATGATTAATATCAATGTGAACGAAAGTATTAAAAATAAGATGAAAAATTTTAATACAAATACTCAAAAGAAGTACTAATGTCAATAAAACATCACTTCGATTCCACAACTATCGTTTTCTTCCAACAATAGTAGCTGAGAAAGAACAATATTCACATTTATCTAACTTTAATAGCTATTATAGTTATTTACCGATAGTTTTAAGAAAGAAGAATAATAATAAACGATAAGCCAGTAATAAATTTAAAAATCATCGATGAATAATTTAAACAGCACTACACGCCATCAAGCGATACATATGACAATCGATACTCCAATAACAATCGATTATACTACAATAATCGATTATACTACAACAATCGAATTATCAAATGCCAATCGAATAATCATACAACAATCAATACTCCAACAACAATCAATAATCCTTCAACAATCGAAAAATAAATAAAAAAACAATCAGACATTCGGAAGAGCTTAAAAAAGATTATGATAATCGGAATTCGTCGCATAAATTTCACCCCTTTGTTAAGCTTGGACCCGTTCTGCTGTCTGCTTAGTCCACTGGATCATAAAGAGCAGAGAACCGCATTCCGTGAGTCTGAACGTTTCTCTCGGCGGAGGATGACTCATGCGTACCAACTCGAGTGCAGTGGAATATGGAGAAAAGGTTTCGAATTTGCATTTACACGCCATCCTCGAGGAATACAAATGGAAATAACGGCTGGAAAATGTGGAAAGAGATATCAACTCTCATTGCTCGTAGCTGTTTAATTAATTCTGTATTAAAGGACTAATGTTCCGTCGATTTTAACTATAATAATAAATGTGTAAATCGAAGGATATATACAAGCGAAAAAGGACACATACAGTACTAATAATAAACGCTTAATATTAAATTCATAAGTAATTAAATATAATAATATCAAAAACACGTTTATATTTAATTTTAATAATGTTAGCTTCAATTTAAAATTTTTCATTTATGTAAAACTCTTTGTAACACTTTTTCAAAAAGATATAATCTTGATTTTACGGAAATTTACTATTCTATCATTTGAAATATCTGAAAATCATATTCTATTTATTTTGTTTTCATTTCGGTCTATTTCTCCTGTCGAAAATAACGTTTATTTTCTGCATTTATACTTTGAATATCCATCTTGCTTCCAAATTCCTTCTTTGCATTTCAAAGTGTCTCTTTCGCAAAATGCATTTCGTCTGCCCAATTCAACGGGTGTTAAGCGCAAAATACCTCACCAATTAACAACTCAAACATTTTTCCTCGTAGCGATTCCGTCGCCATGGCAACGTGGAGTTCATGAGATACGCAAACACTCGAAATGCACGAAAATACAGCGGCGTATATTCATTCCGTCTCTTCCTCCTCTCCACAGTGCAGCGCTCTCTTTGGAAGTCAACGGCGCACTTCCGACTTCAAATCTCCCTCTTGAGCTTGTTATCAGTCCTTTCAAAGGACTCATTCATATTCCCCATTTCCCGGCATGCAAAGTCGATGTCTCACAAGGTCACAAACACGGTCGATTCTCCAAAAAAATCAACGACGAGAACTCGTGAATAGCCGACACGAGTTCTTATCTCCAAAACTCGAATTCGGCAGTTCATTTCATCCGATCTTTCTTTTTATCTCTTTGAAGTCGAGAAACGAATTTATATTCGTGTAATTAACGCGAAGGATAGAGGATATGATTTACGAGAAATTCTGCGAATGAAACATCTTCTTATTCTAAATAGTCGAATTAAAAACTTGTAATGCTATCCATGGATTGAAATCCCGTCTCTCATTTTTTTTAAACATTCGTGGTTTTATTTTTTTTCTTACGTATTTCAGTCTTCAGGCAAAATGTGCAGAGGTTGTACTATAATTATTATTAGACACAAAGGACTTTTTACGTAGATTTTATATTAGAATTTGATTGTAAACTTTTTGGAATACCTAAATAATGTAAATCTATGAGCTAGAAGTTTCACGTATGTAAGCTTAAACTCAAATTCATATAAAATTTTCGCTTAATAAAGTTAAATTCATATTCATACATATTTATAGATAAAAGAAACGATTGAATGAGGAATTTTTTTTTAATTCTCCGTTCTTGATGAATGATTTCCACTGCAGATTGCTTTCAATCATGATTAAATGTTTCATTGTTTTAGAAATAACTATAGAAAAGAAATGGTATATAAACATTAAGAGAATATTGTTATGCTGATTGTTACAAAATATTCTTAATGCTATATCAGTAATTGTTGTAAGCACTATTAAATTCACATTGTTCAACTACAATTGCCTAGCACTATAAAATCGCTTAGTCTACAACGTTGTATATTAACAACACTGTATATCATTATTTCATCCCTACACTGATATAATTAGCGACACTAATTGACTCATCAACACGAAATTAGTTTCCCCTCTTTCTGATTTACTAGATTTACACGTGTGTTCAAGAACATCTCTCGCAAACCACGGAGATACCATCAGATTCTCTTCCCGGTCTCAACGCACCGCCGTATTCATTACTTTAGACATCTGGTACTCGCTAAGAAAACTGGAGCACTATGCACGATGATTCATTACGGAGGGGAAAAAAGCACCAGTCATGAAAGATGGAGATGAAGTCTTTCTCACGGATACGTCTGCACCAAGTTGGTAGCATCTTTTACGGGATAAACTGTTTGGCCTTGGATCAGAATCTGTTGGGATAAACTCTTCTCTTTTCAATGAGGTCTGCAGTGATTTTATCTGATGCAATCTTTCGGAGTCCAATTTTTTAGCGCGAAATTATAATTAGAGCGACCTCAATTCCGGTAAGGGATCAATCGATTGTACGAGCATTTAAAATAAATTGAAAGAGGTATAGGTTTTTATGAATATGAAGAGATAAAGAATATATATACACTCGTATATATTTAAAAGAATATTTTAACAACAAAGTCTATTAAATAATAAAATAAAATCAATATTAAATATAAATTATTTAAATCCAAGCAATTTAAATCAACTATAATTCGCAGAATATTATTCTGAATTATTTTTGTAAAATGTTTTCTATTCGTATTCAAAACAATTCTGCCTGGTGTTTTCGCGAAATAAAAAACTGAAAGTAAAACATTTCCATCATAGCTGAAATCTATACCGATAAGAATTTATTATTTGAAAATTCTTCACTCCTTCTCATAATGATAAACTCCAAGATTTATCAAACGTCAAAAGGGAAACCGTTTGTAAAAGAAACACTTTGGATTTTTAAGTTGTGCTGTATTTTGCAGACTTTGTAAAATGATTGATTCAGTATTTTATTAATTAAATTAATTAGACGAATCACTTTCAAATTTCACAAAAAATTCCATGTCGCTGTTTTGACAGATGGGTAAGAATTTTAAGGAATTCGACCTCGTTAAATGTGTCATGTGAAACACTCAATCTCCTCAAATTTTTTTGCCAAAAAATCATAACAAGCAAAATTTGTGTGCAAAAAAATTTTATACCCAAAACGTGGGCGAAAATTCAAGGAAAATCAAAGGTTATGGAGTCAGTGGATCACAAAGAAAAGAAAAACTGGCGACGCAAAAATTTCCTCCTCTATTTATTTATGGTATTATAAAAATGGCGAGATAAGCCAGAAGTTTCGTGAAGATAAGTTCCGATGAAAATATTTTCAAAATCTATGTGGCAGCAAGTCTGATCGAACTTTAGAACATAATGTGCTCCTTGTGGATGTTTACAGGACTACTGGTTCGTTTCAATTAGAAATGTTAATTGGTTCTATTATTCAAACCGGTAGTACGTTGATCCTAAATATGGCAATAATGTTGTCAACAATAAATGGAATATTTGAATACGTCTTCGAATCAAACAATGTAAAAAAATCCCATTAGTTCGGTGTACTTTGATCAAGCAATGTAATCATTGTTGTATCGGAAAAGGAATACTATCAATTTTCAAAAAATAAATTTACCGGAACTTTTGAACTCCACTCTCCCTTGTTCAAATTTATATGAGTTAGGTTTCTTAAATTCCATACAGACATAAATATCATGATAAATAAAACAAAACGGAGTCGAATGGGGGTTAAAAAATGTACTGATATCTAATTGTATAAATTTCGTTCAATTTATTCAAAAACAATGAAACTAACTATTTCTGAAGCAAAACACCCTAAAAACATGACTTTTGAAGACATCGATATTCAAATCAGTAAAAGCAGAAATTTGAGTTTGTAAATTGAGATCTTTCGAAAGTTTGTCATCTTTCCATCAATGGCTGACACAGGTCAAGACCTGTATTTGGGTCGCGAACTGATATCGGATATGCTAATTTATTTATAAATCTAAATGACAGATTTATTTCGAATGTAATGTCTCATGTTTTGGATTTTTGTCTATTTTATATTTATTCTAGGGTCACCGTATTAATGTTTTTTTTTCTCAAAAGAAATTCTCATCCTTCGTTCATGATTAACAATTGGTATAATACTCTTTATAAATCAATATAAAATCAATTTTAAATTCAAATCGTTTCAATGGAAATCCTAAATTGTTTAAGGTAATTTAATCGCAGTTTAAAATTACAAAATTTAAAACGATTGTCAATCACGTATTGTGAAATAAATTTTCCATTTTTTCATTGATTAAAGGTTATAAATTCGATATAGATGTAAGATATTTTTCATAAATGTTGAATCAACAAAAATTTCAATTTATATAAGTCTCATGTAATAATTCTTACTTTCCAGATGTAAAATATTAAAAATATATTCAAAAATATAAAAGGTATAAAATTAACTCTGAAAGCCAATGATAATTTAAGTGCAAAAAGTCATGGATTTTTTGCAATAAAAGATACATCAAAGTTTTAAAAAAATTCTTTTCAAAAGTCAACTTTAGTTCACAACTGCGCAGGCGAACGCTTCTCAAAATGTTACAATGTAACTTTTCCAAAGAAAGCAAATTCTGCTTATGACAACCAGAGAGTTCGCAGAAGAAACTCGTGTTGGGGTAAGCTTTCTACGAGGAAGCCTTCCAGAGAAAGATGGACAGCGGTTAACCACTGAGCATGCAATCATCTTCATTTGATACACGCTTTAATTGGAACGCAGGTCCGACTGTCGCGCCACCACGCGGATCCCACCCAAAGCGAGTCGCACCGTCAATTTCACACGAAAACCAACTTATATGCAATATGTTTAAGTTATTTTTAAACCAAAATTAACACTCAATTGCTAAATGAGGGTTAAACTGAAGTCATATTATCCTTATGGCGTTACAAACCACGAATGGTAAATTTGCTAACGAATAATTCTCGTGTCACAGGAAGGAAGTATCGAGAATATATCTGTTGGCTGCTTTTCAGGTTTTAATTACGTAATTAAATTATGTCATTTACGTTAAATTAAATTTTCTAATACCTATAACTATGTTAACCATTAAATTATTTATTAAATCTCCATAAGTAATAGCTAAATTTATTTTGGAAATGAGTTTCACTAATCGCTTGATCGAACAACTTTTGACGAATCAACTATAAGTTCTATCATACACGCTGAATCATAAGTAGAAACCGTACTTGTATTCGATTAGCTTCGTGCAGGCTTTCGTTTCTCTTTCCATCATGACCGGAAGTGCATTTCAACCAGGAGACGGAGGGCAAAGAACCCTGAGGACATGCCTTACAAGACCCCCGATGTCATGAGTCACTCTAAAAATCGAATGCTACGAATGATATCAACCGTCGTCTCATCAACGGATCGCATCTCATCCGATGGGCGATGAAATTCAAACGATGCACGGTAATTGTATTAAGAAGAGTCAAGCGATCGAATTTAACTCCATTGGGAGGCAGCTGAGCGGAAAGCGGGAAAGGAAAAATCGTTCGCTACAAGTGTTGCATAGCTACGAGATGGCAACAATATCGATTAAAAAACTTTCGAAAAACAATTGAATGTAACAAAAGGTCTATTGAGGCTGAAACATTGATATATGCAGAGAAATTAATGCTTGAGTCGTAATTAAAAGATAATTAATGCATTATCAAAGTACGAAAACACGAACAACTATGGATGATCATAATAGAATATTATTGTGATTTAAACCGTATTAAAATTTTAATGCTGGAATGATTTTACTCTAACGAAACTATTAATATTAATTTACACGAAACATAGACCAAGTTTGTCACCTATTTATCATCCAAATAAATCTGAGAACACTGATTCAAAACATTCAAAGAAGTGCTCGTGTATATAAATACACGACACGCAAAATATTCCTAAACTGTAATTAGTGACTCATTCAAAGAAATGGAGGATATCTCAATGAAGTGGAAGTTATCAAAAAAGAGAAAACTTTCCCGGAAACCACAACTCAAGGCACGACTTCTGTGAAACTACTCGTAGTGAGAGGGTTCCAAATGAAGATAAGAAACTCAGATAATCTTTTGGACTCTTAAAATTAAACGACCATGAATTGAGGCGGCGAAATCAAGAAAGGAAATAATTAAAAAAAGGCGAGAATTCTTGGGAAAGATTAGGCCGAACTTAGAACGGACCTAGGTTTCTTTTCATTAAACCTTGAATGAGTTAATTCAAAAAGGATTCATTTTAGGAATGGACCAACTTTGATTTTCTAATGTATTCTTGACATCTCTTTTATTATTCTAAAACACGATAATGAATGTAAGCGAATTAGAAAAATATATATGAAAATACAATGAATATATGTGGAATATAATTTCGGTATATATATATATATATATATATATATATATATATATGTGAAAATTCAAAATTTTCATTATTTACGTAATGTACGTTTGGGTTGAATTATAAACATGAGCGAAATGAATGAAAAAAAATTCGAAAAACTGTTGTTATCTAAGCATGGATGACTCACAAACATGTCAAGCTATATATAAAAAATACATGACGCCTTAAACAGACGAACTTACGTAATTGGTAACTATTATACACCCACCCTCTGATAGGAATGTTCTAACTTTGTGAGTTAAAGATCTGTCTTTCGTTCTAGTGAAGAATGCCGTATGAGACTCCAAAATTGGTCCATGGATAGGAGCGAATGCGGAAAACAGGGTTGTGGCCTCAGAAGAGAGAGGGTGTGGGTGTAACAAGTGGGCACGCATCGCCCACGAACATTACAGAACTTTTGAGGACACTTCTAACTCGAGGAAATGTCCGCTCCAAAAAGTTGGGAAAACATATTAACAATCAAGACCGAGGACCGCATTTGATGGAGTGGTTAGCCAAGTCCCACAACTTCCCGTTCAAAGTTTGCCCTAAACTGCCGACCATAGAGGAACAGACAATTTTTCACTATAGCGTGCTATGTTCCCCGCTTCGTATTTATCCGTTTAATCTCAACCCTTTATTGGAGAAGACAATTATATTTCGAGAAACATTTCGAGATGATTAAATTAAGATAGAATCCTATTGTTTGCGAGAATGGGTTCTTATCGAGTATGAAATATGAATGGCATACAACAATCGCTTGCTTAATAGGTGACGAGTAACAATCGAATTTATTAAAGGTAAAATAACAAAAGTATACGGAAGTACATGTATATAGTTAACAAATTACATGTATATAATTAAAAGAAGTACATGCATGTAGTTGGAAGTATGCTATTGCTTAACGAATAGTTTTCTGATTTAACAATTGACAATCGATTTTCAAAATTTCGATTTAAATACGCTTATAAGATTCCCTAAATAAAAATCGAATCGCGATAATTGAAGCATCATAAAATATTACCTCTGAAGGTAATAAATCAGTATTTTTCAGTTATTTTTAATATGATTCATTAATAATTTTATCAGCATACAAAAAACGAATAAACCATTTTATTTCTCAAACCCTACGAGGCAACCTGTTGGATATTAGACTCAAACCGTATTAAAGACTTTTACGATGATTATAATTCCTAATTTTGTCGATATAGGATTCGACCCATGAAGAAACCTTAAAATGTTCTTAACTCCCAGAACCTACAGTTCTAAGCCCCCTCTCGACAGAAACAACGCAATCCCAGGGGCAATAATTCCCTCGGCAAAAAGCTTGCATCAGTCGCGATAAAGTGCGTCCGCGAATGTTCGCGTGTTTGAGTGGGCGGGCGGAAGGGAGATAGTGGCTTTAACCAGAGGCTCTGCGAGAGGCTACCACAAAGGGCGTTCAATCCGTTTCCTTCCGTCCTCCGAAGCATCTCAAAGGGCCCCTGTATCAACGACTCCCACTTCCTCTCAGATATCAAGTACACGCGCGCACACAGCGATGCATTGTTTCCGCGTTTTCATGCCCAACGCACCATAGGGCAACGCGGTTATTCATCGCGTTGATGACATTGAATTCACGTTCGTGAACGCTAATTCGGTCGTTAAAAGGGGGAATTGTTTTGTGATCGACTCACTCCTAATTGTCGAATATGAGGGCGATTGTTTCGAATGAGGCAACAGAGAGGGTAATTATTTGCTATTGTTTGGGGATGAAACGAATTGTATCGGTTGAGGTACAAATTATAAATAAAGCTCTGAAAGAGTTAAATATATAAAATCATCAATAAATAATAACAGACCGATAATGAAACCAATTCAGACTGAGAAAGCAACGATAAATTTTTTAATTGAAGTTGTGCCTATCATTAAATAAAGAGCATGAAAATCCCTTAGAATAAAAAGACCAAATCTATGAAAAAAATAACTACAAGAGAAATTAATCCGTCATTAAAGGGAATGAATCCAAAATATTGACAAGATTCAACAGTAAAAAAAATGTCACTTAATATTGACAATACTGAGGTCTGCTTTGGAGGAGTTTAATTCTTGAATGATAACGTGAACACAGATACGATGAAACATATATTTAAGAATGTAGCCAACCTTAACATGACCGATTTTGTGATAATTATACATTTTAATATCCTTGCTACGATTTTACCCATATCTTTATATATCAGTAAATAAGACAATAAGTGATATATTCCTATATTTTAAGACATTCCGAGATGAACTCAACTTTACGTGAAAAAAATGAACGAAGAAAACATAGTATTATAACAACAATGAATTCACGCTAGAACAAAGCAAACCGTACTAAACAAAGACTAACGAAAGAATTCCTTTCTTTTATTGTATCAGTTAATTAACAGGTCGACAATGGAAGCGCTAAAGTAACGAATCGAAACTTTATTTTAATCCATAAATTAAATATAAAACTTCTATAGAGTGGACACTAATTTCTGAGGATGAATCTTTCTAATCAAAACATCATTTTTCCCTCTTTTATTTATCGCTTTAAAAATTCTGACATCACTTTCGCCCATGGCAACCTCATTGTTGAACGAATTCCATATTGCAGGGCTATCGCATAGGGAGCACATTGTTAATAACGAGTTATGGCTTCCATCCACTCTCAGTGTGTTAGCTAATAAGAAACAAATAACTCCGCAGACATCCGCCAGCTCTTTCTCTTTTTTATGCATCTTCCCATATGCTAAGTAACGTCAACAAACGCGCCTGGAGTCAACCATCCATTCAAATCTCTTTTGGTTGCGTAAACTGTTATAAATGGAGTTCTAAGACTAAGCTTCGAGGGAAAAAAGAGTTGAAATGAACCATCCGGACTTGCTGTATCTTCTAACAAACCGAGAATGCCGGGTTGCAGCGGAGGGATTGTATTTCAAAAGATGGTCCTAATACTACTATTTACTTGTACTATTTTACTAGTTACTATTTGAGAGTTGTTGAAAATATCTTATCGTAGAACGTAAAAGATTAAATAATATAACCTTTAAACTAGACGGTTAAAGGATTTTATTATTAATAAACGATTAACCAATATATATTATATACATTATACATAAAGGTATTCAATATAAGCTCCAGATACTTATCTTTCATATAACATACTGGGAAAAGTGAACTAAGACTGTATATGGTTTGCAGTCTTCTAAAACATTATCAAATATTGAATTTTCGTTTCGACGAATGAAACCATTTTTTTGAAATAAACTGTGTTTATATTCATATTTTTAAATAAGTCAACGTTTGTCTAATTTCTCTTTTAAGTGAGAAATATTAGCTTCTGTAAGCTCCAGTTAAACTGTATGAATGATTTATTTAGTCGGTTGACAAATATAATTCCATTGCATCCTTTTAAAAAGTCCTTTATAATTTTTCCTTTGAAAGCAACCAATGTAATTTTATAAAATTAACTAAATTCGCAATTATTATTTAAATAAAAATTAATAATTCGAATGAAAAGTTTTAATTTTTATATCTCGTTACTTTTAATCTAGACTTTTTATTAGAATTCTACTTCCACTAATACTAGATTAGAAGAATATATTTTCCTAGTGTTACGTAATCGATCATCGTAAAAAATTCGTGTTACGGATAACATCCCGTAAACGCGTTGAATGAAAGCGGCGAAGTGCTTCAAATCGATATTTCCTGATGACCCGGTATCTTTGACCCCATGTTTTCCATGAGAGATACTGGCAGCACTCTCTTTACTTAGTTCTTTCCAGAGATTGCAAAAAGGTCATAAAGCATTTTATCTCAAGAAGAAAAAAAGCTTCCGTTCTTATGTCACCGTGTGAATTTCATTTATTTCTATAAGTTTTTCTTCTAAGGTTTACAAAGATGTGTTTTATATACTCGTATTATTATTAAATTAACTCGAAAAAGTGCCAATTAATAGTCTATTCTTTCATTAGAAGGTTCCAACAATGAGATATTCTCGTCTTGATACATTTGAATTACGTAATTTTGAGTTACTTCGTATTAAATTATGTAATATCATATTCTACTTTAGAGTGAGTAACAATGGATGTCACGCAGAAATTTATTGCAAACGAAATAGAAAATATTTTATAAATTAAATCGAAAATATACATTTTGTTCAGAATATTAATCTTCAACAATGCAAATTAATTTTCTGTATCCACAATAATCGGAAAATTCTTACGACGCATTACAGCATGGATACAACAATAAAGTGATTTCGCAATAAAAGATAAGAGGTTACAAATAATCTCCACGAATTACGTTCAACAATGACCTCATCACATAATGTATCTCTACTTTGTTCCATTTTTGCTGGATACAATGTTTCCCAATTTAACGTAAAGATCATTGTAAATTTCGCATTTTACGGCTCGCAAATTAAACTACCATAGACTTTCAAATCTAGGCGATAGATTCCGAACGGTTTGCTGCACCGAACCGGTTAAGCAAATTCCGATTTATTACTCCAAACACCTCTAACACACACGTTTGTAATCAGCAATCGAAAGTGAGTTTCATTGAAATATAAGAGGTGTCTAGTTTTGCACTCCGCCCGCACATAGCGCTGACCTCATCAGCACCGACTTTCCTTAAATGGCAAAGCTGCAGTCGTGGTTTTCCGGTGTTGGAAAGTTCAAAAGAGGCGATGCTATTTTTTCGCGAAAAGTGGAGAAAGCACGTGGGTAAGACTTTAGTTTCACGTGTCGTGTTCGGGAGAGAGAATGAGATGCGTGCAGAAAGAAGAGATAAGAAGAAGATTCGTACTAACATTTAAGGAATGGAGTCCGCACTCTAGGAATATTATACGGAATTCAGGGTGAATAAGGTCAAAGTTCATCCGGGTATCATATGGTCGAATGATTTCGGCTATTTACGCACAATTTTCTTTCTTTGTTTATTCTGCTCCCAACATTTATCGATTCCAATAAAAAATTCATAAAAAAGATTTTATGATTCGATTCAAATTTATTTGTACAATGACACAAAAACCTTATCAATTTAATTTTTATTAATATAATATACTTTAATTTTAATTCCGTTATACGGGAAAGAAATGCTGTTACGTAATCTTGATGAACGTATACTATTATATAATTTCATACCTATAAAAATTCAGTAATTTAAACATTGATAAAAATTATTTTTATATATTTCAATCACTCTGCCATAGTAAGGTCTTAAAAATATAACTCGCAATAAATATTCATTTTAATCTTTGCTGTAATCTGAGATATTGCCTTTGATCAATAATTTCCTCTTTCTTTATTGTTGGCTTATTTTCGTTTAAACGTAAATGACAGTTAATTTAATTATAAACCCCATATTTATAATTTCTCTTTCTTCATTGTTGATCAACAATCTTTATTGTTGACTTATTTTCGTTTCAACGTAAATGACAGCTAATTTAATGATAAACCCCATCTTTATAATAATAAACCTTTTCTTTGTTATCCGATACTACTTTGATTGCAAAGATGAGCGTCTACCAACTCTTCAATTCCCTTCAAATCAAAATAATTGATTCCCATTTCAGAAGATAATTCAATCACAAAGGTTTAAGCATCTCGCCTTTGTACAGTTTACGGTTGAGCGAGTCTAGGTTTCAGTTTGCGAATTTCGCAACGTTCCCTAAAGCGCACAGCTTTTATGCCCCATTGATTTCTAAGCTTTGAATTACAGTGCGAAGTCGGTCATAACTTTCCAATAGAAGAGGCTAACATATCAACCTATGAGTCACGCTACAGTACAGCGGGGTAGACGCTAATTATCAATAAGATTCTCCGCTCTATATAAGTCGCATCATAATAAATGCGAGTTCAATGTGTCTAAATACAATACTTTCATTTGTACATTATCACTCAACAAATTTTAATCTTCTATCTAACAATATAATGCGATATCGCTGTAGCTATAAATGAACTCTTTCTTTCGACAAACAACTAAAATATGATATTTTCCTATTTACCCCTAATGCTGTCTATTAGAGAAATATAAGTATACGTTCATCTTCTATGCATATTAATAGTAATCACTTAATAATGAATACTTATGATAAAATGAAAGTCACCAAATAATAATAAACATTTAATGACCGATCTATTTAAAGTAATTCATCTTCTAAGGTAATAAATGATCCATATTCTTTTACAAAGAGAATTTCCAATCATTTCTACTGCATTAATGTTTCATTAACCTTTTTCTGTTCCCACACAATTGTAGTTATTAAAGCTACATTTTTTCTTTCGCAAATGAAAGTCTTCTTGCAAGATATATTACCCCCGAATCATAACTGGACTCATGCATTATTAATGCAGAGCAAGGCGAGTTCGCATGCTATAATAATGGTTCCTCTTCAGTGTACACATCGCGGTCCAATCCTGTTCATTGCTTATTCAAGAATAAGAAACACAAACCAGTAGGAATTATGTTCGTCTTGCTGGTATCCTGCTTTTTTAATGGATTATAAATTCTTCTTAAACGCGTACTTTATAAACTCAGGTAACTGGTTTTGACCTCAAAGACGCATACAAATACGATAATTTTAGATGTACTGGTGATATAAATAAAAATGCAACATCGACCAAAATCGGTCTAAAAATAGGAGCAACTTGAGATTTTATGTGAAACAGGCATATTTGGTAATACAGGGGCTAATAATATTGGCAGGAATATTTAATGAATCGTTAAGAAGAAAAACCTCTAAATGTTAGGGAGAATAAATTTAAGAGTTGGAGGTCATATTCGGAGTGAAATAATAATACTTTATTTATTTATACATCATAATTATAATGAATTAAGTTCATTGTTATGTTCTTTATTTCATTCTTATAAATATCCACGAATTTTTATCTAAAATACGGTCTTTTTATGGATTTTGTGACACATTTTCTCTCAAGATTCTTTTATCATTTTACAGTCAAATAGGCGATGTTACTTCCTATCAAGTGCTTATTGTAGTCTTTAAAAATCAGATATTTGATTGGATTGTTTTAAAGAGTTTGCATTGGAAAATGTATCATTTTATGGCTTCTTTTTATATCGGATGTTGATTGTTCGTATATTTAAATTTAAATAAACCGTTGTCACTAAAATTTGAAAGATATTATGAACTCATCAACGAACGAATCGTTTGCGAATTTAAACGATTATCGGAAATGAAAACAGCCCTGGATTATTCGTTAATTATTTGCATACAGTTATTCATCTGTCTTATTGTCCAAATATTTTGCAATATCATAAGTAAACATTTTTGGTGATAATGATAAAAGATTTTATCCTACAATTAGCGGAAATATTTAAACATCTTTTAGAAAAAAATGATATGCAGAAAAAACGTTCACAACTAAAATATTATTTCGAATCGCATTAAATTATGGTTTCGATGGAGAATCTATCAGTCTAGCATTTATTCAATTTGAGCATAGATTACTTGAATAATTTAGTTTTAAAATCGGTTTTATAGAGGTTAAAATTTTCACGATATAGCTATGATGACCTGAATTTGTCAAACATCGTAAGTACTTTCTAAGTAATGGGTTACTTAGCAACAAGTAGCACTCTATATTAGGGAAATCAAATAGATTTCAAACCAAAAGGGAAATATTGGATGAATGAGGACACCCAAGAAAAAATCCTGCTAAATATCTGTTATGATGAATAGCTTAAGGAATGAAAAAGGATGAAAGGATTAAACCGGGTTGTTCAAATTAAGATCCCATGGAATAATTTAGCCACACAAGTAATTAAACTTTTTCCAGAAGGTTTGGGCATCATCATAAAGAAATTAAATTTTTCTTACTCATGTTAAACTTAACTAAACAAATTAATTAAGCATTAGCTGATACGAGTGGACAATGTTTATCGACTGTTTATAATGTTCGGTGATACAAAAAAAAGAGATTAAGTCTTGATTATTCCTCTCGAGTTGATTTATGTAAATGGCAGCGGGTGGCAATTAACTTAATATTCTTAATAACTCACTGTTGTTCATCGCTGTTTGAATTTATTCGTTTTCAAGAATCTAATAATTGAATCTTCCCTCATGATCTCTACTGCCTTTTAAATCCCAAAAAGATCTTTACTCTAATTGATGAAAGGGATGCGGAAGTAACGCAAGTGGTTTTGAGTGAATGAAGAACTTAAAATAATATTGTATCTGAACTGGATTGATTGATATTCCTTTTGGGATACCATTCCCTCTAACATCAGCTACAGGGAGTTAAGATACAGAAGCGAGGCTTAGAGAAGAGATGAGGATTGAGGCGGATACACTTCGCTCAGATAACGCACAACCCTAACCGATAATAACATCTTATTCCCAAATAAGAAAAAATAAAATGAAAGAATTATGTATACGTATGTACAAAAGTTATTTACATGCAATTTATTTCTCGAAAGAAAAAATGACAAATTTGAAAAAACAGCAAAAATAGCCTATGATGAAGTCTAAGATTAAACCAATCTATATAAGAAAATTATATGAAATTTGATTAAATACTTTCTATTCTTGAAATGGTCCTTATCTTATGAAATCACATGAAACAGCAAATGTTTTTATTCTACATCTTAATTTTTAATTAACGAATATAGTCAAGTTTAAAATGATCATTGCTTTGATACCAATTTATAATAGTTAACAACATAGTGATGGATCAAAACAATTAGTACGTTATTAAGTCTCGAGTCTCACAGGTCATTTTTACATTCAGTACCTCATATCAGACAGCAAACAAACCAGCATCATTTCCGTTTCCTTTTTGTAACTGCTCTTCCCTTCGTTTGATCCGAGATTGTCTCTCTTTTCTGCCAAATATCTTTGCAGGATTAATCGAAATATTACAGACAACTACACTTTTTATATCCCAGTAAATGATTAAGAATAAAAACTCAGTTGTTAGTCCGTTGTATGGATGCGGAACAAAAGAAAGATAAGTAAAACGCCATGTTTATTACTCTAGCAACTGAGAGATAACAATCCAGTTTCCGTTTAAATCTACGGAACATTGCGCTGAGGCTTTTGCCATGAACATACTACTGGATGACAGTACCAATAAGAAAGCCCTCATCCCATACCAGAAAGTTCTATTGAATTAACTAAGTTCATTCCCATTTGAATCTAAATTGAAAATATTAAACCTCAACGACAGCTGATCTAATGGTCATCGAATCAAACCATAGAAATATAAACAAAATACCGATTTCATAAAGATCATTAAAAGATTAACACCCTACTCTTAACCCATTCCTTCTTGTAGCAACCATCGTCATGCATTTCTGAATCCTATAAGAGAGATCTTCCAGATGACATGCACCTACTCGGAACCACTCTAACTGACATCGGTGGTCGTGACACGCCCAACCACTTGGATGGAATCGAAAGCGACTTACATCTCGAACGAACATCGGGACTCCAAGAAAAGATCAACTCTGCGTTCCTCTACCCACTCTAACCGGGAATTTACCAAACTTTCCACCAACCCACGCGATCGCAAACCAATACCCAACCTTTGGATTAAGGTAAAAGAAGAATGGAACCAAAATACTCATAAGGAGGCACTTTTCAAACGCCTCAACGCAAAACATGTGCATCTCTTTCGGACCCAAGACGCGGGAGACTTCAACGGTCGGAGGTTAAAAACACGAGGCAGGTAGATGCTTACCAATAGCGGCTGTTCCAAGAGTGGACTGAGAGACCTCGCTTCCGACGCCTTCACAAGCAACCCCACGACTGCTGGAGCTGCGGCTACTGCCTCCTCCATGAATCTTCTCCTCCCACACGCCATCTCCCCTCCACACCCCTTCCTGTCCTCTCCTTTTTAAAAAGCGCCGCCTCTTCAAGAGGAGAAACTTACGCAGCTATACGTGCTGATTGCCCTCTCGGGGCAGTTCCTCCACTGCCCCCGGAAGATGATGAGAGCAGCAGGTGGCTCGGGAAGTTGGATTTTTCGGTTCTTTTAGGCCGCTAAAGGCATCGGGAGGTGCGATGTTCGTGGACATGTGCTTCTGTCACCGAGGGCTTTTAAATTTTCCTCGGCAGTTTACGTTATCTAAAGAATGTTTTTTTTTGGTGGTTTCCAGCCGGAAAGGTGCAGATTTCTGCAAAACAGAGAATGAAAAGGGAAAAGATTGGTTTAAAGATTTATAGAGTAATGATTATTATAATTTGGAGGGATCGTTGCAGTGTTAGTTGTAGTGTTACAGCATGAATTTTTATCGTGGATGCTCCGGTTTCGTAGTTAAATTAAAATTAAAGTAAAATTAAATTAAAGGAGATCTTAAAAATAAATTGAACTAAAATATGCGATGGCTCATTCGGTGTAGTAGAATGATAAAAGGACGAGTATTTTCTGAAGGTATCCATGTATTTTAATTTCTTACTTTTATTACTGAAAAAATTATCATTCGTTAAAATGAAAATTTATGGCGTGTTAAGAAAAATTTTTAGGATCTTTCAGTGGAAGATGATAAAATGTTGTTTTTAATATTACATGTAAAATTATTTCCGCGTACAAAAGGGTAAATATGAATGTACAAACTTGGTCTCATTCTAACTCGTGAATTCCCAAGTATATTGAGTAAAATAACATGCTTGGAAAATGCTACGTAATACATCTAAATAAATACCATTTCATTACCCTTTAGGCGTATCGCAGAGGGATGGGCATACAATGTTACCAAATTACGACATTTGACAGTACCCATCGAACAATATAATTTTGACCGAAACAGTAATCTCTTATTTACGTTTAGCTGAAAGCGGTTCATTTGTTTCTACAGGCTAGGATCAAAGGAAAATTATGTAGACCCTCAATCAGCATTTTAGTTTTGTTTCTTACGAGAGCGATTCAGCAATCTTTGCATACATTTTTTATTTAGCTAAGGCAAATGGCAAATTCAACAGGAAATCTTCAGCTCAAAGTATCTCATCGTTCACTTTGTCAGAGAAATTTCCTACGCTAAGCAATTATGAAAATTTTTCCACGCACGGTATATTGTACTACTGAATTCCTTATTTTCATTTTTCTGAGGCAAACTCAAGTTTTATACTTTCCTCGTATGTCTGAATAGCATATTTCGTCCATAACTTACCGACTATGTGTTAAATAAATTTCTGAGGCAAGCTCAAGTCTAATACTTTCCTCGTATGACCTAATCACTTACCTCGTGCATGACTTATCGACTATTTGTTAAATATCTTGCCCTGTATTCAAATTGTATCCTATCATATTTTTATAAATACATAACCTAGTCATTCTATTTTGTCATCGTTAATGGTTAATGTGATTTAAGAGGCTTAACTTTTCACCTCATTAGGCAATTTGAAGCCGGATTTTTTCGTAAAATTCACTATATAGTTCTTATAATTAATGGGTTATACATGCTGAGAGGCATGATGTGATAAAAACGATATTGACCTAGGTTCGAATCCCAGTCATATCGCTATTTTTCACTTCTGCTTAACCAAAACGAATATGATACTATTTCATCAGTAGTTCGCAAAATTCTCTATAGAATGAAACAATACATGTACTAATCTTTAAAGAAACCGATTTTGTAAAGTACGTTTACTAGGTTTTCAAAAAATTAATAATTAAAAAAAATAAATAAATTATGAGTCAACTGCACAAATAATAGGAAAAATCCAACTTGTATATATTTTTCTGTTGAAGTAGAATTTCAACATATTTTTCATCGATATTACTGATATTCCTAAACAATAATTTTAATTCTATTGGGATAACTTATATTTAGTAATTCCCGTAAAAATATTTAAAAATATACTGTACATACAATAGTTCCGTCAATCCCTCTAATTTATGGATTCTAAAAAAATATAATATGAGCGATAAAAGGGTTATTTCTCCATATGATTGCTCAATTATGGAAGAAAGATCTTTAATGTATGTAAAGGTAACAGGAATATAAATTGACTACTTTAGCATAGCGTTGGAAACGGTCACTCTGTTAAGGTAAATAGTTACGATTATAGGTAATGTTTTTCATTTATTTTTTCTCTTTCAAACAGTCTACGTTCATTAGAACAGTTGGGAAGAAGATATTACCGATGCTTTGAACAGCTGCGTGATGGCTCGCCTTAACGTACCCTTTCGTTGAAAAGAACTTCGTCTAACACTTTTCACTCTTGTCCTGTGCATTGACTGTCATACACGCGTCCGTAAGGGGTGTATTTCACAGTAGGGAGCCTCAATTTAAACTATATATCCGAGATATTTAACATAAATCCACTGTATTCTAATATTATATGTTTATTATACTTATTCATACATATATTAGTTTTATTCTGATATTATATAATTAATTCTGAAGTATGACATTTTTGGGCATATCAGCATGTTAACTTCACCACACAGGAAAGAAATCTCATTAAATATGATAACTAAGTCATTTGAGGATGCAAAACTGTGACCTTCCTGGTTTCGACCCTTATTCCCCTACGGTCGATGGAAGATTCTAGACGGTTACTTAAGGATAAGCAACCCACGTTCACATTTATGCACGCGTCTCGATTATACCTTGAGAACTATGTGACCGTATCGAGCTTGAAAGCAGTTTTTTTATCCAAGGAATCGTGTTTGTAGATTTGTTTATCAATTCGGTTCTATCTAACTAAATACGAAAATATAAACTTTATATTATAAATTCATTTTTCAAGAATGAAATCTCTGAATAAAACGTAGAAAGTTTATAGCATATACATATAATATATATAATATATTTTACTCAATCAAATTAGAAATCATCATAAAGAAGACTTTTAATTTATTAAAACTCCACGAGTTTTTCCGAAATAAAACTAACTTTATCCTGGTAAACATAGACTTTTCGGAAAGAAAAGTTTCCAACTTATTCATAAACGTATAGTTTGAAAATTGGTTCCTTAAGTGAAAGAAATCAAGTTAGTTGACTCTGGCATCAAAAATTCAGGGGTCAAGCAAACAACTTTTGGCGGGAAAGCGCTACGCCGAGAGAGCTGAGTTGATTCAACCAATAATCCCCTACTCTTTTCGATTTGAGATTCTTTTGAAGAAAGCAGAGCTATGCAAACATCAAAAACAAGGTGAATTTTGGAATCCTAGGAAACTTGGGTGAAGTTAAAACAAATACTGAATACGTTGAGGACTCCTGGATTTATCTAAAACTTCTGCTGGTTGGTATGACATAAAATATTCGAAGTTAAACTTTTCTATCCAATCAGATATGAATTCAAGTTTCTATTACAAGACCATAAATACCTAGTTCCATCTTTAGTATCACAGTTTACTAAATACTCTTAATTTTTTTCTTCTTAGATAGTTTACATGCAACAACAGATTGCATCACTAAAATGAAGCCCTTTCATTATTTTTCATACAGATTTCAATTACCTTAAAAATCAGTTGAAGCTGTAAAATCAAATATCGTGCGGAAATGACGAAAAGTTCATCTTACGATGATTGGGAAACAGGTTTCTTGTCTTGTAATGGATGTATAGTATAGCTAAAATGCCATGTTCATGTAGTTAGAAGATGCTAACTTCAGAGTAGCAGAAGGAAACTGTAAACATCAAAAAGGCTGCCATGTTTTTGTTTGGTTGCTTCTGTCACCAGGGAGATGATACGCAAAAAAAACTGTGGCGTGTGAACTCGTTTGACCTACAAAAGAGCGAGAAGTTTTGCATTGATGAATAGCTTTCTTAAAGAGTAAGAGAAGAAACTTTGAACCATTCCTTTGTATGCTTTACTCGAGAGTGCGTACATCACAAAACACGAAAAGGTAACTCTATTCATAGGTGCAAACTTGTTCGATAAATCGTGGCTACTCTGAACAATAAACTTTGTATATCTTTGATGGATTTTCTTTCATTCAAAATCTATCCAAAGATAGTTATAATTCGAATTGAATTGTCAAAAATTCATAAGTCGATGAATATTGATATCACAACAATCAACAATGACCAATAATGAGCGACAATTGTTGAAATTTCCCGAGATATAATTCATACTCTATCATTTCAATGAGTTAAAGTTTACGACATTCAATTCAGCAGGAAAGTCTGAGAACTAAATTATAATATATGTTTACTAAAAAATTACAAATAGGTTCCTTCATTAATGGAAGGATAAAAACTCAGTCTTACAGATTAATTTCAATGATCTTATAATTCAATTTCGAAAGTGATTAGAGCTATATTGGATTTAAGTATTGAGTTCAACTGTGCTTAGAAGAATTTGCTAGTCTTTAAGTGTGAGATATGATAGTTTTTTGGCAAGGCTACTCAAAGATACAAATTTTGATCTCCTTACAGATGGTGGTCTAGGATGAAACTCGAGGTTAAAGACTTCTGGTGTCACGAGGACGACGAAAGTTCTCGAATCAAAAGATGAGACGAAGATCAAAGTACGTCCCTAAATTTGGGCATAACTCGAACTGCTGCCGTTCATTCGAAGGACTATTTTGAGCCACAGAGTGACCTCGGTGTTTCGACACTTGTGGATATTGAAAAAAAGGTCACCCAGAATTTATTGAGTTCCACATTGATAGAGTTTTACTGATAGAGAAACTATCTATGCCTTTTCTGAAGGCTGAAGTTGATGCTTTTTAAAAAAAGTTCAGTCTGAACCATGACTAATACTCGATATAGAAGCTTTAACATCTAATAACTGCACACCTCCAATTTATAGTGCCTTTTATTTATTATTCATTATCTAAGACCGCAAAAACATCCACTTTTTGGACAATTACAGTGTGGTTCTAAACTAAACACAACCCGAGAAGAAGATTTCCTCCTAATCCGGGATTTGAACCCAGGACCTAAGCGTTAGAAGATTATCATTCTAACCATTCCGGCATTTTCTTTATTAATACTATGAGAAGGATTGTGCAAGTTTTTCACACCCCCTTCCTTGAGAGTGACTTCCTGCAGTGGATATTTTTTTCCTAAGCTTCACTCTGGTTTTTGAATTCAAAAACTATTTTTTTCCGATTCCATTTATTCATTAACTTTAATTATTAAACATTATTTTTTATGTAGGCAGGGTTTAATGTAAGAGAAGACTTTTTAGTCTCAATTTCGCCCTTAATAAAGCCGTTACAATAATATTAATAAATAAGAAACAATCGCATATGAAATGAACTGAAACTAATGTAAAAAATCAGACAATAATCCAGTAATTGTTGTTCGAGTTTATAATTGTTGAAAACATCTTTTTTCTTTTCATTGCTTGAGAATTTTCTAAATCTATTAACTTTAGTTTTAAAACATCCTTCGCTACTAATTTCAAACTATAAGAGCATTTAAACACTGTTTACAGAATCTCTTCAAATTTAATTTTTTGATCAAAATCTCTTAACTGGTAACAAGGTGTACGATTGTCGCGACATCTGACGACATTGGGATGGATGCAAACAAATACAGTCTGAATACGGATGATATTTTCGCTCTTATCAAACCAACAATAGTATGGTAATAGATTAAAAGCGTATATAAAATATTTTATATACATTAAACGTCTACATGACGTACGAATTACATCAAGAATAAGTTTTACACGACAATCATTTAATTTAAATTGTCACAGCGATGATTGCTGAAAAAATAGCGCGATGACCTGTGTATTGAAGACAAGATGACGCAAACGCCTTAAGATGTAACTGACGAAGTCGTGTTCCTTAAGAGGTGACGTAATGAAGAGTTGAGTAAAATTGACGATGTGGTTCGAAGTGAACTCTATTCAATTAGTCTATGTAATAACTCTATTAAATATTCTTTCTCCATTGTTAGGTGTCATTTAAAGTTAAAGAAATCCAAACTCATTATTATTATAGTTGTCAGTTTGATTAGTTAGCATCAAAGGAATCATTAAATGGTAAAATCAACTATGCAAATTGTAACATCCGTAAAGCTTCAACAATCACAATTGCAGTAAAATTAAAAATCGTTAAGTATCAACATTCTTTGAAAATATCAGCTTACAATTGTGGTTAAGCCAGTCATTAAAAATAGGTTACAACAAACATTCAGCAGCATTTGGAGAAACTTAAGGTAAAATAATACATAATCTTCCTCAGAAAACAACGAGTATTGGAAAATCTATTTTTTAAACGAATTAAGAGAAGACGAGCGTAATCAATGGTGCCAAAATGTATATGAAATTCGTTATATATGCATTTGATTTTTAATAAATTAAACTCCCCGTATAATAATATGTGGCTCTTTCGTTCTTGTAGATGGGTCGTTAATAACAATACCTTCCCACACAATGATTATAAACGTTGATTCAACTCTCACTTTGCTGTTAGCATTGTTGTAATACATCGTTTTTACCGACTACAATGAAAAGACTCATAAGTATTCATTCGTACAACTCAGTAATAAGGAATGTATCTTTCTAAATTCCCTCACTTGAATTTGATTCTACCTTTATTAGCCAAACAATGAGGGTGAAATTATAACAGTGCTTTAGCAAAGACAGCGGTCAGTGAATCACAATAAAAGGGCCTGCAAGTTTCCCTGTCGCTACAGCGCTGGATGCGTCCTCCGGAGCGGAAAAATTACTTGATTCTGGCATCCATCCAGATTCCTATATATAGCAGTACTCACCGAGGAAACAAGCGATTTGAACAGAGGCAGAAAAGAATTTACAAATCGACCTGGATTCATGCAAAGCTCTTCGTCACGCCAGCTTAACAGAATGAGCCTTTATTCTGTCAGCTCAAAGATAAGACTGGAGTTTTTGAAGATAGAAACGAATTGTGTATTTTTTATGATTAGTTGTTATACTGCACGAGAAAATGTGCTACGTTCAATAAAAATTTTTTACAAGAAAGAACAGTAGTTATATCCTTGCTTTTATACAAACATTAACTCTCACAAGCAACGTAAAAGATACACAAAAGTAGATCATTAGTATAGATTCGTATAGATTAGTATAGATCAATAGTAAAGATCATTCATAGTTGTTTGAATTATCAAACGACTGTTGCAATACTTATTGTTGCTGATGCGAGTAAAGATCTTACAATTAGATCATCATGTTGATTCAATTGACGCGAATTCAAATCCCAAATGCTTTAGTAACCAATTATTCGTAACTTGTATGTTCCATTGAAAAATACAAAAAATTACCGCGAACATAGATGGTGCGGTAAAGACTCTAGATCTAGGCTAAATTGTGCTCTCCGAATCAATTGACGAATCCAGCACTCCAATAGACTTGAAACTAGCGATTTTTTGCCAATTCGTTAAAAGATATCACATGGCAACAAAGTAAGTTATAAACTCATCTCGTTAATTTCACTGATAGGCTTACTTGGCCCTTGCATTACTCTACTGAAAGTCATCTACATAAGTACCCTGCAAGCCGCCTTTCGGCGTGTGGCAGGGGATGTAAACACCTATTTTACGTTATCGCGTATTTTAGTCTATTACTATCGAATATCGTGCGTGGGAAGAAGGAATTCTTAAATCGATTCGTCCTAACATCTATTTCATGTATTTTATGCGTATTATCGAATCGGCCTAGGTAGCAAACGCAATCTGGCTGCAAATTTTCTATCTGCTAACGTTTCCCAACCTGCGTGTTGCAGGTATTAAAAGGCAACTTGTAGAGGGTATTAACGTAGATATCAATGGTAGATACATCTGTAACTGTAACACAATCACCGATATTGGAATAATCATATAAAATCTAGGATTCACCTTGTGAGTTATTTATTAATTAGAAAAAGCTCAGCGATGTTTTAGTGATCGATTTGTATATAAAGGCGTTTTACTAGACACCATAGTGCTATGGAAATGTTTGGAGAATTGGTTGGACTTCTAGGATTTTATAAGACGTGTTTAGGTATACAAAATTGGCAAGAGATTCAGCCCAAGCTGAGAGGTCCAAGATGTACGACGACTCTATAATAATAACAATCATGAGCTAATACGACATATCAATGAATCTTTAAAGTAATCAATGGTGACAGAAGTTACTTTTACTAGAAAATACTTTACATTTAAAGAAAAATGATCAAGCTAAGAATTCACTCAAATAAGGGTAACAAACCGATTAGCTAGATGGATCCACATCAAACGACGTTTGTTCCAGTAAAAGGCGTATTTCTTAGTGAGATATTGAGCTGGTCAAAGCGGGGGTTTGACGGCTGAAAGGAAATTGGGTGCGCGTGTGCTTAGGAAGATCTCAATTGCCACAGCAATCAATCCATCAGCAGTGGGATGTAAGGAGGAACACATGGAGAAATGAAAAGTAGCACTATAGAGCGTGCTTCTAACTCACGCTGTAATAAAGGACTTATGAAATAGTTATAACAAATACGATGTCTTGGTTAGATAACTGAGTGATAGCTTCTTTTTGATTTTTTTAGTTTCAAATCGAATTTAAACGAATTTGAGGTTCATGATTAAGAAAATTTAAAATTGTAACAACTCTTGTTGGTAATTCATTGCACTCGCTCATTCTAAGTCGTGCCCATTATTTTTAATACATTCATTGTGGTCAAACGTATATTCATATATTGGTTTCGTATGTTTATTTCGTATTTCACAGCGTACATGGCAACGACTGGTGCTTGCATTTAGTTTTGACCTACAAAAAGTTATTATAACGGTTTGAAAACAGTTTCTTATTAAACATAATTGAAATTAAACCAAAACGTTGCACAATTAAATTAGGTGCGAGTACGTTAAGTCACTAATAAAAAACATATAATTAATATACCGAGGAAAAATTGTTGGAATATTTTAGACAGGAGAGAAAATGTATGGATTTTTAAAATTGTGTATTATTTCTTATTTCGATTTCCAAGACGAATGTGTAAAATGACTGCATATAACGGGACCGAAAGTATATGGGTTTAGATTTTGTTAAATAATAACATATTCTAATATAGATATAAGGTAGTAAAATTAAAAGCTACGAATTGATTCGTTGACTGCTAAAAGCTTCGTATTCTAAAAAAAAAAAACAATTCGATTTATTTCCATATTGGATTCAGATGCAGAAAATTCATGCCTCACTGAATCCACATATGCTGTCAGAATGCGAGACTCTGCTGTTCAAGGAGGTAGAGATATTAATAGAACTCCAAACCGTGACTTTTGTGCATTTTTGCGTCCTGTGCATTCAGGAAAGATAAAACGGAATATGTACTCCTCATAAACAGAGAGAGATAACGAAATTCAACGCAAAATCACACAAACGTCGAAAAGAATTACGTCAACCTAAAAGACTGACATTTGAGGAATATATTTAAAATGACTTTAAATCTCAAGAAACTCTAATTAAACGAAATTAGGTATGCACAATTCAATCAACAAGAAAAGAATCTCTAGGAGAAATTAAACGTTTCGTTATTACAGACAACATTTCCCCAAATACGACTTCAATTGATGGAATTATTGATATTGATGGAATGGTTTAGATAAGCTACAATCTACATTATAAAAGCGTAACACATTTGATTGTTTGTTTTACATAATAATAAAGAAAAATATAAAGACAATGTACAAAAATAAACAAGGGTTAGCATAAAGATCTGATGCTTTCCCGGTGAATGCTTCTAAGGAAGTTCTCTTGGGTTCTCAACCCCTATCTACACCTATAAAACTAAATCTACACCCGGTTGAGAACCCAAGAGAACTTCCTTAGCAAGGGTTAGCATGCTTGCAAGGTTTCAATTAATGAATACATCAATATTAAATAAATTATCATATAGGGTATGAAAAATAATTAAAGATACATATTATTAAACAAAATAAATTATGATTCGCTATAATTAACGATTCGATAGTGTATTTGTATTAATAAACTTTACAACAGTAAAATGTGCCTATTTCTCTTTCGTGAAAGAAAATGAGAAGTAAACTTTTTCCTAAGTAATGTTTTAGCGATTAAATGCTTTAGGTTTTAGCTGGCATTTCTGCTTATCAGTTACGACGGAGTGGAAGTAACATACATATAGTATTATCTTTACAAAACTATTTGATTTACCGTTTCTTATCTAAAAGAGACAAAATTGCAATGTATCAAATGAAGAGGAAAGTAAAACAAATGGAGAAAAGAAGGGAACAAATTACCTTTTCAGTGACTTCATTTTAAGCATGCGAGTTTGGCGCCCAAATAAACAACAGCGCCTCTACTATCATTTGTAAGAAACGAGTTCGAAGTTTTATAATGAACAGGTTTTAATCAGTATTTTATTCTCAAGCATGCTATAGTCCAATTTTTAATTGGTGTATATATTATGAATTTTAGAAAACGATAGAGAAGATTTATATGACCGCAGAGGTTCTATTTTCTTATTAATTATTTAGTTACATTGGAGTGGCCTTCTTGCTTAAATATCCAAAACGAGTTTTATTATATTTGTAATTAGTTTTTTTCATTATAATACGGTAGGATAGAATGGAAAATAATAATTTGTTGGATAGAAGCAAAGGCTATTCATCATCAATTACAGAATTTGCATAATGCTGAATGATGGCATATGTACTTAACATGGCTTGAAAAAACTAGATCTCGGTACAAACTTGATCATAACCAAGAACGATAAAGATATTATCACTCATAACATATCGGTTAGACAAGGATAATGACAAACTTTGTTTCATTTAAAATAAGAATGATTCTGCAGTAGGAATACTTACATCCTACCTCGTAACTAATCACGTTTGAGTAATTTTGTTAAGTGCTGAATGTAAATTCATTGCATACTCAGCAAACTGACAATGATAACGTGTGGAAAGGCAGGAGATACGTCTTATGAGATGTAGAGTATTAAGAAATTTAATAATTTGACTATAAATGGTATCAAGCTCAGAAATATTTTCCAAGGACAAAATAAGTTCCTTCCATCTTTAATCAACTTCAAATAAGTAAAATACACTAACCCACAAAAAAAATTACAGCAATTAATCGGACGCTTTCAAGTGAAAAACCTTCAAACATTCAGATCACACTAAAGCAGCATCTGGTTGAAAGATTTCACCATTGTTACATTCAATTATTCTAACAAAGGAACTAACTGTCTCTGAATTGTTCCTATTATCTTTCATTAAATAATTTACTCTGTTGTCCTTTAGGAGAAAATTATCTTGAGGACCATGTTTAAGTCTTTAACCATAAAATAAAATTACCATAAAATGAAACTTTCTTCAACAAGGTTGTACTCATATTTGCAATTATTTGTTGAACAATCATGGTTATTATTGTAGAACACTTGTAGTCTTATTTTATTGGCAGTTAAACAACTGGACGTTTGCCATTGCACAGTAAGTAAAAATGATAATAAGCCATGAATACTCGAATTCTTTTTTTAGTTCAACACATGAATAGAATGAAAGACAGCTAAATCATGAATGTCACATATTATGAAAGTTGGACTGAAAATTCACAAAGCTCATAAACAATATTAAAATTAATATAGGGGAGAACATTAAAAAGCATTCATCCAATTAAACTAATTTCTTTGTACGGGTAATGATAGCAACACATGACATCAAAACTGTCAGGATTATAAACACCTACATTTTTTAAATATTTTATTGGAAATTGAAAATGCACCCATCATTAGCGCATCAGGCAAATGACAGGAAACCAAAATCATTGATAGCCAGCTTAGGCACACACAAAGGAAAAAAATATGCTTTGAGCGAACACAAAAATTATGGAATAGCCAAAAACAGGGAAAATTGTGCTAAGCATTTTACAATAGTTCACAATTTGCTAGCACTTGGATATTGCATGATTAGAGCACTGTATCTGTGAAATCAAGGAACAAACATTTTTCTTAATCGTTCAAGATGTTAGTTTTTAAAGGCATTGTGCAAAATGCAGTCATTTCCTCCACAAAATTCATACCAGAAGAAAGCAAGAACATAAATGTAACAGCCTAGCTTCCCACAAGAATCAAATAGGAAACTGTTCCAGAGAAAAATATATTAAACACAGATCCAAGGTAACATACGTTTTAACAGCTATCGGGAAACATTCAAAGAAGCAGTCTTTTTAAAAAAGGGCACAATTACCAGGTTATTTTATATTTCGTATATATTTTTCACGACTGATATTCAATCCCAGAGACTTAGCAGATTTCTTATTTTGTACCAATCTGAAGACACTTTTTTCTTTTAATACCCTAAAGACAAAGTAGATTTTTGACCCAGGTCCAAAACTTAGCCAAAATGAAGTTTACTTTAAAACAGAGGTACAAGATCAACTAAGAACATCTTAATGCCACTGATATTATTTTAAATATAACAATAAATTAAAAAAGAAAAGCTCAAGTGGCCAGTTGTATAACCACTTTTTTAAATGTGGTCTTCCTTCACATTCACAAAGGATCACAACACATGAATATTGTTTGAATGAAGAAAGCCGGCAGTTTGCTTACGATGTCCTTCTTTCCTTGCATTTTTCTCGACTAAAAAGACTAGCTCCCCATTCACCTTTCACATGTACTTACAAAAACGACACCCACTCGATTTTTTTTAATTCATGAAAGAGCACAAGACTACATTTTTTTAAAACATTTTTGCTTCTCTATGTACCCACAAAAAATAGTTACTCTTGTCAGCACAAATGCTCAGCCTTCTTCCAGATTTTTTTGCTTGAACACAAAACACTTTCATAGTTCTACCACGCTTTTTTATTTATATAATTACCCAAAGCAAACTTACTTTTTCCAAAATCCAGCTCGTTTTCATAGTCCAAGGCCATAGTGGCTAAATCTAGAGCACGCAATTATCTTATTTTGGGAGGGAAGTAACGAGAAAACAAGACGCAGAAGGGCGGATGATGCAGAAGAGGGGTTGGGAGGGGAGAAAAAATCTTAAGAACCATATCACTTAATCACAATTGTTTCCAAACTTTCAATCACAGCACATCCAAGAACTGACCTGGTCCAAAAGACCAACTCCCCCATTAATTGTTTTTATTTATTTTTCTTAAATCCTGTACACAACAAAATACTTGATGGATCAGTGATAACCATTATATACTTTGTTTACTTGTTACTTTATTTTGACAAAGAAGGAAATTCCATTTGAATTTTTTTTATCTTATAAGCAATCTAACCCCAGGAAGAAGCCAGTTTACCTACATAAAGCTCCTTGATTTTTATGATGAAATGATTTGAATATACATATTTATATACTTAATCGACTAGTGTGATAAGTGTCGAGGAATGATTGCAATGTGTTTTTTGCAAAATTAATACACACAACTATCATTACAATCGCTAATTCTAAAATCGCTCTGCTTTAAAAGTGATTAATCAACTCCAATATATTTGTTTCAGAAAAATAAGGAGTAGAAAAGAATGTTTTGCATTCACGATATGCAGATTCCTTCGAACTGTTGTTAAAATTAAAAAAAAATAACCGATGGGAATTCATCAATGTCACCAAGAAGTTTCATTTAGTAGGAATATTTTGTTAAAAAAAAGAGAGATGCAAAAGCTATGGCCCATGTATTACTCAATTCCAAAACTTCTTCATACCACAATACTGACAAAAACCTTCTACATAATTCGTCCATACCACACGTCAGCAAAACACTGTAGATAAAAACACAGCCGATAGTAAAGATCTTCGTTTCTTGACCCTCTGCCAACAACAGCGAAACTAATGCCAGCCACTTTGATTCAGTTCACCATTCTCACAACCAACACTAAACCCACTAGCCATTGAATAACTTATTTAAAAAACACGCAAAAAGGTTAAGAGGGGAAAAAGCTGGAGGGGATATTTTTCTTTAGTTTTAGTTCCCTGTGAAATTGTGTCTAAGTAGAAGGGCAAATTTTCTCTTTTTTGTAGATTTCTTGCATCAATTCTACCAGTGAAACGATACAAGAGGCATTATAGTACTTTTTGATTGGCATCTCTAAGTAAAGCACTCTCTTTATACTCCATGACAGATCAGCACCACACAATGCAACTTTTTTTTACCCCTTTCAAATTTTTTAGTTTATTTTCCCATTAGTTGTCTAAACCTGCATTAACTTCCTCCCGTTTGCTTGAATCAGTCCTATTCAAATTTTTAATTTCTTTAACAATAAAAAGGGAGTTCGGCTAATATTTGTTACTTTTTCACTTCCCTTTTGCAAAGAGACACATTACGTTTTTTTTTGACATTTTTGTCGTCACTTTCCTATTTTTTTCCTTGATTTTGTTCTTACAGACTCACTTTTTTAAACACTTACACAACAACTCCAATAAACAGAACTCACACCACTTACGCGCGCTCACACACTCAATTACCACCTTACATATCGCATTAATAAGTAAATAGGGTAAACAAAAAAGGAAAAAAATTAATGTACTGCAAATACGGAAGGAATAAGAAATAGGTCAATGGAGTAAGGAGCAGATACAAAGGTTAATGTGGAAGAATGAATTTGTACTACGGAGGAAACAGGACTTCGTTTGAGGATACATAGGATCATGGGAAAGATACAGTTTTCAGAACAAGGGTTTCCAATGACCAATCAAAGGATTCGTTAATTGGCTAAGAATTAAAGGGAAAGGAAGAGGGGTTTTTAAAAAAGGTACCAGAGGCTTCCTTAGTCCCGATTGGCATAGATTAACAATGTGGACCAAAAAACACAATTGCTGAGCCTTCCCCCTTCAAATGCTCAATCTTCCGTATAACAGAGCTGAGATGAAAAACGCACGGGATTAGAAAGATGACTGATTGAACAAGAAAGGCAAGGAGTTTTGATTGGGAATTCAAAAAAAGGGTTATTTTTCTTTTTTTTAAACACCTTCCGGCCACAATTTATCTGATCTGTACTCAACACTGACCAGAAGGTCACGAGATCAACCATTCTGGCATTTTTTTACAAGAGACAGGTGTTAAATCCCTACCAAAATATGAATGGGGGAAGGATTTTAACTGTGGTCGGAGGTGGGGGATTGGGAGAAGATGGATGATGGATCACGTCTGCTAGCGACGAGAATATCCTCCCCTATTCATTCCCCCACCACGGCCTCCTTCACCACGGGAGAATGGACTTGGCCCACCGCCTCCACCCATTCCACCTCCACGACCACGAGGCATGCCGATCATTGCAGAGCCTCTTGAATGACGTGGAGTGCCACGGCCCATTTGGTCCCCAGAGCCTCGGTTGTTGATACCACCACCTTCAGGCCTCTTGCTCCTCTTCTCTTCCAAGTTTAGCTTTTGACCTCCCTCTGCAGGGAAGTAGATGGGCTGCAATAAGAGATTAAAAAATGTAACTCTTAGTTTCCTAAATACTTTTGCTTTAAACTCTACAAGGAACTACCAATACAACTTAAACAGAATAAGAAATTTATCTAACAAAGTAGGATTGAAACATAGATATCCCAGTTAGTTAAGGGCTTTATGTAATGTCCTTTATTTCTTTACGCAAAATTATAAATTTTTATTATTTATTATCATTTAAAGTCTGTCTTAGGCCTGTGACCAGAATATTTTTATGTAAAATTTTATTTATACAGCCAAACTCAATGACAAATATTTAAAATTGTACAACAAAAGTCAAGGAAACACTGGACATCAAGTAACTTCTAGTATGTTAGGAATGAACCATAAAAATCAATTCCGCAATTCTCACTATTATGAGATCTTCAGTTTGAGAGAATACTAAATTAACAGTAACGATTAACTAACAGTATAAAAGGAAACAGCATATATATATATATATATATATATATATATATATATATATATATATATATATATATGTATATATATATATGTATATATATATATATATATATATATGTATATATATATATATATACTTATATATATATATATATATATATATATAAGTCCATATCATACGCAAAGAAAAATTCTCAAATGATTCATGTAAGATCAAGCCTTACCTTGAAGGATAAAAATTATCTTCAAGATGAAGAAAGGCATTTTTCAATCTACAACTTTTTAAATAAGTTTAAGCCCTGACAACATAATGTTAGAAACTAACCATGCATAAATATGAAAAATGGGCTGATCTTTATAAGTTGGTAAATATCATGCAACAACAAATTATGAATATTATAACACATTAATGCTTAAAATTTCCTAATAAATCTTACCCTATTGCCAAGAACTTCTTGTACACTAGATACATCTTTGAAGACAATGAATCCATAGTTGGGTAAGCATTTTCCAGTTGATCCTTTTTGGTTTTGCTTGCTATGAATCCGAAGCTCCAATATTGTTCCAAATTTTCCAAATAGTTCCTGAGATAAGTCATACATGAGTTAGGATCAAAGCAGATTTTCAAATAATAGCTAAATGGATTTTAAAGAAACAAAATTATTTGAAATTTACTCAGCATACTCACCCTCAAATCATTTTCTCCTGCATGTAATGGTATATTGCCCATGAACACTTGCTGGCTGTCAGAATATTGTTGGATACTACCGCTCCTCCTTCTATCACCATCACCACCTGAGTTCCCTAGAAAACATAAATTAATCATATATTTTAAAGAGAATTTCAATCAATCGAAAGATTTTTGTTCTGACAAAAACCATAACAAATGAACCACAAGCAAAGTTAACCAGTAATTACAATCAAAAAGAAAAGTAATGTAGTTGAAAGAATATAAACAAAAGTTAGTAAGTAATTCATTAGATATTTTCATTATGTTTAGTTGATTCAGATTTACTACTGCTATTACGAAATTGAACTTACATCCAAGATGAGTTTGAATACATTAAAAGCTTTAGAAATACCATAAAGCATAGTGAATCATTGTGCTTATATTAATATGAATCAAAGTATTGATAGATAAGATTATCAACTTCATTCTTCAAATGGAGCTTAGTGAAGAAAATCACTTAAAAAATTGGAGAACCGATAAACATTTAAAAAATTCATTTTCATCAAATATTTCATTAATGATACGAGGAGCATTGAGATTGACTCCTATAAAATGGCTTACTTAATGCTTCATTAATAAATAATTTTAATTGAGCAATGCCTTAGATAATGGTGTCATTTCACCTCATTTTAAGTACAAAAATTTTTCTTTAAATATTGAACACAATTAGCTACAAAGCAACATAAGGTATAACCACTAAAATTATATTGAGTATGTTCTGCACTAAGCTGAGAGAGAATTTTGAAAGTAACTCTCACAGATTTCAGTTTAATCCAGAAACGGTGGCCATGAGAAATTTTATGAGTGGCAAATGAAAGTTACTGCATAATCTACAAGGACCTCGGCTGACATAAGAACTACTTCATGATAGTTAGGGTATTGAAACTTCAGCGCAACATAAAATTCCTAAGCACTTTACTGAAAGAAAAATAAATAAAGAATATTCTAAAAACATTTCAACGGTCAAACGTTAAAGGTTACTAAAATTGTTAGAGAACCAGGCAGCAACCAGGAGATCTGGGTTTGAGTCTGGTTTCACATCCGTTTTTCCTTCTGTCTTCTGAACTGTATGAAAAACCAAAGTGTGACTCACAATTTCCAGAGTTGTTACCCATCCAAGAAGATGAGCCAGACTGAGATGTGTTTCCACTTGGGTCAGATGTTCCCCTGCCAGTACCTCGGTCGCGAGGGCCGCCTCGACTCAAGCCACCTCCTCTAGTAACCCTTGGCATCCTCTGAGGTTGAGGCATGGACATACCACCTGTACCAGCAGCCACACTGCTTGGACTCTGGCCTGGCAAAGGTCCTTCACCACCTTCTTTTGCATCTCCACGAGGCATTAGTGGCTGAAAGGGATACACAGAAGATGGAAATTATAGTGATACATGAAAATTACCAAGGTCTTTTTATGTATCTAGTACTAATGAGTTGAAGATTATCTTTAATTTCACCAGGATGATTAAATTTGCAATAAGTAATAAATCAAACCGACCTCTTTAATTGAAGTAAAATCTGGACATACAAAACAGTACTTTATTCAAAATCCCTTCAGATTTGTTTAGTAAAATAAAATTCAGAATACAAAACATCCTTTTTCTTTAAAGGAAGCCAAGTGCTTATATGATGTGTTAGGTGAATGTTGAAAACATTAGAGAGATAACTTGAACTTGTAAGAATGCATGTATGATTACAAACTGGAGGACAGATGGTAAATGACAATATTTATAAAATTATAAAATGACCTATAAGTTTATATAGATTAATTGCAGCCAATCTCCACTAATATATAAATTAGCTGAGATACTAATTCATACTAAGTTGTGATCAAGACAATATGGTCATAATTCGAATTTCAGATGGGTCTTATACTTTATTATACCAAAATAATATACTTACAGGTGATGTTGGTGGTTTACTAGGAGCACCAGGAATAGCAGATGCTGATGATGCGAAAGATCCACTACCTAGGCCTCCAGACTTCACCAAGGTTGCATAAGTCTTTGGCTCATTGGATGCTAAAGTGAAACATAATTTTAGTGATTCTTGCATATAATGGAAATATTATTTTTATCAGGTATTCTCTGCCATATATTTTATATACTTTTATGTATTACTTTAAATATTAAGTTTTTTATTAATTTAACCAAGACCGCAAAAAGTCCAATTTCAGGAGGAAAATTTGCCAATTTAAAGATCAGAAGATCTATGGTCAGAAATTTAATTTAATAATTCTTAAATAACTTAAAAATAATTTGGTCAACAATAATTACATTAAATAATAAAATATCACTGACTTTGACTATTAACTACAACTCGGGCAGATTTCAAACTGGGAATTTCTTTTTTCAACTGATATCATCTGTTAAATCATGAATTGAATTGGGCAACAGATGAAGAAATTTAAGTCTTTACTCACTTGATTCAGGCTGCGCTTCTTCAGTATTTCCTTCGGGCTTTTCTTCACATTCTTCTTCTTCTTCCTCTTCCTCCTCTTCAGCTTCCTCAACTTCTTCAGCCTGTTCTTCAGGCTGCTCTTCCTCAGCAGCTTCTGGTTTCTCCTGGGGCTGCACTTGAGGAATTGAGGCAACTGGCATAGGCACGGCTGCAGGCAGAGCTGTTATGGGTGCAGCAGGAGGAAGAGGTGCCGATGGTACCATTGCCACCACCCCAGGTTGGGGCACGACTTGCACCGGTATCGGAGCAACCTGCGGCTACAAAATGCATTCACAACTTAATTCACTCTTAGTTTATCATTGGAAGGCTTGATAGAATTTTTTTTCACGCTAACTTGGTTACAAAATACAAAGAGGAAAATATGCCATCTTACACATTCATAATAGACCTTTCTCAAGTTAAGCTTAAGCTAAATTTACTGCTAACATACACCATCTTAAAACACCATGACCACTTTACATAAATTAGTGTTCTGGAACAGCCTGATTATACAATAATTGAGTCATTCAATATAAAAAAATTAAACAATAGGTTTCATTAATTTAGTAGAACTAATTGCAATATAAGCTGAGCAGGGATCTAAAAATATTTGAAAACCGAATGAATTATTTTCATATACTGTTTCTGTCTACTTTGAATTAGTCAATTACATTTAGATAACTAAATGAAAGTTTAATATTTTCTGGCCAAGTTAAAATGGTTAAACATGTGTGAAAAAACAGTTAATGAAAGCAGCAAAGCATTACATTTCAGAAGACTATCAAAGCAATGCCTTGCACTGATGAGCAAATATTAATAACAGTTCAGGAATAAACTTTTTTTTAAATAAGCTTAAAGCAAAGCATATTAATATACTAATCTGATGTCCATTGCTTTTTCAAGAACATAAATGTTCATACTGTTATCAGTTCTCCTTCCAGCAATAACACAAGTTGTCTGGGTATATTCTAAGTATTGTGTGATTCCCTTTACAGAGTATGTGAGTTTAAAATCCAAAAATTACTATATTTAACCAACTTTTTTACATATCTTAGTATGGGAATAATAACCAACTGATTAAACTGTTATTACAGCAAGTCAAATAACTTAAAACTGGTAAAAATGAAGTTCGTTTAAAAAGAAAAACAAAGACTTTAATGTCCTAATATCTGTAGCATTTAACAAGGGGTTTGAAAATCAATAATATACATCTCCTATACATAGAGAATTTTCAAACACATTAACTATATCTCAATTAAATTGCAATCTTCCAGTGTTCCTAATAAAACTTATAGTTTTTTATTCAGACAAACTATCTTCATTCTAAGTTCTAATTTTAAATAAAAAAAGAAATTTTCTAAATAATTTTGTTCAGGGTAATCCTCCTTACAGCATAAGTTATGAAAATTATTCAGATTATTATCAAATTTTCAAAATAGAATATGGTAAAATTTGGGAGTAAGCAGACTTACAAACATTCAAACCTTGACTTTTCAATCTATCTATCTATATACAGTAATTATAAATCTTATCCAAATTTAGGAACAAATTCAAGTAAAATATAAAGCACAATTTTAAACCTAAAAGCCTTAAGTTGCATTGCCATATTCAGCAAGAAACATATATGTTTTTTAATCTACATAAATACCCTATTCTGATATGTGGCAGAGGAGAAATAATTCAACATCAACTCCTTAATTAGTCTCAGAAGTACAAGTATATGACTGGATGCTTAAAACTACTCATTATGCTACTTAGATTTTTTGCAGAGTTTTGTAGTTTTGTAGTTCTTTAGATTCCAAAAATATAGTAAGCCTCATCTTTTCTCAAACTCAACAGAATTAGAAAATTTAGAGTATTGCTTGGGATAACTAAATATGACTTTCAATATGAATAATGGAATTATATTTTTATATTTTCTGAAATATCTCTTTTGTATAAAATTATGATGAAATAGCTTTCGTTCCAATGAATAGTACAGAACACTTCTTAACCAGCAGAAAAAATCATTTCACTTGTGTCACTGCAGCTTCTTAACAAATAATTTATATGAAGGTAAAACATGGAAATGCATAATTTAAATTATTGTGTTATTTAGTAATCATTATTGGATATCATGACAATTGTTAATGTTGCCATGATTTGTTATAAGTTAAACGAACTCCCACAAGTGTGTTACTTAGACTATTAGAGGAAAAAAATTGTAAATTCAGGCAAGCATTGAAGAGATATCAGTAGGTAAACTAACTACAATGCAAAAATTTCAGTTCCCTTAGCTGATTAATTCTTATGGTATTCAATATTATTTAACCTTTCAAATGAATGTCAAGGAGTGAAAACTCTCAGTTGCATTTTGACACATTTAGGTATTGCTATATTTTGAATTTTATAATGATAAAACACATTGTAATAAAATCAAAGCTTTTATGGGAAAACAACTTCACACACTATAAAGAAATTTTACTACAGCAATAACTCCAATTTAGGTCATGAAAACGAACTTTGCATGATAATAAATTATCAGATATCAAAATCATGAATTTCTTTAGCATTCGAAAACTAAATTATGAAACTATCAAAAATAATTTAAACAAAAAGACAACTAGAACATGTACACCACAACAGAACAACATATGGCCAGAAAAATATTATATCCAAACACACAACAGAAAACTTCTCCCAAGTATGAAGAGTAGCCAAAGTATAGCATGTAAAAGAAGCCATAATTTAATATAAGTCTATAAACGAGAAAAGTAAAATTTGCCATGTAGGTAACCCATAACCATTTTTGTCAACTGAATCAATTCTGGAAAACCTTTGTCAGGAGATCATACGGAAACAAGCTTTATTGGAGTACATAGATAGAGCAAAAATATGTAACTATAGCCTTAACTGTTAGCCTCTTCCCCATGTACAACTGAAAGCCTACAATAACTCTCTCTAGATATTAAATTGATAAAATACCTGCGAAATGCCAGCAGGGGGCTGTACTTTAGGGATGGGAGCAGGCGGAGTTGGGATCATGGTAGCTGGCACAGGAGTAGCAGGGGAATTGGCTGGCGGACCAGCTATTGGTTGACCCATAGCTACAGCTGGTGATGTCTGCTGAGGGGTTACCACTGAAACCTCATCAGGATGAGCCTGGCCGTTAACTGTTGGTGGGGTGGACGTGATCTGCTGATGGAAGTATGCCATCTGCTGGACCTGAGATATTGGCACCCAAAACTTCAGCAAATGCTTTCAAAAAGGGGTACTAATTCTATCATGGCAGGGAATGGGATACTAAGGTTTCTTTTAAAAGGATTGAAATGCATTAGTAAGAGCATATGAATGATCTTTAAGGGATACCTTCTTTCTTCAAAGCATCTTTTCAAAGGGTAAAACTAAAGCATCTAATACTTCTATCATTTTTGTAAGGCATGCATCACCTGAACATCTTGAACTCAACACAGCAGCAACACATTCCAGCTCATTTACCTATTATTTAGCCAAATTTCAGAACAAATGGAAAAGAACTGAAGTTCAACAATATAATAAAAATTTTTATTAAACTACAAGATCAAATGAAAAAATTTAAATTATACTATGAGAATTTTAAATAATTTATAGCTTCAAGAAGTAATAAACAGTAGTGGAAAAGTAGAATAATGGAATATTTAGAATCAGCTAAAATTATTAGAATTTAGAAGAGTTTTACCTCTATTTCATCACAAAATGTTGTTAATAGAAATTTATGCTGTTATAATAGCCAACCTGTTAACTTACTAGACAAATATATTCCACACATGACATTTAGTTTCATTACAATGAATCCTATACGAATACTACTGCACAGTAAATGAATTAAATTGAGCCATATATATTACCATCCATAAAATCACATACTTGCATATTATAAGAAAATTGAATTAAAAACAATCAACAAGTTATGAAAGTTTTAACAAGCATGATAGTTAGATGATCTTCTATAAAGAAGTGATGATTATCTTCTACAGAGAATTAGATATTTCTAAATCTTTATAGAAGATGAAACAACTACTAAAATATAACTCGAAATGAAATGCCATTACTTACATGTATGTTACATGCATGAGCATGAATAGTAAAAATATGTCAATCTAAAAGTTATTATTCACATTGTGTTTAAAAATACAAAATTCTTCATGAGAGTAATGGAAAAGAGAACGGCACATTCAATATGAAAAGAACCACAACGTTCCTGATACAGCAGATAGATTTAGTGATTCTCTATATGGTAGTTCATAGCGTATTGGCAATTACATAATTAAATGCACAATACAGGTAATAATCTAAGTCAAACAAAATAACAAGCATCCTAAAATAGCTCAACAGGAGATAGAGGTCCCAAAGATAATAGCCTTTTTAAAAATATTACAAATAAAAGAGCATGCAGGTAGTTTAATTAAATAAACTTATCAGACCCATCATGCATAAATAACAATGATCAATGATTATAATGAAGCCTATTTACCCTACATGAACAAATTAACCCTACTTATCAATGATTTTATCAATCTCATGACAAATTAGAAATATAGGCTATCCAATATTCAAATAATTATGACACTTGATTTATAAGATATACAACATCATTTATATAACCTCATCCCATAAAAATTTATGGATTCTTTATCATAAAATATTTCCTACTTTTCAGGTGTTATTCCGCACTATATAGAATTGAGATCACTTATTATCTAATCAACCAACTTCATCAGTTAGAACCGGAGCCAAATTTTAAGCTCGTCTTAGATCAAGTTGAACTTGGTTTCTGGAACAAATCTTGACAGATTTTTTTCATTTATCTTGATTTCTCAGTAGGATTGAATACAGTGAAGCACTTTTAAAAAATATCACATATGAGGGGACAGGAACTTCTGAATTTTGTATATTTGGAGTATCCAATTTTCCAAACTTTCATTGAAAATGTTGGTATACATGCCCTTATTGTATGATAAAAAAGTTTACTTTAATACTGGCAGCCACTAGTGTAAGACATGTTTTTATGAGCTCGGCTATTTTTGTTTGTCAAAAAAATAAACATAAAAGAAACTTTGGCAAATTTTATGTAAAATAATAATAGAGTACGTCAAAAGGAGTGAAAAGTAAAAATAGGCCAGTGGTGTATCTGTTACAACTAAAATACGAGTTTATGAGTGAAATATGCATTTTTTTAAGGATGGCCATGAGAATGTTGAGGATAATGAAAGCCCCAGATGCCCAATCATATCGAAAACCAATGAAAATAGGAAAAAGATTGAAGAAAAATTGTCAAATCACAAGAGTTGTCTATGATGATGCCTGAAATACCTATTGCCATGCCATGATTTTCACAGAAAACTCCCCCAGATTTTAGGAAAGTAATTCATGGCTTTCACTCCACAATATTGTTCCTGTTCACAATCCATTGCTTGTGGGTAGTTTATAGATAAAGAATACTGTGATGATGCCAAACCTCAATCACCAGGCAAGGGTATATGTGACTTTTAGCTATTTCACAAAATAAAGAGAACTTCATTCCATCTTCGAAGAGTTCCTTTGTTTTATAGACATGGATAACATTAAATCAAATTGCCCAAATAACTAAAGGCTATGCCAAAGATTGAGTTATAGAAGTGTTTCAAGGATTGGTAGAAGCACTGGCAGAAGTGCATAATATCTAATGGGGACTATTATGATGACAACAACTTTAATTTAGAGAAATATTTTTTCAGAAAACAAAAATTTCCATTACATTTTGAACATAACTCAAATTTTGTAATAAAAAGACTGTGGAAAACATTCAGTTTTACTATTCATCTTTGGTCAATAATTGGAATTATAGTAGTTCCAAACTGAATAAACATTTTAAATGAAAAACACAAATTATTTGAGGTACTTTAAATGAAGTTTTAAATCACTATTTCACATTTTATCTATACCAAAGGATAACAACATAAGCATTATTATTATTAGTATTATATAATTTTTTAAGTGATTTAGTTTTAGTAAGTGTTTTTAGTTATCAAATTGTAGAAAAACATATAACACAGAAGCCATTTTACAAACTCCAGAAATAAAACAATAACTCATTATAATGCAAAGCAAATAAACAAAAAATTAGATAAAACATGAATGTACAGTACAAGGAAAGCAAATCAAAGAGGGGTGATCAACAAATTAACCTAATAAGTTGAAGGCGAGAAATCTCCAAGAATCTTAGCACCATTTCCTCCTCGCACATTATTTTACAACAAACAATTCTCCAATAATAAATACATATAAAATTAACAACATAGATTAGCTATAAATAAATGGCTAAGACATTACAGGAACAAGAATTTTTCTTGAGTTTATATAATATATAAAGATCAAATTTTCATCATGCACAAAATATAAACACATCACAACATGAAATACTCTTTCTTGTGTAAATAAAAAATGTCTGACATATAAATAATAAAGAGGAAATAATTTGCTTTATCATAATACATATAATTCGGTATTAAATTAAGATGATGAATATTTTGTCTTTTTCTTTTAACGAGCAAGATGCAATGATCTGAGCATTATAACTTCAAAATGGTAGCATTTATCAGCATGAAATAAGGTAAAGTAGAAACCTACACACATACAGCAGAGAAAACAAAACATTTTCAAACTCACCGTTGGATGACTTTCACCTTGGTTCACATGATCAGGTTCAATTTCTTCTGCCTCTGAGGCAGTATCAGGTTCTTCATCATTGAAAATTTCATCCTAAGTTAAACAAATCATAATTAATAAACTTCATTAAAACAAAGTTTAGAGGTTTTAAATAAATCTTTTGTAGATCCACTATTCTCTCAGATAAGTTGATGGAACGTTAAAAAGTTAACATTTTTTTAACAATTAAGTGATATTGCTCCTAAGAAGTTACATTTTACTTCAAATTACGCATTAAGGAATTCCATAAATTAAAAGCTTCATTAGGAAGTGAAAAATGAAAATTGAACCAGAAGCAATAGAGAAAATAATTTAAGCTACAGGAATAATCCTTCTTCCTCCATTTAAGGCAATAAATGCGTTACTTCTTACACTAACCTAATGTTTGTAATGAGGTTATAAAGTGTCAGGAAATATAATGATCTGCTTCATATATAATAGAAGGTTGAACTAAGCCGATTGATTTCAACATCATCTTCAACAAAATATACTATTAGCATGAATGTTTAAACTAAATTCTGAACATTTATTTAAAATGATTGTCCTCCCTTCATTATGGAGAACTACCACAAGTCAAAGCCGTTAGGAAAGATTATTCAACTGATGAGATGGTAATGAAAAGAGATTTTTATAATATGATAATATAATATACAAATCATAAAACTTGCCTGATAGCGAAAGATGTCATTATGGACATAGTACTTCTTGGGTGACTGAGGCGCAAGAACAAATGTCTGGGTGAAGCGACGCATGGGTTGGCCACTGTTAGAAAGCTCGCCAGTCACCTGATCAAAGGCAAAAGGAAGACATTAAACAATAATGCTATGAAATTTACAACTCAAACTTATCTTTTACTTTTTAAACTTTTAACAAATATTGAGTCAATATAAAGCTTTAATTTCAACATTACTATGCGTTTAGTATAATTAAAGAATCCAACAAAGCTAAACTTTTATTGAACCACTTTCTTCATCAAAGACACTGCCCAGGCTTCCTTGGAGTTGCTACATCTACAAGTTCAAAAAGATCAAGTAAAATCAATGAGGTCTACATGTTTTGCCTGCATATCTGTCTAGTAAAGATTAATATAATAGATTCTTTACATGTTTGTAAATGCAACAATGTTTAACCAGAAACAGATGTTAATTCAATCATTAACATTGAAAATAATTTACATCTCCTCAGCTTTAAGATTGTTTTAGCTGATTCCCAAAGAGAAGTTTAAGTGGATGATCAGTAGACATAGAACGGTACTTGTACTCAAATTAAAATTCTTAGATTGATGAATAATTGAAATAATAAGTTAAGTAGCTGATACAATACAATACTAACATTAAGACATTTCAAAAATGAAAATGACATGAATTTAACAGCTTTGCACTAAATATTAATAGATCAATGATACCTGTCAAACAATTCTCAACTATTGACACTTCAACAAATGATTTAAAAAAAACATTCCCAAAATAAAATTCCAAAGTTGTAAAATTCTATTTTAAATTTACAAATGCACAAGCATATAGTAAGTAGCAAAGCAGGTAAGTAGTATTTGAGCTGACACCGAATTAACATAAAAAATTGACTCAAGACATGTTTCTGACTAAATAGTAAAATTTGAATTTTAAAATAGATGAATTACCAAGTAAGGAATGTAGTATTCAAAATTGATAATGTTGATTATACAAGAAAGATTTATCTACATGCAACAGAAGGCTTTACACTTAAACACTGAATATGTTTAAAAAATCTTAGATATAGTCAAATAACAGCCTCAAAGACTTCTAGATAACTCCTGTAACACTGAATAGCAGCTTGCAGAGTATTTATGACGATGTAGAATTACATGTGCTAACCCTAATTTATACACAACACATAGTAGTTTTAAGATGCTCTGAATGTGACTTCAAATAGGTCATCTACGTTAAATGAATTACATAATGATCTTTAAAATAAGATATAAACTATTAATTACTAACTTCTGAAGCAAGACAGGTGCATTACCAATCACCTCGCTAATAAATCTAGACTAATAATCACCTGCACCACAACTCCGTGTCCCAAGGTGGTCTGAGAGTCCATCTGACGTATCTTGGCATGGCAGTCCCTAAAATTCAGCTGCTGGATTCTATGATGGATTTCCTTTTGACCAATTACAGGAGTAACTTGCTCATGGGAGTCCAAACCACCATGAACAAAGGAAGACTCCTTGTTGTAGAACCTACGAGCACAACACAAGTCAGATTCATCAAAATCAGAATTTTTTAAATACTATGATACTGATGACAGTTTTAACACCAAAAGTCCATGAAAGATTTCTTTATAATTACTGGCATATTTTTTGAACATAACAAATTAAGAACTACGATTTTCATGTACAAACAAAATCTCACTAATGAAGCAACTGGAGGGATAGAAATAAGTAAAAAAATAATCAATCCAAGCTCAATCATTTTGAAAACCTACTTTATTAGGCAATTGGTGTTTTAAATGGTGCTCATACTGTCCCTCTGCAACTCAAAATACCTAAACGTGAATATGCGGTCATTTTTAATGTGTTTTTACTTCCCAGAAAGTATTGGGCATGCTAACAATATGCTATCAATTGCTGGGGACTTAAATGCATTAACATCCTCAGCCATCCTGTGTACTGATATTTGCTGGGCACTCACCTAAATGTGAGCACATGCAAATTAATACAAACTTAATAATCCATACCTAAAATTAACTATTTGAATTCTAAGCTTCACCTTATTTATTATGTTTTATACCTAACAAACCCTTTGAAATATTAAGATTTAGATTTTTAAAAGAAGCTTGGTAGGGAAACATAGCTGTAACTTCACAAAAGTATCTTTTTAAACTCTCCTCAAGGTTTGTAATACTTTGACACTAACCAGGTTTTAGTACATTCAAAGTTTAAGGAAAAGTAAATAAAATTTGCCAATACAGTCTGAGATATTTTCAGGCAACGTGCCTGAGTGCATGATGCAATATCTGAAACCAACATCTTCCTGTTCACCTCACTATAAGACTATGACATTAAATTATTAGTGACTTGTACATATGAACAGAAAATTGGTCTCATAAGGCAGTTTGTATACTTTACACAAACTTTCAAGATACAGATAATCATGGTCCCAACAAAACAGCACCAAATACAAAATAATATACCAATTCATAGAACCAAAATACATAGTTATAATGATATTTGCTCAATAAGTAAATTATTTATCAAAAAACAATGAAAGCGCAAATGATATAATTCCTGAAATACTTTATCTTAACCTTTAAAATTTCCATTAAATTTTCCTTGATTTCTCTTTGAAATTAAGCTCATAATTGAAACTGTGAAATTTATAATGTGCATTTAATTGTTCTTAAATAAAGTACACGCATTAGGTTACCTAACCAAAATCTGTAGGTATACAGAGACCTTTTAAGACTTCACTAAATAGCCGTGTTCTAAGGGCATCTGTCACCAAATGTTAGTTGATATCATTCACCTAGACGAATTCCCCACTATTATCGGTAACGTTAGAGACGATACAAACCTGTGCAAAAATTCCGGAGCTTCATTGAGAAGGGTGTAGTATTGCCTTACAAACTCCCGGCCAACATTTTGCGGGGATGGGGTGGCTTCCATGACCATTTCAAGCTGATAATCCTCTCTGTACCGATCTTCAAACCTAGGGATTCTTTTTGGGAAGGGAAGTGTCTAAACCTGGAAGGGAAACAATTACGGTTAAATCACGTTCTTTCATCGAATATAATATAATAACTACCGTATCTAACCGATATTACAAATAACCGATATGCGCAATATTCTAAGGCAGAATTTTCCTTAAGTTTAGTATTCTATCACGCAGAATAATTTTAAAGAGCCAAAAGGGATATCAAATTGAACCACTACCTAATACAACTAACTATCTCCGATATTGAAGATATAAGGCATATCTCACGATATGATTACGTAGAGAAAACCATCGATAAGCTATGTTAACTGAAACCTGAATACATTAAATATATTTTACTCGAACTTAGGCAGATAAAAAATCAAAATTTTTCATTAAATGCTAGGTTACGAGGGAACTGGATGAATGCAGAGTCAACTACGCTTGCTATGGCTCGTTCTTAATTCTCACAACCACACACGCTGGTTCTGCCAAGCGTATAATAAATATTTGACATTAAAACCGAAAATAGGATCTTATCTCAATCCTATACAACACTTAAAATTCTTCCCGAGATAAGATCGTCGTTCGGTCACAATCCTTCCACTATCAACTACTAATACTTTCGGAAATTGACACATTAGCCAAAATAATACGCTAACGAAAACCTAAAGTAATGCAGCCTCCGTATTCTCCACTAATTCTTGACGTGCGAAAGCGTTGTTTATAATTGAGAAGTGTACTACCACTCTTGTGAAATGCAAATAGACGATAATTAAAACACGTGAATTGGTTGAACTAATTTAAAGACCAAAACGAAGACGAATCACAAAAATACTTTCATTAATGCTCACAATTGCTTATTAGAACGGTATTGAGACCGACTAAAGACCCATGTAAGCCGAATTGAAAACACGTGTACCGAGTATCAACTCAGTTACCTTCATAAGCAGAACACAACAGTAGTCGACATATTAGAAAAAGTAGAACTTAAGTAATTACGAGCAACCTTGGACACAGGCGAAAGACTAATAACTTACGGGTCTTATCGGGGAGAAATCTTAAAGCTTAGTACAAGAGTGCAACTGTTTCTTGCCGTTAGTCTCAATATTTATGGAGGAAAGTACAACCGCATGTCCGAGCAAAATCACCTAGTGGGTGAACAATGAAACACTTGAATAACGCAATATGGCGGATGGCGGGGAAAATCTGCCGTAAAACTCTACTACTTCGTAGAAGTTTCGTTGCGACGACAGCGCCACAGAGAGCATTTCGTAATGCGGCCATGATGCCCTTATGGCGTCATATTCGCCATTACCCTTTACCGTGTAGCGAGATAAGGCTTTTATAGTATATTTTTCGGAGTTCTCTCCGTCCGCATTTTATTCTTTTACTAGCGCCATCTTTATAATTTCTTTTATTGAAAATAACGAAAATTGCTCATTATATTTTAACGTATCTTTTATTTGCATTATGAGGGGGTGGGTTTTACAAGAAAAAAATCAGGTTATACACAAAAATGATTTTTATTAGAAGCCATTAGCTCCAATGAACATGAAGACAACACATCCCCACAAAGTCTTGCACTGTAAAAAAAAATTTAAAAAGATTCTTGAAGGTCGAAGGTCCAAATCCCTGAAATCTGTGATGACTGCCCCGACAATTTTCAAAATTGACCCATTTAACAAGGTAGAACAGTACACAAGCATTTGGACCAACCACGTTCACATGTCTCATAACTTAATGAGTTCGTCCAATTCATTTTATGGGCTGCCGTTGCACTTTTAAGTCCGTTTCTTTCCTTGCTTATACAACTTTCACACTAGACAGCCCAAATGACACTTCACTTGACGATGATGGATGCATTAGACAGGGAAATCCAATGGAATGATGGAGTCACACAGATGACGCAAAGTATGATGTGCAACATAAGACTAATCTGAAAAAGATTAAAAGGCCATTAAAATACTGATGCACTAGGAACAAACAGTTGGGAAACTACATATATAAACATGCCCTAAAAGACACGGCTACAGTAAAAAAAAATTCCTTGTCCTGAGCAGTCCTACTTTCATAGGAATAATTGATGCAAAAATAGAAACAGCACAAGAAATAAATTTAGTGAAACTACAACACAAAAACCTAAATCAGTATAAATTCAAACAGAAGTGAGAAAGGGGGAGCAAAAGTTTCCCTAAAAAACCACTCAACTAAAGCATGCATTACAAGCTAGCAACGAATCTTTCCCAATGTTTTACTTACCAAGACAAAATACAACATACACCACAATCAGGTACAGTGAGACCTTAATATGGCTGGTGTCTCTGGACCTGACGGCTACCTCCCCTCTGCTTGCCACCCCCGTAACCTTGATTACCTGCAAAATTTAATCTACATTAGCTCGCACACTCCCTACGCGAAAACATCTGATATGACTGCCATCTGGTAACTATTCCCTGAAATCGAAGGTTGCCTTAATCTCTTAAAATTAAACAATCTCTCCATCTGCAGATCCAAGAGACCAACCTGCAACAAAGCAACATAAGATCACCTTCCTCTTGAAGGGTACCCAAGTACTTTTCTCCCCCTTTCCCTTGTCAATCTGAATTTATACCGACCAAAATGGAGTCTTGTAAATCTTCCTTCAAGAGGAATAGTAATTAATAAGAAATTTTCAACATCTATTTATATTAGTAATTTTGACTACTGCTACAGTCTGGACACCGTGCCATTTTTTTAACCAATAAACTGACAGGTAAGCAATTTCAAAAACCACACACTTGTTATAGGGTTAAAAAAATCTAAAACAATAGAATATATTCTCTCTCCTTGAAAAATCTGTCATGCATTTCACTACTCACTGGGACCAAAAAAAATAATGATAAGAATACTGGTACAAAAAGAGCACTGAAGTATAAGGAAGGCTCTGCAGATAAAAAAAGAACGGTCATGCACTATTTAAGTAGCAGTTGCAACGACACTGCTAAGCTTTTGAGTGCAAAGTAAATGGGTGTAAAAGGTTGAACTACATTGACAATACAATGGGATAGGAATTATATACCTTTCCCACGTCCACCTCTTCCGTATCCTCCTTCATAATTATTCCCATATCCGTAGTCTGTAGTGGAAACAAAAGCCCATCAGTTAAAACTGTAGTGTAGCAATTGTCAATTACACTCCCAATTCGGGCGTTGAAGACTATTGAAATACTAACATTCTGCTAGTGAAGGAATTCTATGACCGTATAATTTAAAGTACGCAGGCTAAGCCAGAACTACAGCATCAATTTAATGCAACTTTAAATATTGTATATCTTAAATCATCAGTGCAATGAATTGCTGATCCAGAATTACTCAATTCTGTGATATATATATAAATATATATAATTACTGTAACTGTAGTAAATAAAACATGCTAACAATCCTGACTTCCTGGTCCCATATGCACCATGCTATGTGGGCAGCTGATTGCTTTACCATCATGATAACTAATGACTCGACTTCAGCCTTGTGCTGATTGCCCTGGTATGAGCATGCGTTAATCAACAGCAATAGCCGTATTGCCCGTTTACCAGACATGCACATAATTACTAAGTAAAGCAGCCTGAAAATGCCTTATGGTACTCTTAAGAGAGGGCCAACATTACCGAAGCCTCCATAGTTGTATCCGGTGTAATCATATCCTCCATATCCATAGTTGCCGTATCCGCTGCTGTAGTAGTCATATCCATTTCCATAACCTACGGAAAAGAGTTGCACCAATGAGGACCAAATAGTTCCACACTAGGGCTGTCAAGCATGCACTTATGATGAATCCTACCAAGTGCATAAGATTTTACAACAGCACTTGGTAAGACACATCAACTTACATCTAATTATAATTACCATAACCACCTCCATATCCTTGATTGTAACCATAGTTTCCGTAGCCCTGGTTACCCCAACCCTGGTTTCCCCAGCCTAGAAGAAAAGTACCCAAAGAATTAAGAGATAGTCGAAGAATTAAGATCACAATCGATTTTTCAGACACAAACAATACACACCTCCCCTTGAACCTCTTCCTCCTCTACCACGTCCCCTTCCTCCACGGCCACCGCCGCCGCCGGCACCTCCGCGGCCTCTGATTCCCATAGCGTCAGGCTTGGGGGTAGCTTTCTTTACGTCAACCTGAAGAAAATTTATTAAAATCATATTATTCCGCGTCCCTATACGCCAAAATATCGCTATGTGGCTAAGTTAGTTATCAGATTGAAATTATCTTCACGATCATTCAGTAGCAGAACTGACAAAAGATTATCATCACTTGAAACAAATTTACAACCGGCAAAAGCGTACGACTTGACTTCGAAATCCTCAAAATGGCGACAAACGATTTTCAAAATGGCGCCAAATTTATACAAAATGGCGATAGCGTAAACAATGCTACTTACTTCTTTATCCTTGATGGTCTGCTTAGGGGTTTTGAGAAGTTCTTGGACGACCTGCTCTGAGTCAAATGTGATAAAACAGAATCCCTTCCTCTGTCCCTTCGACTTATCGTATGGCATCTCGACTTCGACGATCTATAAAATACAAATTACGTTAGTTTCAGATTTCAGAAAAGCAAGCGGGAGACTTAAGCACTCTTTAAAATTACTTACGGTGCCGAATTGCGCGAAGTAGTTCTTGATTTCATCATCATGAAGTTCAGGAACGAGACCTCCGACAAAAATCTTTCCGTGCCTGGCCTTTGCTTTCTTTGGGTCGACTTTCTTGTTGTTAATAATGTGGTCTCCAGCAGACAAAACCTAAAAAGAAAACTCATTAACTGCATATCCGGAAGACGAGAGAAGTATCAGAATCTTCAAATTATCCATAAACCTTACCTTGTCGATGGCTTCAGCCGAAGAGAAAACGATAAATGCAAATCCTCGAGACCTTCCTGTGTTAGGATCGGTCTTAACGTTTATGCTCTCGATTTCACCGTGTTTACTGAAATGCTCTCTTAATTCCTCTGCAGAAAAAGAAAATAACAATAAGCATCACACTCATATGAGTAAATAATATATCATAATTTAGAATAACACTTACTGTCTGTTGTCTCCCAGCTAAGTCCTCCAACAAATAATTTCCTGGAAAAAGATTGCCTCGCATTAATAAACATTCGTAAACAGATAAGCCTGACTAACAAGGGGAGCTTTAAAGCTTAGACTCAAGTCCATACAATGAGTCAAAAACGCCTTGCTCATGTTACATCAGCAGGTTCAGCATTGACAATAGTCAACTAACTGAGCCACAATATAAAAAAGACATCTGTAAAATCTGAGAAAACAAAGCTTACACACCAATCTGTAAAATTTAAACAAAAGCTGGAGAAAATGTGGAAGGCAAGGGTTATGAACATTTAAATTCTATAATTGGTCATTACAAAAGGTGAGGAAAAATATTGTGGTCATTTTTTGTGGCCAGTGCAATGGACTAAAGCACTAATTGACCATTTCTTTTTATTATAGTGCTGAGTTACTTGTTTGACATTGCCATTAGAAAGAGCCCAGGAATAAATACCATGGGTCAGCGCCAGGAAGTCATCAGCATTGCATCTTGCTTATGAGCGTCACACCTGGAGGAGGAGAAGGTAGGTTACTTCACAGTGAACACTAAGTACTAAGAAAGGAACCTTGAGCATAGAAAGAAGCTCATGTAAGCTATTTGCATGAAAAGGCTCCACTGCCAGATGAGAAATTGTAAACAGGACTCTGTAAGCTCTGCTCTGAGTGAGGCACTGTAGGAATCAATAAAGGATTTTTCAAATTTTTATTGAAACTGACTTTACATTTAAAAATGAAAATGCTTCAAGAAATCTGTATCTGAAACAGAATGTGAAAAAATTTACATGACAAGACTTTAAATGAAATAAATTTTTAAAAGTTTGGCTGATCTTTAAAACTTAAATTAAGGCGGAAGCACTATTTACCAGTCAAAAGATTCATTTAAAAATATCAATTGCAACTACCTCTCAACCGTTTGCTTTTATCTACAGCTAAGCACTGAAAAAGAAATTATTGGGCATTTCACATTTACACAGTTAAAATAAATTCTTTCACAGCAACACATTTATTACAAGGAAATTTAATCTTCTGATGCACAAACACGCAGTTATCGTTTTTGCAGTAAAATTTCTGGTGAATGCCACCTAATAGATTCCCTCGTGGGATAGGCACATAAGAACACTACAAGATACGAAAGGGTTTCTAAATGTATAAAATACTGATCATACATTTCACCGAACCATTTACCACTTTATTTAGTCATCTTACCTTAACGGAAAGCATTACCCTCTAAGTAGCAACACACTGATTAAGTTTAATAAAAAAATCAAATTTAAAAATTATTAACTTTTGATACAAGAAGAAATTCAAAGCATCAATTATTTGCAATACAGTTTCAGTTCGAAACATTAACGAAATTCATCGCCATCTTTTGATGATAGGTAACTGTTAAACCTATTTCCAATGAATCTGAAAATAACAGAAAATTAGCTTTAAATGGACTTTAATAGGAATATAGCAAGGAGTTGATAAGTAGCTGCTGCAATTTTTAACTAAAAAGTTGGCCGGTAAATAGAGCTTCACACCGATCGATTTACCAAAGTCCTACCCAGGAAATTTAGGCACGCCATGACGCCGCCATTTTAAGTGTCATTGATCGTGTAACTTTGAATCGCGTACCCGCCCAACCAAGCGATGTTATCAAACAATAATACAAGAACAAGTTACGATGAAATTAGATTGAAATTTCCAACCTGTTTAAAAGTCCCCAAAAGCACTAAGTTATGCGGATGATTACGGATACAGAAGGGGAAGCTACGATGCGGCGACTCCGCCATGTTGAAAAAGTTAAGTTTACACAAAAATTGTTAAGAAAAAAAGCGTATGGCATGCCTAAACATTATCCTTGGCGGCGGATTTGGGGGAATTAGGAATAATTTGATATTCCTTCTTTACCTGTCATCATCCCGTCCGGGTGCTTCCGCACTTCCACTATCTGTTGGCGCGGCTTGGCCGCCGGCCTCATTTCCCTCTTCATTTCCTTCACCCTCTGCGCCTTCGCCGTTCATTTGCTCTTCCTGTTGTTGTTCAAAATTTTGCTCACCAGAATCCTGAGCAAATTCACCGTTGGCCATGTCTTCATATTCCTGGTTCTCTGCCATAGCTACTTAAGTGTCTGAGACTGTCACAATACCACGTCCTCACTGCACTACGACGAATGGCGGAGAGAGAGAAGCGTAGCTTGGGGTCCGCGTACCTACAAGCAGGAATGCCGGGAAGGGTGAAACTCGCATCGAATGTTTACGTTCGCCAGCCGTCACTATGGATATAGATATTTTCTTATTAAAAGCTTTATTTGCGCTTTAAAATTTTATATTCTCTTTAATTATTCATAAAATATTTATTTGTAAATATTTTTTATATTCATTCTGTTCTTACTAGCTTATTCTCAATATTTGAATATAAAATATCGAACCACCAGCATCCCATGGGTGATTGCATGCGAGTCTATACTGACGCCGCTAGTAAATGTTTTCACCGGCTTTCGTAGCGGGAAGATTACCGGCTTTTCGGTGTAGCCAAGAACGCCATGTTTAAAATTTTCATGTCACAATATTTTTGTATGAGATTTTTAGGAAATTATTGGAGCTAACCGAAATTTGTAATGTTCCATTTCATGCAATCTAATACTAATAAACTTTACAACAAGATTCTTATTTTCCCTCTCACTCGGAATTCGTAAAAAATTTAAAGAATATTTTAACTTTCAGTTAAGGGAAGGAAAATCCGAGTATGAAGCAAAAGATGATTGATTCTCGCCACATGTTATAAATTCTTTAATAACTATGACGAGATGTTCAAACCTATGCAATAAAATATAAACTTACCAAATACTGTATACTTACGCTTATAATAACTGTCTCGTTGTTCAGTCAATAGCCACAATGATTTTGCAATGCTTACCTTATTCGACTCTTCACTGGATCCCACTTAGATCTACGACTATTTATTTATATTTATTCTACAAAAGGATTTTATTTTTGTCATGATGTTATACAGTTTAGTCAGAATACAAATTATATATCATATTAATACCTTAACAAAGTCAAACCATGATTTTTCTACAATCAGATCGCTGCCCTATTTATTTCATGTAAGGAGTACTTTCTCACAATACCTAATTTTAGCAAGGCCAGATACACACCGGCTTGGAGAGGAATGACCCGAATCACGTGAATGAATTTAGTAGATCTGATGAAGTTATACCATACTTATACGAGTTTAATTCATCTTCATGTTCTAATATTCAAAGATAAGTAATGGGGCCGTATTTACTTGATAGAGTATACGTAGTAGTCCTAGGCGAAAGTATATTTGTGAATGGCCTTCAAGTTGCTCTCTGTACACAAACAGTTCAAATTATCGGAACTTCAGATGCTCGATGGAAATCCATGTCATCAAGTTTCCATCATATATCAATAAAGGCTTTTTTGAGTGTAGATATGTCATGGAAGCAAACAGTATGCTTGTTGGCAGAATCGAGGGAATGTTTCCCACATAACCAGCTCGCCTCCCATCAATAAATGTGATATCGATTTACGCCCGAGCGTGACGGTTGTAGCTCGTGGTTGGCGAAGCTGTTTCAATGAGATTCTGAATGCTAACACTATTCAAGTGTGAACACAGTCTTCGTAACTGTTAACGATATTTCTTCCAAATTCTTCTGTTAAAAGCTAAAATGATTCTCCTGAGATATTTAATTTCTCTGAGCTTTTATCTTGACGCCGAATTAAATATCGTCTATTAGATACAATGATCTACACCTAAACTTGATTGGTCTTAATGAAATTCTGAACTCGGAGGAATCATCTCTTACTATTATCTGACAGTTTCATAATTTCAATGTAAAAATTAGGAGGTGTCACTTGATACAGTTACCGTAAGATCAGCTTCGGCATTTTAATCGATATCATTCCTCCGTATCTGATGACACAGAAATGAAGTAGCTTGTTATAAGACATACCTTAAACAGTGCAACGTTAACTTTTAACTTGTTCTTTCTTAGTGTTAGGAATTATTGTTTCAACCAATACATATCACCGGGTCCGTGTGCTATTCATCAAAATTCTGAGAAATTCGTTTGCTTATTATACCTTAAATAAGAATATATGGTTAAATAATTGAATTTATTTCTCAACGGCGAAGTGCTACAGTTACGTACCAACTGAAATCTATTAGTTTCTTGGAAAGGACTGAACTGAAGGTTTACGAACCATTTTCATTCAAGCTCATCCTCACAAAAAGTATAATGTAAACTAAGAACCGTTCACAGAAATTACAATCTTAAATATCGTTCAACCGTTTTACTAATACGTTCAGTTCATCTCGTGAGTACCATACTCATGGGATTTATAGTTAGATAACAAAATAATATCTTACGGCTACATCAGCCGAATCAGTATCAAAGTAATTCATTTCCTTTACCTTGAATATGTTACTATTATGTCGGAAAGTATCAAAAATAAAACTACAATTGAATGAGTTTTTCATCAAACTTCATTTTAGTAATAACAATATCAACGTCGTTTACTTATTTACGGGAAGACAGATATGTGAGATTTTTGGTAAGTACGGCGCAAGTTCGATTCTAAAATATTGAACTTAAAGGCGGAAGCAGAAGAATCTCAATTAAACGGATATTCAATTACACTCCCAACATCTCTTAGGCCATACAATATTTTATTATTATTTAAATATTGTTATGAGAATGACGATGAGGTTAAGTCCATTGCATTCTTTAAAAATAAAGACCACAACAGGATTGAATATGCTTGAACCGCTTATTTCATTCTTCCTTGGTAAATAGTCATAATATGATTCAAGCATAATCTACAAAAAATGACCACGGTTAATTCACACAAGCATTAAATTTTACAGCATATAACGCAAACTTTGGTTCCATTCTCCTTTACATTTTAATCTCTAGAATATTTGTATGATATGTATAAATGATATAATAATAGTATGATATATCAGTCAGAATAAGAATAACATGTGGCTAAATTATAATTTTGATTTATAACAAAGCATTTTGGTAGAAGGAAAATTTTCTTTAATGCTGTGCATTTTGCATTCAAGAATGTTAGTAATAAGTCCATGACCTAATGTTTTATTATAAAGGTTTAGCTATGGTTAGATTTGAGTTAGAAATGCCCTATAATTTTTTATCTTCTGATATGGGAGTTTACATCGAATGTATGATAAAGTTGCGCACTTATTATAGTTACGAATATTACCTAGCATTCTGTATATCTTTTGAATGTAATTAAAAAGTTAAAAAACTGAAAATAATTTCCATCACAAGCAGAATCAAATACTACTAAATACTGAAAAATCAAGCATAACTAACCCACTAAATTTTATTAAATTTCTCATATAATTTTGATATGGCTTCAGATTAAGCCTTAATAACTATGATCAGTAAAATACTTGGAGTATTAAGTTTCTGACTCTGGAATAATAAAATATTAGGTTCACTAATTTTCCTCTTCTTTTTGATGTGAGCTAGAACAAAAATCTTTTTTAGTTCAGTAAATGAAAATGATTATGGCAGAGCTACTGAGATGTGTATAATAGTAAACAACCATATAAGCAAACTGTATAAGAAAACATAGACATATCAAGATAAATGAAATATACGTGAACAATGATATACTTTTGTTTTCCTCATGTAAATACAAATCAAAACAAGTCATTGTACAAATATTTAGGGAATTTTTATAATCGAATATTATTTACTTCAGTTTTGCTCAAATTTTGAATATTTATTAAGAAATCATCCAGAAATAAATTCTATGCTGAGAAATAGTAGCTATTAAGGATATTATTCTCTAGATACAAGAATTCATTCCTAATAATTTTTTTTTTCAATTTTTTAGCTAAATTCATATCAATGTTTTGATAAAATGGTGGAGAATATGAGATTTTGACTATCCTTTAGGGTCTACTCTACATATCAGAAACTAATAAACTAAGAACAAGAAAAATTAAATAGTCGTTTTAATACACCATGCATTAATGAATCCATAATGCTGGAACATAGAAAAAAATATTATAACCATGGTAAAATTTGTTATTTTGCAGTTTGTCTGAGTTCAAGCAAAGTAAAAGCTAAACATATATTGCTTTAAATAAATCAAAAATCTTTTTGATCAAGAATTATATATCAAAATATAAATACATACAATATAAGAATAAAAAGTTCACATGCAATACATCATGCAGATTCTATTGAATATTCTTTTTTAAGACAATGCAAGCATACATACAAAACAAAAGTTTGTTGAAACACTATGAATATATGCACCAAATAAATGAAGAACATAACTTCTACAGAAATTTATTTCAGAATGAATAGTTACTTTAATATTTCAACATCTTATGTTCCTGAAAATGTGATATTTTCTGTGAGAGTTACTAAGGATTCTTTTATTTAATAAGGCTCTCTTCAATAACGTTGAGCTAGAATATAACATATTTTTAAGAATTTACATTTAAGAACAACTTTGATTACCTAAAAATTAATTAATAAGTGCAGAAATTAAATTCAATTAAAAAACTACATAGGGGCTTAAGAAACATTCATTTACATACATTGTGTGAGAAGATGATCTCAGGTAACTGATATAAGTTACCAAAACATACTAGGTAAACAAACACTGAAGTACTCATAAATTTAAAAAAGGCTCCGGCAATCTTCCAGGTAATGTACAATTATGACGTAAAAGAAAGAGTGTGAGCATTTTTACTCACTAAAATCATTTAAAAGGTGAGGAAGATAGTAAATCAACTTCACACGAGAATGAATACATGAGAATTCTCATGACTTAGATTTTCAAATAATATACACTCTACATGTAAAAAGTCATATCAATATATTTTGTATTAAGTAATATAATATCAATCATAAGAATCAATACACTTTATTTAGCGGATGAAAATCAAAGTTTTCTTCAAATCGTAGAATATTGAACTATGAAATGAAATAAGCTTTGGACTATAAACTTAACTCAGAAAATTTATTAATACAAACATTATACAACCAACACATAAGCTTTTCACTTTCGGTACATACAATGACAGACTATACTCGTATTAAACAGGTAACAAGAAAGGAGATGTTAGTGCTACAGGTACAGTATTTCCACTCCTTTCCATAGAAAAGGAATAAAAATTTTACACATAATTATACTCACAGTTTTTTCATGCCTTCTGTAAAGCTTACATGTATACTTCCACCTTCTTCACCTACATTATTCATAAATTATTTTGTAGTCCTTTCGCACTTCCATGTTAAGAACTAAGCACTCAGGATAGAAAATCCATATTATTATAATTCTGTTGTAAAGACGTTGTTCCACACAAAATAATACATCAATACATTTAATAACATTTGCGTGAATTCAGCAAAGAGAAAATATGAAATTATCCTGAGATGAAGTCTGAAATTAAAACATTTTTAATGTGTTAACCTCGGGAATGATGATATACGCGTACTAAGCTTAATATTAATGCTTATAGAATTCATAAATTTGAAGTGTCAGATTTGAAGAGTATAATCAAAAATTACAAGCCCCGTAATGCCGTGGCGTAAGTGTAATAGCCTCTCTACATCTGAGTATATCTTATGCCGCCATTGAATTCATGATTCGTTGAAATGAAATAATTTTAGGAAAGAAAATTACAACGTTACAGTTTACTGCAAAATTTCTGTCCGAATAGACGTAATTCGGACCTACTCTGTTTTCTATTTTTATTTTACTCTTATTTCGTACTTTATTTACGCTCCTGGATGTGGCAGGCCTTGATCGGCAACTTATCCAACCAGAATCATAAAAAGGGATTAAAAAGAAATCTGGGCTGCGTTCGAATATTAAGTTAGACTCACGTCGGAGATATCACACGTTACGCGTGTATTGTTTTCGTAATTACATTCTCCGACATCAGGAACTAGCAATGGCTTCGAAATTGATCAAAAAGGGTGTAGATCACTTAAAAAGTAAAGAATTCCGCGAGTATTTGATGAGGTAAGTTCATAACATACTTTATAGTTCATTTAAAATTTTATATTTTAGAGTGATTTGTGTTTTCACTAAGCTATTAGAAATAGTTATAAATGTTGGGTATCAGTTTTAACTAGTTTATGAATTGAATCTTTGTTGCAGCACTCATTTTTGGGGACCTGTTGCCAATTGGGGAATACCTATTGCTGCTATTAGAGACAGTCAGAAGCATCCCAAATACATCAGCGGGAAGATGACCTTAGGTAAGGTTATCAGGAAAATTGTTCAACATATCTCAATTGATAAAGTCACTATTTTAACTTCTTGTACTCACGTTTTCTTGACATGTTTAAGGTAAAGAAGTGGTGCATTTACGATTCACTGATTATTAATGCCCAACATTCATTTGTATTTCAGCTTTGTGTCTGTATTCTATGATGTTTATGAGATTTGCCTGGAAGGTGCAGCCTAGAAACATGCTTCTCTTTGCCTGCCACTTTACGAACGAAGTGGCGCAGCTCACTCAAGGTGTTAGATTTGTTAATTACAATTACATGGGTGGAAAAGCACTTGAAGAGAAAAAAGAATGATGTGATTAAAAACATAGGATTAACGGTAGCTTCTTATACGACATAGGGACTTGAAATTCAAGGAAGGTTGTTTTATCTAAGGCATCATTCCATATGCCAACTGCATATCACTGAACTCAAAGTTATCCATATTCGCCAAGAGAGTAACACTTTTATAAATTTTGTGATACATACGTAATCGAAGCGAATACTTTTAATTTTCATCTAGATATAATATTCTTTTAAAACTGTAAATTTATTTGGAGGTGAAGCCGTGTTTTTAGAGAAATGTTTATTATGGTGATTTTTATGTCTGCTGAAATATAAGTGCAATCGCTAATAATCACCGTAAAAACGCGCAACAATAGATTAAAATTTCACTGCAAATAGTAATTTCCCATTAGGAAGTATATACTTATATCAAAATCTTTTATTTCTGGTGCAGGATTTGTCTATATTTTTTAGGTAAAATTGCAGGACTTGTGTCTTACTGCCAACATACTCACTATGAACTTAAGATTGTCTCGAAGTTCAAAAAGAAGTCTCTTCAGTTCTAGTGATAGCTAGTAATCTTGAAACAATTTCCAGTCTAGTGCTAGTCTGTTTTAGCTACTGCTTGGAAGTTTGTCTGAAGAACTTCATGTCATGCTATTGGATCATAGAGCTCAGAAGATGAATGACTTGAATCCTCACATTCAAGTGAAGGCTTGTTGGTTTGTTGTTACTGTTGTATATACTAGTAGAATTACAGATATTGTGGAATCTCTAATCACATTTCTAAACCAAATGGCCATCCCACCTCATCTTTATACATATTGTTAAATAACTGTTTTATGAATTGGTGTTAGTATGCTCTCCAGCAGCTGGGCTGCTTTTGTAACATCTTCAGTTATCCTTTCCCTGATTTAATGTACTGTTGGTATGATTGTTAATACCTGATAGTATTGGTTGCATACACCATATTTGTTTTTAGTTAGATGAAATAAATAGCTTGTTTAATTCTCGTTATATTTATCTTATTTATTTATTTTATTGTCAAACTAACAATTGTTTTAAATGGACTCTTATGTTGTTCCTAACTGTTCATTAACTTTCTATTTACCTACTAAATGTCTAATAAGAGAACACATGACAGGGATACTTCCCAACTAATTGGTATAATTGGAGGATTGTTCAGAGGATGATATTTAAGTTTTTAAATCTTAGGTCAAATATGAAATGGTTTGCATAAAAATATTTTCCTTTTTAAATTTTCTATAGAAATGATTACAGTTAAAAATCTTTAAAATATTATCAATGGATATATTTCAACTGGATAGTCTTTGCTAACCTTATAGAATTATTAACTAAAAAATCCTTGATCTTATTCCATGTAAAATACCTCAAATTATTCATGGGTAGTCTATAGATTTCTCATTTAAAAATTTTTAAAATGCTGTATTAATTTGCTTGAAACAGGTAAACCTTTTTGCAACATATTTTATCAAATCCTAAAATGTTTGAGGAATTAGGAGTGCAAACTTAGAAAAAGTTTGTGACAAAACTTTATTATTAACAAGAGGCATATCCAAAATTTTCTATTAATACAATAAAAACTTCCAGTTCTCTACTGAAGTTTTTTAAATGAAGAGCTATACGAAGTAAATTTTAAGGAATCCAATTATATTCTTATAGCTCTCAACATGTCTAATATCTCTAGTGTTTAATAAATCTAACTTTGGGAAAATACTGGGCTTCTTAAGATTCATCTAGGATACATTTGATATGAGCTAAATACAACGTTGTTAAATATTCATGCTATCAGTCAAGTAAAAATGCTCTAATATTCTAAGCCATACATTGTCTATTATAAATTTTTGGGAAATAATCAGTATTAAGTTGATTTTGTGAAGATATCAAAATAATTAGATATCTGGGCATAACAGGAAGAGGTTACACATTTAAATGAGGCAAAACTTTAATAAAAGTAGTAAATATGAAACATCCGTACAGGATTCATCGATTGAAGCAAATTTATCAAAAAAAACAATTGAACAGAAAAATATTTAACACGTCAAACACATGTTATCAATAGCAGATAGGAGAAAGAATTGAAAAGTTCAATTTTTATTAATTTTATTTTATTTCATTCTTCAATGCAAGGATTTCATTTCTTAAAAATAATAACAGAAGCTAGATTGTCCAATATACATTTGAAAGAATTCATAAACTTAGCGAATTCAATGAAATAAGATATTGAAAATGAATTTGTTATTCTGCTGGCAAGAATTACTCTTGGACCTACCTTTGAATCACTTAAAATACTTCTTTTCTGAAGACTTCCGATAATCGAAGACTTTCAGTTGAAATGCTGATCTTCACCTCCGTTTCTAGATTATTCCAACAGTAACTACGTAGACACATGGTCAAAAATAAGTTACTGATAAAACGATGCAAAAAAATTACATCGATGTAATTACTCTACGATTATCCCTTTGATCAATATCTACTAAAAGTCGTACGTGGTAAGACGAGAGGAACTGATACCCCTGAGTTACTCAGCCCAACCGATTCAAATTGTTTTCCCCACCATTCTCCCGTTCCTCCTCGATTTAAAATCCTTCTCGAAGTCGTGTTTGCGTGAATTAGAATTTCATTGAGAAAATTAGTGCATAGAAAAATTAATAGCAGTTAAAAACATGTGACCACACTGAGCTGCACATTATCGACTTATTATAGAGAATGAGATAATTCCTGCACGAATAGATACGAGCAGATACGACTGTGAGGGTTGATTATTTCATTCGCGCGAAATGTGAATTTAAGATATTACTTCAATTTCGTTTATTCAAAATATCCTTCAGACTTTTCAAATACTTCAATTACGCGTAAATTTAAATATACTGATAAAAATCATAAATCGAATAGAAATATTCTTAGATTTTTCATTGATTAAAATTAACTTCGAATATTATCACCCTTAATATAGAGTGTGTATACTTCATCATTTCCCATTCACCGGTAAAGAGTCTGAAAGTCTGCCTGAGATATTTTACGATATTTTGGCAGAAGTTATATTTCCAAGGCTTATACGTTTTTACGTTTATGGCCTCTGTGGATAGCTATCCTAAAGGTCACAACCTCATATTAAATGTTTCTGATAAGGGAACTGACGGAAGAGTGATTGGAATTGGAAGCAATCGGTCAAAATTTACGTAACATATGAATACTGTTAACTAAAATTAACAAGATACTTCTTCAAAACAATTAGAAGCAAATTAAAAGTATTGTATTTAATGTGAAATGGGCAATAGTTAAAATATTGTAAACCTAATTTTGAATGACTGTTATTCATGAAATCCCATCATTGAAAATTATAAGATTGTGGATATAATAAGATTCGATATCTATGCTATAGGATTCAATATTTCAAAATTCGGTTTTTCAAATACATATACACTTCGTACCCCATTCATGTTAGAATTTCTTCCATATGTTTTATAATTTAATAATAGACGAATCTGATGAACTTATTTTTGTATTATTTCACTCATATCAATTTATGAATTGTCAAAAAATTAACTTGGATATATTGATATAATGGTACAAAATTTAACCTGAAACGATTTTCTCTCTTATTCCCAATATTTTAATTGTCTGTGTTGTAATTTATTTGAATTTTTATAAATGAATTATAGATTCTCTATGGTAACTTCATGCTTAAAATGTCTAAATATTACAAGAAACCTTGAAAATGAAATATTTGATTACTTTCAATAAGTTGAGACCTCTTGAATTTGGAAATAATTTTCTTGAAAATCTTTTGTTATTTGATCAATCATATCTTTAATTTTGTTGATATTTTCTAAAATATTTTGATTTCTTGTTGACTCATACTTCTAATTATTTGAATCAGATTTAATTTTGTAGTTCATTAGGAATATTATCATCAAAGTTGGAGCAGTAAGGGTTAAGAGCTTATTGAATTAGGATATCCCCACTGAAATGGGAATTTATACTTCAATAGTTCTTTTTGTTTCTTATTCTTGGATCTCTGGAGTTAGCATAGCATAAGATTTATACAATATTTATTTCAATAAATTAGTATAATCAATTTTCACGATAAAAAATTCCTAGTAGACTGATTCTTCTTTCTTCTTCAAATAGTCTAGTTGATATTAAAAAGGTTTTATTATTTATGCATAACCTTCCCTTTTCCATTTCATTTGGCTACCTTCTTCTGACAGAATTTGGTATACCGGAAGAACACAATGGTCAATCTAGCCCTTGTAATGTTGATTATTACAATAATGAAAGGGCCAAATGCTGGTCTCACATGTGTATATGTATATATAATGAACAAACACAGTTCATATTTAATATTTATTAACATAATAATGCATAAATTACTTAGTAACACCTAGGGTGATACAATGAAAACTGTAATCATCAGTGACATGAAAAAATGATTCCTCATCTTAAAATAGTTAGAAAATTGAAAATTTTTAGATAATGATTATCTCTCGTACACATAAATATATTTTAGACTTCAGAGTAAAAAATCTGCAGAGGAATCCCATTAGTCTTTCTCAGACCCAGTCTTTAAATAAGCTCAATTTGAAAAATCAGTTTCTGATAGAAATACATTCATCGCAAAATAAATAAAATATCCATCTGTACAATAACACTGGACATTTATGAGATTTAACAATACATTTAAAAGAAAATAGAGTGGAAATGATAACTCTACATAGAGATTATCTAAAACATACCACTCATCTTCTCCATCACAGCACCCCTCTATGAGTATCTTTTATTTCACATGTTCTCATGTTAATTTGAGGATGTTCAGATAACAATTACTAGATGATATACATCAAAATAATTCTCAAGAAGATGTATTTTATGCAAAAATCAAACACTACTGGTGCTCGCTCCATGTTGCAGCAGCAAATCCTTGTACTCTTTCAAAAACTCTGCTTCTTGAGTGAGTGTTAAATCCAAATGGTCTTCTTCTTCTGTAGAAACACCAGCAGAAATTCTCTGATATGCTTCTTTTTCTTCTTTCCGTCTCTTCGCTTGTAAAATAGCTGACTCTTCATCTTCGGATGAACTTGATACATATTCTGCAATGGCAGTGTAAAATTGTTAAGAAAAGCTTAAATAATAAAATTAATTATAAATATTTAAAGTGATATTTCACATTATAAGTAAATACTTAAGGACAATAATTTTGCCTTTTTTGCCATGTTGATTAAAGGAAACTTTGATAATATAATACAAAATGAAAATTATAAGGAAAAATTATTTTTCAGAATAGCTAATTGCTCTTCTTTGATAAGATATTTGTAACTAGCTTCACATTTCAGATCATTATCTAATATATATATATATATATATATATATATATAACAAATTTGATATGAATGATGATTCAAATTGATTGAGTTTCACAAATTTTCTCCTGCCTTCAAATTCTTTGTTTCAATTTTGAAATCTTAACAAACCGAATAGAAAGAATACAACTAAATTGAAATCAAACATGAATGAAAAAATTTTTATCAGAGATAATCTTCATAGAAATGTCTAAGTAACTCAATTTTCTTTCAGCAAAATCTTGAAATAATAGACTATTTTACAATTACCTTCCATTTGGTTCCCTTGAGTAAGGAATTCAATTGCTCTTTCTGGATTCCATTTGCATTTCTTCAATGCAAAATTTGCCTGTTTTGCATCGAAACCCATATCTGTGAGCTAAGTACAAAGTAAAAAATCATTTTTATTGTAAATGATTGGTGAAATGTTTTAAACAAATACATTACATCTGATTGATAGGCAGACTTAGGTACTTCACAAGTCTAAAAATGCTGAATAGAATTTTCAAAGGTCAGAATAGGAAATTCCTATAGGTAACTTCAATAAACAAAACTAGTTTTTAAAAAGAAATTTTTCTATGATACCTTCTTTATGGCTGTCTTCTTGCAAACTTTTGAAATAGCAAACTTTTCAGCTTCTTCTTCAACTGCCTCCAACTGATCTTGAAGCAACTGAATTGCTAAAGGTGTTGAATTATTTGATAGACGCAGTGCTGCAGCAGCAATATTAGATTCAAAACCCATTGAGTTTAGAAGATTGTAGGCTTTGATATTCACCCACTGTTTGTTGTCTTTGCACAGTCCTAGAGAACGTTCCAACTTCTCCTTTTCAAAGAGCTCTTTTTTCTCTGTACGTTTCTGATCTATTATTTCCACAGCACGGTTAATGTCTCCCCTGGTAGCTCGAAGAGCAAGCCGTGACTCATAAGCTGAGTATCCTGGAAAGTGATGGAAGTATATAACTTTATTATCACAGAAGAAAGATTGTGAAAGGCTGTCATATAAACTATATATACTACTATACTATATAATACTAAAACTTTTATGATTCAGACTATTCTTCAAGCTGAAGTAGACCTTTTATTTGGACAGTAATCATTAAAAATAAATATTCATCACAAGTAGATGAACTTATAAGTTAGATAGTAGTTGCATGAGGAAATTGGATAATTTTACCATCCATAGCTCACTGGATATTCTCCTAATTGCCTACATGGTGTTCCATCAAAACAAATCTATCAATAAATTTTAAGTTTAACTTGTTTAACCAAAAAATTATTAGGATTACAACTTCATATATTGATATTTTTCAGTAACTATCCACCTTTAACGGAACCTGTTTTTAAAACCTTACGATTTGGAATAATAATACCACTGAAGTTTAAAAAAAAACGTATTTACGAATCTGTTGCGGAATATAATTCCAAAAATTTAGAGCAATGAAAATATTTTCTCGTATTTGAAACCCATACGACTCACAGAGTGTAATTTTGGCAGCCGAAATTTGCGCAATGAATCGATTTATAAATTGAATACTATAAAATATACCAACGATAACAATCCGTTTACGATTCATTCCTCACAAAATATCTCATTCGTCCGCTCTCGAGGAAAGCATAAACTAAAGATTAAAAAACTTAAAATATTCGCAATATTTTTAATAGTTTTTTAACTCTTCTTGGATGAAATGAAACAAGGATGAAATGAGAGAAATTTAATCGTGTAGGATACATCATTCAATTAGTATTAAAATGAATTATCTCATTTCTGTAATGACTCTAAAAGACAATGAATATGTAACATACAAATCAATGGAATTACAGAGTAAATTAAGCATTTTTCGGCTAAAACAGTAGTCAAACAAGAATAAGATATACTGAAAAAAATAACTATAATTCTTCAGGTGAAGATGTCAGCTCGCTGACGAAACCGGTCGAGAAATAAATTTATCTGTGGAAAATTTATAGTTATTTTTTCAATATGTTACAAGAATTCCAAAACGTTAAGCTTGATAGTATTAATTTTATAAAAAATAAGAAATGTCTATAATTGAAGTACGATAGTACTTCACATTCGTTGTCACCCGTTACCACACGCCGGTAGCAGCTTACAGTGTATTTTCATGTATATAGATGAAAACATGAGTGTCTCGAAAGCAGTTCGTAAATTGCGAAGCAAAACCTTTTATTTTATTATATAATTTTATTTTAGTTCAATACGCTCGAGTGGTCGAGGGATGTAGCAATCTGAGCATCCTGCCACGCGAGGCGTCAAGTCCCACGGGAATAAAATCCAAGTTTGGCTCCGCAACCCCTCTTCCGTGTGTTTAATTTGAAAAAATTCAGACGGAAATAGACATGATCGGCGAAAATAACATCGCAGCAGGAAATGAAAAAATGTGGCACGCACCTCTTCACGCGTTTACGGGAATTGCTAACTGAACGCAATGTCGTACCGCATAAAGCATACGAATTCATAATGGAATGAGTTATATTTGGCGGTCACCTTCTCAGAGTGTGGACATTTTGCACATAAAATGCCGATAATACTAGGGGAAATTAGGCTAAATATTATCAAATCATACGAACGTACGACTGTGTACTCAGCCTAACATTTGAAGAGAATCTATATGAAATTTAATCGATTCATTTTAACATTTAAATTTGTATATTAATGAGACTTCATAGAAAAAGTTATAAATTATTTCTCTACAGATGCTCTTACGTCAATAGGAACATTTTTCAAATTGAGAAGGAAAACGAATACATGTACAATTTTAACTCAGAGACTTTTGAATTTGTAATAGTGAGTAATTTACAATTTAGAATGCAGTACATAAGAAGTATTTCTGCCTTTATTGTCACCCTCACAATTTAATGTTCGCGCGCTAAATGTATATATTATTAAAAATAAAATGAAAAACTTTCAGCAAAGGATTTTCTATGGGATGTAAACAATTGAATAATTATCACGAACAACTTTTAATTGGCCGAGATTAAGGCTTTACGTCTCCTTCTCTACACAAAATTATGCGGAATAATTACTACAGAATATTTAAACAAAGATGTTTTTAGGATATTCATATTGAAAATTAAGCCTAAAATGTAAGAAACGTATACGTTGTAACTGTCAAGATTTTGTGCCCCATTTCTCTAGTCATTATTCCGTAGGAACATATTCCCACACTATCTCTTGGACATTTTCTAAAATTTCTCTTTCCCAACCAGCCAAACGAAAATTAACGGTGAAGAAGAATCGAGCGTATTGTCCATGACCTACACTTTGTATGGCGACATACGATTATCATCCTTTTCAATAGGGTTTACCACGAGCATTGACCTATCCTTAGGAAACAAATCCTTAAGGGTCAAAGACGTACTTCAATATCCCTTTCTCTTTAGCAATATTCAGGAGGTATCGTCATTTAAAACCCAATCTTCTCCACGGGATTCTACCTTGAAGCTTTTCCCCAGTCTGGATGAAATTTTATCAAGTGGCATTCCAACGTGATCTGTCCCCTGCCTAACACGCACACTTTCCAATTTTAAACCCCGTGCGATTCTGCCCTCTCCCCATGACGCGTTTTCCAGAATCTCGAACAATACGTGACTTTCACAATCGCGACGACATCCCACCGAGTTCTATCTTACTCCAACACGTGATTTCCACTGACTCAAGCTCTAAGCAGCCAGGGGAGGAATAACCTACGAGCGAGTCACCTTTCCGAGAATTCGCGAGATATTGCGATGTTGATGGAACAAATGCATAGTCACGCACTAGATAGGCTCCGTTTTGAACACGCTTTACTTGATAAATATTGACGTGCGAATTACCTAGGACGCTAACAAAATGTGTTGATGCTTGAAGAGGATGAGATCGTAAACTCGTATTACGTCAAGAGCGAAAATGTTTTAGGATACCAAATATACGAAGAACACACAGTAATTACTTACATGATAATGACTTTTTAATTCACGGCGAATACTCATAAATAAGCGTACAGGGTATAAATATTGATAAGAAAATACACAGATAAATGGATGAAAATATTCTGTAGGTATTTTATAATTTTTAATAAGCAGGAGAGGTTTTTGATAAAATATGACAGTTAATCAAGTCTCGAGTTATATTTGGGAGCCAGTTCTAAGCTACAATTATTTCCAATAAATGAAACAAATAAACTCTTGCAAGATCCATATAGGGGAAAAAATAAAGCCTTCAAATATTTAGTAACATAACTATTATTTTAGGTCAAGGAAAAATCAAACACTATGAGTAGTACCCATAATATTATAAATATTTTTTATATTGAATAGCTAGGGAGGGATTAAGAGGTTCCTTTAACCCTAAAAGCATTCTCTATTTCATAAAAGTTTATGTGATTCTCAATTTTTTTCTCTTTTTTATGGAATGGCTTGATTGTAGTTTATAGCAATAAATCAATGAAATAAAAATACAATCTTTCTGTAATTGATGCAAATCATTGATATTTTAGAGTCATTATCAGTAGAACTATCCCCCTGCCATTTGCCATAAGACGGTTTGCGGGGTATTTATGTAAATGCAAAGGATAAATTTTGATCCAAAGTTTTTTTAGAGTTAATTAAATCTTTTATAGTGCAAGGAATTAGGTAACCATGGCCATTTTAATTATTACAGCAAACTGTATTCCAAAAATTGGTTATCATTGCAATAATTGAGGTATAATAGCATTATCACTGAATGATAATATAGTGAGTTGATTTTAATGGAGATGACAGAATGTGAGTGGATAGAGGCAAGTACAAAAGTTGCGTTACAATGTTTATCACAATTATAAATTGTTTATTTTAGGCCATGATGTAAGAAGACTATACAAATTTCTGCCTGATATCTATCTTAAATAAGCTGTAACCACATAGTTATCTGTTATGCCTTCTGATGTACATGTAAAAGGCCATAATAAATTTTATAGCTGTGTATCAAAGATAACTGAATCCCTTAGCTGGGAATATCTTAGTGATGGGAGAAACAAGTATAGGTTCAAATTATTTGAGAAATTCTCAACAGCAACTTAAATGATGAGATACAAGACATTGTGATTCCCATGCTTGTCAAGCATAATTTTAGAATCTAAACATCCAAAAATTTTGTGAAATTATTGCTCAAAAAGAACGTTATTACTGGCATCCTTTCCTGATAGTATTAGATGCATGGACAAAACAGTAGTTTCGTATCTTGACATCCCATATTACAAGATGTTTTGTAAGATAATAATGTAAATATAAACAAATGTATCTGAGAAAATTGTTGCCTCTCATATATTTTGCAGAAGCTAGAATTTTATCTTTCTCTCTCTCTCTCTATATATATATATATTTATAAATGTTGCTCCATTTCACAAAAGACTGTTTATATCGAATTCGAACCGTAACCTTTTGATAAATTTCAATATACTTCAATTTTAAACAAACAATTTAACATCCATACATTTTCATAACATATTCAGTATTATATTATATTTTTTGTGTGCTTATCATAAAATAATCCTCCCTAATTCTCAGAATCTTTGAACCATATAAAAATGGGAAAATAATGCAAAAGGGTAAAAAAATAAACAAGAAAATGAAATAGAATAAACTGTAGTAATGCAAAATAGAATAAATAATACTGATATCAAAACCCATGTTATCCACTTGCTGGGCAAGAATGCTAACCACAACACTACCATACCACGTTAGTTCCTCAACATTTTAAGGTAATGCTTTTAGTGCTAATTTAAGGGGATCTAATTGCAAGTCCCAGTGTGAGTTGTTCTAGTCATATTTTCACCGTTAAACCTTTCTTGTCAATAGTGCAGACTCATTGAGCCAAGTTTACTTCATCTTTTTTCCAAAAGGGGTAAAAATAACTTTTAATTTGCAGCTTCTGTGATAACAAAGTGATAACTGATACAGTATCTGTTAAAGGTAAAAATTTACTTACCTAACTCCATTAAGTTCATCATACTGTTTTCATCAACTTTCAGCATGTTGTATTCTTTCTCTGCTCTCTGAAGAAGTTTTGCCGCTTCATCTCTTTTCCCTTCATGATATAAAACTATGGCTTGTATCAAGTGTAATCGGAAGAACAGAGCTGCTTCATTCCCTGCGAATACAACAAGTCTAATTTCACATTTCAGCTATTTCAATCAGTTATTTTTAGCTAGTTTTATTTGAGAATATAGAAAGGCAGTGTGAACCAAAAGAAAGTTTAATAATGATTACTAGCTACTATTAATTACTAGAAGTGTTACTAGCTGGAATGGTAACATAATGAATAAATAGTTTAGTACTTTGACTGATATTTATACAATGTGATACAGTTTTGTTTGCAGGCTAACATCTCAGGTTGACCTCAAGATATTAGCCTGCTAACAAAAATTGTCTTATCATTTAAATATCTATGAAAGGTACTCAGTGTTTTGTTTATTATTACATGTTAACTATTGCACTATAGAATACGAATTACCAATCTATTAATTCATTTTTCCTCTAAATTACATTTTATTTTAAACAGATAAACTAGTCTAAAACACAGTTCACATACATAGATACATTCAACATTAATATAAGATATTATGAGAATTCAACAGTGGTATGTAACTAAAAATCAAAATAGTATAGGCATAGTTAGAAGCTTTATAGGATTAATTTCTAAAGTTTTAGAATCAATTAAAAATTTTAAGGACCCTAACAAGCTGAATGGCATACTCTTTTTCCTCTTGAGTAATTTGTATTGTTTAACTATAGCAGCACAAATAATTTGTAAAGAAATTTAAGTAATAAAATTCAAACGCAAATCCATATGAAATCAAAATAATAATCAAGAATAGATAAATATAAGCAGATATCCATATACAATAATATGAGAGTTTATATTAGGTTGATTCTATGCACTTATGGTTTACTTTCTTATTTTTAGAATACGTGCATTAAAGATTTGGGACTCTCTTCCACTCTATTCTGATTAATACCTCACAAAAATTAATATAAGTATTCATTCAGTCAACTGTTTAAAAATTAACATGCTATGATTTTTCAAACAATGAATAAGGCAGGTATATTTAATTCTGCAAGAGGTGAGGTGACACATTTACGTAATCTTCAAGAAATCAGTCAGAATAATTACCAGTGGCTCCCTTGATGCTATGTAAGCGTTCCAAGTTGTTCCCATAACTTTTGTGGAAGTTTTCTTCACAACGTTTCAGTCGTTCTGTGGCATTTGGAATTTGACTGACATTTTTTAGGCATAGATAGCACCATGCAATGTCTAGGCTAAGAAGAGCATAGTTATCCACTGATTGGAGAAGGATTGAATTACAATGGCTGCAAAATAATATTTTCAATACATCACAAAAAGAAACTAAATATCAATAATAGATTTCTATACATATCCATAAAAAGAAGGAAAACTATATTATTCTATATCATTAAATAACAAAAATGATACATTCTGATACACTGAACAATATTAAGATAATTTACATCTCATTGATAACATTCATAATTGAAAAGTAAATATTCCATGAGAATCTGGCTTCTTTTCAAAGTATGTATATTTATCATTTGACATTCTAAGGACTTTCACATTGAGATTTACTTAATTAAGCAAAGAGAGAAAAAATCAAATCATCACTTTAGCTTCAAGTATCCACTTACAATAATGAACTTTATTATACAAGAATAATGTTCAGATCATAATAAACAGAGGTCTATCTATGAGATACATCTAGTTTATCTGTAGTCTAATTGAATTCTAAGAATAGTTATTTTAAACATGCATTTGAATTGGATTAAATGATCAACTTCAGAAATATTATTATTCTACTTTTTGAAAACTATCCATCAATTTACACTTTTGCATTTTCAATTCTTTAAATATATATATATATATATATTGCTACATTTAATAATGATAAATCGCACCTCTTACTAGTTCTTGTATGAATAATACATAATTAAAATATACCAAATATTACAAATTTAATAATCTTCATAGGATTACACATATGTACAATATGAGAATAATATACATACATGTATTTTTACGTTATCTAAAATTACTTCCAATTAACTAGTGAACACAGATATTGAAACTTTTTTCCTGAATCTTAACAAAAAAAAATAGATCTAAACATTTTAGAATCAAAAACATTCTATCATTTGTTTAAGTAAATGTAGACATATTTAAGGTAGCCTAAAGCTGACTTTCTTGTTGTATCATTTGGGAATATTAATGGACCATTGAATTAGGATGCTGGAAGTGAATTTTGAAGATCTAATGGACAGATAGGGTCACAAAAAGAAGAAATATATAGAAGAATGAGAGAGGTTCCAACAATATGGAGCATGTTAAAAGAAGAGCCAGATAGATTTGGCATCTCTTGAGACAAAATGAATTTGTTAGGAATGTACCCAAAGGCTAAGTGGAAGGAAAATCTCTAAGAAGAAGAATAAGGAATGAAGATGTAAACCAAGTAAATGAAGAAGGAAAGAAGAGACAACAGGATTATTGGTGTTAGCATTAGATAGAGAGGGATAGCTAGTGAAAGGGTCAGGTTTACATAAAAAGTTTTCAAAAAATTACTCTAAAATATTATTGAAATCAATGTGAGAAGGAGTGACTTCATGGAATATTAGTCTATAGATCAACTTTAGTGATTTCTTTCTGTTAAATTATAACTGTCCTAATTTTCTTAGCAATATATTTAAAATTAAAAGACATTTCTTGAATCCAATCCATTTAACTATTCTTAAGAGAGATACTACCACTAACTTAAAAAAAAATATTTGGTAGATTTAAAATCAGATTCATGGTTACCTAAATTCTTTATCAGCTTCTAGGAAAAAAACCAAGGCAAGAGAATAATCCTCAGCCTTAAGAGCAGCTCTTCCTTTCTCATGGAGCATCATTGCTACAGAAAGTGCACGTTCCTCTTCTTTTGGAAGTTGCAATGGATTACCAGATTGATCTGCAATCTAAAAAATTGCTAAAATGAGAAAAAGCTCAATAATTCAAGTAATAAACTTATGATTAAAAATATATGGGATATAAGATAGAGATAACATTTAGACAGGATTTTATATCACCATTAATCTTAGAAATAGTACACTAGGAGCTATAGAAATTTGTTGGATTATTTCATTTTATACCATAATAAAAAGGGAAATGGAATTAGGTACATACCAGATGAATCTGATAACTTAGCATTTGAAGCTAAATATTGTGCTAGAAAGCTATTCATTCCTTACTTTTTCTAAATTTTATTGAACATAAATTACAGGATATTTTAAGAATATATCACAAGAAAAGGTTTTCATACAATTACAAAGAGCTGTAAAAGACTGTTCATCAGAAAATAGGCATTCAAAACTCTTAATATTAGTAGTCAATTACAATATTTTTGACTATGATTTGAATTAGCCAATCATACAAATCAAGTGCAAAATTTTAAAACATAAAAAACATGAAAACACATTAAATCCATACGAATGCTTGTGTAAAGGCCAATAATGTATTGTAAACAATCTCACTGACTAACCTGAATGTAATATGAAGAATTGGGATTTCTACGGCCAGAAAGAAGGTTCACATCAGCTTTGACAGAATTCAATTCTAATTCTCCTTTTTCAATCTCCTGAACAACCATGGAATAAACAAAGAGAAGGTGAATTAAAATAAATATAAAATAATGCTAACTATTCAAAACTAACCTTTACATATAAGATTAGAAATGGGAAGGGTTTAATAATAAACAACCTTGTGGTATTAGAGGAAGAATCATGCTTATTAATGATAATTATAGACAGATTTCGTTGAAGTCACACCTGTAACTTGGAATTCGATTCCAAAAGGAGAACCATCAATTGCATCCCATTCTTCACAGACTGTGAGCACAATTGCGCATCATCATTTAGGACTCTTCCCCCGGATATAATTTTTAGCCTACAAGTTATCAAGAGTAATCACGTTAATACCCAAACTGATACTCAAATAATTTAAGGGAATGTTATCTTACCTTTCACACGTAGTCCCCAGTTTAGCACTGATAATTTCCTTGAGTTTCCCACCATTTTCAGTCAAGGCAACTTCAATCGTCAAAATGTTTACAGCTTCCTTATTGTTAGCTGAAACTCTTACTTTCAGTGTTGCGACTCCTGTCTTCTGAAAAATTTCTCTGGCAGATAATTTATCAACCGCGTTCGTTTGTAAACTTTTCAGAATAGCTACCACAGTTTCGGTGTCAACTTTAAGCGCCTCGCTAAATTTTAGGCCGAGTTTCTGTTTCGTGAGTGAAAATATGGTTATCAGATACTTTTGTACAATTACTTACTATGTAACATATGTTCATTTTTAAACTGATCTTACTTGAACTTCTTCTTCACAGCATCCCTTTCCGTCCATGTAATAGGGTGGTAGCCATAGTTTAATTGATGTTTCATTTAATTTATTTCTTACCCTCATAAGATCGTCTTCACGTTTGAGAGAAGAACTCATTTTAGGAGATAACTATTCACATGAGATGACACGAGATATATTGAACCAAATTTATCGCAACGTCGCTGAACGGCAATTTTTACAACATCCAGACGTGAAAATTCTGCTTCTTATAGGAATCATTAGGCAAATAAATCCAAGACACGGAATATTGAAAGATAAGAAAGAATTCAGCATTCGGACTTCCTCCTAACGCAACTTCCGTCAACGTGAATTAGCTTAAAATTTCACAAGGAAATATTCGTGAAGGCTGAAAATAAATCCAATGGATAATTCAGAAGATATTATCTATCCTGAATCAGAATTTATCCGAATATCATCTGTTGAAGCTTACAATTTCTCGTGATACAATTCTTACAGAGTATAATATTCACCGTGACAAAACACTGCTTCAACACGCTGCTTTGTTTATATCATTTACATATGTGTGACGCTTACTACGTTACAAGGTGTCACTTTTACTTTTCATTCTTGTATGTACCTTAAATATGTTAGCAATTTTATTTTTGGTTGTTATTATTCTCCTAGGGAGAATTCTATACCTTATTTTTGCGATAAGCCGTTGTAAACGTCAATACAGTTTCAAAAAACGTTCTAGTCCTGCAAAAACTGCTGTTATTATGGGTTCTGGAGGTCATACTGCCGAAATGCTGAGACTTCTTCAGCATTTAAATTTTGAAAATTATTCACCAAGAATGTATATAATGGCTGATACGGATACATCTACCGGAACTAAAATTATTGACCTAGAGAAGAATAAATCTTCGAGCAATACCAGTCATAGTGTATACAGGATACCCAGAAGTCGAAGTGTTAATCAGTCTTATGTATCCTCAGTTTTCTCTACTTTACACTCTCTTCTATTTTCTTTTCCCCTCCTGTTTCGTGAAAAACCAGATTTAATATTGTGCAACGGGCCAGGAACCTGTGTACCAATTTGTGTGATTGCATTCCTGATGAAGATACTGTGGGTATGTGATTGCAAAATTGTGTACATTGAAAGTATCTGCAGGGTGAAAAGTCTTTCATTGACTGGAAAAATATTATTATATTTTGTTGACGAATTTTTCGTGCAGTGGGAAGATCTTCAAAAGTTGTACAAGAATACGAAGTACATTGGTTGCCTTGTTTAATGACGTGGAAATCTGAGCTTGTTTGTTGGTGCCAAGTTTATAATTTAATCGTCATGCTGGTCATGCTATTATTATGAGAAATAAAAATTTTATCAGTTAAAGTGGCTTATAATTCATAAAAAGAGGAATTTTATTAATAAGATATTAGGAATGGTTTGAAGCTGAATAAGAAGTAAATAAAGCTTTTATTAAGAATGTAGCTTATAGAAATTATACATATTTATAATTTATAAAACAATAAAATGAACCGTTTTAATTTTGCATACAAAAATAATGCATTTTGTTGGTAATTAAATTAAAATATTTCGTAAGTTAAGAAATAAGCGGCAAGAAACACCGGAGCCAAACTCGACGCATCAGGTGGTTCCTGAGGTATAAGAAATTGTTGAGTATTAATATTGTATAGACAGCAAAAAGTTTCAAAAAAATTAATAATATATATTTCACTGTTTCTTGAAGGATAGCTCTTTATTTTTGCTTTGAATTGGGACATGTTTGTAACAAACTTAAGATTATTTGGTATTTTGATAAATTTCTCTAGTCTGTTTTTTCCAGCATGATTTCTTCAAGAAAGCACATTATAGATATTTCATTTCCATTAATTTTGTTTCTCCTTATACGCCTGTAAGTAATCTTGAACTATTATTCATGATTTATAACATTCAAATTAAGTGATTAGTTTACAAAGGGAAATATTTTTGTTGAAAGATAATAAGCTAATATTAGCACATAATCTTACTCATTCAATATTTCTTTACTATATCTAAATTTATTCATAATTTAATTAAAGTTAATTTTACCTACTCCAAGCGAAAGAATAATTTTGAAATTGCGGCCTTTTGCAACCTAAGTCCCGCTAGTTATTTCAACCTTCAGTGGATGGCGTTAGGTGCTTCATATACGTCATAGTAAGTCCTAAAATGACGTAAGAAGTTCCTTTTTGAGTTGCCGCCTATAAGGAAAGTGCCGGACATTTATTTCCCTTCCCTTAACATTCATTTGTGAAGTAGCTTCTCCCCAATTGCAGTATTTATTGAACTCCAGTACGGCAGAAAACAAGGTGAGTATTGAGTAGTTGTATGTTCTATTATTTTGTGAAGTTTACTCGCTTTATATACAAGTTTTAGTGATGGGTCCAGATTGAACTTTTCAGACCCACGAACCTATTGAAATTTTGAAGATTAATTTTACTCTTGCATTTTTTTGTGCATTATTTGGTTGCTAAAGGATTGTGCAGTGACCTAGTTTATCGAGTGTTAATTAGAAAATTACTTGCTTGACCTTGGTTTCGGGAGTGACTTTTATTTTCAGCAATTTTACGTGACCTTTATTTACTCGAATTTTATCTTCTTAAAAAGCATTTTACACGTTTTGGGTTAAGTTACCCAAAGTTGTGTTAGTTAATGCGTCGGATTGATGGACGATGACGATAATTGTTGCACAATAGGAAAATCTTGGTCATTGATGTAATCTTCACGAGAAGTTTTTTTGCCTAAACTGAGGCAATTATTTAGATATAGGCTAATTTTTCTTCACGAGCTTTGATTAACTCTTGTGTTATTGTAGGTCTGTCTTGGCAATTGGAATGTCTGATAAGGTGAGAGAGAATTTAAGAATGAAGGATTAGTTCACATATTTTCCTGGAAGTTGTTGCATGTAGTAGTGGTTGCGTTTCATATTTTTTCAAATGATTTATTTTATTTCTTCACTTTCTTTTAAAGAATATGGATGTAAATATTTTTGGCTTAAATGTATGTAAATAATTTGGCTTTATCATTTTACCTATTATCAATTCTTATCATGAAATTTTTATTTTAGAGCCAAAGTATGTCTTCAACTCCTTCGTACGCAGAAGAAACACACGCTGAAAAATTAGCAAGAAAAGCCAGGGATGCGCCATTTCTTGTTGTGGGTGAGTTTTTTTTGTATTGAATTTTTTTGTTTGACATGAAATATACATTTTAATTCAGAAGAATAGAGTCATGAGATGTCTTTAAATATATATTTTATTCTTTTCATGACATTCACATAATTTTTGTGTAAGAGTAAATTAAATGTAATAATTGTCACATTAAATTATATAAAGATGGTTGTATACTGGTTGATATTTATTAATATAAGAAATTTGTAAGAGAAAAGTAAAATTATAATTGTAGTTTCAATTTGGACCCTTATTTATGTTGTAAATATAGAATTACTTGAAGTTAAATTTCTATTACAAAAAGAAAATGGAGATTGAATTTGAATAACAGTTTGACGCTTTAAATACATTGCTGTTAAATTACATTCTTTGAATCATTACTTTGGTAATACAAAAACATATGTAGAAAATGATTCTAAGATAAAAGAAATAATGATAGACTAGAAATAGACCAAAAATAAAAGAAATAATTATATAAGAGAAGACTTTCTGTGAAAAATGGCTTGCTATGGACCTTGGATATAACAGTCATTATAAAACTCCCATACATAAAAGAATTCTTTGAACAATCTATCTGAATGATGAAATGTTTAGGTTAACTAGATCAGCCAAGTGCCATTTGGAAGATATGTCTTCAAGTCCTGATCACTGTTAACTTTTTCATATCTGTTCTTAGGGTTGAAAGTAAATTATGTTGAAAGATGGTACTGTGATTTGTTAACAAAGTGAATAAAAGAACAAAAATATCATTAATTGTATTTCTTGATGTATACACCTTAGGAAAACTCTCAGATAACATTATGAATCATGTAAGATAAACTGGATTGATCTGCGAACACAATCTAATCTATTAATTACTGTCAAACAGCTTATCTAGGCATTAATCACATTTCTGACTGTGGGCAAACATTTTTTCATTTGTTCCTGTTATACTTTATTGATTTATGGTATCTTAATTTTTCTGAAAAATGGCCTAAGTGGTACTCCTACCATTCATATTAATTTTATGATAATTGATATAAAATACTAGAGTTTGTTAGCACTGATTGATTGATCTTTACCGAAATATTTCAATTTAAAATAATTGTTCAGCATTAGCTTTTGGATGGTGTTATTAATTTTTTCCACTAAATTTATTGAAAATTTTAAGATTAAATATATTATCTTTTATTCATAAATAGTTTAATATCCATTAATATATTTTATAATGTTTTATTCGAAGAATGATATCAGTATGATCAAGTTTTTGAGTATAAGGACTTGGGACATACAAAAATATATGAAATTTATGATAGGTGTAATATATTTTTACGTATGAACATATAAAAATGCAATAAAAATACCCTGGCACTTTTAATATTATACCTTCACACTATTAAATTTTACACTTTTTATATTTCAGCTTTAGAATGTATAAAAAGATTAATAATTATCTACAACTTTTCATTCCCAGAATATTATGCATACAATTGGAGCTGTATGTATAAGTCATTAGTAATTATATTTTTTTAAGAGACAAATGTCATTATGAAAGAACAAATAATGATATTGAATGTTAATTAAATCTATATTATTGGTTGATTAAAGATCAAAGAACTGGTTCTTTGTCTTAGTTTTGTAGAGAATAGCAAGAAATAGTTGGGAGTGTGCCAAATAGAGCATGAGTTGCTCAATAGTATCTTATACCTATTTAACTAACAAAGTAATGAATGAGAATCATTGTGAAATTTATATTCCATTGGCATTTAAACTGCTCTTTGGTATTAATTACTAATGTAAAATTTTTTGGATTTGAAGTAGTTTATAATTACATGCTCAGGACTGCCATTTAGCTAATTAGCATTTCAGATTTTGGCTTCAGTGTTTTGGATTTAGAATTCCTTGAAAACAAAGAAAACATGTGTAGATAGTAATTTTTTAATATCACTGAATATAGATAAAAATTAAAATAGAAAAATAAAACACGTGGTAATTTCAACTATATTTTGATTAAAAAGTTTTAATGTTGATTGTTCTTAATTGTTTTTTTAAAATATATTATATGATTGAATATTTTTATCCTGTTTATATTGTATATGTTTGTATGATTAGATACAGCATGTATGCTCTGAATAAGCTAACTCTTGCAATTTGGCCAACTCTCAAAATTTTGCAATATTGAGACAATGAGCTTCAATATAGGTTAAGAATTTTGTTACTCATATTCTTTTGTAAATAAATTCTTTGTAAATATATTCTAGTAGCTTGTGCTTATACTCTCGTGATCCCAGTTCAGGTCTAGACTTATCAGATTTTTGAGATCAGGGATGATCTGCGTTTGTCCTTTATAGTGGTTAAATGTGAGAGTGGTCTGATAAGAGGTTATTTGCCTTGAATAATGAACTGGAATTATAATTATTCTTCAAATTATTTTAAGAATTGAGAGGCAATTTTTGTTCTATGTTTAGGTGACACTTCTTTTTGTATCCAATGTCTAATTTCTTAAAATTTATGTAGATACTAAGAATCTTTAGTGTAATAAAAAAGACAATTTTCGAATATCAGTGCCAAAATTATTCCATCTAAATATTATTTTCTTTATCATAGTATTATTACTCATGGAAATTTTGTTTGTTTTAAATGGAGTTATTTTGAAAGTAATTTTCTGGGAATACTGCCGATGATTTCACCCGGGGTCGAATTTTGACAAAGCTGGGTATTATGTCTTGGTCTTGGCATCTATAGAGAAAGCATTATTTTGGTTACTTTATTTTCTAATCAGCTAAGGTAGAAATTTGATCTAAATTATTAATCCAAGAACCCTTAATATTGTATAATTCAATAAGAGCTGCAAAACAAATAACTGTGTATACACCACTGTCGGAATTCCAAGAGTTATACTTTTTTTCTTGAATTGAAAATAATTTTCCAGTAACCCTCCATCCATCTTTCTTGGCATTAGTTTTTAATGACAAAGGAATAGTTTCCATTTGATTTCTCTGTGAAACACTATAATGACAATTGTATATACTGTAATTATACAGTATTGTTGCACATTTTTATACTCTGTTTTTCTATTACAGGTATATTAGGTTTGTTAGGTGCCTGTGGGTATGGAGCTTATGCTTATAAGAACAGAGGGAAAATGTCAACGTCTGTATACCTGATGCAATTGAGAGTTGGTGCACAAGGCGCAGTAGTAGGAGCATTGACGTTAGGAGTTGCGTACAATATGATTAACGAATATGTTCTACCTCGTTGGAACAAAAAAGATTAACCTCCTCAGTGTAATGAAATTGCAGCAACTGCAGTGGTATTATTTAAGTTCAAATATCAAAGTAGTGCTTTGTATAAATGTACATAGAATGTTTATAGCCAAATTCAACGAGGAATATTTCTGATGTTATTGAAAATTAGTTGCAAAATTTGTGAAAGGAATCAACTAATCTCATTTTGACTATCTGTGAAAATTTTGCAATGATTTTGGAGAAATATGGTTTCTAAGGACGAAATATGATTCTAAATATCTATTTTTTTTGATCCCAGAAAATTATCCTGTTTCCTTAATTTTGTACATTTCTCTTTTTTCCCAAATATGACAAAAAATAGAAAATAATAGTTATTTTTCTCATAATACTTTCAGAATTATGGGGATGGTTTCTCATTAACTTAAATTCTAAATTGGATCCAAATACATTTCCTGTCTTCCTTTGATTCATTTTCAGTTGATTTAAATTCTCTAGTCATCCTTGAATCATTTCTCTTCTTTCAATCAGAATATATTTTTCTACATGTATTTATTAAAACTAATGTGACACTGGTTGAGACCAAATGGAAAAAAGTGTACTGACTCCCTTAAATGTTTTTGTTATCTGCAAGTTCCTTATCCCATGGGTTATTCCAAAATAAATTTAGACACTGATTTAGAAAATATTTTAGTGAAGCAATTTTTGTGAACATTTTCAGATTACTTGTTGTCTTTTGAGAATAGTTTTTCTAGCTACACATTTGCCAAATTCAACCAAAAAATGGAAATTTTGTTTCCTTAAAATTGTTTCCTGATTGCTCTTCAATAATCTCAGTTTTAACAGCGTACGCTGTTGTAAAAATTACTGTAATTTCTTGTTAATATATCCTTCAGAAAGCAAGTAATGTTTGAAAACAAGTGGTCTGAAATTATAATAAATTATAATAATTTGATGGAAGTGGCTTGTACGACAATTTGATGTATCACCTGCAAAAACTGCACAAGAGTAAAATTTTTAATCCTTAAAAATTTTGTGAATGCTCAGTATTTTCCCCATCTTGCTGGCAAGATGGTGCATGGTGGCTCTGGTTGTTAAAATACAAAATTGTTTATTTTGATACTCTTGTATGTTTTATTTGTTGTGTCATCAAAATTTCTCCCATCATTCTCTTGAAGGTATTTATTGAGTTTTACTTTTGATGATTCACTTGTAGTATCACTTACACAAATTATCAGAAATAATTTTTCTGTGGATTTTAAAATATCAACCCTTAAAAGTTGTCATATTTGTTTTTAATTATTTATGGAATATTTACATGAGTTTTGATTTTTGTTGAAACATCATGATTGACAACATTGACTGGTAGAAGGAAAAATCTAATTTAAAATAATATATTAGAAAATTAATGGGTATAATTGAGAAATTTTAAGCTATATTTAGTTTGATTTTTTGCAGCATAAATTGGAGAGGAAAAACATACTTTTAGTATATTTATGGATATAGATTCAAGAGAGAAAAGTTACTAAGGAAAATTTTAAAATTCTTCATACATCTCTCATTGATATTTTTCTTCTGCTTTTCATCCTTAACATATTCCAATTTTTAATTTAATTCTAAGCTATTTTTGTCATTTAAACTATATTTTACATTATATAAATCTGAAGATAACATAGCTTTAGGCTGTGAATTTTGGTCTATTGGAAAATGTTAATCAACTGGGCAAACTATGCTTTTCAAATATTCCCTTGCAGATATTTTCTATAATTACATGAGAATTTTGCTTTGAGTAACTGAAAGAGGATGGTAAATGAAGGATGGATGCTGTTATTTAGTAAAGCTTAATTATGTTTACTTTTGCTGTGTAGATTTACTGTCTATAAAACTTTTGCATACAAACTAAAAAGTTCGCTTTTGAATAAATTAAAAGTTCAACTTATATGAATCTTATCTTCTGGAAAAAGTATTTTGTAACTTATTCCTTGTTGTCTGCTTTATTCTTTGAATTTAATTAATAGTTACACAGCTACAAAACCCATAAAGATACTTATGATGACATACTGATGATTTTTTGTATATTCCAGTTGATTTGTGAAATTGATAGCACATCTCTTGCCATGGTATTAAAGTAATACTGATTTTATTCATTGATCATTACACTCCATATTGCTTCTCAAGAGGTTTTCAAATATTTATTGTTACGTAGTCAAGTGTCATTGGCATATTAATAATTTATTCAGTGTCTCATAGAAAATGAAACTTGATTTATTCTGTCAAAGTTGAAATGATTTTGGATGCTATTTGATAGTCAAACTTTGAAAGTAATTCTAGGCCATTAAATTATTTCAGTTATTTAAGTTTTTTTTTGTTTCATTATATATTAACTATCCATAACATTATTGTGATATTTATTGCTTTGTTAATTTCTGGACATAGAATTATTGTTTATGGGCATTCATTATTTATTTAATTCTCAATAATAAATGTCTGCTCTCATTCTTGCTCTATATTTTGTGAAGCACTTAATCTACTCTAACAGTACAAAATGCTGCATTTCTAAAATATTTCTAATTAGTAAGTTGCTGCAATATTACAGGGGACGGAAATGAAAGTACCAAATAAATCGAAAACAAACTTCTCTATGACTTTAGACCTAATTTGCAGAAAATTTGCAAAATTGTTAGGATTGCAAAATATGCAATGTATTCCTATAAATTGGGGATGTTAGGCTGTGATGAACATGAACATGATGTAGAAGTAGCATATCAATTTGTTGGTTATATAAGTTATTTTTAACGGAAAAATGTATCTATTGAAGAAGCTGATCATTGTAATGATTTTACAGTAAATTCAACAGTGTATATTTGTTATATCGTTTGAGAACTCAAATTGAGGATGAAGATATCAGAAGCTGTTAGTTGAACTGCTTTGTTTTGTGATTGTAATCTGGAAGCAGTGTAATTTTAGGTAGAAATTGTATATTTTGCATCAATAAAATTCTAAAATGAAGTTGTGTTTGTGACTATTTTTCAAAATGGCTGTTAATTTAGATGTATGATAAACGTGTTAGAATTGTCCAACAATTTTGCTGGTTGGATCAATGAATGTATATACGAATCGTATTTCTCGCAGAGGTCGGTGAATCGTTTTGTTTCTCTTTCTCTTTTCCTTATCGAATTTTTATTATCTGTAAGTAAGAGAATGATAAATGCATATTTATTTTGATGAAAATGATATCCGCTGAAGCTTTTATTAAAATTACGCTGTCGTTTTTATGAGTCACGTATGCATTATATATTGTTTGGAAGAAAAGAGTGAACATATTCCTATAAATTGTAGAATTTAACACATTTACATATTTATTAGAAACGCATGTTAAGTATATACATAGAAACGGACTTACTGGAAAAAAATATTAAGAGTAAATGAAAAAAAATAATGGGAATGTATAGCGAAATCTTTTGGAATTCATTACAACGGAAAATCATATTAATGCGAATTAGTAGCAAAATATCAACAGGAGCTGACATTTGTCCAACTTGTACTCTCTTTGTACTTAGCAATGGATCGATATATGGAAAGAAAGCGCGGGAGATAAACATTGTCGCGTTGATTACATTGTTTGTGATGCTCTCAATGTAAGCAGATAAAATAGCGGTTTCCAATCACGTGCCGACTCCACGGTACGGGGAAATAAAACTTAGCGTGCATTACATATCCGCTTCAGAAGGTTTTTCGTTATTTAAAATAAAATTTACTTTACAAAGGCGACCGGTGTTATGTCTTGATCTATTATTTATAAAAATTGGCATTATTACAGTTTATACTTTGACCGTGGTTTAAATCAGGAAAGAATCAATATTATAAATATCACCGTAAGCAGCTGTAACACTTACTAATAGTGTTTAAAACCAAGGTATATATATATTTCATAACAAGTATACATACCCTAATGAGTTACATATACCATACGGTATCGTATAAATAATGGTTATTGATATATTCGTACCTAAATATTGTATCTTATAACCCAGATTGTTGCGAAAACGTAACAGCTATTGTTGTTTCGAATGGCTACAGCGAAAGTGACTAAGATTGATACCTTATCCTATTGCACAACAATCCCTGATTTTCTCTTTCAATAGCCTGCTGTTACACGCAGTTTGGAACACAAAGCCGTTGCTAGGAGATCGAATTTTCCACCGAAAACTTTGGGAAACATTCGGAAAGGGGTGAAGGAAAACAGACCTTCTGTACTCTTGTTATAGCCACGGGGGCTCGCCCATAAAAGTGACGAAAGTAGGACCCATTTGGAGCTGGTCCAAACTGTTTTGGCCCATCTAAATCCTTCCAGAGATACGTTACGATGCTCAACTTCTCGTGACAGATCGTTTTCCGATGAGCGAATGCTCCTGAGAGACTGCGCGGATTCACAACAGATAACTTTCGCGAATAGGGAATTTCTCATCTCGAATCGATTTGTTAGGGTCGTTTATGGTTGCTTAGGGATAAGGCGTTGGTTAAACGATGCGAAAGTGTTTTCATCGAAAGTGATTATGTTTTAATGGAAAGGTTATTACTTTTCTGTGTCGGCATACTATCGAAGGTCTAATCGTTTGTGGGTTACTAGAAAAAACGCTGCAACACAGGTCTATCTCATCAAGAGTACAGCAATGGATAATACGTTTCGTTGGCGTTGAAACTATAGAGATAAATCGGATAATGATGATCTTCAATTGAGGTATCAATGGAAGGAATTTTAATGAGAAAAATTTGCGATATCTAAGTATGTGAGCGTGATAGAAAAATGGAAAATCATTCATTAAAAGGAGTATTTGAAGCTGAGATTAAATAACTATTTGAATCTGATATTCAAAAGAGTATTTGAACATTTTAAATTGGAAATTATAATTTTAAAATAATTACTATTTTACTAAGTAACAAATTTACTACGTAATAAATACGACAGTTCTATGGCAGCTATTGAAATAATTTTATGAACAACACAGCAATGTAGATTATATTCTATTTATAGCGGATGAAGGAGTTTCGCTTCGATAAATAGTAATATTGAGTAATAATTCCGTAATTAAAGCAAATAAGAGAGTATGAGTCTATAACAATGCAACAATGGAAATATGGGTCTAAAAATTAAACAAGAATGAAAATGTAAAAGTAATATAACTCTCAAATATCCGTTTATAAATACTGCGCGAATGAAAGACCTTCATCACAGAATAATACATCATAGATTTATGTACCTCTTAAGAAAGTTTTAGGTCAATCGTAATATACATACATACATATATATATATATATATATATATATATATATATATATATATATATATATATATATATATATATATATATATATTCAAAAGTAAAGTCGCTAAGACATTTTATATATATGAATATATGTATATAATTCATCAGCCTTTATATACGTCATCGGAAGGCGTCGAACCTTAGAAAAAGTGACAAATTCGAAAATTTCCCGGTTTCTTGCTCATATTATCGATAAAAAGGCCAAAGGTGGTGATTTATGTGACCTACGGAAAAATTATGGTTCGTTTTTGGGCTGTGCCAATGTCAAGGATTGTCCTCCAACAGATCTGCCTTCCGTGGGCGATCCTTGATTTATAGAAGGAGATTTTTCTTTGAGTTTTTCACTGAAATGTCTTGTTATGAAATCGGTTTGTTTTCGTTGATGTTTTAGAATATATGTTTGTTGTTAGCTGATTCACCCACTAATTTTTTTGGTATTGGGAGATCGCCTCTTAGATACAATACATTGTAATAATATTTTTGTAACAGTTTTGTTGAGTATGTTGTTAGAAAGTGGTAGTTATTTAGTAAATAAGTTGTAGTTGTTAGGTAAGAATTTACTAAAGAAATTACTTAGTCAACCTTGAACATGCGTTTAATTTGGGTAGTAATTTTTATAATAAATTTATTTACTCTTCATTTATTACGTTTTCTATTTTGCTTTTTGTGAGTAGTGTCTCACTTGTACCTATATCTTGATCATTGTGTTGTATAGCAGGGTCTTTGGGTGTATAGAGATGAATTTCTTGCTGTAGATATTTTTCGATTGTCCCAAATATCCTCTTTATTTTTTACAGATATGATTTCTGAGCATTTTTATATTATTATTATATTTACTCAATTAAGATCAGAATTTTCACCTTCCTTCCGTAGATGCACCGAAATTAAAGACAGCTAAATTATTATTTTCTCAAACATTGCATCGAAATAACCAGTATTGAGGGTATTTTCATATTGTTTAGTATTCCATTTCCCTTCTCTTCCAGATTTTGGTTGCTATGGCTACAGGATATTAGGTTCCATATAACCTTGAGGCTCAATAGTCTACGTGAGGACCCATTTGGAAGTCCAAGCAGTTTCCTTTCCTAGTTTTGAGGTTCAAAGCCGAGGAGTTGATGCTAAAAACATGTTTTGCCGCTATATTGATACGTGCGAACCTTTTTGAGGATTTTTCGAAAAAGTTTCTAAAAGGTCAAGACGTCATTCCGGATATCGATTCTGGAAAAAGAAGATTGCTATGGATAAACGTTTCGAAAAGAGATAGGACGTTTCAAACTCGAATTTTTGAGTATTTGGACGTGCTTCATTTGACAGATCTGCAGAGAGCATCTTTTTGATGCGTTCATGTACTGCCGAGATTTTTCCTATTCGTTTTTGCGATCTTGAATTCGCACACTACGCGATGAATGGCGAATTGCTGTGTCCGATGATCGCAAAGAATTTTTTGATGTTTCTTTCATGATATTGTGATGTTATGATGTTATATAAACAGGTTCAGTTCTACCAAAGTAATCCAGATTTTTAGCTAAAGGAGGTGTTATATCTACATCAAACAGATATGTTGCAATAATTTCAAAAATCTCCTACAAGAAAGATAATAAATAAATCATCCTCTACCATCTAAATCAAATGATAAGATAGCAGCATTTCAACAAAGAACTCTATTATTTTCTTCCAACAATTAAGATTAAACAGGATAGAAATATAAAACTTAATACTAACGTAGCTATCATTTTATAAAATAGTTGCTAAATAAAGATATTTAGTATAAAATTTTGACACCATGTTTTACATTATTAGCAGCATCTTTCTTATGCAATAATGAAATAATATCTTCAAAAATCAATTCTTTCAGGACATATTTATTCCCTGCTACATATATAAAATACACCTGATTGCAACCATATCCTAATTAAAATTGGCTTTAGAACTTCTAAAATTTCATATAACATCATCGTGTATGAATATAAGGGGATCAAGAATTAAATAAAGAAATGCCTTCAATCTTCAAATCCTGAAATGCCGGCCTATATACTTACATGTAAAGTGCTAATTTAAGCTTAATCTAAAGGTCAAAGGACTCGAACATTTTTGAAGCCTAAAATAAAAGTACGTGATAAAAAAGTTTGTTCTCACTCCTTGTATTCTAATCCGCATGCACTCCCATATATCTTAATTAAATTCGAAGTCACGAGCGTAGATTCACTAGTATACGTGCTTGTGTATAAAAAGGGGACAACGAAGTTCATTGGCCTTAGCATAACCCGATTTGTATGTGTATCTACGAATTATTAGAAGTTATTGCCAGAAGGTGCTGTAAGACTTTTTTGTATCAACGATTCATAAAAAAGGCGGGAATATATAATGAAATCGTATGATTTAATGAAAGAAAGAAGAGTTTTTATAAATTTCATTATTAATACAAGAGTGGTTAATGAATATCTGTGATATATTTACAAAGGATTTTGTTACTCTATTGGTTGCTAAGACAATAGTAATTACCAATACTGTTCTGTGGAAAAAGTGGTGAGTTATTATCAAGTTAAAATACGTATTATCTTTCGAAAAATCTTAGTCAAACTTGCATTATTTATAGAAGAATATAAATAACAAATAAAAATAGCATTTTTACTCGTTTTTCATCCATCAATGGTGCTAATATACTAATCGAACTGACCCATTTTATCATCCACAAATCGACTTACTTACAATATTTCAGAAACGGTTATGGTACTCATTAAACGCCCATAAATCACCAGCTTTCTTCATCCAAAATTTCGTAAACATGCCTTCAAATAACTCCTTAACCTGCAAATGAACGAATGACCCAAATACAACAATCTCTCGAAAAAGAAAAAAAAAATTACCAAGTGATCCACGTACGTGCCTTGGGACCTAAGGAACGGAAAAACTCGTACAACCCGACGCTCTCTCCTGAAAGGATAAGCTGAAATGTATAAGCATTCGGAAACATTTCTGCGAACCAGTCTCTTTCTGTTTTTTTTTTAGATCCGAAGCTTATGAGTGGACCATTCGAATCCATTTGGGAATGCGAGAGGTATTGCAGTGGATCAGGGTATGAATAGACTCCGCTATATTTTGTAAAGAGACTTCCCGAGCCTTTAATCCTAGATGGAGCTTCAGCCAATTTTTCGTTCTAATTATTAAAGAGTTTTTCCAGCGTTGAAATCCCATGCTTTGCTCGCCTACATTTCTAAGCGTGCCGATGGGATGTGTTAAACTCTTAATCTCGTTTCTGCTGGACGAAAAGGGGTTTTTTATATTATTTTTGAGGTCAAATAGGTATGCGTTAGCCTAGTTATTATAACCGTGAACTATTTTACGTAGACTAATATAGAGGATGTATAATGCTATGCGTTGAAATCGGATGAAATATAAGGTTTATATCTATTTCAGTAGAAAAGTATTTTAACCTTTAAATGATATTCATCTATATCATATATATAATGTATTCATTATATAATAGATTCATCATAAATTCATCAAGGAAGTATAAGGAAGGATCTGTTTGATGTCATTATAGTGCTTGTGTATATATACATTTTTACGTAAATTACGGGTTTGATAATATATAAAAAATTTCTTTTTGTCGCGAAAATATATGGAATTGATAAAATCGAACTTTGAGCTGATGTCATTTTCAAAACGATACTCATCTGTTGATGAGTGATGAATTTCAGTAAACATGATGATTGTCAAACATTTAAAGTAGAATATAAACATTTAAGCATTCAACTGTTATTTTGATATCAACTGAAATAACATTAACTAAAAATTAATATCGAAGGAATTGTTTTATATCAAATCAATATCTAATAAGTTATTTTTTGGCTCGATATATTTAATTTGAAATCAAATATGTTTTCAAGAGTATCGGACGAATTTCATGGTTTCTACCATAGTAGACGTAGATGCTACTCACGGAGCGGATTTGCACATCCCGACCTTCAACCGTTCTCATGGTAACGCTGCGTCTAAATTACCCCATATACATATGCGTATTGCGTTCATTACTCGACGAATATTTCAGAACACGTCTCTTTACTTCACACTCCTCTATTATACCCCGAAATGGCGTGTTGATGTACCAAAATGCTAAAGTGCAAGGTATCATGTTGAAAGTTACAAACTTGCTGTGTATCTGGACCTTCCAACTCTCTTGGTCATGCGAAATATTTCTTCCAACTTGCGGGATGACTAGTTCATATTGTTTCACGGATTCCTTAAACTTTGCGTCTAGTTGGAAATGTTTACATCATAACTTGTGGAAAATTTCTTATTTACGATGGAATGTTTAGCGTAGCTAAAGAATGATGTAGATATAAATTTAAAATTTATGATTTTATTAGAATTTAAATATCTTACTCCTCGGATATTTTGAGGTAAATAATCCCCATGAATTAAATACGTAATATTTTAATTGGAAGAAAGGTAAATGTAGGCTACCAGGCGATCAATTGTGTATCGTGGGTTTCATATTATAAAGGAGACGAGTTACCCAGTTAAAAATTTATCATATCACGATTAACAATGAGGTATATACGACTGATTGTATAATTTAATCAATTACCGTTAGATAACTATAAGAATGTTTAGGTAAACTTCCATACTAGAAGTTTAAGCAATAGTCTCCGATTAGTGCATATTTTTTAAATTAAAATTTGAATTGGTCCCAAATATATATATATCATTCTTACAAAAAAAATTGATATTCATCTTAAATTTATATATTCAAGAAACTATATTCGAACTAAATTCTATTCACGAATGGTAAATAAGTCTTGAACTTGGTATAAATGTGCATCTCCAAATGTTTTTCCAACAAAAGCCGTTACTAAAGAGTAAGAAGATATTTAGAAATCAAGGTACCTTACAATATATTAAGAAACAATCACAGGTTGAACCGCCGTCCGATTAAACTATCTCAGATTATTACGTATTGAATAACAGTGCAGTTGGGATGCATCGTCTATTATGCCGTAAACAGAGCATGTTTACAAATGTTTGCATAAGAGAGCAGTTAATTCTATCCAAGTTGACTCTGTTTCGGCTACTTAAATAACAGCTTTTGAGGAATCTACTTGCCTTGAGGATATAGACTCCTAGTTCGAACTCATACATCAGCTAAACATTTACATTTTCACGAAAAAGGCATAAACTGTTTCTCCACGAATACGCACTAGTTCCCAATTCTAAATGAGCTGAAGTTTCAATCACATGTCTTAGGGAACGAGTTTTTGAAATTTCAAATTTTAAAACATGTTTCTACTGATCTATATATAGCTGATGAACTACTGATCATTTTTAACTTCCTCAATTTACTTACGTCGTTTCAGAGGATACATCGTGATTGATATTTAACATTTGTCTGGCGATCTACCTTAAATTTAATTTTAACTAGAATCTGATTTTATGTTTATAAAGTCAATCAACTTAATAAAGCACTTTTGGATATTATACAATTAGTGATTCAATAGATAGAAATTTCATAGATTTTATCTAGCATATCATCTTTTATTTTATACTATCTAATATTCGTTTTAAGGTTAGAAGGCAATTCTTTACAATTGCTTCAATAGAAATGGTTATTTAGTTCACATAGGTTACCTAGTGGAATCTTACTGAATGAAATCGGAGTTGTAATAAAAACTATTCCGTAGGTTCCAGTACTCTCTAATATTAAAAACATTTAATATCTTATGGTAAGTATAAGGTTACGTAAAATTCAACTTAATTAATCCTTCGTAATAGTAGAAAATACGAGCTATTTGAGTCTTGGGATACTTTTAGAAAATTAAAACCCGATCTACAGATTAGCCGACATAAAAAGATATTCTCGATTCATATGAGGATTATTTAAAATCTACGCTAATATAAATTGACCCTTACCGGTTTCTAAAGGTTTCCTTTCACTTTGATTTAAAAATAGTGAGACAAATCCTCTTAAAAGAGATGTAAAGAGAACGAGACTCACCGTGACGTAAGATGCTTTTATAGGATCATATATTCGGCATTAAAGCCTCTATGAGCAAGAATTAAGCTTAAATTGCGTGCTTTATTAATCAATTACGTTTAATCCACCCACACACTAAAAGATCTATTTTTGGGTGCTGTATTCTTCGTTTCCTTGGTGATTTTGTTTGAGGTTTACTTTCGCTAAAGTTACTTGTTTTTATGCAATAATAATTGCTAAAGAACGAAAGCAACGATTGGAATGGCATTGTCAAATAGTAAAATTATTTTTGGTGTAATTTATTACAGTCATTTATAAGTGAAATCAATTTAGTGTTATTCGTTCGTCTAATCATTTTAAATTAACTGTAAACTCAGGTTAGTAAACTAAACTGATGTGAATGTGTACATTTTTTGAATTTTATTTAAGTAAAAAAGAAACCTAGTTTCTCATGATTAAATGGTAGATGCATTCGAATTTAAAAATGAAAATTTCACAAAGAAAAAATTCAGAATTTGAAATGAGAGAGTAAGTTTAATGGACTTCTAAAACATAAGGATTCCGTGGAAAAATTTTTTCGTTCATTAAATCTATTTTAAGTTTAAGTCGTTTTCCAGTGGTAGAAATTAATGGAATTTATGTGCAAATTATACACAAGGAAAATAGATTAAATGACACGAATATTACTGCTACACTAAATCGAAAAATATTAATTCAGATCAATGAATGCGAGATACTTTATCTACGATGATAACAGATTTTCTAGTGGACATCGTATCCTATAAACGAGGCAGTAAAGTACCTTTACGTAACTATTACATGGGCAAAACTTATATTATACCAAAATCCGCGCCGATCTAAATAGGGCAATGGTTTCATGAATGGGAGGTCACTTGACATAACTTTAGCTCCGTCCTTATCTAATCGGAAAGCTCCCCAAACCAGCGCTTGGCCACCACTCCCCATTGATAAAACGCACGGCGTGAAGCTGCATATCGATTCACGATTCACGGCGATAAAAAAACTAGCATACGTGCATCCTCGGTGCATCTTGTCGTCGTCGGGGGAGGAGGAGTTGGTGAGGAACAGTCGCGATTCATGAATGGACGAGGGGGTAGAAGGGCACTCGGGGGGAGGCGGGGCTGCGTGGAGGAGTGAGACAGATTCTGCGCTCTCTCTCGCCCTTCCCCTACATTCTCTCCGTTCAAGCCGAACTCAGTCGTCCTTTGGGTCTAACTCAGTGCGGTGGTCGGCGTACGCTTATCTCAACGCATATATTCCGATACGTCTCCGAAAGTTTCGAAGACCCCAATACCGCTGGGACAAAACCAGCAGATACCGATGCGCTAATGTTCACCAATTCCATACCAAACTTTTGACGAAAAAAACTATAGAAAAAGTGGGAGAATTTTTATTATTTTTTTTCAAATTTACCCTGAGATGAATTAGGGATCGTTCCTCTTCCTTTTTGTGGATTCTTTTCGCTTCCCGATGGACCCAATGGTGTGGATAATTAGATAAATTTTCACCAGTCTTCCGGTAGCGCGTTCGAGGTATTTTTCATTCGAGGAGGGTTTGATGGATAGGGGTTGATGATGTGGGTGCGGCAGACTGATTGATACGCAAAATTGAGGGCGAGGTGGAACATGGGTGAAACAGTTCTCCCGCTCAGTTGGTAGTCGCAGGTCAAACCCTCTGGTGGTGCAATGACTGTTTCGCTGGCTTGCCAACCCGAGAGGTGAGTCACCCGCAAAAACCTTTCTGAACACCCTTCGAGGCGGGTCATGCGGTCGGTTGTGTGATGACTACGCCCTCAAGAGGGGTTAAATCAACCTTCCCACAAGCAGGAATTGAAATCTCCACGTGTCCCGAGTGTTTGGACTTAATTCGTCGGTGTTAAGCGTGGTATTAGTGGTGGATTCAGTGGTAAACTTTGGACCCGCCCGTCTCCTGGTTTAAAGGGACTGGATGTTGTGAGGTGTCCAAATGGTGTCGTGTCCCTTTCAGACCCTGTGTGGTCCTTTGAAGATGACGGGGGAAGAAGACGCCCTCAGCGTGGATGTCGCAATCAACTCTTCTTCAAAGGTAGGGAAGTTTGCTAGCGGCACCGGAATCTTCCTTTCAGGGGCGGAAAGACCCTGTTTGCATTTGGGGTCGAAAAGGGATTTCTCCTCTTTTTATACTCTTCAGTCCTTTGGGTTGTACGACAATGCGTTGTTTTGGGGTTTGTGGGAGCGGATTTGAGTTTCCAGGAGTTTACGATTTTTATCGGCTTTCGTGACGTGAGCTAATCGGAAGATATGCGGAAGGGACGGTGAATGTGTTAGCAAGATTTTTTTCAGCCTATTTCTCCATTGTTGTTCTGTTTTTATGACGTTAATTGATCGTTTTTGCTTGATGTTTATTAAAGGGATTGTTCTTAGGGGTTCGATCTTTCGTCGTTCGAAATATTTATTCTTATTAAAGCTATCTCACTTGATGATACGTTACCAAATTATTTGTGATCGTTTCAGGTCGTTATGTCGTTGAAGATATTATATTGTTGTCGTTTATTTCTTCGTTTGTTGCTTGTTTATTATTTCAAAACTTTCGCTCAGAAGTTTGATTGTTGAGTTATATATGTAATAATTCCAGGGAATTGTATTGTTGTGCGCTTGTTTAAACTTGACTTGAGGATATGTTAACTGTTTCGTCAAGAAATTCCTTTTAACTTACTTTGATGTTTGCCAGATATCATACTGTGATGTGATTGTGTGATTGTTAGGATTACATACCGGCACGCGGCCGCTAATTGTTAGGTGGTATCCCACGGCGATTTGAGATCCATTTGTATCGTGATGCCTCACAGCTGAAGAATTCTCACAGTCACCGTTGTTTAACTTTTACTATCACACTTCCATCATAATAAAGCTACTAAAGGTATACTTGTATAAAATGGAAGATATCAAACTAGATGAGTTAATGGAACTTCTGAGCGTAATAAACCATCAAATGGCGACTTAAATAATATAACATATAATTAAAAATATCTCATTTACATTATTATTGTTATCTTATAATAATTTCACATACCTTAACGCAGGAAGTTCACTTGTTACGCAATAAAGTTAGGTAAAGTTTTGCAAAAGTTTAATAATAAAATGTGGAGTAATTCTGATATTTATAAATTTAAATAATTTGAAGATAAATAATTACTATGATTAGATCGCAACATAAACCGGGATGAAATATCGAATTTATAATCGCATCGTAATTTCAGTCCAAACATGAATGATGTAACGAATTTGGTACTATGAAGAGATGAATGACAGCTAAGGTCTTTCACCCTTATTTTTTGGGAATCTAACCAGACGCTACTCTAGACGTATTCCCAACCCAAAAGCATTTGCGGGAGCTTTCCAATGTCATTGCCGAGATCCATCAAGCGTTCGATAGGTTACATCCATTTTGCGTCGGTATGCAGGTAACCGTGCAGTAAATTTCCTCCCGAACTAAGGGCGGACTGTTGGGACAATTTTATCAAACTCTCGGGGTCGCATTCTCTAGCCCTAGGGTGAAGTTGTACTGCAGTAGGAAAGGGGTGGTAAACTACCATCTCTTAGACAACCCCAGAGTCTAGCCGTTGTGTTTAGATATATACTTCTCCTCTCGTTAGATTACGCAATTCTAAGCATAGCTCAACATACCGACCGAATATGTTTCTATCTGTATTTATCAGTTCTGAAATCGGCGAGTGTAAGCGATAAGCAACTCAAAAGGCTGAGGATTAATGGTTACCGTTTGCGACCCTCAGGTGAGTTTAAGCCTCTGGTATTGACCGAGACTCCCTTAAGCAAAGCCCAAGTGTAAATCCAGCTTAAAGGTTTGACGAGAGAGCATTTGATTTTATACGCGTGGGTAGCATATACCTGCCGCTATACATGACCAACGTCCCATGCATTTGGTGTATACATTCCGTCCAAAATCCTCCGTTGACGTGCGGCTGGGGATGTGTATAATCTCTATCCAACTCTAGAGCCTATCATCTCTTTTTGCGGAAAGAAGATTAAAGGACAATTTGGGCGTTTCCTAGCAACGTTTATGTTATTTGAGATTCGCGAGAGTTGTTTCCAAGAGAGACAAGATCGCTTAATACTTGTAATTTCCATCTAAAGAAAAGTGTGTAATCTTCGTCAAGACTTTAATAGACTTATTATTATTTAATGCTCTCAAGTATTCTTCAATTTATCGGCAGAATGAGCGTTTGTGATGTTAGGAAAGTTAGAAAGGAAAGGCCGTCCTCAAGCTAGAGTTCAATTGAATTTTACGTACTTTAAAACATTGTAATATAATTTTAACGAAGGAATTTCAGCATATACTCGTAATTCTAATAATTTATATGATCGTGTACTTGGGTTGTTTCTTAATCTGAGTTAAATCATATTATATTAAAGAATAATAGCGCTAATAATGACTTTATCTATGGGTTATTTAAAATTTTTATTGATGTATTCCCCATCACTACTAAACTGACAAGAGTGAGGAATTTATAATGGTGACATTAATATACATTACATATTTTATGCATAAGTTATACCTGATGTAATTCAGGTGACATTAAACGACAAAATACACGCAGTATGTATACAAATGAACATTCATATATAGAGAAATAACTTATAATATAATGGGTCCGTAGTTGTAATATCTCTAAGTGACTCCTCAAAATTCATTCCTTGAAACTTCTCGTCAAGTTGTGCGATAGTCCTTAAAAAATTGGTTAACCTCTAGATATTGGCCTTGAACTATTGTTCTTCCGTTCATGAGGAATTGATTGGTAAATGGATCAGATTAGGGTACGGAAGGAATCGTGTCTTTCATAGACTCAACGAAAACTTAGATGATTTAGGATTCAATTTGGTCTAATTGATTTCTCATCGATGGATTATTGGTGGGTATAGATGAGGACGGGGAGGGATTGATCTAAATTGTTCCCTAGTAATTCTGAATTGAACATAAACTTAGAAAGAGTTGAGGATCAAAATCAGGTAAAAAAGTTTATCTAATTTTATATATATATAACTATATCTTATAAATTTATCATGGAGATTTGGTAGCAATAAAAACAACTTATTATAATTTTCTTTCCTTGAAAAACAGGTTCTCCTATCATTAATTAAACTATTTATTTCAATTTTGAGTCCAAAGAAAATTTAACAGAAAATAATAAAATAATGAAAGTTAGATTACATTTACAATAATTCACTGATATAACTTGAAATATTCTTTAAATTTCTAAGAGTTTTTGTTTATTTAAATCGGTATCATAGCAACCACAATGATGAACAAAACATGCTCGTTTGTTAACATGAACCTTCCCATAATTGCCTGGTAAATTCCTTCCAGTGTAATAAACAGTTTAAAATTCACCGTTACTATAGTTACGTGTTACCAAAGGGTTGTTGATAGATAAACACCTGAGGTTGTTAGGATGCAAGACGTATTGCATTCCACTCTGAAGGCGGTTGAACTGGATGGAGATCAAAGACGGATCTCTTATTAGCTTCTAATCATTGTTTCGTAATCTTCACTTGTACGCATTAATGCCCTTACTCCTTTGAAATAGCCGATTAACGTATTCACAAGGTTGGAGAAGTTTCCTACGTGGGCAGTGCTGTTGCGTAGTGAATAATTAAAGATACGTGTACCGGAAGGTCATAGCGCACATTTCTACGGAATTCATTCAACTGTATCGACAAGTGGAAGTATCTGGATCCATTTTATCGTGTTTATGATACAAGAATCGCTTCCTATAAAGTCAGGTATATTTGCATATAGTATGCAGATGTAAATTGACTGTAATTAACATTCATTAATATAGTAAGAAACCAACATTAGCATTATTATAGATGGGCACACAAAACTAGGGAAATATTTATTCTATTTAATATTATTCTTATTTTTAATAATTAAGGTAAATTTTGGTTCACTCACTCGGAATATTATCACATAGTTCACTTGTTTCAAATATCGAGAACCTATTTCTCACGTAGTGTTAAAAATATATACAGCAAAAAAAGACAAAAGAAAAATGAAAAATGACGTATTGTACCCAAAAATCCTCTTATAGATCAGGGAATACAAAACGCTCTTTATCCATGGAGTATGACCTTTGGAAACAAACGAACCTATGCCAACGGCTCGTCCAGACAGTATATTACCGCAACAGAATTGCACTCGGTTTTTTTATCGCTTTAGTTGGGAAAAGTACTTGGTTGACAGAGTTGTTGCCAGGGTTCGCATTACAGCAAATGGCCACGGGAAAAGAAGTTCATTAAACTCAGAGAATGTTTTATGGACTACAAGATCACTCTAGTTACTACAGCCCCCATCTCGAGTTAGAGGAGGAGGATACGCAAATGGTCGATCGCGTAATATTTTACCCTTTTTTCAAGGCCAGGACGAAATCGCCATGTTCGTGAATGGAAACGGTTTGGAAAAAGTAGTGGATAGACTTCATAAAAGAGTGAATGACCAAAAGCGTGTGCCAGGGATGTTTCATCTATGGGGAAAATAACAATTCTGCTTTGGATTGAAGCCTTTCGGAAATTCTGGGAGTATCTAGCAATTTAGCATGTTTAATCGACCCCTTCCATCCTCGAATCCGGCGGAACCCTCCTGTTCCCAAGGGAAAGGTTTTATAAATCAGGGATATCTGAGATTCGGTTTAAATCCAACTTCAGTCGGAGTTTACATTTTCAGGCGTGGATTCGCTTTAGAAGCGTATTTGAAAAATTAACGTACATTTTTTGATTTCAAAGTTAACGGTTTGAGGTATACGAATCTGCAAATTTAAATGTCAAGTTAGGTTATTTATCCTGTATCTTAACATTTGGTACAAAAGTGAATGAATCTAGGCTATTTATCTTACTAATTGAAATTATTCAAAATTTATGTTTTTTCAGTTTTCTATGAAGTTTTACTGTCATTGATATTTCATTATTTTTGATAGCAAAAGTATATTTAATTACTAAAACTAATATTTTGAGAGAGATATGAAAATACTGAATAATTCTATACTTCATTTTATTCCTCAATGAAATTTGTGGAATTGTTCTTAACTTCTTACAAACTTCTACATCCCAAAGCGTGCTTCTTGTACGTAATTAATGTGTTTAATATGTTTCTACTACTGTTTTATTACGGAAAACTTTGTTTAAATATAAACGAAAATTAAGCATATTTGACTTATGTTTCATCGTTTAAAATTTTCAAACAATTTAACGAAAGATTTTCAAATTAACTGAACCCATAAATTACCCAAACTTTTCCATCTAATTTAATTCCTGCTACTCTGTATCTTTAGAACTATGAAATGAAAAATACGCTCCATTATTCAAATTAGTAATTTGCCTTAATTTGAAACTTCTTTTTTGACTTTTAAATGTCTACTATCCCTGAGTCAATAGAACACGTATAAACCTCCGTGCTCTTTCAAGTGGAATATACATAAATTGCGTGTCCTTTTTAAACCAACAAGTACCCAAAAGGTAAGTGTAAATGTTCGTTCAATTACTTTCCCAGACTATTATCATCATTTTACCTCACTTTATTCCTTAAACGTGACATATCACGTATTTCCAGTTCAGAAAGTACTAATGGGACACTCGGTTTGTGTCCTTTCTTTTCAATTTCGTTCGTCCTATTACATTTACTTTACGAGCTGCAGTAGAATCGTGACCTGATGTTTAAAAGTCGCACTCACGGGTTACGTATATATAGAGGGAGAACAGAGGTATCATTTGTGGATTTCTTTTTTCAAACTTCAAAGGAAAGGGTTTCATTTCACTGTTATCGAAAATTTGCGGGAATCGTCATTTAAACAGTCGGAATTCGTATTAAATCAGGACAAGAATTTTTTGTGAGGAAATTACTGTTTTTTGGTTGTCATGGAATGTTTATTATTATAAATAGAACAATAAGGGTAATATTGGGAAATTTTGAAGGATTAAGACATATTTTTATAAAGACTATGCGTATTGATTATAATATAAATATTTTGACAATTTAGCTAAACTTTTTGGACTTTTGTTTTTAGTTAATGAGCCAATATTGAATGAGTAAGAAATCCAGAAAAACAGTGTAAATTACGTCCTTTATGTTTTAAAATATATAAACACTATTTAGTGCATTTTTATTGTTGAAAGTTTTCATAGATTATTTAACTAATTTAAGAAAATTATATTGTTAAAAATGTATTTACACTTACTCTTCATATTTTACAACTATTGTGCAAGTTAAGTACATCAGATTTAATTAGAATAAATAGAAAAAAATTATCGATTTTTCCTATCTCCTTCAATACGTATTTCATAAAATCTCTTTCGCGAACGATTTATATCGATTTTGAAAATTTACATTTTTGTAGATCAATTCAACGAAAGAATCCGATAAAAAATATATTTATTGTCATCCTTAAATATGCCCATCTATTTTGATTTAAAATTCTCCAAATAAATTTTCACTGTAAAATTAATTTTGTAACTTCAACTTAGAGCGTCAATTAAAATACAAAAGTTATACAGAAATTAGACTAATCCTTATCACTGAATATAATTACCAATTATTCTTAAGAACGCAACCATGAGAACAAACGTTATGCATTACAAAGAACTGAAGTACTGCCACAAACTTCGTATATATAATACGTTAGTCGTATATAATTAAAAAGCAATGCTTTAAAAGTAAACATCCTCCCTGAATTATAATTTTTATTACACGATCAAATTGCCTTTCTATCAAATATAATGCGATAAAAGTTTTATCCATTGCTATAGCAACACGGCTATAATATATATCCTGTCATATCTTCTACGTGATGCTATTGGTGGATGCGTCGTATATTAAAAGGGAACAAGCCAGATTTGTAATATTCACGGATTATCACGTTTTATCGCTTTGTCTGGAGAAAGGGAACTTGGGCCGTTTAATATGCAAACGGTTATCGACTTGTGATGTCACACACTCTCAAATTCTAAAGAGAATGATCTCGAGAAATCAGCTCCTCCTGTAAAATATTGTAGGAATGTGCCATTAATTCTCAAGTGAAGAATATGACCCCTTAAATTATCAATGACCTTTTGCATGTGACTCTAAAAGAGTACGGTTTTTAATGTTTAGTAAACAATTTAATTCTAAGAATGTCAATGGAATTCATTTAAAGACGAGCGATACTAAAGAATGATCAAATTTCTCTAATCTATGAAATAGTAACAGATTTTTAAATATTCATTTTTGTTGATAGTTCTTATCCTACCTGAATATTCAAAGTCATCTATCTTAGGGCTCAATTTAAAGGTAAAAAATCATAAAATTAAATTCTCTTTGCCAAACAGAAACGGTGAAAGCGCAATGTACTATAAGGCCCTGAATATGTCATTACGAAAAATTTTGCGAAAAAATCCGTCGTCAAGAAAACAATGATTAGGTATTTTAAGTTCTGAGAATTAAATTAATTTTCTCTAATTATAAGAGGAAGTAACTTGTTCATAATGTGTGCGTTCTATGCATAATTTAATTGCATATAAATCGATTAAAATGTATGAACCCAACAAAAGATTTAAAGGTATACTTATTACTTTTCTTGTATCATATATTCTATCACTCTTTCTTGATATAAAATGTAAAAGAGATGAATCAATTTCTTTATTAACTATTCGTAATTAGTTTTAGAATTTTAAACTTCTCTGAATGTTTTTTGAACGCTCGATCTCTTTTCAGAATTATGTTGAAAGCATAATGTACAAAATGAAGTGATGAAACTACCTCATACCTCAAAATTCTCAGAAAGGTTCATTCCCCACAAAACACAAGTTGGAGATTACGAGTTTTAAACCGACGTTTGCAAAATTAAACGAAAATTGGGGAACATTTCGTGGTTTTGCGGCAATCCATCGCCATGGCGACCAGCGCTGTTGTGGAATCCGAGCTGCAGAATTTTCTCCTTAAAGGAAAATCAGGATTAATGGCAGAAAGTGATAGCCTTAATCTTTAACAAGTGCGTTCCTCGAAACGCTAATAATCTCATTCGACAGCTGGTATACTTCTTTTATAGTCAACGAGATGGAATTTTTCTCGAGCACCTCGTGAAATTTGCCCTTTAAAAAAAAAAAACTTGGGTTGTGCTAAGTGTGAGCGTCCTAGACTTTAATCAAAAATTAATCTCCCATAAACTGGAACCAAAAAGGTTAAAAGACTAGAGCATAAAAATGTAGCAAATGATAAAAACTTGAATTGCTCTTTTAATCGAGCGTTTAGTAGGAATTCCCTCAGCTGTTACTTCAATCACTTCTTCATAAAGTTTTTAAAGACGCTCTTAGAAGCAATGATCCAACACATCCCTATAAAAAACAGCTGATTCTGCGATTGAAATGTATAGAAATTTTTCTACAGCCACCGATTCAATCATGTCTCATTGTTGCTCCAGAATTTCTCATCTAACGACTGTATCCGGAGATGAGTATAGGGTACGGAATACGTCTGCACAACTTCCTTACGGAGTCTTCCAGTAGCCTCTGGGGGTCATCCCATCTCAACTCTCATATTTGAGTTTCTGCGTAAGAGGCAGGCAAGTTTGGCTTTGCGGGTTTTGTCCTTTGTTGACCTTTATCGTCTCTTGTTTCGCGATAATAAGGAATTCCGCGTACTTCTGAAGGATCGCGAATGTTTATATCCGGGGCGGTGACCCATTACATCTCTTTGCACACGTCATGGGTTCTGAGAAGCACTTTCTCTCCGGAAATGAGTGATTATAACGTCTTAATGTTAATTCTTTTGGATCCTTTGTGGAATGCGGTGGTGTATCAAAGACACCAGAAGGTTTTGTCATCTAAATATTAGACTGCTCTTAGTAGTTAATTCCTTTTTCCTATCCTTTTCATATTCTTTTCGTACATTATCATTATAATATACAATAACTGTACTTATTCAACGTAAATGATATATTAACATTATTTTTGAGATAATTTATAATATGAACTAGAATACTTACAAACGTTTTGGTATTGTGAATTAGGATGTAGCTTGTGGAAAGTTATTGATTTCATTACTGCTATACGTACTTTGTGGCTATTTGAAAGCTTTGCAACACTTACTCGTTTCTGTAGCATAGTGAGTATGAGCTAGCTGTTACCTTGACATCCAATCTTATCCAAATCTATCTTTAGCAGATTTTATATCTAATCTCATAAGTGTATAAAGGAAATTTAATCTCGCTCAGAATATGTTGGCATACACGTTCAGAAAGAGCGAATAAATTTGAGGAATTAATGTAGAAACTAATCCCTTCAAAACTTTTCCTCGAATATGTGAAATTAATCGATTTGACAAATTGAGTCGTGGTTTTACGCACCCCCTGCCGTATGCTTAAAGCTGGCTTGCTTGTACTTTACGCAGAATTGGATGAATACCTAAATAAACCTGTTTTAGATACGAGTAGCTGAACTGTAATTGTTTACGTGTTCTAAATTTTCCTAAATAGTCGTATATAATTGTGATGCTATAATCTTTTTACTTGGAACAATCATGTCTACAAGTGTTGATATAATCTATCCACGAAATTTATATTTCGTGAGTAACAGCGCCGCTTTTACAATGAGGAAGTTGCGTCCAACGAACTCAGGATATACTTGGTTCCAAGATAGACACATTCTTTACGTGAGGAAGATATTGCGTCGTACGATGGCCGTCACCGCCCTGTGAAAGAACACACGTTTTTGAAACTCATTTACTAAGCGATTAGGCTTTGGAAGACGTTGACCCGGTTGTTCGGTCATTTATGTCTGAGATGCCAAGAAGAAGTTCTTCCGTTTAAAGACTTTTGCTGTTTGGAAAAGTTTTCCCTCATTTGTGCCTCCTCATCTAGCCTCGTTTTTCTTCCCTATTTCCTCTTTCATTATTAATTTTCCACGGCCTCGTTCGCTGATCCTATTCTTTCCTAATTTTCTACGCTCTGTGTTTCAGATCGCTACTTCCTATCTTTCCGTCTACCACTTCTCCTTCTAGAATTTCTCCAGTCTCTTTTGATAAAGGCAAGTGAGAACTCTTAATATTGGCCTTTTGTGGCATCCACTCAATCTCCTTTTGTCCCGGTTTTTGTTTCACTTTTCCCCTTAAATATGTGTGTATGTATACAAATCTAGGTTCACTTTACGGTGGTCCAACATCAATTTAACTCTGCAGCGTTTAGTTTGTATACTCTTAGTGAATATTAAAGTACGTATGTATATATTGAGCTATAATATATAATGGAAGGAATGAAACTATTATGTGTAACTGATAATTTTATGTTCATTTCATTTTATGACATGGTCTCTATGATTGAGAATAAATTTGAATATTGCATACAATAATCACATCTACATTTTAACATTAACTGTTTTCTGACATTTAAAATCATATTCGTGTTGCCAAGACAACTTCAAACAGCAATAGAATGACGACAATAGTACCTTTATTGCTCTACCTTAAATATTACTTACAACTGATGGTTGAATGTAACTTTCAAGAATATTTCATTAGAACCCCAGGGATTATAATTTTATAAATTAGTTTGTGTGTGTGTATTTTTTATCACTATCACCACAGGGGGTAACTTTAAGCAGCTATAAAGTTCTTCCAGAAACTTTTATTTCATTAGAAGAAAATGTCATTTAGAGAGAAAGTTTGGAGTGGAAGATTTATGAGAAACGTATTCCTTCTCCTTCAACTTTCTTTTGCGTAGTAGAGAAATGAACTAAACCACTTTAAGTCGTTGCTTCAGATTCTACAAATCCTGTTTTTATTTGGTCTTCATATTTCTTCCTTTCTTAGATTGCATTATCATGTAATCAGATTTCTAAAATCCTCTCGGAATTTATACTTTATTATATACTTAGTACTTAGTACTATAATACTTAGTGGTCATCTTATGTTATCTATTATATAAATGAATTTAACTATAACTTATTATTTTGAACTGCTCTCCACTATTGTGTATTAGTCATTCATCATAATGTAGAAAATAAATTGATCGTTATAGTTTGTTATAGTATTACAACTAGTTTGTAAGATAATTGCTAAGTATCTGAAATAACATTAATTCTATATTAGAGCTTAATTTAGACTTTTACCAACAATTTAGTTCATTAAAATATATCATTATTGACAAGAGCAGTTTTAAATAACTGATTATTAGAAGCATTTTGGTTTGTTGAGACTTATTGTTGCTGAACACAGATATTGTTTGGTGTTGTTATAGTTACATACTAATTTTGAGGATATAAAACAATTCGTGAGAATTGTTGTAACTTTTTAATCCCATAAAACTTTAATACAAAACGGCTTTCCTGAGAATAAGACATATTTTGCCACATGAGAAGTGCTGAGTATCTCAGAGAGAAATTATTTCTTATTCTTTTTCTCCCGTTTAACTTATTCCTCATTTCTCCTTAAAATATTCTTCTTTTTATTTTCTATATTTCACGTCCATCTCATCTTCTTTTTTCCCGTCTTCATTTCACCTGTCTTATATTCCACCCCCGCTCCTGGGTAATGGGTGTCGCTAAGGGAACCTCCCGAAGAAATTTCAGCGGGAATAAGTGACGGAGATGTTCTCAAATTCTCCTACGAAAGCACTTTTACGCTAGAAAGAAGAGAATGTCTACAGGTACTAAACCTTCTCTAGACCAAATAAAGTTAGCTTATTCCACTAATTTAGCTGATTTAATTATTTTTACATCGAAATTGGATTTTTGTGTATATATTACGATAAGATATGTTGAAAATGTTACTTGCTTATTGTTGTATTTATGTACTCCTCTTCATTGCTCTTTGTTGTCAACTGAAAGCTAATGTACGAATATTTTACTAGTGTTCATAATAAATGTTTTTATCGTAGATCAACATTTGATTCTAATATTTTTAAAGCCTTTTATTGTTATTAACAAGGTTTTAATTACCAACAATGATCCTTAGAGAGCTTTTGCATAGGTTAAAAATCGTTGCCATGTTGCTGTTTTTCATGTTTTGTCTCGTGATTATTGTGTTCTAAAATTCAAAAGAAATAGACTTTTAATTTCTCAAGGTCTCGTGTTCAATAGGTAATGAATCAGATTAATAATGATACCATTTCAGATTAATGAATTAAATTCTTTAAAAAAATTTCAAGGAATCTCTTTAATTTTATTTAACTTCCATTCCTATTATTTAAAATATTATATAGTTAATTTATAGAGGCAAGACATTGATATAAAAACTTTCCTAAATTAAATTCTTTAAACATTTTATCTATAATAGATTCTTTTCGAGTGTAAATTATAAATGTAATCCAATTTTTCAGAATGGTATAAATGGTATAAAATATCTTCCGTTACTCTCCCCTTCTACCCATTCTACTTTTGCGTTTTTTCCAAACGTTTATAAATAAAATTATGAACAAAAAAATTAAAAAACAGTAAAAATCCATTCTCCTTCATGACTATAAACATTTGAATGCACTGCTTCTAGCAAGGATCCGAAAAAAAAGCGTAACTGAATAGAACAGAAAGCATCTTAATTGAACGGAAACCCAAGCTTTTCTACTCCCCGCAGAATCTTCTCTTTTACCCTCGGCTATATGCGAATGAGATTGTATTAAATGCCCTTCATTAAAATTCTTACGAGAATCCTATCTCGTTTCTTTGGATGATATTAATAGTACCGGAGATGGGAAAAACTTCTTTACCTTCCGAAACCAGAAGTAGAAAATTTATTATCGTCCTATGAAGCATATTTATAGAGAATGAAAAAGTTACATGTTTCGGAATGGCTTGCATCTTGTAAATAATGTTCGAATTCATCCTGTAAAAGGATAACAATCCCTATTTTGTGGCCCGTTCGAATCCAATTTGTAAATAGGATAACGTTTCATATTTTGTAGTCCGTTGTTTATATATTGTTACAACATTACCAATTAAAGCATTGTTTATCCTAGAGAAACACTTCTTGTTGTCAAGGTGATGTTTTTACTTGAAACTCAACATTCGTTGCCAAGATTGTTTACTTATGCTAATAAACAACCCTCAAGCACACAATACTTCAACAAGTAGTTCTGTTTACGCTAAGCTTTATCAGTCCTTATGACGAGTTTTGTCTTTCAGATTTAAATATTCAGTAAGCAAAAGAAATTAAGACAAGAATTCGAAATGAAAAACGCCCGGAAATTCCGGAATAATTTACGTGGCTGAAATTTCTTTTTCTCGTCAAATAGACTTAGTATGCTGCTATGTTCCGTTCATTAGTAAGCCGATTTTTTTCGCGCAATATCTTGCTAAAGGACCTATCATCGTGATTCGAGTCACGTTTCTCGAGCAGAATTTTTCTTTCCGAAAAGCTTGGATCAAGAAAGGAAATTTGACGAGCTCTGGGAACCTTGTAAAGGGCAAGAAAATTTAGTGCGTTCTTACCTGTGTTTGTATAGAAATAGGTCGGCCCTTATAAGGGACACTTCAATAGACTCTATAGGATGTTTGTAGGTTCGTAGGAATCAGGGAAATGAAAGAATCCGTTGCCAGGGTATAAGTTGCACGCAATTGGCGGAAAAAAATTCAATGCTTCAAGACTTGGAATAATACTTTTACAAGTAGATGAACAGAATGTATTTGTGCATTTGAAATACATGTATTATTTTTATAAAGTTTGATTTATGTCATACATCTAATAAAATTAAATATAATTTTTTGAAATTGAGTTAAACGTATTTCACAAGTTACTAAATTAAGTGCTTTTTAAATGATATTATGCTAAGTCTACCGCCTTATTATTTAAAATATTTTTTGGATATGATATTAAAGTTTACGTTATCACAATAACCACAACAGTATTGAATTAAAATTTACTTTATTATATTGGTGATTTAAATACACACATATTTCAAGTTCATTTTTAAACAATCATTTTAATTATCTACACGAAAGAAAATTTAACTATCCGACAATATCACAATTAAAATAGTTGTGATGCTAGCGACCGATTTCAATATGAAAATGATATTTGAATTTGAACTTAAATTAATTTTACAATAATTAGCTACATAATTAGTGCTCTGAACTTTAATTTTCCATTATTTCAATGGAACACTTCAGCAGCCGTTTATTGAAAGGTACAATATATCGTTAAATATTCATAATATAACATATTAAATAACTGAATTAGATATTTCCGTAATTGTTGTATTAATGAAGACAAATGAAACTGAATTTTCGATAATGAAACTCGTAAAGTAACCGGTAATTGTTGAGTCACTGTTATCTCTTGTGGAAATCCTGAATTTCTCGAATTGTCCTCCTGAGTAATGGGACGACAAAAGAGTAAAATTTTGAGTGTAACTCGTGCGATATACTTTTACATCATCAGCAGAAGTACTCCGTTGTGAATTTCAGACGTAATAGTACCCTCAACTTCCCTTCCTCATAACGAATGTCTCTTTTACTCTGCACTCCGTTTTATGTTTCGAAAGGATTATGGCACATCTATCCCTAGAAATTTTTACCTCTTTTTTTATCTTTTGCAGTCGTATATCATTTTAATCACTCTGGTCTAATTCCATTTCCCCTGACGCGCGCAAACTCACGCAAGTTCTTTTGAAGTTTCTTGCGCACCAAATACATTCATCACTTATATTTTCCTATCGCCATACGTCTTATTCTCTTTTTATCGCCTTCATAAATTCGTAAGCCCTCTCACGGACTCTTATGGACTCTACTTCGAGTTCTTTTCGCTTGTGAATGCAAGCTTTTCATTTATTTCTTGTAGACTTCTGTTTGTATTTAAAGCATGCTATCTATTGAACTTAGACAAAGTGGTTAATGGTTCGAAAATGTACACGATTTATGGTTGTAAATTTCCGTTTTAGAAAAATTATTATTGTAAAATCTATTGTTGTATTATCCATTAAATATGGTGCAGTGTAAATAAATTTTTGTATTATTAATTGTTATAATACATAATTGTCTTTCATTTAATTGTTACATAATATACAACAGTAGAATCCATTACGTACAAAATTAATTCCATCCACAATTATTACCAATTAAATTTATTCTCATCAAAATATATTGTCGAAGATCACAGGAAGCTTCAAATTATCTGATGGATTAGTTATCTAAAGGATTCGGGGAGGATTTAACATTAACAATTATTAACAAATATAGACGAGAGGGTTTAACATTTAAAAATTTTAAATCGTTGCATTGGATACTATCATTTCAGGTGGAATATTTCACAAAATATTTATCTCGATTTATAGGAATGTATCAATGTTAGCATGGTAATTCATGCTACATGGTGTTCATTGAATCTATTTCTATTATCATTGAGTAATTTTTTGGCTGAAAGTGCTTTTACCATTAATTCTCAAGCGTGTAACTATACCGTTAGCTGAGTGTGGAATATATCTTCTTTGGAGTAGCAAAAGATCAAAATAAAGAAATCATTCTTTTTGTCCTTTCGCATGTTTTGCAGAGAAAGTCCTTTCTGCGTGTCGACTTCCGACCAAAATAGGCCTTTTTCTCTTCCACTGGGAATGGTGGATAGATTGGGGAAATGGATCCAAAGGAAATCCTATCCATTCATCACTTCTTAAATACACCATTCACTTATCTAATCATGTTTCATAATCCATCTCTAACGTGAGTGAAATGAAGATGTAACAATCCAACGCATTAGTCTCTTTATCGAAAATGCTGCAATTCAATCCAACAATTGGGAATAATAGCAACAATAGAAAATTCGATAATAATTCCCACAATCAAACGAATATAATTCAAATAGGCAATTACGATAGTATGGAATCCAACAATGATATTATTTAGATTATATTTTAAAAAATGGTAAATTAAATTAACTAAGCCTAATATTGGTATTTAATTCGCAACAATAAGTTTCCTTGACGACCTTAAAGATTGTTGAAGCTTAACTTATACATGGTTACGTAAGTAATAAGACAAACAAGGACTTAACTCGCTATTTTACCTCAATAAATGAACATTTGAGAATTCTTTTTTTACTAAAATACATCTTTATGTATACTTTTAGTCGTTTCTCCTTTTAATTATGAAATTAATCAGAATGTTTTTAACCGTTTCTCCTCATACATTATTCATCTCATTTGATTTCTCATTAGAAACTATTTATAGTTCAGTTCATTTTTTTTATAAAAATTTTATTATTTGCATTTTGTAATTTTTCTGTATTAATTTAAATCGTAATCATAAAAAATAATTATAAAACAGTTCTATAACATTCTGACTATATTTGCACCTTTAGATGAATGTGCACCAGAATTCAATATTTATCTCATCTATATTCTGAAGGAAATGTGCAGACAAATCTGCATAGTTTTCGCCGATTGCACAACATAAACACGCCTATTTGTATTCTCGTATCGCTGTTCGATTGTTTGCGTAAGTAACCGTTGTCATGGGGAACTCTTTCGTTGCTGGCGAAAGTCGTCGGTAGCGATAAATGAATATTAATCTGTTGATTTTCAACCACGAATGTTTGTCTATGTCATTTCCGGAACTATACAAACTTAAAAAACTAAATTCATGCTCTTTTTTGCTTTATTTAATCGCGCAGCATATAATTTTATATCGTTTACATACGATGACGAATCGGCAATGAGGAATTATTTAACGAATGAATTACCAGAATGCGATGAGATCATAAGGGAAAAGTTCCAAATTGATGATTTTATCGCATTTATGTTCCTTTCACACGCTTGAGGGAAATATGATCCAATTGTCAAACAATATTTTTATAGAGATGTTTTAACATAAAGGAAGTATTTGAGCTCTTTTATAATTTAGTTAGTTAGTTTAATTGGCTCACTTAATGTGTGCCGACAGATTTTATAGCCAGTTATTTTCAATTAAAGCATTAATTTTTAAAAGTAACTTTATTTTAAAATTATTTTCGAAAAGTAAAGTGAATTTTGGATGATAAAAATATGATTAAAAAGTATATATTATAGTTGAATAAATAATTGGCTTTATATCAACAATTGTATCTATGACAGAGTAAACATATCATTCGATCAATAGATTTAACTGGAGTTTATTGATTTTTTCATCATTCCCCTAGGAGAATCCATTATGGAGAAATCGCTAATCGATACGTTAATGTAATTAAAATATACAATCTTAAATGGAATACGTACTTATTTCTTGTATATCGATTTTAATTTTTGATTATTATTTGACAGATGACAATCAAACCACAACTTAGAGAAGAATATGTTAGATATAATACGACGGAAAAGAATCATAAATTGCGTCCTTTGATCTTCATATCCATTCCATTCATTTGAAATGAGTTGCATCCTAAAAAAAATATTTCCATCTGGAAACATCTGTATCCATAGCAACACTCCCGCATGTCCCATTTGACTTGCGACTTGCTCAGCATTTTCAAACGTCGCTTAGATTTCAAAGGGAAGAATTTTCCGGAAGAATTGGCATTAGGTTATGCTTCCTTCCACGTTTATATATTTTTTATGGATTTCAGAGCGGCGTTCGATTGCCGATGTGTAGCCGATGTTCTTTTTTTCTGATATTTTAAATGAAATTGAATGATGGATTTTTGATTGTGGCTTTCAGCACGCATTCTCCTGATTGCTTTGTGTTGGGTTTTTTATTTATCCTCGACAGAAAATTTTAAGGCATAGCCGTTCGATGTATTGTGACTTTTCCATTCTGTTCGGTACCTCATGTACTGCTTATGCGTAAGGATATTGAAAGTGTAATTAGCAGTTATTATTAATGTATTAATCTTTTTGCGTACTTATGAAGATATTGATATAGTTTTTCTTATTCAATTCTAAACGAGCGCAGTATATTTAGTGGATTAAATTCACTTAAATATTTATAGAAGTTCCATCATTTTAAAGTTGGAACAATGAAGTTACATAAGAATGAAAAATAACAATATTACTGGGACTCGAACCTATGACCCCTACTTGCCGGGCAAGAACTCAAAGCATAACACACCTATCCTACTTTCTCCTTATATTGGATGAATACATTTTTAAAAAATAATTTTAAAATGTTATTTTGAAAATTCAAAAGGAACTGTTGTAGCAATAATCAAACAAAATAATGTATATGGTACAAGTATAAATTATTAGTCCTCAATAGTTTTGCACAATCGTCAATATAAATATATAAAATAGTATAAAAAAGTAAAATAAAAAGTGAATAGATTGTAGGCATTTATTTAATCAGTTCAATCAAGAAGTTCGTGTAGGACACATTGTTCACTTGGGTTTCAAATGTACCCAATGGAGAAGAGGGAAAAAGTTATTTAACGCAAGATACAGGTATGTATTTGCGATAAAAATGTCCGACAGGCCTCAACCAGCGTGAAATTAGTTCCATCTCCTCTGGAATACGCGATATCCATGCAATGCATCATCTTGATAGGACAAGTAAGAAGTATGTCAACCCACGTGACCCAATAAGTAATAGACTCAAAGCAAAAAGCCTCTTCGAACAGAATATCTTCTTTTCTTAGTATCAACCCGTCTATCAAAGCGTGTGCGCAGTGTTGATGATGGACAAATTTTCTTATGAGGATTTTTTCCTGAAGAAATAGTATTGGTTTGGAATATCCAGCTCGGTTATGCAATGCAGCTACTTCTGTCTTGAGGTGATTTATGTAGATGCAACGTTCAGATAAAATTCAATTCTTTTTGCGCATGCATCCATGTTTCTAGATGAAGATAAGATTGATGCAAACCGAATGGAGTGCATATTCACATAAATTTCAACCTCTCAATCACTTAATAATGTACGACATAACCTTGTATTGAATTGACAGGCATTTTGGAGAATTTTAACACTTACAGCGCATTTACAACGCAATAAGGTGAATATAAATGAATTTTTTCTATTTAAATGTATAATTTATCACAAAATGATACGTTTTGCATATTTTATTAAATATTATTTTTATAAATATCTTTTATTAATTAAATTAAATTTGTCACCTCATAACAGTGTTCACGAATCATATGATTATCGTAGTTACTATATAAGCAAAGTAATTATCAAATATATCCATGGAAATAAATAATTCCATATCTATAAATAATCCACAGTTACATTTTTATTTTCTTTGAGTATATTCCTGAACACAAATGAACCGATTCAAAACAGTACGAAAATGAAATTCCATACCTCGTAGTCATGACAACCCATTGCAATCCAAGTCCCATCAAGATATCATGGAAGGAATGAAAACGTTGAATTTCCTCGGAGACTACGGTTGGATTACGAGAGCATTTGAAGAAAGAAAAGGACCACAATGCATTGTTCTCCCGAACTTTTTCAAAATCTCTTAAATTCCGAGATTTCTCCAAAAATTCCGAGAGGGTTATATCTGGTTTTAGCGAATTATCCGTAGTATTTTAAAAAGGATAGATATACCAAGTCTATACGGTTCTATGAATTTTATGCGGAATTCATATAAAAAAGAATTTAATTCCTCCCTGAATTGTCTGGAATCTAGATGGACGCATTTCGATTTTCATTTTTTTCGACACAATCTGATTATGCAGGAATGGTGTTGAAGGCTGTCTTTTAGGGCTGGGAATCCGTTCCACGTGGAATTGTTCGAAAAAATGAATTCTTCGCGCGTTTTCTTCCAATCTTCTGCCTTAGGAAAAAAGTAAGAGATAAGGATTTATGTACCTCGTGTTATTCCTAAAATTATTCGGCTCCAGATTTTCATACTTCCGTTCAGAAAGGTAAAAAACACCTTTCTCTCGAGGGAAAGTTTTGAAATTAAATTTTAAAGGTGAATTTTTGAGCTTAAATTTTTAATTTTCCATTAACCCTTTTAGTTAGATGGTAAAATAAATTTTTGGAGAGGTTTGCTCTCATTAAATATTGATTTGCGAGTCTTTTATATTTTATTTAATATAATGTATGAACGAAAAATGTTTTAAGAACGAATTTTTAAGAGTATAGTTTTCGTAAATCACGACGAAATATTCTGGTAGTGCGTAACTAAAAACTTTTCTTGAAGATATGTAAAAATTACTTGCGTAGATAATGACTATCATAATATGCAAGACCTTCTTAGATCTACAATTAATTCGTCTCCATATTCCAAATCATTATCTATAAATAATAATATGGATACTATAGAAACCAAAAGAGAAAGTTACTATATTACATTGCATGCGAGATATTACGTATGATGAAATACATACATCTCGTATCTACGGTTAAAGACTTCTGTTGGAATATCATATAGAAAATAAGGTAAACAAAGCAACTTACATGAGAGTGGTATTAAGGATATGCTTACATAAAAAAAACGCGAAGAAATCATATTTTAAAAAGAACGTATCATTTCTTAGAATCTAAAAAGTCACGATATAAAAAGTCACGCAAAGTAAATGTAATTTATGACCATTTATATTTTTAAAAATAAAAAAATTGTTAAAAAAAAGAATATTAAAACATAGTACTCGTATTACAGCGATAGCCATGCAATATTATAGTTGTTTCCTATGGCAAAATGGTCATATTGAGAATCTATTGGTCAAGATATCACCTTTGCCATTAGAAACCCTTTTATGAGTCACGTTCGTGAGAACTTGGGCCCTAAATCACGCACGTGATCCAATGAATGCCACCTGGCCTTCGTTATTCTGTGGAAGGTTAGATGATACCTCGGATGTACAACCATTGGATATTGACTTTTGATAAGATGTAGCTTTTGATTTATTTATAAGGTAATTATTTACAAAATTAAAGGAAATATTTATTTTTCCCCTATATATACATCCGTTCAGGTTGGAAAAAATATTCGTATAATTTATTCACATTATAGTCATTTTGTTCTCAATACAACTTATGATATGATCGTTGATAAGGGATGAGCGATGTTAAGTTACGGATATAATCAACGTGTATCCTCACTAATCTAATGTAATGCATTTATTAGTCTTTTATAGTAATGTTCCAAGAGAATTATCCTGCTTAATGTACTGCGTAAAAAAGAATAAGAATAATATTTCATACCTCATTTTAACCAGTAAGCCTACTTGAAATACATTGAGTTGAATTACATAGGATCATTGTTTTATTTAACTTGATCATAGAATGACAGTAAATTGTATTATAGTATCAGCAAATTTTCCGAACAAAATTCGAGAATTATATACATCCCTCGTATCAGATTCAGATACAATACGATCTATACTTTGGCTATGAGGAATTTTATGATAAAAACGTCAAAGGATACCTCATTGGGAAATTTGTATACGAAACCTCTCAACGCATGCAAAGACTCAAGTTATCAATTCCAGTCTCCTGTTACGTAATTCCCCTTTCGTAAAAGTTCTCGCGGAGTATCAGCGATAATTTCGAAAGGCTTTTCAAGCCATTCGAGATGGCAAAAAAGGGTTTCAGCCCCTCCAAAATCAAATGTCTCCAAATTCAATTAAATTCCAATCGATTCTGCGGAGGATAACGACCCTGTGTTGTCTCGAATTTCTTGATCTCAGGAAAGGAATTGATTTTCAGCCATCTTTCCCTTTTTTTGATTCGAAGATCTGATCAATTTCGGCGTAGGAAATACTTGACTGGATATATATCGAATTCTTCGCATAGAAGACATTCTATCCTTACAAAATACATCGATAGAATGACATATTTTTATATTAATACGAGGAATACTGAAAATTATGTTAAATATTAAAGACTTGCAGGGAATTATAGAAGTAGAAAGGTACTGGAAAGGCTGACGAATTAGTGAATTGCTTTTTTTCATGTAGTCAAAATATATTTAAATCTGAATGATTTAATTACATCATTATAATCTTCGTATTGTGTCAGTACTTCCTCTAACTCTTCATATTTTAAAGTTTGAATTTTCTTTAGTTACATTCATATATTTATAAATATTGTTAAATATTTTCAATATATTATCTATCAGTTCGTAATATCTATCATAATTATTATAACATACTCATGATATAATCGCATTAATTGCTATTAATTCTTTCAATACTTCCTTTAACCCTTCAGGATTTTTCTTCATGTGTCATGATCCGTCATTACATAACAGGTACTCCTCACATACAAATTTCACCTTTTGCCTTATGCATTTCGTAGGCAAAAACGAAAGCTTATCTCTCATTCCCAAAAAGGCCGGAGATACTGCATTTCAACCCCTTCTTTCCATTGGTGCGCTTTGGTGATCAATTGGCACCTTGAACTCTCGCCCTCAGAAAGGGTTCCAGCAGAGGGGTGAGTTGCATCGCACAGAGGTCAAGGACAGACACCTGTTCCGCTTGAACTGTTACCGGACTTTTGTCCTGAGGGTTGGCCGGAATCCAACCGAAACGTGACATCTGCCATTTTCCCATTTAAACTAGCACTGAGTGGTAATAGATTGCTAGATGAGATTCTAAATACGGAACGGTGCGATGCGATAATTGTAATAATTGTCGCCTAGGTGACCGGAACGAAATGAGTAAACAATGCGAAAGAACTCGGTCGATTGTTGTAATTTTCATAGTTTCGTAATCTATTGTTTGGATTGTAATAGCTGTTATGAATGTAATTAGAAAATTATTAAACTCATTATTACACTTATTATGTTTTCTATTGTAGTGATTATAATGACATTATTTTATATATGAAATGTGAAATACGGGACCAATTTATTATTAATATAAAAATCTTATCAATGAATGATACTGGACGAAATTGGGAGTATGGTAGTTCACGATTTTCATTTGTTAATCTATAGATTTGGATAGTATTAACAGACAGGAAGGAAGGCTTATTATGAATAAAGGGTGAATTCATTATCATTCTATTACAATTAACGAATTTAAATTAATTAGTTTACATATAAATATTTAATGCTTTTAAAGATCATAAAGGGACACAGAAATAGTATTATATCCAATGATTTTTTAGTAAATTATATGTGAATATCGTACGTTTGATTTTTAGACTTTTAATGGAAAAGAATGGAAGGCAGAATTTTCACGTACGATTTCATTCGAAGCTAAGAGAATGCATACGATAAGTTAGGATCAGAAAGGATTTTAAAAAAATGCATCCTTCTGCGAGTGCATCACTTACTTAGGCATGATTTGAATAATCCGTCCGAGGCGAAAGGCATTTTTATCCATCTGAAATGGATTCCATATTGCCCTTTTCATCGTTAGGAATTACTATTTCACCCCCCGACTCATTCGAATGGACTTTTAAGTTCGGATATAGCTCTTCATCTGTTTCTACTCGACCAATCCGCTGAGCGTTGATTGAAGTTGCACTCTGGAATAAATGCATTTGAGAGGGCTTGATTACTAATCCCCACCGATGTTTACTTCCATGCCATTATCTCCGGGGCGACGGTCAATTAAACAATTACAATCCACGATTGTTGTCCGTAGCGACGCGGTTTTCGTTATCCGAGGGAATTCGTAATGAGCATGAATTCGTAATTAGATCAATTTTTGCGATGATTTCAGAATGGAAATGATATGTATGCTGAAAGTGTATTCATTTATTTATTAACGTTTGGAAATGCAGGCGACTAACGATAAAACTCTTGCCGTTTCAATTATTGATGATAATAAATGAAACTTTTTTAATTGATGCAAATGAAACTTTCTTTTATAATATATATATTTTTAAGCTGTGTTTCAATATCATACCTTTTCCTTGACGTATTTCTGATTTTGTCATAAATGTGAACTCATTATATAAAAACCGATGGCGTAAAAAAGTTTCCATGCATAATTTATCGCATAAAGTTATCAAAATGTTAAATTTGTTATAAAATATTTATAAGGAACATTTAAAAACATAGGAATATCTGATTCAAATACGGTAGTTCATTATTGAAAACCATGTAAAATTCATTCTGATATTGATTTAAGGAAGCTGTGCATTATTTATTTTATATACGTAACGCGATATTTTTATAACCATCTGACATAAAGGTATAGTTCCATAGATACCCTGTTTATAATCCATTCCAGTCCCAAATACCGACTAGGATAGATAATTTGCATGCAGTTGGATTAATCTCTCTATAAGAGGTATGTCAGCTTCTCCTTCGTCTCTTAACACTAGAACAGCGGGAAACGGACACCCCCCTAGAACAGCGGAAGGTGTCCTCAGGACACCTACATTTGCGCTTCTTTTAAATTGCATGAGGCAGTCGTATTTAAATTTCTAGTCTTTCCTTATAAGCTTAAAAATTAAAAACTAAGTATGGGTACTTATTTATCGGCAGATCATGAGGTAAATAGTTGCTACATATTTAATATAGAAATTGTTGTTGAGTTCAATCATTTTCATGAGACTCATATTCCGATATAAAAATATGCAGAACAGTAAAGCCAGAAATTAATTATATGAATGAATTAATATAATGCCTTTTAGAGATAAAATAATTATTTGCTTGAATAACTTTTGAAAATTACCCGATTTTATTAACAATTTACATGGGTTACAAGAAAACATAAACTCGCGTAATAAAACTTTACCGCTTCGCGTACCTTCCTTTGATTTTATTTCACAACAAAAAGACTAGAAATAAGGTTTAAGACACAAACTGGACCTTAAATGTTATTTGCATACGCAATTATATTAATTTTTCTTTTTTAGCACAATGATGCTGTCACGAAGTAATTACTCCATAGAATCCTTCCACCAAGCTTATAGATAAATCTTCTTGATGTTACAGTTTCTATTAACCTATTCCTTGCACTTCTTACACTTATCTGATGCTATATTTCACTTGTATTTTCTTTTGAACAGATATCGGTGGCTTCATTGGATGATGTATCGTGCATCTAGTGTTTACTTAGGTCCTTTTTGAGATCTCTTTAGACAGCTTAGGTTTTACTTTGTTTATCTGCGATTCGTTGCAAGAATCTATATCTGGTTATTTGGCGACCTCTTTTCTGCTTGCAAATAACCTATACATTGACTTTTGCTAGATAAATTTTTATGTAAAAAGAATGCATAAGGCAACGTCGTGAGTCTGCTCATACCGTGTGCCTACGCGCCATTTGGTCCACTACGCCGCTTTTTGTACAATTATGGTACGTCACCGCGTCTGATTTTCTTTTACTAATACTGTCAAATACGACATTAGAAAGCATCTAAATCGCGAGAAGAACATGTTTATTCGGTTTAATTTTATAAACAAGGATTATTCTTCATTTTTCGACAACATCGGAATTCACTGCAGATTTTTGCTGGTTTTCAACTCCAGCGACTCTCATCACAATTTGTTCTAGGTTTCAGATAAAAAATACCTGCTTTCTTCAGCCTTTTAAATAGTTTCTTTAATTTAAAATAATTATCGGTCATTAGGTTAATTCCTTTTATATAGAAAAGGTCCCATCAAGGTCATGACCACATGGTTCAGGAAGATGGCCTATCCTCCAACTCGACAACTTATGGAAATCTATTCTATGCATATTTGGAATTAAAATCCATTACTAACCGAAAATTAAGTACATATTTATCATGTTTATCAAGAATAAATTGTGTGAATAGACATCTACACTTTCAGGGAAAAAGCTGATCCTTCACCGTCACTTTCGTACCGGGATTGTAGCAAGCGTGGCAATATTCAATGAGTGAGTGTCACAAAAAGATAGAAGACAAATTAGTCAATTGCAAAAATAGAAATGGGAAACGTATCTTATAAATGGAAATATTAGAAAATATAAGGCAAAATGTTTCCAACTCAAATCATCATTAGAATTGCTACCTCAAATTTTTATACATAACAATATAATTAATTAATTTTAGAGAACGGGGACAAAAGAATAGCAAAAAGCATTATTATCTCAAAGTACATTCGTAAGAGCTTCTAATGTAAAACAATGAAGGTTTTATCATAATAAATAATAGTAAATATTACGTAGGTGTCCTGAGGACACCTCCGCTGTTCTAGGGGGTATGTGGTAGGATCTCCTATGAAAATGTTCCAATAATTATAAAACTTGGTAGAAATACGCAGAATATTAAATAATTAAAAGTCACGATACGATTTTTTTCTATGATACAAATTACAAAAATGGTGCGTTTTTTTCGTGGTTGAGGTGTCCTGAGGACACCCTCCGCTGTTCTAGTGTTAATGTAGCTTAAGGGTGTTCTTATTCCCAAAGCGATATTTCTAAGACATTTCCTCCCAATTTTTTCCTTATTCCATCTCCGATCATCCCTTCTTAGAAGGTCCAAATACAGGAATTGGCAGGTGTCCATTAACAGTTGTGAAAGAACCTGATGGAAATATCCGAAAATCGACTTTTCCTCTTAGAAATCGGTAGAGCTTTCATGCTCTATTCCATCTGTAGATGTAGAAAAGATTGTGTCATAGCAAAGAAACAAGGGTTATCAGATCTACAGTCAGGATATCGGGTAACTGTTACAAATTTAGTCTTACGATTCCAATGAGTTCGCATCGTAACGATTGAAGTTGGATATTGTTACGAATAGGCAATTCTATGGCTGATATCTTACATTGTTACAACTAAGGTTAATAATTCTTGGCGTAAAATTATTTTCGGAAATAATACATTAAATGACAAAATGCTACAGTAATTTTATTGCAGCATATATCAGTATTGAACTATATGTTTTCAGCCGAGAGCTGTTTGATATTATCGTGACGAAATAAAGTTAATATTCTAAATTCGACTACTGAATTGAATAATTACGAACAAAACTAAAAAATATTATCCAATTACCAATATTATCATTATAAATTTGGAATTGTATCTAGACAATGGAGAAAATGGTAAATCTATATTTCACTTGTATTTAAAGATAGTAATAATTTATTGCATTCGAAGATATAATGACCACCTAGTGGATCAAAGGATACCCTTTTAGAATAAAGACGAAAATATAAATGCAATAATTATTTGATTAAAATTTTATGATACTTTCATAATCTTTTAATGCAAAATAACGCAATGTGCAAAGTATTCGGTTTCTGAATCCTGTAAACAATAGCAACAGAAAATTCCGGATTTCATCGCAAGCTAAATAAACGAATAATGGAAATAATGGACTAAGTTTATAGTGTTGTGAATAGAGCTGAAATTTTTCAACAATAAAATCTACAATTTTCTTTGCTGTCTATATAGGTTTATTCATTATTTACCGGAGATGAAAAAAGAATTTACCCATTAGTAAAAAATATTCCTTAGCGTAATCAGATGAATACGGAGAATATATTGGCAGAGTAATATCTTTCGAAATCTCATCCAAAACGAAATCAATTCAATAATAAAAATAACTTAGTAAATTTCCACAGAAAAAATTGTTATATTTGCAACCGGTTTCGTAATATAAAATTACATCCTCAGGCTCCTCAGGTAATTTTATATTACGAAACCGGTTGCAAATATAACAATTTTTTCTGTGGAAATTTACTAAGTTATTTTTATTACTATGGCATTCCACGAAGTCACGCCTTCTCACATTGATTTCGAAATCAATTCAATTCTGATATTGTAAGTGGATTTCTCAAACGTAACTGATACGAGTAGCAAAAACTCGCAGGAAATGTCTTTGCTAATAAATAAGGGTACCATTGATATCTTTGGAGCTGTTAAAAGCATCGTTTTTCTTTTCATATTTCCCGTCTAAAAAGCATTGTTCTGTTTAATGAAGGTTGAAGGCGAAATGGGACTTTCACCCGAAGATTTATTCGGCAGAGGGCGAGGTCACTCTTGGGTTGCATGGAACATGGTGTCGCGTGGTCCATATAGCTGTCAGTTCCGTGATCACGTATCCCTCGTGAATCCGGAGTGATTCTGGGAACTTGAGGAGAAAAGTTTATCGTTCGTGAAAAACTGAAGGTTTCTTAGTGCAGTAGAAAGTATAAAGTTGAAGTACTTTTATGAGGAATGGGAAAATGTCATTTGAAGTTACTGAAGAGGAAACAAATGAGAGATGTACGAAAACGAATTTGTTTATAAAAAATGGAGTATTCTGCCAGACAAGTTGTCATACGAAATTATTTTACTATCAGCTACAATATTTTTAAGATACAGATGTTGGAATTATAAAATGAAGATTAGTGATATGAATTGCGCGTGTAAATTCTAATAAAAGCATATTTCTCTAAGAAATGCACTAATATTTTCGCAAACTTCATAATCTAATGAGAACTACATCTTGTTTGCCTTCATTTTAGGCATCAGTAAATAATATTTCGAAGAAAAGTGAATATAATAAATGTATAGATACGTACATTACAAAATATCACATCAATCTGAATGTATATTTCATAAAAGTACTTCTTTTAATGCATATAATTTTAATTAATGGACAGATACAGTTAATATTTCTTTCATCTTCTTCTATCTAGACTAGAATCTTCTAGGAATTTTAGTAGAAACAGTTTAATGACAAGTTTACTCCTCGTTATTATCGGAAGTAGAATTTTGGGTTAGGAAACAAGAATTTTACCCGTTAATTCATCTGAAAAGATGTCAATGATAAATCTTGTAATCACGCAATAGTCTGATTTAGTCTGGTAAACTGTTTCCAAGGAAACCAAGTCCTTTAAAGTGACTTAAATTAATTATTAAAACAAGACCCTATTACATCAATGGTTTGGATACATTACAAGGTATTACATGATTAAAACGAATGATATAAAATGAAGAAAGTATGAGCAATCAAAACAAGATAAAATAGGAGTTTTATATAGCGATTTTATAAGCATTTCCGAGGAGTATCGGTGCAATCCAACGTTAGAAATTTCTCGCCTCAATTAATCTTAATTATGAAGACTTTAAGCAAGGAAGAAACCATGAGATTTGAAATCTTTTAGAAGTGGGAAATGGAAGAAAATCTAAGCAGAGATAAAGCAAAACAAACGAAGGGAAAACAAAGGAATGATGGTCCGATAAGAGAAGGCTGTTGGGAAAATAAAATAAGACGAGGGATGAAATTCTTAATGGGAAAGATTGGTATAAAAGGGTATGATGCTAAGAAAATACTGAGTGGAACACAAAGGAAAAAGACGTGGAATTATGTAAAGGGGAGGGCTGTTAATTAAATAGAAAATGGAAAAAAGTTAGGGAAACTAAGAATAAACGATTGGGTTAAATTTATTGCCGAAATTTCTTAAAGTTTTTATCTAAATTTATCTTTGTGTTGTACATGGATGCGGTATTCTGTATAGATATGAATTATGAAGTATAAAAGTATTATAAGAATTTGAAGTGCTTATTGAAGCACGGTCATATCAAAAATATTTCTAGTGCTAAAAAGTCACAGAGTATTATAAAAGTGACTCTCAACAAGGTTGAATTGTAAATTAAATCGAGGATACTTCAAACTCTTAACGGAATCTTGAATGAAAGATTCCCTAATACCCTTTCCGGATATCTTCTTCATCACTCATGATTGAAGAAGTATCAAGAACCCATCGCCTCTAACTTCATTAGTGTCATTCCCATAGGATCAGGGTTAATGGATGCACTTTTTAGAAAGCCGCAATTTTTTAAGGGATGAGAAATATGTCAAGGGCGCATGCAATTTTTCCCCAAAAAAGGGGGTCAAGTGCTTTTCTCGAACCCTAGGAAAAAAAATTAGAAAGGGTGCATTTTTGAAAGTCACGGGGTTGGTAACTCTCGTTCGCGAGGAAAAATACCTATTTTTCTCCCTTTTTTGTTTCATCCAGAAGTTTTTTTTCGAGCCCAGAATGCTTTCTGGAACGTGATTTAGGTGCATTCTAATTTCTTTCCTTGTTTCTCTCGCAGCCCTTCCTTCCAAGAACTCTTTTGTCGCTGATTAATGGAGTGTCAAGCACTCTGCGTGTCTACTCACTCGTCAGCACAACTCTGCCTGAATTTCAGATCGACTCGTTATAAAACGTCACGTTGAAGGCATTTCATATCAGAAAGCGACGTAAGAAAATTCGAATCAAAAACAAAAGAATAACGAAATTCTTAATGATAAACAAAAAGAGCGGTTGCTAAGGAAAGGAATTAATTTTTAAAATGATAAAGCACTTCTTAACTAAATTTTGTTTTCTGTGTAAAACACGGTGTTTGAGCAAAAATGCACAATTTTAAATATTTAAAATACGACCGTTTCCATACGAATATTCAACCGAAAAATTCTTAGAATATTGTAACTATCAACAAATATGAGGGTTAGTTGCCAAGGAAAGATCTGCAAGAGAAAATAATAAAAGTTTGTTTGAATATTGAATGTTTTTGAATGAACACTAAATATGCATTCTTTTTTTTTGGAAGTCAAATTCTCGTGGACAGTCTCTTGTAAGAATTCTAGGAAAACTGTAATTGATCAACAAATGCAAGATGAAGCCATAGAAATGAAACCAAAAAATAACTTAGATTTCTTTGAATATGTGAATGTTTTTTATTTTTATAATTTCTGATTTCTAGGGAAACCTATGAAACCTTTGCGAATTCCTGTTATTGGAAAAATTTCAATAAAAAATTTATGGATTATTTTAATTGTTGAATATATGTCAAAAATGCAGTCAGAAATAGCATATTTTCGTAGATTCTTAGTTTTTTTTGTCGTATCAATAGTAGAGGCACACATGGAAATTTTATTTCAAAACTTTTATTTACACGGAAATAATATTGTATATAATAGGGAAGTCTATTCAAATTCTCTTGTTTTACACATATTCTCAGCATAAAGATAAGGTTCTATAAAACTGTTTATTTTGCCAGCAATTAACTCATAAATAAACAATCATCGTCATTTATTAATACAGCAATTTTCCTCGAATTTTAAATTAATGAGGAATTTCCATTATCTTATTATAATTTATCTGCATCGTCTATTCAAAATAGCTCATAGTAGCTCTAGTTCTGTGATAATAAGTCTTTATATCAAATGCTAAAAATTCTGGAAACTTGGGTAAATATCAGTATGACAGCAAGTGGTAGGATACATGCAAATTTATATTTATTATTAAACTGTTAACAAAGGGCCCACAGCTATATTAATTTTGTTTCTAACTCCATGAAAGTTCGAATTTATTACTGTTTAGTCTTTTTCTGCAACAATACAAAAACTGAAAAATATTGCTTGCAATTATGGCCTTATGAGTTCATTATCTATGTTTGTTAGAAAGTATAACTTCTGATAAAGAAATTATTAATTTTCTCTGAGTTTCGGTGGATAAAGTGTGTATATGCCATTCAAATAGAAGATAAACATTATATTGTATCTCAAGATGTGTTTAATTTGTACAAAATAATCCTCTTAAACACCCGAACGTTTTGCGTTTGACACATTTTATGCTTTCTTCTGACTTAGTTAATGGTTTCTTTTTTTTCTCTCCAATCCTTCTTTCGAACCCTTATACGTAGGTGTTCCTATTTAGGGAAAGTGCTGAATCGGTACTCTGTCCCAAGGCATTCTATTCTCAATGAAATTCAATTTCCTCTTCTCAGAAATGGTTCTCTCCCTCCAAACCGATGCGCCCTAAGCGCCAACGCGGCAATGTGCCGCACCAATTTTAGAGCACCATGACGAATTAATCTCGCGTCACGTTTATACTCGACTTTATTTTTAAAATAAATGTATATATTTACCCGAATATCTCTCCTCTATAATCCGCTTTCGAATAGGAAAGGCATCAACGTGGGTTAAGCCGAAATTAACGGGAATATTTTTGAAGTGAAGTTGTCATGGAAACGCTGGTATCTACGGATACGTTCGTTTATTCTTTTTCGGATTCGTAACTGAGTAAACATGACGAATCTATTACGTATTTTATAGAAAAGTGAATGGAAGTTCGCCCAATATAACTTCATTGTAGTAGCTGTCAGCATAGCAACGATGCCGCCCACGTATTCGTTATATGTACCTCAGTGAATAAGCAATTTAATTGATTTTAAGTTACAGAAGTAAGGATTTTTCATATTCTATTGTATTTCCTTCGAACCATTCTTTAATTCCTTATCCCTTTGAATACGTTACGGTAGTCTACTCTTCCTTAACTATGCCCAATAGATTTCCATATGATGGACCTTGGCCTTACAATGAAACAGGGGCCAATCAGGTTATACATAGTAACTTTACTATCTTAAATCTCAGAAAGGACACATCAGATTCATGTTGATAGATTCCGTCAATCAACCACGAGGAATCCTAAAGACGTTGCCAAATTTATATAACTTTTCAGTCGTGATTTAATTCGATTAATATTCGATTGTTACGTTGCTCATTACCTCGGTTATAGAGTAACAATATTTAACTTTTTCAACAATCGAAACGTTTCCTTTAAATGTTTTCGGTTATTGTTGACGGGCAGTTCAGTGTAATTCGGCGATTTTCCCCGTTGTAGATTTATAGTCTTTTCTCTTACACTGTGTCGTTCGAAAGGGGTCAGTGTACCAAAGCTGTTTACAGTCCCCCTTAATTGGATCATCAGAGATTCGAAGGAGTCCACTGGAGGAGTGAAAGAAGGCGAATTAACCTCGTCATGAATGGACTCGATCCCTTATCTGAAGGGAAGCCCTCTTCCGTGACTCAATCACTCAATAGGTGGAATCACGTTTTAAAGGGTTAGAAGGATGGCCTCACCTATCACGTTTCCTAAATTTTGTAGGTTTGTTTAAAATAATATCACAGTTTTAATAGATATAAGATATTCTTAACAGAATATAAGATTCATGTAAAAAGTTATAGTTTATAAATATTGCTTTCGAATAACAAAATGGATAGCTTGCGTATCTTCTTGCGAAACAAGGGCCAATTACGAACATTATTTAGAATTAGTTAGCTAATGATCTGTACTTTTGAAATATCGATAGGATTTAACCATAATTAGGAAAAATAAAGTAATTATAAGGACGAAGACTAAAAAGTACAGGTGATTCAGATAGTAGGATACAGTTCAGAGAAATTATGGCGCAACAATTGTCTATTTATCGTACGGCGATAGCTTGTTGTTGAAGACTTGGTCTTAAGCATCAATTGACGTATACTTTAATTATTTGCACGATCATCATAGATGGCTTGGACATCATCTTCTAAGATCACACTTTCATCTTATCATCACTATCCTTTTCTAAACTAATAAAACAATTCAATGGAAAGCACGAAATCTCTTTAACAATTCAATTGTTTTATATGAAATTGAATTACAAGTCGCGGGTATGCGATTCTTAAACCCTATTTATTATTGATATCCATGATTACTAATGATTGTTGAAGGTTTTTAACAATGTACGTGTAGAATCCGTCTCCATGCAGGATTAACTTAAGCAAATTGTGTCGAAAGGATGATCCGAAATTATTCATATCTTATGTATTATCTTTAGAAATTACTGACGGATATTTTACCGTGCGTTAATTGATCTCATCATATTTTATCTCATGTGGACGAAACTGCATCTTCTGTAATAATTAAATGAGTAAATTTTCTCCAAAGTCTGATTCAATTGGGTTTGATAATTTAAGATTGTTTCTGTAACAGATCGGGCGAAGTTGTAGATCTTTATGTCTTTGCGAACTTTGGTCTTGTAGGAAGGGCATCTTTTTTACTCTCGCATAAACTTATTGTTATATATTTGAATTATTTTTCTGACGAGATAGTAAGAGAAAGACATAGGACAAATAAGTACTTCGTATTTCCCATAGGATAAGTACGAAGTACTTATTTTTCCTATTTAGAATGTCGTTCCACGAAGTGCGGCCATCCATGATAGAATAAGAGATGGCTTTAGCAATGACTGTATGAAGTACTATTTGATCAAAGAGTAATAAACTTATGCTTGAAACGTCAGAAGCAAAAAATTCCAGGTGACTAACTCTTTCATATACTTAAAAACTTCCTATTTATACCACTGTATTCCAATTTACTATTTTCAAAAAATATCCTTCATCTAAACACCTTTGAACCGACTTCCAGTTTCGCCAACTGTAACCGCTAAAATTTGTTCAGGGAGCACAATAGGAAGATGTTAGCTTAAAATATATCCTTTTAGCATGTATATTACATAAGTTCCTGAAAAAAGACTTTTATACGGCTGCTAGCGCAGTAAATTGAACAAAATGAGTTTCTGCTTCTCTCTAGACTTATATTTCATTATTTCACCATACAATTTTTTCCTCTTAATTTCAAGCAGTTAAGTGTGTTAATACCATCCCAAGCACACTATTGTATATAGTAATGTTATATTAATTTTTTAGAGAGCACATAAGAGTTAACTTAGCAAGCTTGACGCTGGGCGCAATCAATAGAGCCGTTCGGAATTTTCTGAGCCATTCAAAAACTTTTACGTTGGCAGTTCCGGGTATCCCATCATGCCTCTCGTCCTGAAAACAATCTCTGTACAGTTTCTGCTGGCGGTCTAAGCAATTTGAAGATGTCTAACAAATTAGATAACGATTCTCAAATCGGACGGCTGATACATTTGGTCAAACCACATCCAATTCTATATGACGAATCGGCAGAAGGTTTTAACGACAAAGAGAAGAAGGACTTGTTATGGACGGAGATAGGGAAAAAACTTGGGACAAGTAGTGAGTATTAACTACTGCACGTGATCTGTTTTGTACATTAATTTCCTGGTATTAGTTAATTTAGATTGTCATAACTAAGTTGTTCAGTCACTTTGATTTCCATTTAATTTAGATTGATTTAACTTTGTCGTTGTCTTGAATAAGTTGATACGTTCAACGCATCAAAACATAATTATTGAAGAATTGGTTCAATTGTTGTAAATTTTGATTGAAGTCAATTTAATCAGAAATGAAGAATGTTGAATTTAACGCCTTCGATTTTTGTTAACCATAGCGTGATTATTGCATTCATAAATCTTTAACAATGATCGTTAATGTAATTAGCAACGGTGTGCTTGTGTGAATGTAAATAAAATATGGCAGGGAAACGATTGTTTTAGATATCTTGGGCATCCATGCCTGTTAATTATTGTTGCAAGTATTTGACAGCTTGTATTCCGTCGCTAGGCAGAATTAGTAGGCGCAAATGGGTGGGTTTGATGCTGAAATTCAGACAGAGGCAGGAGGAGGGAGAAGCTGCGGTCACAGATAAGGATGGCAAAGTCTGGCCATGGTATGGGAAGATGCAGTTTGTTAAGCGCAGATATGATGACATAAAGTAAGTAAAAATCGTGCTGATTGTGGCTATTGTAATATGGAAATGATTATTTTATTTGGTCGTATTTTTCTCAGGTCTGTTGTTGAGGACATCCCAGCGTCAGATACTGCTGACGAAGATATTCCGAAAAAAATTGAGTTACCGAACGTAACAAAGACTGTGAATGGAGTGCAGTCAAGGACGTTAACCAACGAAAACTCTAACAAATTGTTCCTCGAAAGTCTTGTGGAAGATTTGAGTTCTTTAAATGTGGCAGATCAATATGAATTCAAAAAGAAGGTTATGGATTTGATGCATTTTTATGTGGCCAGGAATTGATGGTTTGATTTTGAGGTATTTTTTATAAATTTTGATTTTTTCGTTTAAAGAATTAAGAATTGTTTTATTTTGTTTGACTAATATAATTTTGAACTGATTTGTGAAATACTCACGTACTGGTTTGAAAAATCAGAAATTATATTTTATATAAATATTATTATTTTCTAGAAGAATTTTTGTTTTTGTGCATAGAGTTGCTGTTTTTTATGAGTGGTTTGTATCATATCATTTATAGCATAGGTGGTCCTATGTTACACAATGCATCAGCCATTAAATTACTGGTGTTTCCATCTACAACCAAATCAAACCAATTACACAATCTAAAAATACCAGGTCAAACAATGATTTTTCAATGATATTGTTATTGTTCTTTTCTCTACCAAAAATCAAAACCATCCACTCCATTGTTGATACACGACTGTTGTACAAGTATGAAAAGGAGATGTTGTCATTGTATTGAAGAATCTTTTGTTTTTTATGATTATCTTCCTTCTTGAACAATGTTTGAGTGAGATTTTATGTGATCAAAGGGTGCCAAATTGCAATGCTTTTCGCTTTGTGAATAATTGCTTTTTCAATTGTGATAATCAATATTTTAAGGATATAATTTTTACCCATTTTCTATTTGGATATTCCAATCTCTATATTTTTATGACCTTGAATAGAAATAAATCCAATGTTTGAGGTGTTTTTTATTATTATTTCAGCTCTGTTTTATTGGAAAAAATCTTTTTGATTCCATTTTTTTGAGAAAATGAGGAATTTGCCTTTAAGGAACCTTTTGCAGAAATAATCATTTTTGATACTGCATCAGCACGTACTGTCATAAGATTACATTCGATTTTTATTATCATCTAACAACTATCTAAGGAAAACTTTTTTGCACCAACTGCCACTCACCTCTTATCAGTTTGTTGGATGAATATGTCATCGCAAATCAAAATTTCTTTTGTTTCTATTTTTCACTGTTTGGACATCATTAGTTTCTTTTTTACGCTCATTGACAATTATTTATTGATCAATGAAGAATTTGCTGTAATTATATCTATAAATACAATCAAGCTATTGTATATGAGATCTAATTATGTTAGCTTTTTCATATCCAAGTCTTGCAATATGATATTGATAAGTTTTGCAAAATATAAAAAATGTTTAATCGTTGAAATTAATATTCAATTAAAGAATAGTTCCTTGTTAGATGATTTATCGAGGTATCTAATATTTAACTTCATCTACCATTTAAATCCTAAATGTTTTTTTATAGTATTATTAGCTCATTAAATAAAGTATTATTTTCATCATATTTATTTCGAAATATTGTTCGATGGGTTTCAAGTACAGAAAATTTTCCCTTGCAAGCATCTTGATTGTAACGTACATAATTTGGTTGTCATCAATTAAAATTGTCTTATTTACCAGCCTATTAAGTAAGAAAGGTGGTTACCATAGCATAGAATGACTTGATTATATTTTGCGATGTAAACTAAGTGGTGGCTATGATGAGAAATTTCAAACGGTTAATTGGCATAAGAGGTTAAACGAGGTGAGGTGGTTACATTGGTGAAGAAATAAATTCAGCAGATTGTCTCATAAATAAATAGGAAGGAGAGCATAAAAATAAATGATTGAAAAAAAAATATATAATTTTGGCTACATTAAAATGTTTTAAACTCTTAAAAATTATAAATATAATTATTTAAAAAAATATTTTTATGAATAATATAAATTTTTAAAATTAACATAAATTAAAAGAGCATGATTCACAGATTAGACAAAGAAATGAGTACTAGTCATCTATTGAGATGGTAATTTCATGCATATAGCATGGAATCATGACTGATTAGAAAGTTTTAACACAAATCACTGAATTTCTGCTCTTTATTTTGAGGTTATTATCTGATAATATCAATTTTAATCTGCCAAATTGTCAAGATTCATTAAATTACAACTAAAATCCATCGCAAGTTATTCTTGCTCATAATTATTGTGTTTTTTCTGCTAACTTTACAAGGGTGTGATATTTATAAAATGTAGGCTTAATAGTTGCATCAATGAAACGAACATAATAATGAAGAAAAAGTGGGAAATTATGAAACTAAAATTTTGATTCATTGGCTTGAAATATAGTTTAAGAAAATCCAAAGATAAAAGATTGCTATTGGTTAAGGTGGGATGAATGGGAAAAGTTTGTTAGATGCATGAGAAAGTAAACTTACGTTGCTAGGGAACGCAGGTGCTTAAGCTTACGTACATACGAGTATGTGGGTAGCAAACGGCAGAAAAGGGTCCATATCTTGAATGATTCTATCACCTTTCTCTATGACGACATGCTGGCTGGTTAAGACAGACACGCACGCGCGCTTGAGTCAAATAGCGAGCCGTTGTAAAAACGATTGTTGGCTGTTTATCAGTTAATTGCTATGAAGTGATTGTTGAGCCTATTGAGTTAACCTTGTTATCTTCGGAAGATATATAAGTACCTTATTTTCATCATGCATCATTAGTTCAATTAATTAAATTATTATCTAAAGCGGATACGATTAAAACTCGATTACAGTTGATTATTTTCGATTAGAAATAGTTAGATTGCTTCATACACTCAGATTTTTTCTGTAATCGTTGTAAGATTGTTTGGTTATTTATGAAGCTGTTTTTAAGTTTATTATGTATGAGGAATTAGATGTATTATTAACATCAAATATCAATTGGTAGTTTTTGGAGTTCTAATATCCATAGAACTATCGCATTTTTAATGGTCCAAAAGATTTTTAGGATTATATAAATTTGATGAATATTTCGTTGAAATGAATTATTAATGATTCAATCATTATTTCAATAGTATATACTATATAAATTTTTTTCGTATTATTGTGTATCGCCTGTCTGATGATACACACTTTTATTTATCATTTTGTAATTTTTATTCACTGAAATCCTAAGTAATAGTAATTATATTGTGTTAAGAATAGATATTCAAAGCCCTTAATGTGTTGAATTGTTATTAGTCTTGTATTCATGGAAAATTTTCAAACGCCATTATATATTTTTTGTAAATGTATCTATGATGTTTATGAAGTCGTCGGATTTGTCATTTCAGTTCTAAAGAGATATAACTATAATTCTAGGAGTATAAAGATCTTCAAAGGAGTCTATTTACAACAATAAAAATACCATTGGTCATTGAATTCTTATCCCTTTGTTTCTCAACAATGACCTTTCAACTAGACAGACGTCACCTACCCGCGTCTGTAATATCTCTTGCATTTTTAACTCACTTTCGGCGACATTTTCATTCCTCAATGAAGTCTTCTCACTTCTTCAGTCACTTTTATTTCTGACTTTTCGCTGAGAAATTCGCGAATTTTTCACCTTCACATGGGAGACAATCCTTGAACTTCTTTTGGGTGCAACAGATGTACCCTAACTCATGACCTATTTTCGTCCAAAAAATATAACCTTTTCGATGTATAAGTGTTCTCATATCCGCATCGCTTGAGTTACTGCTTTTTATTGCAATTTTTATTTTCGCGAATAGCTTTCATGATGTATTTCTTATCTCTTCTTTACCTCAATTCCCTTTCGGCTAGGCTTACAATCGATATGAGAATCTAGGGCGCATTCAGAATGGGTTGGTTAAATTCGCACGTTGCCTAGAGATGTACGCGTCGTTAAGTAGCTGAAAATTGTGGATTTTTGGAAGCAATAGAAATTTTTTTGTAAGCAAAAATTTTGTTGTTATTCACGTTTATGAAATGTTAGAGAATGTTTGAAATCGTTTAAGATTTGTCGCATAGAAACCAATCAGGTTATTTCCGTTACTACGCGCTAAAAAGTGCAATAAAGAACTGATCTCCTTCGTTAAATATGAAAAACAGGACGTAGATTTAATAGCAGTCTGTGTGAATATTGTTGGAGTCAAGTTTATACTTAATGAATCAAATTCAATTGTATGCGGACGTAATCAAGTAACAACGTTAAATTTTACAGTAATTATTAACAGTTCTTTCCTATATATATTGAAAGTATTTATTTATTATCTTTATCGGAATATAGTTGGAAAAAAATCTTTGCTTTTTTTTAAATACAGATATATTATTTTTTTCATTCATACAAATACCTATTAATTCAGAAGTACATGTATTCATTCTCTTATTTGACCATTTAATTTCTATGCTTATCTTTGATTGCCATTTTTATCTCAAAATTTATCTGTAATTGGTTACAGTTACTATAGAAACTACAGTTAATTGTTGTTCATTATTATTATATTATTATTGAATTATTCTATTTGTAGTAAAGAAAATTTTTATAAATTTAATTTTACTCGTAGGCAATTGCGAATGGTACGAATGATTTTTGGACTTTATATTTAGATTGTTTTTACACACTTATTGTTGACCGCTAGTTCCTTTTTCAATTGAGGTGTTAGCTCGATTGTTGTTACTTTTACTCATCGTTGATTGATTGTTATTTCTCTAATTAATTCGAAGTTCAGTTTGCTAATTATTTCCTCTTCTGGCTTGTTTTTCAACATTTTCATTCTTTTAAATGTCTTTCAATTGTCACTCCGGTTGAACATTGTTGCAAAAATCTCCCATTCCATTGTTTATTTTCCCGTTCCACTTCCCTCCGTCCTTTCCGATAACACGACTTCTCAATGTCTTCCATTCACTTTTCCCTCTTCTCTCTACCCTCCTTTCACGCATGATTTGACAAACCTTTGAATTTATTCTCCACACGTATTCTTTCACTTTTATCTACACCTTTCCTTTCACTTTATATATTATGGGAAGTTCTTCTTGCGGAGATTCTCGTAGGTGTTATTTCATTCATCCCTCTTTGGGCGATCGATGTGGAAGGACCCTTTTCCGAATGTGTTATTGCTTCCGGGAAAGTGGTTCTTAACTCTTTGTGTCTCCACACACAGCGTAAGAGGCGTGGCCGAGAATCTGGTTTTTGTCCATCTGACGTCACTATGGTAACCGTATAGCAGATCTGATCAGACCTTCATGAGAAATTACAAAAAATTCGCCGCATTTTCAGATTGATTTGATTTTTTGTGTATGTTCAAATATTCCTTTTTCCTCACAGTTTGTACGTAGTACGGAAATTTAAATTATTCCAAAAGTTAGCCTAAAATATAACAGTTTTAAACACGAAAAATTTTACGTTTAGGTCAAGGTGTACATGGAAGGTGGTGTATGGAGGAGGGTATTTAAAAAGCTGATTTTCTCTTGATAAAACCAACTAATTGCGTTTTTATTTAAGAAAATCGCATATGAAGATGTGAAACTACTAGTGTTACTAACTGTGTAATCTATTTTGAAAAATTCTTAATAAATTGTATTTTGTCTATATTTAAATAGATTTCTATTGTGCCCACGAACAAAATTCCACCCAAATTCTAAAAAGAGAAAGGACTTCGCGTCGTAAATAAATAAACTTCCCCTCTTTATCTAATCCCTGTTTTAAGACCTTGCTTCATTAATATCAAAACAAAATTTTTTCCGACGCGTTCACTCCTCTACATTCACTGAATTGTTTATTTTCAATTTATCGAGGTGTTTATCCGTTGCCATGCAGCTCGCCTACGGATTTTGTTAATTAGCTCATTTAACAATTTACTTTTTTACTTGTTTGGAACTTTTAAGTTGTTTATCTGTCTGTCCTTTTCTGTGAGTTTTGTCACATAGTATGTGTTACCGCGGGGTTGTTTATTACTGACTATGGGCCTTGTCGGTTGCCATGGCGTTTTATATATTACGTTTCTACGAGTGGTCTTACTATGTATTTGTATTGAGGTCTTGTTTATTTATCTCTATGGAGCTGTTTTATTGATGTGCATTCAGTTATCGCTGCCGTAGAGTTTTAAATTGCTAATGTAGGACACAGTTTCAGACACGAATTTGTAACTACAACAAATGTATCGGTACATGTATACTTATGTCTATATTTCAATATTAGAAAGCAAGGATTTGCCAAATCTATAAGGAGTAGAATGCTAAGCTATTTTAAGTATGGATTGACATAGGAAGCAATTCTCCCATCTATTCTTGAATCCCTTCGCTTCACTTAATTTCGAAAGATATTGCTTCTTCGTGAATAAACAAACACGACCACCTCTCTCTCTCTATTTTAAACACCATTCTCTTTTATTTTCGTCACGTAACACCTTCCCCTTCATCCAAATTTTATGCAGCTTATTTCACGCCTGTCTCTTTAAGGAGTCTTCTCTATCGCAAGGGAACATCCTTCTCAAGGAAAAAGAAGGAAAACCCTTTCTTTTTCCCTTTCGCGAACTTCTTTCCATTCGCAAGGGACCGTCTTCTCCCTCCGGCTGCGAAAAAATGCGTTCTTTTTTCTTTAAAAATAGTCTCAAATCTCTCTTACTTCAATCAGTCCAACGAACGGTTTTCGCTTTTTGTGCTTTTTTCATTTCCTGCGCCTAGTTATCCCTTAAAAGTCGAGTTTTGGAAGGGTTTCCAATCATACCCACGTATAATGATCACGTGAGCTATTGTGCATCATGGTTATCTCTTGTGATGCTATCACCTAATTAGTTATATGAATTGAATATCCGTTTGTAATTTGGTTTAATAATTCCGTAAATTGTTTTTTCTTAAGTTTAATACAAACTTGGCAACTGAATAATTTCTTAAATTAAATTATTCAAAGGTAATTTCTTTAGCGGAATAATATTATTCTTTTTAAATTTTTATTCTTGTATTCTGATTTCAATATTATATTCTAATTTAATTCCTATATTCTAACCTTGTTATCTTTATGCTAATCTTTAATGTAAATTCTTTTAATTTATTTATTTTCTTTCAAAGTTGGGTAACTGTTTAAATTTCAGTTTGCAACGCTAATTGTCCTCAAAGCTCCTTAATTATTTTCGTAAATTGTTTCAAATTTTATGGGTATAAAAGGGTTAAATGCGGAATAATCTCCTTTTTTATATAAAATTGTCATAGCAACTGAGGAGCTCTACACGTGGTGAAAAAGCACCCATAGCTACGAGTAAAAGATCAAAGACGATATATAATAATATTAATATCAATAAGTAGGAGATTGTTTAGCAACGAAGAACTGTTCTATATCAATCCAGTTTTTATTAATAGAGAATTTCAAATGATCGTTATCAGATAAATATTCCCGCCATCAACGTCTGAGAAAATGTACGATAGGTGAGGCCGGTCCACTCAGTGAGTACGAATAAGTCACAGACTCCCGTTGCCACGGTACCTGGCTTTTTCATAAATTGCATCCGTGGTATTTTTATACCGACCTGGTTAGATAGAACGGTTGAATGCGCCGCGGCTTACAAATGCACCCGAAAGAGGGCAGATATTTACGATATTATACCCTCTTCTGTAGGAGGTCATCGTGGTACTTAACCCCTTCCGTAAGAATATTTTTTCTCTATCTCGGAGTTGTCGTATAATGCTTTCTTATCGCTCTTGATATACCCATTAAGTCTATTTTCTTCATTTTTATTACTTTAATAGATAAAAGAATCTTTTAATGTTATCCAGTCAGATCATGATTATCTATCGATACAAGTATAAAGGCCTACCGAATTTAAAGTAGAGACTTGACAAACGATAAAGCACATGGAAATCACAATTATTGTCTCCATTTTGCAAAAATAAATAGCCATTCCCAAAATATTACTTTAACATATATCCAACATTTCTCGCAATTTGATAATGTAATTAAATATTTTAGAGAATAAACTGATAGAAAAAGGTATTGTTAATCTATTTGAATTTTATATCAAATTCAGACCTTTCCTATTGTACTTCAATTATCTCTTTCCGTTTGTAACAGTTTATAGTAAACGCCCAATTGAATATCTGTCTTACACATATTAGTAAAATTTTTATAAGCTCAGATTTTTTTTTTAAATTTAAGACATTGTAAAGTATGTAGTTCGCTTTAAATTATTTAGAGTAAATTTTACCCTTTTAAATCAGGGTTTTAAGTGGAAGGATCAAAAATAAAATTATTTGCCCCATAAGGGAATGATTTTTGTTTTAAAGTCGTGATAGTTGGATTTAATAGATTAATTTCAACCTAGAATCGAATTTTCTGTTTTATATACCATCACAGTATTTCAATGTGCTAAATTTTCTTCGTAAAAAATTCCCATTGTTATAGGCAATTAAATATATTACAAATTAATTTAACAAAAGAATATTTTAATTAGATTTAATCAATTAGTGTATCAGCTATGGAGATTTAGCGTCGGTCAAAAGCACTACCCTGATTACATTCATATATCTTTTCATAGTAAAAATGATTCTTTTGTTTCTTTATATATCTCATAAAGGATCTAATCTTGAGTAATATTTTTCGAGAGTTATAAAAAGGGTATCCAAATCAAAGGAACTAATTAATTCAACCTCTTTGCCTTGATTAGATTCACCAAAAAAGGCTAATATTTCGACATTAATATTCTCAATTAAATTCATCTGCGTGGGTTGATATTACATCCAACGTTCTGACCGTGGAGTAGCGAAATCTCTTGCATGATCCACTCCTCCGTAGAAGATGTAACGGATGATCTTTGAGCGTAGAACTTGGTCTAAGGCTGCTTCGTCGCCTTCAAGATGAGAGATTGAAGTTGGCAATTTTGCGAAAACTTACCTCCCTCGAAATTGCACCAAAGTTTCTAGAATCATTAGTCAAATGCATGCGATCTGGTTGCATAATATGTCACGATTATGTAATCCAACTATTCAGTAATGATCCTTGTTGGGTTTCTATGGAAACTATGCCGTTCGGTTTAATTGCTGTCTACCACAAAGGTTATGAGAAACATTAGCTTCAATCGATGCACCTTAAATGTAAAACAGGCACTTTGCATTTATATTATTCGTATTTTTTCGTTGTTAATGCATGAATTGTAGAACCATTGTTTGACTATATTAGACTGATACGACTGTTCTAAAAGAGAATATAAATTGTCTTTTAATAATAATCTTTGAAAAATTCATAAGTGATATTATAGTATCCTAATGGAGAAGCAGTTTAATGATAGACCTGATTAAACGAGCCTTTATGAAACAATTAAAGACAATATTTCGTGATTAAATTAGGAGTACAATTGAATATTAGTCTCTCAAGGAAACGGTCAAGTGACAACAATAATGGCTATTCCATTCACTCTTTCATGATTGAATCAGTAATAATATGGAATTTTTCTCTTTTGATGGAATTAGTCAATTAATTGCTACACAATGTATTCAATTCTGCATAAAGATTTCAACGAATCATCTACTTTTAGTTACACACTGTAATATGATATCCCATCAGTATATCGGTAGTAGGAAAAAGATAAAGTATCCATTTCTGAGAGGAGGTTTCTGATTTTGAGATCTCCATTGGTTATTTAAACTTAAATATTCGGCCAGTAATATTAGTTTCTCAAAAAGTAATTATCCATCTAAAAATGAAAATCATAAGCGGTCGAGATCTTAATCCATCAAATATTCCCATAACCTTGAACGAATTAATCACTGGTTCGTGGATAGGACAGTTTCTACTTTTTTTGTAATTAGGTCACGGAATTAGGAATTTGCTAGCGCAGCTAGACTTTCCGTTTGGCAACTTTAGAACTTCAAAAAACCCTTCCTTCCGTTAATCAAGCTATCCTTGAATTTGATTAGCAAATTTTAGGCATCGAACTTTTCAATTTCAGTATTTAATCGCTGGTCTATCCCATTAATACTTCTCTTCCAACCTTTTCCTTTAAATAGTGTTTGCGTGGTAGCGCATAGCAACCAAGTTCTAAGGGAAAATAAAACTTTACTTGATTATAATTAGGGATTCTTAAATAATAGTGCAAGTTCTTAATAAGTTAAAAAGGTTCTTTATTTACTTAAAAATGAATTTTATTGCGAGTAATTATCAATAGTTTAGGTCGAATAAATAAAAATAGAATAATAGAAATATTAATCAAATTACGGTAGTTATGCTCAAAAAATGCAGAAAACTATTGTATTCATATTTATCTTAGATCATCAAGTTAATTGAAAGTGAAAGGGGATATGTAATAGGAATTATTTCATGTAAAAAACTTTTCTTAAATTCATCAAGTTCAGCCAAAGCAATAATTGCAACAATGTTATTTATATTGAGCTAATTCTACCAAAAATCTACTTTATATATCTTACTGTTCCATACTTAAAACTAATATTTAATACTTTAAAATCCATACTAATGATAAACGTTTTATTACCACGTAGAAAAATATTTTATCATAAGTATGGATTTTGTATGTGTTTCTAGTTAACACAATGTCTCACCTGAATCTGTTAAGTCTATCTAATATTAATATTTATTTGTTCTATTTCTTCTTTCTTTTGATGTTGCCAAGAAAACCGTTGCCAATGACTACGGTTCACATGTGAAATGAATTTCATCCATTGTCCAGTGGAAAATTCGAAATATTTTGATTCTATTTTCTTTGTTGAGTTATATATTCATCTCACGAGGTTGATTTCGGAAGTTTAAAATTTTGACCACCTTTTACTCTTACTCAACGCTCAGTTAGTTTTAAAAACAGTTTATTTGTATTAAGGAATCCATTCTTATGGAATGCAAGGCTTTCGGCACACGTTCAAAGCAGTTGAGCTTCTAAAGCTGTACCATAAATATCCCTGAATCCTCTCAAATCTATGATTTAAACAAGAATGCATATTTCTTCGTGTGAAATGGAATTCGATCCTAAAGGTTATGGACCACTTCTATAGAATCCGAATTTGGGCTTATATATCGCCATCTTTGGGTCGATGACCTTTAGAAGATTTGGGCTTTGCTAACAACGATATCTTTGTTTATTAATATTCTAAATTACTTCATGTATTTTGCGATTATAATATAGGTAGTTATAATTTGGCATATTTTTGTTTGTTTTAATTTCTTTTTCTAATAAAATTTGTTAAACGTAAATTTTTATTTTAAAATTTGCGATTTAAGACAAATTTTCGAAAATTATTATTTTTCTTCATTCTCGTTTTATTAATTTATAATTTTTAATTTGCAATTTATACGTTCTCATTTTATTTATATATTTGTAATTAAAAAGTTATAAATTCGAAACATTTAAAATTTGCGACTCCTAGGTTCACAGTTTTTAAAATTTTCTAAATTCGTGGATTTGAGTGAAGTAGTTTTAAATATAGAAAAGTATAATATCCCCGAGAAGATAATAAATATTTGTTAATATTTTTTTAAATTTAAGTTTTCAAATTTATCGTTATATGTATAGTTTAATATAAAGTTTAATTATTTTATTTATATTAGTTTAATTATAATCATAGTTATTTTATTATAATATTAGTTTAATTAACAGTTTACAAACTTATATTCCTCAATAATAAATCAACGGGAGGTTTAGTTTCTTTTTCGAACTAGTAAACACATTTATTAGCAAATTTCACGATGCCAAAGAATTTTTAGGTATGGTCATGGTAAAAAAATAATGTAAAAGAATTCTTACGTATAAATTTCTATGAAACGGTTTCTCTGCAAAGTTCATTCCCTCAAAGTATCCATTTAAAAGTGAAAGTAGAGTATGAGCACGTATGAGAAGCGGTATTAATAATTTTCGAGTATTTTCCACAACACTTACGGAATAAAAAAATAATTCCACGCCAATTCTCAGTAGAGCTTTTTCCGTTTCATATTCCCTGATTGTATTGAATTTAATTTTTGGAAAACCTTGTTTTTTCAAAGAATAAATGACTGCGCGCAAATTCCATGGGATTCAGTGGCCTTCCTTCAAATTCCGTATCCGCAAATTCTCTTACGTTCTCCAGGTAATAGAGGGCAAATTCTCTGCATTTTAGATGCGGAATTCCATTTCAGACCATATCAATGACCTTTATATTCCGCATTCAAACTTCCTTCTCTTTATTTCTTAAAAAATACTGAAAAGATTATTTGAGAGGTTGAATACAGCAGTCGCAAAAAATAGTTCGGGCATTTATTTATGTCTATGTAGATACCCTTTCGGTGTGTGGCAGGGGGAATATAATTGAATGTCCTCTTTAATTCTAAGTGCTTTTTGCGAAGTAAAGCCAATGAATCAACAGCTTCACTAAGTAAAGAGTTTCCAAAATAGGCAGTGAGGAAGATATTGTTTCAATAATTCTTTTAGTTGTTAAAATTGAGGTTCATGAAAGAAGGTTTAAACAATATAGAGACGTAAAAATAGTTTCTGCTGAGAAGTGTCGGTATAATATATGTGGACATACAGGTATATGTGGACATACCTGTATATGTATAGATTCTGTTTTAGGCTTTAAAGTTAATAGGGAAAGTAAACTTGCATTCTAAATGCGTCAGAGGAAAGCTAGATGTAAAATATTAATCATATTGACCAGTACTTATCGAATGCCTAGTAGTCGTCGAGTAGAGTAGTCAAAGTTCAAGCAAGAATAGGTATTAACTCGTTCTATCAATAGAATTTATTTAACAGTTTTTTCATGCAAATTTTTATAATCGCAAAAATTTCGCAACAAAAAAGATGGAGCAACCCTTTAATCCGATTTCGCGGAAGATTTAAGCTGAAACAATCTCAGATTGGACCCAGAGATGGCGAAGATCGAATCAAAATTAAATCAATTTCTCATTTTCGTATCCAATCATCCTAAACCGTATTGCAGGAAAGCCATTTTATCGCCGCTTTAGGGCATGTATTTCCAAAGATTGCGAATCCATATATTTTAGGTTTAAACGGAAGATTGAACGCTTGATTCTGATAAGAGCACATGACAGATGCTGGATTTCAGCTACGTCGCTTAGGAACGCATTCGAGATAGCATCTCTAATGGAGCACAAATTGAAATCGGCAGCTGTTATCTCTCTTTGGCAAATGACAGTTTAGTTTCTCTAATCACCTGACATTGATTAACGTGAATATGTTCTTCCAAGATCAGTCATCGAAATTTGTTTTGGTAATCTCATACAGTTATCTGTATCACTGAGATGGTGTGACTTTTATCGAAGTAAAAATGTCGTCGTCTGTTTCTTGGAAACGAATTTGTTTACTTTTTCTTTTCGTCGTCTATGACACGTATTTTAATCATTTGTAGTGTTTTTAATTGTCTAATTTTACACGCGATTATCTAAGATATATGATCAATAATTATAAAATATATTTCGTATAAAAGTGAGAAATAAAGTTTGAATTTTGCTAAGTCAAGAATTTTTTTTCGCGATATAAAGATTTACAACGTGTTAATTTCGCGTTCTTCAAATTTACAATATGCAAATTGACTGTTTATGAAGTTGTAGAAATATAAAGTGGAATTTGATGACCGAAATAACTCATGCTTAATAAACTACAATATCATCAAGAATATAGATATTTTTGCAAATAAATTTTGTTACTAAAGATTACTGAATTCTATTGGTTGTTTGACTTATCAATATTTTGGCAGTCAGCTAAAATTATTAGATTGGCTTGAAAGTATTATTGAGTCCATATTTCTGGTTTCGTAGTCCTGCCTTCTAATTCAGCTTTAATCTATATTCCTGTAGACTGAAACTAACCTCAATTAGTTAATTGATCGAAAAATATACTAACGAAAAGGTTTTGTGTGCTATGCACACCAAATGGACAAAACTCTTCACACTCTTCCTTTTACGTATTTTCGGAAACGCTCGTTTCACGTCTCGTATGAATAATGTGTATTGACGAGGATAAAGTCCGCTAATGTCCACATCCCCTTTAAAACCCCACGGAAGGGTCTAATAGGGTAGCGTGGGCCCATTCGATTATCAATTGCAGTTCACAGCAATATCGCGTAGCCAGTGGCCCGTTTAATGTGACCATAATCACTTTCAAGAGGCATTTCAAGAATTTGAATTGGTTCATTATTTAATCTTTGACGTGAATAAGCGAGATGTAGAATTTGGAAACAATGTCTAAAGTAAATAAATTGTACGTGACATAAATATTATTTGTGGTAACGAAAAAAGCTAAGTTTAGATATTTGACATATAAAAAAGTGGTAAATTATTCTAATTTAAAACTCTCCAGCGTTGTTATGAATAGTTACTTGTACATTAAATACGCTGCAAGTAATAAAATATATTGTATATACGATACATATATGTATAATTATGTTTTATACTCTCTCTTATAATATAATATAGCTTAAATAACAGGGATGAGGATAGCTTGACAATGTATAGTGTGTTATTTTATTAGAAGTTCACATGTAATTTACACTTATTATAATGCATTTAAATATAATTTTCTTAAATTTTAATTTAATGTTGTTAAAAATGATATTTATGATCTCTCTTCGTTGCTGAAAGTTTAGTTTATGTATTTTTGGCTATGTATCAGAGTATTAGGTTTGTGGATCCAAGCTATTTATTAAGTACATTCCTCCAAACACAAATACAATGCGAAGCATATTTCAATCAGTTTTGATTAGATTTTCATGAGAAAATTATTCTCATTGGATACAGGTTGATGGTCGACCTCTTATAAGTTTCCATATTTTTTTATTTAGAGCCATTATTGTCAATTTTTATCTCTCATTCAATACGAAGGGTTCATTTGATTCTAATGATGAAAAATAATCTTATGTATTTTAGTTAGCTAATAGGGTAGCACATTAAATCGTTAAGCTTGAATTTCGGTTCCCAATGAAGACCCACTTTCAAAATGTCTTTGTTTAGGTTCATTCTGATTATATTTCTAAATTCACAAAATTTTCTCCCGAATTTCTAATAGGAAATGCTTTTGTTTAAGATGTACCATTCACATTGGTCGTCAAGGTGATAGAATGTTATATAAATACCTGTGATATTTCATTTTTTTGTCAAACTTCATAACTTAAGTGTGCTTAAGTTATTGGGTATGGTATTATGTAGATGTGTGGAGAAGGAAGGACGAGGAATTTGAGAAAATAGATAATAGGAAGGATAGGAATTCACGGAGAATTTCACCATCCCTAAAATACGTCAGATATTCCCACATTGTGACATTCAATTCACATAACATACGCTTACTGAAGCAATAGCTGTCAATGAATATCTATCGGAATTCGAAAAATCGTCGCCTCTGAAATCTCCAGGGCAACTGGAGATTACGTTGGATTCTGCCCGAAGACCTTTCACTTATCAATTCAACTTTCACTTTCACCCCTTTATGTCCCCATACGCGATGCCCAGTGATCCTTGATAACTTACTTTTGTATAATCTTTAGAAAATGCCCTCTCCCCGAAAATCGGCTTCAAATGGCTGCTGTTGGTCCCCTTTGTTTAAAAACGAACTCTTCACATTTGCAGACGCCCACAGAGGTCATAGGAAATCATATTCTGGCGAAAGGAACGTCATAGAAGTTGGATTAACCCGTGATCTTTCTGCACAGGCTTGTCCAACAATGTGAACCATTGTTCTCCGCTGAGAGAGTCCAACAATGAGCAGGTAAATACATGCGTATTTGGATCGATTGTTGAATAATCCAATGCTCCACCCTTTTAGAGGGGATATAGTAAATTTTTTAAGGCTAACGTGATGGAACATTTAAACGCAAAGATAAAAGGGAGATAAAAGTATTGATACTTTTTCTTTCGGAAGCTGTCTTCTCTCATTGATGAAAATTTTAATGAACCACTCCCAAATTTTTAAACTCAAATGAAGTATGATTTACAATGTGATACAAAGAAAGTGATTAGTCAATCCAAACTGCTCCAACGATGTGGAAAGTTTACGCGCCAAAAATTAATGCTTTCTTGCCTTAAAAATTAAGCAATCATGCCAAAAATGTGTATTATTTATGAAAACAAAGTACTAACATTTTTACATTTTTTGATAATGAATAGTTGTTGTTTAGATCGATAATTATGTCTATAATTGAAACAGTTACCGGTTTCTACGCTTACAATGTTTCTTCTTAACGATAACAATGAAATGCTCGAGCTAACAATGTGACATTTCAGCACAAAATTACTGAAATAGTTAGAAACTCAATCCTTTTGAATTTTATTTCATTGTTGTGAAAACTTTCTGCTTTTAGGTGATGTAATTTTAATTCAGTAACGTTTAAATTAACATAAAAATATTTTAAAAACTAAAACCTATGTCCTAAAGATAAGGAAATTAGCTATTTTTCATAATTTTAAATTTTTCTTTCGAGTGTAGATATAATCTATTTGGTTCAATAGAATCCGTGCATTAATGTAATACGGACTAACGAAGGTAATTTTATTCCCAGAAATACCGCCGTCTCTGAATGGCTTTTCCTCATGGGATCTTCATAAAATGTACGTAGGGACCGCCAGTTTTAGTTAGCTCACTTAAGTCTATTCTTTAGTCAATTTAGGCAGCTTACTTCGTTATGTCTTACTCTGAGTTAATCAAATCCTCAATTTGCGTGAATTGTTGCAGATTTCAGTGATTTTTAGTACTTTTTTAAAATTTTTCGTCTTTTTAAATTCTCATACACCTTTAGAGTTTCAAATTATCTACTTTAATGCAAAAAAGGTCATTTTATGAGATTATGTTGATTGTTTTCACTTATATCCTATCAAACATAATTTAACATTTCTTTTACATGACATTTTTTCATAAGTCTTTGTTGTTTGTAAGATTATCTATTTAATACTTAATTAATATTATTTCACATTCCAGCATAAAATTTTTAAAATCTTAAATAATTAAAATTTATTTACATGTTACAAGTATTAATATCATAGAAATTCATTTAAAATCTGAACCAATTAAGTTCTACCTCTAGTTCGGTCAAATCCCTCTGATAGTTAATATAATTTGATTCATTTTTTCGATATCTGGTATCTAAATCCATTATTACTCTCCCTTTCCATTGGCCACATACTTTTTGCTTTTCTCTGTCCAGTTGAAGACCATTGTCGTAATTTTCGTCATATCCTCCGACTTCTGGACCATTTACCTTCTCAAAGAGCGCATCAGCAGAAAAAGGAAGGGTTTGAAATGGGAGCCTTCATGGTCCTGTTTTTTCTCTTCCGAAATTATCGGCAGTTTGAATCGAACAGGTCTTTCGATCGAAAGACATTGACCAGAAGTCCTCTATAGTATCTATAGAAGACTCATTCCGATGGCACTATTGCAGATAGAATCTACGAAAGTATAGTTTTCTTTTTTAAACTGCCGGGCGTTACTATGGCGACTATGTACACTGAATTGGCTTCGTAATATGAAAGTTGCATGGAGAGATTTTGTTTCATTTTTGGGAATTTCTACAGCCAACTATTCTTACTGAGGTTTTCATCAATTATACAATCCTATTCTTGCAAAGTTGTCTCTGTGTTATGCATTATTACGCATTATAATTAACTACTAAAATAAAAATCGCTATTCATTTTAAAAAGAAAAAGTTGGAAAGGAAATGCCCATTAATGACGAAAATGTAACATAAAATAATATTACGTGCGAATCCATTGAATGAGAAATACTTCCGAGAATTTTCATCTGTAGTCAAATAATGAATCGTTTACTTAATTACCCTTAATTATTAATTAGTCGACATTAAAGTTTAATTTTGTTGCCCGTATTGTTTGCCTTGTTGTCATCTATGTGGGATTTAAAATCTCTGTTTTCGTAATTGGTTAATTCGTCCGTATTGTTTCCTTCCGTAGATTCCAATGTTTTCTTACCGTCTTCATTGTTGCGTTAGTACAATCACTATACCTCGCTTTAATTTCCTTTAACGATTGTCTCTTTATTGATTTACATTGTTAATTAATAACTCATTAGTTTCGCATCGTATGTCGCTATAATTACCTTCTCTGTTTGTGTAATAATCTTAGAAACCTTCATTTATGAACGAAATTTATCTCTTCTGTTTTCAATGATCTTCCGTGATTTGAAATGTGAAACGTTTGAAATGATACACTTGGAATTTCGATAAAGATCTGCAGCCTATTCGATATTGCCTATTATATATAGATATCCTACTACTCTTTCTTTAAAAGCTGCAATATCTAAAAGTTTTAATGGTAGCTGCTTGATTAACAAGGCAGTTATTTTAGCTTTCAGAATTAGCTCGTTCAAACCCGTATATCGATTTTTACAGACGCTGGTCCATTAGCTAAATGGGGATGTAGCATCTTCATTAGTGTCCTGTGAAATGAACAAATCCAGAACTGTAGCAATGGAAATATTTATGGAATAGCGTAGTTATCATAGATCAGAATTACTTTGCGATTGCAATAAATCTGTGCCTGAAGCGATAAATTCCGCTAGAAATAATATTTATGGATTATTTTCTATCACTGTGAGATATCTTGCATCTCCTTTAATACAGATTTAATTAAAATATTTTTATTGTAATAATAGCAAAGAAATACTGTTCGGTTTGATGAAATGTAAGGTTCACCTCTGAGTTAAATTTAAATTTTGGTTTCCCGCTAAAGTGGAATAAATTTCACCATCTCCTTTGTTTAGCCATTCAGGTGCCCAAATTCCCTTTTCCATCTACTTAGATGAAAACCTACCATTTTCAGGAAATAGGTCAGGTTATAGCATTACGTTGGATATATTTTCTCGTTATATTTAGACGAAACTGGGTCAGTTAATACTTTAGTCCCTTTTTAGGGAATAATATTCGCCTTCTGGAATTTATAAAATGTTTAAAAACTTCATCTTTTTGGAAATAGAACTTTAATTTTTTAAAATTTGGGGTTTAAATATTATTATCTCTAACTATGTCACCCAAGAATATGTGTAGAGGATTAACAAGTTTATTGTAAGGATTCCGTTTTTAGGACATTCCTTTATTCTTAAAATTCCATTATTAGTTACACGAGTTCGGCAAATCTCATTTCCCGGTGAACTCTAATGAATTTAAAAATAGACCAATGGTTGTAATTTTATAAAATTTAAAATTGAATGTACAATTTAATAGGAAGCCTCAATAACAACCTTCTGTTGTAACAATATGAAGAAATAGAATCTTAAAATGCCTTGGTCTCTTTTGGTTATACAATTATATCTAGTAAAATTACACTTATTCGCATTTTACCGAAGCACTTTACGTATTATAGTATTTTTTTAGAATAAGAATATTATTCTGAATCATGAAATAGTTAAAAAATTTCAATCATAACGCAACTTTTTTCATTTACGTGAAAGATGGGTTTAATGGAATAGACTTGGCTTATACCAAAGGCTAAAAAAGGATCTGTTCAATAAACTCAAGTTAGAACAAGAATTGGTACACGTAAGGAATTCTTTTGGAAGATATTTGAAATTTTAAGACCTCTTCTTATAGATTCCAGTAGGCAAGACAGCAGAATGAGTTTCCCAGTGTAAGATAAGGAGTAATGTAATTTCCCATCATTGTCATAGTAACATAGCCATATGAAACAACAATACTGATGAAAGATAACCTCTATTGAGGTAGAATTTTAGGAGAATAATAATGTAAGAATTCCGCTGTTACGCGAAACTTTTTATTACCTTTAGAAAACGGTATTGAAATGAGATAATGCTTAATTGTGAACAACATTGATAGCTTACCATAAATCGTTTTACGTTCATTTATAAACATTCATTAATTTACCCTAGTTCGCAACATTTTAGGTGAAAAGGCAATAAAAGCTATGGAGTGAATCGTTGTTTCCTAACTTTTCCTCTCCTTAGCAAAATTTAATCGCAAAAGGCATTTGCGAACTTTCACTTTTATTACCTTGATCCACTTCTGCATTATTTTTTTAATCGAATTAAATTCTTTCAAAAGACGTCACGACTAAAAACTCTGTGGGTCAATGATTTAGAGCCAACAATGAAGATCTCTTTAGTTAATTAAAATTATCGATCCTCAATTGTTGGAGAGGAAGCGGTTCGACAATGGATCACCCCATTGTTGGCACAGTTTCATTGTTGCTGTCTTTGCTTTTATATAAGCGTGTCAAGTGATTGTTTGCTGTCATTCTTGCATTTTAAAGGTATACATAATGGAATTAAATTGTAAATATTTTATAGCTAACGCGATAAAATAAATAAATATGTGTAATATAATATTTAATTTAAATTAAGTTAAGGGATATATCCTCATTTAGGTTAAATATACATTGATATGCGTATCGATTTGCTATGATATGTATTACGAATATTAAAAAGGAAGTTATAAAATTTGTGTCTAAGAAAATTTCGTAAGCTCTCATGTAAATTTGTGCTAAATTATTTCGGACATGTGTCGGTTATCCAGGAATCGATTTCGACCCCGAAGTTTCGTTGGGTATTACACCAGGGTCATCCTAAGCCCATTAAAGGCTGTTGTGGTAAAGAGAGATCGTTCAGCCCATACCATACTTTACAAAGAGTATCGGAAGGGTATATTGTAACAGATGTGGAGCATAGATTATGGGAAGGAAGGACATCGATAAAATTTTCCGTGCTCAAGTAACATATAAATTTTTATCCTTGTTTTTCTTAAAGGGGAACTTGTATGTAGCAGTATTTAATACGCAGACGTTTTCATGCTATAACTATATATTAGGAAAATTATTCATTATCTTAGAAGTAATAAATATTTTGGTAGAAAATGATTTCTTTATTGTTTTAGAATTCACTTATGTATCTATTCAAATTTTTCCTCTCTTACAAGCATTTATAATCAACAGTAGTCTTTCGTTATCATGTATAATACTTTAGCTGGCTACTTTCTGCCAGTTTTCTTGTAGTATTAAGCTAATGTATTGTAGAATTGTTGTAAAGTTGCAGCTTGTAAACTTACTCGTAAAATACGTTTACTATATTCATTGAATGATACACCAAAATTCAAGCGAATTTTAATTGTAAATTTGTTTTTTAAATACCCTGAAATTGTATAGCATCTTATTCTAATAATTTTCATCAGTCCACTCTATAGTGTATTTTCCATTGTTTTCCAAAATGGCTCGTTTTCTCTCTTCACGGTAATTAACATCGTCATTGTTGTCTCACATTCTGTAAACAGACTAAGGACCAAGTGGGAGGTAAAGCATTTCAACTTGGTATTTGTTTAAGCGTCTGTAACATCCAGGTTTTATTTAAAGCAGGATAAATAACTAAAGCTGTTTTGTAAACGTTGTTTTGAAATAGTGTCAGGTTAAAAATTAGCGGAATATAATTATTTTTAATCTAGTTCCAGTAGAGATACCCAGGATAGTGAAACGATATCTATATATTTAAAACTTTAGCCAATCGTTTTTATGGAGTTGATTTTACGAAATGATGGATAATGAATTAGTATTTTTATAGGCATTTTATATTTGTAGATGAGCAAAGAATCTTTTGACGTATTAACGTTTATTAAAAGATATTCGGTCCATTTCTGTCAGCAGAAATATATTACTATATTAATTGATTGTAAAAAGAATTAAATACCTACCTACCTAGACTCTTATATAAATGAAATATCAAATCCATTAACAAACATTTTTAAAGAATAGTTCAGTATTTTCTAAATCACTGTTTATTTAATAGGAAACGATTAAGTAAAGGAGGAAAATTTTATCAATCCTGAAATAGAATTTAATTAGGGTCACTGATGTAAGTTGGGTTGCAGGATTTCAGGCGCTTGGGATCACAGGTCCCTAACTCAAGGGTTTAAATGCAGGTAATTTATAAAACTAAGAATCGTTAAATAGTTATGCTGCGAAAAATTGTATGTAAAGAAACGATGGTAAATGCATGGACATCAAGACGATGCCTTGTGATACCTCAAATATACGGGTATTCTGAAATATTGTAGCTCTACAAGGCACTGCTGTGGTTTTTTATGGAATTTCCTTGCTATCCATTTTCTTATTATTTTTCAAGTTAGGCTCATTTTATTTTGCGTTCATTGCATTCGCTCTAGCGCGCCAAAATTTTTATCGAAAACATTTTCTTAGCTAATGGTACAAGAATTTAGCATCCATCCAGCAAGTGGGTTAATAGCCCTTGAGATAGATAAGTGCCTCGCTGGATTAGTCAAATCACCTAGGAACTCCAACAATCGCATGAAGTCGCGAACGTGTCCCCTCCACCCACTCCAAAGGAACGCGGCACTTCTGATGTAGTAACCATTAAGGCCGCAAGGCGGCGCGGGACCTTAATGTCGTAGAAAAGGGGAAATTAGAGATCCTGGAAACACCAATCTGCATCCTGAAAGGCCTTCAATGGTTAATGAGATGCCACACGTGCGGTGGATGTAGAAGTACATTAAAGTAGGGCCCTCAAGATTGTTTGCGATTGCCGTAAAACTGTTGATGAAGCCGTAGACTCATCTGAAATGCAAAGCGGTGAGTTTTGCACTTCGGAGGAAAGAATTACTCAGCATCGACCTACATTTCAGCCTCAGCTGATGAGTGGTTCCTAATTCAATTTGCATCCTGTCGCAGCGTATTGTGCGTTGCTCGAATACGGTTCAGTATGAGTTTTATCCTCAACTCGTTGCAGCGTATGATGTCTTGAAAACATCTGTTCCATTTTGCGCGGTCGTGCAATATACTCGTAGACTCTAAGGATGAATGGTACGTTACGTACGGCAGAATATTACAATTATGTTTTTGTGTAAAAGTATATATCTTGTATGTCTTTCATTTTTCATCCCTTATGAAAAATAATGATAAACAAGACGTTATTAGTAAGTAGTTAGGCCTTGGATATCATTAACTTGAGTGTCTCTCTGTCAATAGAATAAATTAAAATAGTCACACCAGGAATAACTGTGTTTAATTTGCATTGAATTCCCCTTTAAAGAAAGTAAGAGTTTATGTGTTGCTAAGCTACAGATTGTTCTCATTAGTTACCAATAGACAGCGGTTTAAATCGAAAAGGGTCTGTACATTTATGGTTGAATAGTATCGTTGAGGAAAATACATTACGCAATAAATTACTCTTTCTATTGATTATCATATATTGATCAGTTCGATTTATATTCAAGCTATTTCAAAAACGTTCTTATTTACAAAGATTTGGGAATATAATGTATAAAGTGAATTTATTGCTTTTTATACTTTGGCAAGTACGTCTCATCCAATGTCAATAATACTCTTTCTTCCAACAAGTGATAAACAAATAAACATACCCCTTCGTCTTCTTGTGTTCTTGTCTGTATCAGCAGTTTAGACAACCAATCCCATAGGAAGCATGGCGTAGTCACCGAAGGGTAAAAATAAATCCTCCAGCCGATCTAGCTTTTTGGCTGTTCAATAAACATCGACTGCCAATGTTTGTGGACATCAAACCCTTCGCGAAAAGTGAAAGGGATTACTCGGAAAAGAGGAGAATTTCGTATCATAGAAACCCTCGGATGACAGTTGGGTATCCCCCAGAATGAGAAATTCACATTTCGAGAAATTTCATTTAATTTTCGCCGACTCGTCTTCTCGTCAAGTAGTAGGAGTGTCTCTTTGCCTCTTTGGGTGTCACTCAACACGGAACCTATTTCCTCAGGGAAATCGCCTTAGAATGGAGAAAAATGATAGCGAAGTACTTTTTTGGGGATGTCCGTATTAATGTGACAAGAGAGCATCGTTTAGACAAGTTGAGTGAATTTTTACGTGAGAAGTGGAAAAGTGCAGTGTCATAAAAAGATCTGCTTGATCAAGATGTATCTACTCTCACAGGTTGATTTCAATTTACCCGGTATAATCGTATTTTTATTTAATATAATTCTTGATATTCATCAACGGTTAAGTGGTCAAATATTTTAAGGAAATATTCTTCGGAAATAATTATATACTCAAATATAAGTTGCAAAATTTTATTATTGTTATAAAGTTATTAACAAACGATTCAAATGAAACATTAAAGTTAACGATTATTTTCAATGATAGATATAATTATTTCAGTGTATTTATTATTAGAAATAGCAAAGTTATGTATCAATATTATAGGCTTATTTCATAGGCTTGCATTCATATATTTTTAGGAAAAATTAACTTTATTCAGTTTTTGAAACTTAAAGGTATAACCATATATTAAACACAATATTCTAACTATTATTTCAAAATAATCTGAAACTGTTTTCTAATGCGCAAAATACATTGCTCACGTAATATTAATGTTTTGAATTAAAAGGAAATTTTCCATCATAGATCATTGACTTTAACGGGCTTACATTTTTAACTATTAAATTTTCTTCTCATTCCGTTCGTTTATCACAAATAAATTTTCAGAAGCAACAAATATCTTCTATTGAAAACATTCAGGAAAAATTAAATTCCAATAAATCGTACAAACATAAAATACAGTTTACGGTTAGGAATTTTCATTAAAAGGATAGCTGGAAATTGAATTTTTAAATAATAGCCTCTGAAACGAGCATTGTTCGCTTTGAAGAGAAGATTTTCACAGAAAAGAGTTTAATTTCTCCCTTACGGCAACACAGGTGTTTTTGAGTTTGCATCGAACGAAATTACTACTAACGTATGAAAGAGAACTTCATAATTTCAATAATAGAGGCGCTCGGTGCGTGGGCGTTCTAAATGGCAGCTGTTACGATAAATTGAGACTCCTTTACCTCCGTTGATTTCCTACAATTTCGGTCGTAAAAAGAGTAGCAAAAGCAATAAAATTGGGACGTCAAATGGGTTAAGTTCCAATCCAATATCAATAATTTTCAAACCACTCCTTTACATGAAACGGAAATTACTTTTTGTTCCGGGATTTTAATTCAGAGTTGTAGACTCCGGGGACAACAAGAACAAAACCGGGGGAATCATTAGCTACGGGAAGTTTTTAGAGGTATCCCGGAAAAAAATTGCTCTGGATTTTTGTACAAAAGGTCCGGAAAAAGTTTCCAAATTAAACGAATCATTCTGCACTTTTTTATTCATCATTTCCGATTGATCTAGAGTGTATAACAAACATTCAAAAGTCAATCGGTGGAAATTTTTTTATCTATAAAGAGCTTATCATTAATAAGTATCTTCATTAGGAATATGAAGTGGAGAAAGCGGGAATTCTAATTGGATATTGAGAGATGGACTTTTCTTAATAAGGGAAGAATAGACGCGCTTAACTTTAGTCTGTTTCATTATCGACCTTTTCCGGTTCTTTTAATTAAAAAATTATGAATTTTAAAAAAGGGAAACTTGCTTATTGTTGTATATAAATTGCAAGAATAAACTCTTTTGCACTAAAAAGTTCGTTCATTGTTTCCAAGTATTACTGTCATTAATACATGATTATTTAATTATCTTTAAAGCGATGAAGTATGCGAGCTGATTATATTTGGCCATTTAATTATTTAAAAAGCGATTAATCTATTTGCAGTATTAAAATTGTATTTATATCAGATACTAATGCGTTAAATGATTTATCTATATTTTATATTACCTTTTTTAAAATAAGAAACTAAAATGTGTTTGTATTTGATCATTTCTGTTAAATTATTGGTTATTTATTTGTTTTTAGATCCTTTCCTAAGAAGATAGTTTTTCTTAAATTTAGCTGTGTATGTCAACTATACTTTAAATATTGTGTTTGTTATCGAAAGTGGTACACGATTTTTGTAAATGGCCATTGAATCAAGATCTCTCAATGATTTGACCTTTAATACTAACTGTATTCTGTAATTGTGTATTAAGCGTGGAACTTTTAACTTGATCTCTATGAATTATATGCATCAATTTCCCATAACTTTGCAATAGCCATCAATACAGAAAAGTAAATCATGCAAAATAAAAAATTAGCTTCGATTCATACAAAAACTTTTTCTCTTCCATTTCATTAAAATGAGCAAACTGAATAATGATCGCCGATATTCAAATAACAGTGTATATACCAGTGGCAGATAAAGTAGGAATTTACATTTAGCGTATGGTGATGCATTAGATCAGAGAGATTTATATGTATCCAGAGATACACACCAGATATTGTTCTATGCATTGTCTGAATTTTAATGAACGCTTGAATTCGAAACTAATATGGTAAATAGCTCGAACAGAATTCGAATGTATTGAACGAACATGGCTGAATAAAAAACTCTGATGATTTACATGGTATGGGATCAGACAGAAGGGAGATATTTTATAGGCCGGTGACCATGATTTATTATATGGTGTAGAGACCCCCCTTTTTTATTATTTAATGATGCTATTTATCAATATCTATTCATATTCTCTATTGTAATAATGAATGTATTAAAACAGTAATGATGTTAGATATTCAGAATATATAACACATTGGATGCATAAAAATTATTTTAATCCTATTGCAATCCTACGATTCACTTTTATTTGTGTATTTACTTAATAGGGTATATCTTTTGTAATGTGTATTCGATAGTGAGAGAGAATGACCATTAAAAAGTAACTAATACCCTAAAATCTCATCTTTAGTAAATTAAAAGAAATCTTTAGAGTATTTCAAAGTATACACTTCGTAATGTCATTGCTTTGAAGTGTGTAGATCTTTCTTTTGCGGTATGATAGCTTAGTGGTAAATATAAAACTCGTGATCTTGTTTATTAAACAATCCCATGGCAACGATTAAAATTCAATAAATTGATTTATAACTAAACATGTCGCTTGAATAAATAGGAACGGTTTAATTTTAGAAATCGTTACGTACCAGATAGATATTAAAACCTATTTTTTAACAAATTTTGTAATTTTGATTGAAAGTTTCATGCTCTAAATGGGATTAAGAGCAAATATTTTACTTGAAAAAGCTTTCTCAATATTGAAATGTTGGAAACTGACTATTTTTGTTTGCATTCTCTCTCTAGAAAAAAATCCCCTATCCAAATATAGAATGAATTATAAAAAAGGTAAGGCATCAAAAATAACACAAGGATTAAAATTTCGACTTTTTGAAGGCTTTCACTGATGAGATGGAGACAGTATTTAAGATTAATTTTAGAAAATAAAACAATGAAAGCTGTTCTATTTATGGGAGAACGCTCGGGGCTCATGTTTGCCCAAAGAAAAGAGAAAGTCACTGCTTCGTCAAAGATGCCATAATTCAGATCTCCGTAGGCTCTTCCAAAGCTTAATTGCTCAGTTTTCTGAAAAACTGTGCGTTTTGTTATACGCTCGATAGCTTTCGGAGATCGATTTGATTTTTGGGAGTAGACCCGAGGGTTTAAGAGAAATTGATAATATCGCGGGGCATTGAAAATGCTATTAATGTCGCAGATACTGGTTTGGAAAATTTAGGTACATAAAATCCCATGTAGGAAATATGTATTTGACAATACTTACCTTATATATATTGAAAAAGGATAAATAAAAGTACGTACCTTAACGGAATATTAAGCTATAGTGATGGGAGACAAATAATATGAAATAGAAAGCATACAAATTTGTATTTTTACATTATAATTATCTATATAATTCGTACTATATTAGAAAATACTTATAACGAATATATTATAAACGAAATGTATTAATATTTATGATTTTCAGAAGTTGTGGAAGGATATTATTTCCCGTGTATTACAATTTTTTCCCCACCTCACAATGCTTCAATGATCTTTATACAATTCGAAACTACATATCACCGCTAGTTTACATGTAAACCTAAGGGATTAATTTAAACTTTTAAACTATCGATCCCAAATGCAGTTTACTTTTACAGCATTCGTTATCCCGTTAGAATTTTTTTTAGATGCCCGAAGCATACCTGAGGCTTGCATTAATGAGTGGAAACAAATTGAGTTCAGAGTCAGGAATCTATTGGGAATGTATTCACAAAGACCCTAGGGAAGTCTTTAGTATGGCAGCTGAATATAATTACTGTCAATATTTATAGTTTCTTTATTCATTAAAAGGATGCAATTTTATATTTTACTATATATTTAGGAAGAAGTTTTACATTTATCCTTAGTTTAGCTTTTTTTTAATTTGGCCTTAGGGTTTATCGATAATTGGATTTTGAATACAGTTTCCCTAGACAATCTCTTTTCTGATTTGATATTTTTTGAAAAATTACCGGATGCAGTTCTTATATGTTTATTAATTTTTGTATATGAATATGCACTAATTTTTTTATGTAATATTCTTATGTGTTTTTTATTATACAATTTAAAACTAATCGAAGACTATCAATATCCAAATATCTATAACTATCGTAGAATAATTATCGTAAATGTTGTACGAATTTCTGTCAATTAAATATTTCATACAGATTCCAATTCAAATATATCTACCAACTTAAGAAAGATGCACTTCTTCTGGAGTTAGAATTATATCCGTTATTATACTTTTCAATGTTACATATTGCGTTATATCTATCACAACACGGTATCTTTTTCCCTCAATACTTTTCGTTCAATCAATCCAATGTTTTCCATTAATAAAAAATAATAATGTTATATACTCGCTATTAAATAAATGACAATCCACCTTAGGATTTTCGTTGAAGATTCAGTTGACCCTAAAACCATTTTACCCAAGGATATTTCCATAAAAGATGTTTACCCAAGGAATATTTCCTGGATAAATATTTGTTCTGGAAATGAACTTAAAAGGATTTGAAGGTCAAATGTCGCCACTTTATTTCATTTTTCTGAATTTGGTGTTATTATCCTTATTGGCATTGGAACACTTTTTGACGTTTTTAATCAACTTATCGATGAACAGCCGTTTGCTGTAAATGTTAAATGCACGATAATCGCTTTAAATTTTCGTTAAATATATCACTTCTTGTTCTTTTCACCTTACTCTAAACTTATATGTTACATATTCCATAGTTATTTATGTTCTAAGTAAGTGCAATCCTCGTATAAAGAGTTTTAGGGAGATGTCTGTGGGTGAAATTCTTTTTATGCATTTTATTTATTTACCATGGTAACAATCAGGGAATTAGTTATTCAGAGTAGAAGCAAGTTCGAGGACGTCCGTGGAATTTTTTACCCTGATTTATTCTACAAGGACATTCCTTAACTGCGTAATACTTTCTTTCGCTAGCGAACATCTTATCACATACCAAATTCACGTATTTCCAATGAATAACAACCTCATATTGGAAAAGAAAAGTTGATTCATGTCAGCAGTCGATCACAGTTGCCAGGAGAGAATAAAAGAATTTCTCCAACTTAAGAATTCGTCAGCAGCAGACAAAGCGTCGCTAGGAACAGATGGATGGATCGTAAAAGATCTGTTTACGTGAATATGGACCAAGGATTCTGGGAGACGAGGTTTATAGCCGTGCATTGTTATCAAGGTCGATGTGAGGCACAAGGGAAACATTGTTTTTTATTTTTTTTACGAGGAAAATTATGTATTCGAGAAAAGGAAATCTGAGAAAGATTCGTGTTTGGGTTGGATCGAATGTTTTTCGTGCTGAATAGAGGGTGTAAACTTTTCGTATACATTTTCACTTTCTGGTTTTTACTATAGTATGAAAAGTTCACTGAGATATGTGTGATGAAAAATTCGCTTGATATTGGAACCAGCTCGTAAAATTTATTTGGTTTGTTTAAACATCCTTCTATTACAACCTGCCCTTTCTCACCTTTTTAGAATCGTTTTTCATTTTAGAATTATCTTTTGCAATTTCTATCGTGCTTCATAGCATCTCTTGATACTTAGGAAGTTAATTAGATAGGCGTTCAAGTATAATCCAGTGCTATGATATACTTTAGGCTTCATCATTTAATAAATTTATCGAAGTGTATCAACGGCAGGACACAAATATGCAGATTTCTGTATATATATATATAATATTTATTATCAATATATAAATTCTATTTCTGTATATATACTTATGTTTCAATTCCGCTTCTTTTTGGCCATCTTTTCAACTTAACTCTTCAACCGTAAGTTCTCTTGCATTGTACATTGAGTGTGAAGGTAAAAATTTATGACCTCCGTGGACAATTATTCTTCAATTACATCTCTCAATCACTCACTTAAACATTTATAAATATTTATGCCGTGTGAAATTGAAATAATTGATATAACGCTTGTATATATACTAAACGCATATATATAATTTAAGGTTTTCAATTTATCTTTGTGGTTAATAGGAAAAAGTGCTTACTAACCCTTCCGAACCACATACCTCGTAATTCCTCAATGGTTAATTTCCTCATCATTACAATCACCATTCTGTTTGTAAAGCCCAACTTGTGGATCCACAGCCTGTAGATTCCATTTCCACCCCACTTCCGGTGCTTAATCTTATCTACCGAGGCAATGAGGCCCTTACCGAAAGAAGGGGCCTAAATTGCGGAGGGCCCCCGTGGGACTATTAGGAGGGCGATAGGGACCTCGAGGAAGTGCGTTGTGTGGGGGAATGGGGCCCTCAGAGGATACGAGCGTGGGTTGAATAATAGGCAAGACCTCAGGAGACGGTGTCGGATATTGCAGATGCGTGGGGGTGGATGCCATCCATGTCGGTCTTTGACTGTGGCCCACTTTGCAGAGCAGTCCATTGATGAATCTCCTCTCAGGAATTAGGGTTAATCAAGTAAGGATGCTGTTTTATCCAAGCAATGCTAATCGGTGTGGTGCAATCATTCATGCGGTATGGAATTCAGTATGCATCCATTAAAGGTGTACTTTATTATCGGTGAAACTAGTCTCTTGTATAATTAATAATTATAACCCAGAGTTGAATGTATGAACCTATTTTTATTGGAAAAATTACAATAATATAATAGTGTAGATAGATTCGTATTTGACTTGGTGGATTCCGTTACATCGAAAGGAATTGTCTAATTCAAGTTGTTATTTATATTATAAAACAAAATAGGCCTGAAGCACCAGGTTTCAATGTGCTAATCATCGCCTTTTGCCAAAACTTTTTATGTTTTTGTACAGTTTCATGTTTTATTTATTTATTTATATTAGAACTACAAATAGGCACCAGGCCAGGTGGTAGCTCGATTGTTTCTACTATTGTTTCCGTTAGATATCCCTCTCTTTGTTAGATAAATGTCCGTACACTTTATTCTTTATAATCCTTTTCCTTACTTTATCGTGTTGCTAACATTGAAAAGAGGTTTAAGATAGAGCCACTCTTTATTGACGATGTAAAGGTCTCTATCTGGCTATAACCTTGAAGGTTTGGCGGAAGACGAGCTATATATACTAACCTACTTTGTAGGGTTACTATAGTAACAGGTGTACAAAAATACCTTCTTTTTTCTCCATTGTCACTTACGGGAGACTTTGTTTACTCTGAATTGATGGCTATAATGTTTGGAATAAGGTCAAACCGTCCTTTTAAATCAAATCCTAAAAAAATATTTCTTATTTCTCTGTATAAAGCGGTGACGAAGAGCACTTTACTCAAGTAAAGCCATGTCTTTAAATAATATCCTTCCATGGTCTCTTTTATTTCTTGAAGCAGAAAGAATAACACATATTTCCCTTCAACCCAACGTATGTGGGAGTTTTCCAACATCGTCAGATTCCTTGGAAGAACTTCATCTGAGCTGTTTTCCTTCAGAACCCAGATCTTTAATGTTCTTCCTGAATCTTTGATTTTAATCTCGGAGTACGATTTCGTATTCGAGTTTGTCGATTCAGTTTCAATCTCACAAAGCGATGGTTTATGATTTTCCATGCTTGCACATGTTTCTTTCGTATATACAAAAGAAAGATCTTTAAGGAATTTATGGGAGGTTTTTTGAAATGTTGATTTATTTGGATTAATACCAATCACATCGTTGATCCAATTGTGAATCATTACAAGGATAAACGAACGAATGGATTAATTTAATTATTATTATAATATTAATGATTATCATAATTAATATTTTATTTCCGTTCTAGAGTTTTTTTGACTTTAAATTTGAAAATTAAGAAAAAAGTGAATTTTATTCTATGGCTGATGATATATCAATATGATCTTATAATCGATATTTGTAATTATGAATAAGAAAATTTTAATTCTAATAATCTTAAAGGGAATTCTTTACCACAGTTTCCGTGATTAAAACTTTCTTTTCTGTAAATATATCTCTTAATGTAGGTCATACGTCTGGAAATTGAGACATTTTGGTTATAGTCACAACTCACGATATCACTTTCGTTTGGCTTTTAGGGACACATGATTGCGATGTTATCTTCACAATATGTGTAAACATCTCATTCCGTATACTTTATCATTTTCTGCATACTATTGTATCCATTAGCAGACTTCAGAAGTATTATCTTAATTATATTGAATTTATTTCAATTAATGATTCAGAAGAAATAAAATAATCTCTACAATACCGAATGTAAAAACAGATAATTTTTCCCTTAAATATTTGCATAATTTCAAGTAACATATGTAATACTTTATTACTATTTCAGTTCGTTTCATTGATTAAGATTTTTTAATATTATGGTTCATAAGTCTATAAGAAAATTATGAAACGATTATTATAGAAATATTTCCAAGTATACATTTATCCGAGTAATCTGTTCCAAATATAGCACTAATTAGTAAAAGAAACCATCTATAATTAATCATAAACCTGTATGTTTTCGAAGCATTCCCATCATTCTCAACGTATTTTTAATACAAAAAGCAATTAGTGAATCACGTAATACGATATTGTTGGCAATTAAGCTCTTATTATACAGAAATTTTTTCAAGGAAAGCAATTAGAAGAGAAATCTTTACCCAGCATTCTTTGAGTGCTTTTATTTTTTTCCCGTAAGCCATCCTTTCATAATTCCAGCATTCCTGTAATGCGCTCAATTCCTCATTTAAATTCCCCCTCCTCTGAGACTCATTAAGTATTATTTTGGTATCTCTGTCTCTTTCCATTTCAATTCCCCATGTGTTTGTGTGTACTTCGTGTTCTTCTCTAAACTTTCCCAAACATGTACCCAATCCATTCCTCTGTTATTTTCGAAGTTTTTTAATTAGGATAAGAATACGTGCAACATTTACGTGTTACTATTTAAGGGAAACTGTTTCTATAGAGATTAGAGAATGGACATAGCGAATTATTTATAGTATAGTTACTATAGAGACCCAAATATTGTTTATATACGAAATTTAAGCTATTGTTATCGATTGTTAAAAGGCAAGACTTCGAATTGACGCATACGAATCGATTAATATCAATTTTAATTCCGATAATTAAAACAAAAATATCCAAAATGAATTCTTTTGAACGGAATAAAATGTTCATCAACTCAAACAACATTTGACCTTTTCCAAATTCCCTTTTCATCTTCTTTTTTTTGGCAGGATGCCTTGAATTGTCATGGTGTATATATTTCACCGCCCTCTTCCCATATTATCGAATTTTCATTTAGTCCACCGAAGTAAAAACGTTAGTTTATGGAAGTCTCTTGGCCTCGCATAGAAACTCTCGTCCGAAAAGTTATGCAGAGAGCAGATGTTTCCAATTTTTTTGGCGTGCAGCAGACATGAAAGCACGAGGACGGGAAGGCTATCTCATATGAATGGATAGCCATTTTTTCGGAGAAAGGGAGCTGGTTTCTCAGAGAATCAAAGCGCTCTCTTACGGGAAGAACTTGGTAAAAATGGCAAAAAAGGTGGCTTAGGATCCTTTCCATTCCTTCAGACTAGGTCTTTTTTCTGTAGAGGCTCTATACTAAGGGAAATATCCAAAGTCGGCGATGGTATCTTCAACCATAGGAAACGCTACGCACTATTTATTAGTAGAATGATTTTTTTATATTTAAAATATATTCATTGCATATAGAATAGAAGGGAATACAATTTATAAATATGGTGGTCTATTTAATCAAATAAGTAAGTTTATCAATATAAGTATTTTTTTGGAAGTTATTAATCTTTGACTAATAGCAGTAAGTATACCGCTTAAAAGCCATGCTTAAAACATTAGAGACGTATTAAAACTTCAAATATAACCTACAATTTCTACGGCATTGTAGCAGTAACCCAATAACTAATTATTACAACAATCAAATGACAATGAGCTGCAAAAGTTATTCTTTTGATTCAATTCTTTATTAAAGATTTTTCTAAATATTTTATCTATATTTTATTAAGTATCAAAACTATTAAAGTATTTAATTTATACAAAAACAACATAAATATCTTAAATGAGTCTAGTATTTGGCGTACACAATTTACTGCTTATGTTAAATATGCATTATTTATGTACCTTTCCAAATTTATCTAATATACAAACGTTCATTGTCAAAAGTGTATTCGATTATTGGATTTTGTTCTGAAAGGCATCATTGAATCTCTTAGAAGCGATTGTATATATATATATATATATATATATATAGGATATTAATGTCAGGCCCAAACCGCTTTGGCCACGGAGCCGCCGATTTTTTTCCGTAATGACCAACTAATTCTCACCTAGGAAAAATTGGGAAACCGACCCTACCTATCATGGGTTCGATTCTAGGAGGCCCCAAAAATCGATTTTCCCCGTTAAGAATGCATTGGGCCGTTTTTCAAATGATTTTAAAAATACTTCCCATTAACCTAGAAGGATAAGATTTCATGTAGCTATTGCTACTATATATATCTACGGAAATATGCTATCGCTTACGTGCAACTGGTCATGGGTTCGATGCCAGGAGGTGAAATATTTTCGAATTTTAAAAAATCCTTGCTTCCTTAATATGACACTTAGATAATTCACACTTTTTAAACAAATAGATGCATATAAAATGTACTTTAAAAAAAATCAACGGTTGCCTACGGGTCACGGGTTCGATTCCAGAGCGTCCCGTAATCTCGATTTTTCCCATTAAGAATGCATGGGGCCGTTTTTCAAATAATTTTAAAATACTTCCCATTAAGTTAAAAGAATAAGATTTCATGTAGCTATTGCTAATATATATGTCTACGGAAAAATGAAGTATTATACGTACAATCGGTCCTGGGTTCGATGCCAGGAGGTGAAATATTTTCAGATTTCGAAAAATCGTAGCTCTCTTAATATCGTACATAGATTATTCAAACCTTCTACAAATATAAATACATACAAAATGTAATTAGAAAAAAAATCAGCACTTGCCTATGTATCACGGGTTCGATTCCAGAGCGAACCGTAATCTGGATTTTTCCCGTTTAAAATACATTGGCCATATTTCCGAATGCTTTTTATAACACTTTCCAACCGCGCAGAGGTTCAAAATTTCACACAGCCATTAAGGGGACAATCCTCATATAAAAGCTATCCTGAGATAGTCGTAAAAGGTCGTTGGTTCGATGCTATGGGCGTTAATTAATTCTCCATGTGAAATACATAGGGAATTTAGGACTCATTTTAAGGTACTTCCTGAATGAATTTCCTTTAGCAATTCAGGGTGTTTATTAAGTCCACCATACTTAAGGGAAACATTACAGTGATTTTAGCAGGATGACCTTGGTTCGACGCCGGGGCGGGAATAATTCTGCCGAAAGAAATGCATGGGAAATCGAATTCGGTGCATTTTCAGCTGCGTTAAGGTCCTTTACTTTATGTTTAAAATTTTATTTTTTACTAAAGATAAATTATTGCATTGCTTGCTGTCAGCAAGCACACCTTTACTCGTATATATATATATATATATGATTTTTGATAACTACTATTAACTCTCACTTTAGTATGTTAAATACTATAATAAGAAAATCGTTTATAATCATCTATCGAAAATAATAAATTACAACACGAAACTAAACAACGCAAAAGTCTTCGCTGTTTCTTCATCACCTTGGCGACGGAGTACAATAAGGAAGCAGTTCTTTTCGTGCATTCATTCAACAAGTATTCACAAACCTTTGGCCTCTTTTATCCCGAGCGTAGTCAAGGATACCTCTTGACTCCAGCCTCACTCGAGTCCCTACTTTCCCTCATCGACCCTATATCTTCACATACGATCTCCCTTCGATTCGCCCAAGAATCAGCCATATCTCGTAGACGGGCAAAGAATGTACCACTCTACCTTTTTGATATCTAAGAGCCCGACTCTCGAAGTATTCCTTACTCTATAAGAGATGTCTAGCACACTAGTATAAAAGGATTCACAAAATATCTTTTAAAGGAAAAGGAATATGTTATATGGAACCGTATCCCTTCTGCTGTTACTTACTAAAGAGATTTAAATGAGGATTACTGGGTAAAATGAGGAGTGTGGTAATTGACATTTGCTCGTGTAGTATCAAGAGGTGTATTAGATCACAATGATGAATTTTTGCTTTAAATATCTTGGATCTTTAATCTCTTAATTTAATGCGACGAAAGGTTAGGATGGTGGGGTGAGGCCTATTATACTAGGTGAGGTTTTAGGTCTATTATATATAAAATACTCTTTATTTGCTCGTAGCACAATTGAATATAAGTATTATTACATTTATAATAAAATATTAGCTGTGAAAAATTGTGTCTATGCGAAGTATTTATCCTTTTATTAACTAATGAGGTATGAATGATATTTGATTGAGATATTTCTCATTCATAATCAATAAAAATCATAATTCATAAAAATGTAATCATGCTGTTCTTAATCGCTTTTTTCATTAATGATATTCTTGGAAAAGAAAGAGGAACAAATAAGTTATCGTAATCCTAACACCGTGTAGCATACCATTTCTTCACTAATATTTTTAGTAATCGTTGCTTTGGATACTTTTTAAACGAATAAGTGGTTTAAATTCACCAACGCACAAGAATTTACATTCAAATTTCCTCTTTTGAGCGGTACAAACTTAGCGATAAGGACTGTGTTCAATTTGCGTGAATAAAAAAAGAGGATTAAGTTTTTCTTTTAAATCTGATTTTAGAAATGGCTTTGTTTATTCAAAAGAATGTTTTGTTGTTCGAAGAGTTACCGTTCGCAACAGAAATACCAAAGCGCCTCTACGTTCGTTGCCATGGAGACATTTCACATCGAGATAAGGTTCCTTCACAACCACGCCTCTTCTCGCGGGGAAGGCTTAAAAATGTTTCCTGAAAATTTATCTTCGGGAAAAAATCTTCGGAGAAGGGTGAAAATTGGCGTATTGTTGGCGCGGCATTTCGTTCTTATTGATTTCGTAACGCGGGTCGCAGATGGGAACTGCGATTTCTCTCGCGTTGGAAAAATATAACCACGAGTTTCCATGGAGAGCTCCGAATTGTTGCCATTTTCTCGGGTGGTTTTCTTATGTTTCGGTAACAGAAAAATTTCCCAAAAAGATGTAAGATGTAAACATAGGCTAGTATAAAGTTTCTGAAACATAAAGGTTATCGAATCTAAGTTAAATAAGAAATAATTACATTTGTTTTATCTTTTCTTGTATAAGCAGTAAATAATATATATATAGCAGTATAATAAGTAAATCTAATTCTAATTTTTAAATACAATCGTATCAGTTGAGAATGAATTAAGTATTAAGAACCTAAATCTTACGTAATTAATTTGTAAAGCTATTATAGAAATTGAGGGTTAAAAAGATTCAGATGAAAAGTAAACGAAACAAAATATTTTTCAATGTATTACCAAAGAAATCTTAAAAATCTCATTGTTTAGTGACCTATACTTTAAATAATCTATACCGGTGGATAGATTATATACGCACACACTAGTGTTAGATAAGAATGGGGAATAGTCGAATATTACCTATCAGTTGGAGGAAATATGAGTTTTACATGAAAGGGAAGTTTGTATGAATCGTGGTCGGTATCTTTTCCCGGAAATCCAAAATTCTCCCGGATTTCGGTGGGCTTAAAGAAATCCCGTAGGAATCATATCCGTGAAAATCAGCAGATACGTTCCTCATCTGTTTGAAGTTTATGCGCTCAAGCTTCTGGTTTCCACACTCGCATTTTGAGGATTTGAACGGATTTTTGCTATTGCTATTGAACGGTGCGGCGATATCTCAAATCAGAGAAGTAAGATAAGGTTCCAACATTCGAATCCATTGTGGAATGTATATAGATGGATCAGATTTCTGTAAATACTTTGCGTAGATTATTAGGAAAGATTCAGTAGGAATTTTAAATATTTATGTAGATAATTTTCGAACACGAATAAAAATATTACTAATAAAACAAAATTAAAAATTAATAATTATCGCGACGCAAGTAAGCAGAATTGAATAGAACGATTTATATTATTTACAAGTTATTAAATAGAAATTGTAATAAAGTACGCCTTAAAATGTTGTTATTTAATAGATTTAAAGGATTAGGGAGAAACACTAGAATTGACCTTACTTATGATGATTGAATTAACTTAAGTAAGATAATGATGATAACATTAAAGAATGTAGAGTTGAGTTAATTAAGTAATTGTTGTAATGTTTAAAGAATTATTTATCTACTAGCCATGAACATCGGCTGCATGATATATTATATTCAATATTGTTTATCTGTTGTAAGTTTTGCAGGCGTAGATTTCACTTAGGATTAATATAAATGTAATCCAATTTATCTGATTTTAATTTTCTATATTTCAGGTAAGAGTACATCTGCAGTTCACTTTCCACCTCTCTCTGAATGTCGGTGAGCCAATGATTCAGTTTTTATTATAATAATTTGCTTTTCCATATTGAAACCTTTACTATATTGAAAATATCGTAACATTTCGTTATATTGAATACAACTACATGAAAGAACAAAATGAAACATAAGTTAGTCCTTCTGTTATTGTAAAAAAATTAAGTTGGCATTACTGACATTATTTATTCATTTTAAAAATATATTTATATAATCTATATAAATAACATTTTTTATAAATTCCTATAGAAATGTTAGTTTTAGTATTTTTGATTCAAAACTTAGTTTTTATTATGAAAATATGGAATTTGGTAAGTAATTAATAACTATAGCGCATATAATTGTGTTGTTGTTATGGAATGATATTGTTGTATATGTTAAATCCATTTCACTGTACAATCATCTTACTCGATATGCAAGAATAGCTATCTAAAAATTCCATGAATTGGGGTTCTGTTATATTTATCCAATATGCAGAAGAGAACTTCTTGGTAACGGACAAATTTTCCATAAAATTGCAAATATCAGGCAAATCTTGGTTTCGTAGAATCAAGAAGAGACGAACAAGTTCTCTCTGTTTTTGGAATGAGTGCTTTCAGCGTTATCTTATTATTTTCACCACACCCGCTGGCTATCGTCTGTACCAAATTTCATTTTTTTGGAAAAATAGGTGATTTTCATGCAGAGGACTCTGTTGTATAAGCACAGTCACTGCTTCTGTGCTGAAACGAAATCACATAAAAAACAAGTATGTTCGTAAATTGAATGGTTCTGGTTACATAAGTAGCAACAGATTGTAGCTTTGCAATATTCAGCCTTGAATTTGAGTGCATCCGAAGTGGAATACATAAAAAGATCTTATGAAAATAAGATATTTAAAGATATAGGAAGTATATTTATGCGTTGATTATAAAATACTACTCTTATAAATACATCATTCTAGATTAAAGAACTAATAGAATAGAACTCAAAAAAAGTGACTAGAATCAACTTAAAGTGACATTAATTTATTACCCAATGAGTGTATTACTTTCCTCTATTATGGTCAGTTTTTCTTACAAGGAAATTTATTGAATTCTTACTTATTTAATTACATTATCTAACCATAAATATACGATTTAATGCAGATATCCTTAAGCAACTTTATCACAAACCTCGCTAGGTTGTAAGTAAAAATAATTACTAGATAAATATTTTATCTGACACGAAAATAAAATTTTCATGAATTTTAGTCCTTATTAGTAATCTTCTCCTCAGGAAATCAAGTCAGGAAATAATGATTAAATGGTATTTACACGTTAGTCACTCTTGAAACGATATTTTGCCTTTTAATAATAAAATTTAAAAAGATTTTCATTCATTTAATATCTCCTCACATTAAATATTCTCAAAATATAAGTTTTTCACGTAAAATGAGTACATAAGCTCCAAACTGTATTTATCTAATTACTACTCAAGTGATAAGCAAAAGTACGGCAATTCAAACCTTTTAGAGCCTTTTTAATATTCGACGGTATAATCCCTTTTAAGCGGAGGTTTAAATTGAGAGTCTTCCCTCGGGAATAACATAAAAAAAGACCTATCAACTCGGGTCTTTCTGGGAAAGGAGACAGATCAAAGATCGAAAAAGAGAAAAAGATCGGAAAGGGAACGAGATAATGGATCCGAAAGATGGAACTAATTGCGGAAATATTCTGGACAACTTCGACAGGTCGAAAGAGAAAAAATAAAAAGGATGACTTGATGATTAGGTCGTAGGAAAGAGTGTGGAGGGGTTTAGGGCTTGTTAAGGGAGGGGAAAGATAGGGACAGGGGAAGAGATGCTCCACGTGTATTTACGGTAGCCTAGGAAACAATAGAAGGCGGATAATTGGATAAGGCGACTCGGAAGAGGATGGAATTGGATGAGAAGAGGCTAAAGGGAAAATAGGGAAGAGAATCCAGATACTCTTCCAGTTTGTACCCTGTGATGTAGAGGTTATTGGGACTTTAAAGTACTGTTTTGTAGGAGGACTTGAATTAAGACTACAGACTTAAATCGCTGTATCTAATCAAAGTTTATTTAGGGGCTGATTGTTGTTGATTATTCGAAGTGGGAGTTGTAAATGGCTGTATTGTTGTTCGCTATTGTTCAAAGTGCTCATCAATTAAGTAATTAACAAGGCTTCCATTGGTCAAGTAACAGTCGGGAAATTATGGATTGCTACTCATTATTGAGAAGGAAGTTTGTTTAAAATGCTACCATTATTAAATAGAAGTATTGTTCTTCATCATTACTCCAAATCACTAACTATTGAGTCATGGTCACAGTACTTAGAATTAATTTATACCGAGAAGGTAATAGAATGTTACAAATTTTGAATTAAAAAAATATGGAAAGTGTATTTTTAATAGCAGTTCAACATTTGTATTTGTTTGTTGTTGTGTAGTATTATTTCACTCGCCTTATAATCAATTAAGGTTATATAATACATAATAATTAATGACTTATTATGTTAGAATTTTGCTTATTACATTATAGAATTCATGCACTTTAACAACGGAAATGAAGCCAAAAGCTTTTAACAGTCTCTTCAAATTAATAAATAAATAAAATTAGATGTTTATAATATAACCTCGTGAAGTAGAGCTTAATTCCTTCAAATTCAAAATAAAATAGATTTGATCTGATTTAAAAGAAAGTTCAAAACTCGTTTCATAATTCACGAGTAACGTCCGCACAGTATTTTCTGATTCGCTTTCCAAAATCGACGCGTAATATAACATCTCAGTGTTACGTTGCTATAGTTATTAACTAGCGCTGTAGACGCGCCCTGAACACACAGAGCTAATCAGGGCCTGATTGATGATGCTGGAAATGAAGGCTGAACCAGTAGATCTAATTATAGATCAAGCACCTCTGATCCCTTCCTATCATCGTGAATATGGACCGAACTTAGTATGCAAACAGATGAATTGAATTTCCAAGGTCATACATGGTGTGGCATCATCGAGTAGGTCTATTCATATTTGATGCAATTTCACCATTAACTTGCCTTTTATGATTTTTTACGAGTGCTTCTAGGAGTTTCTTTATTGATACCCTAATGGAAACCATCGAAATAAATTAAAATTAGCGTCTATTGTGACACAATATTTGTCCATATTATATTGTCTCTTTACACAAACATCACTATGTTTTAAATGATTATTAAATCATTTACAATCATTTGTAATCATTTATATTATCAGAACTAAGATTGTTCACCAATTTTTTGCTATATAAATATTAATATCCCTGGTTCTGTCTCTATCTTTAAATATGGTTTCATAGAAATTCATAGAACAATTCTATCTTCAAAATAATTCTTGAAAAATATAAAAAAAATTAACATAAATTTTTATCTGTGCTCATCAAAATCTAGAATCCTTCTTGAACTGAATGTCTATTCGTACATTTGCGTTAATTGATTCTTATTAGAAATGTTATTAAATCAGAATAATTATGCATAATCCGTAAAAATATTTATCCATCAGAAAGTATTAAATTTCACTTTTCTCAATTTAAGAAAATCTTTCTCATCATCATTAACTCACAAGTACAGTAGATTACTACGTAAAATGTAGAAATTGTGGAAATTTTTGCGGAAAGCTATAAGGTGCATAGATAATATTTTCTATGATAAAAGAGGAATAATTAATGACGGAAAGAAACTAGAATAATACTTCGTGGTTATTAATGATGAAATTGATGAATGACAGAAGCAAAGGAATTAAAGTGCATAATTAAAGATGATAATAATAGCAGCGAGAAACATTGTTGCGCTAACATCAGAAGTAATAAGGTACCAATGCGATGCCTTGTGGTACTCTGGAACTTTGTGAGGATCGGGATTGGTGAATAAATCTTTCAAATAAAAGAAAGAATCAGGATGAGGGTCATCGTAGACAGAATAGAAGTACAAAGATACCACTCTAAAGATACAGCAGCGCCAGTGAATGATAATGAGGGAAAGAAGTGTACCAAAAGAGGAAGGAAATCCGGAGGACCACGTGGAAGGAGGGGATGGGTGTGGTAAATGGAACTGTTTAGGATTCAGGAAGGAAGGATATAGAGACAAGATGAGAGGCTGTGAGGAGAAAAATGGAAAGGACCCACCGAAGTAAAGGATGATGAGGAAGGGAACTTGAGGAAGAGGAATTCTGTGCAGATCGAATCTTCCTCTCCCGGAGTTTCTGAGAAAGGAAACGAAGTGGGCAATTAAAAAATCGCTTTTCTGTATCGTTCGAGAGGAAGTCAATGCCATTGGAGAAGTAGAGGGCTTAGGACTTGAATTAAATAAAAAAAGGGGATTAGGGAAGTTGTCGGGAAGAGGGATTATCGATTTGGTTCCTATGGTGATTTGAGATACGCGTTTGTAACTGTCTACTGGTTTGTGAAGAAGAGATTTTTAAACGGAGATTAAACCGGCTGGAAATGGCTTCGTAAATCACTTATTCGATTTTTGTCGCTTACAGTGAAAGTGATAACTGACATTTTGAGTTAAAAGTAGAGGTTTTGTAGCTATGAAAACGAACTGATTGTACTGATGCTTAAAGTATAGAAAAAGATATTCTACAAGGATCAATGTTTTTATCGTTCTTTTGTAATGTTTTGATTTTGCTTAGTGTTGAATTATTTTTAGAAATGAGTAAGTATAATAGTCTTGAAGTAAACTCAATTTTTTGTCATCATTAATGGGAAGCATCCTAAAAAACTTTGTTATTATGAGAAGTTGTTTATCCTATACTTAGCAAAAAATATAAATTTCTGCGCATAGAGGTTCACACACCATTAGTCTAATGCTTTATCATTTTTAATCAATTAATTATATTATATTTGACATAGTAGAGCTGGGTCATGACTACAGATTTTGAATCTTGATATTGTAATATATTTTACAAATGTCTATGTATATGTAGATACCCTGCGAGCCACCTTTCGGAGTGTGGCAGGGGTGCATTCACCGTGAATTTGCTTCCTTAGATGGTTATTTTCGCGTGTTGTTCGAGGGAAAAACGAATTTTCGAGTCGGTTTGTTTTCGCATCTATTGTCTTATTTTGTTCGCTGTATCTGATCGACCTATGTAGCAGGGAGGGCGCATGATCTGTACTACTTTTTCCTTGAACGTTTTTTCTCTAAATCTATTTAGTAAATTTAATCTACGCTTTGATCTTCTCAGTTCTAATGATTCCCATCCCGTATCCTTGAGCAATTTAGTTACGCTTATCGATTTATTGTAGCAATTTTAGCCATTTTGTCTAATTAACTTGATTTCAAATTTCCAGTACTTTATAAAATATGCTTTTTATGATATATATCGAAATATAATTTTTCACAGTTTTTTTACCAAAGTGATATTGCCAAAGATTCATTTTTATTACGTTGAATGCACTTTTCATGAAATTGTAATATTATTTTCTACTAGGATTGGCTCACATTGAAATATAGCTGGATATTCTTTTAATAAAATTCTTTTTTTAGTTCAGCTCTTTGTTTAAATGCATATACTCCTTTTTACAATGCAGAATATTTTATCTACGAACAAGAAACCCTATTTTTTGAAAAGTTCGTTTACAAATTTCTGAATTTTTTATCGTTTCATATCCTCACGTGCCTGCAAATTGTCTGCGATTCATTTCTTTTTGTACAAACATCCGTTTGTTACGTATTGTAGATGTTCAAAGGATATTGAGACACGTGGAAACCTACTTACTGTAAAATCCGTTTGTATTGTGAGTTTAAAGTAAAACGGTTACGTAGATAAAAAAATAATTATTTATTTTTGGCTATGGTAATAGTTTTAATTTGTATTTTTATGAGTTTTGGATCTTAATATACGTATATATGAAAATTTTGTCATTTTGCATGAATCTAGATAAATATCTAATAGATGAGATTATTACATAAGCGTCCGTCCGAAGCGTCCGATTTCTAAGCTAATTAGTCCACATTTATACAGAAAATCTAATAAGAGTTTTAGTTTTGTGAATATACTCTCCGCTATAGGATTTTATAGTCCTTGAAATATCTTCGTGAGAGTAGATAAGAAGTCTTAAGCGAAAAAAAGTACCCTCTTATAATTCTTGAAATTTAGGGCTGTGAATGTACTACCTAGGTGATGTACCTTAGCGTTAATAATTGGGAATAATGTATATCACCAATTAGCATAACTCATACCTCTTTGGCCTTTGACTTATCTGGGTCCAGAGCAAAAATGATGTGAAGTTACTATTCTAGCATTATCCTCAAAGCAAAAGATCCATTTCCTCGTACTAAGAACCAAAAAACGTGAGGATAGTACTGCATTCATTAAGGAAATTAGCGAGCAAAAACAATCGCAGTGTAATGTTACAGACACCACCGAAAAGGCATGATAAATCCCTCAAATGAGCGAACATGAATCCTAATTAGGTACTACGCGATACCGTGGAAGGTAATTTAGTTTTTACTTCAAAATCTGCATTCTAGAAAATCCTCCCAAAATTCTGCAAACGGACAAGTTCGGATTTTCGCGAAAAAGTTCCTCCTACTGCCTCTGGCAGCCTTTGGAAAGAAAGGAGAGGAAATATGAAAATCAAACGAGGAAAACTCCGGCTTCCCTAAACACCCTTTTTTTATTTGAGAGGATGGCTTGAAGTATGACAGCATGCCGCTTTCAAGCGATATATATATTCCACCGTTTATTCTTCCCGTTTGCATTAGAATCTATTTCCGTCCTTTTATTTTTCATATTGAAGAAGGATTTGATACGCCGCCAAATTTTCTATCAAGGTTTCGCGAATGTTTCGCCATGTGGATGGTGAATATTAAAACGTCACTTTTCGTTGAAATAATCTGCAAATTTAGAACGTAGAATGAAAAATTTGCTGCATTCATAAACTGGGCTTCAAATATTTATTCAGTTACGGAAAAATTCAAATATCAGCGACAGTTTGAGGAAGTATCATTCAAAGGAAGAGGGGTTCTTAAAATACGCGTATAACTGACGTGATACTTATTATTTCGAAATTTATACAAATAAGAGACAAATAGAAATTTTATAAATAGACAACCTTAGATAAATAAGAGGAATAAATTTACTTATTATTTGTTTTAGTTGCTATGGACCTATTCTCTTGTAATCTAGAACCTTTTAACGTGCAAATAAAGATTGGCTTATATGTAATTTAACTATTTCAATAGTTATTCGTTTATGTAGCTTTCTTTAGGGAACTGACCTACATCAAGATTCTTCTATCTCTTTTCCTTGTCGTAATCATAGTTTTAGAAGTAATTTCTATAATATTCATCAACAACTATTTTAAAGAATCGACTCAGATTGACTTAAAACTCGATTCAGCGTCTTTATTTTCAGCATGGTTTCTATAACAATTTGAGAAAAATTAGAGGAATAATTTAATGATAATCATCGAATTAAATGTTTAAAAATCTTAGTTTTCTGCCTATTTTAAAATTTTATGTATCTAATATCACTAAGAAAGCATAAAAGTGAGTTCTCTTGCATATAATTTATCCCTAAACTGTTCTTTCAAGAAAGAATTCATTTTTTGTAAAAACCAATAAGGAAGAGTATTGACTCCTTCAAAACTCCTTCATACCTCGAAGGTCTCCACTTGCGTTTTCTCCCCAAAGAGAGAGCTGCTAAGCCTTTGGTACTGGGAAAACGATGTATTCTAAGAATAAAGAATCTTTAACTACTTTGAGGATTGAATAAGATTATCTATCGGATAGAGCAGGGAATCTAAAAGGTTTTCTAAATTTTTAGTTAATCTCTGTTGTGATTGAAAAAGTAGCTAATAAGAAATAGGATGACCTCTCTTTCTCTAGATTCGAACGTTCTATTTCTTTGGTTAATCTGGGTCTTCTCTGTCGGTTCGTTTTGGCTGCTACACTTAATTACATTCCTCATGATGTCTTTTGGTGTTATTTAACATTTACACGTACGTACCTACAGCTATTGAAGTCTCCCAACAGTTGAACTGCGCGATTACTCTTCAAATCAACTGAATTCTCTTTCGAATGGATAAATATATGTTATAAAATCAAATTCATTTTTTTTGTTATAAGGTTCGCAAATTTATTTCGCTAGAAAATAGCCACGTGATTTTGTTAACCGAGCGTTGCTTTATAATGGAATCTAATGTTTAACCGGTCATATAATGCCTAAGAATGGGCAAATAAATGGTGTCATGTAGTATAAGGTACACATATAATTATTAAATACCTTACTAGCGGTTCTAAATAATAGGAGTTAGCATTTAAATTAATTTTCATCGTTGGTTGTTTTGTGTTTTATCCTAAGTCTGGAGTAGAAATTCTTTAAGGGAAGCAAAGGTTAAAATATCTAGAACCTCATAGTGTCATTTGACAGTTATCCTCTAATATCATCTCCTTGAATCGAATGATATAGATAACTGAAATTTAATAATTGCCACTCCGTCTTCTCATTGAAGTTTTGTTATTTCTAAACATGAAATCGGATGATTTTTGCCTAATATTTCCTCTACTTTTTAATGAATGCCGATTCCACTTTGACTCAATTAATACCTCAATGACGCAATTATCTTCTCAGAAAACATCCTGCCTAATTCTATAAAAGGTCATAAAGGGGCAATAGATAACTTCGATGTGATGGAATCGGTTTCTTCTTCAACCCCTCTAAACTTAGCACCTATGCTAGCTAATGAGCTAATTAATACGAAGTATTTGGGAAGAGACGTATCGAGTTTCGATGAAAATCAAAGTTTCCAGAGGTCGTTAATTCAGATTGTTAACCCTTCTTCATCAAACGTATCGTCGTAAATCGAGAAAATGAATTTTAAGTTTTTGGATGGTCTTTACTGCTGATTGTCTCTTGTTATCTTTTCTGTTATATGCCATTGAATTAAAGCTTACTGTGGGAGAGGAGGAGGTAGTTTATTCTTAATTTATCTCAAATACCGGAAGTGATAAAACTGAAGAGTTTAATGATCGAGAAGTACGGTACAGCGAAGTACCTATTCATACTATGCAATAAGGTTATAGCAGCACGTAAGCCAATGCTCTCATTCAGTGTATTGTATACTTCAAAGGTTCCTCCATAATCCAGGAATAAAGGGTAAATTTGATTATCTAAATTTTCATCGTGTACCAAAGGAAGGAGTGTATTTTTATCATCAGTGCTTATGAATCCAAATGTATACGGTAAATAAATATCTATGAATCTACGTTATTTGCTCCCATCATTAAATTAACTACATTTTGTAATATAATGCGTCCTTTTCGATGGAATGGTAGGTTTCGATCATGGAAAACGTTAAAAAGTGAGGAACCATTAAAAAAGGAAGGTACCCTCAAGGTACGCGCACTTTATCCTTGAAATTTTCAAAGTAAAAGCATATCAAACACGAGACTCGACCCTTAAAAGCAGAGGGTTTCTCAAAGACGTACTTGAAAAATTTCCCCGAGAAATTTCCATTATTCTGGAGAAAGATAAATTAACTTCCCTCGCTTCACTTGCAAGCCATTATTTGAAAGCGACTTTCAGAAAGGAGTAATGAACTGTATTCTCGTTGTTTTATAGAGCTAGATCGATCAGAATATACGTAATTTGTAGTTTAAAATTTTATAGAAGTATTTTATGGGATAGGTGTAAGAGGATTCATTTCCATTGAAAATTTTATATCCTATCAGTTGAATAACCTCTAACCAATTTTACGTAATATTGTTACGGAGGATCCGAATTGTAAATACAAAGCAGATATCGCTATCATTCTATTTTTGAGTTCTTTTACAAGTCTTCTAATAGTATTCTTTGATTAATCCTGTATCCAGTTGAGTTTTAACTCGTTTATTGTGTATTGGATTGTATTGTTAAATATATTATTTAGTTTTATTGGATTCGTATATCGTTGCTAGGTTTTTTTTTAAATAATAGGTGTACACCAGATCAATGGTGAATTGTTGTTGAAAACTTAATTGTAATCGATCTTTTCCATGCCTTCGCTCTTACTGAATTCGTTCAAGAGTTAATGCATGGATATAGGAATAATAGTACATATTTAATGTATGTATAGGTTTATTCTAAGGAAAGGAAAAATTAATTTAAAAAATACGAATATAAATTCATTAATATTCTCTCACCATGAGGAACATAGTTGAATATATTCTAAAATACAAACTTCTATTACGCTGCATAAACTCGGTAACATATTGCCTCACTTAGAAACTTCATATTCCCTGTATCCTTTTTCTATCCTTCAGAAGATAAAAGGGTACATAAAGTTACCTGATACCTTTTTTATTGTCAAATTTTAAATAAATTATAAATAAATTTTATTTTTATTACCATCTCAAGTAGGCAGAAATACTTTTATTATAAACTTCCAAGGGATATTATGAAACTCTTCCTGTGTAACGCAGAAATATGTGATATTCCCAGAAGTCTGTGGACTTAAAAGTTTTTAGAACACGAGAGGTGGTCTAAAAGAGAGATTTTTTCCTCCCGCATTTCCAGTGAAAGGATACTTCTCGAGTCTCGAGTGCCGTCTTCGTGACGTGCACGGAATTCCTCTCGCGAGTCACTTCATCTCGTATTTTTACTTTGAGAAGATGTTCTCGGTTTGATCAAACCTTCTCTTTGAGATGCAACTCACTTCGACCTATATAGAATTTTCATGACAGGCTCTCTTTCCCGATTGAATTTCCATATGCCCAAATGCTGGCTAATGATTAATCATTCGTAAATGATTTAAGACACATGTTTATGTTACGTACTCCTTTTATAAACAGTGGTACTCTATTCATATACTTATCATCCCCTTACTATCCATATATCTTTCTATCCATAATGTATAAATACTTCCATCTCACCGAATAAAAGATTTAATTTTATATAATAACTATTCGATTTATAAATTTATGTTTTATGATTTACCACTTACGTAAAAAATCTAATAGACACTTTTCTGGGATAAAAATTTCAATACATATAATATCAAAACTTATTCTAAATGTAATGTTATTTTGTTAGTTTCTTTACTATTTTTAATTTCGTAAAATCTCTATTACAATAGGATTCTCCTTTAACGCATTAAACGTAGGATATGTTGAGTATTAAATAAATATGTGATTATTATTAATCTCTCTATAATCTTTCATAAGAATGATTTGATGGATTTATATTTATCTTTTAATTTTATTCATTTATATAATTTAATGATATTTTAATCATCGATAAAATAAATCTAATAAAATGAGAATATATTTCATTATAAAGTATTATTTTAATTATAATGAAGGTATTTATTTTTACCGTCCGGTGTGATACGCGACGAATCGCATGACATTTTAAACAAAAACTGCCTCTTTATCTTCCCTTTCCTTTATTCTATAGTTTAATTTAGACATAAATGGCATAAAATTAATCATCAAGTCATTATTAATGAGTTTCATCAACAGAAATCCTTGATATTAAATTATGAAGCATTTTTTTATCCAAAATATTTTAGAGTTCCCAAAACTAATTAGGAATTCCATACGACCAATAACGCGATAAATTCACTTTCACTCGTAGAATAATTTATTCACAGTGAGATATTCGTTTATATTGGATCTCCCTATTTTATACTTAATAGTCATAAGGCGTATGTATTTAATAGGCTTACCATTCCTTCAATTTGAATTCATTTTATTTTGTCATTTCGATTTATCGTAGTTTCGTTGTTTTTCTCATAAGTTTACGTTGTGACGGTTCGGTAACCTGTAAGCGATAAATTAAATGCGTTGCTAGGGCAGAGTTGTTGCGCCATCTTTAGTTACGTAAAACTTCGCATACAGTTGTAATATTCTGTATCCAAGGACAATCTCATAGCAACATATCACTTGCATTGTTTAATCTCCATGGAAATACATTTGTTCTTCCGAGCGGATACGCACCTGGCGTCTGCCTATTTCTATAGGACACTCGAGATAAGCCGAGATTTGGTCAATGAACCTTTTGTTAGCATCCACGTCCGATTAAAATGTTTCCTTTCTCCCCGAACACACAGACTGCGTCAAGTATCCATTCTGCGGCTGCCGCACTTTCTCTTTATTTAAGCTAATCTCTAATCGATTCAGTCCGTTCAGGTTTAGTAGAGGGAGGGCCTCACTTCTTCTGCTTTGGAATGGAAGAGACTTTACTGCTTTAGCAGAGATTTCCGTGTTAAAATCCGCGGAATGTACTTCCATTCATCCGTGAGATATTTGCTTATCAGTAGTCCGTTGCTATGACGCTGTGTGTTGTAAGTGGTAACGATGGAATGTAAAATAGCGCAGTACTAGTTAAACCTATTCACTATTCGGGAGGGGGAAGATACTAATCGTTCCCTGATGGTATTTCTGTGGTAAAGTTTTGAGTAATGAATATGAGAGAAAGATTAAGGTTTAATTCAGAATATAATATTGTTAATTATGAGTCAAGAGAGAGTGTAATTAATGAGTCTATTTAAATGAAAGTTAATGAGGAAAAAGCTTTCAACAAAATAAGTTTTATTATACTGAAAAATGTCATTATTTTCGATACTGATTTCATATTTAATGAAGTTGAGAGGTGGAAAAAATTTACAATTTTTATTGTCTATAGTTCGTCAAAGTCGAGAGGGAAGGCCTATACAAAAACTCGCAAAAATTTCGCCCGAACTGGGACTTGAACCCAGGACCCTTAGATTAAAAGTCTAATGCTCTACCGACTGAGCTATCCGGGCTCTTGAGTGCAATCATTATTCATTAGAATATATCATTCAATTTGTGGCAAAGTCAAGTCTATTTTTTTATAACTTTCTACGATTTAAAACTCTTAGTAATTTATAGTAGCGGAAAGATTTAGAAAGGTACTTCACTGCTCATTCATGCTTCTGAGACTCATTCCTGTATCGAATTTTGGTAAAGGACGATTAAATATTATATACAAACAAGACAAGAACATTTATGTTTCTTACATCCTGTACCTACGCTTTGAAAATAAAAATCCAATAGATAGTTATTTCTTTAAATTAATTGATGATGTAATTCATGTCAAATTTCCAATTGAGTTGCATATCATTTTAGTTGAATTCATTACTCTTTAACCTACATATGTTTTACTCCTGGAACAGAACAAATACTTTAGTGTGAAAAGCAGTTCAGTATATCTTACCAATAACTACATTTAATCCACCATCATTGGGAATTAACCTTATAATTATTAATTATTAAAATGATTGTTGACTATTTGAAGTTTTTGGATACCATAAATTTAACAAGAAAAATCCTATCTGTGAACAATACTTTATCGAAATGGCTAATTTTAAAGATCGTATTTCTCAAACTGGGAGCGTATAGAATTGATTACGTCACCCTTTTTAGAAATTGAAGATCAGGGATCTTTGGTCGGCCCCTCTGAGTTTTTTAACATCAGTTTACATTCAGGGTTCTAACTCTGTATGCATAATTCCTAAATTATTCCCTTTCTTTGCATAATGCTGAGGTTTAACTTTTCACCCCTGCAAACATCACATCCATAGAATGTTGAAGAGGGGAATCAATATAGAAGTATCTCTGCGGCGAAATATTTCTTCGCTTTGAGAATCGATTTGAGTTTCATTTTCTTTTTTTCTATTCCCCTTTCGAAAGAGGAAAGAAAGTCTGCCTTGTTAGCCGCCTCAGAAGTTCATCAATTAAAGTAGGGAAGCTTGTCTGTCTCCGATTCAATGGTTCGGAAAGAGTTTCTAAGAAGAAGAACGTATCCAAGGCGACGATTTTTCTAATTGTCAACGGAGTTGCAGATGTTTGTGAATTTTAAATTATAGATGTTTTAGGTTCTTCTAAGAAATAGGAATCCAACCATGTTATTTAGTACATATATATATATATAAGTTAATTGATCGTACTTCTCTGTTTTCTAAGGCATTCAGATTATTATTTATACAATTATAAACATAGTACAAGAATATTACGGTGCTTCTTATTTCGATCTTATTTACTTATCTCCAAATATCCCATTGATTTCAATGAAGTGGTCAAGGAAGGATTAATAATACAGGTTTGCAATTTTGCATCAAAAATTTTATTATTCATAGTAATCCATGAATTTTTATACCTACACGGAAAAATTGTCTTTAGAAAAGTAATTTTCTTCCATTTACAACAATGCAGTTTCGAATTGAAAATATATCATAGTAACAACAATAAAAGAGGTATTTATGTAACGAATACACATCGACAACTAAATCAGGCTTTAAACGCATTTTTACTTCAGGTTGATTTCGTCTTTCTCATTACATTACTTTTTACATTCGATCACTAGCTATTGCTCTAATAAACTTCTATCTAGCAAAATCTAAGTTCATTTTTAGAAAAGAAAAATCCATCCATCCCGTACAATTTATACGTATTCCGTTCATGAAATTTCTTACTGTATTATCTTCCATGAATTTTACATCTAAGAACTCAAAAACACATTCTTATGGCAGATATATCTTAAAAAGATATTTAACTTATTTAAGTCCTCTGCTTTATTGATTCAAATTTATACCTTTATCTCCTTTCACCACATAATGCATTTTTTCCGAATTGCCTTTGATAATTCCTTAAACGATACCTTTAACTCCCTAGAGTTGTTTGGCAAGAAAAAGGCTTTTTCGCTTTAGGAGATTATTCGAATAATGAGATTTAATCCGAAAGTTGACAGAAGGAATTTATTCGTTCTGAAATAAATTTTTACTGGGCTCAAAAGATTTTCCAATTATCATCAATTTAGATATGAACATCAATTTATTAATTTTTCTATCCCATAGGAGAAAAACAAATTCTATCTTTTATTTTAATTCATTAATTTTTCATTTCAATAATTCATTCATTGCGTTTTAAAAATAGTTGATGACTATATGAGGGTTAAGAAATTGAGGTTTGACTGAATAAATAATTATAATTGTATGATATGCTTATTTAATATAATTAATTGTACAGATACTTCGTTTTTTAATAAAATTAATCTAAAATTACTTTTTCATTTGGGAAAAGATTAGATATATTATTTTCTGGACAAGATTATGATTATAAGTTTATTAATTATACAGTATATGAAAATTTCTTCAATTAACTTTGACTATATTTACAAACAATGTGATTATAATGTAGATAATTTCTTGTTAGATAAAGAGATAGTTATAAATAGGCAAATAGGGTTGTTAAATTTTTATTTATTATCCCGAACAAATCTTGGTATTAAAAAACATTTGTCATTTCATGAAAATTTCTAAAGCACGAATGAAGTAAGAGTTTGATAGTAAATTTTTATGATCATATTTTAATTTCATAAAGTTCGCAACAGGTATATTATAAAAAATGTACATTCCTTACATAATAAGCAGCGAAAATTCAAAACACCTTTCATAATTTCGCTGCGAAAAAATCCAAACGCGGTTTCCAACCTTTTTCAACACCGCCTCTTTATATTCGATTAAACGTAACTACGCCCTAGGACTCTTTAAACGGTATCTAAGCGACATAAAGGGGAGATTATTTCATCACGAAAATCGCTGTTTGTACACGTACTCTCGCGTCGAGGGTGCATTCGCCGAACATTTAATTAGTTTTGCGTTTGGTTTTCGCGAATGATAAAGAAAAAGTGGGGCCAAAAGGACGCGGCGGCAACCTTTTTGAAGCGAATTTTGGAAGTCGCAAACTCTTTTGGGCTTTTGATTCCTTGTCGGCGGTAGGAAAACTCTCTCCCCTTTTTCTCCAGAGGGGATTATTAAAGGGATAAAGAGTACACTTTTTTTTCTGCCGTGTCTCTTTCGCCGAAATTTTCCACCTCTCCCCATGCATCATTTAATTCTCGCCTTTTACTAAATCACCCAAAATGTACCCGAGTATATTTTCACGTCTCGTTGCCGTGGAGATGGAATTACGGCGGTTTTTTACGCAAATGAGGGAGCCTTTGGGACAAATCGTTCATACGTAGTCTTTAGAGAGTCTTGGAAGGTGACTGGTGAGGTGTGAAATTAAAAAAGAAATGATTTACCTTTCACTTATGTTTTAATTTGTTCAAATGGACGCAAAGTACATTAAGTTTACAAACAGATGGTGTAAATATATTTGTAAAATAGGATATACGTGGACAGTAGATGATTACATCAATTTTGACATTGGAATAACGGAATAAATGAATCTTTTAAAGTGATTAAAATGTCGAAATTAATATTTAGCAGAGAGAAAAGTTTTACTTCTTTTAAATAATACGAATGCGTATGATTTTGTTGAGTCTTAATTAATAAAACAAAATATTCCACTGTAACGCAGAAATTTAGCACCATTTCGGACGAATATTAAGTTTTGGATACAATTTTCGAGGAAGATTAAGCAAGTAATTCTCGATATTGCTTGATAAAAATAATTTACGCACCTATTTTTCTTATATTATGTCTATGAATAATTGTTAATTAAATTATCTTGAATGACCCCTGATACCAGCTCACTTTAAGATACATCGAAAGATGGTTTCATTAAGTAATGTTTCTTCCCCTTATAAGTCTATTTATTCCCGTTGAAATCGTTTATATCGGGTACATTTAACCTCGGCGGAAGAGGTCCCATTCGACTCGTGGGAGTGTACTCGACAGATGGTGTTCGTAGAGCGTGAGAGTTATTAACGAACGGAAGCTGTTACTTCACCGAAAAAGGGCTCCTCCCTCCGTTACCATGGAGAGTGGCTTTCTTCCCATGTCCATCACACTTACTTTCCTCTATTTACATCACGAATACGCTTATTACCTGCCGTTGGGGGAATTTCTAGCGTTTTTTGTTTCCGAAACTTGCGTCACAGGTTCCCTTGGAAACGTAAACATTATTTACGTTCGGAGTTTGAACTGCGATGTTTCTGCATTTTTGATTTTCAACTGCAATTAGCAGAATGGTCAAATGCTTCGGATTCTGAACAGGGTTTTGAGGTTTCTAATTAACTGAAAAAAGAAGGAAACACTAACTGAATTAAAGGTGACGAAACGAATAGCATACGAGGAACAAAATTATTTTCGTTTCATCAAAATTTCGTGCGACATGTAATCGAAAGATACCTAAAAGTTAGACAGATAGAGTTAATTAATTGGTCACGTTGTAATAGGACGTAATTTCATTATATTCATAGTTTGCTATTAGCAACGATTCCTAAAAATCTATTTTTCACTAATAGTCATTTTCTTCATGCGAAGAATGGAGGAAACTGTATAATTAATTTATCGATCGCCTAAAATAAATATGTCATTGTCATTGCGAAATAAAGTATAGGATTTATAAAATCTACGTTCTTAATATAATTTATTATATTTGTATTATATAAATCCGGAAGTTTTATATATTAGTTAATTTTCATTATTTCATATAACAACTTACAACTATAATATTTTAAACAATGATTGCCTGACAAATATAGTATACTTCTCATTTAAGAAAATGAAAATTTTTCCTCAGTCTCATTTTATAAGCATCCGAACTGCTTTTTGAGTTAAGAGAATCTATATCATGCCCTTAAAAGTAGCCTAGGTTCGATGCTAGCAAATTATTATTATCGAAGTCAAAAAAACTCAGAGCTCATACCCTGTTATGGTAAGGGTATCGAGGCAATGTTTAAATTGGTTTAAGATTTCATGTACATCGGAATGTGCGTTTGGTAATAGAAAGGCAAGTCTGCATAGGGAAGGAAGGGAATCTTTGCCCGTGAAAGATTTATCCGTCAAAGAGGTTGACCCTTTCAGAATAGAGAGAGTTATTCAGCTGCGGCTGAGTTTTCCTTAGTACATCACACAGAAGTGGGTAAGGGATTGATTTCAGAACATTTATGATCATTGAAAGTACTATGAGGTTGTTCTTAGTTAATTTTTAGAGAATATATGTATGTAATATTTAATTTATAGGAACGATCGATCTATTTCTTTAGATTCTTCGATAGTTAGAATGATGTTTCAATTGTGTTAAATTAATGTACATTGAATGGCATTTCTGTTGGAATTATAGCAGTTAAAACATCATTTTTTGCAATATGTGAAATAAATAAATGATATAGTTTAATGTTATTAATGAGTAGCAATGCAATAATTTAGGATTTTAGCTTTGAACTTGAAAAATAAAGAAAAGATAAATTTTGATTGTAAGGGCAGCGGTTTGTTAGTATACAATTTAGGTTCTCAGCAAGAAACTCTTGTATAGGGAAAGATGAAAATGACATCATTCTGCATCTTAGTTTGTGATTTACATGCTGTGAATAAATTTAACGTCAGATTTATTATTCTTGGGTATTCCTTTTTTAATGAGAGGCAACATAACCTGTGGTTGATAAACTGAAGGTATCATGAAATGTTATAGAATTCTAATGATCTAGCATTTAATACAGTTGTACAATCCTATAAAATTCTTCAATTGCCAAGAAATACATTAATATATCTGAATCATATTATTAATTACTGTAGGGCGATTATAGGATAACTCGTTCCTTAAATGAAAATTCCTTTTAGGGGAAATATTGATTCAGCCCCAAAATATTTTAAGGAGTTTACATATATAATATTAAGGAAAGAGGAACATCCTGGAATACATTGGATCATAAGTTTTTTATCCGAGAGAAATTAATATATTCGGAGCCTTGTTCCAAGCGTAGGCCGTTTCTCGGAAAACGTTATTCTGTTTGCGCAAATCGTGTGCATTCGGAAGTTGAAGACGCAATTTTGGTCTCTTTGAAGTAAAGGAATTCTGCCGAAATTGTGCGCATGGAATTCAATTTATCCTCTCTTACTTTTTCCTTTCAAAGTTCTGGAAAAAACTCTCATAACTGCTTGGGGTTTATACTTTTGACTGAGAAACATGGCTTGAATGGTTCTATTACTATGAAAAGTGATAAAAATTATTGCGCAAGAAATGCTATCAAAGGGCAATTTTAGCATCTGAAACCATGCCTAGTAAGTTGACGTAATTTTCTGAGGAGAAATTAAGGCTTTATGTTATGTGCGGAAATGAAGTAACTATATGTAAATCAAATATGAAAATGTCAGTAATAATTCTACGTAAGAGTTATATAAATACCTATACGTAATGAATTTTAAAATTTTGATCAAACAATTAATATACCTATTATAAATAAGGCTCTATTATTTATTTGCGATATTTTATGAAGTCAAAATTCAATTCCTTAAATAATTTCCCACGTACAGTTTTGTTTATTTTTTATTAAAGATTTTTGTCTTTCAATACATGAAAGTTTACGCGTCAGTCGTGAACAATGTTAAATCAATATTGTTTTACGGCAGATGAAGCATAATTAAGGTTTGGTAATTGATCCTATTAGAGTCTAATTTTACAGGGATAGATACAAAACAGAAATAGCGATCATATTACAATCACAAAAGCCCAAACTCGTGAGGTTAGCATGGGTCTTTAATGGAACGAGATGCGATGGCTTCTGGAGCTGCGATAGATTCCACATTCATCCTCGAGGGTATATCTGGAAGTTTTCCATATTGTATGGCATCTCTCTTAAGACGTGGCCAAGTTCCTCCGGAGAATTCCCAAGTTCTCCAATCGCAGAGTGTTTTCCGATTTCGTCTGCAAGAGAATGGGCCCCAAATGAATACCTTATGGAACCGGGACGTGGGCTCCACCAATCCGCTTTAGAGAGCTGATTTCAGCCGCGCGTGATTCAAGCCTACAAGTTGGTAGGATGTTTGGGTACGCTTCCTTTCGTCTAGAATATCTAAAACCGGGGTGAAAATTGAATTCGTAAGAATGAGATTGGCTTTTACAAGGTGATGCTAACGATGTTTTATTCAGAGACTATTGTAACTGAATTTATTTATTGAAAGGGATTGGAATTTACATCGAAGTTTTTTGTTCTTTACCAAAGACCCGTACGATTATATTTAACTCTGTTATTATATAAAATAATATGAATTTTAATGTAGGAAACATATCGAAATATATAATAATAATATATATAATGTAAGAATTAATAAGATATTAATATATGTAGTAAATAATCCATAATAAATTCTAAATATGTAAGTTACGAAAGTTTCGTTTTAAAATGAATAGGGAAAGGTTGGTAGGGTTTTCAAATAAGATAAATAAAAGTATATTTTTAATATAAAGGCAAGATATTAAAATTCACCTGTGAACCTTGTAAGATTCAAATAAATACCCGGAAGAGTTTATTACGTCCATAATAAAAATATCGCACGTAAAAAATATGATTTGATGTTGCTGATCAGTTTTCTATATTTCATATTTTAACTTTATAGGCCTCATATACATTAATATTAAGACTGTATATATAATGCTATTCAGTATATTCTAGAATTCTATATTTTATGAAGACTCTTTATAATATATAGACTTTCTTATAAATAATCTTCTATGTGAATACAAATAATTGTGGGATGGATTTTTAATAAAATTAGACATCCGAGGATTTTAATGCAAATAATTAAATAAAAAAAATAATCAATCTTAATTCAAAATATTAAATATTCTTTTCGTAGAACAAATGAAAAATTATGCCTCAACGTGTTACAGCCTTAGTTATTGGTCTGGAACTGACGTCCTATTTTGGATTTATACGTTATATTTTCCCTTTTGCTTTCTATTTTTTGTGGATAGAACTCATTTTTGATGTAGCAGAAGAAGAGCTAAATTTAATATTCTTTGCGACACGTAGACCAGACAGGTTTCACTTTAGAGTTACAGTCCGTGGAAGTTTGCGAAAATCTTCGGAAATAAAGCGAAGCGTATTCCATTCTGAATGGAGCGTATCAAAACAGATGAAGGGCAGAATGCAAATAAGGTCGGACTATCTTTCCACCGTGATCATTTCAAATTTCCAAGAGGAGTAAGAAGAAAAGATCTGTTTGCTTTTATTGATGCTCATTATAGTTTATCCTGTATTAATTTTGAGGTTTAACATTGATAAGTTTTATAATTCACATATTTTCGTATTTCGATTAGTTTCGATATTTTTGTACATTGTACAGCAAGACTACAGTTGCGTAGTGTTAAGGAAATAATGTGTAACGCTTTTATAAGTTATACATAGACGCTGTGAACTCATTATTATGTTCATAAAATTTTTGCGCTTGATATTCATAGCATTTACTTTAAAATTTAACTAGTTTTGTTTGATTTATTCTATATAGGTGCCTACTTAATCGTTCAGCTTATCCAATCTTTGCTTTAGTTGTTTTGCATTTTCTATTAAACTTCTTTATAGTCTATTGATTGGCAATTTTAACTATATAATGATATTCTTTTCATATTATATATTTTCCCAATCATTACTGAGAAATTTCTGCCAAGATTCGTTGTGTAAACTTAGTTAGAAATAACTTAGTTTATCTCTTCATTCATAGTAAACATAGTCGGAGAATGTTTCTAATATTAAGAGATTACTTCTCTAAGAAATTGTACTTTATTATTCACACAAGATTGAAGTATACATAAATGAAAGGATATTTAACACCAATCCAAGGGATTATTCCAACCATTATGTAATTACTTCGTGAGCTAAGTGTCTATTAGTTTTTGTCATCTCATTATGAGCAAAAAATCTTTTCAGTAGCTTTTGCTTGTTTTGGAAAGCTCTATGATAAATTTCCATTAAACCCTTACTAATAAGAAGAAGTTGATGATAAATTTTCGCGTCAGCCATTTAATTTCAGAGCCTTCCATGTCTTGGTGGGCAAGTTTCATTCGTTTCAAATGTCTTTCCAAGCCGTCGTGCGAAATATATAAACCCCTGTCTACACACGGTGAATGATAATGGCTAACAACTGTTGCGAGAAACTAAAAAAGAAATCTACTAATTTGCATTCGTTCGCCGTTTTCTATTCCTAGAGAAAGAAACTGTCAAAAGACTTTCCTTTTTAATACATCCGCTCATTTATACGATTAATTTTTTCCCTCTGAAGCTCTGCCCAAATTTCGAGTTTCAAAAACCTTTAATATTCCAGACCCTAATTCACATCTCGTGCATGTTGTCGTCACGTCTGAAAAGGATGTGACGTCACTCACGAAAGATGTTTCCCATTCGAGATTTAATCTTTCCTCCAAAGAAATTTCGCAATGCAAATGAAGGGATCTCATTCTCCTAGGACTTGTTAATGCTGTTTGCTCTGTGTTATTTGTAAAGGTGGAATCTCTACTCTGAAGGGGTGATGAAGCCATTCGGAATTTCATCCAGGTCCGGATAGATTTGATGACTGTCGCCTGGAATTGCTTTCGGAACGTATCTTCTTTATGCGTTTTTCTCGGCGTAATAAACAGTTGATTACAGGATAATTTTTATCTGCATAGGGAGATATAACGACAATGTATGTATTACAGGTCTACTGGTAATCACGAGTACATTGGTGGTAGACGGTATATTAATTGGGAGTTATAACGACAATATATCTCCAAAAGGTCTACTGGTAATTAAGAGTACATTGTTGTTTGGCGGTATGTTTTGAACCTCGTTTATTCATTACACTCTATTATCTTTCTATTCTTATGATTCTTGATACATGTCTTATAAGTCTGGCTCATTATTAGGGACTCGTAATTTCTTGTAATTAAGACCCAGAGAAAGCTATTAATCAAGAATCAAAATGCTGAAATTAATGAGTGTTTATTTAATTAACTTTTTCTTACACGACAGCTACAATCCTATATAATGTAGTTCCTAATAATGTATTGTGATTAGATTGTTCGAGCAATAATAAGTGTCAAAAGACAACTTTTTGAAACCTCTCGTTTTATTATATTTACTTATTTTCTCTCCTAGTCTTACTTGTTCGTTAATTTCCCTTGTTTTTTCCATCATTTTATCTCGAGAGAAGTTAGAATTTATTGGTGTACAAACCTAGGTCCTGTTTTGTTAAATATTTCTTTATTCAGACGTTTTTCTAATCCAAAGATTCACTAAATTGATTCGTTACTCATTCCCACAAAATTTTACAACATTGTTATGCAAAATTTCTACCTACCACAACAATGTCAACAGCTATTGAAACAATGTAACCAATAATGACAGTAATTTCTATCGTTACAACAATGGAAAAAGTAGTCGATCATTGTTGTGGTAAAATCCCCTAGAGCTGCAACAATGAAAATGAAATCACGTGGCCGACGCACCCACAAAGCGTCTTCAAAACCTTACGCATCACCACGGATGACATCTTTAAGCAGCATTTCCGTTCGTCCTCTCTCAAGGCCATTACTCGCTCCATCGCATCTTGAGATCCAAACAGTCCTTGTCCCTGAAGCCGATCACTTCCGCATCGCTGCTGAAAACATCCTTCCGATGAATAATTACTGTTTAGCTGTCGCCTCCATACGGAATCACACCTCGTTCCCGATCTCTTATGGTCTCCTTTCATAATGCAACCCGATGACGTAGCTTTTCATTCCACTCATCGGCGTGTGACGCAGTGCATTCGATTGGAAGGGTGAAATGCGCTCGTCTGCAACGGAGAATTCTGTGCTATTCTTGGCGTGTCAAGCGGGAGTCACGCCGTAGCGGCTCCTTAGATGTATAGATGAGTCTAGCGTACTACTAGGAACCGTATCTATTTTATTCGTACGTCACATTTCCGGGTCTGATGGGGGCTATAAGGAAAATAAGCACGTTGATGAATGGCGTGGAATAGTCTATCGTTATAGCTTTTATGGAGTGGTTGTAATTCCTTGGATTAGGGGTGATTTATTTGAGAGAAAGTTACTTATAAATACATCTCACGGACATGTTTATGCCGCAGATGTATCGTGGTAATTTTTTTATAGATTAGCAAGGAAGGCAGTTTTACTTTATTGAAGGTTATGGCTGTTTTTATGTCCACAAAGACTTGCCTTCCAACGTAATTAGGTTTATTAATAATTAAGCAATATTTTAATATAAATAATTCAGAAAAATTCTGATGAATTCCTTTCAGAAATGAATTTTAAAATTCATTCCTCGAAATGTGAGCCAAAAAATAATTCAAATATTTTGCCTCGAAGTCTTTCCTTAATTCTTCATTTGCAAATCAACTTTTAAAATCAAATTTTATTATACTCTCTCTAAATTTATCCTTCCTTACAAATTAATTTCACAGAAAGTTGAACGAAAACAAACAAAAAAACATTCTGCGTATCTGAGAATCTATTAAAGAAAGTTTTCAATTTTCTTAAGTAATAAAATACGAACATTTTAGTTCATTTAAACCCTGAAGTTTATAGCATTGTATTTGCTCATATCTCTTGTATTTTATCATCATCATCAGTGTTTACTCATGCTCAAGATTGTATAAATCATTCCCTAGAAAGGAAAAAATTGAAAAATAACTGTTTTTCGTACTGACCCTTATCGAATAATGGGTGAGCTGTTCGATTCGATATCGACTTATAAAGCGAGAAAACCGCTGCAACGGGAGTGACGTTCGATCGAGATGATACACACGACCGGTTTCCACACCAACGTGTGGTTGTCACGGCCCGTTTAAGAGGATTAAGACGAGATGACGTTGGAGGGGCGTGCGAAGCAGAAAATAGCTGTTAAATTCTCCCCCTTGGAGACGGTTTGGGTTAAGGCATTAGTAAAGGAATAAAAAAAAGGTTCGCAAGTCAAGTGGGTGAATACAAACAGCTCACAGAATGACGTGTGGAGAGTTATATAATAGCAGAGATATTAAAAAGAGATAAAGGAAGTTTTGAGGGAGAATCAAAGATTTAGGGTGATGAAAATGAGAAATTTATTGCCTGAAAATGGTCAGGATGCAGCTATAAGGATAAGGGTGCATTTTGGTTGAAGAATATTTTTTTAAAGAAATATATGAGCGGAGATTTAAACATTTATGCTTATGCTCATTTCTGTAAACTATAATCTTAGTTGAGGTTCGAGCATTCGAAATTCAAGGAATAGATATATTATGAGCTATTTAAATCACTAATACTTAAGTGTTAAAAAGAAGAGTGTGATGCCTAATGTAATCTTGATTTACCAGTTAAGGCTGCTGTAGCGCTCGCCGAAAACGGCCGTTTTCAACCTGTCTAATTTCCAAAATTACGAGATTAATATTCATTGTAGAGATTTCCGGTTTTCAGCATTTGCAAGAGAAATGATCGATACCGTACTTTTAGTTTTTAGAATTTAAATTTAAATCCTTTTATGGACGTTGAATGCTTTGGAATTCCGAAAAATTAGCTTCTTTTTCATCACAAGTCACTCGCTTACTATGAAAGAATTTGAAAAAATAAAAAGACAAAACCCGTCATCAAATCTTGCTATAACGGTATGTGAAAACATGTATGGGGGTTACAGATCAAAATCAGCTGTAATTTGGGAAATGGAAAACCTCTGTCGAGGTAGCTGATTGCGCGACCTCTGCACAGCCTGAAAGTAGGGGAAAGGACTCGGAGGGGAAATTCTCCGAGAGACGGCGATCAGGGTGGCAGCCGTGTTCTTATATTTTTGAAGCGGTGGAGACCGAACGGTCTCCTTCACCGTGTGATTAGATAAGTCAATTCGCTATGTAATCCATACGACTATGAGCGTACGAATTTAGTTACAATGTTGTGGGCACCTGGACTGTAGTTCGTCGCTTCGTCCTTGGAACGTGAATGTGACAATCGAGCATTACGCAGAAACACAGACTTTTCCCGACTAGTGCCTTATAACAGTAACATATTATAAATAAAAATATATTTGGAAGAGTAATCATACTCTTTGTTTATAATAATTTAAAGGTAGAAAAATTATTATTAAAAATACCAGTACTACACTATATAAAAATTATAATTAAATAGAACTAATAATCATTACTATATAATAATTATTAAACAAAACTAATAATTTTTACTAACAAGGGGACCTTTAGGACTGTGGCACGGGATATTGGATAGGACCGGTATGGATGTGTAGCTTAGATATTACTTATAACAACCTGAAAATACAAGGGGCCAACGCTCCCTCGTTGCTCTGTAATTAATGTTTAAAAATCGTCAATTCTAGCCGCTTCCAATATAACCCTCCCGGGTATCATAGTCAACAACAAACATTTAATCAATTTAAATGCTTGTCTTATTATTTTATTTTTCATGGCTCATATAATTTAAACATATTTAAAATAAAAAAAATTTAAAGGACCGTAGCAGATAAATGTAAACGTTTTAATTGTGTTACCAATATGTAGAATATACATTATTCCACAGAAATACACCCCAATGTATCAACCGTCTAATAGGTATTTTTACGGATGAATTAAAAATGTAATCAAAAGCATACAAAACTCTCAAGAGGTGATTTCATCAGCAATATATATATAATTGTACTTCAGTCGCTTGTATTTCAATGATCACCCAAAAATATTTGAAACATTTCATGAAAAAAATTTAAACTTTTCAAAAGTATCAATGTAAAAAAATATTTATAGTATAATGTCGAAGTAACCAAGAATTTACTGCTATTCAAAAATTAGTATTGTGTGGATGATATTTAATTTAATTACAGGTAGGGTTGGGATTATAATTGGAGATGATTTTCCTTGTGTTTTGGTATCTCCAACGACCCTTTCTATTATGAAACACAATTAAAACGTTTACATTTATCTGCTACGGTCCTTTAATTTTTTTTATTTTAAATATGTTTAAATTATATGAGCCATGAAAAATAAAATAATAAGACAAGCATTTAAATTGATTAAATGTTTTCCAAAAAAAGAAAGTGATTGAAGAAAAAAAAACAAATAATTTATTCCGGAATCGATTTTCGATTAATTTTACATTAAATATGTAAAATTATTTTTGAATTCCGAATACGGATATTTGTTCAGAATTATTAGTTACTAAAATGCTCTGTTCAAAGATCATCACGAAGAGCAAATCGAACCCGGGACTGCATCGATCGAAGTCGTACGGACCTCAATGAGAATCTCTCCACTATTTCTAAACCCGAATGAGACTGTTCTGGGATAACTAATTCGTCTTCTGCGAGCAAACGAATTTCGAAGATAACACGATACTTATCAATGTATCAATTTCAGTCTTGCTTGCTACTGTGAAGTGAAGAGGCTTCCCACCCCTCCAACCTCGTCTCAATCGCCAGTTGGTGCCAACCGCTTCAAAAAAGTCAGCAAATGATCCTCCCTGTGTTCTGTTAGTTCTCTAAGTTACCACTTTTCGTGCTCTGAGACGCGACCGTTAAATTCGGAAATCTCCGAGCGCTACAGCAGCCTTAAGCCTAAAATAATTTGAAAAAAAGTCCGGTAAAGTGATATGTTCGGAAGTGAAATGTAACGATTTTGAAAACATATACCGTTATTACAGCGTTGGATGCAGATATTTTTATAAACCAGAAGCACGACGAATTTTATATATGAAGCTAAAGAGGGTGAAACTAATGGGGCTTCGAAATTATCTGATTTCCTTTCATTTTACGTTTGGCAGTAGAATTGGTTGCTGTGAGAATACTTTTCGGATATATATAAAACTCACAATAATTTTAACCATTAACGTTCAAATTACATTTGAAATATTGAATAATTTCCTGTAAAGATAAGGGCATATATTATATGTCAATCAAATTTTCATTAATTAAAGTATTTTTAATTATCCCTTGAAGGATAGCGAATGAAATTTTAAATAGTTATAAAGAAATTTAAAAATATTCTATTCTGAAATTTATGGAAACATATGATTTATTTAATGACGTGAAATTTACGTTAATTTTCGTGTTGATAATAATATGATCATTGAACTCATCGAGGTTAAAGTTGGTATTTGACTCGTTTTTAATAAAAGGATGATGGCAGTTGATTAGCTTATGGATGGTTTCATGCATGATATATTAGCTTATAATTAACTTCTTCCTGTGACCATATTTTTTTATGGCATGGCAGGCATTTGATATCCATCAAGTTATAGATTATATTGAACCGTATTCATCATCATTAACAATGAAAAATCGGGGAATATAATTCAATGGAATAGATCGGTTATTTGACAGGTAATATATACAGTTATAGGAAGAGACTTGTATAACGAAGATTAATACAAAGGTGGGTGCGATAGAGGAAATAATTTATGCGATTCGAAAGGAATTCGAGGCAATTAGTGGTAGCATCGGAACCGATATATCGTGTGGGTGCTTTTTAATGAATTTTCAAGCTTCAGAATCCGGGACTCTAATAAAAATGTAGAGAAGCGATTTTTAAATGGATTTCAAAGAGAGAAATTCCGAAATCATGGCACGTGGTTGCTGATGCGTTAGTTGTTCATTAAAATAACAAGTCGAACAAAGGAATTAGCATTCTTCTCTTGATTTTTATGTTTTGTACTTAATAGTTAGAATTTTTAAGCCGTTTTTCTGTACATTTATTTAATAGAGTTGTGTTTTTCGATAGTAATATTCCGATTGAACTAAGTTTTAAATGAGGAGTTGAGGACTGTAAAGCGTATTGCTAAGTATTTTTTAACTATTTTAATCCAAGTTAAAAATACGTACCTTAAAAGTATTTTTTTTGATTTCGTCAGAACATCTTGAATAAATAATGTTCAGATTTTCCAGCATTTTAAATTAAATTTATAAAACATTATTACTATGTATAGGACCGATAACCGCATACATTTAAACTGTAAATACATTTCTTATTACATAAAAATGAGGTATTTTAAGAAATAATTAAAAGTATATGATAAAGTAAACTGATATTTGTTTAAAAGTACTGATTCTGAATATTTTACCTAGACGTTTTGTCACGATTAAATTCTCATTACTGATTCATAGTTAAAATCTTCCATATGTTAGTATTTATTCATTTCTCATTCGCTAATATTTCATTATTTAAAAGATTTTAGTGAAATTGATGCGAGATATATCGAGTAGATTTCCATTTTCAACTTTCGTTATATTTTCTAATTAAATTCCTATTAAATAATGACTTGCGAGTGAAAGGATGGTCATAATTACCGGTAATTGGAGTGAAAGAGATAATGAGGATTCATTAAACTCCGGTATGAACTATGAAGGTAGTCTAATCCAAGGATTTAACAATGATTATGACATTTACGATAAGTTATCCCTTTACCTTATGAAGGGAGTGTAACATACGTACGTAGCAATTTTGATGTCTGGCGGTTCAGTCGGTAATCCGGATTAGAGTTCTGGTCTTTTCAGGCTCATTCCGTTTCAGAATTCATATCCGTTTCTCGTATGAAACCAATTCAGCTATAAAAACATTTTGATCTGATCATCCTAATCTACATATACATCTCAATGGCGGATTTTCGGTGGTTTACGGGTGTTTTTAACAACTAGTTAATTTTATCTTATTAATTTGAAGCTATGAGACTCTAGAACTAAATACTTAACGTATTTAATTGTTCATAAATGAAACTTTATATAGTAATCTTAGATTTATCGAGAGATTATTTGATCATATCTGAAGACGAAAAGATACTTAAAGTGAGATAGATAGTTCTGTAGACCTCTTGATATGATACATGTATAAGGTTGATTCAAAAAAGCGATTTTGAAAAGGCAGTTTGACGAATTTGAGGGTGAAATAAGATATCATAATGGGGAAGGAAAGGCATTGATCAATAAAGAGTAGCTATTTTTAAAAAGGACCTAAATTAAGTGGAGTGTATTAATGGATCATTAATTAAAAAAATGCTGATTGGAAATGAATGGAAAGAGTGGGTTGCTGACGTAAGATATAAAAATCAATCCCAAGCTCGCAGAAAAAAGATTTATTAATTGTAATATATATTTGACTTTATTGATAATTAATGAAAATAAATATGTTTATAAATTACACATATTATAAATGTTCTTAAATTCTTGAGCAATTGAAAATAATTTAAGAAACATAAACGCCCTGCTGTAATAAGATTATTTTATCCTCTAATATACAGCCGAATTTAGAATTTAAAGAAAATATTACTACGTAATGAGCTTAATTCCCTTAACAGTTTTCTATATCAAAACCCTTTTGCATATTTAAATTTTCGTATAATTTACATAGAGTAATTAAAAAACCACTTGATGAAATCTTTAAATATAAACTCAATTATTCCTCAATTGAATCTATTCAGTAACATTCAAATTTTGTTTCGGGCCTCATTTTTTTTTCTAACAATTTCTGAAGCAGAAAATCATTTATTAACTTTAAGAATATGCCGTATATTCCTTTGACAAACTGTTCATATTTTTACTTCTTCCTTTTAACCGATATTCATAATAGTGAATAATCAATTAGTTTTGAATATTATTCCACTTAATAATTTCCTGGTATTCGTTCCAATGAATTTTAAATAGAAGGTATAAATGTAAGGACTTGACAGACAGAACAGTTTACATTCAAGTTCCGGACAGATACATTTAGTATACATTGAATTTCTCCTATGTGATATTTGGTGCTAAAATGTAAGCTGACAAAATTTATGACGAGGGTATGTCTGACATAGACGATCTACGTTATACCTTCGAAACATCCCCTTTTGCTGCGAACGCAGGGTAGCTGACCCATGCAGCTTTCCCTAAGATTCCCTCTCATCCGTTTGTGTTCGGCAGGAGAAATATCCAGGATTCCGTACGCCTTCGGAGATATTGCCAAAGTGTCAAAGCGTTGTGTCCGACGATACAGCTGTCCAACAATCACCAGCGTTTTGTGGCCCTTTCCATCGAAGGCAACAACTCTCTTTCTTTGTTGGCTCAAGTGGAGAGGATACTTTCTCCTGCGTCGACTCGTTCTGTGCCAGGATAAGGTCTTCTTCATGTAAAAGTCACATGATATTGTTCAGGATATAGGACAGGTGTGGTGAATAGGGTTGAATCGTAGTATTCTAAGCCATATGTTTTATTTCTTTTTCTTGGAAAATTTCTTGGATTATACGTAAGATATTTTTAAAAAATATTTAATTAAATATGTTCTTGTAAATTCTTTTATATTGCCGTGATTTATACTAATTTTATAGCTATTAAATTTACGTTATTAATGGCAGATCAAATCGTAGAGTTGGAATTACGATATTCCAATAAAAATACTCCATCATAGAGGTATATTAAAATTAGGTTTTTATTTGCTAGCAAAAAGGGGATATTGGACTTCAATTTAAGAGTAACTGGGTTATATATTTCGGAGCAGAATGACGTAGGCTTTATTACTTTAAATTACTTTTAATGATACTATTCAAACGAATGTTTATGTTTTTAAACATTTCGTTAAGAATTTCAGAGGAAATTTTAAGGATATGAAAAAATTAGTGAGTTAAAATCAAAATTACGATATATGGAATCCTATATTAATTTTTTAAACAATATTTGATTTTTAAACATGTTAAATTGGTGTCAAAACATGACGTAATGATAATAACCCCAAAACAAACTTTCTAACTCAAACTTTCGGTCTTAGTTTCCAAATAATTTGAACCCTGTTGTATCACGCATCTTCCTGAAGTAGCGAATGAAATTTGTTCTTTGTAAATCCTCCCTGTGGAGAGGCAATTTATAAATCTCCTCTTTCCAGCCTTTTTTTTCCTTCGACGTGACACACACTCACGTGGGAGGGGGAGAAATATTACACCGTAGGAGGGGAGGGTAGAGAAAGGCGAAACCTTGCGAAATTTTTCGCGATACGTCGAAAATTGTATTACCCCCCGACAAAAAAGGGGAGGGTGAAGATGTCTGGATAGTGACTGCATTGCCGTTGGTGGATCAACGTGATATGTTAGAGGGATGGGCACATTTGGGGGAAAAGCCGCAACAAGATTCCTAATGTATTCTACGCAATGGGGAATTGAAAAAGAAAAGGATAGGGTTTCTGCGTATCGGAGAAAACCTTGCCTATTTATTGTCTCAGTTTTTAGTTGAATAGTTCGCAATCAATAGCGTCTTGGGACTCCGAAAGGATTTCCTATATCCCTATACCTGCGTCCTCTGTGGTCCTATAATTTTATGGAGGGCATAAGTATCTGAACAAATACTATGGAAAAACCCTTTCGTGGTTTTGTGTGCGAGAAGCATTCGACTATAATGTTGGTTTGAAACAATCTCATCTATTTTATGAGTTGCTAGGAGAGGGATGCAGACTTCCTATTTATGATGAGGTATAAAACATTGTTGTTTATAGTTGTTTTTCTTAGGTAAAATAATATGAAGTTAAGGAAAAAATCCTAAGAAAGAAACAATAACAAAAGAATGTAAAAAACCCAATTAATATTCTTATGATTGAATTACGATAAATAAATTAGAATAAAAACTAAAAATTCCATTAAGAGGTGTAATTTATAGAGTTCGATGGCTTTCTTATTATCAGAGGCATATCCAAGATTAAGAAAAGTGGATGAATGATGTGTTTTTCATATGTTTATATGACAATGATCTAAATATTAGAAGTTTTCACCCTTCAGGTATCATAGAATTAGCTCTTCGTATATTCTCTTAAAAAACGGTTATATAAGGTTTGTATAAAAATATTCACGTAGGAAAGCATAGTTTTGTGAAACCTTATCTTAAATAAAATAATAAGTAGACAGAAGTTTAATTTTTATCAGATTAATACTTTGTATAGTGTCCCTTAAAGACTCAAAAACGTTGAGATTTAACAACTAGACAGAATTATGGATTTGATTTCTTTATTTTGTCTCATTAGTTAATAAAAAAGTTCAATCTTTAGAGGAAATAGTATTCTCACACTTCGTATTCATGTAGCGAACGTCATTTTTATACGTCCACTAGTCATTAATAAGGGATGAGCTTAGATAAAGCTACTAGGATCTATCTCTTTTATTTTCATATACTCTTGTTATTACCTCGCTTTTCACCCATTCTAAAATAATGTACTCCTAACTTAGGTTGTGCAATCCGAATACTTATTCCAATTATTTTTGTAAACTGTTTATGGTTACTCTCTATCATATAAATTCCATTTTAATAGCATCCATTATAAAAAATAATGAAACCGTAAAATTCCATTTCCATCAACTTAAAATAAATTTCCTCTAAATTATATTGAAAAGGTTCCCTTAACGTAATCCTTCTGCCAGATTATTCTATAATCACATTTATTTACTGCACCCTTTTCCAATCTCTTCTCGCGCGTATAGTAGGGATTTCAAACCCTATTTCCCCGTAAAGTAAGAGGGCTAAAACTATTGCAGAAGAATTTTCTCATTAGTTAGTTCTCCGTGGAAGAGATCTTTCTTAGGGACTAGTTATTTTCCCTTCACTTCAGAACTTTAAAAGGTGAGACGTTCGCGGCCATTCTCCTTTACACCACGGAGTGAAAATTGTCTTCCATCTTCTCGGTGGGTTTTTGCAGCTGAGGAAACAGGCACTTCGTAGTCTTTGAGATTCGTTTCCTTGGTTCCTTCACTGTCGTTCCAGAAGACTAAAGGATCTAAATTACGTGTACCGGATTTCGGATATCCTCATTTCGTTGAGGTCATATCCTTCAGGAGGGATAAAGAGAACCTACTAGACTATAAACGTTGAGGAAAAGGATTTGAGGTGAAGAACCTTCTTGGGTGCTTTGGTGAAGTACGGAGGGGTATTGATTTATACGTACGTACATAGGTGTCTCATCAAAATATGAGTTTGGAAAGAATTTTTTCTCGTGAGTTTTATGTGTGCATCAAATCTATTTCCCATAGAGAATCATATCTTGAAATGTTAAAAGGTCTAAATAAATATTTTAGTGTGGAAAACCCTTTATGTAAGCTAATCAATACTTTATGAACTGTATATGAAGACAATTTTACAGTAAATTAGGTAAAAATAATGACAGTGGTTAGCATGCTAACTTTCTAATGCAAAGGTCAAGGGTTCGAGTACCTGATAAAGGGAAAATTATCTTCTCGGAGAATCGATGTTAGCGTATGTACATATTTGAATTGAGTACCTAACAGTGATTGTCCAAAAAGTAGATTTTTTTTGGGACTTCGTGTAATAGATAAATAGATGAAAAAATCCTCAAAAAAGAATTAGGTGTGAGCAATTAAAATCTTCTTTTATTTATTCTAAAGTGATACTTCAACTGTTAACTGTTATTATCTTACAGACAGGCAAATTAGCTGAGAGAAGGTACTAAATACATGGTTGTCTCAAGAAAGACTCGGACGCAATCACAGTCCAAATAATACGACTGAAGAATGGAAAAAGAAGAACAGAAAAACCCAGACTGTTTGAGAGAGACAAAAGGATGAGAAAAGAATTTTTATTAAAAGAGGGAATAAATATTAGATCTAAAGAGGATTAAAGATGAAGATAAAGAAATAGGAACGCACTTCAGAGTTTCCCATTGCAGTAAATTGATGAGAGCGGCCATTCTCAAAGAGAAATCCTATCGTTCAAATAAGACCTTTGTTCCCAAAGTATTCCTCGGAATGGAGTTTTAATAAGAACCTTTTTCGATTACCCTATGCGAAGATTTAATCAGAATAGAAAAGGATTGTGCGTTTAGAGGCTTAATTTAAGAAGTGGAATTCATTAGTTGTGACTTTTGAATGTATTTGATATATCGAAAAGGAATTCTCGAAAATTAATCTATTTCATCATCTAATGCACTCATTATTTTCCTTTGAGGATCGATGTATACTTATAATTATATTAATAGTTTAGTCTACATTACTTCTCTTTGTGTGCATTATTATATACTGATTGTAGCCTTTATTGAATTTCAGTCTTAGCGAAAGATACCGGATCAGTCCTTTAGTACAGGGCAGAGATTTCTACGTATTTTTCTTGATCATCCAAGTCTATTATACTATGAAAGATACTTGGAAATTTACTGGGATATAGTTAATTAAAATGTATAGGCTAAAAATACCAATGAAAGTTATCCATCAACTCCGATTCTGTTTAATTTCTTATTCGTATAACAAGTTCAATATTCTGGCTCATTCAGGTAATCAATAAAATTATTTCATCTTGCCCTTTAATTTTTTTTTCTTACTCATATCTTTTCTGAGTATTTATTGCTATGCTTTTGGCAGAATAACAAACTGAAGGCACCCTGATTTGGGGGGGAGAAAGAATATCAAAATACCTCACTCCTTACTTGGCTCTGTAAGCTTCATTTTCCACTAACAGTTATTCATTTATAAAATTAAAATAAGAATTATTTTACCCAGCGGAAATTAGTATAGGAGGAGTTAACGAAAACTTTTAATAGTTAATTAAATATCGCTCTGAAAAGTCTACCCTGAAACTCCCATCTAAACTCTAGATTAGAAGGTGTTACTTCGTGGAAGTAGATAATGAAGGGAGTTTGCAAATTGTTCTTTTACCAGTCTCTTATCTAAGACCCAACCGTAAATTAAAGCTTGGGCTATTAAATCGCGTAATGGTCTCGCTATAACTAATTTTAAAGGCCCAGAGCACAAATTGAATGGGATAAGAATCAAAACGTTTGTGGTCCATCTACTGACTCATGAGACACAAGCACTTTCTCTAACAACCACAACTCCAAGGGTCGAACGCCTGATTTGGGTTCCATTTAAAACGAAGCGCAATTAAGACGTTGAGGGTCTAATGGTGGGACTGATACACTTTCTTGAATCCGGTATTTATAAAAAAAAAGAACGGCGATAATCGAATTGCACTCAGTCGAAAGGGTTTTGCGAGATCGTGATCAGCGTCGTAACGCGTTGAGATGAAAAATGTGACGATCTGATTGCGACGTACATTTTCAAGAGAAAACGGGATGAGGGAAATAGATGTACAGTCATAAAAAAGAAATGAAGTGCTATAAAGGCCAAAGAACGATTTCATCTATGAATTAGAAAAGAAGAGAGATTTATGGATTGATAGAATGTATTACGAAATGAAGATAAGTTAAATATATAAGTAGTAAATTTTACGCGAGATAGATCAATATGAATTTTTGATGAAGAACAGAATACGGAGAAGAATTGGTTCTATTGAAAATTTGACGGACAAAGAGTTATAGTGTTTCGCAGAAGTGCGGAAGTTTTTTTTATAGATGATAATAATAATCGAATGGGAGTAAAATATCAGAGGTCAAACCCATTTCCGAAATAAGTCTCCACAGTTGTTGATTACAGTACCATAAATAATAGAGGTATAGTTTATTAAGGCGTGAAATTGGATGGATGAAAAACTTGAGGCAATAGATGAACCCAAATCTACTGAGACTAAAGTAGAAATAGAGGAAGGGTTGATATAATGAATAATTAATGGATTAAGGTAAATTTGCGAAAATATTTTAGAAAAATGGTTGACACAGAAAATAGAAAACGCAGTAGATAAACATATGGAAACTTAAAGACATTTGATCGAGATTTCCATCGATGTAATTGAAAAATATATACAGGGATTGGTCATTAAGATAATTGAAAAATTATAGCCCAAAAGCAAGTATAATATGTCACAAATAGAAGTAAAATATAAGGAGAAATAAAGATCAAATAAAGTTGATGAAGTTGCGATAAGCAACTATATGTAGAGGAAAGGCTAGATTCAATGGAGTCGAAGAAATGTTAAAGATAAATAAACATAAAATTTGATGATCCAATAATATGCAAGGAGGTTATAAGTTAAACATATAATAAAATGAAAAGTAATGATTAGTAAGCGGAAATCACATGACATATCCTGAGAGAAAGTAAAACAAATAATTCCTGAAGACGATACACGCAGAATAAGAAGAGATAGAAAAAGGGAAAGACTGATGATATAGAGGTTTCGTAGAAGAGAAGAAGACATGGGAAAGGCACGTATAGAGAAAGCAACGCAGGAATAAAATGTGAAGGAAGGTGAAGAATTTGAAGAGGGTACGCTATCCTTTTCCTGGGAAAGAGGAAAAATGCAGGGAATCCAGAAGTGGGAGGTCCCAAATCAGATAGAAAAAAAGGAAAAGGGTTGGCACAGCGGTTGAGTACGAATTTGCAGTCCGATGGGCTTTTTTTCCTCAGTCTATGATTAGAATATTTCATCACCCTCTTTCTTTTTCCCATTTACCCCTCATGGGAGCGGATTACGCGTGAGTGGACGAGCGGGAAGTCCAATGGTGCAGAATAAGGGCCGCACCCGTTTAGTAAGCAGTTCGGAAGTGCCTCTGGGTGCAGATACCAATAGGCAGTCGATTTATGTGGGCCTCCGTGGAAGTGCATGAATGCCGTTCGGTTTAGTGGTGCTTCGATTCATTTTTGATTTTCAAAGAATACGTCGTAATTGGAAATTAATGACTCGTTATGTTATGGGTTAATGAAGGGGATTTTAATTGTTTCCATGGAATTTAATTGCCCTCAGCATTGTTAGACATCTATAATCATTCAAAACCTTTCCTTCCGTTGACATTTTTCGATTATCTTAATAATGAAAGAGGTCAGAACTGATTGTTTAGCGACAATGGCTTTAAACCATTATATTGTTTCCCTTTTGAATGTATAATTATCAGTATATTTGCATATGTATGTAATTTAATTGTAAATATTAATAATGGTAGTAATTTTTCATTAATTTTCTTAATTGTTATTATTAAAGAAATTATAGAAACGTTAATTATCATATAATGTTGCGAATGTCTATAAACGCAACTCTAAGAGCACATTATATTATATTGGTATTATTTATTATAGCTTACTTATTGTGGTAATAATATTTATTAAATTAAGAGCTTTCTACATGGAACGGTCGAATTGAATATTAATATTGCCTACCAAATTAGAGTATTATGTTGCTAGTTTTCATTAATAATTTTATTGAACAACTTTAATATCTGGAAAATTGATAAACACACTTATACATCGTAAATCATGCATCAATAGATTTCAAAATATCATAGAAAGAGTCAATGTTGATACAGAAATGAATAGGGTTGCAAATTCCCTCGTCCACTTCTAAGAGTGAAAGATATTCTTTTATACATAGCTGTATAAAAAATCTGCCTATACATGGAATGGTTGAATATATCTCTCTGCTGCTACGAAATAGGGAAAATGAACAGTTACTTTTTCTTTTAATTTTTCTGAAGTATATTTTTGGTTAAAAATATACGTTCATCGGCAAACTCGTCTATTCCGATACACTATAAGTGCGACTTATTCCCATATATTCTACCGATTCCATCTCCCATTTTGGAGCCAATACATCGTTTGCTTACCTCTCCAATACTCAGTCGTTCCAATACTTTCCTATCCGTTTCTTTCGAACCGCATTCCACCTCAAATTCCTCCTCCAATAACGTTTCCTAGGAAACCATATCACATCCAAAACCGTTCACAATATTGAATCGAGATGCGTATGGAATTTATTCTGATCTAGGATCTCCTTCCTGGTGGGAGGGGAATGAACTAGAGAAAATAAACTAGGAGTTATTCGGAAGCTTACGTAGTATTTCCCTTCTACATTATTGTTTTCTCGTAACGGATATTGGTTTTATTCTGCGACGCCCTTGGGGGAGGCTAGAGTTATGGATCTGGAAAAGCATTATTAAAACCGCCTTCTTTTGTGTCGACTCTTTCCTCAAGTAAAAGTATTTTCCAAGGAAGAGGAGGGATTGGTTCAAATGTTGAAAGAAAGCAGTAGCTTTGTTTGACTTTTTTTAAAGTCCTATACAGTACCAGTCGCTGTGAATGGGATATCGTTGATTTATCTCTTGGTTTAGGATGTAGGAAGTTGTAGTTATCTACTGTTTTCTTCAGTATTGGTGTTGAAATTAAATGTTGAAGTTATAGAAGTATTGGAATTGACATTGATTAATGATTCTCTTAAATTTAAATGATAATAATAAATAATATGATATAAATTACTAGTCCCAGATACTGTATGATACACGGAGTGTATACGGTATTGACTATTCATAAATGTTCTTAGGATTGAACCAATTTACTTATCATTATTTTCAATACCACTCTGAACACAAAATTTTTATGAAATGAAAGACCACTATACCTTAATATTACCTAGACATAATCTCATAATAATATTTGGATGTAAAATAGTTTTATCACATATACTTTAAGCTAGGGTGATTGTTCATACGTAGGTTTCTGAATGGATATACATATTTTAGTTGTACTAATTAAATCAATGTCCATGTATTTTTTAAATGAACATTTTTGATTCTATTTATTCCTAATTAAAATCTATGGAAATGTAATGAAAACAAACTTAACGTAGATTTATCTGTTATCGACACTCCAAGCAACATCAAACAGATAGGGAACAGCATCATGATACATTCCTTTTGATTCAACCCGTTAATTTCATCTCTTTCAATCGGTATATTCACACCCAATCAAAATGCATTTAGGGAGTCGATGAATCCGGTGGAATTAAATGAGTAAACATTGGTCCATTAAGCATGTGAGCAGAGGCGAGAAAGTAGCACAGATTGATGTCCAATCATATACACTTTCCCTCATTGGATACCCTGATGAAAACAGATTGTTTGAATGTCGTCATTCGATTAATAAGGGAAGGATTTTTGAGTTTATTATAAATTTAAACTATAAAAGCAAAAAAAAATATATACAAGAGAATTCAGGAGTTTGCATACGGTATAGATTCTAGATCATTAGACTTTATGTAGTATTTAAAAGGTATATTATTCTAAAGTATTAAAAATGTAATTAAGGAAACTACATAGAAACCGTTTCAGTTGAGTCAACAAAGAAAAAAATATAATTTGTTTTAATGATAAGAAGATAGGATTTCAATTATTTCTATCATCATTGCAATCATACGTGTTCATTCGTGGAACTTTAACAGTGAAGAAACTTACGAAAGCCTATGTATGAGCTTCTTTTTGCAATCTGCAAATTCAAACAGTAGACGTATCATTTCAATTTGCACTAGAGGTGTTACCTTCCGTAGCATTTCGAACGTAACTCAAAAGTGCATTAGCAAACATAACAAACAGGTTCAGTAATGAGTGGATGCTAATTGCACTTGGCGATATTCTTTCCTCCTGATTCCGTTTTCCATCAGTTTATTTACGGAAGGAAAAAGATGTTATGAGGTTGTTTGTGTAGAAGTCTCATACGGTTTGTAAATTAGTGCATAAATCATTCTGTCAGGATCTAGCGATTTTTAGCTGCGAAATTGAACCCGTTTATCACGTAATATACCCTCATAAATATAATATTTTGTAGGCTTTGATTAATCTAATTCATGTAATAATGAAGAAACGTCGAAGTATTTTTAAAATTTATATTTTTAAATAATATGTATGAAACGAGAATTTTACTTTCAGGTTTTATGAAATACATAGTAAAGTTCTCAAATATGTAGTGTAATATTTAAGATATACTCTTATATCTTCAATCTACCTTGAAGCATATATATGTTACTAGTACAATGTTCTTATCTATTCTAATGTTTCTTAGGATCTGTGTAGCTTATAAATTGCTATGCATATCATTCCTATTTCCTTTTTCGATTATACATCACTTGCTTAATTTGAATCTTCCATCGTTGAGTCGAATTGAATGAGCTCTATTATTTGTTCTTTCCGCGTCATTGTTTCAGTCCGATAAATTTGCTTCCCCAGTTTATTACTTCCCCTACAGTCCATTGTTACTTTTTTAGTATAACAATGCTCTTTTATCGAATCCATTATTGGCTGTCCAATTATTTTGCTTCTCGAATCCAATGTTAGACGTCTTCGTAATTTGTAACTTATCTGACCCATTATAACACGTATCAGTTCCATTGTCGTTTGCCCATTTCATTCATTACGTGCCTAATCTGTTATCAATTTGACAATCCATTGTTACTTCCTCATTAAATTAACCTCACCATTGTTGGTTGAAATTGTTGATTACCCAAGCTATAATTGCCTGTCGATTTCACCTTCTTGTAATTTGTGTATATAATTTGTGCAACCGATTTTTAACTGGAGAATTTAATGAAGTACTTCATTACTGCTCGTATGAATAATTATTGTGCCATCGATTTCGTACAGAAACGTAATTATGGCTGTGAGGAACTTATTAATGTCTAATATTAGAATTTAACTCTTTTATTTTCATCATCTTCCTACCACAAACCAAACTTTGCATCTTCAACAATATAATTTTCTCATTATTCTCAAAATATTCGCATTTTCCTTAAAATCCTGTTATCCTGCGTCAGATCACTCGATGAAGTTCATTTGGAGGGGTCGAAAAAGGCCGGCCCAAACCAAAATTTTAAAAGCAAAAAAAGAAAAGAGCCTTTTTCACAATTCTTTCCAGAGCTGCGCATTTCTTTCGCCCCGAAATCACCGCGTCATTCATTCGGAGATAATTTCTCAGAGTTTTCCGTCAGACTCGTAAAAATCCTCGTCTCCCGTGGCAACGCCTTTCTTTCCCTTTCTGTAACCGTCTACTCTTGACCTCTTCCAATCCAAAGTCCTCATTGTCGTCATGAAGGGCTCCAGTGCAGACTCCACCCCTCACCTAATCCTTTTTATTTTGGAATCTTCCGTGCCTCATCGTTATCCTTTCCAAACCTTAGTCCGCCGAGTAAACTGTGGAAATGAAAGAAAAGGGAAATTGCACGCGTGGTAGGGCATTTTGATTCGCTGAAGGATCTACAGTGACCCTAGGAATTAAAGTCCGTTTCAGGGTTTTAGAGCTGAAACTTCGTCGGCTCGTCGATATTTGCTCAGGAAGATTCCAGTTGAGTTAACTCTTTGGAAAGGTAACTTAGTCAATTCTGCAGAACAGTGGTAGAAGACTGATGTTGTGTTGGTTGCCTCCATTCTTGATTCTATTTAAGTTGAGTTTCTTATTATAATTTATAAAGCTTTCGTGAAGTAGTGGATTTTTTTCGATGTATTTTTGAGAAAGTATTAAACGCTTAGATCTTATAGTTTAATGTACCAAAAATATATAGGTGTATGGTTCTACATAAAGGGATGTAATATTTTTAGTTTTATAAATTGTCATTCCCAATATATTTATAATACAAAATAATGAAAAAAATTTACGTACACTTCAATTAATGTATAATATAAAACGTTATAATTTCAGTATAAAGTATAGCATATTTAATATCACTTAATCCAAATATAAATCGTACGTTAATCTCTGTTAAAATCTATTAAATTGTAATGACGTGAATATCTTATGCGTTGATTAATTAATGATACTGATATTTATTAGGATTAAATCTCATCAGATACCGAGAAAATTTACATCCAAAATTAGGTAAAAATAGTTAAAAATTAGTGATTGGAATTAGGTGAAAGTTTTCGACGTAACTAATGAATATTTGAATTTGTTTGGCGTTGCTGTGGAAACGAATTTATACCAGCGTTGCAAAAATAAGTGAAAGTGATTAATGGAAATAAATGTATAAATATTATCTCGGCTTTCATAAAGAGCAAAACTCTTTTGATGTGAAATTCGAATAAGATTATATAAACATTTCGTTCGAATAAAAATAATTTTTACGTAATTCATCCTCACCATTCATACGATATCGCCATTTTTATCATTATATCATTGTTTTTTGTATGAAATTAAATATTTAATGTATAGAAGTATACTATAGTCAATAATTTCACTGGGAACTAGTTTAAACAGCTATTTGGTTTTCATCGCGCAAATTTCCCGTACGAATGTCTTTTTTGTGATATCTATCATTCCTAGTTATATTTATTTTGCATGTGGTCACTCGCTTTTGTGGATTAAGGCTCACCGCAGAGAATTCAAATAAATGTTTGTTCATATATTTTCGCTGGTGATGTATTTGGTAGCCGAATTCCTCGAATCAGATTAAAACTTATTTATTGCGTAGAAAAGAGCGAGTGAACTGAAGTAAAAATTCCGCTAATAATTACATTGGTACCTCTATGAGTAATTCACTTTGAAATATACCACAAAGAATGCAAAATAGGATTAATATTCAGCATTAATATGTTTTTGTTGACTGAAATTATTCACTGATTAATTTATCGCAATTTTTTCGTATTTTCTTAGTCTTAAATCAAGCTCTTTTTTCTTAAAATAGATAAAGATATCATAAATATCTTTTATAACTCAATTCCTAATGAAATTATTTACTTTTACTTTTACGTTACTTTCATCAGTGTTTTATTAAGTTTTGGATCGAGGATGGTATAAAAGCTGACGTTCCTTTATTGGGTAGTTCTCAAAGAAAATTAAGGCTTAATCTATTTTCTTCTATCTATATCTTTATATATCTCTCGGATTTTTCCAAAAAATTCTCATTTAATATCTTTTAAGAGACGGAAAGATTGAAAATTATTAGTTCTGAAATTAAATCATACAATTTAAGTAATAATTTTACTTTTAGAATATTCCCATTTATAAGCGTTAGTAAATTATCATTTATTTATTTCTTAACTTTTAAATAGCTCTAAAATGTATCTAAAAATATTATATTTTGAGAAGTTTTATTCAGCATTAGTAAAATAATGTAACTTTATTATTCAAGAATATTCTACTTAGTGCTAGAATAAAAGTGCTGTATTATAAAACAATTAATTCTTAGGGGCAATTATAAATTAAAAGGAGGCGTCATGAGGAAATCTATGGCCCATAAATCTTTTTATTAGTTTTCATATCAACAGAAAACTTTAAGCGCACCGCTGTGGTTTCCTTATTTGCTCTCCGTTTGAAGCAAATCCTGACCCCGCGATACTTTCATAATCTAATAAACGAACGAAAATCTTTTAAGGAAGCTTCGGATTAAAGACAATCTTTTGAAGAATTAAAACAAGTACTTAACATCATTTAGAAATCCAAATTTTAAATCTCAGTCTATGAGCATTCTTCAATTAAATTCTAGAGAGAAATTTGGGTTGAATAATCCCCTCTATTCATTCTATTCAAAAAGCTCTTTTTGAAATAATAATTGCTTGGAGGAAGCTAGAAACTTTGTCCGATAAACTTTTGGGATTACACAGATCTGGAGGAATCCATAGAATGGTTAGGAGTCCCACGAACTTTTGCAAAAGGGAAAGGAAATCCTTGGAAAAAGACCAAATATCACCGATTTATTTTGTAGAAGAAAATTTTGGCCCAAGGAAAGAATACGCCGGGAACAGACGGTAGTTGAAGCGCAGCAAACAGAGTGAAAAGATGGGAGGAGTACACTTCGTGGAATTTAGTGCAGAGATAAGCGGATAGACAAAGTTTTTCTATGAAAACAAATTAAGGATACCTTTGTTTGAGGGAAACTCATTCTACTGATTTTTACCTGACCAACACAGAGTATTTGATAGTTTTACGGACAAAAAGTTTTTTATATTCATTTAACTGACGTGTATGGCAATTATTTAATCAACTCGTAGTTTTTGCATGTAACAAGAAAATTATGGACTGTAGACGTACTCTTTTGTTATCAACACTCATACTTATATTTGCGAAAACTTTTGTTTACGATACAATATGTTTGGGATGTGTATTTCGTACTTACTAAACCGTCACCATCTCAGTTTTAAATCCATGCGTCAATTTGGACGGTCAGTGCAATGGATGCGTATCTTATAGTCTTTATTCCATAATTTGCTGAGCCAGTAATAATTTACTATGGCCAGATTTATTATTATTTCTTCGACTTTATTCTACAAATGTTGTCAAAAGATTTAGGGTAGACGAAGGGAAATACAAATGAGTCGTAACTTTACACTATAAGTTTATACGGAATATATGTAGAGGTATACCCGAAGGAACAATAATCTCCAAAAACATATGCTGAAAATGTTATTCTAAATAGGAACTTGTTATCTTGTCCATCTTGTTTCTCCTGAGAGGCAATTTTATGAAAAACTTCGGATTTACTTATTTATTTTCTGAACATTTTAATATTATTCCGCCTCAACTTTTGATCCCAAAGTTGTATTGTTTGCATAAAGAGCGTAGATAAATAATTTTTCACTTTTTTCACTTATATCTTTTAATTTTACTGTTTCGGGATCCCAAGTTATCTATTTCAAAATTATGTTTTGCATAAGAGGTAAAATATAAATTATTTTGTAGCTTAGAAAATTTTTTTTTCAATTTAATTCAGTCAAAATTAAAATTTTAACGGAATGGAATTCTCTTCTTTACCTTTCTGTTGGAATAATGTCGAGCAACGTTGCTTTCTCTGTTCTGGAAATATTTTACATCGACAATATGTGCTTTCTTTGACTTTGACTTAAAATCACAAATTCATTGAGTATATTCATAATTAAGACCAATGATAAAAATACCCCAATGATGAAAGAATGATTGTAAAAGATTTGGCAACACCGCCGCATTTCTCCATAAAGACACCCGAAACCCGTTTGAGACGTCAAAGAGTGAGTAATTCGTAAAAGTCGCCGAACCTAATTGTTGAAGGAGAGTCTTCAGGCGTTATCACTTCTTTACAAAAAGGCGAGAACATCTCTGCGTCGCCTTGGAAACCGTGTTGGGAAGGAAACAAACGTCGCCTTACGGTTCTTCATGGGAAGTAATGAAGGAATTTAAGCATTTTTCGGTGGAGGATTCTGGGAAAAAGGAAAGAACTTCACGGTCCTCTGTATTAACACCTGGTGGACTCTACGACCCTTTCTCCCTCCGTCAATGTGGCAACACATCCTTTGACCTCCGTTATATATCCTCCTTTTAACTCCCGATTCCACCCTTTATTTATCCTTCCCTCTTTCGTGTGCCAGATTACGTCTTCTTTGGAATGGAGATAAAGATGAATTTGTCCTTTTTTCGATGTCTGTGTTGAAAGGAATATTCTGCGAATGAAGACAGAGGAAAACGTATCTGTTTCCCTTTTTTGTGTCGATCTCATTCATTAAAGTGATGAACCGAAAAGTTTTGAGATATGTCTCGCTGTATGTGAATCATTTTGTTACTTTCATCAATGCTTGTTAAAAATTATATTATATGAAGTTATATTGTTGTTATATGCATCATTTCATATAGGTATAGTTACGTGAAACACAGCGTTTTGGTGTAGTTTAGGCCCTAAGAGTATATTTTTTTCCTGTTTTTCTGTCAGTCTGTTTCATCCTCCTCTTTAATGCCCTTAAACTTCGGGAAAGTGATTATAGATACATGTAGTTTTTGTTCTAATAGTTTAAAGGCTCATCATTCCAGAATTAATTGGTTCTGCCTGGTTTCTACGAATCTATCTTTCTATCCATTTCATTGGATGTAAAAGAGGTGAAAGTTTCATTATCAGTAATACGATCTAATTAAATTTTTATATCCCAATATCTTCACTGGAACATTTGTGATTCGATTAATCAAAGAAATCACGCATCAAAATTATCCTAGTCTAACGTAAGAGATATATTTTCCTCCCAATAAATGAAACTAATAATATTACAATGTAGTATGTACAATAAGAATTGTATAATATTGACGTTAAGCTCACTCATTTTATATGCCAAGAATTTTTTGGATTAAGTTGTATCTATGTTAGGAATTATTTTTATAGCATAAAATGAGTATTAAGACGAAGTAAATGAAAATATATAAGGGAAAGGTTATTTTAAGAGGAAAGAAAATGAAACCATCCCCAATTGGTTTAAACAATAAATTTGATTAATTTAGGCGTAAAAATTTGTTGTATACACGAAATTTTTGTATAACATACAAAACTCGGTTTTAAATGAAATAGTTTTACCTATGCCCAATAATATGGTAGATATAATTAGTTCATTTTCTTACAATAATTGGTAATTTATTTAATTTTCTTTTTTAACGTTGATTGAATTGAACTGAGAAACGCAATGTTCAAGAGGAGAATTGCCATTGAATTATTCTGTCTTATTTGAACTTCCAGGAAAGACGTTTTCCTTGTTAGGAAAAACAGCTATTTAAAATATTCATAGGTTCCATCCTCAATAATCAAAAGTTTGAATAGATTTTCCGAAGAAAATACCAAGTAAAAATTCAGTTTTTCTAATTAAAATAAAAGGTAGACTATCTACCTAAAAATGAGGAAAAGCACCAACTTATAAAACAAAGGTTTTGCAAATTTCTATATCAATCTCTGTCATGTATAAACTCCATCTGTTCATCAAAAAAGGCATGTACTATCGCTTTCCATTAATCTGAATTGAATATTTTCAACGTACGAAAATGAAATAGAATTCTCTTTTTAATTTCCTCTAATTACAAGCAGTAAATTAAATACTTTTAATTCGTCATATATATATATATATATATCCTTTCATATTAGTTATTAAAATAAGGCTTACTAAACATTCATTAATTACTTTCGCATATTCTTCCTTTCGAACCTCAATTCATTACCTATTTTTGAACATTGTCGATTATGTTGAATAATTATCTTCGTGAATGAGATACCTCTTAATAAACAGGCTTTAGTTGCTATCTTTATCTATTAAACACATATTTTAAGACGATTTAGCCTAATTTTATAGTCTAATTTTTCGCTAGGTTCTCTTATATTGATATTCATTACATTTATCCCTTCAAACAAAAGTTTTTTGGTGTTTGATGTTTCTTATCATTCTAAATATCTCTCAACAATGGTAATAGAATGCGATTGAAGTTTTTACCATTAACTGAAAAACGAAATAAACAGAAGCATCTCAAACTCAAAAGTTAATTGCAGGATATCATCAACTTAGTTAATTTCCTGAAGGAACTTATAAGAAAAAGGGGAATGATTACCTTTTAATTTTGATTGGGATCATTCCGAAGAGAGAGTGATTTTGGTTGGTTTTGGGAAAGGCTCTGGAAAAGCGGATACCTTATGGGATTCGGTGTAATTGCTCTGGAAGATCTTTCTGCGCAAGATAATTCCTTATCGAAAAGATAGATGAATCCCTTCCCCACGAGGATTTTTTCCCTGCACCATGGAAACCTTCTAACTGGGTGTCATGTGTAAACCCCTAGGTTTAATCTCTGTATCAAAGCCAACGCCTCAAGAGTAATTCGTTTCCTATTTCGCAATTCACATTCGCTGACATTTCTGCGAGGTTTCTTACCTACAAAAAGCGTATTCGGGTAACATGATGTAATCTTACACGTTGGAAATATTTCACGAAGAGCAGTATCTATGTAGGATAATGATATGAATCTCATAGATAACGCGAAGAAACTAATTTTGTTATTTATTTATTACTTAGAATTGCATCCAAAAACTTTCATTTTAAGCACATGAGATGTTAAATTCTTGAATTCATTCTTAAAGAATTGCTTTATATTTAGTGCTCAAATTATGCAAAAATAATTTCTTCGATAAATACATTAAGTACTATGTGAACCAAAATGAAGTTTGATTCGAAGGTTTTATGTTTATTGAACCTTATAAACAGGGTTGTTATGAATTTAATAAAACAATCTAATTCCGATATTGATAAGACACAAAGATACGAACTTTGATACTTTAAAAAGTTTTTGCTCAGGAATATAGCAACAAATGGCTAATCGTAGCTAAAGATAAGGCTTTTGTTTTATGTGATTTTAGATTCAACATGACAGCAGTTATAAAGTAAATATATGAAGATGGCAGATAAAATTAATCTCCTTTTCTTTTTACTAAAGAAATCTTTATGAATTTCTCATACAAAGTATTCAAATTCGTAGTCTTTTACCAGGATAAAAATAATTTACTTAAAAGAATGGTATAAATTACAAAGGGGTAGAACATTTCGGTAAGATATGGATGAAGGGATGCATTAAATTAAAAAAGTGAGCGGGAAACAAATTCTGAGGGTACAGAAATGAGATAGGCAGATCTCTTAAGGGAACCGTTCCTTCTCCCTTAAATTCAATGATCCAGTGAAGGAAGGGTATTTTGGGAACAGAGAAACATGAAAAATGTATTGGGGAAAGACACGTAGGTGAGTCGGTTATAGAGGAAGAATTTTACGGTTAAAAGATTAGTATCCAGACAAAAAATGTTACGAAAGAAGGGTTTCAGTCATTTAGCGTATACAAAAGGAGGAAGATTCAAAAGAAAGCTTTGAATACCACAAATGTATGTTTTTAAGTTCATTTTGTTGGATTTAACTTTATCATTTATCTTTCTCGTCAACGTTTGTTGAACGTTACTCTTAAACGGTATGGCTAGACAGAGATAAATGTTGTTTCGTTAGTTGTACAATAGTATTGTTTAACGTTTATCAGTAACGGTTACCAGTTAATGCTAAACTACGCCAATTAAGATTGGATAAGTGCTCTATCCTAATTGTTTAATATTTAGGTATTTAGTTAATAGTTAAAGTTAATCCTATGTTTAATTATTAAAGTTATAGATTATTCTCGGCTCTAGTGTAGTGAATGTTATTTGTTATAATTTAAGGTTTTCAAATTAATATATTTGCTTTAAACATTAAATACTCAATTTTGTGTTAGCGTATTTTTCGTAACCAAGTTTAGCGTTTGTATTAAGCATTAAAATATTGCGTTATTTATTTAAAATTTATGTTCATCGTTAAAAAACTCGACCTCGACTATTGAATTTAATTATTGTGCTTTATTTGAGTATCAGTTGTTTAAATATTGCTTTACTTTAATGTTAAATTGTTTACAACAAAAAGGTCAACGTCCTTCAAGTTTCATTTCTCTACGGCTGCATATTAGTGATTTGTGAATGGCCGAACGTGCGATTCAAGAAACATGAAAGTTTGGCAAATGACGAACTTCTCGTTGAAAGGACTTTGATGAAAATTTTCTCTTCCTTTACTCCATTGTTTGGTGGATTCATCTCAAGAAATAGTTTTCGCTTACGGGTTAGATTCTCCCAAGGCTATCTTGTTGAAGATATGAAGAATAGAGACAGAAAAAGACATTGAGCAGAGTTGAGTGAAGAAGGAAATATAAAATGAGTTTATGAGTAGTTTGAGTAATGCTGTCCTGTGTAATCTAGACGATATTAGAAAAGGGACATCAAAGGATGGAAAAACCAATAGATATGAATCTTAGTTGAGAGTATTTCTATATAATAGATAAGTATTATAATATATTGAAGGAAGTATGAGTAATTAAATTTCAGAAAAAGATAATTAATTTAAATTGAGAAATTTAGGGGGAATATTGAAAGTTGTAAGGGGTTTTAATATCGATATGGATATCCTTTTATGCATATTCAGGGGTTTTTTATTGGGCAGTTTTATGAAATGGAATGAATATATGCTCTTAATAGAAGTATTCATACTCCTTTTGTAAGTAAGAACAATTAAAAGACCCAGGTTCGAATCTCAGTACTGTCTCATATCCAATTACGTTCATACCTTTTGTTTCCTAATATAAGTTGAATGCTTTTACTCTTTTGAGATCCTAATTTTTAAAAAATTATTGATTTATTATAGTTTTATACAGTCATTTAGAATTAATGTTATGGCTCCTCTAAAAGACAAATAAATGACATTATTTAAAAAATGAAGATAAATATTGTGGATCTGATCTTACTGAATACGAATAGCATGATGAATGAATCGTCAGTATAGAATTGAAAATCACATGCTATTTTTTGTTTTGGAATGTTTGTAATCTATTTATTCAATGTAAAAGTCATTCATTTTATCCTCTTACATAAATCACCATTTAGATTCGCAATCTGTATTCTTCCGAATGTCTTGTATCTCTACCATAAAATATTCTAGCAATCTCATCCACCACAAGACATCAATCTCCACAGCATCTCTCCAGGGAAGCATCTCGAGACATGAGTTATTTCCGTGAGAAATATAACTTATTCTCGATTAGATTGAGTTCTTTTCTATTTATAATCCTAATTTACCGGAAAATTACTACTACTACTACTACAGAGATTAGAATTAACGCTGTCGGAAAAGAATTTGTACATCAATTAAGCTTTTATACTTCAATTCTTTTTTCTTCATTTCAACGAACAACTGATTACAATATGGAATATTCAGTTTACTGTTTGGTAATATAAATTATAGGAATTTGATTTCTGTGTAAATCTTTCCTTGTCAATCTGTTTGCGATTTTTCTCGAAAAGTATCTCTTATAATAATTTGCACAGTTTATATTGGTATAATTATATGCTTATTCCTAGTTTTTAATTCTAATATTGAATACCTAGAAAATTTCTATTATTCGCGTCATTGGTGTTTCCATAGCAACTGTTTCTTAGCGATAAGTTACACTATAAAAAAGGCGTATGTGAAAGATCTATCATTATTTTATTATTAATTTTTTATTAATGCACATATAATAGTTTACTTCAGCTCTTACAAAACTAACACTATAAATTATTTGAGGTACGTTTGTGTAATATCTCCTTTAATTCCAGTACATTGTCAACTCTAAGGCTTTGGAGAAGAAATATTTTTTAAAGTAGTGTAGAAAATAATAGTGCAGAAAATGACTTCCTCCCATTTAATTACTTTATTATTATAAATATATATATTATGTTACTTTAATGGAGAAGAGTTAATCATACGAATGTATATATTCTTATAATAATCTTTTACTCATAGAGAGAGTAAGAAATATTATGTGACTATATATATTAAATTAAACTTCAGAATAAAAAAGCATGAATATATAAAAACCTCTTTCTAGTTGTAGACCTCTAACCTAGATCCGCAAACCTAGGAACTTTAGATCAAATGTTAATTTTTGTACCGTCAGTTTTTTAGCTACAATTAATTATTCAAACTCATTGAATTTTAATTCAAGGTTTCTAAATATTATAATATGCTGATTGTTTAGTTAAAAATTACTTCATGAGAATCTATTTCAGTTCTTAGGCTAGGATTTTTCAAACAAGATAAATCATTCACCAGCTTAAGTAAAGAAATTGAACGAATGTTAAACAGATATCTCGCCAAGCCAATTCAGCTTTCCTTAATCATCTCTAATTTTCGCCATCAATTTCAAATTCTAATCTCGTAGATATCGAAAAACTGCGAAAATATTTCCCGGAAATAGTCCATAAACTTCCACTCAAGATTCGCTGGATTTCACTCAAATCCAATCGCTCAGGATGGATTAAAGGCTCCCTCTTTGAGGAAAACTTGGAATCATCACGCATGGATTCCTCCAATAGCTCCTTCGATTTCTCTCATTTGCACTTTCCTCCCCCAAAAACCCCTTTGAGGAGTTCTCTCAAACTGCCTATCAAAATCTTCGCGAACAATGAGTCCAACTTTAGAAGCACTTTCCGAAATCCATTCTTAAACCATGGCAACGGGGATCGATTGTATTCCCCTGTTTTATGCCCTTCCGAACACTCCCCTCATCTGTTTCAGAATTGCCAAATGTTGCTCGAGCACTTTATCTTGAAACTGGAAGGCATTCAGCGCTCTCTCTTATGGGAGAGCATCTTCCCAAGTACCGCGTAGGGAATGTTTCGCTTACGAGTAAATTTACTACTTTGTAGAAGGATGATACCTCTATTATCTACTTCTATTTATATATAAAATATATGGTTTTGTTTATTTTATATGTATTATTTTTATATATAGTGCCTATTTAACAATTCCTTATGCTTTATCATATTTCATAATATCATCCATTATTATAACAGCGTTCCTAGCTCATAGGAGAGGAATTTTTTTTCTATTTTAATTTAATTATTAGTCCATTAGAGAAACAGTAATTAAAATTTTTAATGATAAATGAGGAAGTTTATTTTATGTAAATTTTTTATGGCAATTAAGTTGCAGAGTGGATTAGGAAGTTTGTTTATTAAACCTTATATCGTAAATAAGTACATCATGCCTTTATTGATTTTCTAATAATTTATCTAATGCATTCTTATATAAATACAAAGGTGCTAGTAACATCTGCAAAACTTTATATATGATAACTGTGTTACTCATGTCTTGTATAGATAAGTCATTTTAAAAGTTCACTTCAAAAGTAGAGATAATGATAATAGTTTTAAGAATACGTATTTATAAATAATTCAACACAAGTAATAACTAAAATTCTGCATTAACCTATATAATATGATATATTTCTAAGTTCAGATCCTATTAATGCTATTCCAAGGAGAATGTGAAATTAGGGCATGAGCCATTAAGTATGGAAGGTTAAACCAAAACACGAGAAACGACAATCGAAAGGAGAAACATTCAGCGATCAGTCTGCAATTGTTGTCCCTGGACAGGCGGAGTCCAATTGTTGACCTCGCCTTTTTCCAACACCCTTTCCAAGTTTTCGAAAGGAACGGACTCTCATAAGCACAACAGCGTTCGGCTCCGACATCGCCATGGTGTTTGCCATTTCCTCTCCACGGCAACGCGCTTTTTCCATTCGGCGAAAGTCGGTATAATGGAGACCACAAAAGAGTGCCTCATTGTCTCCCGCGTTCCGCGCGCTTTTCGCGAAGAGAGGCTGCGAAAAAGCGTGAAAGTGTGCAAAAAATTCGCGAAAGCGAGAGAGCACGCCGAGCGTTAAAACAAGCGAAGCCGGGAAGCGCCCGAATGAAAAAAAAAAGAAAGTCGAAAATAGTTCCTGAATGAAATCCTGCCAGATAGACTGTTTATTTTTTCTAGCCCATCGACGGAACGCTGGAAAGAAAGTGTTCCAGATCATCTCGTGCGTCACAATAGCCGAGGAACGTTAATATTTTTGAATCTATTCGCGTAAAAACGGAATTTTTAAAAGGGATTTTGATTCAGTAGGAGAGAAAAAATATGACGGTCATTCTTTCCAAAATAGGCCATCGGCTGAAAAAGTGGTCCATTGATCGAATGCGTCGATGAGAAAGGAACAGTTTTATCCTCCTTTTTTTAACGGTTAAATGTTCCCAATTTCGGTTGAATTGGGCATCGTCGAGCGGGAAGCGGGAAAAGTATGACTGGGGCAAATTGAACGTTTATTTTGCAAAGGGATACATTTTCAATTTGCAAAGGAGGAAAATTTTGCGAAGAGGTGTGCCAAACCGAAAGATCTGCCGACGACTTGTAAAGATTATTTTATTTTTTTCGTTTTAGGATTGAAAATTCCTTCAGCGGGTTTGTTTTAATGAATGGAATTGTGTTCGTAATGAAGTTGGTACAGCCAAAAAAGAGAAAGGCTTACATTTTTTGTTTTCTTTTGTCTTTTTGCGATGGTATGTGTACTATTTTTTGTAAATACATTGGCCACTATAAATTTAGTATAGTACATACTTTATCATATATCATATATACATCATACATACATGTATTGTATTATTGTATTAATAGCGTTTTAATTTATAATGATGTAATAGAATGATTTAGGTTCTCGATAATTAACGTTATAACTACTGTAATCTATAAAAATATCGGTAATGGCAGGAATAATCAAGAATTTATTACTGAAATATAAAAAATGATTATAAAACGATCCTGAATGCTATATTTACACACAATAAATGATTAGGAATTGAACTTAGATTAATAATATCAGCTGTTATTGCTGTAAATAGGTTATTAGAAAAGCGGGAGACCTGGGTTCGAGTCCCAGTCATGTCGCTATTTTTTACTTCTCGTAATAAGTAAAAAAGTATTCTTCCTTATTAATGTTATAGGAATAGTTTTGGGACGATAAATTGTGTTTACCTCGCGAAAGCTCATCAACGCGTTCTAGACAGTTCCTTGCCACTCAATCCAATCTGCTTTAATTACGACGGAATTTCCATGAGTTGTAGAGGCGCTGAATTGTGCTCTCCTGCATCCTAGGAATTAAAGCAAAACATCGAATGGTTGTAATAGGGGTGGGAACATTGTTTGAGAATTGCATTAAATTCAAGAAAATACCTCTAGTGTTTTAAATCCACAATTTCAATCCTTGAGGTTTTTAAATTTATTGAAATTACAAGAAGATTTGACTGATGTTGCGATGCTATCAAAAAAATGTTTTTATGACAAAAAAAGTTGTTTACTGGAATGAGTGATGAAAACACAATAATACGTGTAATGGCTGTCCTGATAAGGTGTGATGGATGAGAAACAAATCAAAGGCAATTAAATATTATATTTCTAGTTATGTATAGGAAACATTCGTATAATTTACTATAAATTAATTTTTTATTCAGCTAAATTATCGCCCACAGAAACCATTTTGTTGCTATTAACCAAAAAGTAGCTATATTTCTATGTTCTTATAAAATTGTGTTTATATTAATCGTATAAGAAGCATAATACAAACAGTAAGTATACCTTGATAGACTTTAAGTTGACTAACTTTCATTATAAAAAATGTATACATGTTTAAAGCTATTGGAAAAATTAACCTTATCATTAAACCTTATCATGAAACTGCTGGTAAGTCGACTTGTGATCTAGATAAAAATTCCATCCATGATTTCATTAAAAATGAATAAATGCTATAATTTTTACGTCTGTTATATCGCAAATCATTCAGAATTAATTAAATCTGCAAGTTGGGTTTTTATCAAGGTTGTACTGGATATTTGTCAGATTTTGATTTGTATCTCATTAAAAGGTAATAGGATTTGCACCTGAAATGATAACTTCATTCACACAATTCGGAACGATTTTAATTCCACAAAATTAACCGATTAAAACCCATTTTTCAAGCGGAATTTTGAAATTATAAACTGAGAAGTGATTAAAATTGATTTTCGGTGATGACTTTCATATCACCGCGCACGTATTTGCCTGATTATCAACCTATTTTAATCATTTCATATATCACACACACTTTTTTGGTTTGAATCTCATCGGATGAATGATTTCCCAATGTTAGAGAATAATTGGAATTATAAATTAAAAGCGAATCACAAAATAACTGTGTTGTTTTATAATTGATACACGTGTGATTTTTCTCACTTCTTCAATTAAGTCAGTATTCGCTGAATATAAAATTATTGCGCATTGGCTGATTCCTGCAGTTTGTGTGCAATTTTAAATTGAATTTAATATTTTTAGTCACCTACTTTTGCAAGCAGCTTGTATGAATGTGAAAATTTTATCGCATGCTTTATTTATATAGTATTTGATCACGTCTTCAAGTATAATCATATTTTTAATAAGACTTAGAAATAAGTTTTTAAATTGAAATACATGTTTCTTTAGATGATAAAATATCTTATGTGTATCTACAAGAAGTTACTGATTGTAGAGAAATGTACAATTATTATCATTATTTAAATTACGCAGAAGAAAGTCTGTTTACTCTATCTTCAAAGTCATTATATGAATGGTTGTTGAATATCAGAGGAAGGGATTGCGCATAAGTGGTGATGAGGAATAACTTTCAGCTATTCAAGACTAGTTATAAAAACCTTTTGTAAGAGATTTAAACCTATTGAGAATCATGGAGAAAGAAGTGTTTTCCCATTGGTATCCCTAGATAGCCTTCGTATCATGAGTGGATATGATCTCTGCAACACTTGAAAATGATTTATCATATTTTTACTATTTAATTTACATCGAAATTTTCTCTCATTTTATTCTATCCTAAAATGTTTTAAACTCCAATCTTTAAGGAGCTTTCACAAGCTCTGATTATTTGATTTAAAGCGTCGATACTCCATCATCAAGGAGAATACACCAATTATAATCAAAAGAGATCCACCGATAGGAAGTTTTGGCCCAATGAATGTAGCAGGAAGATAATCTAATCACAGGAGATAAATTTCCTCAAAATTAGGATGAGGAAGCGACTCCGATGGGTCCATAAAAAAACACTTCCCTAAAAGAGACGCGTCGGCGAAACCAATTTGTACAACTTTCCCCTCAATAAACGTGCTGCGTAAGCTATGTGGAGAAGATAACATCCCTTTGTCTAACTCATTTTATCCTTTGATGAGATGGGTCCACAAGGAGGGATCAATTTGCATCCATGGAGGAAAGACGCGTTACCGTGGAATTTTAAACGTCCCGCAGTTCTGATTGCCAAAGTCCGGTTGAGGATTGCTTTATTAGGTTTCGTGGAGACATAGTGCCTTGTGTTGTAATTGATATCTCTCCTTTAGATTGGAAGAAGCCGTATTCGGTGGTGTATGAGTTCATGGAGAAATAACAATACTCCTGCGAATGGATGTTTGTTGCTATTAGTGATTTTGGAGAAATGTATAGGAGAATTTGAAAGCAAGTATTGATAGACTTCAAAATCAATAACTTAGCGATGAAAGTACTGCTGTAAAAGATAAGACTTATTTGTTTTTAAAAATAATGGAAATAAGAATTTCGACAAAAAAATTCCAGAATTAATAGAAGGAAATTCCTTAGTAATGAAAACTAATGTAAAGAAAATTTATTCTATTTTTATACACATTTAGCAACATATTATTGTTGTTTTTATGAAGGTACAAGAAGACAAATGTCGGATGAATATAATAATAAGGAGTTATGTGTGGCTATATTTGTTTGATTGATTTACGTTCATGTGTCTGCCTGATCATTGTTTTGATCATCCAGCTATTAATTGAACAAGAGTGGTCAATTAATGGCTGGATAAAAATCGCCTGTCTCATAAATTAATGAAGATTAATCATGTTACATTTATCATTCTTTGAGAGTTTTAATGCTCTATTTAAAGTTTCAGTTCACAGTTTTTTCATATTGATATTCATATTAGGTTTGGATGTATGAAAAATTCAAACATTACTGAAGTTTTGCCGAAGAAAATGATAAAGTTAATGTACCTTCGCAAAAATGGTAAAATATTGTTTAACCACAATATTTGCTTGCTTTTATTATGGCTACAGTATGTTTGAATTCAAACAATTAAACGTTCTCATGAAGGTATTATTTACTCTTCATGGTATTTTTAATGACTTAGAACATTCATATTACTCGATCGTGCTGTACATCTTGTGGCTGACAAGTCATATTAAGGTTGATTTGTGTATGAAAAATCTAATATTAAGATGTTTTACTCTCGTATTGTGCAATTAATAACTTAACATTTCTTTTCTTTCAGGTAAATACATTGTGATTATTCTTCTGCATTCTTCATATACATCTTTAATCAAGTTTCCTGAAGAATTATTCTTCCCTTAAGAATAGAGTTTAGAGCTTCGCCTTACTTTGGATCACATATTTACAAGGTAAAATACATTTTTACGATATTTTGAGTCATAAAATAGCTTACTTCAAATCGTTTGGTTGGAATTTTGTTTTACAGAAAACTTCTTAAAATTCGTATACGATATTATTTTAACACACGCATACTTTGGTTTTGGATTTGCTTCATCGTGTAAGAGATTTACTCTTTTGTCTACATATTTTCTTTTGTCCTCCTCTGAAAGGAGAAAATTTGGGTATTCGGTGGAAATGTCTGTAATTGGCTGTCAGATAAAAAGTTTCCGGGTTGTTACACTCTTTTTAAAATTACACCGATATCTATTAAAACAATTTTGGCCTGGAGCTATTTTGATAACTCCTGAAAGGTCTGGGTTGTTTGTGTTTGGAAAAGGACAACCGTGCCTTTCATCATCATCTCTACTTTGTTTTCTTCAATCGAATTGAAGGCTCTTCATTTTTTAAGCGATTTTCCTGCTTTAAATCGGAGGCGTTGTTCATGCTTACGTGTTGCTAAGGAACGCTCATCTATGTGAATATTTACATTTACATTTACATTTACATAAATACCCCGCAAACCGCCTTATGGCGTATGGCAGGGGGTGTCAATACACCAATCTCTCTAACTATTTATCTGTCCTATTAATTCTTCTAACACTATCCGGGAAAAAAGACCGATGATAACTTTCCGTACGCGCGATAATTTCACGTAATTCCTTTGATGTTTGATTCCGAAAATTACGATCGCTAATTACGGGAATTATGATGTCGCGTATCTCGTTGTATAAATCACCGTTTCTAAATTTTTCAAAAAGTTTTAATCTATATTCGATTCGTCTATCCTCAAGAGATGTCCAGCCGAGGGTTTTAATCATCTCTGATACACTGCTATCGAAAATTGTTATTTGTTTGTCTCTATAAGAAGCGTTAAAGTTGAGTGAATCCATATATCCTGTCTTTATAGACAGTTACGTATTATATGTCTCAGTGATTTTATATTAATATTACCTCACGCACTTTTTAGGCTGTATGATTTACTTAAATTCGTCGACGCATATCTTTGATAACTTAATAAATTAACCATAGACTTATAAAAATTATAACCTATAAAAATGACTCGGATACTATAAGAAACAGTGTTCTTGATTTCCATTTTAATAAATCTTTTTTGGGTATGATTCAAATCTATAATATTGTGTAGGCAAATGAATAATTTCCTTCGTTTATAAGATTAATTTTATCCTCGCTTGGTGAACTAGTGTAGATTGCTTAGAAAATTGCAGTAAACATTTTCAGCTTGAACTGTTTTAATCAGCTTTCATTTTCTGGTTTTCAACGACAAATCATGCGATTCCTTTGGACATGATGATAATTATGGTTTACCCTTATCAAATATACTTCATTTACTAGCCCCTTCCATCTATAGGTTATTACAAAGCTTTCAAATCTATCATGACAGAAGGAAGTGAACATCACTTGGGTGCGCATAGATTCCAATCAATTTCACCCCATTCTTGAGGTCTACATTGTTGGTTCGATAGTTTAGGATGACTCATAAGATTCAAAATCCCGTGAAACTGTTTCAAATCCTGTTATCGTAAGGATGTGCAGATGGCACTGGGGTCTAAATACGTCACTCATCATTTAGCGCGATTCAGCTGTTTCCCAACCGCTGGAGAGGAAAATCTTATGTGCACCACGTCTACATCAACATTGTGGTTGTGGATGATTTATATCCTAGATTGGATTTGAATGGTTTTTGGATCATTCCCTATGGTTCACTGGTTTAGTGAGATATGACTCACTATAAAAGATCGATTTGGTTTATAGGTTATGCGACCTGGTTCTCAACAGTAAACTTCAATCTTTCTTTAAGCGGTGTTTTTAGAAAGAGGTACTTTGAAAATCAAGAAAGAAAATTTAAAATCGTTCGGCAGTACTTAAATATATTCTCCTTATTAGTAAATGTAGTATTAGTAGTATTATGTACCCATAAAAATATATTTCGTTGCTGCTTTATAGTAGAATTTAAATTCAGTGCTTATTCGGTAATTTAGTTAATGACAAGAACTGCATAACGGATAAATTATAAAAATATACTATTTAAGGGTGAATAAAAAAGGGACTTTAAGAATCGTATATAATAGTTAGACGTGTATCAGTGACCATACTAAAAACATACGTGTATAAATTTGTATTAATTGAACTATATTATAAGCATTGTAATTAGTTTACAATAATAAAATTTACTCGTGTATGCGTGTATTAAAATTTACGGGGTGAATTGGGTCAAGAATTATTTTACATGATAATTGTTTAAATTCTGTTTCGTTTTTTTGTTGTTTGTAATTGTAGGCTCAGGACAACAATGGCGTAAGCTTAGTAAACAGTTGGAAACGTATTTACTCAAGCCTATTTTATAAAAGTTAAATCAATTTAAAAAGTAACTCGGTAACAAACTGCGATTCTTAAAGGCAACAATAAAAACAGTTGACGAACCGCAAAATCTCCCGCGTTGTGTTATCAGCAACAATCTAAGCCATCAAGATTCCTTTTTTAAAGCACGCTACACGAGTCACGACAGTGTGCTTCTCATTGCACCAAATCCCTACCGTCATAAAAAAGGAGAAAAACCATCTAAAATACACCTTAAAGAGACTTTCGCATTCATGGCACTTTTCTGCAAAACGCTTCCTATTTGTGGAATTACTTCCTCTCCAACAAACAAAGGAGCATCGGAAGAAAAAATGGCGGAGAAACGAGCGGAAAACATGTCGCCGATCACGTACGACGTTATTTCTCTTAGGAAAGTGTTCCGCCGTTCAATTCAAAGGAAAATGGAAGTTTCGCGGTGCTCTCTTTTCCACTTTGAAATCGATGCCCTCGTTCTCCTTGGTTACGGGAAGATTGCTAACTTAGATTCGGACTGCTGGAGTTAAAATTTTAGTCGTAAAAATGGTTTTATTACTCATTTCGTATTCAATTAAAATAACTAAATGGCGTTACTAAGGAAACAAGTGGTTGCCAAGTAGTTGATACTCTAAAAATTCAAATAAAAACAAATATTATAGCTATTAATAATAAAATTTTCCGCCTTTTTTGTTCGTATTTATTACGTTACTACTATATACCAAATTTCAAGAGAGTAGGTCGATTCAGTTAACAAGCGTATTCCTTTTCCTTTTCACCAAAATCTTATTTCTCGTCTTAATTGTTCTATCCACACTTCTAATTTACTTTCCCAGACCTATATCACACCCTCGTCAGAGAAATTAATTAAACCTTACCCCTCTACTTCCTTATTGTATTCCTTTACGTGGTTAGATTTCCAAGAGAACTGTTTCTTGATATTTAAATAGGTAAATCGCTAGAAACAGTAGGAGTAATTATAGATGCAAACAATATAGCTGTTGAAAATATCTTGTTTATAGAAAAGTCAATTTCCCCCCCTTTTTCTAAGACTAGATTCATAATAGCATCAAATATTTTTATTAAAAAATTTATAAAGAGAAAAGAGAAAGTAATCTGTAGATTATTTTATAGGCATTTTTCCAAATCTTGTTTACAGCATTTAGAAAAACATTATGTTGCGTTGCTAAGTTATATTTCTCTAGAAACAGGTTTCGTATTAAAAGTTTAAAACCGAATTCGGATTTTTACATCCATAATACGATTTCGCCTTAAGGAAAAATCGAGATATATCGATTCTTGGAAATATGCCATACAAAATTCAGAAATAATAAATCGTAAATCATATTCGAGAAAGAATTGTAATGTATTTCTATCCGTAAAACACCCGTTCCAGTTCCATTTTCTTCCACCATAGAAATTTGTATCGTTAACTTCATGACGCGAGTTACAGCTACAGTTATTAAATCTTTTATTGACACGTTGCCAGGCTTTAAGTGACCTCGTTACCAAAAACAAAAAATTTTTCCCATCCTCCATTAAATCAAAGCACGAATCGAAACTCAAATAAATTGTCTGTAAACTTTTCGCTCCACTTTCACTTTTGTTATATATCGGTCTTCGCTTTAAATATGCTTTAGCGTACATCTATTTGGAACGGCAGAAGGTCCGCCCCGCTTTGGACCAATCTAGGAGGAGGGAAGGAAAGAGTTTCTACTTTATTTGCATATATTTCAAGTCTTTGCGTAAGAACGACCTTTCACTTTCTCTTTAGCGGACTAAGTGATCAATCTCTTCCGCGAAAATATTTTGTCCAAAGAATATTTCGCAGAATCTTTTGTCGATGAATGATCGTAGTTTCTTAAGAGGTACTCCCTTGTTCATCGCCATAGCGACCTAATATATTTATTGCGGAAGGAATGTTTATGGGGGAAATTTCTCAAGAAAGAAAGTATAGCTAATGTACGAGTTTTGCTATGAATATTCAAGGCTAATTTTCATCTTCGAAAGTTATCCGTGCATTAATTTTCATCCCCAACGAAAGTTGTTTTCCTTAACCTTAATCTGAATTTGGTTGTACTTTATCCGGTGTTAATATCTTTCCTTTTTGTACTCCAATTATGGAGCTCCATTGAAAGGATTTATTTCTTAATGCCCTAAAATACTTCCTTGGGAAGCTTGATAACGCAAAATTAATTGGGTAGGGCATGATTTATTTATGTACTGATTAATACCTTATGAGCTTTAGAATCAACTACCTTTATGAATAACTCAGATTAAATTAAAGTTGTATATTTTTGAGATATTATCTTTCAGAGTTTTATGGCAGATCAACCGAAATAATAATGGCGTTACATGATTAAATATAAATTGTTATAATAAGGATTTCAATCCATCATTTTCATTGCGCTAAATACCTTTTGCAATATAAGATACGATATGGTATAAATCATAAAAAACTTATTCTCAATTATATGTACTTGCATAAGTTTCATAATCTCTTTCTATTATTTATATTCTTTCGAATATTTAGCATCAAAATTATATTTCCTTAGTAAATACATATTATTTTATTTTGTATGATATTTATACTCTTTCTTCTGAAAACTCAAACTTGTACATTAAAATAAGATGCAACATTTTCTTCCATGAAAAAGTATTAGTCAAAAAATCATGTTTACATTTCCATGCTTACATCGAAAGAAAACAATTTAATAAGGCAAAAAAAGGGAGATCATTTGATTTCAGGGTAATATATAAGAAAATATCTGTAACACATGTACTAAGTCTATGTTAACCATAGGATCAACCACGTAATCTTTAATAGGAATTCCTTCTATAATTAGAACCTATTTTGATATCGTGGGCAATATAGGAACATGTAATCGACTTGGAAAAAGAAAAACATTTCCCCACTTTAGCCCCTCATTAAAAGGCAACGGGAATATGGTCACGTATGCGTCGAATTCCTTTGGACAAAGGATTCCACGAATGGCATCCATATTTCCTTGATTATTCCCCTCTTTCGGAGGGTGTAATCCCGACCGATTCGGCGCCTTTCATTCCGTCAAATGGGCCCGGTCTCCAGGGTGTGCAACTTAATATCTTTCCGGTGTGCCTTCCATCAAGTCAAAACCTACCAATTCTCCAACTCTTAATGTTTCCGCTTTCCGTGGGGTGGAATCCACCCCTTTCGGGAAACGGTCGGTTCCGAATGGATCTTTTATGGGGGTTTCGCTATTATTCTATATGGATTCCTCTTTATGAAAGTACCATAAAATATGTATTTAATGCTGCCACCCTTTGTCTTGCATAAAAGGGTTTCTAAGTGGTTGTGAAAGTATTTTATTTGCTGTGGTTAATTCTCAAAGAGAATGGTTCTAAGAAGATTGGGATTCGAACTGTCGATTGATTGGAAGATTCTCTTAGTTATGATACCTTAATTTGAATCGTATATCAGTTGTTTCCTGCATATTATTATTTATATACATTAATATCGAAACGATCAAGAAATCGAACTTGAATATCTCGGTTGTTGATTCCAGATTCTCTTAGTTACCATACCATAATTTATATCGTCCATCAATTGTTTCTTACATTTTATTATTTATATATATTAATATCAAAACGATCATCATAAACAAAAAGTTTTTTTTCTGCTGAAATTATTAAGCTATATAATCCTTGAAGAAAGTATATTTTATATAACATTTACGTGAAGATATTACATACTTTAAAAATTACGCGAATTTTATTGTTGAAGCTCTACTTTATCATTTCATTAGGAATCATCAATAACAGTCAGCACATCAGTCAGTAAATGCAATACTTTCACTTTTATTTATTTACTTCAAGTGAATTTTATTCGTTTTCCGTTCCATTTTCCTTTCATACTAGTTAAAAAACCTTAAAGTTTACTTGTAATAAACTACATGTTCGGAAAGCGAAATTTTACTACTATTTCGCGCAATATATCGGTGGTTAAAACTCTTCGCTTACATGTGATTTTGAATGAATCCTTATATATAATCTCTTCCATCGAAAGCGTGGGAATATGTAATCGCCATCCATTGCTTTTTTTGCCAAATGACTTCAAGCTTTCATAATCGCAGATGACGTATCGGAAGTCTCTCAAATTCGCGGATCCGTTCTTTTTTTTTAGCGAAGGATTAACTCCGTTCCAATCCGCGATTAAGCTCACAGATGACAGATGGCAGTCGCAAAATTCCGCGAAAGCGTTGGTCAACTTGATGCGAAAAAATTCGCCTTTGCAAACAGCTCATCAGTATCTCGTACATCCCGATCATAAAAGAAGTATTTCTCGATTGATATGAGCGCAATCGATTTGATATGTAATAGGGATATTAACGAGTCAGTTTAGGTAAATAGGTAACCGATTTTAGTTTATTCCGTGCTACGTATATAAGATGATAATGGAATATATACGACAAATATTAAATTAATCAGCAGGAAATTTGTTTAATAATTTCAATTAATATTTTTAATCAATTTATATTTGGTATTCTATTCAATTTGGAAATTACAATGCCAGAATATTTATAACTTAGGCGTAATATGTTACGTTTAATTTTGTTATCTTACTTTGGGATTACGAAAATGTTAGACTTCGTCAAAAGTAAAAATTACTCATGTAATTGAAATGAAGTCGTTTTGAAATCAATTATTCTTCTAGAATTCAATGCAGTTACTTAATCTTTCAGCATAATGGCAGTTTTTTAGGTTATCTATTAATTATCGACCCTGAAAGTGTTTAAATAGATCGATACAAGAACCTCGTTATTCTACCTTCTAGATGACTGCGTAGGATATTGCGTCACTAGTAAACTATTAAAAAATATTTCTTCAAATATTTTTTTATATTCTGGAAGAGGGTTAATTAAAGATGGATGGCAGATAGGCATGTGGCAGATTTAGGTACTCGTTTCGGTCTTATCAGAATTTTTTATCTTCCCTTTTTTCTCCCGAATGTTATAGTTGCGTGATTAACGATTCAAAGTGAGCATGCACCCTTTCACTAGCAAGTTGCATATTTGATATGTTCTAGCTTAACATGGTGAAGTTGCATGGAGGAAGAGGTTAAAAAAGGATAAAAATCATGTGGAAACAAAGAAATATTTTACCTTTGCGCATTCTTTCTAAAATTCCTATTAAATATTCCCGGGTGAAGTAATTTAATTTTCTTTGAATGGAAAAACTCAGAAAATTATTGTGCGAATAATTAGTCTTTAATATAAAATCTGTTGTTTAAATATAATACCGGATGTTAATTTCAGCGTATCTTTAATTAAATACATATCAAATCTCTTAAAAAAATGTCAATGTTCAAATTTCTTAAATGTTAGAAAATATAGTTCTCTCATAAACAATCATAAGTATATCTTACTCTCGTAAATTTTATAAACATCTTTTGATCAATTTTAATGCATCTTTTATAAGGCTTAACAGAATACAAGACTATTAAAGACTATTTAATTTCGTATCCCTCTATCACAAACGCTTTAAAATCATCAATTTCTGAATTATTAATAAACGGCTTTGGTATCGTAATATTGAATTTCCCGTAATTTACACCTCCATTGTTTTAACACTACTCAAATTCGATCAACAATGCTGTCAAATGAGGAAGCGATGTTTACGCTTCGATGGGATTGTTGTGCACAGTTAATTAGCATTCAGTTGCTCATGACTACAAATTAGCACAAACGAACACGGTCTCTCATGCTGCTAAGCTTTAATCTGTTATTGACAGATTCTATGGCTGTATAATAATCAGTATCACAGATTATAAAATCAAGGGTTATATAATTGATCTTTCATTAGATAACACTTATCAAATAATAACCAGAAAGCTATTTACAGTATATTTAACATGCTAGCTGTCTCATCGTTACGTATTCTACACAGTGTGCTTCAGGTACTGCATTCCAATTTTCGCTTTCATATTTCCTCTTAGTCTTTTGAGTATCAATAAACTACAGTGTATTTAACTAAACTATCTTTTAAGAATTTTATTTTATGTTGAAATTCTCTTATAAGCAGTAAATCTTTTATTTTAATAAGCTTCTATAATCTATATCTATTATGGATTCCAAATCCTTCTTACTTATTTTTTCTCATGACCTATTCATACATTTTGCCTAAGTATGTACTTGTTGGTGTAATTTACCTTCTAATTTCTTATAACTCTGGATTTTAAATAATTATAATGTTTTAATGTACATCGGCGATTGAGTTATACTTCCTTGATTCATACATTATTCATCTATATTTCTGCCCTTTGTTTTGGTCGCACAATTAGCATTACTTAGAGCCTCGTTTCATCACTTTTCTAAGAACCATTAATTATTAATAATTTGAGAAAATTTAACTTATTAGCGCCTTGTTCAAGTTGACGAGTGTGTATCGTATGAAGTTCCTTTTCATCTTTTATAGCTCTTCTATTTTCGAATTCTCTCTCATGTTTTCTGAATAACGAACTGTTGCTCATATCATGTATCGTCTGATACAGAAAAAGAATATGACAAGTTAGTTATGATTTTATTATGAAAGAACTCCAGGGACGTACGTAGGAATTCGGAATTCTTGACGAGGAACGAGGATTACTGGAGCTCTGTTTGGAATGAATAGTAGGGTATGATATATGACGCATCCTAATCTCATTTGAAGTTATATTCAACAAAATTATTTTACAGTATATTGCATCGAATAAATAATGGAACTAAGGGTTGTAAATCAGTTTCTTTGAGGTGATTTAAATATATTTAAAATAATTAAAAGATTATTTTTTAATTAAAATGTATAAAAATTTTTATTTTAAATATGATGTAGAAATAAGCTAAAATCAAAATAACGATATAATTATGGTAAAGATACACATGGGATATAAATTGTGTGAGTTATAATCGTTACTTTAAAATCGTAATAAATTGCCAAGGCTATCATTATATAGGACGAAAACACCATTCAAATTGCACGTATTTCGCAAACTGTTATTCACGCCGTAGGCGATCGTTACCTTGAAAAACCCGACGGCGTTTCATGTAATCCTTTATGTTTCTCGAGAAACATCTTAATGATATCCAATGTATCGGATTGGACAGCACTCTAGCCTTTTCTCCAATTGCGCCTTAATTCAGACGTGCTTTATCTCGCATCTGGAAACCTGAGAAGAGAACCACTCGTCTGTAAGCGATTGATGCTTTTCTATCTCGAATCTGCACGCACCCTTCTCTTATAACCACAACTCTTCGCCGACCTGGATTTTCCCAAATAAGCCGCAAACCACGCCGAGGTGTTTTTTTGCAAATAGGCATTTCTGCAGATAGGAGTTGTGCTGATGAGATGCTGCAGAAATTTCTAATGATGCCTATATAAGACTCTTAAAGTTAGGTTTTTCTTTTTACGTGAGTTTATTTTTTATTGTGTCGTTAAAAAGCATATCAGAGGTTTAGAAAGAGGTCTAGAATCCTAATGGTTGACGTCAGTGAAGTTGCTAGTTAGTGTTTTATCTTATTATTTTTTAAATTGGTTAAAATAATTACAAAATGCTGGGTGTAATACTTCATATATTTTAGTGTTGCATTCTATAAGCTAAGATGAAAGGTTTCTAGGTCTTAGGTAATGAACCTAAAATCCAAATCCAATTAGAATAATTGGATTATAATAATTAGGTAAAAACATTTCTTTAAATAATTTAAATATTACACATAAAACAAGATCGTTATCTAAATAAAAAAAATATAAGGGACATTTTTAGATGATTTACTTCGAAAATTATTATTTAAATAAATAAGGTATGATATCGTATCAAATAAAAGTTTGTGATAAAGTAAATTTCGTTTTAAAGATTTTCCAACGAAAGAATGTCGATCAAATGGGTGTCGGTGAATTGGGCGTCGGTCAAGCTTACGTCGACAAACAAAAATAAGTTAAAAAAAGAAAGACGCGTCTACTTTACACTAATAATTTAAAGAAATAAGATGAAATCTTCGTGAAATCAGACTATTAAAAGCAAACGTTTCCATGGTATCGTAAGAAGTTTGTCTTAGAGACCTATCCTTTATGTTACATCCCCTTTAAACGTCTCGCTTCAAAACCTCGGCTGATTATTTGCTACTCCTTACGGACGGTGGACCTCCTCAGAAAACGTTCTTGTCAAAATATTACTCCCGAGTGGATGTTTTAAGAATCACACGGACGTACCTTGCTATGTCCTTAGCTTAAGTGTTTAAATAAGTCAGGCACGACCCAAATATTTTTACAAGTGCACTACTCAGCTTCAAGATTTGTCCTACTCTAGAGAGGCATAATAAAAATATAAATTCCAGCGCAGGAGGTGGAATTTGTACCTCAAGTTAAATAATCCCCTTTATTTTGATGCTGAATTTTTTGTAGCATTTATGGAGAATGGAATTCGCAGATAAATTCAGCTTATATTATATTTATTATATAGTAATTTTTCTTTTTGCCATCAGACGTTATACTTTACTCCGAATATTCAGTCATGTAGAAAAATTGTCCATTGATGTGTTTCTGCAACAATATTTGCGAAATATTTCCTTCAAAACCGCGAATTCTCAGAATTGACTCAATTACCTTTTCTGTGCTCATTTTCATCAGCGAAGAATTCTCAGTAACCTTTCGCAATATTATATTCCCTTTTGATTTTGCGCCAGGGATATTTATTTATTTATTTTCTTCTTCTTTTGGGAAATTTTCGGCTCTCTTCGAAATTAATATTTAAAATCTCATCTCTTATTTACTTTCACTTCTCGGATGGACTTTCCAATAAATTTTGGAATGAGAAATGCGATTTTCTTTTATTTTCATTTCCACGCAAATAGCTTTTGCAAATCTCGGAACTCAATTTGAGAGTTAATGCTGATTTTCTTGACTCTTCTTTCTTGGAAATGGTATAACTTTTTCGTCAATTGGACTTTCTCCATAATTACCCCATTTGGAGGGCGCATGGGTAATTAGCGCGAATTCGCGACCTAATTACAAAAGAACTTACGAATGTGAATTTTGCTGGAAACTGTTTTATTTAGTTGCCATTTTTAGTGTGTTGATATCTGCAATTACATTTATGGTATACATATTTTCGTTTAAATTTTGATGTTAAAACCAAGTAAACTAAAAAAGGCAATTAGAACTATTAACTGTAGTGAAGTGTGCTGAAATTCAGTGTGTTTATGAATAATAATAATAAGCTGAATTTATTTTTTCAACTTTTTCAAAGAAAAATAATCTCGTAAAGTTGATATGATTTCTATATGCATGAGTAGTGTTGAGATATAATCTAATATAATTATATTTAGATTGATTTATATAATTCTAGATAAATTAAAGTCAAAGAGATATCCTGTAACCACTATCGCAGTTTGTTGTACTGTCATTTAAATTTTACGAGGCAAACAGGAGCACCAATCGAAATGGTCTACGGCTTAGATTAAAGGATCGTAAGAAGTAGAGAAGGCAGTTCGAAAGGTTAACCACAGAGAAGCACAGGGTATCGGAGGGAATCCTTCAGCCTTTAAACCCAAACCATTCTTCCGAACGAGGGAGTTTCCATGGTTAACAAACGTAGAAACGAGATGAGAAAAATTTTAAGACCAAGACCTAGACCTTGGGGTACTCGTGTTTTTTTTGTGAGTTGAGCAGGTGATACGAGTTATAATCGTTGATGTTGCAAAAGTTGTATTTTAAAACTCATATTTGTAGAACTATACGAGGCAGTATGCAAATTCGTCTATTTAGCTATTAAAAGTTACAAATTAGTTTGGAAAGAGCTATAATAAAAGCTAATAGTTCAAATTGGGCTCTTCTGAACCTAGATAGATTTAACTTTTATTTACGAGGTTTATTAAGATTAAAATTATACATTATATTAAAATATAGATTAATTACAAGCATTGTAAGCAATTAACCATGAAGAAGAATTGTTTCTAATTTTAATCTCAGTAGAAATTAAGTATTAACAATATTGTTTAGACTTTCGGGGATTTTTTTTGTTTCTATGCTAACGCTTTTCAAATTATATGAAGGGTAGAATGGTTGCAAAAAATGGGTTAACTGTTGCAAGTTTTGTTACGCTTCACGGATTAAAACTGTTGTAAGCTTTACAATTTTCAAGTAATTTGAAGCTATCATGAAAAAATTTGCGGTTTTTCAGTTTATTTTTCTATTTATCGTCAAATTATCCACAGTACTACTTCCCAACTTCGAAAGCCTCTTTTAGTTAACGCTTTACAAACTTATTTGACCTCTAAATAGATTCTATTCCCGTACCTTCGATTCCGTCCAATTTTCACTTCTGTTTACGGAATGCAGAGAAAAATAGAGATGCTTTGATCGACTTTTCCAGTCGTTGCCAAGGTAAACAAGAAATTTTCATTCAGTCTTCCCAGCGATTGGTCCGGCTATTCTAGGCTTCTGTTTCCACATCAAGGCTTTCATAGACCAATGCAGTCGGTTGAGCGATCAAACAATTGAACTAATCTATTACACAAGGCTGCACTATAGATCAGGTTTATATCTAGAGTTCAAAGGTCATGAATATCTCACGATTGACATGATGGCGGTAGAAGTTTTTTGAACAGGATTTCTTTGTTCAAAATTTTATATGTTAAGTCCTTGGTTATGAAGTTAAGTGGGTGAAAATTTTGGTAACAAGAAGTGAAGTGGGAGTTATTTGAATTGAATATCTTATTCTTAAATTTCAAAGGGGTGAAGAAAGAAGATTTAATTTCTTTTGTGAAGTTTTTATAATGAATTATTCGTAAAGGTGTACACGTAATGTATTCAGGAGATAATTATGTTTTTGCTTATATCGTTATGTTAACTAAATTATAAAAATGTCGGAATGTCTAAAATTTAATTTAAGACGTGGTAATCGCATTTATAGTAAAATAAATAAAAAACAGTGAATAAATTTAAAAATAAAGCGTATAAAAATCAATAATTCTTATCTTCAATTATGAAATTAGAATAGACTATTGCTTAGGATATCTAATGTAAGTAATGTTTTATATTTACAAACGATGTCATATGTTTATTCATACCATACCAAAGATATAATAACGTTATTCATACCATACCAATGATATCATAATCACCACTTTAAGCCCGAAGAACTCGATTTATTACACTTAAATTAATGATACATAAAGGATGATGATAGCATATTTATGTTCCTAATTCTCTTCCAAAAATCCTACCAGACACGTTGCATAGAGTTATAAAATTTCCACTTCAAAGAATAGATTTGCAGACTGTATAAATAGTCGCTTAGCAACAGAAACAGCAAGTCTGAAAATTCGCAACATGAGACGGTATTTAACAGACTAAAGGAAGCCGTGATGAAACTGCGCTCAAAGTGTATCGTAAGGTCGCATCGTGTGTTCGTTCCTAAGCGACGAACACTTTCTTCCGTTTGATCGTAAATTTTACTAACAATCGCTGAGTTTAACTCTGAGCCATCAATCTTGTAACGAGAGGTCGTTGTCAGTCATCAAAGGCTATTGGCTCACGAGACGAACATGGAAACACGCTCAAGGGGGCTTTGGAAGAATCCTTGATTCTTGAGCTATAAATCCGGCGTTCGATGGTTCCCATTCCTAAGAGGTCTTCTTTCCATTATCTACGAAGTCTGTTTAATCCCGTCTTTTGCTTGGATTTTCAATGTTGCCATGGAGTCGTTTGTCGAACTCGAGATGCCTGAGGTTGATCCCTTTATTTGTGAGTTTACCTTTCTGATGTTTAGATATCTAGAAGAAGTTTTTGATTGGCTTTCTATCGAACAAAAATATAATTCATAGGTTGTTCATTCATAGTAATATATTTAACAGGGCACAGTTGGTTTCATTAGGTGCAAAGATCTCATCACAAGACGGTATTTCTAAAGGTAAAGCTTCCATTAAGGTGTTCCACTAATTTTGTGGAGACCAAATGGACTGCTTTAGGGTATTACATTTCAATTATCTGTTTATTTAAATTTTATTTTACAAATAAGTACCATGGTAACCAGATTACAGTGCAAAGAATTAATTAATATTCATGATGATTTATTTTGAGCGTTTATGAAAAGTTATGAATTCAAAATGAACCAATTAATATTTTCCTATTTTTCTGCATCTATAGTGAAAACAATATTAATTTGCTAACATCTTAGTTATTTCAAATTGGTACATTATTTCACCTAAGTTTCATTGAAAATTTTTATGAAAATCTCCAAAGCGTTTGAAGAATATAACTAAGAAATATTGTAGCAAACGAATTGATCACGAATTATGTATATGTGCATATCCGTTTCGATATCAAACGACAAATACGTAATCGCAAACCCTAAATCTGAATTAATTAACTAAGCCTAACTCGGTGCTTCTGTTCCTTATTTCTGAAATTTCATAGAATTCCTACCTTAACTCATCCTCCCAACGTATTTCATAGGATGAATACCCTCGTAATTTATTAAGTTTTCAACAGAATGCAGAGTCTGATATTAATGAAATATTACCTTATTAAACAGTCGTTCTGAAGAGTTCAAACACGGTTTTAAATGAGCGCACCGTTGTTTCTCCATTGTTTATCCTTTCTTTAAACCGTGTAGATGTCAGGAGGGTTTGAGTGATGATCCATTTATTCAGTATTGGATCAGAAGATACAGCGCCGTGAGATTCTGAGCATTTGAAAGCGAATCATAAAAACGCTGTTTACGCCAAGGGAAAGGCATTTAGAGGGTCGTTTATCAAAAGTGACCTTGGAACGAAGGGTATAACAAGTTTCAGGCGTTAACGAGAATTTTCGCATAACGTTTAAACACGTAACGGAAGAGGAATTTTATGCGAAATTTATGAGTCGTAATGGTTGTTTATGGATTGATAGTAATATATTTGATTATATAAGTTTTCAAGGTTATTATTTCTAATTTTATCATCTTATAAGACCCTTTTATTAATTTCGTTTTTGTATTGAGTATTTCTTGTTTTATAAATTACATTTATTTAGAGATATTTTACATTGTGAAAATCAGGAATTTTTATACTCTGCATCCTATATATACTTTAAATAGATTATCTAAATCTAAAATAACGAAAAAATATTATAAGAATCTATCTAATTTATCAGTAAATACATTGAGATAATTTCAGAATGTATAAAAGAACCAAATATCGGAAATTTTCGTAATATATTTAAGAGATGGCTTAATTTAATTATTAAAAAATGACAAAAACTTATTGTTTCGTTTGGAGTTATGGTTTTCCTAAATTCTAGGTTTATACCAAGTATAAATTTTTAGTAGTGATTAATTGTAATATTCTGTTATAGTTAAAGATACGAAGGTTTATAAATTGTATCGAAATATCCAGGAAAATTTCAGCTTCAATATAACATAATGAGAGAATAATTTTTGTCGCTGATAAATAAATTAAGGTTGGAAGAAGATGGATAGATTTTTTTCTAATTTGGCTTTTAATCTTTAGTTCATACCCTTGAAAAATATGAAATTATCCTTTATAAATCTTATAATGTTTCAAATTCTATTTGTTTTTTATTACGTTAATGTTTTCAATAAAAATACGCGTATAAAATCCTAATTGGTAAAAGATGAATCGTAAAAATTAGCTAACAAGAATGATAATTACAAAATAGTAAAACGTGAATCGAAGCATCGTGATTCGTGAGCTGCATTTTCCTCCTGGTGAACACCGCCGTAGATGAGTTGGAATTGAGATAGATGGAGCTGTAATTTGTTTGCAGAGCGAACTTAATTGGTATGGAAGACGCTGTAAAGATGCCCATATAGCGATAGCAGAATAGGATTTTATGGACGTGCGCTGTATGTGCGCATAGAGTTATTTAAGTGAAAGCGATAAAAGCTATCGTCCGATGAGAGTTTCTGTATGAAAGGAGACTAGTGAGAAATTAAATAGCACATAGAGATAGGGAAAAAATTCTGAGACTGAATCAATTTAGATGGGCTAATAGATAAACAGTTGAGGAAGTTATTGAAGTAGAGACATAAAAATAGATTGATACCTACACGAGGGTCAGTGCACCTTGTTGGTGTATTTTTATTGCATATGATTTCTTTTTGTTAGGTTAGCCATAGAATTATTCAATATCTGACTCGACAATTATATTATTTATTATTACTTTACATGTATTTATCATAAAATGTTAGTTGGAGATTTAATAATCAGATATTGTGAGTTATGTGCAATATGTTTGCTATACAATGATTTTCTCTTCATTAAATGTTGCTTTGAATTATTGATACGTAACGTTTTACCTCATTATCACTTTATTTATAATTGTACAAAAGGTATAATGTTTTGCTTTATTATTTAATTAGAGGATATTACGCTAATAACTATAGATAATTGAAACTATACTTATCTAATCTAAGGCACGGTTCATTGTTGCTGATATAATAACAAAAGAGTCTCGTTTATTATTAGATAATGAATCTACATCAATTGTATTCTACCGCGATTGTTCTGTTAACCTAGAGTTACGTGACCAACTTCGCAAGTTCTCTCAATAGATAACCACCTCACCAATCATTAAACACGTATAACTGATTCAGTATTAATCGAGAACCCAAAATCTTCGTCTTCAGTCTTGTAGCCAAGGAGTTAACAATGAAAGACATGCGAGAACAATGGATGGGAATTGTTCTCAGGATTCCGAAACTGGTGATAAGTGAACCTTTGGGTCATAACTCAACCCACGTCTTCGGTAAATGACAAGAAAAAGTTGAATGGGAGATGAGTTGCGGGTGAAAGAGGAAACGAAACGCAAAAAAAGAGGCAAAAACCTTGAGGCGAATGGTGCTACAATAAGCCCATTTGTACATCTCACCCACTCAAAATTGGAAGCAGGTAAAGAGATTGTCCCCAATTACGGGATAGTAGGGCTCGAGGAGTTAATGCTAACTTTTGGAGTTTATTAATTAGAATTCGCCTCTTTTAACTGAAGAATATCCGATTATTTAATGGTCATTTTGGGGATAATAGCGTACTCAAAAGTCTCACAAAGTTTCCTTCATTATAGAGGTGTATTCAAGGTGATGGGAGTCAAGGTGTCATTCAGATCTCAATAATGACCATGGAAGTTATTTTTTCTATGGAAGGTTTTCTCAGGGATATCAGAGTAATTGTTGAAGAGCAGGCTTTTGAGTTTGTATTGATAATTAGGGTAACAACGATCCATTGCCGAGGCTTTAAAAACCATTGTTAGCGCAGTGAGTAATTGTTGTTGAAAATCATTGTTGAACTCAATCACTTTGTTTAAATTGTGTTGTGAAGATTTTCAAAGTAATTGCAGCTACGATTGTTCTAGAGAGTCGTTCGATGTCATTGTTGCTGTTTTTTTATTCGAGGCATTCAAATTCATCGCCACAGCAAAGGTGTATTTCACAAGAGTGATTCTTACCACAAAGCTACGTCCGTTTCGTTAAAAGTCATTGTTGCAGTAAGGTCACGCGTGTCAGTTGAATTCCCCATTGTAGTAGACCACGTAATTGATCCAAAACGGGTGCAGCTTTTACCTCTGCAATTGGACAATCATCAAAGGAAGTGACATTTTCATTTTCGGCGTCAGAATCTCCCGCAGGGCAATAAATCAGGGCTGTATTCATTAATTCGCAATCAAACCGTCGATTCGCCTTGAGCACTCGGACATCCGTGAGGTTTCCTCTTGTCAGTCGCGGCGGATACGTGACACACGAGTTTTGGGTGGGAAAATTTAATGTGAGTAAATCAACACGTTTTGAATATGCCGCGAAATCATTTTCATAATGAAACGGTAATTGGATTATTTTCTGATAATTTGACACTGAATTACTGTTATTTATGTCCATGCGTTTCATTAAACGCTTCGTAGAGAAAGTGCATTTATAGTTAACCATGAAATATTGAGGCATGCATTCATTAAGACGCATTATAGGCCTTTATTTTAAGCGTACTGACAAAATTTGAACGTAATGCATTTTGTCCTAAAATTAAACGAAGTAAACATTCTTTATTATCTCTACTATTTATTTATTTTAGCCGAAACAATGGAAATGTTTGTCTTCCTTTCCTTCGATATTATTGTCTACAATAAGCAACAATGCGATACACAATTAAGAATTTTTCACTTATACAACGTGAAGTAACGCGAGTTTTCTCTATGAATTGTGTATTCTTTAATTGTAACTGCATTTTATCTTTATTATATTATATAATTTTATCTTTATTTTAATATTATCCCAAAAAAATTTAAATACTAAGGAATTCTTGTTGGATTGGAAGGATTCCCTGTTGCTGATATACCTAGTACAATATCCAAAAACGATCATACGCTTTGTTAGATACGACTTCTGCTTTTGATTGTGACGCGTCGTCCAGGAAACATTGCGATTGACACACTTGGTCTCTACGCAGCAATTAACATCACTCAATTTTCCTGAACGCGAATGGCTGGAGCTAATTTACGATTCGCATTCAAAAAGAGTGGAATAGTTAAACCCCCAACACTATCGTTCCAAATATTCTGCTCACCTCTCCAAAAATTACATCTCTTTATTACACATCCCTCATTCCGCACAAAATAACCCAAACCTCATCTAGAGAAACTCCAAACGCGTGGGCGTCTCAAATTTTCCACAGAACTTGCTAATGAGTGCCCATTTATCGCGAACGCCTACCCAAGTTCGCTCTTAATATCCGTTGTTATTAAGTTCCATCACAGCTTCATTCTTTCATGTGCCATTCATTGATACGCTGGTTGATTGAGTCTTCGTTCGGAATGAATTCTTTCACACGTAAACATTTCACGTCATCATCTTCTGTTGGATTACATCGTTTCGTGGTTTTTTAACTGGTACCCCATAATTAACGTAATAAAAAAACAAGTGAGAGAAATGAAGAAGCTTGAGTAATAGTACTGTGATTGTTTTTTATTGATCATTTTTAACGAAAATCAATTGATCTGTTACCTAGGCTTTAAAGAAACAAATAGGTTCCATGACTTTTGTTTTAAACGCTAAGTAATTTTTTTTTACATTCACTGATATTGCGTTGTATTTAAAATATAAAATATATCGTCAAAATTTGGTAGAAATTCAATAATTTTTAGTAGGTGTATATGTAGACATTTATGTTTTAAACTGTCTCAAATCGTGAAAGAAAATCATTGGTCAATGAAAAAATTCTGGAAGATTTGATTAATATGAATATAAATAAATAAATATATATATTTAGAAAAAATTCTAGAAGATTTGATTAATATGAATATATATATATCATACTGCTGCTTCTATAAAGGGAAAACGCGCTACCCACTCCAAGTACCCTAAAATATAAGTTGAATTCCAATTCGGGAATTATCAGCTTAAGTATAAAAATACAAATAAAAAATCAAATTTTATACCTGAAAGTTAAAAATAAAATGTCTTTTTAAAAGACGAGGAAGTATATGATAGTTTTCCCTTTCTTTAACGAAGATTTTTTCATTTTTAAAAGGAGATATTGAAGAAAATAAGGAAACATAAGAATTAAGCCTGAGGAAAACATGATTCTTGGTAATGGAAAAGGTTTTCGGAGATCTTATGTACACCCACTCAATCTAATAGAGTTATTCTTTACTCGAGGGTTACATGAATGAACGGTGTTTTTGCCGTTAAAAAGAAATAAGAATTAATTTACTTTGTTTTTATATTTCCCTAATTTTTCCAACCGTGTACGTTACCTTTAAGGCTACAAAATTAATATTGGTATGATGATTACAATTGCATTTGCAAATAAACAAAATTATTCATATATCGACAAGTTTAAAATATCCCAGAAATAAATAAAATGATTTTCTCTCTTAAAACAATTAAAAATATTCATAAAATAGCCGACATTACAATAAAATTTTCACAATAGTTCAAAAACAATTTTAGAATCTATGAGTATAATTGATTGTTAACTGTCAATATATTCAAGAATCATTCTTGTACCAGACGGGTTTACAACGAATTTGCGAGAAATAAATTTATTCGATTAATTTTATATTGTTTATTTATATAATTTTTATTTCTAATAGTTCCTAAAGAATGCAGTAAATTAAATATGATACTCTCTATGTAGTAAAGATTTTATAATTCCTAAAGAAGTATGCGAAGAATTTATTTCTTTCAGATATTTAAGTTCCCTTTATCGGGCTTTTTAATCTCTAAAATATCTTGTAATATTTTATTTCTAATCTACACTGAGGCATTTGCATGGGTTGCGATTTATATCCCAGTATTTTAACCCTTAAACCGATACCAGTTGTGGATGCTAAGTTTATTCATGGGGTGATTAATTATCAAGGAATGGTTCCCTATATTTGAATTCGGTTCCCTATTTTATATTTTTATTCCCTTCCTTTCCTTGTATCCCAAACTCTGTGGAAATTTATCTAGGTTGTATTCGCCCCTTTTTTAGATTTATCTTCAAATATTTTAGCCCTTCCCTTGTTTTTTTTTGTATCGGCTTTCCTATGAATATTAAACTCGATTCACTTTTAAATGATAATTGGATAATTTTTATTGATTCATTTAGAATATTTAGAGTAAATTTTAGTCCTGCTTGCGTCATATTATCAAGCACAAATATGTACTTTACACTGTGCTATTTATTATTATTAATCCAATAATTAAAATTATTGCCAAATAGAGTTATTAATGTATGTTATAGAACTTAAAATAATTATATTAATGGAGAAATTTTTTTTAATGCAATATATATTTTGTATCATGATTTTTTAATTTTCTTCGTCCTTTCAAATACTTTTATTCTTTTTGAATCTTCTTTTGATGTGATATCTTTTAGTTTTAAATGTATATGTTTCGATCAAAAGAAAGGATATAAAACAAATGTTACTCAACACATTTAAGTCACATTTGAAATTTTATATTGGTGATCAATACTTTTATCAGTATTAAATCAATATTATAAACATTTTGGTCTGACTTCTGTCTGTATTGTATCTAAACCGTCTCCAAGGTGATTTTGAATTATATACTGCACTGGCGATTTTTATTCCATGATCGCTGATTTATTCGCCGGCCTCGTTGGCGGAATGGTTAGCATGCTAATATTCTAATGCTGAGGTCCCGGGTTTAAATCCCGGCTGAGGAGGAAATTTTCCTCTCAGGGTCTGGATGTCTGTGACGTCCGTTGTTGAGTTTGAAATCTCACTGTAATTGTCCCGTAAGAGGTATTTGTGAGGTATTTGTTAATAAAAAAAAAATAAAAAAAATGATTTGTAGCTTCTTCATGTGATGAAATATCTATTGTTTCTCAGTTCAATCGATAGCTATCCGTTCCGTACGAGATTCTGTGAAGAGATATCAGTACGTTCCAAGTAACTTCTTTCTGCGGATTTTCTTCTTGAGCTGAAACTTCCTGTTGGGTCCTTGCCCTCTAAAAAAGGATAACCTTTCGCTCCGACAAGCTGACCTCCTTCTCTCCTCTTTCCGTTGGACTTTTCACATCGTTTATCTTTCGGATTCATCCCCACTCCGTAAGTTTCGGTCAACACGAGAATTTCCTTTTCTTTATTAAGGTCTAATACGTTTCCGTTGGCTTTCTCAAAACTCCTTCCTTTGTCTTATCCATAACCTCGAATTCTTCCTCGTATTCGTCTTTACATATCGAGTCCACTGAATAAATCTGTTCCAAGGAAATAAAAGGTCAGAGAATTTTATATCCACAACTTTTTCGAGATATTAAAAAAGGAAAAAGGTGCTTTTTAAAAGTTGACCATCTTTGACGTAACATTTTTTCCATTGAAACAGGTATACCCTTTCGGATTGTAATATTTAAATTGATATTTTATAATCAACAAGCATATTTAATGTCTGAGAGAGAGATTTGGATCTTTAACTGTGTAGTGCGGGAAGATTGAGTCTATATAATAAGTGAAATTAGAGTGAGATATATTGGTTATCTCAATGTTAATTAACGAAAATGAAATTTATGTTACATTTCTGAAAAGTGAAATATACTTTTCCCACGCATCAAGCAGGATTTAGAGTAAATTTGAAATTATTTCATTATTTTATCTTATAATATATTAAAATATTCTTGCCCCTTTACCTATTTTAATAGGCAGTTGTATTTAAACAGATGACTATTTATCAAAGAAACCTTTATAATTTTACGGATGTAATGGATTCTTTTCAACTTATATTTGTATGCCCTTAAACAATCAAGTGATTCAAGCAACGCTATTGCAACAATTAACATTAGTATATCATTGTCGCAAAATTATTATTGCGTCAAGGTATTACCACTTTTCACTCTGTTATGACATTCCCTACAGTGCAGAAAGTGATGAGTGATTCATATTTCACAGAAATATCTGTACATGTGAAAGAGCAATTACATTAGCTTCATTATTTAATGATACATTACTCATTTTGATTTCCTTCGGTGAATAAGTAGCTCAAAGGAATTATAAAAGTAATTCTACAAAAACCATCAGTCACCTTTAAATGGGAAAGGATACACACATTTCCAGAGCTTCTGGGTTTCGACAGCAATTAACGGAGAAAAAAATTCTTTGGGTGCGAAGGTCATCTCTCTCTTTAGTTTCATCCATTTTCCCGGACTTAACCAATTAAAACTTCGCCGTGTCCCGAGGTATTGTCCTGCAAGGCCATTTCCTAGGCCCTGTAATGTTCCCGTGCGGAAGTTACGGTTCCACACGGGCTCTTTATCGGTCCAAGAAAATTGGAGAAGAACGCGTTGCAAATTGGCCTTCCGAAGCTTTCGGAGGCACGTGTTTAGTTTGATAACGATCGGCCATTATTCGAATTTGCGATCGACGCTTGGATCGCCTCATTATCGGACGCCCTGTGAAACCGCCTCATCGGAATTCAAGGGCTAATTATAGTCATTGATTCTCATTGTCGTAATTTGTATACTTCTACTCCTCCTATAGTGGAGAGGGTTTCATTGTTGGGATTTTCTCTATTATTGCAAACTCGCTTTGTATGATCGTGATTGTTGCGCTAATAATAATTACGTACTTAATAGAAATTTTATAAGGAGTAATTAGAATTAAATAACAAGTTTTACTTATCACTGTTGAAATAATATAATTCTATGATTCATTTGATTAGGAAAGCTGTGAAACAATTTATTTGATTAAATCTCGAGGTAATGAATTAATTACACAATTATAGAATTCTCAGTATACATTTTACATAATCTCGAACGAAACAGACGTATCAAGAATAGAGTGAAAGGTAATTTATATCCATATGATTATGTTTGAGATCGATTTTCATCGAAATATATAAACATTGATTTGTCTGGTTGATGTTAAATTATACGTACACTTTTAGAACGATATTTTATTTGTGAAACTTAACTATAATTCCTTTAATTCCAATTATAATTTTCTGAGAATTCTCTTCCATTATTCTCATTTATCTCAATAATGTTGAGTTAAGTGATCTTCCATTCTTTATCCCAAATATCTTAATTATTCTCTTTACACGTTCGAGATTTGTTGATCGCCCTCAGAGGCTAATGTTCCAGACCACCCTATAATCATCTAAGTACCGTTTCCATACAAGTTGACCTAGATCGGTAAAAATTTCATCCCTTCCACAATTAGCTAATTAACTGAAAATGGCTGATTAATCAATAACCCAATTTAGCAATCCTGAAAAATTGACCTTTAGTCTATCATAAAATCTTCGTTTAATTGGAATAAAAGGTTTTGATTTTAAGAATAGACCATGAGGAGAATTCTAATTATCTTTCTGAAATGGAGACTTTATATTATAATCGTTCTAGATCGTTGATGAGTGTCTCTTACAGTATCATAATTATACTTAAATAATCTCACAATCTTCATAGGTACGAATACAACTTAAAAATACGAAAGAAGATTCATTATTCTACATCCTGTATTGAAAATTAAACTGTAATCGATTCGTCAAGATGATACAGCGAAAATTGCCATTCATCAGCTTTTATTCAATATCTACCCTTTTTCCCTATTCATCATATAACGAGATAATACTCAGGATACTTTTTCATCACCCCTATCAATTGCTATAGAAACGAAACTTCCCTCTTGTTAACGACCGATTGTCTCGACCCCCTTAATTCATCGCGACACTTCTTTATCCTTCGACAGCGCAACTCAAGACTTCCTGTTCCATGTAGGAGGGGAGATACCTTATCTCTGCTTTAATAAGTAGCCGTTTATTTCCTTTAAGGAAAGGGAAGCATTCCTCGTGATAAGTGTGATTATCCCGCCAAGTGAGCCACGCCCCTTTCGCACCCACCCTAAGTGGTTCCAATCCTTCCCGATTGCGGGGGAATGATCCTTGGGGGTATCGCTGCTCCATCCCCCCGAAAACCCTTTTTCCCCTCCTTTTAAGGGCACAATGGGTCTTAAAGGATATCTCTACACCCACGCGTAATTAGGGAAAGCCTTTTCGCGCTCCTGATTGGGATTTCACTTTTGAGCCTTTTTGAATTATGTTGATCTGATTGTTTCCCTGGTGATCACGTGTGTCAACGTGACGCTAGGGAGTCGGAAGCGTTCTCAAATGTCAAATCGGGTGATGAATAGGTAATCAGATTGAAGAAGTATTTCCTGTGTGAGGGTGTAGGTGGGAAAATCTTCGTCAAATGTGAGAAGGATTCTGAAAGGTTAAACTGGAGGGGATATTTACACGTGACTGGGAATGGTAGCCAGGTCTTCCACATTTTTTGGGCTTGATGGTTACGTAGTTTCTCTATATCTGTATTGCTGACGTCTATATGTATGTCTGCTTCTTCGTTTTAATTTTTTACCTGAACGTAAACTGTACAAAATTATTTACTTTATTAAATAATTCGATAATTTATCATTCAGAATAATTTAATTTAATGGATTATTAATAATTAAATATTAAATTAATATAATTATAATTAAATTATTCTAAGAAAGTAAAAAATTAATTATAAAAAGAATATATAATAATAACAATAAAAAATATATACCTTAAGGAATCAAGGTTTCATTAAAATACGTATTTCTAATTATAATGATTTTCAGGTATGCGAGTTAAGTCGCATTTGTAAAACCATGTGGTATATTAAAGATACATACGTAGTTGAAGTAAATTTTCTCTCTTAGTATAGTATACACGCTTGACCTGCTAAGTGTATAGCTTTCTAAACATTAAACATTTTCATGAAGAAGAAAAACCCAAACCATATCCACCATCTAAACCGTCTTATATATCTAAAATATAAATATCCAAAGCTTTTCAAAAATCCGAAATATTTTCCAATTAACAGAATTAAAATATCCTGACCTTAATTTCGGAAACCCATGTTCATCGAGATCTCGAGTTGATTTGAAAAACTTCCCTCAGTCCTTCAAAACATCAATATCCACAGAATTAATAATACTTCTCCTATATACTTAGACTTATTAGTCTTAGACCGTATTTCTCATCTAAACCCTCACATAAGTGCGATGAGAACTAATTGGCGACAATATTCGTTCTAATATAGACGAAATTAAGTCGTCGCATGTCCTTTATTCTTTTCGGTCTCTCCTTCCGAATTTTTCATAACCTCTCTTCAATCCCTTATATCTCTGGAGAGAGAGTTTTCCTTCCCATTCAAGATACGAAGCACATGATAATGAGGAAGGGGTTTGAGGAGAACCCCTTAAAAACGGAGAGGGGAAGGGGATTGTGGGAGGGGAAACGAGCTTACGAAAGGAGTTTGAAAGAATTTTTAATATGAAACGAAAAGAGACTCGCGTTTCGTTTAATCCTCCCGTAGATGGTTTGAGATAGAAGCCTTGGAAGAGGGTTGGTGTTAGAATGGCCCTACTTGGAGGAATTGGAAAATGAGGAGGAATAGAAGTAGCCCAGAGGAACGATGATTCAAATTCACACGTTTTGGTGATTCATTACACCTCAAAGGAAGTGGGTAGTGTTGAAATGGATCGAAATTTGACGCTAGTCTTCTTGTTTCCATGGGTACTGTTGATTTAATTCTAGGTGAGGAAAAAGAATAGATTAGTAGGAGCGAAGCTGTAATTTTCTTGGAAAAAGCTTATGATGGCCTTAAGTCAAAATAATTGATTTAGGAACGTAATTATTATAGTATAGCAGTAAAATTTTTAGTGTGTGGATGTGAAATTTAAAAAATATCCATATTAGAATTTTAATAATCGTATGTTATATTTATATCTGAAGCACAACTAATCCTTGACTATTCTAAAGCGTAAATATGATGAAGTTGAAAAGTTAACGTCTTTAATAAATGAGTACTACTAATGGTTCTGTAGGATTTATATTATACAAGGTTATTTGATAAAATATATATGCCAAATCTTGAGCAAAATAGGGTTGCCATAGAAATACATTCGAGGTAAAAAAAGTGTATTATGAACGAAAATAGAAGACATGCTGAAATTTTGGAGATTGAAGAGTATTTAAGTATTGTTTGCTACCGATTGGAGGAAGTCACACAAATTTTTATATCCAAGGAATTTAGTCTGGATAAATATACGTATAGTTTCTTCGTTTTATTTGAGATTAAGTCAATGTGGGATTCTGCCTCCAAACTTTTACAACTCCTTTTAATACACGAAATATTTCCGTTAAAGAAAGAGTTGATTTCGAGATAAAATCTCTTCGGATTAAAAGTTGATAAAAATACGCCCACAATACAAGAAAATCTGTAGAGTTAAGAATATAAAAGACCCTGAGAATAAAAAAATCTGTAAAAAAGAAAAATATAATGCCCTTAAAAGTTCGCTTAATAAAAATTTTAACGTGAAAAAATTGTGTTCGATTTCAAAAGGGAATGTTAATTTCCGAATTGAAACCTTACGTACTTAAATAAATTTTTTATAATATTATTTCCTTTCAATTACCATGAAACATCATCCTTTATATCGTTATAAATAGGGAGCTATTAGGACAGATAGGGTCTTACGATAATTACCTCACTCCTCATCTAACAAATTTAATGAGGATTAACGCATTTTTACTTTGCTTCTAAAATAAGTGATTTGATTCTTTACTTAATCCTAAACGGGGTCAACTAGTTTATTCTAGAGACTATGATATTGCAACTTACTCTTATACAGAATATTTAACACATCCTAACTTTTGCTTTCCCGATCCTCTATGTATCCATAACAACCCCTTTTAAGTGAAGCTATCGTTCTGTGCACTATCGACCTTCATTAAACATGGAATATGAGCATTCAGAAGTGGAGAAAGAGTAAACAGAGGAAACTGAGATGTAGATCGATCGTTGGAAAGAAGAAAGATATCTCTTATCAAAGCTCTTATATCATTTAATTTGTGCTCCCGCGAATTCCGTGAGGGAGAGAGCCAGAGACAAAAAATTGCCTTGGAAAATATGCGGGTTGAGATTGACTAACAATGAGCCCGTTTCCAAGGGGATTGTAAACAATGTGAGTGTCAGGGCCGCGGAACCTTTCCGAAACTTACAATTGAAGGAAAGAACTGATGCGGAAATTCAAGTGCTGTGTTGATATGGTGTATAAGATACGAGCAGAATTCCTTACGGATTGTTTATATATTTATATAGTTATAGAATGTGTGTATAGTTATAGAATGTGTGTTCTATTTTCTATGATTATTTATTCAGGCAGGTTTAAATACGTTTTATATTCTCATTATGAACAATTTTTAAGCATGAAGACTTTAGAAGCAATGTGTTATTCTTTCATCTACTAAGTGCACTAGCTTTTGTAACTGTCTTAGAGTTCTGTTTTTTTCCATGTAATATTAGGAAGAAATGTCGGATAATTAATTCTGTCTACGCTTTATTAAGGATGTTAAATTAAACATAAGGAATGTACTAATAACATATTTATTTCTAGACACTATTACCCAATAATAACGTTGCATAAAAGCGATTTTTTTCAGACGAGTTAAAGTTCGTTTCAAAATATACTAAAGAATGAATGATTTTGAAAATAAGGTCCATCTATTGTAATTTCTCTATGAATCTTATCCTTGTGTTGCTAATTATAGTGAAAAACTTTTACTTATGAAAACCAACCATCTTTTACTGATTCTTCATTCTTACCGAATACAAATTAGATTTGATACTTCAGATATATCTACACAAACAACCGCTGCAGTATATGGAATAGGAATAGCAATTTTGCCTGTGGTGCATATGTACACAATACACATCTCGCCTTCACGATTATGATCGCAGGGTATGAAGTGAAAGTATCACAAAAAGAGAGGTTTTCGTAGTTGGGAAATGCGGCGAAAGAACATGGCGAGATGAAACACTGAAGTTTAAAGATTGATTGGTAGAAGGGGTTTCGGGTCCATATCCTAAAAGGGAGGCATCAGACTAAAGAGACCGGATGCTGGGATTGTTTTTAGCCAAGACGAGGAAAGGAAATTTAGATTCATGGATATTTAGTACTAAATCAATTAAAAACGTGATTTAAATTGGGTTTAATTATTAGTACAATATATAAATTGGTATCGATTAGCGTTGCTAAAGACTTTGTTTGTTTGGTGTTGCCTTAGAAACACATGAGCATAGCATGTAGTATAGGTAGTATGAGGTACTTATATATAGTTTAATTTGGTCTTTATGAGCATTATTTGGGAGCATATTCTTATGAGTAACTGATTTATTATACTGGATTATAAATAAGCTATTTTTTAAAAAGATTAAATATATTAAGCAATGTTCAGTTATAAGTGATGAAATGTTCTCTATCTAAATAATATTTTACTGTTTTAATTTCGTGTTTTGTTTTGAATATGCCTTGTGCTATCTATGTAGTTATATAATTAAATTCGATTAATATTATAAAATTATTCTATTTTCTTCATTTCTAATCGTGTCTATCTATTTCTTATAATTATAATACATATATAATTTATCTATCTCTTCTTTTTTATCGTTTTTCAACAATAAAAAGAAGAGATAGATAATGTTGTAATGTATTAATGAACAACATTTATTATGGACACGATAGAAAGTCTTAAAATCAAGAGTTTCGGTAGTTAATGCCTAGATGTAAATTTACTAGCAGCAATGAGCAGTAATATTATTGAATCGTGATATATATTTTATCTAAGAAAATAAATTTCTATTATAAATATACCAACCTTTGCATCAAATAAATCTTAAATTACGTTTTATGTACTTAAAGCTAAATAATTTATTTACATTTTAATAACCTATTTCATTCGTTTTAAATTATAATAAAGTTCATCCTAATACTGCGAATATTTTTTCAAGAAACTTATTTCTTAATCCTTCTAAGAAATGCTATTTAAATTTTTAAACATCGTCACAAAAAACATAACTATGACTTATTCTAAAGATTTAGAACTCGAACTGAGTCACTCGTACATGTTTTGATCTGTCGCTATGCTGTGAATCATTTATGTCGAATGTGAGCATAGGATACGGGGCACCACTACCCGATACGTCAATTAACGGAACCACTTTGGCGCCTTGTATCTGAGACCTTGACTGTCACCGCTTTGACCACTCATGCCGTTCAGATCAAAGCCAGATGAGGTTCCCTACGCTGATTCACGTCCTTTATATTTTATGTATTTGATACAGAGTATAGTTTGTGACAATTTCAAGACGTATTTTTGCACGTTAAAATACTTTGATATAATTTGCAATATTATTGTATAGGTATGACTGAATGATGAGACTGATTTTATATTTTGCACAAATAGAATGTAATATGATGTAATATAACGAATAGAATGTATTTCTCGAGTTATGTAACACATGAATAATCCTGTCCATTGCTCCATGTAGAGTACAGGTGAGATAAAAGGCTAATTTCCTCACTCCTAAAGCAGTATAATGGCTTATCTCTCTCCAGATAATAGTAACTAAGGGTTAAAGGGATCTCTACTACAATTACATGGAAGACCCACTGTAAAATTAGGTTGCCAAGAAAAATATCCAATAGAATTATTGAGTGATTAAACAATGTATTCACTCTAGGTTAATTTACAAAGAATATTAATGATTGATTAGATTCTTATTACAATTGATTTTAAGTAATTTACTATAAAGCAGGAATCTGTGCGTTAAATTACATTATATATAATAAACTATCATTGATTCGCGGTAGCTTATTTTGTTAAAATATGGAACTTTTCTTACCTTCGATGAATTTTAGTTCAGAATTTGAGATGATATTTTAGGAATAAATGTGATATTTGCTGCTGAATATAATGAATTGGCTTTCATTTGTCTTCCTATGTTTATAATATTCAAAATTCTACCTCAGAATATTTTCAATTTCATCTATAAGTTCTTCTGATTTATCAAGTATTCTCAGTAGTCATACTTACCTGAATTGCAGAAATGTATCCTTGTTCAAAACATTATTACTTGCGAAGTTAACTTTCCCGAGGAGCTATTGAACCGTAGAAACTTCAGCTTGCATGCCCGTCAAAAGCTATCGCATATCTCTTATTCATATCAAAGGGTGTATTTTAAGTTACCAACCGTTTCTATAGCATCGGAATCAGCTTGTTTACTGCCTTTACCAACTCCCGAAATCTGGCTGCCAAAGCTACCTGGGATTCGGCAAACAAAAATTTGCGGATCAGCGAAGCAAACGAATCTCGACTCCCGACGTGATCTCTTCAATATTAAAAAAATTGCTTTGAAAGTGAATAAAGGAAGGATATTTTCATCCTTTTGCCATGTTTATTCCTTGATAATTTCATGGTACAACTGTGGATTGCACTTGCAAAATGCAGCAGAAAGTATCTGCCTCTACATAGTTTAAAATTGATTTTATTTTAAAGAAATTTAATTTAAAAATAATCGAATGATTTTTGAAATTGATAAATATTGATACATTAGTTAGATTTTGATTCGTAACCAACCATGCTTAACATTTCCAGGAAGACGCTTCATTGTTGTATGTTGGAAGTCGAGTAAGGATCTCATTTTAGTTCGTATTTCTTAGAAAAGCCTACATTGTTGTTTTTAATCAAGTTCTTCTGAATGGTCTATTATATTTATTACGATTGGGTACAGATAGCGGCTTTTAAGATCATCCACTAAGGTTTTTGAATGGCCCGAGAATTTCATTACTTTCCTTACCACCTCAAATAAAGATCACATGCGTTCCTATAGTTTAAGTAATCTTCTCACGGTTCAAAGCCTGGGTCAATAAAAATCAAGTTCAAAAGAAAGTCGAACAGTAGTTGATACGAGTTAGCCAGGGGCTGTTAACAAAACTTGTGTCTTCTACAGGAAACTTTTATTACGATGGCCTAAAGCCTTCTTCTTTGTTCTTTACAGGATTGTTTATTGTATTAGAATGCGAGAAACTTATAATTCCCTACTATCATGTTTTCATAATTACGAGATAAAATGGCCTTATTTCCATGCATATTATTGTTATGTAACAATAAAAAGACCTTGCTTATTGCTTAATATAATCAAATTACAATTGAGTAGGCGTAAGATGTATGAGAGAGAAAAAGTTTTGTGAGAGTAGCGTTAATGTTAGTGTGACAAGATATTTATGGAATTTATGTGAGAGTAACGATTGTAAGAATGTAATAATTACGCAATTTTAACAATCAAAAATCAATTCTTTAAGTATACGTATTACGTATGGGTAACAACAAACAAAAGAAAAGAATAGAAGGCTAATTAAATAATTCTGTTTACAGAGTGATGGAGAATAAGGTATGGTCAACAATTAAGAGCAGCAAAGGTAGACGCAAGCAAATCCCTCTAATATATACGCTAATTAGGATCATAAATTAGCAACAATGTTTTCTTTTATATTAGTGCAGTAGATTAGCTCCTTGTTCCATTATTAGAGCTCACATTGTACTCAGCATTCTTCCTTCTTTCAATCAATAATACTGATTAAGAGACGCATTTGAATCTTCTCCACGTAATAATTCGGTGAAATAAATCTTAAACTCCCCCAATTGAATGCTTTGCTCTGATTCCTGTAGATTCCGCACCCTTTCGGGAAACGAGGGAAAGCAAACATTTCCTGCGAATAACGATGGATCCACACATGAAGAGCCTAAATGGCCCAACACTCTTCCGTCGGCTCTCATCATCGCATTAATGTTTTAAGGGGCCTCTCGAAACCATTCGCTCTGCCAACATCATTGTGAAACTGTATCTTCATCTTCCTTATCCAATGCCTTCAATTCAACTGCCTCTCTATCTCTCTAACTGTTTTACATTGTTGGAATCGCTTATCTCAAACAATGTTCCTATTGTAGTGTTGATCCATCGCGCGTTTTGATTTTTGACCCTTCTATTGTTAGGGATGTAAGTTGATTGTTTTTATTCCTTCATTAAAGTCACCGCTGAGAATATAATAGATAAGATTTTTTGCTTATTGGTAATTTTTTATCGGCTATGTATATAAATGGCTTGTTTGGTACCTTACATCCTAGCATTTTATGCGATTGAATTATAAAATTAAAGGTCTTCAATAGCGAAACAGTGAATACAGGATATTGAACAGTGTTTCATTTAAACAGCTAATTATAGAAAGAAAAGCTATAAGCTTTCTATAAGCTAATTAGAGCTCATAGATAGAAATGAAGCTTACGCGGTTTGGTGGGGAGTAAATCATCTTATATTGCAAATATTTTACCATAAAAACACCATAAGTTACAGGCAGTGTAACACTTTAAATTTACTATCATTTAGTCTAATAAAATTTTACTCACTTCATAGCTGCGGTTTACACTAGATTTTTAAATTAATTTTCGGAATATTTCTCAATAATTCTATAAAAGGATATAGATAAGTCTTCTTAGAAATGAGTTTAATTCTAGTGTATAAAAATTTGGAAAGGGAGTGAAATTTAAGATTAAATCCTTAGGTCTTTCATAGCGATGAAGTATAATATCTAGAATTTATCGATGGAAAATTTAATGGATGAATATCCCAATCTAATACAGGATTTATCTTATACATTTTCATTTTGACAGCTCTTATTACGAGGTGACTATTCATAGCACTACTCAATTTTGGACATCCTTGTTTCCTTCAATTCCTTAATTCCTCAAAATCCCAATATTTTAGGAAGACCTTTTCCTGAGATTAGTATAAATGAGATAAAAGGAAAAGGGAAATATTCAATCTCTCAGTTCCTTATCATATTGCAGCTTTTGAAATATTTATATGTTGTCGAAAGGGAATCTCATATTCCCAGAGGATTTATCGAAGGAAGGAATTGATAAAGCGTGTAATTCTCTTGATGTTCATCTTTCTTCCTTTTATTTTTTGCAGGCTCACAATTTCCTTTTCCCTGTCGACATATTGATGGATTTTCATATAGATAACTCTATATTTTGACGTATTTTCTCAACTGAACATTTTCCTGGTGTTCACTTTTGAAGATTGGACTGAATTTGAGAAAGAAATATGTTGGAATTCAATGTCTAGGAATTTTCGTAAGAAGATTTTGCTTTAGAAAAGGAATTAAAGTTAAAGAATTCCGAACGAATTCCAGAAATAGCCCTTATTATTCGGTTATTCAATTAATTATTTTCAACAATGTAAAATTGTTCATTATACTAAACATCGTAGAAATAATTTTCCATCGAGAATGTTTCACAATTTAACAATGGTAAATTGATTATCAATGTCCAATGGTTTGGTACTGGTTAGCAGATGATATACAATCTTAATAAAATAATATTAGTTCTGAGGTTACTAATGGCTAATAAGCTACAGATGATTAACGGATTAACAATGGTTATACAATAAAAATGATTCATTAATTAACAATCGTTGATATGTTATAGAATAATAATGCGTTGAAGATTGCCAAACGTTAACAAGTTGACAACGGTCGAAAGTATGAGAATGTAATTAACAGGTTGACAATTGCTTTTAAAAATCTGATACTCTGGACTAAATTCCGCAATACTTTGTATTTCCAAATCCTATCGATATGGCAAGTTTTGTGATGTTCTCTTAAGCCATATGTTACCTATCAATCTCCACTCAAGTTATATTGTTGTTCTCTTTAATTTATGGATGGTAATTCTTGAGCCTTACAAAGCATATGTTGGATTGATGGACACCAGAAATACCTAGACTTATCTATCAAATCCTGTTGATGAAGGAGATAAAACTCTATTAAGGCTCTTTATTTCACAAACAATCCCTTTATTATCCTTCGATCTAACAAGCTCTAATCTCTCTAGAACCTCTTTTTTACCTTACTCACAATTTCGAATCTACAATTGAAGAATGATGCCGAAGCACTCTGGGAATTAATTCGCATTTCGTTCCTCATTTCTTGTCAAAGGGACTCCAGATGGGATCGGTTTCAGATAGTCTTGTTTCAACCCTCTCTCGACTTTGTCTTTGAAACTTTTTTTTTGTTTCTAGAGGTCACTTCGGATATCCTGTGACGTCCAATACTCCTCTTAATTGCTTAACTTCCTGTCTTCCTACTCGTGTTTCCACTGGATGGTGTAGTTTTGTACTCTTATTGTCACAAGTTATTTATTTTGATGCTTTAATCCTTTGTAAGTTGTTCCCTTAATTTTCGACTGTCTAACATTGTTGGACATGATGTCACTTCTGTGTAGTATTTGATCATCACATTGTGTTACTGAAATAATTAGTGCAATCCTACACTCAACTACAATGTATTTTTAGATCATACCATCGTGTTTTTGAATAAATTGTAACAAACATACACAACCGTACAATGTATTATTAGATCGTCCCATTGTTACTGAAGTAATGACGACAATAGTGCTATAAGAATTCTAATCTACTATTCTTAATTGTGTTTGGCATCGATGTAGATGTTCGATAGAAACGTGAAGCTTTGCAAAGTATCGATCAATTTTATGAGCAATATTCTCTAAGCGATAAATTTTAACATAGTCATTGATCAATTTACACTTTTTTATTAGAATTAAACGCAAACAGTCTTCAATAAAATTGAGAAATAACGATAATTTTCACTTAACTTAGTACATCTCTGTTGCCGTCATTCTCGATTAAGCACAATTAAATATGACAAGGAGATAAAACAGCTGGTACAATTTTTACCCAGTCCATCCTAGTCGTAATGTACTAATTCATAAATTTCTAGTCACGCGTTCGGCGATTGTTAAATCCAATTAATGTTAACAAGAGGCGGAATGCTAGGTAACAGCCGATGGCAACATGCATACAGGCCTTCCCTAAGGATCAAAGGATTAATGCGGAAACACCGTGTACCCTACAGGGCTGGATCTCCTTTAATTCTTCATTAATCCGTCATCTGGTCCTCAAAAACGCAGTTTTGAACTTGTCGCACGTACGTGACGCGCTCTATCGGTACTCCGAGATGAAAATTCGCTCGTCACGAATTTAGGTCGGCAAAAAGTTTACTCTGTCATCGAGAGCGTGAATTTAGCATGCATTCTAGGAAATAGGAGGTTGGTGAACTCATCTACACAAAGGGCACATGCGATGTATTATTTGGCTTTCTAGAAATATACCTCTGCGTAAATTTGTTTTCAACAGTTCGAGTATACTCTTGATGACACAATTCAGTCTGTGGATGAACATGACTCCAGCGATAATTGTGTGACTTTTGGAAATTGGAATGGACTTATGATTTGAGTCACGTTCCAAGGGTTGTGACAATCACGGATGTGTACTTGTTAAGGGGAATGACAAAAATGATTTTGATGTTTAATTATTTGTCCATCAAGAGATGTTCGGTTGCTATGGCTCCGTTTGGTGTGTGTTGCTATGGTTGCATTCAGTTGAGATGAATTTAATAGAAGTGCGTTCCTGATAGATATCGCTGCTCCATAAGTGGTACTTATCACGAACTTATAATGTTTAACGAATCAGTAGTAATAAAGTATTTATTATTAAGTAGTTTTATAGTTGAAATATAATTCTTATTTCAGAGGATTAAACTTTAAGAGTTGAAACAAAAATAAAAATTTGAATTTATCAATTCATTTCAATGTATCCTAACAAAATAGACGTTGGAAGAAGTTAGGCAGTACCAATTTTTTCGAGTATATTTAGAATAAACTTTATTTTTTCATAGCTATAATCGTTTCTTAATGAGAGAGAATTAGATACCAATGTATATGAAAGTTATTAATGAATAAGAGTGTAAAGATATATTATCAACTGGAGTTAGAATAAATTTGATTTTTTACATAAGACTTAATACCGTGAAAGTCAAGAAATCATTGTAAATGGTCAATAAAACTAGGAATATGAATGTAAAATAATGAAGCAAATAACCTATTTACGAAGATGAAGTGTACATAGTTAGTGAAATAAACATAGTTTTATGTGCTATATTTGGTGAGGAAGTACTAGCCAGGAGATAAATTTATCATGAGGGAAATAAATTGAGAATGTTTTAACAGATTATATTAAGATAAATTTACAATAATCATCGTATGGAAATAAAGTATAAGTATTTATTGAATAAAATAAACGAATTAAAGGAGACCATATATGACACGATCTGTAAAACAGATGCCTGTGAGAATCCTTACATAATAAAATATCATTACGTCTCATGAATGAGCCAATCTTTCATCTAGAAAATCAGGTGTCATTGGCTTTAAATCAACCGGAGAGGTGAGACGCGATAATGTACGAAGTCAACGACTTGGAGTCTTCCAGAAGGGCTCGTTAATTAGTCTCTTTCATTGTAAAGTCAATTTCGGCAAATAGTTCCATCTTTGGAAAATAAGCTTCACAGCCTCCGGCGGTTTCCTATTATGAGGGAGTCGAATAAAGAGCGTGGTTGGATACGTTTGAATTATGGCATACGTGCTAGGAGAAAACCTCCGAATGAAATAACGCGTTCCGCTAACGAGGCGTGCATTGATTTTCCACGGAGAAAGCCTGTTATTCTTTTATCATTTTTTTTACTTTCTTCCCTTCTGTACCGAGCGTGAGGTTTGAAATCGAATGATTTGGTACAATCGCAGAGAGAAACCTTTCTCTCGTTGCGTTACCTTTCACTGCTACAGCATCATTGTGAATTCAGAGATTCCGTCTTAATGAACTGTGCGATTTCCCTCCAAGAGGTGAGAATTTGGGCAAGAAGGAAATTTTGAGAAAGGTTAAATTATGTAAAAAGACGCGAATGTATCCCTATTGTTGTCAATCTTAATTGTTGAAGATGATGGGTGTCGATAAACGTGAGAAATTCAGCACGATACTCGATTGTCTCATAAATGTTAGCCTGATTGTTGCCAGGATGTTGATTGTTGTGGGGTGGATCTAAGATTCAATTGTTTGTTCGTTCTATAGGTTCTAATTGTTGGTGAAAAGTAATTGTAATTGAGAATTAACAATGCAGTATATTAATTTATTCTTCCTTTCATTCGAGCATTATTTTTGTTTTGATTTCGATTGTTGTGGAGTAATATTTGAATACTTTTAATTTATGATCATTGAATCATTTCTTTGATAATTCTTTTATTGTTACGTAAATAATTCTATTATGATATATTATAAAAATGGAGGAACATAATCAGTGTTTTAAACTAATAAAATGTTTTTATTGGAAGAAATTGCCAATGAGAATCTTAAAATTTCGTTTAATGTTCTTTTATTGTTATTTTGATACATATAATCATAATCAGGTTGTTTTAAATTATGCAATGATTCAGTCATTCATTCAGTTAATTAAAGATTAATCTCTAAATTTTTCACTTGTGTGTTTTAGTTGGATGTAAAAAAGATCCCCGGAACATATTTTTCAATTGTATTCAAGGTACTTTTGTGTTGTTTCAGTTTGTTTGTGTAATGGTAAAAATTCATTCAACAATTACCCCAAAAGCTGCCTTTTAACTTGCCTCAATTGTAAACAACATGTTCAGGGAGATAAACACCACAAGTATATTCTTCGAATGAGAAGAAAGCTTTATAAATGTAAACTCACCAAAGTTTTCCAGTTCAATGTTTTTTTAAGATTAAAAATTATTGTCTCTAGCCTTTGAATATACTGTTGTACAATGCTCTCTAAAGAAAAATTTCAGTGTTGTTTGCCTTTCAGTTGTGCGAAAAAATTCGATTTAAATTCCCTTAACATTCGCTGTGGCTTTGAGAGAACATGGATGAAGGGAAAGATAAAATGGTTTGCCAAAATTTGAGCATTATTTTCGAAAGGGCTGCTTTGTTTGGAACTTAATAAATAGCTGTTGATAATAAATCAATAAATGTAGAATTCTTAAAACATTAAAAGAATGAAGGATCATTATCAGGGCCATATTAGAGGTCAGTTAATGTTATTTTTGCTAAAATATAATATTGCTTTCGAAATAAATAAATAAAAATAATAAATTAAAATACTTACAAAGAGAGCAGGAAGATCAGCATATTAATGGTGATAGTATAGATTACAAACTCTTTTGGTATGCCATTAATTAAAATAAGCTTTTCATTAATCAAAAATTCAAAATAAACCTACTATAAAATATCTTAGCAACGGCAATTTTATTCCGAATCCAGCGATAATCAGTTCTCGACAATAAGTAGAAACAGATAAATTTTTCGGTTAAACAAGTTTCCGTGGAAACTAAACGTTTTGATAATAGCATTATCCCCTTTTAAGTCTTCACGTCAAGGATGAAAAATCCCTTCACGTTCCGCCAACTTTCTCTCGCATTTGTTTCTACAAAAAAGAAACACTCAAATGGTGAGAATTAATTTCAACCCGTTGGCTAAGTAAATGTGTAGAATTTTAAAATTCATTTTCCGTGCGAACGACGGCCTTCAGGAAAATTTCTCGGCCATTTCCACCGCTTTATTCGAGAATTTCATCGAACCAAGAAACTTTAACTTTTTAAGGGTCTTTTACATTCGAATCTCGTGGTATTAATTCCAGAAGTTGGACGATTATATTTTTATTGAGTTCCTAACCTTTATTTGAATAACGGTGAATTATAAGACCGGAAGATTATACCTGTTCGTATAAGTGATGAGCGATATTAAAGTTCTGAGTTTTGAGGTCGACTATTTCGTCAAATATCATAAAACAATAAGAAAAATCACTTTTAGTAAGAAATTATGAGGTATTCATGAGTATCATTTATGTTATATGTTACAATAACAATTTTTATGTACGATTATTAATATTCGTACCATTCTAATGAAATAAAAGTCAAAAGTTTCAGCATTTTAAACCGTTTGTTTTGCATAAATGAATCTTTTAGAGTACCATAAATTTCCATGAATTATTTCATAGCGGAACGTTTCCCTTCTTTTGTTTTTTAAAATTTATATTTTATTGATAATCAAATTTACTCATTTTATTTTAATTATATTGCTACCATTGACTTACGACCATTGGTATTTTTATTTTCGGAACAATTTAAACTAGTGTATTGTAATAACTAACCGTTTGCTGCAGAGAAATTCAGCGTTTTCATTATATTATATGGTCAAAGGAGTTAGAGTCGTAATTCCAGCGTTTTAATTCCATAGATGTTTATTTAATAGGAAACCTAATGATCACAGCGTAACCCTTCATTATTTATATGGGCACAAATTAGCGTAAGATTTAACTAGTTGATAAATCATTTTCGAGGTAGCGTGAATTTTCACAATCCACCATTTTACGTTAAGTTAAAGAGGTTATCATCACCATTGGTGATTACGAAAGCAGGCTTTGCCAAATAATTAGCGCTCAAAGTGAGTCGCAATTGTCGGAATTCGGACCGGAATTATCCATAATTCTCTTTAAAGATCGTCATTTCGCGAATTAAAAATTGCATCCAAATCCGCCCATTCATTGAAGTGACCTTTAAATGTCCCTTTGGTACATCATTAAGGCGGAAGAACAAAGAGGAGATTAATTAAGGCGAAATATGAGCAGAGGAATCCACAGAAATCAATACCGAAGGCATACCGCAAGGTCCAATCTTAGGTCCTTTTTTGTTTCAAACATGCACGAGTGATTTAGTGAAGGTTATATCGAAGATGATACAACGAATGCTTGGATGGGGATGCGATAAACAAAGATAGAGTGCGGAAAAACAAAAGAATTATTACAGTAAGCCCGCGGCTGGTCACATATGACGGATTGGATGCTACACATAGACCACCTTCACTCGGATGCCACGAGCGCTTGAATGAATTAAAAAATGGTTGCCATTGTTTCGGTTTCCATTACGTTCCCTTTCCTAAATGTGAATGTCATCGCGTACCGTCCCCTGCCTTGGGCACTGACCTCGATTCCGTGGGAAAACTTTTTTATTCCGAACGTTTCCATCGATTGTGACACTTTATGGATATTCGCCTTTCCTAGTGAAATACGCAGCGATATTTCGGTATCGTCGCAATTTCTCGTTGGATCTCAGCGAAGAAGGTTTTCCTGTTGCAAATCCATGGTTTTGTTTTTGGAGGAATGTCGGCGCCTTTTGAAAATGCGAATTTTTTTTAGCGTGTCTCTTTCGCGGAATATCATTTTTAGCAAAACTGATCGCATTTTTAATTTGGAAAAATTGTAATATTTACGCGTCATTTTTCGTAACAAACATTCTAAGATAGTAAAGATGAATCATTTATTACTAGTAAAGCTTCAAAACCTTCAATATTTCCACATGTTATTTTCTTAAGTAAAACTGATATTTTCTCTAAACTTTTGGAAATATTCAAACTATTTTTCCATTTTTTGAGTAACAGTTGTTACTTCAATCATAAAATGAATTTTGTACTTTTTGAAATCACCAAGAAAAATATCCAATGGGCTAAACTCTAAAAGCATTCTAGCTTTCAAAGCAATGCTGTAAAAGACTTAGGTTCGAATTTTCGACAAAATCACCTTTCACTACAATAAATGCAATTTTTGCTATGTTTTCTTAATTTTATAGTTGTAAGTATTTATAAAATAATGACGATGAAGAATTAAGGAAGGTATATTCTTCTATCACAATATAGGAAGTGTTGCTATGGTAATAATTAATGGATTCTAAACCATTAGAAGATTTTATTTTATCAAAACTATAATTGGTCCTCATCGGCCACATACGAGAGGTATTAATTCATACGAATTATTCACAGAGTTAGGAATTACAAAGTCAGATGAGAAATATAAATCTAGCTCTCAGGAGAGGGTTGATATAATTGTGATGTATGGCTGTCCTTTCGATGGTTTGAAATTCAAGGTTTCCAGCTGAAGTAGATAAAGAGAGAAAGTCAGGAGAGCTGAAATAAATCCTACCGCTCTCTGCTTTCCGTATGTCCCATATCTTGCTTTTTTTGACACTGGGCACGAATTGCTTGATGACACTTATACATTCACGAGCCCAGAAAAAAAACGTCTGTGAAAATATATTATTCGCTAGATTAAACTGCACCAGACATATTGCAAGGGAAAGAAATTTCTTTTTATTTTTTCTGTATAAAATTTATTTCAAACCAAACGGTATCTGCTGTATATTTAATACTTGGTTGCTAAAATTCGTTAAACTTACGACTCGCTGCAGATTGCTATCCTTTCATCACAATGTCCTTTGTCTGAATACGGTTCCTATAAACATTGCTTTTTATGCCTGCACAGATAGGATGTGAGAGGAAAGTCTAACCTGACTGAAGTATACCCTCTGAATTAAAATATTGTCATTTTTATTATATTCATTTGTGTGCGGATAAAATTTCCATCCTATATAACTATTTTTACATTTTAAGTTTCATTAAATTTATATTATTTATACCTCCAGCGAATAGCAATTCACCTTCATAGTCTTAATATTAATAAACCTTATTACTTTAACAGCATATAATTTTCTATTGAAAAGTAACCAATATTATTCATTACTGTACTAACTAAGCTTATTAAACTTAATATTCAAGTTTTAAAAATCGTAATATTTTTTACATTAGTATTAATGAATATCGTTTATTATTTTTCAATGTAACTATTGACAAGTTGAACTAATGAAATTTAATATTCTGTCGGGACATAATGAATTCCAAAGTCTTTATGGTAATTTGATTAATTCAGGAAAATTTAACTAAATTTAAAGAAAATTTTACCATATGTGTTGTGGATTTTTTTCATACATTTATCTTCCGGTTCAGATACAGTAGAGGAAATTTTAATTTAAGTGAACACAGTGACTTTTAACACAGTAACCTTTTCTGCTAATATGTGAAAGGGCAACTTTGTTAAAATACCAAAAGTCACTTGTACTCTATCCGTGGACTTATAAATACAAATGTGAACAATTAAACGCAATCCTTCTTGGCTGAATCCTTAATAACAAATAAATAATACAAATAAATAAACGTCAAACCACTACCATACCGTGTTGGAGGAGAAATTCCATTCATCATAATGTGGTGATGGGACCATTGATTATCCTATAATTCATTTTGACATTCAAATAAAAATTGTGCTTTTATCGAATGACATTCTGTGGAGCGCTTTTCTTGGAATAATGAATTAAACTGAGAGGAATTCCTGTCCCTTGTAATTTAGTTTCAACCACAGTTTTTTTACACATCATCAGACACATGAGGTGCACATCAAAAGATAAAAATAAAAAAATATAATTGAAAGGGGTCAACGAAGAACTCTAATTAACCTCTAAACAAGGAAACAGTTGAGAGGCATTAATATTTTTAGAAGTGGGTAATGAAAGGAAAAAGATAATAAATTATTTAAGAAACCTCCCGGAAATATTGTACACATGTAGAAAGGAAATTACGAGTGTGTGGAATTTCAGGAATTTTTATATTAAATTCAAGTTCATTTGGGCAAGAAACAGATTATTAGTCACGTATAGTATTTAATTTATAAGTCATTGAAGAATTAACGATATGAAACTTTAATTCAACAATAAACATTTTTCGTAGAGAAAATTTCTTCTAAAACATTAATATTAAATTTTCTCTTAATTGAAATTTCGTAATTAATACTTATATTTTCAGCCTAAATAATAATGAACTTCTTTAAATGGAAATCCTTTGGAATAAATTTGGACCATACTTTTATCTAGCGAGAAAATAAAAATATTATCTTATAATTTAAAGTGTGCTGTATCAAATTTTTTAAATATATGTTAGAATTTTATTAGGAGTTCCCCATAGTTGGTCTAAGTTAAAAATAATTTGGTGATTATCTTAAGCTTTTAGTTTAGTATACATTATTATAGATACTTTACACTTCTTAACTTTAGCTAATCGTTAGTTGTTAATGTCGTAAACTATTGTAAGTTTAAAGAAATTTCATTTTCAGAAAAAGTTTTGAAGGTACACATATTAATACTTAAAGTTAAGATATTTAAAAAGTGAAATGATCAATGAAGTAGTTTTCATATAAAATACATATAATGAAATAATAAAAAGTCATAAAAAGAAAGGCTTACTGATGGGACGTCATCTGTTCAAACACACCAAATTATTCCAATTTATCTCTTCCAAGCTTCAGATTTCTCATCCCAATGGTATCTTTCGTTTTCAGGGAAAAATTAAAATGCGTAAATTTCCGAATCTCATCCCAATAAATTTCAGAGGAAATCCGCCATAGAATGGGAATATATTTAAGCCTTAAGTCGGCGAAAAATAAAGCAGGGAAACAAACAACCTTTTTCCATAGATACGTTTGCGAACTAGAAACTTGATCTCTTTACAGAAGTTTGTTGTATTCCATATATCCGAATTATATTGCTCTCACTGAGTTTTAATTCATCTCAAGTTTCAATACACGTTTTCACTTCATTTATTTAACACACATTAGGAGTATCCATATCATTACTTGTTTTCACTCCTCTATCCACAAATCTTCATTTCATTTCTCGAAATTTTGTGAGGAATTGTATTTTATCTCTTGTAGGGCTTTTAGATTATATTCAGCAGAATTGTTTAGTATTTTTCTTGCTATGGTTATAATTTATCTTCATATTTATTTTCAATTATTCTTATTCTAAGAATCTATCATTTTGTTGTTTGAATTCCTATGATTATACTAATTGTTCTTGTAAGAACTATTATCTTTTTATTACTATTTGTTTTCTATAGGCTTTAGCAGATTTCTCGCTGTATGTGTTACAGTTATTGTGTACAATCATGAAGATTATTCATTTCTCTATAATAAATGTAAAATTCTCTCTCTTTTATATAACAGATCATTTTACCCTATTCCTCATATCTAAAGTTGAATTAAAAGTTCTCTCCAACACACTATATTTCTCGAAACTTTCATAAAATAACTCCTATTCTTCTTGAATGATTCACCAACAAGATAATGTGGCGTCACCAAACGAAATAATTCCTAAAATTTAAAGAAAGTTATTTAGAAGATTTATTTAGAAAATTTTAGAAAATTTATCATCAAAATAACAATAAAAATTTATAAAATAATATGAACATATAATATTTTCGTTCTCGGTATTGCTTCAACGCTTCCTTAATACATTAGTAGATACTATATTATACAGCAATCCTTGAAAATGTGTAGGTAAAACATTGAGAGCAGCATTGTGTGTGGTTGTAATACTAATAATAATATAAGACTTCTTTCCAAGTGATAAACAAACTGTAGATTCCCTCAAAGTATTCAGTATATATACGGAAAGTGAGTGGATAAATTGGTTGTTAACCAACTAGATATAGAAGAAACGTGTATGAATTTTAAAGGTGGATTTACCTTGATGTCTTCCAGATGTGTGTGTCAGTTAAATGAAGACGTACATAATAAGTGTCGACAAAGTGTGTGTCTCCCAAGTGCCTTCATCAAGGCTTTGATGCCACCAATTACACAGAATAGTATTACCTGCGATTCCGTATAATTTTTGCGGTTTTATTTTTCATTGCGGTTCCTTTTGCTACCGGCGCGAAATTTCCGTTGATGGAATTTTTGCCAGCAGACACATCTCCCAAACCTATTATAAGAGGGCTCGGCATTTTTATAGCCTCTTTATCCATAGCCGAGATCATAAAGCTGAAGCAATAAAAAAGTTGTCTGGATCCATTGGGCCGTAAAAGATGTCAGAAATATCTTCAGAGGGGAAGTCTGCGTAACTCATCCTCATGGCTTAATTAATTTTCATCACGTTAAAGACCCTTGGAGTATATCATTGGAAGACAATCCGGACTTTACTTTTGAATCCATAAGTAGAGAGGTTTTATGGCTCTTGCATAAGGGTGATTTATTAGCCAAAACGAGATAATACTGGCGGGAATTTTTAATGGTGCTTAGTTGAATTTCTGAGCGAAGAAGTTTACCCTATCCCTCGTGATTAGATCCTAAATTTTGATGTCTGAGTGCATCTGAATGATGATTTTCCATAAAATCTGAGATATGATGAGATTTCTTCCTGATGTCACATTTAGGTACTCGTTTAAGAATTATTAAAGTCCTAGGACTCATTTATAATGGTTACACTGAGCAGAATATCCAATTTATTTAGGTAAAAATCGATTATCTAAAATTTTGACCCAAGCTATATCATACTGCACAATCCATCCTTGAACTTAATTCTTCTTGATGTATATTACTGGTTGGAAGATATTGAGAAATCACTGTAGTTTAGAGATTATATAGACGCATTAATATATGTAATATATGTAGATGTATGTTTACAAGGTGTTAAAACATTATTATGATTAAAACTTTATATTCCCTCTACTATAGTATAATATATTATTTCAGTTTTATAATTTATTTTTATATTATGTAAATATTCAATATTTATATTTGAAATATTTAATTTTTCAGTTTTTTCAAAGTTTACATTATGATTTACTCGCATTCATATGCATACAAACTTCTTTTGTTTCATTAGTATTAAAAGTATCTATAACTTAATTTTTACACCCCAAACAATTGCAGTTGAAGAAAAATTCTGTAAGTCTTTTTTATGCTTATTGATACAGAACATAGGAAGATAAAGTACCTATCAAACAACTTGTAAACTTAAGATTTCATTGATAATTAAGCGTATATTTTTTATATAATGAACGATTTTTTTTAGAAATTAATAGCAGCTATTTATAATCGCCAACCTTAATTTTAAAAAGTTTGTTTCTTATTTTGTACAAAGCCTTCCCTTTACGCACAAGTTTACCCAAATTTTCCTCATCTTGAAGGCTCTTCGCTAATCCAGGGTTTTGTTTACCCTCATCCAAGGATCATTACTTTTGGGTTTAAGTTATAAAAGACCCAAATTTTCAGGTGCGTGAACGTAAGCGGTAAATTCACAAAAATGATGGGATTCAAATCACTTTATAACCAGTTTGCGTGACTCGAAAACACGCCTTGAGATATTTCACGTGGGAATCTCTTTTCACCAATTCGCGAAACTCTACATTTTTCGCGAATCGTATACTTTGATCCCTCTTGAATAACTGGATAACCAAATAGATTGGCTGTAGCTTCACAGTGATTTAACCCGCGGGTTCGTGATTAACGACTCGGTCAAGATTTTTAGTTAGTTTACCCCGGGGATATATCGTCAAACAGAATTTATAGAGGGCTTTAACCGCTCCCGATATTGTGTTTTGGGTTTCCATGCGATTTTCCCTATTCCTTTTTTTTAGAAATTCCGCCCAATGACCTTCCATAGCTCACGAAGGAAGGTTTGGAAGATTTAAGTTGACCGGTCACAAAAGGTATCGAACTGTGAATGAATCCCTATCAGGCTGTTTGTAAATTATTCTCGCGTATTTCTATTTTCACCCAATGCGATTGAGTCTAAACTTGCTGTTGCTATGGTTTAAAAGCTTTTATCGCAGAGGCGTTTCTATAACGACACTTTTGTTTACAGTAATGCCGTCAAAGCTGCTGTTGAGCGTGTGGTAAGAGCTGTGTACGCTTGCAATTTTTACCTCAGTAGCTTTTTTCTATCGCGTGCCGTTCGAGGAAAGAATCGGTGTTTTGCTAGCGTAGTTTATTGTCTCCGTTTTAACTTCTTGTGAGAACTACGTTTTAATAGTATGTTGATGATAAAACAGTCTTGTTTGATTTTGATAAAATATATCTATTAAATCATATATCGTTAGTTTCTTTTATAAAGAAATAATAGATGTATCAAGAATAATAATTGGTGGCATTAAATCAAAACCAGTTATCATCGGAAATATATAAATGTTAAATATCAATAATTAATATTTTAAGCCATTAATTTAAATAATCTATAAATTGGTATTATCATGGAAGAACACAATCAGTTCTACAGTGATTAACTTATAATCATAATAGGTATTTCATTATCATGTATTGTAAAAGAGAAATTTGTTTTTGAAGAGATCTTTAAAGTACGCTCATTTAATATTTTTGTTTGTTTGAAATTAAATTTCACGAGCAAGCTGTATTTTATTATTTTTAGGGTTTCCTAATGCTATCTTAATTCCCCAAATTCTAGTTAGTTTTAGAACTAAAAATAGTTTGATGTATTTGGGTCAACCCTTTTATTCAACTATGACAATAAGGATATTTTGGGAAACAAAAATTTGCAGGGATATTTTTTATTCTGACCCATAAATGAACCAATTTTTCCAAACTTTTCAAACAAACTTTGATTAACAAAGTGAAAACTTTTCAAAGTTCCGTTTTTCTCAACCTTTGATGTTTACTTGATGGTATAAAATGTATTTGAAGTGATAACGAAAATTAACTGCATTTTCCAATAGGTTGCTCTACCGGTAAGTCCAAAAGGACCTAAATCTTCACACCCATCTCCTCGATGGCCTATTTAGGAGTCAATAGCGTCTCAAAGTTTTTTTTCCTCTCAGAAGATAAAGTTCCCTCGAGTATAGAGACCTCCAAAGTGCTTTGGTTGGGTGTCAAAAAGCGACAGACCTTGTGGAGACTTTATCTAATCGACCCTTAGAGTACTAAGGGAACTAAAAAATTAAAAAAAAGAGAATCGTAATAGATCTGAAAATTGAATGAGGTCACTATTGGAAGGAATTGGAGTTCACCATTGAGAAGGTCAGGAGTTTCTTTGGGTCAAACGCTTTGTTGTCATGAGGTCCAGGAAGTAGGTGTCCCAATAAGAGATCCTATGACCTGAAAAATACTTACCAAGGTTCTTCCATCATATTTGATCTTGCTCTTGTTCTTGGTCCATTCATAGATGGGGCAATATGTGAATACGACTTTAATTTTGACATAAACTTAGTAACAGGTTATGAAAAAAAGTTGAACCCAATTTATAAAACATTACAGCTATTATGTATAATATAATGGAAATATTATTTCAACATTTCTGCATATAATGCAGTAAACAGAACGTAAAATACAAATCTTAGATTTTTAAATCTTGTAACTAAGTATTGTATTGAGAATGCTATTATGAGTTATTGTTGTAACTATAAAATATAAACAATGCGGTATTGAGTTATTGTTGTAATTTTCTTACCTTATTTAAATTGAAGGTTAGCTGAAATTGAATTATAATTATTCACTATGTATGTTAAAGACAGATATAATTATTTTATGAATCTAATTTGAAATTAATACGAAATTACTTCGATGCGCTTGTGCTCTGTAACTATGGAGAAAAATAAAAACAAACAATACAATGATATATGTAATATTTACTAGTGGTGGATCATGTTAGACTATTGGTATATATCTCCTCTCCTTGGTAACAAATGATGTATTTTCGTCAACATTTCCATTTTAGAGCACCAACTAGTAGAACGTGATGCTATCAATATCTAGCTCAGCCTCATTCGCTCCAATTGGGGTAAATCTTAACCAAAGGATGATAAATCTCACAGCTGTCGAATGCCAATTTTTTCCCAATGACTTCCACTCGTTCGTAATGGGATATATGTGACGGCCAAAAGTTTTCCTGGTCTTCCAATACATTTACCAGAGGAGGCAGCGCCCCATATGAACGGAACGGGAAGGAGATTTTTACTTCATTTCGAAAATTTAGCAGAACGAATGATGATTCGACTTGAGGGGAGAAAAATGTGTGCCCCACGAATAGGGGTCAAACTAAAACCTATATCCAGCCGTTATTTCAGGAGGGAAAAATGTGAAGGTCTTCGGAAAGGGGTCAAACTAAAAACTGATTTCATTTACAAGGGGAAAAGTTTGTTCCTCATGCAGTGCTTGGAACTAGAAAGATACTGGATTTCCATTATTTTCAACTGATTCTCATTACCCATTTGAAAATTTTTCCATATATTTTCAGTACCCCAAAAATATTATTCCAAATCTGTAGTATAACAAAACTATTATGTCATATTATGTGGTATTATATGTATATATTATATATGGAATTTTAAATGTAGTGTATAAGTAAGATAATGGAAATGATTCATTTAAGATGCCTCGAAAAATTAAATTGTTATTATAATTCATAATCATTCGAATTTATATTGTATAGCGATAATTGATAAGGATTGCAAAAATCATTCGGATCGGTAATTTGTTTTTCAAACGGAGAAAAGCATTATTATAATGGACCATGAAAATTCAAAATGTGATAATATTTAGAAAAACATGAAATCACTTACATTTTAATTGCTTCGAATTCATAATGCATACGTTTGAAATGAAGGATTGAAATTTTGGTAGCTTAGGAAATCTATAAAAATATATTTTATAATATTAATCTAAAAATAAAAATTCTTTTGTATTTTAATGAGTGAATGTTAGGTTTAGAAATGAAGTTAATTTGAATTTTTCTTTAATTTATTAATCTATTACAATAATAAAAAAAATATAGAAGACTCTACCCTAAACCGATTGAAAATTTCGTGCGCAATTATTACGTAAGTTAATCCAAAAATATGTGTAGGAGGCGAAAATATTTTGAAGCTAAATTAATAATTATAATACAGCCCTTGCATTAAAAAACTGCAGTATATATTATTATAAAATCTCATTAGAAATACCCTCACGAAACGTTCAACTTCTTTTAAATGAGTAATCTAAACAAATAAATTGACAAAATATTAATTTAAAAACAGCAGAAAAACCGCAGATACTTCGAAGATTCATTTCCTTAAATTATACATTTGATTGCAAAACATCTCGTTTCCTTATTCCATCATCCCCAATTCCTCTTTCACAGCCTCCGGAAGGACCAACAGCTGTCCTAAAATTTCACATCCATAACCCAAAACCTGATGTCACCACTTTCGAAATTTGGGACAGAAAAACATCCCCTATTTAAGCTACAAATCTCCAATCAAGTTGCCTTGGAGACGGGGAAAGTTATATGGCAAGGTCGTTTGGAGAAGTTCCCGATGCCGACACCTTCCTTCCACAATTCTCTCTCAGATGAAGACTATAAGAGGTCATTAGGCCTAAGAGCTCTGGCGCAGAGCCCAAGCAATCTCCCTTTGATTGATGCATAGTCTTTAAGACGCCTCTTTTGTTTCCATGACCACCGCTCCAGAATCAAGTGCAAGGTCGTCCTATTTTGACGATTGAGAATTGAAAATATTTTGGTGGAAATGATTTCCTTTTCATTTCAGGGACTTGAGAATATACATCCATTCGTGTCCTTATGTCATCCTTGTACCCATTCGAGTTTTATTACATAAGATATGACGATTCAATGAATGGTTTTCTTCTGTCATAATCTACTCAGTCTTGTGTATTGTTGGAGAGAAAAAGGACTGGTTCTGCAATGTTGCTGAATTATGTTATCAATATTTTTATGGTGGTATTAAATGATGAAGATTATTACAACTATAGATGTATTAATGTCCCCTCGTTACGAGTTTTATATGTTACTTTTCACATGTTCACTACGTAAGAGATTTAAAACTGCAGCCATTAAATTTATCATTTAATTTTTCATTTATATTTGTAGCTGCTAATTTTTCTTGCGTATATAGCTTAGGGAAAACTGCAGGAAAATAAATATATTGCGTAACTTAGGATAATGCGCTTCAATTATGAATGGAGACTCAAAATTATTTTATAATATATATATATATATATATATATTAATAATATTACAAATATACCTATAAAGGAAAACGATCAGAAATATGAAAAATATTGGTTATTGATAATTAATGAACTTTTCCTTATACTGCACTCTTTGTTGACTTAGAGTTATTACGGTTTTAAATTAAAGTAATTTATTTGATGTATCGTAAAAGGGTATAAGAGTATTTAAAATAGATTTATAAGTAGATGTATGATCATTTCTTTATATTTGTACGATTTTACTTTTTCTTAGATTTATCCCATCCTTGAAATTTTGAGAAACTTCTTGCGATACTACATTAAGTTGATTTGCTTGAAATAAGATATAATATATATCTGAAATAAATTTAACACAAACCTAGTGAAATTTAATAATCATCGGTATATTTTCAAAATTTTATTCAGCAACAGATATACCGCAATGCGTGGGTTGGATTACATCTGGAATTCAAACGTTACGAATCTTTAGACTGTTATCAGATTTGAATCTTATACACAATGCTATTGCTAAATCCAATATGTTTCCGTGATCACTCAAGAATACATACATTCCAAAATGATTCCGGGAACTAGCTCCGTGTGTTATCAGATCTTAGAGCTCAGCGGTCCGAACAACCAGACCTTGAAAAGCAATTCCCACACACGTAGTCATCGGCGACCGTAACCAGGATACGCAGCAAACAGAAAAATCCCTCTTAAATATATATATATCTTCCCATTCCATAGGAATAGGATAGCTCCAGATGCGATGTGTACTTATATACGCTGTATCGTAGCCGAAGTTTCGAAAGTTTACGCGAAATAAAAAGAATAAATCGGATTTTTCTTACTTCGAACATGACAAATTTGCGAAGATGGAGTCTGAAAAAGACTTGCAAACTGAAATTGAATTTCGGGAAACAATTGGAGTATTAGTTTCGTACTTCCTCAGGAGAGATGAGGGAATTCTATTTTGCTCGACTCACTTCTTAAGAAATTTTCAGAGTGAAATAAAATTGGAAAAGCTTCTTAACCCAATTTCAGCAGTCAGCTGATCATTGAAAAGATAGCGTTATATTTTATGTGAATGAAAGGAATTATTACTTTAATATCAAGGAAAAGTTTGAGATTTTCTAACTTAGGTTTCGAAGCATTCCTGCTTATTGGTATATGAGGGTTCTGCTGTTATTTGTGACTGTTCTTTACTGAGTCTGTGGAAGAATGGTTATGTCTTCTTTGAAAATAATATCGAAAGAAAAAATATTCTCCGTTCACTTCAAGTGTACTTCGTAAAATAGCCAAAATCAATGAATTTCATAATCACGCATGCTTAAAATCTATGCACAGGCACATTGAATCTAATTCAGAAATGGAATTCACCGTATATTACTTTGTAGGTGAATCTACTAGTCCTACAATAAATGAATTTTAAAATAGAAAATGTTCATTCTTATACTGTCTAATTAAAGATATTAAAAATTACGAAGAATTCTTTCTTGGCTGAAAAAGAATGTTGGGTAATGAATGATTTACTTACGAACAGATAAATAGTACATTTTATGAATTATTATTGTCCTAATGATACGTATGCTAATTACCAGTGCCATTTAAGTAATATTTACGCAGCTATTATGTTTGTCTTCTTGTTAAGATGTTTTTCAAACTAAAGGTAAAGAGATTTAAAAGTATTTGTTATCTTTTTATGTTTATTTAATAAAAATCTAATGAGATGTCTTTTTTCCTTTGTTTCAGGTAAGTCAAGCCAATTTTTTCTACAGTTTCCACATTTAACGATGTTCCATAAAGTTTACATAGATACATATAGTTACAGCTCATAGAGGTTCTCATGCTGGTGAGTGTCTGTTATTATATTATATATATAAATATATATATATATATATGTAAAATATCCTTTGAAATGGAATTGTGTGCGTTTTCTAAAACACTGTCATTAGTTGGAAATAATTAGAAAAAAATTACGTTATATTTTAAAAAATTAAATTTGAGCGGTCATACTTTCATTGTCAATCATTTAAATAAGAAATCTGTTTCTTGATGTTTTTGGGCTCGTTTGGTTTCCGTGGTAACCGCTTGCATTTGAACTGTTTGTTTGAAATAACAGGAAATCAACTTCAAATAAACTTTATCGGTTCAAAATCACTCAAAATTAAAGTCGTTTATATATATAATGGAACAGTTTGTTTCATCAAAATCGCCCCATCGTACGCGTCAATCCCTTTAACAATCGAATCCCGTCTTAATTCCGAAGACATGAAAGCAAAGATGCGTTTGTGCGAAGGATATGCTTTTCAGAGGGAATTCTCCAAGAAATCCGTTCCAGAAAGCTCATCGGGGAATTATAATGCCCTTGGATTATATAAAAAAGCTGGAGATACAATAGCGCCTGAACGGGCCTTTTTGAGGATTAATAAACTTCTCTGACGGAACCCTAGGAGGAAGCTTTAGGAAAGAGCTCGTTTCTGTACCCTTTAGATAAAATGGCGATAATGAAATATCATTATCTCCTTTCCGAGGGAAAAAATTAAGCACTCCAATCATGGGAGATGATTTTCATCCAAAGCACCATTCTAATTAACGAGTGATTACGTAAATAAGAAAAAAATTGGGTCTTAAAAAATAGGTTATTTAATTTTTTATTTTATTATACACTCAGTGCCTTTTATTGTTACCGTTCACAACCGTTGCTATTGTGCTCCTTTTTTGTCCATAGTTATCAGGAACAATGTTATTGTCTGTATAGTTCCGTTTTTGTGCATGGTAACTCTAATTGTTTTTCAGGATAAAATTTCTACTTCATTCCACTCATCATCATCTACACTCGTTCATTTTTAAAGATGAAAGTATATGATGTGAATATAGAAAGTTTAATTTTTTCCTTTGTGTATGAAAATTCAAATTCGACGAAAACGTTTAGCGTTTAGTTTTGTAATGATATGTAGTTATAAGGAACATACATTCCCGCTGATTAGACTTGCAGGGATATTTTTTTGAATCTGGCTTCTCTCGCCTCCTTCTTGGGAAAAGTGAACCTAATACTTTTTAGTGCACACATTTTTATCAATGCGCGTCCACTTTATATAGAGTCCGCTGTTTATTAAATGTATTTCAGATCGATGTCGTATTACCAAACCTATATGCTTTGTATTTGATAGTGTATCATTGCTGCCAAAACTGTTGGATGAATTAACTCTCTCTATTAAATTAATAATTTTGATAACTGAGAATCACAAAGGAAATTATTGGTACTATAGGCATTTATTAGCTCCAACATTGTTATTTTCCTTGACAGTGATAGAAATGATCTCTTCGTTTTCTTTCGATCGTCTAAATTGCCGTCAATTGGCAATAATTGCTATTGTTTCTTATTATTGTGAAATAGTCTCCATTGTTGATATTTATCGTTAGCCAGTTGTTGTTTTCATAGTACTTAGGCTTTCCTTTCGTTGAGTATAAAATTTGGTTATAATTATAATAATGCACAAGTATAAATAAATTTTGGTAAGTGTCTTTCATTATTTCGTTGTTTAGGGGAAAACTAAACTCGATACTATAAATTTAATTAATTCAGCAATTATTTTTCACATTTATGTCTACTTCTTACTGATTTATTTAAAATGAAAACTCGTGATAATGAAATGTTAATCCAAAATAATGTTACGGTAAAATCTAAACGGGAGACCTTTGAAAATCAGCGACGACATGAATACGTGAAGTTCATCTGAGATTTGTACATCTTGATGAATAACGCTGTTGTGATGGAATATATCTCTTAAGAGGGACACCGTGTAGCGAAATGGAGGGCGTATAATAAAGCGAAATGACGTGTGTGTGCGAGAGAAACTAACAGGGTAAAGACGTGCCTCCTTCTTGTCCGGTCACGCCTACGCTCCTAGGCTCTTCTGTTGTTAAAATCCTCTTGGAGTCATCCTCCATGTTCCTGCTTCCTTTCTATGACAAGTGGCTTTGACGAGACGTGCCTTTCCCTCCCGACAAATTACGGAACGCTGCTGTTTCCGTGTATATGTTTAACGGTTTAACTTTTAGAATACATGCACGTTATTCTGAGAATACAGAGCTCCCACGTAGACGATCTGTTACGAAAGTTGATGGAATTTAACTTGGATTACGCAGATGATATTGTGTATATGATACGTCGATTGTTTACTGTTGAGTTCGTCATACAGCCTATTTGCCTTATTTTTGTGACAATGAGGAGGAGTATGGAATAATATATCAGCTAATTTATTTTACCTTTCAAACGATCCTATTTACAAATAGGATTATTTATTAGAAAAAGTACTTTTTCCTTTTGAGGTACATTAGTCGTTTTCTTTAAAGCAAGGTTTATAGATTATATTGTAGTAAAGCTATCCATTTTTTAATTTATTTATATCAATAAGTCAGTTAATGCATCGAATTTATGTGTCATATAATTATATTTATCGATTTGCCATAGATTATTTAAATTTACCAATTTATAAAATCCATCGACTGTAGAATTAATAAAAAAAATATGGAAGGAATAGGAACGAAAAATATTAGCAGTAATAATTAGGCAAGGATTAACCTGTTTGGACATTGTTGCATAAATTTCTAGGAACACTTTCAACTATTAATGACATAAATTCTAAATGAAATCATTATAATTATGTATGTAAAGTAAAATTATTTACTAACAATACACCAGGATTTCAGAATTATTTTTAAGGAGTATGGAAATTATAGCTCTAAGTTTCATTGTGTAATTTAGTTATAGGAAATTAAATGTCAACCAAAAATTTACCTGTGTATGAGGCTCAAATATTATAAGATGGATAATAAGTGTCTTATTTACAAACAAATGTGTTTTGTAAGTAATTCATAAAGTGTTATTTTATTTTCGTTGCTACAACTTTCATTACGGATCGGTTTAACGTATCCATAGCAACTGCAAAGTAACTTCTGCTGCTTTATTTATATCTCGAATTACAATGTTACTATCTTTTTAACGGCAAGGAAGCTGTTATGGATACCGTTAAAATTGAGAAAGAAAGAAAATATGACGCAATAATCCAATTTTGGGTCAAGTTCTCTAAGGTGAAGCGATAATTTCAGTGGCTATTTGAACACGTAGTAGATCAAATGGAAGCAGCAGATAGACAATCGATGAGGCGCCCGAGCGTTACCAATTACTCTTTAAGGCTGAGCAATTATCCAGAAATATTGATTGTGCGTGCTTACTGGCCATCAAAGACTCGGTGGAATCAACCAATTATCCCTAGACTAGCTGTCTTCGGTGACAGAAATAATGGCAAACGCCATCGGTGCAATTAGTGCTGTTAACGCTGTCCTACAATTGACTAATTATTTATAACTATTGGAGCGCATTGTTGTAAAAGGAAAATGATGTACTCAATCCATTACGAAATGAAAGTAAAAAATTAAAGGAAGAAGGAATACTTTTTAATAGAAAAAAGTTATAAAGGACGCATTAATCAAATATCATAAGCGAATTTTATTGAATGAATTCTATTACATTGCTTTATATATTTGAATTAGATCGAGTTATACTTTATACATCGTAATCAATCGATAGTTACGTAAAACAAACTTTTGAAATGCTTCTATACTGCAGTCGGATAATATTAATGGAATTTATCGCATCTTCGAATATTTATTTTAATTATCTATCAGAATATTAGTATCATTATTTATAGTTTATATTAAAGAAAATCTCTTTATAATATCTAAATTCATGAAGATGTAAATATGAAATTGTTCTTGATCACGAGCATGCGTATGATATTTTTACTTCTGTAGTTAATATCACTATTATTTCTATAAGTAAACTTTTATTGTCGACAACACTCAACTCTTAAGGTAATAGATATTAGTTTGTGAGCGATAATGAATAATATAAATAATTTCACAAGGCAGCTCCATTGATGGTTTGACCTGGAGAAAAAGATTTAAAAAACATTATGTCATGGCAAATGCACGAGGATCTATTACAATACACCATACGAGAACGAGGAATCGGTAATTCGTGAACTCAAATGATAGAATCTATGAAGAATTTCGTGCGGCGGTTCCTTTGATGGCGTTAACGGGAGAAAAAAATATCCAAAAAAAAGAATGTTCTCGCAAATCGAAGAAGGACTGTTCTAAATAAGTCGCGAAAAAAATTAATAATATTTTGGACTTCGGAAGACTTTTGGAAGCTTGAAATTTGACCTTTAGTTTTGGAATCGGCTGCGTTGGATTTTGAACTTCGGATAACTTTTGGAAACTCTTGGATTTGAACCCTGGACCTTTGGATTTGGAATCGGCTACGTTACCAACAGGCTAACGTGAGCTTGTTTATCTGGCGATAAAATTACATAATATTAATCACTCCCGAGATTTTCCGCTAGGGTAACAAATCAATAGCGATTGACGAAACGCACTATGTCAATTCTGCGACTTTCGCATCAAGCAGGAGGACTCAAATCCATTTTACACTCGTTAGTTATGACATAATGTATTTACGAGTGCAAGATTCAGGTTATCCTTACGGAGTATGATATATCCTTTTCTGATAAATGTCTTTTTGCATGCTTCCCGTTGTTCTTCAACTCCACTAGTTCCACATGTGGATACAATACTCTCTGTCTCCACCAGAGTTCAGCAGAATCGTCTACAGTTATACCTCGAATGATTCTTTTGTATTTTTTATTACGAACTGTTTCCTGCGGATATTATTCCCACAATGTTCTACTGTTCTCTAAAAAAATAGAAAATATTTCTATTTTTTCAGCGGCTCTACCTGCTTGGAAATTTTATTGTTCGCGATGCTCATAATTTCATATGTTTATTTTGTATTTAACACATTTTTTGATAAGGATTTTTCTCTTAAGAAAGATTTTATGCATTACGTGTGAAAATGAAAAGGTGACGTTATAGTCGTGCCCTTAATTGAAAATTTCATGAAACACAGATATCTTAGCCGAATAGCTTTTTGTTTACCCTCAAAATTCCGCCGAATATCCCTTCAATGGAACCATACAGGAACGATGCATACGTTATCGGGCAGTAGTAAACACGTATAGCATCGTGGGCGTGCTGTTCCGTCCACTACATTCACCCACTGATTTATTCCTTTTCAACGGAACCCTCTTTATGTTTTGGTGTCCAATTTATTCGGCTATCTTCGATTATGCACACTTGCTTCGTAAACACGGGATTCGGAAAGTGTGCGTTTATGCAGTCTAATGCAGATGACGCGTTGGGAAATGGACCGAGAAATCATTAAGATCTGTGGCTATCCGAGTGGTAAATTTATGTATATACGCGAGTGTTGTTTATCTTTCCCTGAAGGGAAGTTTCCGTTCACATTTTCCCATTGGAATCGCCTTGGAGCGAGATTTGCTTCAACGTGCATTCTAAGTTACGTATGACCATGAAAGATCCCTTATGATAATGGCTGTTCATTCTGTTTTCAGTATATGAGTTGTCACCCATGTTTAGTGTGTGAAATGTATTGCAGTACCATGAGAAAATATGTTTTTATATAATTATGAATTATAAAGTAATCTATATACGTAATATTAGCATAAAAATGCAAATTATCAGTAATTAAATTCACATTTTTGGATTTAATGAGGGGTAGGGAATAATAAGTATTTAGTTGTGAATAATATTTAGCATATTTAAGAGCTTATTGTTGTATAAAATTAAAAAATCGAGTAAAATCGACAATAATCGATTAAATTAAATATCAATGAAGGTTATTATAACAACAATAAAAAACTGTATTGTTATTCTTCATCATTAAGTAGATGAAATTAAACATTCATGCTATAAACATTTGCGAAGCGGAAATTATGACGGAGGTAAGGTATTGAAATACATTGTTTTTTAGTATTAAACTATTATTTACTTTCCAACTACAACAAGGGAGAGCTTTTTTTGTTAAATTAATAAAGTCTAAAGAAAATTTTCGTCGTGTCTTTTATCAATGTAACGATACCTTTCAAAATAATTATACAATATCTCGTATAAGAATTAGGGCATGATAATACATAATAATACTATTGAAATTAATATAACCTATCACTTTTATTCTATAAGAATACAAAGTTCTTCTAAGTACGTTCGTAGCCCAATTATTTAATCGCAAAAGAATTTTCTGTTTCTAACTTCGTGGTTAATTAATGCATTGTTCGTAGATATCCGTAACAATAACATATAATAAATTTTAGAGTACCGAGACGAGAATCATCATTGAAAACGCCAACAATGCATAGCATCCAAACGGTCATATCCTGACATCAAAGGATTCCGGCGCATTTCTTCGTATTTCGTATTGTACTGGGATCAAATTTCCGAGTAGAAGTCCTTCATCTCAATACCTCTTTTCGGAGCTGTAATCTTCCCTTTCCTTTTTCCATCCTTCTTTTCTACTCTTTCCTATCCATCCTCAATGACCCGCCCTTTTCCCTTGACCCTAGATCACTGCCTTTTCTTTTCTGCAGAATTTTTCCTCTCTCGTTTTTCTCGATCGACTTATTGTACTTTTTTCAGTCTCGATGGATCTTCACGATAATATACCCTCAAAATCAAAGTTTTGAGTTCAACTTTCTATCCTAATTCTATCAGAAACTTCGCTCGTATCTTTTGCGTTTCGAAATTTTTAAGAGATAGATGATGTGAACTTGGGTTGCTAAGGGGATAATAGAAAGAAAATAATAGTAATAATAGTAATATAATAGGAGGAATAATAGAAGAATAGATAATGAGATTGTCATAAATCGAATGCATCTATTTACTATAGATCATTATCTTTTATAATAATTAATAAACATTTAAAGAATCACAACTCTTACGAAGATATCTCTTATTCTTCATCATACTCAATCCTCTATAAATTAAATGGTATTACTAATTTCTTATTCGTACTGAATTTATGAACTCATTTGTATGTTCTGTATGAGGCGTTAGTTTGTAATGAAGTAATAAAATACTCATCATTCCATCAAACTACTCAATAATATTTTAATATAATTATTTGATTCAGCAATAGAGAAATACTTGCCTTAAATCGAAAATAAAGTTTTAATATTTTCTTCATAAGGGATTGTTATCTTTCATTTGACTGTGTAATTTAGCAACAATCACAAATTTGTCATAATTCACTCTGTTTTTCAGTTGATTGAAAGATCCATTGTTGTAAAGAACAAAACTTGTCAAAGTAACAATGACTTGAGTAGAGATAGCAACAATGTAAACAATGATAAATGCTAATTAGACTAAAAACCTTCATTACTGTAACTTTGGCAACTATATTCCAACTTCATAAGAGTAGTAGTTAGTAGTGATAACTTTCGAACCGCCATACAGGAATACACATCACAGACTAATAACAGTACGATATACTAGGAAGGCTGGGATTGAGTGGGTGATGTAATGGATAAGTTAGGAAAGAAATAGGACTTCTGCGTGGGATGTTAATTCGTGGGAAGATGACTTATATAAGATACTGGATGGAAAGAGACAATTCGTCTCCTATTCTTCATGCCTCAGATGGCTCCCTTGGATAAAGAGAGCGGTTTTCACGCTGGAGTCATCCTTCTCAATCGCTTCGCTAGCTCTCTGCGGTTTGATTTCAACAGCCTCTTCTCGGAGAAAGGGTTTAATGGTATCTCTGAGTCATATCCTAGCTGCAGGCTAAATGTTTTCTCAAGCTGGAAGAATTCCAAACATCAGTGGGCGGATTTTGTTTCTCCCAACTTGGATCTAGCGTTGGGAGAGATTTCAGTTTCCATTCACATCATACTATATCGTCAGCTATCGTTTTGTAATATCTTACTGTTGTCAATATCTTTTTCTTATAAATTCAATTGCGATCTAACTATTCTTGTTGATAGAAATCTGAGAATACATCGAATTATTCCGTGTCTATTTTGGGGAATCATTGTTTTTTATAATCTTTATTTCGTTCTCCATTAATTTTAATCTAAACTAATATTGGATCATGGAATAGATATTCTCCTGAATTATATTTACATTGATAAATTATTCCTATACGTTTTAATGGTGAATATGAATTTATTTTTTTGCAGATAGATTAGATCGATGTTACTAAGGAAACAATATTGAAGCAAAGAAATAAAAATTCTATTGAGGGAACTATTCAATATGGTATGAATGAATTGAAATATTGATTGCTTTTCATAGAGTTTAGAATATATTAAATATGGATATGAGACTTTTATTTATCTTGAAAATTTACGAAGAATTTGTATTTTTAAAAACATTTCCCAAAGCCCTAGGGGCAGAAAGACAGCATAAACAGACGTATATCTCTTTTTTTAACAATTAATATTTTCCTTTGGTATCCTTTTTTATTCTCTTGTAAGCCTTTACATAAATATCATCACCCACACATCGCCAATTTAATATTTTGATTAAATTGATGAGTTTTGGTAAGTGATAATCATGCAAATGGCATCAGATTTGTTCAGATCAGATGATCAGATCAGAATGGTTCCCATCAATGAGTGTTCTTTCAAGCAAAAATGAGCGACCGATGGTAACAATTATTATCTTGCATCATAAACAGAAGTAATGTCTCATAATAACCTCTATTATTAATTCAACTGTGTTTTGCTCATTTGGTGAGGGCAAACTTTTCAACAATACAGACGTTCAATGGGAATTATTATATCACAAGAGATTACCTTTGTTTACAAGTATTATTATGGTAACAATAAGTATATTGTATATTGCACAAGCCTGTATTTGTAGAGACGTTTGTTAGAGATTCAAGCATTATGTTGAACATTAAAAGATCGATTCTTCTCAATTGATATGATACCGTACAATTCATACCTCATGTTTATCGATGCTTATTTTCTGAAAATAATGATGTAGAAAACTTCATGATTATAAGGAAGCAATACTGAATATTTCCTCTATAAAAATTCATACGTATGCAAATTTGTACTTTGATTATTGATTCATGAAAGATAAGTTTTATGCGCATAAAATCGTGCATTCGTTTCACGAACCTATTTTTAACCTGTTATCCATTAAATTCGCATGTTTGCGAAAAAAAATCCAAACGTCCTTTGACCTATAAATTTCGCTCCAGGACAATTTCAAATGCAACGGAAAAAAGAACACGTACAAGAGAGAATTTTACCTTATCTGTAAACGTTCCTTGCAAATCATGCATGTAAAAGCTGCGAATTATTTTTTGAAATTAGCAAAACTATTTCCGTGCCGTAGCGTCCCTCGTTTTCTAGAACGAATTCCTTTTTGTTCGTGCAATGTAATTGGCAATGAAAGGAAGATGAATGTAGATTTTTACACGTACTTTTATTTACGAAAAAGTACGAAAGCACCAATTGTAATATTGCGTATGCAAGATTATATGTATTTGTGTTCTCAGTTTTGTCATTTTCTTGCTTCCATTTCTCCATGATATCATGAATGTATTCTGCATTGTAAGAAAGTATATCAGGACAATCTGTTATAAGATAGGGTAACATGTGAACTTTATCGTTCAAGAAACAAATTCATTGATTGATATGTAGTTATGAAATATGATGAATATGAGTATTTATGTATACTAGTCTCATATGATTGGTTATTGGCAAAATAGATATCAGAAATTTTGGTCATGTAGTACAGGTGAGGTTTTACTGATATTTGGCCATTGGAATTTTTAGAGCAGCAAATTCACAGAAAACGAAGAAAATAATTCTATGTTAGCCTTAAAAAGATTATATTCAAATGACCTAATTAAAATGGAGCCAAAGTGAAAGGATGGTTTTTGTAAATCAAGGTTGAAATAAAAATTAAATAATTTATAGAATATTTCGTATTGTTGAAGATAAAAACTTAAAGTAGCTATAATGATTTACGGTCATGCAAGCACTATTCAGAATAATTTAGCATCCCAATTATTGCTATTTTTATTTATGAAATAACTAGCTACCATTATTGCTTTATTGTAATAGCCATTTGTTTATTCTACTTTGGTGATATTTACCCAAAAGAGTAATGGATCTATGATGATAAGAATTCATTAGCCTAGTTCTGAACCGTACGTATGCATTGATAAGGGTTCATGTCGTTGAAATTTTTATGTCTCTTAATCATCGTTTGATGATAGTATCAATTGTAAAAAAAGCACTTAATCCATCGTTATCTTCCCATAACGATGAAATCGCGTGACATTTCCATTCAATTATATCAACGAATGAATCGAAAATTATGTGTTGAAAGAGTTGGATTGAAAATTTTCCAATGTTAGCGGTGTTTTCGTTCGATTTAGCGGAAAACACCTACTTGAGGTTGCTAGAAAATGGAATAATCTTTCTATCATTATCTTAAATTTTTGCATACATTTTTGCAGTATATTTCATGGTATTCGAGATAAACTTCACTCTGCTGTTAGATGCTCAGATCATGAGTTAAGATTAGTTTAAATGAATAGATATTAAAAATTATTTTAGGTCCTAAAATCGTTTAAAATTTAAACTATAAACGAAAAGAATTGTATATCTACTTATTTATTCATTAATACATAGTCAATCGTCTAGGGATTTTGAATTATTATTATAAATATTATAGTGGAATATCAACTTTTGTTATTATTATGCGCTTTTTACCTTTGTGCGGAAAATCTAATCTTTTTAATATTTTCTTCTAAATTTATAAATTAATTTAGAGAAAAGAAATTTACTAGAAGCTATACTTTTACACTATACGTAATGATCAAGCTTGTAATTTTTTGGTTGGCTTATCAATAATACCCCATCCAGGAAAACATACCCCTTACTTCCTTATTAGAATTCCATTTCGGACAGCTTTCGGTCTGGTGGACTTCCAAAATTAGAAGGAAAATGTTCGGTCATTTATTTCCTCTTCAGAGTGACCTCACAGTCACAGATCACGAAGCACCGGTGTGTTTCGTGTCGTGGGTCATACACCTCCGTTAAGCAGGTCGCGTAAACAAATCTTTAGACTCAATCTAGCGGCCTTGAGTAAACTTTTGGCGATGCATGAATTGCTCAGATTACCATAAGACTGTGCCCTGCGCAAGTTGAATGCAAATATAGTAGATCCATCTGTAAACAGAAGCCATGGCAGCAGTCGCTTTGGAAGGGATTAGTGCCAGATTTGTGGCTACAACTGTATGGATCAATGAAATAATCCTACAACCCTGCATTCACGTTGTCAAGTGCTGTGTAAACGCGGATACAGAACTGAATATGAAATATGGTTTGTCAAGGTCATCTTTAATTGCTTTCAATTGCGTTGTGTAGTACTTTTATTTACAATCGGTTACGGATGTAGATTCTATGTTTAGTTATTATTTAATTACCATACTCCATTGTTGCAAGTAACCATGAGTATTTTGTAGTAATATAATGGTCAATTATTTTCAATCGCGTTATTTTTTAATCAAATGAAGTATTTTAAAATTGTCATGCTTCATTTTGAAATATATTTATTTTAAGAAATTAAAATTCTATATATATTTTAGAGATTAGAGGTGTATTTTTTATTATAAACCAATTCAATATATCTTGTTTTTGAATCGCTCCTTTGTCATTCAAGCGATGTACAAATGATCTTGCTGTTTTTGAGTTGTAAAATCAACCTATTATCACAATAATTAACTTTAGGTATAACGAATCTTACATTATAGGTTATAAGAGTAAATTTCTAAAATTATAATAATGCATCTATGATATTTAAGTAGATATCTGTTACTTAAGGATAGTATTGCAACAGTCAGAATTATTAATTGCTGTAATCCACTCAATAATCGTGAGAGTTAATTTTAAAATGAAGCCTATAATTTAGAAACTGTACGCTTGAATTGACCTCTTTTTATGCTGTATGTATATTTTTTTTGTTGACTTATATTTCAATGGTTGGAAAAGCCCTAAAACTAATTTCCATCTTGTGTCTCTAAAGATTGCTCATAAGAAAGTTTTGGTTATATAGTCTGACAACATTTTCAGTATCTCGTCATGTTGATAAACGAGAAAGGCGACAACTTTTAGTTTCCATTAAACTTAGAAGACGTGATGTACATAAGAGACAGATTCCATAAAATTTCTACAAGGAGATAGAATTCTGTTAGTCAAATTTTGAATTCAGATTCGTATATGGACTGAATACTGAGCAGAAACTCTATAGGCTGTGAGTTAATCATTTTATAATAACTAGGATGTCACACAGTAGTATCATTTAAAAATCAACAAAATTATTTATTGATACAATGGCTGAAAGGTTAACCGACCTTTTATTATTAATTTTTTTATCTCCCTTTTTCTGTATGGCTCGTTTGATGGTAAATTGTATTGTACTATTAATTATTTCTAGTTTAAATATCAAGATTTTAAATTTTAGGTAATTATTCTCAATCGAATCATATAAAATATACTATTTAATTTTATTTCTATCCTTAACAGTATTGTGATTTGATATGGTGTTGGATTATTATTATCATTGTTAGGAAAAGACTTTTAATATCGGAATAATATTCTAAATAAATAGAGCAGCGTATAAATGTCTATGATAATAAATAAAAAATACGATGCAATAAATATTCATAGACCAATATTTAATATGCTAAAAAGGTCAAATTCTCTAAGCCGGAATAAATCAATGGCCTATTCCCAGCCTAGGAATTAATGCGAAAAATTTACATGCAAGACTAACCTAGAAAATAGAAAATAGTGTATTCATAGAACATTGCATGGTGAGGAGAAATAGAATTGCTAGATATATCACGCTACGGGGGGTAAATTATCTTTAGTTAGGTCAAAAGGATAAATCAGAAATCATTCGAAGCATTTACGAAACACGAAAATTGCGTTCTTCCAGTTCAAGTTGTCCTTTCAGACAGTTTAATTTATTTATGCGGAACAGCAACTATTTCAACGTCGCGTTTTTCGAGCAATTTTGTCTCTTGCTGGTTTCTGAGGGTGCAATATCCTTGCAAAGGTTATCGGCCCCCTAAGAGTTGTCAGGGTGCCAAATTCTGTCTCCACTTAAAATTGACCTTTTAGATCGTAAATCTTGGAGTACATACATCATTTTCTCCTTTCACGAATCTATTCGTGTGCACCGTGCGCATGTTAATGATTGGAGACTTTAGAAGCTCTTTAACGTGGTTATTTTCTTATTAGTTTACAAATTGGAAACTTCATGTACAGGATTAGACAGGGAAAGATATGGTTTTATAGTGGACGGGTTACTACGGATACATTCGCTTTTAAGGTCTATTGATTCAAATGGTTCGTTGTGGTAAAAACACAAGAATACACTGATAAGAATTATTTTATCAGTTTTGTGTTATTAATTTTTATAATTATTACGCAACAATACTTTTTTAAGTTCATGGCAACTCGTTTCGGATGTTTTTCCAACAATAGATTATTCCGATGAATTTTACATGGGATTAATTACGCATTTCACTCTAAAAAATAATCTCTAAAAGTAAAAAAAATCAATTAATTGTTTCAAAGCTTTTTCCACCGCTAATTATGAAAATGTAGTACGTAAAAAAACAATAATTTTATATTATCTCTCCTATTTGTCACTTAATAATTTTTAATTATACCAGTTGCATTAATGTAACTTTTTATATCTCTTTTATCAGTGGGGTTGATGATATAATATTTTTGTTTGAATTTATTTGTTATCTAGCAAATTAATTAATAATCACGCATAGTTTCGTTTTACTCGACTCCGTTGTTTACTGATGGGATTATCCATTTGGTATTGATTTTATACACCCAATTAAAACTCTCCTTTCAATGCACCAATATTATTTAATATAGAATTATGTATTTGCCGATTTCCTAGAAATTTAATCTTCATTTCATTTTGCTACTATCTTTCAATTAGTAATGATTGTTTCAGTAACCGTATTTTTTGTAGTAAACACATCAATTAATTAAGCCCCATGGTCGTTTTTATTAGTTCTACTATAAACCACAATTTAATTTTTTTTTAAAGTTTTAATGGTTATAATAGATATCTGATTACTTATGTGGATTTCAATTGTAATTAGAGATTGAAATATGATATTGGCTTGCAGTAGGTTTTTACGAATTTAAAAGTAAAACCACTGAATAAGGCATTATCAAAATTGTACTTATCCTTATTATAATAAATCCCAATAAAACCAATATGTCATATAGATATACGTATGCATGTATTGCATGCATGTGTATGCATGTATTTTAATGAATGTGATTATTACTATTTCAAACTCATTATTGCAACAATGTGTGATATAAATCCTCTATCCTTAGAGCTATAAAGCAACGACTTTAATATCTTTTTTATTTGTATTATGAATATTACCGCATTCGTAGAATACAATTCCTCTTATTGGCAGTTGTCATGCTCATTGTTGTGATTATATCTTTGTATGCTTCAACAATCTTACCCGTCATTCATTGTTGACATATCAGCGATAGGTTACGTTGATTAGTACATTTCTGAATCCGTTATTTATGGTTTCCGCCATTGTTTCTGCATTCATTCCCACACTTGTATTTCGACGTATCTCACAGGGAAAGATCGCCAATATTTCGCAGAAATGATAACGCGTGGGTTTTGTCGAAAGATCACGCATAAACTTTCCACGTTGTGTTGACAGAGAGGAGTAAGTCGAGTGGGAAAACCAACGTTCGAGATCGTGGGTGGGATTCGCCCCAATACACATCACTCCGAAAAGGCGCGATTTTGTCTCCAACAAGGGTACAACCGGCAAAACACGTTCGCCATTTCTTCATCCGTTATGTGCTTTCTCTTTCACAAAAGGGGACACTTTAAGTGGAACAAAGAAAAAAGAGATTTAAGGATCGTGGGTGTGGTCGCCAATGGGAAGATGCGGTCACGACCTGACCAAGGACGGCGACATAACTTTGTGGAACGAATAACACGTCACGACGACCTTTTTAGAAAAGAGAGGAAAAGTGCAGAACGTGACTCTGTCGCCAGGAGACCAAACAAGACATTATTGCGAAAAAAAGTGGTGCCCATCTTTGCGTGGGATGTATGTAATGTTGTGTGTGTTATGGGCGACTTTCCCAATCGAAAAAAGAGAGATGAATATCCTAGCAAAAGCTAAGAATGACGGCTTCATCTACGATAGAACAAAGTACCCAATATATATCGAGTATTAAGCGTCAAAAATTTACCTTAAAACGCGTGAATTATAATTTTGACACCAATTGAAACCTGTCAACAAAAAGAATAACATATATGAGTCTTTTATTTTGATTTAAAAAGAGATTCATCCTGGCAACAGTAGTCATGACAACAACCTTATTTCATTGTTGAAGCTCAAAGGTCTCGGCAATATTTTCTCCATGTTTTATCCTCTAAATATAATTAAATGTCGATTAAATTTCAAATTTCTCTCAACGTCTCCTTATAAATATTCCAAGTGCCGAGTGAGATATCATGTCGAAGACGTATGCAGAAAAGGTCATTACGCTTTGTAAATGAACAATTTTCGTTGCTAAGGTAACGTTTAATTGAGGATTAAATTTTTAAAGAAGGCAATTATCTCTCGCTCTCTCAAAGAGTAGACTTTCTCGTAATTAATAAAATTGAAATTTATTTTTTACGAGAACTGTTTGAAGGTAAGCGGCGGTGCTAAGGAAGTTAAATCGAGTCCACCATTTTTGTGATTTTTGAAGGGTTTCTTAATTGAATATTTAATCGCTTTTACGGGGAATAGAGCGAGTTTTACTCGGAAGGTTCATTACGCAGGATGGGAAACTTGGGAGATTTATAAACAGGCTCCATTTAAGTGGCATTAGTAAACTCTCTCAAAGTACGCTTTCCGCAGCAACCGATTTTATGCGGAATCCTTGTTTGATAGAAAGCCTTTTTATGAAATTCAGTTGAAAAATATTTGTGTGCCATCTCTTTGTAAAGTATTTTCTAAATTTATTGCACGTTTTTTAAACCAAGAAAGTACATCAGCTTTTTCGGAAAAATAATTCGAATATAGAAGTTTATGTATCCTACTAATGATAGTTTTATTTTTATTAAGTCAGCAGTTGCTATATTAGTGTTATTTTAAAGCTTACGTAACAATTATAAATAGTCGTTGCTAAGGCTAACAGTCTATTAGAGAACAAGGGATTTAAATTTGTAAGTAGAATTTCCTATTACAATTGCTCATAACTATTCAAGTACAGTATAGAGTGAATTATTTTCCAACACAATATGATACAACCAGAAATTATAAAAATATGCCATACTGATTTATATTTTTGGAAACTAAAAATTTTGGTGAGCTTCTTTGTGTTGTCATAGGATACTCCTAAGTTAGGTCACACACTCAATTTTTTGTTCCTAGAAAGTGAGCAAAATAAAATAAAAAACAAGTTAACATTTTCCCCTTACCAATATTGGGCTTAGGTAAAATTTACAGATACACTGATCTATTCTTACAGAGCATACAATTCCATTATTGCAAATAGAAGCCGCTAATTCTTTCATTTTTCGATACCTTGAGGGAGCATGTGCAAATATCATACCCTACCAACTTCCGTGTCCCAACCCTTTTTATTTTTAGTAGGTGTTGAATTATTCATTCACTCTTTCTTCCAAAAGTGTTAGCGGTGGAGAAAAAAGCCCTCTTTAATTACCACCTCTGTCCTTCTAAAGCCCTTATCCCAGCATTTGCATCCGAGGGCGATATACGTCCGTTTCCCTGGACCATTTCCTCCTAGAATCTCCACTATTTCCTCAGCAGGAATGTCTTCCCAAGACCTCTTTTATAAGAGAGAATTTTTCTTTCTCAAAGGCCATTTTGTCGGTCCGTATAAGACTAATTTCCCTTTCTAATACGTCACCAAGATTATACCGAGCGATAATGGTATTGTGTTTCAATCTTACATCGATTGTATAAAAGAGCTTTTAATTTTCCCGCTTTCCTTTTCAGAGCCAGAATGGCTAATTTAAACGTCCGTTGTCGAGTGAATTATTACGAAAGATTTCATTGCTTATCTCTATAAACGGTCGCTACTATAGTGAGGCAACAATCATTCCTACTTAGGCGATTAAGATGAATACGTAACAATCCAAAGTCAACAGTTAATGACATACTTAATAGGTTAATGATAAAATTAGTGAGTTGGCTGATAATTTATTCTTATCACGAACTTAAGCGTTCTCTTTGTTTGTGTTGTTCTGTATTGTCCAAGCCCTGGATTCATCATGGCGACTAATATTATCGTTGAAATGTTATGATAATTGTCACGATTAGTTTTATATTGCATGATAAGCTGATATGGTTAATTAATGAAAGAATAAATATCAGTAAAGAATGAATTATTTTTTTAAAAGTACTTTACAGTTAAGTCAAGGTTTAGGTTACAAAAGGGTATTAATCTCTTACTACGTAATTTTATGACATGTAGATGAATTGTATCTACTTATAAAAAGGACATATATATTTTGGTAGGATAGAAATTTCCCTGTCGAAAATAGGAAGTAAATAGGGTTCAAGACCTTAAAAATGAAAACCAGTTTCCAGTGATTAAATACCATTAATAAATTTTTATATCATAATATTAAATACAATAAATAAATTAGTAAATTTTCAAACTTTGATTTTTTGAATAAATTTCAAAGGTACATTACGAACATTTTTTACTTACAAACATTACGGATACTTCAAACACATCCCAAAACATTTACTTGAATTTTTACTTGTGATCTAACCCAGTTTTGCTTAGAAAATGAATGTTCCCTGCATATCTTTACCAAAATGCCCAATTTAATCCTTAATATTTGGGAATTATTTTAAAAAGATATTTGAGCATATAATTGAAGAGATTCCAAGCTGCGAACAGTTCTCTCATTTGTAACATAACTGATAATGTCATTTATAGTCGTAAGTAAACATAATATAATCGTTTACTCTGTCCTTTATGATCATTTTATTATTAATATCGTTTAACAATCGGTAATTATTGAGAGCGTACTCCGTCAATTGTTGGATGATTGTAGAGAGAAGATCAATGGTTAACCACATCATTGTCGTGCTGTGAAAACGACCACTCTTTCTCCCTGTTGAAGTTAAAGAAGATGGATTTGTCGCCTTAAATCACAGCATCCGTCTATCCTCCCTCGAGTACAGCGGAAGTGGTCCATACTCGAGTACTCGCCTCGATTTGCCTCAAAGGAAATTACTCGCAAAGACTTGAATTTCCTCAGCTTAGTTTTAATTCCGCCGGCTGATGTAAATTGAGATTAAAAAGAAGGTTGATTTTGCTTCAGACGAGGAGAGATTGAAAAGGATTATGGGAAAGCTTTAAGGCGTTTGCTTCGAATTCTGCAAAGGAACTGCTTGACTCCTTTTTGTCGCATTGATCGTCGGAAAAGATTTGATGTTCTTATGTCTATTCAAAGATGAAAAAAGGATGCATGATGAAAAGTAGTTTAATTGGGACTAGAATCCAGATATCTCAATCCGACTTTTCTTATTGACGTTAGGAAATATATTTTTAATAGCCAAAAGTTATGAGAGGTTTTATTAGACATACAATTCCGTATTCGATTTAATTAGAATAAATTAGAATAGATGTTGGCTGCAATAGAAATTACTTTTGGATTCATATTGTTTTTAACAATCAACAACAAACGATAAAAACACAATGAATTTTAAATATTTACTTTCACTTTCGTTGATAATAGAAAACGTTAATTTCTCGGTAGTTCTTCGTTAGCTAGTTCTCAGAGCTATTGTGTTTAGCTAAAGTTTAATTATCTATATAGTCTATAAAAATTCCCCAGTTATTGTTATCTATTAACTGATATTATACATCGTTAGCTCAGGAAATATCGCTATCTGTAATTGGAAAAGTGTATCATCCATGAAATCACTTTACTTGGAATCGCTGATTGCTACTTCGCAATATAATAATTAAATCCATGACTCTAATGTAAATGTAATTTGATAGGAATAGTAATCACGTGGGAGTAAACAGTTTAATAGATCATGTAAGTGAAAGGCTTTTTCCAATTATTATGAGTGGGTGTTTGAAATATGCAAGACTAATATTAGTGAATAAAATTTAGAAAGTTAATTCAATCGGTAAATAAATTTTAAAAGAACTCCAAATTCACACGTTTCCTCATATTACTTTGTTTCATGCTTCTAAGTCCGAATATTGTTAAATTTATATATTTTAAAAAGTTACAAAGAAGTGAAATATAGAAATGAAACATGACCGGGACTCGAACCCAGGTCTCCAGATTGTGTAGCACGGATACTGTCCACACCAACATCAATTCTACTTTTGCTCTATGAGGGACCTGGGTTCGAGTCCCAGAGATAGCGCTATTTTCGTTTCTTTTCATCTTTGAGAACAGTCACACGCTTTCTCGTGCAAAGCATAAAAAACCTATCCTATCCTTCTCGCAAATTAAAGTCCTTTTAAAGTTTTTTGCACTTCCTAAAATGAAGCAGACGTAATGGGGGTAAAAAAGAGGAATAGAAAGTGTCGCCAGCTGAGATCCATCGTGTAGAGTGATGGGTAAAAAGACCTCTTTCACATGAGCTAAGCCTTTCGCTGTGAATGAGAACTCCTGGGGCAGACGCGCATGACCTTTCCTTTGTTTCTTTCCTCTAAGCGATCCTCGGGAAAAAAAATTCGCTTTCGGGAATGAAAGCCTAAGAAGTAGGGACGGTCATCAACCCTAATGAAAATAAGTCGGGGGTAAAAGAGGAATGCGACTCTAATTTAGTGCAAACGAATCCAATTGGTCTGTTTTGCGACCGAATGAAGAACACAGTAATTTAGTGATGGAACTAAATCACGCAGGTCGTCATAGCAACCGGAAGAGTTTATACGTTTATAGGCACTATTATGTAATTAAATACGTTGATTAACATCGCTGTGGTCTATTGATATTACTCGAACATCAAATTACCATGGTGATTTGTAGATGGTTTGAATATCTTTTGTGAAAATTACAGAGATTAATGTTAGGATGATTAATCTAACAATTCGTTGACTAAGAAACCGGTGAGATTTTTGAATTTTTTCCTATTAATATTTATTATTTAAAACAATGGTGAAGAACTATTCTGAAAATATTTGAATAACTAAATTAGGTATTATTTTTATGAAATTAAATCTATACATTGGTGGTCAATTAAGTTTAAATTGTTATTTAATCGTCAAATTCTAATGTTTTTATAAAAAAATCATCATTATGTTTTTTTAAACTTCTAAATATTGCGTAGGCTATATTATTTCTTATGAATTTTATTTCATAGGCAATTGAATAACGTATTCCTGAAAGTTTGGTATTATTTTATAAACTATTTATTTGTTCTTGGAATGATTAATATACATATTATAAAACACATTGTTAATTTTACTCACTTTTTACTCACTACAATTTGCTATTCCCACTGATTTTTTGCAACAGTAGAATTAAAATTTCATTCTTATCATTTTGATACTTAGTAATTTTATTTAATTAAATTATTCCTTGTGCATTCATTAGATGCCCTAATTCCCTATACAGTGTTGGATTGTTGAGGGGGGAGTTGCAGGGTATAAGTTAAGAGTATCTCATACAGAACCGCAAGTAAAAGCTAGCTTAGTGTCTTCCAACCCATACAGTTCTTTTTATTCTTCTAATACTAGAAATTATAGGCCCTTGCTTGCCCTTTCATAAGCTTCTTTTGAACATCACGTTCTTAAAAAATGGTACGCTTAAGGAACTCGGTTTATTGAAGTCCGTAGATACTAGAATAACGTCACGATGAAGTTTAACACCCCATTATATCGTCGTCAACTTTCGTGATCCTCCAAGATTCTGTGGAGTACCTCCAGTGACCTTTGACACTTCAATGCGTGGGACGTTGTAAAAGTTTATAAAAAAAACGACAAATATTCTCCCGCAAGATATATCTAGAGGTCTTTAGCGTTCTACGCACGAAGTCCCCTTTCGCTTAATGAACTAAAATGAGAGTATTTCAGGTTCATTATAAAATAATTTGAAATTTTAAGCTCGTTTTCTTTGAAAATAACTCAGAAATTCCGTTTTGATTGATTCAAGAATTCTTGGTAAAAGGGCTTTGTCTTGAGTTCTTAGCAACTAGGGCGAACACTTTTAGGTGCATTTAACAAAGAGGTGTCAAAGGCAGAATAGAAAATCATTAAGGCTTTCAAATATTAAGTATTAACAATCGAAATTTTCTTAATTTTTATTAAAGGTGAAAACAATTGTTGGGCCGATTGTTGCCATCGTTACAAAAATTTCAATGCAAAAAATTAAATGATAATAATAATCGCTCACGTCATCTCTTAGCAGCACAAATAAACTGTAATGAATCACACTCCTTGACTTAACCTTCAAACCGAATTGTTTTCATGAATAAGAAGGATTTTTATGATCGATTTTATTTTTAATTGGGATTTAATTCCAATAATTAACAAGGGTTAATTGACTACTCTATTAAAAACGTATAGCTGTAACGCAATACTGAAGTCTTAAGAAAATATAAGGTTAGGAAATTAAGTTTTGTTAAAAATAGGTGGAATAAACAATGAAATTATTTGTATCCACAATATTGTAATATTTTATAAATTGCTAGCAAAAATAAACAGCCATATTGTCTCGGAGTAATCAAACCCTTCTCTACCGTATCTTTTAGAGAAGGGATATCGTAGAACCCAAAATTCCCTGAAAAGGGTTACTAGACCGAGAGAGATAAGATAATAACCATTTCCTGCAATTTCTAGATAATCGATTAATTACCAGAAATAGTCCTTTTATGCCCACTGAAGTGGAATGTTAATCAAAACTTTTATATTGGTTCTTTCGAATTGTGCTAAGAAGTTTCGGCCAACTCATCACCAACGTCTTAACTTGATTTATTTTTGGCATCCAAGTTCTTCTCTGATAATATATCCAATACAGACATGTATATGACTTTTATCCTAAGACTACCTTATTCTAATATTTGTTATTTGGAAGTTTTTGAAAATACTTGCGTTAAACTTCAACTGAAACAGTAGTTCATATATTAATATATGAAATATATGAAATATACAGTTCATACAATCACTCATTCCTTTTATTTTCTGAAGTTTAGAATTACCTTAAAATATTGTGAATTTTGATTAATTTATTACTTTCTGAGATTGGCAGTATGTTAAAGTTAGGTTTATAAATCCACATATATGCCGGTGAGCCTAAATAGTTTTGGTTTCCAACATTCTTAAAACTTCTTCTATATAGCCCACAGTTCCTTAACTTTATGTATAAATAATAATACATTTTATTGTTTCCTTTATATTTCTAAACCTTTTCATATAATATTTTAGAGCTATGTAAAGTCTTAAGTAGATTTTATTGGCAACATTTCCTTGTTAAATGCGTAACCTGGTTACATAAAACATTGCTGATTGCAAAGGAAGAAACGAAACTATAGCAAAGCTGGCGGATTGCTAATGATTTGCTCTGCATAAATAGGGCACATTTAACGAATCAGAAAATAAATCAGGTTGCCTTATTTTTTCAGATACGCTTTAAAATTCCACTTATGGAGTGTAAACGCAAAGCATATTAAATACACTTATGTCTCTAAATTAGCTTAAAAAATCCTTATTCTCTGCATGAATCGCTACGGAGAAATGAAAGCCGAGTTGCGGCATTCTCTTAAATTTAAGCTTCTGTGGGAAGTTCAAAGTATCCTTTTAACGGAGAGAAGTGAATGTCGCCATTGGAGAAGCTGCACATAATCACAGTCTGATGTTTCTCCATTCAAAGTTGACCTTTCTTTTCAAACAGCGCACTCTCTTTTGGAATGTCATCCGTCTTCTTTTTATTTTCTTGCGGAGTGAAAGAGTCGTGTTGGTTCTCATTTTGCCACTATCTATGTGCATTCTTTTTCCCTATGCAATATTCTCTGGGTCGGAACAGTAAGGATAATTAACGTTCTTAAGAAAGCAGAACTCTGAAAAACACATGACATTCTTGGCTTACTTTTCACATAGTTCATTAAGTATTGGTATTGAAATTTGAAGGAAGGTTTTTAGCATCAAAAAGACCTATATTTTATAAATTATTACATAATATAAGAAAATTTTAATCGTGTATTACCAATGGAAAGCAGCAATTATTATCTTTTCATAAAAACACTCAAGTAAAATATATCTATCAAGTATCATCATCTATAAAGTTCCTTATTATTTGTCAAAGAGATAATTTTTATTAATTCTTTCAATCTATAATGACATCCGTGTACATTCATTAACCCGGAATGTTTGATCATTTTTTCAAATGACTATTGCTTATTGTTTACCGAAATTTTTATCATAATTAAAATTTTGGATAGCGAAAAGTTAGTTCTCTTAATCTTCCGAATGTGTCATTGGATTATTATTATCAGGGAATAAGTCATGAGTTTAAATATCCCTGTCTTAATTTCTCAAACTGATGGCCATTAAAATTATTTATACGATTAACACATTTTATACTGATCCTCTTATTCCAAAACATTGCATTCCATTCTGTTAACCTTCAAGATTTTAATCGATAGATTTCATGGTCATAGTTTTCAACTTTTCCCATTTCGAGTCTCATATTTCAATCAGATCCATTTAAGAGTTTATATCTCTGTGTTATACAAGCGTAATTTAGCAAAAGAGAAGGTTGTGGATTAGTACTTAAATCCAAGTTTAACTCATAATAACTACTGATTTACGTTTCTCAATAATCCCGAGCCTATTGCTACCTAATGAAACTAATTAGAGAAGAGGATACGTTGGTATATCTCCTTTAAGATTCTCTTATTTTCCAGAATCTGCTTCTATAAGCATTTCTGTTCCTTTTCAAAAGAAACACGTACTTCTTTCTTACGAAAGAACCCCGTTTCGTGCATCAGTTTGTGCGGCCGAGAAAAATTCCACCAATAGGATGTACTTTAATGAAGGGTGTGAGAAAATGGACCAATTACATCACTCATTGTTTCCGGTGAAATACTTCGAGTCACGTAATGGGGCCGGAATTGGATAAAGTGACCTAAAAGTGACTGTGCAGATGTTCCAGGGAGATCCAATCAAGGTCCATTCTTAGAAGGACTTCGACGATTAACTTTCTTCTTAGAGGTGTGTGCAGACTTGCGATGCCCTCTTTGTGTTAGGAGGGTGAAACTTATTCCGAACTTTTTTGGCATCGTTATCGTAATACGGGTCAATTAATCGATTAAAAAGTTTGTTTACAGAACAGTTTCCAATGAATATTTTTATGGTTAGCGGTGATCAGATAAAAACAACAAAGTATTGTTAAGGACTTTAGTACATTAACGCCCCCTGGTATACGTCACGCGTCGGCCTTAGGGATATTAATATTAAGGTCATAAATAGATAGAAAAGAATAAGAAATATTACTTAGCGAACTCTTAATACTTAAATCTTTAACGTCTTAAATCGTGTTGCATTAAACGTTCGTAATTTTTGATTGAAATTGTAAGGTGCTTAGATGAATTTTTTTGACATGGTAAAGGAAAGTTAATAATGAATCAACTTTCAACAATGTAATCAGAACTAGTTCATTCTTATATATAATAATAAATGAAAACATTTAGTGTTTTAATCATAATTGTGACTCTTAATTCGTCCTATCTTAGCCGATGCATTTAGCCTATCTTCAAGGAATAAACTAGGCTTACATTTTAGTTTCATCAATCTTTAATTGAATCAATTTATACTTAGTTACTGTATATCATTTTTATTTACTATTATTAATCATATTTTTTATAACTTTACGTGCCTGAGAAGTTCTTACAGGATGAATTCCACATTCCTATATTTACTTACCTTTAATTAAGCATACGAACTAAAATTTGAATTATTTTTTAAGACTTAAAAGGCAATTTCTATTGATTTCTTTCAGTTTTTAATAGCGAACTCTGAGTTATATAATGGAATACTTCCCCTTCGTGCACAGAAAAGAAGACGGTCGTATATTCTCATTAGTGCTTCTTTCATTGCGACTGTTCCAAGTAAATTGCAGAAAATGATGCGCGGGTCGTTTTTGGAAAAGGCTTTTCGTATGAAATAGGATTTAGCTACAATTGCTTTCCACACCTCCACGTGCTGTATAACGAAAACGCGTTCATCTCTTGATAGGGATCGTAACAGCAGAATTGCATCTCAAATCATCCACTGACATTCAAAGTGATGATGGAGGAAGTACACGAATCGTTTCCATATCTTGTTTACATACACGTGTTCCAATCTAGAGACATGTCACCACGGATGCCCTCTAAGCTTGCTTAAGCATCATGCTGTAATTAAAATTGTTTTTTTTTGAGCAATCAATGTTGTAATTATGGAATAAAATGTAGATGAAAGAGTATTATGTTGTATATTCTACCTATTCTGCAAAATTTGATATTCGTTTCACGGTCTCAAAGGAAAATTTTCAAAAGTAAAGAGAGTATGTTTATTGAAGTAATATTAATATCATACAAAAGGAAAACATGTGCCATCGTACGTATGTTTGTAAAAAGAGAAGTTATTGGCTAAATAAGAATATAAAATTAGAATATATTCAAATAAAATTGGTCAAATAATAATCTCTTTTTCACATAAAAATTTTTACGTCAATAATTGTGACAAAATTATTAATTCTCGCTTCAATTTTTAATTAAATTTTACCCCAATGAAACCCGTAATTTATATAGAACTTAGCAAATATCGATTTAACTAAAACAATAGAATATTCATTAATATATAATGATAAAGATATTTATTCACATAAAGGACCCTTCTCAAGTCATTAAAAACAGGAAAATAAATAAATGTTTTAGATAACTTTTTCCTTTCACTAGAATAGTCTCCATGAAAACCGTGGGCACTTCTGACGTAACCACTCAAAAGATCAGTAAAAGAAGATAGAAACCTTAAGAGTAGATGTTTTCTTCAGAAGATAATTCCTTTCTTTTGATGAGTGTTCCTGGAATTAATAATTATTTCTTTCTCAGTATTGCCCAAAGTCTGTGCAGATTTCAAGGAATTGAGGAGGAAATTTTCTTTGTTGTCATTAAATTTACGTCATCATTCAATCTTCTGCATTAAAACTTTTGATTATTTTTTTCCCAATAGAATAATATAATACCTGGAGGCGATTTAATTGTTACAATATTGTTTTTGAGTGAAACAATCTAGCAATTGTTAGAAAATTAAAAGCAAATATCTATTCATATTACGTAAAAGCACTTAGTTACAACATAGACTCTTACAAGAAAGTAAATGGTCCAGAAAGAATAAAATCTAATTTATATTAACGTATGGTTTATTAATATCTACAATGATATTACGGAGCAACAATTCCTCGATTATAAATATTGTTTTTCTAATATAACTAGATATTGGAAAAAATGTAGTAAATTTCCATAAATACGTCATTTTAAAACTTAACATAAGAATTAATTTACTAATGAATGCAACAGTGAAGCACTCTTAACCATCATGGAACAACAATCAAGCTGTGTTGATAAGAGAATCTTCTCTTGCTAAAAAAATGCTTAACATTATATAAAGCTGTTCTCTAGTTGTAACAACAAATTTTTATAATATAACTAATAAACAGCGAAAAGAATGATTTATTTACAAAAATTATCCCTCCCACGAGGTAACTTATGTGATAGGTTATAAATCAATTATTTATGAGTGTCTTTTATTATTACTTTCAACAAAATATCGTAACATTCGTAGACTTTGAAAGGTGTGCAAAATCGCAATCAAAAAGCAATTATCCAGTTCTCGGACGAAAACTAATCCTTCTGTCGGAAACATTATCTACTCCATTCTAATACTCGGGTTTAATTGGGCATCTTCCTGGGGCGCAATTTAACAAAGGCCAACCAATCTTCCGCGCCTCTTCGAGCGGAAGTCGGAAGCTACACTTTTCCTTCTTTATCCTCATTATTTCCACGAAAAATTTCGCTGCATTCCTTCTTCCCGCATTTCTTTGCCAATATCGTTCTTAGGTTGGGCGAATCGATTTGCGAAACAGTTCTTCACGCCCACGGAAGATATTTGTCTGCTGGATATCCACCCACAGTTGAAAAATGGCCACGTTGAGTGATGAAAAATTTGCGGAGAAGAAAGCCAGATACGGCTTGTTTTTTGGGAAATAGATATTCCGTCCTCGATCTAATTTGTTACTGTGGAGAGGTTATTCTGCGAGGAATGCCGGCCTTTTAGAGATAGCGGTGGAGTGGGGCGGTGTATATTAGAACTAAATAACATCATGTATGTGTAAACATAATTATTGATGAATATAAAGTGATGTGCAAAATACAAGAGAAAGTAATAATTTATGAAGTATAGAAGAAGACAGCTTATTATTACTTAACAAACAAAAAGTTAAAGTTAAATGAACAAAAGTTAAATTTTCATAGAAACGAAAAAAAAACTTGAATCATTCTGATGAACGGATATATATTTTTAGAGTGAAACTGGCAAAACTTAGTATGAGTACTTAATTTTATATAAATTAATCTTTTTGAATCGCGCATTTGATGTGTTGGAGCTCAGGTCTTACTAGACTACCTATTAAAAAGTTAAAATTCTTTTTAAATAACTTTCCGGCGTAGCAGTGTGGCAGCATGAAAACTACTGATTATATAGAAAAAATACTTAATAATAATTATTAATTAAGTTTATATTAACATTAAATTTAGTATCTATTATATAGTTTATGCGTAATGTGATAAATAAATGGTTGTTAAGCACTAACAGTTTTTTCCATTCATTAACTCTATTGTAATATCCAGATTGTCATCATAAGGTTCGATTTTTTAACGATAAAAGGGCAATCAACTTCTTAAGAATCCATCCTTGGCTGATTTCTATGTAATCACAACGTTGACATCTCCCATCGAGGCGGCAAAATTCCCACAATGCACCACTTCTGAGGAGAACTCTAGTTTCTTTCACACTTTGGGAACGCTTTTCACTCCAGCGAGAAATCTATTTCCCCTTTCCACTTCTCCCTATCGCCATTTTGTCATTCCCCTCTTCAATTCCCATTATTTTTTTTCTCTAGTTCTTTCCCTTCCCCCTTTGTCTACATCACTTAACCAATTTCCCCTATAACCATTTCTTTTGTGTGCCCCTTTTTTAAGTGTTTCCTCTCTTCTTTCTTAAATACTGCTCTTCTCAACGCAACTTAATTCGATTCCACTCTTCTCCGAGAAAACGAAGTACGTTTCTTTCTCGCATCGCACCTGATAGATTGTCTGCATTACTTTCCAAAGGAATTGTGCTCTTTTTGTGAAGACCATACTACGCTCTGTAGTGAGGTGAAGTAACTACAACAAGGCTTATTATGTTGTTTATTAAAGTTAAAGTGTATGTAGTAACGTCAACAATGATGAGTTTATTTATTGCTAAGATACAGTCAGATAATTTTAATTCAATTATATCGTAAATATTTACAATCTCAAGCTTTCACGTTGCCATTTACAATGTTAATAGCGATTGGATAATGATTGGTATTAATCGATAGCATTATTACACGGATTGGTTGTGTTTAATTGATTAACTTTAACAATGGATTGTTTGATTGTTTCGTATACTTTTATAGTTATAGTTAATGTAACATCAGATTAAGTAATCGTATACGATTAATCAAACGCATTAAATAAAGTAATTAACTATTTTTTTTGGATTCGATAATTGGATTCGGATTGACAACGGAGACATCTCCAACATTGACGTTTAATTTAATTTATAATAGAATTAATCAACTGCGAATAGAATTTTTTATTTAATTTATCATTTTTAGTAGATTATGATTTGTGTCATTTAACTATATTGCTTCATGGATCAGTTATCGGATTATGGATCAGTTATTATGTAGTAGGATTGTTATTATGATTAGATCATTAAGTAATCGCATCATATTAATCTAATATCATATTAATCTAATACCACTGCCACCTGGCTAGAATGCCAAATTGCAGTGCGAAATTTCAAATAAATAAATAAATAATATATTAGTCGAACTAATTAACAATAGTAATCAATTCAGTTCAAATGGTGTTAATGTTATCAATATTAGCAATATATATTACGCATTAGGCTTACAATGGGAGAATGATTTCAATCTCTGTATAAAGGGTGCATTGTTGAAAGCTTTAATTTATTTATTTAATTTAATTTAATTTAATATCATGAACACTGCAATTTGATCATTCGACTAGGTGGCAGCGGTGGTATAGGGGGATATATTACAAGGTATTGCCTGGCATTCGCCCGATTAGGAGTCACAGTGGGTAGTAACAATGCTATGAACACCATCAATATCTCTATAATCAATCATTCAATAATGCTTTACTGTAAGGTTATTGTTGGTATTATCGGTTAGAAATCAGTTTATGTGGCAAAATAATCTAATAAGCAACTTTTCTTCAGTTTGAGTTGGATTTCTAAAATGCCTGTCCTCTTTGTATTCAGTACACCTTCGTGACTATAGTTTCTCAACACTCAGCGTTTCGCCATAGAATCAAGCGATTGTAGTAACCATATGACCCATCGAAAAGGTTACCTCATCAGGGATATCCTTACGCACGCGAAACACATTTCCAAGGGAAACTCACTTCCGTATTCTTTGACAGCTTTGCATATCTTTTGGTTCAGAAACCCTACGGAATACAAATCTTACAATGAAAAGATATTTGCATCATTCTCTTTTCTTCTATATATTCTTACTCTCTTTTTCATCCCCTCAACCATTTTCCCTTTTCAATTTTCACTCTTCCGTAATCACCCCATTTGCTGTGATTCACATCTGCCCACACGCGCTTTGATCGATTCTATCCACAATACGTCTTCTCCTTCGAGAGAAAAAAGGTAATCTAAGCCGAGGAACTTCTCAAAACCATTTCGGCTTCACCATTGAGAAAAAAAGCCCACGCTGGAGTATCAACCTAACGTGTGTGGGGAACGACATTGGACTACGAAACAATATGCCGCTCGCGAGGACCCTGTGATAACAACCACGAGTTTGCAGAATGTCCCAGGAGTCAGCATTTCCGTAATGATAAATCCTGAAATAAAGTTATCGTTACTGTTATTTAAAATGTAAATTATTTCATTATTGCGCGACAATACGTCGAGATATTATTCTATACCAACAACAATGAATTACTTAACTGTTACAAAACTGAGTTTAATTACAAACAAATTTAAATTAAGTTTTCAAATATAAATTCTAGTTAACTTAAATCTCAAGTTAGTTACAATTACTTTATGGTGCCATAATTTGCGATATTAAAGCGTTTTTGATACAATGCAAATAATCAAAGATCAACCTTATTGCTTATTGTTGTTAGTATTCCAACTTCCGCTAAATCGTAGACTATGATAAATAATGGAGATAAAATCCTTTGATCTATAAGCTTATACGATTTCCCTTTATCGTCCGCATTATAATTAAATGAAAGAAGCCTTACGTATGTATTTGATTTTGAAGGACTTTCCTTGTAAAAATAATACATTCATATTAAATTTAATTATACTATTTAGAATATATTTATCATAAACAATGAGGTGCTCTGCTTTTGATTTATTTATTATGGTTTCTATGGCTGCAGTAGAGATGTGATATATCGCAGGTGTCGTTAGTTCTATATTCTTTTTGTGTAAACGATATCCAAAATGCTGATGTATGGCTTTCCTTTAATATTATTTCCCTTCTTTTTTATGCCAACGCGAATATTTCTCCATTCTCATCGATAAATTTTCAGCTCGGTTTTATGGCCTATAATGCACTTTCGACTTTCTATGAGGAAAGCGAGATTTATGTCCTATCCTAGGATTCGCTATAAGAGAACCAGAATATATTAGATTTATACGCTATTTGGCCTATTTTGTGAAAGTGATAGGTATGCATGATCATTTCCAATCCATGAATTCAGATTACGAATTTGAAAACGACAAATTTCAAAATTATGTTAATTTCACCGTTACGCAATTTATATTTCACTTTGGTGAAGCATTTAAACTCTGATTATTTCGACGAATATTAGGTTTATTTATTATGAATATTCCATTGCATAGTTCATTAAATATTTAGCTGGAATTCTTTGGTAAATTTTTGGCAAATGATTCAGCTATCGCGTAATGGATTCTGTTATAAAATAATAAACAGATTCACATCTAAAAGTATTCAAAACGTACTGCCTTCAATAATCACTTCTAGCAAAGGACATCTTCGATTACATTAAATAGTCGTTCTGAGAAAATGCTTTATTACTATCATCTTAAAATAGCTTTTATATCAATTGATGAGCTTCTGTTATCGATAGTTTTTCTGGAAAAGCATTATCGTTTCATATTAACAATCCAATTAAACCCGTTTCCATAATCGATTGGTCACAGGAATCACATACAATAACACAGCAAAGAAAATATCGTTCCGTACTCAGTGAACTATAACAAATCGATCAATGAACATTTTCCAATATAAAATTTCTTTAATGATTCAACGTTTGAGAAATGCCATTTCACACTTTGTTAAGTATCCATCCATAGGATGAACAGCATTGATTTCTCATCGGTAATATATTTTACTTTCTCCCTCATTCAAATGTAATGGGAGGAGATTGGGAGGGAAAGTGAGTTTGGGTGGAAGAAGGAGGGAAGTAAAAGTTTCCATTCCACGGTAATGGGAGAGATTAAAGCGAGGCCATTCTCTGGAACTATCCACCACTTTTGGACGTTTATTTACACTTGAGACTAGTTCTCCAAAGATATCACTTCGCTTCTGCTTTCCTGGCGGCTTAGTGCATTATGGATGGACTTGTTTTTATCCTTATAACTTGAGTGTCTCAGCTAATTTTGGCTTTAAATCTTTCTCTGAGTAGCTCTTTCGAGTATAATCGATGCGAAAATGAAGGATTTGGTCGCAGATATTTCAGGCAACGTTCAAAAACTTTATTTTTTCTTGATTTCTACTTTTCTATTAAAATTTTTACCTTGTTGAATCTACATTTTAACTGTTTACTCAACAATATCCAATCCTCGTTAAAACCTCTTTAATATTGTTTATTCAATAAAAATGTCTTCCATCAAAAATGAATTCAACAATCGCTGGTGCAATCGAAGCTTTGATTGTTTCAGCGTCGGGAATAATTAATGTCTGCCAACTTGTCAGTTTTAACTCTTAATTCAATTAATCAATTTCCAATTGACTCCGCAAAAGATTGGTTTGTCTCTTTTTTATGTGTATACAGATATTATTATCCATTGCTTGAATGTATAATCATCTAAAAAGGTTCGACGTAAATGTTCTGCGGAGAAGTGTAAGTTATATCTTGAATAGTTCTAGGAAGTGTCCTTCCGTACAATTGGTGTTGGCAGATTAGGAATTATGTAAATGACTTTTATTGTCGATATATCTTAGACACTTCTTATTGTTAGCAATATTTCATTTCTCCTAAATTGGCTTGATATCTCTTTTAATTTACAAATGTAAGGATTTTTTCATCGTCTATATATTACCCGAAGGCTTAAATTAGTTCCCAAAGCTTTATAGAGAAGGTAATATCGCAAATTAAATTTCCTCGTCCTTTGATAAAAATACAATTTTCAAGTTATCTAATTATCTCATGACTACTGAAGAAGCATTGTAGATTTCGATCATCCTTTTCTTTTTCAATTTGATTCCTATCTTCACTCTCAAGACCGTCTATTCAGACCTGTTCAAAACGAGCTCTTTTTTGCCCCTCCCAATGATTGTCACAGCACTTCTCCCTTCCGATCCACGCCTCTTTGAAGCCCCATCTCCATGATGAAATGAATTCCACGACACCGGAAAGAGAGATTCGCCCCAAGATTTTTTTTCTAATCTACTTTCTCTTGTACGAGTCTCACATCACGAGTTGATTTCCACCTTTCCCTTCTGATTAATTAGCCTGTCATTCACTCTCCGCCTCTTTATCAATAAGTATGATTTTTCGATTCTTACGAAACTCGGTGCCATGACAACGGGTGTGGCGAAATGGAGAACGTATCGATTAAACTGATTTGAGGGGAATGAACTGTACCCTTAGGAGTTGAATGTAATTTTGGAAGCGAGTAGTACTTTTATCTGCATACAGATCGAACCATTACCTTCCTAGTCATTTTATGGTGATGGTGATTGTCTTACAGTGAATATCAAAACTTGATATATTTCTCCACCTGGTTACTTTAATATATTACAGATCCTTAAAGAGTAGTTTTTACAATTTTCTTTACTATTTTTCCTAACCGTCCGGAAAGTTATAGTGCGAGAATAATATAATTTTATGAAATATCGCTTTTTGAAGATAAAATTCATGGGGCAATCAAAAACTCTAATGAAAAGATTTCCAGGGATAGCATTTCATCCGACAGTCTACTATAATTAGCAAAGATATAAATAAAATGTAAGGAATCGTATTGGAATTTCCTAAAGAAAATTATATGATTTTTTGCATTGTAGGTTTGGTTAGTATAATGAAGATTTGTATTGATTTTAGAAGTGATCTTTTGGGCCAGTAATAATGTAATAATAAGTAAGTAATGCTGTTTGCTTAAAATTCGTTTTCATTGGCCTTTATTATAGCTCAAAATTATGCATAAATATACTTGAAATCTTCAAATGAATGTATTTCTGGGCTCTTTTTCTAAGTTAGTCCTAATGAACAGTATTATTTACTAGTTACTAATAAAGAGCGTTAAATTTATACTTTAAAAGATTTTACAAAAATTATATTTGATCAAAACATTGCAATCTATTAATGAATTAAGAATTCCGTTTGTCGAAATCATATATGCTATTAACTCACACTTTGTACTGTTTCAAATTAATGAATAAGTTTACACTAAAGATGAAAAACGGATCATGTAAAGGTATTTTATTGCATTTAGTATTTTGCTATGTTTATTTAAGTCGTACTCTAGGGAAAATATCCCATCTCACATCGAATGGATGTTTGAATAGCCGGCAAAATGTCTCCACTGTAAGAGAGTAAGGGAAGGTAACTCTACAGGTGTCATCAGAGAGTGGGAGCTTGGGAAATATTAAATAAAATCAAAATCCACTCGTGAGAGGAGTCTAGAACAATCATTTAATGGAAATTAGAGAGGCAACATTTGGGTATCATTAATTTATTGGAGGAGTAATAATTTATAATAATGGGCTTAATGAGAGTGGTGAATTTAAATTGGATTTATCTATGTTAATTTGCCTCTAAAATACATCGTAAGATAGAGAATCATCAAGGAAAATGCTAATTTCAACTAACAACATATATACGTATGTAATATAGACTTAGCAAGGAAAGTTTTACCCTAAAACTTTAAAAACCCTATTTATTCGTGTATGAATAAATTTGTATTTATTCTTGTATGATATGATCGTTTGTCGTCATGGGGATGGATAGTATACTTTTAAAGATAAACATCAAACATTTAAAAGTTGTGTAAATATAAATATTAATATCTTTATGTCATACGAAAGAAGAAACATCTTCATTATATATATGAATAAATATGATATTAGGTAAAGGTTAATTTTAAATATGTTAGAATAAACAAGTTTTATGTGTAAGTCAACGGATTATGATGAATAAGTAAACTGTAGTTAATAAGATCTTAAGTAAACGTAATGGGATTTATAAATCGTTTTAGATGTTAAAGGAAAACGAAATAATAAATAAAACTATAAAATTTCAACGCTAAAAGATTTTTATAATATAGACCGACACTCGGGTGATGAATTTCCTTAGCTTTTCCGAGCCGAGTTTCCGTAAAGATAAAAACAAAAACCTGAAAATCGTGGAATTTTCCCATCGAGAAAAGAAAGCGTAGAATGAGTGTGAGATACAATCTGGAGTAAGAGGAATATCCACAGAAGAGGAAATGAGAGGGAACTGGAGGAATTCCTCTCTTTTGAGGCGATAAAAAAGGGGAAATGGTGAGGTTGGATGGAAGAGGAGTGTCTTGAGTTTTGGTGCGAATAAAAAAGTTATTGGAAAGAGGGAATTTACAATGTGGCTCGAAATGACTAAACAACGTACTTTTCTGACTCACAGAGGAAATAGGTGGTAGTTATGGGGTATTATCTCGTAAAAAGGAGACGTTTACCATATTTGTGCATAAAATTTTATTGCAAAGGTTAAAACCTTTAAATTACATTCTGCAATGTATCGTAAACGATGTTTTGCACTTCGATTCCTATTGTTGCTTGTTTTCCGTATCATTCCTTGTGAAGGTTACATCGTTATGATGTATGGCTGTGTTGCAATGTACGAGTGTATTTGGAGAATTTGATACATTTTAGTAATTTAAAAGGACAATATCATTCCGTTTATGAGTTCCGTGTATTTCTAGGACATATGTCCTTCTATTTTTGCCATCAACATTATCATTATCTACTTCTACGAATAAAAAAACACTATTATTGAGTAAGTAAAAATCCATACCTTAGAGGCATGTTGTCATTTCAAAAATTTGGGGAACGAAATGTTTTCCGATTATTTTGGAAATCAAGATTTCTTGGAAACCATGAGAATATAAAATTCTATGTCATATTGTGACAATATGAATCAGACAGTCAACAAATAGAGATATGTTGATCGTGAAAATAAAGCTAGGTTTGCAAAATTCGAAGGTATCTGCACATTTCATAAATTTTAAGGAAAATGATGATTCTGAGAAAAAAAGGAAAGGAGAATTGGCAGTAAATCTTCTATTTATTTACAGATGTGTTCACGAAAGTCGTTATCTTCCTCGGATTGCGTTATTTATTCATATCAATCATTGGTTTATAATAGTTACTTTGTATCGGAGGATAAATTAGTTAAACTAAACCTCCTCGAAAAAAATTCGCATTGTTCTAAGCAGAATTTTATTTAAAAATCTCATACATTAAATAAACTTAGTTATTTTAATATTTTAATCCCCTGTAAATATAAGGAGAATTTACATTTGAATCTTGTATGTTCAAAAGCTTTCCTATCCCTAAACTGAATTATTTTTAGTGAAGATTATGTTTTGCTTTAATTGTGTAAGCTTTGCTTTACCATTATTAAAAATCTTGGATACACATTTAATCGTTTTTTTCAAGGAAATTACACAAGATTATGGCTTAGCAAGATGTAGTATTATCTCCCAGAGGCCTTTTCCTTGTTCTCGGCAGCTCTTTTTTTCAGCTCTTCTTTTCCTCTCATCGTATCTTAAGTTCTTGTTAATACACGCTAGAGATGCGGGTATACCATGATAAACTATTCCTGAGGATTATTTCCTAAAGCCGCCTATTGTTAAGTCCTTTTCTCAAAGGCTTTGTTAATGCTTATCTAGAAAGGATTTATGTAAAATACAACGGTGGATGTTTCAATTTAGAGGCATCGAGTCTCAATCCTCTCACAAGTGAAGAACACGATTCATTTTTTTGACGAGTTTAATTTAATCTCTTTCTTTTTATTAATTTCTCAAATGTAAACGTATCATAAATATCATAACTATAATAGTTATTTATTTAGGTTGTATATATTTGTTAAGAATAAAGGTGGACCTATTACATAACCCTGTGTGATCCTACATATATAGTAACTGCTTGTACTTTAAATATGTTCACGTACTGGTCTCTAGTTTCAATCCGCAAGATATACTTAACCAATCGCTTCTCTTTAATGCCTAATTAAATGCATAGGTATATTCGTTAATTATACGTGATGTTAACTACATCATACACCGAGTCCAGCATTAGTAAATATCTCTCTTGTTAGGTTTATTTGACTATCCATTGAAAAGAGTGTATATGCATTATTCATGGCGTTATCAGAAAATGGTAGTAAGTTAATAGACGATGCATTTTGCATAGGTTACAGGTCATACTCATGACCTTTCAAAGATCGCACGATTCAACTGCTTTCATTTGCAAGAGGAAATTAATCGTATCAACTCTCAATCTATTCCATATTAGATGCATTGAAATGAGGACTAACTCATCACTCCCAAATGACGCAAATCTCATTTCTTGAATGTATTTCTCGCATCTTCCGAAAGCTTTGATTCATCGTGGAGACACACCTCATTTACTTCTCCTCCACCAATCAATATCGTCCCGATATTCATCTCGACCTTTCCTTTGGGTATTCAAATAAACAGGGGATGGGGGTTTTGTTTATTTTCCTCCTTTTTTTATTTTATCATCCTTCCGAAGCGACGTCTTCGTTAAGTCAACATCCTTTCTCCGGAACGTTTCAGCGGAACATGGAGAATACCTCTCTCTACGATGAAAGGGGCGTGCGTCCTTTGTTTTTTTTGTCCGCTTGATTGGAAGACTGCTCGTGAGACAAATGAAACGTAATTTTTTTCGAGTATTTTGGTGTTTGAAAAAAGATGTGTTCCATTGTAGGGGTCTATTGTCTAATAGTGTAGCATAGCAACGGGGGTAGAGTGGTAACTCCATAGTCTGTAATGTAGTGGTGATTTAGCGCATTTAAAGTGCGAGGCTCGTATTTAGGCAATTTTAAATCTTTCAGCTTCAGCGAATTAAGTTTCCGTATGTATAGTTTGATTATTAGGATAATAATACAATATTATTTATATTATATTACTATTCTTAATATATGTACATATTAAATCTCCAATTAGGATATTGTAATGAAAACTAGCATTAGGAAAATATTACCGAATAGTCAATAAAATAATAATTAATAGATATTCACTTGCTTTTATTGTGGTTGATAATTTTCCATATTGAAAGAAGCACATAATTCTGGAGAATCCATATTTACTCTTATTATTAAAGATTATCTGCATATTTAATCGATATAACCTTAAGTCTGGTGATAAAAAGTCATTGTAAAAGTTTTGATGGGAAAAGAATATAATTATTTGCTTTTGCAATTTAACGTTCGGTTAATTTTTAAGGCCAAATTCGAAAATTGATAAAGTCTTCTATGCGTACACCTGTTCACTTTGATAATTTTTAATTTGCTATTTGATATCAAATTAAATTAGTAACATTAATGTCAAAGTTATAAGAAAATCATTCATTGTAAACAATTTCGAATACTACGGCCGGTACTTTAATCTTGGATATAACAGATCTTTACATAATAACAAATCGATGCCACCGTCCCACAATACCCATGGAAAATGAAACCTGTCCATTGTGGCCTCTCAGAGACAAGGGAAAGAAATAATTCGCCAACTTTTCCGTTAAAAATAGCCATTCCAAGAAAAGAGTCCAAACTTTACGAAACACTTGAAGGGAGTGTAGCGAGCTCGCCTTTTTATTCTGATGACAAAAAGAAGTTAATTGTAAGCCCGGATTCCATTCATGCGCATCTACCCTAATTACTTTAAGACTTCCAATGCTCTGGTTCCAGTAGACGGCGTGTTACGTAATCCCTTCGCCTTGAAATAATATCTGAACAAAAGGAGTCGTCTTCATTTAAACCTCAAGGCGAAATGAGGAAAAAGAAAGTGTTGGGTGCGGCATACCCCCCAGGATATCTACTTTCTTCTCGGAGTAAATATCCCTTCCAGCCATTTTCAGATAATTGTGATTTATGTCCATTATTCATCTCCTTTGTGATTAAAAGCCACAAAATGGAGTAACAGCTTGTTCGTTATTTGCTTATCTGAATAAGTAGGTCTTGTTTTCACTCTGATATCTTCATTTTACACCGTTTCTCTATTTTCAAGGCGATCTTTTAAGCGAAGGAAACCGAAAATTTGATTATTCTGATGATGGAGACATACAGCTGTTTTTTAATGCGTAGAATGCCTTAAGTTCGACGGAAATTGAGATCAAATGAAGTTGTTTTAAAGAAAAATAACTGATTCCTATTCATGATGGATATCGAATTAACCCTTACATTATGAAATTGAATTCAATGGATCATTTTCATCTGTGATTTCTGCTAATCAAAATTACTTTTATTTAAGAGTAAGATTTATGAATTATAAGATTGAAATGTAAAAAGAAACGTATATCTGTTTATATTATCGGCTATTTGTGCATTTTAGTAAACTTTCACTTTTCGATCAATTTTAAGTTTCCTCTCCAACTCAAATAAAGTAAATTTGATCAAATAAATAAAATAATGAATTTTATGTTATAAGAAGTAAATTACACACCGATAGTTCTTAATTCTACCTCACTCAAAAACGTTGCTCAACTTTATATTTATAATATGATTTACGTATGGAAAGAAGTTTTAAAAAAACATTTAAACAAAGTTTTCGGAGCAAAATATCGTTATTGGATTCGAAAATAGGAATGTATAAAAATTAATTTTTTTAAAAGAAGGAAATATTAAAAGAAACATTTAAACAAAGAAATTAGAGAAAAATATTGTTATTGGATTCGAAGAAAGGAAAGTATAAAAATCTATAATTTTAAAATAATATGTTCGTATATTCTGAAAGAGAAAACAGATATTCATATAGCGTTCAAGTAATGTCAACCTTTATACTTTATATCATATTAAGAATACCTTGTATCCCAGGAAGAGTTTCAAAATTATTCTTTTGAATAGATCCGGTTGGATAAAACGAGTAATACGTCAAATAGACAGTCTAGGAATATTTGTGTTGTACGTATATAAATAGGCCAGTTGCTGTCCTACTTTCATCGCATTTGTTTACCCTCCTCAAAGCATAGAATCTTCTCTAAAGATCAACCCTTTCTTCTAGTATCAGAACATTTCCTTTCCACTAGAGAAAAACATGAGAAAGGTCGTTCCTTTGACTCGGTCTCCAACCGAAAAGGATCCCCTATAGCTTTGATTGACAATTTGAAGCAACGGGAAATACGGACAGAGAATGGGGAATTTTATGAGGTCCAGAAAGGAACAGTAGCATACGAATTGCGTCAAAAAAGACACTCAACAAAAGGGAGGAGCGGGTCCTGGAAACAAAAGAAAATCAACTTCCCGGATTTTCAGGGGACGGTGAATAGTAAATTATTCTATCTGATGCTTTGGCTTCCTTATTGCTAGAATCACATTGTTTTGAGAGCTACCATATTGATAGAATAAAAGGTTACGTTCTTGAATCAGAATTAGGCTATTGGTGTGGTTCTCTAGAGATCAACTTACTCGTACTGATTACTCCTACTTATAGACTATTTCTAACCCTGTATAAAATGACGGATTTTAGAATTAATAGATGTTTAATGTGTTATTTCTTTGTTTTACGAGTAATAAATGCCAGATAAATTAAACCTACTAATAACATATTTATAAATATAAGTTATAATGATAAAAACATAATGAATATATATCGTGTTTTAATATATAAACTTGAAAGGACATGAGAAATCAAAATATTTCTTTGCTATTTTCCGTCAAATATCTCTCAGTCAATGAAGCATTGATAGATTGATTTTTAAAGTTGTTTAGTTGATTAGTTGAAGTTCATCACTTAATTTTTATCAGCAGTGGATCAAGTATTAAGAATATAATTATCATTCTGTATATTTAGAATCAATTTACTCAAATAAAGTGTCTTTTATATTGCTCTCGATAATTCATAGACTGGTTTCATGATCGTGGTTTATATTGAATCATATAATTGGTGATGTCCATTTATCATATCCATTGCACGATAGATTTGTGAATGTAATGTTTATATGTGATGGTTATATTACGTTAATTATTGTTCCTATATTTTTCTATTAGTATGATTCAATCAGTATATTAGTAGCGAAAAGCGTGATTCAGTATATCATATTTCTGTCGCCTACGTGACATTTAAATATACTTGATTCTCCAGAAAGGTAAAACCAAAAGGAATAGTTTTTTTCGTTAACCTAATACATACTAAGCACATAGAAAAATATTCACATCCGCCCACACCTCAAGAACGCATCAAGATATCACTTCCCGAAGCCCTTCCACAAATACATTCTAGAAATTGAAACTTAACAATTCCTCTCATCTCCATCAAGTCCAATTCAATATACCGCCAAAGCTAGAAATCATATCTATAAATAACTTTCCCTTAATCTTTTAGAAAGGTATATCTCTGATATCATTCTTCCATAGCAACAAGGGAAACATCTGAGAAATCCCATGTGTAGGAGTTGAAGGGATAGCTTTTCCAATGAAAGTACGAAATGTGTTTACATCGAGCCATAACATGCTGCCTAATAGATTTCATAAGTAAACTGTAACATACATAACCAAAACTATTGCACTAAGAGATTTAAATGTAATGTTTATATAAACAAACATTTTCTGATCTATCTAATACAAATAGATTCTATAAATCCTACTTTAAGATGTAAAAATTTAGGCTTAAATAATTTATTTAAAAAATATTATTCATCTTATCATAGTATATTCTTTCGGTGAGAGTTATAAAGTTGAGAATTGAAGGATCTTACTATTCGTACATAATATCACTTATTCATGAGAGCAATGAAGTTTAAGAAATTAAATCTTCGTTAACCCAGTCACTCATTGTTTAGTTCTCTTCTTTGCACTTATTTGTATTATGCACGATTACATTTTAAAAAATGTAATCGTTGTTTTCCGCATAAGGTACCGTTGTTGACTTGGATATCTCTAAGGTAACCACACAAACTCAGTCCTTCCTATACATTTGCCTCCTGATAACCGCTGATAACTGATACTTAGCCATCATGGCTATAATCTTATGCATCTTATATACCCCATTCTATCAATTATATCTTGGTTCTTCTCTTCATCAAAAACCATTTATTCTCTTCTTATTTCTCTTTTATGTTGTGCATATAGATCCACTGCCTTCCAGTCATTTCACACCCCTCAAGCTTAAAGACCTTTTCGTTTAGAATTTCCCTTTACACCCCAACTTACATTACTTTCTCTAGCGGTACAACCCCTTCAACACTTGACCCGCCACTTTTTTCCTCACTCGTTTTATATCTTTAATAGGCTTCCCTTCACCCTACTCCAACTCTTCTTTTTTGTTTACCCCTGAGAATAAAAAAGGTCTTTAATAGCAGCGCTCCTCTTCCTCAAAGTTAAAGTGGATATGCTAAACAGAGGACTGGTAGGTCAAACATGGAAGCTTTGGTCCAATTCGGACTTTGGTTCCTTCCTCTAAAAAAATACAACCATTTGTTAATATTTATAATTTCCTGGGTTGCTTAATAATACAGCTTTTTGTTATGAAAGGTAGTCTGAAAATTATAAACTTAAGTTATTTGTATCCAAAAGGTATTCATAATATTCATATTAAACTGAACCATAGACATACTGTTATTTATAAATTGCGTGTTTATAAATGGTCAATCCAAAACATATGTAACATATATAATCATAGCTGATTTTCGAAAATTCCATTTAACCGACGCATAGTTTGATTTTTTAAAATTATAACAAAACTACGCACTGATCACAATAATCTTTCCTGTTTTCACCGTGACGAAATTCGCAGTATTAAATCAATTAGTCAGCAATGCGTCACTCAAATGTGGTTTGATGACCTCATATGGACATAATGGATACTTGTTTGTCGTGTACGACCTCCGAGTTTGGAACCTTTCCCGATCTTGTTGTACAGTTTGCATTCAGTTACCGGTCGGTGTTCTGAACCCCTCAGTTGATCCTTTCGGAGGCTGGATGTTAAGCCAATCATTCCTCATTGAATATTGATCGATCTGTGACCAAAATGCGAGTGAATGGTTTACCTTTCGCTGTTTGATTCCTTATGAACCCATTAGTGATGTCACAGCGAAGGTGGGAGGTTTATTTAACATAATTTTTGTATTTGGGATTTTCCTTTTCTCTTTGCTTATGAATTATTTATACAATATATTTTTTTAGATACATAATATGTATCTATATTTTATTATTTAATTCCACACTTAGTTTTTATTGATTAATTTTCGATTGTATTTTGAAAAATTGATATGATTGGTTAAATATCTGATTCACTTTTTGAAAAATAGCATAAATTTCAGATTGTTATTATATGGTTCTTTGAAACGTTATGAAGGTTCTCAAATTTACACCTTTCTTAAATTAAAGTTCTTATTTCTATTTACCGATCCCAAAAAGTTACACATTTTACACTTTAAAACTATCTCATCTGGAGTTATAACTTCACGTAAAACTAATTACGATCGAGCTGAGCATACATTTAATTATGTAGTATGTAGTAAAGTATGGGTTCAAAAATGGTAAATAATGCAAAGTAAACCTTCGATATGTTTCGTTATATAGTAATATCCCATAAATGAAGTTATTCTTAATTTTCATAAATGAGTATGATGAGAAGGTTTTATTTATTAAGGTATAGGAAATAAAATCTTATTGAATGAAATATCAACGAATTTATCTTACAGGATTCATTTTTCATCTTCATTTTACATTCAAAATTCTAAGGTAACGTATAGGTAGGTGATATGTGCTCTGAATATAATCTTTTGATTCCCTCTTTTGTAATTGAGAATTGAAGATCACGTTTCAGACGAGTGGTTTTTATCCTCGGAGATCATGAAAAACACATTTGTTTCCGTGTATATCTTTTCTTTCCACACCTAAGAGCGTTAAATATACGCCCGAGTTCCGTTTAAGAATTATAGTACGCTTGAATGCCTATCGATGAATACTACTGAGACAATCAAATTTATAAATCCCATATTATTTGAGGTTGAAGATTCCCAGCAATATTAATTTTTCCTAATATTTTCAAAGAAATCCTTTCCCTTGGAGACGGATTTGTTTATGCGTAGGCACCGATTGTCTTTTGTTTATCGAGGGTCGAAAGCGATGACCAAAAGAGAATCGGGGAACTGTAAAAAAGCCCTTACGGAATCGGAAAATAAAGAAGATTTCACGGACGGAAGATTCTGAGATATGTGAATAATAAATATCCTCCATCAATTCCCTTGCGTTCACATTTCTCTCGAGAGGCAGTGTTTTTATTTTCTTTTCGATATATCGCATTTATTGCTTCGATTCTATCGCCAACCATTGAACTTGGGTGTAAATCTCGTCCGAATAGAGTCAACCGAGTTCGCTGAGTTATATATATATATATATTCGCTTTAGTTTTACTACGTCGTGCCTTTTGAAATTTATCGATAGTTTTTCTAACGCATGACTTGCACTGAAGGTCACCGATGAGTAGAATTCGCGATGAATTTTGTTGGATGAATTTTTCGTAAAATATACATTTTTATGATAAAATATTATTATGCACTATCGGCCCTTAGAATGTATCAACATTAAATTTACTTTAAAAAACGTGGTGTTTAAAGTTTTAGGTATATTATTATTATTTTTCTTCGCAAAATTCTCTATTCCTTCAATTGCTACTAATTTTCTTAACGAGTTGTTTTAGCATCCTTGAATAGCATAATTGAATATTTATTGATTATGCAAGTAACATTATATACATAGATACAACTGAAATTTATTAAGAATTTTATCGTTATAAATTTATGTGGAAGTATACTAACGAACACAATCGAATTATCCGATTGTTTGATTTATCGAACGTTTCAAATTAAGCGATTTGATTTTTCTCTCTATTTTCAGTGAGTGTTCTCGTTCTTTTTCAGTTCAGTGCATCGATTCGTTTGTTTCCATCAAATAGTCGATTCGCTTGAGTTCAACTACATTTGATTCACTGCACCTTACATCATCCGAATAATACAAAGCATCTGGTGAGAGTAAACGATGCTTATAAAGTTTTCTATTGTGTCTTTTTCAGAACTTAGTCCAATAAAGTTACGATTTCAAGAGCTTATTACCTTTACGAACAAATATTAACAGTAACGTGAATGAGGATAAAAGTTTTAGTGTTGATGTCGTACAGTAATATTAGACTGAAGTACTCCCTCATGAATGAAACTTTTTTTTAGCTGTTTGGTAAGTGTGTTAGGTTCTAAATCTACAATTACTCTGCTTTTCCAAAGCTTGAAGAATATTTCTGTTCTAGTATCCTTCTCGTTCACTCCATTATCTAAAGCTTGCTATCTACCTAACTCGTAGTCTATTCAGATATAGTTTGGTGTTGGTTTTTCGATTGCTCGAATTTTCGATTTCGATTGTTAATTGTGAATTCTAAAACATTTTTATTACTTAAGAGGAATTGAGTTTTACTTTTAATTAGTATAAATTATTATCATATTTGCGTTATACAAAACTATAATGAATTTAATCGTTAAATATTATATTAATCCGTTTGAGAACATAATTTGATGCATAATTAAACAACATCAAGAGAAATACAACTCATCAAAGGAAATATGAAGATGCTTTTAAGCTAATAGCCCTTGAAATTTACCATAGCGAAATAGCTAACGAGTTCCCCTAGCCCGGGGAACCCAACTTTGTGGAAATTCGTACTCATTACTGACAAAAGCAGAGTCAATGGGCATGGAAAGGTTGAAAGTTCAATTCCCTGAGGTTTGCAACGCCTATATGCGAAAGGGCATTAAAGAAACCCTCTAGGGAAGGCTAAACAAAGTGACTGTGCAGCGTTGAATGCTGTCCAGATGTAGGCGTGAGAGGAATTCACAATTACAAATACATCCGTGACGACTTAACGATTAGGGCCCAAATGACAACAAAAGAATCCACCCACGCGTGCGAATATTCGTCGATGATTGGCTGCTTTTGGGAAACAAATTCGATGGGACAAATTTGCTATTTTAAATAGCAAATAAGTGTGCTAAACACTTCCCTTTTTATTTATGACTGTTGTCGATTCAAAGTTTTTTACAACCCGAGAAAGATATTCATACACACACTCATCCCCATAAATATTGTGCCGTATTTGTAATTTAGTCTTTAATTGATTAAAATCCTTAAATATTTGATGATATATTATTAGATGCAATGTAAGGTGTTACTTTTTAGTTTAATACTATAATAAGGTCTTGATCAAGGTGGTATGACTTTTTGTTTAATATAACTTAGTATGGCACTGCAGCGAATCTGTTTTATAATATCACATTTTGGCATGAGTTAAAGTGAGTTAAAGCCAAACCTTATTTATAATTGATAAATTGAATTAAGAATATGAATTCATCAATTCATCCACATCATATATTTAAGGATTCACATTTAGATTTATTCTACGTATTATAGTTATTGTGAGTTGATATCAGCTAATTATAATTTAATTTCTCTTATGATGCCTGAAGTTCCCGACGATAACCTTAACATGTTATAATCTAGATTCCCGCTGATTGTTCATGGCAAACGCACAATTTTACCATCAACTTTCCCTCATTAAATTTACCGGCCTTTGTCCCTCTTGATCTTTGACACTTGTCCAAAACGTTTATAAACAATACTTTTAATCGTCCGTATCCCAACATGTGGGCGAAGGGTCTGATTAAACTTAATGAGTTCAAAGTTTACCTCCAGACGAAGCGGTAAACCCACCGAAGGGTTTAAGGTGGTGTAGACAGGTCGATTTCTCTTCGCTTAGAATGGCCCGAAGGATGACTGGGCACAAGTAGAAAGGTGGATGATTAAGGATGCGGTAAAAAAAGGTGCGGTCCGGGTGCTGCAGATAGATGTCGCAAACTATTACGCACCCGTCTGGGAGATGTAGAATAAGTTTTTCCGGAATCTTCCCTAGGTGAGATTAATTAAGGCCATGGATTTACCCTGAGACTGGATGCAGGGCATCTCTTGTAGATGTGCTCGGGTGGAGTTCTCCTGAGATTAAAAGATTTTCTACGCAATTCCTTCGCAGATGAAGAGCTTACCTAGTTATGGGAGCCTTGTCTGACGTTGTTTTTCATCTACACGTGGCGAGAAATAGGATTTTCTCATTTACTCTAACATAGTAATGTCCCTTTTTACAAGTTTCGGGGGAAGTTTATGAAATTAAGAGCGTGCGTGTAGTGAATGAAACGTGTTCATATTTGTAGTTAATATTCTGGTTTATTCTCCATTAGCGGTTGAGGTTTTAAATTTTTATTTAAGGAAAAATTTTAGAGGTAGGTCATGTTCGAAAACACCGAGTATGTTTTATTTTACTCTTTGTAGGATCTTTTATTGTTTTGATTGCTCCACTGGTGTATATAACTATTATATTTCCTCTTGGATATGAGCTATGATGGTTTATAGACGTTTTATTCTCAGATACTAAAAATCTTTAAGATATTTAGATAAGATAAAAATAATATAAAAGTATGAAAGGGGTAATTATTAGGTTATTTACAAAATCTGAGGTTAATTTAAACAAATGCCAGCATTATATTTTATATATGCATATCTAGTTTATTTTCTCGAAATTATGCCCTGAAGTTTTCGAAGCCTTATGAGCATGAAATATTGGAAAAGGTAGCAAGAATGTCATCTTAAAATTAGAGCATTTCTGCAAGCATAATTTTGAATTTCCTTTCTTGTTATTTAAGCGTGCACTGATTAAGTGTAATACCCAAGTTTGGTTTCTCTATTAAGCATCAAATTTGTATTTTTTTAGTTAATTCTACTCGAAAAAAGCAATTACTGGGATCATAATTTGATTACATAATGCACAATAATTTTTCTCAGGGTCGAATTAGATCCGTTAAGTTTTGTGTTTACTTTCATTGGGGCGAATTAAGTTGACTTAGACTGTATTGGGTCGGTGGAATCATTTTTCTGGAGAAGTTTACAAAGACTTAAATATTATATTGTATCAATGTATTATCGTTTCTGTATATTTTTCTCAATCAGTCCAAATATGATAATACTAAAACAACTACTATTCACACATGGAAATCGTTTCATTCATTGAATCACTGTACAACCCGTGATAGGATAAGTGTGAGTAATTTTAAAAACCATTAGGAATCCATAAATTATCCTACAGCTTGAAAAGCCCTAATCTCTTTCCCATATATATTAAGGTATTCCATGAATTTTTCTTCCCGGATTTCAAAGGCGAACTGATCCTTACTCATATTGGATAGACGAGACCTGTCGAGCATAATGACTTGAGGGTGGATTAGAAATCGGTGATCCGCCTTCTTGGTAAGCCCCTCTGCGATAAAATATTCAGAGGCCGCTCTTATGGCTCCTTGAAATTTTAAAGAGGGCCCAAGTTCTCAAAAGTAGCGGTGTGCATGTTCAAACACAGAGTCAACACTTGTGAATGGAGGGAAAAAAATGAAGGCCGATACGCGCTACATTCAGAAGTCGTATGTGTGTGTGTGTATGGCTCTCTTATGGCCAAATCTGGGATTTTTCTTACCCAAAGGGAAGTGCGAGAGATTTATTTTCTTTTTCTCTTTATACTTTTTTTGTGATTATCAATATATAAAAATTCTAATGTTGTCCGATATTGGGAAAATAACAATATATTATGCCTAATCCTCTGTGTATGTTTATTTTCTCTTTGCTTTTAAATTTAACTATAAGTTTTAATGTATATCTATAGTACTATTGCATCGATCGTTTTAATAAGTTGAATGAAAGTAATTATGATTTGTTATTGCGAATTCGATGAAAGGTGTTCGAAAAATTCATGAAGCCAATATCTAGTTTAATTCGATAGTAAACTAAAGGGTTTGTTTGTAACCAACAGATATCGAATTTTGGTCATTGAGTGGAAATAGTTAATGAAAAACGTCAATGTTATAATCATGATTACATAATAATATAAGAAATCAATAAGCTTGATCTTTATGGTATCATAAACGATCAGATTAAAGTATGTTCTTTTCTTATATCATTTATTCTAGTGTAAATCTATAGGGTTATACTTTTTTAACTAGTTCGAAAAAAAAGATCAGAGCATTGACAGAGAAAAACATCCTTGTTCTTAAATTTTATATCTTCCATTGTTGAAACATTGCAATTAATCTGACTCATAAAGTGGTTTTATTACTACAATTTTTTCAGATAAAATATTATTTAACTTCTAATTTACTAGAGAAACGTTCTAGTTTTCAAAGGGTTTTGTATTACAAAAGATTATTTTGATATTTATAATGGCGCAAAAAGTAGTACAATTGTAATTTATTACACTAAGTATCCTTTGTGAAATGCTATAGAAAATGTTTATCTTATTTATGAAATAACAAAAGCCATCCTTTGCAACGTACGAGTGTGTTTTTTGGAGCTTTTCAAAAGATAAAAGGGAACAATCTCACTATCTGAATTCGTTCGTTTCTTAGAACTGGAGATCATAATCTCATCCGATGAAGCTTCACAGCGAAATACCTATTGAAATGGACTCATTTAATTTACAGGGTTTTGAATTTGAAAGGCGAAGATTCAGAATTGTATTTTTTGACTATCGTTTAAGAGCTTTAATCTTTAAATCTTCATGACTCTATTGTTCATTACATTTCTTTCAATCTATAAAAATCAATGAGATTTATGGCACATTAAGGGTTTTAAAAATTTTTATATTACCCCGATCACATGTTTTTTGTATATCGTAAGGTATATTCGTTATGAAATTTATACTTTTAATGACTTTACTTACAAACTTATTCAAGTTCAAGGAGCTTATGAAAGGGTTTAAAGATGAATATTTATGGCTTAAATTTTCTATTCTTTAAGAAGAAATTCAGGAGGTATATAATGAGCTGATGGATTCAAATGAGATAGTTGTAAAATTAATCCATCTCTTCACATTTTTATCGTAGAAAATGAATGTGATAGAGAGATTTACTGGTTAATGTATCTGAAAACCCTTTTCTTTATGGGCTTATAAAACTTTACAAAACATTCGAAGCTCAACTCTTTTTACGAGGAACATAAGAATTTTACTGCAGAGAAAGATATATGCCATCTTCTGGTTGTACGTAGTTATCACTTCATCGATTTTGGAAGTTGAACTGGGAAGCATGTTTCCAAAGTGTCCTTGAATTTGTAACAGGGTACTTTGAGTTTTGTCTTTTATTGTGTTCGGGATATATGTAACAGAGACAGCAGTTATTATGTATTAGTGCTAAAGTGGAAATTAGTTTTTTGTGACAGTAGAAAATTGGTGTTTTAAAATACTCTTTCCAATATGTGTTACAGTTTCTGTGATCTTAGAATTTGGTATTACTATTCTGGTAGTTATGAACATAATTCTGTGATAATTTTTTTATAAAATGTAATGAAAGATCGTGCAATTATTATGAGTGCATTATAAAATTTGTGTGTACAGTACATACAGTATTGTGTGTTTTTGTGGGTGCTCTTTTTCGTTGTTCTACTTTCAATCAATTTACTTAGTGTGCTTGGCTTGAGTTTCGAATATTTTATATTAATCATTTGGCCTACTTGCAATTTAAATAGATATAAATGTTTTTATATGAGCTTAAATGGGCGAACAAAAAGTAAGCGTCTTAAAAACTCCAAAATATTCCGTTGTTTACACAACTAGCGATTTTAGCTCCATTAAGAGACATTTTCGGTAAATATGTTTTCATTCATTATCGAATTTTTATTAGACCAAAATATGTTCTGAAGCTACGTTATCATATGCCCCTAATATGAAAAATATTAAAAAAACACAAAGCATTGAAATTCAAAAACAATCGAATCCATTCAATACCGTACACAAACGGATTAGATTGTGAAAGAATCTCAGCAGATTGTTGTGAAAGATGAAAATTTAGTGCTACACATCTAAGGGGAATTTTTAATCAGTTGAAATGTTGTATCCTCTTAAGGCATCGGTTCGATATAAAGCTGGCCATACGTGGAAGCCAACTACGTACTTAATTCAGAGGGAGATTCTAGGGATTTTAATTCGGAATAACTGGAACGGAACTGAATGCAAATTTTTTCGACCCCAACCGAATTTCGCACAAAAGGACTGGACAAAGGTTCGAACATTTCGGGTCCAATTTTTGCTGAGAGGATTTCCTTGGACCCATCGCTAAAGGAAGCTGACCCCTTAGATCTTGGGGCCATCTCCGAGGTTACAGGAATAGGTTAGGGCCGGACATAAAGGAAGACTTTGTGGAAGGAGATTGGAGTACGTGTTAGAGTATAACGAAGGACTTGGGTCTACCCCGATATCCGTACGCGCTAAGGAATTAGGAATAGGATGACCTATTCTCACCCATTTCCAATGCATCTTCTCTTTCAAGTGTGAGGTATCCAAATGGATTGATTTGGGAGTTGAACCAACGGGTTGAGCCTTTGAATGGATTGGAATGGGATTCAGTCTTATGAATGCGTTTGAGCTCAAGTCAGTGAGATCCTTAAATCTTTCTTATTTAATGACGATTTTTAAGGGAATTATGTTTTTATTTGAATGAATTTAGAGTAAACAATCTAATTCCTTGATATAAAGAAGAAAAATCCCTAGATATAAGTATTTTTAATTAACCGAGGTAATATTGTTAAGTTAATATTATTTATTGTCTAGTTTAATTTGTCTAGAAAAGAGAAACTTTATTGAAGCATTTTAGGTTGAGAATATTTAAAAATTGTATTGAAGTAACTCATGAAAGTTAGCTGCTTTTAAAGTTAGTTACTGACATAATTATCATAATTTAAAAATGCATTTAAAGTATGTTCATCAACCGAAAAAGCAGTAAATAAAAATTATGTAGTCATAAAGTAAACGATTAAATGTTTTAATTGCAGTAATCATAGATAATTGTATTTCGAATAGAATTTTTACATAATATATATTTTATATGATTGATTTTTTCGTAGTTTTGTTTATAAATATCATGAATTTTTACCAGATAAAAAATAACAGTTCTCAATTACGATTGGCGTAGGTATATTGATCTAACCGTGGAATTACTAAATGAAAACTTTTCTAATAAAATAATACCCTAGTTTTAAATTCGGAAAATTCTTGCTCCAATACAGATATTTCAGAAATAATAGAAAACTACTACAGAGGCTACTCAAATGGTACAATGGTACAATTCCCAAGGGACTTGTTTACACTGAAACTTACTGTTTACACCATTTCTCAAAGGAATATGATATCGCCTACAGCGGTAATTTACTTTTTAGAGAATCTTACAAAGTTAAATTGGTGTTGATTAGAAAACTCTGGGTAGATTTTGAATGAAATACTGGAGGGCAACAGACGATGAAGTTGAAGCAGACTAGTTTTGAGTTTACTGAGTCGAAACAGTTGCCTAATTTTAACGCGTTCCATGGCAGCAAGTATCCGAACGCCGTGTGGTTAGGCAACAGGGATTACATTTCGCTCAGCGTGTTGCCTAAGATTCAGGATGTTAGTTCAATTTTCTGTTTGCAAACGCGCGCAAGGGAATTCCTAGTTCAGATTTATAATTTATTTTGAACAGTTGTAGTTGTACATTTTCCATTACATATATTGTTTTTATCTTAAAAATATCAAAACATTAAAAAGAGATAGCAATATTAATACTCTTTAATAATGATAGACTTGCTTGAAATGCAATTTGATGCTTTTGAAATTCAGTAACATCGGTTAGAATCAAAAGCGTTTTTTCAGGTGGAATGTAATTAGAAGACTTCCGTTTTGTTTGAAAGTTTATTGATCGAAAGTGATGGAACAATTTTCCTATGGGAACAGTACATTTTCACAAAAAGGGTCTGATACACAATATTCCAAACAATACAGTTAACTTCCTTCATCTCTTCCCCGTTGAGTTTGTTTAGCCTGAAAAGTTAATAGAAGAGTCAGGCAATAGAATTCCCGGAAATTTTGACGGAAACTAAGGCTACCTTATGATAACATAGTTAATGAAAATTTCTTTATCATGAGTTACATAGATACAAAACTAGAATTTTCCTGGTAACGACAGGTAAAGGTGAAACGATATTTTATTTAAATAAACTTTCAATCAGATATTGAGTTAAAATAAATCAAAATCAAACAAGTTTACTTTAGTAAATATAATGTTTACTTTATGAGATTTAATACTTTTCACAGGTATACAGTTTAATATTTTTCGAATATTTTACGTTGATGTAATTCATTAATGGAATCGAAAATATTTTTATATATATTTATAACAAGTTTTAATAAAAGTAATGAGAGGTTTTGATCCATTTTTCACTTATTGCTTTCATTAAATGTTTAAAATATGCAAAATTGGATGATTAATCATTTTCCTTTAAGTATTGAATGATACGCATTTCGAGATTGTATTTCCTAATTTCATTATTATAAAATAATGAAATTAGGAAATACAATCTCGAAATCAAAAATTCATCTTGCAAATTAAACTGAAGGAAAACCTTTGAGGAACAAAATCTTCTCTTCTTAACGGCCTATAAATTCACGAATACTTAAAAGATACGAGGCCATTTCCTTCTCCTAGAAGATGAAGGGTTTAGTACTTGATACTAATTTAAGGGCCATAGCAACGCCATAAATAATATAAGGTGGAAAGCTCTTTGGATACGGAAGGGCTTTTTCGATAAGATGCTTCGCAATAACCGATTTTCGATGGAAAATGAGACCTTAAAGGCGTTCGAAAATCCTTTTACTTATGAGATACATCTTCTTACGCCTTATTTATATACAAGAAAATAGTTCATTTAAAATATATGCGATGGAATATATATAGAATAATAAATGTCTTCTATATATAATGTTATTTTGGCTACTTCAGTTTATCAATGTATTTATTGCATATGGTATTTTCGCTTATTTTTCTTTACAAAAGTTCAAATAAGACAATAAATATTGTATTCATGATATTTTTATCATTTCATTATAACTCATGATAATTTTTTTAATTTTTGAGTTTTCTGTTTCTTTTCTTTGATCTAAGAAAATTTAATTGCCTGAAAAGTTTTTAGCAAACGTAAATTAAGATTTATTATTGCAATAGAATAAACTTAAATCATATTCAAGGAAATGTAATCAATATAAGACTAAATTTAACCATTTAAGCATATTATTACTAAATACTAGTAAATATATAGTTAAAATATATTTTACGTATTTATTATAATCATATACATAGCTGAATTCTTTCATTGGTAATATTCCTTAAGAATGGATGTCAGTTTACTTTAATCTTAAATTATGAATTGTCGTTGAAAATATAATATTATATAGATTTAATAATAATTATAGAAAAGGAAAATCAGTGTATCGAATTTTATTCGCAAACTAATTTTTTATTTATATATTTAAAAATTAAAGGTTCATTGAAGAATTTTATTGAACCAATCATTAAATCTCTTATGTAATAGGAAAGATTTATTCCGTGGTTTCTTACAATCGGAGAGAAAACAGATCTGCTCAATCACAATCAAGAGATTTCGCAATTTGAATCTGAGGGCGTCCCGAATTCGATGGTCATTTGTCACCCCCTATAAAGAACAAGCAATTGGGGTTGAAGTGAAGGGCAGCAGACCTGCATGAGACGGGAAAGGGTCTGGTTGGCGGTAAAAGGGTCACAGAACGTGGCAGTCGAGAGCAAAATAACCCATCGCCTCGTTTGGGTCTCTTCAGGGTGTTTCCTGTACTGTTTTTTGTCTTGCGATTTTCGACCCTTTTTAGTATCGTCGAATTTTCACTTTCTCTTTACCATCTCAAATTTTTCGTGTTGAGGTAATAAGAACATTTATAAAAATAAAACTAATGTTTGTCGTTATGCATTAAGGTGGAAAAATATTATTAATATAGGTATTCAAAATTAATAATAAATAAAAAATCCGCATTGCGCTGATTAACAAATTAATTACGAGATTAAATACGTCATACAACGTTTTATAAATAGTCCTACAGTTTTATTATAAATTAATAATTATATATAAAAATTACATACTTTACTTTTAGGTGAAAACTGTTATTGTATTTATTTCATAAATATGTAACGTAACGTAAACAATGGTGAAGTTGATGTTTCTTCCTTTTAAATTGTGTACTCTTCTAGAGTTTTTAGAGCAGTAACTCGTTTTTATACGTACATAGTTCAACTTGGGTCTCATTTTTGAGAAACACGAACTATATTGCATCTTGAATAAGTAAAATAAAATGGATGCGTAATTTAAATATAATGCGATTCAGATAATTGTAAATACAATTTGAAACTTTTAAATTACAGTTCTAATAAAAAAACGAAGAATCGTATTCAGCAGGAGCAATTATATCCCATTCGAATGAAAGGTTGCTATGTCGCTATTTCTGTCCATAGCGACGCGTCGATGGCGTTGCCTATGACATTATGAAACTATAATTTCCTTATGAGCTCCTGGAATGAGACGTCATACGTTGAAAGGTGAACTGCAATATCCATGAGGTATGTCGATCGATTGAACTGGGTCGCGAGGCTAGGATTCTTTATCCCACTTCTCCAAGATTGGAAAGCACCTTGACCTCTCTGTTTTCAGGATTAAAGATTAAACCATCCTTCCAATACAGCATTGATAGGACATTCTAGTGAAGCGTAAAATAGCAATATATTTATTATCAACATAGAGCAAGGGTTTTTGGATAATCAAGGTATTTACGTATTGTTAATCAAAATTAAAGAATAGTCGTACTTAACATATCCTTTGTCATTAAAGTAATCATTTTTGGGTAACCTGAATAGTAATAAGGTAGACCTGAATAGTAATAATGGTCCTGAAACCCATAGCAACCGTGTGATTGTTTGATTACTCTACTGATAAAGAAACTACTCAGAATTCGTATTAAAGAGAGTAGAATAAGGAAAACGTGTGGAATGAGAGGAAGTGGAAGAAATTAAAGTAAGAACAGAGCACGCCCGTCCAACTCCGATATGCGAACCTCCCTTAGGAAGACGGTCAATCAGTGGTCCATATCTGAGGAAATGAGATTCCGAGATGAGAAACCAGGCGAGGAAGATAGATGGAGGAGCGCTCTGACAGTTTTATTCACGATCACGGAGGCTTCTATCGATTCGGAAAAGATTGGCGCGAAATTCCATTTCCGATGCGTATTTTTTATTCCAAAGAGTATTTGTCTTGCGACGGATGCTTGGTTCGTTTTCCGGCCACAGGCGTCTCTGCATTCCGTCGGGTGATGATTCTTTTCCTACGGTGCTGATAATCGGTTTTAACCGATACCTTATCTGGATGAGCGGAGTAATTTTCCATGTGTCTATCGGTTGAGAATAGAAGGAAAGATATCTTTTATTCTCCTTGACTTCTATTATTCATCTGTGATGACATGTTTTATTTTCTGGAATAGGTTTTGAATTATTGCGCATCTATATTGCAATCTACGATTGTTGTAACTCTGTTATCCTAAATCTATTCTTACTTAACGAATGACTATTTAGTTTAAAGATACACGTATTTTAATTCTGACTGAAAAAGAAAAAGGATTTTTAAATGCTCATTGCTGTATGTTTAGCCAAATTAGAAAGAGAGTAAATATAACAATTCAAGAGTTCTTTTAACAATAGCTATTGTAAGAGATTTCATCTTATTGTTGTTGATCCAACAATCACATTATGACTAGTCTTCAACAATATAAAGACATTTTATGAATTCATGACTGCATGATTGTCAATCTATTGTTATAAATTAATTGATTAGTGATCAATGGATTGCTAACCTTCACTTTGTCGTAAGTACATTTTCGTTGGAGTTCTTAATTAATTATGATAACTATTATTAACAATTAACTTTTTCTTTCATCACAAAATGCTCTTTTATAACTAGACCATTTTCGGAATTCTAGAAATTTAAGTTTATTTAAAATGACCTTGATCTATTCAAGGTGACGCAGATTCTACCTCCGTAGATTAATAAGGGAATATTTTAAATCAAGTTCCAATGACCTAATTCCTAACTTTACATGCAGCGCACCATTCAGAAATATTACTAGGTTATGTTGACTATTTCTCCGTTTATAAGACTCCCCTACCGACTGTTGTTAATGACTTTGCTTAAAAGATTCATCATAACCCCAATAAAAGGCTACTCTTAATTAAGGGACCCGTCTCGTGAAACGCGAGATTCCTTTTTATGACGCTTAACGTGGATTGGAGTCTTCTCATGTGAGGGTAATTAACCCGCGACATTAATTGGAACACAAAATCGCGCCGAAGAAATGCGTAAACTCCGTGGAATTGAAAAGCGGAAAAAATAAACTACTTGCTGGGAAAACCAGGGTCAAATTAAATTATACAGGGGTGACCTTGCTATTAATCTTCATTTCTGAAGGTAGTTTGTTAAATTTTTTGGGGATTGGAAGTGATGCCAGTTTTTTGCATGCTTTCCTTAGAGGGTGTCTCTTATGCTATGCAATATCTCTCGAATTTAATTTGAAAAGGAGGATCTTATGATGTTGCGATAAAGGTAATCATAGATGAAAGATTCACTCTGATTGGTGTGAAAAAAATAACTTTTTTGTAAAGAATTTCATGCCTCTATGAAGGAATGGATGAATATTTTTTGGTATTTTTAGATTGAGTGATTTATGAGTATTGAGTTATTAAAATTTAACCTTAAGAAGCGTAAGATTATATCACTCTAGGCTGTTATGTTAATTATGACAAATATCAGACAGTGTTGTTTTTTAATAAATACTGGACTAAAAAGGAACAGTTCCTATTTATAAATTGAGAGTCTACGAAGATCGATATTTTTATCCTAAATTTGCAATATTGAAGGCTAAATTTCATGAAAACTAAAGTTTATCAGTGCATAAAATTTCTTTTTTACTAGGAAACAAAGATCCTGAATACATTAATAGGATCATATTGTAATGATACCAATCCAGTCTTATTATTTCCTTTTATGTACAGTCCGTTGAAATACTCTTATTCATAATAGGATATAATCGATAAGACAAAGTACATTCACTTTAGTCGTTTTAAACATGTACGTTCATTAACGACAACAATCGTAATTAGAAGCTCCAATTATTTCTCGTTAACCTGAGCAGCAACAATGGAATGTGTGATTGTTGAAATGTGAAGGGTAAATCAGGGCGTCAACAATCACACCTCAGGGCTTTTTAACAATAGAATGAGGCGTTGATTACTCGCCTTTCTGCTGGATCCTTTAAATTCTTTTCAATGCCCATTTCTTTGTAAGGAAGTTTTATTGTATAAAATCCTCATTAAAATTAAAAGTCATTTCTAAAGAAATATTATAAAGTATGTATATTTTATTATTTTATATCGAATGAAACGCAATATACATTGTTAAGAATAGGGCCATAAAAGTTTATTTTAAAATCAAACGCAATATTATTGATCATCATTGCCACTGAACGAAGAATGGCCAGGTTTTCGAACATCCACTTTCGATGAAAGAAGGCATAAATTATTCGTAATGTTTTTAAGATGATAATGTGTGGTCGCTTCGGTCTATTGGGATAGGAGAAGGAGGATTAATGAGAAGGTGCCCGTATTTTAAGGGAAATGGATGGGACACAGAGATGAGGATGAATTCCGAAAGGACAAAATGGGGAAAGGTTCTGATAAAGAGACTTTTAAAGGTTTGGCACCAAATACGTCTCGCTGCGTAGTTATACATGTTGAATAAGCGAGGAATTCGTAGATATGTTTGTTTATAATATCAGGATACAGGAGAAGAAATTTAAGGAACTGTAAGAAACATTCATTGTTTAACTTGAATTCATTTTTCATTTAATTTAAATGAAAATATTTTTAAAAGTTTCATTATTAACTGATAATTTTGTTGAATTATTATTAAGCGAATTTGAAATTTTGCAATCGTATTTTTTTACAGTTAGAGTCATAAATAATTTAAGATGTTTATAAAATACAGCTTAGGTGGTCTATGGTTTAGTTATTTATGCTTCGGAGAAAGTTTTTAATTACATCTAATAACTACTTTATTGATAACAATAGTATCATTTATTAGAAACTGTACCTCTGCCTTATTAACTCATTATTGATCGATTATTGTTCGCAAGTATTACATTAGGCATTATTACTCGTTTATTCATTCATTTTAATACACTTAGTTGTCGGTATTCAGAGGTTATAGAGGTCAACAATGCGAAATAATCACATTGAATCATTATCCACAAGTTGTCAATCTTTCGCCTTAATTACTCTCAATTCAAATTAAATTTCATCCTTTTAAGAAGATATTGATTCCGGGAGACCGGAAGTATAATTGGAGAGGCTTTGAAGTACGCCTTTGAGTGGAATCCTCAGGGCTTATGGGAAGAGGTGTCACAATTGATCTCGAGTGGTTGCCAAAAGGTTTCCATAGTAACCCAAGGAGACTGATATTAAAGCTTTCACACTCGCCTCTTCAAAATTGAGGTTAAGCATTTATTAAGATAGTAAATTGCTGAGTTTGTAATAAGCAAAGTATCAAATCTATGAAAATTTATCTTTTTTTGTATCCATTAATACATTTATCTTTTATAATGTAAGTAATTATTCCATATTGAAATTCCTTTGTGTGTTCATTTAATTTAGCGTTTTGAAGTCTAATTTACCTCAAAATATGTTTCTATTCGTCAAAAAATCGATTTTATAGCCTTTGAAGCATAATTGCTAAGTTATATTTGCCATCATTCGTAATATTCCTTTTTTAATGGCTAATTTATAAAAGAATAGTTTTTTGATTGTGGTTTCTGAATTAGGCATAGTTTAATTTACAATTAATCCTTTTTTTATAAAATGAAATTGAAAAATCCTTACGTCTGAAATTATTTTACATTAAAAAACAAACTTTAACAGTGCAGTTTACTTTTAGATTTATAATTAATACTTAGACAGTATAAATGAGCGAAATAGCGAAATTTACATTTTCGATTAAGTTAATTACACTTAATTGAAATTTTTCAATCAGCAATACATTTATCATCATTTTAAAATAAATTTATTATTGACACTTTTATTGACGTTACTTTCTAATAAAATAATCGGCATTTTCAATTCTGAACAATTTTCGATGTAATTAGGTATTCTTTTTCAAATTTATCTTTTAAGTAGTTCGATTGTTGCGTGTAAATTCGCTCATGGGTTTGTTTTCCACTAATCTAATTGCTGTCGAATCCACCTAGCCACTCGTATTAAAGGGTTAATAACCCGATCAAATATTAAAAGCGATGAATGTTTACGGAGGTATGAATTTGTGGGATTCGTAGGTGTTATGTATAGAGCATTTATTGAGGTTTTTGGCAATCCATTCCTCGTGAAAGGTGAAAATCCCTGTGGCAGTGAGAAAAACACTCAAACTGATAGTGGATGGGTCTAATCTCCGTGAGTTCAATTTACAGGCGTCAGATGGCCGAGAGAATCAAATCTAGGTGATGTCCATATCTCACGGAAATGTGAGTTCGCTTTAGGCCTTGGACGCCATTTTAATTTCGCAGAATCCCAGATGCGGAAAATTGGATCTGCACTGCTGCTTCGAGAGATTTTCCAAAGGAATAAAGGTTTCCTTAAGCGTTGACGCAGCGGAAAAACAAATTGCCCTTTCTCGTTGTCACGGAGATCTGGGAGTAATTGTAGCGAAGGCCCACTGGTATTTGGTTACTCAAACCATTGTCTCGGTTACCATTGTTGTTTTCATAAAGAGTGCTTAAGCCGTATTTGAATAGGGTTTCTAGGAGATTTCTTGATGAAGTGAGAAGTAGGTTTACTATATGGATTAGCCTATTGTATTAAGTTGTAAATATAATTCGTATCAATGTAAATTGATATTCAAAGTATTCTCGGTCAGTTGGTAAATTACGAAATATTGTTATTTCTAATATTTCATCTATAGCATATTAGTCATATTATACAATTATCTAAATTTATTTATAAATGTAATCATAATATATATATATATAATATAATAATTCGTTTCTATGCTTAAAAACATGTACTTTATAGAATAGTAATAATCTATTTTTTAAGATATGTGTAATAGATGATAAAAGGCACAATTCCACGTAGAGCTTTAGTTTTTAAGATTAAATGGTTATTTAATATCGTTTGCTCAAGTTCAATGTTTAATCAAATTAGAAAAGATAAAACGTTTGTATAATTACGTATGAGTATAGCATTCTCGTTTTTAAAATTCGTGATAGCCCTGAATGCATAGTCATTCGTGTAAATTAAAACACTTTCCTTTTTACCTGCAATTTACATTCGCTGGAGTATGTTCACATTTTCCTCGTTCATTTGAATATTTAACGACTGAGTTTTGTAAACAAATGGCTGATGCTAAATAAAAACAGCGAATGTTTGAATTCGAAGTTTAACGAAAGATATTGTGCACAATTTTCCTGTGAGATGGCTTTTAATGTGGCAATTTCCAGGTAAACGACTTGAAAATATTTTTTAAACCTTTTGTCGATGGAAATTAAATGAGAAATTAATAAAATTTCTTTCCTTAAGGATATTTTTAGCCTTATTATTAGAAAAAAATTTATATCTTTTATAAAGTGCTTCCGCTAACTTAAACTCTCCCGCTTTACTGCCTTTATTAATACTTAATTTGCGGATGAGAGCTGGTTATTCGATGATAGGAGTTTAAGTTGTACCTAAATTGATCCCTGATGTTGCATCTTCATAATTTCCTTCGACTAGGGAGAGATTTAAGGTACTTTAGAATCATTAAGGATTAATAACTCTCACGAACGTCTTTCATAATTCCTTCTCTACGGTTAAGTATGTTAAAAATTTTCATATTTTCCTTTAATATCCATTTATGAGCTCTATCATGAAAACTCTCTTCTATTTAGCGAACGGAGTATGTAAAGCGTTCATTATCCAATGAGCTAAGACTTAATAGAGTGTACATGGAGTGGTAAATCTCTGTTAGGGTGTTGTACCAGTTCGGTAGACTAGGCATTAAGGACAATTTTGAAGATGATGTAGGAAGTAATGAATAAACGTTATACTAAGACTGGAAGTCTATATATAACCTACATGCCTCTATTGATTATAAGGTATAGACTATTTTGTTCAAAAAGAATTAAACTGAAATAACTATAACTGAATAAGAGTTTTGTAAACAGTTTTTTATGATAAATTTTATTTTGTTAATTATTTCTTTTATTTCAAAAGAACTAATAATATTCTCGTTATATTTATACATTTCGTTAGCAGTTATCGTGTAATTCGATTGAAAATATTTACTACTAAATAAATGTTTAAGTTTTTAATACAACTATTAGTACAAGCGATAACAACATAGCAACAAATGACTATTGTATTCATGTTTGATTGTTGACCATTGACTCCCTACTTGTTGCTACCATCATTAAAATTTTCCGCGATCTTTGAACTGTAAATTCCTTTTATGCGAGACCTCTATCATCACCCTTTCTCATAAAAAATATAAGCATAAATCCTTGAAGATGAAAGGGCTTAATCCGTCGTGAACTCTTCAAAAAAAAGTACCAACAAAGCGATGAATTCAAACCAAGAAGCAATCCATTACTCATGGAAGTTGGTTGGATGGATTAGAAACGGGAATTTTCCACGCAATCCCCTTCAAGGTTTACAGCTCAGGAGCTATAACTTGTCTTTAATAGTTTCGCAGATAGTGGATGCATCGGATGATATGGCAAACGGAACGAGGTTAAATGGGGCATTCCTAGATAGCTTTCCCGCGTATATAAATGGGCCCGCTGAAAAAAAGAACCATCGACTGAAGGAACCGGATTTCTGAAGAGACAATAGAGGGCTCCGCTCGTTTTTGCCCATTCTTGCATCATAATCGGGCCTTCCTCTCTTTCTGTTTCTTCAAAAGATCGTAATTTTACCAAGTGGTATCAGCACGGGCGCCATCTGGGGTTTGGCGTACGAAATTCACCGCGAGAGAGCGCCATTAGCGAGTGCAAAAGCGCGGGAATAATCAGGAAGCATTCATCCGCCCCTCATCACCAGTTTTCATCTCTTCCCACCAGAGGATATCCTCTGTGGCTTCCTATTGTAGCGGTCACTGTATTCTCCACGGAGGGTGCTATTAGACCATTATACGGCGCATTTGAGAGGGCTGTTTTAAAACTGAGTTCCCTAGTTCCCCATTTTAATGCAAGGACGTAAAGTGTACTATTATCAACGCAGGAAAATATTATTGTTCCTCAGAAAGCTACGGGAGACCTAGATATGAAACTATAACGCATTTGAATGTTCTGTAATGAGCAGTTCGCAGGAGCTGTATTATAATTATCTGGTTGTTTCGCGAGATCTAGTCGAAATTGCTTTAATTCCACGCGTTCTTGAATTTATTATGTGGCGTTTAAAGTTTAGTGTTCGAATAATGGATTCTTATTAAATTAAACTCTGATAATGAGATTCTAAACATGATAAAGAGCATGAATCTTGAAGAATGTATCCGCAGAAAGGCCAGCAGAGAATATAATTTTCTCTTTATTAAAAGTTAAATGTTCGTATATCTACGTACACTACAAATTATTCGCATTAGGAAGTAGAACAAGTTATATTTTTTGTTTAAGTAACTAAGTATTAACTATAAATTTAATACGATAAGTATTCCTATAAAGTATATGCACTTTAATTATATCAATTTGTAGTTAAGTTTGCTAGGGGAAACAAAGAGATTTCAAAATTAAAATTCTCTTGACTGAATTGATTGTAACGTAGTTTTATCTATAAGGTTTCAAAAGTAATACCGTAAATTTATTCTATACCTGTCTAAATTTTATCTTTTATGGATTCTAATTACGCATTTCCTTTTTTCAGGTATGTGCATCTGTAAAAGTTCTTATCTTCAAAGGACGAGTCAAAAACTGCGCTTTGTTCGAAGTATTCAAATGTATCTGTAAGTAAACCTTCAATATTAGTGTCATATCAGCTTTAGCTAATCGATTCTGTTTTATACGGGCGAGAAACGAAGTGTAGGTTTTGACGATGCTCCTGGAAACCATTTAGCAACAATAACAACAATAATCTAACAATAGATTTATTACGATAACAATAATGATATCGATAAGGTAATATCTAAGATGAGTTAGTCTTAAATTTTCAACATCTTGATTCTTTGCCCAAAGATTCCTCTTTTGATAAGGGTTTAATTATACATATATTCGAATTTATTCAGAAGGTTTTATCGTAGGCCATTCAAAAGATGAGTTTCCCAAAATTGTATCGGAAAGACCTATTCCATGGAAACGTGGCGAATATAGATAAGGGAGTTCGCTATCTTAACAACGGTAGTTTGAAGTAATGGTACCATTCTATTGCTAATGCCATGCTCAAATCAGAACTTTATTTAGTCATAAAACGTATAAAAGTGATTCAACACATCAACTCTGGGGAAATTGAATCAAATATTTCTTGTTGCATTATATACCTCAGCAAAAATAAAGTTAACCTACTTATGCACACGTATAAACTTAGAGCAAATATCAAAAGAAAAGTTAAACTTCCTTATTTTATAAACTAAAAAAAAATGTTCAGTTGTTTACTTTGTGTTAAGTAAAAATTCAATTGTTAAGAAATTACTTTAGTGAATGTATTAAGTCATTTATTTTCTCAAAATAGGATAATATTTTTCTTATTTTATTATCTTTTATTTCTTATAAAGTTTCTATGGTATGAGTTTAACAGTTCGATCTTGTAGAATACGTCCCAGAAAGGTAGGGATAGATAGTATAGGTTTATGATGATCCCTTAATGTATCCCATCATCATATAGCTATTTTTTGTATATAGATATTCGAAGATTTATATTCTTCTGAATAATAGAAAGCAGAAATAGTGACTCATAGATTTACAAAACCTCCTTTTGAATAAACTTTTAAAGGTTAATATATACGTATCAAAATACGTATTTGCGAAAAACTTTCTTCCATTCACATCTTCCCGAGGAAAACATCTTTACTGTGATGAAAATATGGCATCCCTCTTGAGATATTTTGTGGTGGACAAATAAAACTTTAAAACAAATGTTTGGCTGAGAATCCGTCCATAGAAATACTTCCTGTACCGTTCATATATGAAAAAAGTTTCAAAGCAAAGAATTAAATGCGAGTTTCAGTGGATATATGAAAAGAAGTATTTAAAAGAAGACTTTGATTGCCATAGATAAACAGACAAATGCCCTTTTAAAGTAGCGTTTTCCTTTATCTTTGAGAGTTAATTTGTTCAAATTCAAAGCAAACTTAAATGTTTGAATAACCTAATTTCAAGTAAAATATGAAAGCCTTTTCGAGTTCATACTTTCCTTTTATACTCGGAATTCTTTCTTTAGTCTTTTTCCAGAGATGATATGAAATAGGCAAATACTTATATATGACCCAGAAACATAAAAATTTCTAGTTATCTCGGGAAATATTCTGCTACTTTTGAATGATGGTTTCTTGGAAACCATAATGGGTAGTCCGCCTTTGGCAAAGATGGTCACTGGTTCGATTCCCAGTTTTTAAATGTTTGATAATAATGTATTCGATTTTCGAGCACTGTACATAGCTTGGTTTTTATAGATAATATATTATAGCTTTAAGCTCTTCGGCGATATTATTTTCGTTACTCATTAGACAAATATCAAAGAATGTAACTGGTAGTACACTTGTAATGGCTATTGGTTACATAAATATAATTATAATTATTTGGTTGGTAATCAGGAATTAATAATGTATACACCAATAGAAAATAGTATTAAAATAGATCATAATTTGCTTATGAATTTTACTTCTCGTGGAATGATACTTTTGATTTAGAACATTTAACTTCTCTTATGGAGGAAATGAATTACGTACATAGTTATGAAAAGTTGATAATGATGCATGCTGCTAAGAATTTATGTAGGTCTAGAACTATCTGATATACGACTTCTGAATAATGTTTCTAGCATTAATTTGAAATATTACTTGAAAGTTCTAATATTACTCTAGAGTTTGACCTATAATTCCTTAGTTAGTGACTCAGAATTTTAAGTAGCTGTGATCTTATCATGTTAATGATATACAATGCCCTTCATTCAGCGAAAATTTTCTAATTAGGTAATTTTTAAAACTAAAATTTAACGATTCTCCGCTGATATAGAATGAAGAGAATTTTAATGAAGTTAGACAAACAACCCATTTACATTAAACTCTTTGATCGAACAAGTAATATTATACCTATATAAAAGTAGATGATTAAAATTAAATTTCAACTTTCGGAACGTGGATCCTTAATTTTCAAACCATCTAATTTAGCCACAAATATCTTGGAGTAATAAATAATTTTTATCATAGTTAAGTTAGAATCAGCTTTGTCATTGTTCATTTTAATCGTTTTTAAATAAACATAATTCACTACATTAGAAAATTCTATTTTATATTTGAGTAAAATTAAGAACAACGAAACATTTTTCAACAAATATTAGCAGACGTAATATAAAAGATTTGAGAGCTTGTGCTTGTTAGGTTTTTCGTAGACTGATTAGAACATTTTAAAGAATAAATCTGCTAAGTATCTAGCTTACTATCATAATAACCCTTATAACGATTCAAATTTAACGAAGTTTAAACACTAAAGATTGTTTACTCATATTTTGCTAGGACGTGTGAAATTCCAACCTCTCTCAAATCCCATTTTTTAATTAATAAATGCAAGTGAGATACGTCAACTTTGTTTAATGCCTCTGACGCAACTCAGATCGTTAATAAGACCATCGTTTGGAAATGGAGAAAAAACAAGTTCATTACCGAAACCGGAAGGCGGGAAATCGGCAAAGAAGTTGTCTCAACTCCGCCTTCAAATGATGCAGATAATTAGAGAAGCTCTTACCTTGCAAATGATTTTGAAAGGCCCTCTGTGATTCATTCTGCCTTCGTGAATCTTTCCTTAAAGGGCCTTTTCTCTCGCTCACTGTTCATGGGTGAAATAATTCCTCTATCACAAAGGACTGAATAATGCTTGGATTGATAAAACAGGCGAAAGAGATGGAGGTTAAAGAAGTTAGCTCGTCGATTCGAAAGGTAGCCAAAAAGAGCTTTCGAAAGCGTAAAGAGATTAATATTTGTCCGAGGAGCTAATCACAATAAAGGCCACAAAATAAGCGAGTCAAATTCCGCTCAGCAGCGCCGAACGGCAAAAAAGTGTTAAGAGAAATGGGGCAAGGACGTATCCCTGAGGCACACCCAAGTTTGCCTTTTATTTTCCGTTTGAAGTATCTCACGCCCTTAATTTCTATTTATTGTTACGTAAAGCGTAATTTAGGGGAATTAGATTTTGTAATATCCATCCTGACAGCACTTGAACGTGATGAATAATGGACAGCGAAAACGAAAATGTTAAATCTTTGGTTGTACTAAAATTATTCTATTTTATGCCTCGACTATCATTCCTTTTTGTTCTTCATAGAAATTTGTTCCATCTAAACATTTCTAATAAGCTTATCTATGGTATTTTTGCTCAAATAAAATGCATTGAATGTTATACTTCATAGATAAATAAGTCTTGTGTAATAATACAAGGAAATGTTTAAAAAATAAAATGGTTGATCAGGATATATGTGGTTATATTTCGTTTTATACTAAATTTTAAATGACTGTAAGTGCAGCTGATTAATGGAGAGGATATTTTTACATTCTTAAATCATAAAAATATAGAAAATTTGAAAGAATTAGAGAATAATTTAAAAGAATATTTTCAATTTCAGAGCAATAATTTTTCAAAATTAAATTGAGTTTTCAATTTTAAATAGTAAAGAGATTCTATGAATATCATACAGTTACATATTTTTTCCTTAGATTTGAATCTCTTAAACTATATCTCTTTAAAATAAACGCCTTCTTTTGTGCATGGCAACGAGACAATTGTCTCGCCCATAACGATTCATTCGTTTATCATTACACCCACTTAGCGACACCTCTAATCCTTCATTCCTTTTCCTGACCCACATCTGAAGGCGCGCAACTTCCATCTCCTTTTCTAATGGAAAATAGGGTAATAGTATCTTAAGTTGAGAAAAGGGGTTCTTTAAAAGCTGAGTCTTCCATTCCCAACAAACACTCGCGAAAGTTTTTAACCTCGACCTTTGCTGAAAAATCGACTAGCGCCGGAAGCGTGGAGTGGGAGAACCTGGAACTCCTATGAGTTGAAAATCATCCAGTGCATTTTTATAGTTTCCTTTTGATCCGCTTTGAGACCTTGATAATTGTTGCTTGGAGATGCGTGGGAGGAATGGAATTTGATGTCGGTGTACTGTGACGTCAGCGATGCGCTAGTGAAGGATATTGTCAACGTTCAGTATCATCAGGTGATTTTTTTGAAACTCATTACGAACACACTAGAGAAATGATGTTTCATGTAGAAGAATTATTAAGTTATAAAAGAGTATCGTACTTTTATTCTACAACATTATCACTATTTGTATTAATCTATAACGTACGCTGGTATATGTGAGACGAGTCAATAATATACGTTCTCGGGTAATTTTTAAACCTGTATTATTAAGTCACTTAACACAGGTTAAAACACATGCGTGATTATTGCAGTTTAGGTTTACAGTATAATTATGATTTAATTATCAATATAGAAATCTATAAGAATCGGAAGTTATATATCGAGAACTAAATATGCTTTTTTTAAGAACTAAAACTATGCGTTTGTTACAAATTTTGCATCAAAGCATTTTTTTATTTATATGATTATTATTTTTTAGTATTGATCCGTGATGTATGGAATGCATTATGGGAATCACTCTCTTACTTAGAAATTAAGTCTTTAAATTAAAAACCTTTAAATATAATAATAGTAAGTATACCTAATTGAAGAATCTCCAATTACGTACTCTCTTTAATATTATTGATAAATTAATCGTCCAATTAGTCTAATACTTGGACAATGAACGTGTTCAATATATTCTTAGCTTCTTATTTATTATTCTTTTCCAAGATATTCATTCTTTTTTCAATTTCATTTATTTTATAATTCCAAACTAATCCTCAATCTTGGAAAAAAGTCATTATGTTGAGCGTTTACATTTGAATAGTCAGCTATTTAAAAAAGGTTAGTGATTTTGTTTCCAGGAATTTTTAGCAATATTTTAAAACTCTCTTTAATTAATAGAGCTAAATGTCAGTTTAGTAGAAATAAACATATAACTATTTCATATTTGACACATCAGCTGTTCTAAAAAAATCGTGAAACGTTCTGCGCATTTACCATGTATCCCATAAAAACAGAACAAAAAAAGTACAAATTTGTGAAACTTATGGGACGTGGATGGGATAAAAAGGTTATAGAACGGTGTTCGCTTTACTGAAACTTCGTTTAGTAAATGCGTTCCGTGAGCGGTATCCTTTTTAGTTGAAACCGCGAGCTTTGAGGGGCGATGCGTTTTATTAAAATTCGCTCCCGTAAAAGCGAAGGGCGCTACGAAATTATTCTCTGGCGCAGGACACTTGAGAGAAAGTAGGTTATAAGGTGACGCCATTGATAATATCATGCGTCATCGCTGTTTTAGCCTATTAGGGAAAAGCGCACTAGAGATTAAGGGTGACGAAAATCGCAAGGAAATAATGAGATAAATAAGTATTAAGAATTCAAGTGGTTAAGGGACTTTCCATAAGTTTTTCTTTGGATCAAAGGCGCAGAAAAAGATGTTATATAGTGAAGCTTTTCGTGAAATTTAGAAGTTGGTTACGTAATATTTAATACATAATATATAATACGATATAATAACGTAATATATTCTCTGTAACGTGAAGTATATATAGTGAAAATTGTAAAACTTAAAATGGAAAACGATCAATGTTTACTTAGATCTTAATGAATTGAAACAAATGATAATTAGTTTCATCTGCAGCTAATATTTTCAAGAAATCTCTCATTAGTTTTTTATATTTTTTAAAGTTTTACGGTACTTTGATGATACAGATTTTGATTAATTAACCGTATAGATAAGAAAAATCTTATGATTCGACAGGATTTCTTAATATAAATCTTCCGAAGTTCTAGAAACTTTAAAGTCAGCTTATACAAAATAATCCGTTGTTTTAAAAGAAGTCTATCTTGGATCGTTATTAAACATTGACATTTTTCAAGCAAAATTTTTAAAAGTTCAAGAGTTAGAGATGTTAAAATAGCGGTATTAATGATGACCTTAAGAGGCGACACTTTAAACTTTCAGTTCTCTTTTATAGACACTCGACTCTCTAAATGCCAGATCCTTTCACCTGCGTTAATTTCTTCGTAAATTATTTTAATTTATTGAATTGTTTCTGTATGAGATTTGACGAATTTTACTTTAAAAAATGAAATAAGTTCTATTTTTAATGGTCTTATCTTCATTTAATAATTTGGTGAAGTTATATCAAAAATATCTGCTTGAGTAAACTATGCTACTATTATGCATTTTTCTCCAAATTTTTATCTGTTAAGTCATTTAGACATGTTACAGAAATAAACTGAACATTATTAGAAATAAAAAGACAATATTAGGTATTAGGAAGTCGAAAAAAGATAGGATTTTTATCTGCTTAGATATCTGTTAGTGTACGTAAAGGATAATGTTGTTTCCATACAACTTTATTTACCTTGATATTAATTCCTTTCACATTTTAAAAAATTACCAATAATTTATCCTCTTCTAAATTTTTGATTCTTCTATCATTTTAGACGGAAACTATAGAAAAAGAAATGAATTCTTTAATATTTATAATGCCTTTAATAAAATGGAAAATAACTTCTTCTTAATATGTCTCAAGAATGGCTTTCAAAAAGTGGATTTTCCAACTATACAGTCACCCTTAAGAGTGAATTGTGCTCTCTAATATTTGCACTCACAAAGTGTCACTTGAGACGAAGAATATTCTTTCAATTTTCGTTAAAATTTTTCAAGGAATGAAATCCTTCTTCTTTCTACATTCTCACTGTTTAAGTTTCATTTTCGAAATGCCCATTTCTGGACCAGTACGTCGCAACCAATTATGAGGCAAGCGTTCTCCAAAACCTGAATGTTTTTGCGGAATTTTCGCCCGAAAATTTCTTTTCCGAAGGATTATGATACGGCCCTAAAGATGAATTAAGCTTGACAATTATTACTGGTCCAAAATTTTGAGATGGAAATTTTAATATTCTGAAAGGTAGCTGTCCCCAGTTTGTCGCATTAAAAATTCACGGAAGGCTTCAACGAAAATCCTAATTAAAGTCTAAATTATTTACTTAAGAATTGTAAGTGTAGTAAATAATATATTCGGTGCTCTTTTCTGAAAATGTGGAATTTTTTTTGATAGTTTTACTACCTTTTTCTTTCATGATTCCGCGTAATAATAAACAAAACATTTTATTTCCAAAGAAATGAAATTTTCATTCATCAACTTTTGCTTTTCACTTTCAAATCTTTTATACTGTTTTAATTATAGAATAATTAAAACTTTAGCTGAAAAAAATTTTAAAAGATTCCCTATTGCAAAGTTTCCAAGCAACCGAGCCTTATTGTGAGCAATAAACAAACAAAAAGGCATTCAGCGTCTATGGAAACCACATTTCCAAGATTCGGAAGAGAACAATTGAGGATCCATTGTAAAAACGAAATTTCAATAAAAATAGTATCAAATTTCTCATCTTCTGGCATCTTTTTCAAAAGAGATTTTCTTAAAACGATAAAAAAGTTCGTTTCCTTAGAAACAAAGTTTCCACTAATTAGAGCCAGAAACCGAACTTCCGGAGGAATAATGAGATCTATAAAAAATGGGTTCAATGTCCTATCTCTTCCTGTTGCCTGGAAATAATGTATTATATTTTACATTAAGTCGACTCTATCTCGTTAAATTTAATGGAGCAATGCGTATTAGTCATTTTACGTATTATTTATGCTCAAAGAGATATTTAACTACTATTGGTTACAATACACCAAGTTCTGTTCTGCTTAAATCTTTAGAATAAATTGATTAGAGGTTTATAATAATTGATTTATTGTTTTCTAATTTTCAACAATTTATTGTAATTGCTTCATTCTTAATATCATAGTATCATAATCATAATATCATAAGTGGTGATTGTTTATCATATCATTATATATAAGTACAAATAATATTGTTATTTTCGTAATTAAATACGTAATTTATTCTTCAGTAAATATATCATTCATTAAGCTCATGAAATAGTTATGAAATGATAATCGTTTTAAAATAAATTTTGTAAAATTTATTGAAGAGCTGCTTCAAAACTTAATTTTAAAAACTTTAAAGAATTTTAAAATATAATATTTTAGAGCAATTTTCTTAAGTAAGCTCTAAAAAAAACGCTCTTCAACTCAATACCTCTACTACATATAGATAGAAAGGTATCTTTTTATCTATATTTCTATGAATTATGTATAGCGGGATATATATTTCACGTAGAGTAAAGCAATATGTCCCAAGTTTCTTCTTTGTGAGACTAGTGAAAGATAGATAAATAATAGGCTTTCGATATTTCTAACTTTGCCACTTTCACCACTTCAGTGACCGATACGTACGTAGGTAACCATCCACATTTCCCTTTTGGTTTAAGAGTAAAGTTGTCAGATCGAAGTCAGACGGTTTAAAAAGGTACACGAAACAGGTGATGTGAGAGAGAAATTATTCATGATCAATTGCGTGTGTACAAAAGTTCGAAACAGAGATGAGTGTTGGTGAAAGAGACCTCATGAAATTCAAAGATGACACGTTCACAGGTGATTCAGCCAGTTCCGCTAAACCACCTGGGAAAACCACGGAGGCAGAAAAGATGTCTGCAAAACGTACGTGCTTTCCCTCAAACGGTCGATTATCCACCGCCGCCATGGAGATTAAATTGCTCGGAATCTGGGATGCTGTCTCGAAGGATAAATTTAGAGCGCCCTACCAACTCTGTTACTAAGGATACCCGTCGGTTTCCTTCGAGGTTAAAGTTGTTTAGATTCGGTTGCTATAAAATTTATTTGACGAAAATTAGCATTTAAATATTTGATATCGATTGAAATTGGATTTTAATGGAACAAGCTAGGAATATATTCATATCAATTTATTTTTTCTGCTAGGAATGTAATTATTGCTGATAAATGAGCCATTGTTGAATTTTTATGTTAAATAAGTTATGATTTTTGCTAGCTGATCAACAAGGAAGATAAATTGTTTTCTATTATTGTCGATTTATCAGTAATTGAATCACACAAAACACTTTGATTAGATTAACAATACTGCAAACATTATTGAATTGTTACAATTATAAAAGAATAAATACTAATGGTTCAAAAGTTTTCGTATTTATATAAATTAAATTTGATTTTTCATAAATAATAATGACTGTTAACAGAAAAAATTGAAAAATATATATGTGATGTGGAAATAATTAACTTTAATTGCTATCAATCGTAGTTAATTCATCATATCAAAGTCGTGATAAATTATGGTCTTATATTGTACAAAAATTATTCCATGTTCATTCATACTCTATCTATTATTTAATGTAAAATTAATGTACACGTGATAATGATAACTGCACCCTATAGGTTTAGGTTTGATACTTTATGATATCCAAACTTTCATTGTTTATTGGAATATCAAGTTTTTACTATGCTATTGAAAAAAATTAAACGCGGCAAATTAGTCAAACCGGGTACCAACTAACCTCAGTTTGGATTAAAGTATTCTTAAAAATTAAGCGCTGAAAAAGAAAAGTATATTTTTAAAATGGACCAGAAACAAATTTTCATATAACGTAAAGTGGTATTTTATATATTCATGGAGTAGATCGTATAATTTTCCTCATAAATAAATATAAAAAGGGTAAAACGCAGATTACTAGTATCAGAATATCCTTTATCCTTTGCCTATTTCCTCACTGAAAGGAGATGTAAATTAAAAAAGCTGTCTGATTAGAATTCCATTCAAGAGCTCATCCTTTCCTTCAATGGAATGTTATCTTTATACGTCTCACTCCTTGGAGTCTTAAAATTGGATTCTTTTCAGTCCCTCAGTGGACTATTATTCTCAAGACGACACAGTTAAAAAAGGTCTTTCTTGAACTATGCCCCGCTTCTATTTATGGCTGTGACCTCTTTTCTCACTGTTTCACTTTCTTCTTCTGTACACAAGTATCACACAAGGCTGTGATACTTTCTCATTTCATTTCCAAGCGTGAATTTTGGCGTATGGATGGAAGACGTGGAAACACGACGATAAATGGAGTCTTATGAATTTATTTATAGATTTACTACTGAAAATTCGTAGCAAATCCTGAAATTCTTAAAGCATTCACTATATTTCAGTCATGTAACCCAAGTATTTTAGGTTTTATTAAAAAGCTACCGGTTTTCGTATGTATTTACAACTATAAAGTTCATTTTTATGCCGGAAATTCAATTGTTGTGAGCAATAAACTATTTTAAAGTGTTCTTTACTAGTGTAAGTTAAATTACTTCAATAATGGCTAAGAGCACTCTATCACATTATTGATTACTCACTTTCATTATTGATCGTACGAGAATCGATTGTTTTGTTCGATGAGTTCGACAATTCCAATTGATTTAGAGACTTGAAATTGTTCAACAATACCTTAAAAATAAAACGTTTTATACTTATTACAAGCGATAATTTAAATTAATTTGCTAAGTTAAGATAATATTGAGTTGATATGTACATAGATTAACTATTAACTGCTGTAAATAAGTATATTATAACATGGCTATTATAAACTACGGAAATATATAATACGAGTATTCATATAACATCAAATCCAAATATTTATATGTATATGATTATTTTCACTTTCTCTTGCTTCCACCATTCCACCTTTGTCTCAACCACTAACCACATATCATTTCAGTCCATATATATTTATCCCCTTCAACTTTCTTTGAGAATATGTCACACGCGTTTTCCTTATTTACTCTTATCTCTGAAACCCGAATATCTTTCCGATATCTCGACTGAGCACTTTGATATCGTCATGAATTATTTATCCTCTGCATATCTTTCCGTACTCGTTCCTTAAATATTCATTTCTCAGGACGATGAACTCAAAAGAACGTCTTTCACTTCGAATGAAAAGAATCTGTAGGTCTAGTGTTCATCGTTTTCAAAAATCCCGGATGATTGCATTTTTAATTGCCTTTCCAATTTTGGAAGTCTTTCAGTTCAGAGAACGACTTCGACAGGAATTTCGCATTTTATAATCGAGGATGATCGTGTTTTGGAAAGACTTCTTCGAGAAAAGGAAGTTAACTTACGGACGGAGAGGTAATCACCCGTCACTTAGGAAACGGATTGTTAGAACGGGTAGGATTAAGGATTCAAGTACTTTAGTACTTCAGAAAAATTGCTGCCTGTCTTTGGTGAAGTACAAATTTAACAAAAAAATATGGAGAAATGGAAGAAAATGAGAAATGCAAAAGGTTTCTGAATTTTTCAGGATAAACAATCGCATTCATGAATAGCAAAATGTGGGAATAATTACAAAACGAGCAAAAGATTTCAATTGAGATGCAAAATTGTGTAAAGCTGATTCTGAAATATTTGCTCATTCCTAAACATATTTTGCTGAAGAAAACAAAATTTTATCAAAATTCAAAAAAAGTATTATAGAAAAGCAGTAATACGCTTGCAAAGTTAAGCGTTTATTTTTTAAAAGTTATTTGTTCATATTCGTTCTATGAAGAAACATTTAAAAATATTAATTTCTTAAATTTAGAACTTATTAACTATTTCTCTAAAAGTATTCATTCTAATCGAAATATAAAATTTATAATATTAATTATTTCGAGGGTAAATTTTTCTATTTTTACGAATTGAGCTACAAGAATTAATGAAATTAATTTTTCAAACCTGCCCTGAAATAATTGTTTCAAATAATTACTCATGAACGGATATTTTATTCATGAAAAGACATTTTTAAAAATTAGGAGAAAGGCGTTATTTAAATATTAATATTGAGTTAATGATTTTTAAAATATGAAAATATATAAATATAAAGACTTGTTAATTAAACATACAATTGGGAGAAAATTTCAAATATATTTTTCAGCGCATTAAAATCTCCATTATGACAGATGCAGTCATCTGTTTATTTTTAAATTTAAACAGTCGTATTAAAGGTTTTATCATTCTGCTCATAACAATCCACTTTTTGGTTAAATATGCCATGATTTTTTCAAACTGAATGTTACGCAATTGAATATTCTCGGTCCTCTATCATCTGTCAACCCAATCCTTTCACTTTGGAATTCAGTCTCATGCCCTCATTTTGGATTCTTACAATCCATCCCTTCACTTTTATTTTCATTTCCCACAGTTCCTTCAAACTGTATGGAATGATCACTTGTTTTTCTCTATTCTTCTTTCAGATGAGTGTCAGACATCGATACTGACGTATGTTCTATAATATACCGTAACATATTTAGTCTATGAGTCTATCTACATTCATATGCGTTTAAAAAGGATATTTAGAAAGTAAGAGGATTAAAATATCCATAAATGACTTAATAAATAATTCCACATTACTTTTACTATGGTCAGTCTAATTAGAGTATTTAATTTACACTCTGCATGTACGTAGACATTTAATTATATATTTATGTTGAATGATACTAGCTTGCGGATCCATTAATTCTAAATTCACTAATTTTATATAATACACATTTATTATGTACGCCTTTGATCTTACCTTATTGCTAATGAAGAAATATATATTGATATTTTAACAATTCTCTTATTCATTTAGGTTTCGATTAGATAATAGTCAATTAAAATCGTATAATTCTTCACGATGGTTAGAAGAAATTATTCCTCAGTACTTATCAATTTTTGTTTCGTTTGATTTTCATATTGTTATTATTATGTTACTTTCATTTATAAAATTTAAGACTATAAAAATTTATTTTACACTTTGGTATTTATAAATTTTACAGTTCATTAACTGAAAAATTCTTCTATCACATGTAATTTTCATTTTATGCTAGTAATGACCGATTGTATCGTACGCATATAATAACTCTGTTCCATGTCTTTTTGTCTGTGTCTAGCGATCGTGTTCGAACGTACACTTAAAACAAAAACTCTGAGGAAATCCACACTAAAACTTTGAAAATAAACATGCCACGAAAAAATAAAAGAGGAAATCATGAATAACAAAGCGTTAGACTTGCTTCATGACCTTTGATATATAAGCTGATCTTGTACCCCATGGCTTTAAGATACGCTTCGTAAATTCACTCTTTTTTATCGCTCGGAAATTTTTTTCGCTCCAAAAACTTTTCTCATATTTCGGTTAGCGGCTGCAAAATTTTACTGCAATACATAAAGCAAAAGAACCATAAGAATTTGAGCAAGTTCTCGTTTGGAATGTTCTGATACGTAGATAGAAATGCACGCACCCTTTTGGCACGGTATCCGGGAACAGTGGCTTTTCCTATAATGTTCTCCATTCCCCAAAAAAACGAAAAATTCCGTCATTGATGGTTACCTGGCAACGTAATTTATTGAGCATTTTCTCTTTCGGCGTTATGGTCTCTATGGAGAAGATACATATCTGATATCATATCCACTTTCCTCATTCCAACCTATGCGTGAATCCACCCACGATGTGCCGCTATTTTCATAACCTCAAATGACGTAGCGAGCCTTGAAATTAGCTGCTGTAACGACCTCCATTTCCCTTTAGGCAAATACCTCCCAAAAGCCTTCATCCTATTTTGTATAAAATCGCATGCTTTCCGTCAAAACCCTCGCGTTTTCCTCGTCACGACCTAAATTCAATTACTCTACGAATGCTGAAACTAGCATAAAGGTACAGAGAATTGTTCAGTGGCCATGGAAACAGCTCAGTTGTCATAGAGATTCTGTACACGTGTGCGTCTAGGAATGATAGTGGTAATTTTTCGAAAATATTCAGAACTTAATTAAACTCTAAATATCATTTTTTTATTTAAATTTACTTTTACTTATAGTATATGAAAGTATAATTACATATTAAAATCTACAGCGTAAATTTATTTTCCATAATTCAATAAAAGTTTTAGAATCAAATATTCATTTTAAAAATTTTAGCGCATTTAAAAAATATCACAGTGAACTCAAATAATGATTATCAGTGACCAGTGCGAAATCTTTTAATTTATACAGCAAAAAATATACTCTGATATGAAGCAAAAAGTATGCATTACTATCAAGAAATATATTTTTGGCTTACCCCTTGAAAGTTGTATATGACCATTCGTTTAGATGTTTAGTAGTAAACTTTTTAACTCCTGACAACCGTTGTTAAAACCATCTAGAAACAACCCTATCTTATTAAATTGCCTTTCTGGGTTTATTCTTTTCTATTTGTTTTAATAAAAGTATTATTTAAAGTTGTTTAAGAAGCTAAACTCATAGGAATCCACACTTTTACTTTTTCCCAAATGATTGCCTGATTCATTTATATTTCCAGATTTCGTAATACAATCTTTTTCCTTGGATACTTTCTTTTATCATTTAGTCTCATAAATACACTTTTTTTCAGTCTAATCCAATGAATTTACCACCCCATTATTTCCAAAACTTCAACTGTAAAACATTTTTTCTCCCCCATAAAAGCAGCATATACTTCTTCCGCGCTTCATGAGTAATTGAAAAGTCTTCCTGTAGAGGCGCCTCGGGGGTATCTTGAGGAAGCAAACATGAACCGGAAAAGTTTGCCAAGGGTTCATTGATAGAGCAGGGTGAATGAATCTTATAGTTCGTCACACTCCCTCAGAGAGCGTGCGTTTTACGGAACGGAAAAGAACTCTTGTTTGGAGAGAGGTAATACCAGTTGCATTATAATCTGTATGAAAGTTTCGATCGAAATTCAAGTGCTAGTTGATGAAGCATTGAATAATAGAGATAGGCGGTTGCCAGGAGAAACTCTGTTTTCTTAGATAAAACAGAATAGTTAGGAATGATGAAGCAAACAATATTTTCCTATTTCTTAGTAACTAACTGCCAAGTTTGAGGGGAACTTAACGTTAATATGTTTCTGGCCTAAATATTTGAATAGATAGACGAACTAAAACCGCCCTATATACATCTGTGAAAACATTTCTATTAACAAACTGTTTAAATTTGTACAGTCCCTGTATACCAATGATATACATATGAAGTAAAAGGGAAGTTATCGGTTTTTCTCAAAGAATTCGAATACATTTCAGCTGACAGAAATATATTTCGTATACTTTTTTGTCTACTTGAATTAATAATCTAGTTTATTATCGATTTTTCCTAAGTCTTAATTTTCATGTTATACTACGTTATCCGATGTAATTGTTGACTATTTTCCCCCTCACATAGAAACAGTTTCTATGCTAATTATAGCTATCTCTTTTTCAATTTCTTTTTAATTTTTGACTCATTATCGACGCAATTATAAGAAGTTAAACGTGACGTCTTTAAATTTACGTAAAGCTATCCAGTATTTATCTAGTTTACTAGAAAACTTATTGTACTAAATTAATACGCAGTGGATTATCTTTTACGTTTAACGCGATTTAAAAATATAGATTTTACTCTTGTAATTATAGATAAATGAAGGTCAGATATTGCTAAAGAATTCTTCTTATTTATTCATTTTGCTTATTATTACTGTTACAGTGATTTGAAAATTTAAAACAATTTAAACGTTCCAAAACCGCTAACAATTCCTTTGTAAATTGTTCCTCAGAAACATCAACTAAAATCAACACCCTGTAAATCAGGAATTCATCGAGTTGCTTGGATAAAATATAACTCCATCTCTACTGCAATTTTTCCGCAGTGCTAAGTTAGGCAACGCCGCAGTAGATAAACGTCACCGTACATTCACTACTGCGAACAGCGTATAGTCTATTGCATGGAGCGTGGGAGTCCATTCATTCGAACGCTTTTCCCATTATGAAAAACACGGAGATGTTTTCACTTGGACCACTTTACTCTCAGCTGCGCCACGTCTTGTTTAGACAATTCGCAGCGTACGAAGGAGTTGGGCCCCGGTGGTTATAAATAGCGAGTCGAATGGGGCAAGATAGGCGAAGCGCCGGATGAAATGGGACGAAGTTTTCGGCTGAAAAGCGCGGCTGTGAAGATTCAACAGCCGCATCTCTTGTCGCTGGAGGGATGCCGAATATGCAGATGAGGAAATCTTTTTCCTTCCTCTCGATTTATTTTCCGAACAAATATCTCTCCCTGTGACTGATTTTCCCTGCAGGTATTTTCCCTTAAAGACGCTCCACCTTCCCTTGAATTCGATTGAAGGGAGTTTTCCATTTGTACTGTACTTCTGTACATTGAGATTTGTGTTCTTGTTTTCCAACGCTTCGTCTTTAAAGCTGTTTCCATTACGGATTCGATTTTCGGAGCGATTTTTTACGAAAGGATTGGATTTAGATCCAACGTTCGATTTAAAGGTGTGTAGTCATGGAGACGATTTTTACTCTCTTCATTATCTCGCTATTGATCCTTTTCGTTTGTTCGATTTATACATAGCAACAGAGTCAAATGTCTTAGTATTTCATTTTCGCATAACAACTCTATTCCATTTTTGGACTATTACATTGTCATCTGTATTTCAATGTCAGCTGACGTATTTCTTGTGTATTCCATTCTATGGTAGACTTGCAAAATTACTTTTATTATTGGTTTATCATTGTTTTTTATTAAAGCACCGTAGAGGTCTACCATGAAATTGATTAAAAGTAATTATGATAGCACGTATACCTACTTTTCTCTTTGATTTTGTAAGAATAATGATTTTATTACTTAAAATCATACCAGCTGTTTAGTACCATGTGTGTATATATATATTTATTTATTTATTGTTTACATTATTTACACCAATAACTTACTACCTCTTTGTAAGTTAATTTTATTGCATCTGCATTCTTATTTGTATGTAGTAAATCCCGGAACGTGTCTCGTTTTATACTTATGAAATTCTTAAAGTCGCTAGGTAAAACTCAAAAATAGGTTGTAAGGATAATTTAATCAAGGAACCGTTTGTTTTTTATGCGATAAAATGGTACTCACCATAGTCTATTTTTCCCGCTGAAGAAAAGCCGCGAGGTTCTACATCGTACAAGCTATAAAGCTTCTCCTTGTGCCATAAAAACCTCTTACCGCAGTGACCATATCGTAAACAGTCGAGACAGGTTTTCTCAGAATTCTCTCTGTCTCAGTGGATTTTTTTAAAACCTACCTTGAAAAAGTTTTATGTAAATATAAGCGCAATATTGTACTAATTAAGTTTTCAGTAACTTATTTATAATTGTTTTAACTATGAACCTATGATATAGCAATCTACTTAGTTCATTAGTTGATACTTTGTATTTGTAAACCTTGGTAAAAATATATGGGTTTATTTCTCAGCTTAAAGTTTAGGCTAATATTACTCAAGGAAAGTGAACCTTGAAAATTTACTCATTGTATATTACAATAAATATTATCGATTATTATTGATATTGTAAAATGTCATTCATGAATATTAATCTTTATATTTGATGAATGTTTTGATGATCAACGAAATTCTATAGTTGCAATTTTATAAAATCGATTTTCTTATAATCATACAGGTAATTTCCACTTTTCTGAGAAAATGCCTTCTTTCAGGTCTATTATTAGTGGAAACAACTGATGACTTTTGAATAAGGCTGTCTATATTTGTATTGTGATAGTATTGTGATATTTTCATAAGCAATAGGTTAGGGAACGCTCTATTATAAAACATAAAAACATAAAGTGAAATATTTGTATTATTGTCTTAAGTTCATGCACAATTTAGATCGTTTCCAGCATAGCCTTTCAGGCTTCTTATCGATTCCTAACAAATGGATCATTTAATGGTTAAAACATTCAATATAATATATCAACCATTTTTAAAGATCGATTAAGATTATATAATACATTTCTATATAAATTAACTTTCCCTCATCTCTTCTTGTTAAGCGGATATTTAACTAAACATTTAGAAATTATATTAAATTTAGCTGAACTTCAATATATATATTTATGAGTTGTGTATAATGGAATCTCGTACAAATTTATTTAGTTTAAATCACTCTATAAAAGGATAATAATAACGTAATGAGAGATTCATAAAAGCACAAATTCTGAGATATGCATGTCCTAATTACGTAGCTTAATTCAGGTCTAAGTAATGGAATTTCAAATCATTTTCATCGAACGTTGCAAGCTCTCTCACGAAATTGTAATATTTCTGTAATAATGGCTTTTGAATTTCCGAGGTAATGTGTCTTCTTAGAAAATCATGCCTAAGGAGCTGTAGTCCTGTTTCTCGGACCTTCTTGTATTTCCAATCCCTTTCCCATTAGATAGGGACGATATCAAATTACAGCGAACTACTTCCGTTGATTATTTACCTCTAAGAGGTCACGAGATCTTTTTGTTGCTCTACTCACCCATGCCAGAATTTTAAAAAGGATATCTTCTCTTGCTTCAATTAGAGGAGATGTTTGATTTCTTGTTTCTATAATTTAGAAACTCTTTATGTATTTGCATAAGATATAAAGGGATTGAGTTTTTGAAATAATTTCAACAATAAGTCGTAATTTAAATAATGAAGAAAGTATGCATCGACCGTCTGAATAATTGAATATATAATTGTTTACAAAATAAGGTTTCAGTTAGTGTCTGACTTCCTATATCTTTAAGTTTTTTTCTGCTATTAATTAATGTTTTGAGCGAATAAGAGCAATTGTTGTTTATCTGGCTCAAGAATCAAAAAAAGCATACATTGTTAGCATTACATGAGAAAAATACACTCTGGGATAATCATTGACCTCTCTTTCAATTACAATCGTATATAATTTCACTCAAAAAAGTCTTCCTTATGTGTTAAGTTACCATAACGGACTATAAAATCGTATCTAGGGATACATTGGGTGTATACACTATCCTTGTTACTAAATGACTCATTTTTCACTAAAGTATTCTGCCCAATGAAGGAATTTAGTCTATTTTTTTAAATTAACCTAAAATAAAAAGAGTGAGGTATTGTCATAATAGTTAGAATTATTAAACGGGAGAGAGCTTATATTAAAAAAAACAATATATAGAGAACAAATTTTAAAATTAACATTTCAATATTTCCTTATGTGAAATCTTACAATATAAATCAAAATAATCCAAAAAGTCTTTCGGACGGAGAAGTACTTAAAGGATGAATTACTGCCGATCCACCTTTTCAAACGTTAAGTATCCCCGAGAAAGTTTTTTCCCGATCCTAAAAAGGAGGAGTATGATCAGATTAAACCTTCATCAACTCCATAAAGTTAATCTCTTTCTGAAGGAAAAGGGCCGCCTTTCTCAAAGGCAGACTACATATCGACCTATATTTGTCATTTAATTGAATAGAGACTTTCATTTGCCTAATGGCGAAGGATTCAACTGGTCCACAAATCTGCCAAAAACCGATCTCCTCACCAATTTGCAGATTCCAATATCGGATCACTGAAGAGGACTGCTAATACACAGCCACTTTGAATCAATCAGGGATGGGATTGGGAAAAAGTTTAACCGATCATAGCTCAGGATACTTTTTGGAGTGGATGATAGAGATTGGGTAGGTTTTTGAGACAATTACTTGGTTAAATGTCTATGGAGTTCCTACTTAGCTGAGTCAATAAATTCTGTTGCTTATAAATATGACGTTTAATCAAGATATCATCGGTTAATTAAAATTAATCTTTATAAATTTACTCAGTATAAAAGAATTCATTTAGAATTGTGAGTTAAATAAATAAAGATTTAGCATGAAGTAAATATTTCGTATAAGAATAGGCCTTTAACAAGCAGCTATTACGTAACAAATAATATGTTATACTTGTAGACGAATACAAATTACTTGGATATAAATTGCTTAAAGATATGGATGAGTAATCATAAATTATGAAAGAAGTCCGATATTCGGAAATATATAATTTCTTGGTTTCTGAAGAGTTAGTATCTTCTTTTTTAATATAAAAACTATTATAATGTAATTACAGTTTTTATTGGTTTTTCTTGGTATTCTGGAATAAAACTTTAATTTTAGAAATTGTTGTGAACATCTCTAATTCTTATTCAGAAAAATACCTATGTAAAGAACCAATCCAATTATTCTTTTATATTTTCTAGAATTTTCGTTATATTAATTCATCAAGGTGTAGTATAGAAATGTTTATAGTAATATACAATAGAAATTCACAAATTTAGTCATAATATATCCAAACCAGATATTTTTATAAAGTATACTTTTCAGCTTAAAAATCCTCATTGATGATACTATTTTATCGTATTGGAGATTACAAAATGATCATAAATTATTCCTTAAATCCATCAAATCTCATTTAATATTCATCTAAGGATTATTCTCCAAAATTTCAGTTTTCAATGACGAATCATTTTCACCGCAAAAGGAAAAATTGCGTTTCCCGGAACAACCGCAGAAAAGTGTGGGTTTTGGCAACTTGAGCCATGCGAGCAAATTCTTCATATGCTGAAAGTTTTCCTAAAGTGGGGGTTGAAGTGTGGGAATGAGGAGATAACGTCCTGTGCGGGGAAAAGATTAGTCATCCACAGCAACACAAAGAAAGGAAGCGGGATAAATGAGGGAAGAGTGGGAATTTAAAGAGATGAAACAACGGGTGAATGTAGCTATGGTTACGTGGAAAGGGTTTGTGGACCAAAAGGAAAGTGTGAATTAATGGGTGAGAATGAAAAATGGCTGTAATTTACAAGCGGAAGTGTAGAGGTAATTTCTTTTTTCAACAATGGGACATTGGTAATCAGCAACGCTGTACTCGTACGATAATGGTTAATTGCTTATTGGGCCTAGTGACAGTTCAACAATGTAAGAATACAACATCAAGGAGTAGCAAAAATATACTCATAAGTTAATGATTGATTTGTAAATTTATGCAAACGAATTAATAATTTTCCCTTATATTTATTGTAAAAATACGAGAGAGGCTTTTCATTGCAGATGTAAATAGAAAAGGAAGCGAAGTACATCTCATTAAGACACAAACCCAGGTCAATCACTTAGCTTAAAATTTGATTAAATTTGTGAACTTTATAAGAGTCGTTCCTCAAGAACATAAGCCTTAAAAACTAGAATTGTCGTTATCTGGGAGGCTGTTTTGAGATTTGATAAGGAACATGGATGATTAAAAACCCTTTTGCGTGAGTTGGAGATGAAGTGTAGGGCTATAATTCACGTTAGAAATGTCTTTATGTATTTATTTTTTTATAAATCATGATACTTCATATTCTCTGTGTCATTAGTTTCATAGTAGAGAAAATATTCCTAATTATTGATATACTTTGTAAAGAAAAATATCGATCTAGCTTATTTATGAAGAGGATTTTCAAATTAATTTACATAATATTTATGGTATAAGAACTAATATCCTTATATATAATTGATAGATCATAGGAGTTGGAATGTTCATCATGACCATCAATGCTAACACGTTAACTAGCTGTAATTAAAATACCTAACTAATTAGAAGTTTACATATAAATTAAATAGAACATAAGAACATTTATAAACAAATCGTAGCAACAGTAGTAAATAGCAACAGCTCTTTGTAACCCAAAACTAACGTTCCATCTTTGAAAAAAAGATACAAACATAGCTCAACTCTTCATCTTTATTGAGAAAAATTCTCGCGCTGAATCTTAGTATAATCCACGTTTGGAACCATTTGGAGTGCCTCAGATTACCTTTTTCTGCTGCCAAGGATTTTACGGAACACAGAATTCTGAATGAGAAAGCAAAGCCTAGCTGTTGGAAAATTCGGAGCGCGTTCTTTCTCCCTTACTGTAGTCGAAAACATTTTTTTTATAGCCTCCAGATTTTCGAAATACTGGAATTTCTACCTACGAATGGTGAATACTTACAAACATCTCACAGTATTCAGTAAAATTTTCTTCAATTTTCTTCTATCTATAGGAAAATATTGAGATATTTAAATTTAATGTTAAAAATTAATTAGCAAATTAATAGCAAATAATTAAGCTGCAAATGTAAAATGGGTTCGCTGTCCTATAAATATATTTTTTAGATTAAATGGAAAGTAATTGGAAATTTATTTATTTATTTATTTATTGTATATCAGAACTACAAATAGGCATTCAATAATTAATAATAAAAAGTACTCGGTTTAAAGCAATATACAATCATCTGTAAAAATAATATTAGGTAATTATCATAACAAAAGGCATGAATTGTAACATTAATGCAATGTTAATTATAGAAATAACCTTTATGTATTCTATTTTGTTTCCATGGTTACCAAATCTATTGAAAAATATCACTTCGTATGATCAGAAGAGGCAAATTTATTTAATTCATATTACCCCGTATCGATTATACATACCCATATCTTGGTAATGAAAACACCACACGTTGTATTTCTGAATAATTAACGTAATAGTTAAATAGGCATAAATATTTATCGTCAATTTTCTTATAATAGTGATTCATTTCCATTTTGTAAGCCTTAAATCGCTTTTGCAGATAGCTTTCATTTATCAGAGGAAGGTCTGGTGTTTGTCACGAGCTACCTTCAAAGCACTTCCTTGTTCTTTATCATGAGATCAAACACCCATAGATATCGCATCGCAAAGGTGAAAACCTGATAATTTACACGGGTATCTCATGCTTTACTCTTCTAGGATATAAATTTCACTCTCCGCTTAAATTCACATGTTTAGGTTTGAATTCAATGTTGAACACGTCCTGTCTTCAACAAAATTTTGTGCTGATGAATGAATAATGGTTACTATGGTGATTCAACTAAGCGAACGATATGCAAAAGAAGATGAGCTGCATTGTATTCATCTCTTTATATTACTATAAAAGTTGAATATGTCTTTTCATCTCCATGCTAAGAATCATTGAAACTCTAATTTCAGGAAAAATACATTATAAATTTGTCCTAAAAGTTTTTACACCATCTTAATTTTATATTTGCTTTCATTAATGGTAAACGAGCTTCTCCGATTAGTTGCCAAAATATTTTTTTTTGTTGTTCAACACGATATCCCATGGTTTTTTTCTGCGATAAGATATTTAAACAAGGAATAGGAACTATTAAGTTGTTATTATTCTATAATTTTAGCAATAATTTGGTATTTAAGAACATTTTCTATGTGGAACATAATTAAATTAGGGACGAAGATTCAATTTTTAGAATCAAATCTGAGAGTTCATTACAAACGAGCATTTCTCTTGTGGGTTTTTAATATCTAACCAGGTATCATTTTTAATTAAAAATTAAAATCGACCCCTTTTCATCCTGATGGTTACCCTTAGTGACCCTTGAAATATGATTTATGAGGGTAAAGCTCCCTTACGGTGTAATAAATGAGTAGCATCAGTTCATTGAATAATGTTTGTGTAAGTTGTTTCCCTTGGATACAGATGACAGAGCAAACATGTCAACTCCCTTCCTAAAAACCTCCTAAATATTATCTTCAGCTGCGAGGTATTTGGATCAATCCTACAACAGGGATGACATTCACATTTTTGAAAGTCTTTCACTTTGCAAATCTCCTCCTCCATAGGAAATTGTAAATAAAATATCTCTTATCTGAACTTTTGTTTGGTTACTGTTGTTCTATTGTTCCATAGTTATCATGTATAAATAGTATAAGGTATAAGATAAATTAAATGTAAATAATGTATATACTGTTCATGAATGAGGATGAATAATCATAATATGGCATGCACAATATATATATATATAGCTAAAAATAGAAATAAATTTTATTGGATATAATTTTACAGTAATTGGAATAGTAAAATCTATAAGTTATACAAAGTAAAAATAATAAAATTTTCAATTATAAATAACTTCAGAGTTTGTACGTTTCACTAGAGACGCCAACATAATATTTACGTATGTAATACGTACTTCGTAATACGAATGGCATATGGCAATGCAATATCGTGTACATAAGGGATGATGTATTAGCAAAGCATTAATTTTTCTCATCTTGTGCAATAATTTATAACTACAGGAAAAAGACACTATATGTATACTATTTTTTAACTTATCGGTGTATACCCTATTGAATCCCATAATTAAATGAAAACCGTAGCTAAATTGCTTTTTTCGATTTCCAGAATTTACTCAGTTAACGTGTTTTCCTTATTGTGCTACTAGATGATTGCTGCAAGGTCGTTTGCAATAATAAATATGAAAAGAATAAATTCCAAGTTCTGTTATTAATTTAACTGTGTTGTGTTACTTTCATTTTATTTTTCTCTTACGCAGACATTACTGAGAGTAAAAGGATTCAGTTAAGTGTTAAATCACCTGTAGACTTTTTCTTGAATTTAGACAGCTCGTCTTTCGTATGGATTAACCGAAGTAAAAGTTCCTTTCTATTTAGCCCCTTCATGCGTAAATAAAATGTCGCGTTTTTAAGGGAAACAGCTCTCAAGAATGGGTAACAAAACCTTAAAAATAACAATTTTCAACCGTATTTAAGAATCAAAGTCGAATTTGTCTGTTTAACTTTACAAGGTACACCTTACATCTGTACTCATACTTGGAGTTGAAATTTGTTGGCGCAGTGAAATGAATATAATTTTCTTAGGATATGTGTGCTGTACATAAACGAACGCCAGTTCTTCCCTGAATCTTATTTAAGATTAAAGGATTCATTGATGTGCGTGTATTAGTGTAAGAGTTGCAAGGACAATTTCCACAAAAATTAATGACAGCGGTGGGATTCGAACCCACGCCCTCTCGGACTGGTGCCTAAAACCAGCGCCTTAGACCGCTCGGCCACGCTGCCTTATTAATGCCCGTAATTAATTAGAATAATACGTAATCATGTGGAAAGGATATCAACTTTTAGTATAACCAGGCCTGGGTTTTTGGGAAAGTGAGCGAAATTACGTTACGCCATTATCAAATATACTGATTTCTTTATTAAAAGTGAAAGGAGAATGATCATATTTTTGCGAACGTGATAAATTTAAAATATTGATATAGGCTTTGTAATTACATCTATATTAAGAAATAGACTTTAGGTGGGTTCGGTTTTTGATCCTATAATTCTGATATACGAATCTCCCTTCACGAGAGTGCCTTTTCTGCTATGCATCGTAGCATAGTGCTATTTCCCTCTCAAATCAATCCCTTGCCCTTTGCAGAGATGTCCATGATGATGGAAATGACTCGTGGAGCGTAAATTTTCAAAATTCGGCTCCGACGCACCTGGTTGCCTCTGAAAGAATATTCAAGAACCATTCTTTTACACGAGTATGATCTGATGAGTGGCTATTGAAGCAGAGATTGGGAATGCCGGTTTATGTACGGAATTTACCTTAAAAATAACGCAAATAACGGGTGAGAATCGTTAAATACTATGTAGGAGGAAGGTTGGGCCAGTACGGCAGTACTATTAGCTAATTTACGAGATTTGCAAGCTTTAAAAAATCTATTCAGTTTAAAGGATAACTTACATGTATACATGTAATAAGGTATTATGGTAACATCATTGTTTATTAATGCATAAGGAATGTATAATACTTTTAGTAATGTAAAAATATAAAATCATGTCGTCAGTCGTAAACTTTTACGATAAATGTACATCAAGATGCAATAATTGCTCCATCAGTGAATATTCATTGTAACTATTTGATAAAGCTGACTTGAATACAGCCGTGGAGATATATGCATATATATTATAAATTAAATCAATTAATAATTGAAGATTTATGAAGACGTGATTATCTTTAGTATTTAATACGTTATATGGTTAATAAAATTTTAACTGGAATTTAAAAATATTTTACCCTCAGATGAAACTAATTTTCAACTTAACAAGCTAGTTTGGAAATAAAGTTTTAATTAATTAGAAGTTAAAATATATTCCTTTTACAGATAAAACTAACCAAAATTTATATGCGTGCATACGTGTTGATATAGCATCTCTCTACAAGGCTAAAACGAAGTAAGTGTATTTTCTGGGTATTTTATCAGTTACTCAGATGTAGCAATTAGTATGTGTGGTGATGAAAAATTAGAATTGCGAAAGGAAAGGTTTGGATTGCTGATGAATAGAGAATCCTAGAAGTAGAAGGTTGTTCGTTAACTGTAATACAATTTCCCGATTCCCTTGATGAAGAGTGCTTAACTACAACTCTCTAATGACTATGGAACTTTATTGGGAGTGAAGGGTACAAATTACAATTAAAACAGAAGGTGAATTCAAAGAGAAGCTTTCTATCTCCATTGTTGCGGAAAATTTCGCGATGCTGATTGTATTCCTTCATGTGTATGGTATTTTCAATTTTACGGTCAGTTGTATTTCTACGTGCGATCTAAAGCGACTTTTAGCTGCGTAATGTTGATGAATTCGTGGGGCTTACTCAACAGGTAAAGCTAATTGCCGACTCATTTATGGGTGGCGTTTATTTACTTAATTTTACTTACTTCATTTGTTATAGAAAGAACTAATTTATTTCCTATTATGTCCTAAGAAGCTATCTTCTATACTTCTATGAAATAATTTTTAAGTTCGATTAAATTTGTCTAACTTTAACTCCTATGTTACGTTTCTAAGAATGTGAGTGATTATAAGGGATTTTTCAATGCAGTTTATTCTCATATTATTCTGGACGTTGAGTCTTTTGAGAAATATATCACATTTCTACCCATTTTCTCACTCAGTAATACACAAGACAGAACAATTACAGTAACGAATTATAAAATTCAACGAAATCCCGTTGATTAATAGTGTCATGCTTTATATATATTCCTACCAAAGTTATCCTTTATTTGATTGTTAATCAACATTAAAGAGCGACAAATTACTCTACCAGGCATCAACATAGTTTGTTTTCGTTGATCGAATACAGCGATGAAATTGAACTTTTAATTTCCTTTTGTTATCAACAATAGATTCTAAAAAACAACTGCCATAAGCACTATCTCATTCTTGCCGAATGTAACAATGTAAAAAGCAAGTTAATTATTGCCCTCCCTTAGCTTGTGAATAATCGAGTGTAAACGTTAATCATAACTAATCACATTAAAGTTACCTATTATTAAATAAACAAAACGGGCATTATTGCTTCCAGAGTGTTGGATCGCATATTATTATTTTATAATCTCACCTGATTCCCATTATTTCACGCTCCTTTCCCTTATTTGTGATTTGTCCCGGAACTAACATCTTCCGCATTCAAACCCCTTCCGCGTTCAGTTTTCCTCGACAGCTAAATTTAACGCCATTTTCCAAAGGTTTCCTCTTCTCATTCCACTAAGCGAAACAGCTCAATCTTTCGGTGGATTCATTCGTTAATCAAATCTTTTATCACACCTCAGAAAACTGCATTCAAAAGGCGTTTATTGTTCCACTGTAAACTAAAAAAGCGGGTGAGTTAGAAGATTGGGGGAATGTTTTCAGCCTTTCCAACTGTTTTTAGAATGAATAGCTAGGTAAACTCGGGTGAAAAGGTAGGAACTAGCAATTCCTTTGAATCCCGGAAGTTTGTTTAGTGCTAGGTTAATAGAATAAGTGTAGGTTGCTCGGAAAGTCCTAGGGCAGTTTTAATTGGAGGCTTGGAATGAAGGCGATATACTCTAGGAGTCCTAGAAAACACGGAAAAATGCTAAATTTCACAAAAGCAAGGTTTTATTGTATTTGAGTGATATTTTCGAATTTTTAGGAGTGTATACGTGTGAACTAGAAGGTAATAGAACTATTAATAAGGTAAGACTTCAAAAATTTAATGACAGCGGTGGGATTCGAACCCACGCCCTTTCGGACTGGTGCCTAAAACCAGCGCCTTAGACCGCTCGGCCACGCTGCCTTATATCATAAATTTCAACCAATTAAAACCATACATTTGCAAGCATTATATAATAACATGGAAAATACGGAATTGTCAGTAATCTGTTTTAATCTTCAGGATTCTGGTATCTAATTTTATTATAAAATGCCTTCTATAGATTTCTAGATTTAATTAGGAATACTTTCAATACCTAAATTGAAAATTTTCTGTCTATTCCTTGTAAAAGAATAATCAACGAGTAAATCCCTATAGATAGTTCCTCCATGGATGGACAGTATACAAGTCTATTAGCAGCTGCTCCAATCAGGAAGCTAATAAAATTATCTTCTGAGATACAGGGGATATTTGAACCGAGGTCTTCTGATGCGGCATTTCTGAAAAAGAATGATGCTATTATTAGACCTCGGTCTATTTTTACTTTTGCTCTTCTGGAATAAAAGGACTTACGAAGAATGAAGCTTTGACATGTGTCGACCTCTATATCCCTTTCGCAGGGGAAATTTCGCTTTGTCCCTATCCCTGTCGAGTGCGTAGGATACCAGTATAGTAAAAGACATTGATACGATTTCGGGCCCTAAAGATAGAAGGGAAACTTTAAGGAGATCTGTTAAGGGTTCTTTTGTTACTCAAGCAAAACTTAAGAATGAATCCTGCCTTTAATTTTGTGTAGAAATACATCCTTTTTTGGAGAAACTTAATCCAGTTCAATTAAATCTACAAAAGAAACTCTTACTCGTATATTATTGCTGTTTTAATGATCGATTTTAGTGTATATAAGTTATAGTCACTGCCTAATTTGTGGAGTTCAAATTGCGAATTATAAGAAGAAAGTGTTTAAGATACCATCTTCAATAAATGGGATAATCCTTGCCGGTTATTTCTCCCAGGATGAAAAAGATGTACCATTATTGGTCTCCGATATATAGTATTGGAAACTCAAATAAGCTGTTATTCACCCTCATAGGCTTTCTGTTAAATAAGAATGAATTTTTATTCTCATTATGATTCATGTATTTCATATGTGGTAGTTCATTATCTCTCCCAATATGGATTATAAAAAACTTAACCTTTATTTCAGTAATAATAAAATAATAATCAGGACCTCAGCCTGAGGATGTAATTTTATATTACGAAACCGGTTGCAAATATAACAATTTTTCTGTGGAAATTTACTAAGTTATTTTTATTACTATGGCATTCCACGATGTCACGCCTTCTCACATTGATTTCTTTATTTCAGTTTTTTGAATTCGCTTGTTCATCCCTCGTTTTATTTAATACTATTTCTGAAACCTTTGGTGATAAGTTATGCATAATAATTGACTCTTAGACTTTTATTTAAGCCTCTAATAGTATGTACTTATTTTTTTACAGGTAAGTTCCAAAACGTTTCATTTACTTCGCTTCCTGCACGTATCACATTACTGGTGAGTTAATTTTTACAGATAGATTTCACACAATATAGTAATTATTAGTTACTTAGAGTTTAAAATATCGATCGCAACAAGGATTAATTGAAACAGAAGGAAAACAGAATTTTTCTGCCATAATTATAGTGAATATGTACGTGCATTGTTACGTAATCTAATATTGAGTAAACAATTCATTAAATTGCGCAACAATAGACATGTGTATCTTTCTGAGTACTCTACTCTTTTTTACAAGCTAAATACATTGTTGGATAGCGTTGTTATCTGTATCTTATTGTGAAAAGTCAAATAATTAAGGCTATCTACACTTAGATGTCACAATAGCTTTCCACAGTTGATTATAAGCTTCCCATGGAAAGCTTACAACATCTGAATATCGTAACAATGGTAATGCATTAAAATTAAAATAATTACTGTATCGAGCCCACAGTGGGTAACTCGTATGTTTACTGATCCCTTTAGAAGTAATCGTAAATTAGACAGAGCGGCCTAAGTAAATTCAGGATCCATTTACAATGCAAATAATCCACACTTGCTTCAATTCATGCGTTTCAATGCAAACTAAATTGACGTCACCTCTTCGTTTGCATTCTAAAAGGAAATTTATCTTTGATGAGAAAAAGCATTTCGTCCTGTTTTTTCAAAACTTGTAAACGGTAGTATTTAAGGTCATTCCCTGTATTTCCTTCCATAATTTCGTTCGGTTTAAGTGAGTCTATGAAGTGGAACGAGTATGGGTTTTTCAATCGATCTTATCCCAAAGGATAAGTAAGGATAGAGAAGTCGCTCGTGAGGTTTGCCCAAGCGAAACCCTATGGAATTACGTCAAAAGTGAAAGGTCTGATGCATGGGTCCCCATAGAACGTTTCGGTTTGAAGTACTTTAGCAGGCGATAAGGTGAATGAGTGGTTTTTCTTGGCTAGACTACGTTCTCCCTAGACTATAGGGAACAATCGACTGCTTAATTGAATGCTACCGAATTTTAAAGAGGCAGCCTTTTCATGGAACTATGAGCATTTTCTGACAAAATATATTGTGTCAGTCAGGGAAATTTACCTTTTACAGGAAATCATAGAGATTTCGCTCTTGCTTACATTTTAGAGAATATACTCCATTGTTGACGAAAATTATGATAATTGAAATAGACTAGTAGTAAATAATTACTATTCTCTTAGGTGGTAAGTTTATTTAATACTGACATAAAATTTCATGTAGTAAAGGCTTCTTCAATATACAAAAAATGTAATATTTATTTAAGTGAAGATTAGGGATTGAAATAATGTATAAATCAGTTTATCAGATTTTCCGTTGTACATTTAATTTTTGATAATCATTAATAAGGACGGTTCTTGCAAAAGTTGTAATTTAAAATGTAAAAGTTGTGTTTACCTACTTTCTTAAAAATTTACTTTATCAATGCGTTGCATTGCTAAGACATTATTATTAATTTCAGTTTATTCGCAATTCTTCTCAATTTGTTAACTATAATTGTATAATTATTGCTTTACTTCTGTATAAAGAAAACATTCACGTGAATATGTAAAAAGCTAACAAAAATTCTGTACCCTTTTTATTCAAATAATCACTCGATCTAAATTTGAAACGTGAAAAACAGAAAGGAAAAAATGTATATTGTGTGAGATACCATCCACAATTCCAGTGATGCTACAATACATCGATACAATTCTTTAAAACCAAGCCTTTCTAGAGAATTCTTTGGACTTTTTTTCCCAATCACTCCTTTCAAATAAACCTCTAGGGCTTTCTAATATTTCCTTCCTGAGTGGAGAAAAACAAAGGAAGATCACGGATCACTTGTTCCTTTTTCTTTCCGTAGCGACAATCGGCCCCGATCACGAATTCCCGACAACAATAAGAGTATAGAACCGCCTCCAGTGTGCGCTATTATTATCGAGAATCGCACCCATTGTTGCTCGTCAATTATTAAACGGAGCTAAAGGCCGATGCTCAGAGGTTGAGCGAAAGTACCTCCGTACTCATTCCGAGGGTAGTTTAGTACGGAATCCTACTGGAGTTTCCTTATCTGTACTAAATAGAGGTGTAACTGTGATGCTCAGAATCCTTTAAGGCTCTAATTCCGTAGTGCATTAGAGTATAAAACCAATTTAAAAGCTCGACGCAACTAGTGGATTTCTTTACAAGTGTATCTTATCCGTTTCCTTGGAGATATTATTAATTCATTACATCAGGATAGTTGATGAATGATGGATGGTGCTAATGATATGAATGTCTTGACTTTTGACCTCAAAATTTAAGGAGAAAATTTCGAGGCGATGATAATTTTTATTCTTAATTAAATTCAATAGCTAATGTTTTTTTATATATTTAGATAATTTTAATTTATAATATAAAAAATGGTTTAGCTTAATCTTTTTTAAAGTATAATTATTTATATATGGACCTATATATTAAATCCAAAGTAAAATTAATAAATATCAATTTTTCATGCCAGGAAATTTCTCTATACGAGGTTAGTTTATTCGCTCCTAAATACCTCATAATATACTAAATGAATCAGTTTTTTAACAAAGAATCAGTATCTACTTAAATATGTATTTATATGAGACTCTTGAATAAACTATCGACGGCAACAATGATATATTACAACGGTTTCTATACATTATTGTTCTACGTAAATATGCCATTCCATGTCACCAACATTCAGTTGTTTATCAATTTTTGTTATCTAACATAATTGGCTGTTAAGCAGGAAATTTCCTTCTTCTTACGAAAGCTTAAACTTCTTTTGCTGAATAATTCAATCCGGATTGTTTTATGCATGCAATAACAGCGAAATTTATGATTTTTTTATCTCCTCTTAATTTAAAAATCGCATTTTTTTCTTGTAACATCAGCGTTCTTTTTCTCCCTCAATGCTTCATCCCCTAAAGGGGAATATTAAGAACGCATGTTGACTCCTGGAATACAGCCTTAGCGTAGGCTATAGCTAATAATATTGAATTATTTAACATTCATAATTCGTTCGGACGTTTAAAACCACGCTGTAAGGAAACGATGAATAATTCAATCCGAGACATTTGCGAAAATATTTTTTCGAGTTATTTTCATACAGTTATCTACAGGTTGAGGAAAAAGGTCACAAAAAATTCTGGAGCTAAATTTATAATGTGAGAAATCATTCCCTTGATCTCAATAAAATATTCTTTCTTCATAAAGTTTCATCTTTCGGAAACTCTTCTTTCGTGGACCACACGATTTGGTCTCTCTCTCTTTACCAATCCAAAGCTGAGGATGCTTTTTATCCTGTTTTTGCGACTTTGATTCGATCACCTTTTTGAGTGGAGTCCAAGGGGTGTTTGATATCAATCTACAGCATCTTCCTGGACCACTTCCTTCTTTGAATTCAAATTCCGTTTTCGCTTTAGCGCGTCGGAGATATTTCTATCTCTTTCTGAAGAAATTCCTTAGGTATGTTTCCTCGGGTTTTCCTTATTTATATCAAAATTCCTCTCTTTGAACTGATTCAACTCAGATGCTTTTCCCGCTTCATTCGCGGTTAAATTTGATTCCATTATTTACTCTAGATAGTTTAGATTCTTTCGGTTACAAAAGGTTAAAAAATATTAAATATTTCTAATTATTGAGATAGTAAAATTTATAAGGATGTATTTGAAAAAATTTCTAGAGGTTTTGGATTATTTATAACTGATGAGACACGTACTTTATTTTATTTTCGATAAATGAAGTTTTACTTGAAATAAAACTGTGTGTGATATTTTTCTGGAAGGTTTGAAATTATTTATAATAGAATAAATTTTATTTATTAGTACGTTATTCGGGATTAATAGGCAAAATAATTTCTCTTTTCTCTTATCTTCTTTAATAAATCTTTTGAAGGGTTTTCGCTATTTGAAAGGTTAAAGTTCAAACTGTTTGCGAGGCTGAAACTTTGTTAGATAACAAGTTTTAAAGTAATATACAATGAAGAATAGTGTATGGTATTTTTAGACCAAATTTTCTTCTAAAAATTTAAAAGTTAATATCTTAACGTAATCTCCAATAATTACGTCAAAATACGGAAAATAAGAATTATAAATCGCTTAGCTACCGTAAAGAGATATCGTTTAATAGTGCCTTTTAAATAATCTAGGTTTAAATGCTCTTTCCTTTGTTTAAAAGACACTGAAAGAAGATGTTTTCAATCACAGAAAACCCTTTACTCAATACCCACTATCCAAACATATCTTTTATACATTTCACTTCAATTGTTTTAGTGTCTGGCCATTTGTTTTTTCTTTTTATATAGTCTTCAGTAGAGTAGTTTTCTTTAAATACTGTTGCCGAATATTTTAATACATGCGTAATCGTATTTTGAAATATGATTTGGCAAAAATAAAAGCTATGTAATAAAAGTGTTTGGCAACCAATTTATTAGTCAGTGACGCACATCATGGTCCAATGAAGCAAATATCACGCTCAATATGATTCCTCTATGGAGTCAATATATCCCCAATTTTACGCGTGTCCCCAGAACTACATCTCATCACTCGTCCGGAGTGTAGAGCAATAAATCCTCCCTATTCCCATGAAAATTTCGAAAATTTTCCCACCATTTTATAGCTCAAAAAGCAGTGCATTATGAGGCTCGACCTACTTCAATTACTCAAGAGTAAAAATTGGACTGGATTCCATTAAATTTTCCCTCGACTAAATATTTCCACGATTTCAATAATTTTACGATGCATTCTTGCAATAGGAACACGCGTTAACATCACGTTTAATCGTCCACACGTGTGTAAACTTCTTTCCTGATTTATCTTCACCCGAATTTGACCCCATCTTTTATTTCTAATCACTCCGTTCATGATTTCGTCGAAATTTTGCTACGCTTACATCATTTTTTAACTGTTTTTCTCTCTATTGTACTGAGTTTTTGGAACTTTATTGTACAATCAAATGGAAAAAGCAGTAAATTCATATGTATATATATATTGAGTATATAGTAAAATTTATTTTACTTTCTTTAATACAGAGAATTGTAGTTTATTTAATAATTCCCCGTACATTCAATTAATGAAATAGTTGTAAATATTAAAAAATTTTGTCGGTCATACGTATGTTGATCAAGTGAGAGTTAATGAATTTAAAAGAAAAATGTATTAACTTTATAGTCACAGTACTTGAAATCTGGAAATTAATCTGTATCCTTGTTAAAATCATCATTCTGGGAACGGTTAAAGCTTTTACTCACCTCCTGCCATACGCCAGATGGTGTCCGTCAGTGATAATATGTAAATTGGAAGAGATGTGAATGGAATTTAATGTGAAGGGCTACAAAGGGACTTGAGAACTGCAATAATGCATGTTAATTGATGTGAAAGGCTTATGTGAGGGTGGCAAAGATAGAATGATTACAGATCTGCTGAAATTTTGCTTGTTTATATCCTATGTCTGCAATATGATTCCTATGAGATCTTATTTATCTATCACTACTATATAATGCAAATAATTTGATAACTGGGACAGATTTAAATTATGCTAAGGATTTTCATTAGTGTAATACCCTTCCTTCAAAGTTATTTTTTATGCTATCGAGAAGCGGAAACTAATATTTATAAGTTGTGCTTATGGTGTTGCAGTGCCAGAAAATGTTTAAATATTTTTGTTTTTTAGTTTTATTCGCAAGTTAAAATATTTAAATGTAAAGTAATTTATTATTTTTTAAACAATATAATTTCAAGAATAATACTCTTGAATTTTGCAATAATTTTACAACAATAAACAATAAATTATGTATCTTATTGCCGCTTTTCTGTATAAATAACAGTAAGATCATAGATATTTTAAGTATTTTATAATGATATTCATTGCTTTTATCCAAAACATCTTTATATTAGCATATTAAATAGCATTTACAATTGTATATACTTAAGTATATATTTATTTCTATTCATCAATTTTATTATTCATCTAATTTCATTTCAATGTACGATAAACATCTAAAAATAGGATTTTATACATATTAAATCCAACCCGGTAAGATATATTTTGGCAAAGAGTTATAAATATATACTCTTTGTCGGAATTTCAACCGAATAATGACCCAAGATTCCTTCTTTTGTCAAGCTCTAATCTGATAATGATGTCACTGAGATGAAAACTTTTTAATCGGGATTACGTAGGATCAATCACTTTTCCGAAAGTGTATCCTCCGATGGAAGCCGTGTGTACACTCCGTCCATTTTTCAAACAGCCTGTTTGTAACACCGGGCGCTTGTTTGTGGCGGAATGCAAATGAGGAATCCTTTGACGATTCCTCAGCCATCGTCCCTAGGGGAATGTCCTTCCTCTTTAAAAGACCTCTTGTTTCATCGGCAAAGGACTGTTCCTCTCCCGCGTGGGCGTCTACCTCCATCTTTAACACATCCACACCTCTTCATTAAGCCCAAACAGAATGGAAAAGTTTCCTTATGATTCCATAGAGCGCTTCGCTAATGGTTTTGGATGTCCTTGGGGTTTTCTGATACTCAGTCGAAGGTTTTAACCTCTGTATCAGTAAAGGTGGATGGTGGATGTACTCGATTGACGATGTTAGGAGACGAATTTGCTCTTTTGGTGGTTATAATTTCGCGAATGTTAAGAGTGGTGTTTATAATTTTCTATATTTTGACGATGGTGTTTATAATTTCGTGAATTAGTTATTGCCAAATAGGATTTAGGAAGGTATACACTGAGACTAACAAATTTGAATATTTTACTGTTCTTGTATCATCTATTTTCAGTATAATTTAACAATAAGTATGTTTTACAATGTGTTACAAAATTCGATAATAAATTAAGATTTCAATGTAATATGTATGGTATCGAAAGCTAAATATATAATATCATGAAAAAGTTTCGAATCAGTGTAATAATAAGTAATTCAAAATTATAAGAAGTTCATAAATTAGTCAGGTTACTTAGATACTGAGCTAGTTTATTACGCAGTATTGTTGTGAACTTTAATAATCAAAAGTATTGATTGACATTCAGTGGAAGAACAGAATTAGCGTAATTTTTGTGAGTGAGAAAGAGGAAGTTTTATTGCATTTCTTTTTAGAAGAGGTTTAAATTAGGTTAGCTAAAAATAACAAGCACGAAATAAAGCTCTAAATAAATTTTACTATCGTAACCTAAAAACTACGTGCATTCAAACGAGTCCAACTCAAATACGTGTATATCTAAGAGTAACTTCAAACACATCTACTGAATATAAAGGTTCTCAAATTACTCGACATCAAACGACATAAAAACTACCTACTGATATTCGGAAGACGTCACACAAAAATCAACGTATTTTCAAACACGCAACCTTTAACAACTTAACCATCAACACACGTAACCGAAACAACGCAATCACGATTAACATAACACGGAACAGGGAAAACGTGTTATCACGGGAAATGTGCGTTTGAATCGGTTTGCGCAAACCTCAGGAACGGACCTCAAAGATCCTCAAAGCGTTCCTCCCTTTTCCCATTTCCTAGAACACCCACGCGTCCACTTCAGCTTTCCTTCAACTTTTTTCATCTGCGACCCATTCAATCCGCACCTGCCATTTAATTATTTTCTTCGTCTTTTTCTTCGCCCAGTTGTACGGGTTTCATTCCGCTTTTCATTCCTCGATCGCTGTTCCCTAAACTTTCTCGAATGGGCTCCCATCATCGGAAGGGTGAACGTTGGTCGACACCACAGCCGTAGGGGCCTCTTTCTAATGAAGATGGTGCTACTGATGAAAACTGCACGGATTGTCGCCTCTGAGTGCGAAAGAGGAACAAGCTGCTCGACTCTCGACTCCCGAAGGCGTTTTTGCTCCTTTTAGAGATGCTGGGGTTGGAAGAGTACGAGTTCATCAAATGTCGATTTAATTTTGGGGTCGTAGTTGTCATGACGACGTATTTTGGAGTAAATTAATGCAATAAAAGAATCTTATTAACTATATATATATAACTATCAACTATAAATATTAACTATATATAAAAAGAAATCTTATTAACTATATCTATATAAATTTTGTTGATTATAATAAATATTTCAGCTCATATTTTTGGAGAATTTCTCAAACAATGTTTATTTTAGCCTACTTTGTTATTAGTCAATATTTTTGCTTATTTTTTCACCCATTTAAAGCCAATTAAGTTCTTTGAATCATATTGATTCACTTGGCTTACCCTTATTTATAAGTTTTTTTTGTACGTGGATGTGAGTGACTTCTCGATCAATTTAAAGGCACAAAATACATTGAGAAATAGAAAAGTTTTTATGAGTAAAAAGTTCTAAAAGTAATTTTGTACGATACGGATATCCTACTGATAAAACAAACCTGAAAAGTTATAACTTTCCTCATATTACCTAATGGCTTCCAATCATGTATCCTAGCTGAAGATATAAATAGATCGAAAAGATAATATATGAAACATTTATTAACCTGAGAATATAAGGTTAGCATCGCTCTTGTTAGAGTATATCGAATGCCCGAAAATTTTCAATAATAGGAGAATTTCGTGTTTAGAAGGAATAAGAAAATATTTTTAATACTTTGCGGTATTCATATTAAAAAATATTGATTCTTAGACATCGATATATTTCTATTTTATAAACGAAGAACTTGAGGCCTTGAGAAGGCCTTGAGCCTTAATTTCCTCTTCTTATTTACGGTAACCATGGCAATAAAGAAATTAATTTCAACTCATTCCTTTATTCCTGTTTAATGATCCCAATGAAAATTTTGATGACGTTTGCTCCAATTCAATTCGGATGAGTGCTATTTTAGGGACATTAAATTTAAGCGTATTTATCTACAGAATTAATTTTTCACTCCTCAGAGATAACGGGAAGTCATTCAGTTTCTTCAAAAGCGCTAAAGAGGTAATTTTTTGCTCTTTCTAAATTTGATCGTTTGGCCTCAATTCCTAATTTTCGAGAGGAAATTTTAAAAATAGCTAGCAATTGACCTTTGACATTTTTGGGTTATTTCCAGGTGGATGAAAACCGAACGTCATAGTCCGGTAGTATTGTTCAATAAAATTAATGTAAAAATTGCTTTTGAGTCAAAATAGGATTCGTGGTAAATATTTAACGTCCCACCTTTAACCTTTTTATTATCCGATATAAAAACTCCATGGCTCCATCTGTTTTGTTCTATTATATTTGTATTATCACAAAGGTCAGTTTAACGCTGGCGTAGTTCTCTTGGTTACGTAAGCAATTGTTTAAAATTTATAATATTTTTTCACGATCGTTAGTTTTTTAGGATTAATAAAGAATCAAACGAAATTTATAATTAACAAAGAATCTATAATGGATGTATTGGGCATAAATGTTTGAATATCAACCAAGCAACAGAAACATTCACAAACAAGTTGCCTCTGTGTTATACTCTCTCTTATCCTAGAGTAAGCTTTAAATGGTTATAAGGATGTATGAATATAGTTTTTTATATTCAAGGCAATGGTGGAAATTAAAGCGGATCTCTCATTCCAAAACAATTTGCCAAAGGCATCCGACTCTTAGCATTGGCGAAGAAAATTTTTCAATCCGTAGTAAGGACAAACATAAAATCTTACGTCGTAAGGTATTCCGCAGTAGGGCTGAATGCTAGAGAAATCTCTGAATGGAGAAATGAAATGGATTCTCTCATATGATAGGACTTATCCTTGGAGTGAAAGTGGGTGGAGGGCTTCCAACAGAAACTAATTTAAACTCGGAAGTGCCTCAAGGAATCGTTTTGAGTCCTCTTTCCTTTTCAATATCTTTCAACGACTAACATATTATCATAAAGCTGACCTGACAAGGCAACTGCGAAGTTTTTAATGATTTTCTATTACAATAAATAATTTATTTGAAAATTAAAAATTTCACATATATCTTAGAGCATGCAAATTTATTTGATCTGATAAAATTTAGGCTTGAATTCCATTCTTGATTTTATCTCCCATGGATACGGGTATTAACTATAAGCATCTTTAATTAACAGCTTAATTTATTTTTTAAGATCATTATCTTTATAGAATATATTAAATGAAAATTGAGTAAGCTGAAAAAATTGGAAGAATATCGCGATGGTTTATATACGTAGAGAAATATTTGATAGAGTAATATTGCTCTAAAAAGTATATTTGTTATATGGTTCTTTTTAATCAGCTTTTAAGTATTGCATTGATCAACTGTAATGAAATAATATTCAAGATTTGGTTAAATAAAAATAGAAAATTAAAAGATGCTACTGATCATAGCACATAATTAGGCCTCAGTGTTGAATATATTCATCTGAGTATACGGATGTTCTTTGCTTTTTATCATAGTACCAATGTGCATTTTATGATAACATAGGAATGTTTAAATAACCTATTCACATTCATAACCCCAGAGGATACAAAATAACCAAGAAGCTGGAATTGAGTTGCATAACCTCGTAGAATTATTCAAAAGAGTAACCTTTATAAGGCTGTGATGTTATGGTAAAGGTAACCTTAAAAATATCTTGCTCTGTATTTTAGAAAAATCGAATGAATAGCGTTGCCGTTTTGTTCTACGTTCAGTATGGAGATCCGACAGAAAAACCAGCCAAATTAGGTTTTCCTTCTTCTTGAGAAAAGGAAATCATAACTTGGTTAGGAGGGATTCGCACAGCTTATGCAGATGGGAAAAAGGCGTACAAAAGTAGCTTATTACATCGCCAAGTGGAACCGCTGTCACAGTAAGGATTCTTTGAAACAAATGCCCGACAAAAGGAAATTATTCTTCTTTCCTAAATGAAAGATAAGGACGTGGGCCGCTGTGTACCTGCTTTGGATTTTCAGCTCTTCCTAGTCCTTGAATGTTAAATAATAGCATTCTCCTACGACATCGAGGAAAAACCTTTATATAAGGGTGAATCAAGTAGTCTAAGGCGTGGCTTGTTTACTTTTACAGAAAATTAAAATATTTAACCCGTTAAAGGTGTTAAAGTTTCCCATTGACCAGATGGCTGTAAATACGACGCATAAATAGAGAATTTTTCAATTTTGAAGTAGATTATAAGGAAGTTATATTGGTTTTTACGAATTTAATAGTTATTCTTGGGATATTACATCTTTTCTTCAACAAAAATATGTTTAAAATAAAACGTAAAAATATGTCTTTGATCAATATAAAGCTGAATTAAAAATATTTGTGCTATTTACATTACGTATACGTGTATATGGTACTGTGTCACACACTGAAAGGTACTTCGCAATGTATCCGTATAGACGTATACGATACAATGTTATATAAAATATACATATATGATATATTATTTACCCGTTTCTTTAAAGGATGTAATATATAATTTCTAAGTGAGAAATATTAGAATTTTAAATCAAAATATTGGTTGAATCAATCTTTTTAATATATATATATATATATATATATATATATATCATTTTAATTATTTAACAAAACTTCATGGATTTTTTAATACAAAAATAGGACAGTGAAATAAAAATATTGAAAAATTGAAGGAAATACATTTTCATGAAGATAATTATGTATAAGTCCACCTTTATATTTAATACGACAACTCTAAGTATAAATCTATCTTTTAATAAAATAAACAGTACAAATATTATTGTTAATCTCTGGAGTTACAGAAAAAATTTCGAATAAAATTGACGTTATGATTTCCTGTTTTAGTTAAATTGACATGGTGCCATTTAGATAATTTAATTTAGATGAATTTCCAACTTAAATTATATTAAATCTCCTGAGATCATAAAAGCATCTTATTTTATTATAGCAATCGCATTGTCGCATCTCAACAATCGAACTGAATAAATTTACTCGGAGGTCAAAAATCTTTCGTTCATCCTATTAAAAATAAATCCGAATCGATGTAATCAACAAGGCATATTTTATTCATCACGTAACCTTCGAATTAAAATCCCTCTGCATTTCAATTCGGAATAAAAGAAAAAACTCATTTCTACTGCATCGGCCTTTTTTGGGTTCAATCAAAAGTTTTCCCATGTGCCGGAAATAATTTTAATGGTGTTCATTCGTGCGCGTATCATATTGAAGGTACATTAATCATCTGTCATCATTGGAGTGGGAATGTATTTTTATCTTACGTATTTTTCCAACGCGTCAGATTCGACTTTTATTCCTCAAAATCCTCGCATTTAAATGATAAAGCTCTTGTTCACAACCGTGAGATAATTAGATATCGGTTTTTTTGATTTTCTTTTTTTTTGACCGGTCACTTTTTTCCGCACATTGTTTCATTTGGTTTTAATTGGTTTACGGAATTTTAAACGGACATTCTTTTGCGTGTTTCGTTTCAATGTAAATGGATATCTCTTAATTCCGGAAGATTTAAATTTAAACCTCTGCATTCAATCGTATTTTGAGATTTTTTTATGATGTTAAATTTTTATGGCGTAAAATGTTTTGCGTTACTGTTCATTGTCCTAATTTAGTATTCATTCAAATGGTAAATTTGATACGATATGTTTGGTACGATGGATTAAATATCATATCAACAAGCTTTTTTTGTAATTGGGTACTCTTAATTATGCTACAGATATATGAAATTGGAATTTAAAATTTTTAGAAGTGCATTTAATTAATTTAAAAATTTCAGATTTAATATTTAATTTTACGTTCTTCTTGATTTACGGAATTCATGTAGAGTTTTTAAAATTTAATGCTATGCATTAATTGCTAAAAAATACATTAGTTAATTATGAGATAATTAGAAGATTTGACTTATTTTTTAATAATGTTGTGGAAGTTATAATAATTGTACGTTTTATGTAATGAGATTGATGTTCTATTATAAGTATATTATAAAGAAATAGTTACGCAAGTTCTATTAAAGAGGGAATTTAATTCAATGATTGTCTGAACAATATATAAGTCAATTAGTCTTAATTTCTCAAATACAACCGAAAAAATTCACTGAAGACGAACTTTTAAGAATGTCAGTTTAGTAGTGTCAAATTTTACAGCACGGATAAAATTAAAGCTTCAATATTGCATCTTAAATTTCCTCACAAAGTTTCACTTTGACTCCAATCAGCAGCGTCCATTCATAAAGGCAGCAACACCTATAAATCCGTTGTTTCACCCGAGTTTTCACTGCCCAAAAACCTTTGTCATATTTATCAAAGCACACAAAATCCAAATTTGAAAGTGCATTAGCAGCCCCTAAGAGCACCTCTACGGCACATAATCTGCACGCAATACCCGATTAACAAGCGAGCATCACAGAAGCGCGTCACGTGCTCCGGTTACGAATTAGCGTCTCCATGAACGTCAAAGAGATGAATTGGGTTGTAAAACGCGGACAAGGTACAGAGTTTAATCCGCTCCCTCATTTTGCCATCGTCTCCCACGAGAGGGCATATTAATGCGAGGCATTAAATGTCCTTTGGATTCCACGGCAGATGGTGAATTCCTTCAGCGTGCATCTCGGTGCATAAGTGTTTGGGAATTGAATTAATTAAATTCTGCCTTAGCAGTCCATGGGAGAACATATTGACGGGGCAATAATGAGCGGTTGTTCGGGAGACGCGTCGTCTATGGGAGACGATTAAAAACAACAATGGATGTAGTTCTAATGAAGCTGTTTGGTATCAATAATGTGTTTCGTGATCAACACTGGAGTTTGGAATGAACTATGATCGTCGCCTTTGATTGTTGAATTAGTTTATTATTAACGTAAACAATTCTAAAATTGTGAATATTATCATCATCATATTATCAAACGTAATTAGCAATTGAAATCAATAAAATGTTTGAAAAAATCAATAACATATGAATAGTAAGAAACAAGTAAAATAGACAGCAATAATTTGATTTGAATACATAGGTGATAAATAACGAGAGAAAAACTTAAACATAAAAAGTTATAGTTAATCGTAGTTAATTGTTTCATTAACTCATCAACTATTCACTACATCGATAAAGGATATATGTGATAAAAATTTAATAAACTAGTAAAGAAATTTCGTACATTGTTATTACACTTATTAACTAAATATGAGGTAATTTTACGTTTTTCTATGGGACATTATTATTTAAAACCAACTAGAAATTCGATAGATGCAGATTTTCACTTTTTAAAGATAAAAGTAAAGCACAATAAATTAGGAGCATTATGTGGCACTGAATTTAATGATATAATATCAACGGTCTATTTCATAGGTTAATTGCAATTACATAATAAGAAAAAGGTGTTTACGTAGGGTTACAATATGTTAATGATTCTGTGATGAAAAAGTTCCTTGTGTTTCATAAGTTGTCCTTGGAAATGTATTTTCCTTGAAACGGATTCCAAATTCAGATTAAACTCCTCCTTTCTCATAGAATTTTAGATCTCAGTCGTTATCATCTTCCCCCATGCGTGTCATCCCCCATTGTTGTCAGCTGTGTCTACCTTAGTTCCAACTCCAGCCTCGTATGTTCACATGGCGCCAGCGTAGATCACTGCAATGTTTTGAATGTGTGGGTGGAAGGATATTTGTCCATATCGCCTGGAGGAACACTCTGTTTGGATGTTAGGACATATAGCTTGTATGTTGTAGAGCTTCGAAGATGTCACAGTTGCAACATATTCTCTGCCGTCAAAGTTCCTAGATTCCATTTATTATTTATAAGGGAAAATGAAGAAGTTTGCTCCAACTTTGCTCTTTAGATCATGTGTTGGACATCCATGTGGTATATCTAGAATCATTCCTTGAAGGAAATATTCTATAAAATATAAGCTTTGTGTAGTTAAAATATGATTTATTTATCCTTTTCAATATTTTGAATTGTCTTATTTTAAATTTAGATATTTTAGGTCATTGATAAAACTTTAAATTACTGATGATGATAAGATTAGAATAATTTTTATCAACCAGTGTTTAATAGATTATTTTGGCGAAACAGAAATCGGTTAAAATTCCTTTTATAGACTTCTTTGTGAAATTTTTCTTCCATAGGCAGTTGTCCAGTTACCATAGCGCATACGTAACACAATATGAAGTAAAGAGTTTTAGTTAAATTAAATTTACAAACTGTTTTGCCAAAGTTACATAATTTTACGTTACAATATCTTTTTAAAATCCAAATTTTAATTGCTCGTGTAAGACGTTAATGTAAATCATTCCAGTTCCACCCCAGTTCTATGCTTGGACTGTCTCCCATTGAACAAGTCATCTGCCACACATAACTCTATATTTTAACTCCCAACCAACTCTAGTTTGGCATCAGTTTATCCCCATTCAACAACGAAATCATTTCCACCGAAGCATTCCTATATCACAGCTGAAATCACAAGCGTAGGACTAACTGATTTGTCTTTAGATACGAGGGTATCTGACGCGTGTTCAATATACTTCCTCAGAAGCAAACTAGGCACCGGATTGACTTTGCCAAAGGCTTATAATCCTATTGCAAATCACCCGAACGCTGCACCGACTCTAGTCATTTGCTACGTATAACTATCAGTCCGTCGCAACCGGAAATAAGTTCCTCTGGAGTAAAGCAAATCAACTAGGGTGTCGTCACATAATGAAAATTAGCGTACACAACTGAGGGATTATTGAAGATTAAAGGAGTCTTTTGTCAAATGCTAATACACGACATACATAATAGAATGAACTAGGACAGTAAAGAGATCTTTGACTTTACTTTTAATAATAGCAGAGTTATTTTAATTATTTCCAACTATAAAGTTTCGAATTCGATAAGAATGGTTCTTCTCAGGATACTTTTGTAATCATTATTAAAATCATTCAGTATTGAAAAAGGGAATTAATGGAAAAATCTTCATAAAATATTTTGTATAAGGTTCGATATCGTCCTTTTTAATACTTATTAATCATTAAAAAGAATTTTATAAACATATCATTCAATAAAAAATGATACCTTAAAGAGATAAAAGTAATTTTCTTCATAACAGTTCATTAATGGAAAAAATTATAATTTTACCTAATGAAAACCTATTATTTTTTATTGATTGAGTAATATATTATTTACTTCTTTTAAAAATAAATAAATAATATTTACAGCTGATATTTTCACGCTATAATAATGATGGATTGCCTAATCTGCAGCAAGAGTTATCTACTTTCAATGTTATGATATTACGTCAATAAATTCTTAAGATAACATTTTAAAATGAATCAAAATGCGTTAGTACTCCTATAGATATTATACGTGCTTCTAATCTTCTAGTCCCCATTGCATTTTGAAAATCATTCACGGAAGATATTCCATTCATATTTCCTTCGATTTTCACAACAAATCAAAACATTAGTGAAATTGTATGGAAAAGGCTTAGAAATAAAGGCGAACAAAGGAATGGAAGTAAGGAGTGCCATATCCCAGCCTCAAGTGAAAGGTGATCTGTCAGTCATCGGTTGTGAAGGGATGTTTTGAAAACGCTTGATTTGTGATGCTTTCGAAAAGAGAGGGATGCCAAGATTGAGACGCGTGTAAAAACGTGATGGGAGAAGTTATCTCGAAGAGATGAATTTTATAAACGCCCATGAATAATGTATAGGATGTGAAATGTGGATAAGGTGTAAAAATATTTCATATGGAATCAAATTCCAAACTTTCGCAGAAAATACACATACGTAAATAAAATGAAAATTTTTAAGGAAAGACGAAAGTGAGATAAATATGAACGATTCTAAATGTTTATCCAACTCAAGTTATAGATTTAATTTTTTTTTAATTTCTCTCCTTCTGGAAATGTTACTGAAGCATTAAATGAATAAAAAAACAAATTTGGAATATTTAAGGACGATAATTTTTTAAAAACTACTGTAAAATATTGCATCAGTAATAAAAGTGCTGATTTACGAATTAGTGCGCAGTATAAAATATGTGCATTTTGGATAATTGCTAATTATTGGTTGTAGAATTATAGTGAAAATTATTAATGTAAATAAATTTTATTGATGCTCTATAATTATTAAGGAAAAAACTTAGAATTTTGTCAAATACTATAATCAAGCTTTGAACGATAATAAATAACTAGCTCTTAACAGTGTTTTAATGACTAAATTCTTAATAATTTCACACGTTAACAACTTTAATTGATTATTAGTATATGCAAATTTAAGATTATTATCTTCGAATCATCATTAATGATTGCGAATTGAAATATCAAAGTCGGTTGCTTTACTTACTACTCTTCAAACTTGCGGAAGATGATTTGGTTACAAACTCAGACCGAATTATTTCATTTGGTAGCACGTTTATTAATTTTGCTTCCTGTTTTCAAGGATATATGCCTATATAAACAAACCTTCGCTTCGTATACCTGCGTCTACAGAAATAGATTCTGAGTGAATGTAAACAAATACATTAAACACTGGGAAGTAATATGGCTTTAATTATTGTTTCTTGATAATGTAATTATAATAGTTACTTCTTAATAGTATATTAATTTGAAATTATTTATAAATATATTTTTTCTAAATATATAATTATTTTATCTATAATGTTTAATATTAGGTAGCATTATTCTTCTTTTTCTGCTCTTGAGCCATTATCGATGCCTTATGTAGGAAATTTTACGTTTATACCACACTACATAATTAGTTTTAAGATTCTTCTTCTGTCTATACCTTATTTTATCCCATAATTTCCTTGGTTACAAGGAAACTGTTTCATTTCAGTCGGTAAACAAGTCAATAATTATATTAGTAACCATAGAGATCGCGTGGAGGCCTACGGATTAATATTGCCTATTCTGAGTAAAGAAGCTCTCTTGCTAACCATCCCGTCCTAAGTAGTTATTATACAGTATCTCCTTCTAAAACTTCCGCATTTATTAGTCTTCCATTAGCCTCGAACCCAAACTCGCAGAATCGCTTTTCTCCTTGAAACCCTTATTCTTAGCGCGGATTTTGGCAAATAAAAGGAATGCTGAACTTTAATGAGAGTAAACGAGTCGGAAATTTGGTTCGGCGGAGAAATCTTCATTAGCTTCCGACGTCCAGTTCTCTTAACGGCTTTATAACTCGATTAAGCACTCCAGTGTTAATGGGATTTGAAGAAAACTGTGACGGCCAAGGACGGCTGAAGAAGGATATCTATTATAGTATATTGATGATATTGCGAAATTATATGATGATATCCCATCCTTCTTTGCAAAATTTAGGTCAGAGTTATGGAGCAATAAATTTCAGGGTTGATAGGTTATTGAGTTAAATTAAGTTGTATAGTCTACATACTTCATTAGTATCAAAAGTTTATTAGGTCATATATGTATGAGTAATGGCTTTATTTATGATTGTGGCTAGTGAAAATGGGCTTATTTATTATTTATATTTTCCTGTTTTTGGATTATCCAAATTACTATATGCCATGCATTACTATCATCCGTCTTTGAATTATTGAAAATTTGAAACTATATTTCTAGACTCAATAATTGTCCTAGAGTGTTTATCATAAATATTATTTGTATAAATTAACTTTTTACAAATTTACTCCCATGATGTGAGGCTTTTACTAAACTGCGTGAAATAAAACTCATGTAATTCTTTTTTATTTATAATTACCTCAGAGTACGACCTGATTCCATATCGTATTTAATTGGCTGTAAACTATAGCGGAACTGTGACTGTGATATTTAAGATTACGTAAAGTTTTAGTATTATTGTTTCCTACCTCAAACCTGTGCAAGAAAGTAACGGATTTTCAACGATATAATTTTTCTTTTTAATAAAAGTTCGTAATTTCCTAAGGATATGATATTGTTATTGACATGAGAAAAGGCCGTGTCCGATTTTCTTTATTGAATTTGGAAAAAAATAAGTTTGACAATTATATAAATCTCGTTATCAATACTTGTTGCTCAACGTAGTTTTGAGCAACAAGCACATTTTGAAGGTGAGGTAAAATTTACGTGTTTGCAAAAAGCCAAGAAACAGACTTAGGCGGAGGGAAATTCGAAACACCGTTCCAGATGATGTACTGTAATGAGAAAGCGTTAGGAAGTTTCCTTATCTGCATTCATTGAAATGCTGAGACTTGGAGATGCAAGTTAGTGGATCATACAAGTCTTTAATGAAATACACAATCGATTGGAACTATCTTTCGATTTGTGTGAAATAGGTCGAGTAGATGCACTTGAATCGATAACGTTAAAAGCTTAGTCTGTTGGCGATATATATTTAATGGACAAAACTATAGGAATTCTCATAACTTGAAGTTCAATCAAGTAAGGGAAACGGAGTGCATTTAATGGAGGAGTTGAGTATCACACATCTCCTTATAAAAGAGTTTGAATATGCAACTTGAAAAAGCAAATTTGTAAACTTCATTTTCGTGTAAATTCGATTCGGCAAATATAGAGCTCGTTTAGTTATTGTTTATATAGTTTAGCAATTGCTGATAAAAACTTTGACATAAATACAAATTGCTTTAAAACTCGGTATTTGTAAAAGTGAAAACGATTGATAAAACGATTCCAGTGAATTTTAGGCTTTAATCCTGATATACGTAATTTAAAAATCTGAATCTATTTGTCGGTACTTCTTATTTATAACTGATATTTTTATCCCTTAATTAGGCCACATATATTATCCATAATTAAATTTGAAAACAATATATGTAGTATCAAAGAATTGAATAGTTTAAAAAATATTTTATGACTATTTTTTACATTTATTTTTTACCTACGTTGAAACACCTAGGTATCACGCTATCCAAGGACTCAAACTCTCTATCGTGTAGCAGCTGATTACTTCAATATTAATTATGCAGGATGTAATATAAATTTCATTTAAAGAACATGTTTTTGGATGGTGAGATGCTTACTAGTATACCCTAATATCTTTAAAGTAGAAGGATCAAAAATTACAGTCAGTTTTGTGTATTACATTCTACCTCTTTGAATAATAATATTTATATCTTTCTATAAAATTGTTATATGAATTATAATTCAACCTTTATTCTATACTTACTTAATAAATGTATAAAATTTCGCTGTAAATAGATAAGTATCCCTTTTATGAACGGTTAAATCGTTTAGGAAAGACCTCATTTAGAATTTGTATTGCTTGATAAAGACCCTTAGTAACTACTAACGTAAATAAACAGAATGTTTTTGATAAATTCCGATTTATTTATCAAAGAACAGACTTTACGGACTGCGAAATAAAATCGCATTCACCCTCAATTCAACCGTACAGTCATCTTTGAAAGCCACTGACTCTCTTTGTATTCTTTAGCAGAGTTCCCTTTCGCACAAACACATCCCAAATATTCCCAAAGGCTTTCGATAGATTAAACTTGACCCGGATTCTCTCGGTGGAAGATATGGGAAGATATCCTCCCCTTTTCTTTTCATCTTCGGAGATATCTTAAAACATGCGGAGAACGGCTTTGTCATCTTCCGAACCCATTGATTGCCCCATCTTTCCAACCCTCATCTCTCATGGATTAATCATAAAAAGGGAATTTCCTTTCTGGATCCTCGTTTCGGATAATCGCTACATCTGTGGGAAGAAGAGATGAAACTTCCCGTCTTATTATGTGGATTGAAGGCTTATCCCTTACAAATCCACGAATGCTTTTTTATCCGGAAAATATATATATAAATTCCCAAGGGACAAACGGTGCTCAATTTGGCTAGTGTTTGACTTCCTTTTGTAACGTCTTCGCGTGGAATGATAAGGTAGACGAAAGAAATTGTTCAAAGGTTTCAAATGTACGTAATTTGGAAGCACGTTCTAGGGAAGGTTGAGGAAGAAAATAGCGGTAACCTAGGGATACGAAGAAAACACTTAGAAGGTCGGTTGACTTTGAGTAGACATCTACGTTTTCTAATCCTACGGAAAGCAAATATTTTGAATAATTTAATCAAGTGAAAGGAAATGCCAGGATACTGTTTGCTCGACTTAATACTTTTCTAGTTCGTAGACTTCTACGTTACTTAGCCTATCCTCAGATCTTTTCTTCAGTGAGGTAATTTGTTTATTCGACCGAATACAAATTCAAGGGGAGTATTTATTTAGTGTTCGAGAAAATATTCGATCAATTTGAGTTTCTTAATAATCAACTTTAGATAGGTATCTTTCAGTAGTGAGTATTATACATCATATTTAAATTATCAACCTATTTTGGTGAATAAATGAAGTACTACTAATTACCAACAAATCTTTTTATAAATAGAAATTCATTTTATAATTATCATAGAATTTATGCGCTGATCTGTACTAAAATATTATTTATATTTCAACTAATATTGAATTTTAAACATCATACAATCAGTAATTAAGTACATTGATATATAAATTTTACTACTCTAGTAGGACAGCTTTAAAATATTCAAATTTCATTTTGTATATATTACCGCTGCATTAAATTTTTTAAAAATTGCATGTATCATAGTGAAAAAAGGGGTCAGATTCAGGTTGTGTCTCCATAGTAACGAGAGGTTTATAAACATCACTATCCACAATAATTAGAAATGAAGAGAACCATTCCATGTAGGCAACTAGATAACCGTTTCTATACCCATGTCCGTTCAAGCAATGGCTAAGCCACCTCTGTGAGGTGAGTGGCAGGGGATGCTATCCTCCAGATTTCCCTAATGGAGGCTCCTCCATGGTGCTGTTCCCAAGGGAAGATGGGCTAGAGATTGTCCATCGCTCTATTTGCTTCATGTCCTCTCCTAAACCTATGCAAATCCGCTTTTGCGATCAGAAATATCTCAAGCTCCAATCTAACGGGGGCAAATGTCTCATCTCGAGGTAGTTCAACCCTTTTAAAGTGATAGAGCGAATAAAAATCCTACGACTGGTTTTAAGATCCAATCGCTGATTTTATTCCTCCAAATTCCCTTGAATTTAGATTTTATTGCGGAGATTTTAGGCTCTTCGACAGCGTTTGGGGTGGTTCTTTGGAAATCGACTGAAAAAAGAGATCTACGTTACGTGAAGAAGGCTTTCGAAGATCAAACATTATAGAAATCGTAGAAGAATAGTATTATTCCGTTACTGCAGTTCATACAGTCTCCGAACTCCGTGAAAGACTAGTTCTAAGATCAAATTAAGTGATCTATGGGTATTTTGTGTACATATTGCCATAGCATTGAATCCCATTTCCTTTATGTTACCTATTATTATTATTGGGAGTATTATAAAAACCCATAAAATGAAATAAGCATTGATAGAATGCTCTTAAATTAGATGAGGAAAATTGCATTTGATCTTTAAATAAAATATGATAATTTATTCAACTATTCCAGAAAAGTATAAAATGCTTTCTTGAAAAGAAATGTTAAAGATTTCTAGGTGTTGATGAGTTACTATTTGAACTATCTGAATCAGTAATTCATGAAAAGTGTGAAGAGTTTAGATATCTCGCGGTCTTCATAATTCCAAATGCGTTCCATGGAAACCAAAAGATTTTTTAATCACTTTAGCTTCTATACTGCAAAGGTTCTATATTTAGAAGTTACGAGGAAACTAAGAATCACAAAATGAATGGAAATAGTCCGTAGAAAATTTCAATCGTGCGTTGGAGTAAAAGAAACGTCGTTTCCACTCCAATAAAGCGTCGCTTAGCGACCGAGCGTGATTCATTTAATGACGAAGATTTTTTAGCAGATGGAGATATAGATGAGGAGTAACGCGCGCTGCTATGAGCGTATATACTGCAAAGAGATTGGAAAAAACATCGTCGGGTGGAAATCGATACTGAGAGATCCAGATTTTAATTTCGCGGAATGTTCCCAAGTCAAAAAAGTAGGTTTTCTTTCTGCTTGAGATGTGGTGAGGAAATGGAAACACATGGTTCAATTTCACCGGAGATAGATCTATATGAAGAAGAGTTAAAACGGCTTTAAATTGTGTTTTCAGGATATCGAATCGTTTGGAACGAGAATATAGCCTTTTATGAATTCATCTTTTTGAAGTATTTTACCTTGACGGTTTTGGCGAATGTAGGAAAAAATTTAGACGAAAATAAATGGATTCTCTGAAGTGGGAATAAGTTATTAAATACATTTATATTAATATATTTTGCTTTTCATTTATATTTTTAGCAATTAATATAGTAAGGTAACGAATTGAAAATCATTTAATTTTCTTATATCTTTTTTTTAGTTAAACTGCAATTCCCTTTAATATTTCCTAGATTAATTCTTAGTTTTGATGATATTCTTTATATTTAAAACGAATATTTTCGTTTATTTCCAGCGTATCTATAATTTTTTGGATTATTTTTAGCTTAACCTATTTTCGTGAAAGTTATTTCACTTTTAATAAACTCATGTTCGATTATTTTCAAATTATGTTATTAATCTTTTCATTGAATATTTATTTTCCCTAATTATAAATTAACTTATATTCGGCTTTAGTATGTTTTTACATTAGTCTTACTTTTCTTCAGTGTTTACTATAAATAGTAAAAGAAGTAATTAAATGTTCATTTAGAACCAAGAATTATTTGTTAGTAATTTATTTTGTTCAATTAAAAGTTCATTTGCGTTCATCAGCATTTAACTGCGAACTAGGAAGTACATCGAGTTTTTGTGAAAATTGGCAAATATCCAATCCAAAAATATAATAAAGAGCTGTTATAAATGTAGAAAGGATATCCTTGTTAATACCCTTCCTATTTCCAATTTAATTCCCATTAAACCCAACTTCCTGCTTCCCTCTATTATTAATACATGGCCCACTTATCTTCCTTAATCACTCATAACGTCCTTTCACGGAAACGATAAAATGTATTTCTTTTGTCCCTCTCGTCACACGCCAGCTATTTTATTTAGAGCGTCAATACTCAGAAGGAACTTGTAATCTATGTCCACTCTCCCGAAGCTATTAAACATTGATGGAACTCTTCTGTGGAACTTGAATTTGTGGATTCTGATAATCGAACCCTCAGAAACGCTGCTGTAGAAAATTGGAAATATCACAGGGAAATAAAATTACATCTTATTGATACTTAGCGAGCTATTAAGCATTTTATGTAGGTCAGCTGTTGATCATTAGATTTTCCTATAGACGAATTTATTTTGGAATAGGCGTCGATAAAATAATAAACGGAATTTTTTGATAATTTTGCAACTTTAGATCGATATTGAGGTCATTAGTTTAACTTAGCTGCTATTCACTTTCTCTAAAAATAAAAGTATTACCTATTTAGGTATCCATTAGCGATGTAATTGTTGTTTTGGTTGTCATAGGTGCTGCATTTATTGCATCTTTTACAGAATATAATGTATTTTCTTTTTCCAAATTCAATAACGCCATATTTAGTCTAGAATATTTAATTCCCCATATAATGTACACATATAAATACACACGTACGCAAAAACCCTTCCTTATTAGGTTAAAAAAAACTTCGAATCCAAAGCAGATCTTATATACCATAGTGCGTAATGGGGATGTACAATGCACTAATCCGAGATGCATCCAATCAACTCCCTCCCGTATCAGTAACGTATTCCGCACGTCATCGGTTTTTAATGGTCTCTTAGAAACGGGGTTCCGATCAACGTGACCTTTATACGGGACACGAATCGCAGAAATAAGGCTCAAATCAAGCTCCTATTTATCCGATCGATTAGTCCAACTTCCTTCCGAGGGCTATAGAGCGTTATAATGGGAAGAGTAGTTAAATGGGAGGACACGAATCTCGGACGAGAGATCACTGGAATCATCGAAATTTGAATGCACGAGCGCATCGTGTCGCTAAAGGTCATGTAACACGCAGTAAAGAGCGGATAGGTTAAACAATTAAATCGCGTCTTCTGGTATACTATCCACGCATCTGTGAATAGCAATTATTGACTCTGTAGGGGCCCTGATCCAACAATCATAATAGCATAACCTTTGTGTCTTTCGATAGCAACCATTTTTTTCGTAATTGTATCCAAGGTATCCAGGTCACTACGACAACGTTCGTTTGGATAAAACACACGTCGTGTATCATTATTTTCCTCTCTCATTACTAACCCATTCCCTTACCCAGTCGAGAGTCATGGCAGTAGATGGATCTTCTAGAAGTATAAATGTACAGAATAATGGAGATTCATCCATGATTTGCCCTCTTCCTTCGTGACCTACTCAGACTTAGTTCAGGGAATGTTCCTCGAAGTTGCACGACTGCGTTACCGAACTATCTTCAGTGGTTTCTCGAAGAATATCGATTGCTTTGTTATAAAGTTCGCTTCAATTGACTTACTGTGAAATTCGGAGGAGTTTCTCAAACTATTGGGAAACATTCAAGTAGATGGGTAGACGAACGGAGATTCACGGTGGTGTGATTTGCTAGTCTATCTGAAGCGTTCAGACTGGTTGGAACCTTTGCCCAATATAGATTAACCTCTGCAGATAGGAGATATTCGATTTACAGAGATAGATGAGCAGCGAAGCTGTTTACTAATATACTTATGCGTATATGTAATGTATATACTACCACCTGATTCTTTTCCTATCATCAATATAAATCTAATAATAATAGTATAACTAAATGTATACGTATATTATAGTCCTAGTATATAATAAGAGTTCAATGATCAAGTATTAATACCATTTTAATTCTTGTTTACGTAATATATTATACTAATGTAAAAGTACGAGACTAAGGCAAAATTTAGCAAATATTTCAAAAAAAAGAATTCTAATTGTGAGCATAACCTTTTACAGTTTAACTAAATTGCATCTACTTTATTATTTCTTTTGAAAGAAAGATGGAGCATTGAAAATTGTGATCATTTTTTAGATCAGTTAAACTTCAGAGGTTTCATGAGTAACTTAAAATCTTCCTTTGATCCCCATAAGGTTTCCTCACAATTTCAGTACCTGTGAATCGAATGAAACCCATATCATTTCTAAGGCTTGGCTCTTTGCAGCATCCCAATTGAAGCATCGCTTGATGACCACTCCTTGGGGTTTCCCGCGCAGTTTTCTTGTGATCAGTCATGCGTCCAACGAAACCAACGCTCTCTTGATTAAAAGCGGACGTAATTTAAGTTCTCCGTGGTATCGCCTTCTCAGTGCGTAAGGAAGTTCCTCGAAATATGTCTGCGAGAGATGGGATTCGAGGTAAAAGGACTGTGAAGGGGTTGTTGAATGAATTAGCATTTCAAATTGGCAGACCTAATACGTAAGAAATTGTCGAAGAAGAAGATGAAATAAGGCGAAGCAGAGGAAAGTAAAAAACAGTAAAGTAAATGCACAATTAAAGTACAGATATACAGAGGGTTAAACAATTGAAGTATTTTTATCGATGGGAAAGGTATTGTGGTGAAATTTTAAGTGAAGAATTCTAAAGAGTGATAAAATCAATAGACACGTTGCTAAGGATTCCTTTTCATTTAGAATGCAGCTATTCTACCCCAAAGTTTTTTAATTAAACGAATTGCTATTCATTAGTACGTTTCATCTTGTTTATCATGAAAGATATTACATCTAGGATACGCAGTATTATTTACTGACACAAAAGTTCATTCAATAGAAAAATAGGACAAAGTAGATGAGGAGAAATAAAATTATGTTAATTTACCTGGGGATATATTGAAACCTTTTGATAAATTAGAAAGAATATAATTAATTATTAAATATTAAATCTTAAGTGTAATATAAATCTGATAATAACTCCATACATATATTTAACCTTCTTCATGAGGAATTTAGAATATTATCATCCCATTCTGAATGAAGGACGGTGAGAAATTAAATCTTCATATTTTTTTCATTTTTTACCATATATATGATGTTTTGGAAGAAAGGAGGATATGTAATCAATAAAAGAAGGCGTGACATAGTGGAAAGTCATAATATAATAAAAAACGTCGTATTTTTCATAGGTTATCTATCTTATCTGTGGAAAATACAGTTTTTCATTATAAAAGAAAGATATTCTGATTGCTAATTTTAATATATAGATCTTTTTTGTAATACATTTAAAGGAAATAAGTAAAGATGATGTAAAGTGTAAGTAAAACCGATTCTCAATTCGGAAAATACGGTAAAATACCACTTTCCCAATCTTACAGCTTCACTTGAATTCTTCCCTGCAATATACAAACACGTGGCAACATTTTTTTCTCTCATTGAAGTTCTCTTTGAGGAACCTATCACAACCCTTGCTTTCGAGTAACGCGGTGTTTGCACGGAATAGATAAATACCCTTTTGCAAGAGCATTATTCCTTTTGAGGGTAATTCGAACCGTCAAAATTACTTTCACTTTCACGTTGTTTTTGCTTCCACTGGAGGTTAAACGAATTCCTCTGCTTCACGTGTTCGTGCATACTCTCTGTTGTCAAGGCTACAGTACCTTTCTCTGAGTGATTGTCCAATAACAGGTTGCGAAGTGGTTAAGGTAATGCGTTCCCGAATGCGAAAACTTTGTTTTCCTGTCTAAGTGAGGAATTCGATTGATGCAGTGTACTTTTTATTGAATTTTAAAGTTCAGCTATTTCAGAGCAATTCATTCGATGACTTTATTATATATACGATTATATGAAGAAGTTAAAAGAGAAATATCTCTTTGTAACTCGAATCGTAACTGTATTATAGTAATTTTACTCCACAATCAAATATTAAGGAATCAAATTTCCTATGAAGAAATATAATCTATCGAGTATATAAGTAATACTTTAATACTTTTAATAACATCTTCAATAGTGATTTTGTTTGGTTATTATATATTTCTAAAAGCTTAAAACACTTGATGTTTCCTAGGAACGAGGCCCCTAAGATTTATTATAATATGAGATGTATTATCGTTAAAACAAGAACCACCTAATATTGAAGTATTTTACTTTTAATCATTAATTTTCCCTAAGCCATAAATCCAAATTTATTCTCAATAGGAATAATCGATCTATAAAGTTCTAGGAGGAGTTTTTTTTAACTGCAACATTATTAAACTTTTTCTTCATTATCTTCATACTTATTTAACTTTAAATTTGAATCTAAATTTTTCAGTCAAAATGATAATCTGAAATCAACATATAAAGTTATTCGATATAATTGTTAACCCTGATGATACAAAGTATTAATATCCATTAAAATTGACAATCATTGCGTTATTATTGGAAGAATATTAAGTCACCTGAATGCCAACCAATAAATATAAAATATACAACCTCTCTGATTAATTCGTAAATTTTCTTTATCTGAGCAGGAATTAAATTCTTTTTAATTTCCAAAAATGGATCCAATGTAAGCCTTTTCCATTTGCATTGGATAAATATATCCATAGCAGTGATTTTAATAGAGAATCTATTTCCAAAAGTCTCTTTTAATGAAGCTCAGTCAATAAGAGCTTTAAGATACTTAATAACTCATCTGGAAAGTAAGTAACTTTCTCTCCAGTTCCATTTTCGTCCTGTTATTTCTTTTAGTCCTCAATTTTAGCCCAAAACGATTGTGTAAATGGGTCTTCAAGTCATTATTATTATCTTTTATTATCTAGAGTTAAAGGGATCCGTCACGATGTTTTCATCAACTCTGCCAATCCAACTCCGTTCCATTTAAAGAGAAACTTCAGGTTATATTCACAATTTTAGCTGCAACTTGCATTCTGTTCAGTATTATTTCCTATTGTTTGTTCTTTAATTATTAATTTCGTTCCTCATAAAACTCTAATATATCCCTTGAAATTTAGGGAAGAATATCTGTCTCATGATTATAGAGCTATTGCCGCAGAAAATTATGTTTCGGTTAAATATCTACTTATATGTTTGCTTAAATAATGATGTAGTGTTCAACTTACTTCAAAATTGTACAAGTTTTTAGACTTTATCGGAAATTAACCACATTAATTTCAAAATTGTTATTTAAATTATAATTATCAGAAGCCTTATCTTAATATTTTGATTCTGATTGCTTATAAAGTGATAATTATTTTATTCAATCTATTCAATACATTCAAATATTTATATTCTATAATTTTGGAATTTCTGAATTGTAAAACAGTACCATGGCAACGAAAATCCCTTACGTTATCGTTAATCTTTTGTAATCTGGAACTTTGATTGTTCTACCTAACTTAAGCAGATTTTGAAATCACTCGTTTCCTTTTCTCTCATTTTTCCTTTAATGCAAACGGTTGAAGTATCACCTTTCCATTGGGGTACTTCCTATTTAACCCTTAATTCAATTTCATTTCATTCCCACCACAATTAGAATTCAGATCGGTTTTTCCTCTCATTACCATCATTTTCTTGGATGACTCTAGGGTTCGAATTTATCTCCTGTTTCCAGGGAAATGGAAATTTTCATCTGAGCCATGCATCGCGTAGATAAAGAAAACTTTTCTGTTTTTTTGAATTACATGAATGGTCCATCAACCGAAATTTGAAGATTAAAGGGAACCTTTCCTCTACGAAAATTGAAAGTTAATGAACTGTTATAAAATAGGAATATCTTATAACTAAAGAATAATAATAATATCTCTCTTTATAATCATATTTATATCTATGATTAAATAAATATTTTATAAAATCAGTTTATAACGATGCATATCAAATAAAGAGAAATACAATAAGAGTAATACAATTTACTTTTAACAGTTTTTCAGGTTTTATAATAGTTAGGGATAAAGTTCTTACTTCTATTATTCTTATCTCCTCCTAAATCTAAATTAAGTAATTCAAATTCCATGAAAAAAGGTGAATTTGATGCTTATACATATTCATTGACTAAATATTACAATTTTGAATCTATTAGAGTCAATAACTATTGTACTTTATTTCTATACATATTTTCGCTTTGTTAATGTGCTAGTCCGAGACAAAATTTATATTTATATTCATACTAAAAACTCATCATGTTAGAGAATACATTCATTGGAATAACCATGGAAACCAAAATGCGGTGACAGGAATAAATATCAATGTATGAAAATCGAACATCTGTATCTTTGGATTAATGACATTCCTTCAAGAGATAAGCCATCCATCCATTCGCGTGCACGAAATTAATTCGAAATAAAATTGTGAACAATAATTCAAGAGGAAAAGATTATTGGAATGGTGTTATCTCAAATCTGACTGACAGCTCCAAACATGTTAAAGTCATGACACGATTTTATTAAGTTTTATCGCCAATCTTTCCTCATTTTATCAACTGCTCGTTAATTCAACTTGAATAGCGTTATCAAGATCTGAAAACGAGGAAGGAATTTCGCTCCTTATTATTCATTCCATAGAAATTATTTCTCTTGTATAATAAGATATCTTGAGGGAAATTCAGAGTTTAATCGGAAAAATGTTTTGTATATATTTTTTTTGAGCTAGGCGAGGTGGTTTTTTTCCGAGAGTTTAATTTTCCGGAAACACTTTCCATAAGACATTTCCTTTTTCTTGAGTTTCTCCGCTCAATTCCATAGCTCTCGGAAAATTTTCTCTAATCCATACGCCCGTAGCAACGGGGATAGAAGATTTCTTTGCGTAAAGACTGTAAGGCTTCGTCAAAAAATAAATGCTTTTTAAAGAAGAAAAACAGAGTTACTAAATGTTAATCCAAGTAGAAAATATTATTATTTGTTTCGTGTTTAAGTGGGAAAGTTCGTGGGAATATTCCTTTGAATTTTTTATTTTTAAGTTTTGAACACCGTTGAAGAATATTTCATTTTGCTGTGAAATTTTTAATATTAAATATTGCGCTATTATTATTGAATGTTATTAAAGCTTTAAAGATCACAATTTCATAATAAGTGCAGGTTGGTGGTTAGATGATGGAATGAGAATGAAACAAATAATCCAGGATCGCACGATAGGGAATTTTTTATTTAAAAGCTTCGATTTAAATCATATCTCGCCTAACCTCGTAAAACTTATCGTTTCTTATGGTTAAATCTCTATTACGGTTAGCAGGTACAACATCTATTTCTACCCTTACTGTCCCATTTCTAATCGAACCGAACATTGTTTTCTCAGCCGCGAACTCGCTAAAATAAAACAGTAACACGGTACGTAGTAAATACGGTATCCACGCACTTCCTAATCGCCAAGGAGACCAGTTAGGACACGAAACAAACTCACTCGTTTCATCATGGAACTTAATCATGAAACCGAGTCGGACTGGAATGAAAAACATGTCGCGCGGCGTGTTACTTTAGCAACGGAATGAAATTTTTGAAAACAAGCGTCCGTTGCCATGGAAAGAAAATCTAGAAAAGAGGAGAAAATTAAGGCAAAACGTAATCACGCGTAATGTGAGGGAATGTTAATGACAGAGAAAGAGAGACAAGACCCTGAGATGTTAAGGGGAAAAATAAGAATTCGGAAACAAAGGAAGACTAGAAGAAGGAAAATAACAGAGGTGAGGAAGAAAAATTAATTCCCCGGAGAGGGAAGATCCTACGGTATTAATACAAGCGGGCTTAATTTTTGGAGCGTAGCACTTAACGAGGATGGAATCTGATATTTTTAAAGAAAAGTACGAAGGGAATGTCAGCCAGAGGCTTATTAAACGACGTTAAAGATTCCCTTTTTCCTCAGTTGGGATTAAAGACTTGAATATCGAGTCACATTCGAAAAAAACTACGTATTCCATGTGGAGTTATAACAGGTCTCAGTGAGAATTGAGTGTTGTGAGGAGTAAATGAGAGTTGGAGTACTTTTATCGATCTTAATCTCGGTATTACTTAGAAGCGTCAGTTATACGTGTTAAATGCCTGTTACACTCCACGAATACGAATGAGAAATTTGTACGCAAGTGACGGAAATATTTTCCTTCGGTGATATTTATGTAACCAGAATCGATATTTCTATACATAATAGTTCTTTGAATCTACAAGGTGTTATAGGTCAGTTTTACGTAGAATTGTTCGTCAAATAAATGAATTAGGAAAGTTTTTAAGTAATCTATGTGTAAGATTGAAACTCCTTGTTACAGCTCAGGTTCCTTGTGGATAAATATAAATAAATATCAATTTTTAAGTTGCTGAGGAAAGAAAGTTCAAATACTATTAATTAAAGGTTGCATAGGAATATTCGTACTTGAACCTTTATATAAAAATTTACCTGAACTAGTTAGTAATGAAACTAAATGCATATATCGTATTGTAAAAGTTGTTCACTTTTAATTCGGACCTTCAAATTATTCATAAATTATCTATTTTTGATGAACCATGCATTCATTCCTATAAATTTCTAATATCTGATAAATTTGTCTCCTAGTTTTCATTTACCTAAATAATTCATAATAATTCAAGAAAAATGAATATTTTACATTTAATTCTTCCTTTCCCCACTTGGTTCTCATTCAACAATCAGGCCCACTATTTCGTGAACCACAGTTTACAGACTATTGCGATTAAAAAACGAGGAAATTCTGGAGAAAGCTGAGCGAGCAGTCCTTAATGTTTGACCAAATAAACTTTGCAAACTTAATTTGCGAATTTGACGGGTTCCTGAATTCCAGACGATTTCGACATACCGCCGACACTCAACTTGGAGAACTTGAGGAAGGCTCTTGAATTCCATCGTGGTGGGGGCTTAAGTCTAACCATTTGACTGCGGTTCAAGGGCAAATTCACGTTAGGACACTCTGATAAAGGTCACGCAACCACACGGTGACAGCCTGTTGGTTTATCTCCGCACATCAGCTTTCATTAGTGTGCAAATATGGGGAAACGGTTTTGCGTAGCTACATCGTTCCTTACAATGCTCTTTTAATCTGATCCATGCTATATGATTATATAAATATTTGAGTACTTTTAATATAAGCTCCCAAATCGTTTGTTAATTTTTTTATTCATCCAGTTTCTTATTAAAGTTTCTAATTAATTCATGAAAGCCTATATTTAAAAGAAATATTAACTATTCGAATCTTATTAAGGTATTCTTTCTGACCTTTTCGAATGAGTAAGTATGGAAATTCTCACTTAACTTTTCAGAGGGAAGAAATGAATTGTTTCAGAATTTTTGTCCGTATTCGGATTAAGAATATTTTCAATGAAAGCATAGTTATTATAGCAGATATTAAATTAATGTATTCGGAGTAAAAATGATAGTTCTTTTGAGGAAATGAAGTTCTGATGAAATTCCTATTAATTATCGCATACTTTCGGTAATATGAAAGTTGAAATACAACTAAAGATACAAGTATGATTTCATCAAATATTACTTTAGAATACGGTATTATCGTAAGTTATTCATAGAGATCAATGTAATTCTTTAAATGCCTATCTTCCTATAAGGTCACTACTTTAAAAGGTATGTACTAGGGATACATTTGAAAACTGATAGCTTTCCATGATATATTCTTTTTAAAGATGTAATATATTATTTTATTAAGAATTTATATAGCATAATAACCAGTAAATAACCTGCATTTCCATGTCCTTCTCTCTCGTGTGGTTAAAATATGATCAAAATTAAAGAACTCATTTCTGTCCTTCACGAATTACCTATAACTTTAACCTGTGTTCCTTAGATTGAATATTGGGTTCTATTTTGCCTAGCTAATGGAGGAATTCGGTTGGGATATTGCCTCCGAGGATTTATTGATTTGAGTTGAACTTCCATCGAAGAGTATTTGGCAATAATGATGGGACAGACATTTGACCTCATTACAGGAAATAAATTGGAATTCGTTCGGATGAAATATAGGAGCGTATTTAGATTCAACGAGATGAAATTATTATTCTAATTAAGCAATCCATAGTGAAAGATGCCAGATGAAAGGGAAGAGAGATTAATTACGTAAAACGATGTTATTCATTGTTTGAACTGTTTGACCCCCTTGACCTAATAGAGCTGTAAAAGTATTCCTTTTCAGATATTTTATGCTTACTTATTTTATATTTCATCAAACAAGAAAGAAACGTTATTTGAGGTCTAAAAAACGATCGAAACGTTTTCATTTATTTATTTCGTTGCTAGGTGAAATCATTCTTAGTTGTTTCAGTTGGACTATATGCTATTTATCTTTCTCGAATGAGGAAATAAGCTCATAAAATACAGTCTATCTGATGGGAAAGGTGGCTATCAAGATGCAATTTCCATTATGCTTCGAATGTTTACTCAGTAAAATATTCAGTACGGATCATATTTTATCTACTGTTTCAAATTATTTTCATTGTAAATATTTCCAAATCGGCACACTATGAATGGAAGAAATACCACACGTATTTATCTGTAATTTATGATTCTTCTTAGGTATACAAGCTTCATTTTCTCCTTAAACCTCTCTTGTTGATTAGAAACAATATACGAATGAGTTCACGCAGAAGATCCGATGTACGTAATCTAGAGCTAGACACAAGTTTATTTCTTCTCTGGAGCATCACGACACAATCCTAGTTCCAAATGTTAATCAACTCTCATTACTTTGACGTCTCTTCCACTGTCGAGATACGCTTTAGTTCCCTTGGAGATAAAACAATATTCTAGACTCTGGTTGCTAAGGATACAACAGTAGAGGTTTTCCATTTATCAAGCCTTACGGAAATCCTTTGGGGTAAGAAATTTTCCGATGCAACTCGGGACGCAAAAACTTGCAAGAAGCGGTGGTACAAGAAGCACGAGGAAAATATCTAGATCACGACTTTGGTGAAAGCGGTAATTAAACCCTTTCAATCCTAAAGAGATGTCCTCGTTATCATATCTTTCGAAGAAACTTTGTCTTCGCTTTAATTAAAGGAATCCTAAATGTGAAGTTTCTCTTCTTCAATTGATACACGTCCCGATGAATCTTTTAAGATTTTCTTTATGATACCACACATTTTAACGCGATGAAACTCTTCTCCTTGAAGGGTTTCGAAAATACAGAGATTGTCTTACATCTATCTAGACACATAATTGATTTCAACTGTGTTACGTTTTTATTGAAGCCAATATTTCATGTGATGGTTATTATTTTTATAACCTAATCGTGTTAAGATGGTATTGATGAAAGTAAAATTTAAGTAAAATACTTTTCTGAATTTCCATAGTACACTTCTGTATGTGAATGACAGTTTTTGTGAAATAGTAACTTCGCTACGACGATCATGAATTACGTGAAGAAAAATACATCAACAGCTTCCGGAATAGTTAATCCTAATTAAGGAAATGAATGGAATTATGTAAAATAACACAAAGGGGCTACAAAAGTGCAGCATTCAATAGGACGTAAATTTCCAGTTCCTTTAATACCGAAATCAACTTGCTTTACCTTTCAGAAGAATTCTCCTAAAAAGGATTCAAGTTAACCTAGTTGTAAAATGCACTCACATTTATCTGCAGGATGATGATGTTAAACATGAAATATCAGTAAGGCTTTTAAATTTCTAAGGATATAAAAGAAGATGGATTCTATGGGGAGAAATTCAAGGCTATAATGAGGTCGAATTCTATAGCTAATTTAGATAAGAAGACTCGTGAAGTTTCTATTCAATGCTGTGTAATTAAAAAGTAAAATAAATCATTAGATTGAAGTTAGTATTCTTGTACCTTATTTTCGAAATCTGATTCACTTTCATGTGATCTATTATTGAAAATCAATTATACATATTGTTGATTAGATTTATTTCAATAATCGATCATTACTTCGGCGAGTCATTCAAGCTCAGCTCTAACAATAGGGTTTCCATTGTTCAATTACACCTTCACCTTAATTGAATTTATAGATTCGATTGTCATGGTAGTAGACTTGTCAGCAAAGGTTACATTGTTCCTCAAGAAATTTGAAACGTGTTTCTGTATCGGCCCAAAGAAAAACAAGGACAGAGCTGCTATTACACAAACACTCTTTGCCACGCATCTTAAGTCGACAACCACCACCTGTGTTCTTCTAAAAGAATTCCTTTGAATACAAATTGGATTGGTCGGTGAGTGTCTTCCACTCGAATTTTTTGGTCTCTTCTAATCCTGTCTATCCCTGGAGGCGAGGAATATCCCTAAGGGATCCAAATGGCTTCGGTAGACATGTTACGACCCAAAGCTTTCATTCAACCTTGCCAACGACCTGGTTCACTTCCAGAAGATTTTACTCTCTGCGAAGCGTGTTGTATCTAAGTATATTCTGAAAGGTGTTGCAAATATCAGGGGATCGTCAGATGATCCTGAAAACTTCAGCAAAGATATAGTGATGTTTTCATCATAAAAGTACTTAAGAAGTTCATAGCAATTGAAAATGTATGTCTTCAAGATGTATCCACTCAGCGAATATGTGTAATGTATTAGATTAACTGGTTTTAATTTTATTTAACTCCCGTTTCAATTTGTCAATCGATAAGTAGTCCATACTTGTAATATTTAAACTAATTTCGAGCTACTATTTCTAATTAAATAAATATGGTTTAAATTTTAAAGAAACTTTCAGCTTTATCAAAGACAGGATAACGTTATATAATAATAATGTGATATAACTCAATCATAAAATACCCTGTTTGTATTGCATTTATTTCTACTAGTTGGTATGATTTTTTGTCCAAAGTGTCTTTGTTTTATATGATCGATAACTAAGTCATCTCATGGTTGTCAATCTTACTTTAAAGCTCTCTCTCTCTCTCAGAAGTTGATAATCAAAAGGTAACAAGTGAGTCATCTCGAATTCAATTAAACTAAGGCAGTCGAACGTTCAAAGAAAGCCGACATTTTCCCAATTCCTGCATCCTCTGCGAAAGGCAATGAAACGTTGAAATAAAAGGATGTTGACGACTCGAAATTCTGCGAAAATTAACTGAACCGATGGATTGCCGTCTAAATTTAGATAATTTTGTTTTTCTTTGACTCCCTTTGCTCTGATATTTTCACACGTCTCATATATATTTAGCAGAGGGATGCGTTCGTTTGAATACGAAATGTATTTCCAGAGAAGATAAATACACTCTCTTTTCCCTTGAGAAGGAGGGAATTTTGGATTTTAAAGATCCGAGTTTAACACTGATGTCTTAACATATATAACCATATTAATATGATCTTATAAAATTAAGATTAAATTCGAGACCAAAATTTATACTTGTTGAATGAGATAGAGCAATATTTATGATAACGTTTATCAATCGGATGATATCATTTTGGCATTTCTCAATAAGAAAGCATTAATGTATAATTCTCCTTATTCTTCTGGCCGTAAGCTATTACAATATTTAGTATCAAAATTTTACGCCTACGTCATAGTTACGTAAGCAAGCCCTGAAAGCTGCCTTCCGGCATGTGCCGCTAAAGCGACAAATATTCCTGTTCATTATACCTCTCTCGTTAATCCATTCCTGATTAATATACACAGCTTTATGACGTCATTCTGTAAAATTAGAGCTAAAATTAGAACACAGGGAAAAGTGTGGCAGAAATTTGTTCTCCAAAAGTCTTTTTTCGTTGAGAAAATTACCTTAGAAGTGTTGATTCGAAACGAAATCAAAATGCGTAAAAAGAAGCTGAGGAGTGTCGAATTAGATTAATGTAGAATATGTTACGCTTTGGAATATCCTCCAAAAAGGAGATTAGGGAGTGAATAAGGAGTGAAGAAAATTGGATGAGGAATCCTGGGTTATTTTAAGAGGGGAAGAATTAATCGTTGGGCCAAAGAAGGATATTTTAAAAGAAGAGATTTAGTATTAAGATATATATAACTCGACGTACTTATGTAAATTAAAGTTTGCGTTCTTAATCATTTCCTTCATATTAAGAATATTTTAATTTTATTTTTAGCTTCTATTTATTTCATTAATATTTTTAAATATACCAAAGTAATTCTTAAACAATGTGTTTGTGTATCCGTATTTTATGTAAGGAGTTATGGTATGATACTGAATGTGAATATATTGATATAAAAAGCATGATATTATAGTTCCCACTATTAAGAATTGAGTATTGATCTAATATATATTATTTCGCTATACTTGCTTGATCTATATAATCACCCGAAATAATTTTGGGTGAGGAAAGCTTAAAGTTTCAGTCATAAAATCTTTTCCGAGTAATGGAATTCCTATTTAAAATCAAATGTACCCGTGCAATTTGATTTAAAAAATTTGAAATCTATTTACCTCTTGAAATGCTTTGGTATCACATATCTAAAGAGGTTTTGACTCTAGCACCCAATAGGTTGTATATTTCTCAGATAAAATTAAAATTTTCGATAACATTCTTAATTTCTGTAATAAATACCCCTTTCATCGTAACTTTTAACAAAAACTCGTGCAATTAGTATTTCAAACCTGAAGAGCAATGAACCCAGTGTAAACATCGCAGTAGTAATATCTCACATCGGGTTTTCAAGTTTTAATCTCAAGCATTCCTTTCATCCACAAAACCTCCGCAAAAACCTCTCTCCAGAGACTTCGCAGATAGAACATCATCCTTTTCCGTTAATTTAAGCTTCTACATTTCCCTGGAGTGAGTAAATCTGATATGAGGCGATCTTCCAAAGAAACGAAGATGATTTCAAGCTAAAATATAGAGCTGTGGTGTAGACGCAAGAAAAAGCAAACCGCTTGCGTTACGTACGATTCAGGGCTTTTCATTGAAACGCTAACATTACCATAAATCTGTTCGAGTTAGTGCGTTCAGTCTAAAAAGGCTTCTGCGGTTAAGTTACAAGTCTACATTGTGATATCGCTTTCGAGATACTTTAGTGTGCAAATATTTCATTTGGAAAGTGATTTGTCGGAAAGAATTCACACGTGGAAATTTCAACGTATGTAATAAACGTTATTTAAATAAATACAGATTAAACTTGTACCACATCTACGCCAATTCTTGATGACATAACATAACACTTAACAACATGTCTCTATAATAACAATAGTTTTTTCTTATCTTCAAACATATGCATTATATTCTGTTATCTGTTAATTTCAATTATCAATTCAATATCTGTATATTTCAATATGTATTAACGTATAGCAAACTTATTCAGTGAATTCTAAATTAAAGAAAGAGGCATTTTTTAATTTCTTATATGTAACCTCTCATATTTTCAACTAAAGATGCATTTTTGTGAGATTTTAAGAAGAAAAAAATGTGATTCTTTGTTTAAGTTAGCAATCATTTAAATAACTTTTGGAATTTGATTTGACCAATGTGGTTTTTTTATTGATTGTTGTAGTTATTTCTTTTCCAAATCGAACCTAAGAATGCAAGGTGAATTAAATATCATTAAGAAGTAAATTACTGAATGGTATAATGTGTGATTAATTAACTAAACGTATGAACTTCGAGTAATCCTCATGTTTAATCAAAAAAATCCAAATGGAACACTGTAAAGAAAGTTTTGTGAGTGAAATAACAAACAGTGCATGTTATTTCAAGTTACATGATCCGTAAGTTTTTGAAAGGTCAGTGTGACATTTCCCTCCCACATACTCCACTATATTTAACAATAACGATTTGCATTTTATAAAATCTAAAACATTTCTAAAATTGATTTGAAGCGTATCTTTCGACAACTGAATATTAATTGTGCGTGGAACGTATTTCCAGAAGAGATATATGGAATTAAAACTGAGAAAAAATTGATATCCAGAAGCAGTATAAACAAACGTCACTGATATTCTTTGTGTTTGAAAGGCCATAACTTAGGTCATGACAAACTACAGCGGTGACGCGAAATCCTGTTCAATCAATGATCTTCCTCTATCCAAGCAAAAGTGAATTATTTTCCATAGCGATACTCTAGAACTGACGTTCGCAAATATTTCACCCATTCATCTTTTAGGAAACGTTTCAAAATGGAATGAATAAACCAGGCGTTTGCCATTAAGATAACTTTGAATGGATCTTATTTATATCTATGAAAATGATAAATTTCCTTGATAACGCTGAATGTCTCGTTGTAAACAAATGAATATCATTTTGAAATAAGTTTGTCGCCTTCATCTAGTAATTAAGCCTCGTAGTTGACTGTGGTAAATATGTTTTCTTCTAATGAATAACTATACTTTCTTCTTATTGAATATCACGATTTTCCATTGGATAGACTAGTTATAGTTTTCCATAATTCTCTTTACTAACAGGGTACATTTGCTTGGAATCAGAGCCTATCTATAATGAAATTGAATTTATGAAGTTTATTATTTTGGCATTATAGTACATTGCAGTGGGTGAAAATTACTCATGTATTTCCTATCACCTTACTTAAAGACATTTAAGACACCTTTCCCTTAAATATTAATATCTCAAGCTCAGAAGTAACAATAATGAACAGCTAACAGCATAAGTCGTCACCATAGACACCGTTTAACAATAGAAATGACGAAGGAAGCGTGTCGATTGTGACTCTCTAATCGACAATTAGAATCATTGTCGAGAGAACAATGGCCCAAAAGCGAGTTCCGGTTCTCTATTGTTGCGGGGATTCCTGTCAACAATCGGCACTGCGTCAAAAGGCAGAAGACGGGATAAACGGGAGGAAGGGAATCACGTTCCTCTGCAGAAGTCTACGGACATGGGGATGAATGAGACATAGTGGATTGAATTGGCTTGGGTTAAGGAATCAATGGAAGGAGGCAGTCCCAGTGGGAGATAAAGTCAAGGAGAGAGATTTGAGGGAGATGCCGTGGTCGGAAAAGGCGTCCGGATTTCCTATAAAAAGGGGCGCCCGACACTTGCTGAAGTTTGTCTACGAAAGGGTTTATTAGAAAGATGCTCTCCATGAATGACGAATAGAATTAAAGCGTTCGATATCAAATTGTAATTGCTTTCGTAAAAAAAGACGACAAAATGGAGACAATAAAGAGATTTCGTCATGAAAACAACAACAGTCTTTTACGTAGAGGCGTTCGATAATCGGGTAATCCCTTCCCTGTGTTTTTCAACAATGAGGTTCCAACATTTTATTGAATTATATTTTTTGGTGCGATCGGATTTTTTTTGCAAATTTTTTCGGGACCCTTTGTCGCGAATTTCGTTTTTAGTAATCTGAAGATCGCCCCTTGATGGAATTAAATTTTCAAATTAGTGTTTTTTCCTCGGTTCCTACATCATTTAACGCGATTGCTTATTTTCGCTGATATCACGTTCCCCTTTTTTTTAAAGTATCGAATTCTTTGATGAATTAATTAATTAAAACTCGTTTCCATTGTTTGCGTATACATTTTATGATCAAAGTTTGGCTTATTTAAAAAAAAGATTTGATTCGATGAATGGAAAGAGTGATTTTTCAAAATCTGTATTTATGTAATTAATTTTACGTGGACTACTGTTTCATAGAGAATTCCAATTTCATTAATAATATATGTTTTTAATTCTATGGTTCCATTCAATTACCAGCAGGCGTGGATTCAATTAGAAGGTAAATTGAATAAATTGTAAATTAAAAGTTAATGTGACCTTCGGAGCAATTAAGCGTTTGATTGAAAAACCTAATTACAACTCTGACGCTATCATTGTTCGTAACTTCAATTGGATTAAAATCAGATGTGAATAAATATTGTTAGAAACATCTAAAATAGTATACAATAGTATCCTGAGAACCGGAGTTTAACCTGTAGTAAGGTAATATTAACTACCATGAAATAGCTTAATACCTAGGACGAATATTTTTATAATATACTCGTGTCTTTAACTGATATGTTCATAGACAAAGGAAAGAATTAAATATGCGCGAAATACCTCATTATTTAGAAAGACGCGGAGTACAATGTTTAATAGGTCTTATTTTGTTCGTTAAAGATTGAACTCTCATTATAATTAATGAAAAGAATAGAGCATATAATAGAATAGAAAAGAGCAAATACAGATCTTTCCCATTGAAGTACCTCAAACAACCATTACGATAAACCTTATTCACTTAAGCTCTTGAATACAGCCATAGTCAAAAGGTATAAATACCTTTCCATTAATAATGTAAAGTTTGCTAGTACCCATTAAACTGCTATTCATCATGTTTGATTTCGCATTCCAGTCATACTTTAATTCATCCTTGAGCTAAAAGCTTTCTTTAGATAGCCAACAATGCCCATCGTGTATCACACGTACATCCATTATGTACACATACGTATCCTTGACTACAATGAGGCTGTTTCCCTTCCATATTATTGGCAAGAATAGTAGAGGTTGGATAATTTGATCATGTAAGAGCTGCCACGAGTATTCGATAACAATTATTTGAAAGGAAAATATCTTTATTTTTCAGAATGACCTTTGGATGGATAAAAATGTCCTTGATATATCTCCATCCATAATTGACCTCAAATTACAGCTACTAATTGGGATGAAAGACATTTAGAAACAGTGATATTATGAAACAATGCAAACGTTTAGAGAGATTAGAGATGTAGAAATCCATGGAAAATAGATTTAATCAACATTTTATTGTATGCAAACTGTTTAATTACAAGTGTGACCAATTATATTTGCTAAATATCATCATTATCATATCGTCATAAACGATATTTTCATTTAGACATTTTGCAATTCAGTAATAATCAGTGATAATTAAACGAGAATCACTATTGGAAAATACTACTACATTAGGAAGCATAATTCAGTGGTAATTTATTATTCGTTAATTAAATTAAGATTAAAAGATATTTTGTTGACAAATGACAAGCAAGATATATCACATAATGTAACTGAATTTAACTATAAACCTAACTAAATCTACTATCAATAACATGTTAATAATTATTATCCAAACGTAATCTTAATTAAATTCCCTATGTTTCATACGTAATTTCATATGTATGACCAATGCTTTAACAGATCAAATGATCTAGGAACCAATGAATGATTATGGACAAAACCTACTTCTCTCCCTTCAATTGACGTAAGCTTCGCAAATGAATCGCGGACTGAAAATTTTTTGCGATATTTCATCTTCCGCATGTTCGGATATCGGCTTCCCGCTGCCAAATGAATCCTAGCGTCGATTAATTTTTCACATCAGCAGAAGGAGCTGATCAGTGAAATAAGTAGGTCACTCGTCTAGAATTACAGCTCTCAATCGCGTTCCTATTTTTTCCCATTATGATCGAAATCCGATGTACAGAGGATGTATTGAATGGTATACTGCCAGCCTCTAAAACGAGAATTATCTCTCTGGTCAATGCAAATAGTATTGGCACGTTTTAGAGGGAAAATAACAGGTAATTGAGCACGTTTTAGCCCAGATTTTTAATCACGTTTCTTTCCCTGTGACGTGTTTCGTGATTAGGCAAAATTGCGGTGTGTGTCGTGTTCTTTCTATAATTTGGCGATACTCGATCATATTGCGTTTGTTTTTTGTTTTGGCCGCTTTACCCTAATGATGCAGTGGCACCAGATGAGAGTGGTTTTTGGGCAATAGAGTCTGATTTTTTAATGCTTTTTTCTTTCGAGGATTGATTGATCTCCGATGTATCTCATTATCGTTCTGTTTTGTGGAACCGCTACCGTTTCTTTTCACTCAGTGAATTTATTTCGGTTGTTATTTTGGAACTTTAGTATCATTTGGATTCATTTTATATATTTTTTCATCTCTTTCAAGTTCATATTTATACAATATTTTTTCGAACTGTATTCGAAAATATTAAGGTGAAAGTGTGATAAGCTTAAAAATAACTCATTTTATTCTACTTTTCATTGCCAACGCATGGCAGAATAAGTTTTAGACTAATTAACTTAAGATGAAATACCATTCGTTTTTCTCACCCAGCCATAATGCTTTAAGCGAAATATTCATACATCCTTTGATCAATCTTTCTTTCCCTTTAATTCATTGATAAGTATAGAATCTTATCAAACTTTTTAATTATAAAACCCGAAGCGTTTTCCTCATTCTGAAGTTTATAACTAATCTTCAGCTTGTGATGTTCTTCATCCCTTTCATACACTTCCCAGTGCTTTGCGAATTTTTACCTCGTATAACTATGACACACATCTCTTGAGGACGGGATTATGTTATTTTGGTTACTTGGATACTGGAGCTGCGTCATTCTTGCCAAGGACGAATAGAGTTTGCATATTTATGGTCTCTAATCCTCTAAATATGAAACAAGCTAACTTTTCCAAATATACTATCCGTATTACGTTGAAATTTTTGGAATATTCTAAAAACCAACATAGACTAAAAACTAACTTTTTATATTCCAAAGAATTCAAAAATTTTTCTCTGCAAAGAATCGGTTGTGGAGAAATATTACAAAAAGTATTCGGGGATCCATTCTTGGCAAGCAACTCGCTACAAACTCTGACTGTTACGTTCAACTTTTATTATAAATCACATCTTTAACAATTGGGAGCACTGAATAACTTCCAGGATTCAAAAGACAGAGCTTAATATAATCTTCTTCTGAGTTAACGGCGCTCGCTGCCACGACAAAGACATTTCGTCATTGCGAAAGGAGATTAAAAGAAAAGAGTGGGCCCATTCAAACGCAATGAAACATCCCTCAAATACTCTATTCGGTGCATAAAGCATGGAGCTGATTCTATAATACCGCGAACTGTAATGACGAAACTTGCTCTCAGCAAAAGAAACGGAATCTCCTCTTTGAAGCAGTCGCGGGTTGAAAATTCCGCGAAAGATAAAAGAACTGCTCTTAATCGATTCCTTTTGTGTACGGCGGTTATTTTTGAACAATGTCATTTACTCAGTGACCCAATACTTTAAGTCGGGGAAACTTTACTTTTTGAGTGAATGAATGAAAGGAAGCCTTTTATTTTTTTTCTCTAAGCTCTCTTTTGATTATGCGAATTTCGCGGACCAACGTTTTCTCCCAAAGTAGTATTTCTTTCGATTATTACGTTGCATAGAAAGGAAGATAAATTTAATGTGATCACATAACTTCTAATTTCGATTGATAACGCATTTAAAATTTTAATATCATTTTGATTATATATATAATTTTATCAATATTAATAATCATTAATATATTTCCATTATTTGTTATATATATACGTATGTAATAATATACGTAATGTCTTGCTCGCTCTTGCTTCTTACCGAGTTAATCGCCGTTTATTTAATCCCAATATTATACAAATAGAGTTATAAATATGAGACAGATTACCATATTGGAATCTGATTATAACTTTAAGTTTTTATTTCGTAATTATATGTTGTTAATCACGATTTAATCTTGCTAGAATGATTCGAAAGAGATTATTGTGGTAACGCATTTCATTGGATCCACCATTCCCCATATTTAAGCTAATTAATTCATCGCATTTTTAAGGCCTGCCAATCAAAGTCCCTCGCGATATTATAATCTAGAATATAATAGGCATTAATAATGGTACGTGTACGCATATAATAAGCAGCTATTTTATAATCCTGATGATGGGGAATATTAAGTGACAGCCCCTCGTAATCTCGCACCCATCATAAAGTAATCCACGTGTCATTTATTGGGTAATTCCCCGTCTCCCTCAGAGACATTGCCTTCAGTTGGCGTCAAATGAGAAACGAGCCTTTCCTCTTTCAGCGACCCTCTTCGCACGGGATAACTCTTTCCTTTCTAACGCTAAGCGAAAAATTTCCGCGAGACCATAAAGGAAATAGGCGGGAGTCACATTCAAGGTCCCCTATCTATCAGTGGAAACGTGATTCTGCCTGAATCTCAAAATCTGAGAATGGAATCGAGGGTAGGGCTTATTCTGAGCGAAAAGGGCTTCCTATCCCAAAGAACGGAAAAATGCGATCGCTCCCACGAGTGGATTATGTAGGAGATGATGAAAGGACTGGCGAAGATGCCAATGACTGTATTAAAGGAGATGAGAAGAAGGAGCTGTGCGAGAAAGGCTTTGAAGGATGGAGTCCATCGCTTGTACCGTTCTTGCAGGCATTGAAATCTTTATAGAGCTAGCTTACGTTAATCTAAGAGATTTTAACGACTGGTTCATTGAGTACCGAGTGGTAATTAGCTTTTCAATGTTTCTGAATTAAAGTACCTTTTTCACTATATGTGCTATTATTTATTCATCGTATTAGTTTCGTTTCTCAGCTAATGAATTGCTTCTCTTTAACGGATATATTGTTACTCTTTAACTGAATTAACTGAAATTTACAATTGATATGTCAAATGTAAGTTAAGTATCAATATGCATCTGTTTCTTGCGTTAGAATCTTACATACTACCTTGTGGCTTGCATGAAATACATAAGTAAAAGTGAAATAAGAGGTTGGAAAAAGACGTTTTATTGGAATGTTTGAACATAAAAAAGAAGGGGTAATAGAATGTAGAGTGTAGTTACAGTTGAAAATATAAGTCAGCTTTCAGGAAATACTTTAAGTAGTCTTATGAGAGAAAGCAGTTAAATGAACGTGTTCATGATTAAGAATGTGTGGTGGAAGTGAAGGATCAATTATGAAATCCCTGTTGAAGAGGTATTATAAACATATCGAAGTTGTGATTTTATGATTCCGTAGCGATCAATAAAATTCAATTAAAGAAATATAAATGAAGGAAAGTCTGCAAAATGATCTGTTGGGCTCAATTTATGATAAAGATAGCATGTTATGGTAGTGTGAATAAAAGGCAGTGAAATGAAAGAATACGTGATAAAGGAGTTCAGTAGAGATATCGATGATAAGAATTAAATTAAACATTGATGTACGAGTTGAAAAGAGGAATGTCTATGGGTGAAAGGAATAAATAGATCGATAAATGAGAGTTCATTGGAGCTGTCACTGATTAATGATAGTAGAATGGAGATGTCAGAAATAAATAGCCTCTTTATATACGAGTTTATTTAACCTCTCAATGGACTCCTCATTGAAAATGCTCAGAACATTATTTGGTCGAAATTAATGGCACCACTCACTTTCATCTCAATCAGATTCGTTCATTTATAAGTAAGTAAAACATCCATTATGTTTTAAAATGTGAAGATTTTAAAATAAGAATTGAAACTGAGACTACTTGAACAGGTATCCAAACAATTAAGTTTCCCACGCGATTTTACTATTAATTAATTAATTAATAATAATATTTTACTATTTTATTAATTAAAAAAATTTACTGTAATCGGTGTCGAATTTGGGGTGCATGTTTTTCATGATAAAGGGGAGGAATATAAGAATAATTCGAATGCCAATTATAATGAATTTTTGGATTGCGTGACTTAAGTATTGAATCCAAAAGCGCCCAATTTCCTTTAAAGCATTGTGGTTCAATTAATTTGACGTTCTCGAAATGATACCAATTTTCACGAACAAAAATAGCATCAGTTCCTTCTCCTTATTTATGATTTTGGTTGAAAAGCCAATCACTCTGATCCCTCACGTCATAAAACTACGTAATTTCTACAATGGAAGAGGTGAAGGCTCAAGTTTTTCAATTTCCTTAAACCCTACGATGAATATTACTTTATATCGCTCATTCCTTTTTGAAAAATACTAAAGGTTTTATATGTCTCAGTTATAATTATATCTTTGAAAAATTACTTGCGATGATATCATAAAAGTATTGTGCCTAAATGCAGCAGTGGTGTTTGTAAAACAATGTATCTAATATAAAATAAAGTTCATAATCCCTTTAAATTTTTTCAACTGGACAGACTATGAGTGATAGTTAACTTTTGAAAAATGAACAAGAAATCTATTCTAAGAACCCCTTTCAGATAGACACGAGTGATGCAATCTTATACTTCGACTCATATCCAAAGATAGATGAAATAACTATCAAACGAGTATCATCTTAACATATCCCCATATGTCGCATATATGGATTGGAAATGATTGGTTTCTCATGAGAGAGACGGTCTTTTGGCGGTGGTCGAGTGTGGGCACTTGTCGTATAATGGGAAAACGAAAAGGTCTATTGTTGGATGCGCCTTGGCAAAGGGAAAGAATTCCTACTTGAATCGCCCTTAACCCTTATAGCTCTACTTAAGGCCCATTACATGGCGCCTCTTTGAAGAGGATTGCGAAAGAAATCCCTAAACACATTCATCTCGATCGAATGGGTTTAAAAATAAACACCCCACTGATAGCATCATAAATTCACTTTAAAGCTCAGCAAGGTACATTCCAATAAAGAGCGATGTTGGATAACGTAATCATGAAAGAGAAATTCTCTTTGGCCTAAATACCTCAATATCTCACTAAAAATATATAATTGTGCATGAAAGAAATCGTGCCAAAACGAAGTAATTTGTTTAAATTTATATAGATTATTCTGTAATCGTTTTTCTTCTGGATATATCTTTTATTTTTATATGAACAAATCTCTTGGTATAGTTATACTGTATTATATTAACCTTATGGTTGATAAAATGTGTCTTATATTGAGTTTAGTATTCTTTTCTCTTATTTAATTTTTGTCTTTGCATTTATTAATATTATAACTGCTATACTAAAGTTTTGTTCATACAGCGCCAATATTTTAAAATTTATATTTAATCAAGGTACATAAGTTAATCTTCATTACATCAAAATTTCTTTTTATGTGTATTATAAATTATGGAAGTACATCTTTGTATATCATTCTCTCTTCATTTTTAATATCAATTTTGGATTAGTATTTTTATTCATACAATTCTACATTGAATTACTGAAAATAATTAAAAATCTGCATCATAATTAAGGAGTATATTGTAAGTTTTTAAGGCTTTACATTAATTTAATGGAAGATTCAAAATGTAATCACTCACTGGATGTTCTTTGAAAAATTAAAATACGGAAATTGAACATCAGTAGAAATCATTGAATTTAATTCATTAGACTCATTCCCTTTGAGAAGCAGTTGGTGATATCGATATTTGCTTTCCTCGGATCTGAGTTTTCCTTTTATTCAATTTCCCTTGGATCCGTTGTCCCCACTCTCACAGGAGACATCTTTATGGAGGAAAAGCGCGGGGAAAGGGAATTCTGGAGTTTTGAGGGAAAGGATTTATTGGAAGACGTACAAATCACAATTTAAATCTATCGTGACTCCGAATCGTATTTCGAAGTTTTCTTCCATTTGAGAAATGATTTGAACCAACTCAAACGAAACAGATGTACTTACTCATTCCTTTTGTTTCATTTAAATAGATGTAATAGTAATAAATAAAAACGTATAGAATAATATAATTTATTTTATTCTATTATATATATTTGAAATAAATTTACGTCATATGCTTACAAACCTCTTTGTATTTTCATACTTCTGTTTGGCATAAAATGATTCCACGTAATTACCATTTTCAAATGTTGAAAGCATTCGAGGAACAATAAATCATACCTATTGTGATACGTAAAGATTTCCACAAATGATAATGTGATATAAAATTAGTTGTATTTTTCCTTGGAAATATAGCGGATTTTTATAATTATGGTTCATTTTCATTGTTATTATATATTATTCACATATATTGATAATAGTATATCCCTTCATGTTTTCCGCTATATATAATTTAATTTTATCCCTATTTAAAAATTTTTTCCAAGATAATATCAAAATATTTTAGAAGATAATATTGTAATCTTGTTAATATGCCCTTAATCCCCATCTGCTATAGTAGTTATAATTCCTTCTCTTGAGTAGTTATTACTCAATCTTATTCTGTTATTGAAGAATATACTAAATCAATGAGACCCAGAAGTTTAACTCTGCTATTCTAGAAAGTACTTTCATAGTTAGAGTAAGCTTGATATAATACGTAAGTGGAAGTTCATATTTAGAATTCCAGTTTGAATTCATCACGAACAGAATTCGAGCCGTACAATGATAGAGAACAATAAACCTCCAAATAGATTGAACCTCGATTGAAATTCTAGAAAATCAGCAGTTGATCGATCTTCAACTCAATCTGTCTTTCCCAATTTCATTCGCTCCGGAAATTCTGGTTCGTCATTCGCGTTCCCGAAAGTGAGCTAGACTCGTGGAATATTTATGCGGGGAGGCGTAGGTGCCAAGCCATTCATCTATGCACGGATATCTCTAGTGAAAACGTGCTTCCCAAATCAAAGTTTATCAATGATTCAACACGCCTCGTCCGATTTTATTTTGTCAGATTAATTATTCAGTCGCGTCTAGTTCATCGGGATGGTATCTGCGTCCAAAATATGTGTTCGATGAAATTTTTAAGCCCTGGATAATTAGGTCAGACTTGTATTGACCCATAGTGATTGATTGGGATGGATTGTGGTTATTTAATAACGATCAGTAGTTGTCAACACTATAGGGTGGTTAATTAAATATGATGGTTGATATCTCGTATGAGATGTTGGTGTAAAATATCCAAGAGAACGCGTTTTGCCCTTTCTCAGGTGTCTTCATTGACGTACTATGTCATTGGCTTTATTTTATCCTTTCACTTTTGACATTATTGAGTGATACCATAATAGATAGCCATTTTTAGTTATTAGGAGAGAGAATATTTATTTTTTTTTATAATTCTGATTTGGAATCGGATTCCTTAAGAGGTCACAGCCCTGTACACATTAAATAGATCGATGAATGGTGATAGTCGCTGTTCATTTTAAAATAACTTCAACAAATCCGAGATAAAAAAGGTTAGGAGACACATTTTCCTCCTTTCTATTCCTAATAAAATAATCTCGAATCTATGAAAGGAAAATATAAATTTTTCGTAGAAAGTCTGGACAACCAGAAGGCTGTGAAAAAGTAAGTCGACATAAAAACGCAGATAGATGATGGTTGATACGAACATCAAAAAGCAGTAAAATTTGGTGCTACAAAAAGGAAATAATATACAAAAATAAAGACACGAGGGTCACTTTACGTTAAAATGCTATTATAAAAATGCGAATCGACATCAAATTTTATGTATCATGCAATCAATTTGTAATGTTCTCTTAAAATTACGTTAGTTGACAAAAACTGAATTCCACACTTTTATCTATATTATTGCCAAAAAATAATCATTACCAATACTTTTAAATTTAAAAATAATAAATTTACTTGAATTATCGAAACAAAACATTTTCTTTTATAGTGTGTGTGGATCATACAATGTAGGAAAAAGCTTGGCTCGAAAAATCAATAATAGGCCACTCTGGTCCCATTACATATCATAATTATTAATTGTATTTACAAATAAATAAGTATTAAAACGATATTATATTAAAAGCATTCATTTTTTGTTTATAGGGGTGTTTTATTTATAGTGGCAACATAATAGTTGTTAGTACATAAAATCAATACAAACTCCTAACGTAAGAATCGTGTGGTAGGAAAAGTATCCATGGTTACCGATGCAAAATAATTCACATCGGAAGGAATTATTAATCATTTCACCTTCTGGTACCTCTAAGATAGATTTCCACCACACTACGTTCTCAATCGCTTACAAATTCGGGGATCAGAATAAGTAATGGCCTCTAGCATGTGATGAAGTGAGTTAAAAGCTCTATAAAAACCTCTTAAGCTATCGTGGATGATAGACCGTTCCTTTTAACGATTTCTGATTGGAGCAGAGCGAGAAATATTCGCGCTATAAACGGGAAATACTATCGGGAATAGGATATAGAAAGTGAGAAAAAGGTTGGTCTAAAAGGGCTGATGGATGGAGGAGAATGTGACAGTTAAATTGAAAGGAATGGCGAAGGGAAAACGTTAAAGGCATCCAAAAGGGAAAGGCGTTGAAAATTCTAATGAATCGGAAGAGGTTATATAAAAAAAAACGAATTCTTGAAAGAGACAAAAGAGGAGGATATCTCCACTTCTTTATTTTGTGTTCCTTGAAGGCTCTTCTACGCGTGACAGATACTCATGAATCCCATCGCTCTTTTGTGTAATGTCAAATCGTTTCAGATCATCGATTTAATGCTTTTTGTTTTGGTTTACTTGTGGCTGGTTTTGAATACGCTCAATTTGTCTTTACATCTTTGTGATTCGTTTAGCTTGAGATTTCCACACCCAATAAATTTTTACCTCCTACCATAAAAGAGTATCCGATATTGACAGAAATAATGGAAGCATTGGAATTTGAGACTTGAAAAGTATAGGCGGAAGCCATCCACGAATTTATGAAGTGAATGGTAGGAGGTAAATGGTGAAGGAGCTAATTAGTAATTTTAAATATAAATGTACTCCGATATGAACTTAAATATAGATGTCCATATATTTTCAAACAACAACGAAGAAGTGCATGTACACAAATTCAAATAGATAATAAAAGTGGAGAGTTACGAGTATATGTGTATAATAATCGCGAAATTATTTTACTTGGAAACATACCTGTATAATTTCATATTTACGTATTCTAATAGTAACTATCGTGACTTAATATTTAAAAAAAACGTAACAAATATAGAATCACATCTCTGTTTATTTGTGTTTACCGAGATAATGTGATCTAATAATACTACTCTACCAGTTATAGCTAACTATATTAATTTCTTTAAGCAATATCTTATAGGCAAAGATTTTTTGCACATAAAACGGTATTAAATGAGTTACATTATGAATTGCATTGATTGTCAATGTGAATATCAAGATACAACCGTACAAGATGTACCGGGTATAGTATTCCAACAAACTAAGTATGGCAGCTCTCTTTACTCTGATGATTAAACAAAGTACTAATAGACATTAGAGAACCGATTTTGGTTGAATACGCACATGAATAAATCTTTAGACTCATCAAAAACTCAAAAGACGAAAATGAAACAGCAAACATCGGTTTTTATTGGAACTCTCAAAAACTTCGAGTGCTGTCACTCATCCCACATGTTTAAGCCTCACCTACCTTTTACAAGATCACAGAATTTCCATTTTGTTTCTACCAAAAAAGGTTTCGTTGATGAAAAAACCACAAACAGAGTCTATTCTTTCATCAGTGATTCCCTCCAGCGGCAGATGGGATATAAGTTCGCGCCTCGGGTATCAAAAATGAATGGAAACTCGTCCGATGGAGAAGATTCGATTGAAAGGACCCGAGCTTTAAGTTCCGATAAAAGCGATGGTTTTTAAAGGTGACAGTTTGATAGACATCGTGATTTTTCCTCCACTTTCGGATGTGCCGATTTCGGTGGGCGATTGAGTAATAATGGCCATTGTCGGTGAACAAAAGCGCATCGGTATTCGTTCTGATATCTCAGTTCGGGGAATGAATTATGAATACGCGCCAACCATGCATGGAATGAAGGGCAAACCATTTATTCCCTTTCGGAGAATCGATGTTTTAAAAGGAGTAAATTTAGAATTGGAATGCTCTACTCAATGATTCCCATCCAATGATTCAGTGATGTGTCAGATAGTGTCCAGATAAGGGTTGATTCTAAATATAATATTATAAGAATTTGCGATATTATTGGGAAAAACATGTGTTGGCTTTGTATAACGTTCTGCCATGATATATACGTTCAATTATTATTTATTTTCGCAATATTGTTAGTTAATTGTCAATTTATTTTTTTTCTTTTCTTTCTATAAAAATTTTATTTTATTTAGTAATTAATAAATTTTTAGTATGTAATTCGTGATCATTTAACGTTATTCTTTATTATTTCCATATTATTTTTAATATGCTCATTTTTATATAGTTTAATACTAATTTTTATCGCTTTAATACTGTTTTATGGTATTGTTACGGAATGTTTTATTATGTCAAATTTTTATTTGATTCAACTATTGGCAAAGTAAGTCTCGCCATGAGAAAAAAATGACGTAATAGTGCATTTTGGAAGGTATAGAGGAGTTTTGATACTCTTCGCACAGGTATCTCATACATCTTTCATAGCTCAACTGACATTTACATACCATTTTGTAACGTAATGTTTGAGAACAGAATGTACTTCAATTCCGTTTGATCTCCCGTGGAGTTAATAATCAATTAGTTGGTTAGAAGTTTGCAGATCCCTTTCTCGGAAATTTTCAACTCCTCATTCTGATGTAACCCCACAGATGCTAAAAATTCATCCCAAAATAGCTATTAATAAGGATGTTTCGTGTGTAGGCGTTAAGGTCAGTTTATATTGGATGATGTGAACTAACACCGCCATCGAATCAAATTCGAATACCGATTAATGCTGTTGTTGGAACAGCTCCCATGCATTGAAGCCTTTATTACCGTGTATTATCAGTCGGTAGATTGGTATGAAATAGCTTTCAAAGCAATCATAGTGGAAGTCCAGCTCTTTAATTTATTCATTGCTCGTAAGTCCTGTCTTAACATAAAATTAGAGCAAGAATCTTTCATATACATGAGAAAATTGTTGAAAAACATGGCTCAAAGGTGGTATGTATACAGATAGCTATTCCTTCATACTAATTCTGCAACTATATATAATACAATATTATAATTTTCAAAAAAATATAAATCTGTTTTTCAAATCTTTGTGTCATAATTGGTCCTTAAGCTAAATCTAAACCTCTAAGGTGTTACGTTCAGTAGGTATTTAAAAGAATATATTTATTAATTCTTAAGTATGGATGTAGACAAAGGTCTTAAAAAAAGCCTTAACACATTGAGGAAGTTGTCAAACTTTATTTTATCCTTGTAATGCCATCAATATAAAGTCAGCGGGACTGCCTAAATACTGCAATTAAATCGTACGCTAGTTAACCCATGTACTCTATGAATAAATAAAAATAGTAATTTATTTCTTATTACATATAAGTTTCTGTAATATTATAAAGTAGTATTATCAGAATTATATGATTTATTTCGTTCTAAATGCATTAGCTTATATACCCTTGAATCTAGTTCATTTCTTTAATTTTTTGTTAAATTGTGTAAATTGCCATTTCAGTTTAATCTATTATATAAAAGATTTAAATGGATATTACCAAAGCTCAGAATTGGTGAATTTTTTAGAAATGTTGTAGAGATATTACGTATGGACGCACATTGCTGTTGGGCCCTTTTAAAAGTTGCTCTAATCACCGCGGAATGCGTCCGTAAATTCACGTATAAAAAGTTTTAAACGCCCGCAGGATTATCCACCGTGCTCCCAATTCAAAAAACATCCATTTCGAATACCCTCGTTACTTTTGATTCCACATCGTTTTTCATCATTCAGAGTGAAATTGCGTTCCCCAGAAAAGATCCTTTTTTTCGTAAATGTTTCACTTTTGCTCAAAGATACTTTTCCTTTTACGTCATTTCCTGTTCAGGTGGAAGCATTTTCGCGTGGTTCATCCCTTTGTGTGGAACTCTTTCTTTCCCTTCAGCCCTTTCCCTTAAGCGCGAGTTCTTTGAAAGCGGAATATACGTACAGTTTCTCCTACGCACTTTTATGGGATCGCGAGAGTATTAGGCCCTCTATATTTTGTACGATTTTCGGCTTTAGTGGATAAATATAGGTATCCCACTATGGTATTACTATCAATTAAAAATTTTTATCTTTAAATCTAAACTTAGAGGTCTAAATAGCAATTTTCCTAAGATATGAAGAATACTTTAAGTGTAATCACGTAACTTTGTGTCTAGATAGATAATTCAACGTGTGTAAATGAATAATCACTAAGAATTAGAGGTATGCGTGTTTGTTAGGAATATATTAAATTAATTTATAAATTATATTTATATATAGCACTCAAATATTTAATTATTTAAGTACTTTAACTTTATTTAATGCAATGTTTTGAATGAATTTATAAAAATTGATCTTATTCTTTGACTATTTATTAATTCTTTTATGTACAAATTCTCAATTTCTGGGCATTTCTTCATGAACGTTTTTATTTCAGTTCTAAATTTAAGTTTTTATTTTAAATTTTTTATTTGAAATTGCTGATTTACTTACCATATCGATGTAATGTATGCGTTGATAAATATTATCTCCCAACCGAGCGTTAAATTGTTTATTATTATAACATATTCAATATAATTTTATTTTTTCATTTTTATAAATGCTTCAAGAGACGCTTTACCCTCCACTGATGACTGATAATGTTACGCCCATTCATCAAAGAAATTCTCCGATCCCCGTATTAATACGTGATAACCAAGAATGCCGTTTTGGGAGATGCTGTAAAATTTTGCATTTCCCCAAATTCCGAGAAACAAGGCGGAAGATCGCGGAGAATTTAAATGCCTCTTGACATTCAGTGTCGTTACTTAAAAAAAGTCTTCAATCTGCCTCACGCTCGGAATGTCAGGAGAGATTGCGGTTTTGATGGAGGCGATAAAAGCTTTTCGGAATATCCTTTGAAAAGTCGGGCTAAAAATAAAATAAAAAGGACTTCCGGTCGAAGGGAGATTCTCGGCTATATTCGTTATCAATCCGATATTTAGTAGAGCTGTTTCGATTTCGTGGAAGTTAGGGACTATTAGTTGGTTTCCTTGAAAGAACTACAATCATACATCGAAACATTAAAATAACGAAGCACTAAATCTTTGTAGTTATAAAAAATAGAATATAAATATTATAAAAAAATATTTGCATAACGTAATAAGTAATATCATAAGAAGGAAGGAATGTATTAAATTAGTTAAATTTTTAACGAACTATCAGTGGTCTTATGATATTAATATCTCCTACAACAAATCTACATTACGAGGAGTTAATGATACATATTTAGACAAATTATAAAACGTATTATATATGATAATAATGTAAACTTAGATGGAAGAAAGCTTTCATCCACAGGTTCGAGAGAAAATTGACCTAAAATAAACCGAAACTATTGATCACCCGTGATACTCTAAGGAAAAGACTTTAAAACTCTTAATTTGCAAGAAACGTGTTCATTCTTTAACGATATGAATTTACTCAATCTTAAATTAATTGGTTTTTGTACTATTAAAGGTAGGAATACTATGTTTATATAATATTTCCTATCTTAAATTCGTGGTTATATGTGATACGAAGGATATGTAGATGGTAATTCCTCTTAATAAACTTCTTTATTCATGCAAAATTTCGAATGAATATCTGATTGATAGATATAAACTTTATAATAAAAGCATTAATGAAAGTAGGCATGCATTCTAATAAAAGACATGTGTATAGAAGTATTTGAGTGTTTCTCTAATTATGGAAAGTATACACATACGTACGGAATAGATGTTCAGTTTACATTTGATAACACAAATCTCTGTCTCTTTATTGAATTAAATCCTCACGTTCTAGTTCATGTTCTTATATGCATTCTTAACGAAGTTCGTCTTCTTTGTTTACAGTTGGACGAGAGCACGCGTGGGCAAGAAGACAACCAAAGCACCACCGAGGTCAGCCTGAACGTATGGGTGGGGAGTTGGCTTGGAGAGGAGGGCAACCACGAACTGGAATGGACTCGATCATTGGTTCCCTCACACCCCCACTGGTTACAGTATCCCCCATTGAATCCGGAGATACACTATCTCCTTGGTTCTCTGCTGGTTCTCATAGGAACGACGGGAGTGCTTGGGAACGGTCTGGTGTTATTCGTATTCACGAGGTGAGTGAGGGAAGAATTCGGAGTCAGATTGCTGAAAATCTCGCGCGACACGTGTACGGACCCTTTCTAGAGTGCTTCCTTTTTATTTCAACTCCGGTAGTTCCAATGTTACTCGTTTGACCCAGAATGCGTGGTATTTTACATTATAAATGTTCGAGGCGGGTTTGCGGTCGTTTGATGCGATAGCGAGTCCCGAATTTTCATCATATACGTCCTTATTACCATTTCTACGTATCCTCTAAGAAATGGACGGGATTTTTTTGTTTTATTACGTACGATATGCTTTTTTATGAACCTATAAATATTTTATGAGGATTATAATATAGAGATGAGTGGATATGAGACACAAGGTATACCTATAGATTATAAATACGAATGATTAAATTTGATAGATGATTATTCAATATTTAATATATGTAATTAATAATAAATGACTGATGTACTTTCCATCAATTTATGGATCGACTTTACAGATACATTTTAAACTCTTCTCTAAACTTTGATATTTACAGTAATATCAAGTAAGTAGTTATAAATAATACTAACAATAATTTATTGAAGATAACAAAATCTGATTAAGCAAAAAGCTTTAAAATATTTGTCGTAAATTATATGTTCTTTATAAGATTAAGTTAAGAATTTAGATTGCAAAATCATTACAATATTGATTAAAAATTTATATTGAAATTTGAACATTGAAAATCGTAATGTGTTTTGTGTGTTAATGAAGATAAATCAAATTATTTTATCTTCTCAAACTGTAAAGTGAATTTATTGTTTATACATATTACATAAATTATATATATGATACATACATTACATAAATTATATATCAATTTATGATGGACATGTATTTCGTATTATTTTAAGAAGTAACGATTAATGTAATTTTTACTCATGAAAATTTCTGATGGACAAATTTTGTACAAATATAAATTGAGGTTTGGCGTATGTAAATTGCGTGAACTCGTGTGGGCATGCAACCTTAAAATCCAGTCCTTCAGGGAAGTATTTGTGGACCGCTCGAAATGTAGGTTAGGAAGCTGCAAACGATTGGGTACTAGGAAACGCAGGCATTATTCATTCAGGTCGCCTCCTTTAATATAGCCTCCATTCAACTACATAGGACCAATAGAGTGACCTTGTGGAGCACTCGCGACCTTTATACTTCTCAAACCTGCTCTCCCATATGAGTTTTTGAGTTCGAGTGGGCAACAACAAAAGGGAAAGACCATTTGCCTGTTTCATTACGTATTTTTTTCTAAAGTCGTTACCCACAGATGCCCGTGTTCGAAAATCAGATATTTTAGGTCACGAATTACGTTTTAAGCGACAGCATTTTAAAGAAATCGCTTCCTACCACCAAGACAGGCTTTTAAGCAAAGAGTGATGCATTTATATCCCTCTTCAGAATTTTTTCTGCTGTTAAATTGAGACCGTAATGTTTTAATATAAAATATCGTGTTCATTTTTAATGCATTGCGAACGGAAATAGTTGCCATGGTGAAACTTACGGAGATGGGAAAAGAGAAGGGAATGTACGATATCTTTTTAATTATTATGGCTAAATCGTCATTATAATTAAAGTGATGAAAGTATAGAAATAGATCCTCATGTTTTAAATTATAAGGTACAATAGAAGTTCAATCTTTCCAAATTGGTGTAAAATATATTCCTTTTTCTCAGCACTAGACAATTAGTGAAATTAGCTATTAATAGTTAAAAATTGGAACTGTGAAAACTTAATGGATCCTAGAATGAATGGATAATGGAATGGAACTAGACTTCTTAAAAAAATGAGATACAGTTGTAGATTTCAAAATTTATTTTTACAAAATTTTAATATTTACATAAATTTACACTACATTAGATTACTGTAAGCCCCGTAATTTATTCCTAATGAAGACATAGCTTTTCATATTTTATAAGCAAAGATCTGCAATAAATATTTTTCGTCGCTACTTTAATAAATATCAGAAGTATAAATGCCGTAAAACGGCACATCCTGGGGGAATCAACGTTATTGTTAAACATACTGGTAAATTATAATACGATTCGCAATAAAATAAACACAAAGAACTAGGATCAACAATGAAAATACATTTTTAATTCGTAAATTTCTTCCGTAGTACCTGCTGCTAAATCTCCGATAGAGAAACAACTTTCTGCAGAAGTTTGGTCGTAACAATCGCGGGAGGAATTTCACGTGTCACGGAACCGTTTAAATATCCATTCTCAGATAAATCTCTTAGGGTTATAAATACACTGCGATTCGAACATTCAGAGGTCTGAAAAGTTATCGTCAGGAGAAGTAACGAGAGAGTTCGGAGGCTGTAGGTGGCACTGCGTTAGTTAAGGCACATCTGGAGGCGACATCTGAGAACGGACCGCAGAATCGGAGATGTCAGAAGGGAGCGAGATGCGTTTGTATACAACTGATAACACAGGGTGCGTTGCTATGGAGATGCTATGATCTCGTAAGGCCTTTAAAGGACGCTATGATTTATTGAGGAGATTGGTTTGAGTGTTCCTTTAAGACGTAAAAGGATGGTTCGTGTCGTAATCTAATCTTGCTATTTAAATCTAATTCATGAATGTCAGGTGTTGCCTAAAGTTATGAGCGGTAGATCTACATTTAGATTTTTACAAGATTAGCGATGGGAAACTTCCGGATTGTCATGTATGTAATATGTTCACCTTCAGTGGAAAGTCAAAAATTACCTTTCTTTATCTATTTCTGATTGGTCACTTTATAAACAATCTCATTTACTGAAGTGCAAAAAACATGTGTTGAAGCCTATGCTCTCTTCACTACGAAGTTCTATTTGATTTGGTGTCCTTTTGCTTGCTTTAATTTGGAAGACTATAGTTTTTATATAAATATTAATTTCTTTATTTATTTTACACGTATCAGTATAAAATAGAATTTCATTAATTTATCATCTTAGTTAAGTATTTTTAGTTACGTAAGTTCACAAATAAGTTGGTTTTTAAAATTTATATTTGCAATGATTATTTTAAGTTAGTGTAATTTGTCTATTGCTCGTCCATTTGATTGGTTTTACTTATTCCTTTTTATATATTATAATGGCTGAGTTTAATGTTGCATTTGCAAATCACTTTATTATATGCAAATATTTTATACCTTTGTACACTTGAAATGTTTACTGGACTAAAGAAAAGAGATGAAGTGAAATTTATGGGTAGTACTCCTGCAAGTAATAAATGATAATAAATTCTTTAAAGGTCATAACATGAATGATAAATAGTGAACTAAAGTGGCACCCCTTTAGCAAAGATGTCAATGAAATCTCAAGAATATTTTCCATGTATTTTCTACAATAGAACACCAAAAAAATTCCTCTTCGCACGTCGTTATGGTTGATTTAGAGTGAAAGCTACATGTCATCAGAAGTTAAACATCTCTCAACTCAAAAGCGTTGCAGTTTTCATGTTTTTGATAGCTTAGGGTAGCACTTAAAGAGTCATCTATCCCATATAACCCTCGGGAGTCAAATGATTAACCGAGCTACATTGTATCTCATAACTTATCCATACTTGGAAACTTCAAACTTTCGAACTCAACTCCGCTGAGAACAGAAAAGGTCGTTTGGAGAGATTGCAAAACATGCTGTAACTTCGTCACCTCCACGAATATTTGCATGAAATATTGATTTGGTATTTCTGAAAAGATATTTCAAGAAAATTCAAATATTTTTAATCTCGTGAATGCATGTGAGTCATTGGTAATAGGCCATTTCCTACTATGCTACCTATCATCTTAATAAAGTTCTCGTTGAGTAATTGCCTCAAAACTCTACATGTTTCACGGATATAGTACTTCGAATAATAAGCTGATTGTGATATACACGTATACCTCACCATTAGGGGAACATTCACTCTTAATGTGTACCTCGATGCATAATATAGTTATAAGAAACTAATATACAGTATTTTCAGTTTAATTAGTATTCAAAGAAGAATGTATGGGTTATTTAACTATAGAGTGTACAATATTTACCATAAATTCCGATAAAAATAAATTAAAATAAGTTATAAAAGCAAACTTAAATGGTAACTTTCAATAGTTGGATCCATAAAGTCCTCTATTACTGTAAAATAATGTATTTTATTAAAAAAATCCCCTTATGTTTAAATATTTAGGCTCTAACGCTAAGTATAGTATTGAACATTTCCATCTTAATGTTCATATAATTATCGATAGAAAACAAGGAAATTTTCTTCCAAATCATTTCTCATGACTTAAGATCGACATTAAATTCAAGTATATATTTATTCAAATTAAATATATCACTTATTATTTGAGTATAGTCGGACACTATTGTGCGAAGTACCAAAGCAGTTGAGCTAATTTACAAGTTACTTCTCATGTAAAAACATATTCATTTTAGCATTGCAGTTGCTTAATAATAATATTTATTAAATACATTTTTCCTTTTTAATATTTCAATACTTTATTCTTACACTTAAAGTTTCTTTTAATAGAAAGATTCCTGTTCAATATAAAACTTCTTATCGGAAAGTTAAAGAGAACTTTAAGAAGAAATCGAAAGAGCTTTTCAAATAAAAGAAGAGTATTTTATTGTGTATTGGGAGTAAAATAGTTTTTAGATATCTTCTTCGCCGAAATCTATTCACTTATAAACGGATTTTCGAACCTATTCGATCTAGGGCTTCCAATACGAACGACGATTGCGTATTGCAGAAGTTTCGTGAGTTTTGATAGACGAATAAATGTATCCGAATCTTCCCGAACCGTATTTCCACAGAAATATCCCTCCATTTCATTTTACGACGCAATTTTCAACATTTCGATTTAAATGCAGACGATTTCTACTCGGAATATTACATTTTTCATGCTCATGTCGGATGAAAGAGTGTTGGGCTAATCCCTATTCAACATTTATATTATTTTATATAATTGTGAATAGGAGCCATTAAAAAAAAATATCGAAAATGAATTTAATGCTTTACTTTAAAATAGTATACTTTTACTGTCGAGTCTTTGATTTTTATATTATCCTTTTTATTAAAACAATTAATATTGAATTAATCGTTTAATTATTTCATTATTGTTTCGTTATTATTTATATATTATAATTTTTATTGATTTTATAACTGCAGTTTTTATAGCAGTCTTTATTTTAATATGATATATATTTGTAAAAACATTTTTATTAATTCATCATAATGTGATCAGCACTGTTTAATTTTTATCTATGGAAACCATTGTTTCAGAATATTTTTTCTGTAGTGGGTATGAGTTAGCGAATTAATAGATTTGGATTAAGTTATAATATAGTATATAGGATAAAAAAATCGATGACCAGGAGATGAGATATTTTTAACGCGTATTTTAATATTGACATGTTCAATCTTGTCAGCTAAACTAACTTAACTATATCCTAAAAATCCAGTGAAGTTGCTTAAAAAGTTACACAAGATATCACACCACATTAATTATATTATTATTCTGTGGGTATTAATTCTTTAATTAATCATTAGTATTCTTTATGAGTAGATATGATATTTGCCAATATTTTAAATCTATTTGAAGCTTAATTTATATTCCTCGGTTTAGAAAAGAATTTTTAGTATTTATTTTTGTATTATTGTAGGAATTATAATTTTTATTGAAATAGTTTTTATCGACTCATTTATGAATCTGATTCTTGCCTACTTAGTCAATTAATCGTCCATTATATATTAATTCATTGTATTACTGTGTGATAATAGGAATATCGAGATACTGATTTAATTTAATAAAATTCAAAGTGAAAGTTTCATTTTCTTTTGATAAAAGAAAGGTCTTTCTCTTGTGGCGTTTGGAGATATCACCTTGAAATCCTCAAGGCGTCAGAATAATCTTTCGAGAAAATAATCTGTCATATCCTTTACTCAATCTGTCACCAGACATTGGTTTGGTATATTGAGTTAGTAAGTGAAGATTTCTCAGAACATCTTTCGGAGACATTAAGGGCAGTTTTACAGAGAATTAACTATAAAATGTCTTTTTTCCGGCACAATGTCGTAAATGAGTTTCTAGATATTTTCACTGGTTATTTTTTTAATTACCTCGCGAACTATAATACTTAATTATTCATTTCCATTGAAATAAGTTTGATTGAAATTGATTAATATATTCAAAGGTATTTTTGAGCTTTAGAGTCAAGGAAAAGACTATAGAACATGTTAAGAATGTCTCTTTACTAATAATAGTTCATAGATACCCGAATTTGTATGCTTAATATGAGTATCACTGAATCCTGTACAGTATATGTTAGTAATAGTTCATAAATTCTCACCAGACGGAGTTAATCTTATAATTGTACCTCAAGCAAGTATTGTTTCCTATACCTATTATATAGGTAACTATATTACTATATTTGGAAGAGAAGAACAATCGATAGATCTGTTCCACTTAAGATAATTTCTGTCCTCCTTAGAATAGAATTTTAACGTAGCTTACAAGGCTTAAAATTGTTCCATAAAATAAAGCTCAAGGGTTAGTTATCGTGTTCGATTTCTAGTTTAGCGTAAATTTTGTTTTATAAGTTCCTCTTAAAAAAATTTCATATGCAAACTCACTTAATCTAAAGTCACTTAAACTCATTTAATTAAGCTAAACTGTAATAAAATTCCATGTCGTAATTGAAGTATAAGGTCAAGTCCATTGAGGAAGCTTTTTCCCCCAACGTCAAGATTTTCTCCTCGGAAAATTAGCTCGTAAATCTTATTACATTAACAATAATAAGAAAATCAAATCTCTTTACCTCAAATTCTCCGTCGGCTATCGTTTTTCCTGAGATTATGAAGACACTTCTCCGCCCACGGCCACTCATCGCCTTATCTTCCGAAAGACTGTGCGGCGTTGAGTCTACGTAATGAATCCAATTTCCCAAATTTTTCTCAAACTTGTAATCGCATTCGACACTGGCGCCCCCGTAATGACCGACGGAGGGAATTTTAAATTCGCTCCTTAATAACTCGCGGTACCTGAATTTAGCTCAAAGAAGTGAGTGTATCTTCAGCCGTAACTTTGTTATCTCCAGTGCTGTACACGTGGGAATGCAAAGCGTACATTTTTTCGTAATTTTAAAAAAGTAGGGCAACGCCGTAATGTCGTTTTATATTTTGTGGTGCTTACTCTCGTCGACTCTTAAAAGGAAGGATAATTACGGGGAAACTGTGCAAAAGTCACGTGGGATGGCAGAAAATCGTGAATGTCACGGATTCGTGATGGGGTGGATGTATGACGATCGTGAAACGGAGGATTGCAATGAAAGAATCCCGCGTTAATGCAACCGTATCGCGGTGAATGGAATATTTTCATTACTTCTCCTTGCAGAGCTGAGAAAAATGTTCTCTTCGTTAACTGAATCCTGTTTCTTTGCTTGAATGTAAAGTTTACACCCGCAGACCAGTGCTGTCCTTTTATCATTGAATTTTAGCACCCTATGATATTCAAACCGTATCTTGGTGCGCATTATTTTTTTAATTTTTTTAAATATTAATGTGTACCAGTCAGCGCGTTTCTATCTATATTATACATTCTTATGCCCTTTTAAATTATATTTGTACAAGAAATACTGTATGATAGTATTAATAAACTCTCGTATATAATTATATAGACTAAATTGTAGTTTCCATGAATTTGTTTGCATATCCCGATAAAAGTATTCTGCCTTTGTGAGGATTGCAAGAGTAGAGTAGAGAGAAATATCCCCGTCATATCATTTCTACTGAAATTCCTTCTTCCTGCATTATAGCACTAAAAGTAGATAGAGCTAGGTTGAAGCCACTTTTATATGTAAATATTTCTGTGAGGGAATCAAAATTATCGTTGAGAGTTGTTTTCCTACAATGAAAACCTATTTCTGGAGCGAAGGAACTCCCATTTCTGTGCACGTGGTAATGACTTTGCATATCTGCGTACATTCTCAGTTTATGAATACCTTCCTTAGAAATTGTAATTGCATAGCATCCTACCTCTTACAGATTTTATGCGTTCCATGGTGAAACGTAGTATTAGTGCATCTCTTTCACAATTTAATCGGTGAAAATGGGATAGAATTTTAAATTCGTCTAGTTTAGGGTTAGATGATGGAATTTATGTATACATTGCAACATGGGTAAAATTAATGCAAGCAAGAGCAATAGTTATGATTATCCTTGCGAATGGATATCGATATGCCGCTATTCATGGTAATTTATGGTTTGTAATTTTTAGATAGATTAGACCCAAATTAAAAAAAAACTTTTATTTAAGAAGTAAGGAGAATATTCGATAAGGAAAGCCCGTGCCTTCGTTCCTCATCTAGTATTATAGGGAAAATTTTTCTATATGCATTTGAATATTGGAAAACCCTTTAAGACTCTTCTACCTCATGGTATTATAATAGCTTTTTATGAGAAAAGTTTCGATAAACTAGAAGCCATAATCTTATATGTAAGAATCATACTACTGAAATATCGTCAAACTTAATATAATTATTATTACTGCAAGTCAACTCAATTGGAAGAAAAACTTGTTTAAATTTTTTCTAGTTAAGTTACGTAACGTAATGTTTTTTCTCGTTATTTGCTTAGTTATTGTTTCCTAGTTAGTTACTGTTCTTTTTATCATTATTTTCGGTTGTTATGACTAAAGTTGGTTAGATATACTGCTAGCGTATTTTCCTTACACATAATATCAACTTAAACTGTTATGTTGATAAAATTTAGAAAATAGATGCTTACTTTTAATTTACAGTATTTCTTTTGAGAAATTCTGAAATTCATAAAAATCTTAACCTTCTTTAAGGCAAAATCATAAAAATATGAGCTCATTAACTGATGTCAATATTTAAGATATAAACTTCATATTCAGAAATGCATAAACTCGCTTTAAAAGGTTTGATATTCATCAATTTAATTTCCCGATGAATGTTTGAAAATCCTAAGCGGGGGAGAGATTAAAATGTTGAGTCAATAAACATCCACACGTTCGAATGAGGGCGGTTCATCCTCGTAACGTCATCAGAGGGTCCGCCGTGCGGAGGAAATGAAGAACGCCAATGAAAATATTTGTTTTTTATAATTGCTTCATTAACTTCTCGCGCCTTCCGACGGAAAGCAAGGCCATGGAGAAAAGGTTCGCCTCGGCAGCGTTCATTAACTTCGCAGCGTTGCTTAATGGCAATCGACTGAATCGATGCACGAACGCCTCGGCGATATCGCTACGTCTTTCTGCCGACATACGTGATTCGCACATTTCGAAAATCGACTCGATTCATCTAAATTGGGAACGTTCGTGCAGATTGCATCTGTAAATTCAAGGCCGTTTGCACTGTGGCACATTTATCGCATTGATCAGTAGAACATCTCGCGAACAGCATCTTTTACGTAAATGGAAGGTATTGATTTAATGTTACCTGAATGTACTGAAGTTCCAAATTGTAACGTTATTGACACGTCATTCTATTTTCTTTTACGCTCAATTTCCTTCCTACGTATCCATTTTGATTTATGGATAAATTTTTTCCTATGGAATAAGATAGAATAACAATCTCAAATAGAGTCATTTTTGATTATGATTGACTTATAATACCCTTAATGTTTTTAGAGTGATTGCCTATTATAGGGAAAGTATTATTTATATTTTAGATACAATAAACTGTCGGTCAATAATCTCAGTATATATTACGTGCAAATTCATGATAAAAAATGTAATCATACATGTATTATTATATATATTATATTATTAATATATCATGTTATATTTTAATATTATATTATTATTATTATTATTACTATCTGAACTGGAAATATAGACATTACTATGTTCTATTTCTTAAATCTCTTTTATATATATCTTTCAAATTTGTATCTCGAATGCTTTCTGTATTGTAATATCGAACCTGGATTAAAGCATTAGAGATCGAGTCTCAGCCATTTAGCCATTAAATTGAGTATAATTGTATAAATATTGATTTAAATAGGATGTAATATAATATAACTTCACATATAGATTCAAATGGCGTCCCTTAATTGATTCTTTATTGTCTGAATAAATATTAAATATACAATCTTACCCTTAATTGCTTGAATGTTAAAGACTACCTCATTCCCCACTTGAAACAACATTTTTTTTGTGATACTCATTAATAGAAGGAATGAATGATCAGACTTTCTGATAACAGACATCGAATGAGTTTCCACAAATTCACCCTTTAATTCGATCATTTAGAATCAAATGATACGAAAATGTCTATCAATGTGGTCATAGACCTTCACCTCTGAAGAGTTTTTGCCCTTTCTGGCATTCTGGGTTAAGAGAGAAATTAACTCCCGCTTCATCAAAGATATCTATTTTAGACTTTCCCTTTAGCAGAGCTAAATTAGTCTGCCAAAAATGAAGATTACTCTTTCAATTCCAAGCATTTCTCAGTCAATATCCGATCCATTTTTAGATTTTTTTTCACAGTCCGTAACATATTTGATATTAATCTCAGTGGTCCAAACGACATCCCTTTCGTTTGAATTCCTTTTGGATCCAATACTTCGAGGTCCTTAATCAAAGGGAATTATTAGCAATCACTCCCCATTCCGTTGAACCAATATCTTTGACGTAAATTGCATTCCATATCGCTCCACAAATTTTATTGAAAAGAATCCATTCGCGTGGAGCATTATTAAGCCACCAACAACTCTTTTATCATGTATAGTAAAGGTTGGACAGTATGAATGATATATTTCGTAACGATAATAAAATTTTGGTCATCGGAATAATAAAATTTAGATTCACTAGGTAATTCAAGAATACGAATTCTCAAAAATTCCTTTACCTTTTGTTATAACTAGTTATACCATACTCTGCTCATGTCTTTTTATATAATAATGTTAATTTAATAATAATGGAATAAAATATAATTTTGATGGGTAAAAATCTGTTTTCCTAGAGAATATTTTAATTTAAATTTTGGATATCATTACCTTTTTTGGTACTGAAGAAAATTAAAGCATTCATAATTAATGGAATATGGAATCTTTAGCAGATAAAATTTACGTTAAATAAGAATTATATATTTTGTCTAAAACGTGTGAATGTTTATTAAACATGATATCCTTTCATCCATGTAGGTTTCGTCGTTTGAGAGGTCCAGCCAGTTCCTTCATAGTGAATCTGGCAGTTGCAGACCTATGCAATTCTCTTCTGCACTCAATGGCTGCAATATCTTCTTTTAGAAGAATATGGTCATTCGGAAAGACTGGTAATTACTATCTAATATATCTTATCTCTTCTTTCTATAAAAATTCTCCTAAGACTACTTTAAATAAGCAGCATTCATATTTTATTATTATTTTCATTTTCTAGCCCTTTACCTATTTATATTTAATAATTATTTTCTTTGATTTGACTTCTTTATTAATTATTGCGGCAGATAATAATTGAATACTTGAATTTTTGTTGCTTCTTTCCAATTTTTTTTCCTACCGAAGTTAACCGAGAGGTGAATATTTATAGCAATCCTATTGATTTTGATGTATATCGGTGTTTATCATAGCAATACGAGACAATTGTAGTTTAATAGTACCTAATCTAATTAGTAGGTAGAGGTACTAATAAGAGCAAAGGAGTTGGTATATTACTGTTCACTTGATATGTCATACATTTTAGGATGCGTGCTGTACGCTTGTGGAGTGGGTTACTTCGGACTTCTATCAATTGTGACTCTAGCTGCAATAGCGGTTGAAAGATATATGGTGATAACAGCCAAGCCATTGTCTGGGAATTGGAAAATGACGCAGTATGGGGCCAGAAAGGTAAGTAATTTATTTCTGTGTTCTATTACAATGGTTGTTTTCATCGAACTAAGTGGACACGATACTTCGAGTCGATAATCGATTACAGGTTAAATTAATTTGACTCAATAATTCGAAACTGTAATTAGAAGCCGGAAGGTTACTTTTAGGGCCATTGATGTTTAATTTCAAATGAATTCCCCGTAAAAAAAATCCTAAAATGCTTTTTATTCCTAGTATTCGGTAATAGCTTGATAGAATACCTTTGACGTATTTCAACTATAGTTTTTTACGAGTAAAATTTAGTTCTCTCAGAAAAATGGAATTTTCAGCATGTATTACACGTTAGTATACTTTAAAGCGGAACCGTTATGCGGGTAGATTTAAATTCGGAGGAAATTTTGGGATTAAAAACGCCCGAGAATATCTCGTTAATTTGCACCAATCGATGCCTCAGGATCTCGAAGTTACAGCTCCCTCTACTCGTGCGATGCTTAATTAACTCTTCAAATAACCGAATCGTCCGTAACGCTTCGAATAAACAAGTTGTCTATTTGCCCAAAACTCCCTCCCCTTCCCAACCCCTTTATCACGTATTCCCGATTTATTGTCAGCGCTTTTCATGTCCGACGTGGAAAGGAAATTAAGTCGTCAACTGTGAATCTTTCATTTAATGAATGGTTTAACTAAAGATTGGTAAATAAAACGCTGATTAGTTGTGAAATCGGACCATTTGCTTTCTAAATTCGTCCTCTTGCTACCCTTTTTATGCCATTGGCAAACCTCTCAGTATCAGTCCAGAGAAGAGGTGTTTAAGCTCTTGGGAACAAGTGAGTACAATTTTACACAGTTTATACTTCATGTGACCTTTTATTTAATTTTCATTCTTTACCAATGTTTTCAACAAAGTTCGTCTTCGGAAACTTTATCATGATACAACTTTACTTTTACATTCAATTTTCAATAATTTATCTTTTGTCTATATCAAACCAAATCTTAAAAACAATAGCTCTATTATTATTATCCTTTCTCACCGAACATCTCAGGTGATTCTGTATCTTCTTTCTGGAATAATTCAATTTACTTTTGAATAAACATTCAAGAGGTTATGTTTCATATTGGTTTCTTTTCTCGAAATATACTTCTTTTTATAATATATATTTTCACGAAGTCTATTCATAAGATCCTCAAACTTCTTCAATAAATTATTACCAAAAATTTAGTTTTATGGATCAGATTTTGTTTTATTATTCTGAGTCTTATAGTCATCGTATATTTAAATATATCTCATTATTTCTATGGGTTCATTTTTTATTAGTCTCAAACCTTGATTGCTTCAAATATCATTAGAGTATTAGACTGCCGCATATTGATATTTCCTCTTCTGTACATATTGTTCCAAAAGATGAAAGAAAATCGTATTCATCTTCAAATTTTCTCTCCCAACCTTTTTCCATATTTTCATTTACGTATCCACGAAGCGAATGATGATCAAACGAATCCCACCGCCAAATGATTCAGGTACGCATGGCACATCCCCACCTGGAATTCCCCGAATTTATTCGCCGCTTCAGGTGAATTTTAAAGGTCTTCCCTAACATCGCAGACAGACCTAAACTTTCCCACTTAACCAGTCTGCCAAGAGATTTTTAATTGTTCACGAAACTTCGCAGCTATCAAATCCTGGATAAACTGGAGTTTGGAGTCAAATTTTCTTCTCTCTTCGCCACATAAATTTCCGGCTCATTTCTCCTTAAGAGAAGATGCGTGGAGTAGACTAGTTTGTTTTCGCCACCGACACTTTCTCGGGCGACTGAGAGACAGGTCTCATCTCTCTTCCTTTTTATACGCGTCTACTTACGGATCTTCACGCACTCCTTCTAAAGGAAAATGAAGAAACAAAAGAAGAACGAAAAATATAAAAAATAATAACGAAAAATTTAAAAAATAAAGAAAAGATGAAAAAAATTGTAACGAAAAACAAGTGCGAGAAAATTAAAAAAAAAGAACTAAACAGATCGGAACACACAGACGGAAAGGAACAAAAGAAGGATGAAAAAAATGGAGAGAGAAATCCGCTAGGCGGAGGGAGTGTCGCCTAGAGGGTGGATTTTGAGAGAAAAGAGTAAGGAAATTGTTTTCTCGAAGGACATGGAAAAGGAGAGGCATTCGAAACACGGAAGGACGTCTTAGACAGGGGAGTGGAAATGTCTTTTTGGGGGGAAAAGAGGCAGGATTATCTTCGCCGAATTCTCGAGGCTGACATATCCAAAATAGTAGCTTCCGGTTGGATGCAGCCTCAGACGAGCCTGTTTTCTTCGGCTTAAAATCCAATCCTCGAACGTGTAGAAAAAAGACAGTCGGTAATGGGTGAGTGATAAAACTGCTCACACTTGACGAAAATGCTTCTAGACCACCAAGGAATTCGGTACTTTACTGGTGAAAGGCGTCTTGGAACTACGCAGAATATTTCTCAAGGAGAAACGGATTTGCATAGTCTTCAAGGAACGTTAAATTTCTCAATTCTTTTTGGATCATACGTACCTCCATACATGTTCATACTCACCTTTGACCATTACCTCGCGTTATCCGTAAGGTTTCAGTCTCTTTCGCTACTTCCCATGGTCTGTTTACCAAGGAGGAAGTTGGCTGTTGGACAGTATCACATATTGGGATTAACCGCAGGGACCTTTCCCGGAAATTCTCCCAAGAATGGAATGTTAGAATGACCTCAGAAGGCTTAATTGTCTATAGCATCTGTCTGGAATGTGTCTGTATTTCCTTATATATATCATATTGCCTAAATTGTCGGTGATCAAAGTATAATAAAGGTAATTTTGGAACAATATCTTATTCTAAGAATGCTTCGGATCAGTAGCCCATTTAAAAAAATTGCGGGTATTTTTTTCAATCGATTAGGGAATAATATATATTAACTGTTGTTAATTTTCTTAATTTAATAGCTTAATTAGACTATGAAATGTCTCTGAGAAAGCAGTTGGATCTTATTTCTCTATTATATCAGCAACTAATAGCTTTGGGTAGAAGATAAAAGCCAGGTGTGTATATATATTAGCTACTGTAATGATATTATATGAGGATACGGAGCACTTTGTCTCATCATCAAATAGACACTCGATTCATCTGCTAAAAGGCACAGAAATTATGAATAATTTGGAAATTTGAGATGATTCAAATTGATATCAATAGTCTCACATTAGAATTAGTTACCGAAAGCATACTTATATACCCTTTTAAGTATTGAGTTTCGTTAAAAACATACTTTAAAGCCGACAATCATCATCATTTGGATTTATTTAGATCCATAACTCCTATAAACTATAAATGGCAATTTACACTAAATACGCACAATCTATGTTACTTCTAAATTTCTACTGTCAATTTTCAGGTTGGATCAAAAAGAATGTATTCACAAAAGATCGTAGTTTAAATTTGGTTAAATTTATAGAAATTTTTAATCGACGTTTTCCTTTATATCTGGTTAAAATCGTTACGATATATATAAAAATAAATTAATGCAATATGTGTAAGTTAAAAAGATGTTTCCGCCCGGGATCGAACCGGGGATCTTCCGCGTGTTAAGCGGATGTGATAACCACTACACCACGGAAACAGGTAATCTAATGCGAAAGAATTCCTGAAGTAAGCTTTAAGAAGTAAATAGTAAAGTTATCTGAAATTCTTGTTATAACTGTTGTTTAATATATCTGCACTTACATCAGGAATCATACGTAAGCAGAATTATTAAAATAAATTAGCTGTTGGCATACTATTTGGCTCCGCCTTAAATAATACGACAGGGGGTTCTTATATTTTTCTTAAAAGCTTTTCATCACATGGAACGCTTCTTCCCTCATCTTCCCTCCAACACCAGAAGAACTTACCCCTCACGTTTTGGAATAAATAATGAGACCGGTTCGTTTCCATTTTCCTCAAAATGAAATTGCCCCCATCTTGTGTCCCACATTCCTTTGTTTTTCATTCCAACCGTCTCATTCCTAATGATACCACTTCCTTAGAACTTGTTCCTGCATTTTAAACCCGATGCTTAGTATATATTCCCCCAAATGTTTGGCAACAGCTGCTCTTTCCCATTCGAATACCGATGTCGTGTTCTCGTATCTTCCTTTTAATGAATTCCCCTCAAAAGTTCGGTCGTATTTGATTTCGCGAGTGCAATTTAGCGAACGTGTATCCCCCTTGAACCGAAACTCAAATTTCCCCAATTAAAGCACCCTGTCGAAGCGATTTTTTTTATATATCAACCCTCTTTTTACATATTTGTCGTTTGTGTCTTTTACGATCGGTCCTTATTAGTTTCTGTGTAGAGCGCACTTCATGCTCAATAGCTCTTCCCAAAGAGAGAGGCGGTTGCCATAAAGCGCCCTGAAATGGATCATTAACGAGATAGAAGAGAGTCTATTAAGAAGCGCGTGGTGTGTTACTATGGTGATGTTGAATGCTTAATACTCGGTTATTATGCTATAAGAGAGCCGAAGCGCTGAGCCGATGAGTGCATTGATGATGTTAAGGGAAGATGTTGGCTAGAAAGGGTGTGCTTTATGTTGCATATCTAGGCTTTCCATAGTGTAATCAATTTGATAAGATTATTTTGCCCAAAGAAGTAATTTTCCTAAATATTTTTTGTGATTAAATGGAAGGTTATATACAGGTTATTTTATTGTGAAGGTTTACATATAAAAAATAATTTTAAAAGTAATATTTGGAGAATCGTTTTGTATAGAAAGTATTTTATTCGTAAAAATTGAAATAAGTCAGCGAAAAAGAAAAAAAACGCATAGAAATATATTTTTTTATGATTCTGTTTTACGAAATAGATAACGTAATCTTACATCGTGTGGATAAGGAGTTACTCTTATTACTTGCAAATTCTAAAAAATTTCAACTTCTATTCGAATATCTCAGATGCCTAAAGCATATCAAATTCTGTGATTTAAGCAATGAAATAGAATAATTTTCATTCTTTGATTATTTATTACTTGAGTGATATTTATCATATTATTGGATTTATTTGGTACGTACGCAGTCATAGTATATGTATCTACTATGATTGTAGGAATATTTAATTTGGTATTCATTGAATGCAATACGGTTTGAGCTTGGCTGGATTCGACTAATACACGCAGAGAAACCACGTTCTCCAATCGTTGACGTTGAGTCAGAGCAGCATAAAATTGGAGAAGCAAACAGGATATGGGTATAATGGATGTTGCGGGTTAGAAAAGCCAATTATTAGGCTACACAGAGGTCAGGCTGACGATATATCCCCAAATGTAAATGCCACTTGCCTTGAATTGCAAGGCATGACTTTGATTCATGTCAATTCATTTCATAATCTAGTTTCTAATTTTACACGAATGTTAGGATCGTATTTATGCCATATTCAAATTATATTGCAGTTATATTAACTAGGCATTCGTAAAATTTTCAAAGTATTAACTTCTTTAGTAAACTTCTATAAAGGAAACTGAAAGATGATATCAAATTCACACAAGTTATTACGTATTTTTATAGCAAATACTCATTGCCATAAACATCAAAACATTGATTTATATAAGTTTTTTTAGTAATGTACAACCTCAAATAATTTTTTTCAAATTGTATGAGCTTTAGCTAGTTGTTCTTTAGTATACAAATATTATAATATCGTTAGCATTAAAACCGTGCAATTTTAAGTAAATTAACCTCTACAGATAAATACCAAAAGGTTTTAATAGCAAATTACCTACTAAATTCGTTTCTGAAAGTAAACTATAAAAATCGCAGTAAGAATTACTCTTGAGATGATTAGAATTGGAAATTGGGAAAGAATTTTCTGCCAAAATCTCGATGACCGCACGAAAAAATTGCGATGAATTGCGTTCAAATGTGCAGTGACATTTGCGTAGACCGAAAGACTTTTCCAGCTTCGTGACGTCATCGCTGAGAAATTGGGTCGCTCAGACAAAGTGGTCCGCCTATCGAAACGCAGCTTCCAATACCTCGGAGTGCGGTGTGGGAGGAATTTCCAATGAGCCGAAAACTTGGGATTTTCCAAAGACTTTTCGGAGAGAAGTTCCAGCCTTCGTACAACTTATGTGTGGTTAGTGATTCTATTATGAGGGATATATTCTATTCTGACGTGATTCGGTTCCAACACTCCGACGTTACGTGGCGTGATTTCTTACGTATCTTGTTTTTTTATTTTCGAAGGCGGTTTTTCTGACAATTTTTCATATCCTTCGAATAGAGAAGAAGGAACAAAAGGAATGAATTATATGAAAAAATTAAGTGAAGTAGTTTGGGTAGAACTTATTCGTTTAATATTTAGCTCTACGTGAAATTTTCGATACACGGAAAACCTATCGAATGTCAATTATATCTTAAGTTATTCATGTCCAATATTAAATTAATATCTTATTCCTTACAAATATGTACAAATTTCAATGTTTTCTCCTCAAAGTTGGTTTCAGATTCGACTTTTTATTGGCTTGTATAAATTTTCCTTCGTCTTTGAGCATAAATTATAATTGTATTTGCTTGCTACAGAGAGACATAGTTTCTGCCATTACACTGTTCCTTTGGCTATAGACGAACATGATTTTTTAAACTTCACTCCATCCCATGTACAATCCTAACGAGTGCACAGGGAAAGGTCATGAAGTAGTAGAGCGAGGAGAAACAAATTTCCGAACCATGGCTCATTAAATTTCAACATCTCTCCGGTATACAAGCTTTTGAAATGATGTATTTTTGGTTCGATCTAGTAGATACTCTTGGATATGCGACGCATACCTGAACAGGAGGCCAAGGTGAATTATAATTTAGGGAATTTGAGAAGTTTTAATTTAAAGGTCACGACTTGAAACACTTTTATGCGAGTACTGAATGGACTATTTGAACAGAAGCGGAGTTTAATTGTAATTCTTATTTCTAAATTGATGAGGAGTAAAAATAAAAAGTTGTTTCCGCCCGGGATCGAACCGGGGACCTTCCGCGTGTTAGGCGGATGTGATAACCACTACACCACGGAAACGTTGTTACGTGTCTCTTTAATTATGAATATTCTTTGTAAGCTAATTATCAAAGTATTGGGAATGACTATCACTGTATTTAAAGCTATAGCAGATGTTTAAAAATATTTTTGTATCCGAAACTTAGAGATTTTGGGAATGAAATTGCCTTGTTAGAATACCGATAACGCTCTCTTCAGCACGCGAATATTAACTGAATTGTGTAAAAATAGGAAGTATAATTAGCTCTAGAATAGAGTAAATAAATATTTGGTTTCGTTGTTGATTTTAGAGTACATATAGAGTTTATCCTTAATGGTAGTAAACTGCCGATGATTGAGAACCGTTAGAGATGCTTAGAATGACTTTTTTTTAGCAATTGACATTTTATTTTCAACGCTTCCATCTATTAAAAATTTTCGAGAAACATTGAAACAAAATCTATCATGTGAAAGTTTTTTTGTGCATGAGATAGATACGCAAAAGAATTCATATTCTATATTTTAACGAAGATAAATTAATAAAAATGGTCACGTAGTTTACGCATCTTTTACTAGTCTTTGAAATATTTAAAAATGTCAATACTAAATATTTTATTTATATATCTCGCTCCATCTATGTTCTAACTTAATCATAAAAGCGATATATTTATGAAAACATGACAAAAGAGTACTGAAATCAATATAAACGACGCAGGATAATTCATTCAGCGTGAACGCAGCAATCAACAATTCAAATCGATTCCACTCTACGATTGGCTATCGCCCAAAATGCAAATTGCGAAGGCTCTAAATAAGAGAAACAGAATGGACAGCGCTACGTAAAAAGGATTCAGTACTTCCATCTTCGTCCTTAAAATGAATGAAAAACTCACTCTATAAATGGGACAATGGCCAAATCGCTATATCGGTGCCAAATGTCTAAAACAATTTCAGTTTGAATTCAGTTAGAGTATTTTTAACGATCAACTTGTACTGTAAAATATGGAGATATATCGGAAATAGGAAGAAGTTACTTATAAAATAACTCATACGGGTAATATTAACGAATCGCATTTACAAAACTGAATTAACAATTTTTGCATTATTACCATTTATAATCAACTTGATAATACTTTGACTATTTCCTAAGGATATTCTCTCATATTTCTAAGGCTACAAATGATCTACTACTTGATTCCGGAGGACTATCATTGTGGCCCTTAACACTAGAACAGCGGGAAACGGACACCCCCCTAGAACAGCGGAAGGTGTCCTCTGGACACCTACACTTGCGCTTCTTTTAACTTGAATGAGGCAGTCGTATTTAAATTTATAGTCTTTCCTTATAAGCTTAAAAATTAATAACTAAGTATGGGTACTTATTTATCGGCAGATCATGAGGTAAATAGTTGCTACATATTTAATATAGAAATTGTTGTTGAGTTCAATCAATTTCATGAGACTCATATTCCGATATAAAAATATACAGAACAGTAAAGCCAGAAATAAATTATATGAATAAATTAATATAAAGCCTTTTCGAGATAAAATAATTATTTGCTTGAATAACTTTTGAAAATTACCCGATTTTATCAACAATTTACATGGGGTACAAGAAAAAATAAACCCGCGTAATAAAACTTTACCGCTTCACGTACCTTCCTTTGATTTTATTTTACAACAAAAAGACTAGAAATAAGGTTTAAGACACAAACTGGACCTTAAATGTTATTTGCATACGCAATTATATTAATTTTTCTTTTTTAGCACAATGATGCTGTCACGAAATAATTACTCCACAGAATCCTTCCACGAAGCTAATACATAAATCTTCTTGATGTTACAGTTTCTATTAACCTATTCCTTGCACTTCTTACACTTATCTGATGCTATATTTCACTTGTATTTTCTTTTGAACAGATATCGGTGGCTTCATTGGATGATGTCTCGTGCATCTAGTGTTTACTTAGGTCCTTTTTGAGATCTCTTTAGACAGCTTAGGTTTTACTTTGTTTATCTGCGATTCGTTGTAAGAATCTATATCTAGTTATTTGGCGACCTCTTTTCTGCTTGCAAATAACCTATACATTGACTTCTGCTAGATAAATTTTTATGTAAAAAGAATGCATTAGGCAACGTCGTGAGTCTGTCTCACCGTGTGCCTACGCGCCATTTGGTCCACTACGCCGCTTTTTGTACAATTATGGTACGTCACCGCGTCTGATTTTCTTTTACTAATACTGTCAAATACGACATTAGAAAGCATCTAAATCGCGAGAAGAACATGTTTATTCGGTTTAATTTTATAAACAAGGATTATTCTTCATTTTTCGACTACATCGGAATTCACTTCAGATTTTTGCTGGTTTTCAACTCCAGCGACTCTCATCACAATTTGTTCTATGTTCCAGATAAAAAATACCTGCTTTCTTCAGCCTTTTAAATAGTTTCTTTAATTCAAAATAATTATCGGTCATTAGGTTAATTCCTTTTATATAGGAAAGGTCCCATCAAGGTCATGACCACATGGTTCAGGAAGATGGCCTATCCTCCAACTCGATAACTTATGGAAATCTATTCTATGCATATTTGGAATTAAAATCCACTACTAACCGACACTTAAGTACATATTTATCAGGTTTATCAAGAATAAATTGTGTGAATAGACATCTAAACTTTCTGGGAGAAAGCTGATCATTCACCGTCACTTTTGTAACGGGATTGTAGCAAGCCTGGCAATATTCAATGAGTGTGTCACAAAAACATATAAGACAAATTAGTCAATTGCGAAAATAGAATTGGGAAACGTATCTTATAAATGGAAATATTAGAAAATATAAGGCAAAATGTTTCCAACTCAAATCATCATTAGAATTGCTACCTCAAATTTTTATACATAACAATATAATTAATTAATTTTAGAGAACGGGGACAAAATAATAGCAAAAAGCAATATTATCTCAAAGTACATTCGTAATAGCTTCTAATATAAAACAATGAAGGTTTTATCATAGGAAATAATACTAAATATTACGTAGGTGTCCTGAGGACACCTCCGCTGTTCTAGGGGGTATGTGGTAGGATCTCCTATGAAAATGTTCCAATAATTATAAAACTTAGTAGAAATACGCAGAATATTAAATAATTAAAAGTCACGAAACGATTTTTTTCTATGATACAAATTACAAAAATGGTGTGTTTTTTTCATGGGCGAGGTGTCCTGAGGACACCCTCCGCTGTTCTAGTGTTAAATCTTTGAACCAATGTCATACTTGATTTTTATCAACTGATGTTTATTCTTCATTGAATTATTAACAGATAGATATGAATTTGTATGTTAATTATATTTTCATTATCGATTCACTTGCTAATGAAAATTGTAATTTATTTTATTATTGCCATTTATAATCAATATATATATATATAGTCTATCCATCTATAACCATAAGTTGACCTTTAAGTTACCATACATTGGATAAGTAGCTCATTTTTATTGAATCGAATTTAAAACGTTTAAAATTCCGTCATTATATATAAATAGATATTCTTCGAATTAACAGACCCATTGATTTTGTTTATATTTTATTGGCTCAAACAAAGTTATGAAATTGATGAAGAAATTTCTCTTCGTTTCCAAGGAAAGGAAAAGCTTAAGAGAATATAAAAATTTTCCTCCCGAAATGAGATGTCTATTCCTTTCGGAGGAAGACGCGTGGAAGGAATAAAATGCTTATTTTTTCTCGCAACCGCGCGCTTCCTAATAGCAACACTGGGCTTCTTGTTTACGTTGCTGTGGAAACAGGAGGCCTTTTCTTTCCTTTCACGGGTCTTTGGAATGGAGATATGTCCGATGCCTAAAGATGCGTTCGTTCGGAAGGAAAAAAAAACGTCTGTCTGACTGTTTTGAAATTAAAATGGGAGGGAATTTCCCTATTTATTGAAGGTGAAGGTAACAGAAAGTTTATGGATAGAATACTTCACGTCAAGTCGTAATACAAAATATTATGAATACTTGAGAATTATGGTAAGAACCTTTTTAAGGGCAATTGTGTTCAGTTTAAAAGTAAAATTAGAACGAGAATTCTTGTGCTTTTTCTTTATTTCTTTTTATGTACGAGTTTTCAAATTATTTTAAATGAAGTAATTAAATTTTAATGCAAATATTCATAAGGAATTAATAGAATTGATCAAATATAAACCCTATTAACTTTTTAATATACATGATTGCTCAATCCAATCCGATAGAAATTTTATTTTCCTATCGAATGAATCGTAAAAAAAACTTGCGAAATTAGAATTCATTCAGATCTCCCCCTTTACATAAAATAGGCTTTGGATATTGATCTGATGAGCCGATACGTTATGGGAAAACCCAGAAGTGTAAATAAATCAAAGGGGAGAAAAAGGTATCTTTTCACCATGGCAATGAATATCCGTAACTATAAATAACAAATGAGCTCGTTTTGGGCATTCGAGCCTCATCAAATGGGTTGAGCTCGTCACACTTTGCAGATCGGCAAAGCCAAGTGTTCGGGATGTGGTAATCTATGTTGACAGGCCACTGAGTGCATCGGACAGCCGCAAGAGGGCAAGGAAGGAAGGGTCGAGGGAAATGGAATGGATAAGCTCTCTCGTACCTTAAATGGTTTGTGTTTTACGCATTCAAACCAGATCGCTGACATGGGGATAAACGGATCGCCTCTAGGCATTTGGGCTCGAGGAATCCTAGGTCACCGTTTGAATGCCTTGATAAGTGGAATGTGCCCAGTTATTTTAGAGTCAAAGGAGATGGAATTCCACTGACCTATTCATTCAAAGAATTAGTCGTTTTTCTCAAGGAATTTCGGAACGTAAAAGAGATTGGCTCGTGGCATTTTTTTTATTTTTACTCAGACTGAATTACCTTACTAGTACTCTATACTGAGATGTCTATCCAAGAACCTTTGTGCCCAAAATCAACAAAGTTTATTCAAAAAGGCTTAAATACTTTTTTGGTTTGCTTACATATGAAATCATTCCCTCATCTTCCTACAAGTCCCTATATTACTACATTCACCGGATAAACATGATAAATTATTTATGTATATACAGTTATGCTCTTGATACTATTTCTGTATTTCATATTTACTATAATTAGAACCTAGTTTGTGTATATAGAGTTCACGAAAATTAATATTACTTGATGTTTTTGTTAGTAGCAGTAAGTTATAGTTTGAGCCTTATGTTTATTTTTTTAAATTCTGATGGGAAAAATAAATAATTCACAAAAATTGTTATTAACATCTGAAGGTTCTTTTGTCTGTGTTTTTTTGTTTTGTTTTCATTCTTTCGTGCATAATTTGTCTGAAGGAAGTTTATTTAACTTACATATTCGGAAAATTAGAAGGTATTGTTCTTGTCAATTTAAATGATGTAGTTCATTTGAGAAATCGCAGACGGGGTGACTTCAATCAATAAAATATTTATCCATATTACTAGTCTTCCATCTCCTTCAGCCCTTCTCTTTGACGTATTTAATGAATCTATCTAATATTTATATTTTATAATTTATATATATTTATAATAAGAAAGCAGATTTTTATAACTTCATCATTGGTAAATAATATGTAAATTAATCGAATTACAAAATAACAGTTCCTTTATAAAAGTTCTTTTCGGTTTGAGATTCCTGATATTTAGAGGGCATACTGCTTTTCCACAGAAACAAAGGTCTGTTTTAGTTTACCCGTCCTGTCTCATCTCAGTGTTCCGGTACGACTTTTTCCAGGCCATCGGTTGTTCCCTGCACTGCATTTAGGGCAAAGGACAATAAAAAGAACGAAATCTTACGAACCTTATTGACTATTGAAGAGTCCGCTGCTATGCGGACTCACCGAAGTTTTCCGTATTCTTTTTCTCTTTTGGTGGGTCACACAAAAAAACATACAGCCCAGCTCTGTTTTGGAAAGCTACTCAACTGGACGATTTACGACGAAAACGTAAGGTCAGAGCAAAGACTGCGTTTTATTTTGAGGGAAACAGAATGGTTTGTGAAGACTGTTTGAAGGTCAAATAATTGAGCTTTCTTTATTTTGATACATTGGCGTATGACACCATTACTTGAGGATATCTAGTAAATCTTATTTTTTATTATCTATATTCCAAGATGGTCGCGTAAGATATGAGTAGCACACATTCAGTCTGTCTTAGATCGCTCTAGTTTTGTTTCGTAAACGTTTTTAAACGTATACTCACAATGAGGAGCTATGATTCACATGGGTGATGATAATTTGATGTTTCATATTTTATAGAATATTTCTTAAATAAAGTATTTTCATTCTCTTGACGAGCACCGCTGACATATTTTTGAAAAACTGTATAATTTTATTTGAAACAGTTATATTCGTCGATATTTATCAAAATCTATTTCTCGACAAATAAATTTTCTTATTCGTATAAATATTTAAAATTTAAAATATAATATATTTCAACGATAAATTTATATTTTTTTCAAATTCCTGACGTTAATAAATTCATTTCTGATGAACGTTCCAAAAATGTTCCATTGCACTCTGAAGAGGTGAAACGTAGTGCACGCCATATCCTTTAGCCCCGTGAACACATACTACACGCATTACATTTAGTAATGCTGGTTGCATAATCTACAGGCGCCTTCTGAGAAAAGTTTACCTCAGGACTACGTCGCACGCCCGTAATATGATTTATTTATTTAACAAAGAACAATTTTTATTCTCTGAAAAATTACAGTGTGGTTCAAATTAAACGATGGGCGTTCATAAACATCCAAACCCTGAGAAAAATTTTCCTCCTTTGCCCGGATTTTAACCCGGGATTTCAGCGTTAGAGTATTAGCATGCCACACTGCCAAATAAGTTGTTACGTTCCTTTGTACAATACTTAGCCCAACCTTGAGGCTAATGCCATCTGTTTCCTATTTTCTTTTAAATAATATTTTAAAACCATAACTGTAGCTCCCTTGGTTAAATGCTTACTAAACTAAATCTCTTTAAGACGGTAAGTTAAAAAGTGGATAAAGGATTAGAGATCACCGTCTTTCAATAAGATGGTTATTTAGGAATTTATAAGTCGTTGATGTGATTTCTCCAATATAAAATTTGATAACATTCGAAGATTTTGCATTTTTAATTCAATTGACACATTCCTTTTAAATATAATATGCATATTAGTTGTGTCGCTTTTATAGATTAAAAAATTAAATTAATTCTCGATAAAGTTGACATAATATAGATATATAGAACTTTCTCCCAAAAGAAGTGATCAGATATTTAAATCTACGGTATATTTCCTTTAATTTGTCGTGTAAGTGTTGCATTAATTATTGATTAATTAATTGATAAACATTTAATTGACCACTGACTTCATACTCTGCTACAACAAAACATTCTTAGCATGTTATAAGATATATACGAACTTGATAGGACTCAAATAATTCTTCAGAAGCAAAAGTAAACTATCTTCGTGTGCTATGAAATCAATAACTAGCAAGTGAACATATCTTTTGTTTCCCCATCTGTGGAGTGTACAAATCCCTGAGTAGCTCGATCGCATCTTTCAGGACGCAATGTCGCATGAGAGCTCCGTACCGTGCACAGAGAAAGGGAGAGTTTCCGACGGAAACCATTTCACGGGAAACGTGATTAATCGCTCGTGATAGCACGAGGAATCGTGAAGCCCGTGATTCAATCTTTAGCACGGGACGTTCAACTGTGGACAATCCCAGTGAGCGTGAGAGATTCGGTCCCATATCAATTTTCTGATATCTTAATATTAGGAAACAAAACAACAGTTAAACAGAAAAAATGTTTTTATATATATTATTTTCAGTTTTTTTAAATTTATTGGTATACATTAAATCAATTGAGCTGTTCAAAGAGGTTGTAAGAACAGAAGATTTTCTTCGAAAAAAATGATTAAATTGGTTATGAGTAATTTTATCAGAAAACTTAAGTACCGAATGAGGGTACTCCAAGGTGGGATGAATGTGATGAGCAGAGCATATGAATGCATTTAGAATTATAACTGATCTTCTAAAAATTGCTCCTTAAATAGTGGGTTAATAAGAAATGTATTCATATCATTTAAATATATCGTTTATTCAAGCTGTACCATAATTTACTACGATATAATTACATTTCATTCTTGTTCGTACATTGCACGTCCATGTTATCCACCTGAATTTTGAAAGCTATTCGTCCTTGGCTATCCGTCAATAAATGGAATCCTTTCCTAAACGGTCATTCGGAGTACCTGAAACGAAAGAAAATGGATTATTTCAAATCGCAAATGCCATGGTTTCGATAATCCGACACCATCAAAACTTAAATATAGCTTGTAAGCAATGAACAACGCTCTGATAATTGAAGGATTCCATAGTGATGTATGATGGCTTTAGAATTCATATAGATAAACCGATAGTTCCTTTTGAAGGATAAGATGGTACAATGCTTAAGTCGTTCGAGTTTGGATAATAATACAGACACTTGAGTTCCTGCAAGGAAGAAGAAAATTCAGTGTATGATGTAGCTAATCCTTCACAGGTAACACACTAACCACTATTGTGTAGATCCTTACAGTAAGGGAATTCAAAAGAGAAAAGAGAGATGATAGTATCCATGAATCCATCTCTACACTGCCTTCTGACCTGATAAAGAATGTGAAAGATGCTATAAAAGTTTCTACAAACACCAAGAATACTGGTTGAGAACAAAAACTTTCTTGAGACAGGAAATCATAGATTGACTAAGATTTATGCATGTCGATAAGGCATGAGATGCGAATAAACTGATTTGCTTCCATTTTCTTTAGAACTCGATCTAGAAGCAGTCGAATCATCCCAATACCTGCAAAAGAATGGAATATGCTATAGGTATATGTCTATGAACTCCTTCGATGCCTAGTAGGTACTCTGAATATGAATGTTAGATGTTATGTTCTCCATCGACATCATATGGATACTCTGTAGATAAAAATTACCAGAAAAAAATATTGGCTAAAAAAATACGAGCTATATCCTGGCTCAAGTGTAATGAGATGACAATTGAAGATGTCTGGAAAATTTGAATCCATAATTTGGGAGGATTGAAGACTGCATCATATAAAACCACTCGTGGGGAATATCCTTGGCAAGTCATTCATTCATTCAGCTGAGAAGGAGCATAGAAGAGGATGGAAGGAATGGTATCACATGTACCATGATAATGAATGCCCAGTCCAAGGAAGACTTATTAGGGAAAAGGCTTCTGATATGCTCAACTGAATCATATGAAATTAAAGAACCGAATACCTGCTGTAAAAATTTGTAGATGATTTTGAAATGTCTAGAAGAGTGAATTGGATCACTATGATAATGCAAGGAAACCCAGCAGCATCAGAAACAATGTGGTGCAGGGCAATATCGAGAATGATATTGGCAGAAGGGAATATAGAATAAGGTTAGGAGTATAAACAATATGGAATTAAATCTAGGAATGAAGAACCATGTATAAATTGATCTTCTACAAAGTTGCACTGTGTTCAATTATAATTGCATATGAAAACAAAGGGCAAAACAATAAGCCAAGAGGAAAATAAAGGAATGAAAAAGTTAACCGAACATGGAAAGCAATTTTGGAGAAGGGATATCGGCACTCAATACAAGTAGAATTAGAATTGGAAGAATTCAGGGGCTCTTTTTAACCTTAACAAATCCTGCAGTATTTTTTAGCATATGAATGTTACATAATATAATGTTTTGTATCATTTTTCATCATTAATTAAAAATTATGAATATCAATATATATACATGGATATTTATTAATGTCAAGTAGTATCATACACTTTTATAAAATACAATAATATCATAACTTTCTCCTCCCACTTCAAGATTTGAGATGATAATACTCACATCTTCAAATGTTTGATAGATAAAAGACTCTGGATGAATAATTGAAGAAGGCGTTACATCCAACTGTTGAACACAATCACTCTTCTCTCGAAACACATGGCATCCTAAAATCGAAAAAAGGTAAAATTGAATTGACAAGATAATTTCAAAAATCAAGGCTTAATCCTAATACAGAAACGCATATTAATATATCTTTTTCATATTATAACAATTTATCTTAAGTTAATTATATCCCGCACTTTCATATATACTTGAAAGTACAATGGATATGAGAGCAGGTGACGCCATATTTATGCATCGTACAAAGGTTCTAACGGTAATTATACTGAAAATACAATCTGTCGGGACTATACTAGATGGACATAATCTCAAAAGTGTTTCTAAATTATAAGGAATGATTAGAACAACTGTTCATCAAAATTGAATTTACATAATAATGAATGCATAACGTTTAATCTCCCGCTAAACATTTATCTTGATTCTGATTGGCTGAGGGAAATACCACCGCTGTCAGTGCAGTCGTTGTATTATTGAATTATATGCCAAATACATCTTTACCTGATTACCGATTCCAAATAACCAAAATTTCTCTCTTCTTTTACGTCGACCGCGAGTAATGGCGGTTTTCTCGAAATCTGAAGGATTAGTGGACGATCCATCATGAAAATAGTAATCTTGTTCAGTAAGACTCACGTAGTAGGAAAAAATCATAATAAATACTAGTATTCATATAATTTTAATCGTTAGCGATGGAATTCATGTTAGTTTTGTAAAATCTAATTGAAATTTTCCAATCCCGGCGGTATATCTCGCGCTTCCCAATTCGCTTATGCATATCTCACTTCTCTACTGCATCTCACACTGTTCACATCGTCTCCGTCTCCAGTTGTTTATTTATGATATATTTAAGATTTAGAATGTAGATTTGAGAATAAAAACATCCCAAATGCAAATTTTATGCCAAGATGAACTGCTCCGTTAATATAAACCGCTTCAGATTCTAAAGTAATGAAAGAAATTCAACTATATATTACCAGCCCATGAGTATGATACAGCTGAAGAAACTTTAGATTTGGTGCTTTATCAAAGCTATCCATACGTATTATTATTTCGATAGATAACTACCGTGACGACGAAAGGAAATCTAGGCACCCGTCCACGGTCACTTCCAAACACGTAGCAGGTGAAATGCTCGAATAATATTTTTGTAAACACAGGCGCTCGAAATATTTTCCGATAGGACACTTACCACAACCTTTCCTTGGAACCTCACTCAAAGCTCTTCTTCTTCATCAACAGTTACATGACGATGCGAGGATGCTTTCTTCCGCAGAATCCATCAAATCTTGTATCTTCTCAGTTATCAACTTAACACAACAAGATGGTCACGATCACTAGCGTATTCATCATATCTTGTATATTCTCAAATATCAGCTTAACACAATAAATTCACTTTATATGGGAGGAGCCGTGAAAATTTCTTAGACACATAACCGTAATAAGACGCAACGGCCACTCGTATCACCAGTTCCAAAAACGAAACTAGCTCATGGGAAAGACCGCCAACGACGCTTTGATGATAACATTGCCATCTGTTGGATTTCAGTTAAGAATGGTTGACGGCAAATGACGATCTATTTTCTCAGCTCCTAATTTAATATTCATGTTGCAAATAAATGCGTGGACAACTACAAACTCTCCCTACAATCCCATTTCCATGTCTATTAAAACCAAAATACGGATCCGCTGTCCTAACGGCTTTTCACTGAGAATGTACGTTCCTTGCAATGGAATGAAATTAAAAGACTTGGAGAATGACTTACAGACATAAGTTCTTTGGTGGAAAATTGGAGGGAGAGTTTACGATTAAGGTTTTATTTGTAAAAGGAATTCATCGAATTATGATGAAATTATATCCAGGGAAATCAATCGGTTTTCTTTCCCTATATGGTAGTTTATGAGAGGCATTTTTTCCTGAAACATTATGCGCTCTTACATCCGCTCTATGCGAAAAGATGGTCCTGATCTTGTGCACAATTAAGCAATGAATGGAATTATTTAGTGAGCGATTAAGCTATATGGAGTTGCTGGATTATGCTTATCTTTATTCTTTTTCATTGATGAAAGACCACTTGAGCAGATAATAATTTTTTGTTAAGCGAGTTGATCGTCTACAGCATCCCACACGCTAACGCGTAAAGCAATGGATATTGACTGCTGTAATATCGTTCCATTTATCTGGTTTTCGTGGAGGTTAATATTCTATCTAAACTACCTTCTCAACTAGCACATAAACTATTTACAGAGTGCATGAACTTCAACAAGTAATCAATGTGTTGGGCAGTGCAGATATATTCATTCAATGTTTAAAGATATTTAACTAAAAATAACTCCTTGAATAGAGGGCAGTAAAATAAATTTTAAGGTTATTTAAAGATAACGTTTATTGAAATTGTACAGTGATTTACTACATGAGTACTACACTAAAGTTTCTTTGATAGGTTGCACCGAGGTTCTCTTTCCCAAATTGTGGCTATTCCTCCATATTGGACTAATTATCTGTCCCCATGTTGTAAAAAATCCATCCTTTGCTGTCACTCTATGAACGCTCTCCTCTCGTGATAAGGATGATGAAGTATCTGAAAAGAAAATAAAGGGATAAATATTTGTAAAAAAAAAGTACGAAAGAGTTTCATAGACAATGAAGGAGGCTACTGTTATTAAAAATATTGTGCTTCTTCCAAGCTTGACGATACCAAAGGAACTTAAAAGAAAACAACCATGAATGCAGACTGTATACGCTCTGCAGGCGATGTGGTAACCTTTAGCTGATTGCAATTGACAAGAGAAAAGTTTCTAGTGATAAACTGAAGGCTTTGAAGCATGGTTGTGCAGAAAAGTATTGGTGGTGAAGTGCAAGAAAATGTCAGTAAGCTAGAATAGAGTTTAATGAATCATCGACATGGAAATTGTCTTGGAAAGAAGATGAATACAGTCACTGCTGAGATGCAATGTATTGGCTGGGAATGAAGTCGAATTTGGCCAGAAGGAATTAAACTTCAAGAGGGAAGAGGACCCTAGCATGAGTAACAGCACCAGCTGAGTAGCTGCAGGGAGTGTTTTATTCCAGTACCATAAATTGAAAGGAAAAAGTGTCATGATCATCAACTATACATGTCGAAGGTCAATGAGAAATTCAAAGGTCCACATGTATGGTCCATGAAATATTGCTGGAAGGACATGAATCGACCAACCTATATATACAGCCTGAGAAACATCCTTTGGCAATGTGGCAAGAAGTAAACCAATGCGATGAAGTACCTAAAAAAATGTGAGGATAATATGTTCCTTTTAAATCATAGAAGTTCAAGTGAACGCAGGAGATGAAGTATAAACATTTGGCGGTACACATGGATTGAAATTTAGAAGAACCAACATTGTGGAACACCGTTAAGCAGAAAAGATTAATAATCTCTATTGATTGCTTAAGAATTTGCTAGGATTTTATTTGAAGGAAATTTTTTCGAAGAAAGAGGAAATAAATTAGGAATTAAACCATATGATGACGAAAATAAGTGAAGATAGAATGGAGATACTGATTGATCTTCTACATTCTCTTCTTTCTTATTAACCTTTATTTATTTCTAAAGGATAAAGTACTGAGTTTATACTCCACTAACATTAAACGGTTGATTGCAAAATAATATTCGTTGGTAATCAATTAATGCTTTCACTTCATTTGCAAAAACTGAAAATATTAAGAGTTTGAGGCACATGTTTAGTCTTAGTACTGTAATAACTAAAAGTTTGAAAGGTATCAAATTTTGGAAAAACAATCATACATACTTATTTAAATGCTCACTCGCACTTCTTTCAAAATCAATTGAAAGAAATCCATTCGTCGAAGTCAATCACTCTTCTTATCGATACCTAGTTAGTACAAACAGGATGCATCCTAAAATTAAATATTCAGTCCGTGAGTAGTATTGCAATCAAACATCCAGGATACTGTATGGCATTCTACTCCTCCTCAATAACTGTCAAATATACACCATTCATTTTAGAATTAGAACAGAGGATTAATTCATGCGACAAAATATTTCAAAGTAGTTGGAAGCACGATGTAACTTGAAGTAAAGGATTTCATGATTTTGTATAGTGCAAAAGCCATTCATAGCATTCAATAAGAGAGAAATATGTATCGAGATTTATAATATTTTTTCCTTTTTCTCGAGGAAAATAACCAACTGCAATTTAATTAACTCCTTTACAAATTATTATTTTTTTTCACTAAATTTGATCTCCCGCTAAACATTTATCTTAATTCTGATTGGCTGAGGGAAATACCACCGCTGTCAGTGCAGTCGTTGTATTATTGAATTATATGCCAAATACATCTTTACCTGATTACCGATCCAATATCACCAAAATTTCTCTCTTCTTTTACGTCGACCGCGAGTAATGGCGGTTTTCTCGAAATCTGAAGGATTAGTGGACGATCCATCATGAAAATAGTAATCTTGTTCAGTAAGACTCACGTAGTAGGAAAAAAATCATAATAAATACTAGTATTCATATAATTTTAATCGTTAGCGATGGAATTCATGTTAGTTTTGTAAATTCTAATTCAAATTTAAGATTCCCGGCGGTATATCTCGCGCTTCCCAACTCGCTTACGCATATCTCACTTCTCTCCTGCATCTCACGCTGTTCACATCGTCTCCGTCTCCAGTTGTTTATTTATGATATATTTAATGTTAAGAATGTAACATTGAGCATACGAACTTCTCAAATCGAACCTTTATGCCACCACGAATTTCTCGGTTGATAGAAGCCGCTTCGGATCCTCAAGGAATGAGCGAAATTCAACAATAGTTTACCATCCTATACGCATGCTAAAGCTGAAGAAAGTTTGGATTTTTGCACTAAGATTGCCATCCAAACGCATTACTAATTCGATAGAAAACTACCGTGAAGACGAAAGGAAATCTAGGCTCGCGTTCACTGTCGCTTCAAACGTGAACACGTGAAATACTCGAAACATTTTTTTGTGAACACTGCATGAAATATTTACGATGGGACTTCGCTTCTTACCTTCATGTTTCCTTTAAATCTCGTATCCTCCCTCCAAGATATTCTGCCTCGGCTACGTTCTATCTTCGATGGCTATACTTTCCTCAAGTAACCTGACAAGTCCAACAAATCTCCTACAATCTCCGATAAACACTTTACACAAGAAATTGTTCACAAACACTTCGTCAGAAGGAGGAATCCTTAAGATCAATTTGGAACAGATTCACACGAATGGCTGTACTACGACGAAAGAGGTTTTTAGAAGCACACGCTGCGAGAACAAACTAATTCACTAGAAAGACCCGCGAATTGTGGCCGGAATAGTGACTCTCGAAGCAGTATCTGGCCCTCTGTTGGTATGAACGCAATTACAAAGAGGCAATGAATGTCGGAATATTTTCACTAGTCCTCTTATTAGGTTCCACGTTAGCAAATCTATACGTTTATAGGAAGCTGAGGTTTTCAATGCACTCAGTTAATTAATTAGTGTACCTGAGGATAAATTGTTCTTCCTATGGTTCGAGAAATACGGGAATGTACTAAATTCTTGGTTTAATGATCAGATGAAAGTCTTATATTGGAGTTAGAATGTCATATTTTTATTATATTATATTATCCAGTAAAACAAGTTAAGGGTAATCTTCCTCAATTATTACTCATAAATTAATCATATCTATTATTATTTGTTTTACCTTCTGTCTGTTAAAATAATACGAAATATTGTTATTGATAGGGTTTATTTTTGTATATTTTATTATCTAATGGTGAATAATTTATATTTTATTTATTATCTTTATTGTATGAAATAATATACCGTTTGGGAATGTAGAGTGTTTACGGAAGTTCTTAAATCACAGGATAAATATATTCCTTCTAAACTTGTCATAACTGTTAGTTAATTCATTTCATTGTTACTTTTTTATTTGTCTGTCATGATGCTAGACTTTCTTCTAGAAACGAATGCTTTCATTCATGGCTTCCTTTAGTTACAGGATACTCTTGGTGTTAGGCATTATTTCATCCGATTACATAGTACTTGGTAACGATATTTTTGATGAATCGGATCTTAATATTAGAATGCTCTCATTTCATCCACGTTTATGCCACCCGCTGGTTATGATTTCCGTATTTCGCTGTGATTAATCGTTCTTAGTATTCAAACAAATTGAATACAAAAGAAATAATAATGGATTTTAGGGAAGAGAATACAACGGGTTCTCAATGAAACGCAGAAGAAAAATAACAAATTACGTAGTTCAGTCACGTAATTGGGAAAAAGAAAAGCTGTAAGCCGTCTTATGGAGAATATAGGTAATACAAAAGTCGCGTAGGTACACAAGGAAGTTGTGACTGCATCGAATCTCCAAAGAGAATGATAAAAAGGTTTTCTGAGTAATAGATCGAAGGAAGATAAAAGGTATCACTAGCTTTAGAATCACTAATACAATTTGCATTTGCTATCGTGGAGGAGTTCAGGTGTGTATGCGTTCTAAAATAATATTTTTGCTTGATTGAGACCTATTCGTTTGTTTGCAAGATGATTTGTATGTAGTCGAACTCAGGAAATTTAATAAAGAATGCTTATTTCATTTTATTAGGAATTCCAATTCTTTTTCGAAAGACTTCATTTACAGTCATGATAAATTTAAATGCCTTTTTATTTTTTTAAAATGTGATAATATAGGCAATGTTGTTTTTCTTAGATGTTTTATTTGTGGAGCTGAATAATATTCGTTGGAATATGTACGCGATTTATTTATGCATAGTTTTTGTTAATTAATAGCTTTAACATGAATTCATTACAATTCTTTTTTTTCTTACCAAATTTCGTCGGTAAGAGATGAGTATATCTCAGCGTGAATCCCACTATGTTATATATGTATATACGTCACTCGAATTTTAGTAACCCAGCCATATCCTATATGCTTGTGAATCATTGCCATGCCTCTGCGATAAAACATCTGTATATTCTCCCATCGCGTGCGTCCTATGACAGCGGGATATATATCAAGGAACCCCCAATGGGACATTCAGTATCTGGGACTATGACCTCAAAGAACCCTGGATCTAGTGTCACAAAAATGTACTTATCCTCCGATATTATAGGTTCATATTCGAAAAGGAGAATTAATCTACGAATATTATAGATCCGCGCGATAAACTATTTTTTACTCACGTAGGAATATTTGTATGATTCGATTTATATCTTCAAGGATCAAATTATACTAAAATAGAGGGATAAATCTATAGAAAAACATGCCGTGTAGATATTTTCAATATATTTACATACCAATCGCAGTTTCTTATTTAATAATAACAATGCCATGACTAAAATGACGATTTGACGCCTATTTCACGTAGTTATGGTCTAAATTTCGATGAAAGGCATATAAAAATAACGTTCGGAATGATTTTAGTCGTTCGAATCTAGACTCTTTTCTCTTCATTGAAGAGGATGTAAGGGTCTTCATGAAATAAATTTTATGTTTCTCATACCAGATATACATAAAGACTTTTCATGTATTCAAATTCCTCTATAATGTTATTTCGAAAATATATTACTTTTCTTTTGCATCTGCTTGTGAATATTCTGGACAAATATTTAAGTTTTCGTCTTTATAATTGTTTCTCTTTCTGAAGATTTGTGAAATAGCTCCTAGTCTTCATAAAGTTAAATTTATCACGGATATATATGGATAGAATTTAACGTGTGGTATTTTAAGGTAAAAGCCTACCTTTTCCGAAACTCACGCCTTTATTATTCTCCATGGAAACATCCGGCTGTACGTCGCCTATAAAATCGTCCGTGCATAAGCTGTCGGGTGCTCAAAATGTCTCGTAAGTAGCAGACTCTCGGCGTTATTTCTTCTCCAAAGAAGGCAGTTCTTTGAGATGCTTTGATTGCATCAGCGGCTGCGAGCGAATTGCCTCCTCCGCTTTTAGATAAATTGAGGAGAGGAATCGTCCTTTGGTGGGAAGCCTCAAAGTTAGTAGGTTAGCGGAGTGACCTTTCAAATGTCAAGGTCAACTCAACGCCCTTGAAAATAGGTTTATTGGCATCTTTTGAGGTTGTTTCCGTTAAGGATCTCATATGAATGCACTCTGATTCGGCCATCAATGGAAAAGGTTTGTAGATGCTCGTTAACTCGCATTCTTCTTCAGTGCCACTTGTGTTTCAAGGATAAAAAGGCGGGTTCGGAGGCGTTTTTTATGGAATCATCTATTAAACCTCATTGCGTTCCACTCCTCTTATTTACGGATTATGCTTCTGTGACACGTTATCACGTACGCTTCCTTTGGGGTTTAAGGTTTGATTTCCGATAATTTTTATTATCAAAATAATAATTTACACAATTTAATATATATAATAGTGTAGTGTATATATACTATATATAGTAATAGTAATATTTCAAACGTTAATAATGTTGAACAGAATTTAACGATTAAGATCTTATTTAATACAGTATCTTTAAATTTTACGTTAAATTGCTATTTTCTATTCGTATATAATACGAAAATGTAATTCGACCGGTTAATTTCATTATACTCTATGAATAGTGGGAATGTTACACAACTAAGTATTTATATAAGTAACATTACTCACACTCCATACATTAGTATTACTTAGTAGTGAATTACTTAACTATAATACTTAACTTATAATACTTAATATAACTTATAAATATTTTTTACACTAAGATGGAAAGGAGAATAAGATTACTTACTCCTCATCGTATTCAGTAAGTTTCATTTCCTAAATTTATCAATAAATACGTGTTTAATTTGATTGGATTTATTAGACTATGAACTTAAGATACTTCTGTGATTGTACTCCTTATCTTATGCGCTCAAATACTCAACTAAATCACCAATCCATCCGTACATAAATAACGGCAACTCATATCGATGGATGTACTTTATATAGATCTGCTTTACAGATTAACTCTTTCTTCACACGATTCATCATTTATCGATCTATACTGATATAACAGCTCTTTGAGTACCTCTTAAAGGTTAAATCGTGTTTGTTTCGAGCCCCACATTTACTATACAACCCTCGATAAGGGGTACAGATTTTCGTGCCCCAATTCCAAGATCTCTCCCGAGCTTTCAAGAGATATTATCAACGATCCAAATTTATTACTCTGAGGGTTAACAACCTCGCGCGAATTTCCTTCTGCATAATAATCTCCCCCTGGAAGTGCGTCATAAATTGTTTGAGTCACTGTTATGACGACTCCAACCGTACGCTTACAGCATTGGAGGAACGCGAAGTAAATATGGCTCAGGGTTTTAGATAGTGCGGAAACGGTCCGAGGCACGTACCGGAGCAGAGTTTCGACAGTCTTCTGTTCCGAATATATTCCGATGCGTGTTTCAAACAGCGAAATTGGTGTGAGTTCGCCAATCAATGGAATTGAATGGGTTATTTCGGAAGAAGTGTGGTCATCGTGTAATGAGAACGGGGATGAGGGAAAATGTTGAGAATTGAAAGGCGATTGTTTCTGCGAAGGTGAAGCGTAGCACGCATTTATATTTGGAGAGAAAAACGTGACTTTTTATGAATCGCTCGACCGGAATTCCGGCTCTGAATACGGAACCTTTGTTATGGTTTCAATTTAGTATCGAATGCGTCATTGGGACGTTTGCGTACCTTAATATAGGGGTTCAGGATTGTTAAGTTGATTAAACACGCAGATGAATATCATAGCAGCTGTCGATGCCGTAATTTCGGTATTGCTACGCTAATTAATGATTTGAAAAGGGTGGTTACGTTTCATTGGGTTCATTGTACATGGATTTCTCTTAAGGAAAGCAACTGATGATATGCAAAGATAAGATTTGGTCAGGGTTATAAATGGAAAAGTAGTACAATAAAATTTCTGCTTGAACTACTTTACGATTTAAAGCTGAAAATTCATGATCAATGGACCAATTACATCTTTCAGTGCCATTTCTTTAGAAATATAAACGAATCGGTAAAAATAAGCCATGGTTTGTATTCCAATTATTTCCTTCTGTTAGAGAGTGTAGAGTGTCATCTCTTTTTTAAGCTTTTTATGTGCCCGTTGCTTCATGAAAATTATTTATAATCAATACTTAATTTAGTATGCAAGATGTCACTCTAAAACAAGCGTAAACTAAACCATCTTTCGTATATTCCTTTATATATAGCATTTACAGATAATTTTGGGAAGAGAGAACTTCTACATTCTCATGAGAGTAAATTCTCTTATAATAAAGTTATTTCCAAAAACTTTGGAGGCAGAATGTGGGGCAATTCAGGATTAACCCACTACTTTAGTAGACCTGAACATTGACACCTTCGTACGTTGGAGCGTTGTCAATGTGAAAACTTCTAGGAGTATTTTATTCATTCCGTATTTTATAGCTGTGTTCTCTTTAATCGCATCTATTTAATTTTGCAATAATAGTCTAAATCAGCAGTACAGTCGACTTTAAATCATTTATTTATGTTGATCTATAATTTTTTTAATCCTATCGATACATTGAAGAATTTGAACTTGAATATATTTTATGGAAAGATAGAATGAGAGATACATGTACCATATAAATGTAAGCGAAGATTGAAACTAAGGTGATATGATAGCCTCATTCTACATTTTATCTTGCAAGCCTCATCATCTCTAAAGCTTCTAGTTTATGTTTTATGTTTGGTTTCATTATTGTTATGGCCTTAGTGATAATTATTTTCACGAGTAATAACTTATATGAATGTTTAATTAGATGAGAGTTCTACTTTACACAGAAAAGAATCCCCTCGTAAACGCCAAAGTAGTGTAAATGTCTTATGGCCATTAAAGCCAATCTCTCTAGTATCTACTTATTTTAAATAGATCATTTGACCTAAGCCTACCTTAAATTATAAATCCCATTTCCTCATCCCTCTCCGATTACAATTCAAGCCAATCTGAGCTTGTGGTGTATGGCAGGAACTTTACAAATCGACTTAATTTTACCAATTTCGTCTAAGTACTTAACTCCAACCGGGATATAGAACGTCTTTTCCCAGGATCCTTTTTTTAGGACTTAAAAGTCATTTCCTTTCCTTTTGGTACTACTTAGTCCCATCGATTGAGGCTATAAAGAGACCACTTCAAAGCCCCTGCAAGTTCTTTTCATTACCGCAAGCTCGAACTAGGATTGCAGCTGCATTAGAGCTAAAATAGTCCAATCGATTGAGTGTACGGAGAGAAAAAGGTTCTATTTGTGTCTCCTTTGATTGTCGATTCAATGATAGCACTGCTTCGCAATCGATGCTGACTGCGGAAGGAATTTCTGCTCTGATTCTACACCCGCACATTCCATTGAATTAGAATTCGGCGGGTCGGTGGTGTTAAGGTTATTCCTTTTATATGATTTCATGGTAAAAATAGAACTAAGGAATAGTTAACACAGGATGTTTTTAATTAGTTTTCGACGATTATCCATAACGATGATGAATGTTGATTATGTATTATTGGTTAATTATGATTTGTGTACGGTAATTGTACATTGTTATATTTACGATGGATTAATTGAACGTGAAAGTGGTTGGTGGCTTTGATTGTTGTCGATTTATATTGAAAACGGTACCGATAAATGCACATTTGTATTTCATATAATTGTTCTTTAATCCTAGGTATAAAGTAAATAGATCCGTTAAGTTTTTCAAATAAAGTTTTAATAAAAAATGATTTTTCTATTCCAAATCTTTTCAATATGCAGTTTTTTCAATCCTAAGCTAGCCATGAAAGAATTGAGCCACTTCTTCGATTCCCTCATATATTTTTTGTTATTCTATTACTTTACATTAATTAAAACAATATAAAATACTATTTATAATTTCATTCTAATTAAATTCAGCTTCCATAGAATTTACTATTCTTATCAGCTAAGTTTTGTACAATCTCATCTTTAATTATGAACTACTGTTGGTGATCAATTGCTATAACTGCCTAAGCTAAAGTGGAGGGAAAGGAAAATTGACTTCTTGTTAAATTAAATAATATGGATATTTATAAATATAAATCATAGTGAAGATTGTCTCATAAATTATATTTAAATTGATTACTCATAAAATTTAACATTTTCCTGAATATACCAGCATTAATAAAAATGAATGTCATCGTAACTAGTCATTTATATTGTCGACTCTGTGTTGAAGTTAGTCTCTCTAGAGAATTGATGTTTTGTGACTGGCTGACATTTATATGAAAATAAGCTAATTAAACAATATACAAGCACGCGAATTCTAAGAAATCTGACCTTCAAAACTTGAGGCAAATTTTATCATTCAATTTGATAATTGTCTAATTAATTACCCAACCTTACGAGATGCGAAATTCTGAAGTTGACCTTGGAGATAGTGAATCTCAGTAGATGATATTGGTCAAAAGCACGTTCGAAACTTAATGGGAAATTCTAGCATTAGATGCTGAAGTTCAGACTTTCACCAAACTTTAGTTTGTTTGCCGATCGTAAGGTGTGTCACGAGAAAATAGGCACTACAATCGGCCAAGGTCAAGTTTATGAGCTCAGAAGCAAGGTCTTGATTACTCATGTTTCTGCCAGCTCCCTTCGTAATGTGTCCTCATAAGAAGCAAATATACCCCTAATAAACGAAATGGCATTAACCTGTAGTTGAATTAGCTAAGTTCGTTCGTCATCATTTAGGCTTGGAGGAGTTCCAACTTAATGACGGTGTGTTTACCAGATGATACATAAAACAATCTTCATAGATAAACATATTAAATATCATGTCCATCATTAAATGAATATTTCATCATTAAATTGAATTCCGTTATTTGACTGAAAATTAAGGAATAAATGTATCACATACATAAATTTAGCTTTTACACAATATGGAAGATTGTATTTTTCGCTCGTTTATTTTGGGTTTAAAATGGTGATTCTTTGTCACAGAAATGTGTTATTTTTTACTCCTGGAATCCTTATCGTACATAGAACAATATATGCTACGAATGAGTGAGCCGGATAAATAAATTCGCAATCGAATTTGCAGTGAGCTGGAATATTCTCGCATGAATAAGTATATTTATGAATGATAGTTATTTAACTCCAGGTTTGAATTGAGAACGCAAATATTGTATGTGCGAATGAAAGCATTTAGAGGTACTTTATTATTACGCGAAGCATTATATAATCGGTATATAATCATCTGTATAATTATCGTCTCTGCCTAGACAGTTGAGTTTTGCACCACATCATAATAATAGCTTCCGAACACATCTAGATTATAATAAGTTTCAATTGTGACCACAGCCGTTTGACCTGCATAAAATTGTCTTTTCCGATTAAACATTCAATTTTTATATTCTTTTTAGGTGTGCGTGGTCATCTGGTTCTACTGCGCCCTCATGTCCGCACCTCCTCTCTTCGGCTGGAGTCGATACATCGCAGAGGGCTTCCTCACCTCTTGCTCCTGGGACTATTTAACCAGGACGCCCGCTAATCGCGCCTATTATATATATCTCTTAACCCTTGGCTTCGTCGCTCCCGTGTGCGTGATAGCTTACTGCTACGCCTTCATCCTGGCAGCCATCAGAGCCCACGGGAAGGAGATGGCAGCCGTGAAAGGGATGATGACCGGCGGATCTCCTCCCTCCATGGCCAGCAACTTCTCCGGCTGCTGCAACGTCAACTGCCGCAGCCACTACCACTGTCACACCAGCATGAACTCCCATCACCACCATAGCCTGATTCACCAACAGGAACACCGGCACATGAACGCGACTCACAGTACTACTTCCGCTGGACACCACACCTACTCCAGACCCAGGCCTGGTAGCCATCGTTCCTGCGCGAGGTCTTCCAACGCTATCCGCACCGCAGAGATAATCCTAACACTGGTTTTACTCTTCCTAACCTCCTGGACACCGTACTCGGTGGTCAGCCTCATTGGACAGTTCGGGGACGTGCAGAGAGTCACTCCGTGGACAGCAACCCTTCCGGCGATATTTGCCAAGGCCTCCGTGATATACAACCCTATAGTCTACGGTCTGTCTCACCCACACTTTCGGTCCTCGGTGAGGCAGTACCTGTCTGCATGCACGACCGCCGCCAGTGCTGGGCACGGCACCACGGCGTCGCTGATGAGGAAGCAGTCCCCGCAAATGGCTACGAAGAAGAAGACACCGCCAGCGACTGCAACAGCGGTGGGGTCGGCTGAACTGTCGGTTCCATCGGCGCCAGCTGCGATAGCTATTGGGAGGGACTCGGAAGTAACTACAGACAGCAACAGAAGGTAAGTCTTAATGTGTAACACAAATTCGCATAAATAGAATCAAGGGAAAAACGTATTTAATACTTGAGAGACCTGGTGGTACCTGATGAAAAAGTAGTAAACGGGATTGTAAACTTGAAAATGATGTCTAAAGTATGTAACTTCAGTATCTATCACTATGGGCATTTTTTGACGATTTCATACCTGTTTTTGTTGCCAGTTTTCACCTCCCTCTTTCCAAAGGGGAATAATTGTTACTCATTCTTCCGTACATAGTTTTTTATCTTACCATTTTATTTGAAGACATCTCTCTCTTAGCTTCATACATCCAAGTTTCTTGTTATAAATAACGTATAGCATCAAACACTGCGGCCTTCAACTGTACGAGTATTTAGGTCGCATTAAAAGTTTCCTCTCACGAGTATCTTAAAGATACACACCCGTAGCCAAGGAAACCTCCCGTTAGGAACATTAGGATTCAATTTAATTCCAACAAGTGCTCCTTTAAAATTTAAGGGTTGGGACACAACTCCTGAGCCCTACTGCAATTACTTTTCCCCAATCTTCGAAACCTATCTTTTTTTCTGAGGCCCTAGTAGTTAATCTGATACTTTTAGAGCGTCATTTTGACGAAAGTTTTTCTTAGGGTACATTAAATCCTTAAGTTAATTTGTGTCAGTCGTTATTGTAGTCGTATATCAAAATAATTTAGGTAGTATTTCTCTTTTCGGTATTTAACTGACTCGATGTTTTCTTCGTAAGATTGAAGAATTCAAACAGGAAATTCATAAGGTTTCTGTTGTATGGTAATTATCATTTCAAATTAGTTTGCGTGTACGTCGACAACCAAATTTTTTTCAAGCAAATAAATACGCTATCTAAATATCTTTTAAACATTAATATTAGATTGCCTTAAAGTATAGTGAAAAAATTCTATAGGTAATTATTGAAATTTATTTATTAATTCGGTTTAAAAATATATGACAATTATTTCTACTATTATTATATATTCATAAACCTAACGAATAATATCAATATATTTAGACGTTACTTCGTGGAAGACCACTTCAGAGTATATCGCAGAAAAAACAACCTTTGTTTACCAACAGTGTGTAAGTATATGAAAATTGTTCTTTCTGCAATATACTACTTCATCTCCCGATGTCACAAATTTTATGAAGGTCTTAGGGAAGATCTAACCGAATGTAAAAAGGTATAGCCTTGTACTTGTACTTATTTAACCATGTTTCATAAAAAATAAGTCTTAATAACGAAAAAGTTATTCAAATTTAAGTGCAATAAAAACTCGTTTCCATTTATATGAAAATAATCTTGAAAGATATACTTTTGTACATACTGAATGACGTATTTGATTTTATGAAAGAAACAAGAAACACAGATAGTGTTATTGCGATAGAATGACAATCGACATATATAGATCCTACCATCTGTTTATCTTTCATACATCAGCACAAAGAGAAAATAGAATCAGAATAATACTGAGTAATATAATACATGTGATGGCCATATCTGAGTTGACATGGAGTGCTGAGAATAGCACAGCTAACTTTTGGTATCCATAGTAACAAAGGAATAGCTCAGCGTGAATTCACCTTAATGAGAAAATAGATGCTATACGTGCAGTGGAAGTTAAAATTCTAAAAGGGGCGTTTCTAAATTCACAGAGTGCTGGTTCAAGAACGCACGAATAAGTGCAGACAGCAGAGTGTTACACGTCCCTTTCGAAATGAAATCACGAGATAAAAATCTTCAGACCGAAAATACTGCAGCTCCCAAGTTCGAATCATATCGGAAGCTTCCTAGCAACGGAACAAATATTACGGAATACCTCATAGAAATTGTAATATATTGGAAAGATACAAAAGATGAACGATGATGAAATGTTAACCTGGTAAAAGTTTCTACGCGGAATTTTGCCGAGAAACTCTCAACAAGTTGTTTCCTGCTCATCTCTTTGCCTTTTAGAGTTTCGCAATTCGTCTGCGGAAAATACGAGGGCATTGTGGGTAAAACTTAAAGCCAACTCATGTTCTCTCAATAACGAAACTTATGGGAGTGGAAAACTGTTTCAAAAGTTTATGATTGGCAAAAACTTGCCTCTGACGATTCATCTATGATTCTAATAGAATGTTGTTGAAAGGAAAATACTTCGATTCGAATTAAACTGCTCGTTGAAAATTTCGAGTCATCCATGTATATCAATTCAATATAATTGATGATACATGGATGACTGCGGTGATATTTATATGAATAAATCTGATTAAAGCGAAATATATAAACCTTTTACAATGCTAGCACGCGGGTGATACTCATATATTACTCTTCTGAAACCCTAAAAATTCTACAATTTTCCAAGATATTCGAAATTGAATAATTTCAACAAGCAAAAAAATCAATGAATGAATGTAATAATTGCCGCCTTGGATTAAGTGATTACAACTGATAAATTTCTTGAATTGTATAATGCTTAATAAAGCAAGTTGATGATTTTATTCCATGTAGCATGAAAAATTTTGAATCATTAAAAAACATATGTATTGTTTTCTTAGTCATCGATGTAATTTAAGACTTTGGCTTTAATTTCCTTTAATTTCTTATGCATAATTTGTGGAATATGTAAAAAAGGCCATTTAAAATATAATACAAAGCATTATACTTAAATCAAGCTTTATGTTTTTAAATAGCGATGGTTCAGAACGCTGACATGATAAAATTGCATCTGAAAGTTAAACCTATATCCCTAGTATTCTCTCTATTAGAAATTTTAGATTCGCGGAACATTTTATCGCAGAAGAATGTCGATTCCAATCCTTGGATTAATTACTAAGACTGCAGATGTCAGCGAGCCAAATCTGACGCTAAACCAAACATTCCGTAAGAGTTAAATCCTCCAGCCGTCGTTAAGTAAACAGTATCTTGCATCTCGAATGGCCGTTAATTGAAAAGGATGAGGGAAGTAGAACTCTTTAACTCTTTTCTTTGAATCCATGGCAACGAGAAGAACTCTCCTACGTCATAGAGAGTGTTTGCTCTTTCCATCACACCCTTTGCTCAATTAACGTGCGGTGATGCAGCATTCTCAGAAATTGCACAACCCTTTTCGTAACGTTGGGTAATTCGTCTGCTATACCCTCTATTCATTCCCATCCATTCCTTTATCAGGCGGAATCGCGTTTTCTGAGGACGCAACTCTAGTCACGGAAGCGTGCGGTAGTGCACGGAGTGCCGACGTATCAATCTGAAGAGATGAAATGAGTGAGCATAACGTGCCGGAAAGTGCAGGCGTGTTTGCAAGGCGGTAGAAGACGGGCAGAGCTTACGACTTCAGCCGCCTTTAGCGCCACGCACACTCAGTCGCACTCAAAAGGTCGTGTTTAGAAACAATGCTTACATCCAAACCCATCCCGTATTTTTCTTTCGAGAAAAGCCTTTTGTCGTTTCTGTCTCCTTTATTCGCAGCTCACCTCCACCATTTTTATTCTGACGTACATCCTTTGTTTTAGATACAAATAGACGCTTACATTCTCCTTTTGCGATGAAATTTCCTGTAAATAAACATATATATTTTTCTAAAATATTCCACAAGATTTATTGCATTCTTTCCTTGACTTTGAAATTTGATGAATTTTCTGTGATAAGATACACAAATATTTACATTCTTTTCAATTTGTGTTCACCAAAAAAGTTACCTTTAATTAGAGCAAATGATATCCGATTTTATAAAGATATCAGGTAAAGATGAACATGTAATCTAAAACATTTTATTCTTTAATACGTTACACTATTGTTTAACAGTGTTGTGAAAAATATAAATATATTCTGATTATGCTCCAAAATCAGGACCTGGTAACCGGAAACCTATATTTCATACAGGGAAAATGGTTAACTCTTACTTTCTATGACAATTGGCTCGATACGTAATGATCTAATTTATATGCAATTTAAATCTTACGACAACATAGTTTTAATGTCCGTTTCTCTTCTCGAAGTATTAAACTTTAAGGTATATAGAATTCTTTCTTACCATGATATTGCATAAAACACATATTTGAATTCGTTTAAGAATATTTATTCCCCATAAGCCCTTTCTCGAAAAATGAGAACAGCCACCGTTCCTCCTCCATTAAAACCTCCAATTGCTTCTGCAGGATGGCCATGTTGCGCACCAAGCACCGCAGACACCGGAAGCACCCCTCTGGTTCTCCCACCTCCACTTCCAACCACCGCCTGCACCACGTCCACTTCCGGTACGCCTCAGGAGAGTTCCTGAGCGAGCCCGACCACCACCAGCACGTTACCCTCCTTCTGGACCAGTCGAGGGGCGAAGTGGGGATGGAGTGGCACCCCAACGGAGACCTCATGTCCAAGGAGGGCGAGAGGGGAAGGATCACGGACGGCGACCTCGATGATAGGAGGAGAATGGACGACAAAGACCACCTGAGGATGCCGAGCTGTTCCAAAGCGGTGTGCGTCATGTACGATGGAAGTCACGTGTGCTACTCCGTTGGGAAGGATTGCCCGCCATCAGGATTGCTGACGTCAGTCAAGAGCAGCGAGTCCCTGGATACCAATAGAGGTAAGGCGTTGAAATCTCTCGGTCGATTTCTTTTGCTGAGAGATTAATGAGTATTTCAAAGGGTTATTCGTGATCGGAATAGCTATGCGGTATAGTGTGTGTGTAGGTAGTATATCTCATCTAATGTTTCATACTTTCTCCTCTTTCATGTAGACTAAACGCTTACCTCCTCATGATCCTGTTACCTCAACATCCCATTTCTCATCAAGTGCATAGATGTTTAGCTATTATGCGACCAATTCTATCAATGCGGGCTAATATAGTAGTTATTATTATAAAAAAACGTTAGTGTGAGACAGGCTATGTCGAATTAGGATCAGTATATGTTAACTTTGTAAGCAATATGAAAAAAAGTTAAATTAAGGCCTACACTGTACTAATTCAGTACACGTGCTGGTGGGGAGAGTAATTATAGAGTGGGAAAAAATATTATCTCTTAAACATTTAAGTTTCTCCGAGGACATACAGATTAATAACCATATGCTCTTCCACATAGAATTTTTAAAAATATTTTTGTCATTCTCAGCTACTACTATGATACATTACTTGGATAAAACTTATAGCTTTCTTATATAAGTTTTATATCGTAAACTATTTTTCAATCATTTCGAGTAATGAAGGTAGAAAGAGAAGTATTATTATGATATTTTTATGATGATGGATATTCTATATTCAAAATTATAATTTATCATAATAAAGGATAAACCGTCCACTTCACTTACATATTTTAGACAAAACGTTACATTAAAGAGTTGACACAATTAAGTATTCATACTTTAAATAAGAAAGCATACAAATATATTTTTAAAATATACAATTCTTTTTATACGCAAACATGAATTATCAGTATTAAATAAAACATATTAGTAACAGCAATAACAAATATTCTTGTTAACCCAGATTTATTTATTTTAAATTGCTCACCAGTCATTATAAGACAATCTTCGGGCACACTACTTATTAGGAAATACTACGTATGAAGGTGAATTTTCTAACGGTAGTTATGTTGTATTAGAAAAATAAAGAATAGTTCATAAGGCTACTTAACTCGTTTTGATAGAATAATTGCGAATAGGATAATCTCTAGGATCACATCAGTTTTCTCCAAGGAATCCAGGTCTCTTCCCTTGGGCGGAGAATACGAAGGTGCTGGCCCACAGATGGCCGAGTTTGGAATTCCTAGCTGGTAGTATCTCAACCCCACCCTCCTCCCCATTTACCATTACTTCCTCATACCTCCACGTATATTAATTTAAGTGGTAAATGTTTTAATCCCCACGCTACGAACCGTTTAACTCTGCATTCACACAAGAGTGGACCATGAATAGAGTAGGATACCGATTTTTCAGGAATGATTTGACTCTAAGAAATACGTACCAAAATCCACTTATATCGACCTTAAGATTCCCCGCTCTTCCTCATGATAACGAGTTCGCTATTCAAACTCTTTTGAAACTTTTATCTTCGGCGTTAAAGTAAACTTCCGATAAAAGAGAAAAAAATCCGGTTACGCCCACGGAGTTGGGGAACCCTTAGCGTATCCCACCCACTCCATGAAGCCTCCGAAAAGATTGGCGATAAACTGGAATTTTGCGCAGGAATTCGTGTATCGAAGGATGATATGGGGCGCGTTGGCAGATCCCGGCTATTTATGACTTTATTAAAAACTATAAACGAAGGCGGAGGGTTAGTCCAAGTTTATTCCCACTTCTGAATTAATCCCCACTGTTCCAACCCTCCCACGCTATTTATTTACCATCTCACGGAAGCGGAATATACATTTCTTTCCCTTTAAGAACAAACGGGAGAGGTTTCTGCCTGATTTAAAGCGATGAGTAGTTCACCGGAAGGGTTACTTATTTTCCATAAGAATTTTACGGTGAAACGCTTTCAGGCTTCAATCGTAAATAGATTTTGATATCTATCGATGTTGCTGTTTTTCAAGCTGGAAGTAAAAACTTATGTTGGCTTCGATTGATGGTTATTTATGCTGTCATATGGTGATGGTACGCAAAGTAATTGACTTGTCTCCAAAGGAACTTTATTTTGGAACATTTGAAACGATTCTGAAATGCAAAGTAAATTTTTTTCTCGGAAATCATAAAAATATATGCTCAAAATATTTCGTGCGTCCATTTGAATGGTGCATAAAATTGAGTAATCGAATTTTTCGAAACGCTATGCAATGATATGAAAGTATTTCAGAAAATCAATTTATCATTTGCATCTTAAAAGCAATTCAGATTATATCGCTGAAACTAACAGTACAATATGATATCCCTTTTATGAGTGAATATATTAAGGTATTTAATAGTGATTTCACATTTTTTACTCCGAGCAATTAATCTTGAAACCTTTTGAATCTCTGAGCATAAATTATTTATTTTGAGGAAAGTTTTTTTTTTAACCTCAGCTGGTCATTTCATACTCAGAAATAAACACGAACATATTTACGATCAAGTTAATTATTATATTGCATCATAAACTACGGAGAGTTGTAATTAATAGTAACATAATATTAAATAGGTAGTTATAATTATATTACATCATAAGCAAAAGAGAATAAACAGTAAATCTCAGGTAGATAGTTGGAATAATGTCAGTGGAAAGCCGGACAGCTATGGGTGAATATTTCCACTTTTGGAATGCACCATCTTCAGCTTAAGCACGGAATTTAGCAGAAAATGGTAACTTTATATCCCCCCAGGAAAAAATACAAACTTGTTTACGTAGACCATAATGCGGTAAGTCGGTCTCTCCCACGATGTTAATGTCTCGCTTCCTTTTCCCTCAGGTCGGTGGGAGATGAGCTCTCTTTTATGACATAGGGAGATGGATCGAAGATGCGTTGGGAGGAGGTCGTCGGAAGGCGGCGAGGGACGCCGGGGAAGGACCCCCTCCACTTCGGTCCAGGCCACCAACTGTTGACAAAGGACTCTGCAGAAGTTTTGAAAGGCAGAGGAGGATTTCAAGCGAAAATACCACCCCCTAACTGGTTCTTTCCGAGACGAGCGATGACCCAAAAAGAGTGAGAGAGAATGGAAAAAGAGTGCTTAGAGTTTTTTTTTTTAAGCATCCCGTAAAAGAGAGGAAAATTTTTAGGATGTCTTTGTTTTTCGCTCCGCTTTCTTTTCCGTCTCTTTTTGCGGAGATCTCCTCCGTTTGGTAGTCGGCTTTGTCTGGCAAAGTGTATAGTTTTCCCCCCTTTGCGCATGATGAATGGTGGATCCTTTTGCGCGGAAAAACAGCGGAAATCTGATGGCGGTCTCTGCGCATGCGCGGAGAAGGGTTTTTGACAGAGACCCGTACAAAAGAAGTGTTTCGTGCGGTCCGTTGCCGAAAATTAAGTCGTAGATGAAACGGGAAGGGACAAAACAACTGATTCTTCGGTTGCTATCCTCTTATTGGGCATAAGTCGGTTTTGTTCGAGTATATCAAAGAAAATTATATTATTAGTTCACTGGTAGTTCATTGTTGCGTTGTGTTTTAAGCCGAGAGTCTTGTATTGTTGATGTTGTTCGTTTGTTGCCGTCAGATGTCTTTGTTGTTGTCGAGAGTTCATCTATATTGTTGGGTTTTTTTTACGAAGGATTTATTTATTTTCACCAAAAACTCGTTTTCTCATTCGTCCGGTATTGTTACACTCACATTATTTAAATTGACTGCTACATTATAGTTTATATGTTAAATAATTACGTATTGTTAAACATGTTATTGAGTTTTAAGATTTATCAGATAATTTATCGCGTTACTAAAATTAAACTAATTTACGACTGATTAATATAAACTTTTCTCGCAGCATTGTATGTGCCCAAGTTTGATGCGTTTTCCATGGTTGGATATTTTATTTTAATTCCATTTCAATTGGATAAATGAAATATAGAATTTTCGGTTATATGCTACGGTGCAGCAAAATAGCTCTATGGAGAAATAATTTTGTTCCACATGAATTCATTCTAATGCATTTTATTGCAACAGAATACCACTATGTTCTACAAATTTTTCTTTCAAGTCGTTTTAAATACTCAGCATTAAATCTTGAAGCATTGTTATTAATTTAAATCCATTCAGTTCTATTATTAGTAAAATTTTATCATGTTATTTTGATTAATTAACCACTTAAACTATTGCCATAATTGTTGTGAAAAAATGATTATTGCATTGCATATTGCAAAGAGATATTGAATTCCTCCTTTGAGAAATGATAGGACATATTGTATTGCTTGTTGCTACGATTCCCCATTACTTTGGAAATTTGGATATTGATTTCTTAACTACTCTTTCAGCTATATTTCTGTAAACTTGCATCGCTGTAATTTTGTTCCTGTCAAACGCAGTTAATTTCCCAATTCCTTCGACCAAAATTTATACTTCCTATTTAATACAGATGTTCCACGATTCGGAACTCATCGTTTCGAAATGAAACGAACTCAGGTACACTGCGCAGCGTTAACTTTGACTGCATCCCGAATCCGTTTATTTGAGTTGATCTTTTAAAAGTCAAATAAGGAATGAGTTGAATGTGTGTTTTCAGTTACCTGCGTGATCCCACGCGTCTTTCCCTTTCAAGTTTCGTCGTCATACATCTTGAAGGTTTAGCTAAGCGTTGAGTGGTACGTTTCTCTTGTAAAACTTTTCGGCAACACGCGCGTTCTTTGACAACTTGAGCAAAAACTGTGCTGCGGTTGGTGAAATATTTTGATAACCTTGCAGACGTATCTTCATCCCAAAAGTGTGTCTTAACATGTTTATTTTACGTTTATAATGGCGTGTAGGAGGGAAATATTTCTGGAAGAGTAACAGAACACATGGAGTCTGTTCTATGCATCCTTACGAATGTTTTAAAAGATAATTTAAAATGACATTTTCAATCATTCAGAATCAAATACGCTTTACTGTAATTCCTTCAGGTAAATGGTAAGTTTACGGAATATATAATTTTGATGTCATGATTCGAAAGGTTTATAACTACTGACTTACCTGAAAATAGAACAAGAGAGATAATTTAAATACAATTGTTATAATTTTACAGGAAATAATAAACAAAATATTCAATAATAGATTTAAATCAATATAAATATCAAAATATAGCACTCTAATCAAAATTACTAACGTCAAAGTCTTAGACGTCCATTATATATACCATTTATTTACATTAACTCCAACCAGAATAGTCGCAAATGTACTTATTTCTATTCTCGCTTTTTCTAACTATCGGGGTGAAATTAATTCAATCTCATTCGACTCAAACAATATCTTTTCTTCAGCAGCTTTTATGAATAGATTATAACAAACTATCTTGACCCTTGTGTCTTCAGGTGACGCTAAGTTCTGGTAGGCTGAATTCATTTTGATTCGACGTCTGTGATATTTAGCGAATTAAATATGACCAAACTCAGTCAGTATTTTACACATTTGCACTAATTTATTTTTTATTGCGGTGTAAATAAAACATCTCTGTAGATTGTATAATTGATTGAGCGAATGCTTACTGGCGGCTTTGCTAAGCAACGGGTGTTTATTTTTTTATTTCACCTTGAATTTGAATCCATATGACGTTATTTTTCATTTTTCCATTTGGAAAGGCTATTATTTTTATAAGAAAACACGCGGTTCTCTTCATCTAAAGAAGTGAATTTATGACACAAAAATAGAGATCATTATGATATGGAGCTGGTTCATTTGCCTTGCGATGGATAAGTTGAGGATACGAGTAATTCATCACTATATAAGTTCTGAAATATTTCCTTTTGTATTTTCATATCGAGCGACGCATATTTTCATTATTTAGAGGATACTATTCATTCTAATTCCTCCTAAATGGTTTATCCTATATAATCTTATCAGAAGCAAATGTTATAAAAATATTATTAATTTCGTTAGAAATTTGAAAACTAACCCATGAGATTGAACCTTTTGAAGGCTCAAGTCGTGTCGTGTTTATTGTATAGCGAATTCATAAAACAAAATTCAAGGGAAAGTGAATTGAAATATAAGTGAGGGATTTTAACGATGCTAATTTGAACAAAATTTTAAACGCACAATCTCTTTATTGATGCTAATTAAAACTGGACTTTGCCCAGTTTAAAATATGATATTTATCATTTGCCCCTTTGTGATTTCGTTTAAAGATGTGTATAGAGGGGCATAGAAGTTTGTAGAAAGACTTGGTAATGAAAGGATTTGGAAGGAATACTCGGGTGGTTGTCAAGGAAAAAATAATAACCTGTTGATATTTTTTACACCTAATTTCTAAGGCATTAAACTATCTGAGATATATCTGTAGAAAGGTTTGTTTATATTTCGAGCCTACTACATGATAAATACAGGGTCCAATGCGGTAAATAGATTCCGATTATAATAAATGTGTAATTAAGAAATTCGATGTGTGGTAAAATTGTAAATGGTCTAAAATATTAACGCTCTTAAGCAAATGACAGGTAAGAGTGATTTTGGAATAACAATTTCTAATATGGGCGTTATAAATGGATGTTTAATGTTGTAAAATGTGTTAATAATTAAGACTAGATGCGTATCTCTATTTAATTTGTTCATACTCGAATTTATATGTGTAGATAACCACCGTAATATTGATGAAGTGTTTTTTTTTCGAAGTGGTTCGATGCTTTTGTGCTATTGAAGAGGATGAATGTTTGTAAGAGTTGTGAAATAGTTATGGCTGTTTTCTGTTACCATTCGTGTTTTCTCTTGCACAAAGTTTTTGTGGTGTAGTAGGTGTTCAGGTACTCACATACCTTTGGTACTTTTCTCTGCAAGGTTGTGAGATACAAGAAGAAACGAATTATATTGCAAATGTTTATTGTTTCGTATTCTGAACGATCGATTAATTCGAACGAGTGCTTGAAAATGTGATGTCAAATGAAAGATTTTTTTAATCACGTTGGTTTTTTACGCAAATTTAAAGATGGAGTCTGTCTCGAAAAGTTGTTTTTTATAGGCGTTGAAAAGGTATATATCTTTAGTAATATACATTCTCTACATGAAGTGTGATTGAGCTGTGGTCTTCTGATATTAAGTTGAATGTTATGGTTAGTTACTGTGAATTTACTGATTGTTGGGTATGTTTGATGTTCTTTTTGTTATGGTGAAATTGTCTCTCGTCAATTCCGTATAGTATTTAAGTATTTATAGTATGTTACCAGGATTTGTGTTTGGAAATTCGCCCCGTATGGCTGCGAAAATTTTTTCGGTGTGTAAATGATTCAAGACTCTCACTGGGTAGAAAACTTTTAAATGTGAATACCATCGATTAAAAGTGTTAAAATTTACTTCGTAAACTGTACCCGTCATAGAAGAAACTCAATTTTATCGGTGACAAGGCTGTTCAGTTTGTTTTATGTAAACTCTTTCTCCATCTCGCGGTATGCAAGTGAACTTCAAATACGCAAATTCGCGGGAAGCAAGTTTAATCTGAACTATGACAATATATGTTATTCCCCGTGCCGCAAAACAATGTTATACAAAGGGTAACAGTAAGGAACGGTTTCGTCCAAAATAATATTTGAATTATTCAATTTCGATCGAATTTTGGACTACATGAGTTTACGAGAAAAATTTGGGTTGAAGTGCCAAAAATAATTAAAGGATAAAAGTATCTTATAAAGTTTTGAAGGAGAATACATAAAAACTGCAAAAAGTACCGCTGTAATAGATAATATGATATCATAAACAAAGTTAAATCACTCAACAGTCTTTAATCAGATAACCTGTTAAAGTGGATGAAAAATTTTATCAACGTTGTGATGCAACACCGATAAAACAATTAATTGCTGGTGATGAATCATGAGTGATTGTTGCCTTGTATCAGTCTTTTTTCATCAAAAATACATTAATTAATATTACATTATCTTGTTTTTCATCTTCAGTTTCTGTGAAATTTTTCATCGGAGTAATTCACTTTGAAATTCGAAACAGTTGCATTTTTTGTGAAATAACTTTACCATTCTCGTGGAAAGAATATTATAACTAAACACAAAAGTGATATCTGATTTTAAGTACTCACTTAGTATTTTCTGATTCGACGTTGTTAACATTCGGAAGTTTTGGCATTTCTTACTGGTTGAACTTAAGTTTTAAATTCAATTTTATATTCATTAAAAATTTACGTTACATGCTTTCAAAAAAAATCCAAACAGTACATATAAGAATTCTGGCAGCATCTGACACTATTTCCAAATGAAATTCCTAGCTCTTTTGTGCTATATGAAAAAACTGCAATGAAAATCCTCGTGCTCTATTCAAATTGCACTAAACATGGATCTACGAAATACAAAAGACAATTACTAAAAATAACTCAGCGTCGTAGTTTGACGTATCCATTGTTGTTGTTAAAATGTATTCCACCGACTATGTCGGTTCTTATAAACAATGTATTTAACTTGTAACTTATGGTCAGATCCTGTATATAATTACACCCGTCTGTTTCTACGAACGGTGGATTTTATGAGTGATGAGTTTTTTGTGAATTGCGTAATGAAAGTGTGCCTATTTTACGAAAGATTGCGTCACGCTGTGTGTTTTTGTTTGTGATATAGTGAACTTTGCGAAGATATGTTATTTTTGCGAGCATGTGAACTTCTTGGGGTGTTCAAGATGGATTTCCGGCACTGATAGTGCAAAGGTAGCTTCCTAAATGAAAGAGCTTGAAAGTTTTTTACATAGGGATTTAATTGGCAGCCGTATCAACATTGAATTCCAAGCCCTATTTTGATTCGTCCATGTTCCTTGTGTGATTTCTAGGGTTATTGTTTCCTGTAACAAGTACTCTAATAAACAGAAGTTGATGATGATATTATCTTCATTCACATTCAACCAAAACCACAGGTATTTCATATTCCGAAGGTGAGCTTCAAATATTATCCTTAAATTTTATATTTCAACTTAGTTTTCAATTATTAATCTGCTCCTAATTTGTCCAAAATTATTAATTTTTAAATAATAATACTCTTAAAACAACTAAACTGTTTATTTATCTATTCAAATATTAGTTTATTATTTTCATTCAAATACGAATTGCCTATCGTAACGTTGTAACGATCACATTATAAACTTTCATTTTATCTATGAATATACCTACTATTAATGAGTTTACTCTAAGTATACGTACTTTCAAATACGTATATATTTTATTTATCATGTTTTAATAAGAAATAAAGAAGACTTTGAGTTTAAAGAGAAATTTTTTTCTATTCCAACAGAGTGCGCTGAATTTTAATTCTACTGAAATTTTTGGCAAAGAAAAGAAGCTCCTAGTGAATTTTATGCACATTTACAACCATTCACCACTACCTTTTCCAGGTAATGACTTCAACTCATCATTGGAACGTTCCACTGACAATCAGTAAGTAAGCATTTCAATAGATCTTTAGTTTATTATATGTCTTATTTGTGTATACAATTTGATGTTCGTACAGATAGGTTAACAGATAGTTAGATCATTAATCTTATCGTAAGTAATCTTCGGTGATGTGAGAGATAATTTGGCATCAGAACATCTTTTCCAACTTGAATACCTTCAAGAGCCTATTACTCCATGTATTTCAAGGCACTACAATCGGAAAATGGGTTGATAAACGTCTGTTTTTGGCTAAGCGAGATCCTCTTCGAATGCAAAAACTGGAGGCAATCTTCTGCCATCGAATCAAAATAGGTCGAGCGTTTTTTGGTGCCCTTATGTTGATGTCAACTTATTCAAAGGAAGAGGGAGTGCGCGGGAAGGAAATGGGTGCGTCCTTGACCTAGGGAGAGACGGGTAGCATTTAGGGGCATTTCTTGCAGTGCCGAGGAGCATTTCTTATCGTTTACGTAACCACCAATAATGACACATAGGGGGAGTTACTTCCTACGTAATAAATGGCTCCAAAATTGGAACCTTTTTCTACCGTTAGATTGTATCCGCCCATCGCTAGTTCAAAAAGACATTATTTTAAAATAGAGATCTCTTTTTTAGTGAACTATTTTAGAGCTTATCCAGTGTCTATGTCTCAATAGATTAATTCATGATATATATTAATTCATCGCTCTGCTTCTAGATCTTCTTGCGATTAAACTTAATTTATCTCTATTGATTGATGGTATATTTCACTTGTGGCATCAAATGAACAATTACGTACCTTTTTTATTAATTTGATCCCAGTTTTGCGTAATAAATTTATTTTGTAGATATTACAGTTCAACATTAACACTCGATTTCAGTGAATGTACCTTAATTGATTTTCTTAAATAGCCGCTTAATTTAGGAATATAAATTCGATACGCTATTCTCGATTATTCATTATTATATTGCCGTTTAATAATTGTTTATATACGGATATCTTAACTCAAAAACTACAGCTACAAACTGACCGATGCGTAGCAAGCGAATGAACATGAACAACGACTGCTGCGTTCTTGTAAGTTGAGATAGCCTTCTATATAGTAATGGAAAATCATAGCCGTCACCAACTGTCGAATGCCGTTGAATTGGGCTTCAGAAGGCATCGATCCTATTATGACCGAACGTTCTTGACCCACATCTAGAAGCCTAGATTCGCAGCAATCTAGTGCTATTAGATGGAGTTGAATTGGTCGGTTAGACTGTCCCATAGCGAAAACCTATTATTTTCTCTCCTCTCCAAAATCACGGAGGGAGTTCGAGTTCCTCTCTGGAATGGACCCATGGGACGCACAGTTCGTTCATTGCGTCCGAGGGCGTGGTTTGATGCCTTTGAATTGAGAATGGAGTGGTTCGTGACGCAGTGCATTTTTTGTCTCTATCATTCCCTAGCGAGCAAGGAACGAATTCAGGGGTTAGCATACCGAGCTGTGACCTTAAAATAAATTTTCCCCTTATAAATCTGAACCAGTTTAATTCCCTTACGGCTTATTTTCCTCCCTTACGAGAGATAAAAAAACCGATTGGTGGTGATTTTTGGATTCTGTCTTATTTTTGATATCTCGGCAGCAAGCAGCGTAACAAAGGATTTAATATTATTACTATAGTTTATCTGATAATGAAAGATTCACGCGCGCGTTAGCTGGCATTTTTATCTAAAGCTGAACTTGAGATAATCGCATGATGTATGATTATCCATATCACATTCCGCTTTTTCCTAGCTTTGAATAAATATCAGTGCCTTTAAATTTCAAATTATATATTTCGATTGATAAAGTTGATGCTTAAACTATGACTCCGTTGCTTTACTTTGAAGAGGATAAATACTTATTGAGTTTTGTTCTAACTATCTTATCACACAATCCGCAAGAAACCTTTGGCTTAAACCATTGTGCAGTTATGAGTTGATAACAGCAAAGTGGCAGCTTTCATTATGAGACATACGAATCAATATTTGAATTTGATATCATAATAGCTCCTTTCCTTCTACTTCAGGGATCTACCTTTCACTAGCCTGAGAACCGATTTAAATAAAAAGGAATGGGCGAACATTTTCAACACGCGTTACATATTCATTCATGAAATAGACAATAAAGCGGAACATTATACTAAACGTATTGATGTCAGTTTAAGGATTATTTGGAATTTTAATAGTTTTTCTCTACTTAATTTTCCATTGATTAGCCGTGTAAACGTAGGAGAATGTTAATCTAGATCCTTTGTAATCATTGATGGTAAAATTAAGTAATTTTAAGGGACAATCATAAGCAACGAAAGAGAGTAAATTTCCCTCGTGGTAGAATAAATCTACTGCATCTAACGAAGAGTGGATATTCCCTTTGTTTTCCTAACTCAAGGGCTTGGACATTCCCGCACCAACGAATGACGTGGAGACCTCTGTGTTCCTAGCCTTCCTACCGATGAGTCTTGGTCAGCTAATAATTCGCAGTTAGCCTGCGAATACAATGAAATACAGCAGACGGTTCTCAGAAAATTTGGTGAGTATTTGACGCATAAAAGATTTTATTTCCATCTAAAAGTCACTCGATTGTAAAGAGGAATTTTTCGTAGTAGATAACTGGCTCATTAAAATCCGTATTTTGTGAAACATAATTAATTTCTACAAGCCCTTGTTAAATGGATTTCTAATTTATATTAATGCTTAATATAAGTATAAACAGACAGCAGATAAGAATAATGAAAGAGGCAAGGCACAGTTTCTTCTTCAGCATAATATTTCTGATGTTAAATTGACTTGTAAATTGATATCTTTTCAATTAGGTAGGATATTTATAGGATATATTTTGGTTATTTTTGGATTAGACCCCCACTGTAAAACAAAGACCTAATTTGAGATAGACTGGGAAAGTTTTAATACTAACTTAACATTACTCTCAATTTTTTTCATTTAATGAATTACATCTTTCAGATCGATCAATTACATTTTTAATTTTCAGATATTAAGGTACGAGTATTTGGATTATAAGATAGAATGCAAAAGTATTTCTAGGAAATTGAAATTTATTTACCATTTCTTCAACATATTACAATCCAAACATTTTTAACTTGAACCATGAAAAAATATAACAGGCAAACAATCCTGAATTTTTTGAGGATTATTTTCAATAAATTGAGCAGGTAAATCAAATTAAATACCTACTGTAGCATAACATAAAAGATATCTAATTTTCCAAGTACTTTCACATATACCTCTTGAGATTTGTATATTTTTTAAGAAACAATTAATTTTCAACAATATCAAAGTCTATGAAAATAAAATATTTATAATTTTTGATTCCAAGTTTCAAGTGAAATTGAAATTATTAATTGGGATAAACTATTTTGGTCTTTGATATCAAAATATATAAATATTTGTGATAATAATTATGAAAATGGACTTATAAAAATGTATATAGAAAAAACAGTTCATTCAAGTTCATTCATAAAAACTTGAAAACACATTACAAAGATACTTATAGATTCAATACCTTCATTTGAAATCATCATTACAATATGACATTCATTTGAAAAATAAATTGTACAGTCATAAAAAGTTTAACTTGAACTTTTCCATGGTAACTACATGACTAGAGATCCTTATTGTAACATACCATTTTCTCAAGCTTATAAAAGTAAAAATAAATTCAGTGTTGCTTAACTGAATCATCAATTAAAATTAAACCGATCCTAAAATGGTTAAATATACACAAAAATCAACATATCCCAAGTAAAACTCAATAATATGTCCCACTTAAATGCTTCATATCATTGAATTATTTTAAAAACTCACTAAAAACAAATGAAAATATCATTGAGAAAAAATGAACATAATGTAAACCATCCTGAATCTAAAAAAAAATCTAATAGAAAATATTCAGGTACGAGTTTTAGGATCCCTAACATTAATATTTGTGCTACACTATCACATTTTTTGGACAGAATGAGAAATTGTACAATGAAGTTATGGGATTAAAAATTGTAAATCAACTATTTCCTCTAAATTTAACTTCACTCTTTTCCCTTTTCAATTTAATTATTTTTTGTTTCCTTTCTGAGTTCCTTGGCATCAGACTTTTCGGTAACTCCTTCCATTTGCAAAATATTCTTTTCTGATTTTGATTCCTTCAACTCAACATGTTTCAACATTTCCAGCCTCAGTTTTAATTTCTCTATTTCAGAAGGTGAGTTAATCATTTCCTCACTTTTACTACCATCAACTTTGTTAGATTCATTATGGCTTGAATCCAAATCCTTTCCAAGTATAGATTTCTCAATACCTATACCTTCATTGACATTAATCGTGCTTTGCACTGGAGTATCTACTCCTCGAACCTTGTCTTGAGGTAAAGATACATCAACAATTTTTGTAGATAAATTCACGCTATGCATTTTAACGTCCTCATCATCCGAGTCATCCGGGAGAAACTTCAACCCAAGATCTTCCAATTCTTCCTCTGTGCACTTTGTTATTTTTACAGTTTTCCCACTGCTTGCTGTGACTTGATTAGGTAAGGCAGTACTTTCATAGCCTGAATTTTCTTTAAAAATGACTCTTGTTTCAATAGACTCTGCTTGTCCTTCCCTTGTTCCATCCTCAACCAGTCTTTGTCCAGGTTTAACCTCTTCCAACTGATAAGAATTATCAGATACTTTGACATCTTCCACTTCCATTTCTTCTAACAAGAATTTCAATCCCAAATCTTCATCCTCTTCGATTTCAAGCATTTTCACTTTCAAAGCAGAAGATTCTACGCTCATTCCTGCCTCATTAAGTTTATACCTTCGGTGTTTCAATCTCTTGTTTTGAACCTTCTTCCTTTTCATGTTTATTGTTCTGGAACAGACTTCTTCAACTTTGACATTGGCTTTCTCAGCCACATAATCCAAGGTATCATAGAAGACCTCTTTGTTGACTTCAAACTTACGAAGATATTTCTGTGCATCAGCCATTTCTGATTCCTCCAAATCCAAGGCCTCATCCAAAACTTCTTTCGCATCATAAAACATCTCCTCGGTTTCTTCATCTGAGCTGTCAGGATTTATTTCTATGAGAGAACTTGGAAGAACTGATTTCACACCACAGCAATGCTGATGGTCTTCTGGTTCATTATCATCAATTCCTGCAAATAAAATTAACCATTTGTATCATATTTGTAGTACATGAATTTTTAAACATGATTAATGATGTCCTGAAAAGTTAGTTATAAGTTTACAATCAATTAAATTTTTCTTATGTGCAAGGTTAAGAAATAATGTTTTTATCTGTGATTAGATAACTAAATGGTAGCACAATGAATTTTCTGTTAATGAATTAAGTAATTTTATAATCTGTAATACATTGTCTCCTTCATATATTCAGTAGATAATTTTAGACTTAATTAATGTTATCATTATGTACTAATTTATGAAAAATTTCATTGGGAAGCTATCTATAGCCAGATATTTCCATTTTGCTCTTGAGTAAATCATCGCTAAAATTATTCAAAGTATTATAAGAGAATAACCTAAATCAAACTGATGATAACATTGGTAATATTCTTCAGGTGAACGATATCCCATTTTCAGCAACTGAACTCCTTTAACAGTCTGATCTCCAAACAGCATTTCATTGTGCTCTTCATAAAGCTCCTTAGGAATCTTAAAGATTTTCTGAAATAGCAATTTCCATTTTAATTATTCCAACAAACTTTTAAATGAAATTAAACAATTAACAAATTAAGTTTCTCAGAGTATACTCATATTCTTTTCAGGAAAATATAATTAGAGTATATATGTTTTCAAAATCTTCTATTTTATTCCAGATGCATTGTATGGTAGTTCTTCAACAAGGAAAAACTTTTAACTGATCTGAGCTGTGCATTATTAAACTTCAATATTATAATCATAAACTCTTCAATTCTTAATCTGAAAATTTTTTTAGTGGGAGTAAGAATCCAACAAATAACATTCAAATACAGTTCTGTATTTAATAACTACTTGTATTTAATGAGCATAAGCATGAAGATTTTACAGTATTTTTGAAAAATTAAATGATTTATTCAAAATATACTATTTTAACAAATACACAGCTATATTAAACACATTCATTTACATTTTTTTGCTTCTCTCTCCTAAATTCAGCACAAATTTATAGCAGATAATTGAAACTAACTTAAACTAAAATAAATTACCAAATATATATCTTGATTACCAGATCCCTGTAAGATTTTTCATAAACATTTCAACACACCTTCTTCCTTAAATGTCTATCCTTTGACATTTTCATTATGGTCAGATGAGGTTCAAACTTGTCTTTAACAATCAATCCTTCCTTTTCAAGGGCTTCAACTAGGTTTATGTGCAAACCTTTAAATCTTGTTAAAGGTTCCCCTGACTCGATTTTCGCAAAGACGACCTGAGTATACAAATTCCCATCACATTTACACTATAAAAGCAGCATTAATGATCATTAATTTTCAAACTATACAAAACAATTTTAATCACAGTACCTCATTCTTAAAAGATCCGATTCCTTTGAACTTCAAACTAATAGGATTTTCAATTAATGATTCCTTCATACTACTTTCAAAGGTCTTCAAGGCTGACTTGGCTCTAAATGATACGAAAAAGACGCAGAAGAAAATGTTTAAACAACAGCTGACAGAAATAAAAATCATTCTAAACATTCAAAACACCTTTTGATATCTCCATTATTCGGCAGATGCAGCGTACATAGGGTAATGTGAAGCGTAATCAACTTGATCAAGGTTGACTTGAATAGCGGCTTTTTGGTGGTAATAAATTTTTGCAAGACGCTTATTTCTCGATGAATCTGTAATGGTATCCCACCGCATTAATTTAAAATATGAAAATTATAACACATTTTAATACTGTGTTTCTAAACTTACCTCCGGATTTGAAATCTGAACTGCAACAAAAAAGTTAGGCCTTTGTATACAAGCCGATGATGTTCTCCGGCGTTTTGGGCTTGGCTCTCCTGTAATTTCTATTAAAGTTTAGAAAATTGATTGAAGAGTGATGAAGAGAAATTGATAATGCAACTTACCTGCTTCATCACTATCCATTATATTGCGATATCGAGTATTTTTGAGCGAAATGAAACATTTTCGTCCTGACCGTCAAGAAATGTCTAATTCATAAGGAAATTACATTCTTCCCTACTTTCTCTGATTGCTGTAGAGTAACCATCAAAATATGTAATAGTAATATGACGATTTCAATAATTTTACAAATGATATAATAATGAAAATTTCACATAAACACTCACTCCACGGACCTCTTTGTTTATTTTGATGCACAGACATTTAAAGATGGCCTTCAAACGTATGACGATCGAAATCATACGCCAATCGCGGGCAACTTAAATGCGGTTTCTGAAAGACGCGACGTTTGGGTTCGGGTTAAAATGATAGAATGTAAAATAATTATATATATATATATATTACAAGTGGCAAGAAAATGGTTCACTGTATTATTATTATGTGGAAACGATCTAGTTCTTTCAGAGAAATAGAGGTTCAATGTACTCATTATCTTGTAACTTCAGAGACTTATTTTAAATTAAAACGTAGAAATTGATGGACTTAAAATGTGCATTTAAGGAAAAAAGTGAAATGGAGCTATTAGATATAACATTAAATTCCATAAAATGTGGTAAAACATTGCATTTCTAACAAATTTATAAAAAATGTGCTTATTTAGCACATATAAGCCTTTTTATTATCATCACTAAATATATAAATACTAACAACAATGTACATATTAAACAATCCTAATAAGTGTACTAATTTTCAGAAAAAGCTACTTATGAGCATCCCATATAATCTTGAAGAAAGAATAATATAATGACAGAATTTCATAAAAAATAAATAGGGCAGACCACGCAGTTACTCATGAAAGGACTCATGATTGGTGCGGCCTATTGCACATCATCCTATACCGAACATCCAGCTATCTAGCTGGATAGCCGTACAATGTAGGCCAATCATGCGTGAAAACTTTCACGAATACGTCTTGTTCTAGACACTGTTAAGGACCAAATTGTTAATACAATAATTGTTACTATATCTCGGTCCTGGCCAAGAAATCAATCTTAGTTCAAAAGTCTTTGCACAAAGTTAGTTTGCACATTAAAATTACGTATTTTATTCCATTTTTTAGGTTAGGTAGGTATGTTCTTGTTGCCTAACTAGGGTCGTTAAAAAAATTAAAATTGCTGTTTGTTGACTAATTAATTAGAATAATGTTTGTTGCGGCACTAACTGGGGTAAGTAAATGAAATACGTAGAATTTCAAGTACTAAACATCGACTTTAAATTAAAAATATACAAGTGCGTGAAAAGAAATTTATTTTGAGCTCATGTCTTGATATCTTACAATTCAATTCATCTCTCAATATAATAAATTTGAATAGCATTCACTACTATTAAAAAAGTATCTCGATATATACAATAACTAATGCATATAACCTAACAAGTCCTTCCATAAATCGAGCGCAGGTCATCCAGAAGAATCTCATTTAAAAGAAATCTTTCGCTTCTTTTCGGTGCTTGAACATCCTGAAAATTCCGTTCAGCTCCTCAGATATAAACAAAAAATCTGCATCACTCTCAGCTCAGAGTCTGTGAAGATTTTTTTGACGCCTTTAAATTGCATTAACATGTTTGATGGTAAGAAGAGGTATATTGAGAAGTTTCTGATTACATAATACATAAAGAATACATAAAGAGAGTTCTGAAATTAAACGGAACTTTCTGAAGACAAATTGAACACTCTAAAAGTAAATAGTAACTTCTGTATGGCCTTGATGTTTTGGTAATTATGCGATTTCTTATCTTTTTGTCATTTTTAAACTACTATTTAGCTTAATTTCTAAAAAATGGAGCATTTTCATTATTCTCTTTCCATTACATTTTAGGAAGAATGTGTACCTTTTTGTCTAAAAACAATTCGCAAATCACCAGATTGTTCTATCCTTCTATGAAGGTCTGTCCACACTTTATCATCGCTTTCATGGGTGTCTATTATATCGATGCGTAGATTTACGATCCTTGCCTTGTGAAATAATTTAAAATTATTTCTGCTTTAACTTCATTATTGGAAGGGACAGCTTAGTAGTTTAAGGCATCGTACAAAGCGAAGATGGGGATGATCTGGAATGCGTAATTATTGCTCAACTATTAGTTCACTGAATTTCTGCTTCGCGGCTTTAATTATCCTCTGGTCTAGTGGCTGCAGTGCAGTAGTTAAATTCGCGGGTAAAATTCGAGGGGGAAAATATCTTTCATGTTCTACTGTTCGATGGGTTTTGGGTGAGAAAGCCGATCCCGAAAACGAAGTAGCAAATTTTTCCTATTTAATGCCTCAATCTTCTATTCGAGTTCGTTAGTCATGCCGCGAAATCAGAGTATGACGTAGTAAAGCAAAGAACCGATGTTGATGGTGTGAAGAAAAGATGTTGTGGTGTAAGGGTGATGAAGGAGAATTTAATCACAATAGTAGCCAGGTTTGTCGAAGTGTTGCCACAACTCTGCCGTCAGGTTGTTTTTTTCTAAAATAAAGAGTAATATATCCATTGGCTTCGGTGGCGGGGTGTTAGACTGCTAAACTCCTAGTAGTGCGGTCCCGGGTTCCAATTCCAGCTGAGGAGTAAATTTTTTCGGAATTCGGACGTTTCGCGAGAGTCCATCGTTGAGCTAAGTACCTCAATCGCCCAAAAAAAAAAAAAAAAAAAAAAGCCTTTTGCCAATAGGTTCCAGATATATTTTTCAGTCATCTTATCTCGTAATAAAAACAACCGGTCGCGAATATAACAATTTTCTGTGGAAATTTACAAAGTTTTTTTATTACTATGGCATTCCACGAAGTCACGCCTTCTCACATTGATTTCATCTTATCCCGTATCTTCTTCTTTTTTATTCTTCAGGAAAGAAGTCATCGGAGGCATGAAGGAACCCCTTTAGTGCAAGACGGAAGAGTAAGGTTTGCCGTACACACAAGGAGAACGAAAAGTTTTGTCAAATGCTGGATGCAGATGACGTTCTGCATCCAGCATTTGACCATGAGCGGAATATGTATTGGAAGCATACGATGAATAGACTGAGAATGTAGAATGATCGGGAATATTAAAGAATTTTGAAGGAGGTTATACGGTTTTGTTTATTTATTTATTCCCCTTGTGGTAAATGAGTTGGAATGAAATGGTGCAGAAAAGCAGAAAGTATGAGGACGAATGAGATATCGAATGTTATGATTCGGGACACATTATCGGTATCAGCAGCGGTACAACGGCAAGAGCCGAAACGGTGGTCGAAAGGCGAGCACGAGGAGAAGAAGGAAAGGGAAGATTTGAAATTACTGGTGGTGTCAGCGGCGCCAAAACGGCGAGGTTGAGAAACCAAGTCAAAGATGATCGTATATAATATTGATGGTCAGCGCCACAACGGCAAGGTTTAGAACTGTGGTTGAGAGAGGAAGTTGAGTAGATGTCTCTATAACTTAAAGGTTATACTCATCACGGTACGATATAAGGTGGATATAGGTCACGTATTTGAACCCCCGTAGGCTCGAAGAGGGGGATGTGGGTGGGGTGTTCTCGACAAACTTTAACGCGTTTCTGTTAAAAAAAATTTCCCCCTCCTTTATGACATTCTTCGTAATCTTGCGTTCTTAAAATTATGACGAAATGGTGATTCCTCAGGTGTCTTAAATCATTTTTCAAATTTTGGCGGGTGTCTTAAATTACGTTCAAAATCGGTATGTTCCATTTTCTGGAACGGGAGGTCTTGATGGAGAAATGTACACCGATATGAATTGGTGTAGCATTTCCTCCATGCCCCCCCAAAAAATTTGTCCTCTTCTAAAGCCTTTTATACCAAAAGGTTATCCTCCGTAAATTCGAAATATCAAGAGAGGCTATGGCAAGGGCTTTCTACAGGAAAGTACCAAGAGTTGTATTTTGATATAATATGGTTGCGTAGCAATAATTCGATGTAATGAAAAGGGTTAATCAATAAAACTTACCAAAATGTTCCAAATAGGGGTGATAGTTGAAGGAATTTTTCTCTAAATTCAAAAATATAACGTAATAAACGTCAATGTTTTGCAAATAAATGCCGAGTGACATCTCGCGATCACTTTTACGTAAATTTAACGAAGTCATAATGAAGAGGGAAAATTCAAAATTTGACGTAGATGTCAGAAGAGTTCTGTAGGTGGCTCCTATGTCTTAATTTAATCGTAAATTGTTTGAATTCATGCTTTAAAGAATATTAGACAGATACAATCAAAATTTTTATAATCATTTCTTCCCGCGAATTATAGGAGAGAAATTAAGTTTTCAAACAAATGGTCTAATACTGAGTGAATAAATATTTTCGAAAGTCTTGTGCAGCTCACTGTAACCACAACGTTCCGTCCTTGTCTTCAGAATTACGTTCTATCTCTCACTTACTTCGTTAAACATATTTCTTACCGCAAATCATCATACTGATATTTACTAGGTACAACTGTCATCAGAAACAGTACCAGACAAGCGTCAATACGTTATTCCCGTAGGTAAAACACCGCTAATTGGAAACCAACGGAGAACTAAGACTCCGGAGACTGTAGACTTGCATTACCTCTTAATAGGGAAAACCACGATACCTTGAGTGTACAAATGTTTTCTTACGTTTTATGAAACTCGTACAAGTTCTATCTTCTACGTACAATAAGACCCCGCTTAACGCGGGGGATGCGTTCCAATAACTTCCAGCGCTAAACGAAACGGCGTTAAACGAGGCAACGTAACACGTACGTGTATGCAATAGGGATCAGTGTAAAAGATCAGATAGCAAGAAAATTTATCAGTTCTTGCCGAATTTATCACAATAAAATATTATGCTTACATCTTTATACACGCGATATATGCGTGAACGGAGCATTACAAAAATTAATTTTTTCCGCGAAAATAATCGCCTAGGGAAATAGAGACTTGGTGCATGCACCCCCTGCCAAGCACCGATAGGCGGCTCGAAGGGTAAATATGTAGATATAGATACACCTAGTAACGTTGATGACAACTAATAAATGAACTGTGACCCATGAAAGATGCGTTCGTACTTTGCTTGGGACATCGGAGAATACAGTTGGAACCTTTATTCTGAATAGCTTAAGAAAAGAGCGTTGAAAAATAATACACCGTCGCTATATAGTGCACCGCTTTTGGTTGGTGCATGGCCGTTTCATTTGCAAACATATAAAAGTGTCAATACAGTTTGCGATTTAGGGGAATACCAATAATACCGCGTAATACTGAAACAGCGTTAAGCGTGGTCTTACTGTACTCCTTACTGCATCATCTTTACAATTTACGAGGACAATTCTGATACTCACCCGGAACAACCGTCACAAAACGGAGCCCGAGATGCGTCAGTACGTGAGCCTATTTTTTTATGAAAATAATTCTGAATTTCTCCAGAGAATGGACAGCATTCAGAATAATGTTATAAATAAGATGCAAATAGTTAAATTCTTATATTCAATACAAGTAGGTATGTTATGAAGTGTTAATGAGTAAAATACAAATTAAAATTTTTGACTATCGTTTATACCAGAAAGTTCTCTCGGTTTTTGAAAGAAAAAAAAATAGAAATTTTTTGTCAATAAACTCTATGAATTAATATGATGGGCATCATTTTCATTGATTCCTGGGTCGCCAAAAATGGAGCTTCAGAAAAGTGAAAGTTTTCTGATCAAACTATCTGCACTTTATCAGGATCTTTACCTTCTTTGAACACATTGAATAAATATTTATATACTTCCTCATTAAAATCTAAACGAAATACATCCACATAAATTATCAATGATAATATATAACTTAATCAGAAGCCAATAATCAATGGATGGTCCATTGGTCCAAACAAAAAACTAACATGAACGTACTTTGTTTCGCTTCACTTTTATCACTTGATGTATACACAGTTGTGTGTATACGTTAAGTGATAAAAATAAAAAGGCATCTATGTGCTAAATAAACATCTCTTTTGTTGTATAAACTTATTGTGACAAAAAGGACTATCAGATAGAAAGGGAAATTATTATAAAGGCAAGGTTTTACTGGGAATACTCTTTTTAATTTTAAAATATCTCAGAAGGTGTAGGATATTGAGAACATAGAAATACTAAAATCTTAAAGAGCTATAAAAGTAAAATCATCTGCAAAAGCTTAAAAGGTGAAACAGAAAACCAAAAACAATTCTTACAATAATAAATGTATTTCACTTGAACATGAATTGGTGATTCTATGTACAGAAAAAATATGTACATTAATTCAAATCAGCACTCTTGAAATTATTAGTTCTGTTCATTTGTCAACTTTCAACAATCTGACATAACATTGAATATCCTTCCAATTCAGGAGCTTTTAATAATGAAATTAGCATTTAAAATTACCAATTGGTCATTTCAACATAAGAACAATATGGTGAACCATTTTGTGGTCACTTCTCATAAATAATACAATAAATTACCACAATTAAACAATTTATTCCTGTAATTTTATTTCTCTAGAACTTTTTCTTTACTATGTAGAATGTTTTTTGGTATATACCTAGAATGTCCACTATCTTTAAGATGTTGGAAGAGTTTATTCTTAGAAGGAAATGTAGTAGCACAAGTTGCACATGTGTGGTCTAGATCCTGAAAAATAAAAAAATTCAAAATCAGAATAATTCATTCAGTCATTAATCAAAGGATGATGGATTTAAGTACAATAAATTTCTTAGAAATGCATTAATTTCAGATTGAAACATCATTACTCTAACTTTCAGTTAGCAGTTATTCTAAGAAATAACACAAGTGTCCATGAATATGTGGATTCCTGATGTAAAGAATATCCTTGAATATTTTCATTCAAATGCAGATTTAGGCATACCTTGAGGCACTCTTCAGCTAATTTCTTTTGTTTCCCACTATTTTTTTGTTGACTTTTCTTAGATTTTTTGGATGCTTTGATAGGCTCCTCATTTGTTTTAGTAGTTACTTCTTCTGATTCCTCTTTGGGATTTTGGGCATCTTCTTGTGTACCATTGTTAACATTAGCTTGTGTGTTCTAAACAAAAAATAAAGTAAGTACAATTAAATATTCATAGAATAAGACAGCATGATTAAATTTGCATTACCAATCATAGCATGAAAGTGAACCATTATTCAGGATAAACTTACATTGTTTTTCCTTTTGCCTTTCTTCTTCTTTTGTGTCTTAGAATTTGACTGAGAAAAGTCGTTGTCGCTATTATCACTACACAATTTATCTACAAATTCTTCCACTGGCTTTAAAACTTTTTTATTTTTAGATTTCTTTTTAGAATTTGGAAGCTCTTCATTGTTAATCAACTCTAAAAAACAAGATTTGTTAACACATTTTCCATTAAATTGTATTCAATATGATTAACTAACCTATAGTAAGATTAATGTTTAAAGTTGATTCATAGGAATTTGAATTAATCAGTTTGATAAGATTCTATAACTGTTTACAAGTTTAATTTTAAATCTTTTACTAAATATTGACATAACCACTTCCCTGGTGCATTATTTTAAAAATTTTGTTCAGAAAATGTCATATTTTTATTTGATATTTTTCATTTTAATGAATTTAGAAAGAAGTACTAGTTACCTTTTTTCTTAAGCTTATATTCAATTATTTATCCTTAGCTTTGCTATTGACATTTTTTAATATTTCTTTTAAGTTTCTCAATATTACTCATTATTTTATAAATAAGAACTGAAAATATTACATTTACTATATTATATGATAGATAAAAATATCGATACACGATTAATTTTCTCTTTAATTCAAGAGAAATATATTTGCAATTACTTCTAACAACAGCAGATGAAATGTGCAATGCCGGTTGCCTATACTCAATCAATTAAAAATAAGTTAATTTCAAATATATCCTCTAGATACCCTGAGTATTTGGCCCACATGCACCATCTTGCATTAGAAAAATAATTGCTTTGAACCAATGAGTATACTTGGTTTGAGCACAAACAAAGAAAAAAGTTTTGGGTAGGACAAGTTAACTTTGGAAAAGGAATCATCTATCACGGAAAGTACACTGGTCTTTGTCAGGGAGGTGGTTAAAGTTGATTACAAAGTGTTCATACAATCATAGATAGAATTAACCATAGAGCTTTTAAATAATAATTTACATGAAATGGAATGAATAAATAAAATGGAATATTACAAGTGAAATATTAATTGAACACTAGTGAATTTCAGAACATCAATTAATTCAAACTCTAAGACCAAAAATTTTAATTTTAAATTATATCTCCTAATGTGTGCCAAGGTTACAAGAGAGCATCAATGTAATTCTATAATTGGGGTATATTGTTGAGTAATATACATAAACATTTTCACGAGTTAACTCTTGTTTAAAATTTTCCACAAAATAAAACTTTGTTTCATTATATAATATGCAGAATTAAATTTTAAGGAACTGAAATTACCATATGTTTAGCATTTAGCTGAAATAGATTCCACAATTTAAACTAAAGAGTGCAAGTTAATCTTTGATTTAATTAAGAGTAGAATTAACCTAATGTTATCATCCTACCTTCTTCAATATCACTATTAAAATCAGGTTCATCATCTTCCACATCCTCATCATCTAACATTTCCTTATCACTATTCTCCATGGCTATCTTGAGAGCAGCAACATTTTCTTTATGCTTTTTAGAATTTTCGTGATTGGCAAAACTGGATATTAAAAGGAAAGGATTGATTATAGATTGAATTACTAATGAGTAACATTTTAAATATTTAAAATCAAATTATAACAAAGATATAGAAACAAATACTAACGATTTTTCATTTTTGAAATTCTTATTACATGCTACACAGAAAAGCTGATCAAAGACCATTCCTTCTTCGTCCCCTGAGTAATTTTCTTCTTGAGATGAATGTTCTCCAAACTCTTGTGCAAGATTCTCTTCTAATGCCTGGGGAAAAAGCAACTTAAAATATGTAGAGAGAGTAAAAGTAAAATAGAAGTAAAAAGTACTAAAAAGTAAAATATGAAATGGAATTCTACAAAGAAGAGATTTACAACACTAATTCTTGATAGCACAGAACATCAAGTTTGTCACAATTATAGGGACCATCGCATATGTTTCCCTCTAATACTTCCATTGACCTCTTCTTAATTTGGAAATAATATCAAATTTTACTACTGAAGTAACCCCTACACTACAGACTGGCAGAAATGCATTGAATCACTACTAACCTGAAGTTCTTTCTCTACATCTTCCATTTTCAACAAATGCTCCTGTTTACTTTCTGCTATCTGTCTCTTTCTTTCTTCTAACTGTCTTAACCTATTAAGTTGGGCTTTCTTAGCATTCTCAGCAGCCTTTTCTTTAAGATATTCCTGCAAATAATTAAATATTGAAACAATATGTAATTTATAAACTTTGACAACTTCTGAGGAAAGCAATTTTTTATATCTAATTTTACTTTGTTATATTTTGGTTTTAAAAAATAGAATCCAAGCCTTAAGATTGATGTGTAAAATATGAATCAAAACAACAATTTTAAAATTTGAAAGCTACTGAATGAATTTTACTTATTTAATGTAAGGTTTACAATGATAAACAGAAGGACCTATTTGAAATGTAATATAATACCTATCATATTTTATAACAAAAACAAGATGTCAATGCTTACCCTATGTTTTGCTAGTCTTTTATCTCTTTTCCTAACAAATTTCACCAAAGCTCTGATCTCTTCATTTCTTTCCTTCTTAGCCTTATCTCTTGCTTTCTTGTTTTCCTTCTCCATGAACCTCATCACCCTCCGGTTAGGAGCTTCTCTTGTGTCAAATTCATCCAACCATACAAAACTTTTGGTGGTACAATAGTTTTCCCAATATGCATAAAATGGACCAACAACCTTAAAAATGAGAAGGTATTAAATGTTAGACAAGATTACATATTGGACAAATCTAAAAAAATAGTGTTAGGCACATGAATCATTCATTGCATAAAACAAGAAAACATGTATTTATGAACTGTTGCACAGTTAACCCTGAGAAATAGGGTTTGACCATTATGTCCAATTACTGGTAATTATTCAAGATATAATTTTGAAGCAACTTCTTTGGGAAATTTATGGTATGCTTAACATTTATTAATTATACCATACCATAAACAAATTGCTTCATTTAATAAATGGAAATATTTTATTACTTTATTATTATACGTTATTACAGGTTACTCTGATTAATTGTTAAACAAATTACCACAAAAATAGTAAAAGTTCACTATTACCAAAAACTCAATAAAATCTTGGACTTTAAAAATCCAAATAAACAAAATCAGATACCACATATAAAAAATCTAAATTTAAATTATGATTTCAAATGCTTTAAAGAGCAAATAAAATTATTTTTAGGCAATTACCATATCTGTCAAGATCAAGAATCTAATGACAGTCCAAAATCATAATCATGTATTAATAATCAGAAGGCAGCAATAACAGAAACTCAGACCCATATTGTGAGTTTCTGATAAGTTTAACTTAATTTACCTCATCATAAGAACTATCAGAGTATCCAAACTCTGGGACTTTGGGGGTATCTTCCTCATCATCATCATCGTCATCGTCTTCATGATCCCTTGATTCAAAATCTTCTGCATATATCTTATGAAAAACTTCCCTGAAAAAAGTTTAGATTGACACTATAATTAAATCCTTACTTATGATACTTGTATTTCTAAGGTTAATTAATTCATTTGCTTAACGTTAATGCCTAATGACTATGCATTGACTATTGCATTGACCCAACTTAATAAATGAAACTGCCAAAAAACATCCATCCCCGTTTACCAAGAATGTATTTCTATTAAATTTAAAAAGTCTATATACATGGATAAATATCAAACAAATCAGTTTTATAAACGAATAATTTTTATCTGTATCTATACAATAATATTTAAAAACAGTTTACCTGTATACGGCATAGAATCCTTTTTCGTCATCCCCAAAACCTCTATAGCATGATGCAGAGAAATATGGAAATAGATTTAAGCTCTCATCCTTATAATCATCTCCAAATCCTGAAATTCGAGAGTGAGTTTTATAAATGCTCATGATAGAACAATAGATTTACAGGATTGTTGAAAACCTACCTCCTTTAAGGATAGCTTCTCTATGTTTATCATACCACGCTCTTTCTTGGGGATCGCTCAGTACCTCAAAAGCCTGTTGCACCAGCTGGAACTCTTCCTTGGCTTTATCAACATTATCCAAATTTTTGTCTGAAAGCGGATTTTTCTTTGAGAGAAACTGGAATTGTTATAGTTCATCGCAAAAATTATACGCTCTTAAATTAAGTTGATAGAAAGAATTTACAGAATAAAGAATACGCAGATGCGATGCTTGTCAAGTAAGAGGTTTCGAAAACAATTACATTCGAAACGGATAGAAGCATTATATTCTCTGTAAACCACTGGAATTCTAAGCTTATATTTGGCATTATATCTAATACAAAGATTAAAATTCACCTGGATGCCATTTCAGTGCACATTTTTTGTAAGCCGCTCTGAGAGTAGCAGTATCAACGTCACGGGGAACCCCCAATATGTCGTAATGACAACGCGTCATAATACTTTGTAGAGTAGAAATTAGTAAAAACAAAAGTATTCTGAGAGTAAATGGGAAGTTCACATCACTATATTCCTAAGAACGTCACTTTCCACACACCTTCGACATGCAAGAACACTAATAGCACATGAGGATCGATAGCGAATGTTTACGAGTAGCAGTTCGTATTGCCATTGTTTTCACAAATATTTGGCGGTCTTTTAATTACCAAATAGTTGATATACAGCAAGGTAAGGAATTTATAAATTTGAGGATTTCGTAGCGTGATAATTTTTTAGATATTTTTTAGTCTTCAAATTAATGTTTAATTGATTTTCAGCGAATGTTGAAGAAACTTGTTTCTAATACGAATAGTACTAAAATACCGATAATCTTTGGTGTTCTTTTAATCGAGTTTGGATGATCGAAATAGATTTTTCTCCATTATCTTCTCTGTCGTTTTAATTCCACGGAGTACTTACTTTCATGAGGAATAATCGATTTTTCAAAGAGGAGAAAATAATAGTAAATGAAGAAATTGATAATTCCACTTTACCATATGAAATATTTTAATTTCATCAAAAAGTCGGTTTTTATAATTTATTTTATCAAGCCTTGGTGATATTATTTTCAAATATAATTGAAGATAGAGAATTCTCCAGGATTATCACGATAATAAAACTCGAGCATTTTTCAGTAGAGTTACAAACATTGAGAAGGATAATGCATAGCAAGGACACATTCATGCTGGCAAAAAATAAATTTGACCACACTACAAATACGTATCTAATAATAATCTAAGGTTGGTAATGCTGTTATTCCTGACCTTCAGATGCTTAGAGCGCAGAAGGTTTGGCTTGCGCCTCACACTCCGGTGTTTTTTGAAGTTGCTGCATCCCTAGCATCGTTATCTTTCTGTTCATTTTGCCTCACGCTCGCTACATTTGGATGACTTGCAGATCTATCATCTGATCGTTAGGTCCAACTTCGTTTGCGAAGAAAGTTAGGGTGATAACTATGTCTTTAATAGGTAGCGGTAAGTATATCTTTAATTTTATGTCCTATTTTGTTACTCTAAAGTCGATATCAATTAAAGAATTGACGGGTATTAATGCGAATTGCTGATATTTAAAGGTAAAATGGTGACCGTCAGCATTCCTGCCGACTATGGCTACTGTGTGTTGGTTGCAGTTGGATCTTCTTTCGTGGTTGCTTGGAAAGCCATGAGAGTATGTTTAATGCAAAGTATCATATTCCTTTGTAAAATGAAAAATATTATGACTGCCCATAATATAATTATAACAGAACCTAGGAATTTGGAGCTTTTATTAAAGCAGAAAATGTGTGTTTTCGGTCAGCTTAGCATTTTTCATTTCTCGTTATTTAATTAACATGTGAATTTATAATCGTTGAAAGCAATTTCTAGCTCAGTATATATTGTTGAATAGTTTACTTCCGTTTAATTTCATGTATGAAAAACCAGCACTGTATTGAATCTTGTACATTAAAAAAATTAGCCGGCCGTACCCCGCCCCTTTCCGCAAAGATGCGGTTGAAATTTGTCTCAAGCTTCTGTGAATTACATATTTGCCGCCGTTATAAATGATAATGATCATAGATAACGGATCATTTGTTTCATTGTCTAATTAAGTTTTGTCTGACAAAAAACAGCATGGAGTAATGCCAAGAATTTACCTTGTTTCTTGTCCAAGTACCTTCTGTATACTGACCAAGTTTTCGTTTTACGATTCAGGAGTTTTTATAACTATTCATTTTATCAAAAAATAACTTCAATCAATGCTTCACAACTAAAGCTAATACTTTAAATATTTTTATTTCTTTGATATTTAGTATTGAAATGTAATATTATTCTTAAGATTACTATTCAAATTCAAGAACCCAATTTTTTACATTTTAAGTACTGGTGTCAGAATTTTTTTATACGTCATTGTGAATTGTTTAAATAACCTTTTATTCACTCTTTTCGTATTTTTTATAGTACATTTACTCATTTTGCATGAAAAATTTTAGAATTATAAAATTTCATATTTGTGATTACTTAGCAAAATTTATCTTATTTTCTCCCTTATCTTGCATTGTAATCTTTTTTAGGTTGGGGCTGCCCGCAAGAAGTTCAAGATTCCATACCCCACAATGTACAGCAATGATAATGAAATATTCAACTGCATACAGAGGGCTCATCAAAACACGTAAATATTATTGTATTTTAAGGATTATTTTTTAAATTTCAGGCTGGTTGGGTTTAATTCACTTTGTATTTTATGAGTTAAGGAGCTGATCCTTCAGTAAATAAGTGAGTGGTTTTCATCATCTACTAAAGAACTTCATTCACATCTTATGTATCAATTTTGTAATTTTTTCTGAAAGTATAATTTTCATTTATATCAATGTCATTTTTAGGTGATGATGATGAACAGTATCTCAAGTGCATTCACCACATTTTATTATTCTAGGGAAACCCAGAATTTTATTTATGTTTTGGTTTTAAGTTATAAAATTTGTAAGATTTGATAATTTTGAATATCTGTTTGAATTCCGACATTTACAGGTAAATTAATCTAAAAGTAAGTAGTGCCTGCTCTATTTGTGAGTAATTATATGTTATTAATAATCAAGAAATACCAAATAAAAATGCCATTCACAGTTTTTCCCTTTTTCCTTGAAACCAATTAAATTATATATTTTGACTATTAACTCAGTTTTTTTACATTTTTGGGTTTCTTTTTTTGGAATAAATTCAAACCTCTGAAAATAAATAAAGGTAGAGAAAGATAAACAAGAGAATCATAATTTTATTTAATATTAGCTATTTCTTTCTTGTTTATTCAACATTGTTGATTCATTGCTGAAAATTACTATGGATTTAGTATGCTATGGAAGTATACAGGATAGCTTATTTTGACTGCTTTTTTTGGTAAGGTTTGGCAACAGCTTAAGATATGATGTCCTTCATTTGTGACAGCATACCATAATTCTCTTTATGTTTACTTCTAGACTGGAAAATTACCCTCAGTTCCTTTATATGCTTCTAATTGGAGGACTTGAGATGCCTCGCTTGTGTGCTGCTGGTGGGGCCATTTGGTGTTTGGGAAGAATTGCATATGCGGTTGGCTATTCCACTGGTGGTTAGTACTTGTTATAACTGCATCAAATTGTTTAAGAGGGGTAATATTTAACTTAAGTTTTGTCAAAATAAAATTTCTATTGTTCATTTTGTGAAAGAGCATTTTTGTGCATTGAAATTTTGAGTATTCACCAAATTATCTCACTGTTTACTCTTATATTGCCTTAGTGTCTTTTACTGGTAAATCAGTTTGATTTCCTTAGCATCATATGTTGAATTGATCTTATCTTTCTTTTTGTAGATTCTTTTAAACTTATTATTATGCATTTCTAACTAAAACACTTCTGATTGTGTTTTTAAATTCTTAAAATTCTCAATTCTTCAATAAAGTAACCCCATATTAATCATCATTTTCTTGCACATATCAACCAATTTTTACCACTCAGAAAAATATTTCCTCAAGATTTGTGTGCAACTTAGTTACCATGAAACACGTATTGATTAAAATTAACTAAATAGCTTTCTCTTCTCAGAAAGATAAATAAATCATCTTTCATGTATTGCTTATTTTGACTTTAAATACTGATCTTTCTTCCAAAGATAAACAAAGAAATTAATGAGAAGATAAGACAATGATAATGTTAATTCACCTCAACCATACATCATTGGTACTCCAGAAGAGAGATGAATGTGAATTAAATTTGTAATCCGTAGGGGACTTTGAAGGCATTATTTAAGTTATAAGCTCTGAATCTCATCAACTATATTTTTAAATAACTATCAGTTGTTTTTTATGATTCAGATCCAAAGAAGAGAATGCAGGGATCCTTTGGATATATTGGCACCTTTATGTTGCTTGGAGCAACAATCAAATTTGCTGGTAGCCTGATTGGATGGTTTTAAAAGCAAAGACATCCTGTATTTTGCACAAAGTAAGATAGTATTGTAATTATTTAATTATCCACAATGCATTTTATATGCCAAAGTTTGAAACTAAGTTTTGAATAAAATATTTTGACCTACAATTTGTGGCTTGTGTTGGAATTTCTTATTTTAATATCCATGTATGTAGAATATCTGAACAAGAGTTGATTGCCAAGTACATACAAAGATTAAGTAGTTTACATTCAAATGTAATTAATGGAAGAGAAACTTAAAAAAATCCTTATATAATGTGTACAAGGTAACTAGGTAAGTGTAAAATACTATTAATTACTATAATTCTAATTGCATGAGCAAATACAAGAAGTTGACAGTTACAAGACAGAGTAAAATAAATCACTGTCTGGAATGTTCTGAATCAATGATTAAAAATTTTGATAATTATTATGTAGTTAGCATATTTGTAACCGAAGAATAAGAAGTTAAGAATACAAAGTTCCTTAACCGACTAGACTAAATGATATCCTAAGTAACAATAATCGATAAAAGCTAACTTTAAATAATTATTGATAGCAAATCAATGAACGGAAAATTTTCGAACACTAATTTACTACGATAGGTGAAGGGTATTCAAGGGTTACGGAAAGATGGAGTTAACACAGAGTTCGTGCGAGTTGACAACTAAATTTACTCACTCCCGTCAAACCTTTATGATGTTAATAAAACATGCGACATCGGGAATTAAAACAAAATTATATTAAATGAAACAGAACTTATGAATAAGATGAAGGAGAATTATTTAACAAGTACAAATCATTTAACCTTACGGAAAAAGCGAAATACAGTTTGCAAGCGCTTGTTCGATTTATATCCAATTGGAACCCGTAAAGTATAGATGATGGATGTCTGTTATTTTTTTTTATTTTTCTAGTCTGCAAATTCATCCACGAACCAGATTCTAGGTACCGTAATATGACGTGCGCCAACAAAATTCTGAGATTATATATTATCGTCGTTCATTTTGTTCTGATTCCCACCAATCAGCATGGACCACGAATGTTATGAAGTGCCCCCGTCAGAGTTCGGAGGTTTGTCGTAATAGAATGTTATCGTGGCTAAGTTGTTTCTTGGATTTAGAAGTGCTCTTCGTTGTGCCCAATGAAAGACATTGAGAATAGAGTAATGGGCCACGATTCTTGCCGGTGTAATCCATGGCGAAGATGGATGTGGTTATTTATATTTTGTTTACAATTTATGTTCGAAAGTAAGTGCATGATGCGAGTAATAATTGTTATGCCTATATAGATAAGAGTTAGTTTGCCTTATTAATGACTAAAGTACGTAATATATCTAATATTTTTTTTATATTTTACAGAAACTTACAGTACTTCACAAGCCGATGTTAATAAACACTTAGAAATGGGCAGAGAAATGCTCTCCCGGGGCCAATTGCAAGATGCATTATCACATTATCATGCTGCTGTTGGTGAGTTTCGTTTATTCGTAGACTCGGTTTTTTGTTTAGCAGGTTCATCTTTAATTTATATGTATTTTCAAATTTTAGAGGGAGATCCAAGTAATTATCTGACTTACTTCAAGCGGGCAACAGTTTATTTAGCTTTAGGGAAGTCAAAAGTAGCTCTCTCAGACTTGGAGAAGGTTTTAGAGCTTAAACCAGATTTTGTCTCGGTGAGTATAGTTCTCGAATGAATCTTTTGCAACAGTGAATTCTGTCAAGAATTAGGTTAAAAGTTATATAACACAAATTTAATTATTGTTTTGCAGGCAAGGTTACAGAAAGCCAATGTTTTACTAAAACAAGGAAATTTAGATGAAGCCCAGAATGAGTACGAAAGAGTGGTAAGGATTCAATTTTCTGTCTAAGAAAAAAACATTCTTCATCTTCGATATTTGTCTCTAGTAATGGAACATTAGATTGTTGAATAAATTACAATAACATGACTATTTGGGGCAATATTCAGTCTGTAAAGACCACTCTTATGTTTTACCCTACAAATGATAAGCACAATTATATTCAGTTCATAATTTAGTTCGTAAAAATCTTATTTACCAGCACTCAAGCATAAGGCAAATTTAAGTTCATTTTAAAAAATTTGTGTACTTAATAGATAATTGATAAAATACTCGTAATTCTTCAACGTCCTGAGAAACGTTTTTCTAGTGTTTTGTTTCTATTCACTCGAACTACAATAGTAATATATTATTTATGGATAGGTTTGAATTAATCTATGTTTCAGTTGTTGAGTGATCCAGAAAATGAAGAAGCTTACGTTGGAGTCTCTAGAATCAATCCATTAAAGAATGAGCTATATCAAGCAAAGTCAATGATGGGAGCTGGTGAATATTATGCTGCTGTTCAGTATTTAAGCTCCATTATTGAGGTGAGAAGAACTTTCCAAGTATTAATTCAGAATTTAAAACTCTGAAAGTAAATGCTGCTGTGTCATTTTAAATGGGTATTTAGATACTTTAAAAAATTCATTCAATATCAAAGTCAGAACTCTATAATTCTTAATACTTTAAGAGATTGTGTTTAATTAATGTATAATTCTATGAATTTATTATGGATTCATATTTTCTGAATGTTGTTTGCAGTCAAATGGCTACCATTTCTTTCAAATTGCAATCTGCTCTAGCTTTTATTTTGTCATCAGTCAAACCCCTTAAAAAGTCCTCTATTGAAAATTTTATTTGCAGAATATTTTATGACCTCCATAGTTTTATCACCCTTTTCCACTAATCTAATTATTTACCAGATATGCTCCTGGGATCCATCTCTTAGAGAGTTGAGAGCTGATTGTTATACCAATTTAGATGAGATGTCTTTAGCAGTCAACGATGTGAGAGCAGCAACACGATTACGTTCTGACAATACTGATGGTCTCTTAAGGCTTGCAAGTTTGTTGTACAAACTTGGTGATGCAGAATCATCTCTCAAGTAAGCAGGCCATTGTGTTAAAATCTATTAGTTTGTAGTGAATACAATAATTGATGGCACAAATAGAACTAAATTACTTAGGGATTGTATATTTAGGAAACAGAATTCTCATTATTGTGTCAAAGCAAAGGGTATTATTAATAGAAGATTTTAACAGTTGTAGTAAGGCACATTTCCAGAAAAAACAATTATCTCAGTAATTTAATAACATAGAAAATTTATCACATCTTATGAATTGAAATTTATGAAAGTATCTTGAATTAGGTACAATTAGGGTTTGAGTGAACTAGGATTAACCAGCGCATGCATGTGAGTCATATGTCTTAGAGAAACACTGAAAAATAAGTGTTAGTCATGGCCTCGATTGCTGTGTTTGGGGTTAGTTAGAGAGGATAAATTGCAGATTAATTTATCATTTATGGCGACTAAAAATAGAAATTGTGTTACAATAAACAGCAGAGTAATATTGACTGCATTTACCAGGAGTACTTGGGTTAAGAAGATTTGATTTTGTTGGAAAGGAATATCTGTAGAGTAGATACCCATAATCTAATCTGATATCATAAACTCAGTTGAAAGCAAACATGACTAGTTAATATTGTCTTTTGTAATGTTGAATCACTTCTGGTTATCTCATGGTAAATATATTCAGTTGAACCAGTAGAGGTCATGGAATGTATGATAAAGGCAATGTTATTCAAATCATTCCTTAGGCTTAGTAATTATGCAATTATGTATCTTTTAAATTAGATTTTGTTCTATACTCTGATTTCTTTAAATCTTGGTTCATTTTTACTTATGAGATTGTACTAGTTAATTACAAATTCAAGTATGGATATAAAAATTATTCAAGTGATGTTGATTAAAATCTAAGTTTATATCTGAGCATTTATATATTCAGTTTAATTGGTGTTGAATATTTTTAAATTAAGGTTATTTTAATCAAGGTTTGTTCTACATAGTTGAATGGTTTGAATTTTAATCCAAAATCAAATGTTCAAATTTTTTTTTCTTTATAATTTCAGAGAAGTGCGAGAATGCTTAAAGCTGGATCCAGACCACAAGGAATGTTTTTCGCTCTATAAAACAGTAAAGAAGTTGGCCAAGAATTTGCAGGATATGCGAGATGCCGAAGCAAGTAAATCATACAAGGAATGTGTGGACAATGCAAAGAAGGTATGCTGCATTGTATTGTAAACAAAACTACTTATGCAATAAGCTGTCTTCACCAGGTGTTATGTAGGCATTCTGGATAACAATAATTTATTCTCAGTCAGCAAATTGATGGATAGTATTCTATTCTTTTTAGGTGTCCGCAATTGAATTTTCTGTTCTCCCTTTAATTTAACCTTGAGTTGCAATTCTTATATATATTCTTATTTTACTATTCTTTTTTACATAATTACTGTAAACTTATTTGTAAAATATTTCTTAGATTTTAAAATGAAATTTGTTTCTTCAGAGGCACCAAAATTTTAGCATTATTAATTTGCAGCTTTCTTTTAGTAAATATTTAAGAGATATCTAAGCTGAAGAATATTATTTTACTATTCTGACATACATATTAGTTTGCTAAAATTTCTGTTTTAACGATCTATCAAAATTTAACCCTCAGAAAATAAATAAATATTAGGTTTTGGTTTTAATTATTTAAATAATTAATCCAGTTTTATCTTATAAATGATTTTTGCCATTTTTACTTGTCTGTCTTATTTTCAACCTCCTTCATAAAGTGACATTGTAGACTAGATTATAACTAGATAAAATTTTTATTTATTTAGGCACTCAAAGTGGAATCAAAAGTTGAAGCTGTTGTGTTTGAAGCAAAGTCGCATCTCTGTAGATGCCTTCACAATGAAGGACAGATAACTGCAAGTTTAGAGTACTGTGGAGAAGCACTAGCATTGCGACAGACACCTGATCTGTATTGTGATCGTGCAGAAGCATACATAGCTGGAGAAATGTATGATGATGGTGAGTGAATGTGTATTTACATTTTTTTGTATTTAAAATTACAGCAGCAAAACCTGTCTAAGGTGTATAAGGTATTGTAATTTTATCATTTTCCTTTACCAATCCAGATCATTTGAAATAGGTTTGAGGCTTATAATCAATTCAACTGTTGATGGAACTTTCTATTTAATTTTTCAACTCTGATCATTTAATTCTCTTGAAAAGAATGGTCCATCAAGAAAGACAATATCTTCAGAAAGTAACATGTTATCATTCCATAAAGTAATGCTTGATCATATTCACTTCTTTGAGTTCAAATTTTTCTTTCTGGCTTTCATAAATTTGAACTCTACTTATCACAGCTCTAAATACAGGATGTTAATCTTTCTGTCTTAGGAAGGGACTTCTGAGAAAAATGATAAGATGATCATTTAAAAATTCAAATCCAAAATTTCCAGCTTTTAAAAGTTTGTCTCACAATCACACAGATTTCAAGTATCACAGTTTTAACTATTTTTACAATAAAAATAGTTAAAACTGAAGAAAACAACTTTTGATAGATTAATTTTTGTAGATGATGCGATATCCGATTGTTCTTTCTGGCTCCACTTTGAAATTTCATCTTGTAGGATGAAAGATCTATCTATAACTGGAAATATCCATTTCAATCTGATCTAAAAAAATTTATATTCATTCTATTCTAGTTCATTATGTATTAATAAAGGACATTGGAAACTAAGCCCTGAATAATTTTAATACTATATTGACGGAAGCTTACTATGAAGGAAGTAAAATTTTGATCTTGTCCCTTAGTGGGTAATCTAAACCATTACTTAAAATGGTTTCTTTTGTATTACTGTAGAAATATCTTTATTAGCTTTTAGGCCCAATTAATGAGTGTTAGATCAATAATTCCTACTCTTTAATAAGACTTAAGGTCTAAAATTAAATAAATATGAGAAATAAGTTCTTTACTATCTGTCGAGTTTCTCTTTACAGCCAATGGTCAATTTACAAAGCCAATTGAAGTGATTTAAAATCAAGGAGTTAATGTATAATAATTTTTTACAGCTATTCGTGACTACCAACAAGCTCTAGAGATAGATTCCAACTACCACAGAGCTAAGGAAGGCCTACAGAAAGCTCAGAAGCTTCAAAAGCAGTCAGAGCGAAGAGATTACTACAAAATATTGGGTGTGACTAGAAGTGCTTCTAAAAAAGAAATAATCAAGGCTTACAGGTAAGGAATGTAATTTTTTTAAGCTTCAAGAACAAGAACCTATTTGAGTTAAAATTAATTTTCATTCGCATTACTTAGTCTATAAATTTTAAAGGTGATTCAGATTTTCTATCATATAAATCAGAAAGTACCCTTAAAAGTAAAATAGTATAAGCTACTATATCTGAAATTCTATCAAGAGGACATTCCATCAATGAGCCTGACTAACTTAATATATTCATGAAGTGAAGCTCAAGTAAAAATAATAATAAGTTTTAAATTATCATGGCAGCAATACTACTTCGGAAGTACTTAACAGGCTTTTGTAGAACTTGAAAATACGAAAACCATCACAGTGTCAATAATTTCTTTAGTTGAGTAATCTTAACAGAGAGATGGGAGTCATCGGAGCAGAGTTGAATTTTTGATTCCTTTTATCTTTGGAATAAGATTTCCTAATTTCCCTGTAATTATAATTGTATAATATTTATTTTAAATGGTCCCCACAAAATACATTTTTTTATGACTACTGTGTGATACTCAAATCTACTATGTACATATAATGATGTTCGTACCCTGAGGTCTTGGCTGGCTTTCTATTGCATGTAGAATTGAATTAATGATTTGGCTTTTGTTATTAGTAGGGATTATTGTATGAAATGGTATTTGAGGGAAATGGTATTGGAAAATTTTCAGCTCAACTGTGATGGAATCTGATTAGAAATGGAACCTATCACTTCCATCATGTCTCTATGAGTACTTGGTTATGAAGAACACCTTTTCTTTATGTTACCTTCATGCTTTTATGAAACAGGCCTTAATAATACTATACAGGTGGAATCTGCATCAATCTGTGATTTTAATATTAAACCCTCTTTGATAATTGTTCACAGTGGTTTCAAGTAATGAATGATAATAAAGGGTTTAGACTCTTTCTGCTTTTATTCACAATACACTACCTTATCAAGTAAGCCTATATATTTATGGCTTCGTTCTGATAAGATAATGTCTATGCTTGATTCCCTTTTGAGTTAACAGTTTTGAATTTCCTCCGCTTTTTGTTAAGCTATTATCAACTTTAATGCAAGTTTATGGAAACAATTGTTTTAAAGAAGATTTTGTACCTAACGTTTGGACAATCTCTTTTATTATTGAAGAATTATCATAGAAAACTAGGTGATGATTTTAAAAATACCTTGAAAGTTTTAATTGCCAATTATCAAATAATTTAACTTTACAGTTTTTAAGATCCCTCTAATACAAGAGTAATTGTGAGATATTGGTAAAAAATCTCTCACTATGGTGTCATTTTACAATTAAAGATATAAAATTAGGTAGATAATTAACGTATTTTTCTCTAAATTATAGGAAAATGGCTCAAAAGTGGCATCCCGACAACTTTCAAGGAGATGAGAAAAAGTTAGCTGAAAAGAAATTTATAGACATAGCTGCAGCCAAAGAAGTACTCTCAGATCCTGAGAAGAGACAAAGATTCGACAATGGAGAAGATCCCCTAGATCCTGAATCTGGACAGAATTATGGTGGAGCCCATGGTTTCAATCCCTTCCAGCATTTCCATCAGTTCCATCAAGGAGGCAGTCCATTCCATTTCAAGTTCCACTTCAATTAACTGATCGGTTACCAAGGAAAATAGGACTTATTATCACTCGAGTTACTTCCTCTCCTTTGAGGGGAGGAGGATCTGCAAGACTGTGCCAGATCTCTTATCCTTGGCGACTTGATTTTGTGCTGCTCCGTGGATATATTGGTGCGGACTTTGGGAGAGTGCATACAGGCATCTTCTCGCACGGAAGACTATATCTACTGGAGGATTGTTGAGGGTATCCCTATAAGAATGCTTATTTATTTGATAGCCAAGGAGGGGATAAATCATATCCTACTGTTCTCTACCTGGCTTTAAACTGTCTGGGAGTTTAGTCATTGGATTGAAGTGAGAGAGAAAAACTGGAATAAGCAGGAGAGGACATTAACAACAATGTTCACACCCATGATGTGATTATATGTACAACTTTATATATGTTATATAACTGAAGAGATAATTCTTCTGTTAGTAAAATTATAATGCTTAAAAATCACACACGGTGTCTTGATTTATAGACTTCCATATAAGTGGCTTCTGAGGAATAAGTTTTTCTCTGACATGCAATGGAATTGTTGATGTTATCATCAAAACTTCTGAAGAATGAATGATGGTGCTTGATTTATTATAAAATTGTTGGCTCTATGTCGATTCTTAGTTTCATCACTGGTGGAATCATCCAGTCTCATTATATGTTGAGTTTTCTTCTTCATTTTTTGTCCGGTTAATCCTCATTCGTTTGCTCAATTTAGGGATGATTCATGGGTCATCCAGAATACTATTTCCAGTTTTGTCTGTATTATAAGTCCTTTTTTCACTGCCTTTTGTTCTCTGGGGCATAATTTGATACCCAGGCTTCTTTTCCATTGTCTGTGGACATGAAGAAATTGTCTACTTCAACTCTGAAGTAGCAGGGCTTCATTTCCCTCAGAACCCATCTGGCTCAAACATTTCAAAATAGAGTTTCAAGACAATCTCATTCATTACTGAATGAATTTCAAATTCTAAATCACTAAGATTAAGAGCTAAAGCAGTTTACCTCTCAATTCAGATGGTTTCATATTTTGTAAATTGTTTCCAGATTTAATAAAAACACCCAAAGGGACATGAAGGAATTATTTTCTGGATGACTTAAGTAATAATGGATGAAAAAGCCCATTTAGTTGTTTGCACTAGCAGAATATTCCCTACTTGCCATAAGAAAAGGGCATCAATGAATACACCAGCTATTTTGTTATTATTTTCTTTCTGTTAAGTGAAGATGTAAAACTTCTGTTCAGTTTCAGTTTTGATTCATTCGAACTAGCAGAAATTTTATGCAGAATATTAGAGTTTATGTAGGTCTTTTAAAATTTAAATTTTTACAGTACCTGAAATTTTTTTATTAAATGTACTTTTTAGAACAATAAATGTGATACTAAAGATGTTGTATCATGATATCCATCAATTAAATTTTTAAACATGCAGCTCATTTATATTATTTGTTTTGATTTTTTGGCAACGTATAAGGAAAATGATAAAATCATAAATCAACAAAAAATTGAGTATTTCTAAGGAGGAAAGTAAATTATAAACTTAATTACTCAAGATTTTGTACGATTAGAAATCATTTTGGTATACACACTGACAACAAAATCCTCATTTTAATAATAACACATTCTACAAGGTTTTTCTTGTCCTATCCTCTAATTCAATTATAGAATGATGAACAGTTGATGATAGAACAGTTACCCTTCACACATCAAGTATATCTCATTTCCTAAAAGAATTTTCACTTTATTCAAAGTAATGGGTACTGAAATTTTCAGAATCTGTGTAATTTATCATAACTATTTCTTTTGCAAGGGACTAACTATGAATGAAGCAAACAATCAATTAATGCCAATAACTTGCTCAATAATGTCCAGTTGAGCGTTCATTTCACAAATTGAAATGCTTAGAAATCAATCACGATGAACTGTACAATATACAAAAATAATTATACTGTAGATAAAATATAAATTAAATACTTGAAACTTTACAAACTTAGAAATTAATATGCACAATTTATCGTAATAATTTATTATTCAAGGTTCACTTAAAATGGTTAAAGTCAAAGAATTACATTAATTTTTCTCTTATATGGCATTTTCAAAACCCACCCACTAATTTCTATGTACAGAATGCATCACCAGAAATTATAAAAAGAAATCTCTCCCTTAACTGGGTTAACTATAAAATCTTCTGTATTTTTTTGCTTTGAATTCTGCCAAAGCAAAAACTATTTAGCTCTTCCAAAAACCTATGCATTGGTGATAATTATAAAATATTTCAGTTTCTTGTGATAAAGATCTTCATATATAGACTCAATAGATTTTTATGATTCTTGAATTAATATGGTGGATTGAACACTGATGATACATACATCTGATATGGTTTTAATTGGCAATTGCAAATGAGGGAAGAAAGAAAGAGGAGATGGAAATAATTTAGATATAAAATTAAATTTCCCATTGGCACCACGTATCTATCCAAATTGCAATGAATTCTACTAAAATATAAATCATTAATCAATTCAATCAACAAATCCTTAACTTTGTGGAATTCCATCCTAATTTAGAACTACGATGACTAAGCAAAATTCCACTTATATAATTTATTTGAAACCTGTTTTGAACAAGTAGTTGATCATTAAACAATAATCCATGCATAAATAAGTGTTGAGTTACAATACATACATTGTTATGTACATATAAGGCTGTGATAGACTGCATATTTACGATGTGGTGGAATTATCTATCTTCACATGGATAGAGTGATAAACATAAGGAGGTATTTTTGTACATAGCAAATTCAATGGAGTGATATATCTTGACATGTGTAAAATCAAGCAAATGTAATTGTCTATCCTTTTCTGTCTCCAGTTTGAATATGAAGCTTTGGAATAAAATCAATCAATCAAAAGGTTTAGGAAATTTTCTGTCTCATTGTACCTTTTCAAACCCAAGAACATCAGTCACATATCCTACCCAGTAGTTAACACATTTTAACAGTGGAAAATTTAAAATCAGAAAGCAAAAATTCAAAATTATTCATAAAAATCACACCCGGGAGATTTTGCTCAGGTTTTTCCAACACAGGACAAACTTAGAAAAAAGATCAAAGTATTCACAGCAATTGATTTTAAAAGAGTTTGACAGAAAAAAATGTTAATGTCAAAATAAAGAAATCAGATAAAGTCATTATAAATCACAATAATAATGCTCGACAGACAATTAAAAAAGGTCATTTCATGTTGGAATATTGTTATATTCTATGGATTATTAAACTAGTATCATTATTAACCATTCGCAAATGAAGGATTAGGAAAATAAATTGTAAAAATGAAAAGAAGTTATTTCTGTTAAAAGAATCCTTCAATATTAATAATAATGATAGCGTCTTTATTCAGGGCGAAATTGAGACTGGAAAGTCTCCTCTTCCATTTAACCCTGTCTAATTATAAATTAAGTATTAAGGTAGCTACAAAAATGTAAGTCTTCTGGAATAACTTCCAACCTAGAATTATCTCAAAGTTCACAAAGCCTTATTTGTTTCTTTTCGACAAAAATAGTTCACTGATTAACTGTAAGTTTTAGAGAATTATTTCTAGTGTAAAGTGTATGTGCTATGTTTTTCTATTAAACCAAAATTCTGTATCTATAACTAATATTCAAAACTTCATTTACCTTTGTATCTCTTGGTTATTTAATAGTAATAACTACCATTCTGGCCTAAAATGTTTAAACATGGTAAGGGTAGAAGAATCATCTACATATTTATATTTAGAAAAAAAAAGATTTTACTAACTGTAGCTACATATAATGATTACTAAGTGGATGGATTCTGAACTCTTGCATAATGCAGGAGGAAAGTAGAAAGTTTACAAAATTTTTGTGTTTCTAGTCCCTTTTTCTGTTTAGTCTGATAGACATTTGTATGCTTCATATCGAACATTTTTCTGAAAAAATTATTTAACACCCATCTCGAATGAATAATTGCAAATTATAATCATATGATACATCAATTCAGGCTTTACTTGTCTTCGTGAAATGAATTTTACACAAACCAAGGATATAGAAACCAGACTAAATTCGCACAACTTGTAAATTATATACGGAAATTTTTTACTTCATAGAAAATCATGGATATATCCACTAAGTCGAATTGCTCTTTCAAAGATTCAATTTGAACACATCAGTCAAATGATCACAAAACAAATTTATTAGACCGAGCCTTATGAAAAAAATACCACCTATTATAGAATGTTAATTATAACACTAATACTAATGCTAGCCAAGACGTAAAATAATTGTTTTACTCACTCCATTATCAGCAATGAGGGGAGATAGAGAGTAAATTAGTACCGCTGGTCACACATTCCTTCATTTTCAAACATTCGGTGAAATTGAGGAAGTTTTGGCAAATAAGTTGTGGCGCTCTTGTCAACCAAAGGAAATCTCACGGTTAAAACTGGAACTTCGTGAATATCTCAGCGCGTTAAGTGAACTTGAAATCTTCCATATAAGATAATATATTGCATATAATGTACCTTATAGAGTGCTATAAATTACTTCCCATTATTTAATTAATGGTGCTTGTAATTTATTCTACAATAAAATTAACTAAGGGAGAAATCGTAGCTAAACAAGAGATCTAGCATTGAAAAACAAATTTCCCTTCTAACCTGTTTAACTATTTTGCTGTAATTATACATAAATTACTATGATAAATGTTTCTAGTGAGTGTTCACCATGCAGTTGCTTTTTATTAAAGGCCTAAATTTTTTCTAGTTCCTTTAATTTCTAAGCCAAGAAATTATTTGGACACACGCTATCAAAAGCGTAAAAAATACTGTAAAGTGTAAAGATTTAGTGATAAAAAAGGGGACAAGGGTAACGAAATTATGGTGCCGGAGAGAATTGATTACATAACGAAGTGCAATGAGTAGCTAATATCAAATTTTTTTCTGAAGACTCCACCGCGAGATTCTACGAAGTCGTAACTAAATATACCAATCAAACCGGTTGTTGCCTCCATAGGTTCCCCCCGCACAAGCTATCTTCCCACCTTAATAGAATCATGAATGACCTCACTTACTTTTCTAGCAAATTTAGTGTTAAAAATTCTAATGAACTAAACAAAAATTTTTTAATATTAATCTACAACCTAATACAAAGCTTGTATCATTTGACATCAAACATTAATTTACTAACCTTTCACCTTTTGAGTTCCTTTAGCTAACAAAAAAAACCTTCTAGAAAATATAAATGCAAATCCCTCAGCGACTAAAAAATTTGCAAACAGTTAAACCTTTATATCTCTCAAAACCATTTCCTTTTTAATGGTCAATTCCATAAATAAAGTGAAGGTCTTGCTATGGGCTCCCCATTTTTTCCCCTAATGGCTAAAATTTTCTTGGATGATCTAGAACAGAAAATGTTCTTCTCTAGTCACCATCAGGCTCTATTTTTTATAGGTCTAGTATATGTGTGGGTAGATATTATTTGTGCTAGACTATATCAATAACCTCCACCCGCCTATCTCCTTCAGTTTAGAAAATCCCATAAAACTTTGCCCCTTCCCATTCCCTTATCCATAGACTGTTCCTCATATCCTAATCCCTTATTAATTTCAATAAGGAAGTATCAAAAATACAAAGAAGCGTTGCCACCAACAGCTACTCTCCAGAACTCATTGACAACCTCATTCAGAAAAAAAGAAGATATAAGAAATGTATTGAACGAATCTTCCACAAGCCAAAAGACATCCCTTCCATCCCCCAATGGTGGTAATTCCATTCCTAGGAAAACTAGCAGCAGGGTGGCTTAATGATCACAGTAATTGTAATGATTGAAGAGAACTTTTTTAGACTATCCAAACCTTGGGAATTATCACTATATTTTTATCTCAAAATTCAAAAGCCTCAAAATAACTCATTGAACTGAATAATTTATTTTCTAATTAAGAGATCATTGTTAAAAATTTCAATATTGATTTACATAAATCGTAACATACTGCTATGTATCATAACTACTGCTTTGCCATGTCATAAAAAATGTCTTCATAGGAATTTCAGCATGGTGAATACTGAATACAATTTTTTTTTGATCATTCCATGGCTTTTTCAGATAGAATCAAAGTTATTTTTCCAATAAGCAAAATCTATACTCTCCACTTTAACATGAACATTCGTAACATAAAAGGTAAAAGTAGCATTATAAAAATTATCATCATCATAAATAAAAATTTGCATAACTCCTTCAATAGTTATAATGCTAAATCTAGCAATTATTTACCATGTATGAGACATGAATTTCTACACCTCAATGGTTTAAAGGTTTAGAATGATTTGCATATTCACAAAACATCCAGAAATCCTCTCTAATACACCAAAGAACAAAATAACTACTTTACAACTTAAATGACCTAAATGAAGGCCATCTGTATGTGTTTAAGTAATACTCATCTTATATTATTATAATTATACACTATTAATTCTAATAAATCTGTTCATTTTCAACTACATACCTAAAAAGCTCCTACATCTTCAAGTTCCTTTCACCAAACCAATTTCTCCTATTTGTAAAGCCACTCTTATGTTACTTTTAAAGAATCTTTTCCTTTGAAAATTAGACTGTACCTTCACATTATGCTGTGAAAAGAAAATTCATAAATAGAGTTTGATATACTGTGAACTACTTCTGACTCACCCAAACTAGGCTATTAACACATGTTTGTGATGTTCCTGTTTTGAATGCATTATTCTTATTCTCTTTTTAATAGTATCATTTTTGATTCTCAACTGTTTATGATAAGATTTCTATGATGACTTTGTGATTTTTCATTCCTTTTATAGAACATATTTCTGTATTATTTCTTATTCTGAGTTAAAATTTATAGGCCATCTTTTATTAATAAACATATTATCATTTATTGCAATACGACAAATTTTAATATTTTGATTGTAATTTGTTTTAATTATGAAATTTTTAATTTTTGATATGAGATTGTAAAGCGATTTTTTATATAAGAAAGTTTTATTTTAATAATTTATCATTAAGGCAATTGAGAAAAGGAAAAGTTGGATTTCAGTTGAATTAAAAAGGGTTAATAGAGACAAATCAGATTAGATTGGTTTCACCTAAAAGAATAAAAGCTTTTAAAAATAAGACTTTCTTAGAATGAGGAAGGATAACATAAAAAACAAGATATCTATTTTTGTTCAACTTTATTATGCAGTGTGCAAATCTCACAGGCAGTAATTCTGTTACCACAGGTTAGACAGGTTTTATTTCCCATTATTTGGCATTTACAATAAGTGCCTGATAGATGTCTCCTGTACAATGTTAACAGACAAGTCCAATTTCATCTCGAGAATTATCTGTCCTCATTTTAGCGAATCACTCAATCTTGCCATGGCACACAACACATGAAAAATTTCAACACATCTTGCTGTATTGTTATGATAGAGTTAGGGTAAAGATGAAAAAATAAAATAAAATTTTCAAGAAGTAAATTTCCAAATAAGACGATGACATGAAGAGCACCCTTAATTCACTATGCCAACTTCAATATTTGGAGGCACAGATAATCTGAAATTATAATTGAAAATCCATGCAGTTGATCTTCGACTGATATATGTTAAAAGAAACATCGGCATCATTACATTATATTAATTATATTTTTTCAGTTTTCTACAAATGATAGAATAGATAAGCTAAATCTGCAAAGCAGCTATTGACCAACAATTAACAGACTTTAACCTTTCACTCAAAATCATATTTCATATTTTTTTACATCAAAACTCTGAACAAAGGTTTCCTTATGTTCATCACAATCCTTTTACAAGATCATCAAGATACCTGTATATAAACCACTTCTGTAACCTCTAGCACTGTAGCATCTTTTTCTTTAGCCACAAATAAATAGGATAACTTTATCGTCATCAAAGTCTCAAATCACTCTGTCATTCAATTATGATACAAGGTGTTAAACTGTATTTGCACATTCAATATTTCTACAACTTTTTTCAGCCTTACATTTAAAAGTTAATGAGGTTATATACAAAAGACGTGCAATCCGTATTTTATGACAAGCACTGATTTAAAATCATCTGCAAAAATGACAAACAAGAACTAATCTCCAGTGTTTGCCACATCTATTTACACAAGAGTCAGCCCCCTAAAAGCTACACCAAAACTAAAGATTATTTCAACATCAATGCAGGAATAACCAGTGCCGATACATGCTTATGCACTTTTTCCACTTTGGATGTTAGAAACATGTCACCCAATGCAGGTAAACCATTACAACACATTTCCCAAATATTGATTTGCTATTTTGTAAAACATTTTTTTTTTGATCTTTTGATAACAACCATAAGCTGAGGGCAACTTTGGCACAAGCGAATGTCATAGTAAAATTAATCATAGTACTTGGAATACATCTAGAGGTCTGTGATTTGAGAGTACATAATGCTTACAATTATTAGTATTGCTGTGTTTATCTTCCCATACCAGTGCACTCTTGCTCATCACTCATGACCAGATAACCAAGTTCCCCATAAAGATAAACCAATCATTCCCTTGTGGGAAATGATATTGACATTGATTGGAATCCTAGAGGTGTTACATACCATTATCTCCTTGAACAACCAGCAGGTCGTTCTCTCACAATGATACCAAGACCAATTGCTCAAGGATCAGTATTTCCCATTCTGGATGAATGGATCGACAATTCCATTAAAAATGGCATATTTGCAGAATATTTTTTCAGTCAAAAGATATAGTAAATTTCAAATCTCCTAGAGAACCTGTTAGTGAATTGTTTATCTAACTTTTTGTCCATCACTTGCTCGTAAAATCACTCTGTAAAGCACACTTACTTCAAAATACACATTTTTTACATTAAAACTTTAGGATTCAATACTAATTTTAAAGAGAGAGAGAGGAAGCGAGGAATCTCATCTTTGCTCATGCGTTAATTTACATCCTTTAAGCGTTACAACAAAAAATAATTCACTCATCTTGATTAACAGTAATTGCACTTGAACATTTCTATTATTCTTCTTGGCCTTGAGGATCTATCAAATTTAAGTGTGATTGAATACATTACTCAATTGGGAATCCATTCATTTTGGACACAAGCAAACAGTGTAATGATTTTACATAACAAGCATAGCAACTCATTTGGCTGTAAAAAACTGAATGACAGGGGAGCATATGGTTAGCTAATGGCTACAGATTTCAGTTTCAGTCTAATCTTAAAATTACAACTAGATAAAAGAGCATAAAATAATAAACAAAACGGATTAACATAAAATTAGCATAGATCTATGTTTTGAAATGAAGCAGGTAAGAATTAATCAGCTGGATACTTCAAACTTAATTATTAGTTGGCTAAAATTGATAAATGATGATCTAAGTGTGTTACTGAAATTTATTGAAAATATATATGGCCACTTTTGTTTTGCAATTTTCCAAATAAACTGAAAGACAAGTAATGCTTACAAAAATATGTCCCATTATCTCTCTACCAATATTAATAAAATCACAGACATTTTCTCACAGCTAAAGAAAATGAACTTTACACTCTGCAGGTGATTACTTTAAAAGCTTAAAAGTTGATTAGAAACAAGCAATCATTTTCTCTATTATTTTAAGTAGCTTAAAAAAATTCAGGATATTACTTAAATTGGGACATTTTTGGCAAAAAAAGCAATTTGATTAAGACCACACCAAAATTATATGCGGGGCAAAAATTTGACTACACTCATTATTTGGAAATAATCTATTTCTTTCTTACACAGATCTTGCGTGACTGACTACAAAGTGGGAGAATGCAGACAACTTTTGTAAACTCAGGAGAGAATGCCAATGCAAAAGAATTTTTAAAATATCCAAAACTTCACAACCTCATTCCTTTCATTTCTCTTTCAAAGAAGACAATTGAGGAAAATACAAGAGAAACAGCAAATTCAACCTTCTAAGATTTCAATTTACACCCCAAAAAGTTTTCATCTTCCAAAATTTCTAATTTGTCTACCGCTTAAAAAAAAACTTTCTCTTCTCAGGTTTATCGTTGACTGATGATTCTCCTTCTTTGATTATCAGTCAGCTTCTCTCTAAAATTTTCTCGCTCAACCATAAATCACAACTCATTCACACATCTTTGTCCTTTTACTTTGCCAGGCAAATATTTTTCTTTAGGTCTCTATCCACAGGCTTTTATAAACCTTTAATCATCCACAAATTTTCCTTCCTCTCTCCTACACCACACAGCCCCTCAAGACAACACCCTGACTCTCAATCCTGCAGCCAGCCAGGGGAGTTAAAGAGGGGGGACCAAAAATATATAAAAAAAATACATTATTCATAAAAATAAAAAAAAGCATCTTGACTAATTACTCCACTCGAGGAAAGGACTTTGCAACCATCTCACGCATCTTCAGGGCGGATCCCACTTTTTAAAATTTCATCTCCCTACAAAAATGACACGTTCTCGTAGCGTTTATTTTTGGAAAATTTTCATACGTTTACATCGATGTTGGGCACGGCCCGATTCAAGCTTTCCTTTATTTTTCCGAATGTTCCCCCCTCTTCCCCCCCTGGAAAACTATTATATTCTTTGGAGAAGATGAAAGCTGTTTGAGCGGTCCACCACAAATTTGAGTCCCAGGGGGACAGATCCCGTTGCTAAGCAACACAAGCCATATTTTCAAGCGTCCCCCTTGTTGTCCACAACACTCGCTTTCTGATATGCCGCACCAAACCTGCCATTGAGTGGAACCACCATGTGCGTTCCCCTGGATTCCTCATCTTCTTCCATTCCCTTCCTGTTGGCCCAGCTGCCCTTGGTGACAAAGCACTCACTTGGTTGGGGATAAGGCATACCTTGGAAGCACCAAAAGCAAGGCTGCCATGAGAGTGACAAAGATGGGCATCGTGGATAGATTTGTTGCTGCTCCAGTGGTGGTGTCTGAAACATTTTCTTTTCCTGCAAAAATATGGTAAACATATATAGTAAAAATATCACTCACTGATAAAAATTAATTTATTTTTCAATTATGACTATAAGGTTTTTACAAGAAAAGATTTATTTTGCTTATATGTACATCAATATTAATTATTGCCGTTTGAATCATAATTCTTATTTGTTCTTCATTTGTCCCTCTCTAATTCCTTCAATCATGCTTTTATTAATGTTAGGCGTTACTAATGAAGTTCTTTGAGATTCTAATTTAAATGCTGTAGATTCAATTCAAACTTACCAGGGCTTGGTTTGTCGAAAACTGGCTTTGATTCTCCATCACCAGATCCTGAGCCTTCATCTGGTGGCCATTGAGGATTGTCTTCATCATCCTCATCCCATGTGGTGACAGGTCGGTGTCCACTTCCAGAGCCTTCCTCTTCTTCACCCTGTCCTCCTGATCCACCAGCACCTCCATGGCCTTCAAGAACCAAAGATGCTGATTCTGGACTAGAAGACAACTGACTCAACAGCACCTAAGGAAAAATCAATTAAAAATTAAATGGAAAAGTTCCCTAGATTGAGCCCAAAATAGAAAATAGATAGAGGATGTTATGAATAAAGTGCATATTTAAACAGGTAACTAACATAATATTCAGGGGTGATTTCTGATATTATTTCTGAAACCAGACACATAATTTGATTTTATACAACAGTTAATTACTGTTAATCAAAAGTAAATCAAGGCTTGAAAAAGTTTTGAACTCTTAAACATAATGATTCATAAAAGGTCAAAACTAAAGAAACAAACTGTTAACATATTACTTTGCAGCAGAAATACTGTATAATTTAGGATTCAATTTGTGATTGAATGACTATAAGCAAGAAATGATAAGTGACAATCAGCATCTTTTATCCATATTTACTTAAAATTTAAAGCTATTGGACCAATGAGGGATTCTATAAGGAATTATACATACCTGTCTGACATGACGTAACTTGTCACTGAGACGTGCAATTTCTGGATCTTGGGTACGATGCAATGCTGTCCATGAAACTTCAGGATTGTATTTCTGTGCACTCAAGCTGGAGGCAACTACAGTTTTTGTATATCTATAAAAACAAGAAATAAAAATGGTTATAGATGTCAAATGAGTATAAATGACTTAGAAAATATAAAACATGATTCAATAAAGGTATAATTGACTTCATATGATGGGATCATGAAACTTGACTAGTAGCATACCTATGGTATTAAAAAGTCAATTATTTCCATGGAAATTATGTGAAAACTGACTGATTAGTTTTCAAAAAACATAAAATTCTGTATGTAATTATGATAGAAATATTTCATCAATATTTCTGCTATAATAATAAAAGAACTTTGGCAAATTATTCGTAAAACATTATTTTAAGTTTAACTATGTGATTTAGAGTATACTAATCATTATATAAAACTTCCATAATTTACAAACCAGGCAATTTCTGGTGTTTTATATATGTTAATGTACTGTATTAATTTTACAACCTGAATTTACTGCTTTGATTGACTTAAACATTTCATTCCACTCATCTCAAAAAGTATAAAATATGCTGAACTAAAAGGTGAAGAAAAAATTCCATAATTCACCACCAATTATGGCATAAATAGTCATATTTCTTTCATAATATACATATATTACAATATTAAATTTTGTTTTCATGACTCTTGGAACTCTGGATGATATCCTTCTAATTTCACAAACCCTGAATTTTATGATTTGAAAATTTTAATTTGAAAAATTAATCCTTAGGAAAAAAAAGTGTTTCAGGGACAGATTCACTTGATGTTCAACATAGTGAAACCATAGAAACAAAACTGATTTGTTTCATACAAAGATTCTTTTGAGGTAATTAAAGCCCAAACTCAGCTGGAACACAAAAGAATGCAAGATTAAACCAGTAGTGGTAGAAATATTTCAAAATTTCTCTATGAAAACGAAACATGAGGGAATTTTACTGATTCTACTATCTCGCAAAACTAATAGATTCCTTCTCTTGACTGCGAAATTCTATGGCTATCAAGCACGAATAATTGAGTTATGAAACTTTTGGATTGAAAACTTGAAAATCGGTAAATTACTCAAAATCTCCCAAATTACCCTAAAAATGCGGAAAGCTTAAGGATGGATATAGTGTATGATATTCCTTCTTAAAGACGATGCTTCTCCAATCGACAGAAGCCGGAAATGAGGGAAAAGGGTTGAGTTGGTGCGGTACTCCTTAGAAGCCAAGTTTTGTCCCTTTGTGCAACTTTTGAAGGGGAAGAAACTTTGCCCTGAACTTAGTACTGCAGGAAGTACGTGTGTGGAAGAAGGAGGAAATGAGGTCAGCGGATTCCCACAATGCACCAGGGACAAAAAAATCGGGAGCCGGGAAACTGAGAATTACTACATGGTGAGTAAGAACTTGGCTAATGGAAGAAACGGGGAAGTTAACCGCAGTAAATAAATACGAGATTTATATTGGACTGTTTACATCAATGAACAAGAATACCTAGACGTTTTTTAAAATCAAGTTTACGATTGCTTGATTGTTATGACTTTGGGAATTTTTTCCAGCATATATAAATTTCACAAAGCTTCAACTAAGTTTCTAACTGGAGTATGTGATTGGACTTTATCCAACTTCAGAATTATACTTTTCTGATTTTAAATGTCAAATAAATTATCATAATTAAATTTCATTTCATTTGATAGAATGCAAAGTCAGATAACACTGAATTCAGTTAAAATTTAATTACTTTCCTAAAAAGATTTTCTACTTTCTTATTACCCTTTAATAAAAATAGGTCGCTGATGCTTTGCATAAAAATCACATTTCACGAATTTAAAGCAAGAAAATTACGGATTAAATAATCTAAAATAACTTTTGGAATTTGAGAATATTGATCAGACTCAAACAATAAAGCACTTTCAATGTATAAAATAGAATTCCATCTTATAGGAATTCGAATCACCAACAGTAACAACAAAAAATTAATTAATCAATCACTACCTTGTTTACTACACATTTGTTACACTACAAGCGTAAACAATTACTCCAGTTTCTAAACAAAGGGACATCTTTAACAATAGATTTCGCGAGACAATTTCCACTTGCTGCTCGCTACAATACGGAAATGTTGAGAAGGTGAAGTTCTGAGTATGCCACAAGGTGTAAACATCGAGAGGAACTCTGGGAATGTTTCCAGAGACCTCTCTTTCCTCAAAGGTACTTACTCTCCGACCCTCTGTCCGTTCCAGCATGCAGCGCTCTCTCCAGTCTCCGCAAACCCTTCATCTGAGCACAGAGTCTCGGCCAAAGTTCCGTAGAAACCGCGAGACCTCAGCAGACCGGATAGGAACCTCCTGAGGGCCGTGTCCAGTTTCTCTTCGACCATAGTGTCCTCCGCAACTCTGCCGACTACTCCCTCGACGGCTCCCTGTTCCCTTGGCTTCACTTCTTCTTCCTCTTTCTCCCATCCGTGGGCCTTCTTTCCTTTCCTCTTGGATACCTCATCCTCTGCACCCTGGGCTGCTGGGAGGATGTCATCGTCTGCAGATGGTGAGGTTGACCAGCGGGCCTGTCCACAAGCTCGTTTGACCTACAGCGGAATAAAGTGGATTGATTAGAATGCTTCTGGTAAAAGACTGATGGACACCAAATAATTAGGTAAGACAATTAAAAAAATACGATTAACCTTCTAGTCGTCATTGATGCCATACAATACAGGCAGAACTTATCTATTCCATAAAAATCCTCTATTTGAATCTCCCGATACATCAAGATTAATGGAATTATTTTTAATTTCTTTCGCTGCTAGGCTGCGTTGTTCGAGAAGTATGGAAAAAAATCGGTTCAGAAGCATGAATAAAAACACTACAGCTCTATACCTATAAACAAAGGCTGTTGTTTTGAACGCAATTCTCATAAAATAAACTCAATAGAAGGTAGACTATCTCTATTCAACACCTAAAAACCGTCGTCTACGTTGATGTGTAAAAATCTAGTAAAGTGATCCATTCTATCATCCGTTTATATTCGAAGATGAATGAAACGTTGAAATTTCCTAAAACGGTCCCTATAAGTTAACGATAACCTCTTCCTATTGTCCTTAATTTCCTCTGTTGGGGGCACAAAGGGTGTACAGAAAAGGGCAAGGATTTATGAGAGGGTCTGATGTAGAGAAACTGCGGAACCATAAAACGCTGGGGGATGAAGGCCTGGTCACGGAATGGTGATCAAAAGGAAAACACTAACTCTTTACTTGCAAACAAAAATTGGGGAAAACTCTAGGGAATCTTGAAGGCGCTCGAGACGTGGGTTTGTCACGTAATGTTGTGAGAGATTGAGTCGTGAAACGGATTGATTAACTCGGAAATTATCCCTTGAAGAAGTTCTTCGTCACGGGAAAAGTGTTTGAGAACTTCCATGCACTTGATATGGGTTCGTAAAGTTTAGATGAAACATCAGTCCGTGTTTCATAAACAAAATTTTGAACAATGAGTGAATTATCGTCACTTCCTTCTCAAGTTGGCACATAGCATTCGACTTCATAAAATGACTTATACATTTAATTATTAGATAGGTAGTTAATCGTGATACGAATATATATGATGATATCATTTTTTATCTCAAAGAAAGTATCTAATCACGGTACTTAAATTGAAAAAAGTAAAACTTTTATAAGCATACATTATTAAAACTTTTCAGAATCAACAAAATTTAACACTCTAACATTTTCAAACTACGTGTACTTATTTTTAAGAAACGTAATCCACAACTATATAGAAGTTCAAAATCCCGATTCGACAAGCCATTAAAACAAATGCTTTAGAGAAATAAAACGAGCGAATATAAAGCCTTTTCTGCCAATAAATTACAACACAAACAATCAATATTTATAATCCCAAACGATGTTGGAAACATCTAAAAAGAGCAATCGTTCGACGCAAAATTTATCACGTCAATTACGAGAGATCGGATTTCGCGAGATATTTTTATTCCAGAATTCCATTAATTCAAAACCGCCTTTGCCACCTGTCGTACGTGCTTCCGGATATTCGTAAGCCGTTAATTACGCGGCGGAGAAAAAGTGAAACTAATTAGAACGAGAGAGAAAGTGAGGCAAAATACAATATTGAAGGTAAAATTGGGGAATGGAGAGGAACACATCCGCTTAGATTTGTAAATTTACCTCTGGATGTATCTGACAGCGCGAGATTTTTATTAAAAATTTGATGATAACGGAAAACGATAAAATTAAGGTATCCATTCGTTATTGATTTTAAATAAAATCATACTGATGAATAAAACGAATAATATATATACGATAAATTGTATACTATACTTCAAAAAGCGTATAAATACATTAAAATTGTAAAGAGGTACCTGAGATAAATTTAATTCTTTTTATCAATGAATTTTATTAAATACTTATATCTAAGCCAAGAAAAAACTATAAAAGGGTACAGGTGAAAAAGATATATTTAACAAGATCGTAGAAACCCGCAATGCAATCACCTAACGGAAGCGGGCAACTACTACGGGAGGCAACTACACCCAAAATCCTTTTCGATCTTCAGGGGGCATGCTTTGGTCTGGCAAGAGAGCAGATTCAATTTTAACGGCGTTGGAAATGAAATCCTCGGCAGACATCTCGCTCTTCTCTCAGGGGAATATTGGGGTGAGGACAGCACGGTTAGACAGGAAGATATCTCAGAAGGATATCCTAAAAGAAGGATTTCATGAATTCCCACTTTCATAATTCTACCCCTGAGGGCGTTGGGAGGGGGGGGCAGGTCAGAAAGCACGAGATTTCACGAATTCTATGACGTAACACTGTGATCAACGGATGACAACAATACTTTCAAAACGCCGCGTGACAGTTGTCTTATGTTTTTAATGGAGTTAATTCGGTTATCATTGTTGGCAACAATAAACGTCGACAAGGTTAAATCCAAACGAAATCCGTAATTAGAGTAGTTACTAGGAGACAAGATTAAGAAATAATTGTAGGTGGCATGATCAAAATATAAATATAATAATGTAGAAAATCGGGATTATATCTGGAAAAATTAAGGGATTAGAGTACAGCAAATTACGACAGATAGCAAATACCAGAAAATCTACCGATAGAAGACGAAACGGCAGCATCTAAGGCAGATAAAATTGAATCGAGTGGAGAAATGCAAACGAAGCACATAATTCGAACAAGAGGCTGCTGCTGACAGAAGGTTGCGAACTGAATCTATTACAATTTTCCCTCGGAATCCCTTCCTCCGAGAAACATCAATCGCATCTCCAAGATGAGAGATTCATGGTCAGATGCTCGTCTCTTACATCACTCAACAAAGAAGGAAGGGCGTCTAGTGAGAGAAACGGATTTTTGGCACGTATTGTTGCAAATGACCAAGTCTATTACGTAATATAGAATGGGAAATTAATAAGATTACTTTCTATATTGATTTGTATAAAGGATCATTAATCGATCAATTACTATTCGAAATATTTATAATAAATATAAAAATCATTTATAATATATGAGTAGCATTATGAATCACATAAAATAAATTTAAGAGACAAGCAAAATTTAAAGAGGGATAAAAAATTAGAAATAATAAAAATTGAATTGAATTACTGTGGCAACAATTAATAAAGTCCTACCAATTGACGGATAACCAAGCATTTTTCTCATTTAAAAAATCCCCGAACATAAATTAACCTTTTTTTGACATTTGGTCCATGAGGGCTAAATGGTTTGTGAGGTATGACAGCTCAATCGAATCTGCAGATGGCCCTACTGGATATTAACTGCAGCGACGCTTCAAAGGGTGAACTAATATATTAAGGAAAAATCGCGTGGGATGAGACAAGTAAACTTGACCGGTGGAAACGGACTAGAAAGACAAATGCGAATCGGAAGGCGCGCAGATGGGACAGAGTGGATAGAGAGGGTTTCCATGATAAAAAAATAACTAAATAAAAAAAATTAACATCCTAGCAACAGTTATATCAACTAGTAAACGACAATTAAAAAATGTTTCATAGAAATTTCATCGTAAATTAATCTAATTTATACACGACTTCGCTACATTAATTGCAGTGTAGAAAGGAAATATAACAATATATCATTGGATTATCATTTATATTACTTTAATTTAGTTTACTATCGTAAATATTAGAGTATAGAGTATAGGAAACTTTAATAGGTACAATCTAGCAACTCTTTCGAACCATAGAAAAATCGTAAATAATAAATATCAACTCCGTTTATGCCCCATTTGACCACCTAATGAAAATTTTAGGTTGGCATCCCTGACTGAAAATGATCCAGGAAAGCAGAATGAGATAAAACGCGGAGTAAGGCAGAGACGAGATGTTTCCAGGAACCGTAGATTTATGAAGATGACCCAAAAGGGATGCGGAGAAGGGGTGAGGACTCAACTGCTGCAGGAAGAGAAACGTAAGAGAAAAAAAGGATGAAATCCACGAGAAACGGTGGGTCTATAAAATAAAAAAAGGGAAGACTGGTACAGTTATCCATCTTCACAAAAATGAGAAGGACTGTTATCAAAGAGTGCATATATAAAAAGAAGGTAAAAGGGGTCATTTCATCGCTGTGATCGAATCCCTTATGATTTATATATATCGAAGGTGAGGCTGTCCAATAGAATCGATTTCAGATATTGGATCTGGCGACCAATCGCAAATTAAGCACGCGTCGTAAAAATGTTACCCTCTTTCCTGTAACATATGGTCCTGGGGAAAGGTCGTTAATTTTAGTCTCATCAACATCCCTACGGTGGTTATACAATGATAAATCTTCGTAGATTCATTCTATTGATTTGGATAACAAAAATCAGAAAATCAACTATTAAAAAAATCAACTCCATCATTTATATAGAAATTACATTCAAGAACGGCAATTGGGCTTGCACACGATTTTAACAGTATCAACATATCTCGTAAAAAAAGAATTAATTTTAGTTTTCATGGTAACAAGGTTACTTCACAAACATTAACCTTACTTCATCATGAAAGCACTAGAAGTTCTGGATCTCATGGTTGACGATAATTTGTAAAAAATAAAATCCTTTCGCTAATTTTTGCTGTAAAATATTGGATCCTATATATTTGCCTCTACACCATTTTGTAAACAGAAATAAATAAATAAATCTCTGCCAAAAATGAGCAGTAAATTTCACATATTTCTTTCGGGGAATACAAATGCTGGATAAATTATCGTTGTTAATAAAATAAATACATGAGTTTGTTTTTATAGATAAAACTTTCTAGGGTTTAATGTTCCGAAGCGGCGTCTTCGTCAGGTCCTTCAATCACCTGAGGGGATGGGTGAGTGTGCGCAACAATGAAAGTTGTAACAATTACCCGTGACGCCTCGGTTGGGCGGATACTGCAACAAGAGGATGATCCCTGAATGGTCCATGAAATGGAAACCGCGAACGATCATCCATCACGTGCTTCCGCCGACCTCAGCGCCAAAGAGGAAGTAATGGCCGCAGGTGTTACTATCAAGGTATAGAAGCCGTTTTATTGGAAGCTTCTAGCAGTAGCGGATCTCCGAAATTAGGGGAACAATAGATGCCTGAGCTTGAGAACAAAAGGCGTATAAACCCCTTGAGCCTCGATACGGTTACCTAGCGACCGCGAGCGTGTTGTTTCTAACATAAGTAAGATTTGCTCGGGAAGTTTTGACTTGAATTGACCTGATTTTAGCGTAATGGTCAATGAGATAATGTTTCTATGAGAAATTCGAAATGCTTTGAAGATGTTTAATTGCTGGTTTTCATAATTTTAATGGTTGGCTTACGTAAGTTTTAATATTTCGATAAGATACAATAAAGTAGATGAATATAATCAAAAGGTATTGCTAGATTAAACGAATTATCTTCGTTAGAATACATTTGTTTTAACTGTAATTAAAGGAACTGCAAGTAAAGAAAAACATGTTTAAATTGCAAATATTGATGTTCAAAACATGCGTCATAATCCTAAAGAAAAGATAAATAGATACTTCAACCAAAGCAAAAGGGTTTTCAGGTATGAATGAAAAGGAACTTTGGGTAAAAGCTCATAAATCCGACGGATAGTGAACGATTCCCCAAAGAGCAATCGGGACGGGATTGAATACATCTTCCATTACGAACTAAACAACCACGTCGCCACGGCAATAAACCAACAATAGAGGGAAAAAGATGAACGTAAACAAACAATTCCGTTCTCAATCAGACGACCATAAATAGTTTCCATTAGGAGAAAAACAAGTGCGTCGCCATGGCGGAAGACAAACGCGCGAAACAAAAGATTAACGTAAATCAACAGCGGAGGCATGGAAACGGTGGAAATGGATGGAAAAGGGCAATCCGCGGAACTTTTTACTTTTTTCAACGTGAAGAAGATATGAGAGATTCCAAGTGGGAGAAAAGTAGAAAAAAAGACTTTCTCGAAAGAAAAAATCGCAAATATATATCTGGGAAAAGGAGGTGATAATTCTTCGGTGGAAAAAATACAACGGAGCCGAAATTTCATTTCCTCCCTTTGGAAGGAGCTAGGCGTGATAAATAGAATGTTAAAATATTCGGAAGGAGTGGTAGGAAAAAATTAAAAAAGGGAGGAATACAATGTTCGGCGGTGAGGAATGATGAAGTGAAGTGGTTGGAAAAGTGCAGAAAAGTGTGAGATATGATGTTATTGAACCTGTGGAAGGATTCACAAAGAGCGGTGAAATATCCACCAGTTATTTCCTACTATAATTAACTGCCTAACTTCGATAAAGGATTCGGAGATGAGAAAATAGAATTGGTGGGAATAAATCCTTTATTAGAGGAAAACTATTTATAAACGATAGCCAGTTGAGCTCATATCCGAAGATAGATACAGACAACCAAAGAGAAGAAGTTTTGCAGAATTAAACATAAGCAAGTTTTCAATTGATGATTACCAAAAGTATTCACAGTAATATATGCTAATAATTAATTAACGGAATTAAAATAAAAATACTTCGTCAAAATGAATTATATGAATAGCACGCGTGTAGAAACATTACTTTAAGCAAATAAAGAATCTGAATTAATTTAGGTAATAATATGAATTTAGATAAATAAAATCATTAGATTTAGATACCTCCAGATCAATTTTATCATACATAACATCCTGCCATATACAGCATCGTTTGGTCAACTCAAATTCGTCCTCGATGACATCACCACCATCGTCTCTTCAAGTGTTCCGTGAGAGGTTATTATCCGAACCATTTGAGAGTGAAAGGTGAAGGCAGAAGAATTTTAAGTACCCATTCGAAGTTCGTTCTCAAACACTCTCTTGAATTTTTCCGCACGAAAACAGAAGACTGCCGATATAAAAAAGCCGCGGAAGACAAAAGAAAACTCCCTTTCCGTCGTCGAAGATAATGACGCGTATGCGTAGGCACGGGTGTCTACCGCGAGTTGACGCCTTTTACTGAATAAAAAAAGGGAAAAAGTGAAAATTGTGCCGGGATTTGTGAAGATTATTTCCGAAGAGGAATTATGAGAAACTTTTTCATTTTATTTTCATAGGAGACGAACTTTTTCGCAGATGAATCGCGTGAAATGAATGTGGAGACGTTTCTGAGCGTCGTATTAAGTTTTTCTGCATTTTTTTCTATTGCTTCTTTTGCGATCGAACTTGGGTTGAACGAACGGATCCGTCTCCTGAGTTGTCATTCGGTTTCCGAATTCCAAATCCCACTTGAGTTATGAGAAAAATGAAAGGTGGAGTGAGATGCAGAGATTCTCGTATTTTTATTACTTTAAAATTCGTAGGGACAGAGAAATGAACGACAAAATACAGAATTATTCGAGTAAGTGATAAAAAAATCGATGCAATAATTCAATATCCGCTATAATACGTATATTACCAGCAGGCGCAGTAACAATGTAAACAAATAATAACAAACGTTAATTGTTGGGATTCTAACGACAATACGTAACCTAAAAACAATGAAATGGCTATATAAAATTCATTTTTACATGTGCTGATTTATGAAATGTGAATGAATGAATGCATAAATGATGTAAAGAGAAAACAATGTCCACGTCAATTATGCTCAACAATATCTCACATGAGAAAACAAATAAACAAAGTAACATTATCATTTACTAGTGGTTGTTTGTACTATTACTACTATTGATGACTTAGGCAACAATAATGATCGATTAAAACAAAACGCTAACATTTATAATTATTAGAAAGGAAAGAATGCAACCAATGAGATAATTAAAAACTTACAATAGTATTACTAAGGGTAGCTTCCAAATGCATTAAAGTTCGATTTAAACAGAAGTTTGAATCTTATCCCTGAACTTATATTCAATCTAAAATTCGATCTATTCCACGATATATCAAAAGCGCCAGATGGATAAGAATGGAAATTATTCAATGCAAATCTACTTCGATCCACGATTCGAAGTCGTCTCTAGAGATGGATTTAAATGCATTTCCGCGAAAAGTTTCCCGAAATTTTTAACGTAGTTTCGCGAATCTCCATACCATCTCGTCAGAATAGAAAATCGAAAGAAAAAAACTTTAAGTATAAGTTTCAAATGGTGGATATTTCGTACTTAAAGGCGGCGCGCTTTAAGAGCGGCTATTTTTTACGCAACTTCGGGAAACAAAAGAAGAGAAAACTGCGTCCGAGGTAAACAGAAGGGAATACGTCCAACTTTTTTCATATTCGCCGTTCTCGCGAACGATCACTACAGAGGGCCGAAGTACGGTTGGGAGTGTTGCAAGAAGCAGTACCTTCGCAGATGCATCTGTGAAAGCCCTTATGGGAGTCGATGGTTGGAGAACTTCTGAGAAGTGCTTTCCTCAGAGGGAAGGTTGGCTTACGCAGAAACATAAAAAGGAGTCAGATTGTTACATATTAATACAATCTGCATGAGATACAATGTATTCCTTGTCTAATGTTCCTTGTAGTGTAAAGAGAAAAAGACCAATCATCTCCTTTAAAATAAATTTCTAGGATATTGATACGTGTAAATGAAAAATGATGGAGAGGACAAGAAATAAGTTTCATCTTTTGTTAAAAATTTGGAAACTTCAGAACATAGTACAGAACTTTAATCCATCCCTCACATAGAAGTTCAAAAGAAATGTGTCACCATACTTTCCGCAAAGCAAAAATCGCCGACTTGTAATCATTATTACCATATTTATAACAAAAGAACAAGCTTTCAGCACTTTTTTACGTACTTAAGAGACTTCAAATAACCACATGAATTGATAACAATCGGATTCACAGTGCATAAGAAATGAGTATGTAATACTTCATCACACCACGTGAAAACACTCAACAGAGCAATACACAGGTATATGTTACACTCAAACCACACCATGACCATATATGTCTTCCTTTGTTGTCTAATAAGATACGAAGTAAATAAAGGTTTCGATTGAGAACCCATGCATACCGGACGGCTTTGATTCCTCCGAGGGCAAGTGTAAAAGAGAAATAGAAAAGAGATGAACAAAATGGGACAGACTTTGACGGATAGCGGGGGAGAGAAATGAGAAGAGGTCTTCAAGGAAGTGGAACCTTCCTTCTGCTAATGTCTCAGCATCGTCTCCGAAATGGGATTTTTTTAAGGGGACTTGCAACTCCGAGAAACTTTTGGGCGTAACTTTTCCTCACCCCTCTCTGAGACGAGAATTGCTTCCTCGTTTTATTTCCTAAGACTTTACGAATTAAGTTTTCTAGATAAATGTCGGCGACGGATGAAAAGGGAAATCCATTAGACGATTAATATAATTGAACCTCTTCGACTTTCTTTATGAATACCGATCATTTCACGGGTAAAGGGAATAAATATGGATGTTTGTTTACGGGAGTTGCCATGGCCCCTTGAGCTTCGCTAAATCTCTATGGAAACATGGGGAAATTTACATATTTAAGGAGAATTCGTAACTGACCATTAGATGTGAAGAAGTGATCCTAATTGGTCGTTTAATGAGCCAATTTTTTAATTATAATTATTTCAGAGAATTTTAATAATATTCTTTAAAAAATTATATAATTTTCTATTACAGTCTTTGAGGATTAAATGTAATTAAACATTATTATTAACTATTGAATTGTTCATGAGAATTGTTTTTATAACTCGGGATGAATTCCACTGAATCCATCCAGAAAGCACGAAAATCATCATACACTATAAACGTCAGGAGACAGTTTAAAAATTAAAACAAAAAACAAACGAGACGCGATATTAACTCAGCAGACTGTACGAAAACAACAAACATGAAATAAAAACTTGCGACGTGATAAAGAATGGAAAACATCCAGCAGAGGAACATTTCGTAGGGCATCAGTTTCATCTCGTGTAGAGAAGCATCATATTAGAGCCGTCACAGAAGTGAAATATGCGTAGGAAAAGCAGAAGAACGAGAAAAATCACTCGAGAAAACAACGCCGTCTTCCATCGGGAGATGCGAAATTGAAAAGGCAGATTCCTCACTCCCGTAGCATCCCACCTGTGTCTACTCTTTTCCACGCGTTTTTCGTATTTGATAGGAAGAGAACCTGTTGTCTCGTAGAATGTATATCTGGGTGCATAGAAACGGAGAGGGGGGAGAAATTCTACCCGAATTCCATCTCCTGGCGATGTGATAAAGGAAATGACGCATGGAGCTGTCAGGTACGAGACTGGGGGAGGAGGAGGGAGGATGGATGTGTCTAAGTTTGCTTAGGAAAATGTGCTGGAGATACAGTAGCCAATGGTTAATGAACTCTTTAGCAGCCATAGAACTACAGAGAGTTTACTGGAGATTAATATTTATTCTCTGTATGCAGCTAAATACGTTGCGTATTAGTGTCTTCTGAGCATTGTTTCCTTCGATGGTTATTGCTAAGCAATGACGGACAGTAAGTAATTAAAAAGAATTTCCATAGATACGTAATATTTAATAGATAAACTAATAGATTTCAATAAAATATTGTGAGATGATGCTGAATATTTAAAAAATGTGATGATTTTAGGACTTCGATTCTCCATTTCAACTCGAGTTACTCGTATTTAAAATTAAGGAATCTTAAGAAAGTAATTGCACATAGACAACCCTTTAATATAAACCATTTAATATAAAAATTCAGAAGCTATGCTATTATTACACAACTGAGGCTACTTTGAACTTCTTAATATCGGATCTTTTAATTCTAAATACATTCACCTATTAATCTACAGTATCCTAATTTCTACTCTTGATAAAATCAATGCTAAGCATCTCTTTTGCCCTGTTATCTGCTGGAGACTTTAATTGGAAGACTTCTCTAAAAGGACTGAATTAAGAAGAAGGAGGGGAAAGTGATTAAACTCTAACGAATCGCGGGAACTTGTGAACCGGAAACACCAAGAATGGAAGAGGTTGAAGGCGGAAGGAGAAGTTGAAAGACGTTTTCGAAAAGAAGTAATGCAAACGGGTTTGAGAGGGGGTTCGTGGAGTTAAAGAAAGTATTTCAACCCTCACCCTATTGGTAAATGTTGAAAAAAATCTCTGGTGACGTGTCACTTAACCTTTCCCGCCAAAACTTCCCTCCAAAATACCAATCCTCATCCATCCCAACAAATTACCCATCGGATCCATTTGCAGCGCCCCCGTTTAGTTTCATTTCTGTTCGGAGAGGGCGTCTAATTCATCCTACGCCATTGTCTTACCCTCCGACCGCTGGCGCATTTGACGGTTCTCATGTCGAATACTCTGCCCCCTATCAATCGTTCCCTAAAGTTTCTTCCTGAATATTTAATGCCTCAAAATGACGGAGGTCTTGAATGTTTTAATGATTCTCAGCCCCTTTCTGCAAACCATTAGCGTCTCCTGCCATTCGCTATGGCAGGAGATGAGGTTTTTTCATTCTTATTATATACTGCATTCTGTTGGTAGGGGAAACCATTTATCAATATTTAATATATAAAATTATATATTTAAACAGCATCATGCTCGAGATGAGAAAATGGGTTTCCTACATACGTATGCTAACATAATATCTTTCCTTTTATTTAAAATCGTATTAGGATGGTAAAACTAATAGAAAGGTGGATTAATCAAACTGTTTTCTGTACTTAATAATCTCAAACGTATATTATGGCTAGATATGCTTTAAAATACGAGTAAGACAGCGTGTATCTTTTAGGATTTTCGTTTAGCTAATAGAGGAGAAAGGAGGCTATGTAAACTGCCAACGAAAACATTTCAAAAGTTATTAAATTCATAAATGAAAAAGTATATTTTGATTTACCAGAAAAGATATTTAGAAATTCTTCTAACGTAGCCTTAAAAATATTATAATAAAGCTAGGAAATGACAAATTTGAATGAATACATTGAAATATTCATATTATTATAATTAATTTTCTAAACTTTTCTAATCCTCAAGTCATTAATTTGAATATACGAGAGGATTTCAAAAAATATTCTGAAACCAGTCACAAAAAATTTCTTTAAATATGATGTTCTCACCTTCAATTGTATTATCGCAGAACGTGCAATTTTCGAATTCTTAAAACTCAAAGTATACGGAAATTTCCCGCTTATATGATTCATCGCTAACTCGAATATACCAGGTGCAAAAAAATTGAAGGTAAGAATGCGCGCGACAAACAGGAATAGAAAGAGGAAGTGACGTAATTCAGCGGAGCGGCGTCGTCTAGAAACTACCCATTCCTCCGTAAACAGAATGGGAGCTCTTTATTTATTACAGTCTAGGACAGAAAAGAAACGAGCCACGGAGTCCTATGAAAATGCATCACAACTGAAAAATTCATCGTTCCTGGTTCTCTTAGCGTTGATAAAATATTCCGCCAGAACTTCTGAAAAGCATCTTTTCTCGCGTAATCGTATTCAACTGTTCCCTATGAAAATTGCTTTAAAGTGCGACAACCCCACTTTTTCGTAGCGAAATTTTTTGCTTCGTGAACAGGAAGAAAATTATTCCCTAGAATGTGCTGGCGTTAGTTTGTAAGGCCGCTCAGGATTTACTTAAACTTTTTCTGACACCCTAATTGAGTCTTTAAGACTCGTAATCAAAGGGTCATTTTTCAATATTATAAATCCTTTCGAATCAATAATGCACCTGGATACATTTTATTTGAGCATAATAAGTTAAAAAAATAAAATCCAATACAATTTATCGTATTCATAGCTTCATTATGGTATATCCATGGATAATTATAATTCACTGGTAAGTGATCAATATTCTAGTAGCTAAAAGGTTTTCTCAACGGAAAATTCCTTACTTATCGATAAGAACACTTTTAATGGAGTCAGATTATTGTTGAGTTATTATTATACATTTAAGTATTATTGCTCTCCAAAAATATGAAATATTCAATTAACAATTGTTTGTAGCATTTTTCGTTTAACAATATAAGGTAACTTTAATAATAGAAGGTAATCCATTATTACTGATAAGACACAATTGGGCATTTTACATTTGTTAACAATACTATTTCTTCGGTCAGAAAATCGAAACTTTAATCCGTATTTAAATAGAGTTAATCCTTAGAAGCACTAAAAGGAACAATCATAATCGATACATTAATGCTCAGCTACATATTTTAATGCTTACTTTTCAATCAATATTTGTAACTCATCAAATATAAATACTCTGCCATCTACAATTTATCCCCAACATGTACCGAATTCCAATTCCATCGCTGCATCCCATTATCGCTAACACCTCTTCATACATGTTCCCACCCCAATCTTTCCTCCATTACTGCTCTTCTCCAAATTGAAGCCCCAAACGCTTCGCTCTGAAACATCTTTAAAGCGTTCGAAACTGTTCAGAGGTGAGGAGTGTTCAAGAACTTAACAGCGTAACTTGCGAGTAAAGATTTTTTGACGTTTTCCACGATTTTCTTCCTGAATTTTCCGACGGCTGTGGGGGACTCGAATTCGCATTCGGTTCTCATTTGAGCAAAAGAGGTTTTGCAGATTTGAAGGATTTAGCAATTTGTGGGCTTAAAACTTTGGTTAGAACTCGTTTGATTAATTTCAAATTGAAGTGGATATACACGTAGATGGACCTTACTGATTCCATATGAATACACATTATAGAATATATATGCATAAACGTAATTACTAATTATAATTGTGCTATTTGTAAATGAAAAAAGTACACTAAATATATACAGCGTTTGCCAAAAGATTAGTTTATAGTAAATACTTTTTAAATTTTGGATTGAATAGATCATTCCCTATGATATTCAATTGTTACGAACCTTTGTAGAATTAAATTGTGCAATATTCTACAAAATTTTCCGAAATATAGTATAATTTTATTACATAAATATTATATAATTATTAATGTAATACAATTAAAATGTGGAAATATAATATACAAATAGAATAAAAGTATATAATATTATATATTAGAATAAATTCATCGTAAAATTACAAAATATAACTTGCAATCAAGAAAACAAGACCTATAAATTTATTAACTCAATTAATAACCAAAACAAGTTGAAGCATTAAAAAAAACGAAATCATTACCTACTTGTTCTGCGAATCCCTACTGAATGACTTAGAAAGTACCTAAAATGCTGTGGAAAAGCCTCGTTAAACCATCCTTTCTCATAAAAGGAAATTTCAACGCCACAATTAAGGTCTTCGCGATCCAAAAAGAATTAGCTCGCAAATTAAAATCTCCCATCTTCGCAAACGAGGGATTCAGAACTCAGCGTCTCTGGAACACTCGAAAAAAAAACTCGCGGGAGAAGTCACTTTTAAAAATAAGGACATCACGATTCCATTACCGAGAACTAATCCACACTTCGGTCCATTACAGCCTCCCAGCGGGCACAGCCTAGCCGCAGTTGTCACAGATAAAAAGCCGAAACTAGGGAATAAATAAGGCCAAAAAAAGACACGCATTCAGACGTCGTTTGCAACCGCACATTTTTCCCTCTGCAGACGCCTTCCTACTTAACCCAAATTCATCAGCAAGAGTGCTCCTTCCAGATATCCCAGCATTGCCCTAAAAAGTATCATTTCTCTCCCTCCGGCGCTACAGGACCCCCTACCCGCCGAACCCTTAAGGGTTTGAAGGCGTGGGTGTGAGATCCCTGAGGGCGTTGTAGCAAGAGATGCGGTGTGGTACATTAAAGGAGTTGAAACATTTTTGGGAAGAGTGTGTGTATCCTTTTATAAACAAGATGAGGGTTGGATTGGGAAGCGGTTGGAGGTTATTTTTCACGAAGAAGGTGTGTCTTGCTTTTGGGCTGAATGCTTTTTCACACGTTTTCCGATGAGACTTAAATAAGTCGATACTCAAGGTGCCGTAAATTGCCTATATATACTAGATCTATTTTATCTGTGTCAAAATAAGGCATAATGCCCTTCCGAATTTTACACTAGCATGCAACCTGGGTAATATAGTATTCTTAAGATTAATTCTAAGAATCAATGGTTTACTTTAAAGCAGAGAGACAAAAAAGACGAATTTCTAAATCAAGGAATTCAAACATAAAATAAATAGATATTTTCGTGCTAAATTACTCTCATTACTACCAAGGGAAATGGATAGATCACATTATTCAGCAGATGATTTGGTACCCTTTCGTGTATTGAATACTTAAAGCGCTGCTACAGAAAATACAAATGAGTGCTAAAATTATTTTAAATCTATTCTACTACAACGTACACAATGGATTATGACTCTTACTAAAATAGCTGGGAAAAATTTAAAATTATGTATATTCTATCACATTTACTATTCTGTGTGCATAGAACCGCAATTTTAAACTTAAGATGGATATCATATTGATCTCGAAAATAACGAGGGGTCCATATACCCAAAAAACGTCTTCCAAAAGAGGCCCCAATTACTTGAGCGTTACTTTCGTACCCCATTCATCCGACAGACTGCGTCCCAAAATAAAAAAGAAGGCGGGACCAAAACGGAGTGCCTCAAGGTATCTCTCTGGGACCAACTTTCTTCGCGGTTAACGAACCGACTACAAAACTCTATCGTCGCTTCTTTGGCATTCCGACCAATCGCTCCGGCTTCGATCCCCTTCACGTACCCTTTTCTTTCATCTTCATCGGAGGGTTTCCCAATTTTTTCCGGAAAACTGCAAAGGGAATGGCCCAAGGGATTGCGTCTGCTGAAGAAGAGGTTCGCCAAAGTGAGGAATTAAAAGCTCGAGGCCATGGATTCCAGTTTTGCGACTCTCGATAACTCTTCTTTTTTGGGAAATACTCCGATATAATCGAGTCTGCAGACCGATACGCCTTTCACCGTCCCCTCTCAATTAAGTGAAAATAGATTCCCCGACACAAGACGACACGGTACTTGATTGATAATTTTTTTTCGTAGTCTCTACTCGGATAGAATTGAAAGAGAAAGGAAATAATTTGTTTTGCTGCATAAAGGTTCTAAATTAGATTTTACAGTGAATAGGTTATATTGATTTAAGTTTGCAATAAACTTCATTGGTACATTTTCACCATCGATTGAGTTGCGTGTAATTTAGAGTGAAAAGTGTGAAATAAATTCTGAAAAAGAAAATATGCATATATGTACATATATGATAACGACTTTAAATACACTTTCATTAACATAATTAGTATCTCACGGCAAACGCAGCAACTTACTTCCTACAAATCTGCCCAACAAAAGCACAACACTATCGTATCGAAAGTTGGACATGTTTGGTGAATAATTATAAAAAAAATTTTTAATAAATAAAAACATTAATCACTTAATAGTAACTTAATTTTGGGACTGTTCATCCTTTAACAACGCTATCAGATGCTAAATTAGTTATTTTTCGATAGGACAAACTCTTTCTATATAGGAATATCAATCGAAGATGAAAGGGAAAATAATAAACAATCCATTCCTTTGTATAAAAACAACTTACTATCAATAGAAATACGATAGCGAACGATATGGAAAGGGACGGATATAAAGATCAGAAGTTTCAGCAGATAGGTTTCCATGGGAGACGCGCCCCGGAGAACATGGAGGGAGTAATTGAAAAAAATGAAAAACGAAAATTAATAGATGAAATGAAGCGACACGAAAGTGGTCCCTGGCGGCGCTTTATCGAACCTCTGGGATGAAATGAAAGATGTAGAACGCAGAGAAGTCTTCTATACGAAGATACGAATGCAATATGGAGACCCAGGAAGGAATCGGCATCCGAATGAAGGAAAAAAAAGGACGCGACAAAAGAAGTAGAGTGGGTGCGGGATGAATATTACTTTCCCTTCATTCAAGACGCCTTCCAATCTCGCAAAAAATACGATTCCTCGCGCAGTTACACACGGCGAAAAATTTCCTCATTCGGAAGAACTACGCACGGCGCTCGTCAATTTTTTTGCCACTTATTCGTCTTTCAGGCGTGAGATTATTGCACTGTGTGGTACAGGGTGGATGGTATAGGGTGGATCTTTTCTCGACGCCCTAACGCAAGGATTAGAAAATTAGATTTCGTTCCCATGTCATCCTCGTTGTGATAAATAAGCAACCAATTTTTCTTTGGGGTTTTTGAAATGAATTTCGAGAACAATTTCCAGTTCAGAGATTTATGGGAAACCTTATGAGTTAAAAAATTGTTGCTTTATTTGATAATAATGCGTTTGCCTTTTTAATCTCAACGATGGAGGGTTTATCAACGATGCCAGTTAAAAACAATAGTAGTTCAATATATTATATACATTATGATTTTTCTGCCCTCCCTAGATTTGTTTATACAGATTTTCATACAAATCCAAATTTGCATACTCTTAACTATATTCGTAATAGTCTATAAAGTGAGCATTCATGTTCTAAAGGTAATAAAATAATGTTTACCTACTGTCATAAGCAATACCCACAGAATACTCAAAAACTTCGACACCATTCAGCGTTTACGTACGAGCCAATCAATGCTATACGTAATTTTAACGTTAGGTCTCACTTGAAAAAATAATGTGAATTCTCCATCCCCAGTTACAGCAGCATCCCTCCCTCTGGACGTTTAAGTACCATTCGGACGGGCGATCCCTTTTCTAAAAAGGGAAGTAAGGGTGGGATTGAAGAACTGACAAAAACTCATTTTTGAGCGATCGGTTTTAACTTGAGCGTGACGATGGGAAAGACTCGTACTATGAGAACCAACTGCGATGAGAAGGGCTGAGTGAGGATATCTGCGTCGGACAGAAAGCATAGCGTGAAAATTACGTGTATATTAGGTTTTGATCTCACTCAGTTCAACTGCATACAGCTTGTGGTAAACAATGATTTAACAATCAACTAATATTAACTTATATCAACACTATTCCATTTCAATCATTAATGGAATTACGCAATTGAACCATATAGACCATAGCAACGGATATATTTATAGAATAGAAAGATAGAAAGAAAAAATACGAAAGAAAATTCAGTTGTTGTCCATTCTTATCGCTTTTAATGCAACCTAATTTTATAAACAATCAAATGGTGTACATTTTATGGAATCTATAATGAAAAAACTTCAAATAACACTTCCCATCATTTAATATTTTTTCTTCTATTAAATACTTAAATGTTTGAATCGATAAAACAGAAATATGTATATTCTTTTCAACAGCATTTCTTTAAATTTCTATAGTAACATAATTTTAAGTTCAGAAGTTTCAACATATTGGAAGTTCATTCGAATGAAAGAGGGTAAAATATCTCGCCGATATGGTGCAATGATCAATCGTGACGGTCGCAAAAAAACACTCGAATAGATTCATTGGCTGCGATAATTCTAGGGATATTCAACCGTGAAATCAGCTGACCCCCGAGTGACAAATGCACCCGAAAGGAGAGGGGTCAACCTTGTGAATGCACCACGGCTGTTTGCACACTCCGACCGGAAGTATGGTCCCATCCATTTATCTAGCAGATTCCTACTACACTAATGCTCTTTCAGATGTAACGAATAGGAAACCCCTGCCCCCTGAACGCTCCTTTTTAAGGATGAACCTGTTCAGCTTCAAATTAATAAGGGTCTAAAAATTTTAAGCCGTCAGAGATGAATTTTTTGTATTTTTTTTGGGGTTATTCAAGATGTGGGGGTATTAGTGCACTCTGTGAGGGTGAGATGGATTCCTAAAAGGGTTCGCTTACTTTTTCCAGTCTTTATGCAACATTTCAGTGGGATTTCTCTTATAGAAAAGGAGGCATGACAATAGTTGCTAGGGAACACTCCTCATTGCTCATATTTATGTATTGTATACATTTATGTATTTATGAATGAGTTTATAAGGATAAAAATGAAACTTAGCTTAAAATTTATTTACAATAAACCCGTTGGATTTTTAAACGAATCATTTATAGGCAGACAGCCGAATAAAAAAGAATAAAACTCTACATCAGAATTAAATAATAGTAAAACGAGACAATGTTGTTATAAATGATGCTAAAATAGCTATAAATAGAGTAAGTAATAGTAAAATTATATTGACTAAATTAAAATACATTTCTATCTTGAAAGAAAATCGCCAAAAATTTTTAAAGATAATAATAACCTTTTAAGTTTATACTGTGATGTAAAAATTCGGATTATTCAGTATTCTTGCGTCCTTCCATGACGGATTTTCTATAATTAAAGTTTCCATCCTGTATTTCAATTTCTTTAGTTCCGATTTTCCCAGTTTCTGCTGACGATCCTTAAAGAAATCCGATTTCATTTAAATCTACTATGATAAAGCCTCAAATTGGATAACTTTTCTCTCTTCCCAAAACCTTTTAACATTCCTGCGAAAGAATAACTTGTGGAGTGACATATCGGAAAAGACAACAAATACACTCCGCGGAACACACAAAGCTGCTTTTTCAATAATCAGCTCCGACGCAAAACGCGGGAGGCTATGTCGTCGGGCATTATAGTAACGACTCGAAAATCCACATTTCAAAGCATAGAAATGTCGAAACAATTCAACATGTTAAAATTAGCCCCGTGGATATGACTTCAAAAGGAAGGCGGGATATCCGGAAACAACAGCGGCAATTCCATTTGGGCGGAATATATCTAAATTCTAAGCGGAATTCGTAATTAAAAAACTTTCGAACTTCCCGCAGGCGGAGATGTAACTCAATCGCACGCTCGTGCGAGTTGTACGAAACAATTATATGCAGAATGAAAACAACGGAGTTTGGAGATTACGATATTAAACATGATTTATCCAATTTAAAAAAACCTATATTACGAGCAAGTCACTATTTAAATATGACCATATTCCACGTAGATACTCGTAAATACTTTAAGCTAGATATTAGGTACTTTGCCATTGATAAATGATCATATCAAATCATCCGTTAAATAGAAAACAAAAGTAAAATTACTTCAAAAAGGAAAGATTGTACATTTCTTGCTAACTTTTCAATATACTTTAAATCTTATTAATTTATTTTGTTACGAATAAAAATTTTAACTTTTAAAATAACTTTTGAAATCTCTGAATCATCCTTCTGAGTAACAGAAAAACTTTAAAAAATCTAATAACGTATGGAAAAACAAATTAATAAATATAGAAACCTATTAATATCCAATCATTACCTAAATCAACAGCTTGTTACTTCATAAAATTTTAGGCATGGCACAACAATCGTAATGCACGACTATAATAATCTAAATTTCATAGCACCGATTGTTCATAAAAAACATGCAGCAGACAAAAAATTATAATGACTAAATAAAAAATAACCTTGCGTTTAAATATAATTAAAAAAAACAAATCATTGTCGAAGCTTGAAGGTTAATAAAACAATTTTCAATTGTAATCAAACAATAGTAAAATTAACAACTGTCTCAAACTAATTAGTATATTGTTGCAATAATCTTATTCATTTAATCGACTTGCTGTTTTTCATTAGGCGATTGTTAAGGACTCCAAAAGAGAATTAATGAAGAAAATTCTACATAATTTCCGGTTCATTTCTCTTCCATAAAGTTTGAAATTAATAGCAAATGATGAGGAAAACTAATATAAAAGACCTTTTGGAATTTTACGGATGATCCAACATTCACTAACAATGTCACTAAAGTTTTGAGAGGCCATTCTCTGATATAAATCGAAAATCAGAGAAGAGAATTGAGCTTTGTGGAGACGTCTCAAAATCTCACGAGAATTTCTCTTGCCTTTCCAGTATCGGGTTGCTAAAATTTTTCTTTCTCTTCCGCTTTTGTCCAAAATCCAAAGGGATTGGATAAATCTCACGATGAAAGTAACTTTCGATGGGAAAACAAAGCTTAGGGTATGATATCCTTTTCCGATAGAGAGAAAGTATTTACTTCAGTTGGACATTTCAGTTTCGTTTGGTTCAAGATATCGCATAACCGAAAACAAAAATAAGTTTCATTAATTCAGATCAAGAGGTATTTTTTGTAAATTACTAGTGCCGTCATTCATTACATATTCAGTACTATATTTAAAAAAATAAACCTATGAGGATTCGACACATACGACTAGATTTTACTAGTTGAAATCTTATGCCATAATATTTTTTATAATGGATAAGGAATGAAAATTTTGTGTGACAAAAAATTGTGACATTTGATACGCAAAAAAAATAATATCGTCAAGATTAATACAACATCAACAGAAACACATAAAAAGCATCTACGATGGACCAAAGAGCATTGAGTATCAGTTGGAAAGAGGAGCAGAATAGTATTGGGGGTTGAAAAAAGACATAAATCCTGAAGAGTTATTCATGAGTTCCATAGTGAACCGAGATGTCAAAAATATATTAAAATGGGGCTACTTTCAAAGTCAAAAATCTCCTCTAGGAATTGATACAGGATGCATCCCCCTTTTCACGAATCTGCATACAACGGACACCGCGTATTCCTCACATCAAGAGGGGGAGGGAATTCTCCAGGGAAATGACCCGTTCGTGGCAACGGAGCGTACACTTGACGTCAGGGCCTTGTCCGTCAACTGCTTTCCCTAGGGGAAGGAAAGGAAGACGTTTTGGCTCCCCTGCATCCCGTTGGGGTCCACGCACTTTCTGAAGGATACAAGTAGTGAAAGGGAGGTGCGGTTCACCGTCATGAGGGGAGTGAAAAGGATATTGGACTAATATGAAATGTTCCTACATCTTTGATTCTCCTTTTCTCGTGTCAAAATTATTCTAGATCCGTCATCTCCATTCAGAAAATCCTTTTATATTTAAATGAAGTGTTTTCAAAAGGTTTCCATGGTGACTCACTTTGGTAGCGAATATCACAAAAAAGGATATTTGTTCGGGATGTATCCATGGTAACCCAAGTGATTGTATGGAAAAGAAATTTAGTTTGGCTCTTTATAACTAATATCGTAAATAGTTACGAAAAATTAGGTTTATTAAGAAACTTACGTAAATAAATTATTATTAACCTTCCTTTAAATGAAAGACGAAACGAAAAATTTAAGAAATAAACGAGGAAAGCTAAGGAAAATTGCTTCATTTTCTAGCATTCACATATCATTTATACTTCATAAGCTGTCTATATCCTAAAATAGAAAATTGTTCGTCCGAAATAATACACATACTTAAACGCATGTCCAATTATGTAAATCATAAAATAAGTCAAAAAGAAAGTCCACCAATCTGCTATACCTTGATCATCTGTAATATAAAGAATCCTCCCCGGTAGCAGATGCTATCCATTCCACTCCCACTTCAAACCACCCATCCTCAAAGTCTTGGGCCCCGCATTCGTTTTGTCTCCGTGGGAGATATTTGTTCCACTCCAATCGGGCACTCCTTTTTCCACACCCGATCCCTTAATCCAATCCTCCCTTAACCCTTTTCCCCTCACAATGCCCTCGAGATGTTGCACACAATCCCTAGTCAGAGATTCAAGAAACAGTAGTTTTGCCTCTCTCCGAAAGCGTCGCCACGATCGAATCGAAGTGTAAGCGACCTATCGACCAAATGAACTTACGAATATGATCCGATATACTTTGAAAGACGATCTTTTCATCGAAATAGTTACTTCGCTCGGGTATCAAAGAGCGAGTTCAACGCCCGAAAGGGCTTATGACAAAGTTTCATATGTTTTAGAGTACATCTGAACGCTGAAGTTTGCTGCAGAATTACCATGGCAACGGAGTTCAAGAAGTTTCTTATTTTGGTATTACATTATTAACATATTAACTTCCGATCATTTATAATCACTAAAAATAGTATTGATTTGATTGATATATTAATTAATTTGACATTTTGAATGCATGATACAATAAAAAGCATATCTTCTTTTAGATATCTAAAAGGGTTACATTCTTGGTCAACTTAATTTTTCAAGTTAGTAAAGACGACACGGAACAGTATACTGATACTGATGTATCTATTCAATTCACGAATAAACATTAAATTCACAAAAATTCTTATATAAGATTGTATTGATCTATAAAAATTATTACTTTAACTTACAACTTCAGCAACTTCTCCAAATTCGTCAAAAAACATTTTCCGAGATTTCATAAAATTAAACTCAAGCACGAAGATAGATACCCTTAATCAATATCTTTCTTACTCACCGTACAATAAAACTTAAGGCGACATCTTACTCACAGTTCTTTCCGCAAAGTTTATTCCTCTACCTTCACCAAATCCTCACAGTTCCCAAAAGGAATAAGTTTACCCACCTGAAACAGAAGAGGAAGGAGAAAAATTAATCGCAAAAAATAGAAAGGTAGAGTGAAATTAATCGGTTCTATTGCTTCTTTGTCGAAAGGAGTGGTCTCTTTTAAGCAAACGGGGAGTAATTGAAAAAGTTTAAGTGGTTGGATCATTAAGGAAGGCAGTAAACAAGGCAGTAATGGGACACTCTAGCAGCCTTTCATGTCAGCTTGTTTTATCGCACGAGAAAAACAAACAAGCAAGAAGAGACAAGTTTTTTCCATGGAGGGGAAGGATTTAATATTCGCAGAACCTCTTTCAAAGGATCTCTAGGATTTCATTAATTCTATGGAAACATTTGTAAGATTCTAAATCAGGGAAGCGTCACTTTGCTTTACGAAAGTTCTTTGATTTCTCAGAAAATGTGATGGAAATGCTTTAGGAATGGGATTTTCATTAAACTAATATTTTCCTATATAATTATCTTATACCTTTAATAAATAAATATGAATTTTTACGTATTTTATAAGGGACAAAATATAAGATCCACTGATCCACTATTTGCTAATAATATAATCTAAAATATCATTTTATAAATACTATATTTACGTGATTGTATTTACTATTAATTATTAAATATCCTGATGTAACGAAAGATATATCTAATGTGTACTTCAAAAAAATGCATATTCATTTTTATCATATATATGTATATACAGATGAACAAGAAATAGTGAGAATGTATATTAAGAAAAAATATTGATTTAAAATTAACAGAAATAAAATTATAAATATTAATTGAAATAGATCTTAAAATTTTTCTCATTCTTCAAAACACATTTGAAATATTTGATAGTAGAGTAAATTTTATATGACTAATAAAAAAGTAATATAAAAAATAACCTTAATGCCTAAAAGCATCGTTGGAGCCATTTTAAGACACGAATCAATAATCTAATAATCTTATCCAAGAAGACGAGTGTGTGCTGAACAACAAACGGTTGATCTTCGATCAGAGATAGGCCTTCTAAACTTGTACCCCCAAGGGGTTTGAGGTACTTCAGGTATGCCAAAACAAGCATCTGTACCCTTGGACAGTTCCTTGTATTCCCATGGGCAATTGAAAGTACATACGGTAGGGATGAAAACAGGTTTACATTCCTCTTAAAGCGTTCAAACCGTAGTCATGAAGGCTCTAAGTTCATTTCAAGTAGGTTCTCAGTAAGTAAGTAATATCCCAGCAAGTCTATATATGACTTCGGTTGGTTATTAACTTATTTCAAAGATAGAAATCGAGTGTACATAATATGAAGATGGCTAGAAACCTATGGAAAAGATAATTGCATCCAATCAACTAAGACAAGAAGTCATAAACCCAAAATATGACAATTATTGTTAACTTAAAACTACACCCAATTGAATTCTACCGTCATACATTAAATAAATATCTTATCTATCTATTTTTAAACTTAAATGAGTTAGTAGCAGCTTGCTTGAGAATGATATAAAAACACTATATCGAATCAGGTATCGCATTCATTAAAGACGAACTATTTTTCCTGTACAGTCTGACATTGAAATTTAATTCTTATAGCTAATGATTACAGTAATTGAGATAGCTTAATATAGAGAAAGTTAACGGAAAAGATTTTTAGTGATGATTGCCTTCATTAGAACGTTCACTCTGAATCGATGGACTTATGAAACAACTTACGAATGCATTTTCGGAAAACGCCTTAAGAAACAGTGCTATAACAAGGAGATATTGAGTGGAAAGAATTGGACGGAAAGGGTGAGTTTGAGTGGAACGCGAGCCACGTTCATTAACGAAACTAATTAGAGACCGGTTGAGAAAATCTCCGGAAGAAGGGGTGGCAACATAATAAGTCTCGAAACAAGATGAAATTGGGCAATTTACTGTTAACGACTCGTTTTCTTCGAAGGCGTGTGGGCGAATCGAGAATTTACGAAGAAAATTGGTTATTGAGAGGAATTGGAGTGACTGGAAAGTTGGGAAAGGTGTTTTCGGAAAACCTTTTTCTTCGCGGAATTGTTAAAAAACTCCTCGAGCGATAATGAATCGGTTATTCGAAAATTTCACAAAAAACGATTACAAACGGCTAAAAGAGGGGATATCGCTCGAAATAAACAAGCACTTGGGTATGATCTTTTTAAATGCGCAGTGAAAATTGCGGGCAAAGAATGCATTTAATGACTTAAGTAATCCAGTATCCAAACGAAATTTCCAAAAGCTGAATACAAGTAATGAAGTGGTAATTAGAACTTATTCTTATAATAAAGACTTTTTAAGCAACAAAAGTATGTCCACAAATAGCGGCAATTTAGAATTCAAGTCAGTAATTAGAAATGAACAATAGACACCTCTGAGATTAAGTGACAATAATTGAAAATGAATACAAGCTAATAAGGTTTTATCAACAATGAATGTAACATTGTGTACCCCGAAATCTTAGTTACATAACAAAAATAAAACATTAATGAAGTATACCCTTTTGGAAACATCAGTTCATTTTGATCATTGTTTATATTTTATTAAGAAATAGGATACTTAAAACAAAACCTTAAAATTACTATTCACCAAGTGTTATTCTTGTAATTTAATTGAAAATAGTATCAAAGAATGAAAAAGAGATCTGGAGCATTTGAAAGTAAAATAAAAAAAATTCTTAGCAACGCTAACGAAAGCAAAATAAGTTTGGGCACAGAATCAACGAGAGATCCGGATTGTAAGCCTTAATATTGGGATTAATTGAAAAGGGTATACTCTTGAAATAAATAAAAATCAATGTCAAATAAGAGACCCAAAGATTTGATTACATTCGTGAAATATTAAATCGGGTAAAGAATGCCTTTAAATGTGGGAGAAGGACGAATTCAAAAGCCTGTACTCAGTCACCGTCGATTTATAAACTCTCGACGAAAAACTTCAAAGCCGAAGACTGAATCAAAAAGAGCCCTAAATCTTTGGTATATATACCCTTTCCCAACCGAAAATTTAATAATTCATTCTTTGCTTAATCTCTCTCGAAAATTCCATCGAATGGAAATAAAATGGCGAAGAGAGATTCCGAATGAGTCAATTGGAAAGAAAAAGAAGAATGAAAATGTCCGCCGTGAATGGAGGTTCTGGAAATCTCGCAGGTGGTGTGGGACTTTGTAGCATTAAAATTGGCGGGGAAGTCGTTATAAATGGTACGTCCGATTCCTTTCGAAAGTAGTCAAATGGGGCTGGAAGAGAAGTCCTATAAGACCGTGGGTTTTAAGGGTTAAGTCATTAGAGTCATAGAAAAGATGGCAGAACGAGAGAACTATTTTTGGCAAAGACATTTCTAGGGTTACTTTAAACGTTTTCCAATTGTTGAATTACAATAATATGTAATTAATGCTGTAATTGTTACAATAAACTTCTTTATCCATAGTTAAATCAATAGGGGGTTCAAAGATGTACCTACAGAATTTTATACGATAATGAAAAGGGTGAAGGACTGTTATAAATTGTTCCCAAAAATATAAAAATGAATTTGGACTTCGGAATACTTTCGGAATCTTGAATTTTGACCTTTAGATTTGGAATCGGCTTCGTTAGATTTTGGACTTCGGATAACTTTTGGAAACTCTTGGATTTGAACCCTGGACCTTTGGATTTGGAATCGGCTACGTTACCAACAGGCTAACGTGAGCTTGTTTACACGGCGATAAAATTACATAATATAAATTACTTCCGAGATTTTCCGCTCGCGTGACAATTCAATAGCGATCGACGAAACGTACTTTGTCAATTCTGTATCGCTTGCGACTTTCACATCCAGCAGAGGTGCTCAAATCCCTTTCACGCACGTTAGTTATGGAAAAACCTTTCCGAATACACCATTCAGGCTGACCAATTTCAAACCCTTACAAAAAGAAGGATCAATATATATTTACAATTTTAAAACAACTGATGTTATATCCCGGTGTTTAAAAGCCAATCCTTCCTCAGACTGAATGTTTAAATATATAAACGAATGACAAAAATATTATAAAATAAGAAATACTGGATGATCTCAGATAATAAAATCAACTTGTTAATTAACAAAATACAATTGTTTTAAACCTTTAAATATTTTAAAGAAAAATATGTTAACGACGAAATTTCAGGAAATGATTAAAGATTATTAGTAATCAACAAAATTTTAAATGCCATGACGTAAGAACAAACTGAGAGCAATTAATTAAGAAAAAATACGTTTAATTGGATATTAATATATAATCAATAATTCGAGTTCTTAAGCTTAAGATTAACTAATCACCACTTAATTAGCTCTCCTTTAAAAATTAGAGGAAAAAACGTAAAAATCAGTCTTCCTCATCTTCCAAGCAGTTCGCTTAAATGCTCCAACTTTAGCTTCCTTAAGAAATAACGAGGAATGAAAAAAGTTCGACATTGAAGGAAACAGAAAGTGTGAGAAAACCTTGAACTGGGTGAAAGTGGAGTAAAAAAAGAAAAGAACAGCAAAAACGCGAAGGCGCAGCTTCTCACAGGGGTTCATTAAGAGTGAAAGAGATGGATGATACCTTGAAATTCTGTTAACGCAATTCTCCCTTTCATCGGAATTCTTTTCAGATCTTAATCTATTCCTTGCATTTCATCCATTTGGAGAAATCCGCTCCAAAACCACTTAAATCCAACACCATTCCAAACAAGAGAAAAGTAGTTTTCAGATCGATGGGGTATTTTTAACGAGGGAAAAAGTACTTAATTTTAAGTGTAATGGATTTCCGATGATGCTGATGGCAAAGGGTAAGAGATACGTTAAATTTATCAGCTGTAAACCTTTATCTTTTGCCAAAAAATTCTCACTTTAAAATATCTACTAACTGCAGATAACCAACAGATTTTAAGCAGTAAGTTCAGGAATTAATTGTCCTGGGATACCGTGATTAAAGAGAGGTTGTAATATTAACGTCAAGTTATGCGAATATATTAATTCCATTTCAAGAAGATTTAATAGAGAGAAAATTAGAGAAAGAAAATAATTTTTGAGATTCTTAAGCTTTAAATGGGTAAATTGAGGTTTAAATTATAGTATGAAATATAAACCAAGAAGGATCAAGGAAAAATGTTGATGATTGGCGGTTAATCTTCAATATATTATAATCCTTATATTTGTTACTTTTTTTTACTATAATTTCTATATTATTTATTAATTATTTGAATATTGATACTTAACAAAAGAATATCCATACTTATAATTCAAACAATAATAATAAAAGAGTGTTACCGCTATTGGGAGTAAACCTTGACTCGTAAATCTCTCAACCTTAAATTTATGAAAATATAAAATCTTGGTATGAATTATTAATGTACTTATTCTGAAACACATTGGAACTGAATCTCGGGTTGAGCATGTTTCAACATCCTATCACACGTGTCCCAGATAAGCGTATGATTTTTCAACGAACGTATCCATTTTTGGAAACGAAACGTATTCCACGCTATGCATTTTCACATTGATTTGCCTAATTTTGAAACGGATCCGCCCTTAACAAACGGAAAAAAACCCCAACGCCCACCAAGAAGAAAACCCCTTCGTCAAACGCAGAAATGGAAGAATAACAACCCAAAGAAAAAAACTGAGAAATCGTACAAACCGAAGGTATGCATACCCTCATTAAATCAAATGGCACGGGAGTGGGGTTCGCGGGGGTGTTACCCTTAAACTCGGGATGATTAATGGATCAGGCGGATTAAGATTGATCCGAAGCTCTCGTTTGCGGGTTGAGGGCGGGTCTCCGTGGACCACCTGGGCGTAGCGATGAAATAATTCCGATGGTGCTAAAACGAAGCCTTGGGGTACTCCATACCGAAAAGGGGGATATGGGGAAAGAATGAGACGGGAAGCGACATGAATGAGTGGAAAGGGGATGAAGATTTAGCTGAGTGGGGGAGGCATCCCTCCGGTGCTTCCACCCCATCCCTTTTGGCAATGTCATGGCCAGGCGCCTTCCAGCTATTGTTCCCATGCCATTCTCATGGGATTGGGAAGACGTGCGGTTGAGTGCTCGGGGCGAGGGGTTGAGGTATTGGAACATCGCAGGAAAAAGAACAGCCATGATTAAAAGGGGATTAGACGAAGGATACTGTATCGGCCTTTGATGCGAGGGAATGATCATCGGGAGGCGTTCAGGGGAAATGAAAGAATCCTGGAGAGGGCGCTTTTTGTCTTCGAAAGTTTTGTTTGGGATGCATTGAAAGTAAGTTGGAAAATTTTGGAGGGAAATGGAGGATAAAAAAGGGGGTTGGAAGGAACTGCGGTGGCGAAATTTAGTAGCTGACGTAGTCAAGGATTTCCCCTCTAACTTTGATACAAGTTTTGGAAGGTTTTAAGTTTCAAATAAGAAGCAAAACTGTGGGATGTGTCTCGTAAGTAAGCGGAGACATCAGGGAGATGACAGCGGTACATAAATCGAGGATGAGTGATGTTTTCCGTCATCAGTATCATCAGCTGCATCTTTGGTGAGTAAATGGGAAATTTCTCAGCAGGAGATGTGCTTTTAAGGAAATACACTATTAATGGTAAATATTTATCAAATGCTGGCGATGAATTTAATGGATTTTCTATTTTTTCTAATAAAGAAATTTGTAAATTAAATTAATAGCAAATAAAATATCACAGAGGTAGTTTAATATTAAATAATCCTATGAATCTTCAATTTATTCTCCATAGGAATTGAAAAATTATAACTTATGAAGAGTATAAAGACTTGAGGTATTAAATATTTATGAAACAACTATTTTCATAAATAAAATTCTTCTACGAAACTCATTCGTTTGATGTCATTATCTCATTGAACAGAGTATCGTTAAATAGAAATACATGAACTATTGCATGAATATTTCGTTATTGGATGTACGTAATTTACCTTGAATCATATGATTATTCTAATTCCAGTATAATTCAAAAATTATAAATAATATGATATCACATGGTATACTGAACCTTGAAATCTCATAATTAACAATCAAATGCATTTTCCAACATTGAAAAAGTTAACACATTTAACATACAATATAAACTTTTACTGATACTCAATTTATACAATTCTACAACATTCTTTAACAAATAAAAGTTTTCTGAAAATAGTAAGTAACGTCGCAATGGACAACCGCACGACCCGAATAAATAAAAATGTTAATACTTCGGAATTTATGGGTTTGATTACCGCTGATGTGGACATTTCTCCCCTCGCACGCTCCTTCTGTCATCGGCACAGCCATAACACACCAATAAAACATCTCGGGAGAGACCGGACTGATATTGCACCCTGAGACATTCACTTGCCTCCTGACCCTTGATAATATATCTTATAATTCAATCCGGTCACGTACGTGACGCAACTAGGCAACGCCCCGTAAACAAGTGCCGCATGGAGACTTTTTCCTTATTTCCGGAATTGGGAACGGAATAAGGAGGGGATGGAGCACTGGAGAGGAAGGGCTGGAGTGGCAAGCGGCAGGGGGTGCCTAAGACGCCCTAAGATTCTTGAGGGAGTGCGTTGAGAGGGTGACAAAAGGAACGGAATGCAGAGCTGCCAACTTTCCCATGTCAAGGTTGGAAAAGCCCTTACAGGAGCAAACAAGCTCTTGGGTTGAATAATTGCCGCCAAAGAAACAGCTGAAAGTTTTTATTCCGCCGGGACCAGCGACTTTTCATTGTGGAATAAATGCATAGGGGTTGAAGAAATTCGATTTTTAAAGGATACGGTAAAGGTTTGAGTAGATTCTCGTGTTAGAAGGGGTTTTTGGAGGATTGGAACGATTCCTGAAAGGGCACGAGGGAAAAATTGCGTTGATGAAGAAAGGAAGTGACAAGGGGTGAACTTTGTTAGGTTAGGGGTCGATCTGTTAAGTGAAAAGCTAATGGTCTCGCCAAGTGTTGTGGGAAATCGTCCGTTTGAAATAGGAGGGGATGACTTTAAAACGAAAGGATATTTATTCATATGAATAAATTAAAGCGGGTCAATTTTTGATTAAATTAATGAAGACATCGTTTCGTATATGACATCGAAGCGTAAATGGAGAATGTATACTTATTCATAGTAAATTGTTGGAATGATATATAAGGATTTCAATAACCGAATCTATTGTTTACATAATCCTATAGATTAGGCCTTGAAGTACAAGGAATTATTTTCTAAATTAAAATTTCGTAAATCATTCTATATTTACTCAGAATATTAAAAAACGGAATTTCAAACAAACCAGGTACAAATATATTTAAATATATAATTTAAATTCAATGCAATTGAACGTTTAAGTCGAGATTAATCAGTAAGAATTCGTAAAAATAGTGGTGATAAATCTCTCTTATCAATCGTATGATATACGTACGTAAGGATAACAATGAGATGAAAAATATAGAAACTCAATGGTTGTACCAGTAAATTGGTACATCATTTGGTGAGCTAAAGTGACACTATAACTGATATTGAAATATATTATGACAAACATAATACTTAACTAGAAAAACCGAGATAATCATGATAGAACAAAGGTGTGAGATATTTATAAAATTGAATTACAACATATACGTATTAAGTTCGATTAAATCGATGTCTAAAAGAAAAGGAAAATTAGCATAGAGATTTTACGTAAATATTTCTAAACCATGAATAATTAAAACTCTCGAACCTACCTCAAATATAATCCAAGAAAACAAACAAAAATTCAGGATCGAAATGCGAATAAACTTCCCTTACCTCTCTTGTTAGAGGTGTGAAAGAGTGCTCTTACGTTGATATGATCCTCGGAAAGAATTTCGGGGAGCAGATGTGACTGGAGTGGGGCATTTTTTTCTCAGGAGGGTGCGGTCTGCAGAAGGGAGGAAAGAGGGTGACGGCGGGGGGTTGAAGAGACTTTCATAAGCGTATGGACCCAAATAATCAGCCTCACTCCTGGGCAGGGGAGGTTTCTTAGACATTGTGGAGGGGGGGACGACTTAATTAAGTGACAGAAACGGTGGAACTAGTGTGCAGTAATCGAGGTAGCCAATGTCATATTTCGCTTAATAGAGAAAGTCTTGTCACTATAGTAACCCAAGGCTGTAGATTTAGGCAGAAGTGATACAAAGTGAAGTCGAACTTACGTTATGAAATTCCCCCTTGTTTCTAAGGAAGGTCGAGAGTAATTCATGATAGTCTCGCAAATCAGTTCTCTAACACTTATCTAAGTTTTGTCGACATTTCTTACGTAAAATGAATAATAAAGCATAGCTATTAGGACTAAAGGACAAATTCTATGATTCATACTAAATATATATTAAGATTTATTTATTCTCTAACCTCCATACTAAACAAAATCTCTGAATTACTCTTTTTACTCTATTCATTTGAAAGTATTATTTTAGTTAGTACGTCTTCTTACAAGAATCATTGTTAAAGTAAAAAAGAGGGAGCCATTTTAATTCGCGCTCCTATATAAAAAGGGAAGTTTATTTTAAGGAAAGAATAGGATCAATCGTACGTTCGCAATTTGAGCAAAAATATTTACAACTCTTTCACGACGGCGCAGAATGACTAAGGCAAACGATTATCCTTAAAAAAAGAGAAAGATTATATGAAAGGGATTCAAAGATATCAGGTGACGGGATAAGAATTGTAAAGAAGAAAGGTTCTCGTTAAAAAGAATTGATTGATGTGTTTTCATTCAGTTCAAGCGAGAGAGTTCCGGGTCGAAAATATAACAATATAACAAGGTTAAGAAAATGATGGATCGTAAGGGATAAGCAGAAAAGAGGTCATTAATAAACAAAGGTTGAAATTTATAAAGAACACTTTTAAATAAATACGTATTCGTTAATTCCTTATCCGAAAGGTGTTATAATGTGGAACTAAAATACTAAAGAGAGCATTTTCTAGAATAACTTCCTTTCCATGATCGTTTAGCACCTTAAAAATTAGATAAATTCAGGCTACGGATTAATCTTGGGATATTAAATACAAAGTCCCGCAATAAAGATGCAGATTCGGAGGAAAGACAGGGCAAATATACTTCAAAGTGATTTACTTATTTATAGCTCCTAAAAATTTCTTCGAGTACTTTGTATTTTTAAAACATAAGATACAGAAAATAAAATACGACTATTTGAAGGAAACAATACCAACTTCAGTTACTAAACATTTGCATTCTGATACAATGTTCTTCTCTCATGTATCAAACGTGGAAAGTCAGGGGTTTTTGTTCCGCAGAGCAATGTTGATATTAGGACCAACCCAGCGAGCAATGTAAACAAAAGAATCAGTAAACGAAAGGAATTATATGAACACACCAAATAGCGTGGATAGACTATGAAGACCAGTCGAATAAACTCTCCAAACCAAAAAAGTCCCCCGACTTCTATCGCATGGGACATCTGACGATTCGGCGTGACAAAGGAAGGGCGATAGGCGTCCAGTGAGGAAACATTTCGCTCCCGTGATGCAACGGGGGCAGCATCGCCTCGCTGCGGAAGAAATTTCCGACTAAACAAAAGAGAAAGACGGAAGAGTAAAATGGCGAATGGGGTTTGGGGAGATGGGCACGTGTTCGGAAGTGGATGGGATCTATTGTTGGGAGCCAACAATGAGGAAGACGTGAAGGCCCTTTCCCAAATAGAGGATAGGGTTGAAAATAGAGGGAAAGGGAGTGCAGAATTCTACTCTCTAGAGCACCTTTCATTTGGCGCGGAGAGGGAAACCGTTACGGCGAAATTTGAATTCCTTATCCAGTCGAGCGTAGGCCCATTTGACGGTGGGTGAGCGCGGGAGAAATAGGAGGCGCTATTTGACTATTCCGAGGTAAGGGGACAAAGGTGCCAATTTGCAGAGGGCGGTCTATGACCTTCTGATGGACAAAAGAGCAGAGGAAAGAATATTCAACTGGGAGGAGATCAATTTTGCGGGTTCTCCTCTTGGCGAAAATTTGGGAGTGGTTGGAAGGGATGAAAGAGCGTATTAATGGTAATAAATTAAGGCCAATTATAAGGTCGCCATAATATCGCACCTTTTATACCGGAAATAATCAATTGTGATATCAGGGAATGGAAGGAATTTTAATTTAATTGATACAACATATTTAAGGTTTGAGCAGACATCAAAGCTAGTTAGCTTTATATTAATATATTGTCATAAGGTTTAGCTTTCATCAAGGTTATAAATTATCAAAGAAATGCTGGTTTCAAAACATCTCAACGAATGAATTGAATTTTCGGGATCTCAAATGAATTATGATGAGATGAAAAAGATTCGAAACAAAAATAAATTTTTCTACGACTGATTACAATTTAATATTTAATGAAAGAAATGTAGCCAAATTTTTCTCCACATCAAAAGCTACATGATTGTATACAGACGATAATATAACTTTATATTTTCAATTTACTTCCAACAATGAAGAGTTAAAATTTTAAATCTCAATTTATTGCGGAACAAAATTAATTTATTTCGTTAAGATTCATGAATAAAGAAAAATCACTTTTCAAATTCGAGAGAAACTTAATTCTGCTTGGTTTCCCATCCACCCATCCTTTTCATAGCGTGTTACTCTCGCTCCAAACTGTTGCAGCGTCACGCTTAGTGCTTGAATCGCACTTGGATGCTTTCCTTCCATTGTAAATGGAAAATTAAATGGAGACATTCTGAAAGGGAAAGTGCGTACGAGAGGATGACTGTGTTACCATTTCACGTTCTCCAGTTGCGTAAGAAAAACACCTCCGCGAAAATGTTTTCGAGAGTTTTTTCGAAAAACGCAGAAAGGTAATTGAGGAATTGAATGAAGCAGTTGGTGGCTCGTGAATGGACCAACGGACGCACTCGACGGAGGGGTGGAAGAATTCTGCGAAAGTGAAAACAAGTGACGACAGAGAAGCGAGCTCTTTTAAACAAAAACCTTTTGAGCGAAACGCTTTTGCGAAACAAGGTGAGTGAGGCGAAAAATTTACGTATTTGCAAGAAAGAAATCCGTGCGTAACACCGAAAGTAACAGTTTATTTTGAAACAGCTCATAATAATTTTCTAAAAAGACTATCTTACATACTCATTTTATAATCGAAAAACATACCTTTTTTTAAAAAATATCCCATTATTATTGAGAAGTACATATTCATTCTCAGCTATTTAAATTGTACTATTAACAACAGGCATACGACAGATGCATTTCATTACACAATAGATACCATACTGAATACATTCTAAGTAGAAAAGTATACTTTATCAAAGTAGGTATGTAAAGCTTCCTCTAAGTCTTCCTTCCTTCTAATATTACGTATAAATTTATGAATTGAATATCTTTTTAATATGACACATATCTTTCTTGAATTTAGTTAATTACGATCATTAACTATTCATTCAATATTCAAGAACTTAACTTCTATTTGAAGTATTGTTATTTTCGGCATATCTAAAGAATCTCTTCCTTAAACTATGCACACTTAAGATAATTAGAGAATTGATTCAAGACACTGATATAAGAGAACAAAGAAATAACGAATATATTACGCCATGCAAGAATATCACCTAACCAAAAAAAATAACTCTAAAATATTTCTATGGAACTTCAGGAGAAAAAAAACATTAAATTATCGTAAAACAGAAGAAGAACGCTGAAGGCCGATGCGCTCATTGAATTTAGGGAAATGAAAAAGGGGCTTAATTCTCAGCAGGCGTTAGATAAAAGAGGGATTAACCCATCGCAGATGTCCGAATGGATCGAGGACACTTTATCGCTCGTTTATGCGAGGAAAAAAACCCGCTACGCAAACGAGGGAATCTTTTAATCTCTTTATTTCATAATCTCGGAAATAAACGTCCCCGGAGAAGAGAAATTTGAATGAGGAGAACAGAAAAAAGGTTTAGCGATTCAGAATGCCCTCCCCCCTGCTGAGTTAAACGATACCAGGAGGAAGGAAACGACTACCTAAATGGTAATTCAGAAGAAAGAATTATCCTAAAATGGTTCAAAACAGGAGCTATGAGGTAATAAATTTAGATGAAAAATATCAAGTACTTCTCTTTTAAATAGACGGAATGAATTTTGATACCTAAGATTAAAATTCACCCCCTGCCACACACCGAAAGGTGGCTCGCAGGGTATCTACATAGACATTTAAAAAAATAAACCCATTTTCTGCTTGCATGCTTTATTTTCCTAGAGAGTATTTAAAGAATTGAAATCTTCATCAGATTTTAGATTTATGACTAATTCATATAGTACATCTAACTGAGTTATCCAAACTTGATGTAAATTTGCTTTTAGAAGAACTAATGATTTCCCTTTATCAACGAGGAATTAGCCAGATAAAGTATGACAAGAGATCAAGAATAAATGTAGAAAATTAACATAATTGCGTACTTGAGAATGAAAAATATCGCCAAAAAATAATAACAAATGAATCACTGAAGACGTATCCATCGAGTGTTCTGTTTCAAATAGAACATCGAAGCATGTAATTTTTTTGCCGGAAGAACACTACGCCCTAAACCCAGTAAGAACGTTCTCTCATTGAAGTAGGAAGTATATTGTTCCAACTATGCTACAAAGAGAGGTATTAGAGGATGGGGAAAAATCTCGAACTCCCTACTTCATTTGCACAGATGAAAACACTAGCATGAAAAGAGAGGGAAAAGCTACTGCACGATGGGAATGGAAAACAAATCAATTCTAGAAAGCGCTTAGAAGGTTCCGGATCGGGAAAGGAAATAAAAAGGTTCTTATTTGTCTCATCTCAGTAATTCTAACATTCATTCTTCTACTGGATCCTTGAGCAAATGAATAGACAGAATACGAGAGAAGACGAAATTAAACACGAATAGCAATAGAATAGTTTGGAAATAATAGAAAAGCCATATCCAATTAAGGAAAGAATTGATACGTAAGAAATATCGGGAAAATTGATGGAGAAATTCCTCTACTTCGACGCGAACACTAACATTCTAGTGTTTGCAGACAATAAAATAAGATGACCTAAATACTGAGCATACAGAACGTCACGTTTCACTCGTATGATTTTCTCGGTCATATCGAAGATATCCTCGCTTGAGTAACAAAACTCATCAACTCCAGTATCACTTGATGCAGCTTTTCCCATTCTTTTCATTTGGCTTTCTTATCATTTCGATATCCCCTAAGAAGCAGACCGACCGCGTAACACAAAATGGCCTCGAAACGGCCTACCGAAATATCTTCGTTGGCGCCACTCAAATGGGGTCGACACATACTTAACGAGTGACCTTCAAAACGAGAGAAAGGATGAGTTAAATGCGGCAAAAGGCGGAAATTGAAAGAGGAGGGGATATGGGAGGATATCCGGGTAAAATGGATCGAGAATACGCAATGCATATAGTCATGGAAACGAGATGAATTGGGGCAATTTTGAAAAGTGAATCTAACTGAAAATTAACTAAATAATTTCTATAAATTTCAGTTGATATCGAATCTAATTAATGAAAATAATTATATCAGATATAAACCTAAACTCCAATTTTGATTAGTCAAATTATTCTAGATATTTAATATGCAGTATGAGTATATCCTTGATCATTACCTGCTATAGATAAGATACTAATTACATTACCTAAGTTCGTTAATTGAATTTAACCTTTAATAGCATTCAGTAATGTGCTGTAATCTACGGATTGGAGTCAAATACTTAGATACAGACATGATTCATAAATAAGTGGTTACAATTTTATATCGTTATCAGAGATAAAAATTTAAAAGAAGCTCATTATTAAACTTTCGTATTTTATAACTCATTTAAATCGATTATTTAGTTGAGAGAATAAAGTAAGATTAAAGTAAAAATAAATTAGATATAAATTCTAATTTGACGAGAAAAAGATACATTAAATTTTATAAAATTAATAAATAATTATATAGTATTATTTAACAATAACAATGTACTACAATCCTTCAACAAAAATGACAATCTGTTATTTAATAGATTACTTCGTTAAATGCACTTATTCACCCTAAAGAAGACGGATACAGAGTTCCAATTGAAGTCTATTTATAAATATAGGATTTAAAAATAGAAAACGGTAGTTCCGAGAAGAAATAGAACCGTAAACTGTTCGGAACAAAATTAAATCAAACTGAAATGAAGCGAGGTCAACGATAGACATCGAAACTGCAACTAAAACCGAGAGAATGGCGAAGGGAACGACACAAAGAAGGCAATAAAAGAGGACGTAAAAGACGACTAACGGAAGCTGTAAAGAAAAGAAAATAACCGAATAAAACTGATAAAAATAAAAAGTATCAGTTGAAGACGTGAGTTAAGGGAAGGGAAGATAGAGATCACAGAAACAGTAAAAAAGGAAAGATGAAGGAAAGGAGGAAGAGGAAGAGATATAAATTCAGCGAAGAGGAGATGGATATGAAATGCCTGAGAAAGGAATTACTTTAGAAATTTTATAAGGATTGGATGGAAGTGGCATGAGGAAAAGATAGGGTCGCAAGTTTGGGATGAAATTAAATAACCCAAACGAGAAGGAGATCTGCAAAAGGCCGCTCTTCTTTCCCCGGAAAAAGTTTTATTATGTTAGATAAGAGGAAAGTTTCTCGAATGGATAGAAAAAGTTTATGATAATTCGTATCCTAATAAGGAACGCACTTTTCGTATTTTAATATATTTTCGTTAATGGAACTCCATTCAGATAAATAACGAAAATTAAAGAGTGGAAGAGAAACTTCCCTGATTAAGAATGAATAATAGTACAAAATCAACTTCAAACGAATCTTTTATGAACAATAAGAATAGCAGTTTCAATGATTTGTTTGAAACATTTCATTACAGAATTTTAATGTCTAAGTGCATTATTTAATAAATTTTTCGTACTTAAATTGATGAAATATCGCGACTAATTACAAATTATGTATAATATAATTAGTACATAAAGTAATTTAACTAAATATAGACATATTACACAGAAAAAACAATAGAAGATCGTTAAATATACTTTCGTATAATGTGAGAAAAAGAAATATACTAAAATATGGATGTATATTCATAAATTTCTAATTAAATAACGAGGAATATATCAATAGATGAAAGATTGAACATTTTTCAATCTAATTTAAATACCAAAACAAATGCGAACTACTTAAGAATGTTTAAAAAATCCAACAATAAACGCAATATCATATAATATTCTAACTGATATTCCAGTTAATGATGTCAAACCATTTCAATTATCCATTCTTTGATATTTACGCGTTAAACATATAATACGAAACTAGTTTATCCAAACCATACTTTCCTCATTAATTTCAATTAATCTATTATCCAGCATTATCCATCATAATACTATTCCACAGCTTAAAGATGAAACCTGCGTCAAAATTCACTCGAGCGTAGAAGTGTTAGATGATCAAACCACGGACTTGAGGAGGCGAGTTCATGAAGCCGTTAAGTGAATCAGCTCCAACAACCACTAACCCTGAGAACCCTTTTCCCTTTCAGGGACCTAATTGGCTCAGAAATTGGTCCGCAGATAATTTTCGGCCAGAGTTGGCATGAAGTTTTTACGCTCTGCATTGGAGTTCTTCAAAGGAGTTTTCCATTCTCACATTGGATGTCTTGGAAAAACTCTTAGAATCTTACGTAAGAATAAATTGGAATTTCCATCTTAATAAGTGTTGATAGAGGTTTTAGAAATAGAATTGGTGAAATGTCTTGAGAAGATGAGGTGTATAATATGAATTTTCCTTAATAATAACCAAAAGCTGCGAATATGTGTAACGGTCTTCTATTTTCATTAACTGTCTAATGAAAAAAAAGCAAGATTAAGGGATCTATTCGTTTCCAAGCGCTCTATACCACATCTGTTGTTGAGGAAGGTTGAGTGGTATTTTGGATTATATAAATACATTTTGTTTCTCTATATTTATTATATAATGCGGAGATTAATATTAATATATCAGAAGAACTTACAAAATTTAAAAGTACATATCTGGGTAAATCGTATTAAGTATACTATTATACTTTTCAAGTCTAAGTAGTTCTGTTAATACATACGAAATATATACCGATTCTTTTAAAAATACTATTAAGAGTAAGAGATACAAAAATAGAAAAGTGCATAGTTATACTAATAAAATAAAAATTGTGAAGGGAAACCTTTTAGAAAAGAATTCTATAAAATTAATCTTTTTAAATATTTAATATTCCGGAAGGATAAGGTTAAATATCTGATTCATTCTGCATAACGCAAGGGATCAGCACTTAAGCTGACGTTGGGACCTGAAATATACCCTGAAGGTCATTAGAATACATTAAAAGAATATTACTAAAATTTCATTTCCATTTCTATAATACACTTCCAGAGAGCGAGGTATATCACTAAAAACAATTCCATATTTTATACACCAAAGTGATTACTTCATCCCTTATTTCTAGAGGTTACGACAATGGACATTCTAACAAAAGAACTCCATAATATCAACCTTATACGCAGGCAGGACGTTTGATTAGCATTCACACTAAAGAATGCTGATTAGCTGCTAATAATAGGCCATATCTGCAGATGGGTACGTAAATAAAAGATGCTGTGGGAGGGCTCAAAAACACGGGAAGATAAGAAATGGGGGAGGAAATGAAACGAAGGGATGAAAGTGAAAATTCCAGGAGACTATGAGACCAGATTGTAAATTAGACGACTTCGTTACAAGGGTAATTATGAGGAGGGGTCCCTTTCTAGATACGACCCTGATGAAAAGGATTAAAGAGGCGAGAAGGAGGGTGTGGGCAGCTGAAGGAAAGGATGAGATTACCAAGTTGGGAGAATTTGGGTGAAACGTAGAAGTATTACGGGAACCTAATAGAAAAATAAATTGGAATAGTTATTGGTCGTGAGAGGGGAAAATTGTGGTCCGGGATAACTTAAATTGAGTACGTGGGCGTACAATGTCGCTCCTTCGTCGAATGGGAAGAAATGGGAAAAGATTCAAGTATCCAGGTATTCAAAGGAAGGCACGTATATCACTACTGGAGTGGTACATGAGAAAGCTTTAAGATGAGATTCACGCCCTATTTTAAGGTATCTCATGGATTCTCAATCTACCTCCCCTTCACCCAATGCTATTAGTTTGAATTTTTGGATCATTATTCCGTAGTTACCGATAAAGTTTCATATGTATACTTTTTTATTCGATAAAATGCTCAATTATTAAGACGTCAGCTTTAGGGTGTATTTAGAGAACGTAAATTTGGGAAAAACAATTCGAATGGAAAGGGATTAAATAAATAATTCCTTACTGAATTATTTCCTAGGAAGGCTTTCACTAAACTATCTTAAATTCATATGTTTGAAATATACATGTATTTTCATATATCCGGTGAAATTACTTCTTCCGTAACATTATAAATAAGTTATAAAAACAACTTATACATAGGTAAAAGACTTTTAAACGGAAAGTAAGATGAATTCATACTAATAATAAATTGATAAAGGTCAAGCGGAATTGAACAAATAATCTACAAAAGACATCTACATGTACATGACACATCCTTCCGGTACTTCATTTTCCAAAGAATATTTTCACGAAACAGAATTGGTTAATTTTAAATTAAAACGTGATACTAAAAATAGGGAATATATTTTTTGAGAAATATCTGAAAACGTTTTACAAATCTACGATCCCTGAAGTACGCCGTATATGTAAAAAATTATAAAATCAAGTTATTGACAAGTTCTTAGAAAAACTTTCATAACGATTAGCGAAGTTTAATTGAAAGCGAAGAATAGTACTTAATCACTTCTTGTGAATCCCACCAAGTGCTTTAGAGGGTAATGAAACCCTCCTCTGAGAAATTAATTCACATTTAAATCGCATTATTCATTCGTAAAGCTAGAAATCCGAGCGATTAAGGATCAAAGGAAGACAGTAGACGATCGTAAAAAAAATGAGAGTGAAATTGAAGCCTTATTCGATACGGAATTCAAAAGGCGGATTGCGGACGGGCATTTGGCTCCGACAAAGGATAAAAGTTTCAGGATTGGGAAAAGGAGGGGAAATATTCCGTCTGCTTTCTGTGTTCTAGAATATAAAGGATGTAAGGAGAGAGAAAGTGGGCAGAATTTTAAGATGCAGACAAAGAGGGAAACTGTACGAATGAGAAAATTGGAGGCCATCTAGATTAGGGTCTCCAGAGGAAGGGAAATTATAAGATATGCGAAGGGAAAAATGGACGACTCTGCATGATACGCCTTATTTAAGACGTGAACCAGATAAAGAATATGAAATCCTTTGTCGAGCTGAGAATTCGAATACTCTCTTGGTACTTCAAATAAATATAAAACTTACTGATTTGTAGTTTATATCCGCAGCTTTCTATCCTTCAGATGGTACAACTACTAAAAGTATTACGTTAATAATAACTATTGTTAAATTTTCGAAACAACAACAAAAGCAAGCATGGCGATTATTACTTAACTTAAGAGGTGATATAATCGAAATTTGAAATAGATAAATTGAAATAATTCGAAAAACAATAATTCAATTATTAGTCAACGTTGTTTTGAAAGGAAATAAAGTTCGCTTGACAACAACAATGCAAAACTGTACGTATGAAAACAGAGTGAGAAATAAGGTTATTTATTAAAATTTTATTCCAGCCTTTTAAATAAGAAAAGGGTGCAATATGGAAACTGGATAGTAAATATTTTTAAAGTACCATGAAAAATAATAAAAATAATGATATTTATTAGTTTCTGGTATAGACAGGTTATTATTTATCCATTGCGATAAGCAAATTTATTGGGGAAAATAAAGATATTGTACTTGTGATGTAAAATATTTAATAAAAACCTCGAGCCTAACTTCACAGATTAGAGAGACAGAAAATTAATGAAAAAGATTCAATACTAGAATAGGTATCTTGTAAGATTAAACCAATATTAATCAATGAAGAACAGGGAAAGATTAAGCGAAAGAAAAAATCTGCTGAGGTAGAAGATAATTCGACAAGATTCTATTTTGCTCCCAATCACCTAAGAACATCAACCAATTTCGTCCACCCCGAATCCTCCCAGCGCTTGATAACTTACTAAGTAGAGCTATCCATAGTATACTCGTCTACTATTTCTGTTACTAGTTACTATTTCTGAACCAATTAGGAATGGTGTACGAAAACTAATAACATTTATCTTTTTAACTATTAATGTTTCATTGTTTATTCCACTATCGACTAGATTAAAATACAGAATAATTAAAACCGTGGACTAATGAAGATATTAAATAATATTTTATTATTATAAGTAATGAACATTACATGATGCAACATTATTAGTTCCTTCAGCTTCTGTAGAACTACGGTCTTATTTAATCAAACGTAACAGTTAAACGAAGAAAACTATTCAAAAATATTTTTATACAATCATACGAACATGACACACTATACAATACAAACGTAAAATCTCCTTTACGCTTATAAGTTAGAGGGTATAAAAGTTCAGAAATAACTATATTTTCATCCTGAATTAAAAGACACCGGAATGACTGTTCACGTAGATACATCTGAGAGATAGACGGAATGCAAATCAGAGAGTGATGGAGAAATCTCTGACTCAGCAATATCTCCATTCGAAGAATCGATGATTGCGAAGTTGTTTCTCCAGAAAGATAAACAGATCTCAGTTCGACGATTCGCATTAATTCGCCACTGTAAACTCCCTTATTTATTCGCGATCACAGCTGTCCTTTTGCAGATCGTATTTCGAGGAGACATGACAGTGAAAGCGTTTCGTTTCTGGGGTTAAACATGGATTACTCAACGGACACTTTCACTCCATCGGTAAGCGGGGCTTGGCCCCATGTTTAAGTTCTGGTCTTGCCTAATTCAATATTCGAGTTCGGGAGCTTTCTATACCGATCTTCGATTGCCATAGGAAAATTAATCCCTCAATATCAATTAATATATGATTAAGAAATTATATTTTTATATTTACGGCAATTTATATTCATTACAAAATAGGAAACCCATGACTTTATGATTGAAGACCACGCACGAGGTATTAATTTCAACAAAAATAACTTCGGTGAATACATTTAGTACATATGGATTATTACCTTGAGGCTATGATAATAGAAGTCTGTATTATATAAAAAAACACAATTTTAATTCTTATTCATATTTATATTGGTCATAAAATATGAATTAAATGATACGATAAACTTTATTATTTGTTTCAGCTGACAAACTTTTGGTTTCGTGATCATTTGAGACCGTTTGCTTCGTATATTTATGCATTTATGATTCGTACTATCTTTATTATAGTACGTACTATCTTGATTTTACTAAGAACATAACACACGTTAAACTTCTAAGTAATTAATAATCTACTTATTACAATTAACAATCCTTGTAGATTACGAATAACACCCAGACGATATCAAGACGAAAGCCGTCGATCCACATCCCAAAATCATCCTTCTGAAAACGTATTCATTTATTCATTTCCCTCTATGGGTCATCACGCAAGACCGGCCTCGAAATTTACCCTATCCTGGAAGGTCGGCAACCCGCGAGCCACTTACGCAACTCCGGTTGCCTACGTTTAGAGCGCCTTTCCCACGGCTGCCAAATGAAATGCGTCCCAGTCGTCTGGAAGACGGAATAATTTCTCGCGTGTCTCACGGGGACCTGGAATTAATTCAGGCGCTTACCGAACTGTCCTTTTCGAGCGTGGGAAACCGACGGCCGTCGTTTGTTCGCGCGACAGGCGTAGGAGGGCGCTCTTACACCGTTCGGAACAAATTGACGCCTCTTATCTTCACACTTCATAGATTGCCGCTTGTTCTACTCGCGTATACATGGGGAAATAAGTAACTCCTGGCAAACATCGAAGACAACTACCTGATTCGCATAATGTGCAGGAGAAAAGGTGAACTTATTACGTATTCTAATATAAAAGGGGTAATTCATCCTAGAAAACGCAACAGGTATGTTTCTTTTTTATAGATAGAGAATTTTTTACTATATAACGATATGTATTAAAACGATATATAACGACGATATATAATTGAAAGATTGTTAACGCCTGACTTATGTAAATTTCATGGCAGAAATATATTACAGAATAATCAATATTCAATAAAATAAGATATTTTACTAGCAAATTGGCATTCATACATACATTGCAACTAAAATTATACTAACTAAAAATATAACCAAAATTTTTGAATAAGAATACTTCCATTCACTAATCCTAAAATGTTTTTAAAATCATATGAGAGAAATTCACGAATGTTACAGCGTATTGACACCACTTTGTTACGACAACTTTCAACATTACTATAAAATTCTAATTGGGACACATTTACGACTTTGAAATGCCAAGACCTAACCTCACGCAAGAATTTACATTGGTGGCTCAATAGAAACATTCAGGGAAGTTCCTTAAAACGAATAAATATTAAATTCAAAAACGTCGATTCACATTTTGAGCACTTCATTACTCACATCTCACAAGAAGTACTTCCATATCCACCGAAAGGAATTACGAACCCGCCTTCACTATCAACCTTTCCAAAATTCTGGAAGATATCAAAACCAACGCCTTTGGAAACATCGTCTGGAAATCCGTAAGGAACACATCGTGAAGGTCGCACATTCAACTTATATTAGAAAGTGACGTCTTTGAGGGAAACTAAACATATGAGGAGCTACATTTGAACATCCTTTCTCCGATAGTGAGAGGTTTTTTTAAAAAGGGACATTTGGGCGACGAATCACCCGCCACCCTTTTGGCGAGAATTTCATTATGAGCAGATCCTTTGGGTCTTCCAAGGCGCATATGCACTAAAGCAGTCCGAATTACTCCGTTCTACTCTCGCGGATATCTCTCACAGATATCCTCTAATATTTGCAGTCACGAAATTAAACTGGGCGAGATTGGTACCTGGCATGTAAACGCCTTACCGTCGCGAGCAGGATTACGGAGACTTCTGTGATAATGCATTCGCGTAGACGCAAGCATTAGCAATCTCTTAAGGACATATCACGTAAGTAATGAATTATGTGCATTTGATGTAGACAAAGGCAAAGTCTAGAGGTGCCAGTACATTCTGGGATTTCAAGTAAAATTTTGCATCTTTAATAGTGAGATTAAATCTTATTCTTATAAAGGAGATTGATTTACAATAATTCACTTTAATTCATGCACATTAAACAAGTTGCGGTGTATTTCTGATATATCAATTCTGATGTATCGATGATAATCAATTGAATTTAAAATATTCATTATTAATAAATATGAGATTATATTATTTAATACGTATTATTTGTAGATTTTATTCTTCCAGTAACATTAATAGCACCTTCTCAATATTTACCAATTCCATTTACGGCACAAAATATTTCTTCAAAGTTATCATAGCCAAAAAACAAAATGAAAGTATTAGACTTATCATTTAACTTATCTGTAGCATTGAATAGAAAATCCATAAGGGTTTATCGTTAAGTAACCTTGGAAAAGGTGGAGATAAAGGAAATAAGATGGAACTTTCGGATACATCAGAGGTATTTAAAGTGGAGATAAATTGAGATAATCTACAGTTAAGAAGGATACTTGTGGAGCTATGTATTCTTTTAATCGTTTTCAGAAAGTAATTAAAGGAAAGCGTAGTTCGGATGGTGAAAAATAAAGAGAGAAAGTTTCGAGGAGTTAATTATACAAAAGAAAAGGAAAGGCTTTTCAACGTAGAAAAATCAACTTAGAGGTGGTAAAAGTATTTGGGCGTTTGGAGTCTGAAAATATTAACGGTGCCCCTTATAATTCATTACTTCAATTTTTAATGATTGTTCATACAAATATACAGCAAAAGATCGATCTGAATCTACGCTAAATCTAAAAATATTATAACTTCGCTTGTCAAAGAGTCTATTATCGCTAGGCAGGTGAGAAAAAAATAATGACCATAAATAAAATTATTATATAAAAGGAATTATTCACCTACTTCTATTTAATACAAACTCTATCAGGAATCACGAATAACACCTTTTTAATTATTACCTTGCATTATTATAATTGTCTACAAATGTTATAATCATTGATCAAATAACTTTGTTAGTTTTGTCAAAAACCTTTTACCCACATAAGATAATGAGAATATCATCTTCTTATGTTTGGATTGATCACTTTGATCAATAAAGTAAAAGTATGACGGTGAATAAAACCTTAAAGATAGTCACTTAAGACGTTTAAGTTTGGTCAAACAAATATCTGAAAGGGAAAGAACAATAGAGAAATCAAAGTCAAATACTATTTCCCAGAATTACAACACGAAAGAATCTAAGATCCACAAGGATAGTTTCTCGCCATAAAACCAACTGAATTATTCCATATTAATTTCGAGGATTCCATGCCTTTCAATGCATTGAGGGTGATATATATCAGATCCATCCTCACATAAAAAAAGTCTTTCCCTTCGTTCATCCTTAGCTTCAGCCCTTAACGTTTCCGATCGAGGATTTGGAACGTATAAATGCTATCGAGCGACTGTCGCTCTCTCTATGGGCAAATTGAAGGATTAAAGGGGAAGAGAAAGGGTTGAGGACATGCGAGAGACGCGTTGGGTGATAAGGGAAATTAAATAAAAAGTAGAGAAAGGAATGGATGAAATGAAAAGAGAAAGTTATAAAACTGAGCTGATACGGTGGATGTGGCAAGAGATGTCCTCTGAATTTCAATGAGAAGATTCTAGAGAAATGGCGAATGCTTCGACGGCTGAAATGCGATGCAAACACCATGAAATTTAAATGTTACTGTACTTTATAAGACATGAATATTACATTCTAGACCCTAGGGTTCCTCTTAAAATTCATACATCATATCATAAGGAGTTATTTTAGAAAAGGAGTCTTAGCCGACGAATAAAATAAGTTATTGTTACACATGGGAATATCCATGAATATAAATTATTCACGGACTGAATTCGATATATATTCATATAGTATACGATCTATTACATGATTTAAAGGCTAAGAAAATAAACTGTTCTGAAAAGTTTACTCCAAAAAATATGTTTATTTCCATAGTTACGTCCTCCATTTAGTTTTACTGTAACATAAGAGTTTATTCTAGCCAAATACAGAAAACAGTATGCATGAATTTTTAGATACATAATAATGCATTTTCCACTGTCTTTTTGTATTTACACGAATTATCATCAAAGTCTTTCAGTATATTAAGTAGTATCAAACCTTTTAATTGAAATGATATCAATTTTAACTATAATAGAGAAATGATCATTATTATAAAGAAAAGAGAAAAATAGCATCGTAATATACATATAATATGAATATTTTAAATGAAAAAAGCGAACTAATATCATATAACACAGTACTCCAAGGCAGTTGAATATATTGAATCCAAAACAATAAAACAGAAAGACGCAAAAAAAGGTTTCAAAATGTTCCATTATTTACGAAATAATATTCCCCTAACTTCACAACGGATGATAAATTTAACCGAATGAAAAAAGAAACCCTTCACTTGTACATGTCACTCTGGCCAATCACACACGAGACAGGAGTACCAACATATCCGCCGTCGGAATTGAAATTACAAACATCCTTTCGGAATACATGAATGAAAAAGGGGAAAATGAATATGGCAGAGGAGAAAGGTGGAAGGGGGGTGTGTTCCTAGGCAACTGGATTATTCAGAGAAAAGACAAGGGACGAGCTTGATATACATCCCCAAAGAGAGCAATGAAAAGGGTCGGAACTCAAGGACAAAGTTGGACGTAATAGATATTTAAAAGATTAAAAAAGGGAGGCTGTCCTTTCAGAGATACGGGTGAGATGGGGAAAAGCGGAAGTGAAAGAAAAGACCTAAATCAGGTGAATTAACTTTTAACCGTATTGGACTCTGGGGAAAGATTTAGCGTTGGAAGCTGTCTTTTATATGTACCTGAGCAACGCTATGAGAAGAAATGAGAAAGTTCATCAAAATGATGATACAAGCCCTGGTATGGAAATTTGATTAAAGAGATTTGCAAAATCAAATGCGCGATTCATAATGAAATGCTATTTAAAGATGGATGTAAATTAAGCTGTAGTTATTTAAACTGGTAATGTTTTCTTGCATGAATATAATGAAACGAAAATAGTAAAATAGAGTTAAAGTCTGACCTGAGAACGAGCTATTAAAGCTACTAGAAGAGCTTTTAATAAAGTAATCAACACTTTAAAATCAGAATACATGCATATGCATTGAAATTGTTTAACTTTCAAACAACGATTTTCCCATAATGTAGATTCTTAAGCATAATTCGCGAAAACACTGTTTTAACCGTCATTAAACACCGCAGTACACATCATGTAAACCTCATCACGCATCCATAGCATTAGTAAGGCATTGACGATGCTTTGAAACAGCTAATAATGGTCCATAAGAGACCCTAACATAGGATTCTGGTTAGAAGAGGATGATACACAGCCTTACACATTTACCGTCACATGCAGACTAGAAGTGATGATGCTTGAGTTATGTAAATGCACGCGAATGCACTTAGGATGGAAAAATAAAAGACGCTGGAGATCGAGAGCGGTGATAAGAGAGGGATGCTGTAAGGATCAAGGGAGATCGGTGCGGAGTCGTTAGGGGGCGGAGATGGGAATGTTAAGCCTTAAAGTCGGAAAGTCTGGCTCGATTCCAATAGTTGAGTGGAATCACTCTGCAACATGGAATGGGAGGAAAGTGGAGTAAGACGAGAGATATATTGGGCCTAAAGGATACGAGAGTGAACTAACCATAGGATTGGAAATGGCAGACGGACAAACTGGATGCATTTGGACGAGCAAACATTGCCATTATAAGGGAAGTAATAAAAGCACTACGGTGTGTCTATTGTATTGCCACGTCTCATTGAGAAGGCTTTCGTTTGAAGGGAATCGTGAAATGAGTACGTGGTGCCGCATTTGCTAAGATTCTTTCCGTTTTTAGCATTAAGCTCTAAGGATAAGAAGAATTCAATACAGAATAAGTAAAAGACGAGAATTAAAATAAAACGACACTATCTATTAATTACTGGGGAATGCTATACAATAATTACAAATTTGTACAAAGTGCGATAAAACACATAACTTTCATATGGGAAACCATGCATTATAGACTTTTTTCACTCATATAAAATGCATCAGTACGAATTTTGAATGAACCACATTTCAATACTTTAGGAATACATTTCCATTTTAAAATTTATAAAGGAAAAGATCTATGAATTCAATACACATAAAGTATGCTATGCGAAAGATTGTCGATGACCATAAACTAAAGAAAACATATTTATCATCCGTTCAATGCCTACAATGCTTCCACAAAAGGACAGTCATAATTAACTTTTAGTTGACTCAATCCTTCAAAACAATAGGCAATTTTAATAATTTCTGTATATTTTCCAACGGAATAGAATATGCATTTAGATGCATATTATTCAACAAATTTCAACGTCGCTATAGGCAAAAATAAACTCTTTCCTCACTTCATGAGCATTTGAAACATTCCTCATAATACAGAAAGAGATAAAAGCACGCCGACCCTGAGAAGCGGTTTGAAATTGAATATTCATGAACGCAATCAATCTGTCAAAGCGATTGAAGTCTCCGCTTAGCGGCTATAAACTTTCTAAACAATTAGTTTAGCTGAGGATACTAATTTCTACTGTCCACTTAAAATATCACAACCCATTTAAAGGAAAACACTAATATCGGTTCCTTAGAAGTAAATTGAAAACACGTGTTGAGACATTCCTATTCCGAGGACGTGTCAGTGGAGAGTTTTGTCGATTATTTGTCAAAGTAAAATAACTATGAATCAACAGCTCTTAAACTGTATACAGATTTTATATACGGCCGTTTATTGGTTACTTCAATGCATCGTCTATTACATACCTTATCACGTAAATATTAATAAAATAGTCTGAACTGGGGTATTTGTGGGTCTATTTGCTATTTTAAAAACAAGAAAAAGCTTGGTTTACCAATAATTCAAATGTGAATCAATAATTTAAGTCATTTAGGACTCCATAAACTTACAAGATATATACAATAATGTACTAATAAAATGGATATCTTATTTCATTGAGAGATAATGTCCTGGATTTCGTTAATGATGCTAGTGTGAAAACTGCATTCTACAAAATGTCAAAATTAAATTTCATTATTAGGTATGTATTAATGATTAGGGTACAAAAATTTGGGATATTTATGTTCGTAAATAAATGAAATAATATATGAACTAAAATAGCCCCTGGAAGACAGACATAGAAACGCATCATAGGAAAACATAAATGAATACCATGTATACTTGGCCTTACGAGTAAGATAACTATGATAACTAATTCATACTATATCCGACCATTACTGTTTTACAAATATAAAAATTACTTATGATGGTGTTTAGAGGAAGAATTTGCATACGCTACACAGAAATCGATTTTTAGACTGATAACGATCCAATACATTGGCGTAAATCAAAGGCACATTTCAACAGAAGACGATGCAGAATTTCACCAGGTTAAACCATTCACAAGACACGAATACAACCTCCACCACAACCACACCATAAGAGCGTTAAAGTCACCAGCCCCTCGCATTATTGCTTCATTAGGCCACCGCCGATTCGGAGCTGGATAAATAGCGTGCGACCTTTCTCATCTATGAGCCCATCCTCATAAATTTCCTTTCCTTCCGACGGGGAAGTGGAAATTCGAAAAAACTCCACCTGACGGCATAAATCATAACCCCGTGAGGTCGAAAGAAAGGGAATTTGGGTCCGAGATATCGACTCTAATCCAGCCATAATTCTGCACAAAATCCAAGACGGTGAAAGAGATAAGTTATGCGATGTAAATTGCTGAAGGAGGTTACTCACCGAAGGGTGCGATGACCGGCAGATGCGAGGACCGTGACGTCTATACAGTCGCAAAGGATTTAAGAGGGATACACCCACACCTTCGTCTCACGGATGCGCCTGGCGTTCGTCTTTTTTTATTAGCGATCTCGCGAATTTGGAGCGATGGAATGGATTTTGGTGAGAGGGAAAACAAACGTGGAAGTACGGAAGGTGTTTTTGTCTTTTTATTCCGCGTACTAATCGAACTAGAGAATTTTATACCGCAGTGTGCCGTTCGAGAAAATAGTTTTGAAAGAAAAATACATGTTTTTTCATCCATCCATCTATTGAGATGAAATATTTGTTCACTGTAATCTAAGAAAGCGAGATAAATTAAACATCAAATTTATTTTTAAAAGAATAACAAAAATATTAACTTGAATATTGTAGGCAAAAAGTATTTAGATTAAAAAGCTTATTTAAGTCGAAAAAACAGTTATTAATACATAAATACAACTTTTTCATCTCTTAGAAGTGTAAGTTATTCATTCTAGTTCATCTAACCTCAATTAATGATGAACATTTCCTTAAAAATGTATATTATTACTGCATATAAATTAAATTTAATTGAGAACAGAAAATGTTGCATGACATTAAAAATGAGGAAAGTATTTCCATGGATTCGGCGAATTAAATGATTTAAAATATGTTCCACGTGATTATTTTCAATTCCGGTAGAAATCATAATTTTAATGTAATTGCCGCTTTCAGCGATTAATTTAATAGAATAAACTCGTATATTATTTCAAATCCAAAGTCAATCGACTTTCCATTAATATTTTTCCGCTATATTTCATTCGATCAAACGCTAAATATGCTACGGAGCGAAAGGAAAGGAATTTTATAAAAAAATATGGGGATTAAATGCAAATTCGTCCGAAATATTTTGCGAATAAATTTCCATTATGCTGATGAATGCGGTAGAATTAATTATCCATATGGAATCAATTCTCGAAAAAAAAAATTATTTGCTTTAAAATGTTTTCCTTTGTTGTAATAACAGAATGTATTCGAATCAAATGAAAGTTTTGTTTTTTGAAAGATAAAATAACATGACAAAAGTGCATTTGCTTGGAGGGGCTTTAAAGTGAGTCAACATCGTCTTTTTTTAATACACTAATACTTAGGATAAAGCAGAATAATGTGCTTACTACAGTTACTATTCAGAATACAGTAGCCATTTTAAAAGCCACTACAAATTCACCACTACATAGATTATGGAAATTTAGAATCTTTCGCGAATTTTAAACCTTCGGCTTGAATCAAAACCCGTTTTTTCCGATCGTCCTTTTTATCAACTAATCAATTTCGCGCAACCTTATCCAGTGACGTCCGATAAATGAACCCCATACCATACAAGGAGATGGACCTGTAATGAGACATCCAGAAAAAAAACTTCCGAAATCTAAGGTGACGTTGTATTCGCACACATTCAAAAAATCGATTGATGGAGTGTGGACGGCCTTCATCCGACCTTCGGGAGGTGGTGGTGGGAAGGTGATTATGCATAGAGGTTCTTCGAAAGGCGATAAAGTTGGGCTATGAGGCGGAATTCCTATAGAGATGCGGTATTTCTCACTTCGAGGCGGGATTTATGTCGATTTCCCACTATTATTCACGAATTGTTCCGGTCGATTGTCATATCGCATTGTCGATATCATAAGAGATAGTAGTATTGTTTTCAGTATAATTGTTGGATGTCTTTGTCGTAATAAAAGATTACGAATTCGATTGTTGGTCTCACAACGTCTTAATTCTTTAGAAGAAGATTCTATTGTTGCTTCATATTCACTTTAATTGTTCCCACTAGCGATAGAATTATAAACAAAAGAAGTCTATTAACAAAGTAACTTGTACAGTAAATTATATCTCTAACTTAAGTATTATTGAAAAATCTACCTTCTTGCTAGGCTCTTTTCATTGGTTTATAAATTTGAAATTGATCGAGTACTCATAACAACGCATGACTCGACAATAAGGAATACTACTCCATTCCCATAGAATTTGAAAGGGATGCGTCGTAAACCAATGGCGTCAGAATTCCTAAAGCATGAGTTAATGTAGGGATATAAAATTCACAGACCTTAATCATCCGAAGACATAAATTGGATAAAAGGAATCAGATGCGTCGAGTCATACCTGAAAGTAAAAAAAGAAAAGTCAATTAAAATTTGCAAACCATAATTCATCCTAAATAAAATTCCAAAAAAAATTGAGATCAACCGTCTCTATGGAGTCAAATTCTATGACATCACACGAATCATTTCTCATGACGGTGTTTTCATGAACATTTTGCTGACAAATAAATCCTTCGTGTTCCCTTTTAAATGGGTTTAATGCAGCGAGAGAAGGTTTTTTGTACGATCTGGAGGCTTGTTTGCCTTCCAAAATCGTGATCAATCTTAACACGAAAATCGTGTCAGCAAACATGCGTGGGATATAACCACTTCAATGCTGACTGAGGACTCTATACCGGTAGCCTTCGACATGAATGTTTTATCTCGAACTGAAATCCATTCCCGTAACTTAACACTACTTTATTGTTCTTTATAATTCTTTATATAAAAGAAATAGACAAAATTTTAGAATAAAATATATTTCGTCGATACTTACAATAAACGTCTATATAACGCATTTTACTATTTTGCCTCAGCAATTTCCATAAGACTAAGCCAATCAAATATTAATGATTCAAATTTATTCCTACATATTATACATATTATTATTATACATAAACAAATAATAAAATATATTGCAAGTATATTCATTCAATAGTATGAGTTTGAGAATGAGAATGAACGGTTTTTATTTCATACGATATCTTTAGTAAATAAGTAAATATTCTTTCACAATTAGTCTAGACGGTTTCTCCACACACGTAACATCGCTTTGCTAATTCATATGGAATAGAGAGAGTACATTTTTCAACATTTAAGTACAAATAATGGTTAAACGTCATCATAAATGGGTGCCGGCTAGAAGGTCTATGACAAAGATTTTTTTTTATTCTTCGTGGACCAACTCTTGCCTTTTCTTAGCCCGATACGGGTCTAGGAACCTATTGAATAGACTCCTAGAACCGCATTCATTTTCAAAGAAAATTTACGGCGTTCCACCTTCAAGAGTTCTCCAAGTTTGAAGGAATGGATAAAAGGGTTGGAAGGTATAGATATCCATTGTAGATTCAAAAGTACAAAGGCGCAGATAAGGTTGAGAAGATTTGGCAAGAAAAGGTAAAATGGGGAAGTTTTAGAGTGGGCATAGTGCTAATGAGGGAGAATTCTAAATAGGCGAACCCAAATGGAAAGACTTTTGCGGATTCAAACGATTAAGAAGTCCACGACCTAAATATGGAATTATAACTGAAAGTTGAGGTTCTATTAAAACATCGGAGAAGAATCGAAAGACGAAAATTAACGCGAAAATCATTTCAAAGTTTCAATGAGGAAAAAGGTAAGCGTTGCCAAAACGCATTGGCATTCGAAATGGAAGATACGATACAAGTTGGGTGGTGAAGTTTTTGCATTTCAGTAATGGAGGTTATATACAAGTTTCAACGAAGTTTTAAACTTTATATGAGAGACGTTTTATATAAAAGAATTTTTAAACTTTATAAAAAAGACGATAACTTTCTAAGCAAACTCATTAGATGATAAAATTAATAATATTACGCGAAATCTTTACTCAGTAAAAATACTTTCCTATGAAAACATAAAAATGGGTTAACATATTCAGTAAATTTAGGTCCCAATTTTAACGACACTAAATTGTGTATAATTTAGCTTTCTGCAATTAAGTAAAATTTGGGATTTAGTTCAATTTATTCGTTCAGGAAGGAATGCAAGAACTGAGTACTGATTAATCATTAAATTAAATACAATTTAACGGTAAATTGACCTTTATTTTTTTCAATATAATCAAACAAATATTATCTAAAATTATTTACGTATACAGTTCAATAATTTACGCAATACCTGTAATTACAGCTTATTAAAAGGTTTATTATCCAAAAAGAATACCTACACGAACTTAACTAAATTTTTATTTACACACGTAAAGGAATTTAGGATTTTTTTACACATCCTGTCCCCATTCTCGCACACTTCAGAACTCAATCGGCAGAGAAGCGATTTTGAGTCGGAGGGCATGCAAATTTCCGTTCGCAAAAAATTGGCAACTTGATTAATCTTCCGTCGCTGATTGCTTTCCACGCAAATCGCCTCTTTCAATTTCCCCTTCAATCATTGCTGTGCATTAACGCGTTACCGTGATCCTGACGTGGACTAAGAAAACCGTGAACTGACAGCAAAGTTTATCGCTTTGACGGCTTTTCGTTTCGGAAAATATTACGTCGCGCCGTCCAGTGCTTCCCCCGAACGGCGGACGGAGGAACTAAAGGCTACTGGCGCCTTCGAATCTCGTACTGAATTTCACTCCCGAAAGATGAGGATCGCTAACACTTAGGAGTTTGAGAGATCATTTTGAACAACTACGTCTAAGTGTCCGAAACTCAAAGCGTAGGTAAACTGTGTTATATTACGCATCTATAAAATCATTCTCTATTCTGAAGGTTAATACTGAAGAGATCAAGTGAAGGAAGAATGTAAGAACAGTAGTTAAATACTTTACAGTAATGATTTTCATATACAGGTATTACTTAGCTCTATGTGGATGGTCTTACTGTTGTCTCATACACTTCATTATACGGTAATTCTAAATTGCCCATACCATTGTTGTTGAATACATTTGGTGAACATTGTTGAGTGAAATAATGAAAATAAAATTAATAATCGTTTTCAATGATGTTTTACCATTGTTTGATCATTGATAATTTAGGCTTAAGTTGGTAGCTAACATCATTGTTATATTATTATAGTCTTATCAAAATAAAAGAATTATTCAATCTTCGTCTCCAGACTTAAGTACGTAGTATAAACCAAGAAGAATGATTCTATATGATGAATATACATTAAGAAGGTACTAATTACATAACGATGGCAATTCTCACATTGTTAGAGCAGATAATAAATATAAGTACGACAAAAGAGCCTTATTATACGAATATGAATATTCATAATCATGCAACGAGTTCCGAGATAAAAAGTATGAATAAATCATTAACTCAAAACCCCATAAAATAGCCTATCAAATCGTTAAACAGTAATGACTCCAAAATGAAGCGTTAACGAACACCTTCACGGACAAGAAAAAACAACCGAGTGGAGGGACAAAAGAAGATCGGAATGATTTCGCATCGTCTGACGCCTCGGGACGAAGATAAGAGAGGGGAAAAGATGCGAAAAACCAGATCTTTTGGAGAGCAATGACACGGTCAGAAGGAATCCGCGAAGATGAAAGAGGGGGAAAGAAGAAAAAGCAATCTCGGCTTTTTTTGTGTCGCGCCGCTAGGGAAATTCGGCGCTGTGCGTGTCGTCGAAAACTAAGTCCGGAACGCGTGACTAACGAACGGATGAGAAGCGAGATTGGAGGAGGGGAGTGACCACTCTTAAGGAGTCTGCAGAAGTCTTGTTCGGAGAGGGGGACTATAACCATGACAACGGGTTGTTGGGTCTAGGAACGTGTCAAAAAAGGAGATTCGAATCGGACAGAATCAGAGACAGTCTCGAATCTTAGAACAGTATTTAGTTTATTAGTTTATTTAGTTTATTATCTCTCGAGGTCTTTGTGGATATGGCGTTAAAGTAGCGGACGCCTATGAGCGTTCAATTTTACGTCGTTCAATGAATTTCGTAACATACTCATATGCAAAACTTTGCAAATTCCATTAACTTGTACATCAAAACATTAAAGTAATACCGAATGCGATAACTATAAAAAATATTTACTAACAGTTTTCAGTTCAAAATCTTCATCGACTTTTAAACAATTTATTATCACTCAAGAACTACCAGAAGAAGAAAATGTATGAATAGTTAAATCATAATATATTACAAAATTAAAATCATTATAATATGTAGATTTGTAAAGTTATAGTAATATTTATGTACACATTATAATTGTAGATATAAGCAATAATAAACTTCATATTTCGAAACAGCTTAGAAATGTACGAAGTAATTCTAAACTCTATTTTAATTTCAACGAGGATATTTAAATATCAACTAAATCAACTAACTTCTGTAATAAAAAGTAAACACACGATCACACATAGACCACCTTAGTAAAATAATGTGTAGGAAGTCAAAATAATACACCGAATGATTGTTAGACACAAAGTCAACTTCTCTTATAGGATATATAGCATTTCATCCGACCTTAAAAAAAAGGAAGCTTGGATTTCTTTTGACCCTAGAGGAAGTAGAAGAGGACAATAAGGAAAGGAAGAAGCCCCTTGTAGATAGCAAGTGACCACTCCACCAGCTCCATGAACGATCAGATTGCTATCCGGAATTAAAGTCTGTGGTGATGGCTCTTGGTGCAATTGGAGACACGATCCTTATAAAAAAACAACGCCCAACCTCCTTTGTTACTTCCCCTTTGACCCCGTCAGGGCACGTTTTCCCTTTAACCCTTTTATATCCCAGGACATTGATGGAATTTCACCTAAATGAGACTTCCAATGTCCCTCCTCCTACGACGAGATTTTCCTTTAAGATACTACCTGGTCATCTCTGATCTGATAATGGCTATCGTAGTAAAGTTCGATAATAATCTTTTGCTATACTTTATCGTTTCAAATGTGTTTCATTTAAAGAGAAAACTTATAATAAATTTCGTAAGATTAAAAGCTTTCGTTCACGTGAGAATTAAGATCGAATAATTGTGTAATCAATTAATTATTCAAAAATATTTTTGTAGTTTAATGATAACTTATGGATATAAAAAGATCTCTCCATATTAAATTTATGTTTACTATAAAGCTCCGAATTATATATATATATATATATATATATATATATATATATATAGCACTTTTTAGTCCAAGTATATCATTGTATTGGAACAAAGACGTATTGCCTCACGTCTATCATAACCTATTATCATATCGTTCTATATACCTTTGTTTATTAATGACGAATCCTCTTCCACTGTTTACAGTGAGTATTTTTATTCCGTTGCTTGGCAACTCTCCTTTTTTCTCCAATTGTAAAGAACAATGGACGAATTTGTGGGTAAATAGAGAGGGAAATTGCGTCACGCATCGAATGCCTTTGACAGTTAAAAGAAAGGGTTCGACTATCGAATGTGTGCGAAGTGACATTTGCACGCCGATCTTCCACAGGTGTTGTTTAAAAAATTCCTCGGATGAGAATTTTGTCCGAAAATCGTTTGAAATTCGTTGAAAATCGGGTTTTTTTCAGTGAAAAATAATATAAGCTCTTTTTAAGATTTAGGTATGAAAAATGCGAGGATGTTTGTTTAGGGCATTACGTGTTTATTATAAACTTATTATTTTCTTCTTCAAAGCAACCAAATTGATATAGCAAATGTATTCTTTTATTAAGTTTGCTCCTTCAAAGAGTGTAATATGAGTATAAATATTACATTTCTTTTAACAAATATATTCCGCCTTAATTAATTCACTAAATACAAATAAAAATTCATTGAAGCATATAAAATTCCACAAGCTTCATTTCATTGGTTTATTTAAAGGAAATTAAGCTAGTAATTTTAAATCATTAATTCGACAGCATTGATTTTCAAATATCACGAAATTATATGATATAAAAAAATACACTAAAAAGATCACACAGTTTAGAGTATTGAATCGCTTATAATTCGATGCCCCTAAACTATTTTCGACTTAAATTTAACCTAATTCAAAAAGATTAAACTCACGACATGTAATAGAAAAGGTCCTAGCAGAGTCAGGGAAAATTTAAGTAAATTAAAAGAATTTAAAAATTCAACAGAAAAGGATTTTAAAAAAGCACGTCGGCTTAGTGCTATCACAAGCCGATGGAAAGCAAGAGGGCAATTGGGTGGGATGCCACCATGCGCCTTCCACAAAAAAGAGTTGACCGCAGAGTGGCCACTCCGTGGGACCACAACGCGTGGGTCGGCTAATTCGGAAGAGCCAAAAGGAATATGAAGAAGGAAGGTGTGCTGTGAAATATGACCCTTTAAAAGCCACCTACGGAAAACTCGGTCGTTTGCTTCCTAGGCTATTCTACGGGGAAATGGAAAAGCTTGGCAATTCGTTTCCATGGCGAATACTTAATTGTTTATCCACGTCTTTATCGAATGAAATACGGCATGAATATCTTTGGGACTAGGTAGTTAAATTTTGTCATATTAGACGCATAAATTGTATCAAACGCTTCCTGATATAGATTTACATTATGAAAAGGTCTTCGTTTTCAGTTTGTATTCATTAAATATTAATATTATTATACTTTACATATAGTCTAAGTTGAAGAGATATATGTTTCGTTGTAGAGATATAAATATAATTTTAAGCATAAAATATAAGTAATGTAGAGTTATTCCATTTATTACTATTAAGTCAACGTTTGCAGCAATGATTTCATTAATATTCAATTCATAGATAATAATAAAAACAGACCATACAAAACTTATATCCTATACATATTATATTCCTTTAGAATCAACTGAAAATTTCCTTTTTATGAACAACTTTTCTCATAATCCCCCAAGTTATAATACCCACCGAAGAGCATTCCATAATTAATCCCACAATCTTACAAAGAGTTAAAAGCATGGAATCATCATCTTCTAACCAATAATATGTTTTAAAGCTCTTTTCTAGGACAGAGCACATCCCATCCGCAAGTTCGCCTGAGGCAGTAATTACTTCTTAATCCAGCTTTCGCAACTTTTTGTCGCGAGGGAGACCGTGGGAACGCGTCGTTGGAGAAGGAGTACTTAATTATCGGAAGAGTTGTTCGTATTGGATTCGCGGGCAAACTATTAAAGAGAAGTGTGTGTATCGAAGGAGCGGAACCGGAGGAGTAATTAAATGCTCGTCTATATTCGCGAGTTCGAACTGGAGGAAAACGCTGCTTTGCGAATTGGAATTCCTCGGCAAAAAGAAAAAAAAAAAACTAAGCGAAGAAAACCTACCATGCGAAAATAAATTATTGGCTTCCTCTTAATGGACAATTTCCGCAGAAACCAATTAAAGATTTAATTATCCTGTGATATATAATAGCCACAAAAGAAATAAGGCTAGGGGTAATTAATATGCATATGAAAATATTTACACAGAAGCCTATAAATTATCTACACATTTAAAAATACCGATACGTCTAGGAAAGAAGGAACTCAAAACTTCTTATAAATACGTAATATACTGTAGAAGTTCTTTAATCGTTGAGTTAAAAAATACTTTAATAAAGTTAGCCTTAAAGGATTAGATGTACATTCTTCACATTTCTACAGTTGCCATGGTAATTATTGAAGTAGCTTAGATTATATTCCTTAGTACGTAAAATTAACGAACTCAATTCTGTTAAGATGAATCAATAATTATCAACAACTGAATGACTGAGACAAACCACAACGACAAAGAATACGATATAGAATATTTTGCATAGATACAAAAAGTACGCCCTTATGACGTACAGATATAATATAGACATGGAAAATTTATTTATAAAGCAATACCTATCTTATACAAAGTCACTGTATAGCTAATACGTCCGACATAAACGGATGAGGTAAATGCCGACATCTCGAAAGCAAAAACACTCGGAAGATGTCTTCGGAATCGTTAGCGAGCGGATTATTTCGAATTAGAATTCCAAACGACGAACGGAAACCTTTACATCGTCTCTCATTTGCGCCTTTGATAATTGGAACTCGGAAATTAATGATGGATGAATTTTCCGCCTCCGGTGGCGCCATCAGTAATCGGGCGTGTAATGACAGAAGTAACGAGTGGACGGGACACCATAAACAGATAAAGACATTCCTCCGAGGAAGCTTTTTGTCTCCGGTTTTTCTCACCAAGAGCGGCCTTAAGAATTCCATCTGGAATTGTGCCACATTCTGGCATTAGAAGTTGATTGAGAGAGATGGTCTAGAAAAGATATTTCCTTCTCTTGAGTAATCTTCCGACAAAAAACACATGACACATATCCTTTCGTGACCCATATATAACTAAGTATCCGCTTGAAATTGTGCGTGTATTAATATGTATGTATCACTAAGTTTAACAGTAGAATCGTTACCTAGGAAACCATAGTTACACAGACTGTAGCGACTTCGTTTTGTCGTTTTGCGTAAACAATACCGGGCTCGACATTTTTGAATTTAAAAAGAATTCAAGAAATCTCAAACCCAATCTCAGATAAAAGAACAGAATAAAGATGAAATTTTAAACATTTAAAAGAATTAAGCTGTCTGAAAATCTATATATTTCATGAAGGAATTAGAAAAGTAAAATATAAATACAGATTTATCATATTCATCTTAATTACTGTACAATGTTAAAATCTTGAACGTATTAAATGAAAAACGAGCAAACGTAATAAAATACGGACATATTTGAATAACCCTTAACATATTTAGATCAACACAATTAATTGAGCTCGTGTTTTGAAGAAGGATTAAAGAAAAGGTACATTCGTAAATCTAAGAAGTTTTTAAATGACTCTGAATTATAGTATCCTATTAATTAGCTGAGGAATTATTCCCTAATTACTGAACAGTCAAATAAAGCCAAACAAACTAGCGCAACCCATCGGTTGTTAGCAACGGCTCAACAATGACAACAATGCTACACATTCATTGCCCTATCAGATAATGTATTAGCACCATAAGCATCTGTAAATGAACACAAACGATGGTTCAACAACGTAAATTTATACGCATTCACATAACTCACGACCAATTTAACTTATCCAAATAGAAAAGAGACGAAACAGGTGCTTCCCGAATACTTCCCTAGACCGGAAATGGGATCAATTTAAAATATGGGAGAGCTAACATCCGCTTTACATATTTTTTAAATCCGATCATTAGTAACCCGTCCTTTTTGCTCCAGAATCCGTGTCTATTTATCAAAAGCGTGCGCGAAACAACGACGCGTAAATCTGTCGCATTTGATAGTTAAATTTACGCACCAAATTCTGAAATAATGCCGACATATTCTTTGAGTCGACGCACGGAATAAATATTCCGTGATATATCTTCTTCAACTGAGAGCAAAACGTTTTCGCAGCTAGAATTGTGTACATTGCTTTGTAAACTTGTACGCGAAACTATTTGAAAAGTAACGAGGAAGTTCTTTCGAAAATTCTTTCTCATTAACCTTAAGCATTCTAATAATTTATTAAGGATAGCTAGAATAAACATTATCTTAACAATGTATTAAACATAATAACTAAGAATAGGTGTTTACTTTTCTCTTCAAGGTTCCTTTCTACTGAAATTGAAGACATCATAATATTGGACTACGTAGTTTGTAAGAAACATTAAAAATGGATGAATATTTACCCTCTGCTGATAAATTAGCTATCGATCTGTGATTTAGAAACAATATATTTCTATTACGGAAGTACTGAGTTTTTAAATCAACCATATCCACTAAATTTACTTGTATTTAAGATTAATTACTATAACTTTTTCGCCACGTAAACCGCATCTTGCAAACAAATCAAGTTTAAAGTTCCTTTTAATGATTTTTCTGCTAACAAGTGCGCCTTTGCTTGCACTGCTTTACATATGATTCTATAAAGCGTGATTTACACAAAAACACGCATTCAAACTCGTGTCCTAAATTCACTGATTCCAAACGAACCTTCACAAACACCCTTCCCAAACTTCCGATGCGCTAATCCCGTTCAGATACGAAGTGATTGGACCCATTCTTAAGATAACTCCCACGTCATCTCTAAAGGCCCATACATCTACCTGGCTTAGCATCATTCCTAATGGAGCTCTCTGTCGCACATAACTCTTTCCGTCCTTCAAAAGTCTTTGGAGGGAATGCAACGTGGGGGCGGTGCGAATGAGTAACGGCTTGTGATTCAGCCTCTCTCTGTACCGGCTGGACCACACGCGAGAGGCTGGGAACACGTGGGATGTGGTGACACTGATACAGTCATCGGTAGATGCTAATATCGGCAAAGGGTGAATGTAAGACAAGTAAGAATTGGGTGGGAATGATTTAATTCTTCAGATTTCGGTATAGCGTGGGCTTTTCTAGCAGGCTCTATACATCAGGAAGGTGATATAAAATAATTTAACAGTGTTCTGAACTGTTGTATCTGTAAAGCCTGTGTGTCATTCGAGATGTTAAGGGTTGCTATGGTTATGTTTCTCACTTGGACACTTTTCAAGAGGAAAGAGCTCTGCAATGTCCAAAACATGGGCGTAGAAGTATTTAATAACATGAGGGGAGTTAAAATCATCAAGCCATCTTTCGTTGGAAGGAGGGATATTAAAACAAAGTTGTTTTAATTGGTAGAATTTAAGGGTTTAGGACTTAGTTGCAGAGTAATATACTTAACATAGGAGTTTTGTGAAATAGAAGAAGCAATTTCTGAAAAATACCTTTTCCGTAGTTCATTAACACCCAGAAAATTATTGTTTGTAGCCTTAAAATTACTCTCACTGAGGATGAAAGTTAAAATTACGAAAGAAAAATTAAATAAAGAGTAAGAATAAAAAATTGGAATATCATTATTGCAATATATGATTATTTACCATTAAACTTTTATGAAATCAATGTGAGAAGGCGTGACTTCGTGGAATGCCATAGTAATAAAAACAACTTTGTAAATTTCCACAGAAAATTGTATTTCGCGACCGGTTTCGTAATATGAAGATGTAATTTCATATTAAGAAACCGGTCGCGAAATACAATTTTCTGTAGAAATTTACAAAGTTGCTTTTATTATTAAACTTTAAATTTTAATAAATTTTTCATCTTCAATCAATTAACTTTTATAATTAATTTTGTATAATGCTCTAATTTTATTGCAAATTTAATAATTTATTCATACGCAGATTATTCTAAAAATAATAAAAATCCAATCACTATTTTTACAGTTCTTCTGATGCTATTCAGTAGCTTAAATTACCAATTAGCAGTGCTATTTAGCATGAAGAAATCTCCGAAAACAATAAATTACATCCTCATATCCATATCCAAATACCCAAGGCACCACTCAGACTAGAAACTATTCCCATAAATCTCGGAACTCCAAAAATCTCGGATTTGCGATATCTTTTGTTCTAAGGCCTAATTCTAAATCCCCCTCTCATTCTCCCAACGCATCGCTCACATAGTTTTTGGATCATCCGCAGCTGCTCTGTTTCACGCTACGATTTAGATTCCGTCACATCCCATGAGATCAGACAAAACATCCTCAGGAGAAAAACTCAGCATGCACTGATAATCCAGAGCCGGAAAAGGAAAGGGTTTCAGATAATACTGTAAAAGAGAAATTAGATGGGATTTGGAAGAATTAGGAAAGACATTGGAGACGAGTAATTATCGGTCGTTGAGATTTTTTCCGAAGACAGGATTATCTTTTGAGGTGGACAAAGATTTAAGATCATTAAGTTAAACGCGCTTAGGTACAATGAATTAAATCGAAAGAGAATCTTCAGAATATTTTTATGATGGAATGAGGAAATGAAACAAAGAGGAATAGTCTTATTTTTGATTAAACTAATTCAGTTAATGAATGATTTAATTGGAAGGATTTTATTAAGCACGTCATAATATTCTTCCGGATTTTTTTATTTAAAATCTCTGAATGTTTGCTTATAAAATAATTAATTAAAAATAATCACACCTACTTAATTATCAAATTAAAATATGAATAGGTAGTTCGTTAATGTTTTACTTAACATACTATTATAATTAAATTGATAAGTTCATCTAAATTATTGTATATGATATATGTGATCGTGTATGATATGTTTCCTCTATTTCCATACAAAAATATCACATCAGACAGGAGCTAAATATAAATCAAAGATTGAGAGACAAACTCAATTAAATTTGAACCTTTGAGCCATTCTGTCGTCAGAACCCGAACCGAATAACTTCATTTAGATAAATAAAGGGTTAAAAATTAAAGAGAAAATAATAAAAACAAATTCCTCAAAGGATAAAGAAGCTGAAGTCAATGGATATTAATGAAAGAAAACGGGGTTCCGATAGCCGCCCATAAATCATAATTAAATCCATGAATAAGCGATTGAATGAGCCATTCATCTCCAAGGCCCTTGTTTATTTTCCATAGATACGGAGCCCAAAAATATCCAGCGACAAAAGTGAAAGTGGGCGCAAGAAGCCGAAGAAATTATGAGTGAAAGAGGGAATATAAAAAAGCCGAGAAGCAGAAGACGTGAGAGATCCAAGAGGGATGCAGGATAAAAGGTTTTTAAGTCGCGTAGATTGAGGGGGTGGTTTAAGAGGTTTTGAGTGCCATCGTTTTTTTCTTGTAGGGTCAGGAACAAGAAGAAGGGGTCAGGGTATTGGTAAGAGGCTGGAAAGGAGGGTAAAGACGGCTCGGAAGATCAAGGGGTTGGAAAAAGGGTGGTAATGAGTGAAATTTACAGAGGGGATAATATGGAAAAAGTGAAAGAGATACATAAGTGGGGTAGTAAAAGAGTATGCTATGCTGGTGAAAAATTAAAGGCATTAGGAAATGAAATGGTGCAAGAGGAATTTAGGGTTAAGTGGAGGGGTGAACAAGTGGCATTGTTTGAATGATTGACTACTATAAAAGGTGTGAGATCGATTGTTTTTTCAAACCATAAAGGATATAAAGGGTATTTGGAAGGAAAACCTCACTAGATGTCTAAGGGATTAATTGAGCATGAATTAAAAGTAACAAAGAATGTCTTATAGAGACATAGGAATGTGTTATGTAAAATCGTAAAGTACGAATCAAAATTTTATTTGAAAGTAAATAGCGAAGGTAAGAAATGGTAAGTAAAGGAGGTTTAATCATGATAAGACTGAAAGTGGAAGGAAGGATGTGTGGCTTTTCTAACCGAAGGGGTGATGGAGTGGAAATAAAATAAGACGAAAATTTGCGGTAGAATAAAATATTAAATGTGCAGGGATGGGGAACAAAATCATTGAGGAGTAGACTGTAAAAAATGGTGCGGAAAGAGCTTAAGTTCTTATTTACAGAAGGGAAATGAGGAAGGGGCAAGTCAAGAAAGAATACCAAACGAAATTTGGGCCCAGAATATTAATGAAACAGAAGGTTAGATAAAAATTTTATACGAGAAGTGGAAAGTTGCGTTTAACTATAAGAACATTTTAAGCACCATTAATGCTGGAAATAAAAAAGTATCAAGACGTAATACTTGAAGTAGTTATTTTAATAAAGAAACACAATATGATAGTTGAGTCAAACCTATGTAACTTTGAATAACTAAATATGATCCGAAATTACTGAATTCATATAAATTAAAATTTGATCTATTATAATAGATATAGTAATTTAAGAAATACGATTTTCATTCTTATATATAAAGAAATATTTCCTATAATAAAAACGATTCTTAAACTAAATATGTAAAAAAATAAAAAGATTTATTTGCAAATAATTGTTCCACAATAATATTATAATACAATCTTGAAAACAGAATAGGAAGTACTTTTATAACTTTATAATATATCTCAGACATTGAAACTTTGAGATCTAATTCATTTACACAAAAAAAGGCTCATTCCTTTCTTATCCACATGTTCTCTCAGAAATAAGTATAGAATTCTTCGGAATACATTTCGACAGACAAATAGGAAAATGATAGTGAAGATAGTAAAAATTTCGCTAGACAAAAGTACAAAACACACTTTACCGATACAGAGTTGTAGAAAATGGGAAGGAAAGTGTCTTGTACAATAGGAGTACAATGGGAGTGTTTTGGGAGAATGGTGCAGGACCTTGAGGGATCAGGAAGGAGTTGGTACTTTGGAAGAAGTGCCCTCGACAAAGGAGGGCTAAAGGGTATTTACTCTGGAGAGGGACTTGAGATGAAAGCTTTAGCGGAGCAAAGAAGTTAGGTCTACGTGAGAGAAGAGAATGTGGAAAGAAAACGATGGGTTGAAGAAGGGTAGATGAAGGCATTGCTAGACGTAAAACACGATCGCATTTTCAATGAGATGCCAATGCTTTTAGGATAAAATCCACCGGTTATCAAATTATGCATAGTACATAGTACGATAAAAGAATAGAATTCTATTTTAAATCCAATCAACCTTTTTATTTCAGCATTTAAAATTATTATTTACGTTCTTCTATGGACGTATCAAACAGAAGTGCAAAGGAAAAATGGAGGCGTAATGTAAAAATGTCTGGGAATCGAACCCAGGTCTCTCCATTTTTCAATAGTCATTCTAGACATCATAGAGCAATAAATGATCATATCTATTACTAAAAACCTTTATCACAATGCCACTTCACAACAGAGTCAAACATTTATACAACAATTCATGAGAATATCATAGACAACGAAAATCTTATCCAGAACAAAACTAAGAACTCATAAACTCTTTACTCACCGCAAAACCAGACAGTAAAATTATCAGATATGAACTTCAAGCAATAAAATATACGCCTTAAGTAAGCAATTCAACGTTCAAATAAATCCCAGCAGTTCTGCATACGAATTAAAAAGGTAATAATTCCGGTGAATATTCCATGCGAAAATTACCTTGGAGATTTAAAAGCGCACGGAGAAGGGTATTGCAGACTTTCAGAAGGAGACAAGTATTTTGCTACAACTTAACGACTTTCATGAAATCATGACTTAAAAAATACTGCTTCCTCGCAAAGCTCTTACTCCCGAGAAAATAAAATTCAAAACACGTATACTCCAACGTAGTTAGTCTTACATACTCTTCTTTCATCAACAATTCCCTAGCAACCAACTTTCAAACAAATAAACAAGGTTACCGCTGACATGCAACCATTAAGGATAGGCGAAACGGAGGGCTTTGGGAATTATTAATGGATTAATGAGTTGATTTTTGAATGAGAGAGATTTTTCGTTTGGGGTTCAAATAAAAGAGAATCGGATGAAATTAGAGGCAAGGAATTTATGGCCGTGCGTGCGGAATTAATGCGGCAAGGTTATTCAATTTGAGTAAAATCCTTTTTTATACCAATGCTCTGTGAATAAACATGAGTTTCCCAATTTGAATAAACGTCTCTAAGATTCTTTTGTCAAAAAGAGGAAGTTTCTGGAAAGAGAGAGATAGAAATGGGATTCAAAATCGCTGGGAACAGACGAATAAATTTAAACGGAAAACATAACGAATCGCCCTCTGACGGGAGGTCGGCGAACTGGTGCGAGTTTAAATCTGTAGCAATAAGGCCTTCTGGCTTTGTGATTGTGGGCGCATGAGTTCAAATTGAGTCTTTTTGCCTGGAAGATCATGCACTCAATTATACGAAATGTTGCAAAAGAACAAGGAAGAAAGAAACGATGCAGCATGATGAAAATTAAGAATGGATAATTGCTACCAATTCTGCGAAATGTAATTAGAAATATTGTAAAGTAAGTTACGTTGAATGCACCAAATTTTACGCTTTTAAGTTTACCAAAGGGATACGCTTTATTTCTAAATTTGTCGAACTCATTCTTATAGTTGAGTGTCATTTTTTCATTTTTTAAGTACAGTAAACGAGTAGTGCTTTTTAATCATACTCAGTGTGCAGTAATATTTTATGTACTGTGATATAACACTCACATCTAATCATTATTAACATGAAACTGTAGTATTTGCGTTTCATAGAATAAATATAAGAGAGATGTTAACACAAAGTTTCCATGGAAACTCGTAACGTTTCATGGTATTCAAAATTCTGTTTTCCTCAAATTTTAGCCTTTATAACGCACATATATTCTAATTAAAAATGATATAACCTTGCGAGTGCGAGCTTTGTGATGCAACTTTTTGAAGTTCTGATTTACTCTAAAGGGTATTTTATTTCCTCCAAATTTAATCAACCCATATTTTCTTCAAATTCCAAGAAATTATTGCGAAAGTTCCTCAGATGGATTTCTACTGCATTATTCCATTAGCAACGAGCTTAAATCGTTACCATGGTTTCGATAGACGGTATCGAATGAAATAAATCAACAACTGGTACGAGCGGGACTAAGGGGAACAGGGAAATCAAACATGCACGCTGGGAGTATTTCGATGGAAAAGAAGACTTAATTAAAAGAGCTCTCTGAAGAGAAGGAAAAAAACTTCGAAAAAAGAGGCAATCTTTCCTTGGAAGGCTTCTGTGTTCGGGCCAAAGGGATGGGACGGTGCTTCGTGAAGAATGATACCGAATTAAAAGAAACGCACTAAAGAAGACGAGTATGTAAATCCAAAATAAAAGCCATTTTACGTAAATGTACGAAAAGAACGAAAATCAGAAAAAAATTGGGACAAGAATAGAGCTAGTATTACATCATGAATATTAGATTTAATCTAATTCTTTTAGTGAGTGAAATTCAATATTTTTTCGCGTAGAAATCGTACGACTGCAAATAATAATCAACACTGATTTAACTTCTAAATATGGACAAGTAATTTCATCATAAATAAATGATAAAATTTCATAAGATTTTCTTTTACGTTAAATAGACTCGATACTACTCAGGATAATATCATCTGCTTGTAAATATCCATATATTTCAAAAAATAATTGAAAATCACACACGTTTTAAGTCGTTAATCGATATTTCATTTTCTGGTATCCTTCCGAAAAATCAATTCAGAACAAAAATCCGATATATCTCTCCATATTTGGGAAGATTTTAATACACTTTTAATTATTTATGATAACTCACCGATTAAGACCACGTAAACAACCGACTTGAACAATGGACGAAGAAAGCTTACCTGAAAAAAGAAGAAACAAACGTTAGAAACATATAATTCAAATAATATAAATTGAGAAAAATTATCGATATAGCGTTTGGATTCCTACTATAACAGTTCATATACAAAAAATATACTAATGTGAAATATGGGATATAAAAACGTAATGAAATCGCTAATAAAAGCTTAAACAAAGAAGCTTTAGAATAAAACTAAAAAGATAGGAAGAAATTGTAATTTAGCAATAAAATATAAATTAAAAATAAATAAATACGAAGCAAACATGTAGACAGACATGAATAACAAAAATATTGGCGGAAACCAAAAGAACAGTAAGGCAGATATCACTCGAGGACCGACTCATTCCGCAGAAAATAAAGGAGACCTAAACAAGAACCCTGAGGCACACATCATGTTTACTTCTCGTTAACCCATCCCAGAGTCTTTCTGACTTTTCCGTATACCTTTTTGAAGGCAGTTTTTCCAATTAACGATGCACTTTAACGAGGAAACTGCTCGATCAACTCTATTCGGCTCATCCCATTGTCGTGGAGGGGGATTATCCTATCAATCGCGAACTCCTAACCCGAGTTCCCCACTCAATCCCCCACGCACTGCGACGCGCCAAATCTACACACAGTCCCTTGCACAAGGTCCTCCTGACCTTCCAAACTCCGAAGAATAACTGCCTTCCTCTAGAGCGTCCGCTTCCCTTCAGAAGGGCACCAATAGAAAGGACACATCTGGCAGGGTCCGCGGCTTGCAATTCCAGGAAGCCGACCCTTACCAGGCAGGGGCGAAGATGTACCGTTACCAAACAGGACAAAGAGACAACATCTTCGCCACATCACCCCCTTGGCAGTTAAAACCCGGGGTTGCGAAAGTTGAGCCGCCTGGTGCCTAACATCTATAAATCATACAAATTAACAAGAAGCAAATGCAGTAATTAAAATAACAAAAAAAACCAAAAGAATAGTTCAAGTTCACACTCTGCCTAAAAACACAGTCATTAATAGTCACACAAAATGTTCTACTTATAATCATCACTCTGTATCGATAGTCTGTTTTTTTTTTTTAACTCGTCGGGAACAAATCATCCGTTGGCACGCCTTTTAACACTTTCCGTCTTTGTCATCCTCGGCCTGTCTTGATACTTATGCGAATAAACCTGTTCTTGATCTTCTGAATTCTGCAAGCTCACAATATCATCCTCGATAAATGTTTCTTTGAAGTCTTCCTTCTTCATCGCCGATCTCTTCTTCCGCGGCGGAAAACGATATGTAGAATACAACTGCGAATTCGGTGAGCCGGATATCTCCAACGTCGCAGACGGCATCGGTCCTCTCACGACGGTCGCTTTCTGTCCAACTCCATTCTCCGCTGTCGCAGTCTCTACGAGGGCAACTCCTCCTCCGATGAAATTCTGAGTATCTTCTTCGGCAAAACTGGGGTCAAGGGTCGAATCCTCGCCATCCTGGCTGACCAAAGAGGTCACCCGCGATTCCGATTTCAACAAAACTCGTGAAGCTTCCGTTGTGGCGCAGCTCTTTCTACCTCCGCGGTTGTTAGCAGCCATCGTAACGCAGTCCTTGGTGTCACTCCTTTTCTTCGCAGAACAACTCACTGGTCGATGCCCATATCTGTTGCAAATTCCACATAACAGTAATGGACAATTCTTTATCAAATGTCCTTTGTGACCGCAATTGAAACAACTTTTCGCAGGAACGGTACGAAAGTAATGAACTGAAGTGTTGCACTGATTGCTATCAAAGTCTTTTTTGGTCTCGGTGGGGAGCTTGCGCGACTGCGGTTCAACTAAGATTTCTCGGTCTCGATAATTTTGCACATTTGCCTCCTCTAAGAACGCAAGTTCTTCTGCTTCTAGAATATTTCGCGGGTTTCGTAGCAACACAAAACGGCCAATTTCTTCCCTCAATCCATAAAGAAATTGTAATAAGAGACGATTTTCCATCATTAATTGGACCGAATCTGGTGGTAAATTATGATATGCCTCTTTTATTTGAAAAGCAATCTTACGCAGTCTAGAAGAGTACTCTATCACTGTCTCTTTGAAACCTTGAACACAACTGAAAAACATTTGCTCGAGGGAGAAGAGAGACATACTGGGACTGAACCTACGTCTAAGATATTTTGAAAATATTTCAAAACATTCCAAAATATGCGGATTGTATAGTACGTACTCGGCAGCAGGGCCTCTTAAACGTAATCGCGCGGCACACAGTAATTGCTCATCGGTCATAGAACATAGGCGACCGGTCAACTGAACGCAATCCAAAAATTTTTCCACTGATATACTATTCTCACCACTGAAACATGGGATTAAAAGAATAAAATCGGGAGTCATGACTTCAAGATGCGCGTGAGAAAATGAAATTAAAGACACGTTGCCACAGATTAACGAAACTAACGCCTACACGTACACGTATTCTGGGAGATACCGATTAATATATACTGACACCAATTAACGTCAATGAAGGGGAGCAAATTGAGATTCGTACCACATGAAAACACTTGACACCAAAATGTCGTGGAGGGGGATTATCCTATCAATCGCGAACTCCTAACCCGAGTTCCCCACTCAATCCCCCACGCACTGCGACGCGCCAAATCTACACACAGTCCCTTGCACAAGGTCCTCCTGACCTTCCAAACTCCGAAGAATAACTGCCTTCCTCTAGAGCGTCCGCTTCCCTTCAGAAGGGCACCAATAGAAAGGACACATCTGGCAGGGTCCGCGGCTTGCAATTCCAGGAAGCCGACCCTTACCAGGCAGGGGCGAAGATGTACCGTTACCAAACAGGACAAAGAGACAACATCTTCGCCACACCATCGTCGAATTGATCCGTTACATGATCGATCAGTCCTATGAGAGGAGGGGATTTGAATAAACCTTATTTGATCTTAAATTGAGTCGAAAGGAGAATGGCTTCGCATCCAATTGCCAGCGTATCGGAAAACGCAATTAGATGCCTTAGGATGTTGATCGGCTGGCGAAACGGACCGCGAGAAATTACTTGGGGAAATTCGGAGACATTTCATTTAATTAAGGCTTTTCGCTAATGCCCTTTTGATTACATTCCCGGTCTCGAGTCACCCCTTTTGAAGATACGAATAGCAGGATTTTCAAACGCCATACAGCTACCAAAGCAAGCAGAGTTTGAGTTAATTATAGAACACGGTAAAATATACTGTAGGATATATAAATAGCGCATATTGCAGTGACGCAAAAACCAATATATTCAAGCGATAATATATACAGCTGAATACGTTTAAATACCTAAAATATGTTATTTTCCCGGTAAAACTATGAGTGATATACAAACAAAGACTGATAAAATTACCACAAGAGCTCAATTAAGAAACCTCTCAAGTACCGAAACAACAAAAAAATCTTTTCCAGTTTTGTGAGAAAAAATAAATACGCAAATCTGGACTTAATCACTCCAAAAACCAGAGGTGATCTGGATTTATACATAATTCTCTTTGGCAGACTCTTAGGAAAATTGCCTATAATCAACTACCGCTGTGCGAAAAACATTCATTAATTAACAAGCAATTAAAGGAAAGATGGGATATGAAGAGCCCACTCAAACTTTTGCATATTCATTTCTCAAACAAGATAACCTATTAGTGCCATGAATTCCTTAGCTGGACCACTTAAACTCTTTCCGCTAACAAGCTTAATAATTATCGAAAGCAAATAGAGGATGAAGAGTGCTCCGGAAGATGGAATTAGCATGGCTAATTGAATTTTGGAAATGTTCAATCACTCTCAAACGCGGCTTTTGGTTAATTGGATGGTTTAGTAAACCTAAATGACTGTTATGGATACTAAAAGCTCAGCAAGAATTTGATAAAAATATTTCAAGTATCTATACTTTAGGCTACAAAAATGGTTTGCATATTTAAATAACTCTTTAATTCTTTATAATAGATGGGTAATAATACAACTCTAGTTGTACGACATGTAGAGGGAATAACTTATAATAATCTGTATAGGGGATTAGATACGTTGATATTGCTTTATCGACCTTTTACGAATAATCCGATTGTACTAAATTCAAAGAATGTAATTGCTTTAATTATCAATAAAATAAAAAAGCTAAGACTTCAACAGCTCCCATGATACAAAGTTCGCATTATATTTTAATACGAAATAAATTTAAAATTTCAGAATATAATTAATTCTCATCTATTTAGTTTTGCAAAAATTAACGTAAGGAAATAGAGAAAAAAAAGTTAAAGCAAATATGTGTTCCTTCCTAATTTCGAATTACAACTAAAGAGGGAACCCGGGTGTCTGGAATTGAATTCAAGACTGAGTCTTATGCTCCATCTTATGAACAGAAAATGAGACGAAGAAGAAGAAGTGGCTTTCCTCTGCGAAGATCTACGGCTCGCAAAAATGAAGGAATTCCTTGGGAGAGAGCGAAAATTCTCTTTCGCGAAGAGAAACTGCATTTTTTCGCATCTATAAATAAAGCGCGAATTCTTTAGCAGCCGGAAGATCAAAAGGTTTCGCGAACCGACTTCCAATTTCTCGCCCAAAGAGCTTCAAAGAAGCAGGGCGAAGAAGAAAATAAAACAACTTTCGGATGAAATAGTTAAAAAAGTGAGAAATGGGAAAAATTTCCCAACTTTTTTGGCGAATGTGATGAAAAATTTCATTAACATGAGGCGGAGAAAGTTGTGAGGAATACGTAGTGTAAGGAGTAAACGAAAAAGTAATACGACGAAGTATGATTAAATTTGGTCCTCATTACATATTTCTCAAACGCTATTATAAGTATACTACCAAAATACGTTATACTCTGGGTCATTATGTACATTTTCGGCAGATGAATAATAAACTAAATAAGTAAAACAAGAAAAAAATTATTGCATTTCAATGCTCAAGAATGATTGAATGATGTAGCAAAATCCTTTTCATAATTTTTCTACTTCAGATTCACGATAATTTGACAAGTAATAATTAATTTTTTGAGTCTCTTCGTGTATTATAATCTTTAATTACTTATAGTTCATTAATGATAAATAATATGATGGATTTCTTATAATACTTCGTGCAGAAATGCTATAGTTCCCAAATTCAATGCAATTAGGTAAATATCCTTTTCTCAAGTGTATTAATTAAACGTATTTTAATACGTTCGCTTATTAGAGACGTTCGATCCATAGTTCAAAGTTCCATCCGATACACCCCGATGTTTCTACTCACATCTTCATTACGCACGCATCGCAGTTGATCCAGGATGAGCCTTAATTAAGAGTCCAGTACATCAAGAGTGTCCCAACCCTTTCATCCTTAAGCACTTCCTTATCTTAGGAGCACCCCCTTCGCAAATAGTCTGTCCACGTGTGTGGCTGAGCCTTTTTCCTTTAAGCCTCCACAAAATCCACCTCTTACCACCGATGGGGGGATATTCCCAACCTCCCTGTAATATCCCGACGTCCTTAGACTCTAAGATTCCTTCCAATCTTCTATTTGGTCCTCCTCCCGAGTCGCCCCCTACAGACTTTAATTCCAGCCGATTCCCTCTACTTCTGCACCCCCTGTGTTTGTCTCCAAGCGATTGGTACTCCGGTTGCTCTATTCGGTGCATGCACCAGCCTAATCCCCCTTCTTATGTGGTGATGTAACTCGAGGATTATCTCTTTCATCGTCCTGAAGATGCAGCTCCCCCTAGCTTTGGATTTGCAGGTTTTATGTTTCTATAGAGACTCTCTTATCTAAGAATGTTAGGAGTGTTAAAAGGATGTAGCATATGCAAACAATTGAATCAAACGTGAGGGTGATTTTCTTATCCAGCTTATTTCGCATCTACATAAACCTTGAGTTAAAGTGTTCCCCCACGACCATAAATTCTTTCTTATTTAATTCCTCACGTTATAATTGCGAGAACTTATTGAAGAAATCTCATCCTATTTATTTCGTACCTAAATTTTATGTACATTAAATTATACTGTAATAATTCGAGGTTTTGATTAAACTTCTACGAAAGCATAAATGATATTAACAATTGAGCTTCACAAAGTTTTTGTCAAAGAGAATATGATGATAGATGAGGTTATAATAATATCTTCTAGATGAAAGCTTTACCAGGATAATAATTACGTATCCTGAATAAATTAGGTTTACAAGCAAAGATACTACGTGAATATGGAATGAAGTACCACAAAGTTAGCTTCAATAAAAATAGGCTTTAAAATACCTAGCTAAGAAGGATTATCATTCAAATTAATCGAGGGTAGTACACAACTCAATAAAAGGCATAAAAGATACTGGCGTATGTAAGGGGTGAGATGAGCTGCCACGAGGAAAACTAAACGTATTTATATAGCACAGGATTATAACATCACTTGAAACGAATATGAGGTAAAAACACTCACTTATTTTTATAGAAAGAAGGGAAATTAAGCGCGTTAATTTATTTTTAGCCCTTTTAGAGGAAGATGGATGCTTTAACAGATTTCATCCTAACGTTGGGAGCAGAAGGAGGATTAAGTTAATTAGCTTTTATTAACGTACTCATCTCTTATTAAAAATCAACTGCTCGCCGCTTTTGTATACCTTCTTCACCTTATTTTACATTCACGCTAAAGGTTTTTAATCGCCTTCCGGGAAAACATGTATTAAAGAAGCTCACTCGAAACTTGAGTATATTTATACGGGAAAACATGATCTAATGGGAAAACTTTTATTTGAACTAGACTTGTATATGTTTACGATATTCTTGATCGTAAAATAAAATTTATTCTATAATGAGGCGATATTGGATCTATTAATTTTGCGAATATTCAACAAAGTTCAGTAGCAAAAAAAGAAATTCTCAGCAGGCTATGACGTCATTTCCGGGCTTCCTGTCAGAATTTTCTCATACCTGATTCTGAACTTGTTCGCGGATGATTTTTTCATGGCTGATTACCCTTTTTTCCTCTCTTCCCATCTTTTCCGTTTCCTTTTCCTGATGAGAGGATTAGATCCATTGTGTTCTCTCTCTTTTCTTCGCCGGAGTCAAGAGGCCTTCCGATGAGAAACGAGCCTCATTGTTCGCGGCGTCTAATGCCGCAGATTACGGCCCAAAGTTGAATCAGCGCTTTCCCATTTTACTCTCGGTGAGGGCGAACCTATTATTTAATCCTGCTTTAATTGATCGCTCAAGAGAAGTTTGGAGTCGTTTATGAAAGAAGTGATTCAGTGGAGGAGAGAGAAGAAACGCTGTGCTTTGTCGGGTGAGGCTTAAAAAGACACTTCTGCCATTTTATAGCAACGTTTTCATTTAGATAATTACGACAATTCCTTAAAACCGAAAAAGCTGAGTTTATATTAGAATTTTACGTAAACATAAGATGCTGATCGTGGCTGATGACTTCCGTACTCAATTATACCATAGAATTGGACGTCGAAAACAAAAGGATTGTGGTAATAATTAAATTAAATGGTTAGGTTAATGGTTTTAAATGGTTAAATAATGAGAGGAAATTCTCAGCAATGAATAAATATATATTTATAGTAATGTTAATTCACATTACATTAACCTCGGTCTGTAGAGTATTATATAAAGAGTACGTAATAATAAATAAGAGAATAAAGGAAACGCTCCAAACCTTAGTATATTTTGAACCTTTCGAAATCAGTATTTTGATAATAACTTTAAAAGTAACCTGCTCCGAAGTAATTATTTTATCCGTCAAAATATAAAGATAAAGGTCGGAAGAAAATAGAATGTAAAAATTCTCATGCTTCTTGCCTAATGCTCTAACCAATCAAGCTATATGGGTACGATATTATACGGATTCGGAAACCACATAGCTTTTTCAAACTCTTTCCTTTGGCAAAAATAAACTACTAATCATAATTTAAATGCAAAACTAATTTTATAATGTTCATTTCTTTTCTTTAACATTTGCTCCACCACTAAAGAATGCGGTATTACAAAAAGTATTCATCTTGCTCCTTCATCAAGATCTCCCTCACGAAAACACGTGACATCCATGGGGGGAACGGATTGGGAAAAATGAAGGATTAAAATAAAGGACCGAGGACGGTGCCTTGGGGGACACCGCCTCCGGCACTTGCCTGGACCCTGGATAGATGGCGCCTCTAATCCCATTCCTTGGCACCCTTTTAAATTGCCCCGCTAATGAATTTCGGACCGTGGAAGCCGAACACGTGAGTATTAGCAGAAATGACCCAAAAAGGGCAGAAGTCTCGGAGATGAAAAGGCCGCGGGGTCGTAAGGGATAAGGGGACGCGGATCTGCTCCTTCATTTGTTTCCGCCACGCGAGGGGGATTTGCAAAACTCCGGCGGCAAAAAGGGTTTCTAGAGGAGAAGGACGCTTTTTCACCCGGAGAGGGACAAATCGCGGTTTTTATATCTCCTTCATTTTGGGGCCTTATTTATTATCCGGAGTACAAAACCGGGGGCATTGGGACAATGGGCCACAGATATGGGGCCTCCGTCCCTCGAAGAGAAGGAAACTTGAAATAAGAAAAACTGAGGAGGAAAAGGGAGGATTCAGAATTCCAACGAAGATTCAATCTTTTCTTCAAAGATTCGGAGAAGAATTAATGGAATGAAATTGGAGATTCCAAAGCGGGGAAAAAAGTTTTTGGGAATTTTCTTAGAGTTATTTTCTCCCGGTGCTCCAGTGATTCGTTTCCAATTAGTTGAGGGGGAAACGAAGTAAAAGTTCATTACGGAAAGGTATGTTGAATTATGCTGGGAGAAAGTGTCACCTTGGTGATTCGTCCACAACAATGATGAATGTAAAATAACAACTGCTTAAAAAACCAAATTGTTAGCAAACCAAATTTGTTTTGAAAGAAACTTGAATCAAGTGCTAATTCATTTTAATAATACGTTTTATTAAATATTTTGTGACGTTCTGAGACTTACGTCTTCTGCTATCTTTGTTAAAAGAATCAAGCAAAAACTAATAATAATCTTAAAAAGGAAATAAGAATATCTCGATAAGAAAATAATACAATATTGGTGGCCTAAGAGCTTTGGTCTAATATAGGCTTTACCTTTATTTATGCATATTTTTTTCCTACAAATTTCAACATGCTAGAATGTTTTATTTTCCTTCACTTTCCCTTTTGAAGTCACGCGGAACCAGAAAATGGCTTCATTTTGGATCTCTTCCTTACTTCGTCTAGAAACCCTTTTTCCTCAAATCCCTTAGCCCAAATAAGAAAGGGTCATGGCCACGCCCCCCATCACAATTAAAGGTGCGGATTCATTTTTTTCTCCACTCCTTCTGTTGCCAAGTAATCTTCATCCGACTCCATCCTATCCCATTTCTTTCCTCGGCCTTTATCCTTAATTTCTCATCTCCCAAATCTCTCGATGGATAACCAGGTGCCGAATGCGGAAATTTCAGAAAATTAGAAATCTCTGGGCAAAATTGGATGCGATAGTGTTACCGTAGAAGATGTAGGTCGATTTTATCAAAGAAGAATACGAATAGAATAAAAATTTGTGGAAATAAATACCGAGTCTTCCAAGGAGTATGGATTGATTAAGGAAATATGAAAGAAATGAAATGATATTACAATCATTTGATAGCGTAATCATGACAATGAACAATCACAATGTAACGTAATGCATAATATAATATAATTAATGATTATATACATTTAAAGTTTAAGTTTTGTATGATATATACTACTTTACAGAAGGGAAGAATAAAGATCATATAATGAAAGAATTAGGCTTCCGTATAGTTCAAATAACAAGACATCTCTTATATAAAAACAGTATATATTCACATAATTGTGGAGTTCGTCAGTGCATTCAAAAAGACCATAAACCTACTTGATTATTTTACGCTTTGTAGAAACTATAGCATTTATAGTTAAAGGCTAAAATACAAAAAGATGTAGTGATTTACCAATTTTCCCTTTTCACCACCTTTCCTTAACATTTTTCTAAATTTTTACTCAAGATTTCTGCCCCTCAATACTATCCTTTTGAGTTTTCCCTCATATTACTCAAAAGCATAGACTGTGGACACCTCTGACGGATAAACTCCTACGTAAGTTGGATACATTGAGGATGAAGAGCCTTACACCAAGTCTCCGCTAACGACTTTATCTAACGCTTCAGTCTACCCACGAGTTGAGGTCGGCGATCCCTTATATTTTCTTTGATGAAAAAGGCGTGGATGATCCGGTTTGAAAAGGGAGCTAACATCTTCGCCGAAGGTGACACATTCCAGCGGTGATTGTGTGACGTTGAGGGTACCTTTAAAGAGCCGACCTCGGCGATCCTTTAACCCTCTCCAAAACCACCGTTCGTCCTTCTTCGCTCATTTTCGAGAGCTTTGGATAGGCAAAGGGAATTCCTTTCGTAGAGCATCGCTTTTAAAGAGGCGGTCACTGACGTATTAGGACCTGTCTCCGTAACAACGGGATGTAAACAAATGACTATAGAGTAGAGTAGAAATGCGAATTTTAGTATCGGGATTTATGAATTAGGAAATTAAACGTTGGGTGAAACTCATTAACAGCAATTATTCATCTATAGAATAGACATTAGCTAAATAAATTAAAATACGCACAAAGTCTTTGAAATCTAAATTAATTGGGCATCATTTATACTTTTAATCAACGATTATCTTCTTGGTACTCATATTATGGATACGAATTTAATTTCTAATATTTTCAATCAAATTATCGCTTATGAAAGCCTAAGTTCGTAAATAAAACATTCAGTAGAGAATAAGAGTATGCATAAAACATAATAATAAAACGGTTAATTAATGCTCATCAATATTCAGCAACAAACAATAATAACGGCCGGACGGATGCATACCTCATATGTAAAATCAAAATCGTGAATAGAGCCAAGTTTGTATGGCGACGAAAGACGACAAACGACGAAAATGATCATCTTTAATAATAGATGTAATTGTAGCATAAACAGGAAATGTTTTGCCTATAAGTTCATTAAAAAATCAGGATACTCTTCAAATCAAAATGAAGCAAGCTTAAATTTGACAGGAAATTCGCCTCAAGTGCGTGAAGACAACTCATTATTATTCCAATAAGGGGAAGGGCTACAAGACTTAATTGCTGAGAGTTACTAAGAAGGGGAAGTCTCTTGAAAAAAGAGACAGAAGGCTTGGAAGTTGGGAACTTCATGAAGAGTGTTAGGGAAAGGAATATTATGAGCATTTACGAGGGGTTGCTAAGGGGTGAGAAATTTGGGGAGGGCTGAGATTGCGTCGGGGGAGAAATGTAGTTATGGATCAGGCGGATATAAGATTCGCTGATACAACGAGAAATGACTTAATCCTCTTTGTCTACACCCTCTATAGTGTCTTGATATGACACTGGCGAACTTATTACAGGCTCTCCTGTCTGTCAAGACAGGGTGACGAATTTATCACGTCAACCATATAATCCTAGAGAATTTGATTATAAGCCATGGGGAGGAATTTGAGAAAAAAGTATTATTAATTGGGTGTGGATACGTGCAAACTTTAACAATGCTAAACATTGCTACATATACGCATCAAGGCATCGTTTTGGGGCCGATAAATTAATCTATCGAAAAATATATTTATAAAGTTATTAGCAGATAAACGAGGAATAAGAACGTGCTTCTCTAACACTACTTTCCGTGTTTTTAAAGAAAAGGTTATAAATTTTTCATTATTTATATAATTGAAATTAAGATATCCAACACAACCCACAAAGATTTGTTCGGTATCAAATATTAGCCAATCAAAAACTCCTCCAAATTGAAAATAATGGATATAAATCATTAGAATGACTACTGTGTAATATATGAATCAAACACTGTCAAAATATAAAATATAATCATCAAAAAATGTTACTTATTACGAGAAGACATGTACTATTATCTTTATTATCATTATATACCTCACTCTGAAATGTATATTCATTTACGTGGGCTTCCTTCTATTGGTAAAGATTAAATAATATTTTGGGTGAAAGCAATGCGTAGCTTGCAACACGACGCTCTTTGAAGAGTCCAATTTTCAATCTTGAACTCCCCTCTTCCTTAGCAACACGGCCATTTATCACAGGTATTTACCGAGAAGACGCAGCGCTCGCGTCACGTAAAATTAACGACACTTTTCCTCATTTGAAACCCCTGAAGAAGGATTATACGCAACGCACAGTCTGAAGCACCCTTTTGACCCTCATAACCTTCCTCTAAACGACAAGGGTTTACCTTTGAAGGAGGAAAAACATTCGTCAGAGAGACAAAGAAGAAGATCTGACGATAAATAACTTTTGGAAAAAGAAACGTCATCCGAGACTAAAAGTCGTACAAAAACTGCCTCGAAAACTCGCTAATTTCACGAACAAGTGGAACTCGTTATGACTATGAGATAACGTTCACGGTGACAAGTTCGGGACAAGATATGCAAAACAGACTATTAACGAAGCAATCTGGAAAGGAAGATTTTTGGTTGCACCGTTGGGAGAAACTAATTTGCCGCCTGGATAAACTCTTCATCTTGTGTATGCGAAATAAAGGGTGGGGATTTGATAAAAAAGGATGCTTTCGCATACATCTGCTTCCTTTCCTTGAAATTACTCAGGAGAGCGTGTTTCTTTGCACGCAAAGTCCCGTTGATTCAAGACGGGAGTAAGTCGTAGTTTTTTTTCTCATTTTACTCTGCAGATTCATTACCTCATACGTTCTCTATTTCGTTGTCATCGTTACTAAAAACATCACAATGCCTCGAGCAGAATATCAGGGACAATTATTTTTACGGATGAACCGCCGTGAAGGTAATCACGAATTTTAACAACGTGAAGTACGAAAGGATGGTATAGAGTCACCGTATATAAATCTAAATAAATATACGCAAATTCACGCAGTGAAAGAGATGAAATGCGAGTTTTCTCATTAAATATACGAGTACTTGATCCAGAAACGGATATGTTTTAATCTAGTAAACAAGACAAGGATGGACAATTTGAATAACGAAAAGGTAATGAGGGCCCTGAAGTATGAATTTCCTACTATATACTATATATATAATTCCGTTCAAAAATTAATCTTATGACCTTATGATCCAATAATTTATGACTAAATGCTTGAGAAAATCAAAGGTAGTTTTCACTTTAGATAAAATTTCACGTATTTGGTTCAGTTTTTATCAATGTCGAAATTAAATTATTTTTTTTAAAAGTCCGTTAATTGGCCTTCATGAGGAACAATGAGATGAATCTCAGCAGATATTTGAATTATTTTGCACTAGTTCAATACTTCACTTAAAATTAATCACCTTCATCAATTACTGCATAAAAATTTATCATCCTTTATATAACTCACATTTAATCCACGCTCGACGAACCATTAAAGTAACTTCGTCAACAAAATCACTTACCAAAATACCGTGACCTAGAATCATCCTACACTTGCATAACCCTCCCTTATTCCCAAGCCTAATCCACATCGTAATAACTTCTGACACCTAGCGAAAGGTAGCTCCATCTACGGATTCCCCACGAACTACTGCTATCACCGTAGCAACCGTTTTGTCAAGATGCAAATCTTCTATCAACTCAATCCCCGTGGATGAGCCCTAGGATTGAATACTCGGAGAGCTTCAAGAGAGGAAAATCTAGTTACTATCATAACGGCTACAGCAACTTCCACGACTACAATGGCTCATCAAACAGTGAACCCTTTCTAAAAGCCATCAGCAGATTCGCGTGGTATCGAGTGGTTTTGCCTATTTCGTTACTCACGGTCCAGTTCTTGGACCGGTGCTTTTATAACGGAACTTTTCACGGAATCGATACGTTATCAGAATATGGAGACTGTAGAGGAAAGATACGCGATGAATCGAGAGCGCGAGTGTGTTTCAAGGCGGGGAACATCGAGTTAATCCGTTCTCTTCTGTTCTCGTTAAGCCCATAGTCGATGGAATCTTCGCATTGGAGATATTTACGCACCGAGGGATCGAATGACGCTGCTATAGAAGGATTAAGGTAAAATGAACAACAAAGGAACATGACGTCAAATCATGCATACCTTTCCACTACCATATGAGCTTAAAATATGAGTTAGAGAAATGTTGAGTAGAAGATCTGAGAAAAATGTGGAACTCAAATATTGCGCAATTTAATGCATGTTTAATGACTATCTTAAGCCTTAAATACATGTAATTTTAGAACAGGAAGTAACTAGGATAGGTTTCCATGACATTGTTTTCAAATAAATTACTTAAAAACTTTAATTATTGTAATAAAAATAAAATTAAGAAATCGCTGGATATTGAAGTGTTTTCGTCACATAATGACAGGTCACTAATACGCTAGAGTTGTTGATGAACATGGAATTGATTAAATTTCATCCAAATGGAGAAATTCCCATAATTTCCTCTGAACGACGTATTTGAAAACCACATTAAAAAATTTAGAAAGGTATTCTACAACGAACTTTTGGCGACAGAAATATTCTTCCATTTTAATAACGTATTACATTAAACTTGGAGATTACATCTTTCACATACCCAGTGTTTATCCCAAAACAATCTCAATAATTCAATCCCAACATTTCCATCACCATCCATAGTGACACATATTGCATTATTATACACCTTTCAAGGAGAAAACCTATATAAATAAGCGACAGAATACATAAGTCCCACGTCCATTCACATCGCGTACCTTTAACATGATTGAATATCATATTCCATTCCTTTGGCGTAAGTCTTAAAGGGTCTACACACACGCCTATTGTTTCCAAGTCTCTCCTCGTAACTCAGTCTACCGCCTTCTAATAACAACACACCTCTTTCACGTAAACGACCAAAGGAATGAAAAAGGGCCTTCTGAGGCCAGAAACAAAAGACGAGCAGATGGAAGAAACACGAAACGGGTGGGGCCACGCCCACCCCCTCAAGGTATACGGAATATATAAACAAATCAAAGCGAACGAAGAATTTCGAATTTTCGTTTGAGAGTTAAATTTATTCGTCCATACATCACGTAACGGATGTAGTATTGAATACGATGGCCTAAAAATATAAAATATTCCGTTGAAATAACCCCTGGAAATATAAAGGAGAGCGATTTTAATATTTAATAAATATATAAGTATTCTGAAGGTATTTCAAACCTAGACATTCATTTTATTAAATTAGTAAATAAATAAAATTATTAGGAGTGTGTTTACAGTTATCATTTACTTTAGTACTTTCAATTTGAAGAGGGTGTACATGTATACAAAATAATGGATAGCTAAAAATCTTGAATAAAACCGTAATACTAAAGTAAGTAAAGCTGTAAAGCTATCATTCACAGTATATACTTTTAAGTTTCCTTACGTTACAAAAATTTTAGAATCAAGGAAGGATTATATGCATCGAATTCATGATTTCCCAAATATTACATTCTAATACGTATATTTAAACAATTGGATTCATCTAAGACGTTTAGGGAATAAATTTCATCTCCCTTTTCTTATTTTAGTCAATAAGTAAATAAGAACCAACACAGCAAAACTTTTCAGATGTAATAATCAACACAACGCATTGTGTAGCTAGAATATAGGGTTATACTTTATGCTTCGAAATTGAGAAAACATTGAGTTTTTCAAGCGTAAATTGGCATGCCTGTTTCCAAGCTTGAAACCATAGTAACGAGTAAAATATAAATAAGGAATACGAAATCGTTCGTGCGTCTTTTAGAATAGAATATTTATTACATAGAAGGCGCCTTCGTAGAGAGGTTCCGTTGTGAATATACTCCATGACACCCCCACTACGTCACGGATGGGGGGGGGCGGGGGTCTCCCTTTTCTAAGGGACCCGTGAACAAAGGAGAGATGGTCGTGAAAAAGGAAACGGATACAAATAGTCGAGAATTCTCTCTTATTGTCCCTTTTCTTCAAAATGAACTCCTCGACGCCGACTGATGTGAACTTTTTCCTGCAGTTCGCGGAATTGAGGAAGTTTTTATGACACCGACCACCCTCAAATGGCCCTATATACCTGGGGACAGGTTTTTCGAATTCGAGTGGAAGAATGTATTTGAAAACATTGAAACTATTTGAATATAAATAATCGGAAATTAAGTACAATGTATTTGATTCACTTCGAAAACTATTAGAAGAAATTTCGCTGAATATTTATGATCCTCATAACCACAATTGTAATAAAGAAGATATAGAAACGAGCAACTTATACTCAATACGTAATTATTACTACCTGAAAATCATATCATTACAAATTTACAATTCAAGTAAGTAAAAAATCAGGTAGATAATATTTTTATTCATGAGGTCTTAAATGATAATGGAAAGTTTTTAACACATAATTAAATCATTTCGTAATGTTCACAAAGTATAGCTGCATTTTTAGTTGATAAATATCTACTAATACATGCTTCATTCACCTGTATACATACTTAAAATATACCTACACAAGGCAATAGAATTATTACTAAAGATAACTCACAGAAGGACGTACGCATCAATCCATAGCGAAACCTTACTTATTGCGGCGGAACTAAAAGATGACCCTTTGCACAACTAAGGAATAGGGATTGAAATTCAAACCCATAGAGGATTACTAAAACACTGAATTACTGGTGCGATAAGATGAAGATTCAAAGAAATCGGAATTCTTAGGAGTGCTAATCAACAAAAGGAATACTCCAAAGCGGCGTTTGCTTTGATTTGATATTAAAATTTAGAGCAAACCCCTCATGAATGAAGCCTTCGAACGTTATCTACCTCTGAAAGATAATCATTTCGGAATTGAATTCGATATCCTTCGCTGCATTGTCTTTGGATGAATCGGAAACCTTAGAATCATTTAGATAAAATTATCCAATCGCTTTGAGGAGACACATCACTTCTCAATGAACACAAGCTTCCAAAAATAGCATTTCTATACAGAATATCCTAAATTAATAGTGACAATATATTGGAAACCATAGAAACAAAATATCTGAATCTTTAATTTTATTTTTTTATTTCATAAGATACACTGCATGCAAAATTATGCCTGAATAAATTAAATTTAACAAAATTTTGCGATTAAATCAAACTCAATATTTTAGTCAATAATTTATAAATGCATTGTGTTTAAATACTTGTACATTCTTTTCATCTCTTTTTTATGTAACTTTTTTCTAAACTTGGATCTAGACACTCATTTTTATCGAAGAATAATACGAGAAATAACTCACGTGAATTTCTTCGTCTTTAAATTCTGAATGTAGCACATAAGAAGAACATCGTTAATTCCAGAGTGGAGATACAGCTCTAAATCCTCTTCATAAATAAAAAGGGACATATTGCCCATAATTAATAATCAGATGCCACATTAAGATGCTAATGTGCCTAGATATCCTAGGTGGGCTTGTAAACTAAAACCATCGCCCACGAATCTACTACACCATACGAATGACCGAAGGGCACGGCTGATGGAAGTGAAAAATTGGAGAACACGAAAAGGCACGATATTTAATTCAAATGAGGAACTCAAAGGAAAGGAACGTTATTTCTGGAATTTTCAGGTTGTCTCCCTGACAAACACACATTCTCCTCATGTGGAGTGGGTGTCAAGTTACTGGGACCTATCCTTTCTGAGATGTGCGTGAAATGAGATTGTGATCTACGCGTTCTAGAAGGAAGAACACTTTCACTTTTCCAGCTATCTTCTTCTGAAATATCTCTCATCCTTGATATCTGACTTGGGACGTGAGAAAAAAATGCTGCTCATAGACAATATAGTACGAAATGCCTTTTTGTCTGAAATATCTGAACGAAGGTCCCAAGCATTCTATCTTTACATTCTGCATTGAGTTTCTTGTTATGATTACAACCGTTGTGAATTATATTTTGGTATCAGATTAACATAAGTTTTAAGGTTAATTTTTTACAGTAGCCTATGGTTTTATCCAACCAATGTACTGAGTATATTTCATCACTTGAAACAAAGCAAATTAATCAAAATTTAAAGAAAATTTATCTGAATTAATCACCATGAAATCTATTAGATACCAATAGAATAGACTTGCAAGAAAATCCAAATTTCCAATGTTTAGATGATTCAAAGAATTAGTATATTACAATATTTCAATGTGATATCTTTATGCACATTCTATAATCACTTTCAATAGCAAAAAGTTTTAATTGGACACTTGATTTCTGATTTATATTTTCGTTTTATACATAAAAAAGTTTATCGCTACAGTAAAAGTTACAATGATAGTCCGGGGAACAAAACCTATTTATAATAAACTACAATTAAATATTAACGTGCAATTCTGTTTGTGAATGCACCTTTTATAGGCAACCGATTTTTGGGCAAAGAAGAATAACTGTTCATGTTGTTTAGAAGCTATATACCCACACAAACAAACAGGGAAATAAAAGTGAAATGGGCACGTTTCCGGGAACAATTTGGGAATGTGATATTCGCTCTAAGAAAAAAGTCTAAGAGCTTTTAAAATTATACTGCATAAAGATATCTCGTGCGTGTTCGAGATGACAAAATACGCGTATAGATAAGTCTCACGTCTTCATTTACACGGCCGAAAGTTCCAATTCATTTCGTGAGAAGGGAGATAAGAGAAAAACACGGAATTGGCAGTGAGTCGCCAAATCATGTGAAAGGGAAGTGTCCCGTTTGAGTCAAAGGGACGCATTTCCAAGCAAAGCAGGTAGAGAAAGACGCCTTAACGACCGTGGAACAATAAAAGGAGACCCACCACGGAGACTGGAGTATCCATGGCAGAAGAGTAGCGGTTACTAGGAGACATTAGAAAGAATATAGGAGAAAAATGAGTATGGGAAGACGTTACTATGCAAAAATTTATTACCGTAGTTAACTTAAAATGGAGATAGTGCCATATGAAGAAATATTTAACTGAATTCGACAAAATGTAAATCCGATCTCTGGCTTCGTATGTTTAAAAATCCAAAGAAATATGAAAAAATCACTATACACTCATACATAAAAAGTTAAATATTTCAATCTGACAATCACAGTAAATTGAAATCGATGCTTGAAACACTAGGAAGCTTATTTCCTCCATAATGTCATTAATTCTCCGATAGGGAATTGGAGAATTTAATGCTAATTTGTATCTCTGTAATGGGAATAAGGAAATGATTTAATGACATGTCATGATAAATATTAAATCGAACTGCAAGCAATTGATAGAGGTAAATAATCAATTTCTAGGAATTTGTGTTATTAGATGAGATAAATTGGATTGCGTCATATAATTTAATAATGTTTGAAGTCGGTTGATCGAGAATTAGCTGCTATTGTTATTATCATCCTCACTGTTTCTAAAAGAGGATATCGAGTTAGTGCTTAAAGTACAGCAATCAGCGCTTTATTTGTTTCAGCAATTCAAATCTCTCAATTTCCAAGGAGATGAAATTAATGAATTACGCTTAAAGATTCGAATAATAGGCCAAAATTATACTTAAGGCAATTGAAATCCAGATTCTACTATTACTAAGGAAGACAACGATCGAGTCAATTGTTGTTTTACGCTTAACTGTTGAAAGTACTTTAAGGAACTTTAAACATTGCAGTCAATGCAATTGTTGCTTTCTATTTGTTACACATATGCATTTTCGCTTCACATTGTTGGCGAGGGATTAGTCATGTTTGTTGACACTCAACAGTTGCAACTCTCCTCATTGTTTGGATAATCTCTCAGGAATTCTCATTGTTTATGAAAGAAGATATCTGGCTCATGTTCTTCCGTACCGTAACAATGAACTGCAATAGTTGGGCTTTAAGAAGAGCACGGAAATTCCTAAATCTTACCCTGCAGAGAAAAGCACACGAGACAAAAACCAAATGGTCGCTCTTCTGAGCGGAAGAACAGTTAAAGAAGAAGCGCCTCCGTGAGAATATCTCCATGGGAATCTGAAATGAACAGGCGGAACGTTTTTCGTTCCACTGCCCAAACACTGTCATACCAGCAGAATGAGCCACCAATAAGGAAAACGCCGGATGACCCGCAGTTAAAATGATAAAACGAATAAGTCCATTGGCATTCCTTCCTTGACTGCGTCTTAACCATTCCGAAGCACTTAAACCTTCTGGTCTCACGAAACGGGTTTTGCATACGCGACCGGCTGCAAATCCCACTTTATTGCTCGTTTTGGAGTATTTATAAGGTTCGGCAAGAGAAGATCATTATTATTTAAGGCGCGAAGCCATCCTTTGTCTCCATCCGACTGCCGTTTCGCGTTGCCGTGCCAAATAAATTCGTTACGAGAAAGAAAGGCAAATTGAATGCGTAGGCTTAAGAGAGGGTTACGTGCGAATTTCCCATATTGGGCACAATCTAATTCCACGGGCATTGATATGATATATTATTGAATGAAATAACATTATCTGCCAACGATAGTTGACGAATACTTCAACTTCCAATATTATAAAATAAATTGAAGAGGAGTCTTTCGTCTCAAATTCATATTGAATAAGTCTTAAAATAGCACAGGAGAAAAATAATTCTATATTACACATAATAGTTTATATGCCTTGGTTAAGGCAGAAAATATATGAATGTTCTTGAAAGATTTTAGTACTAAATAATTACAAAATATTGATAGAGTTTTCTCCTAAAGGATATAAAATTTTTAATCATTGATTCAATTTGCTTTAAGAGCCTAGTTAAATTTAAAACATACTTTAATGAGCAAACGTAATGCCACTTCACTTCTCATCTAAACGAGGAAGCCTCATTCCCTAATATAAAGGTAGCCTATATAAGGTTCTGAACAATATTAGCGCTTGATACAACATGTAAAATATACTAAATATCTTAGCTCTATGCTATACGTATGGCTATAAAAAATCGTATCATTTTCATTTAATTAGCATAAAAAATTTCGGTATAAGACCCTTGGGAAAAGCCTGGACTCTAACTGAAAGCCTTGGCATCAAAAGGTAACCACGATGCGAACTTCCAAACCAAAATGAATCATCAGCATAAACACTCAAAAGTAGTAAACCTCCTAAAAATTTCCCAAATTTTATCGCTTCCGTCCCACGCTTTGAAGGTGGCGACTTCTAAAAGGAAACGGGATTCGCTAACACACTCCCAAACGTATCCACCGCTACACCAAAAACCTATAAAACTCCGATAAATCCCAAAATCCAAACGTTCGCAACCTGAATTCGTAAGGCGATGGTGAATGACACAGTGAATTCTGATGGCGGTGTTTCCTTGGAAACACGAACGTGCCACGCTATCGTTGGTTAAGAGAAAGACGTGCTGACGTGCCTCTCTAATCATCCTTTCACGCTATTCGTGTCGAAGTACGGTCGCCTCGGGAGAAACGTGTATCTGTTGGAACCTTATTAAAGGGTTGTGGATGGCCCAAGGAATTGGGGGGTAAATTGGAAAGAGTGATGGGCTATCAAGAAAAAGTGACCGAATCGAATACCAAAACTGCACCCTCTAAAACATATAAATACGAAAAAATAAAGGGAAACAAAAATCGCATAGATACTTGACCACAATTTCCTCTTACAGAAGGCTCTTACGCGACACAATCGCATTGTAGTTCCAACGGGAACCCGACCGACAATAGACTCGAGTACCCATTGAATACGCGGGGGTATGAAGACGTTCTCTGCCGGACTACCACGGAGGCACGGGTGTTTATGGTACACAAGTGCGTAGAGTGTTAAAGTGCATACACGTGTTCGAGGGGAATGTTGTTGTGGCTGAAGAAGGTCGAGTTCCCTCGCTGCCCAATGGTGCAAAGGTATGGAGAGAGATTTCAACGGCAGGTATGGGAAGTCGTTGTGTTATTAGCAGCCCCCGAATGCACCCATTTCCCCCTGTGTTAGAGGGTGAAAGGCGGCGAGGGTCAAAGGGGTGGTGTGTTGCCCCTTTTGCGGTGGAAGGGTGCGGAGGTGGCGCTCGGGAGGTATGCGAAGGGTTTTCGAAAACGCCAATGGTGCGATGATAAATGGCGGAGGAAATTCCACGTTTGGGGTGCGCCGGTGTCACCGGTGACTCACCTCGCAGGATGGTGCTCCCTTTTGGAATTCTTGAAAATGATCGAGGATAGAGTACGGAATTCTGATGAGTTTTCCGCAAGAACGGGTTGTGAAAGAGTGTTGGTTTTGGTTGTTACACGAGAGGGTTTGTGATTAAAGGGAGAGAGTTTATTCAGGACAAGTTATTATCGATTTAAGATACGCGAGCTTCTCTAAAGCACTTATTCAAAATGATAAAATTTATATAAAGCTATTCACGTAGCTTGTTTTGATATTTATCTTAGAATGAATCTTTAAAAAATTATATCAACAACAAATTAACAAAAAATTTATAGTTTACTAATAAAAACAAATTTAGATAATAAGGTAATAAAATTAACAATTAAAAGGTGAGAAATCAATATTAATCTAACAATAATAGTGTTAAATTAAGAAAGATATCTTCTACAAGTAGAGATTAAGGTATATTACTGTCTCCTTTAAAACAACCCTGATTAATAAAAGAATACTCGTAGAGATATTAAATGAAAATAATGAATAGAGGTAACTACTTCTGGAATAGCAAAAAGATTAACGGGAAACAATCATCACTCTGTTTAATAAAGACGTATCAAAATACGTACGTAAATATAAAATATGGAACAAGATTCATAATTTATTATGTATCCCGTGATTAATCATATAGGTATCCCTCTCATTTTTATCCATCGATTCAATTTAAAAAACTATCCCTTTCTTCAACACAATTGCGATTACGTAAAATGGAACAATCAAGTTACACACAACTAATAATTAAAAAACCCTCCCCAATTCGCAATTAAATGAGTGGAAGTAGTTCACAGCCATCCCCTTTGCGTCTACGAGACACCAAGTTACGGAAATTAAAGCGCGAGACACGCGGAGGGTAAAAAAACACGCAGACGAGGAGCAAAAGTTAGACTAATGGAGTAAATAAAGTAAACATGCATTAGCGAGCGAAGAAAGTTGCTCCTATGGCAACGAGACGTCTTCGAAGGTAGAGAAAAAAGGGAAGCACTTCGCGACGAAGTTTTGAGTGCATCGGATGCTCTTAAGAGACATCCAAGTGACGCTCTTTAAAGGAATAGACGCTTAAAAAGGAGAGTCTGCATTAAAAGTGTTGGTCGTTAAAAAATCCGGAGGATATCAGCCAATTTGAAGGAATAGAGGTGAGAATTCCTTCTCCAGATTGAGGCTTATTAAAAGGTGAGATATTTAAGAAGAAGATTGAATTTTGATTCGCGGATATTACGTTTCTGGAGCGAAGACGTTAAAAACTTTACGGATCACGTGAATTTCTGATTGAGGAACTGCACTTCATTTTAAGAAGAGCGCATAAAATTCTCTTCGGGAATTCAAGGGAGGATGGTATCTTGAAATCGCTGTACTTGGAAGGTTTCTTCATTATTTTAAAGTGTCTAGAGGTCGTAAATGTCATGGCTGCCATGAATACTGAATTGATGAATAGAAATGCTAATTCTGTTAGTTCATCAACGTCCTTTTTCACATTTTAAGCTTTAAAACATTTTAACAACATTTTAAGCTAATAAATTAAAAGGCATGGCTAACTTAATTAAATAATACCAGAATTTCTTTTCTATAATATAGATTCCTGTATTAGCTTTTTTTAGAAATAAAGACAAAATATAATTGATATTTGAAGAAATTCTATAATAATATAACAATTTAAGAGGAAAGGATTAAAGAGAAATTATTTTATATGCAAACTGTTAAACATAAACGATTTAAAATATCAAAAAATAAAATATATTATATTTAGAACTAAAGGAAGCTTAATTAATTTTAATACACAGGCAATAAAAACCATTAGTAAAAGAAACGTTAATAAAAATCTAATTAAAAAATCGATCAGAAAAATGCATAACATTAAAATAAGTTTTATTATTATAAAGTATATTCTTAAAACAACGATAAAAAACTCATTAACTCGTAATCTTCTTTTCAATTGGTTCATAGACAATAAACAATGTATTTATTAAAAACTTCGTGTAAGAACGTAACGAAATTATGCACCACACATCCTATTCTTCTCCTCGATTGACAGCGGTCATTCACCGCTAAACTATTAACAGCACGAAGAGATAACAAGTAGACCTTCGAAACATGGGAGGTGTAAAAGAAAATTAAGGCCGAAAACACTCGGAATGCGTGAAAAGATGGTGAGCAGTGTTTGGAAAAACAAGAAGAGGTACGGACCTTCGTGAGAATAAACCTTCAATCGAGTATTCCATCCACTTTGGACAGACACGCAAGAGCTGTACCTTTACTCATTCAAGAGGAAGGTAAGGAAAATAAGAAGAACGACTTTTACTCGCGGAAAAGGGAACGAATTGGTATGAATGGTTGAGGGGGAACAAATGAAGGCTGGAAAGCGAATGCAACACCTTCATTCATTCCCGTACGCAGGTGCCAGGAGAAATTAAGAGGAATATTCTCATGAATAAAGATACGGAGTTGAAACTCGAGTCAAAGGAAGTTTGCAAGCCTTCGAAACTAAAGAATAAACATCAGAGAAAAATAAAAACGACTCGGATAAGAAATCTGTGAATAAAGACGTTGATATTACTTACAATTACGAAAATAAGGGGAAGAAAATACAAAAATAACATTCATGACGGAAAATCTGAGAATGAATCATCTTAATATATTGAAATACAAATTTAAAATTGATTAGAATACTTGGTTACCATTCAGTATACCTGCTCCGCAAGTGGAAGACGTAAGTTCGAGACTAGTCATGCCACAATTTTTACGTTCATTAACGTTACATGAAGTGAATAATTAAATAAATAAATCATTATAATAAAAAATGCATTTCTACGGATATCTCAAAGCGTACGTAGCGAAAAATTCACCCACTCTTAAACGAAACCAGAACTTGACCTTCAGAACGCGAAATACAGATAAAGTGACCACCAAACATCGACTCAGCTTGGTCCAAAAATAAACGCAACCCTTTCTCATTAAGGAAAAAACGATAGCCTTAAGAAATAAACAAAGGAGAATACATAAGCGGGAGGGAAAGGAAGCTGCAGAAAGAAAGAAGGAAAAAGTGAAAGTATCCCATGCATCTTGCAGGAGATAGGAAAAAGTTTCCTTTCTTCCTTCAAGGATACCTATATCAAGGGGAACCGTGCGAAAGTCATCCACTGTTTTATTCCCGAAATAGTTCTCTCCGAAGGAAAAACAACTGCGCATCGAGTTTATTAGGAAAAATTCCGATAGAACCCTTTAGATGATGAATGGACCATATTTGGGAGCTTACGCTCGAAGACGTATGCTTGGTTTTGTCGAAATCGATGATGCAATGATATAGAGATATTACCACAAAAGGATTCTGGGAAAAAATGGGTCATTAGGTATCGGCAAAAATATTATAGAGGAATATATAAGAGCGGAATATAAAGGAATGATGCGTTTCAACGAGAAGCGGTTGCCTTCTTTTACGAGATGAGTAGCGCCCGAACATTGATCGATGTTTCCATAGAAATTTCCGCTAATATTTATAATTTATTTTTTGCGTTTCTATGACAATAATATAAAGTGAAGCCAATCTAATATTTCTCTGTGTAATAATAAATTAGCTAGGTCAAATATGAACGGAATGTGAGCGTAAAATATTTGTGTTTGATTTCCAAGATTGTAGTACTTGAAAAAAGACGTAAGATGTAGCATAATGTATGAAAAGAAGATGTTCTTAGCTAATTTGAATATGAAACAAAGAAATGTACAGATTATTTTCCAAAAACACTAACGCTAAAAAATACTAAATTTGATCCTAATTAAACAAAATGTAATTCCTAAATAGATCAGGGTTAATAGCTTCATTTGGTTTTCGTGAAACACTTAACATATATAACATGGAATACAATTTTATCGATATGAATTATAGGTTCGAAGCAAAAGAAAAGAGGTTTCGGCAAAACGGGATGGCAGAAATCATCGATACGATCAAACGAGTAATATTAAAATAGCACAGAAGTCAATTAGGTTTGCCTTTTTAGTGTCGATGCGAGAATTAATAAAAGTTGGAAATTAACTTCCCCTCGGGCAATAGGTCAATTGGAATTTCCAAATTCATTTCGGCGCAATTGAAGCGCCCACTGGTGTAGACACCGCGAACTAAAATAAGGACGACAGTCATAGATTGGATAATAACAGCGAATAGCTCGTGGAAATTCATCAGTCAAAGGGATTAACAGCTCACTCGACGCTTCAGTTCTATATGCATTGGATAATTCACACTTTTCGGGGGAAAAGGAGCCAGTTAACAAGGTATCGGAGTGTGAGAACATTTAATAATAGCATGGTCGAAATGGAACTTTAGAAAAGGTATCTGCAGTTAATTAGGAATTCTAATGCGAAATAGTAGAGCAACGCAGAACGTCACGGGCTTGAGAACTACACTTATGAATTGAAACATTTCAAAACTACAAACTAAATGGAAATTGGAAATTTCGTGTCAGTCGTAGTTCCATACAGTGAATAAGCAAAATAAATTCGACGAATATGCCATTCGATATGCGAAACTCGTACTATTATGAAGATACGAAAGAGCTGTATGTGTGCTAAACGGAAAAAGAACAATATCTCTCAACTATAACGAAATATTATAGTTCCTTTGTTTTTTAAAGTTGACCGTATAAACGTATCCATAACAACAAAGGAATAATAAACCATAAATTAGTGTTTAACATATAGTACTGCTCTTAATCAAATCACTTTAACATTGAATTCCTAAGAAACGAGAAGAAACAAAAAGGCAAAATAAGAATAATTAATTATAGTTTTCAAGATTAAAAACGGGAAAAATAATACGTAAAATAAAGCTAGGCCAAGATCAAAGGATAAGTTCCCTTTAAAAGGCGATCAAATCATGTTATTCAAGTGCTTGTTAGCTACGATTACATGAACAGGATTAACATCAAGATTAACAATAAATATTTTCGAATCAGCCTTTTTACCCTTAATATCATGAGACTCAACCGATAAAACTTTGATTATCGCACCAAATAATTGAAAAAGCACGTACGAGTTATTCACCCCATTTCTTTAAATGATAACGAATGAGATTATCTTGATTATAAATACGTTTTGCAAACTAAAAAATGCATACCATACTATCGCATATAAGTTTAAAAAACCCACCCCATTCGAAATGGATCTAAATTCATTCGTCCCTTTAAAAAAATCGCGGATTAGGGCTCCATAAAACCCGCATCCCTCCACAGGAGACATCTTCATAGACCGCACACACCCAATATCGCGGCTGATGGAAACCGCTCCAAGCATCAAGAGTGGGGTATTTAAAAAGCCCTTTCCATCACCGTGAATGGATCCACTTCGTGGGGCAGACGCTTCGAGCCATCGGTACGGATTTTCAATGGACGGAAAAGGGCCTGGATTATCGAATGTTTACAGCACCTGTGGGAAAGCGGGGCTTAGGAGGATTTACCAGGATTAGGGGAAAACCCTTTCCTCCTGGATTCTGTGGGTGCTGAGAGAGAGAGGGAACTTTCAAAGGCATGGAATGGAGGGCCCACGGGAATTCTATATCCTTTTAATGGTTCTAATCAATGAAGCGCCGCCCGAAATCCTCTCCAAAGAGGGGTTTTAATGGTCGATTAGGCGGAGGTCAAACTCGCCAACGACATTCCTAGCCTTTCATGCGTTCGTCTTGCGGGAGAATATATACGCAGCTCCTCTACGGAGGTGAATGAACACGCAAACAGGATGACGGTAATTTGCCATTTCGACTTTATCGCCCGTCAAATCCAAATTCGCTTTCGATTTGAAATATCGCTAGATTGTGGATTGAGGAAGAGATTTATTCAAAGCTCTTGTTTGGAATTAAATATAGGAGAGGAATAAAAAAGATATGGATAAAGAGATTATGATAATTTTAACTCTTAATTTTTTTAGCATTAAAGTTTAGGAAATGTTAAACGATTACAATAGGGGATTTAATTCCATGATGACTTCTAGATGATCATTTTATGACTTTATTGAGATTGCTCGGAATATATTTCCACACAATGCAGAGCTACTTCAAGTAGTAAACTACCTTTTCTCGAATATTTGTACTTTTTCACATCCCTTATGTTCAATATGATTTACATAAGGTACCACAAGGATGTGTTTTGGGACCCATGTTATTACATCAATTCTTTAAATGTATCTTTTCTTTGTAAACGTCTTAATCTATGCTTCAAATACCTATTCTCTACACTTCTATTTATAACATAAACTCTTTTACGATTCTAAGATAACTAATAAGAGAAGAAGATGAGATTTTTCAGCTTAAGCCATACTTATATTTCATTCACTCATGATCCGATTACGGTAAAAGCAACGGAGATTACGTCTAATTGGAAGAGATATTAAGAATAAAGATAATATTATTGTTAATCAGGATTAGAACAAAAATACCAGGGTATTTCCAATCCAACAATGCAAAAAAATCTCCGAAAATATTTTTGTGTGTGTGAATGGATATATCTCTTTTTCGGTGGTCGGATATTTCGAGACGCAATCGATATTCATACTCGATATTTTCTCGAAGGCGACGTGTATGAAGAAAGATATTTAAGGACCGCATTGTATTGGCGAGAGTATTTTATGAGGAAGGGATCTAAAGGATATGGAATCCGCATATCTCACGTGTCGTATGTCTCACGGTAATCGACCACATTCTGCCGAAATCTATGTTCGGGAAAGAGTCGAGGGAAACTCATAAAATAAGAAGAATGTTTAAGGAGACGCAGAAGGGAATAATGTAGCGAGACGATAAAGATCTCTGAATCTGAGGATATGAATAAGAGGCCGACAAACCTTGGAAGCATCTTTAAAAGGGTCCCGAGTTGATTAAAAATTGAAAAATACGATTCGTTCTCGGTGCCTACCATTCATTCCTTTAATAAGAAGATTCCTCTTTCAAAAAGGTCCACCACCGCGAAGGAACTTTTATTCAACCGATGCGCTTTGTGAATGAAAACGTTGGAATTAAATTTAGGAATAAGGAAATATGTTCTTTATTAAGCATTGGAAGGAGAGTAAAAACCCTGCGCGGTATTCGAATTTGCAAAATATATTGCCATTGTTATTTTCTACGGTGACGATTTTCATCCCTTCAAATTTTAAAAAGATTTTATTCGACAGTTCAAATTAAGAATTGTTAGAGAAGACTCAACGAATTTTCATCCCAACTCTATTGAATTGATATGAAAAGTGATGCATGGTAACATATCAAAAGATATTTTTAATCTAAAAATAAACCTCAATAAATGAAAATAACATTCATATAATAAGGAGATCTGTCATCCAGAAGATACGTAAGAATAATAGTGAGATATTATAAAGCATTTCCACAACTCATATCAATAATCTTTATCAGATTTTTGAAGACACTACGTAAATTTCTCCATTCCTTTAAATATACCAATAAAACGTCCAATAATAGAATGTAACGAAGCAGAAGTCTACAAGAGTGGATAATGATAAACTCCGAGTGATTTCAGTCGTCTTTAAGGCGGATCCTTAACCCTGAGTTCAACGCCTGAGGAATCAATCAACTCCAATGGCAACGAGAGCAAGAGCAGTAAACAAACGAAATTAATCACTCAGCCATGCAGATAAGTCGTCATTTCCTCGAAAACAATGCGGATTAATGCGTCGGTAATGGAGTGGATCGATTCGATAATGACGGGAGGAATAAACAGTTGCACAACGATATTTTCCTGGAAAGCAGACGTCTGCGTAAATCGAGGATTTCCAATGGACTTAAATGGAAAGATTCGAGTTTCATTTCACTGATTAAAGATCGATCAAAATACTCCATTTTCTTCTTTGTAAGAAGTAGTATTGCACTCTGATTAATCCTTAAGATGACGAAATGACTGAAAGACATATAAGAGGAGACTTTTGAGATAATATATTCTTTAAAAAGTAAATGATTTAAAGAAATTTATAATTTTAAAGACTAACTTTATTTATTCAATTCATAATCAGTTAGAACTTAGATTATTTTGCATTACTATCGACTTACATATGTTATTCTTCGATACCGTAGCTGGCAATAAATTTTAATGAAAAATAACTTTACATTGCTTTATATATCAAGCAGCCAATCTGTGCTTCGAGTTAAAAATAATTGTAAAGATCTAGGTACATATCGTATACAATTGTGCATTCTTATTTTTTATATTTTATCATGTGAATTTATATTACCTGATTAAAATTTAATATGATCAATGCATTTATACATATATTTCTCCTTTCAATTTAATAGCAATACCTAGAGAAAACTAATGCAACTGAAAAAAAATTTAGACAGTAAAAGACTTTGTTAGACAATCTTCCTAATATTCATATCTCATTTCTTAGAGCCATAAAAAGATCTGGTAAGACAAAGAGCATCCGTTGCATCTCCTTCAATCCCTTTATTTGACATCTTGCGAAATGGGCTCTCCTTGAGTTGGTGACCTCAGTTCGATGCCCTACAGATGAGTACCTAAATTCGCCTCTCTCCGGAAGGGGGAGGAAAACAGCCCTCTTCTGACGTCAACGGGAGAGAGGGATAGCTAAAGAGAACCAGATGGTCCATTTCAACAATCATCCCTTCGAATCACAACGGAGGAAACTCTAGATACGCGCAAAGAAGAGTTATCTGATGAAATGCTGCTCGAAACCACTTCATGAATTCCAGACGTTCGGGATTCCGAATATTTATTTTTTCCCTGAGAACGTGTATGGGAAAGTGGACGCCAACTGCGGGAATATCGGTGTGCAAAAACAGGGGGTCTTCGGATGGAAGCATTCGGTTTAGGATGGGCATATTGAGGTACGCAATGGTTTTATTATTCGAGGTAGGATAATGTTGATTTATAGAGGACTCGACCTTTGACCTACACCTATTCAGCAGGCAATCCGTTGCCGTCACGAAGTTTGAATGTTTGGTTTCCTAGCAAACTTTATTTATACTTTGTGTTTTTATTGTTGAGACACTTTTTGGTGGGGTTATGTTTATGATTTAGAATATAAGATCAAATCTTTAAAACTACGGAAATGTTTTTTAATTGTTAAACGAAATGAATAGATTTAGACTCCATCATGTCAATATTTATTTAACAATTACTGAAAACTATAAACCTACTCGCTATATATAAGCTTTATGAGACCACTTACTATGTAGCCCAACTAAAAAAAAAGGCTCTCCCAAATTGTAACCTGAAAAAACGAATGTCTACGGATAATACAGTTAGATTCATTCACTGGAACGTAATTGTTATTATTGGATTCGTCAGGAGCCATTTACACCTCAGCAAATATCGTATCATCATAGCCATCGGGAAGGCAGTGGGCAGACGTTAACATTTCAATAAATTCTACCCTTTACCACACGTAATACAATCCTATAAAATCAAATTACAACCGGAAACCTTCAGAATTTGACAGCTCTATATCCAGCCAACATTTCGATAATAAGACCTATAAGATGATCTCCAATAGAGAAGCTCCACCCTCATTACGCCAGATAACTCGTCTCCCAGACACCTTTCAGAACTGAAGATTGACCGGTTCCCCATTCGAAAAGTTCTCGCCAAGCAAAACAACTGACGCACGAAAATCTACTCGAGCACATTTCCAGCCCCGTGACAATTATTCCTGTCCAATCTATTTCTAAAGTCGACCGAAATAGACTTAAAAAAATCAATCGATCCTCACGGAGTATTGACTCTGCCAGAAACCTTTGGCGCGAAAAAAGTTGCCTCAACCTTCGGAGGGCCTGCGTCGCACATACGTCCTTTTGGAAACAAAAAAGAGTCGAAATGGGTGGACCAATAACAATCTGCCGCTTGAGTTGAGCGATTGAGAAAAAATCGCTCCTGTCATCCGAGAATCGCCTCAACGATGGATGTAATTGGGTTCGGCGACATCAAGAGAAGACGACGCCACTGCGGCGAAAAGAGCAAGCTACCCTTCTGGTTTTCGAGTACCGAACCTGAGATCCAAGTGGCGGAAGGATATAAAGTCTACGTCGAGAAAAAGTCTATCAAATTTCGATATTGAGGGAGTGTTGGACCGAAAGGTTTTTCCATCAACTGGTAGAGTAAACGAGAGGGTGGCAATGACATTGGGTGTATTTGGGAAAACGAGTGACATATACACTGTGACTTACAGTTCAAAGGTTCATTTTACAAAGATCTTTCAAGTACCTTCATTTGAGTTTAGATTGAAAGAAATATGAATCAACTTATTATCAGTCTACATTGTTAAGTTTACAAGGAATGAGCAAGATATCTTTTGCTAAGCTACGAAAATCAAAATCAATTTCTTGTGTTATCAACAAGAAAATGGCTTGATTAAGCATTATCGGATCCGATCCAATGTATATAAAATACCGCACAGTATCAAAGTAATATAAAATAAAAGAAATCTCAATTTTCGAAATATTTTTAAAGATAAGGGTAAGAAGATAGGCAAAAATAGCAAATACCTTACTGAAGAAGAGGAGGAATTCGTAGTTAGGAAATGGTATGCACACTCACCTGAAATTAATAAAAATAGAAAAATTAGAAGCAGTCAAATACGACAATTCAAATATAGCAACTACATCATATAAACATCGAAAATTAAGGTCAAATACGATTATTTTCAATTAAACAGTACATATCTCAAAGAGATTAAAAGTATGATACTCTTAAACAATACTTATAATTTGAAAAAGAAGTTTCACGTAATTTTTCACAAATCTTGTATAGAGGTCAAACCTATCTTGGACGAAACTTTCCTGTGCTCCTTTTCTACACGTCGAAGTTTTTTATTCGTCAACTAATTGGACATCACCATTTTATTAAGGACGTGAAAGAGCCCTATGATTCCATTTCTTATTCACTAATGAACTTCCATTCATGCCAGAAAATGCAACGAGGTTCATTTTTGGCAAGTATCACCTATAGACATAATTAATAGTTGGCAAAGTTGATGATAAAAGAGCACATGAAAATAAAAAATTCTATACAGCACTCTACGGATGATAAAACTCCGTCCTAGAACTTCCTTCAGGGGAAAGATAAATATCTGACGACAGAGTCGACCCTTCTGAAAAATTAACGCCTTCGTCACAATGGGACCGTGACGGCAGATCCGTAAATGGACAATGGCTTCGGAGGTATCTGAAAGGGAGGGAAGGGGAGTGCGTGGGTGTGAAGTCGATTCGCACATTGAGAGGTCAACGAGAAAGGGGTGCAGATGACGTAGTGGCCAAGGGAGGCCTATTGAGAAATTCGTAATGGAAGTTTGGAAGCTTAAGGTTGCCAAATAAGGACATTATAGACTCGTAAGGGTACCGTAGGATACACAGATCCTATAGGTACATATCTAATGTTAAATTGTCGATATAACTAGAAAAATTATATAATTAAAGTCATGAGTATTATATATTTTAATAAGTATTTAATAAGACTGTTCACTATTTCACTATGAGTTAATATTCAGTCATAATGAGTTATTGACCATTATTTGATGAGGTATAATGAATTACTTACATCAGTGCCCTATGTTACTCATTTTATAGTGAGTGATATAAAATACATATATTATTGAAGATATTGGAAAATTTCTAAGGAAAATTATGATTTCTCCATTGAAATATATTCTGAACTAAAAGTACAAAAGTTAACAATAAGATATAAGAAATAATAATTAGTAATTAAATAATATTTATTATAAATAAAAAGCATCGATAAATTTTAGTTGAATGGGAGCATATCTTAATAATATTTTACCTTATCCATTTAATAATTTCGACAAAATATGAACACCTTAATGACGACATATATTTGAAATACTCCATTTTGTTGACGTGGGGTATTAAATAACAATGATTATCTAAGAGATTCAAATAACATCAAGACACTTCTGTACTCATTATTAAGGTTGAAAAGTTTTCACAAGCTTCGTTATTTATTTCAACACATTTTTTGAACGTTCGTGCGAAAAGAAACTCTTTTCATTTCAGTCCACTCTTAAGATATGATCACTCAATCCTCGTATCCTAAAAATTTGGCATCAAAAGACACGAGTATACAATTTTCCCACTTGCTACCTCTTGAGTACCTCCGTCGTATTTGAATAACAGCGAAAGAGAGAGAAAACACGAGAGATTTCTTCTTTGTGATATTCTCCACCTTTTTCGTGACAAAATACGCGGCTGATTTACGATAGAAAAAGAAAGGCCAAGAGTGGGCGAAGAAGAAGATGGAACGATACAAATATAAAGGTCTTTTGAATGGACTACGTAACGCAGACAAAGAAGAGAGTAGGCGAGATCCGAGGCGCGGTTCCGGCAAATAAAGAGACCAACGATCATTCGTGGCAGCGAAAGAGAGTGACCTGAGGTGACCATTAGCAGTGATTTGGGGAGAGGCACGGGTCAACACCGTTGCATGATACTCTTGCATTATCTACTGCCTTTGTAATGAAGTTGGTTTTCGTAATATATGGCCCATAATATGTTTACCTGAGTAAGGAAGTTTTCAATCTTGCTTCTGAGGCTTTATTAGCGAGTTATGAAAGAGTTTGCCAAAGAAATTGGGAAAAACGTGGACAAAGGATGATGGATGCAAGAAAGAGGAATAAAAAGATTGAAAGAATGATCTAACGTTATGATATGGTCCAATTTTATCCATGGTAGTGTTTGGAATTCAAAAGCCTTAAAACTACAATTCATAATATGCAAAATATCGTCAATGGTACACTGTATTTGCATTCGTGCAAATTCTCTCCAGCACGCGATTTCTAGTATCGCTCAATGATCTTCAAATGCTTCAATGTCAAATGATGAATCTATGGGACACTACTTTATATTCAAAAAACCCATCCAGTTTGAGGTCAGGTCAAACAGAAATTTCTCAACTTTAAGTATAGTTCGAAGTTATTCACGGTACTACGATACATTAGTATCTATTACATATTACTCCATAAATTTAATACTCATTATATTAAATCGTTAATGAATACTCGGTTGGAACTGCAGATCTTTTGAAAGAGTTCTTCTATAGACTGCTATCAGCAGATATTCTTATGCAAAACATATTAATCTACAATCACATGCAATGGAAACCCGCAACGACTTGATGATATAATACACAGATGCATGTTGATTGCAGATAGGTAAACAAAAAATCTCATATGAAATATACGTTCGGTTTCCTTTCACGGAGAATGTGCCCATGAATATCAAATCAATGCAAAAGAGATCAAAGCTGGAAAATACGAGAGGTAATTTTGTGGGAAATGTTCCCGCAGAGCAGAAGTATTATTGGTTGATATTTGCAAAACAAAAACAGCAGATAACAGAAAGCTCTCCGAAAAGCTTTATGACGCGAATATAGGTTATACCAATTGTAAGTTGGGTATTCGCGAATAGAAAGCACGAATCAAATCGACGAATAATTATATTTTGAAACGAACGTTTGATTAAAAAAGAATCGTTCATGGACTGAAGTCCAACATGACCCATATGAAAACAATGTTAAGGGTGATCATTTACCAAAAAGCACGAATTATTGGCAAAATTTACAAAATCACTAAATATACTTTATTACAATTCAAATTTTTCCGCTTTTGCATTCCATGAATATCTATTCAATTCAAGAGTGCTGATGTGGAACGGAAATTTTCAATTTGGCACAAATTGCAAAATTAATTTTTCCCACATAATTATCCCGAATTTTCATCAATTACCCGAACAAGAACATCTGATTTAACTCTGGATTAAGTTGAAAACTCAAACTGAATGTGATATTACTCAAGTGAATATGAATTATTATTTTAGCTCTTTCTTGTTATTGTATTAAATTTAACGTAAAGGGTATAAACTCAGTAAGTAATTGAACACAAAAATCCCTTCGCCATACCAACTGCCTCCTTAGCTCAGTGGTTAGAGCACTGGTCTTGTAAACCAGGGGTCGAGAGTTCGATTCTCTCAGGAGGCAAAATTTTGTTTTAATAAAGAAAAGATACAGAAATTTTTTCTTATTAAAAGAACACAGAATAATTTCATCACAACTGCACTTCTCTATATCCTCAATTAAAGAAGCATGTCTTTATCTTAATTTTTATTTCTGGAATGAAAAGTGAATTATATCAGAAAATTAAAAAATTTTCTTGACCGCATTTATTCACTTAAACTCCCATAATTTCATTAGAATAATAATCCTCGAAAAACTTAACCCTACAAATAATAATAAATCACGAGAATAGTTCCATAAACACTTCTTCAATTAACCTCTTTCGTAAATACCCTTGGACGTATGAGTCTCCACCTTCAAGCGACAACATCCTGCCCACAATTAGACTTCATTCCAGATACGGGCAAAAAATTCCCTCGACCTTACCCTTAAACCCCCATAATAATAGACGATGGAAGAAATAACTCCATCCTCTATAACCCCCATTGTGATTCCATCCTATTTAAATATCCCATAGCAATAATTCCATAGATGACGCATTGATAGGGATTCCATATTCCTCTTATCCTTACTGCCCATCTCCTTTCCCTTCTTTAACCCTCTCTTTATCAAACCTTCTTTATTTTCGACTTATACGTAGAGAGCGCACCTAGCGGAATTTTGGCGAAAAAATCCCCTTATATCCAACACTCATATTTCTCCATCTTTCTGGCATCAACGGGAACACAATGCACCGATGACAAATGAAGGGCGCTCATTCCCCATCAGCCCACGCTGGACTCCAATGAATGGAGAGAATATAAAAGGGAAGAGAAAGTAAGGAAAGAGAGAGACGAAGGCCAAAACTGATTCCGGAAGAGAGAGAAAATATAAATGATAGACTTTTTCTTGGGATAACCCGAGGGCGCGAGAAACCTGATAATGAATATAAGTCATGAAGATAAATAATAAATATTAATAACCGCGAAATCACCTCCAATCCAAGCTTTACGATGAACTGTTTTAATGAACTTGTAGAGATTAAATTTGGTAATTAAATAAATTATGATTTAGTTTTTTTGTATCTTTATCGATATCAATGGAATATTTCCGAATGGTAAAGAGCTTTTACATGAAAAGCACTTGGGTTGTATGAAAGATACTGAGGAAGATTATTTTTACTATCCAATTTCTACAGAATCATAATGAATCAGAAAAATACGATATATCGACAATTAATATAAAAATAGAGATAAATCTTAATATTTACAATTACTATTATTACTTCAAGAATTAGTGGTAATTAGATAATTTACAAAGAAAGAATTACAAGCATATATTCAGTATCTTTTCCAATAAGTTATCTCTACTTTTAAAAGAATTTTTTTCCGAAAAAATTACTAAAAGAATCATTTAAACATATCCTTCTCTTTTCTCGAGATAAGAAGGAAAATAATACGAAAAATTAAAACTTCTATTTTGAGTTGATCATATGACGAAACTCTTTCATAAAACTGTAAACACTCACTGAATCTTCATAGTCTTTATGATACCTCCCAACAATGTTTCCCTTCCCTACATAAGAGACTTTAATGGAAAAAAATAAATGAAGCAGAACAAGCAGTGTCCTTGCTTTCTTTTCAACGCGTTTTTACGCGAGGATTCTCTGAAAATGAGGCGAAGGGATGAGACCATCGTTGAAATCTTCCTCCAATGAAGCGAAGAGGAATGTCACGGAGATATAATCTGCAGAACGGAAATTAGTGTCATTTAATGTTGGCTAATTAGAAGGGCCGTAAAAATTCCGGACGTTCTTATCTCCAGGAAATTTGCGGATCTTCACGTTCAAACGATCTCATAAAACGTGTGCTATCTTACTCGGATAATATGTACATCATCTATTTCACCTCGATTGTATTTGCCAAACGTGATCTAAGAAATGTGGATGTCATTTGCTAGAACCAAATAAAAAACGGACATCATATAAGGGCATCTATTCCATATCATCTAATGAGTTTACAGGCATTTCTTTAAGAGGATAACGAGTAATTTGCTTTTATAAATTCGTTACGAATTGTATATATTACAATGTATTTGAAGGAAATTCCATTTTCTCTTTCAATGAATTTTTAAAGAGGTGCAAAGCAACAAAGAAGATAGTAACTATAATTTTACAAGTATACTTAGTGATATATGTATATAACCTAATGAATGGATTTCAGTTGGTTTTCTTATCCACATAATAAAGATATAGTCAAGTACTGAATATTTACAATGGATATTAGATAAGGGATCATAAAGTTGTAATTTCAAAACCTTTTTCTATTATATGATAATAAATCGACAAATTATAGCTTTAAGAGATGTAGTCACAACCTATAAGCATATATGACCAAGGTTTAATATTACGAGGAATTTCATAAATTTATTGAAATATCAATTAAATTTTAATTGAATCAATCATAATTCATAACCAGTAAACATAGAAATCGTAAACTTAATGTATTCACGAAGTGAAAATACGTTAGGTGGTAAGTTAAAAATGCTGCACGCGTAACTACGTCGTCAAACATCTGCCAAGGATTTAAGGAAACAATCAACGAATAAAAAAGACATATCGAATCGTATTTATAACCGAATGTTTCCCATTCGAAGCAAGTATTTCCTCCATGATTCATGGAAAGAAAACGGAAACGTAGAAAACTCCATAAATAAGTGATAGTGCGGTCGTCCAGCCAATCGGAGCTAAGGGCGCCCCGTGGATCCCCATTCAACCAACAAAGAACGACGTATTTCCGGATGTGACGTGTCCTCTCAAAGGAGCGCACCGTCATCGCAAAGTGATCCGGGGATGGGGAGAAAGGAAACAAGCGAAGAGCGAAAAGTTCGGCGGAAATGACTTTCAGAGGTGGAACGTGTCTTGAGGTCCAACTCTTTGGAGAGAATTAATGGAGAAATAGGAGAATGAGGTGTTTCGCGAACGAGATTTCGTCGCTTTTTAAGGGGAGGTTTAGCTGGGAGTTTCTTGAGCACTTAGCTAACAAAGTTTATTTACTCGAAGACTCGATTTCTTTTTAATATATAAATAGTCGGAGTATTTCCAATAAAAAAAGGAGGATTAATGATGTTTGAAAAGATGACTGAATATAGATCGATAAATGAATAGAAAATAGACCTAACAATAAGTATACATAAGAATCAAGTTTCTTCTATGACCAAATATTTAATAAGGCACAGGTACTCATTTAGTTTGAACGACACCTCATCGTAACTCATTATCTTTAACTCTAAACATTCATAATCAGTTGATCATTTTCGTCAATGTACGTTTACACTTGGTTTAATCATTCAGAATTAGAGTAACGAGAAAGATGGTACTAACCTACTAATAAACAGAGTGACATTGTATGAATGGAGATTGATTAATTACACAGATTATAAAAGCATAAAATGAAGGTAAAATATCGCTATACTGATTATGTATGAAATACTTGAACAACTGCAAATAAAAACTTCCTCTTTTTACCCACGTAATGGTTAGGGTGTTACACCAAATGTATGCCATCGAAACTGTTGATGAATAGGTATCCAATAAAACTTAAGCTATTACAAATATGCAGAATAAAGAAGTACTAGTAAAATTCCTCCTTAAAGGTAACGAGGGCAATATTCTGCAAATCGTAAAGCAGATAGGACACGTAAAAATATTCGTTCAAGGTATAGATAACTAATATCATAAACAACGAATTGCTGTATAGTACTAAAAAGGAAAGGAAACATATAGAGTAGAAGATGGGCGATAAAACGGAGACAGGTAAAAGAAGAAGAAGAAAAGTGGACTGAGAAGATGCGGGATTGGTTCACAGAGGACAGGTCTCTCCTTTCGGGCTCTGGAGAGAGGAAGACATAAATAACAGTTGAAGCGAAGGATAGGGGCAGAAGGGCAAAAAAGATGAAAAAAGGCGTGAGGGAAGGTCGCTTGGAATCTTAGGCGCCCCTCCAACCACCACTCTCTTCCCACACCAACCCCTCCTTCCAAACTGACCACTCCATTACGCCATCTTTAATTCCACTCGTTAAAATCACCTCCTTCACGAATGGAGGTGAAATTTTCAACGACTTCTTAATTGCTGTTGAGGACTTCATCACGCGCTGGTCGTCCATTGTCGCGAGGGCCGGAAACGGGGAATTATTCAAATCGCTTCGTTACGAGGGGTTGATTCCACGCAATTAGCGGGAATGGTGATTTATAAGACAAGGGCTTTTGATCCAAGATTGCCAAGAATTCGGGGGGGGGGAATTGATGGAAAGGATATCGCCTGGGATGTGACGAAGGTCGTGGAATAACAATGGCACTTGATTCAGTAACCAAGGAAAAAACTGATGGTTTCCTAGGATACGCTAACAATGAAACATCCTAAGCGGAGTCAAATGAAGATTTTAATTTTCAGGAACTGCATTGACACCAGAATAAATATCACTACGTTAAAAACGCTTTATAAGTATTTAACTCTTGTGCTAACTTATAAAGCAGTCGAGACAATTATTAAAAAAATTAAAGGGATACTCATTAAAAAACAACATACCCACTTCGTTCTCATATGTATTTTACTTCCTATTCGTTTCTTTAGCAACTTAAGCTTGATCTTTGGATAGCACAGCCAACCCTTAGCATTTTCTAGAAAATTTAGCTTATGCCGAGCGATCCATTTGTCCAAATTATACCAATTTCAATTATCCAAGCAATTATTCTCAGTACGGTACTCCACACAAGATCTTAATCTCCTTAGCCTAATTGCCCCAGTTTCAACCCCCTACCAAACGTCGAAAGACTACTGGTTGGGTAGTTATAAAGAAGCATAATTAAACAGAAAGGAAGTACCCTCGTTTAACAGAATTTTCAGCATTTCCGGGCGCCAATACCGAGTAGTATATCTTTTCTCCAGCTGACGCGTTCCAACCCTGAAACGGCAAGCGATAAACCGGTGCTGAATTCCTTAGTGAGGGAACTGGCAAGAAATTCTCCCCAACAATTTCTCTTTGGGAGGTAAAAGAACCTCATATGCACCGCCTTTACTTCCGACCCAACACAAATACCGCCACTTTCCCCAAACAGTAGAGCTATTCACACTCTCGTTACCGTAACGGCCCTACCAACATTTCCCTTAACTTCCCAACCTCCTTACAGCCTTCCACTTCTCCCCTTGCTAATAGCCTCGGATGGCTTTTATCGGCCCACGATTAACGGAATTGTTTCTTCCAAGAATGGACGTCTGTTGCAATGAAAGTAGAAGGACTGAATAGAACGCAACAGTTCTTTAACTTAGCTATAGATTCAAAGTGCAGTTAAGAGATGAAACTAAAGAGATGATAAATTTTAAATGCTGCTAAAATATAAGCCATAATAAAACGTTCAGATATCTCCTTTATGCAGCACATTTAAGAGACAACCACCTTACATGAATAACCAAGGAACTCCAAACAATATAAGGTAATTATTGTACGTATTTCATTTAATTACAGAAAAAATGGGAGAAAATTGGTTACAATTACCACTTACATATGGCGTAATATGAGAGAAGAATGTGCAAGATAAACAGTAGGGAATTTATTCTTAAATACATATCGTTCAGGATCTCTCACTTGCAACTTTATAAGCATACGGAACGAAATGTTATCACAACGGATTTTTCATAAGCACATTTAATCAAACTATAACGGAGATACATCCTTTTGAACGAAAGCCTTGATATTTACGTAAAAGAAACTGGTTTAATCTTCGGATTAACTCCGAAACTTTATCAACACGGGCAGTTCATACCTCCTGTTGCAGAGCACGCGTATACTGAAATTTCCTCCTAAAAAGGTTAACTTAAAATAGGTTTGGGAAAGAGAAGGATCGTGAATCACGTAAGGTTGAAGACTATCCCCTTGAGTTCATGCAACAAGGAGGGAGACCTTAGCATAACACACCCGGCGAATCCCTAAACACGTCGGGGGCTGCCTCCGCGCGATGATAAACAGTTTGTCCCAAGTTAGCCGCGAAATGAATTGCTACAACCCCAAGAAGCGAGATTGATGTCAAAACCTCCCGAAAAGATTAAAGGGGAATTAATTTCCATTAGATTGCGAGACGGTCTCTATATATAATTTATGCGTTGGTAAGAACATAGATTAGAACTGTTCTACAAAAAACTAGCCCACCGGAGCTGTAATACGTTATTCGTATGTTTTTAAATAATGTCTTTCGGAACTTTTACGCGGGAACAACGCCCTATAGAAGGTTGGGTAAACCCAGATTTACTTGTTCGCGCACCTTCGCGAAAAGCAGAAATTTACTGCGAAAAGTTTCGCTTATTTGGAAACTTCGGCGTTTCTGCTCCGTAATGGAAACTCCGCATCCGGCAGTACGTTTCCAGGGATACCTCCGCACGGGTGCCGAATAATATTTTAGCGACGCGTCGGCGACATAACGGAGGAAATAATTCACAAACTTTCCCATTTCTTCGAAACTTTATCTTGATAGAACCGCGTGAGAGATACCTAGTCCCTTTTTGGATGAATCTTCAGCCGTCAGATGAGTAAACTAAGGTTTATTTGAATAATTACCTTCACAGTGCTTGTTTATTAAAAGTTAGATTTATTGAACCAAAGCATTTATTTGAAATTTGTAATGTTATGACGAAGAATTGATATTAATCGGTGTGCATTTGTCAATGAAAGCTATTTCGTTTCTTTATTCGTGTTTAACAGTAAGTTAAGAAGTATCAATTTCGGTGGTGCTAAATAGCTCTTTGTGGCACACCAACAGTATTTGGGAAAAACAACAAATTAATTTGGGAATACCCTTTTCAACTCTTGTTTGTTTGGGAATAGAAATTTGAAATGTTTCAAGTAATTCAATGAGATGAATAATACTTTTATAGTCCGCTTTTGATTATCTTCTATAAATCGATTAAAAAATAAATATTCTATAAATTCATACGCAATCTTGAGAGCCTATCAGTTACGATTTTCGATTTCCTTTCCCTAAATTAAACCAAATGTTATTTATCGTAATGCCAAAAGACCAATAATAAAGTTCAATAATGTCTCTTAGTAACTATAAAATACGCACATAAATATATTACACATAGAAAGCGATGCTTTAAACACATACAGAATACCAACTACTGGATGGGTGTTTTCTGTCTTGCTCTCACACTTACAAAATCAAATCAATTCATAAAAAAAATCAAGCAAATATAATAGGTTCCTTTAATAAGTGAGTAGACAGATGTAACCCTTTGTCAAGCCGCTTGCTTTTTCATCGCTACTCATCCGATATTACTGTATCTATTTAGCTGTCAATTTCCACTTAACATTAATGGTCCGAAGCACTTCATGGGGAACATCTCATCTTCAAACCATTAGATATTTGATCAGCGCATTAGAAGCCCATCTCTTAAACTCATACATCACCACCTCCTGAGGATAAATAAATAACCTACCCTAAGACTTCCCGCTGAGGAAAAGCCAAATATGATGGTCTGAAAAAACCACGAATCGACTCTGAGCTACTTTTTAACAACCTCACCACAAACAAACACTCCCATGACTGGCTGAGAGGATAAATAAAAATAAGAAAGTCGCCCTGTTACGTAGCAACGACGCCTTGAACGTTTCAACGGAGGCGGGAAGCATATCGACTCAACACCAAACAAATCTTCGGGGAGGTAAAAAGGAACCGCTTTCCAACCCCTTGAACAAGTGAGAGCGACTTAATCTCATTTTTAAAGCCATCGTTTCTGGAAGAGGAGTTTCCCGAGTCTCTCTTTTTTCGCTTCAAACGTAGTGAGACGATTTCAGCAGCATTGTCGGCTGTGATGATGTATCGCATAGGGAAATGTGTCTCCACTTTTTCGAAAGCGGTCTTCTGGAGAAGATAATTAGGAAAATGTGTTCCGCCACTGATTTTTAAAAGGGAAAAGTGTTCACACCTCGTTTGAGCCCGAATTTTTCGAATGCTGCTTCTGTAGGGGTGCGGTTAGGGGCTTGGGATGTCTTAAATGATTAGTGGTGGTGTAGTATGGTAGTGGTTAACTAGAAATCAAAAACGTATGTACGACGTAATTCCTAATGTCAATTAAAGAAAAATATTACGAAAAAAGACTGATAAACGATAGCATTTACGACTAAAAATGTCAAAGATTTCTCTCGTTGATGAATTAGATGAAAGATCTGCTTTAAGTATTAAGTGCAACTTTTAAGAATGGAAGATATAAGAACAAAAGAAGAAAAACCTTAAATTTAAATCTTAAATAATCACGTGGCTTCATTAAAAAGATGGATTTCGACACTTAAGAATCTTTATTAACTTGAGAACAAAAGTTTGATCGTAATTTACCGTGTAACAAAATAAAAATATAAAATTAAAAATAATGTATTTTCCTTGTGTCTAGTCATAATTATCGCATATAAAAAAGTATAAGAATACATATAGAATATAAACTGCTAGCTATATTGTCCTATTGATATGGTAATGTAAATCTATTAACTTAAATTAATCTCAATATATTAAACAATCAATAACAAGTATGAAACATAATATAGAGTCAGTTATACATGCGGAGAATGGAGCATTCCTTATTTGGATATTAAATTAGAGAATTGATTTGAGGAGTAACAATCCGCCCTAAAGATTCCACGGGAGAGAAATCAACTCGGAGCATTGTGGTGTATAATTTGATGAAATCGTAAGGGGCAGCACTTAAACAGGGCTAAAAGGGCTTCCACGTATATTTCCATCCCTCAGGGCTCCTCCTATGGTGAGGTTAATTCCAAACCCTTCCGATTTCCGACCGAATCCCATTCTCCAAACGCTGAGATGTGAATAATTCAAGCTCCGATGAGTAAGGCATTTCGTGGAAAAGACGGTAGATGCACGAATGGTTTCATCGGGGATTCATAGTTCGTTCGAAAGGGGAGAATTTTGGGTAGATGGCGCCATAATGCGGGAGGATTATAACTTTTATGGTTTCCCCATTATATGCGTCAGAGGTTTGCGGGACAAATTCCTAGGGTACAAGGGTTGGTAGTCAGTTCTCGTCTCCATAGAAACGTGCGTTTTCGCGGAGTGACTGATGTCAAACAAAGGTGAGTTTCGCAGAAATGTGACTCGTGAGTCCCAAAAAAGATATTTGGAAATATAAATTTAACTATTTTCTTGGACTTGGGCTTATAGCTTATACTTTACTATTAAGAAGTCAATAACACGTAACTGTTATTTTCATAGGATGATATTATTGATATACAGACATGATATGTTTTCATAGAAAAAATATGATGGGTATGCTTTGAATGAAAATGACCGTAAGGTTGGCGTAGTGTATCTGTCACACGTTAGATCAATGAATTGAGTATGTTACTCAATTTCTCATTATTTTCAACAATATTTTACATTAAAGCAAAGCATACATTTCTAATAATCAATTATATACTTTTTTTAATTCCGCGAACCTTACACATAAATTCCCAGTATCGAAGACTTAATTTCAATCGCTACTTTTCTATTTTGGTAGTTCCTGTATATATGATTTAAGTACTTAAAGTAAATCGAATTAACTACGATAGGAAAAAATGAACATGAAATTGCGTAGAAGAAATTTGGTTGTAAACTAGAGATCGCAAGAATGCGGTTGTCATAGCGATGAGCTTCCTTACCTTGTTATAAATACTAGTGATGTAATGACTGCTTAAACAAAACACGATGGAAATAATTGCTTATCGCATCCTCAATATCTAATAAAATGAAAACCATACTCCTATTCCTTACACCACTTATCAAAACCAAAATGTAAACATTTATAATCTAGTATTCCGATCAACACGACGAACTCCCGATTATCCGTGGGTATCGACAATTTATCGCTCAATGCATCAATTTGGATTAGTATGAACGCCAAAACAAGCCGAATTTGGTCTTAACCTTCACAACACGGAATTTTCACACCTTAACTCGTGCATTAACATTGTCTTCCTTGGATACTACATGAGTGCGCTATATGAATACCAAGCAACCGCCACGTGTTCCTACATACACTACACAGGTACACTAGACAATACCTCGGGAACGTAGATAACGGTAGACATAAAAAATTCTCATAAACACCTCTTAAACGCTCGACACCTTTGAAAAGAATACCTAATGAAAGAGATATGGTTTCGGGCAGATCCGTTAAGCCTCTGCTCATTCCCTATCCTTCCTAGACGCCTACGCGTGTCACCCAAAAAATATATGGTTTCCAAACCTTTCGTAAGTCATCCACGTATAAGGGCATCCGGTTTCGAATCATAGCTCCCGTCTTATTCACCGAATTCCATAAAGTATGTAAGCAACGATCTTCGTTTTAACGACACCAGGGCGGCGCTGGAATTCGAATAAAGTCCCTATGGTCGGCGCGATAAAAAGAGTTTTCGGGAAGGTTCCAGTCGTTGGAGCGAAGGACTTTTTTACTGGAGAGTATAACTTAATTTTGGCCGATCATCAAAAGTTTCGTTATGACGGATTAAAGGGGCGCACGTATCTGGAACGGAAGGGTTTCTGAAGAAGAGTATGTGGAGTTCATTTTAAAGGCAATGTGGACGAAATCTCCTCATTTCTCTATTTTCTATGGATAGAATAGTCCACTTTAGGATCTGATGATGATGTTATTAATTGTTGTATGACTGCTTCTTCAGAGACAGACGAATTTCGAGATCAAGTTTCGAGTACAAATGTGAGAGCATTATACATTGAGTCGTGTTAAACTAGTGGATAATTATTCATTAAGAAGTTCAAGTCAATATGGTTTTAGGTAGGGGTTGAAATACAAGTATGAACTGCTCACTAATGGACTATAGACATAAGAAATTTAATAGCAACTATGCAGAAATACTTATCGACTGAAACGTTACGGACTCTAACTAAAATATCCTATTGCTAATGGTATAGAGGAAACATAACATTAACTACATCAATAATGCACGAACAGTAACGAGTATTTTCCGAAAATCGTCGATATACACGTCGAGGAAAAATGACCATTATAAAAAATAGCTCTAAAATGAAAACAAAGATATATAAATAAAAATAAAGGCATTACCTCACATTGAGGAAAGAATATTTATTTCATATCTATACTAAGCAATTTAGACAGAGTTAATTCAATATAATTCCATAAAAACTGAAAAAAACAAGACCTGGAGTACGAATAACTTTTAGAAGTTTATTAATCATCATAAATGTACCCCATCAACTAGAAATCACGTCTCTCCTAATATGAAAACCTCAAGTAACTTTTTGATCCCTCAGACATCCCCAAAAGTGGGTCACCACACAGTGTGTCCACTTAATTGCTAGCCACAATTACAGTAATTGATCATAAGCTTCACTCTTGTGATAATTAGAAGTAATGAGCTCATAAAAAAAACTCGGGAACGTGTGTCCCAAGAAACGAACACTACTTTTTTCTCTTGAGCCGCTGTCGTGGGAGGAAATCCTACTCTAAGGGTCTCAGGCGATTGATTGCATTTCTCCGGAAAAGAAATCCGGCAAAAGAACCGATCCAAATCGATAAATCACAGAAGAAAATAATGTTTGGTGAAATCGCTAACGTAGTTCCGAGAACACGACTTCACCAACCTTCGGACATCTTTTTTCCTTCGCACGCCCTCAGCTGTCATGAGGGCAAAAAGTTTTCTCTATTGTTCATCCAACGATGACTTTTCCAATCAAACTTCTCGATGCGCCCTCTATCTGTGGCCTACTTCTTTAAGGGAACAAATGAGAGAAATACAAATAGGACAGCTGTAAGCAAGTGACGTCACTGTAATTATAAACCGCTGGCGGTCTCAAGACCGTCAATGCTACGAAAAATCAGCGAAAAGAAAATTTGGAACGACGAGAAATTTTATCATAAACTATCATTATTTGTTCAAACGATTTTCCTCCGAAAGTTTCCTTCTTAACCATACTATATATAGTTAAAAATCGAAGTTCGTACTGCAACGACATAAGAATCCAGCCGATCCCATCGCATTACCATAAGTTACGTAAACGGTTCAATTCGCCGACGTTTAGACTCACAAAATGCTGGGGATGAAAGACGAAAACATGCAGCTTATTTTCTAGATTAGATTTCTCATAACTCGATTACACTCTGAGAGGCTTCCTAAAAGGTCGATGATTACTTTTCCCTTTCTGTCTCCATGGAAATCAATTCCAGTCGATCCCCTTCTTATGCGGCATTTTCCAAAATGAATTCGTCAAAATTTCTGCACATAATGCTTTGTCTAATGTCTTCACTGCATTAGGGTATCCATCTTCATTACTGAATCTCAACACATTTATACGCGTATAAAATGAATATATTTTAATTCTTGTAACATAACCTATTTACGTACAGTCCATTGTAGTTAATTGAAGCAATTACGCTTTGTTCGATACATTGTAAGCTCATCGCGAAGCTACACCGGGAATCGTTAAAACTAACCCACATTGTATTACATCATTGCAGAATACGATCATGTACCCGATTCAGTACCAGGAAGTTTGCTGCGTTCATAATTTCTCCCCGGATAATATAGTCGTGGTATTTGAGGCGTTTCTCGGAGACCACATCGCAATTCATCCCTCTCTTGTTTTTTCTCCCGACCGCAGCGACATCTGCTACATCAAATGCCCGCGCGTCCCTCCACAACACCATGTCCCGAAGATATTAATTCAAAGTCTCTTCAAGGGCAACAGCAGTGCCTCGAACCTCATACGCGCGTCAAATGAATACATTTATGGGCCTTTTTCTCTTGTAAGGAGCATGGGAAGGAATGGAGTGGTGAGGAAATATTTGAGGCCATGTAACCAGGGCGATATTGAGAATGAGGAAAAATTTCGGTCAAAGTGTCTCAGTTGAATTACGAAATATTCTATGCTTGGTACATTAACAATGAATGGAAGATTTAAGCTCGTGGAGTGCTCTTGTTAGAAATAATGGGATTAAAAGTCTCAAAATACGATTATATATTTGTGCATAGATACCTGGAATGCATGTCTTTATAACAGAATTTTTGGAAGAATATAGGGCATTTACTGGAATAGTAAAATAGCACTACCAAACGGAATGACCCAATTTCTTTGAAGTAAGCGAGGTGATATTTTTAAGAATTTACGAAAATTTAGAAGAAAACTATTGTGGTGGAACTTTATTCAAGCGAGTAATTTTTAAGACGATTGTGTAAACATAGAGTACTTAAATTAGGGATATAAGCTGCAGACAATAACATTCAGTTATAAATTCTACCCTTAGTTCTATAGATTCTACCTAGAGTATTTCATCCTTCCTTAAGTATCTTTCACGTAAGCGGGTCTTACAAAAACTGCACTTAAAAATGAAATAATGTACGCAATTTAAAGACCCCAATGGTAAATATTCTATACCTTAGTTTACAGGGAAGATATGAAGGACTTAAAATTGTAGAATCAATATTTTTAATCCTTTCTTTGTTATCATAATTTTAAATGTTTTACGAAACGGTATTAATTTTCTAACTAAATCTGATATGATAGAGCTCAATTTTCTGAAAGAGAGCCGTACTAAATATACAACAATACATTACAAGCTTCTACTTAGAACTATCTACGAAACATCTTACTACCTTATAAATAAATTTCTGTGGATGATACTTAAAATTAATTATACAATATATTTTAGTAATTTAATCATACAATATATTTTAGATGCTATGGTTAATCAAAGTTCAGGATATGTATTTTTTGTATCGATTTAATAAGCATAAAATACGTTAAGGCTTGAACTATGAAACCCTGCAACTGATAACTTCACCTCAGCGACACCCTGACAGCGCATATTCGTTCAAGCGAATCCACTAGGGTTGTAACATACGAAAGAAAACGACCGCAAAACATCCCCCCACCATCGTTTCAAGACTTCATCTCCCAAAATGAAGAAGTTTTTTGGAGCTCCCCACCCTCAGTCGGGGGCTAAGATCCCTTAAAGTGCGTGGCTTTCTTAGGGTCACCCCCGTGGGAGTATAATGGCCAATAAACGTCTGCGGAAGGGGGCTTAAGTTTTGGGTGATGGCGTGAAGAGGGAGGAAGGAACACACGTTCGGACCGCATTAAATGATCTCCTGAACATATTAACTTGCCAATTGAGGAAGGATGTATACATATAAGCCAAACAGGGATTTTTTATAAATAACTGAACTCTTGCCAAATAAGGTAGGGCATATACACATAAGATAGACGGCGATTTTTTTAATAAGTTATTTTTTTCATTATTACCACGAATTCGAGCTTGAGAATATAAAGTTCATTAATAAGACGCCGAATAATAAATTAGGCACTTTTATATAATTCCTTTTTTCTTTGGAAACGAATAAAATTTGGCGAAAAGAAAAATTAACATTCGTAAATCGACTTACATATTCGAGAATTTTCGATTACTTTCAATTTGAAAAATAAAATAATTTACATGAATATTAATATATTCTATCAGTCTTCCATAGCATAGAATAACATACTTTTAACTAATAGCCTGTAAATTATGTATCTGTTTAATCTGTATTATTTTATCAAGTTAAAAAAGACGAATTTAGCCTCTATAAAATATTCAACGTGCACTTTAAATACTCTAAATTTCTGTATCTAGCTTAATTTATTATTAATATTACTATCGACTTTAATCCTCTCGTATCATAATTTCTCCAACGATTTGAAAGAAATCCACCCTTTTGGATTAGATATAGGTTTTCCCATATTACTCCCTAATCGATCCTCGTAAGGTAAAAACGCGTTGGCCACGTGTGACCGGCCAAAGAGAGGGTGACCTCGCTTAGGCCTCCTCATCTCGTGGGAGGTGTGTTATTCCAATAACATCGTTCCTGCGAAATGTTGCTAGGGTCACTTCCTGAGAAGAACACCTCTGGGGAGATATCCCGAAAGGAAAAGAGAGGACTAACTGAAATCGACTCACCCCCAAAAAATAATCCAACGTAAAGAAAAATGTTTAGAAGAATTTGGAAGGAAGTTTCATCAGTAATCAAATTCGAGTGAATTTTGTAAAATATGTGAAAGATTTACATCAATTATAAGATCATGCATAATCCAAATAACTTATGGTATTGTAGTACCATACTCGTACTAAAAGTCATAAATGCATTTCTAATATTTTTATCCTATTTCTACGAATGAAAATAACTTTATGAATTAATATCCTCTTGCTGTTCATGTTTTAGCTCAATTAAAAGTAATACAGCGTTCATTAATTCGTAAAAGATATCTTAAAATAATTATTTTACTAATGAAAAGTAAGGAAAACGGTTAGGCATCGATTTTTAAGTTAGATTTTCTAATGAATATCAATGCTTGATTTTAGTAATAAATTAATTATTGATTAGGATCAACATTAGTCACTGATTATTCGACTACGTAAATAACTATGGAACATTGTTAGAATTTAAAACAAATTATAACCAACAAATAGCAGCCAAATTCAAAGAAATTTCTGAAAGTTCTCGACGAAAATAAAAATCGGGTAATCGGGTTACTCTTAGGTAGTTCTGTTTCAGCAGATCTGTGACACCCAACTATCAGATAGGTCAAAAAACGGATGACTCGCTATTCTGTACACGTCGGGATTCGTGCAAGGATCGTCCTACCCTCCAATAATTTCGCAAGCGATGCAAAGCAAGCGATGGACAGATCAAAACGCCATTTCCTTCATCCTTCTCCAGAAAGGTCTTCGGTGCCAGGGGAAGGACTGATCTTCATGCAGTTCATCCTTGAATATTCTGAGAATGATTCAAAGCATTCTTGGGCGCGCATCCTGTGATGTCATGGCAATGATTTATAGACATCTAACGTCTTGCTCAACCACCCACTTTTGGAATTTTGTAAGACTCGAAAAGAAGGAGTACTGAGCTGAAAGAACTCGTTTAGATCAAGAGCCAACACCATTTGACCCATAAATAATGGCTTAGCAACTTTAACCGAGAAAATCACAGCATAATAATATTGGTACGAAACTTTAAACCGTATCTTTCGTAAGAAAACTAAGCATAACATCACAACCGGTGCATGATACTGATGTTCTTATCCCACGCAAGGAGCGGGCAAATTGCTCGATTGAGACACGAAGATGTGCAAGAAGTTCACGAAACTTCCAGAGCGGCCTAAGATACCGGCAAGCGTGAGTACCGCACGTTATGTAGCTCGGAAGAGATTTCTCCAGAGGAAGATAAAGGAGAAAAAAATTCTTCCGAATAAAATAGGACATCCTGAGGATGTTAACCCAATTCTGGGTCGTGAGCATCGTACGAGAGAATGACGAAAAAGTTAAAAAGATGTACTCAGCTGAGGAGTTGGAAACACTGAGAATGAAAATGGGAAAACGTGATACGGAACGTCCCAGTTTCTTCGTATTAATATAAATTTATGAGAACTTGGAATTATATAGATACCAATATATTTTAATTATTCGCTTACTTCCCCATTAAAGACGGGGAATATTAATGAATCAGTAGGTATATATATCGAATAGCAAATAGGCATATCCGAGCGTAATTTACGATAGGTTAATTCCTTACAAAAACAAAAGAATAAATATTCGTGAATAACCGTCAATTTTAAGATCGATAGCTTGAATTAAACTTATAAATACCTTACAAGAGATTGCGGTAAAAATGGATTTACTTGGTCAATGATAAAAGGACAACCACACTCACCTGTAATGAAAAAATGCCACAATAAGTACTTATATCAATATATTTTACGAGTAAAGGTGCGCTTGCTTACAGCAAGCAATGCAATAATATATCTTTAGTGAATAATAAAATTTTCGAAAGATTACTCTGCTCAAACGTTGCTAAACATTAAGTAAAAGGCATTTACCCAGCTGAAAATGCACTGAATACGATTTCCGATGCATATCTTTCGGAAGCTAAAATCCCGCCCCGGTGTCGAACCAAGGAAATCCTGCTAAAATTACTGTAATCTTTCGCTTGAGTATGGTGGACTTTATAAACACATCGAATTTCAAAAGGAAATTCATTCAGAAGGTACCTCAATATGTGTCCTATATTCCCTATGCATTTCAAATGGAGATATAGTTAAAGCCCCCTAGCATCGAACCAACGACCATTTACGACAATCTTAGGGATGCCTTTATGTGGGAATGGTCCCTTTTATGGCTGTGTGAAATTTTGAACCTCTGCGCGGTTGGGAAGTGTTGTAAAAAGCATTCGGAAATATGGCCAATGTATTTTAAACGGGAAAAACCGAGATTACGGGTCGCTCTGGAATCGAACCCGTGATACATAGGCAAATGCTGATTATTTTCTAATTACATTTTGTATGTATCTATATTTGTAGAAGGTTTAAATGATCTATGTACGATATTAAGGGAGCTACGATTTTTCAAAATCTGAAAATATTTCACCTCCTGGCATCGAACCCATGACCGGTTGCGCGTAAGAATAGCATTTTTGCTTAGATATATACAATTGCAATAGCCATATGAAATTTCATTGTTCTATCTCAATGGAAAGTATTTTTTTAAATTATTTGAAAAACGGCCCCATGCATTCTTAACGGGGAAGATCGAGATTACGGGACGCTCTGGAATCGAACCCGTGACATATAGGCATTTGTTGATTTTTTTCGATGTACAATATATACGTATCTATACGTGTAGAAAGTTTAAATGATCTAAATATCATATTAAGAGAGCTACGATTTTTCGAAATTTGAAACTTTTTCACCTCCTGGCATCGAACCCATGACCATTTGTACGTAAACAATAGCATTTTTCTGTAGATACCAATAATAGCAATAGCTATATGAAATTTCATTAATCTAGCATAATGTAAAGTATTTTAAAAAATTATTTGAAAAACGGCCCCATGCATCCTTACGGGGGAAAGTCGATTTTTGGGGCCTCCTAGAATCGAACCCATGATAGGTAGGGTGGATTTCCGAATTTTTCCTGAGTGAGATTTAGTGGGCCTTTACGTAAAAAAATCGGCGGCTCCGTGGCCGAAGCGGTTTGGGCCTGACATTAATATCCTATATATATATATATAAATATGTTATATATACGAGTGAAGGTGCGCTTGCTTACAGCAAGCAATGCAATAATTTATCCTTACTGAATAATAAAATTTTTCGAAAGATAACTCTGCTCAAACGTAAAGGGCATTAACGCAGCTGAAAATGCACTGAATACGATTTCCGATGCATTTCTTTCGGCGGCTAAATTCCCGCCCCGGCGTCGAACAAAGGTCATCCTGCTAAAATTACTGTAATCTTTCGCTTGAGTATGGTGGACTTTATAAATACCCCGAATTGCAAAAGGAAATTCATTCAGGAAGTATTTTAAAATGAGTCCTAAATTCCCTATGTATTTCACATGGAGAATTAATTAACGCCCCCTAGCATCGAACCAACGACCTTCTACGATAATCTTAGGATAGCTATTATATGAGAATTGTCCCCTTAATGGCTGTGTGAAATTTTGAACCTCTGCGCGGTTGGAAAGTGTTATAAAAAGCATTCGGAAATATAGCCAATGCATTTTAAACGGGAAAAATCGAGATTACGGGTCGCTCTGGAATCGAACCCGTGATACATAGGCAGGTGCTGATTTTTTTCTAATTACATTTTATATGTATCTATATTTGTAGAAGGTTTGAATGATCTATGTACAATATTAGGGGCGCTACGATTTTTCAAAATCTGAAAATATTTCACCTCCTGGCATCGAACCCATGACCATTTGTACGTAAACAATAGCATTTTTCTGTAGATACCAATAATAGAAATAGCTATATGAAATTTCATTAATCTAGCATAATGTAAAGTATTTTAAAAAATTATTTGAAAAACGGCCCCATGCATCCTTACGGGGGAAAGTCGATTTTTGGGGCCTCCTAGAATCGAACCCATGATAGGTAGGGTGGATTTCCGAATTTTTCCTGAGTGAGATTTAGTGGGCCATTACGTAAAAAAATCGGCGGCTCCGTGGCCGAAGCGGTTTGGGCCTGACATTAATATCCTATATATATATATATATCTGTATATATATCCCCCCGAAGCGTCTATATATAATAGATATATCCCCCCGAAGCGTCTATATATAATAGATAATGTGGTAAGACATTATATTAATAATTTTTTATACTGTGATTCGAATTCTGAAATATTATCTTACGATTTAAATATGTCAAAAAGGTAATGTTACTTCTAAATAAAGATCAAGTATACTTATTCAAGCACAAAATCCATGAATAATTTTATGTCAAACCATTCCTTTTTCATCGAAAAAACATCAATATTGCTCCATGCTTACATACTTAGGTATTAGCATAATTTACAATCATCATTAAATAAAATGAATTAAAAATAAAATACAATTAAAAGATGTCTGTACATCGTTATTGATCACCCGAAACAACATTCACAATTAAGATAATAAACTTCAGTATAAAAATGCAACAATGCAACAACAATGAAAAGAATCAACAAAAAGCAAATTGCTCGGCGTAGATCGTGTTACCATGAGACGGTTAAATCGCCATGCGACCCTAGCAACGAGGGGTAAAAATGGCATCCTTAAAGGGTCGGCAGGGGGAGGGAGGGTCATCAAGAAAATGAAAGGCCTGCATTAGCGCCTTCCGACCTATTAGTTCTGTAACGGTTCGCTTGATCGGTTTTTGTTTTGATGGATGTAGGGTTGGATTGGGAGAAATGAGCGCCTTCGAATGGGTGCACTCCGAGATCTTTTAACATCCTTTTCTGCACGCCTTACTTTAAAGAAGAGGCCAAGGTCGGCTATGAGAGGAAGTGCCGAGCATTGCTCCAGTATCCTCTTACGTATAACAGTGCACGTAACTCGAGAGACAAAAAAGAAAATAAATAAAGAGTAATATAGAGAAATGAGAGGATAAAATGTCTTGAGATGCTAGTGCGCTTATTTTAGAGCTATTGTGGGGACTATACGTAAGTTGTAAATAAATATGTGTACGTTATGTAACAAAAGATATGAATGAGATCATCGTGAAGAATGACTTGATAACAATAGGTTGTCGATACAATATTCTCAGTTATTTTTGTACTTAATTGAAATTGCAAAAAAGTTCGTAACTTCAAATAAACAATAGATATATTGTTCCTACAATTACAACAATGTTAAAAACCCTACATTACAACAATGATAATTATATTACTTTTTGGTGCCTTCAATTTTATATTAAAAACTAAAATTATCATTGTAATACATCAGTTAGATTTATCAGGATTGATTTTATAATATTGAAGCATTAATTTGATTACAATAAATCGCATAGTTATCAATTAAAGCATATTGTGAAACATAGAAATAAACTTCGAAGTATTGAAAAATTAAGTGTATTCTCTTCTTTTTAACTTTTTCCGACTTTTGAATCATCCTAAACATATAATCTGACGACAAAATATGTGATCTGCGCTATTGGTAATAATAGTATTTATAAGTAAAACTACGAAGAACGACAATGATGATTATTGAAAAAATAAGATGCGAATATCTCAAAAACAATTCTAAATCTGATAAGGATTGTTCCATAACATATCACTTCCATAAAGTTTTGCTTTCGAGGAAAAGCCGTGATCTCGAAGATCGTCCGCTTTAAAGGGAAAGTCTGAGCATTTCCTTTCAACTATGACGATGAATAATGGAGGATCTCTTTTTGTTTCCATGACGAAGGATGACGTCACGCGTGAGTGGAATGGATTATTGGAGAGAAGGTTTTCTGTCATTTCAGACCGAAACAACAGATGTCGGGAAAAGCATTAAATTATAGCATATGACACCGATTACAGATTTCATAAGAGTAGTATTGGGAAGCTTATGGAAGACCTAAGAGGAAGTTTCCATCAAACCTCCATATTAAATACGAACATTTATTTGTTGTTGAAATATATATTATAAGAGGTAATTAAAGGAACATGTCAGACGAATGTGAAACTATACATTTCTACAATAAAGCTTAAAACTCCTGTCATCCTTTAAGAACTACCTTCATACGTAATACCTTTTCCTGTCAATAATGAAACTCATTAAAATAATTATATTAAGAATTATAATTGGACGAAAAAATATGGAAAATAGTAATGAGAGATAAGGGTTAAAAAAATTGGGATTTAAAGTTTGTTACATTCGTAATTTTCAGCGATTAAATATACAAATGTAGATTTATTTAAAATTAAATAAATATATAACAAAGTTAAGACTAATTTTAAAGATTTAACGACTGATTGCAGATTATAAATACCACAAAACGTGATTGATTTCCTTTATATAAAATATTCAAAAACTTTCCAACTAATTAAAGTCTACTTTGTAAATTTATAACAAGAGTAGCCTTCTCTAATTTCACTGAACTACTTCTCATTTCAAGAAAATGAATTCGATTCAAGACGGAAAAGAAAATCTTTCAATTCCATTTCAGAGTTCTTTCTATAGGATATGCGATTTGAAACGAAAGAAAATCTCAGACTGTATAACTCAATTGGCGAGGACAAAAGAAAAGATACCATAAATCACCGAGTTAAACCTAGTTTGGAGATATTCAATTCACATTCCTAGACTCCGTTCGTGCACCCAAAACTTGCAAAAATCTCCACGCCTTTTGGCCCTGACGTATCACCATGGAGAGAAAAATAGGATTTTCGGGAAATAAACATTTTTCCGAGATCGAAAATAACCCGATGTGCGACCTTAAGTTAGCAAATTTAATCTCGTAAGCTGTCAGCAAAAGTTGCGGCGAACTTTTTGATGCGAAGGAAAAATCAAGAACCGAAAGTTTTTGGCAGTAACAAATCAGGATGTCCCAAGAAAGTTCGTCTCCATGCAATTCAATTATTTCCTAGGATTCTCCAAACCTCTTGGAACAGTACTTTTTGTCACGGAGCTCTCTTCTGAAGGACAACCTAATTTAGGGACAAGTCACACACACATGCTCGTAAAAGATTCGGAAAACTTAAAGGATGATGTGAGGAAGACACCGAAGGTCAAATATGATAATTTTGTGTGTGTATATCATAACCCGAGGCAATTAATTGTAAACGAATTACTCATGGTAATTAGGAATGAGTGGTTACTTAGAATGCCCTTATATAACTCTACTTATTTTATACAATCCCATTTAAGACAAATTTAGTATAATCTAGCATATTTCATTAAATTATAGATAATATTACATCCTATACAATTCGGAAAATTCTCTGAATCGAATTCTAGCGTTTTATTCAATATATTCGTTAATAGGACACAACAAAATTTTGGAGAATCTAGGCTTGGGTTGATATAAAGACTACCAATGCAATTACTATAACCTAAGATAGGAAAATTGAATTTTCCTTCAAGGAAAGTCTACGATAGTACTTACAGAATTTATACTCCAGATTTTCGACATCTACGGATATTAATAACAAAATTAGCGAAATTAAATTAAAATTTTAGAACGACAATTAAAACAAACAAAGCCGTACCAAAACTCATTTACACATACAATCATAAGTAAACAAAGGAAATTGACTGACACGAGTCCCACACATTATTAATATCGTCAGTCGCTAGTGACGCATACCGTTTCGGTGCCAAGGCAACGACAAATCCAAGGCGACCTAAACAACAATGATCTGGAAGACCAATCAGGATCAGACGACGGGATATGGATGACCGATATAAAAAAAGCAATATCAATTCCCAAATTCGGGTGAGGGAAAGAGGTCCGATTCATACATTCTCGTCACGTCCGGTACCTTTCTCCTACAGAAATATGGCGTCCAGTGTCAAGAGATTTTTTTCCGCCTCTTGCAAGGCAGTTCTTCCGGAAAAATACAGGCAGCGCCACCCACAAGGGCGACTAGATTGGGAACGTAAAAAAAATGACGGGGAGAAAAGCGGCACCTTGGACAAAAGAGAGGTGCCTCCTAATTTTTTTTTCTCCGCGAACAGGGGACGTCGGGTTGTTGAAAAAAATACTTCGGAAGATCAAAGAAGGGATTTTTTTTAAAGGAAGGGGTATCTAAATTCGAGACTTGATTGATTGATTTATCGACCGGTTTGAAACTCAGTAGGTTCAGCAGACGGGGTTTATTTGAAATATGTACATTTATCACCAACCCTTTGTGAGTTATTTTTGAAGATTCAGTGTGAATTGTCACCCCCATATTATACGGCATTCAGAACTGATGCATGGGACAATAAACCTCCACAGATTTCCTGGATCTGAATTTGTAATTCTTATTCTACTCTATTAGGAGTTCAGCAAAGATATCTCAGGTTTCCTTCGTCATTCGTCCATATAATCTCTAATAACTTGGCCACCATACATCTAAAATGATTGATATATTAACACCTAATGTCCTAAGATAAACACCGAAAAATTCCATGAATAACATAGTTATGAATAGTTTCTTCCACGGACTGAATTGATTGTGACTTTTATAAACATCTAGAATAACAAACTATTGTTATTCAAAATTGATTCAAGCCAAAAGTATTTCATCAAATAAGATTGGAATGAATACTTTTAAACAATCACATGCCACAGAGATTTTCAAATAAACTTTGAGGTGAACCCTGGCGAATGAAAAATAAAATGAACTATATATACGCATATATTTTTCAATGTATCGCTAGGATAATTAATGATTCTCCATCAAATAATTCGTATATTTTGGCGATTCGAAAATGTATCTGAAATAAACATTAAGGCTTATAACCTACTTCTCCTAAAATTAATTTCTTTCCCAATAATATACGCAACATGCGGAAAGGGTACCGGAATGAACAATCCTCCTGGGCGGACGCCAAGTTCTGGGATACCCTTTAGTACAAATCGACTCCAACCTCAGCTGCAACGAATACAAGTCTAACCATTTAAGAAGACCGATTCCTTCATTTACACCGATGCATTCCCTAATATTCCCATTGGTCTTCTTTTTCAGAGCGCTAACTCGAATCGCTGTAAGACTCCTTCGTGAGTGTGGCATCTATGAAAAGCGATTGCTCGGTATACTTTTATGGTCACATCCCTTGGAGCATTCTGCCTTATCTCGACCAAACAAAACGAATTATTTAACGCACCTGAACGGGGCGCATCGCGAGATATTCCGTTCCAGACGAGGTGCTTTGGTTTTTTTACGATGTCGCCATTAAAAGGAAGTGACGTCCCAATGGGTTTCCGTTACTTCAGTTTCAGTGCACCCTAACAATTTTCATCTCCACGAAGTCTCTATTGGTGGACGAGAGATTTCAACTTCGCAACAGGAAAGAGATGTAAACTCCTACGAGGTTGTTTGTTCTAAGTGTCGCTCAAAGAAGAAAATTCTTGAATGATTCATGAGGAAAGATTTAAGAATTCCGCTTCATTTAGCATTGACTTGCGTTAAAAATTCCAACATTTTGGATTCGGAAATAATTGAAAATTTTGCGAACTTTAAATTTGTTAAATAAAATATGTTTGTTAATGCCAACTTTTGGTAGATAAATATCCGATGAAATAAAATCAGACGGAGATAACGAGCTTTAAAAGATAAGTTACGGAAATATCTATTGCTGCATATACTCTTCGTCTTCCAGGTGCTTTCATAGACGATGAATTTTAACACTAAAATAATTTTAATAGGAAATTTATAATGAACATAATATTATAAAAATATAAATGAATAATATAAATTACCCACTAAAATAATTATCTATAGTATATCATAAAAGAAAATAAAATACATTCTCTAGCTCGTAAACGTCTACATTATAAAGATATTGTCTTATAAGTATCATTGATATCCTGTAAACGCACAGGACCTAGAACAATCCCTCATGGTACATCAATAATTCAACCGCACGAGTCAGATTGTGGTTGCTTGTTTGAGAGAAGTGCACAACAAGTGGAATGGGTTAGTTGATACGATTGTCGCTTCGACTTCCAAGGAAGTCGGGTCCTGTAAAGGAGAACAGATATCACGGCTCTTGATGTAAGAAAAGGGGCGATAACAAACAGAAACGAAGAGATAAGCCATCTCAGCAGGGGTCCGATCCGACACGCGGCGTGCCGCTATTCCTATCGTGTTATTCGTGCAACTGGGAGTTTAAAGGCTCGTCAACACCTACTCGTTTCCCAAGAGCTATGATAACGAGATTAAAAATGTCGTCTATAATAGTATTTGGTACGAACATATAAATTAATCGTGATTTATTAAAGATTAGCCATTAAATATAGAGTAATTTGAAAATGTTTAAATCACCAAATATGCTGTGTATTCAAGATGTACAAGAAGTTCTCCGATATTGTTACTTGTGTATGTTAATAACGAGACCACTACAATGTATTTAAGCGTTTTTTAATCAAAAAATAGTAACGCAAAGATTAGATTTGAATTTCTTGACTCAATACTCAACCATTCTTGGCTTTCATTCCAATTCTTTTTTGAGACAAAGTTAGAAAGTGATGGAATATGATTTAAGGAGCTCATTTAGCAAAAATGATTATTTATACATGAATACAGAAAAAGTTTTTCATCTCCTGCTAAAGAGGTGTGCAAGATTTTCACCATTCCATCTGACGCATCTCGACAAGTTTCGACGGGCACGAACTCCCCCAAAAATGCGCGGTCAGATTCCATTCAGAATGATGAAATGAACCAGCAAAAGGTATTCAGTTCTTAGAACCTCTAAAACGAATCAGAACTCAATCTCTCTTCACTCAGGTACTTTCATATAAATGAATACGACTAAAATAAATACTCTTACGCATCAACTCTTAGATGTCATTGATATTTATTTCCATTCCTTCCCCAAGTAATTAATCGTATACATAATAACCCTTCCAGCGCAGAAAGATACTCGATCCATCTTTGGTCTAAAAGTTGCTCCGAAAATACGAATGTAAGGCCAGATAGAAAATATATACACTCATCTGTCTACGCAATAATTTGCGTTCATTAATACGGCGCAAACTTAAATGAAGAGCAGTGGAAAGAATTCGACATTCATCGCCACGTTGTCAAAGCTTTTAATACGTAATCCATTCCAACAGAGGGCCAAGTAATGCTTCAAGTGTCGCTGTTCTTGTGTCATTAGTTGGCGGGTTTATTCTGTGAGTAAAGTTTCTTGTCGTAGCGTGTGCATTGAGAAGCCTTTTCCGTTGTGTTACGCCACATCGTGTGAATCTGTTCGCAATGGAATCTTGACGATTCCTCCGTAATAAAGTGATAGTGACCACTTTCGTGTCTTAAATGGTTATCGGAGCACATGTAAGATTTGATAAATATGGCAGTTTCGTTGAGGAAAGCTTTGTTTTCAAGTGAGTGTAGCTGAAGCAGAAGAGCTTTCAAGTGAGGTTATGAGGTTTAACGGAAACATTAAGGTAAGAAACGAAGTCCCATTGGAAAATATTTCGAACGCAATTTGCCTGTGTTTATGAATGTGATGCCTGTGAAATGTGCTTCGAGTCTTTTACCTGGAATTGTCTGGAAGCGACCGTGAACGAGTGCCTAGATATCCTTTTGTCGTCACGATAGATGTCCTAAAAATTGGTAATAAGCTTGGATAATGATGATATAGAGAGAATGCTAACTTCCCCCGCTCTTTCATGCATATGGGCTCGTAAAATATTGTTCAAATGTACTTAATGATTAAGAATCGGGAGCAATTTCTATTAACAGAATACTACGTCGATGCATTATAGTTCGATTTGGGATGATTGTAGTTCCAGATACATGTTCTAAACTAGAATTTCAGCAGAATTAGACGTCAGTGGATAGGAACGATGTGAACACGGTGAGATGCAGGAGAGAAGTGAGATATGCGTAACCAAGTTGGGAAGAGTGAGTTGTACCGTCGAGATTCTAAAATTACAATTAGATTTTTAAAAACTAACATGCGGTCATTCGCAACCGATTAAAATTATATGAATACTAGTATTTATTATGATTTTTTTCCTACTACGTGAGTCTTACTGCGCACAGATACTATTTTCATAACGTATCAACAACTTATTCTTCTGAATTCGAGAAAACCGCCATTATTTGCGGTTGACATAAAAGAAGAGATAAATTTTAGAGGTATTCAATCAGCAATCAGGTAATGAAATCTTTTGCATGTAATTCATCAATACAGTACTTGCATTGACAGCGGTGGTATTTCCCTTAGCCAATCAGAATCGAGATAATTTACTTAGCGGGAGATTAAATATAAAGAATTCTTAATTATTAAAATTTAAATTAATAAATATTATATTAAATTAATCTTTGAGATTTGTAACGTTTCTAAGCTAATGTTTATCCAGTATACTCCTGATTGATTTTATTTTAGTAATTATTGCTATTAAAAACTACTTAAATTTATAAATTTATCGTCTCCTGTTTATCTTCATATTGTACTTTAAGGTAATTTTTTAAATTACACGTAAATTAATTAAGGTACATCGTTAATGCCAATAAGTTTCTGTGACGGTATAGTAGAAGTAAGTAATAATCAATTGTAGTATAATTAATTGTAAGTATATGCTTTTGGAAATTTGCTTGTGAACTCTAACTAATTATTTTTTTCAATTTTAGGATGCCAGGCATTTCCATAATTTACATGTGTTTATCGAAGAGGGGATTGATTGAAAACACCGAACGGACAGCATCTCCTTTTCATTTCCTTTGGTAGTAGAATAAATTAATACAACATATGAATATGTGAGTATTATTATCCTCTCAAGGTATGAAATCTTTGAAGCAGGCTGTTATAAGATAATGAAATGATTTCTTCTAAGAATATATTACCCTCTTTATTTTTAATAATATTCCATTTATATTTATGTGTATTGAAAGCAAAGGACAATGAACAATGAAGATTGTTATTCTACATACAGTATTAAATTGAAAATTGTACTAAATTATTTTCAGTTTCTAAGAAATTTTAAGGGGTTTATTAAAGTTAAAATAAGGCGATGAACTTTCATTATCATCATCATCATAATTAGCCATTCTTTCAGAAGTTTGGTGCCCTACATTTAGTTTCCTCTAATTCTTCTTGTTGTTCATGTCGATATCACTTCTTTACAACTACTTCCCAGATTCGGGTAACTTTTTAATTCCTTTGTCTTACTCTTTGCACATTTTCCTTCACTTTGCCTTCAAACATATTCATGATTTGGTTCTTTCATTTACATCAAAAATACTTTCTTAGTACAAAGCACAAGCTTTAAGAAGCTTAATTGGCCTGGGCATTAATTATTACATATGATACCACTTCTGCTATCCAATGCTATGCCTCTTCTGTGCTGAAAGAATGAATGACTTGCCAAGGATATTCTCCTCATCCCGTTTCATATGATGCAGTCTTCAATCTTCTTCAAGTAAGGATTTCAATTTTTCAAGTTACTTTTATTAACTTTATGTATGTGGTATATTTCAGCTTGTATTTTTCCTTGCTATCTTCATCTTCAGATATATACTATAAGTATTCAGACATAATATAAGTTAGACAAACTATAGGTTTTGATGGAGTTCATAGACTAATAGTTTCAACACGTAATTGATTTTGAAATATCACTTTTACTTTCGTTTCAGATACTTCGAATAATCGCTCTGTTCTGGAAAGGCTTGCAATTAAGGAACGATAACCAAGGACAAATAGTTTCGAGATTCGGATGGATAATTCGTCACATGTGGACAAACAATCGCACATGGGAAACAGTATATCAGCTGCAAACAAGAATGAAATGTAATACTTTTGATGTAAATTACGGAACTGTAACGGACAAATAAACGATGTCTTTAAATAACTTTCAATTCGTGTTTTACTACTCTTTATCCAAGGAGTAACTTTTAAGAAGAGATCTTTAAACTTTAAACGGATTCATTTGCTATGGTCATCACATAAGATTCCACGCTGAAGTTACCTCATTCGGTAATTAAGTACGGCTATAGCATTTGTTAAAACCAATTTCATCATTTTGTTCGAAGAATATCTTCTAATCACCAAACCTACTTTAACGTCCTATCCTCAAACTGTTCGCTTTCAAAATATCTTCTCATTAAGATAAGGTCAATTCCCAAGTGAGAGTCAAGTGATATATGTTGTGAAAGAGGAATAATGTAGGAATCTTTAATAGACGAAGAAAATATATCTAGTAATGTCTGATATAATGAAAGACCAAAGATAAACATCCAAATCAGCGATGCATTATTACTTTAATACCAAATGAACAAAATAGGAATAGCATTATAGATTCTGATACCATTCAAATGAGCAGCCTAACAGAATACCACCACCTGTGACTAACGAAACTAAAACAACAGCGTGGGAATGTGAACTATCCCAAACAAACCCGACCGCCAATGAAACCGCGGGGACCCATGACTCCTTCCCCATAACTTACTGAGAAAACCTGGACCAATCGGAGGCTTTGAAACCGAAACCCCGTTAGGAAAGCTTTTTTGGCACGAGTTAGCTCTTGGGTGGATTGTACCAAACTTCATAGCACGCATTCCACATCCTATTCACCCGCTAAATCAAGCGGAGGGAGGGATTCCATTTAATCCTCCCACAACTCGGATGTAAGCAGAACAAGGCTTTCCAATGGGTCACCGTTGGGGATGAAGACGAAGGTTGGTACAAGATCGCACGTCGGGAAATTTATATTCGCCTCGATTTTATGCGTCGGATTCCGAGAGGACAAAAAAGAAGCGGGCCTCGTTCTTGTGACCTTTGGAAGCTATTTTTGGAAGTCCGGAGAATGTTTCACTTTTTGTTGGGAATTTAGGCTACTGCGGATGGCTATCCGATGTTATAGTAACTGATTCATAAGGTAGATGTGCTGATTTATGTTGCATTCTTCTCCCTCCTTCGCAAACAAAACTGTAAGGATTAAATGTCGATTGGTAAAGTTGCGTAAACTACCATCACCATAATTTAATTTCTCGTGTTTAAAATATGTTTTGACTGAATAGAATTGGGTTGGCATATTCATTTAAATATATCGAGAATTATTTGCACGAAAACTTGGTTAATTCTGATTAGTACACAGGGTTATTATAGTTATTAAAATTCTATAAAGTTACTTCAAGTACAGTAATGAACTCTTTATATTGACTCTGCTTCTCACCACTCATAATCTAAGCACGTATAAGTAATAGCTTGCAAAAAACGGCTGCTTTTTTCGCATTCATGAACGATAGAGTACTCGTTTATACATTCTTACGTTTATTACAAATTCACGTAAAATATCTCCAATGAAAGCGCTTTCAACGACTGTGTACCAATACCACTTTCCATTCCAACCACACCTTCACCTTTCTATTCTCCAAATATCTCTTACGAGCATAACTCTTCCCCAAAAGAAAATCCCTTCCCTTCTGATAATTTTTCATTACCTCGTCCTTTGTTTTTTGGTCCTCTTAAGGTTTTCGACCCCTTACATCATCCTTTTTTGTATTCCCTAAACTTTTGGGTCCCACGCTCGGGCATTAAGTCATTCTGCGCGAATAATAAAGGTTCCGTTGAAGACTTCCTTTAATAATTTTCCGGACGTTTTCATACACCGAGTCTGGCTATTTATGGTAAACTGCTTAATGGTTGTCCTCCATAAAAAATGAGAGAACCCCTGGTTCTTTACAGGTCTCTTATTCACCGTATTCATCACGAGCCTTAAATCACGCTGTGCTTGAATATGCACGGTTTTCATCGTATTCCGAATCTACTGACTATACGCTTCACGAAGGGAATAAAAGGGAAAATCTCCACACCTACGTCTAAAAGTATTATCCCGTATGAAAGAGAATGACGTATGGATATAATGGTCAACGAAATATATTCGATTAGCGCTAAACCGTAGGATACTGCAGACAACTACGTCTTTTGGAAATATTTATTACGTCATGACGGTCTTCGCCGTGAATTGAAATGAGTGAATCTTTAAAAATGAATTACACTGGGGACTTGATACGTGATGCCTACGAACTTATTGCAGTGGATTTCGCAACGTCAAATCCAAGAGTACTTATCTTTAACCACAAAATAATAACAAAATTAAAATATTAAATTAAAATTTAAATATAAAAGTGGAATTAACAGAGGAAGATTTATTTAAAGAAATTTTCGATTGATGAAATGTGTAGGAAAATGAGTAGTAAATAAAATAAACTATACCTATAGGAACAAAGAAAGCAAAGTAATGATAGAATGAATACGATCCTTAATACTATAAACAATTATTATCATGAATAATTATCAATTAATTCATCATATTATTTCCGTTAAATATTTTTGCAAAATAAACCATAATTTAATTAGTGAACGTGGTTGGGTAAATCAATTTTCTACTTCTAAGTCAACTCATAGATAAGAGAGATTAAATTATATGCTAATTTATTTAACGAAAAATAAACACACAAGAATGTTTTTAAGGTAATTAAGAACAATATTTATATTAACTTTAATAAAATACATCAAAAAGAGCTAACTTAATTTAAGCCAACTTCCGACTCTTTTATTTTCCGAATGGTCGAAAATTGGAATTAATTTCGTTCTTGGAAATATTATGGACGTATTTTATTAATTTCGCGCCAGTGAAAGACGTGGAAGATTTGCTGATGCAAAAATTTCAGCGAAATTCGGTCTTCCGTTGATATTCTGCGCAAATAATAAGTCGAGCGTTTTGCATCTTGGTTCCCTTTGAGAATGTTTGCAAATTCTTCGCGAGGAAAATATATTTATTATCTTTTACGAGAATAGCTTTCGGAACTTCATGTTTGCGTTCCCTTTTAGACGTTCACTGGAGCGATTTAGCTTACTTCGAGCGACTTCATGATTGTAACGTATTTCATTGATAAGCAGTAGTGTAAATCAATTAAAACAAATAATTATAAGATTATTAAAACTAAAACCATGAAAACTTGAAAAATATGAAATAGTAATTATAGTATTATAAAGATATTCATAAAGTCATATTCATTGCACATACATTTATACACGCTATTGTTTACATATACGAGAAAAATAATACAATGTAACACATGCTGATAAAATGTGTAATATCTTAGCTAATATTATCAAAAATATTTATTCATTTTCCATAGATAATTCTATCGAATATACTTTCAGGATAATATGAAACATTTTATTAAAATTTATCTGTACTTCTTTACGTTTTTCACTTTCATTCACAACGGTTTACTCTTGCTATTTTATTCTATTCTAGAATTCTCTAATATCTATTACTAGTGTTACTGTTAAGCTAGAGAGAACGTCAAACAACGTCTTAAATAAAAAAATTCCCTTTACAAAAAGATATTACCAACTCCGAAAATCAAAGAGATTTATATTCGTTGAACGAGAACAGTATCATTGGAACAGAACGACACGGAAGAATAAATGTTCACGCGGAATGGGTATGACGAGGATAAACACCAAATGCGAAGATAACAATGCGAAAGGAAAGGAAAACTTGAGTGGGGAAGACGTGAGAAATGCAAGATTTAGGAGAAGGGAAAGGTAACTCATGAGAAGGAGGTATGAAGGAGACTTTTATGAGATAAGAGGAAGAAAGAGTAAGAAGAGTAGATAAGAAGAGTAATGGAAGGACTAAAGAGAACACGTCTGTGGCATGCGAAGGGAATTCCGCAAGGAAAAATATTGGGAGAAGGGATTGGTATAAGGGAAGATGGAGAGTGGATGAGATAGGAGAAAATGCGGTTGAGATGGCAAAACAAGGAGAGACAGACAAAATATACAGATAAGAGAGGGAATTTCAGGAAGAGGTTACACGAAGAGGAATCTTTGGGTATAATTTGGCGTAATATTGAGACAAATCGCCCTTTGTTTTGGGCTACTTTATCTAAGTAGAGCAAGTATAAATCATATAAAAGCAGAACAATAAGAATGAAACACAATTTAAGACATGAAATTGCTATAGTTTTACATCATATAAAATTCAATCTTTATCATAATATTTCTGTAGGATATACTACAATAATAAACGAATTTATGCAGCGTAGTAAATTCTATTTAATCTCTTATCAAATTTTGTAGATGAAAATTAGTGAACATCCTAACACCATGAGAAGTCGTTAATTTTTTAACAAATTGAACCTAAATTGTAATAGTTATTTAATCGAAACAAACATCGCTTAATCTATAATCGAGTTGAAATAAAATTATTCACAATGATTCCAATCTGTTCTAAAAACTAAATGCTCAAAATTTACAACACCTACAAAAAATAAGACGACCGATTACAGTTGTTTTTGATTCTAGTTTGTATTTAACTAAGCAACGAAATAAATCATACATCATATGCGAATACCTTATAAATCATAATTTCATCAACAACTCTTAATTATAGAACCACTTGAAAATAACAAAACTCAAAGATGGGAACGTAAAAAAGAAACTGATTTATGAGTGTAACAGTTCTCAATCGCTGAACCAATAAACAAGATAAAAATAAAAGGTCGCAAATCTATAAGAAATAAAAGAAGAGATTTTATCGAAAGCGATTAATTTTCCAAAGCAATTAACGCAAAGTCACTGTTTACGCTTCAATCGTTAACCGAAGCCATAATTGGCCCTTTTTCGCCAGCCGAGATTAGCAGACAGATACATCAGCATGGGCCGAATCCACCCTATTGATAAAATTATACCGGGACCCATTAACACATCCGAGAAATAATTTCTCCACCGGGAAGACCTCTTATATAAATGGCCCAAGGCCCTTGGACTCCCCGTGGGAGCGAAATAGTATGCGGGATGCAAAAAAGGAAAGGAAGAATGAAGAAAGAAAGATAGGGAGAAAAGCAGTCCAACTTGATCTCAGGCCGGCCATGCTTCGGAATTCAAGGAATGCAGACCAGAATTTCCAACCCCGAGTAGTCTTGTCTCATCTGGACCAGCGTAGCGGGCCCCCCGCCCGCCTACTCGGATGTTCCACAAGGTCTCGCTCTCGGTCCTCCCTGCTTTCGAATCCCACCCCACGGCACGCTAGCCATTTCTCCCACTGGAGATACCTATCCCGCCGTTTTTTTTTTATTTCGCCCTTTTTTTTAATCAGCTTCCGAGCGAGTCAGCGATCTCGTTATGGTCTGGAGACCCACAACTCCCTTTGGGCACGTGATCTGTGGGAACGGCGTAAAAAAGGGACTCAAAAAAAGGTACGGATCTTATTAATTTTCGAGGCGCTAATATCCTCGCGTCCCTTTTTAGGCGCCCGGAACTGATATTAAATTTCGATTCGGAGAATGTTGAGATGGAATTTTATAGTCACCTTTGATGGGATGACGTGAAAAATGTATAACGGCATTCTTTTTCCCTCAAATTGTGATCGAAATTAAAAATATTTCGGGCTGATGTTTTTTCAAACGTTTCTGAATCGAGAATATATTCTGTGAATTATGCTCGTTATCATCCAAGCGTTCAGAAATTTGAAGAGTTTAATTTAATCTGAAAGATTTACGCTTCCGACAAATTATTTATGTTCGATGTATTTTTATTTGGATAAGACGCTGAATAAAACACTTTATATTTTTTTTAAATATAAGCCTTTAACAATATGGGAATTATTTGAATATGAGCGCTTGTTAAAATATAATTTTTAGCCTGCTATATCAGTAATATATTTGGCTTTAAATATTTGAAAAATAATTGCAGAATCTGAAATAACAGTAGCAAATTTCAGGGCATTGATTCCGGTGTAGAATTTATTAATTTAATTCCATATCCTATTCACCTGATCATAATATAGAATTAAAATTTAATAATAACCAATCTCCAATTAAATCGACACTTAATGTCTTCATCAATGAAGCACAGACTTTTTTCCAACGTAAAAGAAGATGACGATGGAATAATTTTACACGTATGAAAAGCGAACATTATGAGCCGTTTGGATGCTTTAAAGGCGTATGTGTTGAGACATTCCGTGTTCTAAATGTGGAACGACCATCCGAGTGTCTGAGAACCGCATCGATGCAAGCACGTAAGGTCCGAGATGCATCAAGCAAGTTCTGCCGCATCAAGATGTAATCTGAATTCGAAAGTTGGCGTTGCAATTTTCATGGACTTACGAAGTTTGTGGAGATGACAAGAAGGCACGAGAGATGAGACTTAATTACGAGGAAGGATTACGAAAAAGTACTGAAAGAAGGGAGACTAGACAGGTCGGCGACCGTAACTACATTTTAAGTATGTACATATCTTAGGGCTATTTTATTTGGCACAATACAGAGGGGATTGACGATGCTACAGACGACTTCCGCAATAGAAATCATAGTTTATCTCGAGGAGTGACTGTCAAAATTAAAATAGAATCACAATATCTATAAAATATAATACACTATTCTATTAATATATATGTAAATTTGAATTTTAAATTACAGTAACTAGAACGATTTCGGACCAATTATTCTAATTATTTATAACATTTTCTCCGTCTGTAATTGCTAAAATTTCTATGTAAATCTTTAGCGATTTAAAAAAATTATATAAATATTACCATAACGAACATTTTTAGTCTAAATTTTACCAATTAAAGAGAAGCTAATTGGACAAATTATTTACAGCAAAGTTTGATAGAAGATTGCTTTCTGAAGAAATTGCTGTTCATATAATATGTGTATATTATATGAGCAGCATATGTATGTTAAGAGACAAAACATTTTGCATTTAGTCCTCTATTACAATCCCTGCGAAGGATTCATTATATAGAGATCAAGGTAGTTTCTTGTCACACAATTTTAATTCGTTCTCTTCCATTACCAAACCCATCCTCAAAATCTCTCTTCCTAACACTCCCTTTGTTTTCCTCATCCATTGCACTTTAAATAGGTCATATGAATAAAAGCTCCATCTCGTGCAGAATTCCCCAGTTCTGTACCTTTACCTCCCACCGACTTTTTCAATGGAAACCGCCTGTACGTGTGTCTTCTCATAGCCTTCGTACGTAAGTGGCACTCTTAAACATTTCCCTCCGCTATCTCCAGGAAATAGGTCATTCCATAATCCTCGCTTCATACACTTATTTCGCACACTTCCGAAACGCAGAAAAAGATTACTTTAAAGGGATTGCATGTCCTGCATCTACTTTCTTTCGGTATTATTTTTTTTTGCTTTTGGCTTCATTACGTCGCCTCCGCGTTGGCTTCGCTGCTCCTATACAAGAGACGCATCCTCAGGGAGTTGCGCCGCTAGGAAACTGCTGCAAGAGAGAAATATCGCCTCGCCTATAAGTTTTTCTCGCGGAGGTGAATAATTCACGAGTAGAGAGGAGGTAGAAACATTTTTCATTAGGAGGCTGCTTTAGCGTGAGCTTGAGATACACGTCGCGCCCGTTTCTAAGTATGCAAAGTGAAATTGGTGTTTGTAAATGGTTGCTACGAATCCCTTATTGTGCCTAGCGATGACATATCACAATTAGGTGCAATTAAAACGCTTAAGGGAGCTATGGTTAAGATAGTTCCGTAAAAATCCGGTAGACAGTACACTAAATAATTTAGATTTAAATTATTGAAAAACTACTAATACAAATAACCTTTGGTAATTTAATTTTAGTTAATTATATATAATATTATAGAATAGAATTGTAGAAAATTATGATATATGATAAATATACCCTGATGTGGAATGATATTAATATAATGAACATTGAAGAACTAATATTACTACGTATAAAAGACAACGAAAATGACTTCCAATTCGAGGCATTTTATATACCAACGAGTTTACATTCTACAAACACAAATACCTATATTATTCCATCTCACTGCACTTTCCAACAAAATATTTACGTAATTTATATAAAGTAAAAGTAAATAAGAATAATTACTTCCTGTTAGGATTCCCAGTTTCATTACCAACAGACATATTCAACATTCAAAGAGAATTCGAATACGGTTACAAATGACTCAAATCGACATAAATGCTTCATGGCTCAATGAACTTTAAGAAGATTGAAAGAAAGGATCAATGACAAGGAAACAAAATACATTCCAATTATCATCCAGATGTAATACGAATAATTCCATTGTCTGGAGATATTGAAAAGAAGAAAACCATCAATTATTGCTTTACAAAAGACGTCATTGTTCCGTTTCCGGAGACAAATCTCGAATTCATTCGAGGGGATGATTTACAAAAGATGAAAAACCTAATTACAAAGGCAATTCCGTGGATTTTCCACAAAATTAGATTAATTATCGCAAAAAAGGGAGCGTAAACTTACGAGCAGACAGACACCGTGGGCGGAGAAGCCATTTCCACCCAAGAAAAGTAGGCTAAATGAAATAACAGCGTATCGCTGAAGGGGGATGAGTGAAAAAAGAAATAGTGTAAGTGGTAATTCAGCTCTGAGGCAATCACGATAGAAGGAGAGAAAAAAAATCCATATTTTTGAAAGGAGCTAACCGTGCGGGAACTAAATGATAAAAGCAAGACAAGCCTTTATTAAGAGAGATTCACATCTCTTTGGTGGGAGGGGAAAGAATTTCATGAGACGGAAATTGCACTCCATTGAGCGGGAAACAAAAGAAAAACAATCGCGCAGAGAAATGGAGCGGTAAAAGAGCCCATGAGAAAACCTTAGAAGAGAGAGAATTAATTTATATTCATATCCATTACAGGTGTTTGGTGGAAAGATTTCGGAAAATAAAAGAATGATGAAAGTCTTCCTAAAATGGAAATAATGGACCGAAATGGGAAAAAGCTTTCGGATATAAAAAAATGACCTATGAACTTTCTTTCTTATTCAGTGGAAATAATAGAGGCCAAAATATTAAGGTAATTTTTGTTCATTTTTCCGAGTGGCCGAAATATTACTGTGGGCACAATAAAGGCTAGATGGCAGTTTGCTAAAACTTCCTTTGACCATAAGAAATGATGATTAATTTCTCTTCCAAAAATTCCATTCCTTTGAATGCACAGAGTGAAGAACAGTGTATTTTCTTAAATGTAAACCCTCTCTTAAGGAAAAGAAATATTTTTTTCGGAAGAGGCATGGCTTGAGACTAATTAAATTCCGGTGGAGTGATTAATGTACGCAGTCCTAGGCTACACGAGGTAAACGACCGTATAAATTTGATCTACACCATTTATAGGACCAAAAATTTTTTTAAGAGTTATGAATGCAGATTAATTTCGGCTAAAAGCTAAAGGATAACAACTGCTTCCTTAGATATTACAGCTACAAGAAATTAAAATCATACAGAAGAGTCACTCTGTTTTAATAGTCCTGGTACATTTGTTCTCTTTCATCTCCCAATAAAACAGAGAAGCACAGATCTTTATGCTAGAAATTAATATCCTCACTGATGTCAATGACCTCTGTATAACCGGCAACGATGTATTATTTAAGAATTCTTTCATTAATCCTCAATTATTCGTGATATCATAGGTTCCGTATTTTCAAACCTTTTGGTAGTACTCTTAGGATTTCTTTTCGGGTGAAAATTACCTACAAGAATATCCTGATGACTAGAGATTAGATTCTTAATGTTCGAGCAAACTGAGCATTTTACGATGAATTTACGTACATTTTCTACCCCACACAAAGACAATATTCGGTACAATAACGGACCCTGGATATATAAACTTTCGTCTTATTAAGAGTATTTTAAACTTTAGTAACTCCTACAATCTACAAAAAAAGTTCCCAAACCAGAATCTGGAATACCAAATAAAATGTTTGAAATTAAATAGTGAAGCTAAAAAATAAAGCTCTCTATCTCAATGAAAGTAGGCCAGCTATCAAACTTAATTAATGAGAGTAAATCTTTGGATATCTTAATTCTCCTAATTGACATCGCTGGGCAGTTACCATATGGGGCTCAACCTGCATCACCTCGGAGCGAACCTCCTGGACAACGGCGTAAAGGAATTTCCAGAAATCGGCCCTTTCATTCACGGAACTAACAAGAATGGGAAAAACGCTTCCCAGAATTACACCCCATTACCCCCTCGGGCCTCGACACCAGTCCAACACTCACCCAAACGAGCCATCCAGTTAGTAGAAGAGGATGAACGCGTGGCAGCCTAAATTCCCGGAGGCGCTGAAACCAAATCATTACGTGTGTATTCATGCTACTTTTGCCACCTCCATCACCAGGGATCACACCCCAATCATCTCCTAGCTCTTCGTAGGGAGCCTACTCACGCTACGATGATGGTGCACATGGTCCTCACCGCCCCCCTCGGGCGTTGGAATCTCCGGCTCTTAAGCCCACTCCCCAATTACGAGCCTGTTTGCGTCACTCATCTAACGAATCCCACCTTCTCGCCCATGTCGTCTCACAGACGGACAAGGTCGAACGCATTAAACAGATACGTCTATAGAGGCCATCTTTTCCAGCCTCGGCGTCAGGCGGAGTTTCGTTTTTTGATTTCTTTTTCGACTTGATCTTCCGCTCCGACGGTGGGCCCAAAGACGAAAATTGAGGGTTTATAAAGTGCGCTCTTCATTTTCGAGCCAAGCGATTCGTTTCGTGGGATTGAAAAGAGAGGAATTCGTGAAAGGAGATTTGTTTAATTCCGCTCGCCGAGAAGGTAGAAGATTTTCTCGTTGGAGTAAACGTTTTGGTTTTTATCCTTTTAAAGAGTTTAAATAGAGAAAATCTACCGACCATAATTGAGGAGAATACCTTAAAATAATAAAAAGCTCAAGCGTGTATTATTTACACAGTAGAAACTTTGATTAAACATAATCTATCTTAAATATCCATTCTCTGTCTTCATTAGTTACGAAAATTAATGTAGCTAAAATACAATACAAACTAAATACTTAATATCTGGCGAATTATATCTATGCTATTCAGCGAATTTATTAATTATATCATAGAAAATTAATGATAGTTAATCATAGATAACACTGAGACTAAAGAATTATGTATAGTTCGAAAAATTGCCAGGATAAGAAAGTTCATTTGCTGCGATACACGTTATAAAATTAATAAGAGATAAGCTTAGATTGAAAAAAGGATAATTGAATGCCCTATATTCCTCTGTGCCCTAATTTTAATTAAACATAAGTAAAGATATTTCTACTATTATAGAGTAGATTTATAAGAAACTTGATTTACGATAAATTATTAACATTTACAAAAACTTATAGATAAATATAGAGAAGATATATTTTCCAATTTATCTCTTCGAAATCAAAATAGAAAACAGCAAAATATACTATCCATACATAGCTACAAGGATCATCAACCAGGAAGTGTATCGCTCTACGATCGAATTACAACCGAATTGGCGCTTCTCATGCGTATACATGTACGGAATAATCACAAATTTCACAGGTATCCTCTAATCCTGCTAAATATATTGATTACACCATGAATTATGCATGGAGATCACGCCGAAGCGTACGCAGCCTCGGCTCCATGAAATAACAGTCGTCTCCTGCAGAGATAACCAACGCGTACCGCGGAGGAATCAGACGCCCGCGTTCGGGAAGATATCTCCTTCCTGCTCAATGGATTAATTTGGGGACTCATTATCATCAATTTACATATTCATAGGTGGCATTCTCTCCTCCGAGAGGTCGAGTTGGGACGGGGTAATTTTTCACGCGGCAAGGTTAAAGATTCGGGCATCAATAACGATGTACTTACGGAGTGGCACGCCGCTTGGAGGGCCGTGGAGTGGGGGAGGAAAATTACCTGGAAAGAAGAGAAGGGAAGGCATTAATAATTTGAGGAGTGGTAGAGTAATAAATAGTTTGGTACTTGGCAAAACAATTTTCAAAGCCATCCATACACGACCCGTGCTAATAGCCTTACGCCGTGAGCGGAATATATTTGCAACTCGAGCGGAAAATCAACGCGAATTTTCTCCTTAAATGCAGTTTATGAATGTTAAAATAATCAATGAATCACCGACATATACAATGGGCTGTATCTTCATTAAAATAAACAATAGTTCCTAGCAGTCAGGTTACAGAACATTATTTCAATAACAAATCAATTTGTACCCATGAAAAACTGATCATAATTATCTTCCGTATTCTTTAGTAAAAGAGAATAATTCCGATAAGGTGCTTATTACAGAATCATTAGATATAAATTTCAAACCTTCTATTTATGGATTAATTTGCCTTATAATGAAGTCAAATGCAGCTGTTATGATTTCACAATCAATTGTACAAAAATTACATACTTTTCATAATCATGGCCCTTTTCTTAAAAAATCTAGTATTATGTCATATATTTACCTGATAAGATCATATTTAAAAATTAGAATAAATAAATATATCATAAATATTATAACACCATTATTTATAATATAATATTGTTTATAACAATATTATATTATAAACCAAAATATTAAATAAACCACAAAACTCAAGAACACTATGGAATGGACGTTCTATTTCTCAAGGAAACACCAGGTATTCTACATCTTATACATAAATCAACCATACCTCCAAGCAATTCAATTCATAATTTTTATAGGAAAGAAGAAACAGTCGCAGCGTAGTGTTCTCCACAAACACACATCCTCTCCTTATAGCCAAACTAGCATCGCAATTCAAAATCCTATTTCCGTCACTGGTCTTATTATCAAGTTTCCCTTCCGCTACATTTATTGAGCGATACGAGGTTCCCCGTAACGAAAAAATTCTTACTCATTGTGCCGTGTGACCATGTTATCGTCAATTACCCACCGGATCGCAGTTGATGCATTCAGCGGCTCCTGCCCAATTTGTCCCTTTGAATCGTAGCTAGGGGAGGTGCACTAGAGATAATAAGTCTATTGAAGGTTTCCATAGGATGAAACAATTGAGTCTATGAGATTGCTCATTGATTTCAGTGTTTTTTTTATCTTTCTGACTGAATGATTTTGGTTGTTCTTGGTAACAGATTGTGGCTTCTTAATTTTCAATTACTTAATGGATCATGAAATCGAGTTTCATTTCCGATATCGTGGTAAATCAAACAGAAAAGTTTTCTGGGTAATGCTGATCCAAGAAGTCGATAAAAATGGAAGAATAAAGTATTGAATGCACTTTCAATAAGATATATACATAATCTTTGTTGCATCAGCCCAAAGAAAAATGCAACCTTCTATCTATTTTTACATTTTAAGTCGAATGATACAACAAATCCCACTAAAGAATAAATAATATTTCCATATAAAGATTTCCCTTATAAAATATATTTCTTTCAATTATATATGTATAATTGGTTCACGAATTTAATATAGAAATAGTAACCACAATCTTCGCCTTGTCTAGAGTACATCTTTCCCTATATCTATGTAGCTAATATTGGTGGTTCAACCAGCCTTGGACGCGTATAAATACCCCGTATGAATCATAACTTTACTTTGATAAACACCCATCCCTTTCGTGGGATTTTCAAACTCCCTTTTCACGTCAAAGAGAGTAATTGCGCGTCCGAAACTTCCCCATTCTATGGCCAAAGAAACCTCTTTAACGAACACCCTTAGGCCCCGAAAAATTGTCATCGCTTGAGGGCGGGAATTCGCATTCCGAAGTGAAAGCGAGACAAAGCTGTTGCACTCATTCATTTTCACTTTCCGCCCCGCGGTGCCCCGTATCCAAGGAGACGCATTTGTAACCGAGAGTGATCGCCTCTTTAACGGAGGGACGCGTCACAAAGGGAATCGAATGGGCCTCGTTCCGACCCATTTTACCTCGAAAAGCGCATGCATTTTCGAGCCGCGATTGTTTCGCCAGTTGCTACGGAGAGTATAATCGGACGCTTTCACTTACAAACAATTGCAACTATGAACAGTCCTAAATATGTTAGTGTTGCCAATAGACAGTGCCTGGGTTTATAACAGACTGAAACAGAGAATCGAACCCGGGACTTATTTTCACTGAGGGCTAATACGAAAGTATAATATCCACCCGAAGTATGTACTATTTATACGTAGTATTATTATTACCGATTATTATGTAGTATTATTATATATACCGAGTGCTGTTGTTATCCTAAAACACTACAAGCAAAACTTGATTCACTATTCCATTATTGGACAAAAGATCTTTACTATGTTTAATACTTAACAAATGGACAGCGCTGGATAGCAACTCAGATGGTTTCCATGGTGTTATTGTTTTAAAAATAAATAGCTCACGATTTGTAACCAAGAGACCATTTGGAAGAATTTACACGTCCACCAATTTCTTTCACTGTCACGTGAAATTCTATGACCTTTCAAAACCTAGCCGCTTTGACAGATTCATATGCGTCTTGACCCGCACCAATTTTTACTGGTGTCAGCTCCTTATCACATCAGCACAGCAATTTTTCTCCTCATATTATCAGGGTCATATTTCAGGATTTGAGTAGTCAGGAAGAGATATTACTTTAGCCACGTTCATAATCAAAACTCATTAATTTGAACCCTTTACCCCAAACAGGAAGCTGCGGGCGTTTTCCTTAGAATTCCTAACGATGTTTGCAGCAAATAAATGCTGACGAAGATCTATTCTTCTATAGCTGAAGGCATCAAAGAGAGGTAGCTGAAAGCAATATATATTCCTAATTTCTATATTCGATAGAAACATAATAAGCTCCCAGTCACTAGGTCACAAATGATAAAAGGATAATTCGAGGTAATCTAATTTGAAAATGTGTTATGAATACGTATTTTAATATATCGTCTGAAATTTAATAATATAGTCTCTTCTGAGGTAAGGCATACTTCAACATAACTATCAAGCTTAAATTTATTTAATTGATTCCATATCTAACTGTAACAACCGCAATTAACACTAATGCATAAAACGGGTGAATAATTTAGATAACATTATGACCTCCTAAAGTTACTTATGGTAGTTGAAAATTGAAAACGAAAGCTTCAAGAGTATTTATTAAAAGAACAGGGTAGTTCAAAAGAGTTTAAGTTGGCTACATTAATCTATAAACTTCTTGTCGTAATGAATAAAGCAAAACACTTTTCTCATAACGATGAAATACGCATTTATTTACATAATCACACGTAAAACAATAAGAGAGATTAAATAATTCAATTCCCTTCCATTTGTACATATCATCAGCTTGGGATACCATAGCAACATAATGGTTTGAACTCTTGATGTTTGCATCAACACCTCTTTTATGCGAAAACATCGCAAAAAATCCAAAAAATAGTATAAAAAATGACAATCTGTTTAATATTTCTTACAGTTTCAGTTGTGTAATTTAATGACGATGTATTGTAATAAGTTAGGTCACAAATAGTTTCCTTGAAGAATACTGATCAGAATCGTTAAGTGCATGACGAAGCACACGCGACATGTGCCGTTGTTCTCTGGAGTTGGCAAATACAATTCGAAAGCCCCACTTATCCTCATTCTGAAACATCTTGATGGGCGAGAGTGTCCGTTGAGGACGTGTGTGGTCCTCTGTGTTAGAAAGCGAGAACTAATGTCCTTCCGCTCATTAGAATGCGGAGTGCGAAGACCGATTTCGGAATTGCTGCTTCCTCGTAAGCCACGCCCCTTTTACCATCGACTCTATTGACGGATGGCGACAAAAATCAATGCAATTATACCTCTCAAACAAAGAACTATAGTCGAGGAAGGTTTGCTAGATACTGGAAGGATAAAGTGCAGACATTATTCCCTTTAAACTTATCTTTATTATATCGATAAATGCCTTTGGAATTTGTTTCAGATTAATTGGAAGTCTTTGTTGGATATTTATGCTCTACAAGTTTGGTCAAAAGCCTAAAAGAGATTCAGATTCAGTCCCTAATCCGTTCGGAAAAATTCGGTCCAAATATACATCTACGGCAGAAGGATTCCATTAGCATATTTCCAGAGGTGACATTAATTGAGGGATAATTGATTAACTGGTGACGAGCTCGCCTGCAATTACAGTGGCCACGCGAGGGCGTAAACTAAGCTGACCAAAGCCAATTCCGGATTGCTAATGGGATTCGATGGATAATCGAAAATGAGGTAATCGCAAATATCCCTTTCGATTATAGACCGTCATCTGTTAATGAAGCCGAAAGGGGGGATTCGAAGCGTTTGAACGTTTGCCTTCAAATACATGTTTAGCGGGTCTATTTAAAATGTGCAATTTGAGGATTGCTCGTCGCTTAAAGGGAAACTGACGTTCGTCACAATGATGCAATTACGGTTATCTAATTACATATTTCCGTCGTAGTGTACATTTTAGGATAGTGTTACGGAATTACGTTCGATTCAAATTGCATATGGTTTCGCAATGGAAACAAAAACATTACAAACAAGAAAAGCGTTTAAAAAATCCATTTAATAACTGCTGTGATAATAGTCAATCCTAATGAAAATTATCGAATCCGTACCTGCCGCTTTTAACAATGTTTTCAAAGGAACAAGATAATGAAAGGAACAACCACAGTTACGTAATTATACGACAAAGGCCTTAACAAGATAATAAGCACAACAATCAATTGAAAATGTAAGTGGAGAATCACAATAATCTACTTAATGAACACTTTTTATTAAAGGGTAAGGTACAAACATTACTTTCAATCAATTCAATAAAATTTAAGAATAAAAAATCAAATTAAATCAAACGCGACTTATAATTACTTGAGACTACTGACTAAGATAATTACAACGTAATGTTCATTCTGAAGATTCACGTTAACGTATTTGAATTTCTTTTCACTAAAAAAATTAATTAGATAACAATCAAAAAGAGATCAAAGTAAGACATCGCTTAAATGAAGATAGAGATTTAGATAAATACTCGTACATCTCTAGTTCCACGCCTATTTACTATCCCAAATCATATATGAAACTGAAACTGATAGAAGCCCAAAGAAAAAACTTTTACTCGCCTATTTATAATCATCACTCAACTAAATATAATTCGGTTGGTCCCAAATTATACCAAAGAAGGGACATTGAGAAGACGCGATGACCGATAAAATCTCTAAAGCGACCAAATCAATTCAGATGGAGATAAGTTTATCGGAAGAGTAGAATTCGATTCCTCTGCTTAAAATCGTAAAATAAATCCCAATCAGATCCTTCGAAAGATTGTATCGTCTTAAGAAAAAAGTAGGGAGAAGAAGTAAGATGTAAGTCGAATTCCGTGCGGAGATAAAGAGACTTCTTAAGGTAATCGAATAAACAAGTCGGTAGGGAAGTGAAAGTGATACCTGCCATAGTGAAAGGAGGGGAGAAAAGAATAGATGTCGAGTTAAGAGTATACGAAAGTTGATAGCACAAATGAGTAGAGAGGTAAGTGAAAGTGATATGGGGTTGAGAAGTGAAAAGCAGAGGAGGTATCCGGAGTTGGCATACGAAACTCGCAAGCGGGAAAAACAAATTAAAAAAATCTCAAGAAATACCTCTATCAAGCGGCTTTCAAAGCTACACGTTAATTCTAGAAGGCTAATTAAATTGTAGACGATAGATTATTTGCGAATATATCTTTCCGGAAAAATTCGATGGACTGCTTTGTGTTTAGATGGAAACGAGCATATTAGACTTCACATTAGACATTAGAATTCTTTTATGTTTACTCATACTCTTCGTATTTAATTAATAAAAAGCTTTTATCTAGATTAACAATATAATCAATATTATTTTCAATAATCGGAGAAATAGCTGAACTATTGCTGTCTACCCTTGTGTTAAAGGACGAACAAACGCAAAAAAATCCCCTAACAAAAACTACTAGTTCGCGATATGTTGCCACGAGTTGCAAGTCAACAATGATAACTATTATTTACGTACGTACAATGAACCACAGACGGTTACTCAGCAACGATGGGAAATTTACCATGATTCCATTCGCATTAGAAAAGTTATTCAACAACCAAAATTCCTCATGAACTGCCAGACAAGAATCATTCCCCGACAATCTCTCTCAAGAATTGGTTAATAATCACCCGTAATCTCTGAACTGTTTAGTACCCGAAAAATAAGTCTGCTGAAATCGATAGTTCCTTTTGCGACACCCTGTATTTTACCGCCCACGGAATTTCCACGGCTCAAACGTGGGTGAAATCGCGCTACCTCAGCCCCACCGCCACTCCCTCCACTTCTTCCACGGAGGTCCTCCGAGACGCCCTTGAAGAGGTTTTTGGGGCCACCGATATTTCTCATCCGGTCATCGCAAACCCACTCACGGGCGGTTGCAGGTGTAAGAGGCAGGCGTCTCGGCGTTCGCAAATATGGGGGGGAGCTATAAATGCCTTGGATATTGTGTTCGTCCATATTTGTACGGATTCCTCCGTAGAGGATCTGTGGCGTTCGGTCCGACCGCCCGACCAAATACATTTCTCATTTGTCGATTCATCTCGAGTTTACGACGCGGAGGGACCCTGTTGAAACAAGTTACAACCAGCTTCCTCATGCGTACACTTCGTTACATGGGGGATTTGGAAAGGTCCAGTGGCGCCATGAGACGACTTCCAGTATAAAAAGAGAAAGCTTTTTCTTTCCTTCAATGAATATCGAATGAAACTATAACCAAAGAAATAACCATTACTTATAATAAAAATAATGAAATAACTATTCATAAAATCATGCTTTCTAAATTAATCATCGGAAAAAGTTACATAATAAGAATTGATTCTAAAGGAAGAAAAACATCATATCCTTAGCTAGAAGTGAAATAAAGAATGTTTCTGTCTACAATGCATATACTCTATTGTATTGTAACTATTGGGATTCTCTAATCAAAACAAAGACAACAATAGTTGACCTTAGTTACAACTAAGATACAATGCATTAAATTTCATCGAATTGAGGGGCAAATTAAAGAGTTGAAATAAAGAAAATATATTAAATGAATATTATAATTAAACGTGATTCATGTCAAGGCTAAGAAGTACTATGCGAATGATTTTAATCTTACTCTTTCATAAGAGTGCGATAGTATCTCTTTACGAAAACAATTTGATGAATAACTATTAATCCCGAATTTTCAACTCTCGAAATTTTTAGAGTAGATTCATAATTGATCTCAACACAGCAGATAAACATCTCATTAATTATCAATTATATCAATTTTGGTAATTTATGAGATAAAATTAGCTACAAAATTGGCGGTAGGAGGGAGTATGCTGACTAACCCTTTACTCCAAACATATACATTTTCTCCAAAGGTTAGGCGAACATTAATACGGGTGCTAATTTACGTCCAAAGATAAGCAGGCGATTTATTGAAACTTCTACTACTTCTCAAAGTTAGGAGATGCGTCAAAACACCCAAAGTCTTCGGACATCTAATGATTAACTGATAATTATGAAGAAAGAATTAGCTCTTTCGCACCGTTAAAAACAATTCCCCTTATGATGAATGTATCCTTTCGCACCACGCAAAACTATAACTCGCTAAATATGGAGGATGTATAGTGTACGATTAGCTATAAATTTCGCAATAATTCTTTAAGATGTCTTAGAGCTTATAATTCTTATCAATTAATAAGGCGTTTTGTATGATAATCCACGGTTATTTACGAGCCGAATCAATTAAGTAGAGGCGTAGGTCATCCTCGTATTTGAATCTTCTCTAAGACGGTAGGAAGGTAATAATTTTAAGGGCACATCGTTTAGGCAATATTTAACATACTGACAATAGGGAAGAGGATCATTTTATAACGCAGAATATAAATCAATTCTCCACTTTACTATCACATTGAATAGTTAAGACCGTTATGGATTAATGCGGAAGGAAGGGTTAAGTTAAAAGGTCACTTGTAGATTTTATTGTATGTATTAAAATAATACTAGAATGCGGCAAACATATTCGTTATAAATATTACATCGTTTACGCGTAAGAGATAAAATTTTAAATAAAATAACTTCACCTGAAGAATGAATGCTGTGCAAATATATCGAAATGAAATCAATAAAAGAAAATTAGAGATGAAAGTATATAATGAAAAATACAAGTACAACGGTTTATCAGTAACAATCAAAATAAAATCGAATTATTTATCACTAATATACGGTATCCAGGCAATTTATTTACATTAGAAACGATTGAAAATTCTGAACAAACGTAATAGAATATTCTATAAAAATCGAATAATATTTTTAAAAATATCTGTACACTCGATAATTAAAAGCGAAAGAATAGCATATACTGAACAATTTAAACTAAAATATACATAAACAGGTTTTTTAATCACTCAGTCGCTTCTACGTATTAAACAGCTTTAAAAAATCGATAAAAATTTCAAAGCTGGTGTAAATAGATTGAGTCACTCGATAAGCAATTCTCTGAAACACGCAAATAGAATAAACTGCCAATAACCTTCATGTCAAACAACCTTGAAAATTCAAACATGGAACAGTCACCCGTTACAGTCCAACACAGGGCACTATAATTGAACACACCAGTTTAAAAAAATACAGGAGTCGTGAGATAATCATAGTCGCTAAGTTTTGGATACCATCAAAGATTTGGGGACCACGTCCTATAATCCTCAAAGACTTGGAGGTCCAAAAACACACGCCTCCGTGGACCGTGTTAGATCTTAAGGAGATTAAAGCGCAAATACGAGATAAATTCCCTGTAACGAACACGCAACGGTTTGGGGAAAATATCCTCGCTCCATTTAAGGGAAGTTGCCAATTGACACGGGCTCCCAGAACACGTATGTAGAATGGCGATTAGAGAAGATAAGCGAAATCTGCTTGAAATAATAAGTCGAACATCCCATAAAGTTTAGTTTAACTTGGAGTAGATAAAGGACACGAGATTATCAAAAAAAGATTCATTCAGGAAGACAGATTCACACGGTAGCTTTAGGAAAGAGAATGGAAATTATATTGAACGGGAAACTGCGTGTAATACAACATTGCTATTGCTTTGCTTTTGAGTGATTGACTTGTAAACACCTTTACATCTATAGTAAGGCTGACGTAGGTATATAGACGAATTGATGACTTAATACGTATTCTATTAAGTGTAATTGTTGACTGATAAAATCAAACGTACTAAAATAGAAGATATTTTTTAATTCAGATATCTTGTAATTAATATAATTCCCTGAGACCTGATGTAGCTACGAAACAATGGTTATGTTAATGAACACCTTTCTATCTTCTCTATCTATCTACGTGTCATTTCTATCAATTATATAATAACATACTATATAAATGAAATGAAAAGGCAGTGAATTATACGCGCATGATCAAAAGACACGATAACTTCTTTCAGTTAGATCCAATCCAGATCCAATGTCACCAATTTTGTCTTGATTTTAAATCAAAAACATAGCCGTAAAATACTATTATGATCATTTGTATTCCTTAATATTTCTTTAGGAGATACTTCTATAACATTGCCACCCATTTTCTTCTACACTTTCTAACTACAACCTCATATCGGTAAAATTTTACATTGAAGCAAATATTTGCCAATTTGAAGGTCTATGATAAACACAGAAAAATTTTAAACCATCCAAAAATACTGCGTATATCAAAAGCTAAAGAATATATTAACGATAAAATGCAATCATACATCGCGACCTTTGGAGTGTATGGAATCAAGCCTGAATTCCCACCTATGATTTTCTCCCTCTTAGTTTCGAACGACCTTCTTGAGCTGGTACAACTTTTAAGGACGATCCACTTGGTGGCGTGGGCCGACATAAAGGGTAGGTCTTCCTCAACGTCTGCCCCAACAAGATCTCTCTCCACTTTCCCTCGAGGTAAAGGGGCGTCTTCTGGTGGAGTACTCCTTCCGTTTTTATCCATCCACTTACCAAAATTCCCCATTTCGCAAAGGCGGAGGAGGGAAATTAAATTTGGAGACGCTTTAATACCAGAGGGCGCGATAAATAAAGTTAAATTACGACGTGAGCCGTAACGAGATGTTTACGCCGACGTCATGGCAACTGTAAACAAATCCAGCGGTTCATATACTCGTAATTTTGCGTGTTTACGAATGAATTAGGAGTTAATTAAACTATTTTCGTGTCCTCTGAGGTCAGGAAATTAAAGTGTGTCATGGAAGGTCAACGGGAAATTATATTATCGTTCATAGTTCGTATTCAAAACGACACAAAAAGAGATACCCCTCTCCATGGATGCTTTAAAAAAAAAATGACAAGGACCTCAACCAATGCAAAGTAATTAATTTATTTTAAAAAATAATTACGATTTAAACAAATCCAAATTGAACATGATAACGAGTTATAATAAAAAATGTATAAAATCAGGTTAATGATTTAAAACAACGTCAATCAGGCTTCATTATTTCGACACCTAAATGTTTCTACTGATTTCTAATTCTAATTCTAAACAAAACAACCGTTCTAAGTTAGATATCCTAAAAAAACATGTTTTCCTGTTTTCATATATAGCCCATATATTTGCTTTACGTTTTCATGTGTGTGTAGGGGTAATTATGTGTCGACATTAATCCAAATATTCTTATCAATGATCGTCCTTGAGAAATCGAAAGAAGAAATTTCGAATGCAATAAAAATGTCAGATGCTGTCCTCCAATCGGTAATCAGGGCAAGGATAAGTTTTGGTCCACATTCCGTTATGATCTCCAACGGAAATACGAGTTCCTCTGAAGATATCGGCTTACTTATGCTTCGGTTAAACGTCTCTGTACCACTGTCGAACATTTTAATGTACGTAAAAACCTCATAGGTACCTTTTATGGCCACACTAGATAATAATTGAATTGAGAGAATAGAATTTAATCAGAATTTGTGAATTTCTGTTATGATAGGAAGTTTACCTCAGCGATACAGATTTCTCAGTTAAATGTAACGAACGTGAGTGAGAAGGTTGATAAAAGATAGGTGTTTGTGAAACAGAAAAGTTAACTAAAGATTTTTACAGAGAGATACCCTTCTCACTAAACTCTGCGTATATAACAAAAGAAAGAAATCAAACTACAGAACCTACGATTCACGATCCAAGGAAATTAAGAAAGGACATCAGGTAATTTAGAAAGTTACAACCACCTCCTAAAAGTGAGATTATTTATGCTGATTGAAACATCCGCATTCCTCGCAAGCAAATCAGACGCGTCACTAATTCAAGGCGTCGCAAATCATATCCAATCACCTTGACCACACAGCCCCTCATAGGCAACAGCCAAAAAAGGAATTTCACCTAATTGGATGAAAGTGTTAGGAAATCAATCCCAACGAGAAAAATAACGTCTCCATAGCAACTCGATTATGCGGCCCCATCTGACTAATCCCGTTAGCCAATAGGGCGAGAGTAATATGCGCCATATTGCAATAAACAAGCGAGCGACGACGCCCGTCTCCCCGTGCGACCTACCCATTCATCTCTTTTGGTTTCATCGCCTCTTTTTCCGAGATTCTTTTGTTATTCTCTCCACCCACGAAACCGCACGGCGCGATAAATTCCGAGCCGCAAAAACCTTCCCGAATTATTGTTCCCCCTCTTCGATAAGACGGAGGCCCCCTGAGGTTCCCAATGTGGTACGACAGGATGTTAAAGCAGGTCGGATGCCCTCTGTTCCGTGTGGGAAGAGCGAGTTATAGGGCCGAGTGATTCGGCGGGAGAAGGTGGGGGTGGTGTGGAAAGAAAAACACATCTTATGTTTCCACGACTTCTCAATGGTGGTTTCATGCTCGGGGAATGGATAGCAGACCTGCGGAGTCAATGGATGCTTGGATGTAGGGATCGCAAGTAAAGCGCTGCATTAATTGATTTATTAGTTGCGATGGAATTGCTGGTCTATTATTGGATTGTTGATTGTAGAAGTCGATTGCCATCTTCATACAGTTCGAGTTAAATTCCTCCTTCCATTGTTAAATGGCTTCGTTCTTCGATGATAATTATATACTAATTGTACAAGTAAATTTCCAAAAAGACTAGTCAGTAACAGGTATTGCAGCTAAGCACTTTTAAAGTAAAAATAACAAATATGTCACCTTTTATGGATTGAAAACATCCTTTACACTCTTTTAAACTTTACAGCGAACAAACTGAGTAAAATAATTGCTTCAAACTATTAAATATAAGAAAAATTAAACAATCAACACCCATTTACAAGTTGAAAGATTTACGTATTTGTTGGAGATAACAAATAGGCTCTCAACAATAAATAATTCACAACAATTAACTAGACAACCAAATGCGTCCTAATTTAATACACAGAAACGAAAAACAAACTGAAAACACATGCAAGACACACCTAATGAGGACATCTAAGGTAGGACAAAACCATAATTTTTATCTTCCAAGGAGGAAACTATGATAAGAGACGTGGGTGCAGTAGACAGACGATAAATTCTCTCTCTGTAAAAATCACACCGCTCGGAAAACAAATATTGTTTTTCGTCGGATGGAAAGAGGTCTCTTTGGGAGATAAACTGTTGGAGGAGACGTTTTCTCTTATCTCATATGAGAAGATTATAACTCAATTCAAGGAGGAGAAGATCTCGTTAAACGAAGGTAAAAAATGTCGCCCGAGGCACAGCTGCATTTAAAATACGGGCGGAAAATGTAAAATAATAATTAAGCGGGTTAAAATATAACGAGAGTGCCTTGATGTACGACGGACGAGGTCAGGCGATCTCTTTTGAGAAATTCTTAAGAGGGGAATATATTTCAGTTTTTCCTTCAGATGGATCTGGACTTGAAGATGGATGGCTTTGAGGTTACTTCATTTTGGATAGAGCAGTATTTGTGTCTTGTGGCATTAGCGAAATTCAATGATATAATGGTGGTTGGTGTATTGGTGATTTACAATACGAGCGGTTTGTTTTTCGTAGAAGTAACTGATTTTCGAGAGTATTTCAAGACATATGTGTTTAAGTAAGACCTTTTAAGTAAATTTCTCTGAACAAACATGGAATAACAATAGCAGTAAATGCAACGTTCTTATAAGTTCATATCAATAGTATTGACTGAAAATGCTTATTCAATTATGAATTATGAATTTTAATTAACAAAGATATGGTTTTTACAAAATATAGCCTTGATAATGTTTATTTATATAATTTCCATCGAATGATGAGCTTAATTTCCAAAAAATATCATCCACTGTTCTAATCACTATCAATTGATAGTAAATAATTAATTGAACTCACATAATTTGGAGATTAGATAAATAGATTAAGATAAAATTTTAAAGGATGTTATTAAACAAGGAAAATGAAGAAAAAAGGGCATCCAATATTTCTCTTTTCAAATAACAAATCTCAAACAGATAAATGGTGAAGTAATTGTAATCCAATCTATTATATGAATAACAAAACGTTAAAAATACAAAAAAGTAATAAATACTTCCTTAATATGATCACTGAATCATTTTTATCGCCAAAATTCCGCAAGTAAAAAAACGCTAACTATTTTTAAGGCTGCAACTTCAACCCTACAAAACAACTTCGCATATCATTCGCCAAAGATACCGACCACTTCAAATTACCGCCAAATTCATTACGCAACTGCGCACCAAATCATCTCCAAATGTATTCCCAAAAGAGCTGCCTCGAACAATTTGAAATAAAACTTCCCGAAAAAAGCGGTGGGTGGTTTCAACCCCTCAGCAACCTTGGTGCAATCCACCCTAACTCATCTCCACCAAGACTTTTGGTAAGTAACTCTAACTAACTACCGGCCACTTGGAGGTCGTCGAAATGGAAACTCTAATATATCATCGAGGGGAGCTGTGGAGGTCTGCAGCGAAGAAAAAAGACGCTCTTGAATCGTTATTTACGACGCTCAGCCTTCTTTTTTCCTCTCCGCCGTCTTCGGCAATAAGAAAATCCGGTTACCGTTCTGGAGGCAGCATTCCTCTGACCCGAGAGGTAAGGAGTTACGAATTTCAACGCCGTTTTCCCTCCTCCCATTCGCGTAACGATTCCTTCGCTATGAGCTTCTTTGTTGAACGGCTGTTACGCGATGGTCTTATTGTTGCATCGATTAATTGTCGAGAGGAATACGAGCACTCGACAATGAGGCGAAATTTTATCTCCGTCTCCATTGATACGATTGTTTGAATTAATTAAATTCGGCGGTTAAAATAGTTTTTTGTAGTTCTCCTTATTGTGATACTTAACATGGTCACGGCATATTGAAACCTCTGCCAAAACTGAGAGATTATAGAAAATACTTTTAAAAAATAGTAAGTAGTATATAGAGGTGTAAAATTTGATTTTCATAACACTAAAATACCATTATAAATTGGAAGAAGGAATCGTTTTTATAATGATTCATTTCGCTAGTTTTATCGTACCATTTGTGCTTCACACTAAGTAGTACGACATCCTCTACGTCATTGTTTATCTAGCAACGAGTCAATGATCACGTACAGAGAAAATGCGACTAAATAGAGGCTATTTTGATCTCCATTAGGAAAGAGAAACCGAAGACTCTGAGTGACTCACATCCACCAAAATTCAAGAGGAAAAATTCTTTCACAAATTCAATTAGATAAAATACCACTCTGAAAGATTTCTACGGAAAGCGATTCATTACAGGGGAAGATATACGATGGCCCGTGGACATTTGATAGAAGGACCTTCAAAGCGATAAGAAGAAGAGAATGTTTGAGTCTTCAGAAGTTAAAATGGAAGTGATTCGTAAACCGATTCCAAATCGAATCCATCGCAAGCCATTCTCGCGCCATCCGTGGTTTATCTAAATGGAATTCTAACAGCTTATTTATCAAGTCCTTTAACTTGTCCAACAGCCTTTTTAGAGTTTAGATATAAAAATCGCGCCAATGATATCCATAAAAAGTATAGATGTATCCCCTAAAAATGTTGATGGAACGTTAAGCTAAACATTCTTTAGCTATCTGAATATTTGATACTTTGATAATTCGTGCATACTCACGCATGTCCATAATTCGCATGAATTATCAGTCCAACCTTAAGAGGTCACCAACAGCTCAGGAAAGGGTGTGAGGCAGGGAAAGATGAACATAGGGGCAATGTGTTGCTTCTTCTTTAGAGACTAAAGGTTATCACTTCATTCCTCAGGACTGAAGATTAAATTTTTCAGAGTAATATGAAGGACCTGACCGTTATAAATTTCACTCCTTAGCATTACTCAATCATAATTTTCTGCCTAACTACAACATACATTAACAGCCATGAGAATTCATTACGAATTCATTATATTAACCAACTGAATGTGTTTCATTCACTCTCAAGAGTCTATTTAAGGATTAATTCCTCGTTATGCATTATAAATTCCACCCGTTTGAGATATAAATCTAGCTGTAAAGATTTATGTTTGCCAAATGCATCTGTGACAGTTAGAAACAGAACTTGAAGACGCAAGGAATGTACGTTACCCAACGGCACCTGAGTTCAACATCCTCTCTCCTCTTCAACCTATTAGTATAATTAAGCCAAAAAGCTCCGAAGGTTGGAACAAATTAACGCTCATTAACACGTAGAGTTCTAAGCCTACAGAACTCCCCTCTCCTTCCCGAAACCGCTTTGTTTCCATAGAGACAATAATAGACCGACCTAGCCTTCAACTCCGCCGCGAATCAAAATACTTAAAAAAAACCTTCCTCTGGAAAATGAAAGAGATAAATTCGAGGAGTGAGGGGTGTGCAATCAGCGAAGGCATAAAAGGGCATATGGTGGGCTGTAAACCTCCCAAATTTTAATCCCGGGCTTATAAGGCACGACGTAAGCACGGCCTTCAATTGACGCATTCCCAACCACGCATTTTTACGACCTTCTTGGCATGAAAAAAATCATCAAAACTCGCTCCTGGCATCTTCGTGATCATAAAATATCTCTGGTGGCATAAATCAGAAGAGAAGAAGAAAGATAGCGATAAAGGACGCATGCCAGATATGATGTTTTAAAAATTTTGACGGAGTCTCACCTTACCTTGCCTTCATAGACTAGAAAGGCTGTTTCTCGAAGTCTTAAATAACGGAATGTTTGGTGTCTTTGGAATAATAATCTATAATGTAATGTAACCTTAAAAATTTACCTCATTTTAGCCCTGTTTTAAATTGAAAGATAAACAATTCATACGCTTATTTACAAAAAAGAATCAACAAATATACAGGCTTGTACAAAGTGATAACAACAGTTACGTATTAATAGGATAATTTGTCTATTAAATACTGAATTAAGCTAAAAAATACAAATATTTTTGGTGTTGAATTTCATTATGAGTCCAGTCCATGTGTCTACAATTACGCTTTTTATGAGGAAAAAAATTGATATATATCATTTTACAAATAAATGGATCCATAAAATGGGCTACAACTTATGTTTTTAAAAAATAAGTGGTTTAATTTCCAAATAAAATGCTCTATAACTGTATATGACTTCTAAAAATATATTCCGAGACAATAGTTGAATGGAATCTCAAATCAACGAGAACCAATTTTCCTGGACAGCAAAATTTCCTCAAATAAAACGGTTATAGTCGCTGACAGCGTCCTTTGAGGAATTTATGGCTTTCAACTTCTAATTTCAGAGTCTAACTCTATAATTTCGCAATGACACCACTTTTAATTTCACTAAATGCTTTGAGACAGACGTTTCAGAAAACCTTCGGCTAATTTACCTTGATATATTACGAGAAAATTTTCCTTAAGTAAATTACGAGAAGTAATCATTCATATCGTGCCTTAATGTGCGCTAAAGACGGTTAATTGCAGGAATCTCGCGCAATAAACAAAATTAACGCCATGGAAACGGAATAGGTCGGAAGGATAGAGGACACGAAGAAGTCGCAAAAGCATAAATAAAAGGGGACCGAGCGGGATAAATAACAGTTCCGAATTTTAAGTATGCAAATGGGTGCCGTGTTTCGTTTTCCCATGACATTTTTATGCGTGCCTAAAAGCTAGGGTTTCCACGTAGTTTACCGCCTCGACGAAGAAAAAGGCCAATGCATTGTTTGGCCTTTGGAAAAGCCCATTCGCTTCGAAAAAGTTTTGATGTAAACAGTCTAATAAAAGTTGCGAGACAGTCTAATAAAAATTTTTTCGTCGATTGTTGCAGCAATTATTGTTTCCATGGATAATGCCTACAACAATCGAATAAACAGACACGTCGCAATTAAGTAGTTGTGCTAACTCATCAATAATGAATAATTCTAACTATCTCATCATTCAATTGAGAGATTCATTCTATCGAGATGAATCGTTACGCCACTTAAATAAAAATAACGATGAATTTGGATATGCAATTGTTAAAATGAATCAATAATTACTATTGTAATCATGAGCTCATACCTGTATACATTCAATCTACCTGTTTCATTGCTCTTTTTAGTCTATTCATTTTACAAATGTGGTAATATCAACCAACCCAAATTAGGATGTTATAATGTAGTAGTATTATTCATTAACTCCATCTTAAATTACAACCAAATGGATGTAAAAGCTGGATGATTTCCGCCAAGGCATAACAACACCAAAGAACTGAGTGACTATAGTACAGCAAATCGTTAGTTAGGACCCCAACCGCGGGTCACGAAAGCGCGCTACTGTTATCCCGCAATCTTCCCCAAAGCATTATCCGTGGAGTGGATGGATTAAAAGAGAAAAAAATCCCATTCAATTCCATTCTGCCGCTTTCCGCCAAAGTGTAAACTCTTCGGGTGATATATCACCAACTCACTTCGCCGCCTATTAGAGCGAGCGCCGTGGGTAACCCTCGTCGGCAAAGCAACCCTCCGGAAAAATAAATAAGACCACCGATCACCTAGACGCGGCGATACAAAGAAGAAAAAAACCTGAAAATCCGACACTTTTACGCGCTGTACCGACACGTTGGCAACCCTGCGCCATTGTTGGCTCGGGTAGAATTTGGCGGGAATTCCCCCTGGTGGTGGCGGGAAGAAAGATTCATTGTTATTCAAATGGCGCACGCAACATGAATGAGCGATATCTCGCTGGATGAAAGGGTTTTGTTGGGGAGGTGTGAAAGTGGGCAGGAGGAAATGAATGAAGACGTCTTGAAGGCAAAGGCTTGGGAGAAACCCTTTTTATTTAGGAGCAGAGATTAGCTTTGGAAGGCCACCTTTGGAGATTATAAGGCCACTGCGTTAAGGAGTGATTGTGGAGTGGGACGGATAACAAGGGTTTGCGTCACTTCCTTTGGATGGAGAGGGACCAATAAGAATTCGTTATGAGAGAAGGAAAAAACGCAAGAGCTAGAAATAAACGGGCTCAATCAGATAGAGGGGAATTTAATGAATTTATGTGATAGGAGACAAATGATATTATGTTCATATCACCCTCCTAGACGTTACGGTGAATTTAGGAGGAAATCATGGAATGTTTTAATTTATTAAGACATCTATGTAATCGAGTGTTTCAATTTAGTCCGAGAAATTGATGTTGCCCATTCACTTAAGACTAAATAACTAGTTCTCATGATGTAGAACTACTAGACAATTGGTGTACTTGCTTTAACGCTTTTTAAATTTTTACTTTGTATTGATTTTCGGTTTCTTATTAAATTATTGAAACAATTGTAAGATATAAGAATATATTATGCATATTCTTGCAACGTGCGAGTGAAAAACTAGTTATCTACGTACAGTTAGTAACACTGAATGAGGTATATCATTAACTTATAATATCTTCCTTTATGATAATTTTTAGGACAATTTGATAAAGAAAACGTGCATAATAAATTCATGTAGTAAAAAAATACAATTCGCTCACAATAAGACAACAATTTTACATCACGCACTAGCAAACTATCGCTGAACCCACCCAGCGAACGCATAAAGAAGTCAACGCTCTGAGGATAAGAACCTATTTCTCATAATTGTAGTAATTTAATTTGCGATCTTCGACTTGTTACGCTGGATCGATAATAAAACCTCAAGACATAACTGCGTTGCCATTCTCACGAAAATTACTTCCGAAGGTCGGCGTTGCGCGGGAAAACTCTCGGCAATGAAGGGTTAAGATAACAGTGAAATGGTAAGACATTGGCGCGATAAACGCTCTCAAAGTATCCGATAATAAAAGATCGGATAAAATTGGCGCAAACGGCGGGATGTAACCGGTTAAAAACGGAATGGATGGCGCCACGAAGTTTACGCGCACTCGATTTTTACAGTCCATGAAGTCTATATCTATAGAAGTCTGAAATAGCTATCAGAGATAACTAGATCGCTTCTTTCTTATCAGTCAAATAAAGGGCGAAATAAAATGCGTCTTGATACGGAATTGAAGACTGAAATGTAGCCGTAAATTTTATTAAAAAAATATTTGGGCCTATATACATCTTATGGTACATCACTTCATGTTACAGAACAGTGACACTTAAAGTTTGGTCCCCATGGAAATTTATCTCCGATACAGACTTAAAAAATCTCACGTAAGGAAGGTGTTTAGATAAAAACTTAAAGAAAAATAATTCAGCAGAGTGTAGTATCTATTTGCATTTAAAGGTCAACTCATACGACCTCTATTCTTCGTACAGCATGGGTTGCGTGCTACAGTAATCAAATTAAGGAATAAGTTATGGTCGGGTGTCGTATAACACATAGATAACGGATAAGCCAATTAAAAATTATTTCCATATCTCGTATAGTAAATTAATTCTCATAATTGTGGTGCTAACCTTGCGTGTCGCTAAGGTCAAAGAATAGTTTCATGTGTAATATTACTGCTATAAAGTCCATAAAATAATAATTCGCAAGAAATTAATGCTTACTCGTATAAATAAATAATAGATACGTTCGAGAATTTTCGCTAACTGTTGGATCTGAAAGAAATAGTGTCCTATTTCAAGGGAGAGAAGTAAAATTATTGAGGACGGAAAGTAAAATAAATGTTAAAATTCTAAATCAATAAAATGCTTGACAATCAACGTAAATAAATTAATTTCCACGATTACGTGTACACTTAATTTGGAATCTTGTAACTCTCTCAGAAGATATCAACCAACAGATCTGCACATTGCCAATTTAAAACACCACCCTCTGCCATACGCACTACACAACCCTCTTTGGAGACACCCAAACACAGGTCACGACTGGTGTCAAGGCTGTCTAAGCCCTCGAAAGACGGGCACAAAAAACTTAAATGAATAACCGAGGAGTCCGTCACAGGCAATGGGCACGCAGCGGGGGCAAACGAGGGTGACTGAAAAAAGCGACACGTCTGGCGGATTAAGGAAACAGTAGAGAAGATTGATAGGAAAAAGTCCGGGCGAGAATTAAAGATTGGTACGAGGGGGATGGTGGGAAAGGAAACATTGATAATGCAGTGGTAACTTAATGGAGGAAAGATTGGGTCGAATTAAAAGGGATGGACTGAATGGGTGAATTGGAGGTTTTGATGGAAGACATAGGGGTCGTCTGGTCCACGAGGGAGTGTGACAGGAAATGACGGATGAGTATTGGCGAGAGAGTTTTCCCTTATAATCAAAATTCGAAGGAGATGGGCAACAACTCGCAAATCGAGACGGGGATGCATTTGTTCTTTTCCTGTCTGGAGAGTCATACCAACATTACGAATACATCAGAAAAACAGTACGTGCTGAATGAATAAACTTCATACACAATTTAAAACTTTAACGAGATAATTGAACATAAGAGAAAGAAAAGTTGTATGATTACAGGATCGTATACGTATTTTACAGAGACCCTTATCTGTTTGACAATTTATCAAACACCAATTAAAGTATTAATGAAGCTTTTATGAAGATTGACAGGCGAGTATATTGCAAGATGGAGAAAGATGTTTCACTTCCCGAATTTTATATCTTTTGATCTGTTCAACTATCATTTGGATTACTATTTTTAAATAGCCAATTCCAAAAAACGAATATATTGCCATTAAAATCATAAGGGGGTGAAATTATGCACTTCAAACATTCTAAAACAAAAATTGTGCCATTTTCTTATACACAATTGACACAACAGAAAAATGCTCAAACTTTATTCTGGGTAACCATGGCGTTGCATAGCAATCTTGCTCCACGCTGTAAATTCGCCATACCTCTAACGACTCCCCAAACATAAATAACGCGTCCTTATTTACTCGGCAGATTGTTGTTTGGAGAAGGAGACATTTGGTAAGCTAATGAACAAAGAGCCCGAATCAAAGCTTTGCTCTTCCACTGATTTCGCGCTTCAAATCATCGGATTAACGAGGATTGGATAGCAGCGCTCGATTGCGAGCGGTGTGAGGCGTACAAAACACCTCTAAGCTAATACAACAGTACTGAGAATGTGCACCATTTTATGCTGGATTACTAAAGGTGTACCTCTAGTGGAAGAGTGCAGAATTTTACGTCATATCCAAACGCTCCACTCCAGCCATTCCGAAAGATCCTAGGCATCAAAAATGTTCTCTGGTTTGTCATTTTCGGTAAACACGTTTCATTCGTTTCAATATCAGTACATAAACATAGTAAGATAAAATACCAATAAACATGACAAGTGCATTTCATCTTGAATTCGTCCAATGATATAAACTGCCGGAAAACGATGCTATTACGAAATATAAAACATTTCATATCGGGGTTATACAAAATCGCGATGGATATATAAAGTATATACAGCAAAGATAACTAGTTAGTACTATGTCTGTATCCCTATGACAGCCGACTTTTCGAACCAATAGCTTACAGAACCCGTCAAAACCACAGTTGAGGACTGTGACCTCATTTCCTAATACCTTTAACAATGTTATTATATATTTAATGTAACCGAAAGGCGTTGAAGTTTAATAAGGAACAGAAAGCTGAATTGGGGCAATAAACACGTTACGAATTCTATTGGGACCTCCATGAAAATTCCGCTGCTCGCATTAATATACAATTAAGATTGGCATGATGTGATTGGAAAGACGTGTCGAGCATAAATTTCGAGGTATTGACTTTTATTCAGTATGAAAATTGTTTTGAAAAGGAAGAACGAAAATTGACAGAGCTGAAGATAAAGAATTAGCGTTAATGTTAATAAGCTCAACGGTTCTTCCAGTAAACTTTTGGAAGTAAAAATATTTGGTATTTTCTTTACAATCTTCGGTTTCAAATCTAAATTTACCTAATTCATACAATTATAGAGTAAGGAGCGAATGAATAGTTAATTTCCAATTTAATTAATTAAACTGTGAGGATTTATCTTATACGGAAATATATTTGAGGATTCCAACTTCCTTGCTGTATGCTGAATGATCTTTGAATAAGAGAACTTGAGTTAATGGGCCTAATAAGTCCTACAGCTTTATCTTTATTCAGTAAGACGTGTTTCGCGGCGCCCTCTTCAGTAAGTATGCGATGACTATCCAAAATTCCAAAAAGGTGTGAAAGTGAAGTCACAGAATCATTCTGAACATGGAATCTTGTCTTTTACGATGCCTAGAAAACACTTTTTTACGACCCCATTTTACCACATCAATCTAGTCTCCCCAAAAGTCACAAGTTCATTCTTTCCTCAGCACCCCTCGTGTAGTCCCACACTCATATCCATTTTCAGCCGGAAATCAAACCTCAGTGATTCCGCCCGAGGGGAGTGCGAATAAACGAATTTGCAAACACAAAAATAGCCCATTCACACATGCCAATTCAAAAAAAAATTCTCCCCGTCCCATTCGGCGATGAATAAAGCACATCTGCAGAAATAAACCCGACTTCCGGATACCTCAGAGGCGAGATACGTTCGTTTGAATAATAATTCTCGATTCTTCTATTGTTTATTTTCTTTCCTTTGTTTACGTCGGGCGAAATGGAAAGTCCGTCGGGAGTGAATTTCAGCCTTGTTTTGCCCCATTTGATTGTTTCTTCCGGTCCGAACGTAAATGGATGGATCAAAGACTCCTATTGAGGAATGGATGATGTTCTAAACTCTTTTTAAACTTCTTGTACGAATTAATAAGCATAGGACTTGCAATAAATTCCCTCTTTGAGATAAATGTTGATTCTAATCATGCAGGACGAATCATTTTCGAATTCCTCGAATTTAATTTATCATTGCATATCAAAGAGGAGAGTAAACTATTGAAAGAATATTTTGCTAAATGAAAGATTAAAGAGTCATGTTCAGTTTTGTTGTACGTTGAATTCATTCTCGGTTATAAATTGGCTGTACGTGATCTTGCATACACTTTTTTCATCACATTTTAAAAATGCATTTACATTAAAGAAGATGGTGATAGGGAAGTTGATGTTTTTGCACGAAAAATACGTGTTATAAGGTTTAAACGGAAACAATTAGGATCAAAACCAACAGTCAAATCCTTACATATCCTGTAAATCAAGTTTTTTCCATTTTTTTCGTGTTATGATGAATTTGTCATAAATAAATCTAATACCAACTAATAGCGATTTTTTTAAAGAAATAATTTGAAATCTTTGAAGAGTAAAATTCATGATGCTAATTCTAGATGCCTAACATATAGGCATAACATAAAGTGTTCCGTGGCTCTAATCCTCTAGACATTGAATCTTAATCAGGTAAATTTTAGCTTTGTAAGAAGGTGAAAGAGTAACGAACTAAATAAAGAGTAAATTATACTATTCATAATTCTAAAAACAATTATCATACTAACATTCTTAATACATACAATTCTTAAAATACATCAAAAAGTCTATAGAAAGTAAGTCCAAATCATTTGGAAATAATACTTATACAGCAAATAAGGGAGAATAAAACAAAAACGCTTATATACAAGTTTAAACAGATTTTGAAATTCACTTCGGGTCTAAATACTTATGCATTACTTAGAGAAGGAGATGATGAAAGTAGGAAGACATGACTTGAGTGTGGTATGAGGAGAGGAAGGGGAAGTTTGGGCAAAAGATTTCGCACCCATCCGCTAAACGTCGGCATAAAAATGCCATCGGCCCTATGACATCTTAACGGCAGTGCTATCCCCTCAAGGTTGAGGGACGAAGGTCGTCACGTCTTCAGGAAGTCCGTCCAAATGATTCGAATGAATAAAATCTCTCTTTTAGGCGCCTATGTATCCGTGTATCATTTTTGCTCGAAAATATTCAGATGTTGGGCCTGAGCAATAAGACGTGGGTGGCCTTAAATTTTCATTATTATTCACAAGATCGGTCTCCATAGCAATGAACGATTATGATTCGTTTCGTTCATTGTTCCCTTTTATTATGGAATGAACGGCTAAAAGTTGTAATAAGTAATACACTGAAATTACTTTTACTTCAAGAATCTTGGCTTATTACTTTTCATTGTCAAGAATCTAGGGTCAGGTAATGTATAAAATATCTTTCCAAATGTGTAAAATTTATTTAATTTAAATGGTAGGGCTTTATTTTTAATACTAACTGATATTCTCCGCTAGCTATTCTGATGTGCACTAGAAAAAGGTTTCATTTCCACCAATAATAAAACTATGCGCATAAACTACGAGAAATCGAAAATGGTAATAAACACCCGTACTATAGATGATCAATAAAGCTTCATATCATCGGCAATAAAAGAAAGTATTCCGGATATATGAGGGTGTAATGATTGCCTTTAAGAAGCTAAAATGAGCAACGATACTCAGAAACACTTAAGTATCGGCAAAGCGTCCAATGAAGGCATCAAATGAACATCGTCATCGGAAGACATTACGATTGCCTGGTTCTGAATTCATAATGAGTTTGAGTTACAGACCATTCGGAGTATCATTCCTTTGGGTTTGACCTTCGAAGTTCAATACCACTGCAATCATCCAGCGACCTCGACAAACATCATTTATGATCGTGAGTTAGCAGAATGAATCTATTTATCAGTCGGAGTCTAATTACAGAACGCTATGAACCTATCGTCACCATCTCTGAATCCTATATGCGAGTGAATAATCCATTAAGGAGAAGTATGAATAAATTATGGCACGTGGGTTATAAAGAAGGATTATACATCTAATACTTGATTTAAATATCTTCAGGATATGATAGAATTATTAACTTCATAAGAACTTCATAAGAGGACAATCTGATGAATTATTCTACATAGTGAGGATAAAGATTTTTAGAAGATTGTTAATTTACTTATGCATAGAAATTACTACCTCCATTACTGTACGTACAGTTCAGAATGATATATATTCTTTTATAGTTAATATGCAACCAAAGTTTTACAACTACATATTCCAGAATCAATTATAAAAAATGAAAATTCCTCTTCTCTGCCCTTATCAAAATATGATTCTCGAGTGAATTAATACATACTAATAAAATAACTGATAAAAATTGCATTTATTAATAAATAAAATTAGCTTTAAGATACATATATCAATGAATAAATTGAAGATAAAATTAAAGATAAATTAACATCGAATAACCTCATGACAAATCGAAACAAAAACAAACTCACTTGTGTAATCAACACGAAACAAAATAGAATATATTACAAACGCTAATCCATTTCCGAGAGAAATTAAGCTTGTTTCAAAGACATTTATCATCAGCTTTTGAGCGCGTGTACACAGTAAAAGATTAGCATATCCATTAATACTACACGGAGAAAAAAGAAACTGCTCGGAATAGATATATCACCTTAATCCTGCTAGAAGTCTCTCTAATCTCATAACGCCCGTAAATCAATAGAAATAAGAATAAAAGATGAGATACTTCCAAATTAGTCTCCCTCTGGTCGCATAGAGGTGTTGAACATTCAAGACATCGAAGAATACCTCTTAAACAACCCGCAGGAGCGTCTCCATGGCAATGAGGAGAATCCACCCACTGTAGGGAAACGGAGTTTATGCACGAGAGGTGAGAAAATACGGCCAAAGGTGCATCCTATACAGTTCAAGATTGCGACGCTGGGGGCGGTAGCCAGCTGCTCGCGAATGCTTGAAAGCGTTAGCGAACTCTCTCGCGAATTTCCCCCTTGAAAACCGCCTCGAGATGAGAAAAGAAAAATAGCGGGTGTTCTCGACGTCGAGTGAGGGTGCCAAAAATATTCCTATTTGCGCGCATCTCTTTAAGAGGTTTGAGAAGGAAGCACTAAAAATTCTGTCCCTGAGAAACACCTTTCGGAGATGCGGGTCACAGCGCTGCAGGAGGTTGGATGACGAAAGGAATTTCTCGTAAAAGTATCTGAGATTCAGTCTCCTTAATAGCGATGCTTCCATAAATACAACTGAGGTATGGATCGTATTGAATACTGCTATTATCATACTCGTATCTATCCTACTTTGGTACTGCTAAAATGTTCCTCGAAAAGGGCCAGAGTTTTCTATCTTTTCGGTGCACTGTATCTCATAGGAGATATACCTCCGAAATATATAATAATAGCATGAAATTGTACACCATATTCCAACCACTGATTAATAATAACCTTTCATTAAAATATACGGTAATGAATATATGGTTTCAAATTCAGCAGGACAATGACATTCAACATGGACTATATTAAAAGCTAATTTCAAACAAACATCTTGATTGCAGTCTTGCACAATCCATTTAATTACCACTGTTTTGAATTTTGTTATTCCACGGGATATCCTTTAACATCGCAGAGTTATGAAACTGCAAAAATTTCCTGCCTCGTTTTCATTATCAAAGTACGTTTAGATGGAAACGCAAATACTATTAATAATAAAGAAAAGGCTTCGGAGTAGCCAAAGTAACGAAAGAAATAACATTCAGATGAACATATCCGTTTAAAATTAAGGAACAAGATAAGGAAAATGGGAATTCAGATGAAAAATCCGCAATTTGTATTCTAATGAGCTGAAAAAGAATTAGAACAGGAATAACACGACATTAACCTCTGAGTAAACGATCTCTTTAAAAAATTTAAAAGGAATGAGAATAGACTTTGGTGGTTCTTTTGCAACACGTTTTTACGCTATTAAAGGACGCTAAATGGGTGCTAACCTATACCTTAAGAGCTCAAGAAAAGGTGGTTTTCTCTGGTGCGAAAACCAGATAAGGTTGGTTTCAATTTGAAGAGAGGTATTTAACGGACTATAAAAGGTGAATGCTTTCATAGACTATGAATTCCGGCTCCTATTACGGTTTTATTTTATTTCTAAATGAGATAGTTTTGAGAAAATAATTTATTATATTTTATTCGGTGATAATATTCTTTACCAATTATCATAATCTTACGATAAATAAAACAGTGTTACATATAAAAAAGTTGCATTTACTTTATATGTGTTTATTGAGTATCGTGTAAACTATACGTTACTTTAAATCAATAATTACTCTATATTTTCAATACGAATTAATTGAATATACTCGTATATGACATCCTACGAGTACAGTCAATTAAAAGATAAAAATATAATCAATCTTCAAAAATGGAAAGATTAAAAATAGAATCATAACAGGTGAAATCATTCGTTAAACAGTGGGAAAGAATGGAAAAATAAGAGAAAGATTTAACGAAAGACCTGGACGAAACTTTATAGAAATGGAATCTGTCTGTGTATCGGAATGATAGAATTTAACTTAGATCATTAATTTCCAAAATCCATCCAACCTTTCTATCATACAGAAGGCTATTCTTTGTAGAAAGGAATGAAAAGTTCTCATTATATTCGTAAGAGGAGAGATCAACGCTAGATATCCTTTTCGCTTTTATCAATCCTATAATGAAATTCTAGATATTAAGGAATTCGGATACAAACATTCCAGCCCTCAATAGGATTAAGAATAGCCTTTCCACAATGGAAGTTAGCGAAAATTTTTGAACTGAGATTATTTCTTATTACATCAAGGATCGCCTTTAACTCTTATATTTCAAAAGACAGCATTGACATCTTTCTTATGGAAATATTTGATGAGATGCATTCATTCTTACTGATAGACTCCATTAAAGCAGAAGAACTTCTAAATCTCTTACACTTTAAATATATACCTCTGCAATTCTTATTAAAATGCAAATCAAATCCACCAATTAAATTAATTCACATCCTTACTTTCATCCAATAAATACTTCGTTTATAAAAATATATTACTATTCCAAATTCATAACCCATGGATTACGCATAAAGCAGAACTACAAAGTCCGTATTTGCTCTGAATTAATCCCAAAGCAAACAAAAGGCACCATATGAGTTTGTTAATCTAACGAAGCCCTAAAATCTAGAGATCGATACGAAGGAGAAAGGGTTGATAAATGTTTAAAGGAGAAGATAACGCAGCCACCGGATTAGCAACCGAAATCCCGTACAAAACGAGGCTCCGTTTTAAGTAACTGCGCTTTCCGACGGACATTTCGCTTTAACTCGGAAATTTCACTTTCACTTTCGTCTATCTCTTGTTTTCCTTCCGATGTATCTCCACCCACTGCCTCATGACGTCTACCGCCCTCAACCCTAACGCGTCTTCTCCGTGACACTTCCATATCTACGACTTCACTCTTCCCTTTTAAGAGACATTTTCTCCCGAAAAAGTCTTCAGTCGGAAGAAATAACACTGAGCTGTTTATATACAGTGAACTGAAGTTGGTTCGTAAAGAATAACGTTCCTATAAAATTGACGCGAAAAGTAACTCAAAGTTTTAATGGTATTTATAATAGAGCCAAAAATTATTCGCGTATGATAAAATTCTATTACATTTAAAAAGTCATTTAAGAAGTTTATAAGGTAAATATTGGAGTCTTGAATCGGGAAAAATAAACAGAACTTATAAGTTATATTAAAGGATAATTTATGGACTTAGGACTTCACCTTAATTAGAGGAAATATTTTAACTTTACGTAAAACTGCATAATGACGAAATGAGTGTGAAAGGGAATAAAGTAAATTCAAAAACGTAGAATAACAAGGTGAAAGTTTGAGCGATACATAAAACATTCCCGTTAAATATTTCCGCTCATAATCATTTCTTCCTACATTCATAGCCAATTACGACCCCAGGGCGATGAGGAAAGAAACCAAGTTAGTTGCCTTTCACTTCTACGATACTTGCCCCTTATTTTTTTCAAATATTACCACGAGTTATCTTAATAATTATTAATAAAGTTTCTTCCGGAATTCTGCGGAGGCGAAGACATCGTTTTAATAGCGAACTCCGCCGCTAGGGCATTTCCCTACATAAATAAAACACACAGAGTCAAAGTTACTTAACTTATGTGCATTAGGGTATTTTAGCTGGGATCTCATTTTGTTCCATTTAAACTCTTGAATGTAATTTTCAGTTAATCGTCGCTTGAATTTTATGCACGGAAAAGTTTAAGTTTGTTATGTTAGAGATTCTCGGATGCTTTAAGAGGTGTACTCTAGGGAAATTAAAGTTACTTCCCGTCAAGTAATTTATCTAGGCACAATAAAAATAAACTTACTGTTTATTAGATGTTAGGAGAAATGTATGAATAACGCAAAGGACTAAGGCTCAAAGAGGAATATAAACAAGAACTCTGTAAATACGAAAAGTTAGAGAATATTAGTTTTAGAGGAATAAACCGAATAAATAAAGATGAAAAATGTTGGCAACAGTATTTAATCTGCAGAGAGGAAAAGTAAATAAGCAGTTCCATTTAATTTAAAAGTGGAATATTTCAGAGCTCGATTATACTTTTATGCAAATAAATACTGATAAATATGATGAACACCCATCTTTTAGAGTTGTAAGAAATTTTTTAGAATCCGTTTCCAATGTGAATGAAAAGAATAAAAATTTTAAAAAATAATAATTAACAATGTGTTAATACCTCGTGATATCGATTTAAATCAGAAATGAAATAATTTACGCTAATAGTTCAGGTGTACAGAACCCTGTGAACGGGAGGCAAGAGGGAACGAGCCTGCGATGTGTATCGCGGGTTGCATAAGATTGAGGATACTTAAAGTTTTTCCTTGGTTCTTCTGGAAGTCGCTTCTCTTCAGTAGAACTTCTACGAAAATATTCTAATACAAAAAAATTCAAGCGGTATAGAAAGATTATGGAACGATACACGAGGAATATATTCCAAAAGACTTATTCTTTCGATTGAACCAACTAATTTTTATCCACGTTTGAATAAGGGAATCTCATGGTAAGTACAACATTTACAGTAATTGAAAAGTTTTCTTACGATACTAATATTAATTGAATTCTCTATAAAATAATAAATATATTTTTATAATGGTGAGGCTAAAAATCAAGCTTATAATATTCGTTATAATAACTTCGTTGGTATATTATCCGGCTCATTATGCATCCGTAGATTATTATTAACGCTCCGATTCTATATTAGACGTAAATAGTAACTGTAGCATTCTTATCCGCACTTATGCTAACACATATAGAAGCACTGTATCTAATATAAATAGCATTAGTGTCAACAGTAGCTACATGGAAACGAACAACACTCATTAGTCGAAGTAATGCGATAAGCGGACGCTACCAACCGACTAATTTCCAAAAGAGAAGAACGAGGGCGCCAAAATCAGAGAGAGAGAATCCCGAAACAAACGCCCCTTTTTTGGGGGAAAGAATGTCAATCACACGCTCTTTAATCTCCGATATTTGCTGCTACTTGCAGACGTAGGGAATAAAAAAACCCAAGCGGGGTTACACATCCGTTCACTTTCTCCTGATCCTCGAGTGACACTCCCAACCCTGTGTGTGTTTCGTTCTCCTTCGCCATTGACAACCCCTCTGTTGCCGTGACATCCTTTGGGCAGACAAAAGACAGTGGAAAAGGGCGTTCCGAGAAGGGGAATAGATCGGGAATAATTGAGAGGAAAGGGAATAAAGAACGCTTTTCCATTCCCTTCTTCAATCTTCGTTCCCTTTACCGGAATGAATCCCAAATATTTTCCCTCCGAAATTCGTAAAAAGAATGGGAATGAGTTCCGATTCATTCCAAGCGTCGGATGGGAATTTGATTACATAAAAAAATATATACGTGAACCGCGCGCGATTTGATCCCAAAAGCCTCCATATTGATTTTATTATCTCTAAGGCCGAATTGTGTTGCCTCTCAAATGCCTAACGATCCGAATAGCTTTAATACTATTATAACTTTTAATGGATTTTTGCGACTTTAATTTCTTTATGGGGAATGCAATGAAATATGTTTATAGAACCTGTAGAAATGAAATGCGTGTTGATTCGAGTTTATCGCAATTACTGCGTATAATTTTGCTATTTGATTTCAATGAATTAAATCACATTTCGCTCGTGTGAGCTTTTTTATATTTTGGTGAATATTCTTTAGAAACCTAATGATACGTTGAAATTTTAGAACGACACGTGGCACAGTTATGCTGATATTATTTTTGACTACTTTCCGTTTGGTTGGTTGATAATTTAATACGATACATTAATTCAAAGTAGTAAAATATCAACTAATGTACAGAGAAAAGAATAAATCCGTACTAAATAATATTTACACGAATAAACATTGCTCATTTCGATCAAAAGTAAAATTATATTACATAATGTTATTCCAATTTCACTGTTTGATGTAGTGTTAATAAAATAGCAGTTAATTTAATAGACTCCATAAAAATTTTGTGGGTGAATAATAAAATATTATTAAAAATAATTATTCCTAATAAATTTGATACCTTTATCCCTTTATTATTTAAGCTTTTGATATACTAAAAAGATAATTTTTTCACATCCCTAATCAAATATACGCATGGGCAACGGATGTACGAATGAAACGAGAAATTAAAATAAACTTACCAAGGCGTACTGATGAGTTAGGATCCATGGATTGAACAGGATATCCTTAGATGCCCATACACGTTAGATACTTATGGAATATTCAACTTAAATAGCATTTGAGAAACTCACCTGCAAGAGAGAGAAAAAATGCATTAAAAATAGGAAATCGCTAAAATGGGAAACAATACGCCGATTTAATAAATGAATAATGTAAAACAGTGCATTAATTAACTTTATTTAATAACCAGGATCTTAAAAATGTATCGCTAATTGCAGTATAATCTTTCTTTTTAGAAGCGATACAATTTCTATGAAAGAAAGATATTTATTACAATCTAATATTTTTGTTTTTTTGGAAGCACAAAGTTTGTTAATATAGTTGCTTACATTATGATGGCTTACAAACGCATATCTATCATTATTTTACGGTAAAGATCACTGCGTGTTGATTCAATAAGTATCTTTCACATTCCAATATAGTTAATGATCTCCTTTCCAACCTCACCATGGCAACCACTTACGATAGCCGAAGCCGATTAAGAACGAGAGATCGTACGGCAACGAACAAATCTCGCACGAAGGATCAACGCCTCCAGGAGGACTTCACTAACGTAAGAAAAACTCAATCTTTCACCGGACGTCCCACCACCTCTTACAAAAAAGACATTGCACGGCACGAAACCACCCGAACACGTACACGCGCGCCAAAGGGACACGCAAAACACACGCCCAGCAAGATTTCGGCTGTATCCACTCCTTTATCACGGTTCCTGTCAAGGGACCCGGACCTCCTCCGCCCAGGAACAGAGCGTAAAAAGGAAAACAAACAAATGCCTTCCTCAAAGCGAGAATCCCCCCGGTTTCTTCTGCTTTTTACGAAGCCGCGAAATCTACGATTGCCGTCGACGCTTTTTTGTCTGACTCATCCCCTGGGCGCGGCGCGTGTTTCGTGGTCATGTGGGATTGAGTTATTCTTTCGAGATGTTTCGCCTGCGGCCATGTTGGATTCCTTTTCCATTGCTAGGCGTTCGAGACCAATGGGCGTGTTGCGAAGGAACCGAGAGTGTCGCCTTTGTGGATACACGGAGACTTTAACGGGCGATAAACAGAGATATGTCTGAGCGGACAGGTTGCCGACTCGTCCGAAATTTCTGTGTGTCTGACATTTAAGATATTTACTCTGGTGTCTGCTTAAATATTCAAAAGGACAGTCCATTTTTCTTATGTCCTTTACCTGAAACGGGCGTTGGCGAGTCTTTTTCAAATCTATTCCTGTGGTTACATCTGAATCTGCGCATAAAGTATTACTACTATACATACCCATGTCCGATTATAATACACGAAGATCTTATAAACACGTTCAGGGATTGATTCAGTTTACAAGATTCAATGGACTTCGTTTTAGATATATTTTTCTCTTTAACGTAAGTTGCATCATCGGATCTGTGCTTCAATCTGTTAGTCATTATAAATTGATAATGAAGACACGAGCAAAATAAAATTCGATCACAGATTTACAAATGTCCATTTATTGAGTTATTCAACCACTACTTAGTTCATATTGAAAGATAACTGATTAATATATTAATTAATAAGATTATAATGCATCTCATGCATACCAAGTAGAAAATGTTGCTTAGTAACTGAATATATATATATATATATATATATATATATATATATATATATATATATATATATATATATATATATAAGATGCTTTAAACTAAAGAAAAAACAAAAGCAACAACTGATTTCGAAAACTCAGTACTTATGAGTAAAAATGTTCACCTTACTTGGACCAGAGGTTATATAAAATTATATTTAAATACCCTTTATATTTTTGTACCCTTGATAATAAAGGGAATATAATAAACTTAGTCTCGTGTTTTCACCGACCAAAAATTATATTTCCAACAGCGATCGGAACATCCTAAATGATTCTCACATTTCTCCCTCCATAGAAATCTAATCTGCAACTTTAACCAATCGACCAAAATCACGGAATAAGCAATCACGCTCTTCCTCTCCAATAGACGAGGACATTTTAATCAGAGAGGCAGAGTGCGTTAGCAACAGCGGTCGACACAGGTGCAAAATGGCACTTTCCCATCAAAATTCAGGCATTGCCAGATTTCGCTCAAAAAAAATAAATAAATAAAAGGCGGGGGAGACGGGACGGGCTTATCGGTGAAAATTATTGCCTCGCGCTCGGAGTCTGTCACGCCGAAAAAAAACTCTTGTTCGCACGTGTCGGAATTCGTAACAGTCTCTTATCAGCACTCTAAACTGCTCTATGGACCGAACGGGAGGGGAAAAATATAAAACACCTCATCGCGAAGTTTTTGCTCGAAATTCTGATCGACCGAACGGCATTTCCCCTTTAAAACGTGCGAGGATATCTGTGTTGGGTCACTTTCGCCGATGGGTTTACTGGGGCGCGCGTATCTGTTTAAGCGAATGATTTTAAGAGAAGCAACTGAAAAGGAAATGAAGACAGAAGGTCGTAAGATTTGGGATTCACGATTGTGAGGCTGCACCCATGTTCGCTGGAAATATCTCGTGATTCTGTCTTCGGATTTTACACGATCTTGAACACGATTGTTGCGGGAGAACCTCTGAATAAAGAACGGGTACCACCCGATAATGTTCCGAGGAAAACGTATATTCTAATCTTTCTTGAGAGCGAAATGAACGAGTTTTCCTGTAAACGTAAAACATTGTTTTAAATCGAGCTCTTCGTGATACCATGGTAACAGCTTCTTATCTCGGCGATGTGCATAAATTATGTACCTTTTGAACGAGCACGTTTGATTTCCCCCAACATTAAACGAAAACCTTTATGAAGAATGAGGTAACTTATGAAAGTATGAACTTTGAGATACTTTGGCTCAAACATCAAATATAATAAGTAAAATAAAAGTAGATGAATTAAATTTTTAGGTAGTGAATAGAGATTAATAATTATTCTACAAGTAATGAAAGGATACAGACTTAGATGAAATTCAATACATAATAAGAAAGAGAAAGATATTTCGAGATACAAGATCGTTTCTGAGAAAGGATTTTTGAACAGTATTAAATTATACTATCAAAATGATAATAATTAGACGGAATGTATATAAGGAGTGAATTTTACGACAAGAGGTATTCGATTGAAGGAAATAAAACATGAGAAACTATTTCGAACTTAGAATAAGCTAATCCATGTACTACACTGATTAAGTTCCGTTATTAAAAACCGAGTTATAAAAATGATTTTTTGAGTCGCAGTAGATAATCCTTATAGACTTTTTTTTCCAACAGTAGAGAATTTTTAACTGCTCATATCCACGAAAAAAAATCGGTATTAAAGTAAAAAAAGATGGAATATAAAGTCTCTTTAGAGGATACGAGAAGGATTGGAAATCAAGCTCCTCTGTCAGCAAAAGCAAACGATATTCTCCGTTTGCTGAACTCGGATTTCGAGACGACTTTGGAAGATTATCCACCCAAGTTCCAGAGACAGAAACTACCCAAGTCTAACGAAAACTTGGTGCGATTGGGATAGAGTGTCTGACCCATTTCTCCTCACCATAGGCAAATTAGGGAGTCTTACGGTTATTCCGAAAAGCAAGAAGTTGCTAAGAGCTTGTGCAAACGGTGGTTGGAGATCTGAATATTGAAGACTTAGTGTTTATCCAACGGCAATTATCTAGGATTAAGGATTGTCAAAACGAATATTCTTTTGAATCCTTGAAAATAAAAAAAACTCATTCCATTGTTTTATGAGTGATTTCAGCTTTAAAATCTTCAAGGACTTATCAGATGATAAACAGGCGTCGGATTAGAGAAAATGACATATCTGCATTAAAATAACTTAATAAGTTATTTACACATAGCAAACAATTGCATTTTAATTGCGAATATCATTTTAAATTTAAAAATAAAGAATTAAAAACTTTTATTTATCTCATTATTTTCATAGACTTATAACACGTAATATGTAAATAAGTACTATGCATGAAAGAAAAACTGTCCATAGTTATATTAATTACAGTGCATTACTCATTTGCATAATTATTTGACTCGTCAAAAATGAAATATAGGAGGTCTATTCTTCAATACATTCCTTCTCGTAAGGATAAACAAGAAAAACTTTACAGCCTATAACAATAACGATAAGTTAAATTTGAACTATACAAATATAATCCTAATCTACTTCCTTTTATGTTAAAACCAACAAAAATATTTAATATCCATCAGTAAAGATTTAGCTTTGAATTCGATACAAAAACCGTATCGGGAACAGATCCCTTACAGGTGGAGAATTTACAAAACACCATAATTAGATAAAAGGACCCGCGATACGGGATAAACATAACGATTATTATTGAGGGAGACAGCAGAAAATCAACGGCGAAGTGGCCTCGCAACGGGGGAATAAATGAAACCAGAAACGCCTCTGATGGGATCCGAAGATGAGACGCAGCGGGACCAAAAAAAAGGACGAGATAAAAGGGAACGGGTCATGAAAAGGGTAGGGTAATGGAGGAATGCAATTACGCGTGTTGGGATGCAGATATGCATCGCAGAAAGAGGACAAATAAAGATCTCCTTTCTCAGGCTCGGGACGCCTGGAACCAGTTGATGGATGCTGTAGAGAAGATCATTCGAGATGAAATGGAGGGCCGCCTTTTACAAGTCGTCGTTTCTCCATGGTTACGCCCAGTTCATCCGCCACGAGGTAATAAGATAGGCGAATTCATGATGAAGGGAGAAGAGAATCAACGCTGAACAGGGAGGTGATTTAAAACCATTACTCTGTGCTTCTCTATGATACTTCATCTGTGAAAAAAGTATTAGTGAATGCAACCCCCATCGGCGACTGAGATTACCTTCTGGAAACAAAGTCGCTGAAGGGTGGAATGCCATTTTAGCCATCGCGTGTTTTCTACTCGGGAATATAAACTTGTGGTGTGACGCGAATGTGGTATTTAAAGAAGGAAGAGCTCGAGAGAAAAAGTTGGATGAATGTAATCTTATTCGAGGAAAGACGTTTCTTATGCGTTAGATCTCATCCCGACTGGTTGCAGTTTGTGGAGAGGATTGCTGAGTATTTTCGCTTTATTATGTTTATGGAGGGAAGTTTCTCATATTCACAAGATGTGCTTATATCTCGAGAAGTAAAAAGGTACAAAGCAGTACCGACATATGCAGTCCTGGACAGAGAAGAACATCTCGCCGAAGAATTTCAACTTCCCATACTTAGCCAAAAGTGATATTTTAAAAGGTTCCCATATGTAAAAGATATATGTCAAATATAAACACAAGTTTAATTCAATTTAAAATATAACGCGGTAAATTATAGTTAATAAATAGAATATGGTAATAAATGTATAAAAGGATTACGACAATTCTCATTATTATTTACTATTATTCATTATAAAGAGTTATTGAGATGAAAATATTTTTTGAACTTTGATATTCATCGCAAACAATAAAAAGTCGATTATAACAAAATATTATATAGAAAATTATTGTAGGAAAATCAATAAGGATACTTAAAATAGCCACTAATTCATTCATAAACATTTTAAACTTCGCTAAACGAAACCAAACTTGGAAAGAATAACTCAAAGACTGCTCGTTCTCGAATCCGAAGCGTACAAAACGCATTTAAAGTCCGAGACGCGAGTGAAAGCACCCTGTTGTGCGAAAGTACTTGAAAACTCGCGCACCTAATTAACCAGTTGAAAGAACCCCTGTGTCATCCACTCTGAGAAAACCTTTGGGGGGATGAGAAGTCAAATGCTCGCGACCGATGGATGGATTCGAACCAATCGCTTCGAATCGAAAGGAAGATGGGAATCCAATCGATATATCGAAGCAGTGGATTAATCCCACGCTTCGGAAAAGAAAAACGAAAGAGCGCGCGACCAATCATCGATCAGTAAACTCCTTTCGCGGGAAAAAAGTCTCTGATAGAAGCCAGTTCCCTTTCAGCAGCTGCTATGATTGAATGCCTTTTTTCTTTCCCCAGCGGGAGTTGTATCAACTGAGGGGACGTCAGCCTTTTTTAACCGTGGATCCCTTTTGCTTTTCCCGCCATTTTTTTTCGTTTCGTTGCGCCGATGTTACGAAGAATTTTTGTACAGTGAAAAGTGAGGAAAAAGTCGTATTAACTGACTTGGAGTGCACTCTGTAAACACTCTTGCAGGATAAACAAGTCGTGTCGCTATGGGTGGGATAAAAGATAAGACCTTGATTTCTAGGGCGTTCACACCAGTCTGTGAAGAGGGTGAAGATTGGAAACGTATGGCGGAGGAGGAAATATCGTCACTGCAGAGAGCGTTTTAACTGCCTCGATTATTTGCCGACGTGAATGCGGGAAAAGCGACCAATCACATCTTCCAATTATAAGGATATATAGATTTACTTTTACGTAAAGGATTGTTAAGTAAGATGCTTGAGAGGAAATACTTAAGGAACCCTCGCGAGCAGCACAAATAAATGTGACGATCTCTATGAAGTATAGAAAAAATATACTACATAGAAAAATCAATTATTTTCCTTTGAGCTAGTCACTTCAAGAAAATGCCCAGGGGTTCGTATTTTACTGACCAATCACTGGTAACTGTTCCAATGCTCAGTTATAAGAGGATAATTTTAAAAGATCATAAAATATAAGGACTTAATATAACTAAAGGAAAGCGTTAATAATGGTTTTCGCGTACTTTTAATGGTATAAGGTAGAGTAATTGGATATTAAAATTCTAATTCTAATTACAACTGCAATCACCAGAGATTCTTTTGCGTTTATAATATATTCTCATGATTTCTAAAAATTACTCGATAATATATGCATATAACAATCCCTGTTTCTAGCCAGAAACTGTGGTATTATACATCTCTCTTACATTATGATCAAAGATATAATATTGCATTTATTAACTTTAGTTCAAATGTCCTTATTCTTAAAGTTACTCAATAGATACTGACTTTGTCAGCCCAAAATTAATCTCTGAATCTCTGCTAAGAATCACGCTCTGAGTTCAGATGAGAGAGAAAGATTCAAGAACGAGATTGCGATGTTAACCAATGGCTAAAATAAAATGAAACGGTCACAGCGAAGGAAGAAATAAGACAGAGCAAGGAAAGTACGCTTTTTGCCACTTTCATCTTGTCATCGCTTGTTTTTATCAACTCTAAGATCTTGATACGCAGTTCGCAAGACTGTATACTGTCACTGTTCACTGTATACAATCTTTGATATTCACAAGCTATATTTCTGCGACTTTTCAAGACCAGTCTAACTGGATGGTGCAAAATAAGCTAGATATCTTTCGAAACAAGAGTGAGTCTGCAATTTAAATTGCAATGACACTTCCTCAATTAACTACTGCATAAATTTTAGGAAACGATTTAAATTTTATGATTATTAATTTAATTGAAATTAACTTTTGCCTAATATATAAGAAATATAGATAGGGAAAAATATCTAAAAACCATGATAAATAATCCTTCAATTCTGATTTTCTCCCTTATAACTGATACAAAATAGTCACCTTTAATATGTCTCTAATTGTCTTTAATAAACTCTAATTTTTACATCAATACGTATTTTAACAGTTACTGACGCTGATACTAAGCCAACTTTTTTAACTCAACTTAGATATTCCTAAGCTTAAGAATAAAGATCTTGAACCATGTAAAAATGTCGACGTACTTTAATATTTATCTATTACTATCGTTAAGAGTACCTAATACTCTCTCTCGTTGACAATGATCTTACAATATTCAGCACAAACGAAATACATACTATGTAACTTAACAACGGGATCTGAATTTCTTCTCCAAAGAGATCAGCTAATTAAACGAGACAAAGGATCAGAAGTGCTAACGGCTTTCTCTTCGCATTAAAACCTCTTATTTCGTAAAGGTCGCAAAAAGTGGACACTCGAACAAATTGCTATCCAGCAACGACAGGCATTTGGAGCAGTCCGCTTTAGTAATAGTTCATCCTTTTCAGGGGAAAGGAAGTGCTAGTAGAATAATGAGGGGAAGAATTCGAGTGGTCCACGCGGCTAACAAGAATAAAGTGGAGGCATTGGAGGGACGGAGAGAGAGGTGAAGAAATTGCACTTCAAACAAATAGGGGGACTCGCAGACGGGGGACCTTGGTTCGAGTCCCGGCGATAATGAGGAAGAACTGAAATAAGGATGGAACTTGAAAAAATGTGAGAAATATGAGTGGCCGTACGACTCCTATAACAATGTGGTACATTTATATACATTGTAATGATGGCTCATTATGTATTGAGCATTAAAATATATGATTACTAATGAATGTCCTACAATGTAAGCAACGCGTACACAATGGAACAATAGGCTATGGAGGCATACAATCCGTCTAATGATGCTTATGAATGAAAACAATGTATACAATTGTGCATTAGCATTTAAAAAATGATTGTCCTCGATACTTACATAAAACAAGTTATGGAGGGGAAATGAGCAATGTAAACAAGATGCGGAGTGAGGTTACTTGTTTTAATTGATACTATATTATTCGATATTAGTCGATTAGATTACAGTTTCAAAGCCTTCATTAAGGAATAACCTTAATGAACGAAACTTACATTAATTAGCACAATTAAATCTTCGACGTATATATTAAGAGAACTAAGTGATAATTTAAAGATTTCCTTTCCACTCTGATAAGACGAGAATCATGCGTACTTTCAACGATTAAATGTTTCTGGAAATTCAGATTTTATATCAATATTCATTACCTTACAGAAAACTTTCACAAATTTACAGAAGACATAGATGAAACTAGATAGATACATTCAAGGGTTTTAATTCAATTTGGAGAAGAATTAATCTTGATTAAACCTTACGATGAGATTTTGATAGGTTATATACTCCACGCAAATAGTGTTTGTGTTACAGCCTTATACTCAAACATTGTTGAAGCCATGAGTACATTTCTAACTCCCAGCAAGAAAGCAGTTTCAAATAAAGACTTGAACAAAAATGGCCCATCAGTTCTGGAAATGGAACGAATCAATTTCACGTAAAACTAAGTGAAAGTCAACGCGATATCTGACAGTCTTTTTTCCCTCGAGGATATGCGGACAGCAGCAAATTGATTGATGCATGATGCATCGAAATAAACCTCGCTCCTGATATGGATTGATTGAGTGAAATATACGTAGTGACAATTTTCAGAGATCGATGGAAAATTCATTCCGTCCAAATGTAACTTCGCCGATCCGTCAATTTTCATTCGGAGGCTTAAATTTGTAGTAAAACTGAGAATTATATCCATCAAAATCTACTCAAGAGGATGGCTTGAGTAAATGCTACACATACATCCACGACTTGGATTGGATTTACGTTCATTTTCGAGCGATGGCCTGGAATTATCGTGGCGATGCTACTGAAGATTGAAAAACACGGATTTAATCAATGCTTGATTTGAGTATGAATCTGTATCAACATCCATTGCAAATATTAAAATTGCAATCTCTATCGCTTACTTTATGAGCAAAATATTCCGTAGTTTTTTTATATATCGAAGTAGTAAATGCGTAAAATTTTGAGCGGTAAATCAGCGTATAGAAATGATGGAGAAATTAGCGAATTTCAATGCAAATCTTGAGATTGAAGTAACACTAAAGGGGGGTTGGAACACATGGACAAGAAAGGAAATACCTCTTGAGCCTACGAGGTCGAAAACCGAGGAACACTTCTAATGGCATTCGCTAAGTGGAATCAGTTAAGCCCACTTGGCGAAGCGACTATCTATTACGAACTGTGAAGGAAAACATGGCTAGACACTTGGGCTACAAATATTTTACCGACAAATAGACACCAGTGAGCCTAGGTTTCCAATTAATCAGGCAGGAAGTCAAATTATTACAATTGATAGATATTTTATGTATTTGAGAACAAATCAAAGTGATTTGCAATAGGAGTATTAAATCGAATATACGTTGACTAATTCATTTCACTTCACTACAAAACAATGATGATGGGTACCTTAAAAAGCAATAGATGTACTCTAACAAATTTTCAAATATCAATTTACAATTATAATAATCTATACACAAAATATGAATAAGATATCCTGAAAGATGGTTACTGATTATACAGATCCTACTGACGGTGGCTAATATATATAAATTACCGATTTATCAAGCTTAAAACGTACAATAAAATATGCTAGAGAATAATTCTCATAAATTCAATTATAATGCATAAATAAACGATTCTTATAACATCCATTTCTCAAAAAAATTGTCAGATATATTCTAAATCAACCAATTAAAATATCCGAGCTAAACCATCGACCCACGCCTTCCTTTCCACGTCTACTGCCGGTTCTATCAGGCGTCGGTTTTCAACTTAATCTCGCTATCCACTTGCATAATGCTCCATAATTCCCTCCATTTTACGAGGAATTCCAAAAACAATCATCTCCTTGCCAACGGGTATCCGAAGTGTGCCGGACCCCACCTAAAACAGGACATTTTTCATCCTTCAACGGTATAATCAAGCAGGAGGCAAATTTGAAAAGATCGCCTTTAGCTATAATATGTGCCAGGTAGGTAGCATCCGGAATTTGTCTTAAATATAGCACCTACACGTCTTCTTTGATGGCGTGAGCCTCATCTTAGATAGAGATAAAACAGTGATCATTTTATTATTTAAAGCCTTGAGTCTCAATAAATTTATTACCTTAGTAACTCATTCAATAATGAAGACTTAGTTGACTTAAAAATAGATTTGATAGAAAAATAAAATATATAGAATGAAGAATATTACCTAAAAATAATTCCAAAAACTGGATGATGAACTGTAAAAGTATTATGATATTTTGAAAGCAAATATAGGTTTACCTATTAATATATAAAGAAATAGTGAAGCAGAAATACACTTACTTATATATCCATCAACAAAAATTGAATACGTATAGATAGCAAGAGTTACTACGCAAGATGTATTATGACTATCCATGAAGTAAAAATTTGAATACAAAACACGGCCCTTAAACCTTTTATATAATCCCTTACTGTAATTTTATCTTAAACTTCTTCAATTAATCACAGACAAGGACAGAATCTACCAAAATTTCTTTCAGGAAACTTCACCCCACACCCAAATCCAAGCTTAGAGAGAATTCCCAGAGGAGAAAAATCGTGCCAGAGTATGAAAAATCGACAGAAACTTAATATTAACTTTCAGCTCCTTATCGCAGAATTCTCCCTCATTCAACCACCCTTCCCGACCCTAACAACCCCTTTATTATTTTTTGGGGCACCTACTCTCACTTTCTTTACCCTACGCCTTCGACAAGGTCAGTGGCGCCCTCAAAAAAGACGGTGTTTGCAATTGGCATATATTAATCGACGGACTTTGAGGGCTTTGGAAGTGTCGGTAGATGGAAAAGGCTTCCCACGCGGCTTCCACACAGTTTCTTCGCCCACGGGAACAATATTCGCGAGCTGTAAAAGAAACCCCGGGAGAAAAAAAAACTTCAGCGCATTCCTTCCATCTTTGCACACGCGGGGCGCCATGTTGAATAGACGAGCGCGCCTCTATAGCATAACTCACTTCGGAGGAATTTCCAACTCCTTCCGAAGTTACATCCCGCAGATTTTTTTGCGCCTACCTCATCACATACTTGAGAAGGTAGGTTTTTTATTTCCGAGAGATAGCGTCGCTTCAGATGCAGGGGCAACGCTCACCTACGTTTCCCCATTCTCTCTTCTGATAATTAGCTATACTTTGCATCTCCCGTAGCGACACGCCTCAACCAGCGATTATGAATGAACAAAAGAATACACGCGATGGAATCTGAGAAGTAGTTGCTCCTTCGTGTAAAGGGTCTCTGAAAACTTTCTCCGACAATGTGTCCGCGGCATTTCAATTGCAAATCACTTAATCACCGCTTGGCAAAGTTTTCGCGATGGAAGTGCCTTCGAGATACGTGGAGCAAAAGGGAAGCTGAGGGCAATGAATGTATTCTGCATACCGAGGGGATGATGTGGAACGACTTGAGAAGGGAAGAAGATTTTTCTCTTGAGAGGTGTTCTGGAAATATCTACGGAGGTTTTGAAGTATACTGTGATACAAGTGTTATTAGAATCAATGATCACGGCTTTCCAAATGGTAACCGAATCTCAATTTAATATAAGCCGAAAGATGAGATATATAAATTACTTATTCAATTCAGAAATATAGAAAGATATCTATCGAAAATACGTTAACTATAAAATTAATTCATAAACACGAAGTTTAATACTGGATTAAAAACCAACTCATTCAGGATCCTTTGAAACACAAAAACTTTTGAGCAATAGTTAAATTACAGATAAAATATTAATGAGATATTCATTCATCTGAGACAGAACTAAGTCACAAAGTCAATTAATAAAACCCATTCTAGGTACCCAAATGGTCCGTAGAATGTTGATTTGTATCTTTAATGATAACTGACGATTTAACTAAAAATTTCAGAATTCCATGGTACTTACGCACATGCGTAATATTAAACTCATTATCATCGTTAAAACTGTGTAGTAATTGAATCACTATTTCACTATGAACTCGATAATCCATAACAACAAAATACGTAAACCATAAGAGCTACAAAGAAAGACTACCTACTAATAATTCCTTTGATGATAAATAATTAACTCCATTCTCAGGAAAAGCAAGGAGAAATTGAAGATACTTATATAATTTTCTATGACCATCAAAAAATTTTAAGTTAATATCATAATATAAGGCATACTTTGACTCCAGTACGATAACTAATTTATTTTCATTCGAATCATTATCGAACGAATCAATGCCTCATTTTGATTCTATTCGCATCAGACGCGAGTGGGGAGTGTTGGTGTCTATGAATCATAATTCGTGCGCGGATCTGAGAGATGCTGCCACCGCGGTAACCTTGGGAAGTGAGAGATCGCGTCACGGTTGAAGATGTCGTGAGCTATCACACGGAGGAGAAGGTGTTCTGTCAACGGAAGCTACCGATAGACAAAGAAGTTGACTCGGTGAATGTTTCACTCTCATAAGAGAGTAAAGCTACCGTCTACGGTAATCATATTAGAAGACATGATCGATGAGGATGTTACGCTGGGAAGGTCATCTTTTTCCCTCCAAGGACTTAAGCCGATGAACCATTCACCTTTATCTTCATCCATAGAGATCGGAGGTTAAAAACAAATGAGAAGTTCCATTAAGAAGGGATGCGCATAAACGTTCATTAAAGACATTAAAAAGTTCTCTTATCCAAGCAATCGGTGTAACCTTCACACGGAACGGAACAATTAAATTTCATAAAGGCTGAAAAATAGGTCAAACTCGAAATAATAAAATTATATTCTAAATAAATAAATCCTATTTCTGAAAAGAAACAATATATAGATGCTTCAAATTAAATTTATGTTTACGTATAATTTTACCACACCTATTTCTTTATGATTATATATAATTTTTTTTAGTCTTACTTATAGCTGAACTAACGCAATAATGTTTAGAAAACTTTAGATTTGATCCTGTTATTAGTATTAATCATGGTCTAATAGATTCAATTATTATTAAATCGACATTGTAGCGAAATAGAAGGATGTAATTCCCATATGGGTAAAATAAACGAACTTTTCGATCAACAACAACAACTGGGTGTCCATAGAAACAGCAAGCGGAGTTGTTTTTCGCACTAAAAGTGAAGATTAGAAGAGGAATCTTTGGCAAAGAGGAATAAGTTATCCACGAAATGAAGTTTTCGTTCGCGAATACAAGGCCGTTTTCCCTTTCGAATTATAATCTCCGGTCGCTAAAGTTTCGCAGGAGAAACTTAAAGCGGTTCTCAAACATGAATGGAGCAAAGATTACTTTCAGAATTTCCTCGGGCCATACTTCCGAAATCGACTCTGTATCTGTGGTTATTAAGTGAGGATTAAATTTCGCTGGAGTGGAACACACTTTGATAGACAATACACCGGCGATTTAACTCCCTAAATTTTTCTTTGCCAATATTGCTCTTTGTTACGCTCTTGCAAGGAATTGAAAGTGAAACGTGTTTTGTCAAATTCTATCAAAACAGAAGACTGAGTTAATTCTATTCTTTTGACTCGACATGTTTACAATAGTTTGTTTTAGATCAATTTCGTCAAGATAAGACTATTTACGAATTCATCTGAAATTTATATTGATTTCCCCTCACATTTAGAACTTAATAAATGTCCTTCACAGCTATTTTCTGATTTGTATTTTTCATTAAATAATCACAAAGAAAACACTACTTAGCCTCAGTGCAATAAATGGGCCAACATATGTGTCCACAAAGTATTATGGTATTATTGAATAAGTTAAAGTTCTCGTTGACTACAATTATTTCATTTTTTTCAATGGATACAAAATTAGTTATTACTATTTGAATTATAACGAATTAATTTTTTCCAAAGATCCAAGTTTCTCGATATAAATTTCTAATTTATATAAGCTAGGCAATTATGCAGACTTTCTATATGAGTAATCATGTTCCAAATACAATCAACATATTGCAACCTATTTCCCATCTATACGAAGCTAACACTGGTAGATAAATTACCGGAAAGAAATTTCAAAGTAATACATATCATGATTGATATTCCTGCTGCCTAAAATTTGGAACAAAATAAGTACATTTGATATTCAATATGATAGAACTAAAGTTTAATGAACTGAATACTTAATAATTCTCTCGAATGAAACAGAAAACCTTTCTAGTCGTCACACTCCAAATATTCTCGAACCCGATTGGCGCCTCGGATCCCAAACGGACTCTGCCACGCCTTTAAATATACAGCCTCAAACGCTGGAGCTAAATCGCCGGAGATAATGGCGCATAATTACGCGGAGGGAAGAGGCTCTTGGAAGTGGTCGTTAATACACTTACGCGTTGATTTTGCGAGGTCGACGCGAATATCGTCTCGCCCTTTTTCGTCACGCCGTAATCGACTCTTGCCCACGGAATTTGCCACATTTTGGCAACAAAAGTAAAACGACGGCGCTGAAGGTGTCCGGAAGGAGTTGATGGAATTGGAGGATGGAAATTCGGGTTTCTAATCTGCTAAATCATAGCTTATGGTGAGGAACGTAGTTTTGGATACAGTTAAAAGCAGGTGGCGGAAGACAAATTCATTATTTTAGGAGGTTTATTTGCATCCGATGTGTGCGTGAGAGGTTTGAATTATAGGAAAAATTTAAAATTTACTATGTGTTACGACAAAATGGGAGGTATAATCTACGTTATTTCATACGATAATGATAATAATTATACATAATAGGCTCTTTAAATAGATTAGGCACTTTTAGAACTGAAGAATACTTTTTTGGCACAGGAATGGAGTTATTTTTACGCATAAATATTACGTAACTTTTAGTCAAAAAGGGATCTGTGACAAAATGAATAAAAATACGATACGGTAGTTTGCTTGAGAACATAATGATTATTATGTATGCTACTTCATCTATATATCTCTATATGTATATGAATTATTATTAACCTGCGATTCTCAATTTAGATGTTTCAATTTAGATTGCTTGAAATTCCAAAGTTAAGTATTTTATATTAAAAAATATACGAAAATGAATGAATAATCTGCTACGTAAGCATTTCTTTTTCCTTTCAAGTTCAGCAATCGAGCATTTCATGATACAGCATCACATTTGAACATACAACGGATACACGTAAATATTAAATATAAAATGACGATGATGTAATTTCTCTAAGAGGAATTTTATATACTCCCATTCCATCTACGACCATATTCACTCCTAGACCAATTCCAATGGTAGCGTTTAAGACCCTCCTAGCCAAACGAGGTTGCGGAAGCATGGTCTACTTGCACCCCCTAGACCACGCACTTAATCAGCCCTTTTCTCAAAGCCTTCTTTTCTGCACCACTCCCGTGATATCTATTGTCTTTCCGAAAAAAAATCCTCAGTCAATTGGAGTCTTGTGGAACAGAGAAAGAGGCAGGAAATGGATTAAAATGCCCTCTGGCGGCAGACTGCCCCAACCCTCTTTCACCGCCCCCCTGATGAACACGCATGCGTACGTAAAACAAACAAAAGAAAATTGGGAGATGGAGAAAGCAGAGATGAGAACAAGGGGTGAAAAAATAAAGGTCCAATCTTTGCGATATGTCCATCCGCTGATTCAAGGAGTGGCCGCGAGAGGGATACTCCGTCGGCTATCCGTCGCACGTCAATTGTCTTGGTAAAATGGGATACGGACGAGGGGTTCCTCTTTCTCCTAACTATGGAGTGGCACTTGTGAAATTATCATATGGAGTGGGAAGAGACGGGCACAAGGAACCAGATAGGGAATATGAGTTGAGAGGGAAGGTATATCCTGGTTACCCTTGGACACGGCTGCGTCGATATCTTTCATATACACTTACGATGTGCGTTATCTTTGAAATTTATAACTACTACTTTCATGAAGAATATTCCAAGTATGAGAGTTTTGTTGTTGAGAAACAAGAAAGCCAAGCTATTTTAAAGTAGAAAAACTAAAAAACGTTAACTTATATACATCGTATTCTCTCCGTTCAGAAGCGCGTTATCTTGCAAAGAGTTAGCGCTTGGCGAAATCCAAGGAAGAAGGATTTTAGGATTTCGCAAGGGACTATATTCACACTGTTAGACATCAAAACAAAAAAGGAAGTAAATGCAATGTAACTTCTCCATTATAAAGTTGTAGGATAGTACAATATGTCACGACTGAAAACATTAGAACGTAAAATTGATAATTCATTAGCTTAACACAAGCTATAAACGATATGATATAACGAACTATACGCTACGGATAAAATAAGTTTGACCATTAACTTCTATATACGAGGGTTAACCATAAGATTTTCATGATCTTCGAAAAATGTACATTCGATCTGAACGATCAAGAAACAAATTCTTCCCACAGTTCTTCAATCGAAACAAGGACAAAAAGCTCGATTCAATTTCCAGAAACTGCGCCATAACCTTAAGGATTTAAAGAACTAAAAAATGACGAAGAAGTTAAACATTACGTACATCAGGTCTGATGATATCGGTGATTGAAGAAACTAGTTGCCTTTAATATGTTGCGCGGAAGTTTCAAAAAAGTTGAATTTCTTTAATTATGGTTCTATTCCATAAACTTGGGTTCCTCACATCAGATTAAGGTTAAACACTGTACGTACTCTTGACAGGCACAACTGGTCAATTACTTCGCGACCTTCTGATGTAACCCATACTCATACCACAAAAAAGAGGGCAGTGCGTTCATGCTTTTAAAAGCAAGTAAGATAATGCAATACTAGGATAATAAGCGCTTGTCAGAAGATACTCTAAGATTCATTCTACGATGGAATAACAGGCAGTAAAGAGTTGGGAAATGAGAGGGAAAAAATTACGCTTAAAACCAATGAAAAGGAACAATTATCTACCGTTGGAGCGAAACGTCCGATGAAATTCAAGATCGCAAAAGATTTCCCAGGAGGGGAAGAAATTAGCAACCGTTACTGGTTGAAGAACAAGGGCATAATCTTTTTCTTTGGTCGTAACTGTCACCGACTTTTTTGCTATTTGCTCTATTTAATACGCTCCCATTTTCAATATTACCTCGCAAAACCACTTTCAAAAGAGGTTTTCATATAAAAAGATGTCGGAACGTTTGCTTGTGAATTCATTCGCAATAAGTTTTTTCCGCGAGAGATTCACTTACGGTTTATTTGCGCACAATAATGGTACTTAAAAAGTAATGCTTAGTGGTATTCATTTATTATATCGAAGATAAACATTGTTTTTATTGGATAAATAAATGGCCATGATCACCATAATAGTCTTGCATATCAAAGTGCTCATTTCGAAGATCAGTATCTACATCACTGATAATAATCTAAAGCCTCGACTTTAAATACGGCACACTAAAATTGCAATAAACCACTCCTATTTCAAGAACTCTGTATCAAAAATAACCTAATTATATTAACTCAAATAAGCAGTTAAGTTTGAAAAATATAGAGGTAGTATAATGAATTTTAAGGATAATGATGCTGGCATACATTTGTATATTCATTCTTTCTACTACACTGGATATATTCACAGGAGAGGAAGTAAAATAAGTCACTTGAGCATTTATAGCTTTCCTTCATTAAGAAAAGCAAAACTCAAATGGTACAGTACACCGTGAAAAATCCACAAAAAACTTATTTTTACTATACTGTACGAAAGAATGAGATCTTAAACAAATCTTACAGCTCAGAGCAATAAATATGCAACGGTTTGACTGCTAGGAAACAAACCCCTATCAACTGTGACAATCCATGACAACGAGACAAACTTCGGTAACCCAGACTTCAATTGTTACGCATTCGACGAATTACAACTTTCTCTCGTGGCCGAGTAGAGGGCAGGAGTGAGACTATCACATCCTTTTATCGCGTCAAACGGCTCTTCAGATGGAAACAAGCTGTTAAAGAGGTGTCGAGGGGAGGGGAAAAAAAAGCCCTGTTAACTATTTTCCGCGACTGCTGTCAGTCTGCTGATGGCAAGGCGTGACACGGTCGCAGAAATAGACCTCTCGCTCATCTCGCTAATTAAGGCTTTCTCGCATGGTGAAAGACGCTAAATGAAGGCGAAACAAGAACAACAGGAGGTCTTCCTGTTCTCCCAGACGGCACAAATTATTCTTCGCGAGTTAATTGAAGACTTGTGAAGACCTCGCGAATTTCCGAACGAGATGGCAAAAGGAATGCTTTTTGTTCTTTGATCCCAAACGAGGATGTACGGGAATTTTTTGAAAAGGCTATCCTACAGGCATTGGATGATTACAGAGCGGAGTTTACCTTACATATAAGATGAAATGTTCCTCGATGTGTATGAAATACGTTGGAAAGGTCTATAAAGAGTATCGCGTGTACAAGATGAACCCTTATGTACGTTTAATATCGCTTGCTTCCTAGGAAGTCGACTTGTTACAAAAGGAACCGTGTTGAACCTTTTCTCCTTATCGCCAGAGGATACTTAATTAAGATAAGAGTTCAATCTGTACTCTTCCATTCCAATTGAGACCTTTCTCTTCCCTAGAAAACCCAAGGATAAGCCGACTTACGAAACAGAAAATACAAGTAAAGCATTATTTCGGTTTACATTAGTTTTTGATCTTATGAGAAAATTTCAATAGATAACGGATATTCGTGAGTTATCTTGCTAGATATTTCATAGTTGAAAATATTAAAACTTATTCTTTCGTTTGAAACTTAGAAAAACTTTCCTAAAAGATTTCCTTGAAACATACAGGGAAATATTCAGTTATTGATCATAAGTATGTTCTTGTAAATCTTTCGTTTAAAACTTTAATTTTGACCCTATAACATACTAAAAGGATAAAGTAAAGATAAAATAAAATCAAAAACATAAAGAAGTACACTCAATAATGTTTCATAGAATAACTGCATGGGAAATTAACCTTTGGCAATTTAAAGTTTACGTATTTCATTTCACCCATCTCAAGCTCCACTAAAAAAATATTTGTATAAGTTTCTAAGATTCATAAACTCAAGCATTAAATCAAAATATTTCTTTGGAATTTACAAAAACTTTTCACAAGTTAATTTCGGGAGATAACGCTGAATTATGTCCACATGGAAACCTATAATAGTACTAAGAGATGAACTTGTTCCTCCGCAAACAGCCTCCGTATTTAAATTTCTCCGAAGCCCTGGCATAAGCCGCGAGTTATTTCTATCCCTTTATTGTGACGTAACACTGCAGATGAACGTCTTTGTGATTCGCCATAATGTAATCAGTCTCGTACCGATCGATTTGACGATAAGCTGTTCGAAGGCCGTCTGATTTATGTGTGTCAAGGAGTCGAATTGATCGGTGGAGACATTCAATTAATTTCTCAAAAGGAATAAATATGCCTCACCCAATATCCGTAATCAATTCGATCTCTTGGGTGGTAGAACTGGCAGACATTATATGCAAAAAAGACATGCAAGCGACGATGTTGGATGAATACGAGGCCCCTGAATTATACGACCACCAACTTCTGCCCCTGAGTTGCTGCAACCCTAACGTCAGATTCCTCATTATTGGTTCCAAGAAAACTGGATCTCTAAAATCCAATATACGAACTAAAATTGGGTTAATTTAATTCCATACTCTTAAATTAACTTAAGATTTTTTTAATTGTACAAAAGGAATATAAAGGTTTTAATGCTAGATGATATATTTCTGATTTCTCTCAATTTATCGTAATGATTATGCTTAAGTAATTCTTAGGTGACATTTTTAACTATCGATTAAATACGACATTTAATAATTTACGAAATGTACATACTTAATAGATAGAAAATGAAAATTCATTTGTAAAAATAAATTATGTTCATTACGTTATTTAGAAGAAACGAGACAAAAAGATGTCTCATAATACCTGAAGTAATAAATAATATAATGTATGAAGTAAGAAATCATGTCAAATGAAATCAAAGTAATTAAAGGACAAGAATATTGATCTAAAATCAATTAAATATATGATATAAATGAACACAAACGAAGTATAATCTTGATACGATATTGTAATTTCCATCTTTCACATTGTATTGAAAAATATTAAAGACAAATATATATGAAACATAAAGGGAGTGAACCTCTGTAATGACCTTAAAGTAGGTCTGATACTTTAAAAATATATTGTATTATTAACAAAAACGAGAGGAAACTCACTTGCCGTAAAGGAATGTAAATGATTAATATGATTAAAGGAAGAAAAATTCAGAAACTAAAAACTTATAGAAAAAATACGACTCTAACAAAAAAAAACTAAAACAGCGAAAAGTGAGAATTCTTTCACACCCTCCCAATGCCATCCACATTAAAAACTGATTAAAAACTCAAGAGGACTCCGAGAGAATCAAACGGCAGCTAAAGAAAGCATCGAATTAGAGACGTGGGATGACCCAGAACGAATCAATCCTACGGAGAGAATAATGATGACTGTGTAAAAAAGGTGCAGGCGTTTGAGGTGGCGATTAAACAGGTCACGTTATTGACACAACCGTGACGACAAAGGCAAACATCGTACCTTGCAAGAGGGTAAACGAATCAGTTCCAGGTTTTATCTCTAAAAGGCATCCAATTTGCATACGTTCGCTCCCTACGGTTTGGGAATCTCCGCTAACGACCGATGTTACAATGGGAAGTCGCCGATAAGTGGAGAATGCAACGCGGATCCTTTTAATGAATGCGAAGACTTTTGTGAATAGAAATCTCATTTGGATCCCTCTTTCGGGGATGCGATTCTCTAGGAATCCGCGATATCAAAGAGAAACAGAGGCGGAATTTCGGATGAGTTTTGAACGGATTTTAAAGGCGCTGATGTCGCGAAATCGGGGATTTATGGATCATTCGACGTAATCATACTTTAGAGAGATACGTAAGAAAAAGAGAATAAATACATATCTCATTGAATGAGGAGTTTTCCTGATTCATATTTCACAATTGTTCTTTAATTGCACTTGAGTTATTGACCATCGATTACCTTTAACACATGCGCCACTTTAATAAGGCCAAAAACCGTTTACGAAATCATTCCTACTAACAAGAGAATAGGAAATTATACTGAATACTTTTTAAACATTTTAAAAACCTGTATATGATTATTCAATCGATTAAATTTCGATTGGATTATCTTATATACGCAGTTAACTCATTTAAAATCTTTTCACAAAACTAGGACTTCTTATTCGCTCAAAGATTAATATAATACTACACAATTTATTTGGAAAAACGAACTGATGCAATGTATTAATAGCTTTCAAAGTTAAAAGCTTTGAATACATATATTTACATACAGTTATTGAGTAGCGGAAATAGGCAAGAAAAAATGTTCTTTAATTATATACAAACAATTCATACTAGAAATTGCAAAAACCAGGTTCATTATAGAGATTGCCTAAGAGTTTACAGTTTTTTCATTTATAAGTTAAAACTCTGTAATGATTAACCGCAGACTTATTCACAAAAACATTAAATCTGAAACATAGGTCGATTTCAGTGCGTAATAAGACTCCTCCTCATCAGACGATTCCAGTAAAAAATGATTATCTTCAACCCCGAGATGTTTCCATCTGGCTTGCATAACGGATGGCCATGAAAAAATCACCACAGATGGTCTCTCCAAGTCTTCGTTTGCCTTTTGCTATTAGAGATACTCATTAGCTTAAACTACGGAGAATAAATAACCTCTGGCTTGGGCGATTAACATGATACTCCGACTGACGAGTTCAGATTATAAAGAACGGTACCTAATCATTTATTCGAGTATAAAAGTATATTCCACTGAGTGAATGTATTCCTAAGTGTAAGACCGAGTACATTTTAGATAACGTTCGAAATAAAACATGCCCCCGGTTGTCATGAATGCGAATCTTCGATTAGAAGTTCCACTCGTAAATAAGGAGCCAAACTGGACTGGTATAATGTTTTCCTTTTATCTTGTCAGGAGAGGAGCACATTTTATTCAAGGTTTCGGAGTGGCAGAATATATTCCTCAATGTGCCGAAGGAGACATCATCGTAAAATATTATTTATCGCCACATATGGTGATGTGAGGTTTTAGTGAAGAAAGCCGATCATGAGTACAACCATTCCTTCTTAATCGTCAACGAATAGAAATAGCCTTCTTTCGTCTTAAGTCCTTCAAATAAAGCTGGAGCCTTAAATATTTTAACGCTTAATAATATCTTTTTTGTCGAAGAAGATGACGATGTTTTAAGTAGCCTATTGAAAATGAACACCCGAGCCATAGAAACAAACATTACGAGTCTATAAACTTTTTCAATGAAGCAGTTATACCTACACAATACTAATCGTAGATCCGTAAAGTACTGATATTTTGCTGGATTTAAATCTATAAAAAATCTTCCTTCACAGAATGAAACATTATTTGAAATAAACTTCAAACATATGTAAAAGAATCGGTCATTAACGAAGATTAATATCAGCGCGCAATGAAATTGTTGCAGCATCATTACTGGACACTCTACTATCTCTAAGTTAAATATATAACATTAATAAGTATGGATTCCAAATTATTCATTCTTGAAGACCTACTAAGGGAGGAAAATAAATTCTAGAGAAATTCCAAACGAAGCGGAAGCTACATTCAAGTGACTAATAGCCATCCTTAAAAATAACCATATATGATAGCTTCGGTAATGATGTTGCTGTTAGTTCACCATCTACCGTAAGAACCTCGCGGCTTGCGGCTAACAAATCTTAGATCTTCGATCAACAACCGCTTCAAAAGGCATTTGAGATAATCGACCGATTATTAACGAAGTTAACGACTCTTGCGTTTCCGCGTTCCCGGCATGCACTTTTCTAAGCCCCAAACCAGTTGGTCTAGTGTAACCGCACTCGGGAAGCTGGTTTTTCCTCGTAGAGTATTTGCAGCCTTAGAGGGGGAGTTGATGAGAGGAAATCTGCATTTGGGACAGGAAGAGATGTCTGATGACTGGAAGAGTCTCGAATTTTAATGGTGCCAATAAAAATGGTCTCGAATGCGCCTCATTACTGAAGGGGTGACTAAAAGACGCTCCAAATGGAGACCTTGAGATACACAAGGGCTACTCGATGGCCCGTAATTCTGCCACATGAGACTGAAATATGAGTTTCCTTTGGGTGGAAATTTTCCGCTGGTGAAGACATGATATCCCCAAAGCACTATTGCCAACTTGCGAAAGTTTTTTTACTTCTGAGGCGTTCTTGAATTAACTATCTTCAGAGGTTTTGACTATATGTGAAGTCCGAAGAAGGATTTGGCATATTTTCTATTTTAATAAACTTAAATTGAAGTACAAATTCATTATATACGTTCATCTTTTTGTAATCCACACTGCATACGTCGAAAATTTCATAACAGATATAATTAACCGACTGCTTTCATTATAGATGGCATGAAATTAATTGATGTGATTATTTTAGTTCGATTTCCGCTAACGAAAGAAATAAGGAAAATAATACGATTTTCAAGAGGAAACATGATGATATACTTAGTAAAAAATTCATTCCGTCCATTTCTACATGTTTTTCAGATTTTTTTCCCTAAATATGTCTTTTATTAATTATAATTATAAATAAATAGATAAAATAAATATGTGAAAATATTGTATGCATAAATATACACGAAATAATTTATTAATTAGGTTATTCAGAACATTGCCGGTTTACTTCCCTATATGCCTTATTCAGCCTTGAGATGAAAGGAGAAATGCTAATTTTTACCATATTTTCTGAAACATTAAATGTTCACCTAACTAACTCTTATTAAAAGGTTAACTGAGTCAATGTAAAAGTTTCCATAACGCAAAAGGTATTTTATTAATAATACTACGTAAAACATCAATCGGGAAAATAATAATAGTCCATAGAAATGTTACGCACGAAATTTCCGCAGAAAGTTTCCATCTACTTTAAACCCATTCGGAGGAAATCATCCAGTTCCAGAATTCGCACAATTAAGATATTAACTCCCTCAATTATTCCACGATCTTAACCGCTTAATCACGCGTGGATAACGACCCCAAATTCCTAAAACGAGGACCCAGTCAAGTGCGTAATCACGAGAAATAGATGCGTGAAACCGCATAAAGAGACCCACCCGCGGTGCCTCCAAAACATCTGCTCTACCCTTTTGCTGAGGAATCGCGACTGCATCCCAACAGCTGCATCCAACTGCGGATGCAGAAACTCCGCGGTTTTCCCTTCAAGTGACTCACGCTCGGGAAATCTTTTATTCCGACCTTCCATTGTTTTTTGCCGACGTATAAACATCTGCTGAGCTTCCTGAGGGGGGATGCTGAAGGAAGTACATGCGATGGAGTTTTTTATCTGCAGATCCTAATGTGTCGGACGCTAACGAGAGGAGAACGGTACATTCGCAGCTTTTTACGAACTATAACAGTTTGAAACTCTCGCTAATCGCTTTGAATCGCGTAAAAAACTGTGACTTATATTCCGAACGCGAACAATTGTGACATTCTATAACAGAATGGACGATGATTGATTGCTTGATATTTGGTAAACTATGAGAAACTGTAGTATTCAAAATAAAGAACAGAAAGAGATATTTGGGAAGGAGTTTCACTGTAAAATTTTAACAAGTAATTTATATGGATCTAATATTTTAAACAGTTTCGGTATTATACACGGAAAACTATATCCTGCAATATTGTTTGCTCGAACGTGCTAATACATAACGAAAATTTACGGGTAAATGGAACGATAGCACAGAGCTGTGCAAAGACGGTTCTAAGTCAAACAAAATACGTAATTTAAATTATAAAAAAGTCCTATAGCTATCCAGGATTTGTTGTATAAGATACTTTAACACCTGCTGAACAAGTTCACGGTACTTTAGTTAGTAGAGCATTAAAGAAAGAGAAGCTATATAAAAATTAAGTAACTCAATTTTTACGATCCATCAACTCGTATATTTGACATCACAACACTCTCAAACTCGTTTAAATTAAATATTCATATATAAAAAGTAACATCATAATTTAAGTGTTTATCTGTTTTACAATTCCCATTCGTGTGTACTCTTACATTTTGATGCGAAGGATATCTTTCTCATTGAATATCAAGCGAACGACTTGAGTGCGTGCATCCAGGAACCCTTAAGAGCCCATCGGTCCCAAATCAACCTTAGCCGATGTCTTTTGTATCCTTTGAGGGACTTTGTAGACCTCAGGCTACCCTGTGGAGCAAGAAAACCTTTTTCTTCGTTGATAGTTCACGGAAATACGACGGAGAATGAATGCGATTTTATGATCTGAACGCGGTGGGACGATACACTTTCGACACCGTAAACATTTATTGCGCGAAGTTCACTGTAAACATAGTGAGACACGGGCGTTCATCTCTCCCCTTCCCACCAACGGTAGTGAGAGAATGACATTAAAGGTAGCGATAAAGTGATGGAGAACGACTGACCTACAGGACATGTGCTGCGGAAGATTAGCACGAGATGAGATACGATCTTTCCGAAGGGCAACGCGAAGTGTGACATTAAAGCTATTCCCCTTGAGAAACGCCCTTCGATACATAAAACGGCGGAGCAACTGTTACTTAGCAATGACACGACAACATTCCCTGGAATCATTTAATGGGATTCCCTAGGCTAGGTGACGGATATTATATGCTCGTAAATTATCGAGACGATGAGCTTTTGTCTAAGGCGAAGGATATGAATAACGCAGGACTTAATGTATCCTACACAGCGAGTGGGAAAATAAGACGACAGGCAGATTAAAAGTTGTGTGCGTTTAAAGCGTGTGTATGCAAATGTTGAGTGAAGTTTCAAGAGCCATTTATCTTTGGGTTCATATGTTATTTCCCCCAGTTAAATGATGTGGGAGGATTAAAATTGTCTGAAGAGGGTATTGAGACATGAAAGGAGAAGTAATTCATTCGTAGGATGACGAACGAAAATACAAGTGTCATTACTGAACGAAAGCATCTTAATTTATAATCAGGAACTGAATCATCGCGAGAAATAATTTGCAAGTAAATCATTGACAACAATCAACGGACTACTGCGAAAGAGTACATGCATAAGGTTGGTATTATAACGATCTAATTTTTATTCCGACTTACGAAACATACTAAATGCTTAAAAAATGAACGATCGTTTTTCTTTGTGAGCCGCGAATGAATAAATGTACTTTCAATATCATTTTAAAGTTGTCCTTCCGACGCACGCTGTATTTGATGCTGCGCAATGAAGTGGAAGAATATATCTACTACTCCAGATATCTTATTTTTACAGTCTCCTTCTTTTGCGTGAGAAAATATATCCCTCTCTCCCACTTTAATATCTCTAGTTTGAAATGATTAACTTTGGAACTTACCCAATTTAATATCTAGACTAATAAATTCATCAAAATAAACTTCTAGACATAAAGTATTCGTATTTTTTCACTAAAACTAAAACTTCATACTTACGGAAAGTAATAAGGCTATAAAGTCATTCTTGCAACGGTTAACGACATTAAAATACGTTAAATATACAGCAGGAGAAGATAACAAACTATCTGGAATGAATACTAATGCATTACTTCTAGAGCGAGTATTACTGGCAAACATCATAAAAAGACTAACTAAACGACAATCAAAATACTAAAAATTTCGCAAATACTTCTGTTGAAAAAATAAGCCACGAAGACGAATATAATAAAAATAAAAATCCATCGAAAAAATGAGAGTTTAGCGGTAGATTATGAGAACCCTACCTTTTTCTCGAGCGTAGGTCCATTCTCCAGGGCGTACATGATGGCTTCGGAAATCCAAGAGTCCAAGGAGGCGAGAATCCTAGCGACGCCGTGTCGGGAAGAGGAAGAGGTTGAATCGGAAGTGTACACCTGAGCGGGTGCAGTTGGTGGGTCTCCGACCATGGCGGCCACCAGCCTCTCTGCAGATTCCACATACGCGGCCCATGGAAGCTCGAGTTCGGCAAGAGGGGTTAGACATCCCCTGAGGGCGTTGAGACAGAGCCCGGCGCATGGCCTGAGCGTTGGTGGAATGCCTCTGCAGCGAGCGCAGTAGGTCATCCTTAGAAGGGCTGCATCGCAAGGGGTGCTGCGGCCTGAACGCTGGAGTCTGCGGGAGGCGGTGGCGACGGCCGCAGATCCCATCCGGAGGGAGCGGAGGAGGACGCGGGTGGCCCCGAGGGCGCGGCCCACGGATGTTGCGGCCCTCCTGGGAGAGTCCCCGAATGGGAGGACCTCAGATCTCGTTGCTCTTAAGCATGCGTCGAAGTCTCCGGTGAAATGGTCACCGGGTCGGAGGTGGGAATTGAGTGCGTGTCTGCAAAGGAGAAGGATTTACCAATTAAGAATACGTTAAATCATAAACATTCTCTAAACATAAAAGGTCCTTTCTCAAGGATTGAAGTGGTACCTCATAAATCTAAAAGTAAAGGTTTAATTTCCAAATATGATGAACATAAAGATGTAGTTATGTTCAAGAAATTACCTCAAAATTGACTTGAAAGAATTTGATCAAACTCTTCACTTTCGAAATTGATGGAAATTGGTTATTACTTCTATACTATTATCCTAAGAAAATCTAGATATATCGTTGTCCTTGAATTCAAATCCAACGAGAGTAAATGAATTTAAATCGTAAGCAAGGACTAGTGAAATAAATAAATGTTAATGACATAAATTAACCATATAAAATCTATATTGAGAGCATTATTCTTACTCCTCATTGTCGATTGAATATATAAGTAAAGGATACTACTGATGATTAGTCTTAATACTTTAGATAATGAATTAAAAAACCTGCTTTCTATCGGAACTATAGCAATTCCGATTCGTAAAATTAAAGTAAACATCTAAAATTTTCGAATTCCCAAAAAAGCGGTTATGTTGAATTCTGTTGCCACTCGTTAATATTCACGGATAGCTAAATTAGGCACGTGGAGTGAAATCCGCAATTTTAACCCACTACCGAATGATCACCCCATAACTCTGCTCCCACCGTCAATTATCAATTCGATACACTTCTCTGAATTATTAAAATAAAGCTAACACGTCCACCCATTTGAATATCAATTAGCGATTAAATTTCGTTTTGTGGCACGGGTTACCCAAACAACTACTGTGAGAGAGCAGTTCAAATCGCGCGAATTATGCATGAGAAATTGGCGATGCTGATATTTTGCAAAAATAAGTTGCTTTTCCGTTATATTCAATACGTGGCACGATGTTGTTAATTTATTCCTTTTCTAGATGACCACGTATAACATAGGAGGCAATAAAATACTACTGTGGCTCTACGATAAGAGGTTTATAGCTTTATTTTGATAGTAATGATGAATATTGATGCGGATTTCAATCCAAACTAGTAATTTCCAATTTACTCGTATGTTCGCATTTCAGGTTATAATTTTTAGAGAAACATGAATGATCTATAGTGATAAACTTCATTTACTTTATTATACATCTCTGTTCCTCTACTCTTATTTCATTTACTCTTTTATCCTTCTGAACCATAACTTACTAAAGAAACATCCTGTCAGTAACTCTAACACTTTACCGTAATATTTCAATTGAATTTATTCTGACAAGAATATTCCAGAAAGTAACAATATGATACATGATCTTTTTGGTGCGTTTAAGATATCGAATGCGTAAATAATCGCTTTCATGAATCGATCCCAACCAATCGAAATTAGCGATATATCTTATATATTGTAAAATCATTAATCTACAACCATAATGATTTCGGATCTACCGACCTGTAGACCAATGGGAACAGTTCGGTAAAGAACTGTGACACGGCCTCGTCGGGAGAGGGTGCAGGAACTATGAATTCGCTCCTGGAATTCTTCTTCTGCCCTTCTCCATCCTTGGACGTCTCACCGTCCAATTCGTCCTCAAATTCATCGTCTTCCGGTTCAAGCAGGAATCTGCGAAGGTCATCGAATAGCGTGGCCACGGTGGGACGTGCGGGTCCAGACATGCGCTCGTAGAGGGCGGCTAAAAGGGCTTGCGTCTTGTTCTCCGACTGACGCGTCAGCTCTATCACGTGGTCTGCAAGGAAAAAGCACGTAATTACATTTCAATTCGAGCGTATTTCTGAATGGTGACTTCAGAGAGACAACAATTAATCGTAATTAATATAGAAACAGGGTGAACAGATATAGTCATACTTATACAAATGATATACTTATTGTTATTTATAATTGATAACCTTGAGATGCGAATGATATGCTATAATAACATAATGTTGAGACCCCCTGCCATAAGACAAAATGCAGCTTATAATGCATGGATGTAGATGTAATATTTAATTTAATGCATAAATTCCTCAATATTTCTTCCATTGGTAGACGATTGATGAACACTATGAGGTATATGATATATATAAAACAGAAATGATGAACACCATAAGAATTTTAAAATCGATATTTTTAGGCGTGACTTCGTGGAAAGCCATAATAAAATGAAATTAAAAACTTTGTATTTTCCACACTGAGGCCAGAAGATGTAAAATTATTTTACGAAACCGGTCGCAGAATAAACCTCAGTGTGGAAAATACAAAGTTTTTAATTTCATTTTACCATAAGAATTTATTTAGCAAACTATTAATAGCTCATTAATCCTTGGTTTTCTACACTAAAAACTGCATTATGACTTAGCACTTCAACAATTAGATCGAGTTGTACAAATGATGAATCATTAAATATATTACACGCATTCCTAATAAACAATATACCCAGGTTTCTTCCATCAATTAGTGACAAAAATTTACTTATAATGACCACTAATCGATGCTTGGATGGAAATACAGGATCAAAGGAAGCCTTCTGAACTTCTTCGTGCATAAAAAATATCTGCATAGATCTGGAGTAAGATCACCACAGCATTGCGTCATATGATTTCTGTGTTTGGCTTTGAAATGGCATTGATGCAATACCACTGAAGCCAAACCGTTCGTAAAGAAATGCAAGACTTAAGCACAGAGATCTAAATATAATATCGTCCCAATAGATGTCAATTCATACACTCTATTCTAGATACAAAACTAGAACAGGGTATGATAACAAAAGACTTGGAATCAAACATTGGCCTTATAATAAATTGGACCTGATTGTTCGACTTCTGTTGAGGGCACTCTCACTCAATACGAATACACGAAAAACGCGTATAAGTGCGTAAAATCATTGAATACTCCGCAAAGGGAATCTTAGGAGCTCCTGAACGCTGCCAACTTTCCCCTGAGGAACTAATCAATTCTCTGAAAGGTCTGTGCGACTCTCTTCTCGTGAATGCACCCGTCAAATGGGATCCATTCAAGCGGTCCATCGTAGGGATGGTGTGAGGATCTCCCGTGGGACAATGGGAAGAATGGGATGTAGGAATTCTAGCGGAGGTGTAACACGATCTTCTTAATGGTCAGAGACGATCGATAGATGGGTTTTTTATGGGTCTAAAGAAACAGGAGCGAACGAGAACCATCTTTCTTCTTCCATTGATGAGGAGACGTTGGTATTCGTTGAGGGGGCGTGCGAAACTGCTTTCCTCTGAGTCAGTCCCTTTCCGTTTCTGCAGAATTCCGTGATTCAGTTTCCGATAGGAATCGAAGGAGATGGAACCAATTACTTCCGATGGGATGCTTGTTAGTTGATTAAAGACGGGTACTTGTTGAATTCCTTTAACGAGATATATTGTCCTTCTGGTGATGTATAATGTCCTTCTCAATGTTTGCATAATACTCTAATTATATCGTTGATTACTGATTGGAAATGTAATGTAAATATTGAAAAAGCTAATTGTGTTTGAAACGATTACTTCAATTGTAATTACTATCATATAAGGGAGGCTTTCTGCGTAATTGGGGCATAAGAAATACAACTAATGTCAATTATAAAGTATCTATGCGTTAATCTTTAGAATTCATCAATTAGCATGTTGGCATAGCAATAAGAGACCTTCAAATAATAATTATTATAAAAGTATATCTTTAATTAATCTTCACTAATAGCTTTAAATTCTGCTAGTAGTTTGAAGACACCGTATGGTTAATCTATTCACCAAGAATTAATTAAATCGCAATTCTAAATTATAAGGAATTAGATCATAAGACAAGAGAATGGAATGAATTAACATCTACTTAACCTTCGCCAAGATTTTCGAGTTCCATGCCTTGAATTCTTTCCCTTCTGTGACGTCACTCTGAAAGCAGCTGTCCTTACACACACGAGATATATTAAGCCTTCAGAAGATTAATTTGGGCAATAGGATTTGGGTATGATCTCACAGCAATTCTGAAACATTGTCACCGCTTACTCACGGCCATGGATGTCTCTTACTCTGATACAACATCATCCATAACGATTAAAGTATCGTCTTCACCAAATTCACGTCGATTGATTTAATAAGAATTAATTGGATAGAGACTCAGAGGAGTACAATGAGTCATGATGCCTTGATTTTCCCACGCCAAATATCTCGCTGATGAAAAACACTCAAAAGTTCTTTTGGCAAAATAATGGCACGCTTAGATCAAATGAGTTAAATTTTAGGGCATTTTTTGAAATGCTTCTAATATAGGGCTCGAATATAATAACCCAAGTAATAAATAGAGCAACCATGAACAATTTAGTAGTTATCATCTTTGTTCCTCTATTTCTTGGTTAGCTAAATAAGAACTTTAGTTTTTTATTCCCTCTAACACAAGCCAAAAGGCTTCCAAAAGTGTATCTTATCATATACATATTATTTTGCAACTAATGACATACAATGATATGTGATACTTATATGAACTCCAAATTTATTTAAATTTGATTTGTTTATTTTACTCTTTCGCCTGTAAATATGTAAGCTGATCCTTGATTAACGAATCTGAATTTAGAGGACTATATAGCAAGATAAATGTATAGCAATCCGTCAAAGTAAGAATACTTAATTTTCGCTATATTTATGCCGCTTAGAACTCCGTTTATTGTTTTAATGAGAAGCAAAATCAATATGGCGAGACTGTAGCGACGCAATTATCAGGATTTGCACACTTTCGCAACATGGCAGAAAATACCCAATCACGGCAAACGTCGGATGAAGTACCTTCCACGCAATAATTACCCTTACACACTAATCCATAGCAACGTGCTCGGAATACAGAAACCCGTCACAAATTTCTCCTCCGTCATCCAATGACTTTCAGACCGCCTTCTAAATGCTGATGAATAATCGCGCCGAAACAAAACACTGCCGAAATATCTACCCCATTAGACCCTCTTCCAAAAGGGACGAAAAGCGCATCTCAATGTCAAGGGTAAGATATGGCAACAGTGCTACTAAGTTCTCATTAATGAACGCAGACCAAGACATCATCATCATCCATCCCAGCCTCGTTGGAGGAGTCATTAATGCAGCACAGTCCCCTTTCTCGACGTTCAAAAAAAACAAGTGAAGGGAGAAAAGATGGCTGGAAGCGCAGGTAATGAGAGGAGAGACATGGAAAGCAAAGAAAAGCGTATCTGCGGTTATCGGAGGGAAATGAAGGGATGCTGATATTAAAAGGGGTGCAATGACAGGTTCCCAAGCGACGGACATCACGTCGAATATCGCGCGTTCGATTCCGGTCGATTTATCGCTTCGGTCGTTGGGAATCGAATGCGCGATATCATCTCGAAGATGTTAATACCCTTGGAAAGGTGAGTGAACAACGGAGAAAGGATCGAGTCTATGGAGTGCGGTAAGAAAGAGACTAACTACACGGAATTAGGATTAAAGTTGGATGCATTTCCCATTAAATTCTAATCGATAATTTGGATCTGTTTACTGAACAGCTTTCTAATCAGAAGCTATGAAATGAAGTGATAGAGATAGATATTACTAGCGTTATAGCACTGTTTTAAATTAGAAGATATTTATGAAATAAAAAAATACTTAATCAATCTTAGTAATTTGAAACAAACGCAATCTTTAAGCTCTTTTACGAGTTATGTGAAGAGTTTAAGGAAAGGAATACATAGAAACAGAGTGAATAAATTTGAAAGAGAATGAAAAAGGAAAAGAAGCACCTTGAAGACTCTAAAGATTAACCTATTTTAACGACAAATAGAGGGTAATAATACTGAATCCAGCAAGAAAGGTTTTTCACACTTCAATGGCTATTACATTAATACCATCGTTGAAAGAGCAAGTACAGAAAAATTGTAAAAAATCATCGCAAGCGAGAACTTCATAATAAGACCCTAATCATCACGTTATTATTTTTTACAAACGAATATGAATTTTAATGTGGTGAGTATACTAAACTGGCAAAGTAAAAAATTAACGGATGAAATACTGCGCTTAACAGCCTTGTAAAAATAAAGGAACGAATGAAACCGAGGCGAAAAAAGTAGAATCGCATCGATTTATTGAGAGAGAAAGAGAGGAAATATAAAATCGAGATAAAGCGGAGAGAGAACTTTTTACTCGAGTAAAAAAAAGGAAGTGAGTCTACTCGTAAGGGTAAGCTTGCGTATCGGAAGATGCGGTTTGAAAAGAAAAACAAAACCTTAAAACAGATTAGAGGAAGCGAAAGGCGGAATGTTAAACCACAAAATGGGTAGGAGAGCGATGCACTCACGGACTGGCTTGCGTGCATTTAAATCGCGGTTTTATTTATAGAAAGCCTTCGTTTCCTCTTGGCTTCGTAAAAAATAATAATAATAAATGAGAAAATTGCGGTCGCAATGCGTGGATTAAATTTGAAATTTGCAGAAAATATTACGAGTAAGATATCTGCGCTCACGTACGTCTATATTGAGGGGAAATTAATTTCATAGAATCATTTGAATAAACAATCTGGTAACATCTAACACATTAATAAACATACGACCATAGATATGACATTTAAAGTGGATAAATTCTACACAAGAGTAAAGTTAGAGGTGGATATTTCCTGTGATTATAAATATTAAACGTAAATAGTAATTGAAAATGAATTTCAAATAGATAAATAATAATACTATTCAATATTTACTTATATAACATCGAATACAAGTTATTGCTTAGCAACGGATAGTGTCCAACAATACGGTAACATACGGATGCATCTAAAACAATACTAACTCCTCAGCAACCAAATTTGCTTCAATTCTTATCTTTGCTTTTATTGTTTCTAATAATATAGGGAATGGGTATTCAACCAATCACAGAGCTTCAGTATTTGCACATGACTATACTTGTACTTTAATTTTAAAAAAAACCTTTACCAGGAGCGACTTTAAAAAAGAGCTCGAATCAAGGTTACTTCGAGGTCATGGATCCCTGTCTAAAACGGCAAGGATGCGGAACAGTGGTGAAGTTAAACGCGTGGTAAGGGTGGGTAGGATTCTTCTGCAAGGTAGCCATGTAACTATCGCGAACTATTCCCCACCGCATAAGCCTCGGTGAACGTAAGATGCACGCCGGATCAAACTTTCCCACACGGCAGAGGAATCTTCCCACACAGACGCCATCAAATACTTCCTCGCCACGAATTCAACTCCATCTCCACAGTAATCTCTTTACTCCACGACCTTCCCTCGAGAAAACTTATACGGCGGAGAGCCCATCCTCTTGAGGGGTTTTAATCGACCACCCTTTTAAAATCCTCCTCTATCTCAATTGTAATTGCATTCGTTCCTTAAAAGGATTTGAAAGACTATACCTTATACCATTTGATGACGATGTATATCAGTAATGATGTTGATTATACAGCATTTCCTTTGTTGTGAAACACGACGTAATTTCGTTTCCATAGCAATTATACGTGCATTACAAAGCACGTGAATCTAACGAAGCAGATGCAATAATGAATTAAAAAGGTTGATTTCAAATGTCAACACGTTAATATTCAAGAGGGCTAAAGTCGAGTAATCAAAGATAAATTAATCCGCTTAATCAATGAGATAATTAGTGCTTTCTTCTCGTGCTAGTTAATTATTTTAGAAAGAGACACTAATGAGACAATGATCGTATTCTCTTAAAATCTCGCTTTTTTGTACACCGGAAAAGAGCAATTAAATCCGCCAAAAAAGATGACGAACGCTGTCGGCAAACTTTGTCCAGATGTATTTTTGTTTACTGTTTCGATGTTCCTAATGAGGGACAACCTCAAATAAACCGCTTCCTGTTTTAAATAGGGCGACGGAAATTTTTGCAATTAACCTTTTCAAATTATATTCATACCCCAATTGTCTATCGGGACCTAAACGAAAATTAGACGAGAAAGCTAAAACTGCTACAGTTTCAAACTATAAATTAAAACACAAGACGGAGTAAACATTTGGAAAATAATAACAAAATTTTGGATAAAATAGCTATCAAAAAAATCTATCACGACTGTATTACATCTGTTATTATAATATAATATAGGTGAAGTCATTGATTGATTCGATGTTGAACCATTCACTCCAAAAACAAACAGGCATACTTTATCAATAACTACGTAGACCTATGAGCTTCTGCTTCAAATAATAATAAAATAATAATCTAAACCTACTGAAAGGATATGCAATAAAATAAAAGAACTACACCTTGAACCACGTACGAAAACTAAACGCGGCTTATTTCCCTATAAAAACAAACACAGCGAAGCGCACAAACCCATATCTCAGCCTTGGATCTTCACCGTCATGTCGAACGAAACGGAAACAAACTACGCGCCCTTAAAGAGAGGCTAATTATAAAAAAGACCGCTTTTACGTAGCGCGAATAAATCCATCTCCTTGGAAACGACAGATAAACGACTTGCAGCCGAATCGAGCTGCATAAGGAGGAATGCGAGAGGGGAATTTTCCCATTGAACCTATTTGGACGGAGACTTCGTGGCCGTAACTTCCCTGAAAATAATAAAGAGGATCTTCCCACAGAAACCGCATCCACCGACTAGTATGGGTTGTGGGCAATAGAGGATGCGTGGGATAAAGTCTTCGTCGGCATTTCTCTTTTTAACACGCGATGGCTATCGGATAGGTATCGAACGCGTTGAAGGGGTGGGTGACCTCACTTCTGTTGACAACAATGCATCTGCGATGGCATTGACGCCCCCGCACAGTCGGATGTTCACGGCTCCTATAAAGTCCGCTATTTCTTTTCAAAAGAAGGGTTTCTCCTAATTAGAAGCAAATACGGTTGTCTGATACCCACACAGCTGTCGATAAATACACCAAGCAAACATTTATTCAGACTATAACAATAAACTTTGGAATTTTTGTTCATTAATATGTTAATTATCTCTGATATATGAGAACAGCAGTATTGATCATTATGCATAACTTTCTTCCAACTTCTACCTAAACGTAGCTAATGTTTCAATCATTTAAAAAAAACCTTCCTTAACTATTAATACGATATTTCTCCACTACAACTTTCATGTCAATATTTATTATATATATATATATATATATATATATATATTATTTATAGTTCTACTGGAACTAAACTCAGTATTAAATTGTCTAGTGAAAAACGATCATGATAATCTGTAAAATAAATTATACAAATGCTATGAAATGAGTATAAAATAAGTACATAAATTTATTTTCCGGAATTCCCATGACTTCAATCGTGACAAAAAAGTTAGACGATCTTTTTCAGACAAAAATGAGGAATACAAAACGCAATCATGCACTAAAATAATAACGTAATTTTCATTCAAGAACTGGAAAAATCAAACTAAAATATTATAATTTTCTCTAATAACACATCTAAGGCGGATAGATAAATAGATACATTTATGATAGTTTAAAATCCTATACTTTAAATATATAGTTTAAAATTCTACCGCATCCGAAACAAAGCTGATACATTAGACTCTGATAAAATACACGGTTGCAAGAAAATCTGAATGCAGAAAACCTATTAATCGGAGCTTTACGCTCGTTGATTATCGAACGGGTTGCATCCGCACTTTGGAAAAATTGCAAGTTAGCGGTTAAGAGCTATTCCCGTATATTTCCTTTAATAAAGTTTAGCGTCCCAGTTTCTGTGCCCCTTTGTGAATTTTTACAACGCCTGCGTAACACTTATTAGTCGGGAAAAATGCATCGTTAGTGGAACGGTAATGGACGATGAAAAGTGGAATTTATTGGGCCTATTTGCAGATTTATGAACCTTTTGAGTTATATAAGCGTTCTATGAAAAAGATTGGAGCACGAAGACAAGATAAAACTTTGAAATGGTAACTTACGAAAAAATATGAGACACTAACAAAAAATAGAGCTATATCGTGAACTCCAGTACAGAGCTATTCATTTCACGTAATTCAATAATTAAATTAATTTAAGGATATTTTTAATTATTCATGCATAATACTCCTTATTGAAATTGTAATTTCAATCACAATTTTCAATAGAAAATTTAATTATAAAAATTTATAGTTTATCGCATAATTCATTCAATAACTTTCATCTAACTTTAACTGTATAATCTATTATCGTCTTGATATATTATTTTTATGAATATATGCTCTTTCTTAATATTTCAGCATTATAATGGACATATATACTTATGATATCTTAGTTTATTATAAGTATTTTTAGTTTAAATTTTCGTTTATATACATACAATAAAACTGAATTCAATGGAGTCGAAGTAGTTTAACTTTTAGTCTAACTATCAATAGAAGGTTAAAAATTACCAATTTTATTACTTCTTGTATCGACAGATGTATATTGTCAGATTTTAAAAATCTAATATCAGAATCACAAGCAAACTTGTTTAGTTTATCACCTCTAAGTAGAATAGCTCTAGATATAACGGGAAATTTTAGAGTCAGCTTGAAAAAGTAGCCTAATTTTCAGCGGGTGTCAGATTTGTAAAATTCGTTCCCAGATTTTGTAACGTGTTGATTTTATCTTTTAGAATATACTTTCCCCATTTGGCAGGGAACTTGTTAAGCTGAAAGAAGGATTTAGATGTATTTCTAGCGACCCATATCCCGTTTACAAATTTCAATTATAAAAAAATATTTAGAGTTAGTTTGAATTTCAAAAAGATTGCGAAGAACATTTCGCGAGAGTTTAATGGAAATTTTCGACCCAAATCCCTAAATTGGCAGCATGATACGTTTTTTACCCCACGGATTAAAAATCGATTTAAACTGCAATGGAGATGCATTTGAATGCAGTTGCAGTGTAACGAGGGTACGTCGCGAGCGCATCTCCGACTGCATGAATATAAACGAAACTAATACCTTCGTTAATGGAAATGTTATTTCGTGCTCCGCTTCATTAAATTGCACTGTTTTGAAATCCACATGTGATACCAAATATGTTAGATTATTAATGAGGTCTGAAATGAAATAAAAATTTCAGAAATATGGATTAAGATTATGGGCGAATATCAATAGAAACTCTTCCCCTGATCAATCGAATACTTATTATAAATATTTCAATAGATAAATAGATGTGAATGATGTACTATTATTAAAAATTATAGGATTGATTTAATTTGACTGTAAATATGAACAAACTATATATTGACCGAAATCCTAGACTGTTGGTGGGATGAGTCTGCTTATCTTGAAAATTCTATTGATACTTTATGTATCCTATAAGCTCCGAATGGAAATTAATTTTAATTTACTAGTTAGAATTAGATGGTTACTAATCAGTTAATTTGAAAACCTTACCATTTTAATAATAAGAAAATTTTAGATGAAGAACATTATTTGAACATTTTTTTAGTTTAAACTTTAAGACCGCTGCTGTTAAAAGAAGATTACACCAGGAAGTTTACACATTACCTTCACCTAACGCAGTCTGAAAACTTTGCAGTACTGAACAGAAATCTTTATCGAATATCATATCGATAAACTTCCCATTGGTAAAGCATCCTCAGAAGCAGCTTCATGGCAACCCAAAATAAATCATGGTATCTTAGTGCTTTCATGAAGTTAAAATCGTGATATCTCCTGAGTTTCCAAACCGCGTAGAGTTCCCATAAAACCCATCTCTTCACCCATAAAACCACTCTCTCCCTTTTAGAAATAGACGTCATATTATTTAGGATTTTTTCATATTCCTTTTTTCATGAACAGGTTAGCACATCCATTCGCCGTAAGATGCAACAGGAGCGGCTGTATATGCGCGAGACGGTTTATCCAGGGTGGGGATTGAAGTTACCTCCACAGCCAGGACTATACACAAACAAGGGTTTGAGGGAGGGACGGGAATGAGTTAATGGAAGGGCTGAGGTGAAGACGTGAGCGTAAGGGTTTCTCATCCGCACCCTAAGGGTGATTGTACGTCTTATGGACAAAAATAAGAAGACATACTGTCTAGACCTTTCTCTGGGCACAGTATGAATAGCATATGTTTTCTCAAACCAAAGGAAGTTTATGCTCTTATATTTAAAGAACGAATGGAATAAATGGTCATAATTCCACTCTTTTTAAATAGATATAAATAGTAATTTATTGAAAGTATCCTTACACCGTTAATAGACCTAAATGATCTAAAATATACATGAAAAGTGAGATGGTTTCTTTCTTTAAATAAAACAGAATTACCATTTTACTTAAAATAAAACCTCATTAACCAAATAATGGAAGACCGATTAATCAATTTAATTGATATTAAATACTACTTACATAAGCCTGTTTGAAAAATAATTTTTAATGGAGTTTAAAACCCTGTACTCCCTATCTAGTAAATTGAGATAATTTCCTTCACCATAGTTTTTTAATAAGGACCAAATATTTAAGGATAAAAGTTATTCACCAAGTAGATGACTTCGGAGAAAGCTAGGAATAAAATTACATCAACTTGATAATAATCGAATGTCCGTACTAAAAATTTAAAATTTAGAAAGAAAATGCTGGTAAATCTTCATTTTGCAGTAACTCTTTCCACTACCAATTCATTCCAAACATATTACGTAACAGTTCGACATTCAAGGAGCAAACGAAATAAATCTTCCACAATTAATACGATTACCCTAATAACTAAGGACGATAGCAACCGGATAAACAATCGCCGATATCCTGCACGTTGCGTCCGATAAATTTAATCCACCGTAGTTTCCAAAATCTCGCCTCTGAAATGATAAACGGGATCGACCCACTTTGACTACGGAAACCGAATGGGGCTAAGCCTCAGGAGTTGAGACGCTACCCTGGAGATATTAATGCATCCCACCAATAGGATTTGGCAAACACAGTCAGTGACTTTGGATGACGGAGAAGATTCCGAGTAAAAGAGCTCTTTGCGATAAAACGATTCAAAAACCAATTATCTATTTTTGAGGATTGAAATTAAAGTTACATGCTAGCAAAAAATTAATATCTGAAGGAGATTGTAATTCATCTATCACCGCTCTACACTCATACTTAATCGTCTGAAGGTTTAGAGGATACCTAACTCAGCTCTTACGATGATTTTCATTACGCAAATATTTTTTTGAAAATACCAGCATAAAATCGAGATAATTAGTACAATAGGATGGCCCAGTTCTTATTACATCACAGATCACTTCAGTTATATCTTTTGATCTGATTTTTCCCTTTTCTTTCTTCCACCCTACCTAGGAATCTTTCTTGCTACATGGAGACATAAATACTTATCGTTCAACATTAAAAGGAGGACAAATTAACACAATCTTCGAGTAACAGTTTAAATATGCATCCAGAACTGCAGAAATATTTCATCTGATTCCGGTAAATTGATTTCCAAACATAAATCAAGATCTTTCAACCTCGGTATCCATTTAAATGAATCAATGGTTTAGTCAAAACAGACACTTAGATCGAACAATCCGAAGACAAAACAAAAGCACGACGGAATGCGGATGTACCGTTTCCTTGGAGATACAGAAGACAATACCTATGGACAAATGTGGTGTCCTCCAGGGTATCCTTCTCGATCCTTTGAGACTATGAAACAGGGAAGACGATATTTCAGCCCCTTGACGTATTTTTAGCATCGTTTGCTGATAAAAGGAAATTCACTCTTCTTAAAGCTCCTTTTTGCGAGGAAAATATTATGAATTCCTCAGTTCTAATTCCAGCTCCCTTAGGAAGCGGAATGAGGGTGATTAATTCGCGACAAAAGGGCTTGAGTGTTTTATGTTCCGCAACAAAGGCATCCTCTTCCGTCGCTTAGCTCCTGCTCTCTCTTTTGTAAACATAAATTCGTCTTTTTGTTGTCGGGGGACATTTCGGCGCGGTTTCATTTTTAATCATCCTCATCAAACGGGTCCGCTTTCGGTTTTTTTTAATCACCGCTTTTGGAGGTACAGAGAGTCAGGTCAATGAATTGTATCTGGACCATGATAGTAAAAAAGGTATGAAACATGTAGCGTAATGTTGCGATAAATTTAAATGAGTTTTTACGCCTAATTTAGGATATCTTACACCTAAAAATGCTTGAATACGTATGGGCAATACTATCTTTAGATTTCTTTCATTATTCTATTCCTAAGAGCAATAGCATATACTTTTTACTAGCCTTCTATTTTTTCATGAAACTTTCAGAGAAAAATTTCTACACAATTTCGTCCACGATACGATAGTATACTAATAAATTTTCTCCATGCTTAACTATCATATAAATATGGGCTCTCGACAATTTAATAGTCAATAAAAATCAACCAAAATAATCACTTGCTAATCTATCAAGGAAGAAGTAACTGGCATAAAATTAAAGTGTCAATTGTGCATAACTTGAAATCTGTTTGTAAATAAGGCCCAATTATTGCGAAAAATATAAGAAATAAAGAAAACTAGTGAAGTAGTAAGAAATAGTCCAGGTAGTTTGGATTTTTAATTTACTCCAAAACCACAATTTACGAAAGATACTTAAATTATTATAATTCATATATACACTTTATATCACATAAGATAACCCTTAGCATATTTTACCTTATCAATGCAATTATTAATCATTGTTCACTACAAAAACGAGTAATCCTATAATCAAATAGAAGATAAATTTCCAAACAGTGATTCAATCTTAATATGACTTACAAATAATAATAAATTAATCATCTCACCTGAAGGTAGGAATATCATAAAACAATTGAATGCAAAATTCCTCAACCACCGAAGCCCTAAAAGTAGTCTCCCCAGAAAACCACCAAATTACATCCCATCCGAAATGCATTCCTTGCAAAATCCCATTCAAATACGTTCGTGCGAAATCGGTGGAAGATTAATGCACCAAAAGCGATAAAAGGGACAAGTTTTAGGCGATAGAAAGCGAGTAATTCACGCGGAATAGTTCCCGAGAGGAAAGTGAAAATGGAGATGAACTCTTAGCTACCCTTTCGCTTTCCAATCTCATTAATTCCTCTCTCCTCTATCTCTACGTCGTTTTTCTCTCCAAATCCTCTCAAAAGATCCCACTTTATTCCCCTACGTTTTATAGCACTTTGGAAATCTTTCCGTGGATCACAAGGCCCTCCTCTGAATTTATAATCGAACCAAGTTCAGACGCCTTGATAGCTCTCAAGGGTTTTGAAAATTACTTTCCGAAGGATTGGTGGGTTGGATTATCGTCAACAACATGTTGAATGGCTAATGCTTCAGAGATACTTGACTTGAGAGAACTTGATACTTCGAAGAAGATCTAGCGACTTAGAGTAGCACCATAGATTAGGCTATCCGTGAAGAAGACAATTAGGTTATTATGTATCATAATTCAGCATAAATACCGAATTTATTATCGTTTTTAATAGAATATAATACATCAAATCGGACCCGATTTTTTAATCCAAACATACATGTAGCAAATATAATAAACATGAAACAGATAATGTGCTGTGTAATACAGTAAGCTATAAAAATGATTGATACGAAACTAGAGAGGGATATCTAAACACATAAACAGGGTAGCAATCATATTCATCCACAGTTTACGTAATAAATTCAACTTTCTCAAAGATCGTCATCATCAGACCTGCGAGTAGATAAAAATTACGCGATCAGAATAATGTTCTGATGTTTTTCTTTACTTAAGCGCGAAACCGGAGCAATTTTCATTTATTCTCCGAGAAGAAATCCGCCTGAGATAAAAGAGCAATACTAAAGGACGAGGGGAGATGAGTGGGTTGCCAGGAAACCGAGTGAGGGAAGATCGAGCGTATTTCGAAGGGGTTTTCGCGTAAGAAGAAACAGCGCCCGAGGGGGACAAACAAAAGAAAGATGTTTGGACTGAGAAATGACGGTGGGAGCGATTGGAAGGACATCTTCGGAAGGGAATCGTGGGAAGACAAGGAGTCAAAAGAGAGATGAATGCTTGGGATTGAGAAAGCAGTTCTCAACTCCATAAAAGCCACTGTTTTCGAGCTGCGGAATTGGATGTGGGTTGTAAAGGGACCCTAAAAGTAGAGGGTGTGATGAAGATGTTTGGGGCTGTAATTCATCGATCAAGATCTTTCCAAATGCAAGATTACTTAGGGAAAACTTGGAGTTAAATGTGACACGATAGAGAAGATTCCATGATTGGTTACAAAATTTGAATACCAAAGCACTACATTTACGTACAACGAATTTAGAAAAAGAAAAAAATGATACCACTAATTTGATAATAAATCGTGGTACATAATGATATGTATATAAAATATTCAATAATATGGAATGATAAAAAATAATGCGGTATATGATTATTTACGTTGTAGAATGCAATAAAAAGATATAAACTTAGCACTTAAAAAATAAGACCGCTTGATAAAAAGAGTTTATTTGTATATATAAAAGTAAAACCCATTACAAAACTGATTTTTTATAGCATCAAAACACTAAAATCTTTAACTTTTCCTTCAGAATCAATTCCAGATTCAAACACCTTTTATTTTCTTATATCCACTCTCATTCTCACAAAGGAACCAATTAGTCTTAAAAATCGAAAAGTGTTCCGCAACTTTGAACCACCCACTCTCGGAACAAACGCTAAGACTCACGCTACAGTTGTGATTCGAGTGTAAGGCAGACTTGAAGACGTGGGGATGTAATTCTGAAGATGAATGGACCAAGGAGAGATGGTTTGGTGAGGGATGCTCTTCTTCTGCTAGAGAATCCTTGTTTGCACAAGGGGTTGGTTTCAAAGGGGTAAGAGGCCCTCCCCGTGTTTGCCGGAGTCTTCTACTATGAGGGAAGATTTCCAACCCTTTCAAAGAGACTGTTTTCCCCACTTTTTCCTGTGGCTAACGAAGGAATTAATTATGCCGAGTGTTTCTTTAGCGGGAAAATGAGGCTGTGTCCCCAGTTGTCTTCCGCCGACGTCTTCCCCTTAAGATATTCTTCTTTTGTGAACTTATCCATTTAACGCCCATCTTTACTTTTCTCTTTTTCTAAATGCTGACCAAAGAAAAGCTAGTTTCGGAACTATCGCAAAGTGCTAATTCCCTTTTTTGGGGTACCGCAAGGGTACGTGTTTGGACCCTTTTTTTCAAGGTCCTTTTTTATTGTTTCAGTAATCGACGATATCCTGTGTTAATCCATTATTTACACATACGAGTTCTAATCGAGAAACAAGAGTTAAAGGGGAAACATCTGGCCCCAAAGATTAAAGCAAGCTTGTTCGATATGACAATAGGTTAGAAATATAGTTTAAAATACGGACGGTTAGCAATAATCCTTTATGCGGTGATAGAGTATTGCAATAGGTGGAAGTTAATGTTCCGATCAAAACAGTTCTCTGCAAGCACCATGCAAACAATTTCTATAAAAATATATTTAACGTTTCACCTACCAAGTCGTATAATCTGCAAGAACGAATTAATTATCTCAGAAATCGATTCTTAACGGAATGAAGATGAAAAAATAATAAAAAACATTCGGCTTATTACAATTCAGTCCCTTATCATTTCGACAATACTTATTCAGTTTACTCACAGAGGTCAAATCATCAATAGCTGAAAAGCATTTCGAAAGCTAATTAGGTCATCCGTGGTACAATATGGAATAAACAGATCGAAAACTGCTTCATATCCAGAGGGCACATCTCTAGCGCGTATTGAAATTAAAAAACAACATGGTTTGCATCTCTATAACTCGGAGTCTATTCTCATAAAAAAGCACCGCAGTTTTCTTTCTCTCCCCATCCCATGGTTGCAGGCTACCTCAATGGAGGCAGAAAATGTATCCAATTTAATTTTCATCTCGGAACCCTTTTTGCGTGGCTTCTTTGTTTTCAGACTGTCTGAAACCCCCTTCTGCGGCTATATTTCCCTCTTGTAGAGCATACATGTCCAAGCCTTAAGCTCCCACATTCAATCTTCTTCTCGCAGGCAGAAGTTTCCGGTGTTTTTTCCCCTTTCGGTGTATTATACGCGAGTCTCCGACGCCGCGGTTTCCTTTAATAAACATCAGGATGAGGAGATTTACTAAAGATACACACGTATATTTTAAGTAGGAAAAGCCATCTTCGTTTTGCACGGAGGATGACGTGAGGGGCTTTTACAAATGTGTACTGATTTCCTTTGCCTTATCTACAGCCACTGATCTAAGAAGCAGTGAAAAATACCCGAGAAAGTTTCCATGGAAACAAAGTGAAAGGAATGTACCTTTCCAACGAATGGCATTTATTTAAAAATATAGGAATGAAGGTACGTGAATGCTCTTTTTCAAAGCTTGAGTAAAAATTGTGGATGAATGGGATTCCTTTTTAGAAAACGCTCTTTCATGAGTTAAAAAGCCATATTAATCCAATCATGTCGAGAAACAAACACGAGTACTCTAGTGAAAGTAGAACACGAGGCTTTTGATGCGGTGTGTTCATGACTGAAGCATTCTTCTTTTATAATGCAATACTTTTTTGTAGAAGGAAAATAAGAGTCTCTTATAGAATATGTATGCATTGTAAACAGTAAAATGTTATTCGTTTCTTATATTCGAATGAATTTTATTCAAATTTCTCAATGAAAATAATGTAAATAGAATAACATGATCCTCTACATCCAAACTACGTCAAATTGAATAAGCTCTGATTATATTTACCATAATTAGTTCTTGTAGTTCATACTGAAAAAGGCTCTTTCCTCTCATTGTAAAATTTTAAATAAGTTAATAATGAATGCATAAAGCCTTTTCACTTTGAGTTGAGTTGAAAACCTAATTTACACACTGGATGAATTTAAACAAATACATTATGAAAATGCGCAGACTAAATAGAATTCTAAATTGAATAGAAATAAACGAGTTAAATGTATAGGGTTTAAGTAGTATTTAAAGATTAAAACAATATAAATGGCGATAGTACGTTTACATCAACTGAGAAAACCTATTAAAGAAACAAAATATTATAATATCAAGGTACAGGGTTTTTATCAAATGAAAAAAGAGGATGAAAAATTATATATCTACGACTTCAGAAAAATAATATAATTTATAATGAACCTAAATAATCTAAATCAGTTTAACAGAGTGAATTTACTAAGCGAACCTGGAAAACCCTTAGAAACTTAACACGAGCAAAAACCCTTGGATGATCCAACACACGAGACCAGAAGATTTTACGGGTCCCATTAGCGAACCTTGTGGAACTCCCTAAGAACATTATCGGTTGAACCACTTTCACGTCCTATTCGCTTATTTTCCTCTTCCGCTTTACATTCACCTTCTTAAATCTTCCAACCCACCATTCCTTCCCTCACACACCACCTCTTCGGCAAAGCTTGTTAAATCGCTTCTAAATTATCCCGAATTCCGTGGGTCTGTGGCTTCATAATTCAGCTCTCTCACGCATCTGCGAACGTTTTTGGTGCAGAAGCGAAGTATCCTATTCTTCTGCACAATCCCTACCACACCCATTCCGAACTGAAACCTTTAATGGCCCAAACGCAACTCTGGAGAGAAAGGAAGTTTTACGAGGGGCTACGGGTAAAATTAAGGCGGGCAGGTGCTGACCCAATCCGCTGAATGGAGAATCCTTTACTTTCCGTATCGTGTCATTTTTATATTCGCCCTATAGAATGCGATTTGTTTGCATTATAGAGGTATTAACAACACATGTATCTGACTTTCTTTATAATCACCATCGAATTTAGAGAAAGCTCATTAATTCCACGATAATCACCATACTGTTTTTGATGTGAAAAGTAATTCAACTTTAATACAGCTACGCTAAACATGAATGCATGACCATAGAAATTCATGAAGACCCTAGAAAAGATAAAAGCAGTCTCTAGAGAGATGCAGTAAACGTCTATTGAATCCCGCGTCGGATTGGAATGCCAGTAAGGAAGGAGTATACGTAAAATAAGATAGGAACGAGTCCCGCAAGGTTCCATCATCTGCCCCACCCACTTCTCCCGTGTGCGGGGATGTGCAAAACCAAGAGAGCGCTGCTTCCCTGCGGCTTAGGAAGACGATGACTCACCGGCCAAGACTGCTGAGAATTGAGCGGAAGTGGTGTAGGAATAGAAGAATGAGGCTGACGAGGGAGGGTTCCGTCCTATAAGGGATGATGAGGCAGGGGTGGGTCTGTGGGAATCTGCGAGAAGGTCCGAGAGGGGAAATCTTTTTAGATCTCCATCGATTGCCTTAAGGGATAAATGGTCAATCCGAAGTCGTTTCGGTTTTGTGAGCACTTTTTTTAAGGGGATAAATCTAAAGGCGGTCCGTGTCTAATTATCCTCAGCTCTTTCGGTGGAATACTGATGATTGGGCAAGAAGTGCTGATTGGAAACGCAGGTGGAATTCGGAAAAAGCCATTTGAGATAATGCATGTAGTCAGCAAAAATAGGAACCGAAAAAATTACATAGAAACGGCAATCTCGAACTACTTAAATTAATATCAAAAAACTTCGTACAAGAAACAGAATTTTCAGTTTTTTCAAACATTACATGTTCAGGCAAATAGTAAATATTTAAACATGTTTGTAATGCGAAGTTTCTTATAATAAAAATATAAGAATTATATCAACCTAGGCACATTTATATAAATATCTATTTGCATAAATTCAGAGGAAGAAAAGTACTTTAATACTATCTAAGTACATTTTATTTAAGAACGAGAAACAACTTCATATACCTCTATAAAAGAATCATAAATGATTACGAAGAAATAAGATCGTAGACCGAGGAGCATTTAGTTTTGCGCAAAGTACATTATCCCTCCAATTACACCATTTACATCCCTTAAATAACAATATGCTTCTGTATAATTGTGGTCCGTGCGAACTACCGCTGAAAATACGAATTTCCCTAGAATTACCGACTAATGGACGTCATTAGGGAATGAATTAGAATACTTTGCTCGGGGCACGAATTTCCCAGGGTGCAACGAGATTAAAGCGTTAGTTTCCTAAGTTTTATTCCTAACGCTCGCTTTGCAACACGCAGTTATTCCGTAGAGTAACGAAATTTCTTCAGGCAAATAAACACAGGAATGCCATCGTGCGTTATCCCTAATTGCTTCGTCAGAAAGAAGGCAGAGGTTAGGTAATTGCACATCTTAATTCAAAATGGGGTGCGTATCACAGAGGGATATTCTAGGGAATCTAATGCTACGTTTGCATTGCTAATTAAATGGAATTTCCGGAATTATTCGAGATGATTATGCATCAAATACTCCTAAGCATAGAGAACTTGTGATGTGCGAAATAGGAATCTTTTTTTAAAACGAACAAGCAAGCAATTGCATTAATATTTAAGTGGGAGCCTTAATGGGTAAAGCTAACAAGTTGAGGTTTTGAAACTATGCAACTACAGATAATGAAGTTTAAATCTATGTCGAAATATATGATAATCAAAGGATATATTGAAACGCACTGTTTCGGACAAAAGACCAATTTCATTAACTTTATTTTCTTTAGAAATAATTAGAACGAAACTAAAACAAAATTCATAAAAGAATGCAATTAAAACTAGCGACATGGCAAAATAAAATACGATAAAAACTTTTCCTGTCATAAACCGAGAATGAAATTAAAAACGATCTTCCTGATAATGAAACAGTTGGCAACGAATTAAATATGCAATCTAAATAAAACAAAAAGTTTCTCGGAGAAAAGGGAAGATTTGGAAAACAAGAGATCGTAAGAATTTCCGCAGAGTTCTGAACAGTTCCCCATGCTCTTACGTCCGAAGGGAAAAACAAAGAAGATGGTCGACCGGTTGAATCATTGATTGCATTTGGAGAGATCTCGAGTAGCGCGGCATAAATATTTGATAGCTCATACTTCCGGTTCGCCCCATCAGGACAATAAAGCGGTCCAATAGGAACCTTTTAAAGTTTCATCGATTTGCAAGGGCCGTGTTGCGAGAAGTAGAAAATGCATCTGAGCACACGATTCCGTGTACCCAATGGAGAAGATTGATGGGTTTAGTTTCAGTTTCAGCCAACTTGGGCGCTCATCACTCCGCCGTGCTAAATGGATTGTTTCTGCAAATGCATTTCGCGCCCGAATGTGCTAGCAGCAAGAGGAAAACTTGACGGGGATGGATGTAAACACTGAGAGAAGATGTTCTAGGGTCGCGTCATAACTTCTGAGGCGAAATTTCGCGGAAATGGATTACTCACGTATAATTAGAACTACTTCGGTACTTTATCAGACTGGATTGTAACCGCTTACACCGTTTCAACTGATTAAAACCTCGTCTATACTTCGATGTTAGAGCCAACCACAGCCCAATTTCAAACAGATTAACACAATTACAACGCGCACCTCTATATACATATATACGATACATTTTCAACTCTCTCGAGTTTAGAGTTTTCCTAAATAGTAGTGTAAACGCTGTTGGTCCTTTGTTACGTGTTCTTACATTTGCAATAAGGTATGCGGACTTATTCGTCAAACAATACGTTAAAGCAGCAGAAAAACAAATAAATATTCTCTTAATAAGGGGAATACAAAGAGGAATTTCAACAGAAAAATGATCGATTTAATGGAAAATACCTTTGCATTCATACGAGCACACAAAATACCAAATACTTCTGTCGGAATGTTAAACTTTGCTGATAAGATCGCTTTGCAGATTTCTAAGGGTGCGGAGTAATATTATTCTCTAGGCATCTTCGTTGCAATGACCTACGCCAACTTATTCTCTATTCTGCAGTCTAGTCGTGAGTCTAGCACGCGCCTTGTTTCGCTAACGAGAGAATCGCTTCTTATTTCGGTAAAAATATCTAATATCTCATCTTCCATCGTCTCTTTCGAGGATTCACGGAGCGTCTATCCGCTACCACACGTGACTCACTCACGAGGGTCGTGAGCTAATGCTTGAGGCATGCCGCCCTCTAAACCTTGGCTCTTCTCGCTAAAGGTGACGCTGCATTCACATGACTCCCTCATTCACTCTTCCAACCTTTCTACCTCAATTCTGCGGCCAACTTCAATCCTTTTAACCTCTTCTCTTGGCTTCAGAATCCAACTCAATTGGATGAGAAACTTTGCGAAATTGTTCCAACAGTTGCTGAAACTATACGTTCAGAAATTGATGAGGGTTGGGGGTTGTACTTTTTGCTTAAGTGAACGAGATACGTAAATGATTGCCTGGGGAATATGAGAATAAAGAATTGAATCATTATTGACTTATTATTGATATTTTTGCAACATACTGCAACAAATACTACTAATGAAACTGAAGATAAAATATAATTTACTGCGTTTAATTAGGATATGAGAATAAAAATGTATGCATATTTATTATCTGCCCCCAAAACACGGTACTGAAGAAGAATGTTGAAGATTAAATATCCATGTAGGGTCAAAAACGAAGAAGTTCAAACAAGGATGGAGAGATAAAACATTATGGAGTATTTTCTGGTAAAAAAACCGATTGGTAGGGAATAGAATGAAATGCAATTAAATTCCTAAAAAAATTAAACTCTCATTTCATAAAATACACGTTATTTATGTAATTAACATAACATCTTTGATAAATAAATCTTATTTCATCAGCAGAGCGTCTGTAATATAGTCCCTTAAGTATATTTAACCTTTAAGTTATACATGCAGTGTCCATGTCCTAGTGTTAAAAATCATTTCTAAATAGCAATATTATCATACTAGAATACATAATTCATACACTTCATAAACTAAAATCCTACCCTTGATTTCATTCATTAAAGGTATATCTACTATTAAACCTATATCCTGAGTATGGAAATAATATATACCCCAATTTCCTGTACTTGTAACACATATTCATAGGGATGTATTAAAGCGATGGAGAAAACTGACCGTAGCAACCACCTCTCCGCTTTAAATTCGACCTTATTCCACATTTATGGAGCCAAACTCATATCCATTCTCCGCTGAAGCATCGCGAAAATTCGCAGGCCCATGTTAAGCCCCGTGCTCTTTTGCATTCACGATACCATGGAGAGAACAAAAATAAGGCGCAAGACCTTTATGTTCCTGGAAGGGCTTCGTGTTATTTTCCGTATCCTGGGAGACAGAGGGAAGGCAAGAGATTATTAAGCCGTCGGACGGAGCAGAAGATGTCGAGATGTAGAAAGGGCGATATTTAATTATACACGCGTGACATGTTGACTGCCGACCAAATGTATCTTTTCCGCTGATTTATCACTCGTGCGTCTTAAGATGTTTAATCCGGTGCAAGAGGCTTTGGAGAAAGAGGACTTTTGATCACAGTGGGAGGTATCCAACATTTTCAGATCGGGTTACTCGAGGTTAGAATGTGAGAGAAAAGATGCTGATGTGGGGAGAGCGAGGGTTAATGCGTGAAATATGACATCGATCGAAGATAACGGTTAAGTAGTTAAAACATTGAAAGTCCAAGTTAATCCGTATGTAAGTAATATCTCCAGGAATATCTATAAGAATTTCAGGCTCTCTTTCATAAATAATATGAGTCGAAGGCACTTATGAATCAGTAAATTCATTTCCACAATAAATGTGACGTTAAATATTAAAAATAGTGTCAAATGATTACCTCAAATTGGCACTTATATGAATAATCCTTCTCCTTAAAAATGGATGTAATGAGTTACATTTTGCAATTTTCTATTTTCATTTCATGTCATTGTACTTTGTACGCACTATTTGTTACTAGGTAACGTGACCTAGCAACGTAAAGTAGTAAATAAATGAGATACGGGATTAATAAGATGTTTTATAATTACTAATCATCGTTAATTGTCAAATAATTATTGAAAACAACACTGAAAACCCTTAACTTCCCCGAAAGTAGGCTAAATAAGTCAAAACATTCTAATGAACTGGTATCTTTCAACTAATGACGCAGAATTTGTAGGTTTAACACGGAGCTGTTTTATAATTACACATTGGTTGCTACTGCGGAAAATGTGAAATAGAAACCTTCATAATACAATAAAACTAAAAGAATTCACTACTATGTGAACATAGCTCTTCTTTAAATGAAAAATAAGGTCATCAAGAGAAAAATCAAAAACTAAAACCCCGTTCCGCATTTCCCATCTCCATATATCGTACGAGCGCTCATACGTGTTTATCTCCATGACCGATAAAAGATTCAATAGCTTAAGTTAAAACTAAAAGTGGGAAACATATATCGAGCGGAAATCGATTATCGATCCCTGATATCCTATGAGACAATGGTTAAGAGTGAGCACCGCGTTCATAAATGTAGGCAACGGAAATCAAGCGCTTCATTGAAGCCTCTAGCGCACCATTTCCCAATGCATTCCCGATGAGAAACAGACGATAATAACCAAGAGTACGTGAAAAGATACGGCAGCAGTGGGGGAGGGGGGCGTTTCTGAGGCAACGAGTGACTTCAACAATCATTAAGTCCTAAAATACGATTCCTACTGAAATCGAGATGCCTGCATGGCGGAAAGGAGATTTTTCCACGGAATCCCTCTCCCGATTTTATTTCTGGAACCGGGATTTGAGCCAAGGGTGTGGGTGTAGCAGACGGGGGAGGACACGGTTAAAAGGAGAACCGTGTGGAGGAGTGAGGATTGAAAAGTTGGATGAATTATGGGCGAAACGATGAAACTCAAAGTTATCGGAATTGGAGGATGATCAATTGATAGGAAACTAGAAAATAACGAACTTATAGAAACATTTTCACATATAAAATCATTCAAAAAAGTGTTCAAATTTTCAAATTTAGAATCTATAAAAGTTTAATAATGAACGTACATAATATATAGATATTCTGAATCACTATAGAATATGTATAGGATCATAATATTATTAAAGAGGAATGCCTAAGAACTTAGAGGTCTAATTGTGTTAATGTATCAGCCCCTCAAATGATTATGAAATACGCAACATATTAATATATCTGAAACACGTTTCATAATCATAATGCTCGTTATTGCTTATGTCTTCATAAAACTGAATCCATGAAATAGTTTTTATAAACGTTGCCTTTTGAGATTCATTATCTAGCATTTCATGAAGAGAAATAGACGATGAAAGATCCAAAGGAAGATACTATAAACGAAACGTCTTTCATTAAAAAAATATTTTCACGATAAAGTGTAAAAATCATATCCTTAAAAACTACATTACTTCAAGGATATAAATTCAGGAAATGAAAACCATATATGAAATTTTTACAGCATTCCTGAGCGAAGAACAATTTTAAAGTTATGCTTTCCGTGAAAATATAACGCATTCATATCCACGCAAATTTCCAAGAAAATAACATAAAATAGTACATCTCGTGCATAACAAAGTGTTTTAAACATATAAAAATAACATTTCAAACGACTCTAGATAAACGAAACATTTGTTTCCTTTAGTGGATGTAACTCGCCTATCCTTATTTCCTCATCAGATCTTAATGAAGGGCCCTACAAATCCAACAGCTGATGACTTAGCAAACAAAACGCCCTCCAGAGATATTCATTCCGAACGTCGCTTCTAAAAGTGCATTCCGCTCTCAGGGCCACCCAAGAATTCATGGGTGCATTTCCTCCTCAAAACAGACTTCTGGGAGAAAATTGCCACGCCTAGGAAGAGAATACCTCAGAAATAATGCAACTGGGAAGCAAAACTGCTAGAGTAAACAGCCTCCGTCTCTAGGCGACGGAAATAGGTCAAGCGGAAACTTTGCGCAAAGGACGGTGGTGAATAAAGATCCGAAAATTATGCGAGAATTTATATGGGGAAAGGAGACATGAACGAGAGGCATTTGGAGACAAAGAATTCGAGGATTGGACTAAATCCTCTCCGCGAACTGACTTCCGGAAGCTGAGGAGGTCTTTAAGTCGGTCGCAAGGTCCAAGTGGGGGCGCTCGAGATCGGAAAAGGCACAGTGGCGCCAAACAATGGAATCTCTCCCGAAAGAAATAATTGCGACTCGAAAAAATGGACGCTCCGGGTAAATGGGGGCTAAGAATGGGAAATAATAAAATTCTCGGCCGTAATTCTCTCGGATGTTTCCGGATACCCCATCCACGGATAATGTGTTACGTTCCGTATCTCCACGCGGAATATCTCGTGAAATATCGTCCGTGGCTCTAGGTCATCGTTAATGGATCCACCGATATTGTGGTTCTTTAAAGGGTTGAGGTCTTGCGCTCTAGAGGGCATAATTTATGCTGATAAACTGTGACTTTGCATGTCCTAGGCATTTTATCTTAGCGTAGTTTTTAGCGTGAATTATTCTTATAGTGCTATTAGCGTGTCAGACGGATAAAATCAAAGGCCATTGTGGAAATTGACTGCATTACTTAGAAGGATATCTCACATTCTTAATGGTTCAAAACTATTTTCAGAAGGTACTAATTTAATATTTCTCTCACTACGATGTTTTTCTTGAGCGAGTAGTTAAAATAAACACGTATACTTTCATAGGATAGCTAAAGACGTATGGCACTTACTAGAGCATAAAAAATATCTAAAAAGAAAAGAATGCTGAATATTATTTCTCATAAGTATTGTATATCTTTTAGGTGATCGTGATCTCTATTAGTAGAGCAAAAAATAATTAAATATTACGTAAGCTAATCTCATTCTAATGACTATAAGTCATTGCCTGGTATCAATAGTCACGTAGGACGAAAACTTGCAAAATGACGATAATATCTCCACGTGGCAACGGAGCTCCATTCAACCGCAACTTCCGGTAGGCATTCAAATGGGCCCGGCAGAGCGAAAGGCTTCTGAAGACGTCGAATTACCGACGAAAATTACGAGATGCAAGCATGAAGGAAATCAAAGTGGGCTATCCGTGGCTGTCAGAGTCGGATTTATAGCAAAGGAAACTACGGAGGGACCTTCTTAGAAACCCAGTTGGCAGCGACATCAAAGGGTTAAAGTGAAGATTATGAATGACTCGGATACGTAATCGGCAACGCGTTTAAAACGTCTCACGCTAAAGCGACTAATGAGCTTAGCGAAACTAATCTAGATATGGTAGGCACGCTGCATTTTTTCCTACGTCTATAATTGGAAGAGTGGGCGTTGGAAACGAACGTGGGATTATCTACTTCGGGCATCTTCTAGATTTACGCTCTTCACTTATTTTCAGGGCTTAAATTGAATGCTGTGATAAGTTGATGCTTTGAAAACTGTCAGCAAGGCAGGTCCTACTTTTATCCAATTCGAAGAAACTTGGTGTGAGAATAGGAAGTAAATAGGCCCAGTCCAAAAGGCTACATTTAACGGTATTTTAGGATTAAAAATTCTAGAATTCGGTGAAAAAAGTTCAGAAATCTTTGGCTAATTCCGAAAACCTTATGCAGGAATTTCAAATATAATTTTAATTTATATTATTTAGCTATTGATATATAGTAAAAGCAAATTTCAATGTAAGGAACTTGTTTTTCGTCAGTGAATGACAATTTCGTCATTAGATATAGAGTTCCATATAACAAAGAAACCATCTACACCCACATATATCGTAGACATAAATGTATTGGCATGGGAATATTATTCGAGAAACTAAATAGAACTCGAGTTAATGACTATAAACGATTTTAATGAGTTGATAAGAAAATTATCCAAGCATCAAAATTACGTTTCAAAAACAAACCGAGGTAAACGAGAAACTTATCTAGTTATAACAAAATTTCCTATGCAGTAACATGTAAAAAACATCTTTAAAACTTCCGTAACTCAAGCAACAAGTAAGAAGCCAATATCACATCCTCAAGAATAATTAATATAGCGAAAACGATCCAAAGTTTGAGGAGTACTAAAATATCTGTGGGCGTCCACTAGATTGCTTTAACATCTCGTTAAAGCCTAGAACGTATTCCGATGCTTGCGCCGATGTATGTGAACACCCGAAAATTAGAGGGAAGACAAAGTTTTATTTGCCCAATTTAAGTTTGCGTAGATGCATAAATTGGGAGAAAGTTAAGTTCCTGGCTGCACGGCAGCGCCGCAGATAAAATGCGGGAAGCTGCGAAATTACAATCTCGCCGGCCTAAAGTTAGTCACGCAGGAATGAGAGTGAATGACTTTGTCGAGAATAGAAAGGTCTCCGATGAATAAACAAACTATGATGGAACAAAGAGACGGTTCTACTGAGTGAGAAAAATTTAATCAAAATAACAGAAACAGAAATTATATGAAAATTCCAGGAAGTGACCGAAACGTTAAAAACTTAAATGTAAATACGTTTAATAAATGTAAATTAATTTCAATATTTTGCTCTGAGATTGAGTTTGTGATATTCGCTAGGCATCTCTATAAATATTTGTTTGATACTAAATGGTTTATTACTTTACATTGTACTTATTTCTATGCTCAGTTCTTTGATAACTCAAATCAATGATTTATAAATTCTTACAGATACTTAAAGGGTTGAAAAACTTGCAATAAATTCTTCGTTATGATCACAAATATAAATGTGAATCATAAACAAATAAAACCATCATCAAAATAACGAAATGGAATATTGAAGATTATATCATAATAAAATATATCTAATCGGTCCTTTGTACTTGCCAACCCTTGACTGATAACAGAGTAGATTCAACAATGCAGGTACACGTCCTCAACTCACCTGGAAAGAAAAAAGAAGAAACAAATTAGTTTTACTAAAAGACACAACAATTCGGAAAAAATGAGTTTTACCAATGAATTATTTTCTGATTTTCAATAATACTTGCTGTGCAAACAATTTTACAGTCATTATTGAAACATTAATTTTTCCAAAACTTCTATCATTTAATTTTAATTATACTAAAGATATATTCAATTTTTGTCCAGAAACATAGCTAAACAAATATTCAACGTCAATAACTGTCTCCTATCCATCTACTATCATTCAATTATTAAAATATAGTAATAATTATCATATCATAATCTATTCTTTGAAAGCATATAGAGTTAATCAATGAAAAAGACAAAATCCTTCATTAAAAACGCAACGATATTTCGTTCTCGCATCCCCCACCTTTTAGCACATACACACACTCGTACAATGAGACGAAGAAATTAACTCCCTTACACGCATCACGGCTTGCTTTAAAGGGTGGAAAAAGAGGATCGAAAAAGGGTTGCTTAAGGAGGCAAGGAAAGCATGACGACTAGAAAGCAGGAAATCTGTTGCTCGCGAGCGCGGGGATGAAAAGAGAAATGCCGAGGGGTTTTCAACAATGACACAGAAGCGAACTCGAGCCCTCTGCATTACGTGCCGCGCCTTCAGACGATTCTATTTCATGACCTCTCACTTAGCATCAAAAGACTGCAACCCTCTTATTAAGAAGAGGAGTAGGGGTGGAAAAAATTAATTCTCATCTTTAACACTTTCCGAATGGATGGGGAGTTTTCCAAGAGAAAATACCCGCTCGACAAAATCTTTAGTTTCTTCTCCCGCGAGATTATTTATTTTTCATTTTCTGTTTGTTTTATTCGCTCCGGTCGCCAAGGGAACGATATCTGTATGGAGTTTCAAAGTTACCATAGGTTAATTATCGCGCATTATTCTTTGTTATCTCTCGGATTTATAAATACTCATTAAAATTACGATTTTTCTCTTTCAATTAATCATGCTTTACGTGTTTCCATAACTTTATTTGATATTAAAACCTTATCTTCAAGGAAAAGTTTTCTTTGAGCGATACAACAAAATTATAACTGCCTGAAAAGATATGAGTTTGGATGGAATTATCTCAAACGAATCTTATTTTAAAATAATATTTTATTGAAATTAAGTTAAGATGCGAAACAATTTTCATTATAAAGAAGAATCGAACTAAAGAATAAATTTTAGAGGACTCAAATAAGCCACCAAGGAATTAAAAAATAAAAAAAATCGGAGTGAAAACAAATTATTTAGAAATACTTTGATGCAAAACATCAACGTTAAACTTTCTGATTTAAATCAAAACGCTAAATGTTCCATTAGCTAAATTAGTTTACATACATATGTCATAAATAAAATAAAAATAAATTCTATTAACCCGTATTCGTCTCTTGGGTACTAGATATATATCCGCAAGAAATTTTTCTTACTCGCATTGATTACCTTAAAGGAAGATAAAACACCCCTTTGAAGTTTTAATTAGCTCTCCATTAAATGAAAAGAAATCCATGAAGAATTGAGAACTCTCGTGGTTGATTTTATCATTTTTCAAGGTTTTAATTAATTAGCAAGAAGAATATGCTGCGAGTGATTCTTTCATTGGTCATAAGGAACGATTGATAGTCTCTATAAAAATTATTAAGAACAATTTACGGATCACCTTATCACTATGGAAACTGGAGAACATTTAGGGAAAAACACTCGCAGTCCATCTTCCTTTTACTTCTCCTTTTAGTATCTATTGGAAACGAAGCGAAATTAAAACCACTAAGAACAGTGGAAAGGTGAATTTAGATACGGAAATACCTTCAATAGAATTGAGCTCTGAAACAACTGAAAATAGACCCACAATAGTAATCCGTTCCATAGCACAGATTCTATCGATACTAACGTAAACCTCTAGTAGAGGAAACCCAAGCGCAAAAAGGAAAGAATTTTGCTCGGTTGAACTGCAAAGCTCTCAATTGTTTCCCAAACCACGTACGGAGAGCATAAAGTGAGCTAAACTTGGATGTTATCTCCTCTTTCACGCATGAGCATTGTATTAAACGCCTCTCATAGGATTTTGCTGAAAGACTACTGAATGGAGCAGCGCTTGAAATAGATTACCGGGAAATAGAAGATTATATGCATAAATATACACGCTACATAAACATACATTTATGTGATTTTTCTTTAAAAAGGATATACCGTTCATAATATATAAACGTTTAAAACGTAAAATATACATTCATGCATTAATATTATCGATTGAAATAAACCCTTAGAATCAAAATTACGTATCCTGATGTACAAAAATACTTTATAAGGTATTTTTAAATTAAGACGAATTTCAAGTTGACTTAAAGAATCAATATTAGGAGAGCTGACTTTCTGGAATTCGATGAATAATAAAAAAATCTTGTTTAATGATTAGTTCGCTACGGTAATATACGGTGATTGATTTAAAATTATTCATATTACTAAGGATTCCTTTCCCTTATTATTTACGACTATCCAACTTAAATGTTGGAACTGAGTAAATAGAATAGAATTTTAGAAAAAAATAAATGTATCCGCAAAAGGTGTATTGTAAACCTTTAAAGATATGTCACGATTCTACGTTACCATTTGCAAGATTTGACTTCAACCGTAATCTTTCCATGGAATGTTTCCCTCTAGTAAAGATCATCATCTTTCTGTTCTTCTATTCATTATCTCTCTCTACTTCTACAAAGTAGCTTTAAGGAGAAAAATCGATGTGCATAAGTAATAGCGATGCAAAAATGGGAAGAAGTAGAAGTTTTATAAATGCCTTCTCTTTTGTAAAACACCAATTTTCATAAAAAAATCAGCTTCCCAAAAATAAGAAACCAAAATGAACTACGGATTGCACTGGATGATATTCGACCGCACTTTTACGGCTGAATTTGATCGCTACCCAACGAACTTGCTGGCCTATATACTTCGTGAAATATTGATCATATCGCTCGAGTAGGTTGGAAGGAAACCAAAATCAAAATCCTGGACAGGAAAGAGAGTGCATATATGGATTGAAATGTGGAGAGGGACATCCTTCCATTGACTCTTGGTGCGGAAAAATCCCGCAGGAGGCAGCAGCATCGTGCGTGGAGTCAAATGCCCCTATTGGATAATTGGGTCAAGTGGCAAGCGAAGGCACTCTCCGTGAAAATATAGACGATCTAAAATCGCATCTTCTTCAGAAAAGTACGCATTTTTTCAATAAAAACCTTCCTCACGTGTCCTTCAAATGCATTCCGTGTGTGCAGATGAGTTCAATTAGAGAAAATATGAGTGAAGAATGATGAAAAATGTTTTCTAGATTCCATTCCCAACTAAAGGACTGGTTGATGAAAAGATCGATTCGTATTCAGACCATATCATTAAAAATTCAGAAACCGAAGAATGGTAGCCCTAACATCACTTAAATTCCGTTGAAATTCTTTAAAATTTCCAGGTTGCAGCTAAGCTTTTAATTATCTAACCCCAGATAGACACGCTAATTTTTTCTTAATTTATTATTTCAAAGAAAATAACGAACTAATTCACTTTATTTACATAAAATTCTAATCTTCAGATACTTAAATTACTCACGATACTTTTTTAAATTGGTTTTTCACTAAGAAATTCCAAATTTATAATTTCTTAAACTCCTTTTTACATCAGATATCGGATAATGTGCGCACACCAACTGAATATGCCAAGCTAAAAAAAACACTAATATCAACAGATACCCAATTCCATATCAATAATGAGATCATACTAAAAATATTTACAAGAGGCGGAGATTAATAAATGACTTAGTAATAGGAGCAAATTTCATCAGTAATCATCATCTCAGAATATTTTATTTTCAATCGTAATAAATGCTGCTTAGATTCCTTCGTTCTTTGAAGAGCAAGTTACCTCAAGGCTACCTATACAACCAAAACATTATAACCTCAGAGTAACATGATCATCTAAAATTGCACTCCCGTGATTATATTTCCGTTCATTTTCTTCAAATCCTAATTGCCTTGTGCAAAAAAGCACATCCTTGTGCGTTCATTAACTGCAATTAGCATTTTCTCGGTCGTCGATTGGTTGGGATGAGATTATTTCCATTCGCTACGAAGAATACGACCAATTGAAGTCAACTTATGCATCGTAAGTGCATTCCTTAGATAAAAGAGGATGCAAAGGTAAGTTTTAAACCGGAATTCTACGGCTGCGAGTCATAGAATACGAGAAAGATTTGCGCATCGTAGATAATTGTGACAAAATGGCGAAACCGCGATAAAAACATGCACCAGCGTTTCATGCTGAGTGGAACCCTGCTCATTACTGCGGATAATTGCGTCGGATATCGCCATTCTAGTTTCGTCGGTAGATTTAGCAGCGATCTGAGAGCTCTTGTATCCTAGCGGAGGTACGTATTTTTATCGCTGGTGACGCTCGAGTGAAAAAAATGGGAGTGGAGCGGGTTGCATCTCTCGGCTTGAAAGGGGCACTTTTTCAATAGCTATTTTTAAAATGCATCGCCGTCGTGACGTGCGCGAGGAGTTTTTAATTTCGATAGGACAAAAATGAAATCGTAGTGACGGTCTAAAAGTTGGATAAGAATAGAAATGCATTTTTTTCGATGCTGGTCGTCAGATGAAACTGAAGAAAGTGCTTTTGTAAGAGAACGAATCTTTCGGGCCATTCTAAGATTCGAACAGATTATGACAGAAAAAGTCAATCAGCATTTCAATGACTTATGTAAATCACAGCTTATATTTGAACTTTATGAGAAGTAAATCAATCGAACGCTAAAATTCAAGCTGATAATTATTTTTAACAATAAATTAATCTCCGGAAAGGATATAAAAATATAATAGAATATAGCGTACAAGAAACTGATCTTGGAAAAATAATTTCGCAATAGTTCTTAAAGTAGGATTCTGGATAAACAATATAAAATTGTAATCTAAGAGCTACAAAATAATGAATTTTAATATTAAATACCGATATAATATACATATTATATTTAACTCCTTTATATTTCTTTTGTTTCTTCAACTACTTTTATAGCATCTCTTAGCATATATTAAAACATTTTTAATAGTTGAATCTCAAAATTAGCACATCTAGATGAAACTGCGAATCCTACCAAAAGCTTCATTTCGTCTGTGTCCAAATATAGCCCTGAGATAAAGTCCGTACCTCTAAACAAAGGTTAGTAAGAGAATGCAGCAAGATTTCAATTTCCCAGACCACAAATCAGGAAAGGAACAAATACCACCTGAATCAAAGAAACAAACTAACGTGAATTGCTTCATCTCGGTTAATAGCACAAAGGATACGTAATCCGATTTTAGATTTGCATTCTTCTTCTAATTTTGCTTCATAGAAGTTTGAATTAATAGCACGGGTGAGTTTCCAAGGAAACGAATCACGCTCAAGAGATGTATAAAACCAATTACGACGATGGAAAGTCGGAAAATTTGATACTGTACATTAGGAAGAAAGGCTTTTGGAAATGTTTGTTAATTGATGGTATGAAATGGTAAAGACTAATATTACGCAAATAGGTTCGACTTCAGGTTTAATCATCTTTTCATTAAATCATTGGAATACGTATTGCGTGGAAATATACTATCCAATTAAATTAACAAATGAATCAACTGCAGTGGATATGTTGTAAATCAGTCACACAAATTATAATTCATCTTAGGAAAACTTAAGAAATTTAATTTAAATAAAAAACCACGAATCTCTTGAAGAAGTATTGACAGACATCTGCCTAAAGTAAGGTAGACAAATATCTCTGATAAAACAAAAATCGTGAAAGAAATGAATTATAATTTAATAATTAATTTAAAGTTACTGAATCAGAAAGACTTATATTTCATCGTTTATCATGTACGCTAACTTGGTAGACAATGGGATCTTTACCGTGAACTTCTCACTTTGTCAGTGCAACTAACCAGTGATAAAACCAGTACTCTCCTTGTATGAACACGGTCCAATTGACGTAACTGATTCATTCTAACACTCTCTGCCAAGTAGTACCAACATGTCTCAGAGGATAACTACGCTGTTTGCCCTTAATCTATCCACGCTCGCGGATTCCTTCTCTAAAGACATACGAGCATATGGGCTACGCTAGAATGTCAAACGTCCGTTCATTTTGAGCGTAGATGGACATTTTCCGAAAGGGATGACGCAGTCTTTTCGAATTTAAGTTCAGAACAAAAAGCTTCGGAAACGCGGAAGCTGCGCTCGCTGCAGACGTCTAGGCGCTGTCTTGGCATGCGATAGCCACAAGAACTAGACCGCGATGCAAGCAATGCACGTCTGCCAAAGTTTTATTTTCGTCGTGCGCCCCTCGGAATAGCCGGAGTTCCATCTGGAGTGGCCGATTGTTTTCAGAGGTGATGCAAAGGCTAAATTCTACCTGTTACGAATAGGTTTCTTAGAATACGAGGCAACTGAGACGGAGGGATTTTTAACCCACTGGTACAGAGATACTCATTGTCCACTATATGTAAAAAAGGTAATTTCTTAATTATATATGATAAATACTCAATACGAGTGGGAGGTTTTCAATAGAATATAAAAATAAATGATAATAATTATGTGCATTGTAAAATTTTGTGATTATTTTTTACTTTAAATTAAACGTTTAGCACAAGATAGTTTTGTAAATACGAGAATATACAAATATAAATTTTTTAAAATTTAATATAATAGACAATTATCATTCCTACCTTTATGATTTTCATATACATTTTCCGTATATAAATTAAGGAATAAAAGAAATTTATTACTATTTTGTTTAATTACTTTATCATTACTGAAAATATTATAGGAAAATATCACACTAAATAATCATTATCAGACAGAAAATATCATACTTTCTTTTAAATTTATAATTTTTAAGAAAAAACGTAATTTTCTTGATTATCTTAACTAATTTAATAATTTCAATTATCAGTAATTTAACGATCATAATAAATTTCGAAATAATAAATTACTTTCTATATTTCTCTAGAATATGTCATTTATATATATTTTCAGCTTTTCGTAAGAGCCACATTGTACTTTTAATTACAATAAGATAAATAGAAATAGAAGAGAGGAATTAGCCTTGACTTTTAATTAGGGAAATGAGTACTTAGTTACTCTTCAACATAAAGTTCACAAATGACTAATTTTTCAATCGTCCCTTCAAATTGGAACATCGATTATAAAACAAACTAGTACAGATACAACGAAACTTGACTCACGAGAAAAACCGCATCAATAAGAGGAAAACAAGACGGAAAAAACTTTGAAAGACACTGATGTGAACTGCACATGTCTTTGAGTCACACCGCTCGACAGGGCTTTTGTCTAACCAATTTACTTCGAAGAAAAAGAAGAGTTTGGGTGCAATCATTTTAGATGCGAAAATTAGAGGAAAGGGAGAGGATGATTCAGAGAGGATGCCGTTGAGTCATCGCCTCCGCCAAAAGAATAAAAAGGAGGCCTTCAATGTCAGAGGTGCCTCGCAATCCTCCGTCTATTAATAGGGTACATAGGGTAGCCAAGTCAATGAAATAACTGATTAACGGACGCGATTCGATTCGAAAGGATTGTTTGCCGTTGCAGAAAGATGTTCAATTATCTTGATTGATTTATCTTGTAATTGTTAGCGAAAAAAGAACAATTTAGATTATCTTAGGTGTGAAATTTATTAACATAAATAAAACAAATTTAAATACTGAATAAAACTAAACAATCCATAAACATAATACCAATAATAACAATGCAATTACTACTAAAGATAAGTTATAATCTTTCAGATGAATTTTAAATCTGATCAACTAATAAAGTAAATTTATTACTTTGAGGCTAATTATAATTAGATAATCATAATATTCATTAAAAAGTCATACTCCAAGTCGTGGAAATATACCGCAAACAAATGTAAGTTTCAATAATCTTAAATGTCATACTTTTTCCATTATGATTATATCATCATCACCATATATAAATCATTTTAACAAAGACGTTAAAGTAGAAAGATTACGAGAAACAAAATTTAAAACCAAGATTTATAGAAAATATATGGGGATTTTGAACAAAAAATTAAATTACAAGTAACAATTTAACGCTACAAGAAATTGTTCAAACGCGTAAGACACAACGATTGATTTTATTTAACTTAATCCCGTTTCTATTTGGATAATCATAAACACCCTCAAATCTACTATTGATATATTTCTATTCCTGTAACAAACAATTCTCTGTCTTAAAATCACCGACGATAAAGACCGTTCTAAAGGAAACTTACGTAAGGCATCATACCAAACTGATGATCGCATAAAACGAGTGGAAATAAACGGATTCTCCCCCACCACCGCGTAATTTGGCTGAGGTATTCCAGCGAGGCGCATTAAGCCATTGAGGAACACACGCCGTGTCCATGCGGGAATGGTAATCAAGTCTGCCAGATTGCCTCCGCAATGAATAAGTTGCACCGGGAGGCACTCCGTATAAATTTTACATGCCCGCGGAGGTTCATTTTTGCACCGTTTCTGGAATACATTAAAAGGAGCTGCGATACACCCATTTCACATGCGCATATTATAAGATTTAACAGAGATAAAGTTTCCATTCCCTATGGGATTTGGTGCGTAGATGTAAACTATTTTTTCTTTATACGAATTTCGCCTAAGATTGCTTCGATCCTTTGATTGCCATCGGACAGAGTAATAGAGAACTAAGAAATTCTCACGATACATAATTCCTATTTGGATAATCAATAACCCCAACAACATAAATAGATGGAGGCGGACTTCTTGGTGAGGATCTAACATCAATTAAGATACTATTCATTACGATTTTAGCGAAAATAATCAATGTATATTTTAGCATTTATTCAAATCATAATCATCTCTTTCCTTTGAGTTCCGCAATTTAGGAACCTTATTTATATGATAATTTAAATTACTGATTGAATATGTATTCTCATTATTATTAACGGTACAATTACATAATGAGGGTTTCAAAAATAATTCATTTTAATTACAAAGCATTTCTATATTAATATAAATGTTGAGAACTAAGATAACATTGAAATCATTACTAACCATCTGATGGAAAATTTTAACAAATAACGTATGTTTTATGAATAGCTCATAGTTGTGAAAAAGTTCGCAGATATTTTGGCGAAATTTCTTGAATCTCTCTGATAAACAGTTGGAGAAAGGTATCGGTTAATTATTCGTTCAGATGATAGTAAAAATAAAACTACAAATGATATAGTAACTTCGTAATGTGGAGCATTAATTACGTGACAAATTATCATGATAGTGCGTATTTTCACATTATATTCTCTGAAATATCAGCGAAAATCATGGGCAATAAGAAGGGATAAAATTTCATAGACATGAAAAGCATTATATAACGAAATCATAGACAACCTAGATTCGAACCAAGAACCTTGGCGGCGTAACAATTCTCAATATGCCTTATAGAGAGAGATCCATCACATAATGAGCGAAATATTACACAAGCGCGGATTCAGTAATTGCGATGAAATACCTTCCACTTTAATGGGAATTCCCTCGAGAATAATTCAAACCTTATTAAAAGGGATTTGGAGACGCAAAAGGAGACTTCTCAGATGAGAAATGCACGCCGCGCAATTAAACGCTGACCCAATATTTCGAGATGCGGTTCCTGAAGATAGAATTTGCATGAGGTTTACTTAATGAAGGCTGCGGGCTTTTAACTTATCCGAATGTATATTAAAGCTGGAAGGAATAAAAATTCTCGGAAAATACGTTACCACGCGACCTTAGCCCGGTTATTTACATTTTCAAGGTTGTTCTCGATATCTTCGGATTCCTTATGCATGAGTTTTACAAGGACGTGAAGCTCGCTCCGTTGGGAGTGCGAAATTGGTTAAATTTACGCGGAGTGTAACTGAAATTTAGGCGAGAGATTTAGTGTGCTGTAGAGAGATAAGATGTATGAAGAATTCGACCTCGCACTGGAGGTATGAAGGTGGTTTAACGTACGAACTGACAGACGAACGTTGCAGAGGATTTCTTAATTAAATAAGGATTTTTTAAAATCTTCGCCAGACGAAAGGACACAATACATAGCACAATTAATTAAACCGCCTTAATAATAGATTATCTATTTCCATGGACCCCACTACGTCTTCCAGTATTGATTCCTCTAGTATGAATGAGATATTAATATGATATGAAAATAAATGATACTTTCTGAAAATGTAAATTTTACTCCACCCTTAAAAGCTTAAGGTTTTTCTGATATATTATTTTGTTTATATTCTATACACTGTACTTATTGTGGAACAGTAATCTTCTTATATATATTATAATAATTCTATCATTTCTAAAATACTAATTCTTAGGGCGAGGTAATTCTTACCTATTTTATTTACTCTATTTAAGGATGAATTTGTAAGAATGGATTCTAATAATACAACTTTATGCTACTAAATGAAAAAAAAGCAATAGAAAATATGGTGACATACTGATATGTAACAGTATTGAGAATAGTAATAAGAACTTTAAGAACTATTTTATCCTTACTTTCCATATCCATCCTAAATTTTGACAGAATTCAAAAAACTTACAAAATATAAAAGAATGAAATTTAGGACGAACCTCTATTGATTCCCTTACGAAATAATACGTCAATACGTCAATTGCACTTACAAAACAAAAAAGGAGAATAAATCTCGAAGGGCACTATAGAGCCAAAAATTCTATTCAGTGATAAAAAAAGCAGGAAAATGAATTTATGTGACGTGGATTTATTTCGCAGAGGACAACACAAAAAAGTTCGCGGAGTCCTCTCACGGATAGTTTGAGAACTGTGGCGAAACTCTCGCCGTAAGAAACTTTGAGGTGACCCAAGACACGGAGATGGATGGCTGCATGAAAAAGCGCCGGAGTTTGACGTCTGCAGGGATGAAAGGAAGCGTGAAATTTCGCAAAAAAGGGAAGTTTGCCACTGCTCGGGATGGGGCGGATTTTAGTACATGTTCTGCTTCAGACGCTTCATAATTTATGCATAGAAAAAACGGGATTGGTGTCCGTATAAGATTCTGAAGGTAAATATCCAATGAATAAGGGGTTGAATTGCTAGTTGCAAATAATATGTACATATAAAATTAATGAAACTAAAATCGTTGTAGAGATGTCTATCAAATGTTTCAAGTTGATATATATATATATATATATATATATATATATATATATATATTTTAAATTTGGGTATACTAGTTGTTGCCAAAGAAAAGGGTTAGAATTGCAATTGAATTTTCGTTTTTATAAGGAATAACTACTCTGGACTACTGTCTCTGGAATGTGTATCTAAACATCTATCACTGAGAAAATATTAAAGAATTTAGCAGATCTTCGAATCGAAAAAGTAATTATACTTTGCTCTCAGCAAAAATCATATTCGCCGCTGTTATTAACTGTAAACTGTACTTCAGGAAGATAATTTAATTAAAATGAAAAGAGTAAATTCACCTAATATTTTCGATTCTGAATTATTTCTTAAAATTATCCTCTAACTATGTGATATGAATAATAATAAATACACTACAAAATATTCTGAAGGAATTCGGTACGTACAATGTTAACCACTCATCGGTAGCAATCTCAGAATACGTAATAAGGTAGCCTTAGAAACTTAATTCTAAACATAACCACCGCAGTCACTCTTGAAGTGGCATCCTAGTTAAAGATTCGAGCTTTTCCGAAAGAAAGACTTCACTAAAGCGTTTTTTATGAGAATTTTCTGCGGTTGCAAGAACAGGAGCTTCGGCTGGACCAGCCTTGCGGGCGATACCAGTCTTTTTTCCCTCATCGCAGTCTCTTTTTATTTCGGCGGTGTCATATCCACGGGCGTGGCTGATTGCAACTCCGCATCGTGGAAATGAAAAAAAGAAAGAAGCGTTTCGTGCCACCGTTGAGGATTTAATGAAGAAACTCGGGGCATGGAAGAGTGATTAGAGAACAGTGATCATCAGGTGAGAGGGTTGGTGCTAAACTGCGCGTTCCTACAAATAAAAAAGGGGATCAAAGGGCCTTTTTTTAAAGTAGACTATTCATAAGAGTTGAGTAGATACGTGGCTGGGATGTTTACATGTTGCAGCAGAACTCAACAAAGCGGCAGCTCTTAACGAGGTGTGCTTCGCTGCAGCGTCTATATGCAATGCTGCGACTTCGGTATTGGAACGTCGCTGACCATTGAATAGCTACGAATCATAATGCAAACTACGGTAGTTAGCAGGTGATTAATATGTTTGGGATAGTTGACTGATTCACACAGATGTAAGTGTTCATCAAGGGTCTGCAACTAGGACGATGCATGCAGACTCCAGCCATAAAACAGTCAGTTGCATTGTGAGCGAAGTTACACGTTGCTGCATGTTGTACAAAAGCCTCGAAGATGTTTGTTGCTCGTCGACCGAACAATAATTATGTTTTTGCATCAGTAGAGCAAACCTTAACGGAAGTAAAAACTAAACTTTACGGAATGCCTCCTAGATGGCGAAAACTTTAAACTCACTAATGTGCATGATATCAATAATGATGTATTACATAGATACACATTTCATTCCAAGGCTTATCCAGGTACTAAACGGTATTATAAGGCACATATCTGGTATTTAGGGGTTTCTATTCTGTTATCAATTGTACTGAAAGAATATCATTACAAGATATACTTATAGCAACATATACTTAACAAAAAATCTATAATGGCTGTTTATCGTAAATATTAAATGCTATTTTAAAGATACTTTCACTTATAAATAAAACTAATTCGAGAAAGAATGAAATAAAATGAGTCCAAATTTACGGAAATAGAATGAAATATCAAATAAAATTACTATTTCATATACTTCTGAATTCATTGTATTACACACAACTATCCTATAAAAATAATACTATTTTCGGGCGGTAAAACTGTGAAAATAATCAATAATTGAATTTAATTCAATAATTATTTACCATTTCCCCATTGAATAAATTCCAGATTTAAAAATTCAACGTAATTTTTCCATTCATAATGGACAAGTTAGCATCATCACTTCATCCCAAACGCGAGCGTAGAGGCCCTGAGGAGGTAAATACGAGGAAAAATTCAAAAAGAAAAAGAATCTTTTTATAACTTCGTCGCGGGACGATTACTGACGACACATTTTTGCTTAACTCTCCCCTCTAAAGTTCATTATCCGGTTGTATGGCGCTGTGGGGAGGATTTAACGCCGAGAAAAGCGCACTCTGGAGAAAGAGGGAAAAGAACCTTCTTTTGGAGGCATAATTAATGAGACATGAAACAAGAGGCGGTGGATATGGCAACCAAACCATGATGGGGATAACAAGGAGGGAGAGAATACGAAGTGCGTAACTAAAACAGCGTGCGTTGCCGTGGAGAAATAAAGAGATTGACGCAAAGAGGAAATTGTAAATAAGAGGAAACTCCTCGAGGTATTTTAAGGAAGGATTAAGTAGTTGAATTGGAAAAACATGGGTGTTACAATAACATCGTTGGTTTGAGAACGTGCTTGGTAAAGGGAGGTAAGGTAATTTTACATCGCTCCAAACGAAACGATCTTGAGGTTTTATTCCTCGAACGATGACACGGATATTTGCACTGCACTTGATTCCAGCGATGGTAAACCATACGATTGACATCAGTCGTAAATTTAACTGAACGTACTTGTCATCTGATTTCGTTACAGTTTCACGACGAATTATAATAAAGATATTTATTAGTTATTTTATAATTATTTTTATATTAATATATAATAATAAATCATACAATAATGCATAATGTACAGCATTATAATTTCCTGCATTAGAAAAATACTGCATTCTCAAACGTAATGAAAATAAATTTACACTATTTTACATAAAAGGAATAAAATTGCAACTGAATAATGCATAAAAGCTATTTCGTGAATTTTATTTACGTCTTAAGATAGGAATTTTGTAAAATTACTCTTCTTACAGTTTAAGATTTCTTTCCGAAATATCTACGAATGTATGCGAAAGAATCTTATCTAAAATATCCTAATTTAATGATATTTATTCGTAACTATGTCATCATATTGGTAACTGGGGCGTGATTGATAATGAATAATATCTCAGATTTAGATATCTCTTATTACGAAAGATTTTCCCATCCAACATATTCATCTCTGATTTTCATTCAAAATCGCATATATCAATAAAGGACAGACGAGAAATTCATAGCAACCCGCTTAATTAATTTCATGAAACCCTATTTCTTAATCTCTGTACAGGATACCCATACATTCCCTTTGGATAAGTCACCTTGGATAGCGTCGATTAAAATAACCCAACCAGAAAACGATCATCGAAAAGATAAACACTTCTCAATTCGTCCCACAGCTGACATCCATTCATTCCTCAAAAGCAACTAAAAAAAACCCTTTAATCTTCTGGAGATTCCATCGCCCGATAAAATTCCACCGCACATTCTCAGAGAGGAAAGTGCAAAACATCTGTAGCACTTCGCGAATTCCCCAGAACTGGAGGTGCTCGGCGAAATTCCCTATGTGCCACCTTGCGAAGCCAAACGAACCGAATGGCATGCAAAAAAATCACAATATAACACCATCGTAAAGTTAAACGAGTTTCCCCGTACATCGATGTGAAAATTAACCGCCTCTCAATTTTACGACTAAATACGGACGTTTACAAAAAATACGGGAGTCGGCGATGGGGGTGTATATATCGTCCTTTGATTCACGATCGCCGGATCCGTGACTCTGTGAAACGGCACGCCTCGGGACGTGAATGCCGCACTGGATGAACCTTTCCGGACGTGGGAGCAAGCGATCGGGGACAATGGCGTAGGATTGCGTGTCGGCAAAGTGTAGCCTACACCCACCGGTTTCAACCAGACGCCCCTTCCCAGATATACCACCCACTCGAGAGCAATAAAATCGGCGGCCCCCGCATGCCTTCCCGACATGCACCGCCCACACCGTGACCTCTTGCCCGCGATGGATGAGTTCCTCCGAAGCTGCCTGCAGGTGAGTCGCGAAGGATATGTTCGACGATGATGGAGGGTCGCCCTATATTACTTTGGTCGTTAAAGATCGCTTATCGGCAAAATAAAGAGATCCTTATCTATGCTGATAACAAAATGTATTTTTCTACACCTAATATACTTTAAAGTTACGTGTATGGATTACTCCATTAACGGAGAGTTAAAATCGAATGTCTCTGTAATGAAAACTTCAAGAATATGATATTATTTTTCATTTTATTACGAGACATTGAACCTAGAAATTCAAGCTAGTAATATTAACAGAAGAGTGTAAAGGCATGGGTTATTAAAAACTACTATTACTGGACGACGTCTGAAGTATAACTCGAACTAATTTGAATACGTTTGAGTTTCATCAGAGAAATGATAAGATGAAATTACTTAAAAATGCAAATAAAATTGTGTTGAAAACAAACAAAAAATATCACTACAATTTTCAAATTAATATAGCCTCTTATATTGATTTTAATTACTGATATTAAATTAATTTCTGTCTGCGATAACTTGATAACCACATGGTATAGGCATTTAAAACTTCATCTATATTTGCACCTCAAGGGGATATTGAAGTTTAACTTTCTTTACGCTCATTATTGAAACAATTCCACAACGTATGAGTACCCATATATGGTACAGTCAACTAAAGAGACTGTTTATAAGAAACATGTCCACCCTCCGCGACTTTCCATAACGCCCGTCTGAGAACCATATGCATTCGAGAGAATCTGCAAAAAAGAAGCACCGGGATGGAACTGGTTGTGCGGGGAAATCATAGAAGGACCAGTGGGATTAAGAATGATGGTCTTTGACCAGAGGAAATGATGGTGCGTGGGGATAAATGGGGATTTATCGGCGGGTCGTGGAAATGGCTTTTTCCACTCGGAATATTATGGAAAGTGATGAATGATATTTTTTGATTAGGCTAAATATCGTTTTCCAGCGCTACCTTGTGGATGAAAAGGAGTCATTTCCAATGATGGGAGGTTAAAGAATAGGAATTATGGGAATGTGAGAACATATCTTTAGGAAAAAGAAAGTAGAGGCGATTCGAAAGTGAGATTTTCAAGATGAAGATGCTGAGAAATGTCACAGAGCCGTGAGAAGCAGTATAGTACGTAAAAATATACGCAAGAATGTTTGAGAAAGTCCAATCGCGATTGAAATTATCTAAACCATTAACTGTACTCATCCTACGAGTTGTAAAACGAAAACAATTTACTATAATAAATACGACACTGTATAACAAACAAAAATGTTTAAAATAGGCTAATATCAGTAAAGTTAAGCTAAGATAACCTTGGTAATAATTTGGTTTTCCTTTGGAATAAAAGATTAATGACAAATTCAATAGGTTAAATTAGCTTTTGTTTCAAAGTATTGTCTACATTTGACAATGATCAAATACCTAAATCAGAATACATACTCAAGAATTACAAAATAGGAACGGCTAAAAATTTTATTACGTCAAGGAATAGTTTAAATCGATAACATCGAAACAGAACTTCATCAAATAAAGTATTTAACCGTAGAAAAATTATATTCTCTACGAGGTCATATTCGCAGAGAAAACCTTTAAACAAGTCTGAACCAGCTTTTCTCTTACGTCTACTTCGCGACAGATACGAATGATCTTGTTTGTACTTCATCTATTAGTTTCCACCGTACCTGATCTAACCGATATGAAACCAATGTAGTAAAGTACTTTACACTATCTATTTCTTAGCTATGGAGTTCCGTATATGGACAAACGCAACGAATGGAAAAAGGGCCAAGTTATCACAATCTCCATCTATCCCATTCTGTGGGTCCATCGATAAAGGGAAACTGGGTTAATGTTGGACCACTACGATGAGTGATAGATCTTGGAACGAGGAAAAAAATGAGATCCCATTCACTTCAGTAGTCGACTGCGCCACAGAAAAATTCTTGCGTCATTACCCTCACATCCATCGCTACAAAAACAAGTTATTTATTTTATTACGGTAGTCATTTTCCCGATACGTTGGATAAGCACTCTGATAATAAAACATGTCATTATCAAATTATAACCACAAGTAGCTTATACTTTAATACATTTTAAATAGCCATTAGTAATTACGAATCAATTATCACTTATTAATTTAATGAATTAGTACAATTTAAAGTGATGCATATAATTGCATGGATGCCAAGAGGAAATTATACATATTCCCATAATTTAGAGTAATGTTTCCTTTATTATTTTCAAATTTAATTCTTTTAAAAGGCCAAGGGTTAATAAATTAAATTTTAAATAAGTTAATTTTATTTTATACGCACAAAACTATCCATTTAATAATGACGATTATACTATTCAATTATACAAATTATATTGAACAATACAGGACATAATCTTTTAAAAACCTATTAACATATTCAGGAAATTTTTTAAATTTCGTATTTCGAAATGTTATATCCCTTTAACTAGCATATATTATTCTACTACTAAAAATAAAACACTACTGGAATTATTCATAACTATTAGAAGAAATAGAGAACATAACTTTTAAAAATCAATAACTAGTCTTTCATAATTCTTTATCAATCATTAATAATTACTAACCGAAAATCATTTGAGAAAATATACAGCTAACTTTCAACTTTGATCAAAGCCATAACTACTATAATCCATAAAAAAATAACCTCTACGCCAACAAAAGATAACATTTATAACCAACATATTCTAAATTCAAATTTCTTCTTGGATTAAGTTTACTGTTCATCCAACATTAACCCTTCTTATATAAATTCCCATCATCTTTCTGGCTCATTTCAGGGCCACTTTTTTCTGCGGAAGACAACCAGCCGCCTATATAACATTTCCTCAAGCGAGACAGCATATTCCCGACCATATTTCCATCACGCTTTTTTCCCATCAGCAGCCGACTGAAGCACCGCCAAACAAGAAACCCCTGTTATATCACACAGCGGCGCCTCTGATACCACAAAAAGGACCTCCTCCCACATTCCGATCAAATCGCTACCTTTGCTATGACCCAATTCCGCAGTCAGATGTCTCTGAAGGGAGAGAAAAATCGCGATAGGTGGCGACACGGGAGACTCGTAATCGCATACCATTATAAGGGAAACGACCTCAGGTTTGGCTCGATGGATCCAGGTCGGCATTCCGCCTGTCAAAAACATCTGCGGGTGGTTCTCCACTCGGAAAAGCACGACGCGAATCGGGGATGGAAGTTTTTTCGGCAACTTTCGAACTTCGCTGACCAATCAGAGAGGTCATCTGTGTCGGGAAGTCGAGTAGTTTCTTGTGAGAGTAGACGATTAATTTTGGCAGTGTTCGAATCAAAATGGACAAATGTTTTTAAGTTCCAAAAGAGTCAATTAGTAAATAATAGCAGTGTTAAGGTGGAATTAAAAGAGAAATAATTTCGAAATACCTCAAACCATTCTTTCAGACATATGCATAAATTCTATAAAGAATCATGATTTATCAAATTAGCCAATAATTAAATTATTAATGAACTTGAATAAGTATCATGTAAAGTAAAAGCATACATTCACAAACAAATAAGATATAATTACATTAAAAATTTATACTCATATAATATAAACTGTATACAAATAAAGGCTTATTTTGTAAAGCATGAAAGAAAAACAAAGAAATAATGGATAATATCTCACCTATAACTTTACTACGAAAATTTTACTAATTATAAAATATAACTATATATTTTTCATCAAATTTAGAGAGAAATCCATCCATGACAGAGAAATAAATAATAATATAACCCAAGCTGCATATCTCATAAGAGTGTATCAAACTAGCAGAAAACAATATATCTCCTTCCAACCTTAAGGAAAGGCTTACCTTACGATAAGACCTGTTTTTACCACCGAAAAGAGAAAATCTCAAATTACGCAATCAGCAAAAGGACCTTCTATTTATTAGTCACTTAAAGCGACTGGTCTTTCTGAGAGAAACGTACGGATGAAAATGGTTTAAAGGAATGGCTCGTTTAAATTGGATCCGCGGTGGCCGTACGTCATGTGGGGAGAGACGGTATCCCAGAAGGGGGCGTGGTCAAGGTGGAATATTTTGCCGCAGAATATTCCACGAAAATAGGGAAGATGGACTTCGCTCAAGCGTTTAATTAATGGGTTGGGCTTTTAGCACCGCTTGAGATCTTCCATTTTGCCAGGGAGGATGCATCAATGCCTTCTCTACGAGTTTTATCCGAATAAAATGCCCAACCGTGCTCATGAAGTCATCTTCGTACTCTAGCCTCGTAGTTTAAACCTCTCATGTACTTAGTGTCCGAGTTTAAAGTTCACGAGAGGAAAGACGATAAAATTATGTCCTACAAGTTAACTAGTGTTATTACAAATAATTCGCCAAGAACGGAAAACTCTTTTTCATTGAAAAAGTTCTTTCTTACAAAATTTCTATGATCTATATTACATTCTAGCGTGAAAATGAATGTCATTTGAATTGATTCAACATATTTTATAGTATATTTTTAGTTGCATATTAATTTCACTCTAATTCGTTCAGGGAAAATCTACTTTGAATTTAATAAGTTCTAAATTTTGAAAGTAATTTAAACTTACAGAGAAATATCAGTTCAAATAATTTCACATTCCATTCCTCTATACTAAACCATTAAAATTCTTCCATATTCACATAAAAAATGCCTACATTTGCATCTTTCTCTTGTAACATCCACAATTCCGCATGCACCACGCAAAAACTCCATATACAGCACTTCTTCAATCTCTTATTAAATTCTATTTTTATCTTTCCGAGAGAGAACTATTTATTTCCAGCGAATGCTCCGCATTTCTTGCTACCTTTTTGTTATCATTCATTCAGCTACTCGTTACAGCAAACACTAAAGAAAAGCTCAAATCGCGATAGCGTCTGCAGAATCCTCAGCGATGGGCAATGCAGAACCCATTGGTGAGGCGTCGCAAAAAAACTTCGATCCGGGAATTTCTCACACGCGAAAACGAGCAAGAAGTGAGAGATGGAATAAAGAACAGTGGTCCGTGGCAATCTCTCCCGCCTCCATTCGACGCATCTTGCACCTTCAATTATTTTCTCGGCTCGGATGGACGTCGTCGAGGCGAGATTTTCTCTATGGCGATTCTCCCTTTTCCCTCGCAACGTAAATAAGTTGCTAAGGGAGAACAAAAAGAGGCGAATAAATGGGAGCTCGTTAAAATCCGCGCGGATGGATTCCGAGAGTATTTTATTACGGAATGGCGTAAAAAGAGATTATGGGAGGATTATTCCAGAGTGGCCGCGTTTGCATTCAGCTATGGGCAAACGGGTGGAGAGTGCTGTTTGCATTGAAAGGGGCGGAAGACGGAGAGAGGAGCTAATGAGTGCAGTAGCGAAAGCATGGATTCGATATGGAAGAGTTAGCGATTCTGAGTTATAGCGATGTTTAATGGTTGTTGAAATAAATCGATCATTCGGTAAGGAGAGTTTGAATTAGCGTATAGCGCAATAAAAATGCATATTCATTCGTAGAATTTTAAAGAATTATTGGAGCTATGAGAATATAATCGTTGTTCGTAGTTCCAGATGAAGCATAAAGGATATTTTTCTAGACTTATATTAATATTGAAGCAACCTATTTCTTGAATTAATGAAATGAACTATAGGAGATATGGAGAAAAGATTTTTTAAAAGTGATTGGAAACAAAAATAATTGGCTTTCGAGCATAGTAATGCAGTCATTTTGATACTATGAAAATATTCTTGGTCCATTAAAGTCTAAATAATGATTATTAACTAGTAAAAGTATATTGATAATAATTTACGAGTAATTATTAAGTAATAATTAATGTAATAGAGGCAAAAATACCAATACATTTAAAATAATATAACAATCTAACATAGGAATTAATCTGCATAAAATTAGGTAACATTTAGTCAAAAATCAAGATTACTCCGATACAGGAATGTGCATAATATAATAACATACCATAAAATCTATTAGAAAAATAAAACCTAGAAAACGATCATACTCGAATAAAAAAATTACAGTAATCTCTAAATACGTGTACAATTACCTTCGGATGAAGATACTGAAGCCTCATAACTCGAAAAGAAGGAATTGGCTGGAAAGGTCACCGAACGAACAGTTCAAATCATCAACGAAAAAGGAAAACAACCGAATGAATTGCAAATTAAATCGCCCATCCTCTTCGATACAGTTGAGAACTGGATTTCTGCATCTTTAACGGAGAAATCGATTCAAAGTTCGAATTGGATCAGATAAAAAAACACTTAAATTATTCCTTAGAACTCAATTTCGCTTAAGGAATGAAATATCTTTCGTACTAAACAAAATGCACTACTCTATCCTTCGAAGGCAATGGAAGTCGCTGGACTATTGGAAGAGGTGGACAGGAAATAAAGCGCTGGGTATTTCTCAATTCTTATTTATAGACTTTTTGAGAAGGAGAAAAACTGTTTCGAATCCATATACGGCACATAAACAAGGCCTTGAGGAAGAATAAACTTGACGGAAAATGTACACACCGAAATCTGCGGAAGATGATTGGCCCGCATTGGACACATAAATTCTCTTCGTAAATCCAAACAAGTTTCACAATGGGCTGAAAGAGATATTTTACGCGTCTAAGTTGATTGAAAATTGGTCCGAGACATATTTGAGGCCGAATGGATATTGAGTTATTTGAAAGGTGGCTGAAATATGACGCGCTTTCACCACAGAAGTCTTTTAGCATAGAGGTGTAGAAGTAATCCTTTACGAAATCATTGTACTGACGTCACTCCGCCCACTATAGGATTACGAACGCCCACAGAATAATTCCGAAAGGAGCTAAAGGAATTTCGAACATTATACACTTGGATGAATACGTTAAATCCATCTGATTTTGGTACGTATTCATCTACACCTTGACACATTTATCTTCAAGGATTACAAGTAAATTTAATTAAATTCAAATGTCATTCATGACTGGAAAGAGATATATAAATTATACGAGTCAAAAAAGGAGAATTCAGCGTGTTCGAAAGTCTCCAAATTATTTTGTAACTTACTTGACTGTATATAACTATCAATAAAAAATTCTTTAATGAAATTATATAAAAATATATTAAAATAATAATAAATAATGGAGTAAATGTATTTTATAATACAATAAAATTGTAATTTTAAAAAGCATTCCACAAATTTTAACCAATCTGGCTTTGTCAAGGTGAAATCTTTCCAGATAATCATTAAACATCATACAAGTGGAGAGAGAAATACCAACACATAATCACAGAAGAAAACATTAAAATTTAAATCATTTAAAGGCGAAATATATCCCACCGATATCAATTGATTATCTTAAAATATTTCCCCTTTAGTTCAATGAACTGAAACGAGAAAATGATCGACCTGTACGTCATCATTCCGGAACTGGAGTTTATTAAAAACGTAACTCTCATCTCTTTACATTCGAGCTCATGAACTCAGCGCATATCGTAATAAATTGAGGAAAATATTCCCAACGTGTTTGAAAACATTCGAGGAAGAAGCATAAGGAAACAATCTGAGCATGAACTATAATATTTTTCGCTATCATAAACTCGAAATTCAGAACATACGCTGTGCAAATCACGTACATAAACATCCAGCTTTATCCCATTTTTGCACCGGAATCTACGAGATAAACTAGCAAATACACCGAGAAGAGTCAGCAAACCTCTTTTACTCCTCCGACCTCAAAAGCCCGCGATTTCACCAGGTTATCGCCGATTAAATACTCAGATAGCGCTCACATATTTCGCGTGTTTAACAACTCGAATCTTCACCGCCATCACTTGCGAGCTCCCGCCGATGACTCCACGATACACTAACCTCCGGCGCATATAATAACGCGTGCCCGCTTTACGACCCTCCGGACGCGGAACGGCGACCATTACCAGAAGGCCAGCAAAAGTCCAGATCTTCTGCAGATATCGACGTCTCCGTGGCGACCCATGGAGCGGATTCCTGCTCGTACCCTGATCGGACCACCTTGCGAAACCACGAGATGACGGCTCGGGTAATGACCGACTCATTACCGTAGGAAAAAATCCCGGGGGCATGAAAGGCGGGGGACCGCCGTAAAACGTCACCGGGGGCCGCCGAAGAATGGGGAATGTGCGCAGAAATGTCTTCCGAAGACGGCGGGAGGAATAAAACATGGGAAGCGATAGTCGGTTGTATAAAAATCGGGAACACAGAAGTGAACTTCGAATGAAAATAAAAACGGGACGGCGAGGAATGTCTGAGGAAAAAAAAGGATGCTAACCGAAAAGGAAGGGGTGTAATAAAAACGAAGCGTCGGCATTTCGCGGAAATAAAAGGCGGTGGTAAAAAAAGGGAAGATAAACAACGGCGGGCAATAAAGTAAGGGAGTGAAGGAAGGAGATGGACCGGATTCGCGGTGCTTCGCTTTAGATGGAATGGGCGTAGAGATTCTAGGACGAGTTGCTCGTCTATACGGGCGTCGATCTCTCCACTTGAAGCATCTGCATGTGGTAGTGCCTACGTTGTGCTTCCCAGATTAGAATACGTAACTGTGGTATGTGAAGCCGACATTAAACATAAGGATTAATCATATGCACGTTATATTATTTCCTTCCGTAATTAATAAGAGAGTGCTCAGGGAAGGGAATGTGGTATAATTAGAATTGATATGATTTATATTTGTCATCCCGCTACCTTTTCCCTTATCACTTCGAGAGACAATTCCTGAGTCCCACATAAAATCCAGACCACATTTTTAACGAATACAAAGCATAATTAATTTTAAGCTTCATATATATAATGAAGGACTTAATGAGGAGTTTAAATGTTTTCATTTCAATAATCTTCTACAATATTTTCTTTCGCTCTGTCCATAAATATATAACACTCGTCCAAATGATGAAAACAACTGTAACCATAAGAATATTTGAGATGCAAAGGGTCTAAATAAAAAGTGAGGAAAGCACCAATGATCTAAAATTACGATAAGAAACCAATAAATACGATGGAACTGAATGTAGATGAGTATCTACAATGCTCCAATTTCCGAGTTATAGAAACAACTAATAGAACTAGGTCTCGATAAAAAAACACGAAAAGTTTGACTTGGCCACTGAAAAGAAACCATTTCGAATTCCTCTCGAATTCGATTATGTTTATATTTATAGATCGCCTCTTCCACTTATTCATCCATCCCAAAGGAGGCCTTTCTTTACGTGTATTTTCCGATCGTTTTCCATCGGCATTTATTGGCGGTCACTGTTAGCGGGGTGCCTTTTGATGCAGACGATTGATGGCTCGAAGCAGCGGGACACAATGAATGCAAGAATCGTTCGGAATTTCCGGGGAATTCTACTCATTTCCCACGTCCGAGGGATTCAGCCGATTTACAAAGGGAAAATGCGCGGGTACTGCAGCCTTCAATTTCAAATGTCTTACCGCTCACCTGAGGGCAAAAATGATGTATTTTTTTCCAAAGAGAAGGAGCAATTTTATCCGACACAGCATGATCTCAGGGGATATCTTCATGTTACGAGGTTTTATGACGACGTAGAATCTTAAAGGTATCTCTATATAGATCTCTGTGAGAACAAGTGGTTATACAAGGGAATCGCTGGCTTTGGTATTTACTAATACACCTGAGTTTAATTACTGAATTATAAGGAGTATAGAGAAAGACAAGTTGATTGCCTGTTTTTTTAATAGTTTTCGTATTTCGTAACATTCAAAATAAGAGCGAAATTAAATTAAAAAGCGATCCCACTGTTTATAGAATAAAAAAGACATCACATCTTCAAAGTAGACATATCTGAATAATAATAATAGTTTTACAGATCTTAAAATACATTAAAAAATAGCTGCAGGCATCAGGATAGTCAATAAACATTAAATTAGTATGATTGAGAAATGCTCATCTTCTAAGTTTGTAAACAAATATACAGCAAAGATAACATTCGATAAAAAAGGCTATAATGTAGGTGGTCATAAGACAAGGATTTTGGTGGACAAAAAACTCCATTCTCTCTCAGGCCCTCAGAGTAGGACCATAAGTCAAGAATCCCACCCGCGGACAACATTCTTTACGAAGCTGGGGGAAATGGCATCATAAAAATAGTGGAAAAGTGTCCGTCGAGCTTACTAAGTATGTATAAGAACAAGGAGAAACACATATATACAACGGAAAAAGAGCCATGATTTTGTGTTTATGCTCTTCTAACGTTTTAATGAACTTTTTTTAAAGTTACCTATCAATAATTATGCAGCTAAGAAGAAATTTATGCAACATATGGATCCGAATAAAGAATAGAAACTTCGACATAAACGTAGCAATGGATACATAAATTGTTCCGACCTCAATTTACTATAATTGTGGGTTGTTATAAAACCACGAGGTAATATCGTGAATCCTTGTTTGAAACATACTGCCACAATAATTTGTGAAACGACATAGGTATAGAGACAATTACCATACGTTTACAGAAAATTGACAAGGAAAACTTAAAACGATAATATTTAGGTTTATTAATTTCGTAATTGTATTCACGTTTTAACTTTTATGAATTAATTAATTAAGTTCAACTTTTATCGATGCTTTTGCATGATAAATTGTTTTACCATTTTAATCCGTAGCGTAAGGTATATGAAATATTCGATGTATTCCGCATACTTATAGGCTATAAAAGCAACCCCTATTAAAATGCGAAACAATGTAATTCATCAATACCCACGAGAAAGCTATAATTAAAAGTTAATCTACACACACTGTAAGCAATCAATACCGTGCAACTAAGAGGCTATAAAACAGAATGGAAACCACAAACAGGTCGTAAAAAGCTCCTTTAAGCGTAGAAAACAACTCCGATCGTGCTGATAAAACCTAACTAAAAGGAGATGTAAATCATAAACATTCGAGCCATACAAGGAATTATAAATATAGATGCGTTGAACGAAAAAAACACGAGCGAGAGATTAAGAGTCAGCTGCAGTTAAGACTCAAATTGCATCCATCAATCTTTGGATTACTTCCACTACGTGCACTCACTTTAAAACATACATTTCGAGGTGCATAGCAATGCTATGTAGGGAATAAAATCGGATCAGGTCGCGTGGTAACGGCCAAACACGCTCGTTTCTCACTCCAACCGAGTGGGGGAGAAGTGTTCCCCGTATTGCGAAAGGAAAAACCTTACGAGGAATTTCAATCAACGCTTTAATTGCCGGACGGAGTAATCAACGCTGTTACCTGAGATTTATCGATGTTTTATCCCCGAGAAACAGCCTTCATATTTCAGATTAATACGGTAGAGATTCCAAGTGCCATCGCTCAGGCCGAAGTCGGAAATGCTTTCGAGTGAAACCGGATGTTACCACCCACCGGTCCTATTAATCCCAAACGAAAGAAAGCTCGGATTCCAGAAGGTGTTTTAATCTCCCCATTTTGATTGGAAGCCTGAGCTTTGCGTCTAAATGAAGAATTGGGGGACATTTGTTTGGTAATTCTCCGGGGGAAATTAATTGTTTGGATTCATTGCCTCGTTTATTCCGATTCAAATTTCAGAGTGGTTATTTTAGGAGAACATTTTAATGAAATTTTGCTCGTTTGTTTTATTCCTGCTGCAATTATTACGAATTCTTGGTAACTGAACTAGTTTGTACTCCAATTACCACCAAATTAATTACATTCATCGATAGATGAAAGATAAATGCTCTATAATGAATGTATTATAATATAATATGATGCTTTAATTGCTACTCAAACGATGCTACAATTATGGTAACATAATACTTTAATTCCACAAAATTAATGAGTAAGTGCTACTAACCATACTTATAAGTAAGTATTAAAAACGTTCTAAATTATAGACGGTAATTGGAAATGAACTTTTAAAAAGTAAATTATCCTCAATTAGGCATGATTACTTAATATTCCTATAACGAAAACCAAAAAACTCGACAAAGTTACTTGGATATAATGATACGAGATGAATATATTATTATCGACATACAATCCTGGGTAGGTTTGTAATTAGTTTCGTAAAACATCAATAAGAAATATTATAAAAAAATCATTTTGCAGCGGTAATGACAATACTGAAGATATCTACTCTATTCTTCATATATATGTAGAGAACAAGTATATATTGTTTTGAAAATTCCTCATGAGATATTTCAACGAAACGGACTTATTTACTGTATAACTGGGTCAAGCAATAAAGCCATAATTATTTATAGTAACTAACAAACATTATTACCACTAACATTCGCACACATGTACACGGGTAACTCGATACATGTCCCATTAACCGGCCATCGCTTCAACCAACCTTGTATGCGTTACATCTTAGGTCAAAACGAACCACGGTATATTCCGAAAAAATGCCGTTCCCTAACCCTTCCGCATTCAAATTCAGCATCCATCTGCGCCATTAAAATACAGCACGTGTGGTCTGAATGTAAGGTATTATCGCTGAAACAATTTACGACTGTGGAGAGACCATATTTACAATTTGCCGTCGTCTTTTCCTTCGGATAATGTTATATGGAGACCACCGACTTATCCTTGAGGAATTCCTGCGTCTGAAGAGCCGCAGACTGCCTTCCGAAGCGAACGACTACCCCGAGAGAATGCCAACCCACAATCCCATTTCGATCGGGAAGGAGGGAGAGGCGAAGGGAAAATCATACCCATCTGCGTTCGTCTTTGATACGGTGCTCCTCAAGTATACGTTCTCTGACCCGTGAAATTTATATACGTATATACATGAAAATTTATCATCTAAGATTATGGATCTATATTATCAGTACAACCATTTCTCCTTAAAAGAGTTATAGTTATCATAGTTATATATAATTATCATTCATTCATTAATTGTCCTATTAGGAGCATTTGTCTTTTAAAAAATATTAACCCTGAAGTCTAGTTAAAACCCTCTCTCTTGCTTGATTAGCCTAAATAGATTTAGGAGAAGACAAAGACCAAAGACATAGAAGGACAAGTTTATTATGATTCGAAGAGAGCCTTATCAATTAAAGTCTTGCCATGCGTAACTACTGTTAATCCTTATATGAATAAGTCATTTAATTAGAGAAAGTTTTATTTAAGATATATAGCTAATAAGTTTGTACAATAAGAGTGTGTTTAAATATTTCTTTTAGGTAGGAGATTTAGTTAGTTCCTTATATCCTTGATGTTTGAATAATTTGCATACCAGGAGTCCATTTGTGTATATATTGTACAATAGTATAGATTTTTCCCGCAAGTCAATCTTTATTTTCTCTTCCAAAAAAGAAATCTTCCTCGCAGTGAAAGAATGATAGCGAGGAAAATATCGGTAGTTAACAGAGGCACGAGTGCTTACGAAATAGGATGAACCAAGTCTTTTGAAGGCCCTCAATATAATAGCTGAGGCATTCACAATGGGAAAGATTAGAAGAGGAACTCTTGAGTTGCCTTGAAGTGGATGAACCCACCTCCAACCTGAAGATGACTGGAAGCCCAACGGTACAGGTGTATTGGAAATAAGGCTCAAGTCATATAAAGGATAGGATTGGTTTTCCTCCGAAGATAAACTCCAGATCTTTACGAGATTTGATATTTTCGCCTATACCAAGTCTGAATTTATGATTTGGAGAAGAATATTGGTTAAGAACGCGGGTTTTCCTGTCGTGGATTCATGTGGAATTCAAAATAAAACTCCTTGAATGCACGTACTTAATGTATCTGGACGAATACGTCTGCGTAGAGTTTTTTCCCAATTCATTGGCTTCCAATATCGTTTGCGGTTGTCCAATTACATGTATGGGTTTCCGAGAATTTTCTCGGTTGAATTTATACCAGACCCATTCGATACTTCATCTTTATTTCTAGAAGATGAAAATATTACGTTTTTCTGAAGATAGTTTTATTTGGACAGCTTATGCAAATATCCTAGCGTTGACGGTATTCGGAATGGATCCACAAATATTCCTCCAATCGAATTCTAAATTGCGCTGTTTGACATTTGAATGTCTTTAGAGGAAACTATATTCAAGGATGCTGTGATTCCCTCCGAAAAACATTCTCCATTTATTTACGTCCTCTTGAAATGACGCGAGGAATTCAGTAATCATGGATGGATAACCGACACTCCTTTACAACCATTACAAGAATCAGTTTATGGTGACAAGGGGAACCTCGATGGCTGAAAATTTCTTACAATTATGGCGTCGGAAGTTTGCATCGAGCCTTGTACATAATAACACTTTATGCACCAGATGTTAGTTCATTCCTCGATCTGAAATATTTTCTGAATAACAAAAATACGTGAAAACGAAATGAGTTTGGAAGAAGCTGAAATATAGGTGTTTCACTGACGCAATGCATTCCAGGTATGAATATTTCTGCCATTTATATTTCAGTCCCGATGTGGATTCCAAGATACTCGCAGATTCCTTCGAAAGGAATCTTGCTATGGAAATTCATATGACTTCCTCACCACTGCTTTTCAGACGAATAACATTCTATCTTCCGGTGAGGGAACCTTTTTCCGAGTGAATGCATACATTACACCAATCGTATATCACGACGTTACCCCGTCTTCTGTTAGCAGATGGATGTTTTTACTAAGGTTTCTTAAGTCATCATTGGTAAAAAATTCCGATTTTTATGAGAATATTGTAATAAATAGACATGAAATCTTTTCGTTTTCTCCTAGACAAATATTTTTCGCAAGTTTCCTCATTATTTTAAAAATAACTAAACTAGATGCAATCTATCAAATAACTCACCAAGTACTCCTAACACTTTCGGAAAGTAATAATTACTCATTCCATACGCTATTATTTGCTTAAAAACATTGAAATAGGAGAAAAATATTTTAACGCAACTGATAAACAATTCTCGGAAAAGATTGTGGAAAATAACATTTGAGATAATCAAAGGCACCACATATTTATCGTTAAGTACAAACAAAACAAACTAGTCCAACAGAAACATAAATATACAATATTTTAAAAACCTAATTTTATCACCATGGTCACAGTTGTGTACGTATCTAAAATCCTATTAATCAAATATCATTTATTGCATTTTTGCCGGAAAATTCAATGTAGAACGATAAAAAAAGTATTTGAAATCAAATATGAACTGAATAAACTCGTAACCGAGGAAAGAACTCACAAAAAATACACCAGCTTTTACTTTAAATTCAATTAACATGATCAAAAACGAGACGAAATATATATGGATCGCTAGAAATAAAGCGGCTTTCACCAACAACTCTCCATAAATAATGCAGCAAAAATTGTTTCCAAAGGAATTAGAATGCACTAATAGAGTTTTATTCGCTCTCGGAACCTTTTTAAATCCAAACACAGCATTAGCGCAACAATAAAAATCGGCATTCGACTGTTATCCTCTCTCTTCAGAGGGAGACCCGCGTCGACGTGACGTATGGACACAATTTAAAATCCTTATTAGTGCTTCGGGAGGCGTGTGGCTTATGAGAATAAATCCTTCGTGATGAATTACGCCTCGTTGGAAATTATAATTCCGAAAAACGGAAGACGTAAATGATTTAATCCTATTACTGGAATGAAAAACTGGAGAGGAGCGGTGCATTACGAGCAGTTTGGATTAATTGGAGGCATCCGGAAAGGGCTTATGGATGTTCGAGGAAGACAACGAATTTAATTTAATTCCGCGAGAAAAAGGAACGAGTCGAGCATGATACGCGTGCCATAATTCCACGAAAGGGATTTGGTTGAAGGATTTTATTAAATTAGAAGAATTGCAATAAAAAATAGGTCCCCGAAAATTTAATTCCGGAAAAGGAGATCAAAGGGTTATATTCTGGGTATGTTTCATTTATGTCGCTACATTCTATTCTTAGATTAAATTAGAGATATTTAAGAGCTTCATTTAGTACCCAACCTACTCTTAGTTGCAAAACTCTACACCTCGCGAGACATCTTTTGAATAAACATAACTCTATCTGTTATTCCTAACATATATGAATATTTTTTATCGATTAAAATAACTGATAACTAAAAGCTTATATTTTCTATTAATAACTACGAGTACAACTACAGGAATATATTCTATTATCGTAAATGGAATAGAGAAAAAGTTGAGTAAATAGCTACGACAGATCTCACACGATACTTGTCACAATAATTTTCTTTTTAAATTTCATCTAATAATTGCAACTCATCTTTATCTTCGGATCTAAATAAATTCTCGTCATATTAACATACAACAAACAAAAGATTACATTCCTTAGGAAAACTAAACAAGAAGTCTAATTCGGCATCAGCTGTAGTTAAATTCCAATTATTCTCAAGAAAAAGAAAAGATATTAAAATTATCTAGAAAAACATTACAGAAAAGATACAAATTTAGAAATTAAATTCATCAAAAGAGAGTTTCAACCTACTGAATCTTAATACAAGAATATACCTTTCACAAAATAACTGAGACAGCAATAAAAATTAATTCATCGCCTCAACAGACAGAATGGAATCAAAGACATAAATTCTCTACCTTGACACAAAAACGAACTTTTGATTCATTCATCCTCGATGGACCACAAAGAGGGAAGGGAGAACATAAGCAGTAAAGGAAGGGGAGATGGAAAGAAAATCAAAGTGAAAGGAAAGGGTGTGGAGATGAGTGGAAACGGTTTTGCAAATGGCGGTTAATGAGAGGGTGTTTCGGAGGGAAAGTAGATTGGGGACAGGGATCGGAATGCGGTATAAAAGGGTGAAGGCATAAGCGGCCTTGGATGGGAAGACGAGCAGGCGAGAACAGAATCTTTAACTACACTCATTTATTTCCGCGGAGGGGAGGAGCTGCTCTTGCCAACGGTCAATTGGGACGCGGTTGAAATAACACTGTAAAAAATGCGTGCCTCGTACGTCACCAGACACGATTGCGTCACTGAAAATGAAAGTGAAAATGGTTGTAAAAAGGGAGAATCCTTTTTCATGGAAGATATCTCATAAGAGTAATTAGGGAAAATGGTAAAGTGTATCATAATAAAATAAAATTACATTCTTTGACTACTTTACTAGTACTATTACTACTACTATATTACTATCTGAAATCACGTGACTGTAGTTCTAATAGTGGCATAAAATCTGTGTCTAAATGATATTAAAATGCAATTTAAAATGATAGTCGTAATTTTGAGTGCGTGCCTCGTACGTCACCAGACACGATTGCGTCACTGAAAATGAAAGTGAAAATGGTTGTAAAAAGGGAGAATCCTTTTTCATGGAAGATATCTCATAAGAGTAATTAGGGAAAATGGTAAAGTGTATCATAATAAAATAAAATTACATTCTTTGACTACTTTACTAGTACTATTACTACTACTATATTACTATCTGAAATCACGTGACTGTAGTTCTAATAGTGGCATAAAATCTGTGTCTAAATGATATTAAAATGCAATTTAAAATGATAGTCGTAATTTTGAGGTTTTGCGAACTGATTTGCATTAATTTTGGTATAAAGCAAACATTAAATCGATCACCAAAACCAGAAGAAGGATAAAATTTTATCAAGTGTTTAATTTTATCAAAATCAATCCTGAATGCACACTATTTCAAGAGATCTAATCATTAGATATCTGATTAATACATTTTGTGACTTTACTCTTCACATTTATCTTTGCATATTTTAATTTCTACCAGATTAAATCAACCTTAAACTCGTACTTGAAAACCATGCTGATGCATTAGTTACATTAATGCACACAGATACTCAGCTTTTAAGTTAAAATCCTTAAAAAAGTCGCAGATAATCAACACATTCCTCCAAACATGGAGCGGTAAACATAAGTCCTTCTTATTGACTTTCAGCCGAAAAATATTCATAGGCCAATCCATCAAAGTTAACTTCTCTTACGAACAAATTAGGAAAGAGACATCGAGTGTTGACACAACAAATGAGTGACCGTAGATTACTAATGGAAGAGATCTATTAACTCGACGACTGGAGTAGTCTATCTCAAAAACATAATTACCCTCTCACAGATGTTGGCCCGCGCGGGGGATGCCGGGAAAGAACGATAAATATTAATATCAGCGGCGAGATAGGTGCTTACGGATATCTTATGTTTGCTCCGACTGGAGTAGACGGCTTGGTTTACCTATGCGTCGCTATGGTGTTTGTTTGGGAAGGGATATTCCCACGGCTACCAGAGCAGGAGATTCCGTGTTGCCGAGGAATTGACGCACAGTCACCGTGGAAACGAAAAAAACGGGCACAAAAAACTATTTGCGAGTCATTCTAGAAGAATGGAACCCGTGAAGAACCTTTTTTTGAAATGCGCGCGACGGTAGACACGCTACTCGCTTTGTGTTGTTTCCTCTCGGCTTTATTCATAACGCCCACTTCTAAATTGATACGGGTTCGAACAAACGCTGCCTCGTAAATTCTGTTTGGTTTGAAGTTGCCATTTATTCTCTAGAGAGGTGATGTTTTAATGGTGAATTTCCAACATCTGTAAACTTGAGCGAAAATATAAGGGATAAAAGATGGTGATTTTTGACTTCGAATTTTTATAATCCAGAAACGGGGCTTTAAAAAAATATTACAAGATCGATGCTGGGAAACCTTAAGATTTCGAGAAGAAAATGAGACTTAACCTTGATTTAAAATATCCTCAAACTAAATTATTCTTATGTAGAAAGGTTAGATGTTTAGTCTATTCTCTCCTTATTCCTATCTCTAAGTCAATGGATGAATTTATTTTCATTCAATATCTTAAGCTTAGAAGTTCTACCTTAGTATGGTATATCACAGTAATATATGTACTTTAAATCTGCTCAAAAAATAATTCAGTACTCACATTATATATTCATGAATGCACACTTAGTTATGGAAGGACTGATGCTTACCTGGAAATAAAAGAAACACTTGGTCAAAATAAACATATAAATTAGACTGGAAGAAAATTTGACTAATAAAATTACAATATCATGAGTACAATAGCAATTGTATTGTTGTATACAAAGAAGGAAGTTAACTGATCAAATTTAAAGGTTCCTCAGTTTCTATGGAAACCGGTCAGGTTTTCAGAAACTCTTTCTTTCCACCAACATACGGAAAAAGTCTCATCAGCAGAACAGAAGGAGTTTAGGGAGGCAAATCTCAGGTAAAACTTAATTGTTTTCATTGTCTGGGGAAAAGCGATCGGTTCCAATCCTAGACTTTGAGCTTTGGACCCTCTTCGGTGTGGGAAAAGGGAGAAAGTCTTCGGGAAAAGGTTAATCCCCGCTTTATACCCTGGCTTCGATAATTGGGGACCGTTTGAAAAAAATAGGATACGCCTCTTATTGTGGAAGCTCCATTTCATCCTTTTTTCTCTCCTTAACCGCTTTAAAGTCTCCTGAACCGATTTAATGTTTATCCTAAAATTCCCCGCGACCGATTTCAGAGCTTCTTTTTTGCTTTTTCTTTACTTTTTTCCGTCTGCTGAAATTACCCTTTTTCTCCTGTCGGTGCATTCGAACCCATGGAAGCGATGGCGGAATAGACGAGCGGTAAAACATCGGCCGTTGCTTGGTAACTGAGCGTATGATGATCGAGAGTAATGACGTAAAAAAATCAACTTTTTTTAAAAACTCTTCTAAAACCTTTTTTTGCAACAACAAACGTTTGTTTGCCGTTTCGTAACGAGCGAATGCAACTGTTTGTACGTCACGCTGCGCTGTTGCACACGTGATTTAGCCGTTCCGCCAAGTTGATACAGGTGCATCGCTCATTCGATGTTGCTCAAATGGACGCTAATTTAACCTTAGAATTGAACGAATATTATATTATTGCGAATTTAATTTTATTTTTACAATATTTCCACTGGTCATTTAACATTCTTCTTAGTATACGTGTATACTATTAGGAGATTAGAAAATTAATTCCTTTATTATTTAAAAGAATTGTAAATAAAATCATATTAATCTGACATCTTAGGAACTGGTGAGGAATAATATCATTTCAGGGTATACATTTTTAAAATGAAATTTAGGAACAACTAAATTTTAACCATCCCCTGAGAGGCAAACCATAGAATCCGCTAGTGCAGCCAAAACTTAGTGTTACATGTAGTTCTCCAGAATGAATAAGGAAATAACTTTTGCGGTAAGTCTTATTCTTTGTACCTGGTTCATTATGTAACCTTTATTTCATCGACGAAGAAATATAGCTATGGAATATTTATAATGAAATATACCTATAAATATAAGGGACAGAATATTTTTTTATATCAGGAGATATGAAATAAAACTGAAATGTATATGAAAATTAACCCATTATTTATACTTGGATTCCACCCCTTGTGTATTGCATGATGTCTTCTTCCATCAATACTGAATGTAAAACAATCGATAGTAATTAAATTGATATTTACATTAATCAATAGACGAAGATATTACTCAATGCATTCCAGGTACTACTACAACGATATACCAATGTTAGCACACATAAAATATTCCGCTGTGCACGAGCCCATTAAAGGCGACCGAGATAAACGAATAACTCGGGCTCTTCTCTGAATAAAAGGAGATAACGGACGAAATAATACGAACGTCATTTCCGACCGAAAATACACGACCGCAGTGGAAGCTGGATTCCCTACTAAACACCATATTTACGCTGCACAAACGCCGAGTCGAATGGAGGGCAACCGCAGGGAAATAAAGCCAATCCTTATCACAAAACACGCCCGAGGATGCAACGGCGTTCTAGATTGAATGCACTCCTTTCGAAGCCCAGTTATCCATTCGAATGCACGGAATACAAAAATTTAGAATCCTCCGCAATGCGCCCTTCCTTTGTCAGGCGACCTGACTTGCAGCGCCGCTCCACGACTTCCGGCGCTTCTGGATAACCACTGGGACACCCCGAATAAATGGTTCCATCTTCCCCGAATCGTGGAGATACGTCGCCACCTGAGAAGTCCGTTCCTCCGTCTATCCATCGCCCTAAGGGATGGGAGTACGAAAGGACCCGAATTCTGAAATTGACGCTAATGGACAGGACGTTGCCTAATGGGTCAGAATGAGATGTCCACAGAACGACTGGTGGTTATTTGATGACACATCCCACGGTTGCCTAGATACTGACTATTATTGCTTCTAGCAACGGACACCGGGATTAATTAGATTTATGACCCCCCCTTCTTTTAGATTGGGACTGATTAAAATTTAAAGTAGTATAAGATCTATCTGCGATAAACAGGACGAAAGAAATTTTAAAGCCATATTTCAATTGAATGGACACATTGGATGATATTTTCATTGGAAACACAATACCTTTGAATTTAACGCGATCTTTATCTTGAAATACGGGATGATAAACACTTCACTCATTAAATAAATCACCAATGAATCCTGTCACATTTCATTAGAAGTTTAAAGTTGAGATCTCTTTAAAGTGAGCATATGTAACACAATTGGCTGGATAAAAACATTACCTAAAAAAGCTATAAATAATTGGAAGAGAGATTGGGATGATCTTCTTAAGTTCTTAAATTTAAGGCGAGGAGGTGCCTGTATCTTTCACTACATTTAGAAGCATCGTAAATACGAACTCCGACCAACTTTTTCCTCGGCTATTTTTCAATGATAGTCCACGACTATTACGCTTCATTCTGAGCTCTAAATTCATTGTTTTTATCTACAAATATTATCCTATATCATATACTAACATCCATGTTTAATGAGTTATCCAGTTCCCAAAAGACGTGATTTATACAAGTCTCGTTCACCCGAATAGAGTGCTTTCTTTTACATAATATTTCCTTTTCATTTATTATACGTCACATGCACTCATCCATTGATTGGTGAAAGGGCATTTTATCGGAGATGAAAAAAAAATCAAAGCACGTTACGTAATCGCTCATCACGTGACCTATCTTTCGTCAATGTGTTCGAGACTCTTCAAGACAAAGGAAAAAGATGCCACGAGAAGATGGATTCCCTCCCATCTTTTACACTTATTTTTTTTAAGATAATACAAAAGATATTTAGCCTAGAAACACATTTTCATTTAAAAAGACTCGCTCATGACCGCTATGGGAAATTTCGACGTACAATTCCGTCAAAACATTTCTTGAGAGGAATGTAAGAACGTCATTCGGAGACGAGTAAACGTTTGAACCGATCTCACGATGAAGTTAATGCATATCACGGAAATATCCGATTACCGTCAGCGGCGCTTTGAAGGGTTAATAATAAGCTATCTGCATGACTTTTCCAATTAAAGGAAACTGATACGACAAGTTTAAGTGCGATATAATTCATCCGGGAGTCAATTTCACGCGCATTTCCATACGCAACGGCTTGGCATTTCCATTACAGACTCCTTTTTTTCGTGTCTTCTCCTTCCACCATTTATCAAACTAGTCCTTTTTTCCTTTGATGTTCATTGCGGAGTGACCTCGCAACTTGCACGGGGAACCACCACCTGCATCGCGTGGAAGAATGCATCGCTTAAAATACTATCATCGAGATTTAATTACATATTTTTTAAAAATATTCCATCCATGAGATTAATGTATTAATATCTTTTCTTTCAACTACATGGCAATAAAAATACGAGGATAAGCATTGCATATGATGTATCTCAGGAGATAAATTTGTTCCGATAAATTGCTTTTTTTAAATCGTATTTTTGCGAGATATATGAATGATCAAACCTTGAAATAATGCAAAAAGATTAAATCCTTAGACTGTAACTTATTTAAAACCAATTTCTATGATTAATCTAGCCGCAAATTCAATAAAACGTGTTAAAACTTTTAAATAATGCTATTTATTTACACGAAGACAAGAACGATAAAACTTCATTCGATCATTCACTATAGACATGGTTACTATGGTTTCAGTACATTATAGTTAGATTATTTTCCCCCTCCAGATTTCACGATAAATGAGTGATGGGGCGGATAAACTTGATTTTTAAAATCTTTCACGCATCACAAACTCTGCTCTCGTTATAAAAACTTATGTTTTTCTATTTTCGAAGAAGAAAATTATAAACCTAGTCATAGAAACACAGTAAGTTTCTGGTGTTACTTTGATAAAATATGAGCTGAACGTAACTCAAGATATTAATTCACAATCATAAAATCATCCCCAGCCATTTAGAACACAGATAGGTTGGAATGGTACAACTCAGCGAATTGCAATATGACATAATTACGACGGAGTCATGCAAATCATCTACCACAATCAACCTCCCTTATAAAAGGAAAAAAACCCAACACGCGGTCAAGTAAATCACCGGCTCTTTTCCGAGCAATTCGCTCAGCGCCATTGACGTCAAAAGTCAACGACTGAAAGTAACACGACAATCTTTTGTCTTCCACTCCGTGGCTTCATTTCCACGCACGTCTGCCGAAAGCCGCCTCTTCAGGGCCACTCCAGAGGCTACCACTTCACCGAGCGGAGACAATGAAACGGACGAAAAAACTGATGCTGGGAACCTCTCCTCGGGTACTGGAAGCCTTTCCACCGAGGCCCTGCGTTTAACGGGGGATAAACGCCCTCTGGAGGGAAAAAAAACGCTAACTAATTGTCGGTGCGACCGCGCCCTCGAGATGTGGTACCTAGAGGCGCCTCCCTTGAGAAATACCCCCACATTTTTCCCTACTTAACGGAAGCCTTTTTCGGCCACCGTAATTTCCTACCGGCGTTAACACCTCCGCTGCTGTAACCGAAGGGTATGCTGTGAGGTCTTTAGAATGTGTGCTGTGGATCGGTACATGTAGCATATCGCATTAACGTTTTATGACTTAAAGAATAGCAAGAAACAAGAATATTTACATTAATTTCATGCATAAGAAAAGTCTTCGCTAACGTAACTTGTATGGAGCAATGGAGAATTTTAATAAATTTACGAATTTCATTTCAAGATGTAAATAACGATGCTACGTTATCTGATCTCCTCAACTAATAACAGCTACAACAATAAAATGTACGTGGAATTGCTGGTAACTTAAATAAAAAGGTATTAACCATAATATTGCATTATGGTATTACAAAATAATATTGCGAATACTGAATATCGAAACAATAGTATATATATAGAGTTAAACTATTACCGTAAGTAAAGTATGATAAAATGTAGTCAAATTAAAATAGACATAAATCAAATTATTTGAGTCTATAAAAGTAGAAAAGAGCAGAGAATTTACAACAACAAATTTATTATCATCCACAACCATAAGGAAATAAATTTTGAAACTTGGGAAAATCATTATTACGGGAGAGGAAATTTCACAAACAAGGGAGAGTGTAAAGGAGTTAAGGAATAATTACCTTAAAAATGAAATACAGTCCTTTTTTCACCTCCTTGAGAAAGGGCCTTTCTGCACTTAATGGCATATACTGCCGTGTTTTAGTATGCAAAGAACAAACTATTAAATCACATCTTTTGGGGAAGACGGATCATTCATTCTCGGCAAATTCAAAGCGATAAGTTAAGCCAAAAATTGAAAATAACTTTCTTTTTCTTTTATCATTCACTTTCAAAAAACGATAGCTTTCATACTATAACAACATTATAAGTTCTCATATAATAAAACACATACTTCTACTAAAAATGATATTAAGGTAATGGGATGGCGATGCATTGTAATTAAAATAGTTCCCTTTTATCTATATCTTATAGCCTATCTCTAATAATATAAACATGTGAACCATATATTCTAATAAACAAGAAACTGACCTAAATAGAGCTAAACGAGAAACTACTTTAGTCCTTGCACACAATATAAATATACATTTCTGTAAATCAGAAAATAACAATATAACACGTATCGAAGACTTAAACCCATCACGACCGTGGATGGTTATAGGACAAAAAGTGGTAAGTAATATACACGTACACACCCCTTTACCACATGAGAATTCGATACAAAACAAATCTCTGATCCTTATAAAAAAGAGCTCGACATAATTCCGTCCGCGATAAACCCTCCCCAGGTGGGAGGGCCGCCCCTTGGACATCGGCACCCCGCAACGCGGCGACACGGGTTTCGCGCCCGTGTCTCCGGACCCGAAAAATTTCGGCGACGTCTCGCGGAACGTCGTTATGCGGGAGACTGCAGTCTGGCGGGCGACTTGGCAACCGCGCCATTCCCCACGTTCCACCGTCGGGCGATCCGCCTTTAAGAATCCCCCATTCCACCCTTTAAGAGATACCTGTCTCTCGGTTTTTTCCACCCCCTCTCCGGGTCAATTAAAAAAAAACAACTACCCTCCTCATTTCGTCCTTTCCCACACTTCGGAGCCCGCATCTTATGGCGGAGAATCGATTCCCGGACGGAAGGTCGACGGGTTCTGCGTAAATATCTCTCGTGCTTTTTTCGCGGCGGTGATTCCAACGCGTGCACCTGGCGCGAAGATGATCCGGGGTGGCCTTTCAAGCGCCCATGGACCGCCTTTCTCTCGGTGACGGTCCATCGGAGGACGTGAATTACCATCGGATGCTGTTTTCGACGGCGGATGTCGCGCGGAAGAGGCGCTATCGGTGTTGTCCGTTGTTCTTAAGCGGGAACGCCTTTTCTGCATTCGCGGGAAAGTGCGAAGTGTGAATGGGATTGTGGCGAAGGTGTCATCGAGTACGATCCTCAAGTACGGACTAAATAGTCATGTACTTTTATGAATTATACTGGATCGTAATTGAAAAAAACGTCCGTACCGTATTGCAACGATTTTGAGCAAAAAAATTCATTTATCATTTATTGTTAGTCCAACATGCTTGAAATTAATACCTGAAACCTGATTTCCTACGAGTATTTGGTAGTGACACATAAAGCGAGATCAATGGTGCAATATCTTTGAGAAGCACAGGGAACCTACTCAAAGATTGATAAATTTTAATAATTGTTTTCTAACCTATTTTCAAATACGCGAAAGAAAATTTTTTACAAATATTATTTTCCAAAGTCATTGTCCAAAGAGATACATACATATTATTTTATAGATATAATATTTTTGAAGGGAAAAATATTCTGAAATACATCAATGAGTATTATGCAAGCTATCTGCAAATCATAGGTGATCGAGAATTATTAATGATCAAAGCAATCGGATAATAAAGCAATGTTAATAAACAGGATTTTCTATTATCTCATATATCGAAGCTAATGTAAGAACAGCCGATCGATAACCAAATGTCAATGATCGTAAAATATTTTCCAAAAACTGAGAAATTAAATTTATACGTACTGCAAAAAATAACATTAGAAAAAATCGTATTAGAATAATCATTAACTTGTTCGATTACTGATTTTTCTATCCGAGAAAAACTGAGTAAAAAAACCTTGTCTATAAAAGGAAGGTGAGAAAAGACTGCGAAATTCCAATCATCCTCCAATCCAAATAAATCTTCCTCGCGTCTCAAAACGCCGCTGGGAATTTTTTAACCAATACTTCGAACCATTCTAAACAGCAAAATGAGCTTCCTTCACACTTCACCGCGAAATTACTAGCGAAATAGGCTTCGAAGTCGTCGGAAATAAATTCCTCGGGAACACTTGACTTCCCCTCAGCGATTGAAAGCGTTTCCTCGCATCCGATTATGCTTCCTTTAGGATTATTTCCCTCATTTCAACTCGAACGGGCCATTTCGATTCGTATAAAAAGCTGACGATTCTTTTCCACGTAAATACCACACGTAAATTCACCGGCGAGAATCATAAACAGGTCGAATGAATGCCTTCATCGTATTAGCGAGTTAGTTCGCTGCGAAACGGTTTCCGATCCGAGAACGAATATATTATTGCGCGAAAAAACGCGATACCGTCGCGTGCGTGGTACTCGTATTATTGCGAGGATAAATTTCGTTCCGTCTTTTTTATCGGGAGCCTCGGTGGATAGTTTACATTTTATTCCGCGGGGGTATTGGTTATGCAGATAGGCTACGAGCGTTCTTGCATACTACGGCTGAGGTGGGTTATCGTAATGCGTTCTCTACTCCTCCGATTGTCAGGGGACGTAAGTCATCCCTACCCTCGGTCCACTCTCCCACGCTTTCTATTTCTACCTCTTAACTAATCCCCCTCTTCTATAATATCTCTCTCTCAGTAGATCATCTCTCATCAGGGGTTGGTGAACGAGATAGAGTTTCTGAAAAATGAATTATTAGATATATTATCTATCACGATTATGGTAATTTTCGTCTCTAATCATGAATTTTTTACTTGAGAAGCATGATCATTTGAAGGAAAAGTAAAAGAGATGCAATGGAATACTTTATGTAGCAACTATTCCGTGGAAAATCTTTTAAACATTTACTATACAGAAAGTCAATTCAATTTATTCACGACATTTGATGATGTTGACAGGTTGTTCTAAAGCTATATCAAAATGAATTTAACTGATGATTTCAGTGGCATTTGTCCGTTATTTGAGGAAGGATATTAAGAAAAGACGCAAAGAAATGAGGCTTAGGGTAATTTTAAAACTATAAAGGTTCTATTTTACTTTATAAGGGGACCTGATCTTAAGCTTTGGCGTATAATGGTTTGAAATGCACTCCTCTAGTATGGAAGCTTTTTATATTTTTCCCCTTATTTTCCTTAGATGTTCAAAATCATCTCTCTTTTAAAACACTTATATATTTGGTTCAAACACAAGTATTTCATATGCTTCTGAGATCTAATTTATGTAATTAAGAGAGACTATTTCACATATGGAAATACGATGATAGAATGTTATGGAATTGCACAAGGACGCATACAAAAGTTCTCCACCCACATTCAACCTCTTTCACTCCACTTTATCCCACGCATCCACATTACAACTCACCTACATTTCGCTCCTAAACTATTTGTCTCCTAATCTTCACCACTCTGACCCTCACATCTCCGGACACCTAAAAAAAACGGTGACGGATTCAAAACCGGTCTTTCTTCTGAATGCAGACAGAAGCCGTATCGAACCCATTCTAATTTTGGAGATATCATAATCCTTGTCCTTTAATTCCCTCCTTTTCCTTAATTCTTATCTCTCCCAGCTTCCGACCGGGCCCTATTAATTTAATCCCCTCCCACGAATCCGTCTTTAATACCACCTTGTTTTCTGCATCCCCTCGAATTCCATCGCCACCTTTTGTCTACTAATGAAACGCTCCTCCTCTTTGTTCCTTCTCCTCCATTCATAGCGACCATTCTACGTTCCTTTTTTTTCTTTGTGCGAAATTTCACTCCTTCTCTTTTCCCTACGAACCATATGAGTGTAGAAAGTAGAGGTAACTAGAAGGGTAACGTTGTGAACATAAGGAAAAAGGCTTTAGACTGATTAAGTGGCATGAGTTATACGATCTTCAATACTGAAGAGCAATTTTGTGGGTATTAAAATATGAGAGGGATATTGAATCCTTTCCGAAAGGTTTTTATAGGGTCCTTTTGATTTATAAGGCACTCCAACGTTGAGCCACATTGTATTAACGAGTTAAACTCTTATTAATTTAATTTTAAAGTAAGGATTACAAATAATAATGAAATATCGATAACAAATTATAATTATCACGTTATAATAATTTGAACGTTATAAGGGGTTTATTTGAGTCCCACGCAGCTGATAAGGAAAAATACTAAGTAGCCGAAGTAAAATTAACACGTATTTATCAGCAGAGTAGTTACTTTTTTGAACTCTACTAATTTAAGAATACTTAAAGAGAAACCATAGAGTGATCCTGAGCAAGAAACTGATTCGTAAAACATTCGTTACAAACTTTGCATATAAAACCAACCATTAGAGGGGCAACAATTTCAAACATTTACTCAGAAACTCTTAACAAGACGACACTTGGGCTTCTGAAGCACTTCAATTCCAAGTGTTGATTACAAACGCACTTCGCAATAAAAGTGATGATAAGACTCTTTGCTCAAATTCTACGTCGATTCTATGCAGAATAGGTTAGTAGACCCTTTCCCTCGATATTAACAGTCAACCCAACCTCCACACCTCCCCCAACGCTATCTCCAAGAAAATCCCGTTCCGTCCTCCTTTGTAATTTATATGACATTTTTCCCATCACGGATTCAATTAATATCCTTTTCCATTTTCTTAATTCCTGCCTCCCTTTTCCGAACCCTTTTCGGGGTAATTTCTTTGCCGTGATACAGAAGTTTGTCATCTGTTCCCGCTGATTGTTTGGATTGGAAGAGGAGAAGAACGTAATTGGGAGGAAAAGATAGAGGGCGTGCAATGGGAAGGAAATGCGATAAGAAAAAGGGTCCAAAGAGCAAATACTGGGGAATGATGAAATGAAATGATGTCGGAGAGGAAATGGGGTGGAATTAAATGAAGTGGGAGATGAATAGAAATGGTGTGAGAGCGTGGAGAGTAATGATTGAGAAACAAAAGGGAATCGGCGATTTAGCGCAGTTGGCATGGAAACTTGGGCCATTAAACTGGGCTAAGATAAGTGGGGGAAAGAAAGCAGTACGATGAGAGAAATGCAAAACATACATAGAATTTTGCGAGAGTTATTGTATAAAATCCTATGCCCTATTTAAAGTATTATAATTTAGATAAAGACATTATCATTAAGATTAAGTTTTGATTGATTAATTACGATATGTTTGAATGAATGATTCAAGCTAAGATGCGATATTACACACCTGAATCTGACAATAACAGTCGATATTCGTAACAAAAGGTATTAAAATTAAATACCTACATTATAATTGTCAACAAGGCTATAATATGGATTTAAGTTCATAGTAGCAACAGTAAACACGATGCATTTATGATATCAATGACCCAAACAACTATCAAATCCTATAAATTATAAATATACGACAAATTATGCATATAAAATAAAATACAATAATAGCTAAATAGAAATACAATGTCAAGCGATTGCTTAACTAAATATTGTACCATTTATATCAAAACTAATTATAATTACTCTCCACAACGTGTCGCTTTAAAGTAGTCTTCTAAACAGCTCTTGGAATAAATTTATGACGGAAAAAACTTCGGTCGAAAGAACAATTAAAATTCAATATAAACTTGGGCATTTAGCATTCAAAAGTGAAATTCAAAGAGGGAGATAAAATATAAAGGAGCAAAGGGCAATGGAGGAGTTGAAAAGGCATGGAGCTGTGGAGGAAATGTTCGCATTAAAGTTTCACTTCTCGCTCCTCCCTAATGTTTGCTTCCCTGTGATTTACGCTGTAGTCAAGGGCTCTTCCTAAAGAGTTTTAAAATTGGAATTTTATAGGTGGGAATCGTTCGCCAGAAGTAGCTTTTTAAATCTTAATCACAGCCCTCCAAAGAACGCCGAGGTTTACCGTTTGAGGCATAAATCTTCCTCACCTGGAGACGGCGCATTACGTAACAAAGGGGCGATTCCTCTCACTGAAAAGGGTATGTGGAGTACCCTTTTTTAATTATGAAGTGAAAAGAAATACGGTCGAAAGGGAAAAGATACGTTTGAAATTGTATCGAAAGAATTCTCTCAAAATTGGATAATGAAAGCTTTCTCTTTTAATTGTATCGGTGTGGTAACCATTATAAGACATATGGTTTTTATCTTACTTCTCAAGAGGGATTTTAATCCGTTATAATTCTTCTACTATCTATAGAGTGAGAATAATATGTATAGGGAAGTGATCTCAGAACATCATCAATGATTTTAGTGTATTGATTTACCTATCTTAACCAATATAGAATTCGAAGCTAATATGTATTTATTCATATTGACCTTAAAAATAGAAATATATAAATAAGGCAACAATTTTTTGCTCAAAAAGTAGATAAAAAAGGCAAAGAGAAATAATTTAAAATACAATAATTCAACCAATACAAGATATCCAATAAATCAAGAAATTTCCATATAAACGTAATTTTTAGGACACAAAACACACTGTGTTATTCAAAACCTGAAAACGACAAACGAGAAATATGAAGCACAAAATATATATCATTTTTTATTAATTGGCTAGTGAATAATCTAAATATTATAAGTACATAAATTTCATTCATATATTTTCAAGAAGATAAAGAAGATGAATATAAAATTGCTCATTTCAATTAAACGATCTAAAGTTTAAAATTCGCACAAAATAATGACGCTTTAAATTAAGAAGCTGATTTCTGACGATATCTCTATACATTTTAATTTCCTTCTTACTGAGATAGATGATTTTAAATTTAGCTTTAAAAGTGGCAATAATATCTAACACAATATAGTATATATACTAACCCAAATATATTAATAACCGGTAAATCATATCTATACCACTGGACCTAAAAGTTTACCAATTACAGTGCATGAAACATCTTAGGAATCCAAATACTATACTTACTAGCTATTACCCGAGCACCCAATATCTCTCCTCCACGATCCCTACATTATTACACACTCCCATAGCAAACGAGGCCCCTAACATCACTTAAACCTTCTGGAACTAGGATTTCTGACCAACCGCTGGGACCTCACAACTTTCTTCCAAACTACACGTCCAACTCATACTCCAGCAGAGGGTAGTAAAACCCTGGTTATCTAAACCCTGTTGGTCGCCATCCATCACCCGAGGGAAACCCTGAAACCAAAACCCATTCTTCTCAACCTCCCCAACCGAGGATATTTCACAACCCGGAATTCCAAGACTCGTAAGAATGGACCAACCGAAGATGGAATCATAAATAACCGCGTTTTTACGTTTCAGAGAATCCGTATAATTGCAGGATCCAAAGTTTCCACTCGAGAATAAATAACTGGGAATTCCCCTATTGTGAAAATTGGTTGCGCCTCTGTGATCAATTATTGTGAGCGAAATTCAAGAGCTCTTAGTTTCCATGGATACAAGTTATATCCCTTTTTTGCAATGAAAAACGTTTGGAAATCTTTCATATCTGGATTTGTGTGATTTTAAGATTCAAAGATAAAATAAAATAGTTTTCCAACGTTTTTTCGTAATAATATAAATGTATACTTACAAGTCATTCCTAGTAGGTACGTTACAGTAAAATCATTTTAGCTCTTCGGTAATGGTTCGAAATAATTTATCTATTTTCTTTTAAACAAAAAAATATGTTCATAAAATAGCTTTAACATCAGCTGAATGCAGCATCTATATTGGGTTGACTACTGAAAGATCATTTCTGTCATTAATAAATAAAGAGCCTAAAAAGTATTTACCAACAAAAACTAACCTAGAACGACTTAAAAGCAGTATTCGGTCAATAATAGAAAATCAGTTCCTAGGTACATATACTAATCTGGAAAACTAATTTATCGGAACTGGATGGCGTTTGAAGACGAATCAGATTAGAAAAGCAAACCCATCTAAACGAAGACATTAGGACACAATTCTATTTGCTCCTAGTCCGAAAAGATTTCAAAACCAACATAAAGAGAATAGATAACACCGGAAGCTGTCGAGACATAAAATAAAATCCAAACTTCTATCAACAACAGTTTAAAACAAACATTAGGATAGCAGCCGTAAAATACTTCATCTGTAGAGAAAATCCATAATCCAAGGAGGACCTTTCGTTGACAGATGGGTGGTGTCGCGAATTCATAACTGGTGTTCACCAATGCGTCATGTGGTAGCGTATTTTTTTATCCCACAACACCCTGAATGGCCTACGTCATATTGGAAAAAATAAATCATTCGAGATGCATACAATCATCGGGTAACACGTGTCAAAGAGAATTGATGGCTGAAACGAAGCAATCGTTCACAGGCATTTTGGTAAAATATGGAACAAACAAAAAAGCATACTAATATAAAATAGCAACCATATCCAAAATAAATTACAAATTGAGGTGATTTATTGACAATCACGATATCGAATACAATCACTATGCCTTACTGAAAGTGCGAATATTTAATATAAAATATATACAATTCTTCTTCTTCTGGATTAAATGAGATATTCATGAATAATATTTCAAAGTGATTTAAAAATTCTACGGTTTATATGCTGTACATTTTTCTATATTTTTGAGATTGATTTGACTCATTTATAGGGCTGAGCATATAGAACTAACTTCAGCATGCCAAATATACATAATAAAAATATAATACAATATATTGAAGCAGGCATTTATTGCTGACATTAATTTATCGTTAAAATATCGGTTACTAATCCTAATAGTACCGTTTGCGGGTGCAATATAAAACATTTCAGCCTATAAAAGCAAATTTATATCCGCTTTTAATTATTTCGCACAAAGCTTTTCTTCCATTAAAATGAAACGAAATAAAGTTCTTCAGCATTCATGGTTGATTTGGTGAGACGCATTGGTTGATTTTTCCTAATTAGTTAGATAATTAACCGCCTATCTACTGAATTAAGCCTTAATTACTAAACGAGTCTATTCTAGGCCATCCATAATTATCTAATATCATCAAAGGGCAACCTTTTAAATTTCGAACGCAATAAACTGATCCAAGTTTTATTCGGCGTGAAATGACACAAGAGAATTGGACAAAGGATTCCGAAAGAAATTTAATGCGGGAGCTGATAGACCATAAAGCATACAAAAACAAGACAGTTCCATCGGCTTGTCAAAGGAAATCCCGAAATGAGATAATTTACGACCGCGCTCGTAAAATACAACTTGCGTGCGTATTCTATAAAATGAATTCAATAAAATTAAAGCTATCAATAGCCTAAAGTGAAAGCAGCAGAAAAAAAAGATGAAATAGCGAGAACAATCCTACGCCATTACGACAGGAAAGGTTTTTAGGCAACTTTGATTCTTTCTTTAGAACTTTTCGAGAGAATACCTAACTCGATTTTACGACGGAGCTGATGCTATCAGTAGCAGAACTTAAAAAGTCGTAAATTGATTCATTTTACTGCTTATATCGTGTTTTAATTTATTAATACGATATTGTACAACACAAACTTTTGATGTATTTGAAAGATTCCAATTACATAATTCCCGTAGAATTCATGGTAAAATATATATAAATAAGAAATCCTGGATAAATCATAAAGATAACTTCTTAATTAAAATGCAGATGAAAAACTTCATTAACCTACAATTTTATTTAAGACTTGCCTAAGAGATGAAAAACTATTTTTCCTTAACAACAGGAAAAGAAGCTACTAGGTTGGTAGCATACATAAACATATATATTTCATAGTTTCGGTACAGAAGTTTTTCATTGTCCGAAACTTAATTAAAATAATAACTCCACCTCTTCATAATAATAACGAAAAGGATAAAATATAATTTGAAATACATTCAAAGAAAATTATAGGCTGAAATTCATGCCAAAGTATAATTAAAACCCTTCTTTTAAGTCATAGACTTAGTGATCCATTAACGTAAGCGTTAATAATTTCCTACGCAAACGGACAAAGAAATAGGACCTTAAAATCACAAGATGGAGATAGTGAGAATCTAAAACTGTTCCAATTCATCACATTACACTAATTAAAATCCTTCTCGTTAAAATGTCAAAGAAGAGCTTAATTTGGAGAATGACTGAGTACATCTCGATATGAGCACACATATATATTGAGAAAGAGTACGAAAGAGAGACGTATCTATATAAGCATTCGTTTCCTCGTGTGGAGAATCAATCTTTGACATTCCTATTGGACCGATTTCATGGAAAGGGAAATTAAACAATCTACTTCCTCGAATGAGATCACTCATCTTTCGCGAAAGGATTATTTCAAGCCAATCTGAAGATTCCAGAAAAGACAATTTCCTAAGAGTGATCGGAAACGGTACGATTGAATTCCCCCTCCATTGAATCCATTATTCCGTTTTACTTAATTATTTCCTTTCCTTCCCCTCTTTTATTGAACATTCCCTATTTCTCCCATCATATACTTCCAAATTCATATTATATTATTATATTAGAGTGATATCGATTACAGCCTAAACTTTCCTTGATTAGATTGGGGGAAGTGATAGGAATAAAATACGACTCAAGAATGCGGAATTTAATTCCCGAAACCTAATTGAGTTCAGATTTCTAACCTTAAAATTAGGTATTCTAAAAATCTCAAATTTTTTTGGAAAAGTTCATAATAGACCGCATACATAACCAGAACATTGCCTCTATTATTTTAATATCCATGCGAAATGATACGTTAAATCCATATTTTATACGCCTATGCTTAGAGTGATGCATTATAATTTTAGTATCATAATATTTTATTATATTAGATTCAGCATATAATTTTCTTCGTTTCACTAAAAGAGAATAAAATATATTTCTCGTATTGTGTACGATTTTGTCAAGATAAATGACGATCAATTCCGAAAATAGCGTAACAGTGCTTGACAGGGTTCCGAAAACAAATTGGACAAAGGGTATACGAAAAACACGAGGGGACAACTGACTTCCATCAAATATCCACTATAGCACATTACAAAGGCAACCTCGAGAAATCCCTTATCCCCGTCACACATCGTCATCCTTCTGTCAACGCATTCTACCACAGCTGAAACTCAGAAGTGGGTAAGCTATCAAAGGCTAAGCGCACGCTTAAAAGATCCATTCAATTAATTTCGGTAGGTGCCGACAAGTTGGAGTGGAACCTGCATACAATCGAAATAATCTAAAAAAAATGTTGTGTGCTTACGCAGGATTAAAATGCCGACAGATGAATTGACGATATCCCTTTAATGTGGAACGGATATTTCTCGCTTTGTAAAAATCGAAAGCTGCACCGATGAAACCAAGGTTCGACATCGTTTTTATTCGAATCGAATGCTTCATGGATGACTGAGGGACGAAATAAATCCATGCGATGTTTCTGGAATCGGGTTTCATATTGAAGCATAAAAAAGGAATCGCTTTTAAAGTCATTTTGATGTACTGTTCGTTAAAAATTAGTGGAATTTATGCACGTAAATGAACGAAACGTGCCATACTATTTACCTCAAATGCGATTGTAAGGGAATCTTTAATGAAAAAGTGAGAGAGATTATTTTGAATGATATTATGCGAATTTAAATAGGAATTAATTTCACACGATGGGAACAGAACGTAGTAAATTGATACTCTGACTATTTGTTCCAATTGTTGGAAATGAGTAGGTTTGGATAAACAGGGATGGATCAAATTGCATAATGAAGCTGATTGAAGATAATAAGATAAAAGAGAAATATTGTTACAGAGAATAACTTAAATATTTAGATGAAGTATGAATGAACCATATCATTCATACGTAATGTGAGGAGGAGTGAAGCGTATATTTGGCGTTATCCAAAAAGAAAGTTCATATTCAAAGGTACGGAAGAAAAATATAGAAAATAACGAAGTAATAAATAAAATAATAAAAATAACGAGAAATATGAATTATTAACATAATACATTATAACTGAGTCAATATACAGTCATCGAAATTATAGTTTAACTACAATATAAACTAAACAATATAGGCCCTAAGACCCTCCCTTGCGGTACCCCTCTATCAAATCAAGTAATGCATCATATGATGCAAAGGATCTTTTCCAAAGGAAATAAATCAGGTAATAAAGGCAAAAGAGGAAGAAAGAACATACACATAGCTCCGTACAACATGCAACCACAGAAGAAATCTAAAGAGAAATCAACAACGATCGACGAAAGAAGGAAGATATTTTTTGGGCATTAGAGCCACTGAAGGAGATGTGAAATATTATTGTTGTTAAGGCTGCAGGAAAGGAGCACCTAACAACAACCTCACGAAAGTATTCCCACGTCTAAATCTGGAACGTATATGAAGGACCAATATCTCAACTCAAGAAACTACATCGAGAGAAATAAATCAGCGAGGAATCCGCAAAAAGCTTAGGAATTCAAGCATCTCTGGAGAGTGGAAAAGATTCCGGTACGAATCGGCGCCTTTTTCGCAGAAATAAAAGAGAAAGACCACATTCGCATTGTATGAGATCTTCTCGATAAGAGAGAGATAAAAAAACCACAAGTATTAGAATGTAAAAGTAGAACGACATGAGATAAGGATCCACTCTCATCTTTTAAGAGCTGTCTTCGACCGTCTGACGAAGGGGATGCCTCCTGGTGGAGGGAAGGGGAAGCACGGTCAAATAGGACCGATCGGTTAGATAGATCTATATCGCGAACTGAGGAGGTCTGATAATAATGGATACAATTCTTCCTTGGGAAATCGATAGGCCTGAAATACTGCCTCGTATAACTTTAAAGCATCGGTCGATTTGACTTCCGCGTCCCATGTGTCCTAATAAAAGGATGGGTCAATACGATGTCCTGAATGATAATACAATTAGCAGATTCTGTAGGTTTTTATCTTAAAGATCTAACTTGAGAAAGCAATTAGTAACTCTAGAGATCTTAAGGAAGACTTTATTACCTTCGGGATAAGATCTTAGATACAGGTGATTCGGCAAATTAAAGGCACTAAATTACGGGGTTGTATAAATTAGGCATTTATTTTGAAAAAAAAATTAGGAAAGAACTGAAATCTAGACTAAATTGCAGAAACATTTGGGAAAAATATTTACACTGCCTGAAAAGCTACCAACGCAAACTTTTAATTAAAATATACGCAAATATAAGTAAGGGAGGCAAATGTGGAAAGGGTAACGATTATAAAAACAAACATGGAAACGAAACTCTGGTTCGCAAACTTTGAGTGAAGATAGCATTGACCCTCGGCGTGTAAATCAACAGCAAAAAACTTTTCATCTCCGTGTAGAGCGCTTTTCTAGGGCGCAGAAATGACCTTCCATAATTAATATTCCCATTGGAACATTTTGCGAACCGTGTTATGCAAATGCATTACATGTTTAAGGACAAGAGACTGGTAGCGAAGGCCGATAAAACGTCGTCGACAAGTTCTTCATCTCGTGGATATTAATCTTCTTTGCGGGACAGTTTTAATGGAAGCTCCATCGATCATATCTGGAGGTTAGGCACCCCGACTACGATGCAGGAATAAAATGAGAAAAATAGAGAGTGGCGATATAGTGACGTTTATAAACGATGTACTTAAAACATGGCCGATCTATGTAAAGCATTGACAATCCCTGGCATACGGTCGGTTGAATTAAAAGCGATGCGACTGACGTCTTCGCGAAGCTTCTGTGATTCATAGAGTGGTGGAATGGTCTGGTAAACTTTCAGAAACCAACACTATTCATAAATTTAGAGGTATAAATTCTGTAAGATCGTTATTTAGAGTCGAGAAAGGCTAGACTGACAAGGAATGTGCGTACGTGGTTTCGTGTAAAATTATTACCAAAAGTACAATAGACTAAGAATGATGTCATGATTCATAGGAACTATAAGGTACTTGTGTGAAGAAACTTTGGAATCAACACGAAGAAGACCTTTTGTCCGCAGATGATGGATGAATATGATTGGTGTTTCACGATAAAATCAAAATCTACATAAGGCTAACTTAACAGATCGAAAAGAAATTGTGTGCAGTAAAATTTGAATATAGTGTTTTCTTAATCGAACTTAAACTTATTGAATATGTATTAAAAATTGTTTATATAAACATAACCAAACAGACAAAATCTAGAAAATTGTTTCATTGAGTTTAATTTTACTCTGTTTGAGATATTTTGAAGATTATAGAGACTTTTGGACAACAACAATACATACATACTGCTTTTGTTATAACTTAAGGGGAGGCAACTGATTCAAACGTCACCACCAGCAAATAAATCTAAGAATGATAATACCTATTCATTCCTCAATAATGAGATGATTATAAAATAGAAACATATCCAACAATGCAACAACAATGTAGAAAACAATGATAATACAATCCCAGCAACAACAATTCATTCGCGAGGAACCGAATAAATCGACGAATCTCTAAGCTGTCTTCAGCAACAATGTACGGCCAACAATATCGTAAGCTGTAGACGTATTATTAGCCTCCACCTGTAAAAGAACACCTCGACAATACACAGCAATAACACTCGCGCGTGGGAGGCTTCGGGGAAGGCAGGATGAAGAACGGAGAAGCAGACCTTGGTGGAAGGAGAGATCGGCAGATAAGAGAAAGATAAGGTTGGGTAAGAAAGAGAGGGGATTCTGAAGGTATTGGGGGAGGGAGGTGTGGGTTCATTCAAAAAACCCATTCTGGGCAGACACCGGCAAACACAGACGGTGACGCCAGAGACGATGGGCCCACCTTCGGACCCTCCCCTTCCGACCCTCACCTTCATCTCTCTCACGATTTGTGAGCAAAGAACACACCGAGGAACAAAACTACTGAAAAAAATGCTTCCATAATTCTTGAGAGCACGCGTGCTCTTACTCGAACTCGTTACGCTGTTCTTTATCAACACGGATGTGGGAAGGCCTTCGAGGTGTCTTCTACGGCACCTTCTGGTGATGCCTTCGAAGGAATTCCAGAGAGGCGAGAATGATGGACAAGGATTAAGCGACCAATTTCGGGTCCAATTTGCGGGGGAAAGGTGATAAGTGGATGGTTTAAGATGGTAGTCCCTCAGATCGGTGGTCAAAAGGATGGAGGATGAAAAAAGGGCACTGGTAGAAATGAATTGGATGCAACTGTGAGAATTCGATGCGTTCATTATCCTCTGAATATGTTTAAAACACTCCGATATGTTTCTCCTTTACCTCACCGAATGACCTGGATTAAGAATGGGAAATTACGTAACTAATACGAACAATAAACAACTAATAGTTGAAATGTATGCAATTTATTCTCGAGTGAAACACTTTGTGCCATTCAACCTGAATTACGATGAAGATGAACAACCTTTGAACTAAACATTCCACCACGCCGCAGCATCAATGTCTTTCAGAACAAACATAAACACCGCTTTGTAGTTTCATCAAAACATATCCATAACAATATTACGGTGAGAATAATGCAGGTAAGAAACATACAAAGAGACACCCACATCGTAAAAACCTCAAGAAAAGAAAAACTTCGTGGGAAAGTCCTTTACGGCAACACGCAAAAAAACTCAAGCTTTAAGAACAAAAAACATCGGTAAAATCGGTTAAACACTTCATCCCTTCGAAATAATGAGGATCTTTAAGTCGACGCCCTGCTTACTTCGGGGAAGACTTCCGTCATGCTCGAGAGAGCGAAACAAAAGATCGAAGAAACTTTACAGCGCCGTGAGGGAGAGAAAAAATTAAGAAAAAAAAGAATCGAGGTAAGCGCATTGGGTCGTTAGCTATTCTCTGCGAAAAAAAGTGAAAAATTTAACGCGGAAAAAAGAGAAAACAAACGAATCGATGCAAGGGACGGTTTCCTTATGGCCCACAGACCCTAAGGGGTCTTTTGACCTCCGCCGGCACCTTTGACACTGGCACACCTTCTAGAAAGGGAAAATGAGGGATTGGTGCGCTCTTTCTTTCGAGGAAATGATTCATTTCGCAGAATGCTTTGTATCTCTCGTTTAAGTGAATCCTTAGCTGTGCTGATTCCCACGTATTTTTGCGACCGCTGCTTTGAAAGAAAAATTCCTTCAGTTAGGACAAGAGAAACTGAGAAAAATTCACAATCTTTAACAGCAAGTTTTTTTTAAATTAATCAAAAAATATTACTGAACAAATGCCTTTTCTCAATCAAAAATAAATAAAAGTAAACAATAGAGATATTCTACAAGATTCCTCATCAATTAAAGCGATTTAATCCCAATATTAATAACAGGCTTATCTATTAACGTGTAGTGTAACTATGGTAATATAGAATTGTATGATTTTGTTCATTTAAATTAAAATTTACAGTGTGAATACACCGCATACTACTTGTTACAAAAAGTTTTACTAACTTATTCACGGAGAAATATATGAAATGAATCGCTCCTATATCATCTCATTTTGGAGGCATATCTTTAAGCTAATTCATAAATAATTTTTATCGACACATATACCTATTCAATAATGCTTGACATAAACGATGCACAAAAGATAATTTATAATACTATAGATATTTACTAATACATTATCATTACAATCTAATATCATCAGCGAATATTACTGTATTACTATGTTACTAACTATATATGAATATTTTTTACCTTTAACTCGAATAAAGAATTAAAATCTAATAAAAATATATTATTTTTAATTTTCAAGTATAATTATTCGGGATACGTTAACATTTTTACGCCATGCATCAGAGTTATAAATGTATGACGATCTACAGTTCCATCGCATATCTTATTCTTTCCCAGCCAAAGTCGATCCTTTTTCTGAGCCATCTCTCTAAGGGACAGAAAAAACTTCTCCTTCGGTATTCTCTTCTTAAAACGCCTTCTTTGCAACCTATCACCTCGGTGAAACCCTTTCCGCGGCAATGCTCCAAGTTAACCGTTCGGAGATAAGTGGAGATGCCCCAACGCCGACCTCGTTGCCTTAATCGAGCCCACTCACGCTTACAGAGGTTCCCTTCTCGCTAATACGCCTCAATGACCAAACTGAACATCGCCAACTTCTTAGCTCGGAAGGCATCGTCTTCTCCACAAAGCCTCATCAAAGGCCATTACGCTCAGCCGATAAGTGGATATCGATACATCGACGCGACAGGTCGATCGAAGATACATATCGGAATCGAATTTCGATAAAACTCTATCTATCGATATATATCGATATAGAATTCTATATCGAACGGTATCGATACATATCGATATCGGAATTCGATTCATCGAAGTCATTTTTCTCGAATGAGGATTCCAGAGATTTCCCCAATAACGATCTCCGTAGTGATTCGCGTTAAGCCTTCATTGTTGAGAAGAAAGACTAATAGGTTTCGAAAGGGGAGAGGAGTTTTCAAACTAGAAGGGATGTAACTTCATCCGTTAAGACGTGGATTGCGATTTGAATGGTTATCCGATCGGATTTTTCGTCCAATGTTTCTCTTTCTCGGGAAGAAGACGATGCGGAAAAACTTCAACGTCATCAATGAGAAGAATTTTCCGATACCCTTTTTATATCTCGAGTCACAGAATGTTCCACAAAGGCGTATATTTTTTTTTGAGATATCTTAGATTTTTCGAATGGAAGTTCGAAAACAATAAAATTGCTCTCGAGGAAAACAAACATTATGAATCGTTTGAGAAAAGCATAGATAAATAAAAAAGATGCTAATAAATATAAAGGAACGAGATACTGTAAAATAATATGACGTCTACGTTAAGATTTTGTATACCGCTTCAATAATAAGAATTATAAAAATACGTCACGTAGCTATTTCCGAAAGTCAACGTTCAGGATTACAGCTGTTACCATAGTAATATCAATTTCACAACGTAAGAGCCGCACATAAACAAAAATGAATCTCAAGCTCTACATCGCTTTACCGATCAGAATTTATCATTTCACGTAATTATGAAGTTGGAGTCAATGTATTTTTACTTTAAAAGCAGTAATGAATTTAGTTTAACAAATATAAAGGGATATATAACGGTTCTATTATGAATCCAGAATGCATATTAATATCCAAAAACCCGCATTTGCTATTCTGAATATCGTCAATAACACCTTCGACCGGTGGAATATTTATCGAACAGATTGGAACTAAATCTCCAATATACGTTACGCAAAGTGGCCCTAATTTTCAGTCCAGCGCGGGGCCTCAAATCAAACAGGGACCCTGGAAAATGAGAAGGTGATATTTGAAGGATGGCCTTTTAAAATTCTTCTGGAAGTGGCCCACCCACATTCTTTCCCGTCTGACACCATCCCAAGCACCTAATCCTGTAAAAAAATAGGGATCCCAAACTAGAGCCCTCTCCTATAAGCTTCAAGGAAGAAAGACAACCGTCCGAGAAAAATCCTTTGCCTTAGAGGTGCCAAGAAAAAAGAGAAAATTGATGACAAGATGGGTTATGCCCTCAGAAATATGGCTTCGTATTATCGATGAAGAAGCTTGCTGAGTGTTTGACGCACAGATCACTTTAATGGCGATAGTGTTAAAGAAAGTCAAGAATCACATTGTATCTCTAATTAAGAAATAGAATCACGAATCTACATTGATCTGTATTTTACGAGGAATTTAATTACCTTTTTTTAATTCGTAATCATTTTAAGTGAAGATAATATTTAGACAACGTAGTCACAATACTTTTGCTTACGTTTCAATAAGAAAAATCATCATATTTTATTTAGATTACTAGAATGTATATATTCTAATATTTCGAAAGGAAATATAACTTTGCAATTGATCTATAAGACCTCCCATTAATTGTTGCATGATTGCTGAGAGATTTTTGATTCAAAATCCGCTACTTATAAAGAGCATTAGTTCATTCTTATTTACCTTCTTAATAATTAAAAAAAAAACTAACTTAAATATTTATCGAATTAAATTATTCCAAAATAGAAAATAAAATATACCTTTATTATCGATATTTTAACCTCGTTTTAAAGTTTCCAATCAAATAACTAGTTACAATTTTACATAAATATAAACGCACGAGAACTTTAAACATACACTCATATTTTAAAACACGATAAATAAAATTCTGATCGCCAACTTGTACTTTGACATTCCACGAACATAAATGGCTTGGAAAGGAAATACTCCATCCCGTATCGGAAGCTACATTCCTCAGGACTTCCAAAGACACCCGTCTCACTATATCAACTATGACCACAGTGAAAACAAACGGTTGAACAAATCCGGCGATATTTCCCGACTTTCCAGAGGGAAATAAAGTAAGGAATTGGAAGAGCGCTCGTGAAGTGAGTTGTGACAATAGGTTAGCGCGGTCATGTTTCCAAATTCCGTTTTACGAGGGGCATAAACATATCTTCGCCCCCAACCGAAGTATCTCTGGCGCATTCTTATACGCTCGTCGCGTTGGAAACCGTAGGGGAAAAAGCATTGTTGTGGGTTTATGTCTCTAACCATCGTATAACCGCTCTGAATGTGGACTTAGGAGGGGGAACTAAAGGAAAATATTAGGGTTACCTGCTCTTGACGTTAAGATAGGATATGTTGCCTTAAGATCCACTTTTTGAAGGGTTTATTGCGAAAAAATTGACTGTATACAACAGAAAGGGCTCTAAATGTATGAAGAGTCAAATCTTGAAGGTCTACGCTTCTCAATTAAGCAGAAAATTAAGCCCGATCGATTTCAGGATACGTTTTACTTAATATTAAATTCGCATTAATTTAAGATAATCGGAGAGCGCTAGAGATCCAATTCAGCAAATAATACTATGATAATGATTATAATTATACTGTACTTGCCAAGACCAGGTTCAGTTCTCATATTCTTGAGTTCAACTCACCTAGAAAAGAAGAAAATTTAAAAATTAAAATTTGAAAAGGTAATGGAGCTCAATAAAAACAAATATTACTCCATAACCACTAGGTAAAACAATCATAAAATTATACACATTCTCCTTAAAAGAATATTCGTCAGAAAAGTAATTTAATTATTACTAGCCAATACTGCTTGAACTTCAAGAAACTGGTTTTATTTTCGTTGATATGTGAATCCTCTTTTCAAATAATTAAACATTTTTATTTGCAATTCAGTCGCTTGAAGAATCATTTTATTGAGCTCATACATGCATTATATAAGAGGCTTATTCCTTTCCTTATATTAGATTAGTACGACAAATGGAACAGATAATTCGGTAGATAACAGATTTTGTTGAAATTTATCCGGTAAAAGTTTGTCATTACATATTACATATAAGAAGAATACAATATTCAAGGTAACATTACTTCTACGGTGAACTACTCTTGCGTAAAAATACAACTTCGTTTCCACTGAATTAATAGACTTAATTTAACAGAATAAACACGCTAAAAACAAAAAAATAAGAGCAAACCGCATTGCTGTTGGATCACGGGCATTGTATTTCATCCAATTATTTTACATAACGTCCATTTTCCGAGTAGGCGGGTTGCATGCGAATAAAAAGGGAGAATTACGTCATTTTCCGCAGGATGCAAACGACGGCAAGAGTACGGGGAGAAGAAAGCAGCCATTGTCATGCACGAAGGCAGAAATTATCGAATCCTAGATGCTAGAATACAATGAGACCGAGCAAGAATGGAATGGCTGGAAAGATGCATTCCGTTGCCATGGCCGCCCTCCCCTAACAACTCCGTGGAAAACAAAAAAACATACAGCTTCCTTTCCCTTCGATAGATGGCGCGGGACCAGCGCTTCCCCCCTTCCTCTCTATAGATGATGCACAAGATAAACCGATATTTTTTTGGCGAAATAAAAGGATGAGAGGGAACCATCGATCTCTGGAGGATTGATTTTCCATTGCCTCCCCCGCGAAGATGCCACATGGATGGAAGTCAAGGCCACTGGGATATCCCATAACCACTTGGAACTGCGCCGTCGAATTCTGCAGACTTTTTATTTATTTTACACCACGCTCTTGAGATATACTCGAGGATGGCCCATTTATCCGAGTTTCTGGAGGTTATTGGAGAGATACAAGCTCTCTCCCGGAACGTATAGTATTTATTTGATTGGTGGTATAGCTTGAGATACGGGCCGATATCTCTTTTTGGCGCGTCCCGATTTTCCGGCACTAGGGAGTTGATGATGGCATCGCTTGATGCCGGAAATATCTATTTTCGTACGTGTCCTCCATACGCTACCAATGTCCTACGTAGGGGATGGTTCATCTGTTACTTCCACCACACTCATATCAGCTGTTTCTTATGCTTATTTTCATACACTAGCTAAGTAAAAATATATATCATTGCTTGTGCATATAATATTACTACTGTTATTAATGGAAAATAGGATTTATAAAATCAATCCCGAAATGTGAATTCAAAGGGAAAGATATTCACGATTCTAAAATTACGACCAGGCGATAAAGTGCGGATATAACGAAGCATTCGTTCCTCAGTAGATGTATCATGGTATGGAATAAGCTGCGTGGATCACTCTTAAAGTCCTTACCAGATTATATTAAATATTTCAAGATGAAATATTAGTAAATATTGTCATGCGTATACTTCAGTGACCTTCATGTAGATTTCTGAGGTCATTGATTTTTCTATTACTGAGAAACGTATTCACATGCAGAAACGATGACATTGCCACCAGGCTTACAGCATATTGATATAGATAGTTTATAATAATAATAATAAATATATCGCAATTTTTTTCAAAATCCAACAGAAGATTAAAAACACTAAACATAAAAAACTTACATATGTTTCTCGAAAGAATTATGAAAAAAAGAAAAATATCTCCTATGATACAAACCCAAGTCTCTCTTAAACTCTTTAAGTATAGAACGCAAACGAGATATAATAGAATGGCGATAGAAGAGAAACTTATATGCATAAATCAATATTCCCTAAAGATATTCAAATTCATTAGCGTCGATTCCTTTTCAGGAAATACGTAAATAACTCACGTGCGGAGAACAGCTTTCTTTCTCCTTATACGAACGGTTTATGATCGAATCTGCCTCGGGTCCCGTTATCCCCTTTCACTTTTCACGAAACGACGCAAAAAAGATTTTTCCTAAACCTTGAATCTCACAAGCGTTAGTCACACATACAGATGCATAGTTTTTCTCTATGATTTTTTTAACCAAACTTGGTAAGAAACGCTCTCATTCGAAGAAGTTTTTAATTTTCAATTCCTTTAATTAATTCGCTGTATTAATAGAAAATTTTTATTCAAACATTTCTAAAGATAACGAGGGATTTAAAATTCAATTGAGAGAAAAAGATTCTATACTGAGCATAATTAACTAACAGCATAGTATTCTCAATAGAAGGAACATGAAAATGTACTCTAAAAAGTTTCTAATTGTGTATGTCTTTTCTATACTAAGAACCATAATTAATCATTTTACCTAATAATACCTACATTATCATATTAAAACTGTAAAAAATTATTTAAACAGCTAATAAGCGAATTAAATACTAATATTTAAATTCACAATAGCTTGCAGAATCATATGAAGAATTCTTGGCCCAAATGTTAACCTAGAAACTCATATAAACGCCATTCCTCCAGCATTGTCTGCATTTTTTCTCACTTGGCATCCATGCTTTATACACACGGGATACATTTAATCTCTTACATCCACGTACAAACCAAAAACTGCCGCAGAAACAACATTTCTAACGCAAAAATTTACGGGAAACTTAAGCTGGGCGGACGGTGAAATATTCCTCCATGGACACCGTTTCCGACACTGGTCGCTTCGCAACAACAAATAACGCTCCGATGCGGCCGTTGTTTTGATGTACGGCCTTCGAATGACAAATGCCACCTTTTATTTGAAACAACTTGTCCGGTATTTATGGCTGCACGTACGTATACTTTAAAACAGTTGAGAACGTATACGGCGCCTTCGAAGGTATAGAGAGAGAAGCCAAACCATAAAAGTCACGCGTGATATTCACTCCGCGAGCCGAATCGTTCTTTATGAGAAACATCGCGGTGGCTGTAATAAAAATCGGAAATGCGCCAGACGATGGCGCTATCTCGTGTTACGCGGCTTTGAGGACGTGATAGAAAAGCAAGGTGTTTCCATGGCGATATCGGAAATCAAAGGGGATATCTCCGTGGCGATGGTGTATGACAAGGAAGCGATCTTTTTATAGCTTCACAATAAAGTACGTTATATTATATTCGGTGTATAAACGATCTCTAATCTTTAAGAGTTATTGGTAACCGAACGGAAAAGGAAATGCTCGGCTCTTATCTCTCCCAGACGAGCAACAGTAGATATCAATGCTTTGGGTCTTCGGTATGTCTGTTGTCAGAGAATAGGATTCTATATTCTTAGAGCTGTGGCTTAATACCCACTCGATGCGTACTTAACATATGTATATTTTAGATCGATTTATTATGAAAATATCATAGATACAATGCGATGAGATTAATACACTGGATTCATCGAGTAAAGAAACTAAATCATTAGTGTTCTCAGCATAATATATAAACATTGAATAATGGTTTCCGTATAAAATTTTGATATATTCTTAAGGATCTTTATTGCTGTTACTAGACAAGTACAATATACATTTATTTAAATATTTTATAAAATTTAACGATTCAATATTACGTAATCTGCGTATTCATCAGTTATGATACAACTAAAAGAACTGATTGCTAAAAGAAGAATTAATTGAAATGTATGCTGAATAAATTAATAATTACACGTACATATTAGTTATTTTTCAATATTTTATCGTTTCAATGGTTTAAGATATCATCTAAAGATCGTCATAAAACAATATGAATACTAAAGCAAAAATCTCTATCATCATCACGTTTTACATGTATTTAGTATTTGAATAAACATTCCTTACTTATTCGTAAAAATAACACACAAGAATTATACCGCACCATTTTGTAGTACACAATTGCTTTTTCAGATAGACTTTGAGGAATTGTACATTAATATAATCATTAAATAAATAATAAGATAGTTAAATAACTTTCAAGAACTCTCCTAGGTCCTTCTTTATCATAAAATATACAAATACAAATGCCGAAAATAAAGCTAAGAAAGTCCCTCCTTTATACGAGACGAACACACGCAAAGCCTTTTCTACATTCCCATGGAGTTTCGGGCACCGCAAAACCGAACGGCAGTGGCGTTTGGATGGTGGACGGAATCGAGAAATATTTCGCATACATTCTCTTATAAAATACGGCGTCGTTCTTCCCATCACATCCCGTATTCCGATTCGACGGACGCGAGAAAATAAACCAAACGCTTTCCTCCGAAACAATATTTTCCATATGGCGCCATCCAGTTACGTGCGGATGGGCCTTGTGGAGAGAAAGTGGTGAAGGGCGGGATAAGGGGAATTCGCATAAGAGAAACGTACAAAGGAATTGCGAGTACATGTCCGGATGCTGAATACTAGATGAGATGCTGAATGTATCCATTTGTATATATAGATCCTTTTGTGTCAAAGATCTTCCATCACCATCAAATTCATCTTTTTAAACCCTTATAAAAGTGGTAAATAACTAGAACTAGAATATTAAAATTATTGTGCTATATCTCAAATGAAACACGCTAAATATATACCCAAGACCATCTTAAATATTTAAGTAATTGTTCGCTATTGCAAATTACGATATTTCGGTCATAAAGACATATTTAAGCTTTGTAAAAGCTTTAACAGTACTAGAGGTTTCTATGGCAACTATATTTCTATGGAACGATTCGCCAAATTTATAAACTTTCAAACATGAACGAGCGAATAATAATAAATTAAAACAAACTTTGAATGCAATCAAAATTTTATACATTTCAGGAACTATACACTTGTGTTCAGTACTGATAAAAACAAATATTGTTGCCTGGATTAGACATGAATGTAACTGTTGCAGATATATGATTACTTTCGACATTTTCTGCGAATTTTCGTCATTCACTGGTTCTTCCAATTCTCAATTTACTTTTTATAATTGAATTAAATTCGAAGATAAAAATCCCTCTGAGAATCCAATTTTCCCCGCCGGAGACCGTTTTGTATTTTTTTATTCGATTCTAGTCCAGCGTATTTCGAAAAGAATTGCCAATACGTGTTCGCTGAGAGATGCAGGATGGGGGTGGGGGGAAACGCGCCTAGTTTAACTTTCACTTAAGAGGGGGAGATTGAATAATGCCCTCCAGAGAGAGTGGGGGAGGCATTGTTAAACATGAGGGCCGATGCATCGCGAGGAAAAGATTCTGGAGGAAAAAAAACTTTCTCGTCGTCCATCTTTGTTCGGAGACGTGCGCTAAAATCCAGAGGTTCCTTTTTTCCGCCAATTTTTCACCGCGCATGCGAAATTTTCCCGTTCCACGCGAATTTCGCAATTTGTCACCGTATCCTGTACGAGTGTGTCTTTTGGTCACTACAGCGGTTTCAATCGTCATAAATAATTCGCTATGAGTCGAGATGGTTGGAAATATACTCGAATGTCATATTGTATTTGTGGAGCTCGTTCACAAGTCTTGAACAGGAAAAAGTTTTCAAAATGTATACTTAGAAATTTTCAAAATAACTAACCATTGCTATATTTGAGACAAGGGAGAATTAATGATTATCCCGAAAGAAAGAAAAATATTGAAAAGGGCCAAATGACTTCTTCTGTCGGAAAAATTAAAAAATACTACTATTTTTATGAACTGAAAAGTTCATTTTTATGAGCTATTTGATATTTTCTGTTAAGTATAATTGTTAGGGTATTAATGAAAATATTGCTGACAACAATTGATATACACTAAAAGAATTTAAATTCAACTCAACTTGTATAAACTGATAAAATGTTTGAATAAGAGTAATTTAAATTAAATTTCGAAGGAGATGAATTCGTCATGCATCAAGGGTGAGTATCTATTGCGGAAAAATATCCTCAAATTCTTCTTTTCCAAGAAGTTATAATCGATTGGAATATCGGATAACGACACCTGGTACCTGCAATTGCTTCAAAATTTTAACGAGATCAATAATAACGTAATACATAACAAAAAGATAAATTTTTGCATTAAATTTATGTTTTCAATTAAAATTAATCATAACAGGGAGTTTATTATAAATTATTAGTATAGAGATATCGTGATCAGGACAGTAGCATGATAAAACCTTATATCCTCATGGTCGTTACACTTGTCACACCAGAACAACTCATTTACGTCAAAGAAAAGAAACTGTTGCACCGAACCAAACCCGTATTTACACCTGATCATTATAAAAGTCCTTCCGAAGTGAAAATTGTCGTTAAAAAAAAACAAAATAGCTCCGATATACGTGTTTTAGGAGAAAACATACGTTGAACGGAATTAATTAATATTCCGTTCTCGGTGGCGACAAATCCTGGAACTAACACAAGCGGGGAAAGGAATAAACACGGCTTATAAGGGGTAGATAAGGGAGGAGATGAGAGATTCACGACCTGGAGACACGCACGGACTCTCGCATTGGAAAGAAACATTATAAAACACCCGCTTCTCCGAATGAAAAACGGGAAAACATTCACCGATAGCGGCAGACAAAAAGGTTGAATGCTATCGAGTCGGAGGGAGGGAAAGGGCGTGAAGGCGGTTTAAGAATGGATGTCGAAGTGAGCGTGGGAAAGTGTGTGAGTGAAAAAAGAAGTGTGGGAGGTCGAGATTCGGAAGGTGCGAGAAAATACAGATGTCTGGACGAAGGGAGCTTCGGGTGAAGTATTAACCCCTTTCTTGGGCAGACGGGGAGATTTGAATGGGTTGAAATCCAGGGGGAATATTTAAACACTTGTATGATAATGTGCTAACATGTATCTTGAGCAAAGCGTGGGATTAAAAGATAAAAAGGCGAATAGAACAGCAAAACTCAAGGCTTAAGATATTAACTCCCCTCTACCGTTCTTATGATTCTAAGTAAACGGAAATTGTACACTTAGGATCTATAAAATAGTTGCAACTACTATAAACATTCCTTATTTACTGTGCATCTATAAGAAAAAAGTTTCAGGAATAACTGCATACTGTAAATATCTTTCCTTTTCTGAACTAATATTTTCTACGAAACAGTTTACGTTTCCCGTGTCTCGCAGGGTACCGTTCTTGGACCCGTACAATCGTTAATTAACTTTATTGGTGTTATCAAACAAATGAATCTCCGATACTCAAATACTTATATTTATTATTTTTAAAATATAAACACAAGATAAATACATAAGTATAATCATAATAGTATAATAATCTGATTTGAAACAACAGGCATAGGTGAGGTGTTTCAAATACCTCCATTTAATACGACAGAAATTGAAATTCAGAAATGAAAATTAAATGGAAGATACAGTAATAAAATGGATAATAATAATAGAATTTATAATAAGCAGTATGATTAAGATATGTTTATTAGTTTTATGGATAAATCAAAACCATTTACGGGATCATTGTCGACTTTGAGGAGAGTTTGAAGGTAACGCAAGGATGTTGTGCAAAGAAAATTCCTTAGGCAATAATTATTCTTCAAGGCATCAACGAAAAAGGATACTTCAGCGAATTATAGAAATCATGAGGAACTTAAACACACTCCATCACCGATATGCTTCATTTAAACAAATGTGTCGCGCGACTGGTTGAATTCACATCCAGTTCTCACCACAAAGAATCTTCGATACAAACAGACATAATCATGTCTACTCCATTCAAATTGAATCTTAACTAAGCGATAGCCGAACGAAGGGGAATGAATTAGCTGAAAATTTCAATAGCTCTTTTAACATTCATATGGCATCCTTCTGACACTATGGCGAAGGGCAGTCTTAACGGATGATTATAATAATAAGCGACGGGCCTAAGATGATTGATAAAGTCTCCGTCTTTGGCCACGGAGCGAGTTCTTCAAACAGATGCGCGTTTCGCAATCCGAAGAGAAGGTCATGATGGGTTGATTCCCCGAGCGAAAGTTCGATTAATAACAAAAAGCATTATAGGACTCGGGAGATCACTCATTCGAATGAATTCATTAGATAAGCACGGATTTTGTTCACTCGTGACCTTTTCTCCTCCCAGACTCGTTCTGCGGGGAAAAAAGGGCATTAAATTCCACATTGTTCCAACTCCAACAGATGGCATTTGCACGATCTATTGGGGCTATTGTCTGTCTTTGAATTTAATTCGCCGTAAACCTAATACCGTAATTAACATACAGTAACCGATTTAGATGTTTATCTGATGATAATCAAATCATGTATTCATTGACATTTGCGAAATTATAATCCTTATGACAGCTGGATGATCTCAGAGATGTACTCAAATGGGATAAAGAAATTTAAATTAGATTAAAAATAGAAAAAAGAGAAATACAAAACTAAAAAAATAATGACAATAAAATGTGAATTTTTTCCATCCAAAGAAACTCCTATATTCATACCCTTTATCACATAAAAATCAGTAGCTAACGCTAAATAAAACAAGCGAGCTGCCTTCCCTACCCTACCATGGCAACCTTTGACTAGCAACGGAAGAAATAAACTTGATGAATCGCTCCTGGAATTTATTGCCCAGCGACATTTACATCCAGACCTATCGAACCCATTGAACTACCGCTTGAAACCTCTGGCCAATGAGATCCTAGCGGATTAACCAATAATAAATTCATCGGAACGAAACAAATGACAGTAATAAGTACGCGAGCGGTCTGCAATCCTTCTTCTTAGCGGAACGCCGCCTGGAGAGGCCCTGGGATCAATGCTTAGGATACACAGCAGAAGGTGCGTAAATCAACGGGGAGATTGGAAATGCAGGTCTCCAGTCAAGAGGTCATGCGTAATACGTTTAAATTGTCAGAGGCACTTAACTTTCGCCGGCGGTTGATCTATGTTCGTCTCGATCGTTCGGGAAAGGGTTCGACGTACTCTGGCGCGTTAGAGACGACTCATTACGTCACGTCCGAACGCGGCCTCGCATTCTCGGATGCAAATTGAAGGGCGGAGGGAATTCTGTAACCGAAGCGTGCTTAACGAGGAGGAGATTTTAACCTGAATGGATTTATAACCTTCCTTGGAAATCGTTATGAATGTCCTTCCATTGTCAACTGATACAAAGGCAACCATTTAACTCCTTACCGAGAAACGCGACTGGGAAAACAATGGGAGATTCTCATCCAGATCGTTCCTTACTTGTTGCTATGCGACGAATTGTTACATTTATTACAATTCATTTTAATCTTCTGCAATCGATAAAAATAGCTATACGCAACAATGGTATAAGGAATCAAAAGTAAAGGTATTTCTATATAAAGCTCACTTCATATACTGAAATTTCCTCCAAATACAACATAAAATATACTTTCCAAATATTTTTCTCTCGAATTCCGACATGAAACAAAAGAATTGAGGAAAATCTATATTTTTTGACATTTTTTCAAATACGCATTTAGCTTTTTCTGTGGATGATAACGAGGTTTGTATCATTTCATCAAATCTCCAATATCTCCACGAATTTAAATACAAATATGATACAAATTACTCCAAAAACTTGAAAGAGGGTCGTTTAGCAAACACAATTCGTTAGAAAAACAGTAGATATTTAAATGTGGAAATTTAGCTAAACTTGAATTCGTTAAAGTCAATGAAATGCTTGTGTTTATCAAATTAGTTATTAAGTTTATCGAATCAATAACTTCTACCTATTCTGTAACGGAAGACCCAAAGTTTTGTCCTCTTTAACAAAGACCTATACAGTCTTTAATTCGACCTCTTTAGACATTTTCAACCCTTCCATTTTCCCTTGCTTCCCCTCAGGATCTTTCTAAGGCGCAGAGCAATGGCTCAAATTCGTTGCATCCTCTTCCGTCTTGCATTTTTCTTCCCTCCCTGGTAGTTATTTCCCCAGAGGGTTTCATCCAACCGGAAAATCCTTTTCGGATAAAAGTTTCGTCTACCGCTGGAATAGGGCGACCTCTTCGGGAAACTCCACGTAATTTACGACGTCTTCGGTGCCTTGAAGAGATAAATCGAGGGAGAATGCTAACGCTCCTGAAGGCTCAACATGATCCTTGACGGAGACATTGCTTTTATGAACGCGCGACCCCTGGACACGATCTACAAAGGAAGGCATGTGGGAGACATTGGTTGTGTGCTACGTGCGCTCGAAGAGTCAATCTCACGGGAATTCCTCCACATTTCCGTGGACCACGATGCATCTCTTACACGCGGAGGTCTGCAGGGATGTGCTGTCGCGTCTCCACTGACCCGATTTCCGGTGGCTTTTGGTAATATTGAGAATTTATCCTGATAATTTATGACACGCTTTTTAATGTAAAAACACGCCAATATATGTTTGTCAGGCAAATTTTAAGAGATAGATGTATAGATAAAGAATTACTGGTTCAAATAAACATCAATTCGTCTCGAAAGGGTTAATTATAACACGTAACTCACTAATGAAGCAGATTATTGATACGAACTTTGAGCATCATTACTTGTTGCTTTAATATTTTACCGATAAATATTATTAACTTTGAATTAAAAATATTTGATTGGTACTTGAGCATTATTTTCTTTATAAAAACACTAATTAAAAACCTGTTTATTCAAACATACTTCGGTTTATATAGTCACTGATATAATTGATAGATCTTGCTTGAGTTAACCTCTCGTTTAGAATGTCCAAGATAAGTATGACGTTATAATTTTACCATATCTTGTCAATAAACTTTTAGAATTCTTTATTTAAAAATTAAATAAATATTCATTGGAAAAAGAACATTTAAAAAATAGTACATCACCACTTTCTTTTCATTAAAATGAAAAGACCATAAAACTGGCTCTAAATTATAAATCCAAATGAAAATTAGCTAAAATTCAGTAGAAATACAAGCTAATTTCCGTTTTGACTAGTGAACATAAGGAAGAAAATGAGGGAGGAAAATTTCAATTCCACTAGAAATTGAATTGATTAATCTTTCCCTAATAATTTTACGTTACCCAGCAATCATCTTGTACCATACGCTTCCTCGAGGGATAGGCTTAAATCTTTCGGAGGCTGTACCGGTAGAAATAAAGTTAAAACAGCCCATTCATAGCAAAACCGCACGACAAGAGTTTCGAATACAGAATGGAGCGGTTGCGTTGAAATTTATTCCCGTTGAAATAGGATTAACGGAACGCCTTCGTCGCAAAGAATAGAATAAGCTCAGCCTAGAATTAACACGGAAGCTTAAGGGAAATCAAGATGGTTGAGGAGGGAAAAAAGTCTGCTATTGAAACATTTCCACGCTCTTCCGGTAGAATTACCACGCCTATCAGAGGAAAAAAACCTCGTATAGTGGAATTAAACGTACGCTGGCCGGAGATATCCCTCGTAAGCTACTTTCTTGCCTCCTTGATGCCCCTTTACCAAGGTGCAATTTCAGGCGCCCTATTACTTTGTTGTCTTCCCTAGGAAAAGCAGTTAACCGAGGCTACAACTCAGGATCATCCGTTTCAGAGGCCCTTAAGGAGATTCTACGCCGGTCTACACCCGTTACTGAGGTCGTTTAGGGAAATTGCGCCATGGACGTACCCTTGTATTAAACGTATTTGCACAGTGCTTGTGAGTTTGCAGACAGATAAAGGTATCTTCCCCAGTAATAAGACTAACCATGAAGATGTCTCGGAAGAAAAGTAAGTTTACCTTTTTTGTTTAAGACAACCAGAGTATTATGTTAATAAAACAGTAATCCATGATATATCACAAGAAATTCCACTCATATATTACAACCTCATACCGTAAATGTATTTTAATCGTTAAGCAAGGCACCATAACGACAATAATAGTCCATTGTGACTTGATTGTCGTAAAAATTCACAATTATGATATGACCAACAATTTGTGTTTAATAAATTTACTAAATATAGTCTAGAATTATATTTCTAATGAAACATACACCGTTGTTAGACAAAAAACTAAAGTATAATTTTTTGAGAATTTTAAATCGCAACAAAACAGCTGGTATCCATAGCGACCTAGACATAGCGTTTTCTATATAGGTGACAAAGTTGAACGGAAAATCGGGAGTTCGAAATAAACTCGATAAAATAAACAAAATTTACAAACAAACGTTATATATACGTCTCAAAAGATTTGCATACAGTTGATTAAGCACACCTTAAAAATTTGCAGCACGGCGAAAGACATTTCCCACGATCTTGTTTACCATCTGAAGAAGACTACTTCATATACAGTAATGAATGTGACGCGGTAGTTGACAAATCCTGTAAAAGAAAGTCTCCTCAAAATAAGTTAAAGAGGTGGGCGACGGGTGCAGAAATGAGAAGGGAACACGAGGATTACCTAAAGGAGATTAACACGGGCAAAGAAGGCTGAGGGAGGCAAAGATAGAAACAGCAATGATTGAGTGGTCCGCGTTTGATTTGATAAGCGAGTCTAATCCTTAGAGGTCATACTGCGACAAACTGACCCTTATAATCCTGAAAGTACGTGACGACGATAAAAGGGAAAGGTGTTTTTTTCCTCGGCAAGTGGACGATGTGGTTGAGAGAAGAAAACATTGTGGAGTGGAAACTCACTTATGGGGATGAAAACAACGAGGAGTTGAAAGCGTTAAAGGGTTTTACGTACTGAACGAGTGGAGATTTCGTAAATGGGGGTGAGAACTGTACGGGATGGTAGACAGTTGCCGACTTCCGATTAAGGAGGGTTTTAAAATATTGTGGACACAAGGAGGAGTTGGTCACCCAAAGGGAATCATAAAAATAAAATTTATATATGCCTCTTTAACAGGGCTGGAGTCAATCTCTTCAACGAATTTTTTTGAACACTTGAATAGTTTTTTTCGAGAAATTTAGTGGAACTAACTATTATGTCTCTAAGTACTATCTTACATATACCTACACATTAATTCAATATTATACATGGTATAAATATAAAATATTAAACCATATTTGGTTATTCCATTCCTGTAAGATATTAAATTCAATTCCTCTACCAATTTCTAGTTAAAAAAAACTATACTTTGTACAGCATTTTCTATTGTATCAAAAGGATAGTTACGAATAACTATCTTTAGATTAAAATTAAAACTCCATTTACATTCAGTTTCCCGGAGAAAAAAATACTTTGTTTGACTAAGTTTCCGTTTTAACTATGGTAACCAATGATTCAAAAGCTTAATTAGAATACAATCATATAACACAGTGACTTGATCAAATCAAAGAAAAGCCCAGAAATGCAAATTTTAACATTTCCTAAAGCCTATCGTCATAATAAAATGCATAAAATCCTTCCGCGCGAATTTTCCCAAATAACTTACTTTTAAACTAATTAAAACTTTTAGCTCGATCAAAATCTCCGTATCGAAAGCCGATGACGTCACGTATCGATACACCATATCGATCTTCGGTTAAAGGATTTGGAAGGGGAAATTTATTCGATCCCCTAATTAATTTTAAGCCGAGAGGTCGAAAATCTCTTCTGGAAACATCCGGGACTATATCTCCCGAAGCCGCCGCTTCTGTCCATTGGGGAAAAAATACAACTCGATAAACACTTGTAAAACAACCGAAACTGAGGAAAGGAGAGACACAGGGCGTTCCTGGCACATTCCTCGCTTCCGAAACCACTCCCATCTATCGGCAGGGAGGTGAAACCTACCAACGCCCTCTCGCCCACACAAAGGTTTTTTTTCCCTAACTTATTCCACCCTCAACTATGAATGCTACCAACTATAAGTAACCCCCACTTCGCAATGGAGAAATCTTTAAAGAGACAAATAAATATTCAAATCTGCCAAAAAAAGTTTGTGTTTTATCATTCGTATTAATTAAATAAGTAAAAAAAATATTCACGCAAAAAATTATTACAAAAGCTTCCAGTAAAAGATACGAGGTTCGTCATCGTAGGATGTTATGATTAATGTAAATTTATGATTAATCTGAAGGAATAAATAAGTTGCACATTAATAATTAAAATACTCCTTTTAATATTGGGAAAAAAGAAGGATACTTGAATAAAAAGAAGGAAAAAAGAGAAAAAATAGTTGGAAAACAATAGAAAAAGCGTAACATTATTTAAATAAGCGCTTGTTTGTAATAACCTATTCCTACTATTAAAGTCGCGAACGTTAATAAACTGTGATGACTGAATACGTATAACTAACAACAAAATATAACTTCAATTTGTTTTAATGGTAAAATTACCTCTAACGTCAATAGAAAATTGTAAAGTTCAACTATAAAGGATTATAACGTAAACAAATACTATATTATAAGTCTTGTTAGAGTACAAATCAACTAATTAATAAATACTTTCAACCCTCCACTGATTTTAGCGATAAAAAATTCATCACACGAGAGCAACGCATGGCTATATTAAAACGAAATATAAATCTCAGCACCGAATAGGGTACTCCACACGACCACCGCCTGACAAAGCCATCCACCATAGTTCATCCGCGATGCATCCACTTCTGGCCCCACTCTTCCACATTAGCTCTCGTACAGTAGCGATTTCAAACAACCCTTTCGCCTCGCTACTTGTTTCCAACAGTTTATGCTACTCCACCCAATCCCAAAAAAACTCGCCACCGTCACCTTAAATTTACCCTTTCAATACGCCCTCCGTGTCTCCACCCTTTTCCAACCCTCCTCGATTTATTTTCCTGTTTCTTCCGTACACTGGTCACCTATGCTAACTTGTCTGGCATCTCCCTACCATTCGTGTTTTCTTTCAACCCCACTCAGTTTATCTTGTGTTTATTTGTGGAACTTGCATTGATTGCTACGTAAATCCTATTCCTGGTATTTTTCCATTAAAAGCGATTTTAAAAGAAAATTATGAACGTATCTTTCATGTAATTATAACACTTTTTTCGTACGAAATAACATTTTAAAATACAACTTCAGTACTTTATCTAGTTATATTGATTTTTGCGCAATATTTTAGAATATATGAGAGGTTATTTGAGTTCTTAACAAATGATGGTTAACAGAAAATCCTTGTATTTATATGTACCACGTAGAAATTCAAACTGAGACAAATATTCAATCCTCGGAATTGTAATAAAATAATGATAAACTGCATAGAAAAAATTGAGTGCTGTGTAATAGTTTTGCAAAGATGTCGCAACTAGCGATGTATACATGTAATTATTATATATATTTCAATAATTATATACATTTTATTCTTCATTAAGATTGATCTTTTTGTATCGTACATTGACGCCATGCATGGAATAATAATAATTAAAAAAACCAAAAAATTTCTTTATACACTCTAGGAGAAAACCACTGAAGATAGGTAGGAACAGAATTGCACAACGAAAAGGATGGAGAAGAAGTACGAGAACTGGCAGACCATCTCCACCGACGATCGAAAACCATTTCGCTTGATCGATGATGTCCAACCCTCCGAAGAATGGCTCTTTACGAAAAATTCTCAAAAACTCGTCGCGGGGGAACATCGGGAGATGCACCTCCCTCTGCAAAGGGAACGATCTCCCGCAAACAATGAGGGAAATTAGCCTCGGGAACATTTTTTCTCTCGAAAAAGGGAACACAATGAAGCGCCTGGTGCACAGACCCGCGCTGAATGCTAACGCACCAGACGTTCCGTCGGAAATACTTGCGGACCTGAATTTCGGACGTTTTTTGTCCTCCGTTAAGAATCGAACATGGCGGAGGGAAACAAAAGAAACGCGGCGAGCGCGAGCTTAAATCCGATTTTCGGGAGGAGACGTCGGCGGCGAAATGGGCCATCGAGAGATCCCCTTTTGTCTCCAGACGTCTTCGGATATTTTATTCAGAAGATGAGATAAACGCCTTAAAAGGTCGGAGATTTGAACGGACGACGGAAATTGCTTGTCGCGCAAATGTCCGCGCGTGAGGACGGACGGGAATTATCTTATCTGCCGCGTCTTTGGAAACGAATTTTCTTATTCGAGGGGCGAACCGGGATCAAAACATGTGACGATCGTAGACCGCGCCCTCCACAGCGATTCGGGACGAGGAATTCGCGAGTTGGCTGAAAAACGACGACGATTTTGTATGAAAACGTCCCTCCGAAGTTCGATTTTGGGTAAGAGGAGTTATTTTGACGTCTGAGGCGCATTTGATGCATAAAGCGGAGTGGAAATATCACGAAAAAAAGAGAACGAAGCCGCTCGATAAATACGTCCCTTGAATTTCAATGAAAGTTCAAGACAGAATGCTAACATTTGTATCGTAGGAGGTGAGGGAAAAAGCAGTTGCAGATGATGAAAATGTATGACGTGCGGTGTCGTGCTTTAAATTTTCTGAAAACGGACTTAAATTCTTTAGCGAACGTTTTCGTGAAATTCCTGCATTAACACGATGAAACCTTTCTTTATTATTCCTTATAAGTTTTATTACCGTACCAAAAAGGTTAATATACAGGAACTTGTAAATTATAAGCATTGAATGATAGAATAAAAATAAAACATACTGAAGAATAAGAAGAAAGAGAATAAAAATTGATGCAATCCAGAATTCTAATTCTTTTTGTGTTGAATAACATTTCAATAACGGCATCAATTAATATGGATAATCATGATCATCCGAACTTGCATATTTTGGGAACACTATCTCAACAGGGGTAATTATTAACAAAATACGAGCCGTAATATCTTCAATGAATATTATCAGATTAGCTTTCAAAAAGGTACTAATCACGCAAACTTGGAAATAAAAACTTACAGACAGCGATGCCATAAAGGTCACAATATCGCAACGTAATTCTGTTAGAAATGGTAAATCACAGTTAATTTCCCTACGGAGCACCCGAATATCGCCTACGAATGCTAATTTGACTACAAAAGCATTCTGTGCCCATGATCACTCTGAGAATTCCTCCATGCCTAATTAGTTTATTGTCTTCAGCGTATGGAACGGATATGTACGTGCATAGACGGTAATTTGAATCCGTGAGTAGGATTTCATTTGGTTTGATCGTACCATCTGGTTTCTGCTTGGTACACAAGTTCTCCGGGGAAAATTCTTAATGCTCGCTCCAATCATCATCACCATGACAACTGAGGTTCTGTTACTGAAGTCACATCAGTATAATGTACTTAATTCTACGAATAATATGAGAAGAACTATAAAGTAGAGGGAAACTTAAAATCTCGCAATTTTCAAACGATACTATTTTCATAGCAACGAATTAATATGACAGCAATTCACAAGGTAAATATTATTCAAGTCAATTTGATTCGAAAATTTACCATAAAAGTTAAAAATATGCATTGTATAGCTTATATAGAAATTAAATTTAACAAAATGAGTACAGAATTTCCGTACGCTAAAGATATTTTTATAATCAAAGGAAATTATTCTAAGACAAGATTTTCCTCTGCAATTATTGAACGAACGAAAAACAAGGTACGTGTTTTTTGTAAATTATATGGACACTATAGCGATACTCATAGAATTCTAACCGAGATATTAGACTAGAAGAAGCTCGTTCTAAGACTGGGAGAGTAACGCAATGAGATCAGTTTACCAGACGATTTCAAACCAAATTCACAATCCTTAGATGGAGATAGATACCAAACTTTGGAACCTTCCAAATTTTAAACTTTGGCTGATATTTATTTCCGGTAATTTAAAAGTAAAAAAAATGCACGGTGTTACTACAACTATAGCGCAAGCATAATATAGACATTGATACAAGGTCGGATTTCAAGTAAACGCAGGACCAAACCCATTCATACTAATTTTAGCTACACTCCGTCTCGCTTGTAATGAACCCCATACACACATAACGAACATCCTTGCACTAAGATATTTACAGAGCGATAAAACAACCTCGATACGATAATTAGCCATTATCATCGAGTGCGCACGGCGAACTTCAAACGTGCACTCATCCAATTCAGCGAACGAATTCCACTCGTGTGCGATGGGGAGGGGGGGACAGCGGGGAAAAATTCAAAACTCGCATCGTCAAAGTGGGCGATGCAGTGGGAGATGGCTCCACTTAAGCAAAGGGGGGGAGTGAAACAAAAGACGGAGTGATCGAGCACATTACCCATGATTCACTGTGTCCATCATCACGGAAAATTTTAATTAACCGGAGGCAAATGGCCAGGATGGCGTGAGCAAGCAAGGTAACGAGATAGCCGTGGGAAGAGGAAGATAATCGATTCATATACGATAATGGAGCTCAAACTAAGGATTATGAGGTCCGTTTATCCGTGCACAGTCCAGATAAGTTTGATAGTGTTAACGAAAGTCCATTTTGGGAGCCATACAAAGGAAAACGAACACTATCAGCGATTGTTTGGAACGATTGACTTAGGCGAGGTTCATGTTAATGCTCGATATTTGCTGATGTTAAGCCAAAGTGGGTGGATATGTTAAGGACGTGTGATGTTAAAGATATTTTCGCATTAGATAATCAAAGAATATACCATTAGAACTTATACTAAAACACTACCAAGCATTCGAAGGTAATCCATATATATTCGTATATTGACTAAGTATCTTATTTTGTTCTTATTCAGGTCAATAAATTGGAAATTATTTTATTCTAAGACCGGCTAACCGATTTATTTTCTTGTCATTACCGTATCTTTTATATTTATCAGTTGAAGGAGATATAAATCGATGTGTTAGTTAAATCAATCAAAATGTCTCGTCCTTTATTTATCTGAATTTAATATTAATTGACAACTTGTCTCGGTTCCATTCCATCCTGTTATAAGTGCGATAAAAGCAAGAAAGTACCTCACCCTACCAATAAAAAGTTCTATCTCCATCAGTAACTTTTGGGTATTGAACGAGACTCTAATAGTCTATTAATATTTCCCAGACAAGCCAACTTGTGTTCATTACTAATAGTCTACAGGAAAACTCGCTTGTTTACTTAGTTACGTAAACTATACTAGAACTTGAAACGTAACAAATTTTTTTAACGTTAACCGAAAGGTCACATTAAACTACTACAAAAAAAGGTTCAGCAACACACCTGAAGAACTGATACCAACATCAAATATCAAACCAATACTAAAAGGAGCTTAAACGCAACTTTTTAAGGCAAACATCCACGGAAGCAATCCTCAGAGGCAATATTGACGGATTGGATACGGAAATATCTCTTAATTTCAACTTTCGTGAAAATAAGGAAATATCCGAGAGGAAAAGACATTCGAAAATACCGAGGCTTTTCGCGCGAATGAACATTCAATGCATTAGTAATATTCCGGCGATATCGGGCCATTTAGGGGCAAAGGGAAAACACTTTTACGATCGCCGAGAAAGGCAAATCTATACATTTTTCCGCCGAGTCGGTCTTTTCCTCTCAAAAGATTCCTTTCGAGTTAATGCAAACAGGGAAGCTGAAAATGAAAAGCAAAGATCCAATGCAAACACTATCGGAAATGTACCGAGACCCTCTTTACCGCCTCATCTTCCCTGATATATAGATATTTGCGATGCTCAATGTTTGAATAAAGTATCAGAGAATTAAAAGGCATAAATTGAGCAGTAGTTATGGTCGCTTCTTATTTGTTGAGTTTGGTGTAACAAATTGGTCGTTTGAACATGAAGAGCGCCGCTGGTCCATCACCAATTCGATAATTTATAAACCAACATCGTGAACCAAAAATCAGTAGTCAAAATACAATAGAAAAGCTATAATATACATCCACTTTAATAATCATGAACAAATTATAACCCTAGAACAAGCATTGAAGAAACTACGACACTGTGGATACAGATTACGTAGCTATAGAAACTCTGTAATAATATATTATAATAATAAGTAAAATACCTGAATATATATAAAATTTATGCGTAGGAAATGATATAAATTGTAAAAGATAATATATCTAAGTCATGAAATTATTTAAGTGTTTTGTTCTTATGTTATGGATAAGTTAGATCAGATATCGCAAGCATTCATTAATAGCACTTTAATATCTAATGAAATTTTTTGGTCTTCCTCAATTTTTATTTTTAAAAATATCAAAGAAGCTTTTGCTTAAGCTGTTACATTGTAACCAGAACCTCATCTATCAGATCCATGTATTATCCTATAAATATATTTCCCAGACCGTTTAAAAATTTATTGGCTCTATAACCTATGAGAGACGATAAAGTACACCAAAACTTTTTATTACAGCCATCGCCGAAGCCAAAATCACGTAACGCACCAAACTACCAATTCTGGAAAGGTTCGACGACTTATTCCAACAAACTTTCCTGGATGCACGGACTTAAGACAAAAGACTGTCTTTCCGTTCAAAAAACGATAAACTGGACTGGAAGGAAATGCAAACGAAAAAAAGGACGATAGACCCTTCTCCGAAGAAAGTAAATCACAAAGGGAAAGGGACGTCTTGGAGAGATGCTCCTGGGAGAAGATCGGCGTAAACAAGGGAGAAAGCATCGGGGAAAAGTGAAAGTGGGATACGTTTCCTGTTGACGATCGGGGAATGACTGCAGGGCGTGGGTTGCCATGGGGACGGAATGCAGATGGCGTGGGTGGAGTTGCACGGTGACAGGGGGACATTCGCAGACGGCGAAGAAAGGAAAAGTGGAGGATTTATGAAGAGGAGATGACGCGGGGATGCCAAAAGGAAGAAGTGCGGTGATGAATGAAGAAGAAGGAAATCAATAAGAAGGGAAGCTGTGTTTGTTTATGGAGATGGACGGAGGTAGACCGTGCGCGTGTATTAAAGCGGGTTCTCGGAAGCCGTGGCGTGCGGGGGTGGTTTATAAAGTTCCCAGAATCTGTCTTTGCCGCATCTGGATTAGGTTTCGACCACAAAGGAACCGAGCGATATTGCGGCTTGTAAAACCAGGGGTTAGTTTTTGGGCTTTGATTTTGTGGTAATCCCCGTTCATACAAACACAATGGATATTTATCTCATCTTACGTATGCAGAAGCAGACAATTGCTTCTATGCATAGCAAAGGAGTGAGATATTGCTCTTACTAAAATCCGCCTACACGATCGTACCTTTTTGAATGTACAAATAGGCTATGTGCTAGATTAAGAAGATAATCAGCATAATGTTATTTATAGAAAGATAACCCGTATTGATTTACGTCTAATAAGGAAAGTATAATAAAAAATTAAGTTTTTTTATGCAACGTCCATTCCTTATTTATAATATGTTTTAGATAAAATACAGTAAGAATAAAGCTAATAACTTACGTCGAGTGAATAAATAAGAGTATAGAGACATGAAAAACACGTAAAACAAGAAAATGCAGAGTAGAGTAAAACAGAAGAGAAGATGTGCATGAAAAACTAAAGAAGATGAATTCAAATAACCACAGATTGCGTATAAAATTTCTTGAGATTGAAAAGGGTAAAACTAAAAGTGACAAGTCCATTGTCAATATCAAAACGAAACCAAAGTCAAAGGAAGGAAACAAAGGAAAAAATTCATGAATGGAAATAGAATTGAGAAGAGATAAGAAGTTTTGGATGGAAGCGACATAAGGGGAGAGAGAATACATCTAAAATGGGCGATGATACGGGAATAAGGTAACACAAAAGATGAATGACGTTATTTATATTCAACCGATTGGATCGCGTTTAGAAAGATGTTCAACGTTGTAAATTACACCGTGATATCTTGCATACGCCAATATTTCCGTGAGAATTGTAAGATAGGGCTTCCAAACAGAGTGAACCTTTCCATAAACACTTTCCTTGAATTTCAATCCACAAAAATATTACGTGTGACTTTGCTATAAATTATAACCCTCCTTAATGTCCATAGATATCGTTGCTTAAGAATTTCCAGCCTCTAAACGACATTGAAGTGCATGTTTCCTACTTATATAACCTTCTATCAAAGGGAAAGTGATGAAAATTTACCTCGAACTCCATTGTTTTAAAAATAATCCCCATTTCCACGACAAAATCTCTTGATAGCTGCAGGATAAAGAAATCGATTTCAATTTGACCCATAACGTGAATTGTACTCGGAAAGATAAAGCCATTCCAGCAATAAAAAATAACCTCTATTTGAATTTATCCATAACGACTACGCGGAATATATATACAATGAAAAGTGCAAAGAAGAAAGGTCTCCAGAAATGGGAATTAAGAGTCAAAGAGCGATTGAGTAAGATAGTAAATTATAAAAGGGTTTTCCCAGTAATTTTATCTTTTAATATTAGCGTGTTTTCCCTTCAAAAAGGTCAGGGCCGAGCAGTAAATGTCCGGCAGTAAATTTCCTGCCCTTTGTTCCTTGTCTTATTTAGCCTTTTTCTGATATCCCCTCCGTCCCTATAAAGTGTCCCTCAGGATACCATTTATAGCTTCGGAAGTACATTAATTTGATTCCGCGGTGTAATTGGACTGTATAACTGTGACGTAGGGAGAAGATGATGGAGGAGGATGAAATGAAGTTGGGGATGAAAAAGAAGAGGAAGTAGAGGGAGCCATGTACGAGAAAATTAAAAATGGACATGGCATTTTCAGTTAATAATAATTAATTTAAGAATCTGCTAAATAATGTGCATAGAAAACAATAGAAATAAAGGTAACTTTTAATATTAATATCCATAGATATATTAAAGAATTTAAATTTTCTGGAATAAATAGGAAGTACTTAACTATATAATTTATAGATTGTTATTTATACCATTTATTTAGAAGCTTAGAACAGGCTCGATCTTGAAAGTGAATGCATAATATTTACGAGATATTATAAAGTATTGAAGGAATTATAAATTACGATTGAGATTCAAACAGATGGTGAAAATAAGCCTATTTCCAAAAGACTATAAACTTTTCTTAAATAAACAAATGGAAGAATTATCATAGAATTGAGATATCTTTTTCAAAATTCGAAACATTGTGATGAAACCAAGAGAAATATAAGTAATGCTGAATAATACTTTCAATATTATGATTCTCCCTTGAATACAATGGAGAAAGAGAAAGGAATATTCAGAGAAAACCACTTGACCCCTTCTTCCTTCTTTCCTTTAGCTTTCCTAATACGCCTAATTTGCTTTCTAATTCTTACTTCAGGATCTTTTCAAGTTAAAAAAAAACTTTAGAGAGAGCTTACGAACACCCCCACACAAAATTTAGGGAAACGATATAGAGAAATGTACGTTAACAAAAGGACAAACGAAAATGTGTCTAAAACCTTGTAGATTCTATCCTAAGTACAAATAAGGCATTTTAAAGATACAAAAACTAGATATTTTTCGTCTCTAGACGTAAGACTAACATTCCCTTCGTCCAGAAGTCTATCAGCTGTCCTTTCCAGAAATATTTGACGTCATACCGTCCCTTCGACTTGGCAAACAAACTCTATGGCAACGAAAAAAAAGTTGACATCGGAATGGTGGGCGATTTCTGAGAATTCTGGGAAACAATGCCAGGTAAGAAAGCTTACCTTTTGACAACTCATCCATTACCTTTGAAATGCTAAAAATCTCGTCGGCATGGAAGGATTACATTTGCAGAATTTTGATATTCATATGCATTTCCACGTAAGCCTTTCGCGTTTCAACCGCATTTTTCGCAATTCCAAAATGATTGAATACATACGAAGAGAAAACAGCGTATGAAATATGACTGCCATAAATTTGAGTTAGACTTTAATAAAACATTTCGTATACATTATTCTTGCTAGAAAAATAGGCAATATCCATCCAAATTAATTTAATTTGACTTATTATCCAAATCTTGTGTTATCTTAGATCTATTTTATATACTTATGTTAGATTTAAAATCAGCCCGTTATATTACTTTTATTTTTGGCCAAGGTTGTTCTTTGAATTTTGTAGAGTTATTAATAAATGTTCCCCTACTAACCATTTATTTCTGTATAGTGTATGAGTAATTTTACCAATAACCTAATTTAGCTATTCAGTAAAAAAATACACAAGTAGATAAAATGACGCATCTTGAACTAATGCTGCTCTCTTGATTAAAATGAGAAGCAATTTCGAGGTGTTATTTAGAATTGTAAAAGATTTGATGGAATTTCTGGAGATTATTTTAAAATAAGGTTTACGAATCATCAGCTAAATAATCGATTTAGGTAAATGTATAGTAATGATGAGTTAAGACATTTATTAAAATACAAACATACGTAAATACGCGTGATATTCTATTATTGCCATCAATCAGTCTATATACTCATTTAAATCCATTTCTTTCCGATTACACGAATAGTATATTATATAAAACGGTATAAAATACGTAAATTTAATTGTATAATCTTTTTAATATTGGTCAGCTAGCAAAGCAAGTATAATCTTAGAGAAAAAGGTTCTAAACTATGATAAATAAAAATAGATCTACTTTAAATAATATGCCCTCACGTAACTCGGCAATTTCAGCTACACTTCGCAAACATTCCGTATCAAGCTGTGCTCCCTAAACCCCCTCCTGCATTTTCTATTCGCTGCCATCGCAACACAGCGCCCAGATATCTCGAGCGAGTAAATAAATCATAAGCGATATTCGCTAGTCGTAAATCAAGCGAAGAGTCGCGTTTCGTAGCAACTCTTTCGATATTCCCCTGTTTTTCTCTCATCCTTCAAATGCATTTCGGTGCATAAATCACGAGCTATGGAGCACTGCCCACTGTTATCAACTACTGAAGGGCTGAATTTAGATTTAGAGTTCAGAAAAACAGATACGGATCTGGATGCGATGTTCACTCTGCGTCATTAAAGCATATGGTTTATTTTCCATGTCGGATGACCTATCCCATTTTATGATAACTGCGAACGGCGATTGATGATCGAAAGAAAACATTTATATATATTTGCGAGTGTATGTGAAGGGTAAACTCTCCTACATTGGCATGCTTGAAACTTTACATAACTATGAATTGGATGCACGTTCAATGCCACATACAGGGAAGGGAAAGGATATCATAAATTGAATTTTATTCGAATTATATTTGAATTAATCTATCATAATACTTATGTTTTTAAATAAATGATTTTCTCTAATGAATAACCATGTTTATGACTGGCAATATCTAACAGTATCGATCTAAACAATAAGTAAAGAAAATTATATTCGATCACAAGCTTCCTTTGAAGCAGGAATGAAATACGTGTATCTGTTTTCAGCGTTGACAGCCACCTAATAGAATATTCCTCGATAATCAACAACACATTTCTTGATTACGATTGAGAAATAATAAAAAAACCATAAACATAAAATATATAGGTGCGTAGTCCAACGGATTAGTTTTAAATAAGACGGCAAAATATCTCCAGATTAGGGATAGATAAAGAAAAAATAAAAACAGAAACACCCAGAATACAAAATTCTACGAATCATAGATACATTCAGGAAAAACCATTTGGTAATTTTAACGCCTAGTTCCGTCACTTCTGATGTTTCCAACTCTGAGAGAGATAATGTGAGTAAGAAGGGGAAGAAGAATAAAAAAAACACCGAAGAGAGAGAGTCTCAACTTCTTTTACGTCTCAAAAATGAGACTTCCGAAGCAAACCATCTCATGTTTTCCCCATCCAACGGCTTAATTTCCTTTGGGTACCATACTCTCCCTTTCCAAACATTTCCTAAACCCACGCAAGGAAAGAATCTCGATCTTCGGAAGGGAAAAGATACGGAAAAGAGACAAGTTCTCAGGAAATCAGTTTAAGCGATAAAGGGATATTTGCAATCGAAAGGGGTGGATTTCGATTATTCAGGGGAGAAATTTAAAGCGATCGGTTCCATAGCGGATTTACAACAACAAAGCAAACACTCGAACAACAATTATTGACGTATGGCCAAGTTAATTAAGATCTGTACATATTAGCATAGCTATATCATTAACATAATTACTAATGATACTGATAATTACTATTAATACGTGAGACTATAATTCGAAATAAAAAATTTAAAGCTCATCATTATGTCAACCTTATAATGATTACCTTTTTTTGAGATCACATATAAGCATAAATGTACATAAATTATCATATATTTTTTAGATATTGAACTCGTTTCAAGTTTAATTGAACTCAAGTTTCATTTAATTAATTTAAGGGTTATTTTTTAAAATAGATACAGAACTTGAGCACTTTTTAAAGGTATGTTATCGCTAGTGTGAAAATGAATAAATTAGCAATATGCTTGCTAAAATATTTAAAATGTTTTCTCGTTGATTTCTTATACGTAATAAAAAATAATCACTACTTATAAATTATAATAGTGGATATATTTTAAATGATATATATTTTTTTAGGTAAAACGTACATAAAATGCACCTTGCCTACTTCTATAAATAGATACGTATCTAAAAAAACGAGGATTCTGAACTAGGGTCTGGATTTGAACTTTACGCTTATGCGCTCGTATAATGTAAATTCACCCCCCAACGATTGGTCCATGGGGAGCTTCTATTCAGACAGTGGAAAGGGGTTGGAGATAATTCTTATCCACGATCCTTTAAAGAGGATTAAATTCAGATCCCTTTTTTTTTCAAGGAGCGAGTAACCATGGAGATAAGTCGAGGATTTAAGCTCCTTTCCGCAGAATTTGCTATGGCTTCGGCGGTGCAAATGTCTGTCACGCGAGTGCGTGATGATTATTTGATGAGGTTTATTACCGAAAGCTGCCTTTGGGAGCAATGCGATGTATTTGTGATGACCTCAACCCCTCAAGGGCGGTATGAATTTCAATAATTAACTCACGATCCCCAAAGCATGGGTCGAACTGTGGTGTATATCGTGGTCAAACTCTGATCGAGTCTAGAATAGGTTCCATTAGTAATGGACGAGGGATGTGAGCAACGACATATAGTAAATGATAAATCAATACCAAGTAATTATTTGTGTTCTGAAATTAAAATGGAAGATGATTTCTCGAGAGAAAAGCTAAAATAATTAGAATAATTACTAATGTAAGTCTTCATTTGTTAATCAATCAATCGCAATTCTACCATGCAACGAAATATATAAATATATGAACGAATACTTTATACATGTACATAGAAGAAAATAAGGAGAATTTATAGGCTCATATTATATGCATATTTTGCATCGTATGTTCTCAAAGTCCTTGAAACCCATTGTATTCTAATTTACACACACGATATTAGCAAGCGTTTTGATAGAAACAAAACTTTAATATATACATATTACCTACATTCATACAACCAAGTTTCTGAATGGTCTCGTATGAAATTAACAGTAGCTTTAAGAGAAGAAGAATGATTTGGTTCCATTACTTCGAACGAAAACAAAGATACACGTGAGTGAATAGTAAATAAGACAACAGAACTTTAAATACAAAATATTTCCTTGGCAGGACTGGATCTCGGTGTATTTACTTGTGCAAAAAACCGCAAATTTGAGTAATATTCGTACGACTCATATACAGCATCAAGATAAGAGACATTAATTATACCACTCCCTAGTGAACTGGAGACTCTGGTTGAACAAGAAATTAGGTGTACCATTATACCCTACCAACATAAGGGAGAATCAAACTTATCCTCATGATCAAACTCCCTAAAATACCACAGATGCTCCTGTGCTTGAGAAACGAGCCGAATGCAATTCAAGGAAACGAGACCAGTGGGGTGAATCAACCGCAATCCTTACTGTCCAAACACCAGCAGAACAATGAGCTGGCTAATTTGGGCCATTGAGCCAAATTAACGCACCCTGAGCACCACCTGGACACGGAGAACCTGATCGGTAATGAATCCCAAACGGTATGAGCTCCAGACATAATGAAAGGTACACTTTCCCTGTTGCCGAAACAACACTAGGGGAGAAAGTTTGGGGAGCTGACCCTCGTTACTTCCTCTTAATCTCGCCGAAAGAGATCCTGGACAAGTCGGCGTCCCATGGAACTTCCCAAAAAGCCATGCCCTAACAGATTCGCAAACAGGCACTAACGTTTTCCTGGAGTAATGTTTGCTTTTAACCCCTCTTGCGATTTGGGAGGATAAATAGTTACCTCATCCCCCACCACCTGCGGAAGGCGCCACTTGGGCCCGGTTCGACCAATGAAAAAGCGCCCGAGAATTTCCCTCCAATTCTGTTATGCGAAAGCGCACTCTGTGTGATTAAACTACCCTCTCTCGACATTTTGTTCCTTATATGGTCTCTTTTTAACCATAAACTGATCTTTTTCGGAATGTTTAAAGGCTCTTTTCACACTAAACTGGATCTGAGAGGAAGCTTTTTTGAAATATGAATTGGAAATGGTGAAAATAAACTTTCGGAATCGTTTTGTTTTTATCTCTTTTCCGCCCCGCGATGATGGTCCAATAAGCATGCTTCAGGAAGGGAGAAGGATTTTGAAAAGCGTCAGGAATGTATTTCGTGGAATCTCTCGTTCGGGTGAATTATGCGGTGGGATAAGTGTTTGAACCTTTTGAAGGTACACTTGCCCGGAAGATTTAGGTCCATAAATGCCCACTTGAAACGGGATATTGAGGATTTTTGAGAACTTACTGGTGGGATTAAATTCGGTATAAAAGGAAATACGCGTAGGGAAAGAAAACGCCCGAAATATTTTGAGGAATTCCCATAGATTGACTTCGATGGATTCCAAAAATTGAAATATAATCTCATCCAACTCTCTTCATCATCCGGTACGAAATTCCAACGGTAGATTTTAATTTTCTCTTACGCATGGATGCCTTTAAAAGGTTGATGGTCTAAATATAAATTCCTGAGATAAAATATGAGCTTGATTTTGGTACGAATCTGATATGCCTCAATTAAGTCAATGAATGGATACTTATTCTATTAATCTAATCAAAATATGAACCAGTGATGTATGGCTTCCAGTAGCGAACAAATTAAATTCATTTTCCCTCGAGTTAAAGTAGTGTAATATAGTATTATATTATATGGAATACCATTTCCTTAAGCATGAAGAAACTAGGACAAATCGCCTCAAGAAAAATCATCACTGCTGAGAAATGTGGATGAATACACAATTTGAAAGAAATCATGAAAATCATAAGTGTACAACACTAAAACACATTTAACCGAACATGATTCCCTACCCAAAAATATCACAGCTGTAATCAACATCACATTTCTAAAGTTTCACTTTTAAACTCTTATTGCCCACGATCATACATTGCTATCCTAGTTAAAATACGAGATATTTATACTTAAATCTCAACTCCTCATTAACCAGAACCTACTAACTACTTCTAATTAAAAAGCTTCTGCAGCGCGTTGGTAAAAAAATCGCGCATTCAAATTCTTCCGAGCGCAACGGTCTGCAAATAGGCTCGAGCGGCGTAAGCGATTCACAGTGGCCTTAGACAAACGACCGCTAGGACGTCTGCCGGATGTGCATGTGCCCATGGGTCGAGCAATCGCCGTGGGCATTAATCAAAATAGGCCCCTACTGGAGCAGTTGAGGCCCGGGTGATAAATGACACGCGGGAAGGAGTCACGAGAGATCGGCTTTTTGGCATGGCGATCACGGACGGGCACACGCGAGTGTGTCGTTGAGGAGGAAATGTTAACTGACCGGAGATGTGCGTAAACGGAGAGTGTAAAAGAGTGCATTTGTCGCCTAATTGAGAAAGGAAACGGCGATGGATGGATAAATCAGAACAGTCACTTTCCTGAGGAATAAGAACGGCCTACTCGAGTCTAATCCGATCCATAACGAATCGACTCTTAGCGGGGGTTGACGTAAACAAGGAGGAGCATAACTCTTGTGGTGTTTGTCTGTCGAAGGAAGTTCTTTTTCATCTACATTCATTCTACACGTCTAATAAGATGCGTATAGAAAATGTTGTACTGTAGATTTCGGAGATCTAATACGAGTTAAATATCCGAATTAATCGTTAAACACCAATGAAACTTTTATTTATTTCTCTCTCCTTTAATTATTCTATAAGTTTAACACTACATATCTTCAGCAATTAATTCGATAGTTTGGAACCTATTAGCACTAAAGTACTTCAGTTCATTAATTCCATCCTTCTCTTATTTAATATTTCACATTTCTGCTCCATATATTCTACATTATTTACAGAACGAGATACGAATGCTTAAGGAAATATTATGTTAGAAACTGCCGCGAAAAACTGTGAGATGAATGAATTATAATAGTATAGTCATCATAATGTTCCAAATATTTATTTTCACTAGGACAACGTGTATGTAAATATTACTTTGATGAGTAAAAACCACTAGAATCGAGTTAAATTAAGAAAATAAACCGCTATCTAATTCGTATTTATATCTAAGAAAGGCGTATAGATGTGTGAACACAATTATATTTTAAAAAAGGGAAAGGAATATATCCATGTTTCCTGTAACCATTGGACATTACTTCTACCTACGAATCCTGTAATGCATGTACCCTGAAGTCATAAACTGCAATCCGAGGGTTCTTGAACCTCACAGATTGAAGCCATCATTCCCTCCCTTGGACACGATTCCAACCACCTCTTTTTGCATGGTCATCTTCCACCATCCACCACGCTAGTTTTCTAACAGGTTGCAGAATCGGGGTTAACGCTGCTCCCTACGTGTAATTGGCGGAGTTACAAGTTCATCCAGCATCCCTCGGAAGGCCGCCGTTTCTTTCATTCCTATCGCCGTGTTTCTTTTTGCCTCTGGACCCGCCAGACTGGATTCAGTACTTGGGGATGTATCCTTGAGATGGGAGGGGAAAGAGGGAGGGGGCAGTGACCCGCGAATATTTTCGTTCTTCTTTTCTTTTCGACTCCTTATCGCTCCGTCTGTTCCGAAGCTTGTTTCTAATGCGGATAACTAAGTGGCTGTGTTGCCTGGAGATGCTTATTTTTGGTGCGCTTTTAAAAGAGGTCTGTCACCTTTGGTTTTTGAAGAGGCTAACTTAGGGTCGGGTGGAAGGAATGCGTGTTTTCTTAAAATGACACTTTAAGCAAAATGAGGGGAATAAGTGGATGAAACTAGTTTACACAAGGCGCACACAACTATTAGTTTAGGTCGGCAAAAATAATGTTCTATCTCTAATGTATTCATTTTTGTTTGAGAGGGTGTTTCTAAAAGTACGGCAATATCATTTAAATTTGAATCCATACTTCATAATCAACTGCTACGTGGCGATAAACACCAGGTTAAATCCCGATAGTGCATTAAAAATAATTATTTACTAGATAGAGCTTTACTAATATCTAAAGATAGTTAGCGGCAATCCTATTTAGAGTTATTAAGGAGTTATCATAAACTCTAACTGTTGAAACATCAACATTTTCTCAAAAACGAATCAATTAAGTATGCAATTTCCTCATAAAATTCGCAAATTATGGTACCATTATGGCAAAGTAATTTTAATAAAAATGATTATGAAAATCTTAAGCATTCTGTAGACAATTCAGCTAAACTAAATTCTTAGTCAACAAACAGAAAATACAAAGAAAATTACGTAAATATTTTCTCAATTTTACTTGATAAGTACGATTTCTTTAAAACTAGAATCTAAGTCATCGATAAAAACGAAACAGACATTAAATTTCACGCTAAAATTATATAAATAAGCGAAATTAGAAAGATTATACGCCACAAGATAAAACGTTGACGAAAGAACAATTTTTACCATTTTCTAACAATTTGAATCCACTTTCCCACGATCGGCTTAAGCAGTCCATACGTACTCATGAAATCCCGATCCAAAGCTTCATCGAAACAGAAACTTTCGCTAACTCTATCACACGGCAGAAGTCAAATTCCCTCTCAGCGATCCCATTTCAAACCGATATCCTATTATACGCTCGCTGATTGCGGGAATTCCGCGGATAAATCGCGCGAAAATGATCCGACTGCCACTTTTTCGAATCGCGAAAAATATAAGCAGCGATTACGCCCTTCAGAAGCCACCCGCATGGCCGAATTCCTCCTCATCCCGGATGCAACATTTATGAGTCTACGGGAACAATGCTTGCGTCTCCCGGCTTTTATCGAATGTCGCTGAACTTCGACGTATCGCTTTAATATCCGATTTTTTCCCTCTAGAACCGGTTTCGTACTTCGGACCCGTTTAATACGCGGGAGACGTATTTAAGTGGTCACTCTGAAATTCTTGATGTCGTCTCTTGTGCAAAAAGTCCGTCTCTTGTCTCTGGAAGGTCTGTCCACCTGTGCCGTGTGGTTACCTGGCAGCGCATGTCGCGTCCTTTGTTTTCTAAAAGGACGGTCTTTGTTAACCGAATCATAACTTCGAAGATAATTACAGGTGCAGACAAGTGCGAGCGATGCGTATTCTTTCCGATAAGGTATTCCGACTTCATTGCCATGGGTTGGAAAAGTGACAACTAACACTTGGAATCAATTAACGTGGAAATGGTTACAGTTTTACGCCATTAATATTCATGTGCTCTCGTTCGGTTGTTATGTAAACATAGATGTTCGCTTTACAACGAGTCGTATCAATATCAGTTGCTTGTGATGACTTATTTCGTTGGAATTCTCAGTAAAAGTATGAAAAGAGTACAGACTGGCTTCATCTACTTTCCCTTTAACCTGTGGTACCGATAGGAATACATTCTTCTAAAGAATAAAAAGATAGAACTAAAAGATAAAGATATTAATAAAAATAGACGCAAATATAATTTAACAAAGGTTACGTAAGAAAAAGTATTATCACAAAATTGATAGCATTGTTTTAGTAATATTCCTCGGAAAATCACTTCATTATAATACTGTTATACTAAACTAAAACAAAAACCATTGCACTGAAAACCTAGATGGTTTTATAATCGTAAATAAAAATATTTACTGTGAAAAGGGTATCATTAAATAAAACTACGCAATTATGTAAATAATTGCTTAAACTATCAAAGTATGAAATCATCAGGAAAAACTATATGACTGCAAAATATCAATTCCCCATTCAATAGAACATATGTAGATTATTGATTTAGCCCAAATCTTTGATTCTCCCACCTATGAGTCAATCCGAAGTGAAAGCAAGACGTTTCAATCGATTTAAGCTTAACTCTTTCACCGAAAAACACACAGACTTCATTCATAGGTTATTTCCAAGCAGATGAGTGAGAAAGAGGAAACATGGAGTGGGGAACTACGCCTTCGTCCATCTGCCGACTGTAGGTGGTTGCCACGGGGTCAAATGGATAAGGATTAAGAGGTCACGGACGATTGGACCTGGAGTTGAGGTGGAGGGGGAAGATCCCGGAGATGTTCATAAGGAAAAGACGGTGATGAGATAAGAGAGTTTCTCTGAATAAAGTGAGTTTTAAGTTTCGACCTCTGGGTAGATACTTATCAAGCGCTTATGCGTTATGACTGAATTACGTTTTTCTTTTTCTGGATTATTTGTTACAAAATGATACATTTATCTTCCGCAAGTTCCGTGAGTTTCACGTACTTCTGCATACTTGGAAGCTGCACGAGGAGCCTGAATTCTGCCATTTATTTTGGCACTCTGGTTACGGGTTAATCATCGCTTATTTGTATCCATTTAAAGTCAGCATCAACAATTGAAACCATGGTCGACTTAAAAGAACATTAAACTCGTGTGCTTACTAAGAGCCGCTTCAAGGCTCCGTTGGGAGATTATTCACCTAAATAAGCAGCTAAACGTTCTATTTTAAGGCCCTCTTAACGTTGGAAGGCCCTGAGTTAGCGCCTGGTGCACTCAGCAGTATATCTATCCCTCGCAGAGTTCCACATCAGCGAATGTGCAAGGGCAAAGTACCTCATCATCTTGTTTAGGAAGCCTCGTTTCCTGTAGCTAATCTTGGACATTGATGAATGAACGGGGTGCTAAAACACAAGACGACTCATGGAGTGTAAAGTATCTAAAAATATAAGGTTTCCCTTAACGATTGTTTAATGGAAAGATTCATTAATATCCATATAGTATTTCCCACACGGAGAGAGAATTCTTCAGTTCTTCAATTCATTTTTGTGTATCATTAGCCTTTTTAATAAACAAATATTGACGCTATTACTTTTCCAGAAACTTGCATTCCTATTGCTTTAGAAGACTTTAAGAGGAAGTACGTTTCTAAAAAGGTTTTATATTATATTTTTTATTGACTTTATTGCTCAATTCGGATTAACTACGTATGATGCTTACTTCATTTCAAAATTTTCCATCGCTTTACCCAAACATTTCCCTCAAAAATTTAATATTCATTAGCGATGGATTAAAAAAGAAGATGTTATATTCCTGTCTGATAAATTTTCTTTCATACATCTCTCAAAACCATAGATTTTTAATACAATTAGATCGTTGTTAATGCGTTGCTAACAACGCACTTATATGTGAATAAGGTTTATCTAAATAGTACATTTAAAGACAAAAAGAGTAATATCGCACGTTAAAAGACTGTAAAAAACCTCAGTTCAAGGGACGGACCGGTCCATAAAATCCAGCATTATGGCCCAACTACATAAAAACTCTTTGTGTGAGGAGGAATCTAAATAGAATCCTGCATTCATTACCACTGAAAGTATGCGGAGGGGCACGTAAATGATTCGATAGTCGTCAAGGTATAATCCGGTCACGGAAAACGTTTGCGGATAAACGCTAACTGCCAAAACTTGGATGCCATTACATCCCCTCTGGGTCGGTCTTGGAATTCTGCAGGCGCAGTAAATAACAAGACTCTATACTTCTCCGTACGTGAGGCGCAAGGCGATGTGGGCGAAATCCGTTTCTAGGCCAACAGATGAGTCTGGCAAAACGACTCCTCCAAACAAAACCAAGGGCGCGATTGTTATGCAAATTTCTGCCGACGAATATAGGAAGTCTCTCGTCTTAAATCCCGATGAAGTTTGCACGCGGAACGAGTTGCAAACTGCCAAAAATTATTGCCGAAAAGAGAGCGGTGAGGAAATACCGAGTGAAGAAATGTAGATGCGATGAAGGGGTATTTTAAAAATGATTCGTACACGGCAGATGTAAGAATGAATATGACAGAAACCTTTGCGGTAAGAAACTGCTTCGTGGGCAAATGCATAGGATTCGATAGATGGTCTATGAGGAAGTATCTCGAAGAGCGACGCTGAAATTGATATGTATGGCTTTTCGAAAGAAGAAAATAATCATGTTTATGTAAATTTCAGATATTCCGAAGGCCATAAACTTTTGACAAAAGGTAGTAAACAGATGACAAAAGGAATACGTCCATGAGTTACATAGAATCGATCGAAATAAACCAAAGTGTGCTTCCCAAAATGTTCCGTTTATGATCTCATTTGCATTGCGATGGGATGTAAATTAGACTTTAGATGCCAGAAGATGTATTCACATAATAAATGCACTTACTAGAATTCAAGAAACCATTAAATGCTACATCTTTATGACTTTTTTTAAGAGCTTCATTAACATATATTTGAATAATTCAAGAGAATATAATGGCGAAATAATAACAAAGAAAAATCAATAATATTACTTGAATATTCCTAATGAGATTTTTTCTTAATAGTAGACAATGATTAACGGTACTGAAAAATAAGATATAACAATATAAATAATTAACTCGGATTAGGTTCCTCGTAAAGTTTCTATGCGAAGAAGTTACCCCTATGAATTCTATCTAATTGATAAAGAGGGAAGAAATCAATAACTTTACGTTATAATCCAAGCAGCGACGCATAAATCAAAACTTAACACGTATACAGTTCTGATTACTAAATAAACCTCAATTAAGGCATAAAATACTACATCGAATCTCCAATTAAAGCATCCTTCAGCCGAATTGATGAGAGCTAATTAAGATCTGCATTGACATTCCAATTACCTCTACGTAAACAACGAAACACTTGTGTTCGATGGGAATAAATTTCCATACCACATCCTTCAGACGTTCCTCTATTTCCCAGGATGCATTAGTCCTGCGCAACGCTGAGAAATTGAAGCAACCTCCGCAAAAGGGCTCTCTTAACCCTTTCGAGACGGAGACATTTTCTGAAAATCTTCCCTGTGATACGGATCGTTTTCGCTACTCTGGATTTGCCAGGCATAGAGCGTACCCTTTTCCCAGCGGGGTGCCATAGCCTATCCTCAGCAAGGGCAATTATGAACACTTTCCGCGGGTAATCCACTTTCTCTTTTACAGCATTGCTTTGAAGACTGACCATTATTAATACAGTAGTATTTTCGTATAGCTTTTGTAGGACTACTTGCAAATATTGCAATGAATATTAAAATTTTGCATTTCGTTGACTATGTAGTAATTTTAAACGAAATTCTAACGCCAATTTTAAGCGATATAGCGCGAAACCTAAATGATAATGATGAAATTGAGTTACTCATTAACTACCTTATTATTTGCGATAAAATTTCGTTTAAAAATTGTACAAAGTCATCAAATTACAAGGTTTTCTTTTCCAAGGCAATATAAACAATTATTTCTTAATTTAAATATTTAGCAAAACTTGCAATTGCAATAAAAATTAATTTGCAGCGGCACCATGCTGGGAAAAGGGCTTAATTACCCCCGAGGCAAGGTTTCCTTTAAGGAAAAAGGTCTGAAACTCGCTAGAAAAAGGTCGAAAAGGTTAGACTATAAACCATAATCCTTTGCATCAGCACACTTGCACGATATGTACTGCCGACGGAAAAATCCGGCATTCGTATTCTGAGCCTGGAAAATTTCCGCCGGGTTTTCCCGGCATTCGTCTCGAAAGGGTTAAACTAATGCACGACGTCGTACCGATTCCTTGGACGGAGGAATGCCCATCCGGGTATGCAAAACAACGGGGGGATGCAGAACAACCGGACGTCTTGTGGACACGGAGACAAGAGGATAGGCGAGACGAGTGAGAGAGAGAATTGGTTCACAAGAGGAAATCCGAATAGGGGTTTTAGAAGGACAGAAAAAGACTACGTGGCGAGAAAAAGGACTTTGTTATGTCTGCATAGGAGACGTTTTCTCTCTCTAACATCGCAGGATTTGTTTGTCTGGAGGATTGTCCACGAACGCGCGAATGGGATCGTGTAAGAGGAAGTGGAAGAACATGGAATTTGACACGCTCTGCACGCACAATGCCCAACGCTGCTTACCACCTATTGACGTCGAAGAACTCAAATCCATTGGAGAGTTCACTAAGAAACATATTGAGGAACGTGGGCGTGTTTGAAAGGAAGGCGAATGCAGATGAAAAAGGTGGGAATGTACTTCGTTTTTATTCATGAATCTCACTCCTATTCCAAAGCATATATATTAGAGATGAGCATCAGTTTACCATTTCACAAGCGACTCTATACGATATTAAAATACACGAAAACAAAACTGAATAATCATAGAAAGATTAAGTAACTATAAAATTTATAAACAGAGATGTTTTAGAGTCTGTGAACTAGATTACGTGCAGATATTTGATACTGTAGGTGAAAAAGCGTAAAGAATAACACCGGCAGATGCGTTTCCTTCCAAACTCCTTCCACTCTTCCCCAAATAGATCGATAACATCCACAGCAAACACGCACTATGCTACGCAAAATCTCCATTTCCAACTCATAAAGTCGTCGTGTGCAAACACAGTAACGATGGCGACTCCTTAAAAATCAACTCGGCAATCTCCATAGAAATCATCCACGCGCCTCTATCAAACGACACCCAAATGGATCGGAACGAATCACCAATCCCATCAGAGACAATTATCCAAAAATCCCAGATCATTACAAAAGACCCAATCCCGTGAAAGATACGCTAATCACTAAAGACGGACTCGTTCCGAGAAAAATCCCCGTCAAACGAAACTCACGCCGGTGCACGGGGACAGTGACGTTTAAGCCTATTGGATGTAAGCTCATTACTTCCGAATTCCCAGCGTAAAAGCCATCGCCATCCGCGCGAAAGTACATTACGCACGCCCGAGACAACAAGACTCGTCAGCCCTTGAAAATCCCTTGATAATCTTTCTTTCTCCGTACTCCCACGCCACCTGGCGGCGGTCGAATTGGGCAGATGGCTCCAAAGATGTGCCCCATTCGACGCCCTTTATTGTCACTTCGATAGATGGGAATAGATTCACGAAAGAGTGACCCACTGAGCTTGTTTTTTGCCTGCGGTGCCTTGTTGCTATTGTGAGGAGGACCACAGCTGTTGGTGATGGGGCTGGTGTTTCAAAATTGGAGGGATATTCCTCAGCGGGGGACGTAATCGTGGGTGGATTTCGCATAATGCAGGAGCAGGAACTGCGTTAGACTAATTTCATTTTAAATTGACCATGTATAATGTATTTGATAGGCGATTCATGCAATGGGTTTATTCCTGGATACCTCTCCTCGAATCAATTCTATTTTTTAGGAAAATGAAGTTTTACAAATTACAATTCTTCTTTTATGTTCCGCAAGTATACATTTCGTTAATAATTATTATAATAATAATTATACGGCTAAACAATTAACAGAAAAATAAAAATTCTTCATTAAAATTTTCTTGTGCTCATATCGTGTTCCACAAGTGAACACGATACGAGTAAAAGAAAAAAATTGAATCATAGACTATATTAAAGGAAACAAAACGAAAGAAATGGATACTAATAAACAATTAAATTATTACTTCGCTATATGTATATCAAAATTGTACACGCTAACCACCTAAAAAAAAAGAAAAACTCTATCGAAACAAAAAGAAATCGATCTCAATTCTCTCGCAGATGGTAAGATAAATGGACGCTCTCGTGAGCTTATGCGAATCGCCCCTTAATTAAAAGAAAAACACCGAACGAGAGCAAACAGCTGCCTGCCTTCAAACGATACATCTCATTTCGCAAGATACTTGCGTAACGTGCGTAAAGGGACCCTGGCGCGTAATTCTCTCTCCGCTTAAACTGGAGGAATTCTCCTTCAGCTGCTATCAATCTGTCTCCCCAAGGCCTTGCATAAGGCGATGCTTCTTTTTTAACGGGCGGTGTGCCGTAGTTCCCTTGGAAACCAATTATTTAAGGGCCTCTCTAAAGATATGGGAAAAAAGGCATCGGATGGAAATTTAACAGTTGTCGCATGGAAACGAGCGATAGCCGTGAGAGATTCCGATGTCGAGGGTTTGGTTTTTTGTATTAAGATGCGGATTTTTTTTGCGACGTATATTTCGACAAATGGGGCGTGAAAAGTCTGTCGTTGCGAAGGCATATTTCTCGCCCAAACTACATCCAAGTGCGGAAAATTCGGAGCTGTTAGAAGTTGGTTTTTTTCAACAACTTTTGGGTTCTGTTATGACAACATCGTTTGGGAATGACAAACTGCGTTAGTCCAGATGAAGACGTTCTCGGCTTTAATTATGAGAGACTCTTAAAAGATTTACTCATCACGTATTTTTTTCGTGAATAGTTAGACTTTTTCAGAAGTGATTCTCTCTATAAGAGAACTGTTTCTATTTTAAAGAAAGTTTACACCCAAAATCAAATCAAAGTAAGAAATTAAGAAATTCATACTCATACTTTCACGAAGAGCTTGGAGTATTTTCTGACAAAAAATATCAACATAAAAAATATGAAATGAGTGAATAAAAACTTCTTCATAGCAGCTGAAAGTGTTGAAGATTAAGTGATGTTATATAATGGTACTTACAGGTAATAGATATAATAACAGGTAACGGCTATATTACAGGAATCTGATACAGATATATCGTAAATGTAAGCGTTCAATTACCTGAAAAGATAAGAGAGAAAAATTAGACGGTGGAAGAGAAAAATTAGTTAAATTTTATGCAAAGTATATTGACTCAGTAAGAATATAAAATAGTACCAAATTTAAGGTATATAACTTTATCAAATTTGAAGTTTAAATTTCATTGAGTAATTGTTTGTAATTATATTTTACATTCATTGATTATAATTATATATTTATATATACATGTTGCTCTACGAAATTAGAGTTCGAAAACTTCAAATAGATGTAAAAACCATTGATTTCGTAACAATCAAGAAAGCAAAAAAGCACGCAGATGATTTGCAGCAAACGTATATCTCCAGGGGGCGAAATACAACACCGGACCTAAACTCTTCCCTTGTGGAACACCTTAAAAATAGCCCGAAACATTCGCGACCTGAAACCGAATCCCTCATTCCGTGGGAGCATACAACGAATAGTACAGGAGATTGAAACGACCATTGTTACGTGGAGAAAAGAAGACGAGCCTACATTCCAAGCTGTCCACAACCCAATGCGTTCCGCCGGGGGGGGGGAAAGAGGATGGTCCGTTACAAGGCATGGTGCAAGGGATTAGCTTCGATGTGGTCGAAGAGATGGGGGGAGGTGTGACGGATTTCGCGGACTGCGCCTATTGGCTCTAGGAGAATTCCTCGCGAATTGTTGGACTAACTTCGACGGACATTTTCTTGTCGGAAACTATATGGGCAAAAGTTATCGCTGAAGTATAGCTTTCAGGATATTTTCGGACTGGCATGTCGGGAAAAATTTTCCAATCGATAATTAATCGACAGATACTTTCTATATGATGATATGATCCCACAGTTGTAAAAATTTTCTATTAAATTTTTGATTCCTTAATTGGCGTACATTAAGATTATACATTTCCATAGAGAACCAAATCCGATCAATACATCTCTAGTCATTCATCGCATTGGCATTCGAATAAGTTCGTTTAAGCATTCTGGATAACAAATACACCGACTACTAGTTGCACTGCAATTATCTTTTGGCTAAATATAATGATCAAATTGAAGTCATCCTTAAATTTATTGGTTTAGATTATGAATAATTCTCTATTGAAAAATTCCAGCTCAAATTTAAACCCGTCACATGTGAATCGAGATTTTACTTCCCCTGTCCATATTAAAAGTTAACCTCGTACTTTTAATTTAATTAATAATTATTTGCATTCGACTGTCATGAGATTGTTCCATCGTAAGATGTACTGTCTCCGAGAAGTAAATCTCCCGATGAGGGTGAACATCAGAAAAGGAATTTTACGTCCAATACACGACCACCTGGATTGAAGCCAATTTATAGTCTAAATAAAAGGAACAAATAAAATACATACATTCACGCAAGAATAAAATCGACTTTGAAATAACAAAAAAAGAAAACACATTCCGTTGTCCACTAGCAGGTATGCCACTGAACCTCAATATCCAATCTTAAACCACAAAAAGCACCATATATGCTAAAGGACGCCGGGTGGGAATTACTAGAAGAGAGAAGGTCGAGCCAAAGAATTAAATTATTAGATAAATTCAGGGAGAGCTCTTTTATAGAAGACGTGGAAAGTATAATGCGTCCACCTTGTTATATAGGCCGATCGGATAATGCGAGAAAGATCAGAGAAATAGATGCGCGAACGGAGCGTTTTAAAAATTCATTTTTTCCGCGGACTATTCGCGAAAATAATCGCATAGTGAAATAGAGTCATGGTGCATGCACCCCCTGCCAAACGCCGAAAGGCGGCTCGCAGGGTAAATATGTAGATGTAGATGTAGATGTATATAACAAATTTCAGTAGTATTTTTTCTCGTACTAAACTCGGGACAGTATACCGTGTAAAACAATCTATATCTTGGCAACAGACAGTCGTAGAAAAAGTCTTGAAAACCGCATCTTTTCCACGGCCATCATCATCATCATTGAGAGACATGAGTCAGGAGATGGCACAACGGGGAAGTAAAGGTTATTGAGGGCCATTCTGGGAATCGATGGACATCGCCGAGTTGAAGAGCGGTGGAATTGGTCGGTGGGAGGATAAGGAATTCCAGAACCGCACAAGAGGAATGTGAGGCTGGAGATAGGAGGGCGAAAGAATTATAGAAAAAAAGAGTTTGGAATGGAATGGCAGAGGAATATAAAAGATAAGCGCTTTGGCTGCTATAAGTAAAAAGGTCGAACTTCCTTTTTCACAAAGAATGGAAGCTTACGGTTTAGTGCCAATTTAGATAGTGACTGCTAATATTTATGATTCCAAAAGAACGTGGTATTGAGGAATGTTAAAACGGTATGACTATTTCAATTGCTACCAGTTCAATCGATTTGTATAAATATATATGTCACATACAACTGAATAATGTTGGGTAGACTTAAGTGTATACTAAGAAATAAATAAATAGGTAGAGAATAAAAGTTTTAATAATTATACCTGACTAAGAATTTGTCCTAAAAATTTATTTTATTGCTTTATTTTGACCAAAGATGTATTTTTACATAGTTCTTTCATAAAAAATTATAATACGTTCCATAATAAAAATTCTTAAAATAAGGTAATATTAACGAAAGCAACTTTTAAGTTAGGAAGCTAGGAATGTTAAAGAAGATAATATAGAACAAATTCGGTTGATATCAATCAATAGGATTATTTACTTTAACTTTTAAATGAATGTCAGAAAATTGAAATAAATATATAAATCTTTAAAAACGAATTCCCTTCATCAAATGATATTAGAAAAGGAATACTTTTCATAAATAAGGGCGGTAGTAAGAAATAATTGCGAAAAAGAATCTCTCATGATTATAAATTAAAACTTCATAACAAAAAATACTTTACAATATTGATGAAAATAGTTTTATCGATAAATTATAATTTTTAATAAAGTATTAAACGGAAACAGAAAACCGTGGGTTCCGCAGAGATCTCAACTGCACACATATAATCGTTTACCCGGACGATGATCCTGCAATCCTCTTTATACCTATCCCTTTGAGAGGGAGGAAGGACATTAATACCACAGAATATGGCCGAGAATTCCTTCTAGACTAATGAAATCCCGAAGAAATGCTGCAGAAATCGCTTATGAGTGAAAGTATACCATGGGAGAAGTCCACAAACATGTACGGCGATTTTTCATACTAGAAAAGAGGGGATATTTCACGCAAGCGGATCGGAAAGCGCGTCGCATAGCTACGGGAGACCAGTTTCTCCTTTCCCTCTAAGGAATGGGCATGCAACTACGCCGATGGAGTTTTATCAGTCTGCACGCCCACCACCCGCCTTACTCGCGGAGGAATATGATTTGCCATAAAAGCGCTTCAGTCGAATAGATGGCAATGAAATACGCGATGCATGCCGGGGAAGCGCCATAGATACCCTTAGGAGATGACCTTTACGTCGTGAACTGATAGGAGGAGAATCAACGTAATCTGGAAAAAGGACAGGTAATTTCTGCGTAAATATGTGGAATCCTAAGCGACTTGGTTACTCGACATAGATGCAGAATATTCGGCAACTATACCGTTAGAAGTAACCATAGTTACCTTATATAGAATGTTAAAAACCTGTGATTGCTTAAATACCTGATAAATAGACACATTCCATTTTCGTTCTTCTTACCAAAAAGTCGTATTTAACATTAGGAATTAATTTGTACGCAAGAGAACTCCACAATGCAAAGTATGTAAACTACAGAAATAACATCTCATCTACGTAGATAGTCTAGAGAAATTGAAAAATAAGCAGGGAAATGGGAGTTATAACTACAAGGCAAGATGAGGAGTACGTATCAAGCATATCCATGCTTCAAAGTGATATATTCAACGAGATACCATTTTCTCCAAAATACAACCTAACAAGAATGAAACACTGCTATTCAAAACTACCCAAAAACGATTGTAGACTCAAGGGGGGACTTAAAAGATCACTGAACGATCAAAACCGTTAAAAAATCGAACATGTAAAAGTGCTTATCAGATAGTAGAATTTGGGATGAGGAAAGATCAATCGCCCTACCGAGTACCACCCCCCTTCGGAACCAACTGCTGTGACACTGTTACTCCCGTTCAAAGAGACCCTCGTTTTATAGATTACAACGGCCACTGCTCCTCCCACTCGTGTCACACTTTCGTGCACGCCGACCGATTGCCTCTCTACCGTGCATTCCCGCCTTTCTTTCTTCCAACGTCACGTGGTTTGATCACTGCGGTCTTCCTTCAAAGGGATTCCAATCGACTTTTCACCTGCGAAATCCGCGCTTTGCTTCCGCTGTCTCCTATTAAAAATCCAGTCTTTCCGCATACTCGTGCTCTCTCTATCTATTGTCGGGAAGAATCTAAGCTTACGTAATTGGTGCACAACTATTCTATTCAGCTAGGTGCATTCCTATGCGCTAATAATAGGCGAAATACGGTCAATATAATACCTCTATTCGAGCAACCATCTATACAACTAGGATGCCCGTTAACATGGACGCACGGAGCTTATGTATTCATGTGATATCTCCCGATAATCTGTGTCAATATTATTTTAAATTTAAAGTGCAAGTTTTAAATAACAATATAGTAAAATATGGTTCATTAAATGATGAATCAAACTAGATAAAAGTTTACCAATGACTGTTCTTAAAATTACGTTAATAATCTTCTATATTCCGATAGTTTCGTTACGTCCTTTTTGGTTTCAGTAAGAATAAATTAGGTGTTCCGGAGTTGAAAAGTAAATATCTACCTTTATAACATACATATAAGACATTCATTAATTCAACTTGTACCTTACAACTAATAAAAATCATATTATCACAAGAATTAGACATAAATTTTCAATATTTTAACAAGTAAATCTAGAGTAAAACAGTTTTAATTCAAAACATACAACTATCCTAGTAAACAGATATCGTTTTTAAAATAATTTTCGCAGTATTAACTGGCCCATCAAAATGTTACGGCAAAACATTTACAAAATTAGTTCATAAAAGTTGAAAATGCGTAATTTACTTGCAATCATCAATAAAAACACTCATTTCATAATCCTAGTACCGATTCACGCTGTACATCGAAGACCTGCGCATATTCCGAGACGTTCCTTAAATAAGATTAACCTTCAAAAAACGTCGTTTCCCAGGCGTGGATTGCAATTCCGCTGCCATAAGGCGCCCGTCGGAATTCTGAATAACGAGAAATGAAGCCTTGAAATATTACGCTGAAGAAGTTGGGATGTACGTTGTAATACGAACCGCTGAGGGCAAAAGTCGCAGAAGACGTATTTGGCTGGAGGCGGATGCCGAGAGATGAAAGTTCAGATGGATTCTTTAATGTCTAACCTTCATTTGGAACGTGGGCGTTGCTCGCCTACAACTACACAACGCAAAAGGGTTTCTGAACATCCATGGACAACGAGCATCCAACAGAATATACACAACATTTCATATGAATGACGGTCTCGAGTTCTATGCCACGTCATTCATAGTCCGTTGAGATACACACATTCGTGTAATTCAAGCCTTAAATTTCATACAATCATACGTGATAGAAATCTATTTTAAAATTGTAATACGCAAGAGAGAATCGTACATTTTTCCAGACTTTAACCTTGAAAAGTAAGGATGATTTTTCTCATTTTCTTTGTGGTTTTAACATATTTAAGAGCTTAATCGCTATATTCTGTGGTTTAAATTGGGTATGAAAATTATTCGTATTTCTAAAACATTCTACCTTATAGATTTAAGGCTATATTAAAGAAAACTCGTATATCATAAGCATCGATGTAGAATACTTTCTTCAAAGAATCAAAGAATAAATAGCTTCAGATTAGATCGAATTATTATTAGAGGAAGACATACCTTAAAGTAAATAATTAATAATAATCACAGTCGAAACAAGTATATCTTCAAAAATAATTAAAATATATCGTCCAATTCAATCCATAAAAGTATTCATAAATAACGAAAAAAGTCAAAAACGACAACGTAAACTTTATGAGCTATAACTCATGGCATCGGTGGGAAAAGATAAAAGTTTTAGAACGAAAAGAGCGTGTGGGAATATAAATTTCCTGTGATGGAAAGGGATAAATTTATCCTCCTTCGCTTGATTTTCCATTGAGAAGACAAGCGAAGAATGGTTCGCTGACAAACGGGAGAGGCGAGATTCCCCGTGTCATCGGAAGAGGCGGTAATTAAATTAATGAAACGGCGTTTTCTTTCCGGAAAAGAAGGCCATCGATCTGAAACCCGATTCCTTCGCTCCGCAGATTTGCTCAAGGAGATGCGATACTTGCCTTTAAGTAAATTATGTCCCTCGGTTTTGGGCTGATCGCGTGCGCGAAAAGCTCGCGAGATATCGCAAATTATGAAAGGTGACTTAAAGGAGATTAAAGGCACTCTTAGTACGGCAGACACCTCGACATTTAAGATTCAAGCTACTTTTATAGAAGATTAAATATCTTCGATTATAGATTTAAACACACAATAAAGTCTTAACCATTAATCAGTAAAAGTTAATATGACTGAAAAGGAATATCTACGAAGATAAAATATATTATTTCTAAGGGCAAGATTTCAGCGGGATATTTAATGGAATGGTTGTTAAACGTTTCATTTTTTGCGGCGTTTAAGCAAGGACAAATTAATTAAATTGAATACATCAACTGTGTTCTGTTCTCAATAACAACAAGCTATCAAGCCAAAAAACCGTCAGTTTATTCCCTGTTAAATTTGCTCCTTGTACGTTATTTTTAATGAGTGATTACAATTTAACGCAGTCAGTAGAGACTAGAACCGTGGTTCAAACCAACCATAGTATTCCTTATCAACTTATTCATAACTCATGATGGCAGGAAATTTTTAAACTCTAATAAACATAGACGTATATAATATTTCCCACCATACCACAGCATCATTCATACAAGACACGAAACATTTTCGTCTTATTCTAGCCATTCAACAACTGCACGAGCATTATCGTGAATCAAGTATCATTTTGATTCTGTATAACGATAAATCATGCTCAGGAATGTACATAAGAAAGAGACGAATAAATTTGTCCCGATTGGTCACGGACACTTGAATCCGTTTTGCAGAGGCGGTATCCGTGACATTTGCCTCCGTTGTTCCGTGAACGAGTCACTAAGATCCGAGGCGAATTCGGTTCGCCTTTAATGTGCGTCGTAATTAGTTTCGTGCTCGTGAAATTGGAAGCATAATTTTCAGCTTCGGAAAGAGCGGACGCATGCCTGTGAATTCCTTCCTCAGTTGAGTCCTGAAATATTCATCGCTACTTTCGAAAGCCCCTTCAGCCTTCTTTTGGATACGCATCCTTTGAACAGTTTCTTTCTTCCGTATAACGTTAATATTCCTATTCTTCAATGGAATTCGATTATAATAATTGTCCAATGAAGTGCTGAGAGGATGAGATATAAATGGTTTTCGTATTGGAAGAATAAGAGTTATGTAATGTACTCGTGTTTCTATTTTTGAATATCATTCATAAAACCAAACACACACATCGTAGCAGATACGTACGTAAACACGTATATGCTAAACAGAGCAGAATTTATCTAAAACTCACGTTCAATCCTAACTTTCATGATCAATAATATTTGACAAATATTTTTAATGGTAAATAAACCTTTCATCCTGTAACTAATGTTGTAAGTAGCTACTTCTCTCACAATACATCAAAGTCAAAATCAGTCCCAGGCTTGATTCCTAGAGGCAAATATTAATATATGCTCAGCGCTTGCAACACATAAAAAAGAAACCTAACATTCTCGGACAGTCCCAATATTAAATTTGACATATAAAACCTCTTAAAAAGACAATACAATAGATCTAAACTCTAATGACACATTTCAACACCGTCCCTATGGTCTACTTAACTTCTGATGTACAACACAACTAAGTCCAGAGTAGACCACGTTTTATGGACTTCAAAATCTTCTGGATTCTATCACCTTTACTCGGAATCTCAGTATAAATCCACATTCGGTCCACTCTCCACCGAAAAATCCCTAGTCGATGGCTTCCCAAACCCTATCCTGCCCTAGTTTGTTTGGGATCAACGACCTAGAGACGCATTTTATGGAGTCCGCTCCTGTCTCCCGAATTTATGGAGCATTGCTAAAGGAAGTGGCCTTCTCAGAGAGGATGCCTAAAGGATCTCTGCGTGCGGCTGTCGTTTAAGTCGCGGTCTGGGAAAGGAAATACGGGAGAAATTTCGTGCTTGGATGAATGTGACATTTTGGGGAACAAATTTGGGTCACTTACGACGAGATTACACCATTTATTTATATATTTTCGATGTCAGAAATGGGATAAATTCGATCATATAAAATCCACGAAAAAATCTATAGATAAAAATGCAGAGGAAACTCGTCTTTTTTCATAAAAGACTAATATTATTCTCAAGCACGAAAAAAGCAAAAAACTCTAATTAATTTAAAAGATATTCCTAAGAGAATTATCCTAGATAAAAAATTTTAAAAGGCAAAGGTATCTTCAACCATTATCATTAATATCTATCCCACTTTCCTAATTTAATGCAGAAACTACCTAAATTAAAACAGGTAAATTAATTTAATTACATTATCCCTTTTAGTTGCTTCGGTAGTCCCTAATTAGTACTTATCTGCTTTCCAAGTTTCCTGGAAAGAGTTTGGGGGCATAATTTCACGTAAACTTTCTACCTTTTCGAGAAAATGCTGTAGGTGGAAAAATAAGGTTAAATCTTATAGCCGTTCTCTAAGATCTTGAAGAACTAACAAGATAAGATATTAGCATATTTATAGGACCAAGTTGAACGAATTCCTGGAAAATTCCAAGTGGAGTTTGTGGGCTCAGGGACTCGAAGAACGCAATGGAAAGGTTCACTGGTGCAGATTATAGGGCAGATGCTTCTTTCGCCAAGAGTAATCCCAAAGCTAAGTTTTATCATAGAGTGAATATAGTGAACACCACAGACCGTAAAAGAGGACATATACTATAAAATGTAGTTCTATGATAAGCTGATGAAATATCGTGAATAAACGTGTTTACAAATAGATAATATATTTCTTATTAAATACGTTGATAGTTGCTACATTTTCTATGGAAAATTATTACTTAAAATTGTTATTTTTCTTTGGAGATAAACTAATATGCATTACTCAGATATATAAACATTTATATGAAACGGATTATATAACAGAAGAGAAACAAAATGCAAATTAGCTGACCTTATATCAGCTTTAATTTATTGATGGTAAACAGAATGCATCAATACAATTAGAAAATTCAATAAGTCGATTAAAACCCTGCACTAATGATTATCAAATTAATACTTCTGCCACGCAATCACACATCCGAGCACAGTTAACGCAGCATCCCTCCGTCGCTGGACCGAAAGCTTATTAACCTAAAGGCGCCGTCCGTGAACGAACATAAATCTACGCCAAAATTCCGAATCAAATGAGACCGAACGGAAATGGAGAACTCGTCATCGGCAACGGTCAAATGGCACGACGGTTATGTGTAAAACACTTAGAGCGCAAATGTTAACGCGAGATAAATCACGAGAAGAGACAGATTCATTAAACTCTCAATTACTAGAGTGTCAAACGTGAGCAATAGGATTCCATCGTTGAAATTTCCCAAGTGATTGTGACGTGGATTTATTTATTGAGTGTCTCTTAGCGATAGCTTTGGGTGCGACGAAATCAGCTGATATCTATGTCACCGGTGTTTAGTAGATGCTCATTTGTTTGGTAAATTATTCCATTTACTAGAGTGTCAATCTGGATAGGGAATTAAAGATGAAAACGAAATAGGCTACGCAATATTAAATGAACAAATTAACTGGAACGATACTGGTGACATAAATACTAATAATACTAATAATAATAAGTGTCTTTATTGCTGGCGAAATTGAGACTAAAGAGTCTCCTCTTCCATTTAACCCGTTATATAAACTTAAATATACTACTATTTACAATTTACGTTTGATAATACGTAAATACTATGCAAGAAAGTGAAATTTTCTAAAATGTCCACTCAACTTAAAGAACAACTTTTATGGTTATACGGGTAATTCTATTAAAAGTAACTATTTCCCATATTCTGATATATTTGTCGCGATCCTACTATGCTAAAATGGGAACCACTAGATAATAATAATCGCAAAACTAAATATAAATAAAGATATAGAAATCTTAAAGGAACTAACATTACAACACAATTACAACACGAGTGGCTAAACTTAACTGACCTGATTTCCATTACGTTCCTATGGTTGTCACCCTGTTACAGTGAGATGAATGGAAGCTATAGCTCACTCCTTAAATCCATACACGCGAAAAAAATAAACGTCTCCGAATTACTTCCACCCCAAATACTTGGGAAATTTATGACCATTCTCCAAACTTTACCTATTACAACCTAAAGGGATATCCTTCTGCACGAGCGTGTTGCCAAGGGATCTATTTTACTCCAAATTAGAGAATGCACTGCGTTTATCTGCTGGTATCCATATACTTAATCGTTGTAAAACTTACTCAGTTATCTTAAATGACAGAGTTAATCGCCCTTAAAAATTATACCCAACTCAATAAACGTAAATAATGATTTTCTATTAAAAATACTCATCAAATCACGAAATACAAAATTAATATTCATTAATTTATTTATAAATTTTTTGTTTATCTCTATTTTAATGAACTAAACTAAATATTTTTTGCGAATTTTCACCCAAGATCAACCACTTAAAGAAAGTATAAACCTTTATAAACTATATTCTTTAATTAACAATTGAATTACGGATTTTCATGAAAAACTGTTAATATTCAGACATTAAATTACATTTATTTACTTTAAGCCTATTTCAACTAAATATTTAAGTTATTTAATACATTTGAACATTACAATTTTATCTTTAGAACACTCTATTCCAACAAAAGTGCTATTCATATTAGCGAGTAAAATATTCACGATTATCTTAATTCTAAACGTAAGACAAACATTCCGTAGATCTCCTGTGGAACCCATTTACGACTCGCACACACACAAATGCCATCGTTAGCTTGAATGGCCATCGTAGGGCACTTTCTAATCCCTACTGTTTCTAGGGAGACCGTGGAGCAGACAGATGGCTAAGAAAGTTTTCCGAGTGCGGTTTGTGTCGAGTGGTTCATGAATGGGAGCGCGTAAGAGAATATTTTTTATCGGAAAGGTGAGAGGGAGGCCCTCGAAGGTAAGGGATGAGAGAGAGTTTATCTTTCGCTGGAAGGATCCCTCCACAATGAACGTCGGTGTCTCGTTCTCTGCTTCAAAGGTAACAGAAACCGACGGAACTGAGTAGAATTTCGGTGGCTTTGAGAACTTCCTCCGGGCACGCGACCCATGGCAAAAAGAGGGTCCGCAATGGTTTCTCTTTTGAATCCGCGGGCATCTGCGCCTCGGAAATTGCGGTTGCAACAGATGTTGTTTGTCGGCGCATTCGTATGTGAGGCGGTTTTTCGGGAGAAGAAAAAAATAAAAATGGGCGATAAATATAAGGGTTTTTGGTCCCGGAGAAAGGCTTTGTGTTGTCTTCTGGTTGTTTTAACTAACCGAGATGCTAGTGGTAATTGCTTCAGTTGCTATCATCTCCTACTGGATGCTGTAATACTCGTAAAGTCAAAGATAAGGTTTTCTCGCCGAATATGTATTAAAGGGGATAGCACTGAATTGAATTGTATATTGTGAAGGAACTTAGCATTAAAATGTTAGCCTCAATAGAGTAGATGAATGGTCGATGACAATAATTAGCATTATCCTAAACTGTAAATGTTATAATTGTATATGATATGAGATATTCTATACATCGTGTGATTAATTCAACAAAATGTGTCTAATGTGTTTTTCCAAGTCCTTATTTGTAATAGATTTTCTCCGAAGGTATCCAATCACGAATTATATTTAAATGAAATAATATGATACTAATTCTCCACTGGAGCAAGATGATTGGAATACGTCCCATGATAAATTTAAAGTTTTCAATCAATTATCTTAAAGACATTTTTCTTTACGTATATCATCGTAAATCTGGAATATATAATTGAAACCCTTCGTCGAAATTTTCCGAGTTCAGCATTATTCACTGCAGTCAAGTAATGTGCTTTAAGGAAATCTTAAACTAAATAGTTCTTTTTGGACGTTCTCACTTAATCTATAAAGGAATCAAACCGATATAGATAGGTCTTTTGTGTCGATGCAACCCCATTATACACCATCTTGGATTGGAAGGTTTAAATATAACTAAAAGATGCCTCAACATTCAAAAAATATGCAAAGTCCTGCAAAAACTACTAGTCGTATTAGAACGTCTTCGCCCCTATCACCTTCATAGAAACACATTCTTGAGATCTTCAATGATTAGAGATAAAAAGCCCATCCTAACTCCTTACATTATCCCAAATCCACTTACATACATGGATGGAATTGATTTTCCCTTGGTCCACCATCCAAACCGCAATCTCTCTAATTTCCTATTGGGATCTACTGCTACTGCAGAAGGGCAATCGGCATTTGGGTACTACTGGACGCTCTAATTCGCAGAGAGACCTGCGTTTGAGGCCATGAAAAGTCGATTCGGGAGATGTGTAACAGAATTCCTCTCTTATTGGGCCGAATTCCGGACGGCCTACCACAATGGCCAAGCAGATCTCGAATGCTATTCTCACAAAGGGCCAGACGTTTCTCTCTTTCCGAACTGACCTAGCTTTTGGCGCATCTAAAAATACGTTGTAATTTACATGACGTGTGTTTGTCTGCGAAAAACTCCAACGTGAGTTATTTTAGTTAGGATGCATGTAGAGTATGTTGCAGATCACTGCTGCCCTTTACAACGATCAAAGGAAACGAGAATATTTCGCATATTTTGGCCGAGAACTTTTACAGAAAAACATTCAATTGATTCATTAAAACCGTAGAATGAGAAGCTTTACGAGAAGAAAATGATTGAAGTTTAGGATAAATATGAAGTGATTATACTAATAGAAAGAGCTATAAGACCTTGGTTACTAAGGTAACTAATAGCGAAATTACGTGAGCAATTATGAAAATTACTTGACTTCCTATTCTTGAGTAATGAGTATACATAACATGATTTTCTTAAATATCGCTAAAAATTCCACATCAGAAAGAAATTTTATTATTTACATTTATTATTCGAAATATTTATCCTAATTAATCCTTACGAATTTACGTATCCAAGGAAACATTTGAGGAAACCTAATCTAAAGTTTAATAGATCATTTCGTCTATTTAATTGACATATATGGAGATATCAAACGTTCAAAATAAAATTTAATGCAATTTTACTGCTGGAATTCAAATTAAAGGTAAACTTTTTATTATATACCAAAAACCAAACAAAAAACTGATTTCAAAAAGTTCTGAGGCATACCTCAATACCTTCCCCATAACAACAGAAGGCCGATATTGGAAAACTAAGCACTAATCTTACATTCAGAAAACGTCAAATGAGGATAGTAATTTTAAGAACTGCACTCCGGGACTCGGAAGATCAAACCCGCCCAGTCTTTCAGACATAATAGAACCACGTTTTACCCTCATTTCCTAGCCTCTGTAATCAGAAATCGGCGGTAGATAATGGACGAGAGCTACACATGTGAAAGAGGTTGTTCTTTTTTTTATTCCCTGACAACCGTTCCGAGGCAGATGCGACGTAACTCTGGGGCGCACTTCCCAAAAAGAAGTATATCTCCTTGGTTACGAGTGCTTTTTTGGATATGAAAGGGCTTTTGTTATTATTTGTCTCGGCTGAATAGATAATGCCCTGCGTTGCGAGGAGACCCTTCAGAGTGCATTCGGATGCCGGAAAAAGAAAGAATGTACATCCACCCTTTGTTATTCTTTTGTCCTCCTGAGTCACGCGTGCCCCCATGTGGGCATCGTATGGAAATGTAAGGGAAATAACGTATGCCGAATCTAGAAGGGTTCAGTTTCGACTTGTAAGTATTGAATATTAATGATGTACAATTGCATCAATTACACGAAAGAAAATTGTATCAATGATAATAAAGACAAAGTAATGAGGGATTTATTTCATTTAGAGTACTCGAATATCATCGTGCCAAGATATAGAATATAAAAAAGAAATAGCGAGTTAAACCTGAATTATAATATTTACGTGAGACTAAACGATAACTATAAATATTGATTTAATTCTCTTTATTGAGTAGCGTATAGTGATTAGCAATTGAAATGTAGACCATAAACTTCTGTGTAAGAGTCGTCCTATTAATTAATATCCACTTTCATAGTAATAGTATAATAGTTTCCAAATAATCATAAGATAATCGATTCCGAAACCAACTATATGCGAAACCCTTTGACCATAAAACCTAAATAAATCCCTCTAAAATAGTTCACCATGAGATGGATAAAAGCATAATTTAAAAACCTATGAAAGCAGTGATCTAAATTTAAAGCTTTCGTGAACCTATTATCAGAACCATTTAAGAAAACATCCTAGGATAATACAAACAAAAATCCTATTCTAACCGAGAATGCACCTCTGCTTTTTAAGAAAACTCCTCTAGGCTGTGTTCTCCGTATCCCACCCAAATAGCAGTAGATGAATATTACCTTGACATTTAAACTCGGGAGAATCCTATATCTTTTATAAGGGTAACTTCACCCAATGTTCTCTAGGATAAAAGAACTAAGGAGAGTTACCTATACTTTTATGTATTCATCTTGAAGGTAAAGAGGGACCAGCACTGGGTCAAAGTTTAAGGAGCTGTTCCTTAAACTCACTCCCCCTGTCGTGACCTCTTGACTTCCGAAATCGACCTGGGCCTTTCCCCGCGAATTGTACGGGGATTTCCACTGCGTCACCTGCATCTCTTTTTTGAGTCTTCATAGCGTGGAACTCTCATGAGAAGACAGCTTATTTTTATTCCTCCTTTTGTGAGGACGTCCTTTTGAACCAACGACTCGTGTGCGATTGCTTTTCAGATGTACGAAAGAGAGCCGTTTCAAAGAGAGAGTTTCCAATTAACCTTTAAAAGACGGGACTCAATCTCAGAAGTATCTCGAAACTCTGCATCCCTTTAGTTAAAGCTAAATAACTAGAAAACTATGTAAGATAGCGTAATAAAACAAAAAGTATATGCATGAAAACACCACTGTGCCACTGACTGCTTTTTTATTTGAAATAAAAATATTTTTTATGGAATATGCACAGTAAGAATCCGAGCAGAGAACTAAGGAATGGAAAGCATTGAGAGATTTTCATTTTTGCCTTATTTTTTTGAGATATGGAAAAGGATGGATTACTTGCTTGTACAGAAGATTAAAGAGATACCAAAGAGTGTTTACAACAACCAAAAATAAGTAGGATGAAGTGTAAGAGAATATCTAAACTGTGCGTAGGTAGCGCCGTGATGAGAAGAGCCTAGTTTCGAAAGCGATTACGGATGTAAACCTTGTATCAAGTAAGACGATTTGCTATGAGCTTAAAGCGAGGACCACTCCAAGAGCCTAAGAAAAAAAATCAGCCAAATCCGAGCTAAGAAAGTGATAATAAGCAGACGTGAAACGAAGCGTGTTCTAGTGGTCCCAAAAGGGACCGTTCGTACGTTAAAGGTTAAGAGTTCCAAGGTGAAGTGTTTCGATAAGAGAGTTTTTTGGGTGAAAAGATGCTTCCGTAGCTGAGATAGATCTTGTGTGAAAATCTATTTTTAATTACAATCTAGGACCGGTGAGGAAAAAATGTTGGAAAAAAATTAATTCCTAGCGCTTTGAAGGGCTTAAATTTGAAACGAAATTGACTTCGTTGGTTTCGAAACGATCTCGTTTCCTAAATTAATTTAAAAGCTTTCCCGAAAAAGAAGTTAGAATGTAGCTACACGAGCCTACTGATGCTGAGAGTTGAAATTACATTTATTCTATATTACTTTATAGATGTCACAGTGAGCTGTGTAATGATGAGCATTGATTTTAATCTCTCTTCTATGCTATATTAATAGTTTGACCGCACATACGAAGGTTTGATATACCGCTTCATTCATGTTCCAAAAATCTTTCTTTTTCGTCTAAAACTGTTTCTTTAAAGACTAATACCTTCCGGAAATTAGCTTTTCTTATCTCTATGTGTGGCCGATCTACTCAACATTCTTCTCCGTTTGTTATTAGAAAGGGAAAAAAAAAACTAAATGTACTCTAATTCCCATAAGCTAGTCTAAATCACTCAAGATACAAAAAATTGATCCAAAGTGCTTCTCATATTCCAACAAAAACAAACAGAAAGACATTAGAGAACTAGCAGTTATATAAAATTAGCCCAAATGGAATCCATTCAATAACTACGTAGCATGTATCATAAACTCTTTTCCATTTGAATAAACCTATGATTTCGTACCCAAACCATAATTTTGAATGTTAAGTATTAATAGCCTTGCTTCATTTTACGATTAAAGTGAAACATACATCACAATTTACATTCTTATATGATATGATATATGGCATATGTCTATTATCTACTAACATGATAGGATGACAAAGAAACTTTATTAGTCCAGTCATGCCGGAAAAGTGAATGAACTATACTTAAGCTATCATAAGGCTGCTACGAGGTTAACCTTTATAAAACTAATTCACGCAAAAAAGGTTAAGATTACCCCAATTGAGGATAAACAGCCATTTCCTGAACCATTGAAGAAGCAGCAATAAGATACGCATCTTTAGAAAAACGACCGAACTGTAAACCAACACTATCAGACCCGTGTGACAGAATAGATTTATGGGAAATAATTTAATTCGGGCGATCGCATCTTGAGATCGCGCCATGGACCGTGTCAGAGGCGTGAGATTCACGAAATGAACGCGTCCGTGATCCAGCGAATAACTTTCCATAGCGCAGATACCGTTACGTCCTCGACTTCCTATAACGTTAGCGCGGTTTCCCGCAAGAGGGAGCCCCGCCCTATTCGACCGTTCATGTTGTTACGCAATCGGTCCCATTAGAAGCACGCTTTGAACCCGGAACGCTCAGCAGGGAGGATAAACCGCCGTCGTGACGTGTGTGAAAGGCACGGTAGAGGAGCGCGTGCTCGTACGCACGACCGGCTGATAGATACGACCTCTTCCGGTGTGGGGGAGGTATAATTTTGTGGTCCCCGGGGGCATGAACGGATCACGCACGCTTTTAACATGGGGTGCAGCGAAAAGTATTGATGGCTCGAAGGTTATGACTAATAAAGTAGATTTGCAGCTTTAGAATGAGTGGTTTCCATGCGTGTCCAGTAGGTTTCATCATTTACCGCTATCAATTTGGATATTATTCCATATATCACAAATAATTTAATAATGAAACGTTCAATTGTCATCAGAGTCCACTTTAAAAGTAATGATTGAATTGCTGCTAAAATTGGTGACTGAGTATTAATATTTTATCTCTGAAAACGAATTTTATATTTCGTGCTACGAGGTCAATTATTAGTAACTTCGAACTATTCAGCATTTTCAAAACAGATCAAATAAACTATTTATCTCCAATCCAGTCTCCAATGAACTTATTATCAGATGAAATTATTCCAGGAATATTAGTTCCTCAAACAAGCTAATTTCCACATTAAAGGATTCATATGAAGAGCCATGACCTCTAACTCAAGGAAAAACGGTTTCCTGCTAAACGGATTCTCAGATATGCTGTGAAACTTGACTACGCATTTATTTATAATCGTACTATCTCTCTACTTGGTTTTCGTTAGAGCTAATTAGCAAATCCGCTTCTTCTATTTATTTCCTCCATGTCTCGATATGCTTCTAGTTTCAAAATCTTCCTCTATTTCTAACTCATCTATGAAACAGGAAGTATCGATAGCAGGACTTAGGTTACGAATTTTCGAGTAACGTAAAATTCTCTCTTCTTAGAACTCTCTTTCAAAATCTCTAGTTTCAGAAAAATAAAAAGGTGACGCTGAATTTGAAATCTATACGAATTTAGTATTCCATAAAATACCCTCAAAAAACAAAGTTCGAAAAACCCGAAACACACCGTTTTGCACACCGACTCGTCATGGCTAAGCAATTTAATCTCGCAATGACTTAAAACATACAGCTTTTAAGAGAAATTAATACAAATAACAACTTATAAGAATTCGACTACAATTACCATGTTATAAGAATAGTTTAACTTTAGCATGTGTAACATATAACTACATCTATTATACCTGCCATCATATAATCCTAAGACTTCGACATTCCAAGATACATATTATTATAACTCCACTACCGAGGAATAACGTAACTCACCCATAAAACTCTGGTATTTTGAATAAAATAATAAATAATTCGAAGGAATATACCTGAGCAGAAATAGTTTATTTGCAAAATATTTCTCAATCTGCCAATGTTTAGGAAATGCAATCAGATTACAGTGATCCAGCGTTCGAAATTCGTAACCACACGGAACACGGCGGTGATTTGAACGCCTCGCAGCAGTGGCTTTATAAGCAAGGAAGGTGATGTCGGCGACGTTGTACCGGGGTTCTACGCCCGGTCGTTAACCGACATCCACTGGAATTCCACTCCCACAAAAACTCCCCTCACTATTTCGTCTGCACGACGAAGGGGAATAAAAAAAACGAGAAGAATAAAAAGTTCGGAAAAAGGAACATTCGAAGGCGAGTTGGTTCTAACTCCCTTCATCTCAGACTGATTCCTCTTTTTTATCTAAGGACGGCCGAATGAATGCGGTCTCAACTGTGTGCCTAAGCCGCGTTGAGATATCGCGAGGGACTTGGAAGGCGCTAAGTTTGCCATAATGGTCGGAATTATTTCATGGGAATCTATAAAAAAGGTTTCTTTTGTGAATGCATGGATATTATTCTTTGCGACCACGCGAGACCAATGCAGATGATTTCAAGAAGGATTTCTTAGAAAAAGGAGGTTCAATGCACTGCCTGTGTGATCTTTTCAAATGAATTATGGAAAAATGTCTCAGTTCTATCGAAAAATTTTACAGTAGAACTGTTTTTCATAATTATTATTATTATTATGAATCATTATATGTGATAACGAAGCTTTAGCACGATTATAATTAGTAATTCAAGAGTATGATCAAACTTCGAAGAGATATGTAGTAAATCCATTTATAAATTAAATTATATTGTAGCGTCACAAAGTAACTGTCATGACTAGTTTTCTATGGAATACTTCTATAATAATTCCACGAATCTTTATGACCCACAATGAATAATTTACAAGTGGATATTAAAAATATAAATTTTGTATATATTTGAACTAATATTTCCTTAATATTTTAATTTCTGATACGTTTGAATATACACTTCCCTCAGCTACTTTAACCTCGAAAAACTTCTAATCTTTTAAAGCCTTAATAAACATCAAATACCAATCGATCTTTTCTGTACACATTAAAAGAGTATAACCAATTCATACGCAACGCAGTATCACTGCCACCAAAAAATATATCTCTACCCTCAAAACCAATACCTTGCACCCACAAGACACGCCAACCCCTCCTGTCGTTCTGCATTGGCCATCAACCTCTGCATCTCACCACCATACGGTCAATCATCCAACCTTCCCACACAAAACACGTCTCATAATTGCATCATCTGGGAAATTCCGCACAACCTAAAGTATAATGACCCAAGGAAGAGCGATCTGCATTCCGTAGCAGTTCGGGTTTCTTCGAAAAACCCCGCTATCCGCAGAGTGTCGAGGATAACAGGTAGACGGTGTTATTTTATGCGATGCACTCTCGCAGGCTAGTTCTCTTTTTTCGGTCTTCCCACAGAGGCGGATGTGCGAGTTAATTCGACCGGTTTCCAAGAGCGTCGCGTGGCTCCAGAAATGCACTCCAAGATGCTCGCCTTTCGGTATCGGATTTCGGAGTTTTGCATGCGAAGGGGCAAAAACCGATGAGATTTTAAATTCACCGTTACGGGTTGTTTACCTGGATACGGAAAACTTTGCGGTTGCTACCTCTCCTTGGATACGAACGGACGATAAACAAGTTGTGGTAGCAACCGAGAATTTTTTAGATATAAGATATGGGAGGTGATAAAAAAATACGTCATGCTAAACAGTTACATCCTACAGTATCTGATAATTGATATTTATGGTATATAAAACTGCGGTACGACAGCTATAGGATGACAAATCTAAAGCCTTCCCATAACATGACAAAATCCTTAAGAACATTGGCGATAAAATGCCTGCTGTGTTCACATATATCGAAATACTATAAGTTGGAATTTTTTTAAGAATAAATTGCAAATACCAATATTTAAACAGGTTTTCAGAAGAAGGAGGAATTGCCGAATATATAGCTAACTGATGAAAGAATATTTGCTGACTAAAATTTAAAACGATTAAAATTTATTATTAAAATTTTTCATATCATAATAAAGCTCGGAATTAATTCTAAAGATATAAACTGTTAATATGGTTTTTGATCATACACTTTATAGCACGATAGCCATTTCTGGACTAGAGTAAATCGTCCATCACCTTAAAAAACCACTGAAAAATAAATCGCTGAGTATTTCATTCGTTTGGAAATAAAATATTTCAAAGTCCCAATGCACGAACTCATCAAACTGAAGTTCTGGTCATGAAAAGCTTTCAATCCGCGAAATTTCGCATCAATTCTTTTTGAAAACATCAATCAGTCTGGAGATGAGATTGTCACTTGTCTCCAAAACGTGAGCATCGCGATTCACGATCGTGACGCGTTGAAAACTTCGGAAGCGATTTAGGGAAATGAGAGGTGAAAATGGGTGAGGAATTGTTTCCGATGACAGCGCCATGTGAGAACCAATCGCGTGAAAAACTGTCACTAATGAACACGAAAGGAAACGGTTGCGAATTGCATGAATGGCGTTCTATCACGAAGATGTCTCTATACTTCAAATCGATTTAGGAAAGGTAAAAAGAATTGAATAGCGCTAAAATATATTTCACACTGCTTATCTTCAGAATAAAAATGGATCTTGTATTTATTTTTGAGCAAAACATACTCCCTAAATTAAAAATGGTAAAAGTTAAAAAAAAAACTGACATTCAAGAAGGATGCAGTAATTGGGATCCCAAAAATTTCATTTCTAGTTCTTTGTACATTAATTCTCTGCTCCAAGTATTAAATTGAAAAGACAATCTATACCAAACAAGGTATCCTTTCATCTTCAAATATTAATTTTATTGTCTCTAATGTACAGGTTTGAGGAGTATAATATTGGCTTATTTTCCTCGCAAGCTTTATTTTTATTAATTAATAAAGCTATCGTTTTATTACTTTGATCTATAAATATTTATGTCTGAGTAATAAAATTCTTAGGTCTTTTCAAAAACGTACTGAAAATACGTCCTATTTCCTAACGCAAAATCTTTTAAATCAGAACCAACTTAAACTCATTCGTATTTAACAAATATATTCTAAAAGCTTAGGAATCAAAGTCAAAGAATCACAAGGAAAACCACAACCCGCAACCATATACGTACAACCTTCGGGAGCAATTCCCATTCTGATTCACTAAGCTTTTACGATCCACAAGGGATTAGCCAAATGATCCTCCGAGGGCAAACCATAGGAGGCTAAACACAGAGAATGACACGAATCGATTCTTTCTGCTTCGATAGAACAGCGGGAAACAATCGCCACAGTTTTTACAAAGCTCGGATCAAATAGCCTCCAGAAAGTCAGTCCTCTTCACCCGAATAAAAAAATCGCAGCGAAAAACGGCTTTCGATGCAATTCGCTCTTCTTTTATTTTACGCAAGAGGATCAAAGAACGGCCCGCGGGTAAAAGAGAGTGATGAGATGAAGTCTCCGTTTTAGAAAAAAAGGCATTTTAATTCTACCGATTGAAAAAGGAGGAAATTGGGTGACTGGAGACACTGACCTTGAATTCGGGTTGCAGCATCCGCCAGGAGTCCTTGCAGGGAGCGGGAGTGATGGTGCAGCACCGAGTCGAAATCTCTTGACACAAGGGATAGGAGACCGCGCTCCATTTGTGGGGTGCAACAGCTTTTGCCGCTCGCCTCGCATACTGTTAATCCCAAACCTGAGGAAAAAAGAAGAAAATCGTGAGTGTTGTTTGATCTGCTATGTGTGGAAATCAACTGTACCAAGGATGAGGAGATTTAGAGAAAATCTTTATGAACTTTTTGTTTAATCTCTCTTACATATGCAGTAAGGAAAAAACGAGGTAAATTCGTATTTTAAATGTACTAAAAACACATATAAATACGATAGATTAAAATATTAATATTGCTATTAAAATAAGTGAAATATAAATGAAACAATATCGTGTACATTAACTATACTACATTACGCATAATATACCTGAATGTTCCAACATGATGTTAAAATGTTTAGGAAAAAGTCGAGTTATTGAGTTTGTAATAGGAAAATACGTGGTAGCAAACCAGATCTAAGATTCAATAAAGATACCACTTTCACTAACTTATGAGCATTTTCTTTAACATACTCTAGCTTAATTTTAATAATGTACTACACTAATATATTCTTTTTTAGGGTATGATTCATGAAAGAACTTATTCTGATAACCCTGTGTAAATATAACAACTAATTAACAACTAAATACACTAAAATTCGTACAGCTGTCGGGAGCTTAGAAACTACAGTTTCACAACTAATTTAAAAATAGACGGAAATTAGGAAATACTGCCCACATTCAGGGACGTGAAAAACACAAAATGTACAAAGACAAAGCTGTAATCAGCGAGATAAGTTTCTACGGAATACCGTTGTGCCAAAATAAACAGGATGTGAGCGAATGACACTAATGAATGACCCAAACATTTTTCCCATCAGCGGAACTCTTTCATCCAAACAAGTCCTCGGGAAAGAGCGTAATCATGGGTTACATTTTCATCAGAGAAAAATACTCCTTCGTCACCGAAAATTCGCTGAAAAATCTGGTGATTAACAGTGGAATATTGCAGGGGAAGGGTGCCTCAACGTAAAAAGAGAAAATGAGTTAAATTTTCAGGTCCTATTCAAATCAAGGAAGAAGCATTTCACTGTATCAATCAAGCGCGAGACATTTCCGCCTTTCTCCTTCAGCATCCATAGTGTACTCTCCTGGAAGAGATTTTCTTTGGACTCTGCATTCTGGAATGTGACATGCCCGTTATAGAGCCGCTGCCAAACATCCATAAGAGGTAAATCTATATATTTATTTATATATAAACAAAATCTTAGGCATCATTCATTTTAGTAACTTAGCTTCTTTATGTATGTGCGAGCTGAATTACCTATAATTCATTACCTATTTTCATTTTCATATCCTGTAAATGATTATAAGTTCATTTCCTAAGTCACATTTTTAAAATACGTAAAATGATGACATAATTAAACGTTCTAAATATTTTCCCTTTCATATGCGTGTTTTCATTCGATAGTGGATTAAAGATCTGACAGCTTGAAAACATTAAACATAAAACCCATTTAGTATCATATCTAGCATAAATCACAAATGTTAGATGGAACAAAAAGCTCATTCGAATGGGGTTATCAACTTTAAAGGTGAACGAGGATTTATTTCATGTATTTATAGATGGCTAAAAAACTAGAGAACGAATCATAATTCATACATGCGATAACGCAGAATTTTTAAATCATTCTACATTTCAAATGAGAGAAATATTGCATTTTAAGTCCATAGATTTGATTTACACAGTTCAGAGGCCATAACGATAAAACGAGACAGAGGTACTGAAACATTTCACTCAGATAAATTTAATTAACATATTGCCGTGCTAATGAATCACAACATAATTCATGAATGTCAGAAATTGAAGTACGATATTTCTGCATCCACAAACAGGAGTTCCATTAAATATCGCGAAAAATAGCTAATTATACATGAAATTACACAGTTATAATTACGAATAGAATAATAATTACGCAATAGATTAGTACTTTTTTCAGTCTCGGTTTATTTTATAAGAGAGTTCTACGGAATTAATCCATTGAAAAGCTCCTTCAAACATCCAGAAGCGATAGTTACCAACCAATTCCATCGCTTGCTTTGGATATTGAAAACTTCCAACGTTCTGCTTGAGAGAGTTTGCAAAGGCCATTCTTAGCGACTCGGAATAAATTGGAATGTTATTGCGAAGGGCCTGTCGGGAATGCGTCGCGGATAAGAGATGGATATTTGATTGCGAAACTCGACTCTTCTTCGGTGACTGCAGCTCAAATCCGGTCTCCAATTAACTCTCTCTTCTGCCGTCGATTCCAATTGAGGGCGCGCTCCGATAGTGCAGATTTATAGAGAAATATCGAGGCAGAAATGGCATTCCTCCTCTAGCGATGCCGTGTTCTCTACGGCATGGGAATTACTGAGATTGCAAAGAAATAATGGCAGACATAAAGGGCTCTTCTTCTTTTTTAGAACTTCCGATGAGAACGTGACTGAAAAACAGTGTTAAAAGAGCGAATGGATTGTGTCTAATAACAATTTGTTCACGCAATATATGCATTTATACCCGATTTAAAAATTACGAATAGTTAAACAAGAATCGATTTGAAAATTATGCTGGTTACCATTAGTAAGTTAATTTAACAGAATATGTAGCTTTTTATCTGTTTATACTAAAAAGTAAAACACGCTGCCCAAGGTATTTCATCGAAGAATAATTTGTAATAGTAAATACGTTAGATTGAGATATAGTAAAAAAATTACTTCTACTATCAATTATTGCATCAATAGTAATATTTTTATGGATACTTCCATATTTAGCTAATGAAAGTAAATCATACTTCAAGGCATCACTTAAGATACAAGAAATAGCAAAGATAAATACAATTCCGTTTACAACACTTTCGATAGAATGCAGTATTTATTGGCTTGGATTGGATTTATAACTCTTGAAACGGAAAAGTCTCGCTTTGATCTATAATAATTTCATCTCCCTTAAAAAATATGTTTCAACACAACAAATCCGGGATGTACGGAGAAAGATTTAGCTATCGGTTGATGTATAAATCCCGCCGAAAGAACAGTTGTGAATCACAGTTCTTGATATCTTTCCGACTCGAAGGCAATGAATAGAATTTATAGGTCGGAGAGATGATAAAGTATACAGACGTGACTTACTAGGCGGCTGGTGCTTTCAAAGCTAACAATCGAATATGGAAGACCACCCAGCGAACTGAAATTGATTTAAATAGGATAATTATTTTAAAAAAGACCCGTTTTGCAATTTACAGCTGGCCATTGTCTCCTTTACGTTCCCCAGACGAGACGTTTTCCATTGCTTATCAAATATAATTTATGGAGATGTTTGCGTATTTATCTCGATCGTAAGTCATATTAACGGCTTCAGATATCCAGCGTTAGACACACTGTTTCAGAGCTGTCGGATATTAATAAGGATATCAAAAGCGTGAAATATTGCTCCGTTATCTATATAATAGGAGTCAGAAATACATTTAAAGACTAAATATAGAACGTATAGCGGACGATGAATATACATTTTTGGAACTTAAATGATGTAATACAATATTATTAAAACTACAACATTTTCCATGAAACAGTTTCTTCACTAATATTAGGAGTAATTTTTAATTCAATGAGTTAATGAATTAAAAATAACTTCGTCAATTATTCTAATATCCGGAATTATTCTAAAAAAATAAAAATTTAAAAATTATGTATTAAATTTTGTTGAATTAGGTTATTTTTTATTCCTCAAATAATTGTGTAATTTAATATCATTAGGTAAGACCATACAATCAGTGAATATCAATCGTTTTCTTGACACTCTTCAATATCACTTTATAAAAGAAAGATTCATTTAATTCTACGAGCTTCATCCTTGACCTTCACCATGATTTAAGACTTAACCATTGAACAGAGATATCTTTTCGCACAAATAAGCATAAGAGAAAAATAAATATATGTAATATAATAATCCTTGAGACTTTACTATACGCTACAGTAATTTAAATTTAGTAGGTGCGGTATAGATCCTAGAACAATACCTTGCGGCATACCCTCAAAAATCATATCAATATTTTCGCTACAAATAACACCGCAAAATCTAAAAGTACATACACCACCAACGCAACTGTGTGGTAATTGCCATTTAACCTCACGATCTTACGCAAAAACGCTTAAAAAATAAGCAAACAACTTCTTACGATGTGTTACATCGGATAGCCAAACACATTCCTGTCCTCAAACAGATATGGGCGGAGTTTTCCTAGACAGAATAAACACAAATGGACTTGTATCCATCTTTCCCTTTCTCAAAGATGTGAGAAATTTCCATACGACAAGGAGACGAGCCCACCCCCTCTGAAGACACCAAAATCAACGTCCCCGCTGAGAGGGATTGCAAATCTTCGCTGAGGGAAGGGGACGAACAGAAACGACACGGACGAACATCTCGTCGGCTTCCAGTCTGCCAAAAGGACCACTACGAGGATGGCGTGGGTGGGGACACGGAGGGGTCAAGTCCGCAGAGAGAAAAGACGCCGTATTAATCATTCCGAGAGAATTCAAATTCCGTCAGCCTCGGAGGCATCAATTCGCAGGGGGTCCACCGCAGACCATCATTCAAGGGAAAAAAGAAACAAGAAAGAATCGTCCATTATTTTCTCTTGACGCGCTTGCAAAACCGGGGTGGTCCGAGGGAGGATTCTAAAGAGCTTAGAGAGGACAGTGTCGCCGAAGAAGATTGCGTGGTGATTGGTCCGTCGAATCTTGAGAAGACCGTCTCGTAGTCTTTTCCTAGTAGGGAGGCTTAATTACTTTTGCTGAATATCAATAGGAGTGGTGGTGTAATAGTTTAAATCTTCGAAAGCTCACGTTTTCACACATTTGTTATTGGCTCATGGCGGAGCTTAGAATTTCAGTATACTTTACTTAGCTATGGCGATAATAGAATCAGAGTCAATAATCTTAATCATACGACGATTTGCATATTTTGGTGCTTTCTTACACAAATATCAAATCCTACATTATATATAAGTTATATAAAATATTTAGACGGTAAGTCATGCGAAAAAGATATTGAGTCATGAATAGCTACGTTTAAGAAGCGCAAAGATTTAAAAATTATAAACACAGAAAATACTCCGTAGCTCTACCATAAGATAAGACGGGAAAGCTTAAACTTCATATTCAACGGTGAAATGTAAATAGATAAATATATATTAAAGTTGAACTACATTATTAAGGAATATATGTTCTTTGTTATGATTGAAAAATAACATACATATTGCTTCACTCAAACATTCTGTAATGGATGAATACTGTAAGCGATACATAGAAATTCACTAATTCTCCTTTAATCTCAAAGGGATAGCAACACCAGGCATAAAATTTTGGGGCAAACTCCCCATTAGCGAAGTAATTTCCTCAGCCCAGTGGATGATGAATGTACATCCAGAAGAGCGTTAAAATCTCTAATGCTTACGGGTTCAAAGGAATCCGCTCCGAGTGCAGTGCGATGGGTTTTTCTCAGTCGGGTTTTGCATGCGGTGAAGATGTGCTTCGAGAAACGGAGGCGGATGACGCAAGCAGACTAAATGCGAATAGTGGAGGGAATCAGAGGGGTCAAGTGAAGCTTCGGTCATTACTCCCACCCCCACTCCCATTCAACCACCCGCAGCCACTGTAGCCTACACCTCCTCCACTCCCGCATGCGTTTTTATCTCGAATCGGAATTGTTGTTCGTTGGCGTTATTCCGACAATTAATAACTGTCTACTATAGAAACGCCATAGAGATGGGTAGCGAAGGAAGGGGTTTTTGATTTTGGAGAAACTAAAACTGTGGACTGTTTTTCCTATGCACTCTCTCTCTCCAGCATCTGAATGGAATGAATGATTAGAAAGCGTTGGGATGCAGATTCTGTTTCTTTTGAGGTGTTGATTTTCAGACTAATCCCTGAGTACTCGGATACGACTCAGGCAGCAAGTTGTGCATCCCTAACTCGTAAGACCAAGAATAGATACGAGATTTTTTGTATCCAGGACGACATAATTAACAATGAGGAAAATAAAGTTTATTATTGATGTTTCAACAAAAAACTAGAGAAAACATTATTTATTATTGAAAGTAGAAAATTCTTTTTCAATAAGTCCGATAAGTTTCGGTAATATATAATAATCTAATATATATCTAAAATATAATGCATAAAAAATCGTTTTCCTAGTAATACTATTCGACATTTTAAGAATAATAATAATTTTCGTGTCACAAATTATGTGTATGAGATCATTAATATTATTCATACGCTAAAATTGTACTACGTCGGTTCTCAAACATTTACATAAACATGAATCTCGTGTTAATAAACATCTTCAATTCAAAACAGTGTGAGGAAACGAATTCCCGGTAACGATGACTTTAGCGGAGACATTTTTCCTTCCCGGAAAATCCAATTAAGCTGAAAATCATCTTTTTTTTGATGCCTAATTCACATTCCTAAATTGCATTGACGACATTTTTTGGAAACCTAATTCTCTGAAACCTCCATTCCTTCGCTTTCTATTTACCAACTCTCATTAATCTGCGCAAACCTGCAGGTTTCCCTATGTATAGCTGCTATCTTGATGCACTAATTCCCATTCGGAATTTTTTCCTCCCCTTCTCGACCGGTTTATAGTGCACGTATCCTAGCGTTTTTCCTCTATCGCTTCTAGTTCGTGGACCCAATTAATTAACGGCTTTCCTTCCGTCTACTTAATCTCTTACACTCCATCTGCCCCGCATCTCCTTTGCAAATAGCAACCTGGATGAAGATAGAGATCTGAGATACAGCTAACGTTTTAAGTCGGAGCGTTCCTAGACTCGCTGGGGCAGATAATCTAATAGGTATTTCCATATGAATGGTTTGATAAATATCTCTAGTCGTGGGCTATGAATTATTCAAGAGAAGGGAACGTATAAAATGTTTAAATGATCGCTTGGATAATAGGAATGGCTGTAGTTATTTAGTGAAGATCTTTTTATAATCCTTTTAACAGGCTCTGAGAAAAATTGCTTCGTTCGAAATAAAGTTGTTTCATTCTAATACTAACGTTCATTCATAGACGTTAACATACCCGGCGATGACCTAAGAGTTCGTTGACATTAATTCCACATTAATTAATGAGTGTGGACTAAATTACAGCCGACATATAAAGTTTGCATCATTCCACTGACAGAGGTCGCAATCAAAGCTCTCTTTTAAAGTGTTACGGCATCTTTCATGACAAAATCTCTGATGTATATGTCTTCTATTATGCAACTAATGAAATCTGCTAACCAAAAAGCTTATCCTTCATTAACCTGACCTTTGCTTTGAACAAATTAAACAAATATTTTATAAAATAAAATTACATCAAAGAATGTTGTACGGTTGAATCTTCTACAACTTTAATCATACATTATGATGATTGACAATTCTTTAATTGAATGACAATCAATAATATAAATAAATAGCTAAGACTTGGTAGAAGAAAATAATGTTTCAAGAGTGGGATATGTGAGAAATAAATGGTTTGAATTGCTGAATAAAATAATATAAATGATAAATCAAAACTTATTTTCAAATATAAAAAATGCATGTAAGATAAAATATTTTATAAACTCCTAAGAATTTTTTCTTATTATTAGTTACATAAGCTTGTTACTATGGATTCTTAGCCATAGCAACGCGAATCTTAACTTCATCCCAACATGTTATTGAAATAAAATAAGATGAACCATAATAATTTGAAATAAATAGGTGTGGTTCGATGAAAGCTATGATATTCTTCTAACTCTATGGCATCTTAAAACGAATAATATCCCCCGCAAACCTACACAACGAATAAAAAGTAGAAATGCAGAGATGCCATCTTCAATTACACACGTTCACAGGCATACATTTCTCGTTTGATCGAGTGCATCTTTCGAAAAGTTCCGAAGAAATTCCTTCCGTCAGACAGAATTTTATCCCATTCGAAGAGGTAAATAAACCCCAGTCATTCAAACCCGTTCTCAAATCTCTTTCCATGCATGGCTCCCGGTATGAGCTACGGCAAGTCAATTGAGCGCATTTGTGCTTGATTACATCTCCGCGAAATAAATCCGTCCTACTTTCAGGGTTATTTGAGAAAGAGGAGGGATTCCATGTCAAGTAGCTCCTCCGTGATTCTTAGAATGGTTGGGAAAGGGTTGCTTCTCCTGATTAGCTTACAGTTATCAGCTCAGTTTATAAGTCTACTTCTATCGAATTGAAGATGTGCCAGCGCATTGATGTATAAACACATCCTTGATAATCTATAATTCTCAGCAATTAATATCAAAGAAAAAGATAAAAAAATCGAAGAAATATTCATTCATTGGGTTTGATTCTCTAAGCTGTTAAATTATTTAAATCAGGCGTAATTGCTTGTAAAGAATGATTAATTTCTATTTAAACCTGTACCAGTTGAAAATAGAATGCTGCATCCATATATATGTAGCAAAAGTGAGAATAAGTAAAAAATAATTGATATATTTTATAATATCGAAACTTAATGAATGAAGTTAAATTAGACGAATTTAAAAGGTTCATTAAATCCCTTCCGATTTTACGACCACACCATTTCGCGGACTTTGGATTCGATTGCCTTCATGGATGTAAAACCTCTATCCTTCTCACCCACTTACTTCCATTCAATAACCACCTGTCCCTACTCACGCCTTAGCGCATCGCTGCCGTGCATATCTAGTTCGATGCTTAGAGGACCATTCCAATGGGATAATACCTGAGCCAAAATTACTAGGGCTCCGCAAGGCTTACGGGAAACGTCACTCTATACCGATTACAATGTTTGTATACCTCGCGTAACAATTCCACTATAACGGATAATAAAGCACGTCGACATGAAGTTATTTGGAACTAATTCTGGGAAAAAAACGTAGATACATTCTTGATTAAGTGCTTTACCGTATTTATTGATAATACGGGATCTCTGTAATAAGTTATTCGCGAAGGTTACTACAAATTTTTAATAGATTCATCCCATACTAAGTTTTTCCTTCTGATTGAAGACTGAATACAGTTTTAATGATTACGCTTTTTAAAGAAGTTTACGGAATTAGAAGTATAGGTCAGAATTATGAGCTACTTCTTCCTATCCCGAGTTGCGATTCGGCTAAGAGAGTCCGTACTTTTCATGGGCAATGCCGAAGGTTTTAAACACTCCCTCCCATTTTTCCCTAAGTCGAGCTGAAAAAAAACTAAGTACGTGCTCTTTGGAGTGATGAAGGCTTCTTCTCTTGTATCGGAGGCTAATTGCGAAATCCGTGCTCCTTGATTGGGGTCACGGAGGACATCACTCAATTGGACGCAAAAGAGGAAGTGCATCTTAAATTACGAAGTGGGAGGGACTCATGTATTACGTGCGGATATGCGGGGGAGAAATTAACGGCTGCAAGCGGAAACCATTTTACTCGGCGGATCAAAGTGTGCAATCATCGAAGTGAGAAGAACGGTTAGATTATACATTTTCAACAGTTCAACTATCATGATACTCTGAAATTAGCATTCAAACAATTCCCTTCGGAATTAAAATTGAAATAACATATCAGATATTATAATTACACAAATGACAGCATATGTTACAACAGCGACATAGATTCGATCCTAGATAAATTACTAAAATATAGATACGATAGTGAATTGTTTATGAAACATAATTAATCAACAAACAGCAACGTATAACGTAATAACGTCTTTTTTATGAAAGACTTACTTTAATTAAAACTTTTGGCGTCGGATTAAAGGGAAGTATGCTCTAAAGCGAAGTAGATTGCTGCCAAGGATACTAATGAATTAGTTTTAGATCAAAATTGCTAAAAATATCACGAGAAATTTAATTCTGCATTTTACGTACATAAAAGGAAATTTTTACTTAAATACTTAAGGGTATCAAAGCAATAATCGTTAGGTATGGAATGGAAATACAACTATATAATACCTCAAATGAAACATAAATTTACCTCAATACGTACGATAAAATTCAAATGTGATTACCCTTGAAAATCCGAAATTTATTCACCGAATAAAAAAATGAGTTGCATTCCTCGCAACAGCACTCGTAGATGCATTTCTCACCACTATATAAAGAACGTCCTCCTTCCGAAACACTCCCGTATTTCCCGATATTCATAAAGCGAAAGAGTGTCGCGGGAGGGCCAAATTAATAAACCGACTTCAAAGATAAAGCGAAGGAATGAAAGCGGGATTCGCCGCCTCGAACCTGTTTGACTTGCAAAAAAGATCGGGTAAAGCCCTTGCCGCTATATGTGCATTAAAAGCGTCGTTAAGAAGAGCCCGAGTGCTTTGTCAGTCTTATTTTTTCGCAACTTGACGTTCTCGCTTTTCCTTCCGATCTCCCCCTTCGGCGCCTCTTAATGCCCGACCAGTTGATGCTCATTAGGTCCTTTTTCACTCCTCCCGCCGACCTTCTTATTTTTCAAAACCGATTTCCACGCACGCCGTGAGAAAAATTCTGTCATAAACACCGTATGGTTGCTAGGAACCGAAAATGTTCAACAATGGGAGACGAAGCGAGAGTTTGCGTTGCATGACGCGAGAGGGCAGGTCGGAAATAACGGTTTATTGCAAATTTCGAACTCGCAAAAATAAATAGTTGCATATAAATCCACGGTTTACATATTCAATCACATTCCTAATATCCCTTTACAAGTTCGTCATATTCGCTTCGCAACGAAAAAAGTTTATTGATAGGAACACTTATTATTTACGTATCCAAGCAGTTGTGTTATTCTTAACCATAGCAACCAATATCCTAAACATAATAAAAAATATATAAACGATAGTATTCGAACAGTACTAGGAATCGAACCCGGACCACTGAATTTCAGTTCAATCATTTTTTGCTTATCTTTACAAACCTCTTGCCGGTGCGTCTTAATTAATCTTAAGTTATCAAAAGTCTCTTATCTCATTACTGTAGGATGCCATTTTTGATGCGAGACGTCGCGTATTGATCTGTTGATGTAGATGAATTTTTTTCGCAGACTTTCGCGTGTTTTCAAGGACGGCGCATGGCCCGCTTCTGAGGAAAGCACCTGCTACGAGTCTGCCAATGATGTGGGGGCGCCAAAAGATATTTGGTATCCGATTCGAAGGAGATAAAATCGCATGAAAAATGACTGGAAGTCATCGTGTTGAAAATGTAAGACTATACATTTCTTATGAGAATTTTGGTTTAATTAGATGATTCAATGATGACTATATTAAAATTAACCTAATGACGGCATAAACCTACGTGATAAATTAAAAAATATACAAAATTAACAATGAAAATTGATGAACACTTAACTTTACCGCAATTTTATTTTTCCACACCATGGTTTCGATCTAAAATATCATCTTCAGGACTACATGTCGAAGCGTTATTCGTAAAAAATGCAATTATGGTAAAGATATTAGCGTTCTTTATTCCTTACTCATTGTTGAGAACTACAACAAAGTCTATGTAAAGTCTACGACGCAAAATAAGTTATCTTTCAAAGATTAAGGCATTGATATCTGTGATAACTGTGAGCTATCGTTGAACCGCATGTGGATTCAAAAGCGGATGTTCCTCTTATCTATACGATTTTTTCTATGAAATTTCTAGCTTTCACCCAATTCATTAGATCCAAATATATTCTCATTTTCTGCATACTGTCTAGTTATCCAAACAGTTTTCCGATTTTCTTATCGAATGTCAGTTTTTTTAACTCATCCTTCCCCTCAGGATCTAGAACTTGAGTTTCTTATTCCATCACATACTTTCGAAACATTCTCTTCACCCAATCCATCAACCAACGGAAACGAAGGATTTATTCGAATTCGCAGCCCATGCGCACAGAATATCCTGAAATATTCCTCCCGTACGAGATCTAAACTGCGCTTATATTACTCTAACAAACCTCCAGATGGCAGCTTATTTATACCAGTTGGCTTTTCTCATTCGACTCATCCACTACGCGACTCAACTGCGTAGCATTACCATATCTCCATCGCGCTACGAATGCATCCTAAGGCTTAGGTGTCGTTTTAATTCCGCGCGAGCAAAAACCGCCGGCTTGAGATTCTTTGAGACGCCTCCATGTCCAAGGTCGGGATTCGCAAGCTCCCTCGAGGCGTCTTGTGCAAAAAAAAACACGCATGCAAAAAATACACGACCCTTTTCCGCCCTTGATAAGGGCACAATGTACAGTGAAATCAAACCTCGTTTCTTTTTGGATCAGCAGGTCTTAAATCACAAAGCGATAATAAGTGGATAAAGGTCTGCTATTATATCTTGATGAATGGATTTGCTTTTCTTTTGCGTCTGAAAAAATCCATTCAGTTCGCTCCCATTCTGCGCACGTTCTAATTTCGCGTTTGATGCCAAATGAAGGGAAAATGTGCCAGTTTTTTCAGCGTGCTATACATTGTAAGTTACCAGCAAACTTCGTCGATGTTAGTAACTCTAAAAATACGTGAAAGTCATTTTTTATAGAATAATTATTCATTTTGTGCTTGAAAAAGAAGACCTGATGAAACGAGGATATTATTCTACAGCTATTCTCTACGATATTATCTTGTTCTCGTAAATTATATAAAAGCTTTTAAAGCATTTGAGTTAGAGTACAGTTCTGAATACTGATTCTAGATGTAAGTTTATCAACGCAGCAAACATTATTCATTGATAAAAAAGAAATAAATTATCTAAATCTTCTTCATCATCAACTGAGTTCATTACAAAGGAATTAGCTAAAGAGAAGATATTTTTTAAAGCCTCGAATCCAAAATCAGTTCTCTGTACATATGAGTGGACCTTTAAAATAACCTATCTAATAAAAAAGCACCTTAAGTGCAAAAAATATATTCCAGTTGGAGATAAACACTCTCAATGGAACGAATAATAATTGATAATTGACAAATGAAGAACGCAAGTTGCAAATTGCAAAACTTCCGGTTCCTAACGCACCTCAAAGATATGCTACGACCGCAAGAGCAAACATCAGAGAGCTTAGCCAGATGGAGCAGAAAGGAAAACTGAATAATTTCAGAGTTTAACGATCTTCTTATTAGTTTTTCCTCTTAGCAAAGCACTTTTTCATACGCCCACGCCTACAGTCTTTTGTTTTTCGTTTCCGCGTCTACGCACCCACGCGAGGGTTCTACGGAAGTCTACGCAACAATGACGAAATCCTAAGCTTATATTGATGTGATTCATCATACGCAAAAATTGTTTTTCATTGTTAATGACTTAGAAGAAGGAAATTTATGTGATTATACGGAAATACTCGGTGACGTCTTTAGACAGAAGGCAATGAGTTTATGGGGAAAAGAACAAGCAGGATTTACCCAAGCACTTCGAGGGATTCATAATTGGATAAATGTGTGTCCTACTTGGTAGAAGTCAGCTTGGATGAAGGTATGACAATGTGTATTCTTAAAGCATGGAAGACGGTTTTAAAACTAAGATAATATGCCAGGGAAAAAGGCAAAGATAAGATAACTTTTTTACACGCGTCTATGTATAAATATACGTGTGTAAGAGAGTTGATTTATGCTGACATACATAAGTCTGAACTATGATTCAGGATATATGCTACCTCATCTCCATTATACATAGATGCACAAGAAGATCGAATCTATTCCGCGTACCAACTCTATTCAAAGCGGACCATTCCAGTCGACGATCATAATTTATGGCCCTATGTAAGCATTGGTTTAACATTTGACCTTCCGAACGGCCTTAAATTTTCAACCAGGCACATCAATTGCACCTACCCTATTGACATTCTTATTCTATACGACTCCATGGAGGTACAAAATATCAATAAGACGAAGGTCACCAATCGATAGAATCAAAACGTCGATAACTAAGGAAGGTCATACATAGATCAAATCGACGTATAGATTGTTAATCAAAGGTCATCAATCGATTGAATACATACATTGCTTGCTAAGTAAAGGTCATCGAGATATCGAATATGCAAATATATATTTTGAAACGTGATTTTGAGAGAAATCGATACATTTAATAGAGCGATATATCGAAACTATTATATCGATTGATCGAAAGCGTTTTATCGATGTTAGAATTCAATAGATCGAACGATATCGTAACGGAAAATAAAATTCAGCCATTTGAAATGCGACTTATCCGTTTGAATTCTCCAAGAAACTTTTTGACGCCTGCTTTTCGGACCAATAGTCTGGTGAAGGGGAGAAAAAGTTTTGAGGGAGAAACGAGTGAAGTGTATGAAAAGGTTCACCGACCTTCCATCCGCGGAGGCAACGCGCCAAAAAATATGGCCTTAGATTCTTGGAAACATACTCCGAGCATAAATCAACATCACATTTTTTCCGTAGAATAATGAAAGTGGAAATTAAGCTATGAAACATGTTTCGTAGAAATCTTTTCGTTAAGGCCCATGTGACGGAATTTAAAGCACGATTATCAGATTAATCATTCTTTTCTTTTCATCTCCTTCTTCGCTGAGATATATGTTTCGTCTTCGCGAAGTGGAAATTATAAAGGATCCGTTTCGAATACTTTTATTTCTTCTTGTGATTTAATTATTCGCGAAAATATAAGAGATGTAATTTATGTTCCACCGGAGACGTAGAGAGCTTTTTGGCTTTAACTGCAGCCATATATCGTTCCGCAAAATATGGATTTACTTGTTGGGGGCAAAACTTTCCTTTGAATATCACTAGGAAGATGTAATATTGGCTGGCGTAGCTAAGGAAACGATGATAATAGGTATAAATTAAACACCGAATGGATTGGGACGTATTGTTATACCCTCATTAAACCGATACACCTCTACTACACCTTTCACTTAAAGATGAGTATTTCTTTAATAGAACTGAAGAAAAAAATTAACGAATGAATGAAGAATAAGTTATCAGTTGAAATTAAGATGTTGTTAATTTACTAGCAGTAATTCCAAAAATCAAAATAGCATATTTTTGACCGGGACGAAATAAAAATTATACAATATTCTGCTGATTAACAAAATAATTTTAAAATGTATACTAACTTTTACAAAGAAAACCAAACATGGATTACACGCTCTAAAAGTAAATAAATGGTAATGTAGCCGGGAAATATATCATAATGATAAAAAAGTAAAGAAACTGACATTTATAAATCAGTTTCATAATCCGTGATATGAATTATTTTCCTAAAATATTCATAATAATACTTTTGTAAATTCAACTGAATATTGCGATTCGTATTAACAACAAACACCGACTTTTAATAAAATGGATCTAAATCCTTTAGTGTGCTCAGCTAACCGAATATTTGCAATCAGTTGCGATAGAAGACAATCATATTTTTGTGCAAAGGGTCCATTTTGTAAATTAATCCTCAACAGTATAAAAAATAACTCAATGGTTCTCAAAAATATTATACGTGACTGGCAATTGATTGAATATTAATACCCATGAGTAATAAAAATAAACGATGATTTCCCGTTGCAGATAGCAACAATTAGAAAACAAAACAAAAAAGGTGTTCCAAATAAATAAAACCAAGAATCAAACGGGGCATCTCGATGCTAGGAAGCACTCAATGGCTGGATCCAACCGGAAAGCAATATCCCTCAGAAGCCAGAAGAGAACACTTCCGATGCAGTGAAGGCACGTTAAAAGCCTCACCTCGGCAGAGCAAACAAAAGGAAGAAGAAAATCTAGCAGGAAGCTTAAATATCCCCGTCCATTGAGGATTGGACGCAAAGTTTTTGAAATCCCTACTTTGGCAACATATATCGGTATATTTTACTTTTTCTTAAATTCCTTCGATTCTGATATCATGTTCTGAAAATTTCGAGCATTTTTATATATTATAAATATTATTATGAAAAAAATTATACAAATACATAAGACTAAGTAATTCAATGCCTTGATGAAGACTCATATATTAACGTGTATTAATTTAAAGCGTTTATTTCTTGTTCATATTTATACTTTAATCGATGCCTAATAAGATTCAAACAATTCTATATGAAAATTCATTTTCTTGATTTATTTTTGGGATGCATCCATCGATGCGTGTTTAAATCTCCTATAAATATTTTTGATTCTACTACTATTATTTCGTAGAGAAATTTTCTGACGAATCAAATAAAAACTCGTTATTTTTACTAAATATTTGACAATTATTAAAAATACAAGATTCATCAATTACTCAACCTGTATCTGTCTATCATAAAGATATAGAAACCATAATTATTCACATCACAGATATAGTAGCCTCCAAAGGATATCGTACAATCCCCTTCAATCCTACAAACTCCTATTTCTTATTTGCTACAATATAAAACAACTATAATTCAGGAAAAGAAGCACTTCTACATGTATATACATGTATAAGACCGAATCTGATAGAAACCTTTGAAACCGTCAGAACATTTCCATGTATTCTACAGATACAAGACTCTGGCATCGAAATATATTACGAAATTTCGGGATGCGGATAGTAAACCTTGGGCGACACACATTCAGAGCGGACATCCCCTCTATACATTTAATACTCTCCTAATACAACTCCTTTCGTTTGATATCCTGGGGCGGCGATATTCCATCCGGAGTAAAAATGGTGTATGCACTCTCTGGGGGAGAGATGCTGGACCAGTGCCAATCCGCTGACCCCGTTCCATCCACAGCATCCTTCTTTCCGTTTTATCCGAAAAACGTTCCAGCGGACGCCGTCTTCACTTCCGACACTATTCTCTTTTTCCCAAGTTCGGACCAAGTTTGTCGGTGGACCAAAATAGGAAACAGAGTTTAGAGATTAATCCTTCGGCCAATTCGAATTTAGAGTTTCCAATCTCGTTGAACCGAGGTTTGAAAATTCCCTACATGGGAATGCCTTAACATGGTCCAAGAGGTATTTTCATTCAGCGCTACGGGATGCATTTTAAATGCACCTTGTATTCGGTACTATAATCCAACACTTTTAAGTTTTTTAATTTACGGTTTCTGCATTAATGAATTAATATTTTAATCTATACATTAATTTAAAGTTCTATTTCTACATTTAATCTGTTTAATTCGATTGATTTTCCATTTCATAAAATAAAATAATATTATAAATATCACAATATACAATTGATTGTTTTCCAGTTGTTTTATTTTATGAATTTGATTTGCAAAATTCATTACGTAACTTTCTCGCTTAATCTTTTAATACGATTTTTCACAAATGGAAAATGGAACTTACAGCTGTGATCGGGTATTTATTCGGTATATTTATATTTAAAATATATTTATTAATAAGTAATAAAACATTCTGACATAGATTCAAAAATTACACACAAGTTTCACTCTGTACGTAATAAATGGGGAAATTTTGCCTTACTTAGCAACCATACTTATTGTGTTCAAACATGTAGTTTATCTTCTTCAGAGAATTTCAACAGTGACAACTAGGTTTAAGAAAATACTACACGGACGTAACTGGTAAATGTGTTTCCAGTAAATGGGAAACTACTTCAAATCGTCCGCATTTTTCGATGTAAGATACATTTCCCGTTTCTATAGAAATTCGTTGGAGAACTACGCATTCTAGCAGTGGCCCCATTCCTCTGCACATAGGATACATTTCTCGTGTTGTTGGGATGAAATGTTGCTCCTCTAAGAATTCTCCCGAGGGAGATCCAACGGAAGCTTAGAATTTATGAGATCACGGGGAGAACCACATTTCGCAAAATGGAGTTTCCTCAAAGGAACCGAAGTATCGACAGCCGGTGCAGCAAACTCTTTTGTTTTGGAAAAGTTGTGCGCAAGAAGTCTATCTCTGTATCCCCTTACGAACTCCTCTCTCTCAAATCGATCCCGATCGGTTATTCTCGGGAAATGAGGCCTTTTGGATACGAAGGGGAGGTACGTTACGATGGATACCAGATAAATCTGTTATATGATGCGCAGTTTGTTAGCGATACTGGGGTTCTTAAATATCGGATGAAAAAAGTATTATTAATGCACTCAAGGTTTGGTAAATAAATTATTATGCGTAATTTTCTTCCAATTTTAAATTTTATACGACGCAATTTCCTGCGAATCGAATTCATGAATTTGCGAGCAATAATCTCAAAGGATGAATAATTAAATAAATTGAAGAGAAAATGGATTGAAATTCTGCAGCACTCTTCTATTATACTAAATGGTGCTTATAATAATTTATGCTAAGCATCCCTTATTCATTATTTTCATTTTCTAATGCTTAATTAGAATTTTAAAAATATATTGTATTTAATATATGAGTATTGAAAAAGCCATTAGCAAACAATTCAGAAACTAAGTAAGTAAATACAGTGATTCTATTAAATTGTCTCCTTGTCTTAGCTGGCACACATCTAGTGTACATCAAATTTTATATATATTAAGTCTTATATAATATATTTTATATAAATTTAAAAACCCATCCCTTTTCCAATTAAAAATATATCACCAAAGATCTGTATATAATAAGAGCAAGTATTTCCTCAACAAAGGCGTAATTAATTCGTTTTTATATATTATTCCACTTCATAATAATAAAAACAACTTTGTAAATTTCCACAGAAAATTGTTATATTTGCAACCGGTTGTTTTTATTACTATGGCATTCCACGAAGTCACGCCTTCTCACATTGATTTCATTATTCCACTTCGATTCCAAAATTGCACTTGCATAAGATTTTTCATTATTGTAACGACAGAAACACAGAAATACGTGCATGAACAATTAACAAACACTGAAAACGAGATGAATAATGAAAACTCCAATGGAATAAACAATCCCACCTTCAAAGAATCCAAACACTCATAGGAAATAGGAATAGAAACTTGAATTCGCAATTATGGCGTCTTCGGCAGAGGAAACTCGGTAGCAATGGTACAATGGGAAACTGGAGGTCTTGCGAGAACATGTTAATACTCTCCATCAACTCTAATGGTTATTTGCCTTGAGTAGCTTGGAAGCGGGTCAGAACTAACAGATCCCTTGACCTAATCGTTTTAATGGGACGGACGTTTATGCTGTGGGGAAAACAGCGCGAATTTATCTGAAGAACTGAGGAATTTTCTCTGACAAGAGTCAGTCTGCGTGAGTATTATTTTTAACGAGTTTATGTTGACTCGGAGAAGTTGTACAACTCGAATAGATTCGTAGAGCATTACGGGATAATGTTGAAGACCGAGAGTGGAGGAATCTGTGGTTTAGAAGTCGCTAACTGATAGATAACTTCCTCTGATAGGTAGGTCTATTAAGATATCTCTGAATAGATTAATCTAGAGCATAAACTATCTAATCCTTGCAATTTGTTTAACGAATACTCTTTATGGGATAAATAATAAATTTGATAAATATTTTTCATCTCTTATTTGCAATAAACTATTCTATATAATACTTAACTATACAGACAAAATCGATAGAAAAACTAAATAGTCGAGCAACGAAAATGTACGTAAATTTTCAATAAATATTACTTGGGCATAAAATAAGTACATAATTCTGCAAATCGGTCTTTTCTAAGAAATAGGAGATACGTACAACCAACCCTATGCTACCGATTTATAATTCAAAAGTCATTCTTTATAATCCAAAATAATCAATAAATATCACACTAACTCTAACAAACAAAAATTCGAAATAAAGTTGCACGAATTCAAACAGAGCAATTTTCAGAGCATAAAGTTCATCAATAGGACCAAATTCACACCTCTACATACCGATTCTATGCAAGAGTAAAAGGAGCAAGAACTAACACTGATTTCATCTCCACAATCCGAATTCCACCCCATTCACAAGGAAAGGGCATACGGACCATAAATTAAAGGCACCACATCCTCACTCCTGCACATGTACATTGCAATGCGAATATTTCTTCTCGGGGATGCAATCTCCGGACGAACACAAAACAGCCATTATCGCAAGATTAAGCATTGTAGAAAGTATGACGTGCGGAATGGGTAAAAAGCAGCTGGAATAAAGGAATCCTGTGTTAGGGAATAGATTATATAGGAATCCTTTTGAAATTCGGAGAGAGTGAAACAATCCTTTCTGAACCCTTTTTCTTGCTTTCCGTAAATATATATTTCTCCTTCAAATCCCCATAAGGCCTTCCCCCGTTACATCATCCCTGACATTTCCCAACCAGTAACTCTTGACTCTCTACCCCCTGTAAAAGGGCATCCATTCTCCACAAAAAAGCCACTCTTTTCCCACTCCACTGCTTATCCAAAAAGCCTCGAACACTTCGTGAGCTTCATACGCCGTTTTCCTTTAATAAAGGGGCTTTCCTCTGACGGGAGGGCAATTAACGCAGATTCATGCACATTCGGTTGCATAATTCAAGGCGAACAATCGTTGCTGGGACGGATGGCATCTTTCTACGTGGAACAGTAGAAGAGCGAAATGCTCCGTATGGAATAATTTTAACCCCTCGAATGTGCATCTTTTAAATTAAATGAATGTAATTATTGTTGTATAACCATTGTTCGCCTCTCGTTTAAAGTTTTACATCCCAGATCTACATTTAATTTTAGTTTTTATACGTTACCTCATTGAATGTTTGTGAATCGTATCTTAATATGCAAGAGGAAACTTCATTATTTAATTGTATACGGTGAATTGCAAATATAGAAACGAGAGGACAATATCAGGAGACTGGTTAAAATTAATTAGAATAATATATCCAGAAAGAAATATAATTTCCATAAAAGCAAATTTCAGAATAGTTAAAATCGCTATTATAAAAACAACGAGTTAATTTTATAAGGTCGAAATTCTTTTCCTTTTGTATTCATTATGATTGATATGATTTATCTAGAGCATAGCAGCATTAAGTTTTCAATCAAAATAGACAAAAAATTATCCATCTCACATAAAATTCAAATTTCTTTGGAATATTCAAATAATTTCCTAATACAAGAAAAAGATATAGAGAAAAAAATCGAAAAGTGAAAATCAACATCATCACATACGCATGATATTCCTTTTACTACCATAACTAATACATCATAAATCAGGCTCTTCTTAAATAGAAAAGCATTTACGTTCTTTTAGGATTAGAATATTTCCACAAATCACCGCCGGAAGCCCTCTCTGACGTCACATCCGCTCAGGCATTACCTCTCGATTTCATTGGTTATTTCAGTTTGATGTATTCAACCCTTTTCCATTTTGGTCCGAACCAATCTCTACCAAATGCACACTTTTATCACTCACATTCAGTAGATCGAAAAAAGGGTTTCTCCACCAAAAGAAGACATACCTTTTTTGGCGCTTAACTCAGTTATGTTCTCGGACAAGGAAGAACTGTGAGTATGGGAACCCATCGATGGAAATTTTAAAAAAAAAAAAAAAAAAACGTTGAAAGGGAAATGAAAAATCGATAACAAGATAGCTTTTCGTTGATGGAATTGGCGTTTTGAATCGATTTCACCTTTTATTAACGATACGCGCTTTTTTAATCGGTTTACTTTCTCTTCGATATTTGTAAAGGAATCTGGATGATGAAGTGTACGTGATGGTTCGTTAAGAACAGGGGTATGAACGGCCAACTGAGTATTGAGGTCTGTACGATTTTATCTTGAATTAGAGTTGGATAAAGGGTTGGATATTTTACGACTCTGACTTAAAATATACTTGGAAGAGACTTCTACTCCTAAAGAATCCAAGGGCGAAATTTATGAAGCTTTCTAATTGAAAGTTGGATATGTATATTATCTGTACTACATCCAGATAATGTACATGACGTAAGGATGTTTTAAATCCACTATTCACAGAGAAAGTCTCGGACTGAATGATTAATATAATAAAGAAATAAGAGTGGAAAAAATAATAAATTACGAGCATTTTCGCATGATCTCAGATATGTTTATAAGATTATAGAACTGTATGGGAAACTTAAAGTAGATTTTATTGAAAATTGATTTCCAATGCCACTCCGTTACAGCGGAACTTTATTGAGATAATAAAGAACAGGATCTCTTCCAATTTATGAAGAGGGCCTAGGATTAGATATATATAAAATAAATATACGAAAGGAAGTGAGGGAAGAAAAAGGATTGATAAGTAAATTCGTATTAACCCAGCAAATTCATAGTTACATAGAAAAAGAAATAACAATGAAAATAACAGAGCCACAAACCTAAATATCTCACCTTCGAGGTGGACTTCGTGTAAATCTAAAATTATTTCATTCATTTTAAAGATCAGACCTCCAGAAATATCACCGCATTCGTTCAACAAAACGGCACATACAAAACAAAAACCAACCGACTAAAAACCACCCAAATTGCAACATATATTAAGCATTCCCTTTTCTGAAAAGCCACCATGATTCCCTTCCCCAAAAACTCCTCTTCTAGTAACAAATTCTACCGTATAATACCTTTTCAGAGATTTTCTTTCTCCACATCGAATTCGGGAGGAAAAAACCTCGTGAGGAGGTTATTAGAACACAACTCTAGCGGTCTCCAAGGCAACCCTTTTTCGCAAAAAAGCCTCCGATCCCCTCCCAACGCATCCATCGTGCATCCCTTGAGAACATCTTCCTCTCTTAATAACTCACGCTCGTCCTCGTATTTTTCCACTCTCCTTACTTCGTTTATTTACCGCTCCCTCTGGACCGAGAAAAAATCTCGACACGAGCGCAATAAACGAGGGGAGAGAGACGTCTATCCAATCAATTCATGGGAATAATAAGACGTCTGAGGAGAAATGCGCGTTTGGAACTTTCACCGCAATGATTTTCCCACTGCAGAGTCGCTTATCGCCCAATGATTCTTTACATGTGTGTCTCGAATGTTCTTTCTTTGTGGGCGTAAAGGTTACTGGAACCGTTCCCCGCATCGAGACGGAACTTATTTGTACATATAATGATTCCGTTGCTAAGTTACGCTTTCTCGAATGTCCATGAAAGTTATTCCAAAAAGTAACTCTTAATCATTGAAACGTTTCAGAATAATTAGCTGACATTAAAACGAAGATAAATTTATCTCTAAACTGAACTTCATACCTTATTAATCTCATTACTCTATCATTAAAATAGCAATGACTTTGATATTTATCTAATAACACAACGAAAAATTGTGCTACTTTTAAACTAATTAGATACTAATTTATACATTATTAAATTAAATTTTAATTATAAATTGAATGAATTTAAATTCTAAGTTACCTTATATACTAATTGATGGATATGTAAACCTAAGCTACATGCAATAATTTATTATTATTTTTGATATTTATATACATTATATAGGTGTAAATTATAATCATTTACGATTTCTAAAACGTCAAAGATGGAAAACTAGTGCAATAGAGTGGTGAATAGAAGAGAAATATATTATTAATTATAATTATATATTATAGTAAAAAGAAGACCAATATACATTATAGTGCGACAAAAGCAATAGACTGGTGAAAAGTAGATGTACATATTGTTGAAAGTTATAGATTTTTTTAAATATAAATGAGAAATTAAATAGTTAGGATACGATAAATTTAAAAATTCAAAAATATCAAGGACAATGATATTCCTATTTCATCCGATTACTTAAATATAGTCCTTTAAATTCACAACCCATGATATTTAATGTCTCTCCAGTATTATCATCTTGGAAAAAGAATCTTCCCAATACATAATCCTCCGATACGTTTGTAATACCTAAATATCGAGCGGAATAAAAAAAGCAGCACTTTTTACCGAAGCAGTCATCGGCAGAACTGGACACTTGCCAAATGTTTTATTCTGCCGGATTCTCATATTAACAAACGGACGGTGAAAAAGTCGGTCATATCAAAAACATACGAATTGGTTATTCGGTCGAAGTTATGAAGTCGTTGGAGATTTTATGCTAATCGCCTTTCGCGATACGAGCCACCGAGTGCATTTTGCTAAAATTGTTCCGAATGAAGAGTTGGCAATAAAAGAAAAGCATTGGAATAAAAATGTGATAATAGTTCCGCTAGGTTTTAAGCTTTATTGCCGAAGATTATATGAGAAGTTGCAATAAAACTTATGCTTGGAAATTCTAGTAATTGGCACAGTTCGGGCTAAAATCAAATTTTCAAACGAAATGGATCGATAATATGTAACCAAATTGTGATGAAATTGAGATGAATAGAGGTTGACCTTATATCTACATTAATTTGAATTGCGATGATTATTACCTTGTTTCTGTTCAAATTATTGTAGGCCTAGAATGCGTACTCAATGATATCAAAACCAGTAACGTGGAATTATATTTTTACAATTTATTTCTTCAGTTCTGATTGGTAAGAATTATTACTTAAGTAAGTAATTAATTACCTTTCACATATATAGTTATAAATATAGATCATTCATAGATATAAATTATTTCACTACTTTTTCTGAGGACGCCTCCTTTCTGAGAAATAATCTCTCCTTGATTCTAATTCACCACGGAAATTATACAAGTACCGCAAAATAATCATCCCCAGAATTGAGCAATAAACTTTGACCCATCATCAAAATGAACCTGAGGCCTAATTAGACCCAAAATGTTCATTCCGTTTCAATATTCAACCCCTATTAAAATTCAAAAGGTGAGCTGGAATTCCAGACTGACTGGCCAAACCCTGCGTGATATGAAATACGCTGAGGAGGCATTGTCGTCCACTGCTTTAGAGATCTTTATCGCCACCCGCACCGTATGAATGAAAATCCCAAATTTGACCCTCCGTTTATAAATACATTCCTACCGTGGAAACGAAATCTTCCACGTATCGCATGTGGCATTCATTCTATTTCTGGACGGTATATCGTTGCATCTCTCCAGGGGTTGCGATAAGGGAATTTTTATTGTTCCTTTACGTTCCTTCAATACAGAGAAGTGTACGTCTTCTTCTGGTATTTACAAAACCGGATCTAAACCTACGGTATTACGTGTATGATTGCAACAATAGATGCGTAACCAAGTGATTCACGTAACAACGTATCAGGCGACGATTCCTACGGTACTATTCCGTAATCTCGATCCCCTTTTGCGGATGGACCCACCGAATCTTGGGCCCTCTCACGTGCCGCCATCCATCCAACCCCAAAAAACCCCTTCTGTCCCCCGCAATTTCCACATCTCTCATGCCCCTTTCTACGCAGGCACGTACGCTCAAATCGCCCCCTTTTATCACCCGCAAGCAACCGCTATACCCACGGAATTTCTTCCCTGCCGTCAGAGGGGTGTAGCTACAACTCACCACTTGCGTGCGATATTTCCTTCGTATTGTTACACAGTTGTGAAGCATATTTCCAATTTTAATTTACGTACTCTTGGAGATTAAAGCATAATTAAACTATGAGTTAAGCTTCCTAGGAGTTAAAAACCTTTTCTTCCTATTACTCTTCGTCAAATATTTGTTCTAATCGGTCCCTTATTCCTTTACTTTCCGTTATAGACTTTTTACGCTTTTACCAGCTGTCTTTATCAGACTCAATTACAACGAATGAAATTAACGATCAAATAGGAATTCCAACATTAATAGTTACAAACACTTTTATAATAAGTTATCCTCTAATCATAGCGTATAAAATTATTACATCCTTATTTTCGTTATTATTTCGATACTTCCATCAATACGTTATGAGTGAGACAGTAAAAACTCCTCAGTTAATTTTATGATCTGATTGTAACATTCAATTGTCTCTTTGTCCAACATTTGACGCGGAATTTTATTATTAGTCTCAAGAAACAATACTGGAAACATAACTCAATTGCTCTGCATTCATTGAACTCACTAAAGAAGCTTTGAAGGTCTTCAATAACACCCCTAAACGAACTTTAATAACACGTTTCATTCTGCATCCGCTCGCAAAAAAAAGAATACCACTTTGAAGTACATATTCGTACAAGTACTTCGTGAAAAGTTTTTCGATATTTAATATCCTCTTGCATTCTTTCTTCACTGTTATTCGCGCATGTTTAATTCAAAGCGCACGTTGGATGAGAATAAAATAAAAATTCAATATCGCTTAATACATCGGGAACAATTGCGTATGAAAAATGCCCACCGCATTTAATATCCCCGTGTACCCTTCATTTCCATGACAACCTATTCCCTCCCGCATACTCGATCCACGCACTTGGCATACTATATCTGGAGACGTGAGACTTATTCAGCACATCTGCCATTCAGTCGGCGTCTTGTCAGTGGGCCCTCTTGGAAGGTGATCTAGGATGGTCGGCGTGGGTCAGAAACTGGTATCTATATCGAAGAAATATGCATGCTCCCTTACGTGATGAGATGCAGAGGCACTTTTTATATCACGCGGCTACCGTCGTTGATAACTGGATTTGCTCTGTGCCATTTCTCAAGGAGTAATTCTCATTTTATTTCGTGCTATTGTACATAGAATATCTGCATCTATACGTTAACGGAATACTTCTGATTTACGTGAGGGACTAGAATAATATATAGCACATTTTTAATTTAATTTTTGGTTTAGAAAGTAACTGACATCAAACAAGAGTACAATTAACAAATCATGCCGAGCCTTTGAGATAAATGAAACCAACGAGGATTCCTTAAATAAAGAAGTTTTTAAAGGAAAGTTATTCATTCCTTTTTTGATTTACTCCTCATTTATCACGAATGAGTTAAAAATAAATCCTTATTGTAGTGACTTTACTAAATTTAACGACGAAGCTCAATAACCTATCCAACAGATATAAAATTTGATAGTAGAACGGAGACGAGGTTCTACAATGAAATACAACGAAATGGCTTAACCAACTTCATTGTTGTAGAGCAATGAAATAGGCTTTTTAAAGTTACCACAAGATACCTCTTGCCACGGAAATCCTATTCCAGGAACGAACTTGGTAGTTCAAGGGTAAAAGGTTCCAATAAGCTACCCTGTACACAATATCGCACGTTTGAAAACGTTTTTTTTATTTTACGTAATACAGAACTAGGAAAATATAACACATTCCTGGTGTTAAAGATAAAAATGGTGCTATAAACACATCTCCAAACATAATCCACGTAACAGCCAACATTTTAATTAAAGTCAACGAAATACAATGGTTAAAATCAAGGTTATGATCTATAAGATGACTTCATGACATAAACACCTATTGAATTGTCCTTTTCATCGATATCTAGTATTTTCAGATAATTACGCCCGCTCAAGAAAAATGTCACTTTGTCCGAACTGCATTTCAGGGGTCTCGTAATGGCGCTAATGCAGCAAAAATCTTTTCCCCGTTCACACGAGGAGGAGGGTCATTACAAGGAAAAAATCGGTTCCGTCCAAACTCAGCGTGGAAGTTATACGGATGGACACTGGAGCCGGGCAATTAACAACTTCCGAGGTGGTCATCAGAAAAACAGCTTACGAACTCTTATTGGCCATAACTCGAATCGAATGAAAAGAAGGGATTTGTTCCCAAATGGATCCAATCTCAGAATCCAATCCGAAAAAGTCTTAGAATTTTCCGAGAAAAATGAAAAAACCCTGCTGTGATTTCTTACTGCGAAAGATATAAAGATTTTTATGGTGCACATTTTACAAGATTGTTTTCAAGATTAAAACTGCCTATAGTCTGAAATTTTTACTCTAAATCTAGAGATATTTTTCTACCTTAACCGATCTCTATTCTTTCTTCAAAAGTGACATTTAACATTATTACTATCAAATTTTCTGTTAGGAAGACTAATTATTACCTATGTATATATATATATATATATATATATATATATATATATATATATATATATATATATATATATATATATATCTTGTTTTGAATAGAAAAAGATTTCAAATACTTTTTTAAAAAGGTTAGCTAAAGAATCATTATTTCGTAGAATATAAACGACATTGTTTGACCTAAAGAGAGCTTTAATTTTCTGTAATCAATTCAAATAATTCAGTCATAATATACTTTATATAATAATCAATTATTAAAAAAATATATGCGTAAGAGTAATGACTGAAAATCAACGTAGTATAAAATTACATTTCAATTTAAATAGAAATGATCTTTCCGATACGCTCTAACAGTCCTCAGCGCAGATACAGCTCAAGACTAGATCTCGTATCCTTTCCATCATTCACCCTTAAGGATATATCCAAGGGTCGCATCTTTCACTATAACGAGATATAGGTCCATCTCCAACGATCATTTTATCCCTCTTCATTTTCCCTTGGCTTACTTCCTCGGCAACATAATCTGGATCTCTAATCCATATTCTCGGCGCAATGGTCAGCTGAGATAGGAAGAACCCCTTGAGGGGGAGATCCCTTAACAAGTCTCCCTCGACCTTCCAACACATTTAACTTCGGTTACCAAATATATAATCTTCAAAGAGGGAACCGACGCTGGATCGGGAGAGATATAACTACAGGACACCCTTAAATCCTTCAATTTTTATTTTTACGAAATGTAATAGTAAATAATGTGTTAGTTTCTATTTGTGTATGATGTAAGATCGATTTATTAGGGAAGAATTATTTTATGGATGCCTTACATTCCAGAATTACTCCTAATTGATAAATAACAAACTCCAGATATATTAAAATAAGGATCTTATAGTGAAGCACGCACTAATGTAAAAATTATGATATACGCACTTATATATAATTGTATCGTAAATATTTCAATACGAGTAAAACTAAACATCAATTCCTGTAATGTAATAAATATCATAAATACACAGTAGATTATTAATAATTAAGATATTAAAAACAATAGTTAAAAATCTTTATAAAGGAATATTTCATTTATGGTTTTTGACATTACTTAGCCTCCGTTCCGTAATAATAACCCTATACTAATTTCAATAGCCTAAAAGTACGTGTCCTATCAGCTTAAGAAATACGCAGATAAAACACGTGGGTAATACAAGGCAATTTAACCTTGCATGATGCTTAATTATTGCGCAAGTGACCTCAGGTAACATATGAACAACACCCATAAAGCGTTTCCCACTTAAACGGGGCGACTGCGTATGCTATCTGGTCCACTGAAACCCATCTCTTGCCGGCGTATCTTATTTCCTCGTTGTCCCAGTTGTGAGATAACAGAATCGCTGACAGAGAGAGAAAGGATAAATATGGGGATGAGAAAGTGATGCGAGATGCTAGCAGAAAAGGTATCTCAGGGTGGGAGAGGAGAAAAGCCAAGGGAGCTTAAATCGATTGCTACGAGAGAAAGGGGAAAGTGGCGATCTCCCCACCCGCAAAACTTTTGCTTTTTATTTCATTTTTAAATGGGTCGGTCCCAGACTGCTGCAGTGGGGTACATGCGTTTTATTGCGTGAAGGCTTAAGCTCGCTCTATGCGGTCAAACATAAGGGTCGCATTTCCGTTCATGTGAACTCTTTTGAGAGTGTGTTCTTAGGGAAGTTGGGGTCGCAAACGTTCGAGACACGAAAAAAAAGGTGATGTTTTTTGCACGAGTAGACTTCCTTTTTTCGTGAGACATTCTCTTAGATGTTGATATCCTAATGGCTTACACTCGTCTACAAATTCGCTCTTATTTCGTCCCGAGAATGCTTGTCTCCGTCATATTTTCTCCTCTAAACTCATTCAACCGCATCGTCAGTGTATGATGTTTATTTTCGGAAGAATAAAACTGCTCTAATTTTGTGTTATTAGTAACAGTAATATTTCTATGGGAATTAAATATTTGTCAATTTAAAAACGGATGAATTAATACATATAATAAATGCTGTCCTTATTTCCAAAGTAGGAACGTAGATTTGTTTGAAGATATTTTTTTTCTAGTAAATTTAGCCTAAGCCAATTTTACTTCAAAGAGAAAAAATGTAAAATATGAGATAAACATTGAGTAAGGTAATACATTTTCCTCACAAAAAGTAGTAACAGATATTGTTACAATTGAATAAATATTACACTATACATAATTCTCATTTTAATAAACTAAAATCAACATTAATAAGTTCCAACACAAAAACGTCCATCAGCAATCTTCGATATTAATTGCAAGGCAACACCTCATGTACCTCATTGACTTCATCTGTCAAGACTAACACCTTAGCAACCAAAATAATCACTCATGTGTCTCCACTCATATTTATAACATACCACACCATGGAAACTAATTGGGAACAAAGTATAAACAAGCCGAAGTAGGAAAGTCATCCCAATCACGTCAGCATTAAAGTTATCGCCTCGCTCACACCTAAATCATGCAAATTTGAAATAAGTTCCCACACGGAATAAAAGCATTCCACGATGGAGACATCACTCGGCTGTCGTACTCAACACTCCATCAATGTAAAATATGCCGACGCAATTTGATTCTTCTAATGAGGAAGCCAAAAAATCCGTCCGCTCAAAACAAGCGGGATAATGAATTAAAGAAATTGGACATCTACAATTCAAATCCGCCCGTATTTGGAAACTTCCACGTTCTTCTGATGACGTGACTGACTCCTGAGGGAATCGCTTAAGCCGGATGAAATCGACGAGCCAAATTACACGTGATGCAAACGGATTAGCGCGACTGTCAAAACACGCAAAATTAATGCGCTCGGGAAACTAGTCCGTCACGAGTCCTTTTCCTTGGAACTACTGATCCCATTAGGATATAAATTTGTCCCTTCTACCCTATTTGGCATTCCCACTTTCTCTGCAGAAAAAAGCACAGACGGTCGCCCGCGGAGGGGCTGATGGCGTGTAATGCGCGAAATTATGCCCTTCGAATTAGAGGGGGGTTATAAGAAGCGGGATGTCTTACAAACAAGGCCTGTGTGTGCCACTCGGTCAATGGATTAGGGGGCGGAGACGACACTGCAGTGCTACCAACATTTGGGTTTACATTCAGAGATCCCCTTCGCTTGCTGACGAAGAAGATTGTGTTTCGCTTGATTTATTATCTTCGGCTGATGGAAGATATCGTAAGAGACAAGCAATGGAGTATAAAATATATACGAACGGTAGATATATAGCTTTAGTTACCGGAAAAGGGACTGCAACAAACATAGAATAAAAGATTTATAGAAAATAAATGATAAAACAGATAAGGCTGAAATAAGTAAAATGAAAAATAAATATGATAAGTAGTACAAAAACATAACGCTTTAAAGTACATAATACCAAGTTCTCTCCGTCAAATTATGTGGAGTCTAATATAGCGTATCGTAAGGTTTCATAACTTTACATGAGGCTCCTTTAATGACATATCATAATAAATTAATCAATTCGAAGAAAACTTGCGATGACAGTTGCCTTCCAAATTATAGTGACAATTATTATAATTAAATTTTAGTGACAAATTATATGTCTCAATGGTTTTAAGGACTGAAACTAGAAACGACACGGAGCTTTAATATGGTTGTACTCAGGGGAATTATTCTTATTTTCAGAGATGAAAAATCCCGGTTTTAAAAGGTAATTATAAAAATTACTACAATTTTCCGTAGCAGAATTAATTACAAAAGAAATTCTTTTAAATAATTACAATAGATAAAATAAATTTTGAATAAAATACCGTAGGTAAAACCTACTGATTGATAATGAAAATAAGAAAGACAGCTATGATCTAGGGTTAGATTAAGGCTAAAAGACGCAAAGTATTGAAGCCAATAACCCATTCAGATTGCTACACGGAGGGATATTTGAATAAGCAATAAGTAGGCCAATCTTAAATCGTTGGTGAGAATTAATTACACTACTTTCTATGCTTCGAAGTGTTACAAGCTATTTCACGGAGCCATTATTTATCCAGAAAACAAAATGCAAACTAACTGTAAGCGTTAAAATTCAAATACACTATTTCAAACGTCTCTAGCCTAGTCTCCTAAAATGGAGAGAGGCATATATTTCTCTATTCGAAAGCACATTATATTAAAGACTGTGGAATATGTAGGCACCGTTCACATATGGCAGTTTCATCCATCACCCCATTTGCATAATTAACATATAGAGATAAGAATGTTAAATTTAAATAGTATATTCTTGGGTAATTACAACTTAAAATCAACATACGCTACTCTTAAGCAATAGAAATTGCCAAATTTTAAGATAAAGAGAATCATTATCACATAATTTAAGCTGTGGTTACTATTCGTACCATAATAAACAATAAAGAGATAATGAAAATTAGTCATTTGAGAACTACGCTCGCCAAAGTCATATATAAAAATTATGATAAAGAATGAGAGGCATTACGAAGAGCCAAATGCCAAAAATATAAAGAATTCACCTCGCAAGATCATAAAAAAATATGTCTAGAAGTAGCAGCGATCTAATTTGTCCAAAACCTCTCAAGCGTAGTTAATGCACATTTAGAGCCATGAGAAACTGCCCGGAATTCTCCTTGGAAGAAAAGAAAACGCGTCATGGCAACTATTTAAGATCTCGGGAAGAATAAACAGCCCCAATTAAATCCTTTGGCAAACTGCTCTCTTTTCCTGATAATCGCGACCAGGGAAAGAAAAAGAAGCACTCAAGGAAAAAGGAACTCAAAAAAACCCAGTTCTATAAATTGATCTCCAGGAGATAATTCCATCTTCAGCGAAATGAAAGGAGTACCCCAAGTACCGTTCTGGGCCCAGAGAATTTTTCATGAGAAAAAAGAGGAAGGAGGGGATTTGTTGCGTGAAAATCGCAAAAACTAGACGCATGCGCGTTAGCAAGGGACGCTGCAGAGATATAAACCCCATCCCTACCCCAGACAAATCTCCACCCTCATACACAAGGCCCCGTGGAGAGGAGGGCGAATGTGGCGCCAGACGAGTCATTACGTGTGATGCTGAGAAGGGGGTGTCGGCGGAGGGAACCAATCTCTAACTCGCTTTAGTTTTGTTTTTGCGGGAAGATGTCCCATCCCAAAATGCGGCCATCTCTCTCCCCCGTCCAGGCGTCCCTGGGCGGTCTCCTCACGAAAAATCCGTGCAGCCGCCCCCCGTTTGCAGAGCTGCCGACAGCGAGCCATAAAACACGCCGTGCTCCTGTCTGTTCCCCCTTCCCTCTACACTACCTCCCTAATTCAGTTCATTTACGCATAAGCGCTACGATTTGTTTGACGGCCAACTATGTCGCTCCGGGGGTAAGAGAATAATTAAACTTCTTTCCGGGACATTGAAGGGATGAATCGAAGGGCAGATGTGTTCCACAGGGGTGACCATGGTTACACGAAACTCCATCGATACCGATTGACGAGACGAACCTCAATTTCTGCTTTAATCACGTTATGATTGGAATGACAGGATATCAAATCACCCGCAACGTGCTTCGGTGGAAAAAGAGCCGATGGTGGTCACAATAATACCGAAAAATTTTGCCGCGAGCATAGGGACTGGATTTTCAACGGAGATACCCAAAATTATGAATATATAACTATTATAAGAATGTGTTAAATTAGACTTTTTCTATCATTTACGTCCCTTTTTCTGTTAAACACTTAACGTCCTTTAAGAAAGAAGGAAAAAATAGTTTCCTGTAGTGCTAAAACGTTTTGCCGAGAATATTTTTACATGAAATATGCGACAGAAACCGCAAATTAAAGGAAACGAAAGGAAGATTTAAGTCAAAGAAGTTTAACCACCACTTAAAAAGGCTATTAAATATGATTTACACCTCTTTCCAAAAGAGACATATATAGCAATGACTTAAGTACCATTCGCAGTTCACTATAGTTAATTCATTACTTACGGATGTAGATGCTATGCGTCAAGAAAAAATAAATCTGCTTTTCAGATGCATATTGTGCAGTAAAAGTGCGACATATGTGCTTACCTGAAAATAAAAAGGATATAAAATTAGAATTCTAGTAAACACAAGAAACGATCAATACAATTACAGTTTAGATAAAATAAATATTTTGGAATGTCGTACACATAGTTTCAAAAATGTAAATTGATGGAAGATTATAGAAAACATAATAGGGAACTCTAAAAAATGCTACTTTTGTATATATTTTATACATATTTTACGTGTCATAGTAGTTTGATTTAAATGTAAGAGATAATTTTTTTATACCTTTGATACCAAGCTCTTAGATGTAAAATATTTAGCTCAGATTAAATTAAAACTTCACGGAAGATTTTACTGAGGTAAAAGTACCAGAAATCCCATTACTTTGAAATGTAGGCGTGAGCTCTGCCTTAGAAACGTAAAAGCGAATTCAGGTCACAAAGTAAGAATATAAAGGATGAAGTTGTACGCAGTTTATCATTCCTTTTTTGATTGTTTATAGCTGCATATATAAAGCAGAGAAAATTAGGTTACCATTTTAGCCGATGGCTACCTCATATCATTTCCTTGGGAATTCCAAATATGTATTACAAAGATTATATGCAGCGTGTAATTTAATAAATTCATGACGTGATTCAATCCTGTCGCAAACTCGTCCCGCTTTGAGTCACTAATTCAATGTTAATGATTGCACCATCGTGAAATGTTCTCTTAACCATAAAGGATTGAAACGTGTCTCGAGTCACGGCGGAAGCGTGAGAGTATAGCGTCTCCTTGACAACGGAGTTAGATGCTGCACGTAGTCTCATAGAGTACATTCATAATTAAATGTAAATTACAAAGGAGCGGGAGTAGCGTGAACGCCGCGTAAGGTGAGAATATCAGTTTGCGTGAGGATGTGCAATATGCCGAGCTTTGGAGATTAACATATTAATAAGACATAACGAAATGTAAAGAGGCAATTTAGACGTAAAGTTATCCGCCATTTTACGAATTATAATTTAAAAGTATTATGAAATGTGTGACTTTAATTTATCATACGGTGTCTTCATCACAAAAAGATGCTGAACTTTTCTTTATATGTATAACTTATGTCAAAGGATCTGGTGTACGGTTAATTCAAATGAATGTCTTTCATTGAAATTCAAAGCTTCAATTTCATAATCATTCATATCAGGCATTCAACACATTTCATTCAAGCTAGAAATGCATGTATTTAAGGAAAACTGTCTTTTAAATTCAGAAATTTGAACATAAGATTTAATTATATTATGTAAAAAATTTTCGTGAAACGAGGATTATGAATTTAAGGGCAAATTTAGAATGAATTTACTCCTACATTATGGCGGAATCATCTTGTTGTGGCAACCAAAACTCTGTTCACGGCAACCAAGTTGTTTACAAAAATACCTTCCCGTAATTCCCACCAGAGTGCCCACAAAATTTTCTTACGTGCTAATTTGCATATTCCACCCAGGGATAAAGGTTTATTAGAACCCATATTCCAACAGCCGCAACATTTATAGCAAAGTCCGCCCGAGGCGCAGACATCTTCCGACACGCACCACCTTCACGGAGACGCCATGCGCAAGGTGTTCTGGGACAAGACTTGGGTTCGTCGAGGGGGAAAAGAGAGATGCCCGCATGCTCTCTCACAATACATTATTCATCTTTAGGGCCCTACACTCCCTTTTATTCCGTAAGACCGAGCCAAGGTCGGCTTCATTGCCCACGCCACGAGGTTCCATCGCGGATTCCCAGACCGTGTCTCCATCTTTAGCTAGATCCTTAAATCATGCGCCTGGACAATTTGTCCCTCCGAGTAATCTTGGTTTAAAGGCGAGGAATCGCGTCTGCTCGCGGCTGATGGAGAGGTCTTAAGCTCTCCGAACGCGTGGGAGAGGCCGATGTGTCTCCAGCTGCGTTCTGTGGCGTTTGCAGTAGTCGCCCTGCCTAGTTTGGGTCTGTTACACGATTTCGTGAAAGCATTATCTATCGACAATGAGCACTCAAAATATTTACGTGATTTCCGTCACTATAGTTACCAAGTAAGAGATATCTCATAAGGATTATCAGTGGAGTATTTAAGGTTTCGATAAATATATATGTTAATTGAATACGATTCTTTTATAAATAAATAATCGTCCAGAAAATCTCCACATTAAAAAGCCTAGAACAAATACAAACAGGACTTGTAAATTCTGAGTAATATAGTACACGATAAAAAGGGTCAATCTTGTCTATCGTATACTGAATTTAAAAATCCCTTATTACGAAACAAAAGTCTACTTGTTGTCAAAAGACTCTCTACTCATAACTCTCGCCTGGAATATACTATAGGAAGTAGGTTCAAGTCCTACGCATATTTTACTCGTATCCCCTGGTATAAGGAAACGACTAAGTTTTCGGTCTCATGAGACGAGGCAAGCTAACCCTTCCGCACAAACTGCATTCCTCACTTCCCCCTAACACAGCTGCATGAGAGCCCCTGTTCAACAGTTCCTTACGCGCAAAGAAACAGGAATTCGAACCTCGTCCGTAAAGGAAACGGCGGATGGCAAGAGTAGTTTATCGAAGTCTCGTCTGGGTGCCAGAGGAGTGATTGCTGTTTAAGTGTTGCCACGATTGGTCGTAAAACTGCTGATCGGAAATAAAATTTTTACGTTCCGAAATCACGGCGTACCGACTCTCATACCTTCGCAATGCTTTACGCCTTCGGAGATATTGGCCTGAGATTGAGGTAAAAGAATCTCTTACTTCACCACTCAATCGGAATAAGACATCCAATTCGAGACATATATGACTTTAAAATTCTAGCTTGATTAAAAAGACGAAATATCAATATTAAGAGTTCCAAACCCAAAATTGTATCAACTATCAACATACATTTTAAAGTAACTAAAATTATGAAAATTCATATAAACAACTAGGCAATACACCTACAATTATTGAACAGAAATTACTAAAATCAACAATTGAATATTCATAATCAAGTCTATCATTTGAATAGTTAAATTTCATTCAACTTATGTTAAAAGATTCTTATAGTTATCCAAGACTAAATAGAAATTGTGAGAACGAAATTCATTTCAAACAATACAGGAAATAAAACAATTTCATCAAACAAAATATATTTTCGAAGAAACATTTCATAAGTTAAATAAATGATTTATTAAGAAAAACTTTGAACGAGATTTGATAAAGTATTTACAACAGTGAAAACCTGGATACTTCAAAAATAATTTAGAATATATTGATCCTGTCTCGCTTTAGTTTTTGGTTTTGATGAGCTACAGATTGACGAAAAATACCATACATGCACACGGATGTATTATTCTCATAAACACTAATCGGGGTTCTTAGCACACTTCTTCATCAACACTAACACCGTATCCATTCAGTTAAACAAATGTATGAGCGAACTACCTCATACCTCTTCATTTGCGGTAAAACCCTTTCTAGCTCAAAACAATAGCTCAACACGCATTAGAAAGCTAGAGTTCCGAACAAACAACCTTTAGTCTGCGCAAGTATTCGCTCCAACAGACGCATCCAAATCGCGTCAGACCGATCTCCCTCAACAGAATGCAGAAACAATTCCATCTCCGCCCATTAGAGACACCAACTTCCTCCGAGTTTTACCGGACCCCAAATACGTAGGTGCGCTGCAATCTCCAGCCACATTCCATCGCCCGCAAAAAGGGAATCTCGTGAAGGGAAGTCTAAATCACTGACAAAGCCGTCTGATCAAGAGGAAAATAAATCACGGACAACGAAGAATTTACATTCACGCCTAATAGGCTGACTGCTAAGGGGGGGTAGGATGCATGTGGTATCCCATGGAGATGTGTGTGTGTATACATGCCTCTCCCACCGGCCCTCTCCACCGCCCTTTCTCGAGAGAGAAATCTTCAATGGACCACCTTTAGCTATCCTAGTTAGTCTTGAGATTTAGCACTTAATCGCTTGAGAGGATATGACGCAATTGCGTGCTGAGGAATGGTTTACGGCCGATGTTTCTCTTCTCCGTATGGTAATTGGGAAACGGAGTGCGGCTCCGTCATTATTTTTAACTCTTACGTCAAGAGCGTATATGGCAAGATGATGCACGTAGATACTTGATTCTATGGGAATGCTAACGTATTCGTTACTACGGGCATTTTCTGCTTTAAAATCTTTGTATTATCTTCCCGCGTATTCATTTTAAATCCATCATAACTACATAAATAAATGCATCTTGATTTTCGCAGTAAATAATATTAAATTACAATAAAATCTATTAAGAGTAGAGGTATGTGCAACTTTAAGATAGATGACTCTGATTCACATACTCAAATAGAATTGATGAGTATACAAAGCAAAGGCTTTATAGAATTCAACGAAACTTAAAGATTATGCCTATAAAAATACTAAAAACGAGAATTAACCCTAACAAAAAACGCAATGACATTCAACATAAGTGACATAAATATTAAATTACATAAACAAACAAAATCCAAGTCTAATTATCGCAAAGATACATTAAAAGATTCAGGAGACCAACAACTGATTTACGAATAGAAATTTCGGAGAAGTTCGTCTATACTGGAGCGCAGTGTCCCCCGCCATTTTTTATTTTAGTCAGAGAAGAAACAAAACAGCATCGAAATTCGCGATGGAAACAATCGAAGGGTAAAGAGGCGTCCTTCGACGAAATAAAAAAAGAACATTTGCGAGGCGAAAAAAGAGGGGGCGCTTTATCGTCTGAGGAAGAGTCGCGAATTCGTGTCAAGTATCGAATTAATGAGCTGCGAACTGCGAAAACAACGCTTTCATTCGAAAAAGTCAATCGCTGTCGTCGAATCGAACTTCTGCAATGCGCAGAAAAAATTGAAATTCGCCATCACACGACCAAAGCGTATTCATTTCGAAAAAAAAGATTTCGCGAATGATTCAGCAAAAATGGGCCGAAAATGGATCCGACGTTATAGAGGAAGACTTTAATTAATGCGCTTTATTATTTTTAGAGCATTTTAAGAGACATTATAAGTGCACGTGTATAGTTTTTTGTCCTCACTTGAGGTTTAAAATGCACTCAAAACTCAAACTTTGACCTCGTTTTCATGTACTTAACCTCATTAACCATTGAATTGCAAAGAGTGAAGCAATAGAACGATATCAAATAAGTGAAATTGGATGGGTTCATATAGTAATTCTATTATTGGTGATTAGTAATAAACTGAGAAGCTAAAACTAGAATAGGGATTTTAAATAAACTAGGGACAGAAAAATATTACATGGTATTCTAAAACGTATATTTCGTAATGTGACTATGGATAAAAGCTTGCTGACATACATTACGCGAAAATAATATTCATCTTTAAACAAAAAAAACAGGAGATATTAACACACCAGCATAAATATTAGAGTTGTTAGTAAATAAAACCTTACAAAAAACATATCACAAATTCTATAATCTATAAATATGATGCCTGGATGGTATTATTGCAATTAACTACAACAAATATTGTAACAATTTATATACAACTAATATTGTAACAGAAAATGTTATGAAAATCAATATCAAATGAAAGAGATGTCTATATTAAATATTCATGAGTATACTATTAGAGCATCATTAAACCAACGCTCAAGAACTCCTCTTCCAATCAATCCGCTAAGCGATAATGCAATCCTTCCAGGAAAAAAATCGCGCTTGCAAAAATTATGAATGATTTCGCGACGCCTGACCTCATTTACGATTCGCAAATAAAAAAAGAGTTGCGCTGAAATATTCATAAGGGATGATCGCCTGAAAAGAGAACGATAAAAAAACTCCCTCCAAATAAGGATCGCTACGTAATTGAATCGTCTGGATGTATCCGATAAAGCATGCACATTTGCAAACCCAAGGCCCTCTAAAAATATATATAAATATCAACGCATTGAGTCGCTCACACCTTCCCTTCGCGTCTGCATATCAATGCGCCTTATAAAGCACTCATTAGCGTTCTCAATGGAAAACCACTTAGGGATTCCTCGGCCGCTCCCTCCGGAACAATGGGTGGATGCAGCGGCCGTACTGTTTGTTCTAGCGCCATCTTATTTGCAACCTGACTGCTGAGAAGGTAAACACCGATGCAGGAGAAACTTTATACCACTCCCCACGCAGCGCTGGGGATTTCACGGATGAAAAATGAAGACGTAAAATTTGCTTCTCTGCATAACCACCGTTCTTTGGGTGTAACGCTAACGAGGACGTCACAGTTGTATGAAATTATATATATGCACCTCTACTTACGCTAAATGCTCTAAAGTGATGTACTTATAACACATCGTTGGTGAAAATAATATTTTGTTTATGAGAATTGGAAACTTCAGTAGGCTATTAAACTAAAGAAAGTACCGGCCAATGTTCATATTACGTAGTTAATTCCAACATTTTGAAACAGAGGTATTAATTAAGAAAAACTTACTTACAGTATTACATTTTTTAGGCATTATACACGAAGCCTACGCATATCATAATATGTAATTATAAAAGGTAAGTTATTATGATTTTATAAATTCATTGTTAAACACTACGTATTATAAATATATACTAAATATATTTTTTACATTCATAAGCTTTAAGTGGTATAGTGCATGGACATGGATATTGGATAAGTTGAGATAGTTTACAGGGCCTTTGTAGCAATAATAAGTTAAAATGCGTCGAATATAAAATTAGGAATTAAAAATATTGAAAAAAGATTGTGAATTTAAATAACAATAAGGCTATAAATAAAGAATCAACCTCAAAGCAATAGATCGTTAATTCAAAAGACAATGAACTGACATTAGTGATAATTAATGAGAAATGATAAATTGCTCCTTTGAAATTAACTCTAAGAGGCGTAAAAATAAATTCTACAATGTGAATAATACATACGATGCATAAATAAGTGTACAGTTACTGATTATTAAAATATGAATAAAAAATTTATGAGCATTTTAGTTTCCCGGGAAATGTCAATTATCAAAACTATTTAGATATCTAACGATTTTATGGAGGCATTTATAGATGAGATATCACGGTTCACTTTATTTAGAGCAGTCTCACTCATACAAACACAGAAATTCACGCCAGAAATACCTTAGGCTGAAGAGTCCAAAGTTTTCTACTGGTAATTTCCTCATATTTTTAAACACTAGGCAATAGATACTAAAATGTTATACTTATACGATAATTACAGAGGATCATTTCATAACGAAAAAATTACACAAGCAACTCCGCGAAATAGTTGCTGTATACTAATTCAGTCACGGACGTGGGACGGCATAGAGAAGGGTGCGTGTGTGGTTGCATAAGATGCGGGGGACGTCGAATTCACCCACGACCATTATGTGGAATACGTAATATCGAGTCATCCCATAAACTCGAAGTATTTTAGAGGCGTAGCTAATACTTTACAGACTCTCATCACGTAAAAACGCTTAACATGAACAGAGCATGCGCAATTACCATCTCTTCTGAGAATCGTATCATTTTCAATAAAAAGCGCATAAAATATTACCATAAAAATTCCGCATGCACTCGATAATAAACGCTGTAGATTCCTAAGCACGCAAAATATGAATGATTCAAGCAATAGACCGCTTTACGACTCCGGCGCAAAATCACTGCATTGAATTTGGATTTATAAACAATTTCCTTAGCAACGGAATCAATTCCTCGCAAATAGCTTTGGGGACTTAAATTTGGGGATTTAAAAGAAAGCGATTTCGAAAATGAAAGTTTTATTTGGGGTTTTCATTCCCCCAGAAATTTACCCACGTATTTTTTTAAAGGTCTTTCGAAAAGATTAGAAGACGCACCACCTCCCAAAGCAATCGTATCCTTAAAGCCATTCCCGTCGTAGACATCGTTTCGGGTTATAAAACCGTTAGTCATTTTTATTCGCGGCCCATCAACGCGGCGCGGCTGTATTTTTTACGACGGGTGACATATTTCCCGCCGACGATCCCCGATAAATTACTCTCCGTCCTTAAAATAACAGCGCCCTGACTCAAAAGCGGATCGAGGCTCTTCCAAGAACAACGGCAAAAATTAAAAACAAAAAACCGCAGAAAGTGAAAGTTTTTTATTGTCCCGGGATTAATTGTATTCGCTTGTCGCTCCGTGAGATAAAGGGAAAACTTCGCCTCGAATGAGATTATGAAATCCAAATATATTTAAAGCGCTTGCCAAAAGAGATTCCGGACTGGTTGGGATGTGAGTTTTATCAACTGTTGAAATCACATTCCATTTAACGTCCACAGCAGAGCAAGCATGCTTTTATAGAGCTAATATATAATACATAAAGAATGCATTTCTTCATTCTTTACCATTGTTATTTCTGGTTTCACGCAATAAATCTTTTCTTAAATGCAAACTACTAATGTAAATGACCACTAATAATTTTGCGATTTAGATTTAATGAAAATACCTTTTGGACAATATATACTACGATATATTTTTCAATGAATTTAAATATATTTCATTAAACTCGAATAGTATCATTCTGTAACGCTGATTATAAATACGACCTATGCATGGATAAAGTATAATTAAATATTTTAATCGAGAAATTGATCGTCATTTTAGGTAAATACTTTAGAAGAGTAAATTTCAGACTAATGATAGAATACCATGTTTACAACATGTAGTTAACTCTAATCTTATACAGTATTATTTCCAAAATAATTAAGTTTGGATTTCAACTTAAATAAGATGTGACAGGTGAACGTTCGAACAGTGCATCCATTAACTCAGACCACCCAACATTATAACTAACTCCCACAGTTGCATCACAAGATCCCCAAAAATAACACACCCCTTCGTTAGAACGACAGCTCCTTTTAATAGAGTCATCACACAATGTCGTATCGCGCTGTGAAAAACGTGACGAAATTACTGCATCTACGTTGCAGCTTTGGAGACATGCGCGCGCACCCGTCCCAACTCTCTTCCAAACCTATATCTCACCGCCTGTAATCATCGCAAGGAACCTCCGTGACGTTCCGTGAATATTCATGACTCTTGGTCTCCCCTCCTTACGACCCAAGAAGTCCTGCGCACGGACTCCCCCCTCCCTAACCCATACGACTACTCGCAGACAAATGAACACCGAGAGAGCGAAAGCGTCGCCCGTGGCGTGAATTAATTCTTACCCGCTACGGATTCCGTTTCCATTTTTTTTTCGGATGTGTTTTGCCGCCTCAGCCGCGACGGCGCCACTGGAGAAAGGGCCATACTATTTAGTGAACCGCCTAGAGAAAGGAGGCGATCGGGTCTTTCTCGTATTCATGACGCTGTCTCAGAGACAGGATTAAATTTTGGGATAGAGACGTGTTCCGCAAGGGTCACTCGGAGGACCGACCGCCTTTCGAGTATTTATGGCGACGTTGCTGCAACACTTTATGGAGGGAATGTATTTATTGTTTGGCCGACTTTTGTGGGTGATGAAATAACTGGGAAGATATTGGAATGAAGTGATTGGACGATTAAGCCTGCCTACTCATAGCTATATGAGAAAGTAATTCTCTATGGATTAGAGGGGATACAAGTAGAAATGGAAAGTTTTCTCGCCATACATTTTATATTACCTATTTAAATTTGGACCATTTTGTTCTTCTTTAAATGTAAACAACGATTCTATTCTATGCTATAATATTTGAGATATTTTTTCTTTCTAAAACAAAAAAAGTGACACAAAATCTAACAATCTGGTGATCCACAAAAACTATTCCTTAACACTTACTAAATATATGAAGGAATTATGAATAAATAGTATAAAATTGGAAAATACTTAATGAAATTGAAGTACTATCATTTTATTTATTCCATACATAACATAATTATTCTATTCAAAACTGTATTCACTAGAACATACGAGAAACTGTTTAAAATTTCATCTCGTGTTTACACTGAATAAGATTAACTAATTAAAAAGGCTTTTGAAGTATCCAACGGATTTTAGGATTAGTTAAAAGGAAGGAAGCTCTTTTAACAATTTTAGTCCACAAATGGATATGAGCATCGCATATGAGAATAAAGTAATAGTCTAATGCAGCAAAGTAATCCAAAAGCAGCGCCAGTAAAGTTTAATCCTATGAGAGTCATAGAGAAAATTTTCCTAGTACATTAGTACTCTTCCATGTGAATTTTATCCGAGAGTAATCTTGTACAACAGATAAGTGCATGAATTTGCAAACACGATTTGTTTATGCACATATACTGACTTTATTGAAACGCATATGAATGAAACTTGGTTCCGTTTTGAAAATTTAATTTTAAAAACTGCATAGAGCACATAAATACTGCAGTATATTTTTCAAACATTCTCGACGAAGCTAACAATAACAGCTTTTGATAATAGAGGCTAAATTCAGCTCGCTTAGGTCACTTTGAAGCGCATTTTTCCATTATGCTTTCCAAATTTTAACTAGTTACTTAGCTATAAGCTCTCAACATACTTCATGGAGATAAAATCCTATATACGTGCTTTTAATATTGTCTAGCTATCCTACTAGGCTTGCTAGTAGGTAAAGTTGTTATTTTTGCAGCTTCCGTTCTATACAAATAGATTTTCGTAATCAGTTACGTATTAACGCAGCCCATATACTACCAATTGTTTTATTAAGGCCCTTAAGGCCGCGAATAAACTCGATCCAATCAAAAAATTAAAGCGGGAACCATTTCCAGCCAACGAATTTTATTCATGAACGAGTTGAAATGCGAAAAACGGCTTAAAAAGCACAGACTCTTTCGAAGATTTAATATTTACAGCTCTCAAATGAATAACCTCAGAGAAAACAAGGGTCGCCGGCGAAATTGAAAGCCTCATACAGATTTCATCGAACATGCAATATGAACGATTTCAATTCCAAATACAATTGGCTTCCGTTTGAAATTCGATACCATGGAAACTTTAATTATTAGAATCGGATGCGCTCTAAATGCATGGCGACCTGCTGGAATTCCATCGATCAAAACCGCACATCAATTTTTATCGGAGATTTTGCGAAATGAATCCCTGGCCTTTACATAATTCAATCCGCAACGTGTTTAACCGAACATGACTGTATCGAGTTGTTAGTTACCCCTTCCATTTGAAGCCCGCATCTCTTTGGGGAATTCAACCAAAAGTTACATGTAGTCAACCCTTGTCACAAACTTGGTATAAAAAGTTCATTTGGTCGTATTTCTTTATTGGAATTGAACCTTGAAGATTAAAAAAATCCAAAATGCGTAAATGTGTGAGCGTTGTTGAATATTGATTCATGTGCGAGATAAATAGAAAAGCATGTCTAGTACATGAGACTGAAAATATAAAAATTTTTAAACAAAATATTCTAATGTAAATCTTACGGATTAATTCCAATAGAAATTTCCCAGGCATTAAAGGTGATATCCTATGATTAGGCACTCTAAAATCCAATTTCGTAATAGTATTCTTAATCATGTAGCCCAAAAAATATATCATTGTTATTAAAAAAGAAATCTAATATTGGATCTGAGCTTTAACTAAAAGTAAAGTATAGTAATTTAGATTATAAATTAAAATTTACAATAATTTAAGTGCCTGAGAACCAAAAGCAGAAACATAAAACTAGAATTTGTATAATTTTTTGAGTTTGAATTTAAAGGAATCTTGTTTAACAGTCGATATATAGGCTCCCTAAATTTTTGGTATCTGATCCGTAACTAACAGAAACAATCATAAAAGTGACCAAAAATTTACTTTTAAAGCGCAAAAAGATAAGTAACTAATCTATTCATTAAACTGCGTTACGTAAACAAAAGAACGAACGACAAAAATATACGAGAAGATAAATAACAGAATAAAACGAACGACAATAAGAACTATAAAACAGCACTTATCAACTTCGACCTCAAAAGTTAGCGATCGTAGGTTCTCGTATCTGGCGAATTTAGAAGTTCGGTGCAAACAACGTGATATCACTCGCAGGCTATTACGATCCTTTCAATGGCCATCAGGCTCACGAGCACTCCTCAAAATATCCCATCGTCATCCACCATTAAACCCATTACTTCGTCACGAATATATTCCTCGCCGTGCATCCGAATGCATTTCCGCAACTCTTGATACACAAATCAATTGATCGCGTATCGCTGCTTCTGCATAACCCTGCGTTGACTGATTTATCGCTGACTCGGGATGGAAATCGGACTGAAGGTGTTTCTGCTCTGCCTTACCTCTCCTAGAATCGTACATCTACATCTCCTTATGGACTCTGTTTATTTTCCCACTTAGATAAGTTACGATTGTATATAAGAGCGTATTCTAAGTGTATTTCCGAAGAAAGTCGCATCTTTATCTGCTGAAACTTGAAATTTATTTCCCCGGTATTTCACGCTTTTATACTCAGCTGTATTAATATATAGAGCAAAATATTTTTTTAATATTTGTAGATTGTTTTCACCACCAGCTCTGAAGTTAAAATAAAGTGAAAGATATTTTACATGTTTAACCGAAATATTATGCTCTAATTAATATAATTCCAATCGGTCTGGGAAAAATATTTAAGTATTAATTATTATGATAGATACTGATTTCAGAGAATCGTAAAATAAAGTAAGACTAACTGAATTTTAATCTTAACTTTGAAAAATATTTTATTCTCGTAATGTAACAGCTTTGCCAAATTGATTTCCTCTGAAATTAGGTACATATTTCCGAAAAGGATTTATTAGATTCTTTGATGAATAAATGCAAACTTTCCAAAGTTGCAATCCTCAATAACATGATTCGGACGCAATTCATCACAATTAATTAACAATATACTCTGGAATTTAAAGTTAAAGTAAAGGTTTTGGTAGATGTCGAGCGAGTATTTGAAATTTTATCCCTCTCTTGATGATATTTATCAAACAAACGCGTTATAAGTAAAGTATCTCAATTGAAAGAAAAGAAAAAAAGATATTCTCTCGGAATATTGACTGGTTAAATTTCCACTTGATTATTCTTTGATGGATTCTTACTCACTAATGAGTAACTAATAATGTTAAGAGAAAAATCCGTTGCTAATACTTCAGCCCCTTTCATCAATTGAGGTAAATCGTAGCAATTTAAAACCTTGAAGGATAAACGGCCAGCATCTCCTTGCGTATCTTTAATTCCGCCACATCTTCAACCCCTTCCGTCAACACACTGTCATCAGTTCGTTTCCACTCGAGTGACTTCCTGTACCTATTATTTAGGCCCTCCTCCTCTTCCCCGTAATTGGGTACGTTTCTGACGGACACAAGCGCTGTAGTGCACTCCCTTTTCACTTCCTCCGTTGTACTCCACGTCCTACTCTTCCTTGGACTACCATTTTATTTCTTTCTCCCTTTCGCATTGGGTCTATCGAAAATTTCCATGGAGCCCTTCTTTGAATCTTACTTTCCTTTCCAATTTAACGATGTTTACCATGAAAAAATATCCTCGAAGGAGAAAGAATTTCTTCTTGTGTCCGCAGAGGACGTGGAATTGATTCTTTTACAAATGCCTGCACTAAAAGATGAACATTTACATATTATATAAAGAATAACCTTCTTGTTCGAGGTTTTAAACTGGCTTATTTATATGCACAGAAATAGTCATTCGCTCATTTTAGTCTAATAAGGTAATTTTACTATTAAGATATACAGGTAAAATTACAGTAAATGTTTCACTGTTAATACGAAAAACAATAAGCTACGTGAATAATTTTCAATAAAGAATCCATCCTATTTAATTATTCTACCCACAAAAGCTTGATTTTAGTATAATCTTTGAGATTTAAAAGAAAATAAGCACGAATGTATACGAATAAGTTGGGTGGACTAACTACCAGAGTTTTTAAACGTATATACTGAGCTACGTCACGAGAAACGTTGATGAATATGAAGAAAAGTATGACAATGCTATTGAAATAAGTCGATGAAATTCAAGATAAATGAGTAATTTATCTTTTATGAAAGGCAAAAAACAATGAGTATTAACCCCCGAGTTGAAAAACTTCTTATAAGTAAAGCAACTGTTTTCTTTTGAAATTTTCTTCGAGCAATCGCAAGAACACAACTGCATAAAATATCGAACGCGAAAATACGAAATACAATAAATACGAATATTTATCCATCGCACCCTGAAACCCCTTCTCTAAAGCAGCACCTACATCCACGATCCAAGCAGCACACATCCAGCCAAAGCCGGCGAACTACTCATGGAGACAATCACGTAAATGTCGATTCATGCTGGTGCGAGTAGATGTTTCGCAAATTCCAGCCTCTCACTGGATCAGCGCGAGATTGGGAAGAATACTCTCCTCGCGCCTCCAATTGATATCTGTTCCCATTTATAGCCACTGCGTTAAGAATGCCTGGTTTGTTCGGGGAAACCGGAAGCGTGAGCGTTGAAGTCTCCATTTCGTCCAAATGGGGCCATTTTCTCCTTCCGGTCCAGCACCTTTTATCCCGCCGATCCCCCGCCGTGAGGCGTGACGGGGCCTAATTAGCCTCCGGTCAGCTCCCCTCGGTGGGGGATCCACGCTCGTACATCAATTTTCGGAGGGAGCAATTCTGCGGAATGCGCCTCAGAGGCTAATGTGGGGCCCTGTTTAATGGCTCAATGTACTCGCGTCCAAAGGCTGCGTCTCCGAATCAATTGGCTTGCTTCAGAGGCGGCTGTTTTTCGGATGCCTAACTCCAGATCGGGTTCTATGACGCGAAAGAATTGCGCTGCGTTTTTACGAGATCCGAGGTCACAATGAAGGATATATATTGGCGTTTAAAAATCACATTGTTGATCTCTCACAGGAAAAAAAGTTAGGAGAAATTATTCGATCGTATACCTAAAGAATACGGATGATTCTAAATATAAAATATTACCCAATAAGAATATTTCAATCCTAATTAAATAAAGAATTTATATTTAAAATAATTAATTTCAGAATTATAAATTTCAAACCAATTAATTTAATGGATATTAATTTAAAAATAACAAGATGACGATAATTGAAAATAAATTCAATGCGTAAAAATTTAATCAAAATATAATCCTTATCATTTAAATGATTATCATTTTCATCGCAATTATTTAGGTAATCAAAATAAAAAATTACATTTTTAATGAATGCGCTGATATTTATAATTGAATACGAACTAAACCAATATTTCACGCCCTTATTAATTTATTTATCATCCCGTAATTTTTGTCGGTGCTAATTAGCATTAAAACATGAGATATGCTTTAAAAATCCGCTTTCCATATGATGCATGTCTCTTCAAATGACGATAACAATGGCACATGATCGAAGCCAATTACATGCGGCGCCTTCCGAGCGATCAATCTGGATTTAGGATAATGTTTGTGATTCGGAAGGAATGGAGTCGTATTACTCTTTAAAATTGATGACAATTATCATTGAGAGTTCATATGAAGCGGAAAGAATTCATCAAACGAAATCTCTTATTCAATTATCCGAAAGAGATATTGCCTATCCGAATGACAAATTAAAACCATATCCATTAATTTATCGTTTCCAATAATTCACACTAATTCTATCCATTCAATTGAGCAATATAAAAAATTTTTAATATACCCATCTGGAGTAATAATATGCAAACTACATAGAGTACAATGCTTCAAAAGCAGAAGGTAGCCAATAGTACTTAAAATTACATAGATGGGTTTTTAATGGAATCCAAAAACCTTCCTTTTCTAAACTCACTTCTTGGATAGAAATAATTTCACAGCAATATTGAAAAATCATTTCCCTAAATTTTATCAAAATCAATACGTTCTAATGAATAGTTCGAAGCTATTTGCAAATCATTTTTTATATCTAGCTAATTTAAATAATTAATCTATTAGAATAATATATAACGTTTCTCGCTTTCTTTAAATTAGGTTTTAACTCAAGAGATTTGAGATATTTTAAAACATTTAAGTAATATGTTATAAAGTTCATACCGCAGGATTACAAGTTATGGAAGGTTATAAGAAAAACCAATTTTATATCCATCCCTATGAAATTTCAGTACCTACTTCATCTCCTTCAGGATACCTTTACGTAAAAATTCTTCAATTTTTTGAAAGTATTTTAACTTCATTTATTACAAATATCATCTGCTATAATTGACGGAATTATGGATATTTACGTTAAATTAAAGAATGTATTCTGAAAAATATAAAGTGAAATAACTAAACTAATAATCCAAAAATAAACTTCAGTTAGTATCGCCCATTATATAAAATACATGTCCGTATAAATTAGTATGTATAAAATTAATTCAACTTTCCCTTTCACGGACGCAACATAAAACGTTCACCATACAAACCCGTCGCCTGGTAACTGAATCGGTAGAGCACCGCTTACGATCAGGATAGCCTCTTTAAAAACCCTCGCTTGTCATTAAATTTCGCAGTGTATTCGCAAATGAAATTTTTCTCTTTGATGACAGGTGGGAGTTTAAAATATAAAAGAAAAAACGGAAAATGCCCCTGAGGGTTAGCAGAATGGGGTGAGGTACCCATGGGTTGAGCGCAATCAATGAATACAGAACGAGGGTGGAAAAACCACCAAAGGGAAAAAGGAGCAATCAAGAGGGTGGCTATATATTATGAATTTTCTTCCAAATCTCTAAACGAGCCGCGTCCAACCAGATCCCCACGTTTTAATCATAATAAACTGTAACTTTTTTCGCGGAGGGATTCAAATTTTCCCCACACCTTCACTACTTCATCTATTCATTCCTTTACTTCTGTACCACTGCTTTGAAGTCCAGTAGTATTTGAAGTGAACCATAAACTTTGCGGAAAATTGAATAAGATATGAGCTATAAAATATTACATGCGGTATTCTATTACAATATATCAATGTTTAGTCACCCTAATATTATTGAGGAAGCCAAGCATGAGAATCATAACAACATTCACTACTTAACGATTCCGAGGTTAGTATTCATAGTTAAGGTCACTTAAGTGAGGGTATTTGATATCTTGAATAAAATCCGAAACCTTTGGGAGGGAACAAGCGATATAGCAGACCATGTAACAGCATCAAAGTTCAATAACATGCGGTTAAAAGATTCCAGAAGGTCTCCGGATAACAGGATCATTGAACCCAAACTTTATCTTCCGATTACAGCGTAAGGTTGATAATTTCAGATCCTTTTAGAGTCAAAATTCCAGCGGAGATTCGCACATAAATTAAGGGAACAATGTTTGGAGAAAGGGCTAGCAGAATTCCATTACCCTTCTCGATTAATCTCAGAAATGCTAGAGACTAACTTGGTTTATAATAGTGGATTCCTATATCATCTTCCGATCTTTCTGCAAGAAGACGATATTTCAAAGTTTCAATGGGAGCAATATATACAGAGAATCCTTTCACTTATCCAATCGATTGGAACTATTGACGTCCTCCGTAATTTATGCATTATCTAGGAAGCTATTCTCCTTATGCAAATACCTTTTTGGCCTTATTCTTTTCGAGATAATCCTCGATCGATTACTATGCTTCTATTTGTTATTGCTCCTTTTTCTTCTTGGCTGTGAATAACTTGGAGGAGAGAGTTTTAAAATTATCGCCCGCGGAAGAGCTATTTTTTCTTGGTGTCATTTTTCATTTCTTTACATTTCCAATTCAAACTAGGTGAGGCAAAAAATGGAAATGCATCAAGGAAAAGTATTCTTAAGCAACCATTCTAATAGGAAGCAACTCATCGTGGATGAGGAAGGAATAATCGGGGGGATATAAATGAAGTTGTTTTCTCCGCATAATATACTCGTATTCATTATTCCGCCTTGATGGCATGTTGCTTAAAATCTTGCTATACTTATAACGAATATGAATATAGAGTTTAACTATTCTGCTTCTACTTAAGCAGTTCCAAAGAGCTAGGATCATAGTTTATTGAACTCGATTCATATGAAAAATGAATTCAATCTTGAGATTCTTTTTTGATACCTATACTTAATATTCTCTTACAGGAGACAATAACATATTTTTATCATTTACATGAGATACGTACATTATTTATTGAATTCCTTTACCATTTAAGGTTGGCAATGGAGGCAATTACCGCAACTATCTCAGTCCCAAGCATATCCTAAAATACAATCTTTTCTTCAAATTACCGATTAGCCTGGTAGTAAAATAATCACAGCCTGAATTATTTTAATTATCAAAAAACGTGTAAAGTTATGCATGAACTACTCTACGAACCAATATGGATCTTAAACTTAAGATCGATTTCACATTATACTGATGAAAATACATTAAGCTCAATAGACTGATTTAAAGATATTATACGCAATTCTTCACATAATTTCACACTCATTAAACATGGAGATATGCTACTATTCCAAGAATTGCGATTAGGCAGGATAAAATAATAACTCCTTCGAAATCCATAGCAACCTTTGGGATTAAACAAATCTCCATAAACAACAACCTAGCAACCGATCCACTCGCCGAGAGCAAACTTTCTAAAGTGACCGCAGGAGACCTTAATAAAACATTGAGGTGAAGACTTACTCATCTCTAACATTTCGGTTACATTTTAATCCTTACTTGGCCAGCCCACAATATATTCGCCAGACTGTTTACCCTTTCACCCTACGGCTCCTTCCTTTTTTAAAGTTATGCTCGCAAACAGAGTCTTTCTTCTGAAAAACGAACTCCCTTTCCTCCTTTCTAAGTTTTGGATTCCTGCATTCTTCGTTGCTCTAGACGCATGAAAATTTTTGTACTGTTAAAGAATATATATTATAAATATATACTATAAATTGGCAGATATGTGCCTCACCTCAAGAAAAAATTTAGAAGAAAAAAGGTCACAAATTGTAAGACGAGATCATTCTGAAATATTTTGGGCTAAAAATGGACAAAAGTCGAAAAAAAAAAATTTCAAGAAACATTATTGACCATAACGGTTCAATATTCCTTAAAAGTGCACATTTCAGTAAAAATATTTCGCGGAAGAAATAATTTTTTTCGATCTTCACCACATTTTCCGTAAAATTTTTCGTAAAATGACCACTTTTCTTCGATTTTCGACGTTTTCTGCCTAAAACGTTTCTTATTACCAGCACTTTTCTGCGATTTTTTATAATTTTTCGTCGAAATGACTCATTTCACCAAAAATATCCCAAACTCCATAGCTATCCATCCATCATTTGTGGTCTTCTCTCCAAAACATTCTCCTTCATCCTCTCTTTACTTCATATCTTTAGACACCGTTCGCTTTAACCAGTGCCGGTCTCAGACTTTGAGCCTCCCTCCGGCCTCTTATCCTTTCTCCCTTTTAGCTCGGATATTCACTCATCCGAGCTGAAGGCATTTCAGGCCAAAGATTATTATTAAAAGGACTTTTCTCTATAACTAATTATACCGCATTTTGAAGCACCGAAACTTCACTCCAATGTTAGCAAACCAGCAATTAAAATGCGATACCATAAATTGCTTAGCTCGTATTTCAAAATAATTTATAAAATATCTTTTTAAAAGTTTTCTACCAAATTTTAATCCCTCAAGTGTTAGGTAAAACGTGGCTCTATCGGCGAAACTAAATCTCGAAAACAGATATAAGTGAGTAACGTGATACGGAGTTCAAATCGATAAAATATACATCGATTATCGACGTTCCGCAGGGGATTGTTCTAGGGCTTATTCAGTTTATATTTACACGTATGATCTTATGTATCATGGGAGCATTAAACTGGGATTACTGATAAATAATGAGAGGAGGATACTGAATGATGATGCTTTAGAGTATGATGATTTAGAGTAGAATATTTTAGATAGAGTTGAAGATATTCATTGTTTTCTTACTCCAGTAATAAACAACCTGAGAAATCCTGATACCGTCGTTCAATTTCACCTAATACGAATTTTATATCCTTTCAAATATTTTCTGTGGGATCACAATACATCAAAGAAAGGTGCGTCAATCAGTCAGTAATCGTTATTCTGTAGCCCCCCTATAGAATAAGCCGAAACCTTCAATATCAGTAGCCAGACCGGACCACTCCCACCCCTCGTAAGTCTCAATACCGGTGATCTACCATTCTAAAACAATCGCAAATCTTTACCTTCGATTTCATTCGTTCGTTTATCGTCAAAGTGAACGCTAACGAGAGATGTCTCGTTGAGATCCCACCCACGCAAATATGATGTGCCCTCCATTCAGATGTGCACATTTCGAGCGTCGACGGAAGATTAATTTAATCACCGGTCCTTATCTATGCAGCCTCAATGGCTACCTGCAGCTTCATCGCAGTTTATGGGTCTCATTTTGGAATGATTCATAAGCTTCGCGTTAAGGCTCGATTTACAACGTCCAAGGGAAAGGTAAATTATTAAATGCGCCAACGGAAAATTCGAACAGAATTATTTATTAACGAAAGATACCTTTCTAAAGAATACGCCACTTACTGGATGATGGAGGATGAATATGGGAAATATGAGTAAACATCAAGAGGTTAACTACTCTCGGGAGAGATATGGAATAATTCATTCTATAATTTTGGAAAATAAATGCGATCTAAGAAATGTATAGACCAAATTACACATGTGATAAATTACATTTACAGATAACCTCATAAAGGGATCAAAATAAAGTAAACAAACTAACATAACTTTCATTGAAATAAATATAAATGAACAGGATGATATATAAGGCAATAAATTTTCAAAATATAATCATCAAAATTTATAAAATTAAAAACTTAATTGTATGATAATTCTTTCAAACGGATCCTGCTAATTCCAATAATTTTCTGAAACCATCCTTTTACCAAACAATCATACATTTCATTAATGTCTCCGTACTTGAATTACTTATTCGTTGTCGGCGTACGATGAAGTAGAGGAATTTTGCATACACTTGAGTGATTCCCGAATTTCTATACTACATCTAATGACGCTGGCCGTTTCCTTATAAATAGTCTACATGTAAAGTGTCCACTTTTGCTGATCACTCAACCGAAAGAAGATGAGAGCAAACGAAATCCCATTCCTACACAGAAATCACAGCAGAAATCATCCTGCAACAGATTAGATTTTAGCTCCCCACTAAATGGTACGTGCTAGGCCGCGCGGAATTCTGCGAGGAAAACAAACCTCGTACACGTGAGGAGGGTCCAAAAAGGAGCGCTAATCCAGGCATTAACCCCTCCGAATATGCAGACGTTTTAAAAGGATTCTGAACGCCATCACGTAGCGGGCATGAAGCGTTAACGCTTCTGGCTCGATAATGACGAGACGTGTACTTATTCGCAGCGATACGCCCCCTGGACCGTGATTTTCAGAAACGAAATAAAACAAGTTCATTTCGTTCCTTTACGTGTCTCAGTTTCCATGACATCGGTTTCTCTCGTCCCTGACAACGGATTTTCCATTCACGTGAAGGTCATTACGTTTTTATGCCACTGAGACTGCTTTCTCGCCCATTTGAAAACTCTTTGCTTTCTATTGCCTATTCTTTTTGTAAGCTATTCAAAGGTAGGTAAGATTCGTTTAGAATTGGAAGTTCTTTTTAATGGATAATGTTTAAGGTGAACTGTCTCTTTCCCTTCAATTTTATAAAAAAGATCTGAAAAATCTTTTTCGAGGACTTAGATACTCATTGTCAATTGTTAAAAATTATTTTATTTTATTTTTATAGAAAAGTAGTGTTGTAATGTGTAAATTCTTTATCAGAATCAGGGAGCTTGAAGTCTTAAAGTAAACATTAACACTAATATTAAATTAAAGAAAACAGTGTATGTTAAAAAGAAATAGATTTCTTCCTCAGTAACAACTCAGATCTGATAAAATGACATAATACAAGCAATAATATAGTATAATATAAGATAGTGTATTACTTCACAACATACATCCAATAATATTGTAAAAATTTCGGATCGTTGTATCGTTAAACTCTATTTAGCATTTTAAATATACAACGGAATACTTGTATTAGTACAGAGTATTATTTTCATAGACTTGATTCACTCAAAAAAGTAAACCACTCCATAGAAATTAACTTGCATCGATTATCAGAAACCTTCTCGAGGGACCATTTCTAGTAACATGCTTCCCAACCCATCACCACAATCGATTCACCATACACTAATGCATCTTCCCCACTGATTCATGCGTGGCTTTTATTCAGAACCCTCCCCTTTTTTAAAACCACACTACTTGATGTACGGCTTCAGCAAATGCTTCTTGTCACCGTCCTTTTGCGAGATTTATGAAATCACGCACCTGAATGTACGCTTCGCAAATGCCACGCGATCCTGCGAATCCGTGTGTCCTCTTGCAACATTCTTCTCTTTAAAAACTCGTGTTTTTGCCATCGCCTTTTCAAACTAGATTCGTTTGGAAAACCGTCCTTCCCTTGTTGTACGTGTTGGATCCTATTTACTTTCGGTCTGCGAACCTATTCATCATGAACAACAAAAGCTTGAACACACGATTCCGTTCGAAAACATAGTTTATTTTGCCGAATTCGCAATCCGCCGGACCGCTCTCGTAGTTTTGATTCGCAATGTTTGATATGTGCGTCCTTCGCTTGGGTCCGAACTCAAACGAAACTGTACGTTCAAACGATAATATTTACCACGGTTGCTAAGATACGAGTAAAGAGATGCAGGGAAAAATACGCTTTGAAAATATCTAAAATAAAAGTTTTTCTTTGTGGATAAATTTGACCCAGTACGTTAGAAATATGCGTCTAAATCAAATAATGCATTTGATAGAATTACGGAGTGATATTTTAATGAATTTTGGGGACAAAGTATGATGAGATTGTGTAATTAATTTTTAAATTTTCAAGGAATGATCTAGGAACTTTAAATGACATGAATAAGTATAACAGGACCGGGGATCGAACCTGGAACTCCATACCAATTAATTTCAGACACTTATTCTAATCGTTACTTAGCAATCGCCGATAGTCGTTACTTAGCAATGGGGAAATAAACAGTTGCATGTCAAATCCATATAATCCATGGATGCATCATCTCGAAATCATCTTCGATACGTTTCCATATTTCCATTTTCTTATTCCCCTCCCGTTTTCCCATAAATCCCCACTCTCATTTCCTCTTGGCTCATCCATTCATATCTGTAATGTCTCTCCCTCAATTACATCCCCCTCTTATGCCCCTATGTTCCTGTTAATGGCTTAATGAAAGAAGGGCTTTTACTATTTCAAATGATCAATCAAACTGGTCGTTTGTCTCAACGTCGTTCCCAATTCATTCTACTCCCCATTTCCGTATTATACGTACAATTCTTATTACATAGGCCTCAATTATATTATTCATACGTAGCTAAGGCAAGTGCACTTCAGAAACACGTTTACTTTTCATTATTAGTTATCCTTAGTATCAACCTGCTACCAATTACGAATTCTAATCTCTAGAAATGTATTTCTTAACTATCAATGCAAAGCCTATGAAAAGTATTGATAATTGAGATAAATACAGGAATTCTACCTTAGGACCGCTATATTCCCTATATGATGATCTTTTCAAAAAATTTAAAGTAATGTCAAATAAAACGCGTCATGTTTCTATGGTGACTACTACCAACTTGATCAATTATTTAATCGCTAATATTAAATATAGTGATACTATTACTGCTAATAATAGATACAGTTGACTTTAACATTCGAGAAAGATAATTACGTAAGATTAAACAATATATGACTTTATGAACCGCATTCAATAAGAGTTAAATTTCTATTCTAAAATACAAGTAAAGATGATCACAACGTAACTATTCGTATCTCAGCGTACAACTCAAAAAACGTAACATTTTTTTCTTTTCCAAGAGCAATACTACTGAATATAAAGCTTCTCCATTGATTATAAAAAGTCCCCGAATCCTTTCACCGCTCTTATACACTCTCTTGCGTCGGCAGACCTCGAACAAAGGGTGAAAGTGAAAGAGAGACGTCCGAAAGTGAAAGAGAGGAGGGGCGGGCATCGATCGGATGCAAATCCGTGGTCCATCGAAGTGAGTCCGCGGTGCGAAAGGCCCTGGTGAAATGGCGCGGTATTAATCAAATGGGACGAAGTGGAAGGGGCAGTGGAATTATGGGGTGGAAGAAGTTGAAGGGAAGGAAACGGGCAGACGACACGATCAACGGCGATATTGACGTTTCGAAGGCCTTCGAGAGAAAATTAGGTTTTAATCTCTACGTACACAATCTAATGCTGAAGCGTAATGTTCCATTCCATTTCTGCCCTGAGTGAAATAGTATGCGGAAGGTTTTATGCGAAGCAGAACAATGTAAAAGGAAATTATTTAAAGAGCTAAGTATCGACTTTAACGAAACTTATCATCATGAAGACCGATGGAAATAAATTCTCAAGCAGGAATGTGAATATCATCAACTGAAATAATTATCTCATTTTTTATGAATGAACCATTTTAAAAGTTTTATTGATCATTATTTTCTAGATGATATTATTCCACAAAATCTTTTATTCAATGATACTTCATTTAAGTAGCTGGAACTGTATTTATTTTAATTACGATATTTTAATGCAAATTGAAAGCGTAGAACCGCGTTAAGCTTAAAAGGCAGCTGAACCTTGATCTTTCGTGATTCTTAATATTATATTCAAGTATGAAAGGATTTTAAGCCTTCAAATTTAATTATAAAAATTATAACCGCCTCGAAATAGAAACTAAATGATCTTGTAAAACACGACCTTAATATTATTCTTATAGACTTTAAATAATGATCTCATAAAAAATTTAAGCCTTAAAGGTTGTGTCGGCTTTGAAAGCAAAGAAACTAAGTTTGAGTCTAAAATGCATCATAATTCAACTCCACAGATTCTTTCCAACAACACGTACATTCACCATAACTTAACCACCAGTATTTCCATTAAAGCATAAGTTAAAACATTTTCAGTACCAAAGTTTCAAGCACATCTATTCCATTCACTGTTCGGTACAAGAAGCACGTTCGAGCGATAGCACAGAATCACAGCACTGAAGTTCTTCCATTTAATAACACCTTTTCGGCACGCCTCGATATGTACACGTGCATGGAAAATCACGGTGCCTATCGGGGATTCACGAATGGACGAAGGATCGAAAAAGCATTCTGGGAACGAGAGGCTGTGTAAAGCGGTGAAAGGGCGAGTGAAATTCGGACCGGAGAAGGAGAAATGTTTAAAGGGATGGGATTGGGTACAGAATCGAAGTTCACGGATGGAGGGACATTTTCTTTTTCACTCGTTTCCTAATGAAACTCCAACAAATGCTTTAGAAAAAAATAGCGACCCGTCTGGGTTACAAAGAGGCTTTCTACAGGACCAAGAACGAAATGAAAGTCAGTGGGAGCGGAAAAATGGGGTTCGAACTCGGCTCACTGGGTTTACCATCCGTGGGCGAAAATGGCTGAATCGATTAATGGCTGATTCGAGATATCGAAAATCGAGGGTGAAAATAGGATGGATGTATTTCACGAAATTCCTTATTATCGTAAAGTTGTTGAGAGGTTATAATAAAGTATATATATTCGCAAAACGGTGTGATATTGATAATCTATTAGATAAATCAATAAAAGAATCATGATCTAGTCTTAATAATATCAATGAACAATTATCTAAGGTTTAACTATGAATTTTAAATGAAAAATTGTTTGAACAAGCTTTAAGAGAGATTTACTCTAATGTGTAAAAATTTGATTCGATGATGATATTGAACGATTTTAACTGTTCACTGAACCTTTAAATAACTTAAGGTAACCTTAATCGCTCAAATACGGGTAAATTGTGCCATTAGTTTCTTAAAATTAAAATTTTTGTACACCATAAATTTGTGTAATATTTCTTTAACTTCATCAGGAGAGGATATGGATGAAAAAATCTCAATATCAATACTCACGTAATGATGCACATAATCTAATCCACAGAAAATAATTCCGCCAAAGACGTTCAATATGATTTGAATCACTTACCTGTAAAGAAAGAAGAGAAAGATATAAGTAAAAAAGAAACAATAGGTTATTCAATAAATATATAAATAATATTTTTACACATACACAACGTAGGAACGATCAAATAACAAACATCCCATGATAGACTAGTACCTAGTAATACATTTATTAAACGCATATATGTTTACTTAGCAAATCAGGCATGGCAACAATTAGGCTGTGTCAACAAGTTAGCCCCAAATAATCGTTGCCTTAGGGATGTCTCACATCTGAAGCAGACCAATAGTTTACGTATTCCTGCATCCAATTTAACATTGATCTAATTAAGGTACAAGTTGAAATCTCTCGTGAAATTCATATACCTTTGTTTACATTAGAGAACCTTAGATTAACCAATTATAACAGATTATTATTACTTACACTATTGCGTATTAGTAAGGATAAATACGACAGACACACGATTAAAATAATTTACTTTTTAAACGCTAATAAATGATCGTATTTTGTTTCTTGTTAAAATCTTAAATGTTTCCCGAATTTATTTAACGCTAAATTATTTTAATCAAATCATAAATTCTAGAGAATTTATAACACAAAATTACGATAAGAATGTCCGAATTTTCGCTCATAAAGTTATGACTTTGAACAGGGAATAAAAAAAACAGAATCAGATTTAAAAAAACGGCCCTTCAACCTAAAAATACAAATCTCTCTATTGAACCCAATAGGCGACCCAAAAGGTCAAACCTACAAAAAAATCCAATAGAAATACACCTTTATCCGTGAGAATGAATAGGGTGACGTATAATTTAAGCTGCCGTACAAACACGCTCAAGCATTAGCCTCTTAACCGCGACCCAAAATTACAGTTTAGAGCCGTTGAAAAAACACTATCTTTTGCCGCCACTTTCACCGGAAAAAAACGAAGTATGTTTTCGCTCTCCGTTGGAAGTTTTCAATGACACGGTCTCCTCAAGGGAAATCTCAGAACTAATCCGGTTAACGGGTTGTTTTTTTTCCATCCCTTGAAAATACGGCTCCGCTTTAATTCTCTGGAGCGATTACACCTGCTGTGAAGCGCCTTTCCACAGATTTCATTATTTCAGGTCGATATTTCCTAATGAGAGAGCAACATGAGGATGGGAAATATTGAAAATTTCGAGGCAGTGGAATCGGTGCTTCCATAAAACACAGGAAATTTAAGCGGGAAAAGGCGATTATAAAAAAAAGAAAATCTATGAAGGAATATGAAAATACTGGAGCACAGCTAAAATATCCGATTCAAATCTTTTAATGTCTGAATTCGTAGAAAGAGTTTGAAAATCAACATCGCTGGGAGTTTTGGCTCTTTAATTGGAATAAATAAATAATAAATTCTTCCACAAAATTGTGTATTACCTTAAGTTATTGAATGAAATAAAATTTAACTAATTATTCATCTTCAATATTTATTTGATCAAAACCATATAAATTAAAGATAAAAATTAAACTGCTATGATGGTTCTGCGGGAAAATTAAATAGTTCAACTTGCCTAATTCTAAAATATAGTACGATATTAGTTAAAATGCATATATGAGCAATACGATGTCCACGTACTATTTTCGTTCGTAAAGTAAATTAACATCCTGATTGGACACAAGATTAATCCGAAGGCCTGAAGCCTATGATTGGTTAATAACACATCTACTTGGTGAGCATCAATTCCGCTAGAAGCTTCAGATAACCAATAGCAGAACCTATATCATTACTAAATGAACCCTTTGGGCTCCAAATCAAACATACTCCATAATCTTTCACGAAAATTCGCCACAAAATCACACGCAATCTACTCGAATCATAACCGCCAGATTGGAAGGTACACCTGAGTTTAGTCTCGCATCCGATTGAGCAAAGAGCTTCGCTGCATGTTTTCTTCTGCGTGAAATTACCATTCGATATATGGTCTCATCGGCTGGGCACGATACGGCGTGCATAATGGCGGAGGGACGAGCCGAATATCCCTTCGTTAATTAACGCGGACAGTAAATCCCTCTAAGTAATCACGCGTGTCTCCCCAGAGGACGGCGGGAACATATAAATACGACCTTGAGAGCGGTTCATTAGCGTGCATCAATCGAAGGGGCGCGTAGATGGCGTTGCCTTCGACAGTCGAATGGGACAATTAAACCTTGGAGAGAGGCGGTGGTTTGAGTGGCTGATCGGCAGATGGACTTGGAGTCGTCTATTGACGCCGTTGACAACCGTCTCCAAGAAGATCACCTCGTCGGTCGGATTGACAGTAATCGATTAAAACGAGGCGAACTGTTAAATTAAATGCTTCTGTAAGCATAATGATAGGATAGGTGATGGAAAACCTTCGGGAAATGATAAATTAGAGAACTTTATTAATTGAAGAAATATATTAATGGAGGATGACAAGTACGTTTTACAAGATTTTCACTTCTGTTTAACTTTGAGGATTTACAAAGCTGAATGGATGGCAATTTCGTAATTCTTGTAATTGTATCACTCGAATCACTTGAAACTCGTTTTTTCTATCAATTCACAAAATATGGATGTGAAGTTAAGGGTTAGAATATCAAAATGATTATGGAGCCGATATTTTACGTAATGAAGTAAAATATACACAAATAAATTATTTATTGGTGGATCTGACTTCAGGTCTCTTTCATTTCATTTTTTAATATAATATAATTTCAATAGCTCAATAAGGATTGAATGAAAGTTCGTATTTATCATACTGAATTACGTCCAATAAGAAAGCATTAGTTTCCTTCAACAATAATTTGCATTCTGAGATTATTTCAATTGGTTCACCTTCAGCGATATATTCACCCAAAAATTAAAGGTTCCCTCTCCATTAAAAGGCCAAACGCTTACTGCTGAAGACATCAGCCGTCCTCGAGGTGTGCCCATTGGCTCAACAGCGTCTCAAACCCGTCTCGAATCATGACCAAGGCTGCCCAAACAAAAATATTCCTTGCGCCCCCGTAAATGGAGTTGCCCTGAGGCTGCTTCAATGGATGCCTTTGGAAGGTGACCCTGGCAACGGAGGCGCCTCCATGCCCCACTTGGAAGCACATCCGAAAGAGTGGCGCCATGGATACGTGGGCGTAGTGACTTCTTATATTTGGGTCACGTCTTGGATTTCGGGAGGCATGCGAAATTTTTTAAGGACGTTTGGTGAAAGTCATTTGGCATCTTCTTGATGGGCTAATGGCACGCTATGTCACCGCTTATCGGGTACCAACACTTATAATTTACATAAATTCAAAGTTAATTCTATATGCGATATTTATTTTACATTCGCAGGACCTCTAAGATTGTTTTAAAACACCCATTCCAAGAAATTTAAATCAGGAAATAGTTTCTATCGATTCACACAATCATGAATATGTAATTCTATCACGAAATAAAACTAGGCCTCTTATAGGCACAATAAATTTTTCTCGTTATTCAATGACTACGTAAGACTTGGAATCAAAAGAAAGTTAAAAAAGCTCGAATGATATAAGTACGAAAAATAGAAACTGTTTGGCTTTCCACTACTTCTATGTTATCCATACATATATTCCTTTACTGAGGGATAACATTGATGGAAACAGCATTAGAATCATTTAAATCTATTTATCAAATTAAAATCAATTTAGCTTACTTAAAATATGAAGGAAAAATTATCCGAGCAATCAAATTAAAACTACTAAAATAAACAAAACTGAACGCGCTATAATCCAAAGCAATTTATCAGCAGAGAGTTTTTTTTACTTGTTTTTATTTTTGGAACATTCATGGAATATTTTTATTTTATTTTATATTGTAATTGATTGTAGACTATCATTATACATAGTAATATTTGACGCTCAAATTACGTGACAATTACTGTTTGACTATTACTACAATCTCACCCAGCAGATTTCCAACTTCCCGAATCGTTCTCTATCCAGCCACACCTTCAAGTTTGACTACTGCAAGCTGTATCTACAAGTCCACATAACATAATTCTGTGTCCAACGAGCGACATGAACAAAAAGTTCCATTTTTTTCCTACGATATAACTTCCGAACGACGTACAGAAGTTAGACGCGCGTCGGGAACCTACCGCGTAGTTTTTCCATCCCGAGCGGGAAATGTTTTCTCGTCCTATCTGAACTTTGGGCTTTGCCTAACGATGCAGGAGTGTGACGTGACTCCATTTCGAGCATTAGTTGGCGTTTTCATTGGCGTGGATTTGAGGATAAGCCGAAACAAAAATGGACGCCGCAACACGGCTGCGACGAGTCTGCACTCGCGTTTACCACTACGGGAAATGAAGATAATGAACGGAGAAATCGCGACACGGACAGAAGGGAGACAGACTGCGTTACGATGTCGTTAGGAACCGCGCGCTAAACATGGAGTTTCCACGCAACATGTTCTGCTTACAACATTAGGATTCAAGGTTCCTATGGTTGCTTCTAACATCCTAAGCGACGACAGCATGCATATTTGATTTGTCGTGAATATGAAACTCGTTCGGAATGATGAAAATTGTCATTCTACTATTTATTCATAAATTATATTAACGATATTAAATCGTATGTGTATCATAAATCAAGTATTTTGCCTCTATCTATCCATTAAATGTTTTTTGATTGCTTTTAACGATTTTTATTTTACATGACTTAAATTGACAAAAACTGAGACTTACATTTTTATTTCTACCATAAACTTTATCGTCATTTTTTATTAATCCAATCATTTTAATGGATTTATATATTAAAATTATGTGTGGACCATATTTAATTAATTTCATTATGGAGGATTGATGTACAAATTTAATTGCTTTTAACAGCATCAATTTTCTTCTTTCAGATATTCTATTTCTAATTCCAGGAAAAAATGAAAGAAAACAGATAAATTAGTAAAACATAAATTAGTAAACTATCTCAAAAGCTCTGTGATTAGAAATAAAATAGATAAAAATTATTTTTGATCACCCAAAATGAGCGCAATTATTATGATGCAATTAGATGACGAAGTAAAAATTAACTTAAATATTGAGAAATCTACTATATTCGCATGACATGAAAACTGTTGTATTGACGAATTAATATTCATTATTCTATTCCTAGTTAACCATTCTTCCGGCAAAAGTAGCGTAATTTAACGAATTCACGAATATCGTTCATATTTAGAATTTATTACCATAATTAGGGTCTGATTAAACAACTGAGGTAAACAATTTTTGAAAATTTTCTCAGTGATTAAACATTAGCTCGCATTATTCCCGTAATTCAATTAATGAGTAGGATTTACCACTACAAGATTAATGATTAGCAAACCTCGTATCTTATTTAACTCACAACTAAGCAAGAAGGGAAGAAGGGAAAAAATCTCACACCGCAGGGGAAATCAAATCCCTCATTAGCTTGAGAAGGGTGAGCATAAAAGAGAGCTCTCTGAAATATATATTTTAGCGCTGAAAATAATTAAAAGGAACACTGATACTTTTTCAAATCCCGGTAGGGTCTTGGTTTATACGCTCTGATTTTCTATACGAAATCCATTCTGTGTTCTTTCCCAGAGGTCCAGGGAAGATGAAGGGGTTTTACCGACCCCATAGACTTCCATTGTGACGTACGTATGCTATTCGAAGTTAGCGAGTTTAATTTCGCCACGCGGATAAAGGATTTCTTCTCCTTTGAATGTTAACAACGGACGCCCAGTCCAAATTTTGTCTTTGATCAAGAGATGAAAATTACTGCTTCGGAACTGGAGTAATTGAGACTCGAGCCCTGCTGATGGATGGAATTAAATTTAATGTGAGGGTAGGGGTACGTGAAAAGATGGATTAATTCTTATTAATTGTGCGAAATATTGAAATAAAAGGCTATGCAAAAAATTCCTCATAAAGGATGACTAGGGTAGAGATTTAAAAATTAACGTGAAGTATTTATTTGATCTACACTTTTAGAAAACGAAATGAAGATAGTATAATAATGATAGATATCACTCTCCACACCAACGAATGAAAGTTTTCTAAAAAGCTAAACTTATTTAGAAAAACGACAGATATGATTATATATTAAGCATTAAAAATTGAGAATCAGATTAAAATAGAATTAAAAAACCGATTTCGCTAGATATTTCGTAATAATTATATTTAATTCGCATCGTGAACTTCGATAATCATGCAAAAAAAATATGAATGAGATTTTGGAAGGAAGGAAAGATTACAAAATCGTTATAAATATATCAATATCAATATGTTATCAGCTGCTTTATGGGTGTAATTTAAAATGATAAATAATGAATGTTCAGATTATGAATATATTTATAAAATAATCGCACATAATATTATCAGTTGCGACACCTGCTGCAATAAAAATGCCCACAAATGACTTTCGCAGAGTTACGATAATATTGTTTAAAGGGATTTACTTGACGATTTTTCCATTAAAATCGAGAGCGCGCGTGAATAAATCACGAGATGATTTTGTTTAACTTTCGATTAACATTGGCAAAGAGAATAAATTGAGTCCAGTCACTGCATCATTAACGAGAATCAAGCGTTAATTACTTCTAAAATTATATGCCATTTCCCACATATGCTGTGCAGTGCGGGAAGTAACCGAGTGTTTTATTGCGAATAATACATCGTGAAAGCTATAGCTCTATATTATTTATGCGTGATAAAGGTTCAAAATTATTCCGTAATTATATACAATAAATAATTTTTAATATATATAAGAACTTGTTCTGCTTCTAAAAGCCAAGCGAAATGAAAAGAATACACCATTCTTCTCTGAAAAACACATTCGGTATTTTAACTCCTGCAAAATGTGATACAAGAGAATAAATTTATCTCAGCTAGATAAAGAATGATTCACAATAAAGAAAAGGTCATCTGTATCTACATAAACTCCTAGCATGATAAATAGATTTTTTCACAGATTTTACTCATAAAAAAACATAGCCACTATATCAGCAATTCATAGTTAAAGCGATGTAATTATAACAGTACTAAATACAAATACTAATGATACAATGAAAAATTTTCTGGCTTTCTCTTCTATTAGAATAATAAAATGATAGCTTTCTTTCTTTCCGTTATTATTTTTAATAAATGGAACTATTTTTAACGTGTGATTCTAAGTAACATGCAAAGAATATCAAATTAGTATATCCACGACAGTTAATAATTTAAAAATTTCCTCTTAAAATTTGATAGTGACATTCATCAGTAACAGATAGATAGAAATACTTAATTCGTCAGCAGCCCTTGGAAGGCAAATATACAGAGGTTCCACCGAAAAATTCACCAGAACATCCATCTACATTAACCATCGGAAAACACAGCAAAAAGGCGGAATAATTCCCAAATCCGAACGCGTTTTATCTTCGGCATACGATCCTTGGCAACGCGTAAACAAAATCGTAACCAAAACAAGTTCTAATCTGACGCCGACAGCATCCCAATCCTCTCAGAGAAGCAAACAAATGGGGGAGAGGAAAAAAAAGAGAATCGGGCACCAAAAACCGCAATGACAAAAATGGGCTGATTGCGATTATTAGCGAAGTCTGCGGGAGATGTGTGCACCCTTTCATTCGGCTGGAATTTATTTTGCGCTGTGGACCGCTTGAAAGGGCTCTGAAATAGGGGACTGTTCCATTACGGAAGGGATACATTTAGCAGTCGAGGCAGGAAGAGGTTTCCAAATGTACTGCAGAAGAGTAGAAGAGATTTCCGGCATTTTTGAGTCCATCGTGCGATTATATCCACGTGAATGGAATGCGGGGCTTATAAAAAAAATGGAGGGATTGGAACTGAAATATAAGTACCTTATGGATTCCGTTCGAATTTTGGTTTATGTTTCAACAAATATTCGATCATATTCTATTCCATGTTTTATTGTGATGCAACGTTGAAACTTATTAATCAAAATTTAGGAATTCTTCAACAAGGAATTTTTTTATTTCCATGAAGTACGTATTTATATTTAAACCTTAATTTTTTTCACCAATTACATTTTTCAGCTAACTGCGATTTTTTAATCTATTTCAAAAATTAAATAATGAGCATTTTAACAACATATATTTTATACTTATTTTTATATTTACAGCGAATAATCTTTCCATATTTGATAATACCATCTGTATAATTTTCGACGATTAGAACATTAACAGATAAATTGGATTGAAAATTGATCTCAGAGTCATGAACATTTAATGAGATAGTGAAAGTTTGATTAGAGATGAAAATTTTGATTTGCCTTACCAATAAATATATAAAAACACTGCGTAAGAGAAACATAGGACATTGGAAATACTAAAAGAAAATTAGAGTTTCACTTTTCTAAAGGTTCCTTCTTCCCACGAATCATAGATAAAAATCTAAATAATTAATAATTCATCCATCTACAATTATATAACTCCTGATTACAATATTAAAAAGGATTTGAGCAGTAGACTAATTGCTAGATAATTGTATTATAACGATAATATCTATAGTTACTTTGTTGATCATCACAGGATAACCATGGTGATGCATCAACTCAAACTATTCAAATCCTATCACAAACTTCGGCTATCTCCAATGCGGTGTGGGAGCCATTGGAAGCAGACCATAAAACCGCAGGTGATACACTTATCTAACAAACTGCGAGACGCAGCACCAAAGGAAGTGCGGGAGAAAGGGCACATAGATCGAGAGTTAAACCCGAGATAGATGGTGCGTGGAATCCAGATACGGTTTGATCGATACGAGGACTTTGGACGAAAGAGGATTTCGGGGAACCCATCGGCGACGGGAAGCACAAGCGATAAAGGGTTTTTTTCCATAACGCGGATGACCCAGGGCTCATGAGGGAATTCGGAAGGCACGGCAGATAGCTTCAGGAGCCCTACCGAATCGCTCTATCGCGTACATTAAAGGGCTTTTAACGGTTCTGATTGGTGCGGACTGCCCGTGCGACATGAGCGCACCCATTTGTCAAAAATATCAATTACGAAGACGCTGGAATTTAATTTGGGAGCGCATTGGGGTTGACGAGAGATTTTTATCGATTAATTTATCACGTGCTTCCCCTCCCTGTGGTGCATGATTGGGGGTTGGTGCATCGGTGGGATGCTGGAGGATGGGGTCTATTCATGAAGGAAACAATGTGGATTAATAAGCTATGCCCTGTTAATTATAATGATAGCTATCTATTCCCCTTGCTAACGGAGATTGTTCTGAATAAGGATACAGAGATGCTGTCTTTGATGATTATGTGTGACGCGTGGGTTGGGTCGTATTCCTATCTCAACGCTTATAGTCCTAATAGATGGATAGATATAATTTCTGGTATTCTGAATCTACTAATACCTGTAATCATAAGTTATTAAACTGGATGATGGAGATTAATGTATATAGGAGATTTGATCATGCTTAATTATCTTTACCCTAGATATAGCTTCCTTCCAAAAATACTCTGTTCATAAGTTAATTCTAAAATTTAATTAAAACACTCAATACTCTCTGCATCTTTCATTCAGAAATAATTTTAATTTTAAATTACATTTTATTTTAAATTTACATTTTAATTCCTCAAAAATATTTATCATCGAAACTGAGTGTCTAACGCTCGATCTTGTAACTTTCCATTGCATTTTCCTCTATTTACGCACAATAAAATTGAGATGAGATAGTTTTCTTAGATAGAACATCATAATAAATCTCAATACTCAACAATGAAGTATGTAATGTATTGAATATTTTTTATAACATTCCTTTTATAATATTAAAATATCCATCTATAATATCACAATCCGTATACAGACAGATATTATTAAGTTAAATATTCCATTTAATTCAAGGGAAATTCTTTATTTTGTAGTTTGGAGAAATGTATATAGGTATGAATTACTGTAATTTATTTCAATTCGTTCATGAATTAAAAATTGATTGAATTATATATAACAATTCGCATTGCTAAAAAGCTTTCAAAACACAATCTTATACCTTTCCATGACAAGTAATTCATTTTTAAAACCACTACCTCTATAAAATCCACAACGCTACGTCACCTTCGACTTACATCGAACATAAAGGAGAAATAAACCATTACAGGCTAGAAAGGTCGACCGGAGTGGATTCACTACAGAGGGCAGGTATATCGCGCGAAAAAATAAATTCGGTCCATCGGAAAGGAAGCTGTGGAAAGTGGATTATCTCCCATTTGATTCCCTTTCTCGGAGAGAAAGTCAAAAGGGGCAAACTTAGGAACGAGGGGATCAGATTGTAAGGATACGCTGGTCAGAAAAAGGGTTCGGGTAGTCAATACATTAAGGGTCAAAGTGTAAGGGATATATATAAAGAGAAAGTTCCTTAGGCGTAGAGGAGAAAGGTTTTACTACTGTAGTGGATTGGCCAACGGAGATTTTAGTCTAGAATAATATGAATGGACTGTTTTTTCCGTTGCTTGAAACTTTAAGTTGATACGATGATACATATAGAGGAGCTTATTTGATGTAAGTGCTTACGAGAATGATAGATTATAGTTCTTTGTCCATAGATATATATATATATATATATATATATATATATATATATATATATATTACGGATTTATTGGTCAACGTACCTTCGGCTAGCTAACTCTTGATAATATTTAGTTCAGCATCTACTAAATCTTCCTTTAAAAATATCTAAAGAAATCATTTAGGCACAGAATTCCTCGTCAAAACTTAATGAGATGAATAACATGTCTAAAATAGCTTAGCAAAGCGATGCATAATAGATTATAACTGTGACTTTATAATTTAATATCATGTATATCAAAAGAGTTTACTCATTGAAATGTAAAAAAAATCAAAATTATTTCTGTATACATTTCTTTCATGTTTCAAAAGTTTTTACTGACGATAACAATACAACTTAACAGCCAAGGATTAGTGTCTGAATAATAAAATGCTGATGTTAAGAAGCAATTGTTCATACAATTGAAAAAGGTCGCTGTAATAAAATAAGAATCAAGTTACAGGTTGATATCACTATTACGGATTGAATACATGTCTAAGTGAATTAAGTGGCAATAATGATCTTATCATTCCTCAAACACTGAGCCTAAAACCTCTTGCGTGAAACCCTGGGTTACAAGATGCATAGCTTAACTTGACCTTTAAGGGTCTAAATACCCCATTTGGTAACCCTACTTACAGCGCGAAGGGCATGGGAGAAAAAAAGAATCCTTATCGGACATCTCCATCACGTAGGTCTCTACTCCTTTCTACCTTCCGTGTAAGTCTCCTTGGATAGTATCTATCATTAAGGATGGAACGAGGAAATCCGAAGACAAGCCGTTGGAATTGTGGGATTTGAACCGCCGAATAAAACGTAACTTTTTTCGAATCGAAAAATAAGGGAAGGCAGATGGAGTTGCTAATTTGATTACTCGTTTGATTAGGTATCTCAGTTGGATGGTAGTTCGTCCATGCAAAAACGCCAGTTCCTACTTCCATTGATGCGAAATGAATGACTTCTTCCTAAGAAGGGTCCCGGTAAGATTCAAAATCAATTTTGTATCTATTAAACCAAAAATTAGATTGGTAAACCGAACGAATATTCAATTTTGATCAAAAGCATTTAGATTGGGATTTGGAATTGGAATCAAAAACAAATAGTTTTCCCCAAAACGGGTTCATTATAGCATCTGAGCAAAGGAATTTATTTAGAATTTATATCATTATATTTTTAACTCTAATATTTCATATTCCAAAGACATTTCTAAATTAAATGAGAATTGGAATATCTTTTATCTACCTGAACAATAAGCAATGGGAGTATTCATCTTTCGAGACCTTAGATATTAGAACGATGAGACTTTAAGTACGATCAAAGGAGTATATGACGTAAGAATATTCATTATCTTTCATTATTCTATACATGGAGGAGGGAATAGCACATCGAAAAAAATTTCTGAATTAAAATGAAAGATAAAGTCCAAAGTATAAGACAATTCATTGAGAATTACATCCAATAATATTACCTTAAATGCAGAATGAGATTCTAATATATTCCATATTCTATCTGACTCAGAAAAAAGAGAAATTTTATCACTAATTCAGCGAAATTTACAGTAAGAGAAGGATAATTATACAAAAAATAACTCCATAGATATTTCTCAATGCATAAGCAAAGGCGGACGATGACAAATATTTTCACTTCTTACCGCAATCAAGCAGATAACCATCTCAGACTCTTTACCCATAAAAAAGCCACTAAAATTCAGTACTGGCAAATCGCAGTTCGTAAAAAGAGAACGTGAATCGAGAAGGCATTTCACGCGAGAGGAATTCCATTTTGCCCAGTATCCCCGTTACGTAAGGCGAAGAAAATCTCGATGGGATCTTTTAATAATCTTCTCTTCCATAAACCTGCCCATCGTTTCATCTCAACTGCGTTCCTTTTTCTCTATCTTTAAGCCATTTCGGTAGAAACTCCATTTTTTCCACTCCCTTAACAGCAGAGCTTATCAGTTCATGCTCCACTCCCTCATGGCGCTCTCGTCGTTTTTCTCCATTTAAGACGTCTTTCTTCTGTTTCCGGTTTCCGCGACAACTATCTCACTCACCGGAAAAGTGTTGTGCCGAATATAAATCGATCTATAAAGCACTGTCATCCGTGGTAAGAGGTGGGCAAATGAAGTAAAAGCACATCATTCTTTTTAAATTGGGTGATCTCAAGAGTAACGAAAAATAAAAGAAGAAATATATACGTATTATATTCACTATTCAAACCGATATTACTGCATATATAAAGCATCAGAAAATTCGTCGTAATAACTTAAATAACTTAAACATCCTCAGAATGAAACTTGTTCCCTTTGGAGAAATATTATACGTTTAGTATTTTAAAATAAAATTCGGATCAAAAATAATAAACTTATGAATACTATGGTCGAGGATAAAAACTTTTGAGACATATTTCAGTCCCATCATCATAAAATCCTTGAAATTCTCCTGCCAAATATCTTTCTCCCAATTAAAAGTTATTTATAATAATGATGGCAAAATACTTTATAGGGTTAAGGCTGCTTGTTTCGTTTTCGAAGTACGCTGGATGTTGAACTGTCATAAATTAGAACACCGAGGCAAAAAAAGCACTTTTATACAAATTATGAATGCCCGAATTCTTCATAACTACTATCAAATTCGGACAATTTTTTTACACTCAACTTTTTAAATGAAGTGCCCTCATTCGTGCAGATCTTCTGCAGTGGAATGAAACAGACGTGGAAACTATGAATAAAATTAAAGGGCCGCCCAAATGGGAGTGCGATGCAGTTAGAATGTCGCACTGATGGAACCGAAGTTTCAAAAGGAGAATTATTTCATAGCACTCCGCAGACTTGTTTGTGAGTGGACATCCGCCACTCCATCTCTGAAATTTAATTGGTTGCCTCTCTCCGTCCATTTGCTTCGCCATTCTAAAATTATGGGGGCCCAATTGGAACGACGTCATTGCGATAAATCGTCCTTCTCTTGTTCCTTTTTACTACCACGGTTCAGAGATCAAGTACTACCGCTCTCCGCTGAAAAATTTCCTTGTTTTTCTCTTTGGCGTATGGACAATTGCAAAATTGCACGATCAAAAGTTCGTTTAAAAAAATACGTAAGATACTTAGAGGGTGCTAAATTGGGTCGATTTAAAGAAAGATGACAGAAAGATAAATTTAAAATATATCATTTCTAAGGGAAACTAGGTATATCTCATTCAGAGAAATTCGTAACAGATCATACAATCAATATTGTTATCTTTATTAAAGAATTACTCATTTAATTAAAAGAAACTATTCACTCTGAATTATTATACTAGTGTAAAATAGATCGTGTACACCTATTTATATTCCCATTTTAACCCGAAATAAAATAAAAGAAAGAAAAGGTTCCCTCAAATAATACACCCATCCTATTAATTAAATAATTTCGTAAAACTACGAAACAAATAAAATGATTACAGTTAATAGAAGAATTATGATATTTTGCGATACTTATTAAATCTTTCTCTTTACAAATTCTAAAATGATTTTGAATTTATTATGAATTATTAGGTCGATAAGAACACGTTAATAGAAGATGAATTCTATTTCACTTATATTTATATTTTGTGGATATATTTAGATTTGGAGAAGAATATAACTTTGAAAGTCATGGAAAAAATAATTTACGATAAAATCGTAGTAATAAGCTAATACACCATTTTTATTGAGTTTTTCATGCTTACTGAGCAAACGAGAAAGCAAGGAAATCTCCACAGAAATGAAGCTGTAACCTCCAGTCATTTATACTTCTATAAATACGCTCTGACCGTGGGAACAAAGATGCATCGCAGTAATCACGAACAATTCCCACAAACGAACGTCCGAGCGAATGAATTGGGGACAAAACACTTCTGAGCACAATCAATGAGCAACCGGACGTCTTTCTTGGGACATAAAGATGACCCGTCCTCCTTGGCAAATGAACCCCTGCAGAGGCTCCCAATGAAGGAACGAAAAGATTAACACTTGCTCGAGAAAAGACTGCCCAGCTTGAGCAATAAAGATCTGAATCGAGGCCATCCGGAGGTCGGAGATATGGTCCAGAACTGAGAGGATGAACAAAGCGCAGACCTACAACTCTGTCCCACATTCAGCAAACGACGTACCGAATTACGAGGTCGCGACGTCCCTCTGCTGAAAACACTGTGAAAACTCCTGGGAGCAATAAAGCATAATTCACGGTTAAATGGGCCCTTCATAGGGGGCATGACTGTCTCCGTACGACCGCCCTGCCCTCTAGGATAGCGCGAAAAATTATTAACAGTGGACGGACGCGACCCGCGTAAACTACTGAATAAGTTAAGGAGAATTATTTTTTTTTTAACCAATGGAGCCGAGGCTAGGGTATTCATGGGTCAGCTGAGGGTACGTTGAGGAGAAGAATACAATTAGATGGGGTGGATTACGATGATGCCCCTTCTGGGAAAGGGAATCATTAAAAAGACTTCGGAGTGACGAAATTTAAGTGCCCCGACATGGCCCTCCAATTACTTATGCATGCGACGGAGATGTGCCTGCTGTAGTTGGAATGAATTCATACGCGTATATAAAAAAGTGGAGTAATTACTGAGAGCTGCCGTTTCTCGTGTTTTTATTTTCACCACAATCGCGTGCAACTGATATTAATGCACGATGAGTGAATTTGCTCCCTCGTGAGTGTTGCCGTGCTTTGAGTGGCACGATGCACTGTCAGAAATGAGTTTTAAGCAAAATAATGATTTTGAAGATGATTGCAAGACTAAAATTGTACATATACGTGTTGAAACATTTACGTAATTTTGAAGAGTACTCATGCAATGTTTCGCAGGATAAGAGATAAAGATAAGGGAATATGCTAATTTAATTTGAAGTCGATGAAAGAACGTATTTATTTGTAATACCTATGTCACATCGTTCAAGAGGATCATCTCGTTAAAACTCAGAAGTATATTACGTCATAGCTGTGTTATGTCAATGAAAAATAAAATTCATTCAAACAAAAGCTGTTAGACCAGGCTTTTATTATTTGACCCAAATACCATTCTGGCTAATAAATCTATATTTTATAACAACATATCTATTTTAGAACACTAAAATATATACAAAGTCATATTAAGTTTAATCAATGCCGGTATCATATGAAATACATTTAATTTAAGACATGATTGTTAATAAAAAGTTAACCGAAAATTAATTTGACCCGATTTAGATACATTTTATTACATGGAATTCAATTAAGCTTTTATTTATAAAATTCTCAGAAGGAATGCGATTGTTATTTTCAAGCGCATATTCGACTGATTATTAGAATTCTTTGAATATAAAGCTTTATACAGCACAATTGACATATTTTCCTGGTAATGCATAGACAAAAGATAGTTTTCAATATTTATAGATAACGATATTTTTAAGGTACAATTCATTCACTAACATCGTGAACAGATAAATATAGATACCATATATAACAGATATCCTTGTTTTAAATCACATTGTTTCCAGTGGAAGTGAATGATGAAAGCCAAATTTCAAGCAAGAACGCTATATATACAAATATATACTCCTTTGTGCAAGGATAAGATATCGTGCATTGATATTTTCAGAATTTTCACTTCAAAGGATCACTTTCGGTATATCTCCATTCGAATCAATGCAAACATCAAAGCAAGAGATAAAACACAAGTAAGAATTACCGCAATCTTCCCTTTCGATCATAATAAACGAGAAATAGAACTCAATATTACCTTTAAACACGTGGATGACAGTACTTTTACCCGTGGCGGAAAGTGGTTGAAAGAGATATAAATCTAAAAGCCTCAATTACGAACGAAAAAAAAATCGGACCGATTTTCGCACGAGTACATAACGTACGCGGAAAGATTACGAAAGGGAAATCGACCTGTAAAATCTTTTTTCTACACCACTTAATTCGAGGGTTTGGCGAAATTTTTTCCGCCCCATACGCTCACCTCCACGAAGCCTTTATGAATCCGATTTCGCATGGTTTGTGACAATTACGTCTGCTATCGACAACGGCGCTAGAAATATCCTTTTTTTCCTCAGATCCTTATCGGGATAAAGAGGACTGACCCTGCGGAGCACGGGCGTGTTCGCGTGGCAGAAAACTCTTTACGGATCGGGGATTCTTTAGGCACGCTTCAGTGGCATTAGAACCTTCCGTGATTGGATCGCTGGAAAGGGAGATCTGTGCCCATTTTCGCTGGCGGACGAGATAAGGTTTAATAAGAGACGCATAACGACTCGGTTGCCACGGGAGATGGAGCGGAAGTGAATGGAGGAAGCAATGGAGAGATAAGGGAAGTTGGGATGGTCGGAAAAGGTAAACCTAAAGTTGGAACGAAATTATGGACAGGATGGAGAGTAGATTGGAATTCTTCCTTTAATATTATACTTATTAAATATTGAATGGTTTTAACCAATATTACAATCCTCTGGGACATTTTTTCTTAAAATACGACATAAATGAGATATCCTATATCATGAAATGAACGAATAAATTTTTGATATTATGAACGCGATATGATACAAGATTATTATTATCGTTTCAATTTATATACACAAATAAGTAACAGCAAAATTCTTTTAACTTATTCCTGTTTTTATTATCACTAAATAACTATGCGTAATATTGTTTTGAATATGGGAAATATTTATATTCCAGTATTAAACATGGAATTCCATAGTATATCAGACATATAAAAAGAAACCAAAATATCCTAGCTCTTCACATACTGAAATTCTCAAAAAGTACGATATCTTTAGTAAATTTCCCTCCAAACTTCAAACAAGGTCAACTAATGAGGGTTGTTATAATATGGTTTGAAATAGAAGAGCTCCCTTTTTGCAGGAATGATTCGGTCTTGATGAATTGAAGCACATCAAACGCTGCGTTTCTGAACTACGAACTCCACAAGAGCCCTCGACGGAACTCGATTTTAATGCATTCGGTCGATAAAATTTACATCCACATAAAAGTATATTCAAGAGCGGAAATAATACTTTGAAATAGGTCGCAGTACATATTAAAGAGGAGAAATGACGACCCAATGAAACGAAGCATACACGCTGCTAAATACACGCATGTTTTCATTAATCTAAAAGAACACTAGTATTCGTTTCCTAAAAATTGGGACTTAAACGTAGGAATATAATCAATATTCTCGTTTATATTTTAACAAAACACGAATATTGAACACATATTCTTCAAAAAATACACTTTTCATTTAAATTATGAAGACTTCAAATATATCCATAATTTTCGGAAAGTAAGATAAAAAATATCATTCACTGGAGAAGGGAATGAATGATTAAAAACTAGAAACTTCAAAGGCAGTAATAATTGAAGAATTACAGCCGTTAAAAGCATTAAAAATCCGTATGGTTTAATCATACACAAGTCACACTCTTAACCATTATTCATTCAATATTCATTATTTAAGCGTTGATCCCGATGCACTTATTACGTCATAGACACGGAGTAATTGGCCAGAAAGGTACTTTTGACGAATGAAATAAGGAAGAACAGGTTCTATGAGAAAACAGAACAAAGATAAAGAAAAATGGTGATAACATACGAAGAAAAGTAAAGAAAGGGATGAATGAAGGAGGGTGGAAGAATCTTAAGAAAGGAGTGAGGCTGTGGAAGCAGTGTGCTAGCATATGCAGATGCCACGTTTTATTGGAGCCCTGGAGACACCCTAAGGAAGAGGAGAAACGGCTGCGGAGTCTGACAGAAATGTAAAACTCAAATACCAAGAAATACAGGGGGAAAACTTGGAGACTATGGATTGACGCATCTGATGGATTCGATAAAAGTTTAACGCATCGGCGGGGAAAAAAAATCTGATGACAAGTTTGATTGGAAGGGTAAAGTGCGATATGAGTGCGAAATATTTTATAAGGTGACATAGGCCAACGATATTATTCATTGGATTGGCTTGTCGTTGGATGAGTTTTTTTCTGATGCAGGAAAAAGGGACAGATGGCGGTTTTGAGGAATATAAATAGGGTGAACCACAATGAATCCTGAAATCGATATGAATTGATTATCGAGGAGTACGAAAATAGATTTCGGAACATGGAACATTCCAGTGAGAAAGGGAAAGCACTTTTAATACCTAAGAACATTAACATATTGGTTATCTTTGTGAGTAAATAAATTACATAAATAAAAAATAGTTCAAAATTATAGTAAATATCAATAATATTGCAAGATAAAAAGCAGTTAGAAACAACTATATTTATGATTCTGAATCCTTGATTTGTACTATCATACCGAACAGTATGCATCAATCTTTTAGTGTTAAGATATAGAAAGACAGATATTGGCAGGTTGAGATTCTAATACCATAAAGATTATAATCTTTACAATAGCATAATTGTACATATTATTTTGATTTAATTTTTTCCACATCCATTCCTTATTAATTGAGAACATAATCTAAATCGCTTTATTGATATGAACAACAAAACAAGTATATAAACACTCCTTCAGCGTTTCTATGAACTCCAGACGTTCCCCTGATAATGGTCGCGTAGTAACAGAGCGATAAACTTTCAGAAAAAGGACTTGAATCACCAACACCGCTACCATAACAACGGGAGAAATCGCAAACACGGACTCGGCATAAAGGAGCGGCAATTGCGTGCTTCCTGTTCCGAACCACGAAAGGAAAACCAACACGTTTGGCGGGGTAACGTACGAAAAACAACAGGGCCGACTTAATATTCTCCGGTCGCGTGGAAGCGTAAAAGGCTTATCTCCCCCTTTCGATACTACGGCCGGGAATAAAAAACGATCCCGGATTCTCTGGGGATATTTACACGATGTTACAACGAAAGAGCAAACATGGCGGAGTGCGTATCGGGCGTGATTTATAAAACCTAAGGTAATTTTTATACCTCGCGGTTCGTCGCCCAAACGTGGATTTGCTTACGCCGAGAGAACGGCCTCGTAAGCTATTTGAAATTTTAACGCGATGCTTTTTTTTTGTTTATTTTTCGGATCGTTTCCTTGGTTACCGAAAGGTTTTAAAAAGGGGAGATAATGGTGTTGGATGTACAGGGCTCTTGGATGATTTATAAGAGAATTTAAGGATGAGAAATTCAGGAGTTAAAAAGCTCTTAAATACTTTTTCTCTTAAAGGAGACTGAGAAGAGGTTAGGGGGAGATTTCGCACATTTATTTCTCCTCTCTTTGAATCTAAAAAGCTTGAAAGCAATACTATTAAGTCCTTTTAATGATTTCATTGAATTATGATACTGTCTGAAATTGAATGACAAATATATGTTATAGAGGTAGTGAAGAATTAACATAAAGTTAAATAAAACAGCTTAAATATTTATCATTCATATTTTAAAATCTAAAAGTTCCAGGGTCTCCTACGAGTCTGTTAGAAGCAACTGGGTATGCTAATTGACAATCGAGAAAGGCGTACAAAATATTGAGTAGTTTTTAAGTCTATACCCCGTATTTATACAATACGTTATTGATGGACCGTGCATTGTTCTTTTCGCAATGGCCAATATAAAATCAATTCAGAGAAACTCGCTGAGATATCTCCATAAAATGCGAAATGTAATCGTTAAAGGTTTGCCTTCAGGTACAAAGGCAGTATGTAGAAGCGACGCCCGGTATGGAAACAAATGAAACGCGGAATGCGGAAGGTGGATGACATGAACGAATATAACGGGGTAACTTTATTCCATCGAGCAGCGGTGGCATGTGAGCGAACAATTGAAATTCGAAATGCATTCGGAGCTCGAAAAGGTCACCGAGAGGGACAGGAATGCCTCCAAATATTCGGAGAATTCCGCCCCAAATCAGCCGATATCTCTAGTTCATTTCACAAGAGTGAATAAATTAGTTCGGAATTCGAAAGGGTAAAATCTAAGAAAATCATCGAAAAAGGAAATTATATAAGGCTTTTAGACTGGTATATAGTACATGAGTCCAAACGCAACCTTTTGGAGATGAAATGTAAAAGGTAAAATTTGAGTATCATACATTCCAATCTAAATTATTATTGCAAGATTTCAACTCTTACATGGTACCTTAATTACTTTAACATTACTATAAATTAACTATCACGTAATATATTATGATAAAATATCTAAAATTAGGATTACTCAGTTAACGTTTATTAAAGTAAGTATCCCAAATTGATATCAATATCTTCATGAGAAAAATATGCGTTTCTTTCTTTAGGTAGAGCAATAGACAAATTATTTCTAATAGGTAAGAGTTAAGAAGAAAACATAAAATTTACATTTTAAAATATTTGAACATTTCTAAACAGGTACTTTCGATGTTTAAAAGATCGGGTAAACATATTATAAAACATAAAACTGTCTGTCCTAGAGTCTTTTTTTCTAGTTATTTTTCATTGATCGAAAAAAGCATGAATTTACATATTCTATTTTTAACAATATCTTTTATTTAAAATAAGATGTTAAGCCAAAATATCCCAATTCAAAAATTAAAGTGCTTAATTTTAAAGAATCAATAAAAGAGAATTTTTACATGTATATCCATAGGTAAACCCATTATTCACCGATCACATATTAATGATATTAAGAAACGACTCAACATATTTACTTTCTAAACAGCACAACGTTGCTATGGATACTGGAAAATTTACGTGAAAGAATAGGGGATTAATTAAATAAAAGAGTGACTTTTTAAATTTAAAACTCGATTTCACCCCTAAAAATTAAACATTTCCAAACGTATCCAATTCCCTAAATATCCTCCAGGGAATAAATATAAATCTACGGTCATAATTAAGGCATAGTTAGCTCACAGCAGACGCCAAACATTGTACGGATGGACTAATTTGGTTAATTGACAGTCAGTCGGAGATGACTATCTCCCGAACTCCCTAAACAAATTCCCATCTTTGCCGCTAATGGGCGAACCAAACAGATTTCCCGTACTGCAGCACTAATAGGATTATCTGAAGAGTACTGTTATTAGTCCGATGAAATTCGGCGAAGAGAGACCCGATTGTGCCCGATTTATGCAAAGATTACGAGAGATAGAAACGGTGGGAATATCGCAAAATGTGCCTCCTCCCAGAATTAAAAAAGAACAACGTAATTCGAAATCGCTTCACGTATTGTAGTACTCTGGTAACGCGTTCCAAAGCGGATTTTACGCGTCGCCTTCTGAAACATGTAATGGAGGTTTGAACAGTAGCAGATGTCACGTTACGGCAGATATTCGCGGGTAAATGATGAGCGGAGAAATCGCCTGAAAGGACAATACTGGATTCGGTAGACATAACTGAAAATGTGGAGTGAATCTTTCCGTATTAATTCGCGCTGTGAAGCAGAAAATAGGATTCTAGGTTGCATTTTCCCAATTTCAATTATGAGACATCCAATTAATGAAAGTAAGTTAAAACAAGGTCGCAAATACGCATATTAAATAATTTTTATGCGGAGAGAAAGCTTTCGTTATTCGATGCTAGACTTTTTATGTTGAAATCAATAGGATACATTGGTGTAAAGCTCATTGCCTTTGACCTATACTTTTAAATAAAATCATTTATTAAAAAATGAATACCCTTGATAAAGGAAAATATTAGCGTTGGACATATTTAGAAGCAAATAGTAGCACATTTACAGTTTAAGTTAATATAATATAAATTTACTTTTTAAAATGTTTAAATTCTGAATCGTCGTAAAATATAACCAGGTTTCAATTACTGTAATGTATTATAGGGTACTGTAAAATAATCTTAATAATAAAGTTATTATTGAATAAGAATGGTTTAAACGAGTTTTCGGAGATTGAAACTTAATTAAATTTACGCTGCTCAATAAAACACGCAAAATTTACTGCTTCATTTCACAGAATTAAATACACTCTGAGGAATCATGACTCAGATCACAAAAATATAATAGTCTCTCTTTACTTGAGTACCAATTAAAGAATATTAAACAAAATTAAATTCTCTTCTTTGTTCACCGAGGAAAGAACAAATGACGGTATTGTTCCAAGACATCGTTATATTGCAGCAATAAAGTTTACTCCATTGTGACAAAACCAGTGACGAACGAAATTCCATGGACACACTTCAACCGAGCATCTTTTAATCTTATGAAAAGCTTTACTTCCAAAGAATAAGAAACCCCGTTAGAAACTAGGTATTGACTCATGACCTTTTCACAGGGAATTCGCGAAATATTTGTAATGAAACGACCGCTTTCCTTTAAGAACGTTTGACCTTATATCTTTCAAAATTTCGTAGCGATAAAAAGTAATTCTTTCCTGAGAAAAGGATTTCGTGCAAAAATATTTCCGCGAACGGAATAAACTTGACAAATTCTGAGAAGGGACGACCTGCAAAACTGGACATTTCAAGGAAATTTCCATTGCACGACCCAAGATGGAGTGAATAACAGTTGAGCATCGAGGAAAGAAGCGTAATTGAGGCCGAGAAAAATTGAAGAGTGACGAAATAGTGGTTGTGCAGTGAGACCAATGAAGGACTTCCAACTCAAAGGCGGGCGTTCCATTAGTTTCATTGCGTCTCGTGAGAGATACTTTTATACATTGAAACGCTTTCTGAACGAGTGAGTTACAGCTGAAAGGGCAGAGCCACTTACGTGTTTAAAAACGTCATGATTGCGCTTTGAAGTTGTTGTTTCTGAAAGTGTCCAATTGAATGACCTGAGTAATCCATATACTCCTTGAGAGCATGTATCTAAAAGAAGTCAATAAAATAATCTGAGAGCTATAACAATGGTAATTTTTGTTGTCAAATATGCTTTAATTCTTCCCTTAACAAATAATGCTACAAAAATATCTAAAATATATATCATCCGGATTTGATCGATTTTAAATTATTAATGCCGAGGAACGTAAACAAGAGCGATGCACTAATTTTATTCCCAAAAAAGACAATCAACTCGTTTCTATTTTACAAGTTATGCTATTGTTCAGTGCATAAATTAAAGAATTGCTATTCCTTAAATGAGCATTAAGTATTGTAATGTAAAAGAACCGCTTTCGCTAAAAAATAATCAAAACATTTATAAATAAGTTTTTATCTAAGTTAAATCTTAATAAATAACTTATTGAAAATACTATGAAAAACCGCTAGGATTATACCTTTTCTCGATATTGATTCACATCTTTTGATGAAACGACGATATACGATACGATATATAACGCTCATCAAAACCAAAAGAATGTTTACTATTCTATAACGTTTCACATAGAACACCGCTCTCATTATGGAATTGTTTTGTTCAGTACAACTATAATAGACGCTGTATGGATTAAATATATATTTATATATTTAAATTAAGACAAAATCATAGTATATTTAACAGCGTTAATACACTATGTTTAAATTAATTATAAGTATATGGTACATGATATTTAGAAATCCCAGTAGCAAAACTTATCAAAAATAGAATGTCTTTTAATATTTACTGTTTTTATTTCTACAAGACACGGGATTTTGTGGTAACACTGGCGACATGGAGACTGCACAATGACGTAGTACAAGATCGCGAACTACCGCAATGGCTTATCCGTGTGCTTAGCACTTTAGATATCGGTTTACACTCCATCATTAAGCATCACGCAATATGTCTCGCTACCGAAGCGGAAGGTTAATTCTTACTCCAGGATAGAGTGACATTGAATCTCACTGAGCACGGAGTTATGAATTTTACGAAAAAGGGATGGAATGAGCCATCGATTTGAAACGGGGACTTCTATTATATATTTTTATGAGAAACCTTTCTTGAAAATAGTCATAACTGAATAACAACGATTATATTCTCATTTTCAATAGACAAGGATATAAAGTGATTCATGAGAAGTTAGAGTTTGAATTAAGTAGTTTTAGGTGTCTTAGTATAGAAGAAATAACGAATTGAAGAGAAACTAAAAAAATCATCCATGACGTCCAAAACAGAAAATACGTTTGAAATAAACATTGAACGCAGAACAAAAAAAGGAGAGAAACTTTTTTAAAACTTGGTTCCGAAAAGTACGATGAAACATTCAACCGAATCATTAATACTCTACATTCAAACAGCGCGTCCATTTATGAATAAGACAACAAGGGACTGATTGAGCCTTGAAATACACCGATGGAATCAGATTTTGAATCTTGTTTTCCGATTGGATTCGAAACTCGATTTCGACCGAAAAAATGTCTCTCGCTCTTCGATAAATCTCACTAAGGTTGAACATCAGAATAACAGGTGTGTGGCGTCATACAATATGAAGACACCGACTTCTCACCCACCGCAGAAAAATAGCAGGATCTAATAAGAGGTAACCCAAGCCTTCTTTAAAAAAGTAACACGGTAAACAGTCGATGAGTAGAAAAAGGCAACCACGAAAGGAGTTTCAAAACATAGCTGATTCACCATAGTAAAAGAACAAATCAATCTTAATTAGGATGCAATTATAATTTCTGTGCTCATATCCTGCTTCAGATAGGCTTTGGAGTTTCAAGGTGTAGTAGAACAGATTCGTTTTGTGATAATAAAACTTCCCAATGTAGAAAAAATACAACGAAAGACGTTCAATAATTCCTAAAAAATCGAAGATATAATGAAAGAAGAAGAATAAGTTTCTTGTAAGATACAATTATATATCACTGCAGGGCTGTTTAAATTCAGGTCACTTGGTTTAACGCTTACTTCTAATTGAAGGATAAAACACTTGTGTACATTTAAAGAACCTTATTGAGATAAAAGAAGTTATTGACGATGTTTTCACAACATTACTATTAGAAATAAAATATTAATTCCACTTCCAGCATTTTCTAAATTGTTTTGAAATATTATTCCAATTGATAAACGAAAATATTATCACATAAACATGTACGTATAAACGTTAAAATGTAAATAATAAACAAACAAACCAATAAAACATTAACTTGTAAATAAATAAAAATATAGGAGTCGAAACGTTAAGAAAAGAGCTCAAAACCCGTAAGATAGGTGGAGATATGCCACCTACGGAACAAACCAACCTTCGCCATGGAAACCGCTTATGGCAACGCCGACTCAATTCATACGAAAGGGTGACCGCGGAACAAAACCGAGGTGGATAGATACATGAAAAGATAAACAACAAATAATTAAGGCCCCTTTCGGCCGAAAAGGGGGTCGCCGTAATGAGGGATTGGAAGGCGAAATAAACCCGAAAGGGTCGGGAAATATAAACGCACGTCGGTAAGGAATTTTGGAATGGCGAACGTGAAAAATTAGGAAAGGGTTTTTCAGTGGAAATTGAATTAGAATTGAGAAAGATGGACGGGAAGAAATATGAATCGGGAGAGAAGGATAAGTGGGAAGATGGGCTAAAATATGGAAATGTGAGGAAATAAAAAAGGGGAAAGACAGCGTGGTATGCTTGGAAACCCTGCGGAAACGGACGTGGTAGATATGGAGATGAAAAGGTGGGGAAAAAGAGATATAAAAATGAGGGAGAATAAAGAAAGAACAGTCGTAAAAAGGACCACTGCTGAGTTGAAGAAGAATAACGGACGAATTGAGCGAAAACAAAAGAGGAAAGATGGAAAGAACGTTTTTTAAAGATATAGCGAAAGTGACTCAACTTAAATAGTTTCCGTTTTGATCAAGTAGCGTATGTCTAAAGAGAAAAATAATTCATTTCTCTGCAGCTGAATTCTCTTATCAAAATTGCACTTATCTAAGATAAACCCTCTTTTGATCGTAAATTTAGAGGATAAATTAATATTGTCACACTGAAAGGAATCCATGAATCATATACGCTTCAAAAACTTTATTCACAGTTTGATCTCAAAAACGTTAATATTTCTAATTTTGGGCACAAACACTATGATATACTTAAGGTACCAGATTTGATAGCTAACTAAAGTACGATACCGTCTTTGTATAATTTAAGTAGTCCTATATAAAAGAAAAGTAAGTGCAATAAAAAAATCGTATAATTAGTTAAAACGGAAACATATCAATCTTCATCAATATATTCGGCAGAAAATATCCGAGCAGACTCGTGACTAAAAACAACAGAAGTACACAATATGATATAGAAGTGCGGTGTACGTTCATGAGATTTCACCTTTCGCTAAATTCCAAGAAAATACGAGAATATAGGCAAACGGGTTGGAAGCGAAGCGTAGAATGGTCGTGAAGATGGAATGAGATTACTTCGTCAAGGAACGGGGTTGGTTACGAAACAGGGGACGTGGAATAGGGAATGAGAAGGGAAAAGTGAGAATAGGTTGCCATGCAAATCGAAATATAGTGAGCTGCTGAGAGAATGTTGGGGAAGAGGAGATGCAGATGGTAGGACATGAAAAAGAGATCAAACGAGGATGTGAGAAAACGCAGGGAAGAAAGAGGGAGTGTGTGAAACAAACAAGGTGTAGAGAGAAACTTTTCGGAGTTTTGGAAAATTATGAGGACTCGATAAAGGAAGTACAAAAGTACATATCGTTTATTTTCAGACGGAATCTGTACAGTCGATTTCAATACGTTCCCGATAACATTTTTCCAGTTTATTTTGATCAACCATTTTCATCTAAACTTCTTTTTTCTATGGATAAGTAGAAGTAAACTGCAGTAAACGTTAAAGAATTTTCCCTATCTCTTAAGGGTTGTAATTAATCGAAATCATGTAAAAACTAATTCTATTTACTCCTCTAGTGTAACTTAATGAATGCTTTTTATCAATTTAATAATGGTTCTTTATAAACTAAGCTTGCAAAGTTTTCGCAGTTCAAAGTACGAAATTTTCAGTATCCACCTTAAAATTCATCTGGAGCACAAATTCGTTCACTATAATAATGTTTACCTTCTCGGACGAAATTGCCGAATTAAGCGAATGTACAGACCAATTCCACACACGAAAAATCAATCAAATGAACACCACAGAACGATTTTTCAACACATCCAACCGATAAAATTTCACTAATCCTGGCCTGTACACGACTGGAACCAGCTTGAATACGTCCGCAAGAAAAAAATCGCCAACACCAGAAAAGATACACCCGGGCGACAGAATTTTAAAGGTTAGGGCATTAGAAACCCTCCAAAAAAAAGGACGATAAGCATCGTCAGCTACAAAGGAAGGCGATAAAGGTGTAGAATTAGACTGGGGGAACAGACAAGGGGGGTTAAGAACCCAGTATTAGGGAAATAAGCAGGGAAGCACGGCAGGAAGTGTATTGGCTACCTTAGAGGAAACGGACAGACCCTATGCGTTTGCATTAAATGAAGGAGCGGCGGGGAATGGTACGGACTTTTCAACAGCCGCCCCTTGCGAACGTCGTCCATATTAAATGAGTCATTCCAGTTGCGAAGGGGAGTTGCGATGGGTGTGCAGGGTGTCGTATGGAAGAGGGTGGGGGCAGACGGAGGAAGGGAAACAGACCGTTATGCGATACGCAAGGAGACTTTTGAGTCTCACAGTGAATTGCGATGGGGGATGGAAATATATATTCGGAATCGTGGAATGGGCTAATAACAGTTGGGACTGAAAGGAAAACGGGTATCAGGCGTGTACCGTACTGGGGTTGGAAAGTATCGTATCTGATCGGATTGGAAAAGTTAGAATGGATGGAGGTAACGAAGAAAAAGAGGGGACAAGATGGATAGGTAAAGGCACAAAGATGTAATGAAATGCTTTCGTAATTGTTCCCTATAGTAACATATTATTGAAAATTATAATAGTAGTTTAGGAATAATGAGATGAAGGTTAAAGTATACTCCTGCTGATGATTGAATAGCCAAAAATTCTGGAAAAAATTGAAAAGGAATGCATCAATTCAGTACCTCCAAATTAATTAGATAATTAATAAGTTTAAATTTGCTCGAGGATTGAGGATTTCAAGGGAAGAATGATAAGCTAATGAAAAGGTTTATTCAAGAAATATATCACTAGTTCACGAGACCTAAAATTTAACCAGTAAAATTAATCTAAATAAAGTACCAAAAAAATGAAGTACCAATGTGTAAATGAGCAACTTATTTATTCAGGAAGTCATGGAAAGCATTAAATCCAATAAAACGTGAATTTTATAAAACAATAGTACAAAGACTTGAACTAAGATTCAAATAATCAACCATTTCCAAGGGAGGAATTCAAGAACACTTTACTGAGGTAGATATTAACTTAAGCTGAAAATTCAAAGAGGCACAATTTACATTTCTCTACAAAAGTCAATAATAATCACTGAGGATTGATTATATGACAATTTAAGCTTTTAGATATCTAATTAATATTTGTTTAAAACAATTGATCAAACAAGTAAGAGCAAATAAACTGAAAAGAAATCAATTCAAACCGTATAAAATGCTAAAGATTGAGAGACGACGAGAAAAAAAAAACCCATACATTCACAAGAGGATATCCAAAACTCTAATTTGCAAACAAGAAAATGGGAAAATGGTCCGTCGAATACACGAAGAGAATATATAATAAATGATTCGGAAACGAGGCGAAATTTCGATAGAGGCTTGAATCCATTATCAGACGAATATATCAATGGAACAGGGAAAACGCATCTCACCTGAAGAAGGGAAATTCGTTGTATTTTAAAATAGGGGACTGAGATTGTGTCGCGGATACCACTTCTCTCGGAAATATTTAAAACTCTCTCTGTATAGAGAGGCGATCATTCCTATTTCAGGTCGTGAATACTCGATACATTAGCGTGGAGAGAAACCCAATGACAGCAGAGAGATCTCGAAAAGAGTTTCCAAAAGCGAGAGAAATAATAACATCTCCGAAAATTCTTCTTTTTTTCGGTGACTGGGCGTCGGAGTGAAACCGTGGATTGGTAAAAAGAAAAATGTTATCAATCCAAAGCGAAAGGTTTGGGGGGTGGGGAATATCGAGTCGGGATGTTTAAAGGAGATGGAAGGAAACATGCACAGAGAGAGAGGTTTCGATTTATATCGCAAAATTTCGATAATGATTCGATTTATCGAATTGTCTGTCAAACAAATGAGACGAATCGAACTTTTTACGTCTACGGATTTGATACATCTAATTATTAATAATACCAGTCCACCAAGGATACGATTCTAGTAGAATACTGATTTAACGATATTTTTTATTTCACATTAATGAATCGACATCTACATCTCTTATTTTAAATCTTATAAAGATTATTTGAGTTACAGATATTCTTTTCCATTGTTTTTTGAAGAGAACGAGGAATCAAACTCGTATTCCCACACTAAAATAATTTACGAAGTACAAAAGTATACGTCTTAATATATAAACATAAACTTTTAATATATACTTATGTAAAATCCAAGAAAGAACGCAAAAATAAATCTTTCAATATATGTTACTAGCATTGGCAAAAAGCAACAATTGAATCATAACTTAGAAAATAGATAAAAAGTTAATGATACAACTACTTTACTTTAAAACAAATTTACGAACGAAAATTCAAGCTGTGACTATGCTGAATTTCGTTACTAACATAATAAAAGGTACTATGAGACGTCGCTTACAGAATTGATAATCCGGTACTCCAAATTGATTGAGCAACGGAGATGAACAATTGAAAACGCACCCCTTTCGTACCTAAAAGTGGCTTGTTAGTCAATTATGTAAATGCAGAGAGAGATATTCCTACAATCAAGCGAGTAAATGTATGCTGACGGGTGTACATACAGCTTCTTCAGTTGTTGTTATTCAACGAATAGAACGTAAAAAAAAGATTATTCAAATTTATTCTTCTACAACATTCATCAATTATCTACTTTCAGCTCGAAGTATCAAATAAAAATGTATATTGAAAGTAGGAAAAATGCTATAGCATAAAATTTTTACTTTCGTCGTTCTGTTCAAGTGTAACCAAAAACAAACGAATATAATTCAACATCTCAAGCGTTAAAATGATAACACTCGTATCCTGGATACAACGTAGAAATAAATAAACAATGATTACAGAGCCATCGTTCACAAACTAATCATTCTATTTAGGCGTCCAGTATGACGTACATAACTCTATTCCAATACCTCCTCGAATCACGTAATTTCACATGACGCTCTTTAAAAAATTCAAGGCAGAAGGCGTCTGTATAAATTCACTGATCGCACTATCTGCAAGAACATCTGTTACCTCCTTGCGTTTAATAAGGATGCAGAGGATAAGGAAACGAAATTGGAATATACGGACAACGAGGATGCATCTTCAGGGGGTGAAGGGAAGGTGGGGGAATTCCGTCTTATAATCAAGCCGGTACATCCCCTAGGGGTGTACCCTAATGTCGCAGTGGTGCTCCCTTCCATTTCAAACGGAATTCCTTCCGTTCGCCAAAAGAAATGCCTTGAATTTGGATTCATAAAAGTTTTGGGAATTTGCATACTGTGACTGGCGGAGCGTTGGATTGAGTGGTATTTCATTTCTACTGGTGCACGCACGGAAGCAGATATACATATATATTTGACGGGAAGTTATGGAAAGACGAAAAATTCTATACTATGGCAATTAAATAAAAAAGTGCATAAAACCAATGTTCTTCCTTACTGAAACGTATTTAAAATTTTATCAAAAACACATTTAACACGAGAGAACGTAAGAAAAATGATTTGTGGTAAAACTAAGCTAGTTATTCATTTAAAATTCGTGTGAAACTCACCACTTGCAACCATTCAAGTACTTCTACAGTACGTAACAGTTTCGATAAGAAAAAATCAAACCTTCATCCACGATTGGAAGACTTTTCTTAACTTATCCATTACAAAAAAAACGATACATTCAGACACGTCTTAATTACAAAAAGTAGCGAAAACGAACCTCTGCTGCGGGACCTTTGAAAAGGATAAAAAAGGTGAACATCCAATTAGGAATCACACCTCCATTCATTAGCTTCATCCGATTAAATGATTCCCTCAGAGGGAGGAATGGATATAAAAGAGCTCTTCTCACTTTTGTGGTTTGAGTTGCATCACCAAAACAAACTATACGAAGTCTTCCAATGACACCTATCTTATATTAATGCACGCCACACATAGGATATTTGATCCTTGCAAATCGTTAAGGAAAAATTGAATTGGAAGACTAAATAGTCGTAAATTAGTTCCACTGAAGCTGAAAGAAGCTAGATATAATAATTTTAGTTGTACGTTAGTTCGTTTACTTAAAATGGAATAAGGAAAGTTTTTACGTTTTTATAAATGCTTTAACATTATTAGTTGAATTTATATTTCTTCTAACTAATTCTAAATTATGTTCCTTCTAAAGGGATATTAAAACTGTTTTCAATGAATACAAATATATGATTAAAGTTAACAAAAATTAAAATATGACTGTCGTAAAAATGTGGATACTACGCTAAAAATTGCAACTCTTCTTAATAATATAACTAATTACGAGATAATTACACGATATATTACATTATTCGTTACAATTGAGTCATAAAATAAGATTAATAATAAAAGCAATAAATAATAACAAATAAACACGTAAGAATCAGCCAATAATTTTCTAATCCAACACAGATCATCCAAAAATACATCACAGAGCGACACGCACAAACCAACTCCATTAAGGAAACCCTTAACTAACCCTTTCATTTATGACTCAGTAGAAGACAGCTAATGAGCACAATGAAACTACACCAGAGTTCCAAAAGTGTAACGCAATTACGGAGTGCAGTGAATTGGGGGTATAAAATACTAAGCCTTTTCCTTCGAAGAAAAGGGCTATCCCAGGAGTGGGTGGGGTTTCGAGGGAAGAATAGAGGTCATAGAAGAAGCCAAAGAAAACCGTATCGTGAAGAGAGCAGCAAAACAGACCCTTACGTGTGTCCGGGATGATCCCCGCTAAGAAATAGATGGAAAGACCTGCCAAAATAAATCGGCCATCGAGGAAAAGTTTTCGCGAGAAACGCGGCTGTTGGATCGTTTTCGAAGATACGGTATCCAATGGATGAAATCCTTCCAAAAAAAATGATAGGAGGCCATAACAGCAATGGCGAACGGCCGAGAGACCTCGATAAAAAAAAATCCGTGGGAGAGGAAAACCTTAAATTGTTAAAGTTAATGGCTCGCGGTGTACGTTATGCGGAGGAAATCTACGTCGCTTTTTTCCGAACGGGATGAAATCTTAGTTATCCTGGATCTTATGTGACCCGCCGGGCACAACTTTTGCCCCAGAATCTCCGTGAAGGCAGAAAGTCTTGGAAAATGTCTTTCCGAATAAATGGTGATGTAACCGTTAAAAGAAACCATACGGCATTCTAAGAAAGAAATGATGAACCTGCTAATAATTAAACCAAAACTTCGATCTCTTTTCAATTTTTATGTGAACGAACTGAATGATTGAACCAAACGAGAGTAGCATGAAAATCTATTCACAAACAGATTGAGAGCTATAAATTTTACTGATTACGTGGAGGTATAATGTAATTTATAATAGTAATAACAACTAAGATATTTATCATAATAAATGTCTTAAAAATAATAACATTTCCTAAGACTAAAATCCTTGATAAATTACAGTTACTTCATTATATATCTAAAGAACAATTTGTCATTAAAATCAGTTACATTTCACAACACATACCTTGTGTTATTATTATTGACATTTATTAGGCCTTGAACAAAATAAGCGTAAAGCTAAACATAACTGAAACCTCTATTTAAAAAAATATTAAATAAAGTACACAAACGAAATATATTGAGTAATTGATAACTCATGAAATAATCACGAAATTTCTTAGCTACGATCTCTTAAATTACTTCTTTTACTTCCCGCAAATACATACCCACAACAGAGAACATTGTAACAAAACCTAATGGATCCTACAGCTCAAGGATAGGTACTTCAAAAACGTTCAACATACACCCGTAATCATCTCCAAAGCCGTCCAAAAACCTCACGAAAAACTACGGGAGGGGAGTCAGTAACCCCCTAACTAAAAGACCATTCACAAAGGATAACAATTCTTCGGCACCCATTCTCACGGAAGACAGTATATCCAGGCACGCATATTCGGGAAATCTCGCGGTAGGATAGGCGATAAAAGACGGGGAAGATGGAGAGAAGGATTTGGGGTTGAGATAACCCCACAACGATCCCTCCCTGGCTACATCAAATGCATGCAAACTGCGCGAACGAATCCAATTACGCGAGGGAGAAAGAGCTATGGAAACCGTTGGGGGTCGAAGGCCGGGGGATATATGGAAATGGGCTTGTAGGGTCCGCTTGGGTCGTGGCGGTGGGTGGCAAATGGGTGTAGGCTCTCATCTATGGTCCGGACAAGGATTTATCTCCGATTAATTGACGTCCGGGGCATTACGGAGGGCGGGGATTTTAATGAGCGAGGTGGGCAATGCATTGTTTGTTTCCGGGAAAGTTACTGAGGGTCTAGAGATGAGAGTGTTGAGTTTAATTTCACGAGGATTAGAGTGATGACGGTGGTGATGAAGTTAAAACCTTCCACGGTTTGCTGAGTAGGATTTTGATGGTAGGGAGTGCTAAAGTAGACGTTTGATCCGTGGAAAGGACGGCTAATGAAGTGGAAGCTCTGTAATCGGTGTCTATAAACATACAATTCTGACCCCTGGTCATTGCAGGTGTAGGCATATCTGAGCCTTAACCTGGGGAGATGATATATGAATAAAGGTGTAGTTGAAAATTTTCAAGGTGAGTTGATACTAGAGAAAGATCTCTTCCAAGTTTATCATCTGTAGTAATTTAAAGGCGAATAAAATGTATGAAATAATGAATGACAACGTAGATATTTGAAAGGCATTTGAGTCATTTTAGACTGTTAATGGATGCGTTCTGTCGTGACCTAGTCATAATATGACATGAAATTATGCATTTATTTTTTTTTTTATATTTTTCGGAGGTTTCAGTCGTTTTCCTCCGAAGTTGGGCGAATGTAAAGCTAAATTTCATTTCTCTCGCATATTACTGACTACTACCTTACTCGTTGCCCGTTGCTAATTCCCAATAAAGCAAGAGTCACCTAAAGTATAAATTAATATACGCTTAGCTGTAAACCAATTAAGATTAAACTTTCTCAGTGCATTTTGAGTTTATTCCTAGCAACGTATTAGAGAAAAGAAGCTATAATCGCTTTACCACCTCGCATCTGCTTCTAGAAACGGCTCTTTGAATGCGTGACCATGGTGATTAGTGACTCCTCTCATCACGTGTGACATTTAAGCTCCAACATCTTGTTTCTTTTCAGGGAAAGAAAGGTTAGGGGGGTGAAAAAGAGCTGCCATTAACGGGAAGAAGGGGTGGGAAGGCAGAGTTCGGAGTTTAGCAAGAGAGAGAATCTGGAGAACACTTGGGATGAGATGGGGGAATCCATAAAACTCTTCCGTAAAAATTAAGTTGAATCTTTGTGGCCACCTTGTACTCTCCTCTCTCAGGGAATAATGAATACATCGTACGCTCAATGATGAAGTGGATGGGAGGATACACTCTAACGTTAATTCTCGTTTTCGCTGGGGAAACGATTGTGGGGAAAAAAGTTGATCTTCTTGGCAACGCGTTAAAAACTTCGAGTTTTGAAATCGGATGGTGGAACCACTGGAAGAATATTTATTGCGCAAAAATTAACTCCAATTTTCCCATAACTCTATTAGAAGGACAGATATGCTGAATCTAATTTAATCTTAAATCGCTGAAGCTCATTCATTTCTTCTTTCTCGCATAAAAATTAAAATGAAAGATCGTTTTATACCACATCACATGGTAGCTAAACCTAAATGTTTTCAAAGAACAATTAACTTTTTTTTGAAACCGGTAAGTTAATGATAGTTTATTGAAGGCTTCGCTGTCTCTAAAATTGATTTTTAAGGTCCTTTGAAATTATTTTGATAAATATCCAATCAATTATTAGCCTTTTAATGATATTTCTAAGGATTATTCAATACGTTACCATAGTTACAGACATTTTGTCACCATTTTCCGAAGTAATGGGGCAGATATAGTGGAAATGAGACACTCACCTGGAAAGAGAAAAAATAGTACATTAGCGACTTGATAACAGTATGTACAATAATCATATAAAGTATAACTACATTTATTTCAAACTTCAACGCTAAATTATAATGATATTAAAATAACATAAAGTACAATAAAGACGGAACCCTGGCATCAATCCACAGCACCAAAGACTGCATGAAAAGAACGCATCAAAGTGCACCATAAATCATTCGCGATAGCACCAAACGTTTCCTTCGAACTCTAATCTCCAGATGCTGGTACAGAGCATCCTTTTAAGCATCCGCCAAATCTGACAAGCCCGACGTCTGCTAGACGCTGCCGGAAAATATCTCAGGGCACACGTGCAAAAAATCGCGAACGGATTCTGAGGTGGAACGAACCCTAAATGTGCCGGTGTATCCTGAGTTATTCCAAACCCGATAGGACATAAGAGAGGGGGTGGGGATGTACGAAAGGTTCTATTGCGCCATCACAGTCAAATCTCCGAGATATAAGGACGAGTGCGGTGTATCGAAGTCGTATCGATTGAAAGCAGTACGTTTTTTCTACGAGGAAACCTCATCCTGTATCCCATTGCGGGATATTACGCGAAATGAACCCTGTTAAGGGATACAAGGCCCTCTACCCATTACACCCTGGACAATAAATGCATCCGTGGAGATACAATGAGGGGGTTTATTGGAAAATCCCCCTTAATAAGGCGGGATTTTTTCCGCCTGTTCAGCTAATGAGAAAATAAAAGAACTTTCCCTTCGCTGGAGTAAACAAAATGGAGAGTTCGTCGAACTTTGCACGCGTTGCAGAATGAAACAACTGGATGAAATGGGAATGTGTATTGAGAGAGAGAGGGAGTTTTTTTTCTGTGGAGACAAGCTCTTTTGCTCTCGAATTTGCGGAGGCGGATTCCGTTTCCTGAGTTGGATGCTGCGAATTTGCGAAAAATTAAGATCTGAATGAGAGGCGCGCTAGAGATACAGAATGCGCTATGAAACAATAGAAGTGTGAGTTTATCGGAGAATAGTTTCGCATTGCGGCAATACACCTTTAATAAAGAGGGAAAATGAAACAGAAGTTATTACATTACTCTTTTCAGTTCCATTACTCTTTATTAGCGAATAATATTCCGTTTTCTCTACAACTTCAATAACAAATAAATCAATTAAATTGTTCCAAATGGGATATGACGTTTGAATTTTAAACCATTAATGAAACTAATGATAAAATACCATAAATTTAGCAAAGTTTCTTTTTCTCTTCACATTTCAATTAAATTTAATTCTTCAATTAAACTATTAATTCTCAAAGTAAATTTATTAAAACTAAAAAATATCTTATTAAGTTAACAAGCTTTTAAGCTAATTATTCTGTAAATTAAAATTGAAATTCCTTTTAAATACGTGTTGAATGTATTTATAGCACCATAATTCCTTTCTATATATATATATATGCAACCAAGCCAAGTACCGTCATTATATCTTTACCATCAAAAACTTGATAGATTTCACCTTCTATTTACGATTTAAGGCTTCTCCTTGACAACTAGACTCTGCATAAACATAATAACTATGAATTCCTGTTTATGTGCAAACGTATCTATTTTAACTAAAATTCCTTTATAGTTCCAAAGAAACTAGCCGCGATCAAAATAGTTTCCATGAAACTGCAGACATTGTTTACATAGTAACACCATGGCAACCATAAAGCTAGGAATGTCTTAACTCTATATATATCACTTATCATTCGATACTGCAATAAATTTTCTCCAAACAAAGCTATGCAAAACATTCTTCTTGATCTTTACGGGACTCTCAAATTCCTAACATTTCTTCCAGCAAAATTATAACTCTATTCGTCCTTTAAATATATCTTGTTCCCAACGACAAATCCTTTTATCTTTAACGGAAGGAATTTGCGAGAAATGGATGGCTTTGGATGAAAAAGGGACCAAACGGACGAACTATTTCGAAACCACGTGACCGTAAGGAAATTCAATCCACCGCTGAATAAAAAAGACACGAATCGGTGAACGACGTTTTCAACTTTGAATCCAGGCAGTGAAAATTCTCGGAGCGTTCAAAAAAGAGAAGGCAGTGGAGCGATATCGCATGAGATATAACGTTCTTCCGAATTTGGACAAATTGTCGAAACTTTGCGATGAGCGCATGAAAATCCTTCTCTTTCAGTAGAGTAAAAGTTTGAACGTTTGTACTTTCAGAAAAGAGCACAAAAGATTAGAGGGAAATGGTATGTGAAGGAGGGATTTAGAATTTATGCGATTAGAAGAGGGTTGTGACAATGAAATACAGATCTTTAAGAGTGTGGTGCAAAAACGATACCGCGTGGAACATCATGTTCAGTTCTCGAATAGGCTTGTTTCTCTTTAGAAATTAAAGTATTATGGTTTAAGTTAAATAAAATATAATTTAATAAAGGAAATCCAGAGTTTATGATTCGAAGAGTAAAAAACAATTACATGACATATGATAATAATGGGCTATTATATTTTGAAAAGACTAGAGTACCAACAAAATTAAACTTATTTTATATAAATTTATAATATTCTTTCTTACATTTTATGGAGCTAAGTTTATCTAAACAATTGTAAAATTACGTTGAAGATAAAGCGGCAAAAAAATAAAACAAAGTAAGCGATATTCTTAAAAAGCTAATACGTAATCATGTGGCGAAACATCTGAAACCCGTAATCCGCAGAAAATAGGATATGTTCCATTTCCTGGAACGTGGAATACCTCCTTTCAGTTTCGATGGCAGATCTGCCGGATGTGAATAGAGTGAGAAACAAAGACGAATCGAAACTCTTCGATTGGTGGATTTTCACGTCTACCAAGACGGAAAGAGATAGTGACGAAATGTTCGAGAGAAAAAACGAGGTGAATCCGCTGAATATTTCTGGCAGAAATGTTATTCTGGGAATTGGATCGATGTCTGGAGGAATTCGATGGTTCTCCCGGAAAGAGAAAAGGGCATTTGAAAACGGGTGTTTCGCGATTGACGCCTTCAGAGAAAAAAGATCCCATTTCCTTGCTCGGACACGAGGATAAGACGCAGGTGTTCCGAAGGGAAAAGCGTGGAGAAGTCGGTAAATGGGGCTTCGAGTGGGAGGCGTGGTTGCCAAGGGAAAATTCAACAGAGCTATAGTGCACCTATCTGATATCCATGACGCTATATACGTAGTTGCTGATGTCGAATGAATTGAAACGTCACGTAGAGGAAGTTTGGAAGCAGGTATAGGCAATGTGAGACTAGTTGTTCAGGGAAACTTTGTAGTACGTGTAACGGTTATTCGTACGAGTGTTTCAGTCGTTACTTCTTTTACAAGTAAATTTGTATGAAAATTATCATTCAAGAGTATCGTATAATAGTATTTCTCAAAATAAATAGCTGATATTAAATTTAAAAAGATACTTTTATGTTCTGATCGATAACTGCTTTACTAAACCAACTAGCTCATTCTGAAAACCGCATTTAGCTTTGCAATTCGTAGCCTCAACAGATTCTCATCATAGTATACCATCTCACTGATATAAGTAATTAAGTTATTCTTTGCGAACAAATTATACGTTTCTGTATCATATATCAACATCTAATATAATATATATTAATGAAGAAAAAATATTGAGTTTCGTGCAAAAAAGAAACTTAAAAGGTAGGCAAAGGGATTCAAAATTTAAAAGAAAGCAGGATGAGGTGAATTATGAATTCAATATTTCATTTGTAGATCCGCTATTTTTAGAATAAAATATGTAAAACTTCAACTAACTCCAAATATTAAAATCATTTAGAGATATGAATATTGTAATGAAACACTCTTAGGGAAGGTAAACGCTTAAAACAGTTAAATTAGGCACAAAAAAGAGAGACAAAAATAAATAATAAAAACAGGAATATCGAAAGAAAATTCCACAAATCTATTGAAAACCACAGTAAACATCTCCGTTAGGTTGGTAATACTGTAGGAGACATGGGTTTAGGAATGCGGAATATTTCGGAAGACTTTAAGGGGACCGTAAAGCCGATGGCTTATTCCAGAGACTCGGACTTTTATTACTGGAGGTGAACTGGTTTGAATGGAGCAGAAAAAAATCACGAGTCGAATGTTTTCGCGGATTTCCGAAGATGAAAAGAATTTTATGCGCACCAAGATCCAGAGCTTCTTTTCCGAGAGATGATTCCCGAAGAAGCTGTACTGAAACATTCGGAATGGATATTTTACGGCGATAGAAGGAAAAAATCACACAGTGGATTTGATTCACACTATAACACGCTATTGATTTTTTGATAGATTTTCTGTTTAGAGGTACTGCACATATATGCATTCTATATGGTAATGACCGAGAGTATATGATTGGTAATTCAGTAGTTTCAGAGGAAATACATATTAGTATTTCCAATAATTCAGATAATAAATCTGCATATATAAATATACCTGCATACAACCTACCTTCATCAAATCAGCTGTTTATAGTTATAACTTTTTATATAATTATATTTTATCACGGTACTTTTTGAACTAAATACAGCTTTTGATATAAGTTTAGAACAAAAAAGTCATACAATTAAGGGCATCATATTATGCCTGCTTGAGAGATAGAAATTTGGTTGGATGATGATAAAAAAGCAACTAGATAGTATTAAATACAATCCTTTGATACTGTATTCTTTAAGTAAGCAAAAAAATAAAAAAATAACTAATAATACTACATTCTACATATAATAATAATAATACATTCTACATTCTTTCCATTCTCAAAAGCATTCCAAAATGTCATAAACGGAACAGCCCTTCTTTCACCAAAAATATTTCAAACCTATTCTATGAAATAACAGCTCAGATAACTCCAACTTCCATCAATCCAATTTCTTGAAAACACTTTCCTCAGGAATGAAAGAGCGGATGAAATGTTGAAACGATTTCCAACTCCTTGTTTATTCTTTCGCCCAAAGAGTCTATGGATTACAACACTTTCACACAACCCCTGAGAGATTGTTTCGTGAAAGTCGCCGTAAAAGAGAAATTCACTTTTTGTTGTTCCATTTGGAAACACCAAAATCGCAACTTGTTCTTCGCAAACTTCCTCTACAGTGTTTTATGAGCCGGAACTTTTGGGAACAAACGAAAGATATCAAGTCCCGAATGATGGAACTGCTCGACCGATACATTCATTCCTATGGACCTCGTACTTTTTTAGCGAACAAGGGTCTGCAGAAACACAGACAGTAGAACTTCATTCTCGCCAAAATCCTTTGCGACCACTCGTGTAATTCTTCATTGGATAATAAAATGTTATACATGGACAGTTCTGAAAGGTTGTCTGCCCAAGGTTATGTTCACTCCATCCTTTCCCAATAGAAAAGGGATTGGAGATGGAATAGATCTTATAAAACAAGATTAGAGGTTAGGCACAACATCTACTGTTTTCTTTATCAACTAGAGAACTATAACTCGGCAGAAGTTGAACGGAGTTAAGAAGAACGAACTACCTATCCAGAGTTCAGAGACGTGTTATGAGTCGTAAATAAATTGTGCAATGACATATGGTTTTGTTCGAGGAATCAATAACTTTTGTACCTCATTACTTGAATAAAATTATAATTAGATTATACATTATCAATTCCACATTGTTTTCAGGACCGATTACACCTCGTATACAGACGTTTTATATTCTGCGTTCAAATTTGTTTGAATCTTGCAGACTATAGTCTTATATACTAAGTACTGTATAACAACGAAGTGAAATGTAACAAGTAAAAATAAATAAAAGGGATGTACCATATGTAGTGCATGGAAGGTTTAAAAAGGATACGGAGACTTAAAATTTGGATTAGGAAATTTAAAAAAGAGATTCATCGATGAAAAGAAAGCTGAAATAGGAAATACATGTACATATATTAATATGAGTTAATTTTAACAATATCTATCCAATCAAATCTTTAGAAAGGGAATGAGTAAATTATATCATCCAAGTGGCACCTTACGTTAGAAATTATATATGGATTATTATGATCCTTAAGACCAGATTATATGAATATAAAACGCACTCATCTCTTTTTAAAGCCACATCCCTGGCAAAAGGCTCTATTCTGCGAACTAGTTTTTCTTTTTAATGCCCCTCATCCATTGAATGCATCAGCTGATCTCATCTCACGTGGAATCTGCGTCCATCCTTTTATATAACCTCTCTTTTCGACCTCTCATATTGAACGCTGTCCTCACTTAGGCTCATCCTCTTCTTGGCCTACTTTCCCTTAATCCCCACGTGCTGCGATCTTAATTCCATAACCCACAAATCCTTTCACTTGATGGCGATTAGAGTTAAACTGCCTGCGGGTTATTCTACTTCTTTAAAACAATAAGCAATTTCCTTTCCATAGACTTATGATTAACATTAATATAATACTAAAATAAATACGCGTAAACAATGATACGTTCTTAAATCAGCAAGAAAACAATTTACAGAATTATAAATAGCTTAATTGAGTAATTAATCGTAATTACTCAATTAGCGTAAAATCAACCTTAGAAGTAGAGGGTTAGAATTGGTTTAATTACTGAATCCTCTCCGTACACATGGTCAACAACCCTTCTGCTACCCATGTCCTGACGGTCATCCACCTTGAGCAGATTTGCAAATGTAACCAAACAGCTCATTCCTCTTGAAAGCGACAACCTACCCCTCGCGTCCTTCCACAGTCAAAAAAGAACCCATCCACCCCTTTCGGAAAAAAACATCCCCCGTAACACCCTTCTACCCCTTCGTCTCCCACAAAAACCCTTGAAACATCCCCTTATTTGGACCGGGATCAATAGTGGTCAACGGAAACCCCGGGAAACGCTACACTGCCAGGGTTTGAGAGGGGTACATCAGGAGGGGAGGACGTTTGGCGCCAGAAGATTCCTGAGGATGAGAAAGGGTTATATCCTTACGAAGGCGGGGGAGGGGTAAGAAACCGGCGGGTTGCCAGTGCGTCGTGGGGATAGACGGGGGGTGTGTTGAGGACGATTTCAGCTCCTCCAGATCCCGCTGTTCCGTAGGGAATCTCCTTAATTTAGACAACTGAATGATAAACATGCAAATGTCGGTTCCTTATCCATTACCCGCTACATTTGACTTCTCCGAACTGAGAGATCGACATGTTTATAATATCAAGCAGCCTCTCTAACACTGAAGATGGAAAAAGAGAAAATTTTACGAAAACAAATAAATATATCCCGATGTTAATTCAAAAGCGGAATATTTTCCCGAACAGATTCGAATTAATATACAGGATTTGTATTAAAATATCTTACGCACATTTTTTGTGAATAATTACTTCTTGAAAAAGTTGGGAAAGAAAAATTTAGCGCTTTTGGCAATTCAGAAGGAAAAATAAACCCTGTGGGCAGTCTAAAAGGAAAAGGGTTTTTACGAATAAAAATATCTTCTCAAAATGATGAACTCGCTTAGAAATTTATTCGTTCTCTCCAAATTCGAATGCGTAAATAATTTAAGTGAAGAGTCGGTTGAGATAAATTTGCAATTTTAATTTTCTTAAATATTTATTTATTTCCCGCTATCATCCTTATGCAAAAGACCGCACCAACATTAATATCAATGAGAGCAGATAACAATCGGGACGCCTTTCTGTAAAAATTAGAATAAAAATCGCCGCATTCGTATACATTTTATGAGGGAATTCCAATGCAAATGTTTCGGAAAAAAAAATTTCCTTCCAGAGTTATCGGAAAAATAAAATATCGAAACCCATTCGTTCTACATACAGATTTAAAGCATTTTAAAAATTCCGCAATAAAAATAAGAATGAGATTATAATAACGGGTCAATATTTTTGGTAAATCCGCGATTGATATTAGTCGTTTAAAAAATAAAATGCTGATTTCCATTATTCATAGTTTCATACATCGCACTATTCCAACGTGAGAACTTCAGATTTATGCTTCAAAATTTAAGTATAATAATCATTCCTATTAAATATTAAAAGTTTTATATTTTATGTAACACATTTTATCAATCTACAAGCGTAGATGATATCCTCGTTCTCGTTCTATCTATTTTGATGATTATTTTTGTTCGTAATAAGTAATGAAAATCTAAATTTTTACCATTTATCTCATTATAAAATAGGTTTTAGTATTACAATTAATAATAAACAAAATTTCCATTATATTATGAATAATTTTATCTTTAAAAAATATACAGAAACATTTTCATACGATATCCCCTTATTTCAACCAATAAATGTACTTTATTTGAAAAAGCTGTGACCTTCTAAAACACAAAACTGATATCATTATATAAAAATTTGAATTTATTCTAATCATTTATCCAAAGCACATAAATATAATAAACATAATGAATGTGAATAAGTCTATATAAAAATAAGGAAGAATAACGTTGAATAGAGATATTAATAAGAGACGTTGCGGAATGGAGAAGATATGTTCCTCCGAATCCATCGCCAAAAATCCGAGGACGGCCTTCGACATCCATTAGTAGATATGATCAATCACCCAACTCGTACATCGGCAAATATCGAGAAATTCAATGCGAAACAGTCCGCGCTTTCTTCCCAACTGGATTCCAATCAATCAATCAGAGGTGATCAGCGTTCCTTCGCAGTTTTGTTGGGTATGAGACAAAAATAAGAAGATGGGAATTATATTTTCTTGTTCCAGATCCGAGGATTTATGGGAATCAATCAATCTGGGGCTAATGCATTTCCCTTATAACAGAAAAGAGGGCGTTTATGAATAGCGGGAAATAAGGGAAGGGAGCAGATAATGGCAAATGGATTCAGAAATGGAATACTATTATGTGTGAGAGGAAAGCCATTGGAAATTTCGACATGAAAACCTATGAGCTAAGAACTCGTATACTACTTTAAGTATTTGAACGCTACTTTATTGGCATGGTTACCAGTTATTTTATCAATTACAGGCTGTCAGAGTAGCAAAAAATAGCCTTAAAGTTGTTCTAACTGAAAACATTAATTAACAGTCCGTTTCATTGAATGAACTGAATAAATATCTTTCTTATTTTCTCTTTGAACCTTCATACAAACTATTACGCAATCTTCTAGAAGAAAACCGTAACGAAAAATTATATGAAAACAATTTATATTTGTTATAAATTAATGTACTAATGGGAATAAAGTAATTGACAAACTTGGAGCAGTTTTCCCTCAGGATATAGATACAACAGTTTTTATGGTGAAAATGCTTCGAGATTACTTGGAATATTTGCCGACAGATCTCAAAAAAATACAAGCTAAATTACATGCAATTTTCAATTTTAAACTAGTTTGTACTCTAATAGCTTTCGGCTCTTCAAAATTCAATTACCTGCAGATTATAAGAAAAATTCATTCCGCGATATACGTGAGAAATTCCTTTCGTATTATGAGGCTTTAGTGATTTTTGCTCGACCGCTGGATTATCAAGATTCTCTATTGAATTCATGCATTTCGGTGGGGATTTAATTTAGTGAAGTACTAAGTGTAGCAATTCAAATTTTACGGAAGCTTATCTCTTTGAGAAACTCCACAAAGTTTATCAGTATTCACCACAGTAATATTAATCTGAGGTTAATTGAAATCTAATTTTTCATTAACTTCGAGTTTGTGCTCTACAACAGAAAAAGGAATCACGCCGTCACAAATCTTTCTATTATACTCTAGGATAATAAAAGAAAAGAAAATTCAATTTATCTCCTTTTTCAAACGAAATTTTCAGAGCAGCCTACATCGAAAATACTAAAAATTAAAATTGCAATTAACAGAATTCGTTTTGGTGTTCAGCTTAAAATATCCATAGTTCCGTAACGTTTGATAAAAATCCAGTTTCAAACGTGAACGACCAACCTCGATAATTTTTTAAAAATTTACATAAAAATCTGAACATAGAATGGACAAAAGAAAGTGAAGAGACAGCAGATAAATAATAGCCAAAATGAAAGTCCGAGGAAAACAGATAGCTAATTTAGACAATGGAATTAAATGGAATAAGGTAACCAGTCCATTAGTATTAATTTAAACTCCGTAATATTTTTAACGAATTCTTAAAACAAGAATGAAATAGAATTATTTTTCATCCATTTATCTTCGTGAAAGGCGAAGCAATAACTCAACCTGAACACACAGCGAATCATTGATAAGAACACCGGAATTCCAACCCAATAAAAGAGCAATATCCATTTAATGAAGTTATAAGACTCACCACTTAGCAGCACCAACGCCCTCTGGAAATCAACGGACGAAAGCAGAACTAAAAAAGGTAAATAAGCGAGAACATTTTATTCGTCGACAATAAAAGCAGACGGTAAAACGCGCAGAAAAATCCAAAGCTGACGCGATAAGAACTGTGTGAGAGAGAGTTGATATAAAATACAAACAGGCCGCCATTTTCCGGAGAGATTATTCCCTTTCGGAAAAAACCTTTTTGTGGAGGAAATAAAAGAATTTCGAAAAGCGACTCAACGGCGACGAATTTCTCAGGAGTGGAATCGGAAGATTAAATAACAAGGTAAGAAGGGAATTGTGTCATTAAAAGCGACTGAGGTAAGGAAAAATATAGAGGAAAATTCGAGATTTCCGAAGTTCTTCCGTGGCTGGATGTGCTACATGATTGCAGAGTTCTTATCATTTATTATTTAAGCTATCTAAAGAGAATCCTCGTGTCATTCCTACTTGAGAAAACCGGCAAATCATCCACTGAAAGAAACTGCTGAAGAAGAGTGGGTTATCAACGTTAGATAATGGAGCTGCGTAATAGAAAAAAGTGAGTTTATTTCCCGAATGTTCTGGAATTTTTATAACTCGTCTTTTTTGATGAATTTGTTAGTTTTTCTCCTTAACCTATTTATGCAGATAATGAGATTTTTTTTCGTTTGTCTGCTGAAATGGAATTGAGATGTATCTACCAAGAGAAAAAGTACCCATGGTGTGGGAATATATCGGTGTGACTAAAGGCTTCATTACTATACTTACTGCACGTACACTGCTGCCTTAGATTTTAACCGAATAAAGTAAATTCTAGGAGGAAATTTTACTTTTCCCTATTGTTCAAGCTTTGCTTAAAAATTAAAGACTATAAATAAATAGACGTATTCCTCAATAGCCAATAGTAGAATAAATACCATAACATTTGAGTTAACAAATTTCTAAACTTCGGAATAAATAAGGATGAACCTGAGGGTTAACTGATTAAGGAAAAAAAGCTTAAGAGAGTTTCATTTCATTTATATTTAGCTATACGAAACAAGAATAAAGGTAATAAAATTTGAAAGAAATTATTGAATGAGAATTGTGAGTATTAATTTGATACAAATCCAGTAAAATATAAGTGATAGAAAAAGAAAAGAAAAAAAACGACCGAATAAACATTGGCTTTGACGATATAGATAGACAATTATTGCATTAACCTCACGGCATAAAGTCATTTGATGTATTCCCGATAGAATATTCGATAAATGGCGTAACATTCAAAATTTAATAGATTAAAATTTACGTATAATCTAATTACGAACGAACTCGTAGATGTCTCTTATTAAATTACAATTATGACTTTCACGTTTCCAACGCAAATGAATTCCGACTCCCGTTAATTAATCATAAATAATCGAAATAATATGCCATTAAGGCCACCAATGAAAGATAATTGATACTTTTACTAATTGCAGCTCGAATTAACGAAGAATTGAATTTTTTACAAACTCTGAGTTTCGAAATCAATTTCGTCATGTTATAATTCCTCGTTAACTTGAAATTATTACAAAAAACGATAATTCAAAATATATTAATTTAATCACGCATCACGAGCGTATTGAAAAAAATTCGAATTAATTACTTAGTGAAAGGTGAGATTCATTAAATTTTTAGTGTAAATTTTGAACTTTCAAAACAAATTAACGGTAATTGTTTGGTAATTAATAAAGATGTTAGATAAATGAAATTAAATTTGACATTTTTGTTTACAATAACGAACTTTTTGTTTATTTAATTATAGCTTAGTAATTACCAATATTTCTTATAATTTACGCAATTTTTAGATATAATAACCGCATTTATCTTATTTACCCAACTTCAATAGATACGTATGGTTATGAGTTTGAAATCATTGAGTTTATACTTTTTAATGAGAGAAATTTAAAAAAATAATTTTACGATTTCAGTGACTGAGAAATGTGAATTCTACAACATACTTCGATATAGTATAAAAATGGAAGTTATGCTTGATATTCAATATACTGTAATACATTTTATTCTTTAACAATTAAAAAATACTATTGGAAACGATACATACGAAATATTTCAGTGATATTAGTATTCCCCCGACAAATCACGAATTTTCGCTGCCTGGTGCAAAAAATATAGGAGATAACATATCGAATAAAAATCACGACTCATCATTTAATGCTAGTCTCCCGTGAAAAGCCAGTGATTTCAACGAAGGATAACGTCCGTGGAATTTTCCTACGGTATTTCAATAAATTTTTAAAACCAAAAAGCCTTGATCGGAAAAGCAAAAAGTTTCAGTCTTCCAAACACGTTCCTTCCATCGAAAAATTCGATAAAATCTCTTTAGGCATCACTGATCTACATTTAATGACCCAGTTCTAAACCGAAGGCATCGCACCACGGACTTTTTATTTTTCTTCGACGCTATTCGAATCAATATATAGAACGCCTCTGCTTGCCAAACTTTATACGCGGTCGTTCTGTGTGTGCTCTGAATGCACGATTCTTGATCAATCTCGCTGTTTGAGCATATCTGATGCCAAAGCAAACATATCTCTATTCTTTTGGAATGGATGGCAGCTCAGAGATTAAGAGCTTTTATGAGAAAGACGGGAATGGTTCTTACACATATATTATCTTTCATGTCTTTTATTTATAATAATAAATATATGGCGTAAGCTATTGTATAACATACTCAGAGTTTCAAATACTTTAAGATCAACTTATCTCTTATTAATAAATATATGACGTAAACTATTTTATAACATATTCAGAGTTTCAAATACTTTAAGATCAACTTATCTCTTATTAACTCTTTAGAAACAATTATCGAGTTAAATATAATATTAGAAAATTATTTGATATATAGCAAGTTATGATGAGTTTGTATACTGATAAATATATTTTTATTTTCTTGAATGACTATAAAATGTATGAAGTTATGAATTACGAGATTTATAAATATAATCTATAAAAATTTAAATATTATATAAATAATATAATAAGATATAATTAGAATATACATAAGAAATTAATTTACGGTAATTAGGGTCAAACATTCTTGCCCAAGAATCTCAGGTATTCGTTCGTAACTTTTCATTAATAATAATTACTATAATTAAGTATTATTAGTAAATTATAATCCTTCTAAAACATTGAAAATGTATATAATATTACGCAAAATGCTCAAATTTTATCTATATCATACATAAATGCAGTACTATAACTCACATCCATTTGAAATACTATTTTATGCGAAGTATTACGCGTTCATATTGTACAATCATGAACTGCAGTTAACTATGTTCATACACTGCTCGTAACTATGGTATCCAATTTCTGTAATCGTTCAAATGGCACAGTTTCCGTTATAGGTATTGGATAGCACAAGATTGCAGTTTTTTAGAATTTTCCATAGAGATGAACATCTATTTTAGGAAAATGAAATTTCCCTCCGGTTATTAGCATTCCCTGAGAGTTCTAGAAGCGGAAAATGGTGGTATAATATCGGAATATCTGATTGGTTTCCAAAGAAAAGATTATATCCGTAAAATTTACATCGAATTCAACGGGTGTTTCGATTTGCAATGAGGAAAGGTTTTTCAGGATTATATAGCCAGAGGAACGCAGCCTCAATCACCGATCCATTTCCAACTATAATAGGAAATGCTCTGATATATGCGAACCTAATTCGGGAGGAACCATTTGCGATTTTACCCTTTTATTTGTTACGGAATATTTGAGAATTGAATGGAAATGTAGAGTTGGATTCCAGTTCCAAACTAATTCATATTTTATTTCGAAATCAGTAGATATGAAATCTACTTTAATTCGATAATAAATATAAAAATATTAATTTTCTTAATGGATCTTTGAAAATGAATTTAAATTATAAAAACAAATCAATTTTAATTGATGGATTATATCTTATTTTAATGAATTTATTTAGCTCCTGATCCAGTAGACTTAACAGACTTCAATCAAGAAGTCAAGAGCTAATTAAAATATTTCTCCTTTTAAATTATAAGAAATAATTCAATTATCTGACATTTTCTCAAAAAGCTGTTAATCTCGTAATTAATTACTTGAAAACAACTCCTACAAATTTCTTCAACTTATCTTGGGATCATTAAAACAAATTCAAAAGTATATAAGGAGTAAAAAATCAAGAAATTAGGCTATTGTTTTAAAATAGACGTTTATTCAAATACTTAAACCGGGAGCAATTTTTTTTGGAGGTTACTTCACCGAAAACGCTTATTTCGAATTTCGTTTCCAAAGGAGACTGATAGTCCTAAATCCATCTTAAGCCAATTCCAGACATGGCCTCATAATCTCGGATACGAATAAATAATATCCCGTAACCCAATTGCTTTCGCGAATTATGGCGAAACACGAAAGTACGTAGTATATCAGCACGCGAAAGGATTTCGGTCAGCACGCCAACGTTGGAAGGACCTGTAATTTTGGTTCGCAAATTTTGGAACACCTTAATCAGATTATTGAGGCTTGAGATTACACCAAATTGAGGAACATTAAAGAGCGTAACAATATCAGATAACATAACTACACAGGGATTACTAGATTTCCTATATCACCAAATTAAGATAACGCAAGCATATTAAATAATCCTAGAAAATATGTTCAACAAAATCATACTATCGTAAGTAATTGAGCTATTCTGGAAAATTTTCCATCTAAAAGATATCGATATCCTAATAAATATAGAATATATTTGGTAGATATATTTATTATATACATTTCCTTTTATAAATTGTGAATAATTATTCATAACCTAACCTTTGAGGAGCTGATTTAAACTCAATAATTTAAACTATATTCAAGTTTATTCTCTATTGGTTATGTAAATAGCATTGCATATGAAATACTTACGCAATTACTTAATAACATGTCGTAGGTGAAATAACTAAAGAAGAAAGACCAGAAGCTACTAAACTAAATAAGGAAAATTTGCTATTAAAAATTAAATGCTTCGATCATTACAATGTGTGATGTGAAGTGTTGCAGGTAAGACTTTGGAACTAAAAGCCTAGGCCTCAGGAAGCCAAATGGCCAAGCTAGAGTATAGCAGGAATGAGTATTTAATTAAAATTCAAGGAACTCTTTCAGGAATCCAAGTTTACGAGGGAGTTTCCCCAATTCAATCCTTAAGTTCATTAGCTTATGAGTTGAACCAGCCATGCGTAATCGCAAATTATCAAATTCCTCGTTCTTGATGAGGGGAAAATACATTCAAAGAAGAGAGAGAGTGGTGGGGGAAAAAGGAACATCAGCTGATTATAAAAGCGAAGAAAATTGAGAATAGAAAATTCCAAAACGATCAATTAAGATTGAAGGTGGAGGAAATTAAAGATACCGGAAATGAAATTGAATCCAATTTTAGAAGATGGAATTGCTGAGTTTTAAAAGATTCGTGGGAAGCCAGTTTTTGAAGTCGTGTAATACGATCCGACTTAAATACGTGAAAAATTTTAAAGTTTGCGCAAGTATTAAGCAATAGATAGGAAAATTAAGATACACGCAGGATGAAGATGGCTTCAACCTATAATCCTCATTACTTAAATTACACATACTAATAGACGTCTAAAAAGTTTTCAAATGAGAATATTAAGGAAAGATAAGCTCAGCCAACTACACCAAACTTAACTAAAAATTCAAACTTCGTAGATTGCAAATATGTCCTTATACATCGCTAATACTAAAGTTCAAGAGACTAAATTGAGATGTATATGATTCCTTTTTCCATCGAATTAAGTGAGTTTGAAAGCTGAAATCATCTACCCAATTATAACTCTTCGTTCCAGGATGAAATGGAAGAATTAAGATACACATTTAGATTGGATCACACATGATCGTTGATATTCACTAAACTAAGATTATCATCAAATGGTAATAGGTTATGTACTGCAAAATTAAATAAAAAATTACAATGGGAAAGAAAAGATGCAATGGAGCAAAAGCTTAAACATTAGGTTATTGACAATAGTAATAAATTTTACATTAAATTTTACAATCTATAATCATATAATACATGCGTTTTTTACGTAAAATGAAGAAGCGGTGACTTCATATAATAAATAAAAAATAAATCTATTGAAATTCAATACATAAATTATTTAGCACTGATGTTACATCCAGATAATAATATCAAGAAAAAGAAACTAATTGGTAAAATATTTGAAGCTTAGTGTACATTCTGATCCTTACAAATTAACTAAATCACATTACGTCAATCTTTTTTATGAGTAAAAGAATCCGCCAATTAATAAATAAACATTTCCAATAATCTCTAGTAATTTCATTACGCAACTCTCCCCATCCTTACAAGGAAGCATCCAAGGCGGTTGCCATAGAGAATCTCTCCAGCATCTTTTCCGCACTATGACGAGATGTCATCATCCCTTTTGATGCACCGATAAAAAAAGGTGATTACGTCCCTTATCCAATAAAAACGGAAGGAGTCAAACGGGAGAACCTTTCCTCTTCGAAGAGCTTCGTAATTGAGATGGCTAATCAAACCGACACAGAAATTGGCTTATCCTGTATCTTATGCAACCCAGAGAGCACGCCAACGTCGCGCCTCGTTACGAAAGCAGCTCTTCGGAGGGAACTTTTTTTTGAAAGAAACCGAAGAAATAACAACTAATTGGACGGAGCATACAATACAGGCACGGGGATGACTCGTGCGGGGGACTTGAATAACGCTAATGACGACATCGATTGACGTCAACTTACGAAAGAGTCCACCTCAACGTTCGATCATAGAAATCGTTTGGGCCCTTCGAATGCCTTGATTACGGATTCTTGAGAATTACCTTTTAAAAATCTATAAATCACAAGGAATAGTAATCAAAATATGAATGAGATTTTATAATTATAGTTTCCAAACTTATTATACGTAACAAATATAAAAGCTACATTTTTTGCATAACATTACTCCAATTCGTTAATCATCGGGTATATCATGTATATTTTGATTATATATTGGACGCTAAAGTTATTTGAATATATCAACACTTATAACTATAAAAAATAAACCCAAATTGTAACCAGACATTAAAAATACATAAACGGGCAACGATTCAAAATAATTTAATAATATTATAGGAGTAACGACTAAATATAATTACGTATAATATATAATTAAAATACTTCCAAAAGATTAAATATATCCACAAAATAAAAATTCACTCCTTAGAAAGGTCTAACAGAACATTATCCAAACCCGATTTTTACAAATTATTAATTAGATTCAAAGAAATAAATGATTCGTGTATGTATAATAGTGTCCCATTTCTTACGATATTATAATAAATCGGTAGATAAAAATCAGACACCTTCGAACAAATAAATCAACAATACAACAAATATTTTAGAAATAACAATACCAATATACACTTAATTATCAACGAATATTGTTCACTCAAACTTGGAAAGCAATGCATTTTCACCTTATTTAAAGACGTAAATTGGTAGGAATTCACGGTTCAACACGATAGTTAAAGAAACACGTCTACATTGGTAGAAATAGTTCTCAGAGAGTTAATCAATGCAACGAAACTTTTCGCGAGTTTCGAAAATTCTTTCCAGAAATCGAATCTTGAATACTTTAGTCCCAACGAGACGCTTGCATGGGACAAAAGCTAAAATCAGAACCTAACTGCTTCGACGACCATTGAATATATTCAACTTTCTCTTCTCGTCCCATAAAAAATAGAAAAAGCTACGGCAATGATGGAGAAAGAGACCTCTTCACAGCCGATGAAAGAATAAAAAAACAGATAGAAAATAAATAGAAATGGGAAAGGAAGTTCAGAGAAAGAACGAGAAGTTTTGCGAGCTATTCCGAGTAACAATCTGGACGAAACAAATGGAAAGTGAAAGTGAGGGAAGTGACACATGAATAAGTGAAAGGAAGATTCTCAACTTTTATGGGTAAATTGAGGGGAAGATACATAATGGTCTGGTTCTTGGAAAAGACTTGGCTTACCCTATTTTTTATTCATAGATATGCGTGCAAAGATACGGTTGCTTGCGTCTTTATTAACTAAGACAAATATGGTAACGTTCAGATATTGCATGCTCATATACGTGCTCCAAATGTTTACAGCCTTAGAAATGAAACATTTATCTAATTGCCATTTAGGTTTCTGCTTACCTTCCAACAGAATAAAAGAGGAAATTATTTAATATTATTTTATTAAATCTGAAGCTTAAAAATTCATCATTTGTTGGTATAAATGCCGAAAGTGGTTCTGATTCTAACATAACATTCATTAGCATATATTTTGATATAAACACCGTTTGAATTATATTCAATATCTTACTTAATTTAATCTTAGAAATAATTTCCCCCTATATTTTACACAGCATTATGGAAAAATTTATTTCTTCGATTTATCAAATCGAAAACGTTTGATATATGCGATCAAGTTTGATTTGATTTATGATAATCTCCGGTGAATCATTGAAAATCGAGATTCAGAGTAGTTTAATAAAGATGACTGATTCACCTGATTATTCGCAATATCATGCAAAAAAGGGATGGCGTTCACGAAATCCATTTCAAAGAGAGAATTCGATTTTCAATCACATATAAACGAGTAAATCTCGGCGTTCGAAAAAACAAGAGATCTTCAGATTGAAATGAAAGATAGCATCTCCTGGATGGGAAATTGAGGTCAGAAGTGAATGTTTGGAGGATGGGAATAAATTGTTCCATGGATAAGACGGAAATAGAGTAGTTGAACCGAATCTCGGTCGGAAAAGAAAAACAAATGAAGGAGAGGAAATTTCTCGTCGTCCTTCCAAAAGAAAGGAGTGCCTTCACTCGTTAAATAAAGAAGTTTGGCTGAATTAAGAGAGACTACTACACTCTCGCTAAGACGAGTGGAATTAAATAAGAGAACGATTTTGAAGATGTTGTAAGTAATCAGTGAATTTAAGGATGGAGAAAGTCTTGATATTTTCTGACAAACTGAAAATTCAATCATTATTAGTTCCAGATAATGGGTAATCTTGTACAGCACTTAATTGTCTTATTAAACAAACTTTAACTAGAAGAAATTTAAGAGATGGTTTTTAATATTTTCATCATGCTCAGCTGTAGATTGTTCAAGAAAATGAACCATATATGATATTTAGCATAAGTTATAGCATCTAATGAACCATGAATACAAAAAATTTGAAGATTGAATCGCATTAAAATAATTTAAAAATTCTCAAAACTTCAGTCCTTAAAATCTCAAAACTAAAAGATACATGAGTTAAAATTTTAATCCTCTTTCTTCTATATTAATATTAGGGAATTACGATACTTTTTCAGCCAAATTAAATCGAATTTTTATTAAAAAGAGTTGTATTCAATACCTCATATGACTAAAAAATTGCAATTTATAATATTCTGGTGTAATTTAAAAATAAAAGCTGTCAAGAAGCCGATTTCCTTCCAAAGTATCTACAATTACATTTCCGGTAATAGTACACTAACCCTACAAATTTGTGTGTCATTTCACATACTCAGTATACCGGAACTGGTATGATAAATACCATATAAAAAAGAACCCTTAACGCTTTTATTTTCAGGATCTGCTATCGAGCCTTATCCTCGATACACGAATTATTTATTCGCGTTCGCAAAATTCAATATTTAGTTTCGTTCTTGTTTAGTATCCAATTCCCAAACCCGATCTTTTTATTATGTCGCTGCCGCAGGTGGTGCACTCGCGAACTATTTCTTTGTTTATCAGTAACCATGGAGATGTTTCCGCGAACATTCCACCCGAAGCGATCGCAGTTTTCCTTTTCTCTCGCAAACATTTGTGAATACAGAGCTCCCCTACCGGCCGTTTGCGGAAATGCCCAATTTTAACTGCATTTCTGCGTAAACGTTGTCAGTGCGTGTACCTGCCATTGAGGGAATCGAATTACACGCAGCCGATGGAACGAGATATTTGGCCTTCGTTAACATCGCATTTTCCCCTCATTTGCTCCGTTGTTTCGCAGAAAGGCGATTTCCTCACTCGCGAGCCTTTCTCTCATTTTTCTGAGAGAGAACGAGTCGTGATTTATACTGAGTCTTCTGATGTAATTGTTATATTTCTTCAATTATTATAGTTTTGTTAAAATTCAATGAAAGTTTATATCAAGTTTTGCGTGTAAACAACGATTTTAAATTCGACCTAATTCCATGCAATTTTCAATTAATTGTTATGATGACAAATGTTACAGGTCATTGTCTCCTTTATGAATTAACGTCTGTTAAATTATTCTTAATTATTGACATTTGACTTTATTAAATAACGATGAGAATTTATTATTGCTATATATGAAAATTCAAACTTCTATTGTCTGATTAATGTCATTACTTCTGTAGATAGGAGGCTTATATTAAATTTTGTTCAGATCTTACTCACAAGTGCTTTTTAATGATAATAATACTCTTAAAGCTAGATAAAATTTACTGTATCATAGATTTCATCTTTATTTCGTAAAATATAAGGGATTTTACTTCCGATTCCTTTTTATGAGTTCATTTCTGAGGTTAAATATAATATTCTACTGAAAAATCACATTTTCTTTCTCCATAAATATTTTAACAAAACTTTCGACTTCCAAACCCTTAAAATTAAATATATCTCTAATGATTTGTTCAATAAATAAAATTTAATCTCTACATCATCACTTGCCATGGCAACACTTCAATTTATATACGCTACTAAACAGCAACTTCCTATCTATCTAAATCTATCCTAACTTTTAAATTTAAATTTAAACCATAGATATGTAAACTGTTTTATAATGTATTCATAAAATAAGAATTGAATGTCTCAGCTCGGGTATTCTTAAAATAAAATGATACTAGCAAGAATACGCAATGTGTGAAGTTGACTCTCCCTAAGAGGTCCAGATAATAGTGATGCTGGGAAGAGTCGTGTTCTTCACTTCCTAATGCAGAATCGCACCCTTTCGCAGAGAGTTATTAATGACGCGGTCTGTCTTGTCACTTAGTCTCCCTCCACTGCCATAGACCTATAATTGATGAATAGCACGTAACAATGTGCGGTGACAAGTATTAATGCGTGAGTACGATTTCAAGCATAAATGATACTAATACGAACATAAAGATGTCACTCAAACTTACGTACAAGGAAACGTAGGAAAATTTCTCAATACTTCCATAGGATTGAGAATGTTTTCGTAAGATTCTAATAATCTCAGCAATATTAGATGAAAGCTAAGGGAGATGAGAATCTATCTGATAATATAACTGTGGACTCTGTAGCGCTGATTAAAAAGGCTTTCTGTCATTAATAAATTAGAAACTTTATAAAGAGTGTTGCAATCCTGTTGCAGGATTCAGAATACTATTCGTCCATAATGTTTCCAAATAAGGATTATTTAGACTTCAGTATATTATTGTTGTATTAGTTCTAAATCTATGTAAAAGAATGAGTAGTTACTGATAATCAATTGAGAAGGATATTTCAAAAATACAAAAGATAGCCACGCAAATCCAAATATGAAAGACATTAAAGTACATCGGAATTGCTAATATATATTCACGTGTTTTCGCTCGCGTGATTAGCATACTATAACACGGCGATTAGCATTAGAGCTTAGTCATCCTTTGATACTCTAAAGCGAAACAACACGGTAATCAGACGGCATAGTCAAAACCCATAATTCCTGCTTTGCATCGTGCCGGCGCAGAATCTTCGCGACAGAATGCTTATTAACATCACGCAAATACGTTTCGCTACGTAATCATTACGTAGTCGCCTCCAGGCAACCAGAATTAACCTCTTTATCCCGCCGGAAAATGATGTCTGCGTTCGCTGCATAAATCATCAAACAAAGGAAACAAATCCTCTTCCCACTAAAAAAAATTCTTTCCAATTTATTCATCCCTTGCGTCTGAATAACGCCATTATTTCGAATTTTCTTTCCCCGCTATTTTTGGTTCCATTTTCCCCAACGGTTTTCCTCTGCCATTTTTGTTTTCCGCCATTTTCTTCCTGTCCAATTTGACCGCCACTTTTCTCCTCGTCATTTCCGTAAAATAGGGATGAATTGTTCTATATATATTCAGCTTATTTTCGAGCTCTCCTTATAACAAACCGAACAAAAGATTTTAAAAAAACTGGAACGAATGGACAGTGACAGATTCATTTAAATGGATCACGCGATGCACAGTTGACAGAGAGTGGATAGAGAAAATATTACTTCGCCGAATATCCCATACGATAACAAAAAACTTATACTCAGTTCTGCGGATGGTTCTCCAATTGAAAACTCGACGCATTTCGATATATCGAAAAATAGACGATGTTTATAGAGCGGAAGCTAGAATAAAGTTTTCGATGACAAAAATAAAATATCCACACAGGAAAGGCAAATACACTCGCGATGATTAAAGAATCCCTAGTGATTGAATATTAAATAGAGCAATACCAATAATGGAGTATAGCTTTTAATTTATTAAACTATTTCTAGCAATCCCACTGTTTGCAGATTTAATATTGAAAAAGGCATTGGAATTCTACTGAACGCAAACAAGCATGTGCTCCTTGCATTTGAAACCCTATTTAAATGATTAGCGGGAAATTTTTGCGCAAAAATTCAAATCTATTCAATATTCATAATGTTTAGAAATCAAATCTTGATATAACATCCTCTCATTAAGCTGGAGATATATTCAGTCTCTAGGCTATCCTTAGATCGAAAAATCTACCAATCCAAATAATAAAATAATGAATTGGAAATTAATATATAAACAAATAAATAATAAATTTTACTAAACGCAGCCAACTGATTCATAAACGTACTTGAGTTGAACTTAATAAAACAGGATACACCGATATTTAAACCCACTATTGTTACCAACTACACAACCAAACTACCCACCAGTCTAACCTGTATTAAAAATCTACTTCGTGAGCCTAATTCTTGGAGTGATTTCACAGAAACCATAGCAGCCCCCTAGTTACATCCTATTTACACCCTAGTAGCTAGGGAATAAGACAAAAGAATTCAACCCCTTCTGAAACCATAGCAACCCTTACGTGATCGAACTCCTGCAAAACTCTCCGGAGCTCCTTTTTAAAAAGATAATCAATATTTAAGGGGAACCTTTTTTGAGAGGCGAATTACTTATGCACCCTTTTTTTCTCTGAGCGACGGCAATAAATAAAACAGGAAAGAGCAAAGGATGATTCTCCAGTAAAGAAGGAAGAGAAGAAAACACTCAAGACTCCATTCTCCAGGGAGTGAGAGGCGGAAACGGTTGATTCTGTGGATGGAACGTGATGTGAAGAAGAAGGAGTGGGAATTAAGAGGTTGAATCTCCCCCGGGGGGCAAAGAGGTGGTATCCCACTGAAGAGGTCCAGATAAGTGAAGGGCCTTACGAAATTTGAGAGGATATGGGGATGATAACAAGGGGATGCTATTACACGAAGGAAAGATGAAAGAGACAATGCGTGCGAAGAGGAACGAATGTAAATGTAAGCATGCAATGAATAAATGGAGAGAGCCATGAAAACAACGTTCAACTATTCCTCTTTTGCAAGGAGATTAGATGTTACGTACTGCTGGTTTCCAAAGCGAGTCGGTAACTACAGTAACCGCCTCTTGAAGAGGTCAAAGTAATTTTGCATTCCTATCTTATGATTTACTCACTAAGATGGTTAACATTAAGTACATTACACTAATCCTTCACAGAGCTGAATTGGAGATATTTCTACTTTGGACTCAAGTTTTCATTACCTGAAGGAGAACTGGCATAGTACATACATGACACTCAATTTCGTTCATCACTATAGCAACTTAAACCTATATTTACATAGTTGTACATAACTTGAACGCTAAGCATCTTTAATTTCAAAGATTTTTAATATATTACACACTTATAATGCTCTCATTACGCGCATGATCTCCAATGCTTATATACCATTAAAAAGGTACTGGAATACTTATCTCGTTCGTGAAGCTTCGTATAAAGAGCCCGCTGAGGCTGTTTATTAAAACTAAAACCAAAATAAGTATAATATTCGAATGTTTGTATAAAATGAACATAAATAAGAGTATTTATTGTATAATATCTCTTTTAGTTGAGCACAAACTGAAACAAGACTGGAAACTCGTAACTATTTTTGAGAAAGTAGTCCGAAATCCGAAATGGTATCCAAGAAACCCAGACGGACATATTTAACTACACATATACTCCAAGGTCAGTACATAAAAAGAAATGAGAAAAGTCAATAGTGTAAGAATAAACTCCAACTTTAACAACATTTGCCATGGGTGAAAGAAGGAGATAGGACAGGATAACGGCCATATGGTTCCAATATAAGATAAACCCGGAAATCTGGAATTTCCCAAACAACTTTTGGAGGCTTTCCTTGTCTACGCCTATTTTTGGCACGTCAGAAATCCTCGATGATAGAGCCGATATGCCCCTGAACGAAAGGGAGTTAAAAATAAATGGGTTTTAGGTCCGTTTGTTTGCGTTCGTGGAGGTGCGTGTTCCCGATAATAAATCATTTCCAATTCGAAGCTTGGAGATTAGTATCGCGCGGTGAAAAAATCATAAACAACTGGTTAATCAAACTATGGATAGAGTTTCGGCCCTGAGGCAACCTATAATACTATGCGGAAGGTTTTTCGATTCTACTGGCTTGAAATTATCAATGCTCGAACTAGAAACACATAATAAAAACTTATACGCAAGGTTATTGTATTCTTGATCTAATTTGCGAGTTTTAACTTAAATAATACACGATTATTCAAGTACGACTCTCAAATAAACATAAAAACCATGGAAATCATTGGATGGTAATGGCGTTCTGATAGTACAGAGTACACTATGTAATTTCACTTCATTGACATAGGGTAAAGAATATTTTGTCAATATTATATTAATACTGAAAAGGATGGCTAGAATGATACAAAACTGTTAAAAAAACAAAAAAAAATAATAATCATAATTCTAATAGCAGCTGTTTGACTAAGAATAATTAACACTAATTATACCGAGATAAAAATGTATGTGATAAAACAGCCCGCAAGCTTTTCTCAGACACGTAGCGTACATAAATATTGAATATCTTCTGCATACCTTATTCATATGCATTGCAGATAAATGAAGGTAATGTGGTAGAAGTTAAGCTAAATATTCTGAATGAGATATGGGAGGTAAAATGAGAGTAATGTGCTTTTCCTTAAATTCTCCGTCTTTAATTTTCCTATAAGTATTCACTACAGGAAGAGTGATTAGAAGTGCCTCTCGAAGTTTACGGTTAGGTTAGGTTCTCCGCAATCCATCAAAAATCATTCGCGTGATGCTTATATCACGCAAGAGAAGTATTTATCCCCAAGATATAGATCAAAATATCTCCCATATCATAACGTTTACGATAGCGAATTAAATTCCCGATAAATAAGATGAAATTTTCCCACTAAATTGCATTATAAATAAATTTAATATGGTCTTAACCGACGGGGGAATCAGATTATTGGATGTAATTCTGATATCACGCGATTTGTTTATCACTGGAAGGAGAAGAAGATATCAAGCTTTATCGCGCATGCCTAAATCCCCTTATTGTGAACTTAGATCAATATATATCTATAAAGAATATATCATAAGGTTAGATCAAACAAACATCTCAATAACTATATTCTTTAGACTCACAATCAGATATAAGTTAAACGAATAAATTCAAATAATTCAGATGAATACTAGAGGTAAGAATTACAGTACAACGAAAGATATAAGGACATAAACATTATTATATATATACTATGAAAGGATACTTATTATTCGGAATTGTACTCGTTTAAGCAACCATTTAAATGCTCGAAATTTCCGACATACACGCATTGAATTTAAAGCGAATCTTTGGTACTGAGGACCCAATCCAGTGTGCAATTTCAGAATCATTTCTCGGCCCAATAAATCCATCGGAAGAGAGGAGACAACCCGACGACGTGCACAAGCGAGTCCTCCGACGGCATTCGACATCCTTTCGGTGCTTTGGGAGTTCGTTGAAATATCGCAACGCGGCGCTGTTAATGCGTCAAATGAAATTTATCTCTCGCAAATTTCACGCAACGCCGACGATGAAGTGACCCTTTGAAGGGAGTGCACTCTGAATACCTCTCACATGACACCTTACTCTCGTTTTTTACTCATGGCTTTCATGAAACACTCTTTGAGAAGATGAAGTAGACATTTTTTTTCGAGACATCAATTATTGCTTGATGAATAGAACATCTACGAAATAAGCTTTCAAGTGTGGAACTGTTTGAAAGATATCCTAGAACTGCAACAAAGATATATTCTGCTAATGCTTTGTCAGTTGTATTCGTCATTGAACTCCTTTTGAAAATCAAGCCATGTCACTCAAAGGTATACAATTCTCCCTTCCACTGTATTGGAAAATACATAACCTCCATTAAGGGGAAGGAATATTTGAATATAAAATGCCAAAAAACTACATATTAGCTTAATTCACTGAAATAAATATAAGTCGAATTTATATTTTTTTCGGAAAATATAACTAAAATCTGAAGCAAACTAATACATGAAAGTGAATGAATATTTGCAATAAAGTTTACATTTTTTCGTAATCAACGCCATCCATTTAAATGTGCTTTCAGTAAGTATTTTGGTATGCACTTAACAAGAAAATAAATTCCATACTTCCTTACGATACCTTTTAATCATGTACCTCTAAAATAAAGCCGAATGAATAATACCACAAATCGCAAAAAAACTTATATAAGAAAAGAAAATAAAACTCAGTCGTAATAAATTGAGGAAGAAAGGTACGTTTGCAGCCCACGTCATCGACTGAAACTTTAAAGCGGATCCTAAGTGCTCAAGATGGTGAAAAATCGAACCCTTTCCCTTTTTGGTCGCGACCTCTTTTAAGACATAAACCCTTTCCTTTAATCCTCCAGTGAGGAATGGAGACAGCGTAAGGCGACGCAAGTATGTGCCCAAGACGAAGGGGCGGTTGGGGTTTCATTTAAGCGATCGTTAAAGTCGCTTTGAAGATGAGAGCGTCCAATAATGAGATATTGCTCATTTGAGGGAGGGCTTTATTAATTGAACCTTCTAAATGTATGGAGGTGTCATTAAATTCATTGCAGCAAAGGATTCTTACGCAATACACTCATGGCAAATATATAAACGAAATATATTAACAAAAAATTAAGTTAGCTAAGAACTATTCGACAAATTAAAACGTAATTTTTTCATTACAGATTTTAGTATAAGTTAATTGATAGACAAAATGATTATATACCTAAGCTGCAAGAAAATTTCGATTTGTATTGAGATCAAAGCGTTGCAAACGTATCTGAAACTTTGGCTGATAACTATAACGGTTCATCACATAATAAATTACGTACGAGCAGACATTGTTAGACGAAAACTTGAGGAGGTTCGCCATGTAATTAACTTCGTCTTAAATAAAATTTAAGTGGTACATCTAGAAACTTCCTCATTTTCAATACAATGAAAGTCTTATAAATAAGATATACGTTGCCAAATTCCAGAATGCCAAAATCTAAAACGATTTAATTCACTCGCTGAGGTTTAATCAGACAGAGAGTATTCACTCAAATGAAAATGATTATACAAGAATTTAATTCCATTTCCATCACCAAAAGGCCTCAGAATAAACAGACTCATTTACTTAAGAGGTACTCAATAGGGTATAAGGGAAAACCGTTCCTTTCGATTAATCCTAAAGAGAAATACCGATTCAGCGTTAACCTTCAACTTTCTCTCACTTAGCAACCCCACAATTCCAACGTGGAAAAAGAATGCGTTTCTCGCTGATCACTGAGGTACGCATTACCTAGCAACGAATTAAAGGAAAAAGTGAGGGAAAGTTAAATGGGACACACCCACGTAATTCTTAGTTATAAAAGAGTACGGAACTAAAGCAGGGTAAAAGGCGACTGCGGGAGTTAAGTAATTGGAAAAAATAAATTCGGGTTATTTAAAAAGGAAGACTGGAAGAGAGAGTTGAAATACGAGGGGACCTAGAACGGATACTTGGGGGACACAGGTGGTCGGAGTCGGGAACGTGGATGGAGTCTACTCTGGGAGTGAAATTAAAGAGAGAAAATGGTTCAATGGACTTGGTTCGTGTGGAAGAAGATAGAAAGCAAAGAGAACGATGAAAATGAAGAAGGTGGGAAAGAGGAGGATGGGCAAAGACATTAAAATAAAGAGCCAAAAAGATATAAAGATAGATAAATGAATCTGTTAATGCCAAGGTTAGATGCTAATGACCTTCCCTTCCAGCTATCGTTGCAAGTCATTTTAATATATTTCTAGATAGATTTTTATAGTGACAAGAAAATTGTTCGGCTATGAAAAAAATCAATACGCTTTTACGTTCATTGAAAGAAGACTTACAATGCAAGCACTTCTTTTAGCATTATAACTTAAATAAATGGCAAAGAAGACAATCTTAAAAATGCAAGAGAAATAAATTTAAAACTAAATATTAAAGTGAAATTTTGGGAAATTATAAATTCAAATAAACAAGACAATGAAATAAAACAATGACAACTTATGAGTTAAGTAAAAGACTCGTTACCAGTCCAGTAGTTCTAATCTCGTATATTACTTGATCACCAAAAGAAATTTTAAAAAATGTGAAACATTATTTCTATTGAAATTCTATTTTCAATTACTCGGTCAAAATCGCATGTATTTTTGAATCTTTAATTACTCTTATTGAGCATTCGTTAAAGGAACAGGGAAGGATTAAATCTCAGGGAAAGAAGGTTAAAGAGAAACGTAAACAAAAGTATTGATTGAAAGAGTAATAAACGTTTTGAATGAAAGAAAGAGAAGAGCGAGAGTTGGAAATAAAAAAGGGAGAATAAAATAGAGCTCAAGAAAAAATTGTGAGAATCCAGAATTCTTTGGAATGGATCATTTATTAAAGGCCGACGTAATTACTTGACTTGGAAATCCGAAATGAAAACGTTTCCCTTTTAACGTTTTTTATTCGGAGAGAGTTTGAGAAACACAAACTTCTGAGAGACGAAAAGGAATCTATTTATCCGACGGATAAATATTGAACCGCCCGAAAAGAAATGTTTGGATTCGTGGAAATAAAAAAGATGAGGAACGGAGCTAGAGAACTCACTTCCGGTCGCTATAGATAAATCTGATTAAAATCATCTCCTACTGAGAATGAACCTCCGAGAAAAAATAAGAGAGTAAATAGTACTGAAGAGATCTCTATTTCTTAAAATCTCGCTCAGATAAGGTTCGAATGAAAAGAAAATTAAAGTGTGATACTTTTTCACACACAAATCATGTTTAATTGAAGTAAATAACATCGCGATATCATAAATTTGAATTTAAAATATAACACGAGATATATATCTTAAGAATATAATCTTTGATATTAGAAATATATATTCGTAAAAGCAGAGTACCTAGCAACCAAATTCATTAGTATATAACAATCGATTGAAAGTCGTCTTATCAGTTGTTATCAAGAGATATGTTCTTCTCAAAATAATCTACATGAAAATGTCCTTGCAATGTACAATGTAAGTTTATGTAGCCATAGTTAAAATATGACGAGAAATACTTGTATCTTTTCTTCATTTTATGATAGGATTGAAATAAATAAAAAGTAAACAGAATTAAGGCACTTTCTCGTTAATTAATCCTTTAAAGTCTCTTTTAAAGAGGCATCAAATATATGAAATTATGATTTAAAAATAATGATTCGTCATTCATTTGAAATAAAAAATCAAAGAAACTTAGAGACTTTTCTCAGACGAACGTTTCATTCTAATATATGCCTATAATGATGCCACCAAAATAAGAACGCCCTTAAGGAACTATACGCCATGAGACTAATGCAACCTTCTGCATACAAAGCTGACATCTTGAACCATTTTAAATTGCTCTTGCAATGCAGCGTAGAAGAGGCGATACTTGAACCATCCCAAATTGGAGCGGAGACCATCTCCACGGGATCCGTGGTTGGTAAGCAACCGCGCCAAATTAACTTCGCCGCGCAGGGAAATCGAATTCAAAGAGGATGGAGTGACCTTAGAGACTAATGGAGGAACGAGGAATACAATTAACTCCGTTCCCACGAGGAAATTCCATGGCAACGGAATTAATTTTGACATTTATAATTAACGTTTAAAAAGGGAAACGAGAGGTAGAAAATCAACGGTTAGAGATGGAAAATCTAGTAAATGAAATATTAAAATTGAGAGAGGGAAGGAGCACGGAAATTAAATACGAGTGTCGCATAGGAACGTGCTATTAATTAAGTCAATCACGTTCTTATTATGATCATCCCTCAAAACACGAGAACGGTGAGAATGGCAAATGAATAAAGTGTCCTCCAAGAAGTCGAAAAAGTAATGAAAGCTTACTTACATTAAAACTGTGGTCATTATGGAGGCCAAGAAGTGTAATTCTTGGACCATTAGAACAAAGAGATGAGACCGTAGATAAATAACTCACCTGCAAATAAAAAGAAAGAGGAATATTAGACCAATTTACGTAACAACATCAAATATTTATAATGGCTAAATAAAATTAAACACAGCAATACAATATTTTAGATTTAAAGCTATCGAAATAATCAAAAGGCGTGATTCATTTATAATTACAATATTAATCATGAAAACTATTCAATGAATAATTAAATAATTCTTCAAGCTTTATTTTGCTAAGAAGAGATTTCTTTTATATTAGACAACCACTACAACGGTCTTAATGTAATCATAACACATGTTCAAGGTTAAATTGTTTTCACTTGAATTCTGAAATTTTAATTCCATAAAGCTGTAATTTTAAATTAAATCCTCAATTTTTATTACACATTCCTTGAAGAAATAATATATTGTTCAAAAATTTTATCTTCGTTTCAAACTAAAGCTTATTTATATTAATTACATTTCCGTATTTCCCTCTAAATAAAATACCGTTCTCTAATTTGAAAATAATACACCCATATTTAATTCACAAAAAACACGAAGTCGACAAACTTTTTCAACGTCCTCTCAAATTTGTGAAAAGCTTCAATATCCTTTAACTTTCTTATCGTATTATACCTTCACATAACGAGAACGGCAAGTAAATAAAAAAAACCTTTCATCGGAACACGTTAGCAGCAATTTGGAAAACACCATAATGAGCAAACGAGGTAGTGACGCAATAAAGAGAAAAAAAAAGAACTTTCTTTTGCGAGGCCCGCCTTTCCTCTTTTACGGGGGCTCTCCCAATTACGAGGACACGAAAGAAGGAGAGCAACGGAAGATTGATAGAGAAGCATAGATTGAGGAGCATCGCTCGAGGAATATTAAAGTTGGAGAGCCCTCAGAGCAAACGGTTACCAAAAGAGATGAGGGGAAAGAGATGGCAATCGTCTCCATGGCGATGGCAGAGACTTGAGGGGAGAAACGAAGGAAACGCTATATTGAGATGAATTACTCTGAAGATGGCGCACGGGATGGGCGAAGGAGTGCTGTATGCGAAGAGTTCTTTTGATGGCGAAAAAAGGAAACGTTGCCTAAGACAGGGAAGTGCAACGAAAGAGATGCAGTTGTGAAGGATGCAAAAGCGGTGCACGAACGCATTCGGGATTGTTCCGTGACTTACGAAAGGCTGTTGAATCCAAGAATGAGGGTCTTTGATGCTTTCGGAAGTAAAGAGGTATTTTGTGAGTGGCGAAGGAATTTATTTAATGGGAAAGGTCCATAATTACCCATTGAAATCTGAGGAACAAAAACTTAAAGAAGGTTTACAAAACTGTATATTTGTTCTTCACCAAAAAGAATTTAAGAACTTCTCTCTCAAAGTAATTATATTTCGAGTGAACATTATATGAGAGTGCAGCTTCAAAGTGATGAATTGAAGGTTATGTTTACGTTTATGAATGAAAATAATTTATTGACTGACATTTTTTTAAATACAACATCAAAGACATAAATATATATCACAAATCATTTTTGATAACCGCCATCAAATTATGGAACGCACTACCACAGGATATTACATCTTCATCATCAATTCAAACATTTAAGAAAAAATGCTTTACTCTACTTCTAGAGAATCAACTACCGCATTAGTACACCTTAGCTCTAGACTCTATCTTCCTTATCTTCAAATCAAATTCATCTTTCCATTTCTTCGCTCTGACTATGCTTCACCGAATTATTTTTAGGTTTTAAATTTAACATGTATTAACTCATGAACTCATGAACTTCATAGACAGTGAAAGTGTCGAGTCGGACTAGTAAAATTACAAATAGGTCCAACTATATATGATTATTTAATATGCTTTGTATATTCATAATCTTGTTTATTTTTTCCATTTATAACTTGCATTTTTATGTCATAACTATTTCATTCTGTATATTTTCTTCTAGGTTGTACTGATTTTTTTTTTTTTTTCATTTTTTAAACGCTAACTAACAGTAGGATTGTGCAGGTTTTTCACACCCCCCTTCTTGTGGGTGTTTTCCTGCTATGGAATTTTTTTTTCCCTAAGCTTCACTTGGGGTTTTTTAATTCCACAAATTTAGTTATTTAATTTGTTTAATTTAACTTCATAATACTTAATTATAATTAGAAAGGGTTAAATGGAAGAGGAGACTTTCTAGTCTCAATTTCGCCCTAAATAAAGACGTTATTATTATTATTATTATTATAAATTAAGAGGCATATAATGAATAAGATATATTCAGGCATAGAGCACGCATTCTATACATCTTATTTATGCTTTCCAAAAATAAGAATACTATCGTCTTTATTGAGCTATTGAGATAAATTTAAGAAAAGATATTACGTATTTATAAAATTATAAAGCAGTAAATATTTACTATAATCTTCAAATAAATATTCACAATAAAAGTGAGTAATATTTCCTGTGTATTATATTAGGCTCTTTGTGAAATTCAGTAAAAATAAATATAAGTGTAAGCAGTAAAATTTGCTAATAGCCGCAACTTTTTTCATAATGAGCCTTCAGCTTATATCATAATGGATATTACACTATATGTATTTCTTACGCTAATATACATGAGAGGGTAATGAGACAATTGATGAGAGGAAAGACTGAAATAGTATGAGAGATAAAGTAAATATCTGGAGTATATAAAAACGTAAATGGCAACGGAGTCAAAGGAGAGACATTTAAGAATCTGAGGAGTAAAAACCAAAGTAAGAAAGATAACGACGAGGGAAGATACGCAAACAAAGAGAAACACAAGTAGATCAATCTCAATCGTCACAAAGGAGAAGATGAAAGGAAATGGAAAACATGGACAGGATAAAATGGTAATTGCGGATCGAATATAAGGATGCGTGACTAAAAAAATGAAGATCGGGGAGCGATTCTTGTTGTGGTGATAGGATCACCTTTGATCAGTCAACGGAAATGAATCCTTTCTCTGAATTCTATATCGAGTGCGTGTGACGGGAAGCGATAACAATGAGCGATGTCACTGATGAAACGGGTCCAAAAGATTTCGCTATCGCATTCAAATGTAGATTGTATCTCGTTAACAGGTTTCTGATATTCCGTTTCGATGGTAACATCAACAACAATTCTAATTAAAGCCATATATTTAATAATATCGATAACCGTTACTTAAAATAATACGATTGAGTGACGCCTGTACTAAACGTGCGCCATAGATTTTATTTCATTTATTCACGCTTTCGATAAACATATATAAATATAGTTATTGGAGCTATAAGTTGCATTGATAGCTATTCAAAGAATGAACTACAGGATAAAACTAAAGTTCGTACATCTAATGATTATGTATGAGTAACGACAAAATGATTTCTAATGAGCCAAGATACCCGAAGATACACTAGCATCAACGAAAAATTAGTATTATAAAACGCAATAGAACAAGGCATCTATGTTATTAAATAAATGTAGAGCCATAATTTAAAACTTCTCTCAATGTGCTATCGGCGTAATAATATCTATTCAAAGATTATCTATCGAGAATAAAGCTGTATTGTTCTTCAATCATTTATGCTAGATAGATAAGGAAAGGAGTTCATGTTTCTTATAGATGAAATATTCCTAAATTATGACATTTTAAAGTCATCAGTGGAAAGTAAAACTTTACTCTAATCGTATACACAGCTAGACTCGGTCTTGCTAAATATCTTCAAGTCAAAACTATTAATTACATAAGTGGATAATATACAAACAAAAACTTAGAAAAACTTAGAATTGTTCTTCAAGGACTTTCACCCTTAATATTCAAATATATTCGTTAATTTCCGGGACATAAAATAAAATAAACCCAATGAATGAGCCAAAGAACTTTCATCCTATCCCAATCTTAAACTCGTGATACAGCGCTTCACAACGAACCGACTGTCTTTTCCAAAACGTCATAACCACTCATGGTTCTTCCAATTAAACGTGCGCGAGGTCGCTGAGATATTTCGCGATGAGGGACTTATTCGGAAGACATCAAAGGAGAGACCATCTAGACTTCGCCCTGCATTAATGGTCCCTCGCCAACAGACAAGTGTCGCAGGAACTTGACGCAGCACGCACCGGGCTTTTTCAAAAAGTTCCTCCTGAACGAGATGAAAAAAGCGGAACGTTTTTTCGTCAGACACGAGATGTAACGAGAAGAAAAATCGCGGTCCTCGAGAAGATGAAAAGAAACGATGAAGCGATGAGAAGCTCTCTAAGAGAATCGTATGAAGAAGATGGCCACAAGGGAACGTAAAAGACCTTTTTTTAAAAAAAGGAAAGATCGACGATGGAAGCATGTTTCGGGAGATGTAACTAAAGGAAAACAAAGATCCGCTTCTGTTTTGTTCTGTGAAAAGGTGCCGCGGATGATTGTGGATAAAAGAAGGAAAAGGCTGAAGAGAGAAAAATTGGTGTTTTTTGGATGGAAAAGGAGATTCGGGGATATTCTTGTATAACAATTCCCTCGGAGAGAATTCTTATGCATTGAGGCTGTAAGTGAGTTATCAAATATTCCGCTATGGAGGAAATATCGAGGTAAATAAACTGTATCCATTCGCATAAAGAGCTTTTTCGACAAAATAAAGAAATGTGTTTCAATTCGAAAGAAATAATACGTATTTTTATAAAATACAGCAGATATGTTCCGAGTGTAAACGAGGTATCACCTAGGAAAGGTGAATGAAAACAATATCATAGCTACATTATATTTAATTAGAATTTTTATATTAAATAATACGAAATTTAACGTGCTTCATGAACCTTCAACTTGAAGTTCCGTATCCATTCACACATACATTTAAATACGAAAGAAAATGTAAATTATAGAAAAAGTGACTAAAAAAGAAACCACTTCTTTCTGAAGCGAAAAAAAGAGAATTACATTCCGCAATAAAAAGTATCAAAAGGCTAATGAGAATGATATAAGAAAAAACAAGAAGAGACGGGTTTAGGAGACACAAAGAACAACTGTTTTTCCACCGCAGGGATTAATCCACACGAATATTGAGGGAAAGAATGCTTCTTACGTAAGAAACCACGCATTTTTTATGCTCAACGGGGGAAGTTTGTAACGGAGAGACCGCGGAAAAATTAATTCAGGATCGAGAGGTAAGAAAAACCGGTAAAAGGAAGTTGAAAGTGGAACGCTAATCGGATTTTTTGCTTCCATCGCCTTAAAGGGGAAAGAGAAGAATAAAAATCGTAAGTTTGGAGAAAGAACACTTTGAAAGAGGAAACGGAAAGGGAATTTCAGGAAAAACTTTTAGCAGAGGAAAGTAGACAATACCAAAACATAATGATGTCGTTAACTGAAAGATACTTTGACTATAGTACCATGAAATCGTAGTTCTAAGTCGTTGAATTAAAGAATTGCTACAATTTGAAAATAGCATAATAAAAACGATATTTTTAAAGGTAAAGCTAGGTATCATATAATCTTTTGAGTCTTATTTAGAAGGATAAAACTTCCATGATCTTTCACTAACTTTCTAATAGCAATTGAGTAAATGAGATAGTCCAGAAATATTTATATTTCGAGACGAAAGCAACTGATACAATGTCTTCATAAACGTACTATTGAAACCTACTGTTGAATAATTTCATGCATCATTAACATAGTTAGGTCACAATAACTCATCGGAAATAATTAAGAAAAGAAAGCATTAATGTTTATATTATTGAACCATATAAGGATTGCCAAATACCTATAATAATAAATAAAAATACAGTATGTAAAGAACCCGCAAGGAAACTGGGAGATCTTAGATCGAATCGAAATACCTAGTAAATCGAAGTATCTATTGTAGGGGCATTTATCATAGTCCATGAACATAATTACGAAACTAACATTCTATAGCTCTGAATTTTCCATTGCATTACCGAGGTGTTTGCTACGACAAAAAGAACAATTGTAAACAACGATAACACAAAAATCACAGCGTTTCGAATCGGAAATTTGTTTTGATGATGCGCTGAAAAACAAATCCCTGGAGGGCTTGAAAAAGAAGGCAGAAGACGATAATGCAGAGTACAGGGAAATAACGCGGCATTTTCTTTTATCTCGTACGCAGCTTCCCGATTCCTAACGAGTGTTTTTCCGATTGAGGGTTGCTCTGAATTCGCTATTTTTTTACGTGAAATTCTCGAAATGAAGGTCTCTTGAAATGAATGTTTGAAGACTGTTTTCCCTCTTCAGTAAGACGTTGGACCTCTTGTCCAATCCTGTAGAACTGGAGGATTCTCCCTGAATCTCATTCAAATCCTTCTCGAGGTCCAAATGCTATTCATCTTCTTAAAAAAAGAGGATTTTTCACTCGCATCATCAGAGGAAGTCGGAGGGACGGACTTATCATTTCCGAGGTGGATTCATTCTTTGATCTTTGACATCAAGAATGCGTCTCTGGTATTTTTTTGCAGAAAGTTCTATATTTAAACCTAACCCGAGAATTGGGAGGAGGCTTTTTTGTTGAACAACTTTCTTGAATTGATTCACTATTTATAACTCTAGTATTGAATGCACAACACGGAATATTCCTTTCTTGCATATAAATACTCGAAGAAACGAACGTCAAATATAAAAAACATACAATATTATTAACTTGCAGGGTTTTTCATGCATTAAAATAAAAATAAATCAATAATACTCGATACAAGAAAAGATCATCATGTAATTGAATAACGATTCTTTATGTATTTAAAAATAAAATTAATAATGCTTTAAATGGGACATAATTTACTTAAAATCTACAAAAGGTTTCCTTATGAATATAGTTGGATTGAAGTGCAGACTTATAAATTTAATCCCACCCATTCGTTTTATCCTACTCATCAATATTATTGCTGCTTACTGATACTTTTACGTCTCTGTTAACTCGAGCATATTTTAATTCTCTTCGTTATAGATTAATGATGCTTCGATACCCTTTGTATCATCAATCGAAAAGTTTCCGAGAACACGCAGACATACGAAAATAAAAAAATACAAGAGATGCTTCGATGTAAAAAGGAAAATAAAACTTGCATAGCCCTTTAGCTCTCGGAACGAGCAATGAAAATCAACATAATTGAACTTACAGCGACGATATTATCGAATTGCGAAAAAAACGAAGGATAATATATGAAAAAAGAGAGAGATATGAGTATAAGCAATCAACTTCAAATCTCGAGTTCATATTCATCTTGTTGCGTCATGAGCCGAAAAAAGTATTCTCGAACAAAACCAATTTATAAATCATCCTCAAACAGATAGTAATTATCTGCAAGAATCATTGTCCTTTTTCCCATCCTCTGATATCAATCTCCAATCGCCAATTTCCGATGAAAAAAAAGAGAGGAGAAGTAATGAGATTCATTTCTCGACCATTTCCTCCTTAGTGCCCACCCCCGCCACCGACGGCGCTGTTTGAACAGCTCGTGTATTCCTTCCCTTCATCCGATTTCCATCCAGACGACCACTCCAATCCCATCGAAACCCTTTTTTCCGTTCGAGATGCAACTCCGCGCGAATGAAGAAAGCAAATAAGGAAATGGTCAGAAAGGATGTATGAGAAGTGAAAGGAAGGAATTGCATGAAAGCTCTCTTTCAACACAGACCCGATTATAACGGAGAACCAAATGGAATGCGATTGGTGCTTTAGAAACTGGTAGACACTGGAATACATTCGGAATGTTTTCACGTCAATGTCGAAAAGAATCTGATATCAATCTCTTCCCATTAATAACTCTAGTTATTCAATGAATTTCATATTACAATTTACGTCTCGAAAATGTTAAATTTGAATATTCAATAATCACATACATCGATTTTACCTAATAATCAACGATAAGGAAAGACACGAAAATCTCTCAGTAGCATGATTTTATAGGTATATCGATATTTATTCGTAAAAAACTAATGTAAAATCAAGTATATTCATATTAACCAGAACCCGTATATTCGTATCAGTTATTGAAATAAAGAAAGTCGTTATGTTAATTATATTTTTATTATCGAAGCAATAACTGATTAGGCAAAGATGTATAAGCACCGTTCTTTAGATCGCTGAAGCTAATTATATGATTTTTAAGGTAGTTTGTTCATTCAGTGTTCCATTAAAACATGGAATATCGTACGTATATTATTTAGTTTTTCTCCAAGGAGTTATCAACCTTTATCATTCGTCTATTTAAAAGAAACTACTTATATCTTAAAGGTCGATATCATAAACAATTTATGAGCAATTTGTTAATTGATAATTAATGATAATATATTTTGATTATATTAAAACATTTATCGGATAACCGTTTCGCTAATGGCTGCCCAAAATCCGGTTTCTGTATTTGCAGTACTTAAACACATTTTCCAATGACGACACGAATGAAGAGAGATGAAGAAAGGTGTAAGTGAAAGGGCTTTCACAATGAGAAGAAGGGAAAGACAAAACGCGCAATTAATAGGGAGGGAAGGAACAATTTGGAACGAAAGGGTGGTGTCCCATTTGACCATGGATAACGACGTAATTCCCCAATCCCGAAATTCGTTTCGGCATCCCTCTGACGACCGTTTCCACGCGACAAAAAAACTGCTATTGGGAGATATTAAAACGATTCCCTTTGGAAGACGCAATTTCACGTCCGAGGAGATTTTAATTATGAACATCGTTTCCTGTTGAGAAGGATAAATGTCTGTCGATACAAAAAGCTTCTTTTTAGATCATTTGAGAGAGAAAAAATAGATTCCATATCGCGAAAAAATTGCGATGAAAAAAAATCCATTAAGAATCGATAGATTTGAAGGGAAAAAATTGCTGTATGGGAATATTCTGCACCTAGATATCACAACGAAGGCTATCATTAAGCTATAAACAGAGTACCGTTTGATTGCTCGTTGCCTGGGAAACGATCTGGGGAAAAATTGCTGCTGGAGGCTTAATACGCAATACGGTGCTTTTTGTAGAAGTAACTGTAATACGGTTTGATCCGGGAAACTTTGCAAAATACCGTTTTTGCTATCTTTGATATTCTTCGAGAACGAAAGAGGTACGTGAAAAAAATTCGATCATAAATTCGCATGAAACTAAAAATGTTTTGCAATAGTTTTACAAGTAGATCTAAAAAACTCTTTTAGCCGGATGAGATTGATACAATAATGGTTAAGGACTTAATATGAACATTCAAATTTGTAATCTTTAACATACATAACCATAAATAATGTTTCAATATTTTAATAGAATAAAATATATCATTAAAACTCACAGAAGAATGCTGTTATTAAGAACGAGATATTTTAAGACACATGGAAATCGATTAATTTTCTCAATATAAATGCTTCTGATGAAAATTATTTAATATCTGATTCGATTGGTTATAATGATAAGAAATATTGTCATATAATTCAGTTACGAACTCCTTAGCACAACTGAGCAATATTTAAAATCGAATCCCATTGTTTAGATATGGAGAGAGTCTATTTATACAATGAATTGATGGATTAAACTCAATCATCCTACTCTCTAACGATTAAAAAACTAAAGGCAGCTGACGTTTGAAGGTTCAAGCACAAACCACTTTTATTCGATTACTGAAACTTGAACCTCCAGTAATAGCCAGCCGTTGGTGGGCTGTCCACTTGGATGCTGGACAACCGGAAGTACAAGAATCGCGCATTAACGTGAGTACAGCTGCAGGACGAATCGGAAAACAAATGAAGAACAAGAGACGGGAGGAAGTTTTAATGGGTTGGGTTAAAACCGACGTGAATGAACAACCAAGATAGTTTCCAGGGACTTGGATTCTCAACGGATCCTTGTGGATCTCTCATGTTGCACAACCATAGTTGTCTGTTTTTCTAGGCACAGAATGCTGGAAGACTTTAAGCCAAAAAACTAGAGAGTTATGTGCTTATAATCTCCTCTAAAAGGAGTAATCAAAATCTCGTCATTTCAATTACTCGAAACCTAAAACCGTCTATTGAAGAGGCGGAATGATCATTTACGAATGACCTTCGTTCTGATAGATTTAGAGCAATCATCAAGATGCAGTTCAGTCGCATTTGGCATGAACCAAGATCCATTGGCTGCTATATAACCTTATTTACCATTCCATCTGCCAGGAACTATTCACGGAGGCTGGGGGGAAGAAATATGGCGAGGAAATGATGGAGTGGGGCTTTAAACCCGGGACATCTGATCTAAGACAAACACGCCTGTTTGTCTGGAAAGCGGTGAAAGCTCCCTTCGTTAGAATATCATGAGTTCGAATCGAGGGGGTGATGGCCAGACAACGAGGAACGTCATGATCTAGATAAGAGATTTCACTGGCGATATTTCCTCTTGTGCATTACGGCTTCTCCATTTCATCCCGTTATAGACTACTAAATTTCAGCCCTGAAGGATCCTTGAGACATCTCCAGCAATTAACTCGGATCTTCCTAACCGAATGTGAGCGCACTACGGGGTTTCTTTGCGAATTTTTTAAAATAATAATTATTAAAAGAAAATAGATTCTTTTTTCAAAGCTCTGTTTAGAGCAAGTGTTTCCTTGGGAACCCTTTATAAGTATATGAGATTAAGAGCATAAAATTATTCAAGATTGATGGAAGAAACGATAGAATAACTTCTCTACTTACGAGAACTTTAAACTTTTTTAAAATTTCGTCTTTTCTAGTAAAATTTTACACATAGAATTACATGTATAATGAAAAACAAAATATTCAGAAGCACACTTTTAAATACGAAAAATTTAAATTATTCAAGTAAATGAATAATAGAAACGAAAATAAGACAATTACATGAGAGGGATGTATTGGATTTGAACTGAAATTACTAATCATAATATACTACAATATATTAATGCTCAAATACCATTACTGCTTGTAACCGTTATCCCGGCATTTCTCTAACGTATAATCTCCTATTCCAAAAACTTTTTACACACGTCATAACTACGAAGTTTTTTTCATTCAGCTAAATACAGAAAATCTTCTCATTCATGGGAAACAAACTTTTTAGATGTTAAACTAGTTCTCCAATGTCTTTCATTCATAAAGTTCATGTTTCAAAGTCGTAAAAAAGACTTTCTAGGCCACGGATTCCCTGATTTTATTACAAAGGATGCCATTCATTACGACTAGTCATCTCCTAAGAAAAAGGCATCTAGGTCCATACTGAAACTATAGAAATCTTTATCCCTTCCAGGTTTTTCCACTGCTCCTCTTATCCTTAATTAAAACCTAATGAAGCGAATCAGTTTTCCGGTTTCTTCTATTAAGCGAATAGTATCTAGTTCTATTAGAGATATCTATGATTCGAAGAAAACTTGATTGATTGCAAACCATGTTTTCTCCTTGATATTTGTTTACACATACGATAACCCTCTGTATGTCACACTATTGCCGATAATAAAATAAGAATCAATAAACATTGAGCGTACTGAAGATCTAAATAGCGCAACGTTAACAATAGATTCACTCGTTCAAACAATACTGATTGATCGAGGCAAGCCTAATAACAATACATTAATCAATTCAATAGCGGTTTGTACTTTGTAACGAATAATTATTGTTCAATGATTGACGTAACAATTGGTAAGAAAGGTGTTCGATTTATAATTAAACATCACCATGAAAAATGATGAAAATGATGTTTTAGTAATTTGTTATACTCTACTTGTAAACATCCAATCATTAGCAGTTGTAAGTGATGATTAAATAATATGATAGGAAATTTGTACGTTAATACGAGAACGGAACTAAAAACCGTGACGAATCGTTTAAAGGTTAACTACAAGACATTGATCTTAGCTTAAATTCACCAGCTATATTTCATACCTTCTTCTTATGGTATTACAGATTTTTTATGTAATTATAGGCAACCGACCAAAATCAAACCCTACTGTTTATCTTAATACGCAATCACTTGTTCCATTACGCAACGGGATTAAGTCATAAAAATGTTGCGGCAATCAATAACTCTCTCATTCGGCTACATCAATCGCTAATGTTGTCGACCTATTTTTTAGGGAATTACGATCTCCAGAAAAGCGACCAAGAATTAATGGGAGGAAAAAATATCCTGAGATAAAAAAGGGTCTTAATCCAAGACAACATCCTACAACAGGGCATTAAGTTCTCGGAAGGGAAATTTGGAAGAATGAACAATTCATCACCCGAATCAAAACAACTGAGGAAATGAAAAAGATCCTTGTGTTCCGATAATTTAGGCCTCCGATAGGATGTGCTTTTATCATTCCGAATCGTAGAATCGTAAAATTTGTCCTTGCTTGTAAATAGTGTGTATATAATAGATAATAAACATATAAAATCTTAATGTGAGACCTGGAAAAAGACCTTCTTAATAAGAAATATTCCTTATATTAAATCGGTATGAAAATCAAAGAATTTAATGGGATAATGATAATAGGAATGAAAAATTAAAATAGAAAATAAGTTACAATATCTTTGCGAAATAAAATACTAACATATACCATAACACTCCTTAATATGTGGTATTATGTACGCACTATTTAAAATATATATATTAACTGTATTGTTGTATCATCTGGATGAAGTGCACTATATCATAGATCGTCTACATTATGACCGAGAAAACAACATTATTCTATCCACTAATGTCTCAGTCTAGCTCAAAATGAAACTATAGCGCCTTAGGAATGACTGACATAGAATAATGACACCTAATTAACCCTCGTGGGAAAATATACGAGATGTTTATCGTTAAGCCATTCTGTTTTCTTTCCCTTATATTATTCTAGCACCGTTAAGAAAACATGAAAAGATTCATCTAAACTAGTAAGCCTCAACCTTTTTACTAAGTTAGCAATATTAGTGGGACGTTATATCGTACAAACCACATGCATAATCTTACAAATATAAATGCCTATGAATACAGAATGAACTATTAAAACGTTAACAATCGTTTACAATTAAAACGGTAACAATGTATAAATGTACCGCATCATCTCTCGTAAAAATACAAGTGTAGAATCCTCCCAAACTCCGTAGCTCCAATCCTCGACGAAAGTAACAAGAGAGATAAAGAAAAAACACATAAAGAAATGGGAGAGAAGAGGTGAGGGAAGATCAGGAAGCTTCAAAGAGAGAACTGACATTGACAAATGACTCCATTGCAGCCTGGAAGGCATTAAATGCTCCTCATTTTTTCTGCCCTTCGTTTTTCGAGGAGCGATAGTGTTGGAGCGAAATGTAAGGGAGTTGCTGAGTGAAGTATTTTTTCAGGAGGATTTTCGCTGCGCACAGAAAAGTTTAGGGGAACTTTAATGACTGCGATATTTGCAGATGGCGCTGGAAAGTACCACATTTGAATTAGAAGTCATAACTTTTAACGATGCATTTTAGAGCATGCTCGGCTGTGCTTTGAAAATGCCGCCTTTTGAGCGCAACAATGAGTTGGAATTCGAGGCGTTCGGTGAACGTGACAATGATGAATTGTAAAATTGAACATTGTCACCAAATTAAAGTGAAAAGGCATAGAATTGCAACAATGAGAAAATGTAGAATACAATGATACAATACATTTTGCGACAATGAACTATTTCAACAAACCAAATTGGTATGGAAAAGTTAGAGCCCTAATAAAATTATTTCTGATAATAAAGAGAAACTACAATGCCTAATAATCGAGTAAAAATTGATTGCCGATATATTTCGGACAAATTGTATACATTTATTATACATAATGGCATTCTAAACGCTCATACAATCAGGATAAAATGGAACTATTACCAGAACCATTATACATAGTTTAAAGCATTCCAAAATCGTTTATACACCTAAAACCTCTTCACAAGAGCACATATTAATATTACAGCTTTACTATCAAATAAATCAAGCTGTGGGAGTGAGAAAATTCACGATGCTATGAAAGGATAAACGTGAGTGCTTAAGAATAAATTACCGTGTTCCTCAAGCGCCCGACTTATCTCCGGTTTGCACAAGAGCACGGGAGAAAAATCACGTGAAAAAAAACGTGCGAATTAATCTCTCTCGAGTCAAATGGGGCAGCATGAAGGCACAACAATTACCCCGATAAGAAAGAGGCTTGCGCAGGGCAATTGAATCGTCCGAATCAATTTTACCGTTCGCAATTCATCATTCGCGATGGGTGTCGCAAATGGGAAGAGAATGGGTTCGTGAAGGGTTGGCGAATCACGTGATGGCGTGCGAACAAATGACGAATAAATCTCTCGCCTTTCATCAATGGACAAAGAGACAATGGAGTAAAGGAATGGATACAAAGGAATTGTAACGTAAAAGGGAAGAAGCGAATTCAACGAGAGAATATCACTCGAGAGACGCCCAAGATTCTCATACTTGTCAAAGTTCAAAGCGATGCCGAATCTAAGAATACGTTCCATTTACGTCAATGAACTCTATAAAGAAATCTATGTTCGAGAATACTCCTTTATTTACAATCGTGTGATTTATATTCCTTGAGAGAGAAATGAATACCTGTCTCTATTTTATAGTGGATAATTTGCGTAATTATATATTATTACATTACACTTAAGTGTATAAAACAACACAGTATAGAACTAACTCTATTTCGTAATCATTTTATCAAATTGTATTTCAACGGTCGCATTAATCAGTCTTATATTTAGTAAAAGTATCTTACAATATAATTTTAATTTGTTCCGAAAAGATTTTAGCTCAATCAATATCTAACATTTAATTGTTTACTGCATTAAAAAAACGAAAGAAATCAACCACTGAACACTATAAAAATGACTATTTACTTTACCATTTACCCCATTTACTTCTGTGAATTGTGAATCATATACTTCTTTTTCTATTCTAATTTTTGAACAGACCACCAGAGGGTGAGCAAACTTGTAGCGAAACCTGCTAAACGTGACAGAAAATGGATGAAAAAGGACGAATGAAAACCGAGAGGAGGGGAGAAAGTAGTGAGTTGTAATGGGGAAGTATCAAAGGACATGAAACACAGCCCACAATTCCATCACTTCACGAACACCCTCAATAATGCAATCGTGCATCAGCCATCATACATTCCTCCGTGGCTTTTACACGAAGAGTGCCTCATCATCGCTACGGCAGATGGTGAATGGTTGCAGAGTACAGAAGAATAGTGAAAGAGTTGAGGGATGGACGTGTTGGAAAGAAACATCGAGAGAATGGTGGTGTGAGGAGAAATAGCAACGATACAGAACAAGTGTTACCTAGGTGATGATACTTCATTGTGCATCAGAAAGCATTAAAGCATCAATATCATCTAATCATCTTTATTTGTTAGTCTTCCTTTTCAAGTCGTTCACAAATTCATTAACAAAGGTTAAGTGAAATTCAACTTTGAAGAGTACCACATCATGATAAATCATTAACAAGATCAAGTTAAGCAGCAGATTTCAAATCTAGAAACAATACATTACTTATAAAATAACTCCAATTGCATTCCACAACATTGCATTATTACTATCTTTTGTTATAGGTAAAACACTTTCTATTGTAGTTCGCACTATGTAAAAGTGTTTTATAACTCTCAGAGCTTGGCCTAGTAAGTCTAGATACGTATTGGAGGAAGCAAACGTGCGACTTGCACCCTAAAGTTTCAGATAATGCTCGAGTACAATTGTGTATGAAGGAGAAGCGCATCTCAGTACAATACAAACTTACTCAATGGCCGCTTCAAACTGCAAGAAACTGCCTCAGGGAGCATGTAAAATGAAGGCGGGAATACTTCAACCATATAAACTCGGTTTCGACTTCTCATACCGAAGCTTCTATAGATACAAATACCAAAACTGTATCAAACTATCGAATTATTTAATCATCATTAGCGACGGATTGGATAAATCGATCCATGTTGTAGAATTCAGCAATGAGAAAACGAGGAATTCTAAACAATGGAACGTAACAAGATTGTGAAATCACGGTTATAATAGTAAATAACAATAGGATAACAGAGCATATTGTTGGAATCCATAATGGAGATGAAATTAATAATAGCAGCGGAACGTAACAATAGGATTGTTACAATGTAAGGTTGTAGAAGCAGTCAATAATGGAGCTAAATATCCAACAGCTGCCAAGTAATTACAAAACAACTGGCCCTATTGATTTGTGTTCTTGTTTAACTGCTTCTAAATTTACGACGTGACAAAACAGCCGATGGATTGGTATATGAGAGCTGGAAATGGAAGATTAAGAATGTAAATTGGGGAAAACATCGTAAAATTCGGAAGGGGAGACAAAAGACAGACAGTGAATGGGATTAAGTCACTTCGGGAGAACGACTTCCGGGGCCCGAAGGAAAACAAACTGCAAGCATTCGTACTCCCTAAGGCGGGCATGCTGAAAAAATCACGATTCATTCCCCTTAACATGACGAAAATGTTCTGCTTAGAAGTTAAACCAATGAAAGAAATACGAGCTGCTAATTACGATAGCGAAGAATGATGGAAATGACTGGAACAGGTTTCGAAGTATTCTGCCTTCTTATTTATCTCAGTTAAAGCATTTGATAACGAGGATATTACGTTATATCTTATAAGAGCTAAGTTTTCGATTACAGAATTTTTAATGGACTAAAAGCCAAAAATATTCAATGCCTCCTTAGCTCAGTGGTTAGAGCACTGGTCTTGTAAACCAGGGGTCGAGAGTTCGATTCTCTCAGGAGGCAAAATTTTTTACGTTTCTTTAGGTATCATTCCAGTAGTCTTAATCTATCTAGAAGTCGAACAAAGACTTTCCAGGAATGCAATTAGATGAATATCTTAAAGTGTAACTTTAAGTCAATTTTGCGACAGAAATAAATGAAAACAAGTAATATAAATACGATTTACAATCAAAAACAATAACAAATGCACTCATAGGGCAAAAAAGAACAAATCTAAAATAAGAAAACACATCTCTACGGCTCTAATGATTTTGATTGTTGAATAACAATAACAATGTATCACTTTCCACTAAGAACATGATCATAATTTCCTAATGGTATAATTGTTGGCGGTCTATGTCAATGGATACAAGACTACGAGAGCAAAATTTTTAATACATGAACATTTGAATATTTTATGACTTCATTTGACGACCTAAGCAAGAATTAAATCGCTAATTCTTATGTCAGATTTATTAAATCATTCCTTCCGACAATCAAAATTGTCCTTTAATAATCTGCTTTCTTGGCCTAACCCCTTTGTTCAACGCCTTACGATCTCTATACGATTTCAACCTTATTTTATTCATATGCGGTATGGAGAATGTCCGAGATTCACCATAAAGTCCTACACAACAGCCCCAAGTCCTTCTCCTGGAAAATGAGATGTTTTGCCATTCGGAACCGCATTCGAGAGGTATATAACATCCTGGCAGATTCTGCAGGTCACGGCTCAATGGCAAAGAACGTATACATCGAGGGAAGGGCGGATTCTCTTGGAAAAGCTACAATAGAGAAGAAAAAGTGAAGGTAAGGGATCTGTGGGAGATGTTATTCTCGTATATATGGGATTCTCAGATACGCATCCCGTGGAAATGATCCGTTTTGAAAGCGGTTTTCCGATGGAGAAAGGTGACCGTTTTGAGGAGAAATGGAATAGTGGGAGAGCGTCCTGCGTTGGATAGGAAGGGATCCGAGATATTCCCACAGGACTTGAATGGACAGAACTATTGTATCGCTCTCTCTATGAAGTGTACCTATAAATGTAGAAAATCATATGCCTTATAAATGTTACCTACATTAAAAAGCATTAAAATTAAGAGATATCCTGGGAAGACATATGTATCAATTATTATTATAATTTACAAAAGTGAGAAAGATAAATTAGATATTAGATACGAGAATAATATTTCCGGTAATTCCGAAATTCTTTAACGTATGTTTTCGTCTAAAAGATTTGCAATAACTCTGATAAAATCGTGTCGTTACACTAGGAATTTGATGCCCTATTGCTTAGATATAACGTGTGTACTTTTTTATGAATAGATAACCTTTAATTTGACATAAAGGGAAAATAGTTTATAAAAATCATCTTTCAGCCTAATACGATAATAAAAAAGAATACCAATCGACGTTGGAAAAAACGGCGGAAGCAAGAATATGAGATAAAATTACGATACTCCATATTAATTTATTCGATGAACCATTTCCTTCAAAAGTTTCCACCTAAGCCAATAGCTAGAGGGATGTTTGAATCTTCTCTCTAATTAATAACCAAAACTTGAGTTGCTGAAACAAGATACAGCGAAGAAGGTGATGAGCGAGGTTCATAATTACCCATCTATGAACAAACAAGGAGGTAGAAAATGCACTAAGATACTGGCAACCTTCATAAAAGCTATCGTAATGACGAGCATCGTAGAAAAAAATCAGACATGATTTCCTTCACATACCCTCAAAGAAAGAGAATTAAAACTACCTAGATTCATTATATGAAATAAGACATTTGAAACTCTTAAAAATTAATTCCCTCAATAGAAGTAGCACAAAAAAATCACCCAAAGAATTCACTGCACTTCATGAAGAGCACGATCTTTTCTAGACATAGAAACTGAGAACGCATTCATGATGCTACCCTCAGAAGGCCTCCGTTTCGCCCTAATTACGTACGACATTAAATCCTTCTCGGGGCACAAAACCTAATAGGAATCGAAGTCCGTAAGGCCATACCGCTCGCGTCTCCGCAAAAATCAGTGCCTCTCCGTCGTTCCCACAGATGCAAGGAACGTTAAACAAACCGGAGACGAAAAAAAAGAAAGAAAAAAGAAAAGCGCGAGGCGTTTGGATTTCTAGGCTGAGATCATCTCTCGAGAGAGACTAAATAGTGACGCAGAGGCGTCAAATCTCAGGGCCGCGAGTTGAACATGTTCGCATTGCGAACATTCCGCTGTAACATGATTCCCTCGTGTTCTTGGAATCATGGGAAGGCCGAAGTGTCAGCTATCGAGATGTCAGAATTACCATCGTCACCCGATGACGTTACACCCCCCGCCTTCGATGCATAAATCTGTCCTTACGCGGAATTATTCGCTGAAAGGATGTTGATTGATACTTGGATGGGTGTGTGTTGCTTTCTGATGCTAATCGGGTACATTTTAATGCTATTTCTCTTCGCGAACTACGTTTTAAATAACAACAAAGATTATCCTAATATAACACTTATACTCTGATTCAAAAGAATATTTCATATTTTCTTTTGCCTTTATATCTAGACATAAAGGTAAGTTAGGATAGATCCTATAAAAACAGGATATTCATAAATAGTATTGGTACTAAAAAGGAGGAAATTTTTAATACATTGATTTTTGCTTTTAAAATGTCTTTAGATCATATGACAAACGAAAATCGTCTATAAACTACTGTTCACTCTAAAGTGAGCTAAACCTTTCAGTAAAATGACTAAATAAAAAATATGGCACTAATTATAGCCTACAATTCCCATTCAATCCTTCCTTGCATTAGGACCATTTTGGAAGACGTAAATTTAGCAGAAACTACGGGACGAGAATATAAATGCAATAAAAATGTCATTATTCAAAATTGGGAGTTGAAAATAGTTTCCGTAAAGAACTACAAACATAACAATGACTCAAAAATAAATATAACCTTCTCTCGAGTTGGTTGGCTGTCTTAAAATATATCTTACAAATATAACCATTTTAAAAGATCACACTTTCAGAATTCAAGTCAAGATCTGCGTAGTTAAACACAAGAAAATAAATATATACCTCCTGAAAAGTTTTAGCAACGTCAAACATTCTAAAATTACGAAACTACGGTCTCTCTTAAGAAAACAAATAAAGCCTAGAAAAAAACTCCAATGGCAACCGAAACTTGTGACGTATTCCCCCGAAGCTAAGCAGAGATGCCCCAAAAAGACCATAACCAGGTTCTATCGTTGATAACTCATAGTAAAAGTGGGCAGAGTTCCTCAGGAGATCGTATGTGTCACAACTCAACCCGAACATCCGATTTTTAACGGCATTATAACCTGAAAAATACACTGATAGCGAAAGGAAGCTGTTATGTGCGTTCCAGTTGCTATGAATGGCTACATAAATAAAAAACTTAACCATGTGAACCGTTTAAGATACCGTAGAGAAATGGGATGCGTGAGTCTAGCCATAAATTAGATTCTAACATAGAATATTTATATGCGCAGATGGATAAGCCGAAACATCCAAAACCGTCAGCTACAGTAGCAACTTATGTCAGAATCAACTAAAATGACCATGAAGGTTTTCCAAAATATCTACCGTGAATAGTTTAAGTTGAAAATATATTTAAACATACATTTATATAAGTATAAATATAAATTCATAACAGCCTTCTTGATTTCGAACCAATTTGTCCTTAATTTCGCGGAAACTGTAAACATTAAGCTACTGTTGCTAGGGCCAACTAACTAACTAACAACTGCTGTAACCATTTGAAACGTTATATCATAGTCTAAAGGACATAGATTAATATAAACTTTTTTAAACGACAAAAACCAACTAATACAAAACGGAAGCATTAATGTACGCCACCGTCAGCTGGCGTAGCCATAGAAGACCTGCTTAGCCATAGCAACCCAACACAAATCAATCAAATCATAGTTTCTTACGAATGTTTCCCGCCTAAAATCTTGGCACGTATTCCGCAATCTTTCCTCCGCACGCATGCACGAAAAAAGAGCTATCGATCGTGATTTCAAACATCTGGGCGTCTCTCTTCTTGCATCTTGTTGATCCCTCGCATTTCTGCCCGGTGACGCACCGTTGCACGAGTTGGGAAGGGAAGTCCCCATTCCACCAATTACGACCAGATGTTTGGAGGAACACTTTTTTGCCCGATTATTAATCTCTTTATTACTTCGAGGATCTAGAAGGAGACATCTTTCTTCCTTTAAGAGGGAGAAAAACAGCGCCTCCGTGGGCGGTGTACGAATCCTTAACAGAAGACGTGGTGGGTACGAGGTTTTTTTTGGGAAAGAACTAAAGCACGCGCTAAGATGAGCCCGTGTATGTAACCGAGGCGTGATAATCCGCCCTCGGCGTTTTGCGGCAAAGAAATTGCGCTGGACGCGTGACAAAAAAGTAGTGTGAAGGCTACTTGAGAGAATATTTTGAGGTGCGCCGGACTGTAATTTTCTCCGCTTTTTGCGACGTCTCGACCGGTTTTAGCAAATTAATTGGATGAGAAGAGCTCCTTGGAGATTCAAATTCGCATGCTAAACCGGTACGAGCGGTTTAAAAAAGTGAGATGATATGATGTTCGTTGTGTCGGTAATTTTGCCGCGAAGGGTGCTGGTAAATATTAATTATTCAGAGAAATTGTGAATAAATAACACCCTACTTGCGCTAACGGAATGCTTTCAATTAAAGCCGCCCGAAATGAGCCTGTTTTTTGGGAGAAACTTGAATCCTTTCTCCTTAAAATGAAAAGCCAGATTGTAAACAAGAGTCAGACAATAAACAACTTTTTATTTTTATGTAAACAAAATATCTAAAGAAAAAAGGAGGATAAAATACAAAGTATTCTTTTGCTTCTTTCGAAAAACTTTCCATAGAGATTGGTTAAAAAACATGGAGAAAGGTTTTGTCGCACCCACTTACGGAAGTTTACGAATCTTTCAATACAGGTTCAGGATTACATACGGCATACATAAATCCATTAACGTTAAAATGGATATATTTGGACCAAAATTGTGTCAACGAAGATTTCTATGAACCGCAGAGACATCGTTTCAGTACATCAAAATCAGGATTGAAGTTTTATTGACTTAAAAATTTTCTATGTTTTGCTTGCTTATCTGACGATTTCAAATCCAGGTATGATATAACCTTGCCTTTACGAAACCGCGTAGTGACAGGATGAATAGAATGATTATAAAAATTTAGTTCCATTAGAGTTTTGGGAGTAAACCTACATGTACATAATCCTAAAACATGCACACTATTGAGTCGGGGTGAGACTTTAAAAAAATGGTTAATAAATTGCATCTTACCAATGATTAAACTTATCCATGCCAGTACACATACGTTAAACTATGTTTATAATTGAATGTTTATCGTATATTAAGCACGACTTCAGAATCATACCATAAAAATTACATATTAGTCACAAATCACTAAACTTTGCTATCATTCTTCAATGCATAAATACAGCCATCATAAAATAGCCCCTCATAGCCCTTCTATTAAATAAAAAGTAAATCAGATATCCCTGAAAATATAACCTCAAAGTAACTACTCGTCAAAAACAAAAGAGAGAATATATAAGATTTCATAGTACCGAGAGTATAACAGAGTGCAAATAATCGAATAAAAAAAAGAATACCGGAGCACGAATGTGCTATAGACAAACATCGACCTCACTAAGTAATCGTCACATTCGGATGATATAGAACTCCACCTACTTATGCAGACTTTTCATATCTATATATGCATTAGCCACGTCTAGATCACAGAGGTACCCAAAGTGGAAAGGTGCAAAAATTGATTCAAAGGGGTATGATAGGGCAAAGGATGCTGCTGTAGCTGAAATGCGTCACACCCTCGTTGCCGACAAACACGTCTCGCTTCAGAGGTTCTACGCATCGTACGTGAGATGTTTGAGGCTTAAGCACCGGAAGTTCAGCGACGCCCTGAAGCAGGATGGCTGATGCAATGACCACCCTTTGTCCACTGCCCTCCGGGGAAATGTTCCCACTAGAATTTTATGCCATACAATATGATCAAAAGAGATGACAAATTTTTTATCAGAAGGAAGGAATTGGTTGAGAGGGCTGGAATACAACAATTATTAGAGAAATTGAAGTTAAGCTCTCTAGCGAAAAAAATAATATAATTCTATTTTAAAATATCTACTTCTAAAACCCTCATTACGAGTGAGGAAATTTTTATGGAAATGATACCAATGATACGTGGTAATTATGTGGATGTAATACTTATGATGTAGATTATGGTTCCGTTTTAATAAAGTTACCCACTTTCCAAGGAAGTTTTATAAAGAAAATATCTTTAAACTTAAAGGTTCCTTTAAAATAAGGAATATTTCTCTCTGCCCTTTTACAACTGCGTTCCTTTAAAATATCCGCTCAATAAATATATTACGCATACAAACAAAAACCTTTAAATATCTTCCAGAGAGTACCAGCCACTTTTCACTTTAAGTCCTAGCTATTTATTTCCAATCTTCTCGTAAGTAATGAACCTTCTCCACAATAATTCTAATAGGAGACACTCGACCCACCTTACGTCAAATAGTTTCTTCTTCAAATGTAAGGAGAGTTTGGAAAAATATAGCTGGTCTACGCATTAACTTGCTACCGCGTAAACTTAAATGGGGGGAAGTAGAAATATTTTCGACATTCATCGCCTCGTTGTCATAGCGTTTTATTTCATAATTCATTCCTATAGAGGGCAAAGCTATGCTTCACGTGTCGCTGTTCCTACCTCAGTTGGCGGGTCTTTCTGGTTGGCAAAGTTCGTTCTTTTAACGTGTGCATCAAGAAACCTCGTGTTACGCCATTTCGTGTGAATTCTTTTCGCAATGAAATCTTGAAGATTCCTCCTGGTTGAAATGATCGTGACCGATGTCGCGTCTTAAGTGGTTATTATATACATAAAATTATACATAAAATGTGATATACTTGGCAATTTAGTTGAGGAAAGCATTGTGACAATTAGTGTGAGTGTAGCTGAAGCAGAAGAGCTTTGAGGACGCGAGGTTCAAAGGAAACAGTAAGGTAAGAAATGTAGTCCCATCGGAAAATATTTCGAACGCCTTTTGCGTGTGTTTACAAAAATTTGCTTCGCGAATTTTACCTGCACACTGTTTGCCGCGACAGTGAACGAGGACCTAGATTCCTTTTCGTCGTCACGATAGACGTCTTAAATATTAGTAATAAGTTTGAGTAGCAATGATATTGAGCGATTGCTAACTTTCCCCCGCTGTTTCATGCATATGGGCTCGTAAAATATTGTTGAAATGTACTTAATGATTGAGAATCGGGAACAGTTTCTATTAACAGTGTACTCCGTCGCTACATTATAGTTCGATTTAAGAAGATTGCAACCCCAGATACATATTTTAACTTGGATTTCAGAAGAATTAAACGTCAGTGGATAGGAACGATGTGAACAGTGTGAGATGCAGGAGAGAAGTGAGATATGCGTAAGCGAGTTGGGAAGCGCGAGATATTCCGCCGGGAATCTTAAATTTCAATTAGAATTTACAAAAGTAACTTGAATTCCATCGCTAACGATTAAAATTATATGAATACTAGTATTTATTATGATTTTTTTCCTACTACGTGAGTCTTACCGCACAATATTACTATTTTCATGATGGATCGTCAACTAATCCTTCAGATTTCGAGAAAACCGCCATTACTCGCGGTCGACATAAAAGAAGAGAGAAATTTTGGTGATATTCAATCGGTAATCAGGTGAAGCTGTATTTGGCACATATATCAATAATACAACGGCTGCACTGACAGCGGTGGTATATCCCTCAGCCAATCAGAAACAAGATAAATGTTTAGCGGGAGATTAAATATTATGCATTCATTATTATTTAAACTTTAATTGATCAACAGATGTTCTAATCATTCCTTTTCATTTAAAACGCTTCTAAGCTTATGTCTATCCAATATATTCCCGATACATTGTATTTTCGTATTAATTACTATCAAAACCTTTTGTAGGTTACATAAATATGGCGTCACTGGCTCCCATTTCTATTGTAGTTTCAAGTACTTTTTGAAAGTATCAGGCATAACTTAATTAAGATACATCGTTATATTATTAGAAAGATATATTTGAAAGCGTTTTGTAGTGTAACTAAGCCTTGTTTATGGAAATATACTTGTTAATTCAATTAATTTTTCTTTGATTTTAGGATGCCATGTGCTTCGAGAATGCGCTAGTATTTATCTAAAGGAAGGAAGATTCTATTCATCGAATGGTTTTAAACACCTTCATTAATTTCTCAAGAGGACGTTACCAATCAAACATATGAAGATGTGAGTATTATTATCATCTAAAAATATTAAGTCTTTGAAGCATGATATGAAGGTTATGATATTATTAATTGATTTTTCTAAGAGTATATAATACGAGTACCATTTAACATTAATTAATAACCATGAATATTTATAGATAGTTATGCATTTAATGGTAATCAAGGAAGATTGGTGTCATTCACCAGTGATGGAACTGAATTAAAAAGGGAACAAAATAACATTCATAGACTAAGTTATGCTGTGGGGTTTATTAAAGTAAATGAGTCGATGAACATTCATCATCATGCCTTCTTATGTTTGGCGGTCTTCTGCCATTCATTTCTTTCTTATAATTCTACTTGTCTTATACATATTATGCAGATATATCTTCACTGCAACTACTTTCCATATCCGGTTTACAATATTTTTATAAACCGAATATTAACACCATAACTTTTTCATTCCTTTGTCTTCCTCTTGGCACATTTTCTTTCACTTAGCCTTCAAGTAAATTTATTATGAAACACAGTGTATATTAGTAGGAAATCCATTCATATTGTTCTTCTTTTCTGGATTCAGTTCCACATTATTGATTTCTCTAACACATTTACTCTGTCACTTTTATTCTCAACATTCTACTAAATCACCATGTATGGCGAATAGAAGGATTAGAAAGATTTATGATGGCTAAAAAATTCAGAGAGATAATTGTTTAAATTAATTAATCTACTATGTAATCCTTCCATTATCAGAGCAGTTGATTGCAAAAAAGCTTTAAGTTTTGATGATGTCGGATGATTGAAACTATGTCATTTACCTTTCCCATTTCAAACTGTTTGCAAAAGGGGAAGCTAAACCGCACGTCTCTATTACTTATGCTACAACTAACTTTTAATCTGATGGTGAAAACAAGGATACTATTATAGGACATTAATTTTGAAACAACACTTTTCCCTTCTATTTCAGATGCTTTGAATAACTGTTCTGCAGAAGATTTCAAATGAAGAACGGAAGCACAGGACGGATAGTTTTCAAGATATGGATAGATAATTCGTCACATCTGGACAGACAACCACTACCGAAAAAATGTACCTTATCAGCAATGTACTATCAAGAATGAAACGTAATATTTTTATGTAAATTGTGGTGCAATTTAATTAAAGAATATCCTTAAATAGCTAATAATTCATATTTCGTTACCCATTATTGAAGGAGTATTTATGAAGAAAACATCTTTAAACGGATTAATTTTCTTTCCTCATCAAATTGATTCTACACTGAAGTTACCTCATTTGGATATTCAGTAGATAGGCAATAGAATTTGTCAGAACGAATTAAATTATTCTGTTCGAAGAATAATCTTATGTTCACACAACCTCTTTCAGCGGTTTACCTCCAAACTCTCCACTTTCAATTAATTAGTGTACACCTATAAATTTTCAAAAGTCTTCCAGAGCCAGCGACTTTTTATTTAAATCAGTCAATTCTCGCTATTCCATTCTTTATTTATGTACCGCTCAAGAAAATTCTTTTATGCATCCAATCCTAGAAATCCTCTAGTTTTATTTTCATTATACCCACAATAATATCTATAAAACCGCAATTACCGCAATATTATTTCGTTAATAACGACCTCTTTAAAAGAAAGGACAATCTTGTTTATTTTCATACTCATTATTACACAAAATCTCAGAAATTGGCCGAAAAAATCCCAAAAATCTCGTTGATACGCATAACCTACAAAGAAAAATGTTTCCACCGTTGAAAACCCTGACAGCCGTCCCTCCAGCATCCACACACAGGAGAGAAACATCCGAAAGAAAAACCTGAGAAGGAAAGAGCGCGGGAAGACATCAGGAAACCTTTTGTGTCGAGAGATATCCTCTCTGCGTTCCCTTTCACAAAGAAAGGAAGAAAAGAAAGTGAAAGGAAACACGCAACCGAAATACGAAAGGATGACAAAAGAGGAACACGCGGGAGAACTGTTTCATGCCGCCGAAAAAAAAGAAGAACGTAATTACGATGATAGGACGTAATGATGGGTCCGTTAAGAAAGCTCACCCTTTGCTCCAATTGCTTTTTAAAGAGAACTACGCGGAAAGACCTCTTACCGTCCATTCTTTCCTTGTGGAGATTCTCGACGGACGCACAACGCATGCGTAATGACAGGGCGGATGCTACAGAAAGAGCCGTTTCCAAGAAGGGGAATTTCTCTTTATAAAAAGAGAAGGTCACTGAGCTTTCAAAAGGCCCGAAAAATGTTCGCTAAGAAGAGGGTTTTATAGCGTGAAGATGCTACCAAATTTTACTGAGGTACAATATTTGTATACGCTTACTTCTTCAAAATAATACATGGGAGAAATAACGAGTATAAAATTGACAAGGGATGAAAAATGTTGAAAACAGTTTCTTATTTCCGTAAACTTAAGTAAGCAGATCTTTATGTGAATCCAATAGCATTTACTAAGTGGCAATAGAAAAAAAGGGTGGAAATGTAACAAAAGCTATTACAATAGATTGTCAATGAAATTGTTTAAGAATAATAATTTGATTCTTATTTATCTTGATAAATATATTTAAATACAAGTAATATAGTAAACGATTTGCAAAACAAAAAAACGGTGTATAAGAGATTGGACGAACCCAAATGATATTTGCAAAATATTAAAAGAACCCATCCAAATCAAAAATCAATACTTTTGTTTCATAAACCTATGAAAGTTTCCCACAGGATGGTGCATTTAAGAAATGCTCAAGTACAAAAATTATGAAATATTACAGTAGCAAGCAGGGATATCTTACGAAACTATGTTTGAAGACCAGGCTAAACAATATTTATTTAACTATTTTTTCGAAAAGACCTTATTATGGAGTAAGAGAGAAAAAAAATAAAATTAACAGTACGATGTTCGAACGGAAAATACAGATAACGAAGGCCGTAGACATCGCATCGCAGAAGTATTTCGTAAGACTCATTATTGTAGAGCTCTCTCGAGAAATAACAAACTGCATCATGAAAAAGCAGGCAAGAGAAGAACGGAAAACGGAAATTCGTAGCGATTCGAGCATGCACGAAAGAATATTCTACTCCCATTGAAGCTTGCAAATAAGGTACTTTGTAGAAAGAAAACCCAGCTGAAATTACGTTTAGAACAAAAGACACATCACAAATTTTGACTTCCTCTCTTGTGGCCATTATGATACAGAGTAGCAAGAATAAGTCGATTTCGCCCTTCAGAAGAACTTAAGGAAACTTAAAAACCCATTGGCCACGATATAGTTTCAGAAGATCCTCGGAAGCAGAGAGGGCAAAAAGGGTTTATCGCTTCTTTTGTTTGCGAAAAATATTTGCGGAAGAATTGGCAAAATATTCGCACGAGGCACATCTCACGTCGCTTTGGCCAAATCTGCACATTCGAAGACGCACAGTCGGCGAATTGGAGGACGTGACGAGAAACGGTACGATGCACGCGTTGCTCAACGATTTCACGCTCTGCTGCCGTCGAATTCACGAGTACGTGCAGCGAAGCACGTTGGGTTGAGTCATAAACAAGTTCTGAGCAACGAGAAGTGTGATTGTCTTTAATTGCATCTTCGGGAACTCTAAGATCATCACCTTTACTTGGCGTTGCCATGAAAACTGTCAGCGATGGAGTAAGAAACATCCATATATAACAACTCATTTCATAGAGATATTATTTGTGCCAAGAAGTATGACACCTGTAGTTAAACTTCGTTAATAAGAGTGATAGAAGAAGAAAATGTATGACTGGCGTGAATTATTTTATAATACTGTTGATTATATAATAAACAGTCTACGGGATAATAATGTCTAAAGAATTTATAGATCGTGAAATATACCATACTGATTAGCATATCCATAACTTTTATTTATCCGTCGATAAATATCGAATTTTAGGCATAAATAAGAATGATAGATGACAACCGTAATATTCTCTTAAATTCAGTGAATAATTATGGTAATAACCAACTAGGAAACTTAACAATGATGACAGTTCCAACCAAATCAGGATAGGCAGCTGTCAAAGAGCAAATCTCATAAGCGCGTAATAACAACGGATTCTGCATACAGCGATGGAGAGAGAAAAATATTAAGACTCGAGATCCATGTAAACTTAAACGCAAACGGACTCCTGGATATTTGCACCGAAGACAAAGCTTCCCAGCGCGGAATCATGTCATGGATACGAGTGTAGAATTGATCTAATAGAAACACAGCCTCGGGTCGTAAACCCTTTGCCTTTGTGTGATCTCTCTTCGAACCGAAACCGCGGATGGATGTAACAAAAGATAGCCCACATTTGGGACTCCATCAAATTTGTACTCCCCTCCAGGTCACGCTGAAACAAAAAGAACGCTTCAATATCGACCCATACCAACGAGCGAACAAATTAAACGTTTACATTTAAATGCGAGAGATTTGGAAGGTCTGAATTTGATTTGGGTCATCATGACAGGACTCGTGTTCAAACGCGACCTGTGCTGAATCGTTCCTGGTATGATAAGCTGGTTATGTCAACCGACATCCCATCAATTCCCACCTTATGGAGGCAATTCGAGTATTAGATGCCCTTTTATCGAATTATCGAATTGTGAATCGAAAGGCGGAGTACCTTAGCAACACCCGATCGATGCAATCGGTTAATTCGTGCAAATCAACTGGAAATTTTAACGCGCGCATCACACCGCTGTTTAAAAAATAACACAGATAAAAATAAGAGAAGGGATTGAAGGCTAACGGGATAAGCGAGCAGCGGAATTGGTGTAAATATAAACAGCTGAGGCATAAAACAAACAGGTAAGAAAAACAATCTCTGAGCCGATGTGATTAGCGATCCAATTAGGATAATGCTTTGAATGGCTGCGAGGAAAAAAATCTAGGAAAATAGGTTAAGATTAAATTGAATCCGGCGAAGGAAAGATTTGAGGATATTCTATTAAGTTTGCGAAATTGAATTAAAAATAGGAAACTGTGGCGTTCCAGATATAATGGAACTAAAGTTAATTTCCGGATGTTATTTATGAAGGCCGTCGAGTCATTGATGTGTAATTGGTTTTTACGTGGAAACTGGGGCAGCTTTGAGATGCTAAATGCATTTCTTGCAATTTCTGCACCTTAATCGAAATATTTAATCATGAAGGAGTTAGAAAAAAGTAAAGAAGATACAAAACAGTTTTAATTCCCCGAAAATTTCTCAGAAATGAATAACAAGGAATTTGATTAGCTATAAGATTCTAAGGATTATAACTCAATGGAACATTCATTGAAGAGATTAATTAAATAAGAACTATCAACTATCAAAGAATAAAATATCCTTGTACCATATTATTCAGAGAAATCATTTTATTCAGTAGTTTCAATCATCTTTAAAATTTACTTTAAAAATTGCGTTCACTGAGTCGAAACGTCTTTAATATCTTACCTTCTAGCGAAGCAAATTTCTAGCAAAGAATATTCTTCATCTTCAATATTTTGTTTTGATCAATAAGCATAGTTTAAATTATAACAATTATCATTCGTAAAAATAGTTAATTACGGTAACCAAGGTTGATATTTCCATGTTTATCTCTTGGAATCTTTAAAATTCACAGGGAAAGAAAATTTTCGCAGATATTGTATCTGAAGACAAATTAATGGATAGCTAATATTCTCAGAAAATATCAAAAAAACACACCTAAATTCTCTACTCGAACTATTCCATTTGAACACTGATGAATCAGCATTTTTACACTCCTTCAGTTGAAAAAAACTCTTTCATAGAGAAAGGAAACGCAAGCAATAAATTCCATATGAATACCAGATTTTTCTCGTCTGTTCTAAGCGTTGATCCCCATTTCACAATACGCTGCAGCGAACGGGAAAGGGCTCGCACAAAGGATTAGAGCAAACGATATTTCCGCGAATAATCTTTCAGAGAATAAAAGAAAATATAACGAAACAAAAAGGATTAAAACTCGGCGTAGAGTAGGCAAAAAATAGAAAAAAGAAAAACATGGGGTGATAATAATCTGGAGCTTTGTAATTTATGCCACCACTAGGGATAAATGTGGGACAATTCCGGAAAAATATTCGAAAAGGATCGTCCTATTCCAACAGAGTTCAAAATTGTATTCGGATCAAAGAGAATAGCAATTTTTTTCAGCCGACGAGGTTTTGCTGCGAACGACGCAGAAAAGAAATAAAAGAATGAAAAAATCCTGAAAAAAACATCTCGTTCTAGAAACTCTTTGTCCCCGGATTCAAATTGGTTCGATGATTTATTGCCATGGGATTGATTACCACTTCAAAGCCTCCAATAGAAGAGTTAAGCGCGATATGTCTAACTTTATTATCATTAAAATTCTTCACGTACATCATACATAAATACACCGTATTTGTCGTTAAAAAGAACCATAGTACATTTATACACATATTTATTATTTAAATACCCTAATACGACCTTAATATCTATCTCTTACCTACTCTAAAATACATCAATACATAGCTATAATAATTTTTTTTTAATTTTTACATAATTCTCATTATAAATTCATCATTCTATATAAGCAAAGATATATCATAACGTAATCTCCTATACGTTAATTCAAACACTTGCATAATTTACATATAAACATACGCATACTGAATCCGATATATATTATACTTTGCATAATAGGTACAAATTAGCTAGTAACGAATGAACCGGTCATCAACCAAAATATCCCAATCTTCTTCAGAATATCCTTTGAACCACCTCACTCCTCATCTTGCTTGATAAGCCCCATTTCCCATTCACTCCCAATTCATAGGAAAAGGTAGATAATAGACTCCTGATTGGACACATGCGAACCCAATCCGAAGCGCACGAATACTTTGAACTTGTATCAAAAGATACTTCCATAATAAGAAAAAAGATAACGTGAAATAATGATCTAAGAAGATACGAACCACCGTTCATTTCACATATTGCGAGAGGCTCTTCGAAATGACCAGAAGATGAGCCCGCCATCTTCTCATTATGGAAAAAGCAACAGAGTTGCCATGGAGATTTCCCTTTCCGAAAAGGAAGGAGTCAAATTGGGAAAGATGCTGAAGGAAGGATCAAAAGATATGCAGACGCGAAGATTTAAGAAGTCAGATCAAAAGAAAATTCGTTACGACTGATAAATATTGGTGGGGGAATGAATGTATCTTAGTCGAGACGCAGCCTCAAAGAGGAGCAAGATGGTGCTTAGTCAGAACAGAAAATCTTGCCCTTTAAATATGTCGCGGATTTATTTCGATGGTAAACCGTTTGGTATTGGAGCGAAAATCCGAAATTTTATTTGGGTCAACTCTCGGGGGAAAAATTCGTCGCAGAAAAAAAAATATAGGAGACGTCGCGAGTTCAAAAGATTCCGATATTTCAACTCGAAGACTTGAAGAAGGGGCTTTTATGGACCAGTCGAGATCTTCTGCGCTCTCTTTGAAAAGAAAAAAAAAACTCATAAAAAGGAACACGAGCGTGAAAATGAAGGAAACGCGTGGGTTTTCAAAGCGAAAGAAAGCGTTAATTTCCGAGAACACAAAGCACTTATTTCCAAGTACATTACACTAATTGAATTCGGTCGAATGGCCCGAATTCTTCAGAGTTGGGAAATTGCAACGAATGTTACAAATGATGAAAAATGGATTGGATGAACTTAAAACGTTACACTTTATGAAATGAAATGGGCATTTATAAAGGTTTATTCAAAGAGAAAAAATCCATTCCTTTATGATACACTCACATATTACTAATAAAAATTCCCTTGAGATTCATTTCGAAATGGAGGCTTAAAAACTAAGGTTTCTGGAGTATTTTATTTCATAACGAATTTAAATAGCGTTATAATGGAAATTGGGAATATATTGTTGAATATATTGTTGCTTGACATATCTTATATAGAGTACTTTCAGCATTGGCGTACTGGAATAATTCTGATCATTATTGATATTATTCAATTCCATATTTTTTATAGAATTCGACAGTGTGTGGAAGTATAGTATTCCAGTAATTATATATAAAAATTAGACGTAGTTGATGATGTTTAATTATAAATAATCGACTTCTATATTTATGGAAATCAATAAGCAAAGTTATACGATGGAAAGCATCGTGGCAATCTTCCACAAAGTATAGATAGAAATAGAATCTTTGGAATGGTGGTATGCTAGAGAGGAAGAAAGGAACCGGAATGGTCAGCTCTTTTCTTCCATGTACATCCCCAAAAACCACCTTTTACCATTCACCTGACGCTAAATATTCCCTGTTAACTTAAAAAGGTTTCTATAGAAACCATTAGTACCTTCATGAAGTAGGTTCTTAATACAAAATATCCGAACACCGACTTTAAATACAAATTATTGAAATCAGTAAAATTTGAAACGACTTCATAAGACATAATAATAACGCCTATATAGATATATCAAAATACTATAAATACATTAAAATCGCTAAGGAAGTTAAGCAAAAGAAATCCGTGAGACTTACGTACGCCAGGAAGGGAAGTTATTGGCAGGGTGAAATTCAAGTGCACTTACCTGAAAAAAAGAAATAATAATTAGTATATAAAATCGAAAGAATACATATCAATATATGAGAATAATGTATTTCACAAAGCAAATATTTGAAAATTAAAGGCGAGGGGTTGTAATTAATATTACAATAATATATTGAGTTACAACACATACAAACTGCGAATCAATTATCTATTGGGTTAGAAAGAGGTAAATATCACGGTTCATTACAGTGAATATTCATTGCAAGATGGATTAATATTGATTCAAAACGATTGATGTACAGAACAGAAAAGCTTCATTGAAAAATAGTAGGATAAAAAAGCGAATAATAATATTAATAAATGACTTTATTTTCAGAGTAGATCGAGGGTTAGTCTCTTATATAATAAACCCGAACATTTCCAAGGTCCTGTTCTATTTTTAAGATCCGCCGCCTCATAAATTTATCCCTTAAATTAATGTTTGCATGCTGTTCCACAGACACCCGTATTTTCAGTCAATATACATAAGGGAATCGGTGGTGGACGCATTAAATAACACCAAACGAGAACATGCATCTCCTCCATTCTAAGGGTTTGGCCACGCGAAATTTACTAAACGAGCAAAAATTTTTCCCATCTCCGCGAAAATAAATTTCTTCTCCCATTACGGACTTTACGCTCGGGAAATAAATAAAATAAACTTCGAAAATTTCCCGCAAAAAATCTGGCACCATTCTCCCTAAAAACCGCTCGCAATAAAAACCCCTGATTTGTATGACAAATCGACTTTCATAGCCCCATTTCGCGCTTTTAATAAATGAAAATCGCCCGACAAACGAATAAATCCCCGCTTAGTCATCAATGCCCGTGATCCCTGTAGGCAGGGTAAACAACGCCCGTTGCCAACGACGACGGAAAAACGCGATAAAGCAAAGAGCTTCTGCTGCATCCTTTTGCCCTTTATTTTTGCAGCGTCGAAAAACTCGATCGACGAATTACGATGCTCCTTTGTTCGCCGTCGAATGGAGCCGTGTTAACAAATCTCCGACGACGACTTATTCTCCCTATCTAACCATGAATGCATCACCGCCATTTGGAGGGATGCAGTTTTCTGGCGCCGTTGGTGAATGCTGCTTATATTGCATGCGCTGGAGAGAGAAGTAATACTAAAAGGGGTCATTTATAAACTGTTCTTTTTTGCTGAATGCGTACGCCTTGATATCGGTTATTCTTTTTTTGTCCATTCGATTCGGAATCCGCTGATTGGATTTCATTTGTTTATTTCGTTCGAGGAATTCAATTCTCCATTTCGTTACCAAGCATTCTTTTTTTGGTTTGATACGAATCGCGCTATCGTTTTGTTTGAACTCAACATGACTTTTGATTTTTAACAAGCGAACATTAAACCAACTTCTGAACCAGCTCTACTACTTCTCTTCTCTTACGTTTTCATTGAAAATTATATTTGGTGCCATCATTTGTGTTTGTTATTATTATGTTCCTACCAAAACCATAACTTTAAAATGATATACTTATCGAAATAATTTATGCTCATTAAAATCCACAAAAAATAGAAATGATGGATAATTTTTAAATATGCAAGAATATTGTTTGAGAGAATAGAGAGCTGACATAAAAATATAAGCGAAATACCAAATATATTTATTAAAATAATACAAGGTATCATTTATATTCTATAAAGTTTTAAATTTTTATTAAATATTTTCCAGAAATATATCAGGCTATACTTTTTGTACTACTTATCCATCACCGATAATCCCGTTAAACATTTTACAGATTCACATCAACTTTACGTTATAACATCAAAAATAGCCTATTCAAAAACTTTTGTATTAAAATAATATTACTGATCTAATTATATTCTCATCTCAAGAAGAGCACAGAAATGCCAAGCAGAACTTCCATGCGTATGGATACAATTTAGGCAGTCGACTAGAACAACTCGTTGGATAAAAACTTCTTATCCCTGGGATCCTCAAAAGCACAAAAAAGTAGCAGATGTAACCTATCCTCCTAATTATTCCATTATCTTTCACAACTCCACACCACAATCCAATTGAAATACCCTCTCGTACTGAAGCAGTTACCTCAAACGCATTCGGTTTTCGTAACGCTCCCTTTTCCCTAATGCAATCTTCCCTTTTACGAATAGCTGTGAACCTTCCATCTCGTGAATAAAATCCGGCATTAGCCTCTGGGTACTGCTTCGGCGGACGTTTTAAGAAGAAGCGGTATTGCGAACGGTTTGTATTTACGGGTGTTGCACGGGAAAAACTCAGCACGCTAGGCTCGGAGCGTGCAAGTTAATTCACTTTACGACCGCAGGTGGTTATGCGTTTAAGGTCGAAGCGGAAAACATTTGTACTTGGGAGTTTGGAAGTAAAAGAAGTGCCGTTGAAAAGGAGTCCGACAGGATTAAGTGGAGCGCTCTCAGTGAATGGAATTTGCATCTCTCGTAATGTGTATCCCAGTGAAGATAAAGGACACGTTACAAAGTTTGCGAATTAAACCTGCTGCGATATTAATTGGATAACTTTGAGGGCAGCGGTTTTCATTCGTGTGTGCGTGCGTGCACGTGCACGCAATGGATATGAACAGTAAAAATTAATCATTAACTACAAAGAACGAAAATACAAAGGTGCAAGTCCGTGCAGATAATGAATGTTTGACGTATTCTTGTGCATCTTTTACGTAATTGCTCGGCAAAGAGGAAACTCCGCACTATTATCCATGTGTACTTAGTTATAAATGTAAGCGATCATATTATAAAACTGTTATCAGAAGGAATATGTGGAAAAAGAGCATAACTCTATTCTTGAACCATAAATTTATTTATGGCTAATGCAAATCAGCTTATTATTGCATATTTTGCATGCATGTCAGAAGATGATTGAAAACATTAAATGTATTTCTGCTTTGAACCGCAAAGAAATTATTTTATAAGACGATTTGAAAATTAACGTTCATTACAGATGGCAATGTTACTTATAGGTACTAACGATTGTTCTAGAATGTTTCAATCTGAAGGAATGTGTTTTTGAAGTGGGAAATATATTCATTCAATGCAAATTATTGTTGATAATATTCATTACTCATTGGATTAACAAAATATTCCTTAATGGAGTAATTGAAGTCTACATAATTAGTAATAACTACTATATAAATCTGTTATAAATCAGCGCAATAATGATGTAATACCCTTAATATTATTACACGTTACTTAAACATATATAATACAATAAGAACACAACAATATCATAAAATAATCCGTCAATAAACAAATGAAACACAACAATCAAGGATTCCAAAACAAAACAAACGTAACAAAGGACTGAGTTCCGCGAATACATATGCATTACGAATTAGTATCGATGTGTAATCTTGTGGAGATATCGACTGATCAGCATCCTACGGAAGAATCCGAGGAACTTCAAGGAGAAAAGATCGCATCGGCAAAACTTGGGTGTCAAAGCATTTACATGGCGAAGAATCGCTCTCAGACATTCCGAGAGGAAGCCATGCTTCACCTGTCTTCGAGAGTTCTTCCGATGCTTTTCATTTGCCTACGATTTGCGTGCGCGTGCCTTGAGATCAGAGCAAGCGTTCCTTAACGCCCACGGAAAACTGCTTTGAGATTATGGGGAGGATGTGAGGAAGAATTTTTATCACTTGGAAAAGAATCTCTCGAAATCCACCCACGTGGGTTGGGCTGTTCGGAAATCGTTCCTTAGATTATAAAACGACGTGGAAAGATAGAATGAAATACTTCCAAAATGTTTCAAAGTGAAAGATGATGGAAAAATCCGAAAGGGTAGTATTATAGATATCAAAGAGAGTTTTTAGAATGAATCGTATAGAATAAAGGTCATATTAAAGCGATTCGACAGCTAAAATAATTTTACAAACATAAAATCAAACTAGGAGGTTAATCAAGAAACAATGGCAACAATCATTAACAATGTATCGCTGAATGACTTACAACAAAGTATTGCGGTAAACAATTCGACAATTAACTATCTAAATTACTCACTTAATGATTAATTAAAGCTCTATAAGCGACAGCGTAATACAATACACCTAAATTTATTCTCTTAATTAATTGTAATTAATAATCAGTACTTCTGAATGTATACTCCTATAAATATAAACTCTTCGGTAAGTTCGTTGCCATAGAAATTACAGGGAAACATGAATTATAATAGCAATACCTTAAGTTAGAAAAGTCAATGTAGGAAATGACGATTAAGCAATCACAGCCATTTCTCTGCAGGCAGTCAAGGCATGATTCCACCGTCGGCAAAGTTAAGAAAAAGGAGAGGAAAACGTAGATGGCGGTGTGGAAGAGAGAATAAGCAATGGGAAGATAGAAAGAGATACGCTTCCTTAACATTTTCGCTGAGTCAACCCATTCAGACATTCTGTCGCCCGTAGGAATCTGAACTGCACGCCCTGGGAGCAAATCTGAGGTTGTAATGATAGGCCTGCGCGACTACAATCTCGGTAATGGAGTGATAGAAGAAGACCTCATTCCTAAAGGGAGAGACAAACCTTTCGTTTTAATCTAGGATGGCTACGAGGTGAGATCTACTCAGATGGATTGAGGTAAGAACTTTCGAATTGGTCTATCACCAAGATTGGTCCACAGGAGGCATTTGTCTGCGACCCACGAATCCTCTTCTGCAAATCTTCGGAGGCACTCTAGAACTAAGTAGATCACAGCTCTCATCTTTCAAGTGGAACAAGAAATGATGCTTAAGGGAACGAATCAATTATGAAATATTTTGATTGATTGTCTTAACTAAACATCCGAGTTCGTTGAAAACGATTTAAGTAAATAAGTAGCAATGATTTTAATAGATTTTTGCCTATTTTTGAAAATGATTATTCAACGCAGTTAGCATTAGGACGGTATTTCTACTACGAATAAACTGTTGCTCTAAAGAAGTAGAGAGTTCGGGTGTAATTTGAAAACTTAAGGGATTATATCACGGGTTGAAACGAATAAATACGGAATATCTAAAACAGTCAATCGATTCTTCCATACCAATAAAAATAGGCTCAACAATACGTGAACGTAATACGAAATTGCAGAAATCTTTTCTATTCCAGTTAACTCCTTTCTTATATAATCTCCATTAGTAGAATTGCATTATATGATAATACTATTAAGAGGATTCTAGTGGAATTTCTATAGAACGAATGATCAATAAATGAGTTATCTCCCCCAAAAAATAAGATTATCACATTAATATAAAGAGATTACGATCAGAAATATTGTATAGCAATTGGATAAACGCACCGCAGAGTACAAACCCAAATCGAGGACGTTAGCTCATAAGCACCGCGTCCTTCAAAGCTTCAGAAATCCTTATTAGCCTTTTTACAAGGAAGCCAAAGAGTTCAGTGAGACTTTTCTTTGGAGCAAAACCCCAACCGATCATCGGAGAAATCTCATCTGAGAAACGAAAGCTTTGGGAATCAAAGTCCTGCTTCTTCCATCGACCACCACTTGAACTGCTCTACGTGCCTTGAATCTTGCCGTCGTTAGGGAGCGTCTTCCTCTTCTTCTTTGTGTCTTCGTATAAAAAAGAAACGAAACGCCATCGCGTTAGCACGTTCGGAAATGGGTCATCCAATCGATCGAACACTTTTGTTTCCCTCGCGATTTGGGTCGCCTTGGAGACGCAAACAAAAGGGGTCGCACGCCGACAAAAGACTGTCAAAAAGATCGGGAACTTCGCTTTCTGAAAGAGAACGAAATGGTGGAGTTCTATTCTCGATTCATTACGTACGGAAGGGATACCCAGAACAATTGCGGATGCTTTTTAATGGGTGGTTTTGTTTGGAGGGGATATCTCTCTCAATTGAAAGAAAAAAGACTTTAAGGGATTGGTAAAGAGCAAGTGGACTCTGAAGGTTTATCGATAAAAAATATTTATCCGCGGAGGAAATAATATCGTTTATATTTTCGAATATCAATTTTAACAGACTGACTTAATATGGTTGCTCTGCTCTTAATATAAAGTGTACAAAATTGAAGTGCATTTCTTCAACGGGTATACTGAGCAAATTAAAAGTAGAGCTACATGTAGAGCATAATTTAGCGATGAGGTGTGAAAAAGGAGAATATATCCCTATCTATAAAGAACTTCAAATCTAAAAGTAAAATTGTTCTGCTATATTTCAGCCACTTGCCATAAAAGCTATAATATAAATGCGATTTTTAGCTTTAGTACATTTTTTAGATTAAGTATATTTCAACAACTGACGTAAACACCGGCAAATATTGGGCATACATCACCATAAATTTAAACTAAAAAGACAATAGTATGACATGTACTTAATGACTATCAGCACAGCGAACATAGCAACTTTAAGTCAATCCACAAGTTTCCCTTCCATAAACAACGCGTGGTAACAATCGCAGGGCATAACAGAGGGGAAAGGATTTTTTAAAAAATTAAAACTCTGACAAAAACTGAGGAAACACGCTGAGGATGACGGGAAATAAATCGGGATTGATTGAGCGGAAAAAATATCCCGACTTTTTGACGGCCTCCGTGAAATTTGGGAAGCTTTCCCGTGTTTTGGCATCGCGGATATTGGCATGTTTTTGTTTATCTTCCCGTTTAATTCCCCGCTATTTTCGTACGGCTGGAAATTCCGGAAGCTTTTTTTCACAATTTTTTCCACGTCCTTTGTCCGTCGAAGCGGGCAATTCGTGCGTGCGATTTTCGTGCGCTAAAACGCGTGATTTCACTCTTGTTTCCGACGCCGTGGAAGCGAAACTGTGTCCTGCGAATTTACAGGATTGAATAGACATTGGACTTCCATTTTTTGTGACGTTGATCTGTGATTTCCATCAGTAATGTGCCCGCGGACATTTTTCGGCTTCCATGGAAACGATGGTGAAAGGGGTGTTATTTATGCGTACATAGGTTTTTTGCGGTCTATTGGCTCTATTCTTAAATACTAGCAGATTGTGTCTCTATGAATATGTAGCGAAACGTTAACAACGGGGCTTCATCGATGTCAAATCTAATTTGTATCACATTGTGATTGGTTAAAAAATAATACATTCAGATAAAAATGAATGAATAAAGCATGGAAATTATAATAAATAATAAACGACAAAAAATTCTCAGCGCCAGGAATAAACTTCGTCAAAAATATAATTGGATTTAATGATAATGTAAGAGAATATAATAAAAAATGATAAATTTAAAAGGGTAATTCCATTATACGAAGAAAATAAATAATAAATTTCTGCAAATATGATTGAAAAGAGAAATGATGCAATGAGATCATAAAAAATAACCAATCGAAACAAAACGACGATTGTAACGAAATAACAAATGGATTATATGCTACATACATCGAAATACATCATGAAGATAAAATATATTATTGGATGGATTGAAAATTAAATATTAATAAGTATTTTTAAATAACAATGTAAATGAGAAAATAGTTATTCTTCGATAAAACATTAGATTCCTTCAAAACAACCGGAACACTCGAATTTAATTTGGGAAATTCAGTAACACATGCAAGATCCATAGATCATAATCAAATTTATTATAAAAGTCTTAAAAAACCCACTAATATTTTCAATGGAAAATAATAATCTTTCTTTAGATTGCCAAAGGAAAACTTCAAAGCACACGTGTTTATGGAGCAGATACAACATGGTTGAAATATGACCATTACACTCATTTGAAGGGACACAGAGGAATATGAAATGGCACTTGTTTGTTAATCCCATTCTCTTCTGTTTACTTCAGTTTGCACGCGACCTCTGTTTCGACCCCAGGCCCATAATGTAACGGATTTAATCGCGTCATTTGACGTTCTAAAGCCCTTGGATTGCTTCTTCTCCGCCTGCTTGATTAACCTTCTAAATGCGGCCACATCAAAGGGACGCGTGTATTATGTGGTTCACGTCACACAATGCGGAGAGCTCGTCCGAGGTTCGAACCTTAAATTAACTCCTTGAGAAGATCCTCCACACTTTATGGTAGGGGTTGGGAAAATTTCCCTTGGATACGCCACTTGACGGCGTAAACAAAGGAGTTGGTTTGTTTATACTTAGAGTTTTCTGTTCTTCGAAAGGGATGAGATGATGTACGTATGCGTATAAACGTTTATAATCATTACGTATAAATACGATGTTATACCTAATGTACGAAAACGTAAAGTTTCGAAAAGGAAAAAGTTCTTTAAATATTAAATGTACTTTTTTTCCAAAGGTTCAAGTAAAGAAGAGAGAGAAGATTCATTTAAATATTGGCTCACATGATAGAAACTTAATTCATAATTTGAATAAAATAAATACAACTAGCATGCCTGAGTTAAGTAACATTATGTTGAAAATATGCACTATACTGCATCTGATTACGTCCGTGGAAATTTTACCATATGTGATCGTAATCAATTGAGAATTATTTAAAATATTCTTATCTAACTCTAATATAATCTGGTTATAATCTAGAGGAATTCAAATAAAGGAATTGTAAATAAAATATTATGTAATAAACTTAAAGAACATAAAAACGAAGTATGCATAGAATATGTTTACAATATTTACTTAAACCTCAAATCATAACGTCCTTAAAACAAAAAATTTAGAAATTATAAATTACACTATTTAACACTTATTTCAGTGCATAAATTATTGGTAAATAAGAAGATAACGTAAATTATAGTTAACATTGAATAAAAGCTCCGTGTATTTTCTTTCGAGCATAATCTCTATCTTTAGGTCGTATAGTAATGAGATGTGATAGAACATAGAGAATTTAAAAGGGAAGCAGTCAGGATGACAGATGACTATCAACTACAAATAACTAATGGATAGAAAGTAAGCCACTTCTCTCGCCTGAACTAGAACTGCCTACGGAGCAAGTTTCAAATCCTTAGGACGTAGGCGGATAGTTTGCCAATCTGAGCAAGTGCGTGTTTGCTAGGAAGGGATCCTTAATTCTATTGGAAAGGTAAGAGGATGAGGTCGTCGTCCTTCCTCCTTAACTAGAAGATCCTATTTTGAGATGGAATATTTATTATGGGAAAATAGTCTCTTAAAAAGGAAAGGAAGGAAAGTTAATGAATATCAGATGATCGGAGACACCATAATAAAATATGAACACCATTCAGAGGTTCTTAAATATTTTAGATCCTTTAGGAGCTAACATATCTTAAGAATTATCCTTTTATTAATTAAAGTTGGAGAGGAACAAGTTTAACTGAATTAAGAAAGCCTAGCAACCCGAGGAGATTGAAATATAAGCAGGAAAAAATATACATAAAGAAGAAAAAATAATAACTAAAAGATATTACGAGACGAAAGAAAAATATCAATAACTGTTAATGATAAAGCACGATTAACAGTACATGCAGTAGTGTATAAGAAGACAAAAAATTAACAAAATGTACCTAAAATAACTTGAAATTTACCAGACACCATATGTTTCGATAAAAATTCCCAGCACCACTGAGACAATACCAGCTTCACAAAAAGAAAAAATAAGAAATAAATTGTTGCTAGGTTACGAGTCAAAATCAACCACCAACGCGCATTGTTTGAGCATGGTAACGAACGATATTTAGACAACAGATGTGAAAAAACAAACAAAAGACTTAAGGGAACAATAACACACAGGAGATGGAGAAAGAGTATGAAAAAAGGAAACCCTTGGAGACGAAGAGAAAAGCCTCAAAGAAGTTCGAAAAGTGGATGAGAAAGGGACGTTAAAATGGAACGAAAGAATTTATCCACCACTCCTGAGCCGCTTAGGGAAAAATAAAAGAGCGCTCGAGGTAGCAAATCCTTTTTGGAGGAATTCTCATACTCACGCCCTCAGGAATTCCCAAAATAAAGTTTTAGCGAAACTTCGCTAACTGGCGAAGAAAGCTGATGCGCGAATCGCAGCGGTGTTTGTTGGGATTGCAATTTGCGACGTTAATTCGCGGGAGAATGAGCACATGTTTGCCGTTGAATTTAGCGACGACGACAATTTATGTTTCGGATGTTTTTTCCTTCTGAGGTACCAAAATAATACACCTGCAGATTCATCGCGACACACCGCCTTCCCGAACGCCGGCTTGCATATGTAAATCCACATGCAGGCATCTCTGAAGGCAAACGAATATTTCGCGGACATAATCGTCTCCCGCGAAACGACGTATCAGCCGAAAAAATATTAATTCAAGCGGTCGTTGGAGCTAAGGAAGGTACACGGAATTTGAATTGAATGCAACGGTGAATGCTTGCGAATTCCACTTGCGAAATTTCGCTTCCAAGAAAGCTTAAACGAGCCGTGACGTACTTGCTGAAACATATGGCTGAATAATAAGCCCAAAAATTTGAATATGCGTTGGAATTTTACGACATGTTTGCGCCGGTTTAATGTTCTACAGTACATAATACTGGAGAACATATGGTGTTAAACAATAGACTCGAAAGCAAAAAGTATCAACTTAAAACGGTCTTTCATTTTAGAGGACTATCATTCTGAATTTAGTCTAGTCTAAATAACCTACGATGAACATTATTCTAAATTTATACCAAATCAGTTAGCTATTAAGTATGTAAAGCAAATTTGATAAATTACAAAGCAAAATTGTCAGTTAGCTCGTCATAAACATCCTAAGCTATCGTTCATTGAATAATTCTACTATTTCCATGTACAAGAATCATTGAGTATGAGTAGTGTTCCAATATATAAGGAGAATTTTTTATACGATTTCTATGGGTAAGGTTTTATAGGATAAAATTTCAAACACGAGAAATATAAGACCTTTTTCACCGTGGGAAAACGAGCTATACATTTAGTTATCAAAGAAGCCAAAATATACATCATAGCAAAAGCAATTTCCACCTAATGTAATACATTTTCTGAGCAATACTATTAACCAACACATTAATGCGGATATAACACGTACTCGATCAACATCAATGGACGGAACGATGAGATTCAACCCTTCGAACCCTAACTCATTCCAACCACGCAAAACTGCCGCTCCCTATCCAATAAGAAAACACCCATAAACCCATCGGAAATTAAATCCTAGAGATATGCCTCAATTGATGGACAGAGGGTTGGATGCTGGGAAGAGGCTTCATGGACCAAAAACAGGTACTTTCTCGACCCCTCGGCGATTAACTCATATTTTACGCAAATCGTTAAGGCACCCTCTACGGGGATTGGTTGAACCATAGTTGTCGAGGGTTTCTCGTTGTAATTCGCGAAGCGTTTTAGAACGATACCTCTAATGGAAAATCATCTCTCTTGAGACTATACCACGATTCACTGCTTTATTACTCCTATTGCGTATTCACAATTACTTGGCTCCAATTGTTCGCTATGGATTCTGGGAATAACAAATCTTATAATAAGGAATTAAAATTATCATCCTAACAAGATTTTTTCTACGCATTATGTATCCTATCCTCTTATAAATCTCTTAGTATTTATTGTTTCCAAGGACAACAATTATTGAAACGAATAAAAGTATTGATTATACATGTATGTGTTCTCTGATTTCACAGGCTAATCCATTCTCATTAGCATGGATAATCGAAAGTTCAGAGAGTAAAGTAATCCAATTAGGATGGCCTTGAAGGTGGTCCAAGAGGAATGGCACTTTCTCCATAATCTAAAATTAATTCGTAGGTTCACCGAAGACATCTTGTCTGTTTTTGTGCTACCCCTTCCTTACGTTAGATGCCCTCGGCGTCAAGACGCTACTCGGGAGTGATTAAGTCCTTAGAAGATCTACTATCATCTTCTGAGAATTGTGATCAATTGGAAAATTTTTTTCACTAGATATAATTTTAATTTGATAAATGTTTTGAGACGAACTGAAAAGCGTAGTAAATAATTCCACTCATGAAAATTAAAAGTGGTAATCATAAGGAATAAAATAAGAATTATGATACAAAAATAAACAATTTTGAATTAGTAATGAGCAGTCATTCCCATTGTAATAGGAGGGAATTGTTTGGAAAATTTAAAACTTTATAGATGAAAAATCATTCTAAAAAATTAAGCAACATCTAAAATAAAAGCAAGAATTCGAAAACAATTTAAGATAAAATAACGGGAAAATATATTAAAAATATGAATCGGGATAAATTTCACGATACACAATAAAAATTCTTCAAATAAATTTAAATTAATTATCCACATTCTTTGATAAGCTGCCTTAAAAAACTTAAAGTTTGCTATAAATTTAAGTCCTATTTCTATATTACGACGAATCCCTTTAAAATTCCCAATTGCATAACTCTAATACGAAACGAAACAAAAAAATGAGAATACGAAAGTAGTAAAACGAGCAAAGAGAAACTAAGAGAAGACGACGTAAACGATAGAGACAAGAAACTAGAACAAAAACAGTTCGGAGAGCCAATATAAACCGACAGAGGAAGGAACCAAATGATAATCCGATAGACGGGAAAACAAGGGAACTAAGCGACGCGGGAATGCAATGTTTGCCTCGTTGGCTACGTGAAATTGGCCGTGAATTCCTCCACCCACAGTCCATTACACGCACGTTCCACGGACTTGATCTAGCCGACGTTTATGAGAAGTCCTTTAGGAAACTGTGGGTGTATCCTCTGCGGTTTCGATGGAAACCGTTCCCATGATAAGCGTCTTCGTAAGTGAACGTTATTGCTGGACTCGGCCGTTTGCATCCTTTGGCGAAAGTGTCGCTGATCTCCGCTGAAATTCTGAGGTGCTCCAGAATGGCGATATCGCTGTCTTTAGCGAAATGGCACTCTGCATAGGTTTAGGCCTCCGTAAGCGACTTGGTTATCAGGGAAGTGTTTCGCTCTATTGAGTGGGACGCGTTTATCGGATTTCTATAAAAGCAAATGTCACCTTTATGAGGTATCAGCTTATGCCGAAATGACTGGAGATATGAAGTTGAAAGACTTGAGATGCACACGAGAGGGAAGTTAAGAACTTTGGCAATACGTAAAGAAATTGAGATTTAATGGATTCTAAATGAATATATATAGCTTTATTTGTTGGTCAATGGAATATATAGGAGATGAAAATGGATTTTATCATAATAGAATCATCCCACCTAACTCTACCTGCATGAATTATTGAGCTCGTTCGATAATTCAAATCTTGATTGGAAAATTAGTAAAATTTTACAGTCGTAAAACACAATAACTTCAACTCTTAAATATATTAATTTGCTACGGATAATTCGGGGTTTCCTTATTGCATTTGCTTTATCTGAATCCTAAATTAAAATCAATTTTTATCTTTCGATCGTATTAAGAATCGAATAATTCGTAAGCCGAGGAAGCAATAGATAATAAGACAAAATTCCATGATATTATTATAATAACCAAAATTTCTTCCTTACCTTCAGCTTAGATAATATTCTACTATACTCTAAGACCTTCTTACGACCTGTCACATTTCCACCTCCATTTTTAAAGATTTCCCTTCAAACTTCACCAACCCCTTTCATCCATCTCCTTGACTAACCAGCCCTCTTGGACAGCCCTCCTCACAATTTCCTCAAAGCCCTTCTTCTATCTCTGAACATCTCTCTTTATTAGCGTCTCTTTTTGAACATGCTTCACCCTTTCTAGATTTTCCTTATCTCTTTCCATCTCTTCTTTTGTTTCTGACACTCCCTCTCCTTTCAGAATTCCCACTTTTTCCTCGTCTTCCCATGTCACCTACGAAAGACTTCAGAAGGATGATGTTTTCATCTTCGGGGGCTATAATTAAACACCAATTTCTTCCTCAGCTTTAATTTACTCTGAAATGCATCTCGAGCTGAACTAGACGACGGAATTAGATCAATAGCTTAAGTATTTTGGGCTTGAAATACGTAGATCCTTGGAAGATTAAGAAATACCATTTTAGCATTACATCAAGGGAAAGCAGTACACTCGATTTTCCTCTATGGCTCATTATAAGGAAAGAACTTTCTTATACGTGTATTACTTTAATTTACCTTGAAAGAGGAAATACAATAAGAAACTAAAAATATATGAAGAGGATATTTTGCGTTTTTACAAAAACATGATTGGTATTTCAGATAAAAATGAGCCTGAATAATCATAGTCTAAATCTATACATGATACTTCACGGAATAAATCGAGATATGAGATTATTTAAACTTAATATACGATATAATGACAATCTAAAACTTGGTCTCCGTAATATTCTTCTTTAATTAATAAGTTTTAATGAGTCTACAATTAAATTTTCCTTAGCTTATTAAAAAATGCTTCTAAAAGTTACCTCCCGAAATAATTGGATATAATATTTACGAAATTAATGAACATCAGAAAAGAAAACCCTTGGGCAAAGCAAACCCTACAGACAGTCTCGTACACTATCTTTGAAAATATACACCTTTTACTGAGAAAAAAAGCTATTGAATTTGGATACGATACACCTTTCTCCCGACATCACCATCAGCGGAAAGGGTCGCTATGGCGACGGACACATCTGAAAGAAGGCATCATAACTTCTTTCTGGATCGAGTTACCTTTTACCTTCGCGTACCCTCATTTTCTTCATCATTCGGTCATCTATTTTTTCCCTAATTTTCTCTCCCCGTTCTTTCTATATGACCTCATTCCCTTTTCTCCGAAGTTTCCCTACACAACCTCCGAAAATCCCCTCATATTCTGAGAAAGGGGAACTAGACATTAAAAAAAGAGCGGTAAATATGGGGTTGTTAGGGTTACTAAGGGAAGGGTCTTTCTCCGGAAGTGTGGAAGGAAGAGTTTGGACAGGAAATGACCGAATAGACGAAGGAGAAGACGAAAGAGAAAATGGGTATGAGGAGGAATGGTGGTGGAGGATGAAATTGTTGGCGAAGGTGGAGTGGAATTAATTAGGAATGGATGAGACAAAGAAGGTGTAAATGGGTGTAGAAATGGAAGATAAATAGGTTTTGGTGGGCGATGGAGGGAGGGATGTCTCCGAAGCTTAATTTTAGGTCGGTTTGCGGACAATTAATTTTGGTCCATAGGTTTCTATTAGAAAGACCTCTCGATAGAGATTTTGTCCACCCTTATCGGATTCTAATCGCGTTCCCTCCGGGTGTTTTAAGATTTGTCATCCTTTGGACCAGATGACAAAGAAAAACATCTCTCTTCATTACACATGAGTAACTTTGAGTTCTTTTTATATGATACACCATTAATTTATTTAGTTACACAGCAATTTCTTTGCGACACACACAATTGTAAGCATCATACATCAATCAAAATACGCCTTCTCCAGAGAAAGTATTTATTCTGTGAACACGTATGAAAAATCTATCAAGAAATAAACAAATAATTTCTTGTTTAAATGATATTTTATAAAGGTATTATGAAATTTATAAATTGTTATATTAATAATATTATAATAATTACTATTTTATAATTCCTCCATTCGCTAAATTAATTATAAATTCCTTCTTCCTAGAGTAATAAACTTCATGATTATCTATTCTTCAAAAAGACATATTAACCATTACGATTACAGCTCATTTAAAAACGAAAAAATAATATAAATATATCCTAATTACAACAATCGGCATTTAAATGATACGACAAACGACTAACTTCAAACCTCGCAACAAAAGGCTAATTTGAATTCACTTTTTCGTATAAAATCGAGTTAAAATATTTAATTACAAAGGATTACTCTAGGATCCAAAAAAATTAATTACCCTCATGAAATCCCAGGATTTTCATTCTCCGTGAGTAAGGGCTTAAGTTGTAACGCAGAGTTAAAAATTGTTGGATGTAACTCAGTCTTTCCTCATTAATACTACACTGATAATGGAAATTATGCAATTAAATTTACATTAGAGTAACCTGTTTTAATCTTGATAATCGTGGTTTAAGGATAATAGGATTGAAACTGAGGATTTAAAGCTCATTTCAAGTATAATTTGGACAGTTTATCCATACGAAAAATTGCCTGAATCAGAACTAATTCATTTCTTTTGTTACAGTAAGGAGCAATGATAGAAGAAAACAATATAAGGATGTGAATTACTAAAAATACAGCAGAAACTGAGAGCTTAGCTAATGTCACAGAATATTTATGTGATATAAAATTCATGGTTTGTCTATAAACAAGTAAAGCTCTAGGAATAACTGAAAAATCACCTTTACTTAAATTTTTAAAAATATTGTAAATATAGATCCAAAGAATACCAATTAATAAGAATACTACAATTTTATCCACGCAAAATTACACGCGATTCCTTTAATTAAAATAATGTATTATTTGACTTTAAATGAATATTTATTTGTTAAACAATGATATTCCTCCAACAATCGTTCCTAACAAAACAAACACACCATGGAATATTTCCTCGGTGACCGCAACAATGATTGGAAAGAAGAAATTCGGCCAAAATACGCCTCAAAGAGCGATTTCATAAACAATTCGTCCTTCTCAAAAGGATGGAACATCGGTGTGATTAAGCATGCATAAGGAATCCCTCTTAACACCGTTGGCAATCCTTTAAAACTGGAAAACCCATTAAAAAACTCGAGGGAAATTTATGGGAGTGGTCGAACATGGCAAAGGGTAAAAACCCTTGGCTGATTTAAACCGCTTTAAAGAAAGGGAGAGAGATTAATCGGGGTCTGCCATGCCAAAGAGGATTTCATATTCCAATTAGGATTCCCCAAAATAGGAGGAAGGGCCGCGAATAGCTCGAGTATGAGGATCAGGGAAATAAATGTCTTTTCGCAAAGAAGATGAAGTACTTATTCTTTTATGTCTGGAAAAGTATTCAACCCGAAGGCCGCTATGATTCCCATACTTTCTCCGTTATTTATCAAGAGATATTTCAGAGGGAATGAGGTACGATAGTGAGTGAGGTAGTTGAAATTTGCAAATCTCATTACTTCCACTGGAAAAGCTACAAAATATTTTTTCACAATAAGTTCAAATGACGGCTTCATAAAAGGATTTAAGTAACTCTCCTAAATAGTATAAAACAAGCACATTTATCTCATTAGATTCCTTCATGTCTCTAGGGCCTTTCCTTTTAGGGATATTCTTAAAGCAAAAGGTAAAAAAATATATTCCACTCTCTATTAACAAGAAGAAAATATAACAAATTTCCCTATGAAAAGGTTGCAATAATTTTTTGTTTATTCAGATTATTTCTAATTATAATCATCTCTTCAAAAACCATACATGAGCGAATAGTTTTCTCTACAATTCTACTACTAACTATTACAAATGAACGCTATAATTTGTAAAAAAAGGGATCACAAACACAATATATTGTTTAAGTATGTACGTGAAAGGTAGCATAAGATAAAACTTCCAATAAAATAGTTTTCAACAAACAATTAATATGCTATATAAATGTACAGAATAAATACACCATTTAGAATGAGTGTAAAGATACAGTATCTAGGCAACGGATCGAAATAAACAGAGGGGAAATGAACCACGGTATCCTAGCGGATATTACACAGTTACGCACTAAGGAATGGATATCTAACTTTTCTCATAACGTTCGAAAAGTTTAAACTATCGGATAAGAACCTTCGGAAAGTTTTCATTCAGTTCGTCGAAGAGTACTTCCTCATAGAAGATAGCGCAAAATTTTCCACGCCTGCGATGAGATTATCTCTCCTAATTCGCTCGCTTTTGCGGATTCTTTTGACCAATTTAGAGGCGGAAAACTTCAAAGAGGACGCTTAATTCCCGTGAATAAAACAACCAAATAGGCCCGAGGATGCAAAATGCAAGATAAGTGAAGGTCGGAGAAATTCGCGATGGAATCCTTGAGGAAACGAAGTGAAATCGATTTCAGTAATTAGAAAGGGAATTTATCTTTTGAAGGAAGTCATTAATGAGATTTGATAAGGTTGAAGGAAGCATTAGATCCCTGATTATCGAGCATAAGGATCTACATTACTTTCTTCTTGGTTGTTAATATTATTCACGTGGTTGTACAGACACATCACTGAGATACAAAAGAGCTGAACTCACTTAAATAAATCATTATATTTAGCAGCAGTTTTACCAATAATATACACCAATCTTTGCACTTTACATTATTTGTTAGCTATTTCAAAATTATTTCGATTAGTTAAATAGTCATTAAACTATATTTAGGGGAGATTAGCATGGCTTTGAACTAAGAAACAATTTTTCATGATTTTAAATTTTAATCTAAAATAGTTCATTATTTGTGGAATGATACGAATTCAAGGTATATATTTTGAAGATACCCAATATCAATGAAAACTTGAAAATTTTGGACCAATACCAATAGAATAATTTATTTTTATTGGTTTAATGAGACCAAAATCGAACACTTACACAAAAACATTCGATTACCTAGAGATAAAATTACCTTCACCGCTCTTTGTTATCAGTGAGAAATAGGATGAATTTGCTAGACCAACTGCAATGTATTAATAATTTTTTCTAGCCCACGCAACATGATAAATCAAATGGCTCACGATTCAGCTGGAAAATCTATCGTTAACCGATTAGGGGCAATAGGAGTATTGATAAAAATAATCTCATTAACTGAAACACATTTTCCCATGCATTCGATTTCTAAACCACACATTCGATTACCAATTTAAATGGCGCTTCTATATTTCACGTGTATTTCAATAATTAATTAGCTGAAGCTTATGGAATAAACTGCAAATAAATGGCACTTAATTCTATTCAGCTATAGCGCAGTAGTTTACTGAATGTCGAATATAAAAGCGAGAGTAGGTCGTAGAAACATATCAAGAGGATTTTCTAGGTTATAAGATAAATCGACGCATTTTAGTTCTCCTAACAATCAATATTTTTGTAGAGTTTAATTGCAATTTAATACTTGGAATAAAATGGAATTCCAATTCGCTAAAGCGTTCTATTAGAGGAATAGGTCATTACATCAATCAATGAGGTCCAAATGGAATAAATTCAATTCCTATGCCCTGTGATGAAATCATTATTTTCAAGGATTGAAAACCGTGCGAAATTGTTTAAAACTTCCTGGCCACCAAAGAAAACATTTTTAAACAACTTTTCAAATACAGAAACCTATTATTATTTTGTTTATCTATCATAATTAGAAAAGATTCCCCCTCGTTTTAAATCATATTACAGGTTTAATAACGACCGATACTCTGAAATGAAACGGATATGAAAAATAATCGCAGATAGTCAAATACGGAACAAAATATTGAGCCCAATTCTAGTATTGTATCAGTGGTTGCTCAATATATCTGCGCGATAAGCTCTATTAGCCTATTGTGGCAATTAAATCAATAGAAAACTGCTGAATTCCCGAGTCGATAACGAAATATCTACCCTCGTCTCAGACGTATTTCAATTCCTACTTCACAATCGTTATGCATTAAGAAAAGCAGCCGTAAGACATGATTAGAAATGATCTCTTCTCATTCTAAAGATTTTAATGCCTTTAGGGTAGGACAGCGTACTTGCAGAGCTCATAAACCGAACGAGTATCGTCATCCAAATAAGTTTCCAACCCCTTAAAGACGGAGTCCTAGACTATGTCCACTTCTTTACGATCGCATAATAAAGCAATCCTTCTGAAAGGTATGGAAGACATATCCCATTCTCCCTCGGAGCAGAATAAAGCAAAACTGGAAGCTTTGGACTGAAACTACTGCGTCTTCAAAAATCCTAGAAAAACCTTCTGAATTCTTCTGCAAAATAAGGAGGGAAATGGAGCGGGATGGGATTGTGTCCCAGAAAGACGTTTTTTGCCCTATTCTCGTAGATAAGAGAAAAAGGTCTCGTGATATTACTTGCTAGCCGGTTGAGTTCCTCCCGGAAATCTGCCTGCATTTCTCTCTACCTCTTGGTCATTTTCTAGTTTCGCTTTTTGCGAAATGAAGCTCATCTCAGAAACGGATTACCTCTTTCCTAAAGTGGGAAACGAATTTTTTCGCAGTTTCGGTGTTTCTGGAAAATCGCAATACGGGTGAATTTTCGCGAATTTAGCAAATACGCTGTTATTGTTGGAGGTACCACACAAGAGGGTATAAGGAATAATATGGATCCCGATTCATTTTCTCTATTATCTAACACAATGCTAGACCTGAAATAACACTGAATAAAAGAAATATCTATTGTAATACTACTTTTATCTAGAACGAATCTTGGTATTACAAAACCTCTCTTACGATTAACCTATAATACAACAATCATACATTGACCTAAATCGAAACCTAATATCACTAGTCTGGATATGTTTTCAGAATCAACAAATACTCGTAAATTTAATGTATATAATGTTGTGATATTTAATGGATATTTATACGAAAACGATATAAATATTTCATTTAAACCATGAATTTCATCAAATGAGGTCACTCATTTAAATTCTAGTCCTAATATATATTACAAATGAAAGATTGAATAAAAATCACCATAGCAGCATAATACCAAAATAAATTTCATATATATACTATACTTTAATATCCGCTGGAAATAAAAATAATTCACCCCAGTCCTTTTTGTTGAACTCGTTTCACCTTCAATTAATCTTGAAAATATCCAACTCCAAGAGAGGGAAAGAATGAATAGCAAAAAAGGGCACATCTGCGATAAAAAAATACCAAATTTTCTTCCGTATCCTTTGGACGTACCATTTTGTGCAGTCGACCTGCTGAAGTTATCCAAATGAAAAATCTCTATTTTAAGTGACCGCATTTTTTTACGATCCACTCTTGGTGCGGTCTTATCTGGAGGGTGATTTAACGCCTCTGAAGTTGAGGAATGCAACATTAGACCCAAGAAGAGAAACGGTGGATATCTTGCGAGGGTTTTTGTACGCTATCTTTAAATGTGTCTCCACGGAAACGGTTTGACGTGAAGATTATGAGGGAGAGTATTAATTTAAAGTTTACGGCAGTGATACGGACAATTCAGTATGGTAATTTATTTATTTTTTGTTCTAGGAAATTATTCTCCCTTGATGAATCCAAGTCAACAATTCGTTAAATAAAAAGATTAAAGCAATTAGTTTCAGGACACGATTTTTTCTATTTTATATCCAAAGAATAATTTCCGAGTGCGAAACAATGAAACGAAAAACGTGCGAGAATATCTAACAAGGATTAAAAATAATCCTAAAATTAACTAATATTTCTTAACTCACTTAAATAAAATCTACACCATAAATAATAAAGAACAGTAGATATGAGTTTAAAATTAAAATCAATAAACTAAGACGACAATATTTACTGATCTTAAATAGTGAAAAACATACTTGAAGAATTATTCAACCATTATATCGAATTATTCAAAAATATATCGTATCCATCTTTACATTCACATTAGTATTCAAACCTATTCTGAGCGATATTTTACAGCCTAAATAATTCAAGGCCCAATCACCATGACGACGACGTTGAAGGAACCCGTCGTTATTTTCTCAGCAACTCCTCAAACCCAATCCTCCTTTCAACCGAGAGACATCTCAATCCATTTCACCGATTATTTCCTTCCCTCATTCGGCACATCCATTGCTGTCCTCTCTCCGTCGTTTCTTCCAAAACCATTCAATCGCACTCAAAAAGGCTGAGGAACACCCCCCCCCTGTCTCCATGGAGGACCATCTATCCTCCAAAAACACTCCGTCTAACTAAACTACGCCACAATCATCCCTCGTAAAACCCTCCTTTCACTTTAGGCGTGACGTTCTTTCACTTTCGACGGTACTTCCTTTCACTATCTCCGCGCATTATTTTTACGCTCTCCGACAAATAGTTTCCATTGTGGTGAAGGGATGATTCAATGTTGAAGGAAGCACCATGGAGACGGAGGGTAAACGAATGATTTTCTCAGTAAATGGCTACCAGACCGCCAATTAAAAGGGAGTAAAAGAGACGTGTCTTCCGGGAGGCGATGAAAGGAATTATACGGTCTGTGATTGGTCAGGAAGTCCCCCGATGACCAATCGATAAAGGTCCGATTCCTATCCCAAAGGACTAATACGGAAGGACATGAGGAATTAATAGAATCTAAGAAAATGACTTGGTAATTAAATGAATCCAAGTTTGACTACTTTAGGATTCGTAAACGATCTCATTTCATACCGTAGATTAAGTTTGGTAAGATCTGTGATATTACAAAATTTACAGTATCAGAAAAATGGAGTAAGAGATTTTTGCCATAATTACCGTATTAGTACCAAACACTTTTATTAATCAAATAATACAGTTTTAAGATCTCGAAGTATCTATTTTGAACGGTAACTTCATAGTAATCGTAAAAACTTTAAGGCATTTATCAAATTTTGGTTCTTAAAGTTGTATTCATTATCACTATATGGGCATATGAATAGCTTTAGAAGTAGAAGAAATAAGTTTAGAAATAAAAATAATTTTTAATGGATTATAAATCATTAAAACGAGCCTCCCAAACCATATTTAAATAATTCAATAATTAGCATACAAGCAACGTGCATCAGATCATAAATATAGCCTCAAAAAGAAAATTGGTGAAATTTATGGAATATATTCGAGAAATTTACGGATTATATACAAAAAAGTATGTTCGAAAATAAAATGATTTATTCAAACATTATTTACAAAGTAATGTCTGTTGTAGATAGTAGTAGTAGTAGTATTTATGTGGAAATTATACCAATTAAATTCATTGTTAAAATCTACGTCCTTAAAGGTATACATCTACAGCTGTAACTTTAAGATAAAACGATTTAATTTTTCAAAAATAATTTTCTTCAATTTCTCGGAATCTTTTTAAAATTCGTTACAGAAAATCGAGAGAAAAAGTATCTCTACACCTTTAAACCTCAAAAAATTACATGAACTCCCTTTAGTAGCAACAGTGGAATATAATCATTTGGAGATAAGTAACTATGCCTAGATACCATCATGCACTCTTCAAGTGAAAGTGAGAAAGCATTTTAGCAGGAGAGATGCTCATCATGAATGCCAGCATACTAAAGCCGATGTGCCCTTCATAACGCTAGCGCAGAGGAAGCCATGGGTACTTCCTCTTTAAGACTATCGACGTCGAAGGAAAAGTGGGTTATTTTTGCCAAGGTGGCGCATTTATGTTAACCTCATCGAAGGACGTTCTTTTGCGATGAGTGCACGATACGTGCTCGATATTTCGGGTCATTCGCGTGGGAGAGGTCATCCCCATGACTACTGATCCCCAATAAGGTACCGAAAAAAATGAAGTGGGAACTTTATTAATTTTCGTAACTTAGGAGGGAGAAATTAATTGCTTCCAATAGAGAAGGATCTCCGAAAAGTTATAAATTGGTTTGATTATTCGGAGACAGATGGATGGAGAACAATTAACGATACAATTACAGAGAGAGAGGCGAGTGACCCAACTTTAATAAGCGATCGAATAAAGTTCGTATTATTCGAAAGCAATTGAAATAGATATGATACGAATTTCCATTTATATATTGTAAACAAATCCATGACCACTGATTGATGTAAACAAATGAATGTGAATTCTCTAAATTAAATCTCTACATTATCGTATAAATTATGTACATACATGTATATACGTATCGTTTTGTCATAAAATCAAAATTAAATAGACATTCATTAATTTATCTAATGTGATTTACAGCAAAATATAACAAAAGGTTTGATGGTATAAATACTTATACTTTGATATATAAGCTTTAAATTAGCAATTTAAACACTTAAATCATAGTATTTCTTATAAAATTACTTAAAATGTAGCTAATTATGGATATTTCAAAACATTTAAAAGAGGTTTAAGCTTAATTGTATGCCTCATTAAAATCCAAACCAAGCAACAATCGATCTTAATATCATTCAATAATAGACGATGTCGCAACAACAATGCCCACGTTGAAAAGTGACTTCATTGTTACGGGGCTCGTATAAATCGAAGGAAGACGCAATCTTCGATTGTTGCTGCACCACAATTCCCGATTCAATTGGAGAATCTTTTTTGTGGATACACCCAAGTTTTAAATGAACCCCTTCCAAAAGAGGGGCGGGCTCAGTGAAAGCAATTGAGCGCGACCCATATTTGGAATTTATTCATGCGGAATTTCCCCTTGCGGTTCGAAACCGAACTAAACCAACGTTTAATGAACATCTATGGCAACAGAAAGGCACCCACTGACAGAACAAAGTGCATTTGTCAACACGTCCGATACAATACGCCTCAGCATTATCCTACACTGTAAGTCTTACAGTATTGTATACTGATGTAAAAGTAATTGCATTACAGGAAATAACCAGAAATATTATGAGGAATGAATAAAGAGCTTAGGAAAAGTATGAATATCTAACAACATAATAAAATACTGTGCCAAATTTCTATGATGATAGAAAATTTTCGTCATGCTTGAAGTTATTATAGGCTAATGAATACAAATGTTGGTAATAATTAACGATGATATCATTGGAAAAAGTACAAGAACAAATTCAGTAGATTAATAATCTATACTCCACAGTATTTTTTAGGTTAGAATTTTATAGACGATAGCAGAAATTAATTCACAAATAATGAATGAAAAAGAATATTAACAAATAAAGTTTAATCAAATATTTTCGAATATTAACATAAAAAGAAGATTGTATAGCTTTGATCGAAATCAGCCTATAAAAACTTGCATAAAGACGAATAAAACTATCAAGATAAATAAAAAAATCTAATTAATTCCTTGGTCCTTCGATACAATTTTTCAATAATTAGAGATGAAAAGTGATACAAACAAAACCAAGGTTAAGATCACTTTAATGTAAAGCTTTCAGTTTCAACCAGTTAAGCGATGCTTAGTCGCTTCGCTTTAATGCTACGTGAACATTTCCGCGTCATCGGCTTTAGGATGGATCCGTAGCAAAGAGCTCCTCCTAGTTAAAATTTAACCCCGCGGCTAATCTCGTTACGTGATTTAACTTGTTACTTCCGTACGTAAAAAAAGTAAGCCTTCCCATTAAATCCACCGGAAACAGCACGGCCATGAGCGTGCATAAACACGGACGGAGTTGCAAACAATCCGCACGCAAAATAAACCAGAGATGTTAACGACCGAAAAAAAAGGTAAAGAATGAAAAAAAGGACGAGTTTGTGCAAGTCATTTTTTTCCTCCCGATTCTATTGTCTCCCTTTTAAAAGATCTCAAAAATAGCCTTCCTCATCCTTCTACGCCTGAGGCTGATTCTTTTCTCTCCGCAGGAACCACTGATCCATGACAAAGGAAGGACTATCCACGGGGGAGGGAGCCCGATGGAAGTCACCATCGTCCATTAACCCCGCTATTTCCTTTTTCCACTTCGCCCAACGGGAGGGCGCTATCTTTCACCAAGAAGTGCACGGGAATCGAGCGATGACGGCTATAGAAAATCTTTTTCTCAAGATGAAAGGGGTGTCTCAAGGCATGCGTCTAGGTCCCTACGAGTTATAGTCACAAGCTGCTCTCTCGACCGTGTGTTTAAGGAAGCGAACGGGAGTTACCTAACGGAATACCATTCTCTTTGCCTTTGGGGCGGAATTCCTTTTGTTTTTGTTTACTATCGATTCGCAGCGATGCGTGGATTAAGCAGTGGTTTTGCGGAGCGACTCTTCCTCTTACCAGAGGGTTTTAGTTTCGTGGATGCTTGGTTGCTGTGAGAGAGTGATATTGACCTTGCTGGAATGCAATGCGGATTTTAAAATGCATTGATGTGAATGATTTGAGAAGGCTGATGATATTCAAGCCACATTAATAGAGAAACAGGGATATACCAATTTGCAATACCGTTATCCCAAATAAGTACAATTAAACCTTCCGATTCAGAATATCTATAATTACCCTCAACATAATTTGATTTACGAACATAAAAGTCAATTACCAAACTCATAACGGAAATTATACTCGCTGAAAACCCAATTATCTTTGTCTTGGATAATTTCCTTAATATGAGGGATAAATAATATTACTAGTAAGCAAGGCCAATATTAAATTATCTACTGGAATTTTTGTAATTCATTATTTTATAACCCAGCGGCAGAGTTTTGTTTTTCTATCATGTTCCCATAAAAGAAGAAACTACCTAAAGGAAATAGGTAATTACTTAATCCCATCCAGGTGCTGTAAAACTCTTTCGTTCATTTCTTCAATACCTTAAATATCAACTACTTACAATACTAGAAAGCATTTCAGTGTAAGATGTACAACGAATCAATTTTTAATTAATTTTAATGGTATAAAATATAGATAAAACAGTTTTTATCAATCATTGAATATCTTCTTCAACCCGGAACCAGCAAGAGCAAAATGCATATATTTTCCCGGCCTGACATTTCCATTTTCGAATCACATCACGCTACTTGTTCCAATCACCGCTAACTATTATTGGACCTCATTCCCTTCGATATGAAATACAGATCTGATGACAGCGTCAACGACCGACCGGGAAATGAAAGGAATGCAATTGGACATCGGTTCGCATCACATGGTTGGCACGAAAGACACCAGATGGTCCCATTAAGTTTTTTTACCTCCATTTTTCGTCGCGGGTGGCGCCATGAGCGGAATTTGAATAAAAAGAAATATGCGTATAAATATAGAGATATGGGAGAATGACACGGGCGCTCTGACGAGTAATATATCAAGACCGGAAGTCTTCTATTTCGGAACAATCTGAGCGTTTCCGTTTCTCGCACCTGCGGCCAACACCTCAAAGAAAGTGGACGGAAATGACGCAATTAAATGGACTCCGAGGTGCCTAAAAGGGGCTGAAGTGTTCAAATTATTTTTATCTCTGAGAAGAGGATGAACACTTAATGTCCAAATTCAGGCTGTCACTTATGTTTCACGTGTGGTCCGTTTATCATTCCAAAGGCCCAAAGTGGAGTATTAACCTTGCCGAAATTCGTAACCATGGCAGCATAGATCGTACATAAAACAATGTATTACGTATTCTGAGCAATTAAGTGTACTTATACAAAAAGGTGATGGTTATTAAACGAATTACATTCCTTTTACGACGACTTTGACAGACGAAAGGAACCAAATTTGATTACTATATCAAGCTTAAACTAAATATGTCCTATTAACATCCTCTACTTAATGATCAAATAACCATGCAAGGTTTTTATTTCTAGCAGATTTTTATAAATATCTATCCAAAGATAATGGAAACGAACTCTCCTTATTCGAACACTGACGTATTCAGCATGTTTAGAAACTTTATCTGATATCATAGTTATCTTCAATAGTTATAACAAATAAATCACCTTCAACTTTTAACCAAAACATTCGAGTCCAAATGAGCAAAAAAAATCTTTTTACATTTAAGTAGACAACGAAAAATTATATTTAACGATACCGCCACCAATTGTAATCAAAATTTACTTTCCCATTCACATAAACCCACTCAACAGTTGGTAAGACAAAAATTTACTTCCGGGAACACAATTATCTTCCATACACCGAAAAAGAAATTAAAGAAGGAGTATCAACTACAACTCAAAACTTCTAATCCCGGCGGTCATTAAACCCCGGTAGTTACCCAGGAAACAGTGCCATCAACAAGAGCTTCCAGGTATACACACAAAAAAATGCGGGCTTCCAAAAAGTTGGCATTTAATTACGATTTTGTTTCATTTTATCATCCGAAAACCGGCCCTGATTTTGACAAGCAATTACGCTAGTTGAGAAATAATTCCGTGGCACAGATGGCAGCAGTGGAATCGATATATTTTTTTCCTGATTCCCTCGTGTTGCAGAACTTTCTACGAAGTGTATACAGTTCCACAAAACTGCGGATTTGCTGTGAAAGGGTTGGGGAAGCATGTGACGTGACTCCGTGACCTGGCTTCACGACCCGAACGGTACAGCACGAGAAAATACGGTGGATTTGGGAAAAAAAGACGAGCGACTTCCGTTGGGCTTAATTAGGTCTCGTTTGCATAGATCGTTACTTATACGACGAAGAAAAAAATTGCAGTTCTAAAAGGATCCTAGCCAATTAACATTTACGTGTTTAAACAAATGACGACTTTCGGGCGTATTTTCAGGTCGCGTTGGTGGATTCTATCGCTGAGAAATAAACTAACGCTGCGCTAATTCGCTTCGCGATTCTGCAATGTTTTTTTGCGAGTTTATTGGCGGGAATTCGGCATCCGTTGAAATTTAACTGAGCGAGATGCAACTGCCTCTCGTTGTTATTTACACACAAAGTGGATGTACGTTGCCATGGTGAGACTAGGTTACTCGACTTTTTAGCTCAAAGATACATTCTTTTTGAATCCTTGATAAGGTGACGCTTTCAAATGCATGGACGCCTCTTTCCATAGACTCTCGTTATACCCAAAATAAAAGATTCCCAAATACTTTCTGCAGAAGGTTTTTAAGTTTCGTTAAAAATTCATACTATATAAACAATGTCACAAAAATCACTGAAAGATGTTTGAAATGGATTTTAAATTATGCATTATATATTTTTCAAAGCCGCAACTACATAATCAATACTCAAAAGAATACCACAACCATTCGTAGAGGTCTTGTAAATCTTCCTTGGGAATATTTTTCTTATTCGATATTTTATAAACGGTTTGGCTATAATTATTCATTATGATACTTGAATATGTAATTAGTAACCAAAAGTATCATTTATGCATTTTTGTCAACAAACCTCGCTTTCCAAGGTAAAGCAAAAAGCGATTTGATTTTCAATTACTAATATATTAAATTATAATTTCCTAACATCTCATCAATAGATTAATAAAATAATTCGTTAACAGCTTCAGTCAACGTGGCAACCAACTGTATCAAAAACAACGGAATGTAAGGCATAAAATTCGAAAATCTGAGGCGGGAATGGGTTGAGAAGCCGTGCGGTGCGACAAGGGTTCCTTGGGGAACCGAAATCTGAATGGAAAAGGTAAGAGATATGGAGAAGTTGTATGAATAGGGGAAGATAACGTATACCAAAAGAAAGCCAACTCTTTCCCTCGAGGTCTTTCCATGATTCGTGGGAGGGTTCTGACAGCGAGAAATCGCTCCATACAACGATATTTCGTACTGGAGGAAAAATCGATGTGGTTTCAGAAGAGAAAGGAACAGTCGGCTTTGAAACGGAAGAGATGCTGGATACATTGTTGCCTATTACATATATTGGTTTCTGAATTTGGAGATGGATGTTCCCCGATGTATCTCGCTCCTTAAAATTTGTATAGAGGATGTTAGGAGATATTGAGATTAAAGTTTTAGTAATATCTAGTAATTAAAATAACGATTTCTTTTAAACAACTTATACACCACAAAAATTTAAGTTATTTCGAGTATATATAAGTATTATAGTATATATATATTTCGAGTATAATTTGCTAAAGATTACAACGGCAACGGCATTACAACCCAATATACCCAGCATTATACTTTCGGATATCAATAATCATTAAAAGGGAAAAAGAAAATATTAATTACATTTAAAGGACAAAAATATCTTACATATGGATTGAATCGATCAGTCTAGAGAACTAAATTAATTATTTCTCAGAGAACAACTAAAGTCAGACTAAATAATAAGACACGTGCACAAATAAATTACGTAAGTTTCTACAGCAACTCAACGATGTGGTACAAATATAATTGCTGAATGAACAAGATTTTCTCGGAAAACTCAGTGCATTCTATCAATACCATGTGAAACTTGAAAGAATTAAATTATGTTAAGAAGAGCCAGAACAAAGAAAAAGCAATTCCAGCTAATATGAAATCCTTCTTTGTCTACCCATCACGTCTTACGTATTTTTTGCATACACAAGATTGAATCTCTTAAATCAGGGTTTAAACTCGTGACATTATACCCATCTCCTTGGGGTGAAGATATATTTTATCACCAATTTCTTACTCAAGCTATAAGAAAAGGCACGATTCTCTCGAAAAAGAGATATGAGAAATTGCAAGGGCACAGAAATTCCCGGTGAAACAATCTCCCGATTCTCGGAAAGTTTTATTTTTCCCACTTTTATCATTAAGAAAGTTTTCCTTTCAGAAAGAGAGAGAGAGAGGTTCTGCTTTTATCTCCTTGGAGATTAAACAAACAGCTGGTTACGGGGTGAAATCATGCCTTCTGAGAAATTAGCTCGTTATGAACTGATCGAAGACCAGATAGGAATCGCATTAGCGTAAATTGATTACTGAGGACGTTATGCAACGTTGCGTAACGAATAATCGTGCCGAAGCATATGATTCCAGATCGATTCGAGAATTTATTCGTCGTCTATGAACGAGCCCTGGTTGAAAGTGATTAATTGAAGTTGGGGACAAGTTATGGTATGACGAACGGCGTTGTTAAAACTGTAGGTACAAGAAAAAGCGTGTTCTTACTGAAAGGAATAAATCGCACCTAAAATATGGTTTGAGTCGCGAATTGCAGAACGAGAGTAAACTTTGCAAGTTTCATGCAAGAAACGTCAAAGTTGGAAGCATTTAAACAATGATTACCGTCGCCAAATTCTGCGTTTAACAAAAGAATGATAACAGATTTCCTTATATTGTTATCGTTCTATTTGAATATATTACCTGGATGCCAATATATTTTAATATGTCTTAATATTAAATAAACAGCAATTAAATAGTAGTATAATAGATCCCTAAAAACATAGAACAACCGATGATAACGAAATATTAGTAAAGTTTAATTATTTTTTTGATAAGAAGAGATTCTTTATATCAAAAGATATTTCTAAACGTTCAAGAAAATAGATTATATATTTAGCTTCACATTCTGTAGAAGAAATACTACAGAAGTGTAAGTTCAATCGTAGTTTACGAAGACTGATGGATAGCCTAGTAAGCAGAACATACTCCTTGATGAAACCAATTCTGTGTACTATTCCCAGTGGGATGTCATGTGTACAAAACGATCTCAACTCCCTAATCACATCAGAAAATACTACTATAACGTCCTAAGAACATAGAACTACGTATCAAACCGTGTAGTTTCTCCTTGTGGTCATACATTCTCTAATCCCCTCAATAAACAGATCGATGCTTCATCTGCGAAAAGAATTGCTTGAATCTATAGACAGATATAGATGTACTCGATCATGTATAAATACACAATTATACTTCAATTCAATTATCCTATGATCAATATGTTTTCTACTTAACTGTAACTACTTACTGTTTCTATAGCAACAAAATATCATAATAATTACACTTTATTACTAAAACTGCTAAATATAGTGATTTATTTTTATAGAGACGTTAACCACTGAATTTCCTCTTTCCTTTAAAGAGTAGATCTTTCACAAAGGCCTTATATGGTTTCATAAGACCAAACCACAAATATAGAAGGACTTAACTTTCTAGCAATCCATCTAAAATAGGGCAACTGCCCAGTTTCGTTCCAATGGCTTTTATCCCAACATCGACTAGCCAAACGCCCCCGCAAGTACAGAAAAACACAGTTACCCATTGGAAAAAACACAACAACCTTTCCACTCGAATACATTACCCACCCCACAGAGGCCAATTAATCTGGTTTCAGAGCATGGCTGCTTATTTATAATGCGACAGTCTCCAAGGCAACGCGATCGCTAATCTCAAAGGCGAAGACTCCAATTGGCTACGGACTTGGAAATTCTTCGAGGACGGAAAATGCTTATTTATGACGCGTTGGGAAATTTCCTAGAAAAATGGAAGGATGGCATTGGAAAAACAACTCCATCTGCAATCGAGACGGTGGAAAATAATCCGGAATAACGACGGCCGTGAAAAAGCGACGTTTCCATAGAAATATTCCTTTCGATTGAGCGGAGCGTGAATTTTCATGTAACACGTCTCATTTCAGAAAGTGTTCGGAGAAAAGTTGTTTGTAGCCATGGTGAAAATTAAGGAGACGTGTGACAGTTGCTATGAAACCGAATATCTGCTTATCTACAAAGAACTTATTTATATGGTAACCATCTAAAAAGAAGTGAAGTCGTCAATATATCTGCATCCGTAATTCTGCGTAAACTTGAATAAATCAGAATTGGCTTATAAGTTATCGTGAATCCAATCGACTCAAATTTTACTTGTTAGGCAAAGATATGGAGTAATTTTCGATTCCAGTTTCTCAATACCCGATAGAAGCTGTAAACAGATATTTTTGACCTCAAGACGATTGAATAAATGAATAGCCAAGTCCTTAGGAATACTTAATGTGGTGGTTTGTGGTTATAAAAGTGTTTATTTATCATCAGAAGCTATCCAAATCAGATACTTGCCGCTATGTTATACGGAAAACATGTTACAATAATAAATCTAGCTGTATAGGAACTCCACATATACGATATCTCATATTCTAGAAACTAACTATCACAAAAAATATTGAGTGCATAAATTGTAGGAACTTTAAAGAACACGAAAGTAAATTGTTATTCGAAGTGTTCCAGGAAAATGAGATAAAACGCAATGAAATATGAAATTGAACGATACGATTACATTCGAACATGTTACGTATTATCATTAGCTTTGGCTACATTATAACATAGTTTAGGGAACAGAATACTTAATCATTATTTATCAATAATATTGCTTCACTCATGAAGCAAGAAATACGAAATTAATCACTTAAGTTAAACAACAAAAACGTTACTTTTCAATAACGTCATTTAGGTATTGCTTATTATGTATATCACTTATTATATACGAAGCAATTCACGTCTTAGTTTAATATAATGCGCATAAATAATAAAAATAGCCAATGAATGTATGAAATGGAAAACATAACACAAACAAACACCTGACTCTATGCCAAACTGATATCCGATAGATAAGACGAAAGATCAAATGGATGCGTCTAAAAACGTTCTTTGACATCCGCAATGTGAAAAGCACCGATTGATCTCTTAACCCAATTCCATTTGGACGCGAACGAAAGTGGGGGACGAGGGATGTCGTAAGGCATTCGACCGGGGCATTTGACGGATGGACTCTATTCTTGAATCCTCAGCCGCATTCTTTCGCAAATTCTTCCATCGACACCCCTTGTCGAACCCTTTGGCAAATTCTCACGTGTGCATTGTCTCGAAGGGGTGAGAATGAAAGTTCCAGAGGTCGCCGTATACCTTCTTCCACCTCATCGTCGTCGATTTAAGACATTCCCAGGAGGACAAAAGGAAGGCCCGCCCTCTGTCGTTAAAAAACCCACTCCCTGGGTGCGTTCCAACTCTCCTCCCCACCAGAAGCCCAAACAGAGGGAATTGAAAGATCTTTTTTTTGCGGAATACTTGAGAGAGGAATCACTGAGGGAGTGGTTCAACGACTCTCCGAGAGAGGGCAAGTGCCGTTATTAAAAATAGAATTTTCGCGAAGGATTGGTGGAGGGGGTGGGGGTGGACGGTCACGTGGTGAAAAGCTGATCGGTGAACGCGTGACCGATTCACGGGGGTTAGAATTCGCAGCCGTGATGAGACGTTCGTCATGGAATGGGATGCTGGAAATAGAACGACTGAATGGAATGTTTTTCGAAGATATGATGCACGTGTGATGCTGACTTGGGTATTCGGGAACTGTGAATTATGCAGCAACGAAAAGTGTGTGACTCTCGCTACATTTAGGAATAATTATTACTTCGCTAGGATAGAAGATATATGGGATTAAATGCTTTCCATAGCAAAGTAGAAAGTGGACTTTGTAGTAGTACATGACATTTTTTTCACGCAGTAAACATTTATTTTATATTCTGACTCAACAACTTTAAATCGATCAGATTTAGCTTTCGAGAGTATGTAATAAAAAGAGAAATATATCCATTTCTTAAGTTAACTATAGAACACCAAATAAATCTTACTTATTATGTCTATCAAACATGATAACTATTAAATTAAATGCCAATCGCTAGAGCTACACCCTGAGTTTATCAGATTAATAACCTATCCACCGCAAAATTCAATTTGAAAAAGGCAAAAATCAAACTGACAATCTGTCGAAAATTAAGACGGGGCATTAATATAAAATACGAAAAAATACGTCAAATTTCAAAACGAATTCGAGGTAAAAATTAAACAGCAAACAGGATCGCATTTTTAATTCGTCAATCATTCATCAAATGAGATAAAATCCACGCAAACGTTTGGGGAAACGTTAAATAAATTAAAGAAAGAAAACGACCTCGTGTCAATATTGACGGAACATCAAAGGCGTTTCGCTGGAATATGATTAGTTTAAGAGCTATACGGAGAAAACAAAAGTCGTGCAAAATTCAAAGCAGGAAAGAGGTGAAATTCTTGGATGACAATTCGAAGAAAGGGGAAAGTATCGTGTGCTTCCTCTTAGTTAATTCGAAGGATCTCAAGTGGCGAAGATAAGCCAATTTAAATTCAAGAAAACGAAACCGGAAATAAAAGGTTGATGAAATTCGTGGAATGCTGGGAATTATTTGTATTTCGATGCTGACAACAGGAAATGCGGGAAAAATTCAAAATGAGCGCTTTTTCATTAATCGAATTCCCTTTCCGTGGACATGACAGGAAATCAAAAAAGATGAATGTTTCTTTTATAACTTCTTCAATCAAATGAAAGGCATTTCGATAAGAAAAGGTTAACCTCACATTTTTTCGGAGAATTTGTAATCCGTCTAATGTTTAAATTGACATAATATATTCCTATATGTTTTATTAGCGAGAATTATAAAAATTTATAGCAAAAGAAACATTGCGTGCCAAGCATCTATTAATCAAACAAAATCCTATAAATAAGGATTAACAACTTCAATATTAAGCCTATCCCTTTAAAATTATCGGACATAGATTCAGGAAAATGAAAGAGTAAATAATAAGATGGGAAAACATTTTTGATGAAAACTTTCATAACATGGTTTTGGGTGTTATTTAGTATGAAGATCGATTCTAACTACAAAAGACAACTATAAATTGTATAGCCCGTAATGAGCTATAAATTCTCTTGCATAAGTGGATAAACTATCAAATAACTCCTTTGAAACTTAGTTAAACTCACATGTAATTCAAACTCTTTATGCCCTTCATAGAAATGTCCACTCATAGAATGCTTATGGACAGATGTTTATTACATATTAAGGCTGACTTTGCTGCCTAGATAACAGAAACTACACGATCACGACCCTTGAAACTTAATAAGAAAAGTTATGCTATTCATAGCGCACAGCCACTGACCTTTAGAAATACCTTTCTGCATATTTCAACAGAAAAGATCCTTTCGAACGTTATATCAGCTTCGCGTCGATATTAGGGATACGGGCAGAGCGACCCCTGTGATCCTTGACCGCAAACAACACATTGAGGCCTTTTCACAAGAAGTTGGCTGGTGAAAGGTTGGTTGAAAGGCGTGGGAGTCGCTACGGTGAGGGAATTAGGAACACTATTCCCCTTAATCTTATGCAGCACGCATTTCGTCTCCCTATTTCTTATAGATTTAAGATAGTCGTAGTAAGGTTTTTTGTAACTATTTATTCAACTTTTCTTATGACTATGACTAGATAAGAAACAAATAATACTATACATTCTTAAAACGTTTCATTTAACTAAATTAAACAATAAATATGAATAGTAACCAAGTTATAAACAATGCAGCTATATTAATAGCACCATTTCGCATTCATTTGTTGTTATTACACAGCAAAGAGCCTTTCTCTACTTAAAAAGAAACATCTTAAGTTCATTTCAGTCAATTTAAAAGAATGATCAACCTTGGAATACAATAAATGAGTTGATACCGCGATTGATACCAAATTGATACCGCGCGGAACACCCAGGAGCAATAGATGCAGATGATGGTCTCCGCGTAATGACATAGCTCATCTGAACGGTCGTATATGCACCGGAGGGGGCGTGCAATCGCCCCTAGATTACACACACCACCCCTTCATCATTCATTCCAAATTGTCAGCAAATAACCTGCGTTGATAGGAAGCGATGCAGAGTGCAATCCTCTATCTAATAATTGTGCCCACGAACTGTATCTTAGGGGACCTCGAGGGAATTGCAACCACGCCCAGATCATCCTCCGACGCGTGCACCTAGCAACCTGAGATGCTCCCATTTGTTACGCATCACCCCAGCTTCCTTTTGAAACTCGTCCAAGAGCTAAAAATTTTTCCTTCGTCGAGCTTATTTTGCGTCGTAAAGTTAGATTTCTGGAAAACACGCGGGGGAGGCCTCGAGAATGTTTACTGGTTGCCTGGAGACGTTTGTTTAATTCCGTGACGACGCTGCTGACTTTTACTTAATTTTATCATAATTGATGTCGCTATTCTATAAGGAAAGGGTTGTTATATTTAGAAATACGATGAAACGGTAGCCACAGAACTTTCATCACGCTTAATTAGATAATTAACGTCTACATAATTAAAACAATTCACTGAAAAGCTCTAATTGGCGTTGACAAGCGGGGGGTTGCTTATTTTATTGGTAATTACCACTCAAAGTTGGTACGACAGTCATTCTATTATTTGTATAGAAAATTTACAAAATTAAAGTTACGCCATTAAAATTATACACGACTCAATACTTACTATGAATAATTTACATATTATGATCCCTATGAATTAGTTTAACGAAACGAACAAGGAGCAAAGAAAGCTTATACATTTACCACAATTTGATTATTACAGGACAATGGTTTCGATCTAAAAGTTCATCTTCAGACCTTAAGAAAAAATTAATGACGTTGACTAACTACAAATTAACCGTACACTTGTCAACTATAATGCTGAATGAAACATTCATTGCTTAACAATAAGTATCAATTTCTTGATAATTAGTGTTATATAGAAGAACCTACAGAAGGAAACTACAAATTAAAGATGCATCAATTTACGCGACCAATAACGAAGAAGGAAATACAATACTGGAGTCCTTTCAAATGACAAATCGACAGAAATGAATGTAAATGTCTTCCCCCTCATGTTGCCATAGAAATGAAGAGGAAAAGAAGTCTCCGAAAAGTAAAACCTTTCCCGGGAGGAAATCCAATTTTTGTAACACAAACCTTTCCTTTATTCCATTCCGTTTGCTTTGGAACGCATCGGAACAACTAGAATCAGAACACGAGGGACGAAACAATACAGGTAAATTTCCAAAGAACCCCTGTCCGTCACTCCCTTCGAAAGCCATTATGAGAGGCACAGCGTACGCACGGATGAAAATCGCAAGAACACCGGTGCGAAAACAGTACGCTGTGGTACACTCACCAAAAAAATTCATTCTTCTTTTTTTTGCAATTCCCATCCTCTTTACCACCCATTCTTAACCGACGTTAAAAAAGGACCAGAAATAAAAAAAAGCCTAGACAGTAAAAACAAAAGAACCCGTCGAATGGGACTTTATTTTTGACGAAAAAACTACGCCGGGAGGATTTGAAGCAGCAAAGGTAGGATACGTAATCAAAGAGAGTAAAGCGCTGGAAAATAAAGGGAAACTAAAAGCTGGGAAGACCACCGCACGCGCAAATACTTCACGAGAGCAATGCACACAGAGTACCGAGAGCTGGCGGAGGGGAAAGGAAACAGTGCTGCCATCGGAAAGGTTAGCGGGTACTAAAAAAACCTATGGGTGTTGGGGAAGTAAAAAATTGGAAAAAAGCATACATTGCCCACTCTTTCAGAAAATACGTGGTCCGGCGATGTAGAGGAAACTACACGACCTCGTTTTGCACGGACAAGTAGTTTGGTGGATAAAGAAAAAGGACTTCATTATCGACGAAAATAATTTCTGCTGACGTGCTATGCGGAATTCTGTATTCGCGAGATTCGCGGTGCCAACTGACGGAGAGAGCAACAACCATCCCGCGGGTTTGAGGATCCTTTTCCCTGATGCGAAATGGAAATGAAATGGGGGAATTATTCTGGATGACGCCACCGAATGGAGCACTCTTGAACTTGTGCGGAGGGAGCATTTTTTTTAGAACGTCGTTCTGAACCACTGACGAAATGTAAAGAGGGGCGTGCAAGGGTCATGAAAACAAATTGTAACTCCGAATAGATTTTGAAAGGGTACTTTTTCAAGGCTTTTTTTGAAATTTACGTGGAGGGATTACTCTGAAAAGAACTCCTCTTCGTAGAGACTAGGTTGGAAAATGTTGTAAAATTACTACAACGCGCATCAGTATAAACCTAAAGAGATATTATTCTCTATTATAATTAGTTAAAACAGCAAGGTAATAGTAATTAGTAAATATGAGAGTAAACACTTCATTTTAAAGATAATCTGACTCTGAACACTCGGAAATGATTAATTAAGTATAAATACAAGGATAGAACTAAAAATATCGACTAAAAAGAACTAAAGCCTAGTTCTAAGAAACACATTCCCTTACCTATTCCTTTAGATTAACTCTTTGGAATTAGTAAAGTATATCGAAAAAGAAAATGTAACAAATATTGCTAAAATTATCAAGATTATCGAGCGAAATATATATTTACGTTTGTCGTGATTCATTTTTCAATACGACCATAAGCGTTTAATATTTTTGACTCAGCAATAGTATCGAATACGTCATAATTGCACAAAAAATCTACCACAGGATTAGAATCGCATATTGAAGACATAATTGCCCTATTTATGAGGATGCAATTATACGATATTATTTAGCAACTCGATAAGATTATTTCTCTACTTCTAAAAACAAAACGGTTTTACTGCAGATCCTTCAGCCCTTCCGCAATGATGAGAGTAAATTTTACAATAGCATCTTTGGGTTCTTAGTTATTATTAAGCTTATAATAAAAATAGTATAAAATTAGAATATAAGGATAAAGTGTGGATAAAAGAATACATCACAGATATAGCTCACAAATGAATGTAATACATCATTTGGTCTTAACACGAACGATTTCGCACTCCAATCCGAACCTTTGATAAACCCTTAACGCAATCAAAATATAACATTTTCACTAAACGGAGACGTAATCACCTTCGAAAAAGACTCGATTTCTCCGATGCTTTCCCCACACGTCAATTCACCCCCGTATCTTAAGCAGTGAGAGATCGGCAATCCTGCTGGGAGAGACCATTCACGCTTTTATGGCCAATCCGATTTATTTCTGGCAACTTTATTCTTGTCCACTCCCGCACATGACAGCGGAGTGTTTTCCCGCCTCGGAAAAGCCTTTTCGATTCCTCTTTAAGCCACGCCTTCTAATTTCAGGAGTGGCTCACTTAACACGTTGTATTATTTCTCAGTCGACAGATTCCTTTCTTTTATGTGTTCCGCGCTTTTACTGCGTTACGAGTATTCGACCCGCATCCTCCACGTTCCATTTCCGTCATTCAGAGGAGAGACACCTTGCCACGAATAGAACTGGATGCCAAAAGGATACACCGAGAAAGGAACATGTGGAATCGAATGGGGGACTTATAAGTGCCAGTGGTGATGAATTTAATACCGAATATCGCCAAAATTACCATAAAATATGTATAAATATTACTGGGTGCATGAACGCCTCAAATAGATCCGATGGAATCGAATAAGGGACTTTTAAGTACCTAATTACAATCAGGTAAAACTGTATGGATTTCACTCATATATAAACAATAAGAATATATAATATGTTGAAAAATAATTATTTAACCTTTTATGATAGTTACTGTATCTCCCCTAATATAGCAAAACGAATTATAAATTTTCATTCAAACTATCAAACCAACAGGAATACCATCCTAACTACAGTTGTTTCATATACAACATCTATATGGCAAAATTACAAGATTATTTCAATAACAAATGGTTCAGTAAAACAAATAGAAAAGAGAAGGCTGGGAATCCAGTTGAAATTGATACGTTTAAATCCCTCAGTGCAAAATATCCTATGCAAAAAGCTTGCAAAGCAGGAAGGATTGGATTATGAATGGACGAAGGTATGAAATGCAATATTTACCGCATAACCGCAGAATATTTCACAAAAAATGAAATTAACGAAAAGTGTGAATGATGAAGATTGAGAAGGATGGTATTCTAAGGAAGAAATTACGTAAATATTGCGTAAAATGGGACATACTACGACTTACACCTCAGACCTAGAAAATTAAAGTTAAATGACGTTTGATCAATGATACCGAATCATATATCTCGCATTCTTCAAATATACTATATACTATGAGAATAAATAAGTACGTTATTAAATTATAGAAATAAAGTCAAGAGTATAATGGAAAAAGATCAGTGAAAATAAGGGACACTATGAAATCGTGAGGGAGGTTAAGCCTTACCTTAATCATTTGGAGTTAACTTACATAAGTTACAAAGTGATGCATTGGGTAGAGGTAAAGGAGGGATAAAGGATTATATAAGATGATGAAAGATAAATCATGACATTAAATTAAAACTCTAAAACGAATATATTGAAAAAAATATTAAGTTTCGACATTAAGTCACTAAAAAGAAGATAAAACGAGGTCGGTGCTGGTAAGTACCAGTTCCATTTCAGAAATCATATTTACATAACCTTACAGAAAATCTGAGAAATGCATAAAAATTATGAAAATAAATGATTATGAAACGGTACCTAAAAGTACCACCTTTAAATATAGGCCTCGAAGGCAAAACTTACGTGACCGGAAGGTAGAAAATAGATGAAAGAGAGGGTGGGAGATGAAAGGAAACTGAGATCGGGAGGGGGTCATGGACCGCGAGATATTCGAAGATTGGACAGCCGACTGTGTTGAGGACGCACTTTTTGGCAGAGTCGGTTTGTTTTGGCCTCGAGCCCACGCACCCAAGTGCTGGAAAAGTCACCCGCAGCCTCCACTGGAGGGTTACTCACCTGTAATGGATAGAAAGAGAAGTCATTAGCGTTGGGATGTAAAAGAGCGGTAAAATAAACATTCGAAAACGCGTGAAAAAAAGCTATGCGAAAGATAAGCTGGAGTTAATGCTCCCAGCGTGGTTTCTTTTTATGCCCCCGAGTGTTAGTCAAAGAGGTGACACCTCTTCCAAAGTCGTGATTCTGTCGTAAAAAGAGGAATAATATTGTTCCGGAATTGAAAGAGGAAATCATTCAGGATTAGTATTTTTAAAACTAAATTCTAAGGTTACGTTACAAGTGGGCATCCAATGAGGATTGAACTCCAGTCGATTATTGCCAAAGACGAAGACATAAGAAGCTAAGCTACCACATATATGAAGTGTTTATATCGTATTCCCATATGATTAAGTATTGGTAATTTATTTTCCCATGAAGAACAATGGAATTAGATTATTATCGAATTTGAAAAGTAATAACAATTAACGCAAGGATGTTTTTTATATTTAAAGTTTTAAATAATGATTTTCGTCCTTAAACTTTCTTCAGTAATATTTATGATTGAGTTGCAGTAAATACATGAGTACGTAACTTCCTTAAATAGTCAATTAAGTTGATTCCGTCTATATTCTATAAAAATTAAATTTCGTCGTATATTATATAAAAATTAAAGAGATTTACATTCTAATTTTAAATTGAAGTTTTACTTAAAGTTTCTACTAAGTAATGCATAATTGGTTCGAATAAATATAATTTATAAAACACCATCATAATAGTATAAAATACCATTATAATATGAGAAACTTGTATCATTGATGCATAATGTAAACATCCCGCTAAAATAAAATTTAAAAAATATATAAATTAAAATTCTCCGTAGATTTAACAAATACAATTTTTATGACTGATACATTTAATATCAATTCATTCTTTTAGCGTTCAAAATAAACGTCGCATAAAATGTAATGAGAGACAAAAATTCATTTAGTTAGAGTGATTTAATTAATATTTCCTTCGTAAATTACTCGAGCATTTTCAATATACATCCTAAATGGAATTTCAATTTAAAATCTACCACAATACATTAATACATTACATACATTAATAAAAGATCTAATACAAATTAACAGACTCAGAATAAAAGGTTTGGAAATATTTTTAAAATCCACTTTCATTTGGAGATGTAATTCAATTAATAGAAAGAATTCTGCTTGAATCATCATAAAATAATGTAATCAAAATAATTCGTTACTTTTGAAAATTCGTTATTTGAATTGCAGATTCATAAATTATCTTCTTGACTTCAAAGGACTAAAAATTAAAATAGAAGTTTACATTTAGTAAAGCCATATATATTGACCAATTAATTATTTATAAATTACGTGCAACAATCTTTGTAGCATTAATTGTCTAAAATAACGCCCTAAAGTTCATTGTTATATATAATTAATCAATTGTTTGTCTCCTTAATCAGATAAAATATTCTATTCTATAACAGAGCAATTATTTGGTCGCTAAGTCGGTAACTCAGCAACTCAATTTGTATTAATAACGTAAACTTCGTCGCTAACTGGGCAAATAAAATCAGAAGATAGATAAACTAATTACACGGTCGGCTTAGTCATCAAAACAGTCTTCCCATAGAAGTCTAGTTTTCCTTCGCCGCCAAACGTAGGACTACTCACGAGTTCGTAGGAGGCGAGTTTCAATGAGCTAAGTTAGTCCGAGATTAACTTCTAAAGTTGGCGGACTAACTTCCTTCCCAATTGGCAGTCGCTAAGTGACAAATAACGAATAATTGCCAAAGTCAACAGAGCCGGCGTCTTCTGATCAACAAAAGCAAAAGCTTTGCATCGTTGAGGATTTTGATTTATTACGAGCTATAGAATTTGCCGGAAGTTGGTGTCTGCTCAGAATGACGGAATATAGGTGCAAATTCTAACTTAAGAAGACTTCGAAATTCCTCATTTCATTTATGCAACTCAATAACTTCACGAAAAAATATTAAAAAATCATATAAAATGGCTCAAGGAGTGATAAAATATAGTTTATAATCAATTTTCAGTGTTCTTATTATTTCACATATTTTTGGATAGAATATTATTCCTCTATTTTTCTCTTCTAAATAATTTTTGAGAAAACATAGATAACCCAAAATTCAGTTGGACATTTTACAGCAAAATTCATAAAGTCATACCTTTTCAATATTGATTCTTAAACTAATACTGAAATAGAATTTTAATACTTCCTAAGAATAGAATAAAACAAAAACCCGATAAAAGAAATACAATTTTTTAAATGAAAAGACCCTACTAAATGAAATGTTAGGAAAAGTGATTAGTTCTTAGTATAAGAACAGCGTGTGCTAAATATTTTCCAAGGATTGAACCATAAATACGCATTATCTAAATCAGGGCTTTTACTATAAGAACACTGGGACTGAAAAAAGAATGAAGTAAATTTATCTGCAAATGCGCTTAACTTACAGAGATCTCAATGAAGTTCTGTAACATTCGTTAACTGCACCGCTGTTACACCACAGGACGCAGAAGAATGGAACAAATCAATCTATTGGAGTCGAGGAGACAGGCTTTTAAAAAGGAAAGGATCCAAATTGACGCAATCTTTCTCAGATCCAATTATGTTCCGCTGAAAGAAAAGGAGTAAACAGAATGCTTCTAGAAGTTAGGAGTTTGGTTTAGTGCAAAAAGAAAGCTGCGGTTGTACGAAGAAAAAATTAAGTGCCACGGATCCCTTGGAGGTTTAATCTACTAGAGAAACACTGCAAAATAAGAAGAAATGGACGGATATATATTGGAAACTAGATACTTCTTTCGAAAGGAATCGCCTCAGAGTATGTGATACAAGCAGCAAAAAGCGGACGATACTTGCTCTTGGTCAACGCGTAACAACGAAGATAAGGAAAAAGCAAACATAATTTTAAAAGGTTTTGGTTCCCTCAACTCGTTCAGTTTTTACGAATAATTAAATTAAAATTAATTAATAAAGAATATTAGTCAATAAAGAACAAATTATGGAGGAAAAAATCTTAATTCGATTTTATAGATTATTTACCTGTGGGTGCACATCATAAGATGCAAATTATCTCAATGGGTCCAAATAATAAATGAAACTAGAAAAAGGAAAATCCTTATCAGTTGACAAACTTATTTTAATCTACGATATAGCTCCGTAGTGGAAAAAAAATTTCCTCAAGTTGGAGCAAAGATTTGTATTCAATTCCAGTAATAAATTTATATAACAAATAGATGATTAATATTCTTAGAAAAGTTTCGAACATACACGCTTGTATCCTTTCTTGAAATAGGTATCGTCAATCGAAACAATACTCCAAAGGCAACCCTTTCTAAACAATGGTGTACTTTATCAATATCCCATTGTTTTATTTACAGTATTCTCGTTTCCTTACAACAATGGAATAAACAATCATACGTTTGGTCACGATATCGAGCAAAATAATCATCTGGGGTTCAAATGCGAAACAAGAGTACCCATCTGATCCAAGCTCAGGCAATGTAAGTTTAGCGAAGCGTGCTAAATGCAAGTCACTAATCACGACCTCAGGTGGTCTTCCACGAACCACCGAACACTTCTGAACGAAATATAAATTCTGAGAAGGCGTCGATGTCCATGAAGGTCGTGTTTCAGCCTTAATGCACGAGTCAAAAGTCATGTATCGGAGGTGATCTTTCATTGGAGCGGAAGGCGGGCAAATATTTTACCATGGATACGAGCATGCCACTTTTGTTTATCGAGTGGATAGCTTAAATGGGAAACCGTTGCGAAGCATTTTGATACGAAAAACTCACAAAACAATCTAAATTCACAAATCAACATATAAAAGGACGATAAATGTGCTCAACTATCAATTAATTTTCTTTTTTAAATACAACGCTTATATAATAAATATGCAAAAAAGGGAACAGCAATAAACTATGCACAGCTTGAATAATTTGAAACGAGCGAAATTACACAATTGTTGTGTCTATTTAAATAGATAAATATAATATGACAGTTAATAATTTATTCAATCAAACGCAAGTGAGCCGTGATTTATTTAGTCTTATAAACGACAAAAATTTTCGATAAATTTGTCCTGTCTGACAGATTTATTAATATTATAATTTCATCTAGCTTAAGAGTAATAAAATATACACGCATAGTTTTTCCTACAAAATAAAAAATAAGATGGAATAGAATAAAGATTTATGAATAGTAGAGGATCATTTATGCAAAATTGATATCAAACTATGCATAATGGATAAAAATCTATGCAAAAGAGATGTTAATATATGCAAATAGACCATAGTCTATCTAAAACTCACCGTAATCTATGCAAAATGGATAACGATCGATGTTGAATAAATAAGGGTAATACATACGTAGCGAATTTTCCCACAAAACTTAAGCTATCCATTCGTGACGATACACATCACAGACCGTGTAAATCGCGATGCAATTTTCCCTTATGTCGTCGATGAACACATGCGTTAAAGCGGCAACTGTGTGTGAAAAAAGAGGCAAAGCCGCAGGAAAACTGAGATGTGTGTGTATCGAAGTTGCGTTGCATTGGAAGCTGTGATGTGACACGGGCCGTTCTACACGGGTCACGGATGCTGGGAATACAGTTGCGAGCTGCGGTGATGCGGGATACACAGCGTTTCCGAATGGTAATATTGATGTTATACTTTCTATACTCAAGTATGAGATTTTAAAGTATTGTTCAAGGGATTATAAATAGGTTCATCTAATTTGATCGAAATAAAACATTCCACAGTTGCTATGGAGAGAGAGAAGTATAATAGACCATAAAGACAGTTGTGTTACCTGGATACATAAAATCTAAATTACGTAAACATTGTTAGAGCTCTAACATAGGGTCTATTTCCAATAATTAATCGAAGAAGCACTACCAAAAAGACGCGGAATATCGATACATATATTTTCGTAGGAAGCAGTATAAACTGTTGGTAAAATCACATGCTTCGTTAGCGCAAAATCCGAGCTGTCGATGCTTGATTGATAGCTGTAATAACAATTCATACCGGAAATATTTTCAATATGAAAATCCCAAAATAAAATTTTGTCTCTCTTTTGACAGAAAAGTATTCTTAATTTAATTTCGTAAAAGATTTTTTCAAATTTAAAACATTTAACTGCGCGAGAAAATATGCACAAATTGGCAGCTCTAAATAAAGAAGAAAATTTGGAAAATTTTCCCCTCGGGATATCAGAGAGCGATCCATTCATGTAAAACGCTTACCCCCGTTTTTGCTATGGAAAATTACAAATTCCAACCAAATCGATATTTTCTTTTAATAATTAGCCCAAGGACAAACACATTTTAAAAAGACTCACACATAACACCTTTCTGCTGCAAAGCGTAATTTACCTTTACGTCATAAAAACCCTTCTGCATGGCATATTGGCGGTGGGACTATTACAGGAAAGAATACGTAAACCTTCTGAAGCAATTAACGCGAGATCTCGACAAACGGAATGAGGAAAATTACTGAGGGGGAATTTTTTCACTTGCAGTACAAGTCCTCATGATTCTCTCAAATGAGAGAAAAAATAATTCATTTCCTTTAATAAATCTTATTAGTATCCAATATAAAAAACGCCGACTGTTTTATTTAAAATGAGCAACATTTTGTATTCAATTTTTTTTCGATAAAATGAAAAGGAATAAAACTTACGTAAATAGCAGCTTATTTTTTTAATAAAATGAAAAGGAATAAAACTTTATCTTAGGTAAATAGCAGATTAATTTAATTTTTTAAATACTAAATGCTGTCAATTCACACTCCTTTCAAAACAAGCCTATAGTCTTAACAATTAAGTATAATTAGTCAACAATTAAGCATCGATTTATCTAAATTATTACGATAATATACTTCACTTATCGTAAACAACAATGGATTGTTAAAAATTATCCTTTTTAACAATGCTGTATTAACATTGTTAGTAAACAATCATGAAATATGCGAACTAACTTCGCACGAAAGAAACATCCTTTACTCTCAAGGCAACGTTTGCGTTAATTATTCTAAAATAGACGAAACGGCTCTATATGTTAAAATATTTCCATAGTTGCAAATCGAATAGAACTTAGCAACCTCGCTAAAGTAACCCTTGAGATTAGAGCAACATCGTGTAAGAAATCTCCAGCGGAGCCAGACGTCCCTCTAAACAAACAACTTTGAGAAGAAAAAAAAAACGATCAACAAACAAATGAATAACGACGGCGTATGTGCACAAGGACACAGTCCCTTCTATAAAGAGATCCTCCCCTTAAAAAAAAAACAGCGAAATTTACGGGTAAATTCGGTGGTTCATATATCTTCACATGAACGCCGTTTAAGAAGTAGAAAAAAAAGGTTGGATGATGAAGAAAGGTAAAAATTGGGAGTGGCTTCAAATAGAGGGAAGCGACAAAGGTGGTATGCGATGGGAGGATGGGTTGGCAGAAAGACTGTTGGTCGGTGACCTTCAATCGACTTTAGCTCCAAGAGAGTCTTGCATCAGTTGCAATGGACACAACCTTGAGACGGGTAGAAAGTGAGATGGAGGGAAAGTACTAGAGGATAGAGGAATTATTTCTATTGTGATGTGTACCCTTCGATGAACCCTAAACAATTCATACATCATACATTTAGGCGATTTAATAAACAATTCATTGTTCAATAGACTCATTGAACAATATATCCCCTAATAAATTGGCCAACCATTAAGTGGAGTTCAAAGGCCTTCAAATATTATCTGTTCATTGTTGGACACAAAAAATTAACGGAATTAAACGAATTCTTACGTTGTTTCATATTAACAATCGACCCATTGTTATCAACAACTGATAGATAATTCTCTGAAGATAATCGGACTCCGCATTTGAATACATTTTAGTGCTACATTTGAGATAAATTCCAATAAATTGAATAGCCAAAACACTAATAAAGTAATTTTGAATCTGAGGCCTCTTGATACGGCTAAGACAAGAAGTACAGTTTTCCGAGAACAATTTGATAACTTACACACAACTTTAAATCATTCATTGCATGAAATAATAAAATTCTATTCCATTTTACAATATATTTCACAACAAACTCCAAAAGTATGTACATGTATGACAAATTGATTTAAAAATTTCACAGAAAAATTCCCTGCGCGAATAACTCATTAATCACAACTGAAATTTCTCCACCAACGAATACAACAAGCAATTAAAAATCACCATAAACAACTTCCAAGCAACGCTGCGATGGCAACGAAAGAAAACAACTTCCAAACGTACGAGAGTCTAAAAAAAATAAAAAAAGCCTTAATCGAACAAAAACACGTAGGAATAAAACAGGATACGAGAACAGATCGGTAAACATATAGAAAACCATTATATGAATGACTGCACGACTGGAAGCTTTTGAAATAAATAAAAAAGGACGTAATGAAAAGACGAAAAACCGTGAAAAATTACTCTGTTACGGGGATGAGCGATAAATGTTGTTAGGGAGTCTACGTTTCCTAATGGGGAGGCGCAGATAAGTTGGAAAGATGAGTAAAGAGATGATGCGATTGAGGGGAGGTGGTGGGGGTGTGAGGGAGGGGCGGGGAGAAGTAGGGGGGAGTGTGGAATGCCGGGGTAAAGGGCCTTTCCGAAACAGATGCTTCTCTTCAATCGAGTCCCAGGGTCGCGGAAAGATACGTGCCTCTGGAGATCCGTTCCCACGCACCTTGGAGACGCAAATAACCACGTGACGCGCGAGATATGGTCCTTCACTTTGATTGAGAGCCCCTAACTTGCGATTATTTGCTTCGAGTGCGCAAAAACGAGGATTTGAACGTTTGAAAGCGGCGGATGCGTTTGCGAATTTTACCTTCCCTCGATGCCCAGTTCGGTGATTCGTAAATTTCCCATTGCGAAATAGTGCCGAGTTTATGAAAATGAAGAGAAAGTCTTGTGACGAATTTAAAAGGAGCGTATTGATAAAAACAGGCGGTTGATTGAAATTATAGTCTTTCAAACGAACAACGGTACTGCCGATATAATACTACATAACCAATACTCTTCTAAGATACTTAATTTCAAAGCTCATTTAAATAGTTAACTTTTATTTTTTTATAGCCAATATTAGATTTCAACAGTCGGACAGATTAACATAAATTTGCAATAATTATAAACATGGTCTATTGTCATAATTATCATTTATATGATAATAAAATTATTATTTTATTCGATAATCAAATATAATATCATAATAACTGATTTTTCACGTATTTAATAACATAGGAAAGCAATTGATTTAGCTAAAATATTATCATAACCATATACATCAGAATTCAGCGTTACAAAGATCATAGCTACTTTCAGCTTTCGTTATTTTTTAATGCTATGAAACGGATTATTTAAGAAACTTTCTAAATCGACTTTTTAATTTTTTCTTCTAAGCTTGAGTGATTCTCAAGACATCTCTATAGCATTTACATATACATTTTTGTATAGTACATTCTTAAAATTTTACTCATCAGAGATGACGCACAGTTTCACTTTAAAATTTACAGAACAAAAAATGCATCCGTGAAAAACTTCGCATCATAGCATTAATATTTAACTACGTCACACGGAACTGGAAGCGAATTCAAATTGGCTCCAATTAAAAATATTTCTTCATTAGAAATGTACACATTAATAGTCTTGGATATGAATGGAAAAGTAAGCAGGAAACGGATTTCCCGTTTAAAAAATATTCGAGGAAGAACAAATGAACGTCTGGATGCGAGTCTAAAAAGCAGGGCTTTCCCCGAAAACGGAAATGTTATAAAATGTCTCCATGGTGACGACTGCTGACAAAAAATGATATGTCACCGACCTTGAAACACATCGAGACTAACTAGGACGACACAAATTTAATTCGAATTTGTTTCAATTAGGAGTGGAATTTGGATAGGGCGTAAAAGGGTTGGATTCCAACACTGAATAGGTGACGCCGATCTTCCAGATGGTTGAAAAGGATACAGAAATGATGGAATTCGGGAAATTTGAGAAAAAAAAACGAGGATGGTTTCCATAGAAACCTGATGTTACGTCATCCTAAAATATGCAGCAAAAATTAAGGCGTATTCCTGTGTGAATAATTTAAGCTATAATGAGGTAATTTTGAATGAAAATTTAAACGTGAAGAATACGAAATTGCATTGAAACTTAGGTGGGCCATTACTTACCGATACTATGAGCTTTGAAATTTTACGAAAATAATCTTGAATATTTTAATGAACAATAATTCTACTCATCTGTGTTAGATTGTTTCTTGTTTTTGGATTGTCCTGGAAATTACCTTCCCTTAAATTGAAATTTATTAAATTGTTTTTATTTTTCCACAACAGTTAGATGGGGCTATCGTTATGAACTTTAGCATTATTTGATATGAAGGCCTGTAGTAATTATTTTTTCCTTATTAAATACCTTAGTAACCGTTACTAATGAGGTACTTATATAATGAGGCTCCAAATCCGGCTTCATTAACTCGACAATGAGGCCACGTGTTACATCGATTCCCCTCCAAATCCTTTCGCAACAAAGTGGTCGAAAATTTCGATTCGACAATCGATCTCTCGTTACGCAACAATGTCTCGGGACCGCATATTTCCCGCGTACCTTCTGTGACGTATTCGAGAATAGAAAGTTGCCTTTCGGATAAGTAGGCTATTTGTTTAACCTTCTGTGTCTCCAGTTTCGATTCTTCGAAGGGAGAAATTCGCGACACTGTACGACCAAACATGGCGCGTCTGCGTCTTAGGAAACAATTAAAAAAAAGGTGGACTTTTTCTAGTGCAAATGGTACAGATCGATTTTCTCAGAATCCCAGCTAATGGGACGCGAGTTATTTCCTATTTGTTTCTGCTATAATGGCGCAGTTGGGCGTATTTATCAAAGGCGATTCAAAGTGAGAAATTCTACCTTTCACTTGATCGCTCAAGCGATGGTAATTTGTGTCAAAATAGCGGAAGATCTCACTTGACTCGGGAATCCGTTAACTTTCACTTTTATCCCGTATCGATACCTGGTTCGGATGGGTAGTTAATTCATAAACTGGTGGAAACAATTGAGTATAATGGGTATTGTCGTGGGGCTATCAGAGGTCAATTAAGATAATTACTTGATGTCGGTAGGCATTAATATCGGTAGGTGATTTTATGTTGAGGGAACAATCAATCTTTCCAGTGACTTTGTATTAAATTTAATAGTCGAAGCTGTGCCAAATTGTCAATTTGAAACAGTAGAATAAATTGCATTTATTCTACACAACTCCCAATTAAATCCCATTGAAAACCCTTTGTTACCCAACAATGTACGAGCACCAACTTTCATTTGATAACAAGAATATTGCCAATTTTACGAGACTACAAGCAGCGATACTGACAATGAAGAAAAATAAGTATAATATTCACAATGACCCTAAAATATGATATAAGAAACCTTAATTCGCCTTCAAATACATGTAGAATTGTTATTATTGCAAATTTAAATACTTATGTAAATGGCATTAAACTATATATTATTACATTACTCTCTTAGTCAAACTAATATCACTAATGCATCAAAACATTATGTTTCTAAGGCAACACAATAAATTGTAGTTTCTCTCCATTTAAAATCGCATGGCTTTATTCATCTATTTGAATAAATATTCCAATATCGAATGTTCAAGAACAATATCCTTAGAGACGAATGTAAAAGAATTTAAAAGTGCAAAATACTATCGAGTATGACAATACACGAGGGAAAACATACCGAAATTCTGAAATAACCTCAAAGCATCAAAGTTCGTGAGCCCGCATGAAGTAACGCGATTAACACGTTTGGGAAGAAAAGGCTTGGAGCTTAACGGAAGTCAAAAAAGACAAACGATTCGAGATTATTGTCAACAGAGTCAATCGTCAGTACAAATAGGTGGGTATTTATAAATATATTCCTTTGGGTGGTTAAAAAAAAATGCTAAGGAGTTAGTCAACCCAGCGAAAAATTTACTAATATTCCTTGTTTTAAATCATAAAAAAAATAATAAGGGGCAATATATTAGAGTATGCAAACGTTATGTCTTAAAAGCTTTGTATAATATAATAATGGTTCGTTCATTAATATTATGTAGCAACAAAAAAAACTCCACTGCATAGAATTCACTCATTACGTACAACAAAAATACCAATTAGCTATCTAGAAGAATTCTGGGTAAAGAGAAACATCGAAGAACGAAAATCATCCAGTTCATACAGAATATACATCCAGCAATTTAACTGTAAAAAATTATTACGAATTTTTCCTCGTTAAAAAAATCTAAATCCAATAACAACATAATCGAATCGTAGATAAGAATAAAAATTCAAATTCCGTCGCATTGTTGACAATTCATAACAACGGAAGGAGATGATCAACCTAAAAAATAATGACAATGCTAACAATACAAACTGGTATCTATGGCTTTATGTATCGGTAAATACAGAACGGGTAAAATAAATGAGTTGTAGCGATATACTCAAATTTTAGATAGGAAAGGATAAATTGAGCTGTTTAGATCACCTTGGAAACCGAGCACGGATAAATATCAAGCTGTATAAATCAAATAGAAATCCATACTCCATAGCCTACTTTATAATCTAGTTCCACAGTTAAAAATGTTCCAATAACAGTAAAATTTAACACCCTCATCGTATTTTCCCTTATCACGACATTCATTAGGTAGTCATAAGGGGACAGCGATAGAGAGTATCAAAACAGGTACATCTCTCCAAGACCAGGCCTTTGTGGAAGAGAAACTGCACTAAATTGTTGGATAGGTGACAAACGCGAATCACTAATCACTGTTTGTAATCAGCAAGAGACACGGTCCTGTCCTAGGTGTAGGAGAACCGACAAATTTGTCCCATCAAGGACGTATTTACGACCGAACCTTTGGAGAATTCCGACGCATTACAAGGACGCACACGAAGATTGAGTTCCTCCGTGTGCCTAAATTTCATTGGTTAGCAACCGTATGCTCATGCGAAGCTTGGTAAACGCTCTTGTTGACTAATTGAGCACGACTTAACGAGGACTTAAGGACTTATTAACTAAAGCAGGGGCAAATAAAGATTGAATTACGCCATTCATTATCTCATTAATTTAGTTAATTTCAAATTGACGCTCAACTCAACAATAAAGACCGCTGTACGTACGTGTGAATATACTGGTAAACAACGATACTATGGAATTGGTGTACTTGTATCATTTATTACAACAATATAAGATGTGAATTATAAAAATTTTCTACTACTACTATTGATACAAGTAATTCGGAACACTCAGCAAATGTAATTTTGGCTACTGATTCAACAATTTGTAATATAACTACTTAAAAATTTTGGTTGGTTATGAATGAAAGAACCCCTCAAAGTTTATATTAAAGAAATAATTCCCTTCCATTGAATACGAAATCATTCTATAATCCTTTCAAATATAATTGAAGAATTTAATTCACAAATCGAAAGAAATTACACGGAATATTTAAATACGTAATGAATTTTTAGCCATCAATAAAATGCACACGCGATTCAGTTAAGAGATTAAATATTTTTAAAATTTGAAAGGAAAAAGCGTTAAAAATTATAAAAAAATAAAAACCGAACACAAGCAAAAATTGTAAATTAAATACATTGAACTCATTACATACAGAACAGCAGCTAATTAAACGCAATACAAAGGTATACGTAACAATTTAAGTTTGTTACAACGATTCTTTTTGATTGTTAACTATTTAGCATTGGTCATAGCAACAAACAACAATTCAGTGATAGAAACTACAAAATAACCAGTAATATCAATTGAACAATTATAATCAAACGAGTGTATAACTACAAACGCCATATAAAGTCCCAGCTTCGTAAATTAAATTCTTTCTTCGGCTTATAAATCGCATCACAAAAGACAGGGGTTCGTAACGAACCTGGATTCGAAATGATTTCATTTCCGGCCAATGTAATCTACTTGGAAAGCTTTATTAAAACAAATGTCGATCAAAAGTTTCCGTAATATTTGTCGGAAATGCGTCCCAACTCTTGGAATGCTCTTTCGCGAAAGGAAACAAGGGTTAGGACTGTGTAACCCTTAGACGGAAATTACAATCTTCAATCTCCGAAAGAAAATAAAAACAGAAAGGTAAACCGGGGATTCAATACGGAGAAAAAGTGTCCTCGATGGAGGAAAGTTCCCTTTCGCTTCACGTCTTTTTTTTTATTCGTTTTTCCGAAGTGAGAGTAACAGTATCGAAGGGAGAAAAGGAGGCAGTGTGTCCTTCCTTATCTGCATGAGAGGGAATGTACCGGATTAGGATGCTGGAGAGTTTTTATTCCTACGTGACCTTGCTGAGGAAAGTCAACCGGAGAGAAGAGAATGTTACGTGGAGACAAAAAAAGGAAAACGATTTCAGTATATTCAGTATTTTCAGTATTTAATTAGTTCCCAACAATTGACTGAGTTAACAATCGAATTTATGGTAAATATAATTATCCGTAAAATATATCGAATCATGTAACAATTAAATGCATCGTTTTTCTCATCCAACACTACAATCCATATAAATTAATTAAATCAATTAATCAAACAAATTAAATGACTTCACGAATTGAGTAATTCAAGAATTGAGTGATTTGTAAATAATCCGATGTTTAAGTTCGATTTTGTCAGGCCGCACTTGGTGGAAGGATATGATGAAAGAAGAAAAGTACTTAGTGACTTCCACAATTTATAAATATATAAATTGTGGAAGTCACTAAGTACTTTTCTTCTTTCTTTAATCCGATGTTTAACAAAGTAATTCTTGATGGACTATTATAAGGTGAAGATAACAATATTGATTGCTCTAAAAATATAAATTCAGCAACATTAAGCTTATTTTATGATAGTACAGAAATCAGGATTTTGGTACTGAAATTAACAATTAATTTAAGAGTCTTATATCTTCAACGGATTATACATCATTTGAATAGAAAACAGTGGAAAAGGAGGCTGTAATAGTTTGTCAAATTTATTACAATAAATTTTGAGCTTGAAGGCTAAAGTAAACAGCTCATAACTAAAATTATTCAAGGAGAGAAATAATGAAAAATAATTTAGACTTTTACTTTTCTTTACTCATTATAAATTTCGCAGAAACATCATACATTTTTGACAATCATGAAGATATAAATTCCCAACACAAATCAATCTGTTATGTCATAGAACTAGACTGAGAAGCTAAATAATCAAAGATAGCAGTCAGCGATCGGATAATTGATAAAAATAATCGAATCCGACAGAGACAATCTGGTAAATATCTCCTTCTGGAAACCCTGCATCCCATCTCATTACGAGACCTGGGAGGACACATGAAGAAGAGTCTGCGAATTAAAGACAACGGGGACATGAGAAGGGTTAGAAGGAACAGAAAAGAAAACAGTAGCACTCGGATACCTTTTCCAAATAAGACAGTTGACATGCGCCGGCTTAAATCGAACCGGATGGAACTTTTTTACGACTGTTAACCGTGGCAAGCCATCGAATACGTCTGCGGAAGGCCCATCTCTCGGTCGAATCATCAATCCACGCGAACGCCGTGGTTTTTTCCCTGGGAACCTTCGATGGCAGGGCAATGTTTTGTCGAATGCGACAGGCAGAAAGAGGAAGGACTTTAACACGAGCGGACTTTGAAGGCCCTCTATCATGACGGCGGTTGGACTAAGCGAGAGTTGACATCTCCCAACTGTTTGTCCCATTACCAAAAGGGGCTATAAGCTTGACGGCTTCCCTCCATCATACTAGAGACATAGGCCATACCTCGATCAGCTAATTTATCAAAACTAACGTCCAGGTTTATACTGTATCCTGATATTCTTGGATGGTCTCTCCCTAGACCAACGGAATTCTATTCGATGACAACATATGACTACGGAAGATAGAGATAATTCAGACGAGAGGATGTCTTCGGAGAGTTATTAAAGTAAGAGTATCCATGACACCTTGAGTAGTTGACCTTTATGAAGATAACGCACTACCCAACGCATTCTTTCCCAACTACAAGGAAATGCAAGGTATTGTTTAAATTGTTAAAATTAAGCAGAATAATTCTTCTTAGAGTTTTTTTACTTTATATGATTAACTACTTAAAACTAAATTCATGATATTATTAGAATTTTTATGCACTTTCGTCGCTAATCAGTTCTTCAACTCTTAACTAATAAAGGAATAGACCTTTATGATAAGTTGAAGTTAATATTTTCACATTTATTACTCTAAAACTTTTTCTATATTCAAGCAAGGGGATGGATAGTACAAGGAAAATACAATCAATCTCTAGCAAACAGATGAAATATTTATACAATTTTTAAAAATTCGTATCTCCCTTATACTGTTTCAGACAAGTTGATGGGAAAACGAATTTCATCTACGTTAAATCTAGCGGAAATATTTTCCTATCCCCACCTGCTTCCAGAGCGGAATATTTTCCTTCAATTTGGCCCTCAGTCTTAAATCTCTTAGAAACCATACCCAATAGCAAAATCCGCCTTTGATCCTCTGGAAGCATCTCCAAAAACGATATCACCCCCATTTCAATAAACTGCTTACAGACATTGATGGAATTCGAAAGCTACTCTATTCCTCGGTCGGATCTTCCCTACGTATAAGTCTCCTAAAAAATTAACGTCTTTAATACCTCCCAGAAGGGGGAGATGGACAGATGGAGATAAAGGGAAGAAAAAAATTGAAGGAAAAGACGCGAAGATGTTCGTGAGGGGAAGACACTGTGACAGAATGAAGGCCTACGACTGAAGTGGGTTGGAAGCGATCTGTGAAGGTGAAAGTGGGGGGAGGAGATCCTGGGGCAATGGATGAGTGAGACGAAGCGGAAAAAGTATGCTTACGAGGAATCGAATGGACGTAAGACTGAAAAAAAAGGATGAAATATGGAGGAAGTTAATCGATCGATGGTGGGGAGGATTAGGGATATGGTTTGAATGCTACACGGAATGCCTCTCTCTAGATGTGTTTTCATCTTCGATTCTACAGTGACATTGCTGATTCTCTATGGCTTATTGGCGAGCGTGGGTTGATCTTATACGAAGGGACAGATTGACTCTTAACACGACCTTTTCATGAGCGCTCTCGAATGACTGAACTCCACCGGCGCTGGAGATTTTAATTAGCGACCGATAAAAATAAAGCTGGAGTGCTATAATGTCGCTATGACAACGGATTCTTTTCTGAAACTTGTGATTTGGGTCGTATGTCGATGGTGTAGTTGAGACGCTAAGCGCACTTTAGGAGTGAATGACTGTAGTCAGACGTAGTCATTGGTTACATTACCACTTCTGCACTGGAGAAAGAATATGAGCCCATAGGAGAAGAATGTGATACGCGCACGAGTACATCAGTAGATCATCTAATGATCAGATTCGAAATTTTCGATTGTATTCTATCTAAAACTTAAACAAAAATGGAAGCAAAGATAAAATTCATTGAAAAGACGTTGCTAAGAAAAAATATACTCGTTATTATTTTAAATATTATTGAAGTAAGAAATAATTAATTGGCGACGTCATAAAAAAACTAAAGTTGTAATGATGTAACATATATGTCAAGGTTGTTCACCTGAATAATAGATAATAATCAAATAACTAAAATTTTAAGTAACAATAATAAGAAACTACCGAATCAGTAAATATAAAACAAGTTACTACTACAAGTTACATATGTGCTGATAGATTCATGATCGACATATATGAATACTTTAGGCTATTATGTAAATAACTCTCAGTCTGTATTCACTCCATAAAGGATACATATAATGCATCGTAATAAAAAATATCAAACTTATTCTAGTGTGAGTGAATTGAGAACGTGATCAGGTGCACGAATTTCGAGAAGAGAAATCGAACTTCTCTTATCTAAAGAACCATTGGACTCGAGATTTGAGAAGCTCTTGAAATTGGTCCTCAAAATATCTTGCTGAAGAGAATATTATCAAACACTTCAATGTTTGAGAAATAAATTATATAAATTTACCATATTCTAATCTCTCTTGCTACGCCCTCCAACCAGGGCGCTAGAGAACCGGGTTCAAACCCAGCCATTTCCAATGCATTCCTTAAAACTAATCCTACGTACATTGCGTTACTCATAGGTTATTCAAAACCCATGGCGTGAATCATTCCTTACATTTTGTCAACACGTACCTCCGGATCAAACCGATCTTCCCCTACGAATATAAACCGTGACGATGATTCAAACCCTTCATTTATCATTGAAACCTTCTTTTAGTATTCCTCAAACTTTTCGCCCACTCGGTGATATAAAAACTCCCCCTACTGGATCAATAGCGAAAGTATCAGCTCGATTTGGGGCAGGAAGAAGGACTGACGAGACGGACAGTTTAAGAACAGGAAGTGAAGTATTAATTCCTTCCCATTCCACGACGCCCACGTACTCGGAGAACCAGGAGGGATTTTATTTAAAGCTGTGCTTAAGATAAGAGTTTTACCCCTCCCTATTCTCGAAGTAGTTCAACGAGAGAGTAGTTGACAATAAAAAGCGAGACTTCCACTACTTCAAGGCGCTAGGTTTGTATTTCACTAATCACTTCACTTTCAAAAATAAGAAATGGATTTAAGCATCTATTCTCTAAATAAATATATAATAATAATTAGAAACGAATTGCAAAATATCTGGTACACGAACTTTTAAAAAGGCACATTATTACACTAGTGTTTATTCAAGCAATTGTTGAAATAGAATACTTCAATCGATTTAATGACAATTATCCACTTACTAATTGTTTACTTACACTTAATTGTTACCAATTGTTGGCCTAAGATTTTTTACAATGAATGAGTGCATATATTGTAGCCTTATAAAAACACTCCAATTAGTTAATCTAATAAAGGGGATTAAACACTTGTTTACCGATCTAATTCTTCGTTATATTTTTAAACCATTGCACTAAAGAAGGTAATTAAGATGTATGTCACGAGTTTAATTAAAAAATCATGAAGTCGCGAAGAATTTTAAATTCATCTCTCACCATAGAGCTACAAAAGTAACGCTCTGTTTCGATAAATATCCCTTCAATTTAATACTCCTTCATACCCTGATTAAGCCTTAAAAATGCAGGATTTCGCTCTAATAATAGACATAAATATTTGAACATAAGATACGTGCATCCTCCGAGAGGTGTGTTGTATCTCATAAACATATAGGCAACGGAATGATAAACATCCTAAACATCTAATCCTTCATTTTAATATCTTCCCAGAGACGCTGAAACACGACGTACCCTCCTAGAATAAATACCGAAGCACTTCAGAGGAATTCGCGTATCTCTACGGGAACACCCCTGTCATGCGACGAAAATCTCATATTAAGGATATCTCAGGTGTCAACCGAAGCTCGGACGGGATTAAGAAACGTCACATCCGCTCGGAAAGGGATGGCCACGAGACTTTAATTCCCTTTACGACGCACTTATGAGAGAAAAAAGTGAGATTACCAGTTATCGCGTGACGGGAATTAAGGGGGCAGATATGTGGTGTACATCGACCCCATTAAATTGGACTCTTTTAGGAGGGCGATTAATCAACGAACGCGCTAAAACTCCTTAAGCCGGAATCCCAAAAATAAGAAGGGGAAAGGGTTCCGGAACACGACGGCACGTCGAGATGAAATCTACGGATGATTTTCAACGTGGGATCGGAGAGATATATCCGTCCAAGGACGAATTCTCATTTCCTGACCTCAGGAGGGAGGAGATTTGTGAGGAGAATTCCTCAACCTGACGCTGATACCCTTTTTTTACGTCTTTACCTTCGTAAGAGTGATAACAAGCCATCGGTCAATTAGTAATGAGGGAGACGATAACCTAATTACCTTCCTTCCACAATCCTGTAGCTTAGGCATTTCAAAATTACAAAAACTTATGTTTCCAAGTACAGCTACAATTTATATTCCCTCATGATATATATTACTTGTGTTAGGATGTTAAATATAACCGGTACATTATATCAGTTTTTGCAATAGCAATCGCCTACAAATCTGCAAGAATACGAGATACTTTCTGTTCAACATTGAGTTCCTAAACTTGATGTGTACACCTAAAACATTTCACTTTTAGTTTAGCAATAATTGAACGATAGCCTATTAATTTCTTGCTTAAGTTCCAGTATTATAATCAAAACGGTTCCATACGATTTCAAGTGGAAATATCTAAAAATATATCTTCGATAACCTGATATGGTTTCACCTAAGTTATCAATACATAACGAAACAATAAACAATATTTTTCAAACTAGATCATAGTGCCTTGGCTTTCACTTCGTGCCACGCAATTTATGTAACATCAAGATTAACTTTCTAAAGATCTAGAGGTTAAATATTACGCAGAATTAATTCTAACATCGTCCAGCGGATTTCATACAAAACGATGGCGGTTATTTTCTCTAAGGAATTAGTATTCCTCATGACCATAAAGATCAGAGGATAGGACATGACACACGCTCAGAAATGCTGGTACAACGACAGCCATCCCAGCTTCACAGAGGGAAATGCGGGCCTCTATAAGATAGGATCTCTTTCTATGCAAATATAGAAACCGCTAGAATAATCAATTTCTTCTTCGAATCTAGAAAATTCAAGCGTAAAAACGACTGCAACTCACGCCCTCAGACGAGTAATTTAAGACTCGCGGGCACTATAAAAGCACACGCTTTTATGAGAGAACGAGACCGGATTACCTTCACCGAAATCAACTTTTAAAGTGCGATTGTTCTCGAAATTGCATCGTTTTTATGCGATCGATCCCTGCATCAGAAAACAAGAGCTCCATCTCCGTGGTTATGCAACGCTATTTATGAGACAGCGTTATCTGCAGCATCTCATCGACATGCGTAATTTTTCCCAGAATTCCTGCGCATTCGGTTTGCATAAGAACTTTGATTTTCGTATGTAACCCGCGTGTTATGAAACGGCTTTTATCAAGACGCTGCCTGCATTGTCTAAGCGACTTTGAAAATTTCAATTATTCTCGGAATTGTAATCACTCTGGAAGGCACTTTGCATAACCATGCGAACAATCACCTTGTCTGGACCGGATGTGGAAAGTATGCGCGTTCAACATACAACCACCAAGAATGCCTTATCCGATAAGACACACGTATATGCTTCCACTCGTGATTTGAAATTCTAGGAGAATATCGTCAATTAAGAAAACGGGACAGAAAAAATTAATTCGACTAATGATTGTTACAAAACTGTTCTTCTAGTAATATTTTTAACCGAAAATCATTATTTATTTACAATGATTAACTATGTATTCGAATAAATAGATCACAATTAGATATTAAATGTCGGAAACTACCCCAAATATTTCACCATCTTAAAGATATTAACACTCAAAATAAGGTTCTTTTCAGAGAATCTTCATCATTGGTTGTTTTACTCCAAAATTAACAAATTTACTATTTCATGAGTTTTATATGCATTAATGTTATTATTACTTTCCCATTCGGTCGCTTAAACACTCGTAAAATTTTATCAGTCCCTCATGATATATTTAAGTTAAACACTTATATAGAAGAGCCATAAGAGTAATATGATGCATCAAATTATTACTAATTATTAAAAAAACAACAATGGATATGGATTTAATTAGTCCAAAGTTGATCAAATTCAGAATAAAAAATATTAATATATTCCTAAATATTCTTCTCCGAATTCCACCCTTAAAATCGTTTCCACAGATGGGTAAAAGAGTTCCGTTACTTCTCTTAAGAACCCTTCCCCAACACCCCCATCCTTCCTCTTAGTAGCATTGCCCATTCTCACCGCAACCAGAGGAATCCTCCACGAATGACAATGAAACACAAACGCTAATTCTCGTGGATTCCGATACGTCCACTAGCGCCACCCCTTGGTAACGCAACCCCCAGCGATTCCGTTGGATGGAGTCCAAACCACTCTACCAGAACCCTCCATCCAAGAGAAAAAGGTAGACCTCCTCGACCCTGACGACATCTGCAATAACTCGATCGTCTTCGATATGTTTATGATGCGATCTTGTGCGCTTCGGGAGGAAAAGAAGCTGCGAGACATCCGGATGAATAATACAGAGAGATCTGCAGAGATTCTTCTGGAGAGATTAGCGACAAAAGTTAAGCCATCTTCTTTTTTTTATTTGCGGGATACTTGCGGAATACAATGTGTTTGTCATAAAGCCAAGGGTCGCTTAGAGGTTAGCGCGTGAGGGACAGTTATGACCCCACTCCAACAGCGATGAATGCTAAAGCTAACGTCTGTATCCACCAATGTTCCTGTGTATGCACGGTACGTGACGTATTTGCTACTCCTGCGTTTATTTGGTGGTGCTAGAAAAGGGGGTGCCCTCGACCTTTGACCTTGATGAAGGCTAAGTCTAAATATGGATTACATACATTTTACAATGGCTTCCATTGATTGATGGATTCGTAGTAATGTATCTGAATGACTCCTGAATTCCATAATGGCAGTATGCGAATGAAATGTAATCAGGACTAGTGCGCCGAATTGTATAAACCTAAATAGAGTAATATATATATATAATAATAAAGGCAATACATTATATGCTAAATACATGCCAAAATATGTTCAAAGAATATCATAATATATTTCATAAATGACGCAATAAACATACAACAAGCCAAAAAACGGCAACATAAACTGCAGGAAGATAAATTTCTCTAAAACAAAAAATGTAGTCAAAATTCGCTAAATAATTCAATTAAAACTATGAGTGAACCTAATAGAACCATCATCGTGTTTGAGGATCGAAAAAAATTAAGTAAGAGCATTAGAAGAAACTACTTCGAAAACTATGAAGTTTGCGTTACTTTGGAAACTTTAAGTGAAAAGTTTCCGTTGAGTTTTTCCTGATTTAATGGAAGAAAGATGTCTTCAAAAATCTACAGTACATTTGAAGATAAAATGTTTGGAAATAGGTTATCTGAAATAATGAGAATGACTCAAACTGTACACATTTAGTAGTACATTTTATTTTTTAATTCATTCTAAAGATACTTTTCTACGTAATTTATCGATGGAGAATATTTTTGAGACATAGTTATTTGTAAGGATATATATTATGATATAGAAATCTTCACTAGCAGAAATTTCTTTCAATAAATTGAAAGATATTATAAAACACATAAAATTGTACTTAAATTGTAAAAATAATTAAAAATCCATTCAATTTCACAAAAGAAAAATTAATTAATCGATAAATAAACAATCCATTAATTAGAAGCATATTTTACGAGAAATACGACTTCATTCAATATTACAGCGCTCCCTCTTTAAGTCTAACCTATTTGATAAATGAGTTGCAAACATCGTGAACTCCAAACTTACGTAAATTGATAAAAAATAATTACGAGATAAAAAGACCGCGGCGCCTTCGGTGGCCGGTGAAAACACTACAAAAACCCGCAATTGATAAAAATCTTCGGGAATAAAAAACCCCCGTATAAGAGAGAGTAGCACCCTTGAAAGAAAACGGGCCGTGACCCTTGAAGAAGGCGAAGGTCGGATGAACAAAAGAAAGAAGAAAGGAAAAAAGTGAGAAAAATTTTCAGCCAAGTCGCGAAGAAAATTAAGGTTACCTAAAATAAAAGCGTGTGCTTCGGTGAAATTTAAAATAAAAGAGGAAATTTCCCGTAATATACGCCGTCTAAGCAGGCGAAGGCCGGGACCTGGAACCTTCAATAAAAGGGTTTCTTTTTATTATTTTCGTTCGGGAAAAAGGTCGAGTGGGCAGGATGGGGTGGGTAGAAGGGTTGATTCTGCGCATGCGCGGGGCATTTCGCCGCATAGAGTCACGATTTGATGCACGCGAAAAGCGCCAGAATGAAATTAGGGGAGAAAGTGGGATCGTGAACTCTACGATACCGTTAAAGCGATTTGCGAATAAGCGAATTCCTCGCGAACTATTATAGACTTCTTGGAACTCATGTGTGCGTGCTTGTACCACACATACATTCAAACACCAATATTATACCATCATATTCATTCCATACTATAAATTACACAAAACACTATAGGTGCGAATAATTCAAACTGACATAAACTTTAATGTCTATATAACACAAATAAAATATAATTATGGGAACATTGTATTGACTTCTCAAACTCCAAGCAAGTGTCATTTTCTATGTTCATGATTATGTAAAATAGACATTAGATAGCCTTAAAATAACTATAACATTATTTACCTCGCTGTAGTTATTTCTTCCAATAAATTATAATTTTAAAATCCTAAAGTCAACGTATTATAAGAAAGACAAAATGCGATCTAATTATTTTAACTACTTCTTATCGATTCTGCTATTTTGCTAATTAGCAAATACGTACTGGATTAAATCGGTTGATAAATACTCCTATAGATTCAAATGACCTTTAGAAACGTCATGATATGGAAAAAATAATTCCTGGCTATAATCCTACACCATCTAGATTGTACTGTTATGTTATACGTATATTGCGTTTCATTTAAAAAACTTAAAAATTTTCCACAATTCAACAAGCGGAAAACGAATAATTGCAACTAAATTACCTCGAGCCAATTAAGCCGGAAAATAAATCCCGGAATCTGTGGGTAATTAATCAAAGAGGAATCTCAAACCCTCAGGGATTCTTCAACTAATATTTGTATCATTCTTCATTAATACACCGTAAAAATATTCCCCTCACTCCAACATACCCGAAATTTCTAACACAGGAGTTTATAATGAATTCTAAGCAGTTTATTATGGTATTAGATTTAAAAACCATAACTTTTACGACTACAATTGTCACCGTAAAAGCTTATTAACAAACAGTGAAGCAAACGATACAATCTCTTTTATCAATCATTACGCAAATCATCCTACTGCAATAATCCCTCACTATGTTTTGGCCCTAAAATATAATTTAATAACAATCCATTAATTAAGCAAACCATTCCCTAATTTAATCGATTGTTATTATGATCAAGCGGTGATACATCAACAATACACATTAAAGAAAAGTGTTGCTATGCTTACACTAATTAATCACCTCAACAATGGTACATTAACAAACTGATATATGCTATATAAACAATGTAGAATAGTTTCTAAAAATAGCTCGGACATCCAACGGCGTTTTCGATCCGACGAACAGAGACCTTTATGGGCGATTGCAGAAATTACAGAGGCACTTTTATGAATCTGTTGCGTGCAGACGCGAGCAAATAGAGTGCAACCGAAGGAAAAAAAGGATGAATAAGTGAGAGCTTTATTCAGGGATGACGTCACGGCGGGGGCGTAGTTATGCAAGAGGGGTTGAGAGGGTAAGGGGATTACTAAAAGTAATGGAGTGGGGCTTCGCGATGTTATGAGGAGTCGATTTTCTTTTTTTCGTGAGATTTTCTTTTCATGAGTTGATAAAACCGGAAGGAAAAGGGGAAATTTTCGACAAGCTCCCTTTCGTGGGAACACCAGACTCCATCGACGTAATTTTGGGGACGTAATATAATCACAAGAGCTTATAAAATAGAATAAGTGATAAGTAATATTACGAATAATTGAGCTTAGTTACTTCATTAGTAAATCTGTGACAAATGCGAGAAATTGACTTAAATTACAAGTATAAATGCGCTTCTACTCTTATTTGTCAAATTTGATTTTGACGCACTCATTATCCAGATGGAAATTACGTTTCCTTGAGCTGTATGTACCAAAGGTTTTCACACTACTAAATATAATTCATTTCTATTTATTTTCAAACTTTTGCTATTTAAATATTATCTTCCTTTAGAGAATGAAAAGTTCGACTCGATTTTATGCCTTTTATTATATTCCCTTACCCAATATAAGATAATAAAAATGTTGGTTGGAACTTGGGATTCTTATATTATATTTTTATATAATATTATTCTATAATTAAAATTATGAAAGTGTATCATGTTCTCAATTTTGGAAAATGATAATCTAACAGAGCCAGATAGAGTTAGAAGCTAGAGATAATCTTATAATTCATTTAAAAATTACCGACCCAACATAATATTCCGAGTGATAGCTTTTAGCCTAGAAGCTATTAGGAGTTATCCTAAGAATTTTACGACTTAAACTTTATAATTAGAATCACCAGAAAACTTTGCTCTTAATAGAGCATTTAAAGGTGAGATTACATTAAACTACCATTTCCTCTTTTAACAATTTGAGTTTTAGTTTTATACTCAATTATTTACAGACGCATATCAGCAGACAAAGTATTTTAAGAACCCAAAAGAAAGGAAAATTAATCTGGGGGAAATAAAAAAACCGAAAACTTATAAAATCCAGCGAAGATAGGGTTCGGGCGAAGAATCCAACAGTAGATTGGGGTGAAATGAAATAGATTCAACGGGGTCAATGGGGCAGGAGGAAAAACGCTAAGGAATAGAGGGAAGACATGGAAATATTGAAGGGAGAATGATTAAGTACGGAATGGGAAACAAATGAAAGGTGAAGAAAAGGAAAAAAACAAGGGGATGATAACATAAGGAGGGGAGAGAAGACAAATGAGGGGAAGTGGGGTGGGAGGTTTATGTAGAAGTGTAAAAAAACGAAGAGGGGAGAAGTGAATCGATATAAACTGGGCGGAATTCCAAAATGGATATCGTTTCGACGAAAGAAGAGTTTCATCTCAACGAAGGAAAAATGCCGACAGCTAGACTCCGCGCATACATCCACGGTGCGTGTGGGGTTGAAGGAGGGGGATGGGGTTGAGAGAGGGGAAGGGGTTGTGGGAGGGGGAAGGGGTTGAGGGAGGGCGAAGGGGTTGAGGGAGGGCGAAGGGGTTGAGGGAGGGGGAAGGGGTTGAGGGAGGGGTGGAAGAATCGAATTTCATTACTCTTCCTTGCAAACATGTTTATTCAACTGTACCCTCGCTGCCAAGACTACCGACTGTTAACCCATGATCGCTGTGGAATTGTTCTTCAGCTGGTGCAATAATGAGTACTTAATTTTGGTAAATTTGCATCCATAGTTGCGATTAAATTGTGCTTTATCGAAGAAATGTACTAATTTATTAAGTTACTTTTAAGTGAAGCGTTAATTCACTTATAATTATGAAACTTTTAATGAATAGGGAGATGAATTAAAAGTCGTTTCTCCTACAACAGAAAGGTAAAATTATTATTTTTTACATCTACAGAAAGTAGAATTCAGTCCAGTAATTAAAAAAATCGTCCGAAAGAGCGCAATTACAAACTGTTAATTTTTAATTAATATTTAAAACGATTATGTCAGCGCTTAAATAAAAATAAGTGGCTATGTTCGAGATGTACTGCAAGTACAATTTTAAATTATTGAAATATATCCGAACCACTTAAGAAAAAAACACTATTCTACATCCTTTTAAGATTTAAGCCTCATCCTGTATAATAGCCAATCCACAAATATTTCACATCATCACGTACGGACAAACGTCAATAAGTTGGAAAACATTTTGCCTTTTATTTGTGGAGAAATCTCTTAAAATACTTTAACATCATCATAAATAATGTTGATGATCGACATTATTCCATTACATTGATTTAACTAATTTATAATATATAAATCAATACGCATCAAGTGTCAATAATTCATTTATACTGAAAAAGTAACTTCATTTCCGCCATAAGGAATACCTAGAGTTGAGCAAGTCATTCCAAATTAGGCCGTAAAACAATTCTATAACCTATATAACGTTGAATGTTGAGCCTAACTCTTTTTCTTACTGAATAAACGTTGAAAAAGGTTACAGTTGGTTAAAAGAAGATATGTTGATAAGCGCAGAAAAAGGAGTGCGTTACAAAAGAATAAAATGGAAAAGAGTGGATAAACGTTTCGCACAGATGGAGACTGCCCGGAGATAGGGCGTATCGAAAATGAAGATTGTGGGAAGATGGTGGAAAAAAACGCTTCGGAAATGGAATGCGGAGGAAGAATTCTGGAGCGAGAAGAAAAAAGGCAGACAATATACCGGAATAAGGCAAATATGCGGGGAAATTTTAATAATCAACTGCAACAAGAGTTTCTGCATTCTTCGGCAGGAAATATCATATTGAGGCTTAAGAGATTAAAAAAGAAGGAATAAATTTAGAACGTGCGGCGATGCATTACGACCTCGAAGAATATCCTAACCACAAGTTAATATCGAGCCAAAGAAAACACTGTGGAGAGTAATTTTCAATTTTCATCTCAGCCGCGGAATTATGCTAATATTCTTGGGACTGAATGAAATTTACTATAGAGAGCACTATATTTGGAAAACTCGGCTAAATTCGTTACATTGACTCACTGAATAATCTACTATGACGCATAAAATTTTTAATTAGGGGCAAAAGAATCAAATTACCACCAATAATAGTATTCAGATATTATCTTCCATTAGTGAAATACTTAATAATTTGGCACAACGATATGAAGTACCAATCTAAGTCACTAAGCGTGAAATTTGCTCAGTGTCTCCTTATCTACACGCTTCAGATTATACATACGAACAGCGATATTACATAGCAACAACAAAATATGCAAGTTTCATAAGTGTATGTTAAGGATCAGGATAAATAGGAAAAGAAATAATTGTAGCGAGATAAACGATTGAAATAAATAAACACTACAATTAATATATCATTATATAAATATGAATGATGTTGGTATTCAGTATTTTCCGATCATGCTAATGGAGGTAAAATTCATAAATCTATATTCTGAATACTAATTGACCATTTCATTAAACGTCTTTATTAACAGAGCGATACGATTACCTTAGAGTTTCATCACAATAATAGTCCGACCATCTACAAGTTGTTGATTAGCATAATGAGTCCTTATGTAAGCACTAGATATATAGACTCACTGAAAGTAACATTTCAAACAAAAACTGCGAAATTTAATCATAATGAAGGATACTCTACCGAAAGTACTGCATCTTCAATTGCTACTCCGCTTGATGAAGATGAAGCAAACGCTGAAACAATGCAGAACGACGATTTTCCCGCCGATGCGTTCCTTTGACGACCGCCAACGATTCGAAAATCACTCAACAAACTGTCATGGCGGTGACGTTACCTAGCAACGACTAAACAACGGGAGAGGACGGGGGGTTGGAAAAAGCCGGAAAGGGAATAAAGGGGGAACCGTTTCAATGAGGAATTGCGAAGTTTTTTTATACTTCGAGTGCCTTTGGTTCGCGTGCAAATAGGTGAGAAGGATTTCATTTCATATCCCCCCAACTGCGGTAACTAAGTGACGGAGGAAGGGGGATGTAAGGGGAGGGGGGAGGATCTTTAGAAGTTCGTAATAATGTACGCGCCGGCTAAAACAGATGAATAATTAGCCGCGTACGTTCTGGAACAGCTGTCGGGTAAAGGTTTTTTCCAAAGGTCTGAATCGACGTTGTATTTTGCCGGTGACTATAAAAAACTCATAAAATATATTCGAGCGTACACGAGAACAAGTAAATGACGTCTGGCGTCGATCGTGACGTAATGTCGGCGCGCGTTAGACGTGCGGCATTCGTGATAAATGGACGCTCAAATCGTGGTGTAAGCTAGGAGCGCATGAAACCTATACGATTTGTGATTTTTCTTGATAAATCAAGACAACCGTGAGCTTTGCAAAGTGTCAAATGACGCGCGACTAGTGTAATGAATCCGCCTAGATCTTGTTACGAACTAAGCCGTTTGGAGAGAAAGTTTGCAGAGTGAACTTCCTTATAGAATACGATGGCTTGTTATTTGCACTCAATTATAAATCATCAATTCTTTTTGAATCGCATCGTTCAGCAGCTAAACGGTTAAAGAAATCAACAACGAAATCGACCTGAATTCAAACATATTATTGTGTGTCTTGTTACCATATGAAGCTTCGTTGTGCATTTCTATTATTATTGACAATAATTGTCAATTGTTACGCAGCTCCATCGCTATTAATTATCGCGAAGCGTTTTATATTGTTCAAAAAATTTGAAACATTGTTGGCTGGCTTCAATCAATAGCTACTAATAACAAATGGTCACACGAGTAGTGTACGTTATCTTGACAAATCAGACTTCACATTACTGTGCATAATTACATGAATAACCATTGAAGTTTATTGGCAAGCGATCCCTCTCATTAAATGCAAATTAACCAATCTAGCAAACTGCATACACTTAGTGGGATAGTTCTTGGTAGTTTACTCTTGAATAACTAGTATGTAGTAAGTGCCTATCTCTGAATATGTTGCTTTGGAATTCTATGGTAAACTGAGTATAATCTAATCGAATACTATGGCTATTAATTTTAACAGTAACAGATAATAATTTTACTCATACATCTTTACGAAGCCTCAATGAAAACCCATAGTTTTCCGGTACTAATGGATTTCAACACCAACAGACAGACAGACGAGTTACAATACGGAGTGAGAATGAAATACGATCTTCAGTCCAGGGTCAATCCACCGTAGGCAATATCCTCCCAGAATTATGGAAACCAATCGAGAAGAACTTTGTGTAATTACATTTCAACCGAACCTACGCGAAAATGAAACTGAGATTTTCCACTAAAAAGCCATACGAGTACGAAAAGAATTGATTGCCGAAAGGGTCAAGTTCGAAACACAATATAGCCGCTAGAAATAAAAAAGAGCATCTGCCGAATACAAAGAGGGACGCATTAATTGGTCCATGCGGATTGCATTTCAAAAAACCCCGCGCGAGACAGTGGCGCCGCAGCCTTTCACCGCGTCCGAAATTGTAATTAAACAAACACTTTAAAATTCGGCAGACCCGCAGCTTTTGTTCCCGCAGGAGAGTTTTGGGTGAAACGAAAAAACTTTCACGGTCTGGCCTTTTCTCTCTCGTTTTTGTGCTGGCGATTGTCATTTTTTGTCGCTTGTTTTCCGTCGTTGCGGATTGGTTTCGCTCTCATTGTGTAGCGGAATTGGATGAAAGAAAGAAAGGGTGCAGACAACGTTAAATGGGAGACTGGCAATTAAGTATCGACCAAAGAGGGATAGGGAAGAGCCTAGGGTGCTAATTTCGAATGTGGCATGTTATGAGTGAATAGGGAACATGCTAGGAAAGCGAGAGAATGTACCTCGCTCATCATTCTGATATTGAACCTCATCCCTCATTAAAATCTTTCGTAGCTAATGAAGTTAATGATCAATCTCTGAAGTTCTTTGCTTTCGAAACTGATAAAAATAAATTGTTTTTATAAACGATCGTTAATGAAACCAAACTTTAAATAATTATTCTTATCAATTATTCTATCTATAACCGATTAATTCAATTAATTTGACATTTGAATATAATGTAATAAACTCTTGAATTGATTTTGCACCCTATTAATCAAAATAAACGATCCTTTTATTAAGAAATTCAGCAACAATCAATAATGGACAATAACTACAGTTATTCTGATTTCTAACAACAGACATTGTTGACCTGAATTTCTTACTTCCTCTTTTCCATTGTAGATTACAAAGTAGTTACAGTCGTTCAATTAATCAAAGTACATATACGCATCACTACACATTCACATTGTTTAGAATATTCGCAGCTGGTATCTAAGACGACAAAATAATACATTAACGATAAGCAAACAGAAATAGAAGCCCGTTGGAGTGAAAAATGAAAAGGGGGACTTGAACATACTTGAGAAGCTACTTTGGTCACAAAAAAGGATACACGACTATGGATGGGAAGTGTTTAAGAATTCAGAGGATGTGCGGTGGTTAAAATCGAGAAGAAGTAAAAACGGGAAGGAAAAGTGAAAGTGGGATGGCACAAAGGATCGTTAGCCTCGCGCATTAAAAGTGAAAGAGAGGCGGGGGAGCCGATTGTGAAAGCTCGGTATTGTTGTCCCGGAGACGGATTGTTGATCTAATCAAATGAGATGGAGAAAGTACCTGAATGGGACCCTTCGGAAAAATAATGAACCGTAATTTGATTGACAGTCTATTAGAACACATTAGGCGCTACCATCAAGAGGTCCGTACGTTCTTTCTTGAAGGGGTAGAGTAACGTTCTGCATTCAAATCAGCAATCCTCTAAATTTTCTTCAAAGATCGAGTCCGTTGAGATGTGTTACCGATGAATGAAAGATTAGGATTGTGACTAATTGATCTCAGCATGCTATGAGTACGAGGAATTTTACGATTCAAAGACATGCGACTTACACGTTACTGCATGTGATCTCATACATTAGTTTCGAACTTTTTTCCATTGAAAAGAAAGTATATCAAATAAAACGATTACTTTTTCTGATCGATTTAAAAGATTTTACGAATTTGACCATTCTCTATGTACTGAGTAAGATATTGTTATACTAATACTTGATATTCCAATCTTTAGATTTAATTAAATGGGAATAAAAATTGCTTTTTAATTCAAATTATAATTAGATATAGATTTGAATAATAATACTATTATAAAAATAGTAACATATTAAAATATCAGTGCAAGTATGAAGTATATTACGTAAATATTCATACTTCCATTACATGATACCATTTTATGAGTAACATGCTAAATTTCTATTGACTTTTTCCACATATTCTAGGTCATCAACATCTCTTTTAAGTTTTTATTTTCTTAAATATTCGAAAAAAAGGTTTTGAAGCCCTCATGGTCAAGTCGTACTTCTCACACACTTATTCAATAGACATCATTCCCATTTCCTAGAAAAACTCTAAATAGGAGTGCACAGAATTCATTATAAACTCCAAACCAAACTAGTCTCATAGGTTATATAATTGCAAACAAAGATCTTTGGAGAGAAAGTCAATTTCTCACGCTATACTTCCTACTCGTGGAAACAATTCATTCCAACTTCCTCGTTGTTACAGAAAAATGAATATGTAACATATAGAACTGAGAGGAATCCATTCTTGGACTGACAGGAGGCCACACAAACAAATCAGTAACATCTTCATCGTTAACAATACATCTCGTTCCCAATCCCCAATCAATATTGTCCTTCACGTTTAAGGCATCGGAAACCTACCCAATTTGACTCCCCCATTGTTACGTCTCCATTGTTAGCCTCATCGGAAAGAATCGCAGATAAATAAATAATGGGTGAGAACCCAATTGTCGATCGGGCGCTAAACTCCGACGCAAACATTCGTGCGTTGAATTGTGGGTAATGGTTCGAAGGCGGGACAATGGGTTCTAACAATCGCTCCACAATGGCGGAAGGGAATTAGATGGCGGAATAGTCGTGGTTTCGACCGACTAATCTAGAGTCGAAACAAATGAAACACCGATGGATTTTTGGCCTTCGGGAGGACGTTGTGAGAAAAAAAGGCCTCGTTTAATATGCAGGAATGTCAGCGGCGGGAAATGTTCCCGAAACGTGCCGTTCATATCAAACGAATCTTTCGTTACCGTCAGGTCCTGCCTAATAGGTCCCCCGACCAAAAACCGTCACTTGCTTCTCGATGCAGCTGTCGAAATCTGGTGACGTTGATAAATCATATCGCCGTGGCGACCGTCGGGAATCTTTCCCCGAATAAAAAAAACAAACTCGAAATTATTGTGTCGTCTAAAACTCGTATTTGGACTTTTTTTGGTGGTCCTCGAAAAATGTTATTTTACGATTCCGTGTGCCTAGCAGCCTGTGCGGGCGATGGATATCGTAACTTACGAGATAAATATATTCGGAATGTTTTTACAAATGGAGGTTAGGATGAGTGCGGCATTAATAAACATGGAATGAGATACTTAAGGTCCATTTAGTCCGGATATATCCGTGGGACCCTAATGAAGGCCGCGATATTGTGCTATAAGTAGATGAATTTATGACTCGAAAGTTGAACAGGTGGTCTTTCTTTGAGCCTGTTAGCGATTTAAGAGTAATTTACGGCTATAAGAAAAAAATATAATTTAAAGGTCTTCCAGAATAAAATATGTCCTCTGAATCATTGATTATTAATTCTTAATGGATATATTTACATGGATAAATATATCATTAGTATTACTACTAACTAAAAAGTGAACGCTAAAATACTAACGAATATTCATAAAAATATTCTGAAATTTAAGCGGAAATATGAGGATATAAGTCCCTCATAAAATATTAATGAGGAATGATTAAACTGATAAATGAATAAAGAAAGGATTAATTCATAAAACATAAACTCGTTCAAATTCATTTTATCAATTGCGAAATTTTATATATTAAAGTTAATGAACATATATTTCATTTAACTCCAATCCTTGTTCTAAACAAATTCAAAACTCAAAGGATACGGAGAAACACTTGGTACGAACACCTCTTTTTCAAAGCTACAATTCCAAGAATTCGCTACAACTGATCCGCGGATTAAACTATAAGAGTTCGAGAATTGATTTCAAACAAAACAATAAATCGCGTGAAAAGTAACGCGACTTCAATGAAAACTTGAATCTCCGAAACCCTTTCATCATAAAAAGGATCCGAAATCGATTCTCGAGTGATGCGAAACGGTATAGAATTTCGACACCGTAAAAATCGTTCCACCAGAAAGTCGGCGAGAAAGGAAAAATACAGAAGATACTTTTTCCATCAAAAGCGAGCATTTGGCGATGTTACCCTTTGATGATGCGTTTTCTCACCCAAGAAACACCGTGCCATAAAAATTCCCCGAGCGAATAAAAAATGGAAGTGGTGCTAGTCGCTGTCCCTGGTGAGCCTTTGTGGAATTTCTTCTGTTTTCATTGGAGAAAAAAAATATATACGTATCATTTAGCCCACGTTTTCTATCCTATCGCCTTGAGACAGTGTAATGCAGGGAAACGCAATTTCCTTCACCTATTGATGAATGTGCAATCGCACCTAGATGAAACTTTTTCTATAATACAATAGTTTCAAACTAACAAGATAAGTAATGAGTAACGTTATGAATAATAGACTGATTTCCAACCAGCTATCAACTATGTTATTTCCACCCTTACTTATTTAATCGATCTATAGCATTGTAAATAGGAGAAAAAATTTATGGACCGATCAATTTCGTTCGAGTTAAAAAATTGATGTTTCAAATTTGGTCGATATCTTATTGATTGATTTGCGATTTATAATTATTTTCATATAATATCATAAAACTAAATGTAAATTTACATTCATTAACCGACATTTTATTATATAAATTTTAAAATGATCCTATATATCATCATATCTCAATTATTTTGGCTAATTTACAAATAATCTATTTTATTAATATAGAGAGAGAAAATGACTGAGAATTGCCATAAAATACTTTTACTTTATATAGAAATGTATAATACACATAACTTAGCCGATAATAAGATGTATCTGAGTAATAATGGAACAATTTATCAAAGCAGATTGACAAAACCATAAAGAAGATTGTCAATAGTTGATTTATAAACTTTTCGTATCAGTTTCCTGCGTAGTTTGTCCTCGAACAGTATCTCACACCCTCAATTCATCATACATCTTCTTCATCCAAAGCAGAAATTACATATTCCAAACAAACGTACCCTGGATTTTTCAGCAAATCATTACCATTTCCTAGCAAGAACATAAATGGACGCACCACTTTAAGAAAAGAGACAAAAGACGTTCGATAAACAACGAAGGCGTAAGTAGGTCTCGTGTGCATTCCTAACACCATCAACATCCCACTAGGCTCATATATCCTCGGCTTCTTCGGAGATCAAGCGCACCTTAAGACGCAGCATCGCCACCAGTTTAGGAAATAACATCTCCGACCCCATTTGACTATGCGGAACCGCGCGCTCTCCCTCCATCTTGCGAAATTAGTCCATCAATCTTTCCCTAGAGCTCTTTCCAACTCTTTCCTCTGCTGCAGAAAAGACCCTGTGCATAAGATGCCCCTAAATGGTCCTTCCATCGATTAATCATTAATTCCTCGAGAGAAGGCCTTGTTTACGGGGTTCTTAGCGGCAGATGTATCGCTAATGGTAAATCGATATTTACCAGGGAGGCGACTAATGGTGGGATATCAAAATCGGTATATTCTGCCTTTAAAAGTGACGTGATGGGGTCTGGAGGTTAACTAACAAGCCGCTATGTTAATGGGAGCGCTGCAGAAGTTTCCGATCGACAGGAATTACTTGAGATTGATTGTCGACTTAAGCTGTCCTTAATGTATTTACTTGGAGGATGGATATTTATGGTTGCGATAGGTTTAAACTGCGAAACTGGCGTTCTATATGGGGCTAGATGGAGGTGGTGTCTAGACATAGGTTTAGCAGCAAAATATAAATTTAGGGAAACTGACGAAATCCTTTTAAAAAATCTTAATTAAACTCTCGTTCTCTTAATCAGAAACTTGGAAGAAATATCGTAATAAAATAACAATATTATATCAATTTCAATTTCTGCTCTTTTTCGAGAAATATATGCTCGTCTATTGAATCATCTATCAGTAACTAAATCAGTAATTCAATCAATAAAACATAATTACCGTCTCACGAGAGATATTTTATGACATTAGATAATAAGCCACGGATCACTAAAATACGTGTTATCTTTTCATGCAGTCGATGCAAATTACTCCATAATACATGCAATCTTGCAATCTTGCTTCGTATCCTTAGGGAAGTAAGAGTCTCCGTTCAGTTGAATGGCATTCACGCGTTTCAAAGATCAATCCGATGGATGGAATGCGTTCCCAATCAACACCGAGATTTAGCAAGATCGTAAATGCATGGAATGCAATGATAATTCACTTTATCTGCTTCATAGATTATGAGAATGAATGGGATCACATGTTATCCTTTTGCGCAATTCGTATCTAGGCGGATGTGATATTCAAAACGTGGTTGCTAAATATGCGTATCTGAAAGATTATTTCATAAACTGCATATATCATCAACATTGATTAAGATTTAATATGTTTAAGCCTTGTCTTTATAGAAGGAAGGAGTTAGACTTTAACTACACCTATCTCAAAGAATTTCATTCACTAATTCCGGTTAATAGAGAGTTCAACTACTGAAATAGAAGGGAAATATATTGAAAAGAGGTTGCTATTTTGTATCGTCAAAATAAGTTTGGTAATTGTTAACCTAGACCTGAAGATAATCAATAATTGAAAATCATTTGGAAAAAAAATCATATATACCTATAGTTATGAAATTTACTTGAATATGAAGTTATGTACTCACAAACATGGCTCGCGGGTTAGGAATGATCATAAAGTTGTAGTCAACCAACTTACCTGTAAAGAAGAAAGTAAGATTATAGTAATATATTAATATAATCACTAAATGTTGAATAGCTGGTGAGTAAAAACAGAATATACACAATGGCCACAAATAGTTTAAAATTGGCCTTCCGAGACATAATAATAAAAGTTTAAGTTCGAAGCAAATAAATTTTATTGAAATATATGATATGTAGAAACAAAATGACTTGTTAAAACTTTAAATCATCTCTCCAAAATAGCTCCTACCAAACAAGTTCGAAACCAATGAAATAAGAGAATCAGATACTTTCGTATTGAACCAATAACCAATTCGGACATCTCAAACATCGTCCTTTTCCAGATTGTGAACAATAATCTACAAATCGGAATATTTGTATCCCAAAAGCCTTTTCAACAATGGATATCATACAAAGGACATACATAATGTGTCGGCAAAGTGTCCCGCATCCAAATTCTAGATACGGAGACGGTAAGGTAGAGTTCTCTACCTTTTTATACGACTTTCATTCAGCGAAAATAATTCAAATTACATTAAAACCCCCGCAGTATATTTCTATCCCTCAATCCTTCAACACCTAAAAATATCCCATTGCTTCATATTGTACATAACGCCTTATCAGGCACGAACTTTCGGAAAACAACCGCTCCTTTCACAGGAAAAAGGTATTGGAGGGATGAGAAACTTCTTTAGACCGACGCTGAGCTAATCAACAAATCCGAGCTTCATTTGCGTCCTTCCTTTTTTAATTCCACGATGCAGCGAACGCCTGCAGAGAGATATATGCAGAAAAGACATCTTGACGCCTCTTCATAAAGGAATCGGATACTCTTCTTTGGCTCCCTTCCAGACAACTCCGGATGCCGACGGAGCTGCGTAAATAATAATAAAAAGATTGATTCGTGTGAAAAAAGCTACGGATTACATTTCAAAGATCATCGCGTAGGAATTCATCACGGTTTGGAGCCTTCGATGCATCTCCCAACGCATTGTTCTTAGGGAGAGCCTATTTACATAAAACTACGTATGACGAGAATATTTCTTGACAAATATTTCGAGGCGGAATGCCTTTGGATGAGTCCGAAGGTCTCGCCACAAATAATTTTCAACCCTTCTTCATGTGCGTGTGAAAAATCGCAATATCGCAGCGCTATTTCGAGTCTATAAGTGCAAACTAAAGGGGTCGCGGCAAAGATGAAACGCTGACTAATGTATTTATAGACTGCCTGTCATCCTTCGCGAATATGTCCCTCGCATACACAACTGCAGTAACGTCTTTGTATGAAGGGAGGAGAAACTCACGAAGGCGAGCCTTCACATGTGCGCGATGCACTGAATGTAAACTTGCAGTTTAGACAAATAAAGATAACCCTTCCGCCCGCGGATTTTTTTACGGCTCCATAAACACTGAAGTGAATCAGAAGGCCTCTCGGATTGATAAGTGCATTCCGATGCGAAATGCAGCTGCGTGCGTTATCGAAAACAGCCCGAGTCTATTAATAATTCAGTATTTGTTTCCTCTGATGGCGACGATTTTTTTGGAAGTTTATTCAAAGAAAGTCGCAAATGTGATGCTCAAATGCGAGAAATGATTCAGCCTTTCCAAGCAATGTTTCACTTAAATATTGATCCACATTATCAACTACGCACACGATAAACAATCTATTTAGTTTAAGTAATGAGTAGTATTGTTTGAAAGCTATGACAGTATTGTTGAAGTATTAGTAAGGTATTGTTGAAGATTTAAAAAGGTATTGTTGAATCTTTAATGAGTGTATTGTTTGAATAGAATAAGAGAACTGTTAATAAGGAGTTCCGTATCCAACAATAGAAGAATTTATATTTAAAATAGGCCATATTTGAGGAGGTATCAAGTAAAGATTAGTAAATTGAGAGTATATTCATATTGCATACGATAATTTTGTTAGGATAGCAAGAATAATACAGAAGAATAAAAAAATTGTTATATATAGGTATAATTAAAGTAGTTATAATCGTATTTCAAAATTGGGCTGTTTGAATTAAGAAAGTAAAGTAAGGCTATTTAAAAATGAAGTAAAAACATACTTCCAATATCTAAACTCCAACTGGGAGTCGAACCTAGGACTAGCGGATAAACGTGTTCCACTCAATAAACGGGAAGTTGATTAAACACTGAAAAAAGTGCTCAATTTCCTTTTCCGATCTTAAACATAAATGAAATTACTCAAACATTCGAATAACATAGCTGGATTTAATTCTGACGTAATTACAACACTAAATTCCCGTAAAACTTAAGCATAGTTACATATTGTATTATCCAAAGAAAGGAAGAATGCCACCAGAATACCCTAATAATGTTCCCATTGAAGGGTACACAACGTATCGAAGATCAAGGGAAACCCAAATCCTTTAAAAAAAATCCCGGCACCCCATTTTACCAAATTCCCCATTCAAACACCCGCTATGAGGGTCAAAACGGGACGTTAAATTGAAAGATGAGACTGAAGCATTCGCAAGGGAAAAGTCGTGATCTAAACAAGGAGGGAAGGGTACATTTGGGGGGGAGAAGGGTGGGGTTGGATGCGATACGTGGGCGTTCCCTTGTGAAGGAAAAAAAGTGCGTTATGAGAGTGAAAGTGGATGTGCAAAGTTTACGAGGGGTATTAGCCAATGAAAAGAGATGCAGGATTTCTTTTCGAAGATGACACGGCGTCCCTTTATGAAGCAAAGGCTTTTTGTTCTTTTATGGGCGAGTTTCGATGCATACAAAGCGAGTTTAGGGGGCCAATATCTAACGAGACATCTTTCCCTCTTTTTTAAGGGCGTTCAGGGATGTAAGAACTTGATTCCGGAGTCTGTTTTCATTTTCTTGTGCAAATTATATTGGCAAAAGGGTCTCTCGTTAATGGATATTAAAGCCCTGTCAATATTTATCATTTACTCGTATAGCGAAGATGACTTTGGGACTGCCAAATTTTAGAGTCGATATTTCTCAATGGATCCTCAGCTTCCCTAAGGATTTGACTGATCATTACCTAGTCCCAGATTCTTCGGTGAGAAGAATCGGTTCAACTCGAGATCATTTTTCGATCGAGTAAAACGTATTTTTAAATTAATATTCGATAGATTGACTTCATTACAAATTATTGAGATTGAGACATTACAAGTAAGACGTACTTCGTAACTATAACAAAATTAAATAGAAGAAAGTTGACGAAAATTTCAAAATTTTAAAACATGTAAAAAAGTAAGTTTCATCTTATTCATAAAAGGTATCTTTCATCAAACTTCTGTCTATTCAAATACTAATCTACAATTAATTAAATCTCTACACAACCGTTTCGAGTTAAAAGAATACTATTAGGAGCTGAATTCTTTTTGCTATAAACAAATTCCTATTCTTCGAATGAGATCTAAAGATGCTAATTCCTCAATTAGACATTCCTTCTTCATCCCCCTCTTAAGTAGACGTTATTTAACAGTGAAACTCGATAAGATTACGTGTATATATATCAGAATTATTTTCTTTCCGCATACCTTCTCATACAGCTCTTCTAATAATACATAAAACATTCCAAAAGAAGACTAAACAACGGAAAACAAGCCTTTAAAATGTCTACACGCGTGTAACCTTATGCCTAGAGATATATCGCACAGCCTTCTTTTAATACGCATCATATTTATTTTTGTCAATCACGCCCTCCGCTGAGTCTCTTTTATTAGGAACCTTAATTCACGCCGAATAGCCCTGTAAACGTCATAAAAATATAGGAGTTTCGCAGACCGTTCATCAAAGTCATTAACAGCTCTATATTAATCACCGTTGGAACACATTTAACACGTTTTAAAGACTCACGAACGTGAGGTTCCACCCTCCATCACAGTCCTAAAATTACATCGCTTTTGAGAGCAAGGAGTTGTAGCCTTTTTCGAGCGTGTTCCTTGATACCATGGGCAGAAAGCATGTTCGATGTAAATCAAGGTTTGAAGATAAAATACGAAGAGTGAAAATCAAACTGAAATAAAAACGTAGAAGGATGGATTTTGGAATAAAGGTTTCCTAGGAAATTAGATACTATTTCTATGACACGGCGCTGCGTTGAAAGTCGATCTATTCTAAGTTTTATAGGCAAAATTTCTAATACTATTTCCCGTCTTACATGAAACTAAAAAGTTACAGCCATGTTGATGATGTTAAAACGATTTGCTTCGCACAAAGCTTTTCCAAAAGTCTACAAAACATAAAAAGTACAATAATAATCTTTATCTAATGCTGTGCGAATTATGGATGAATTCTACTTCCAATAGAAAAGCCTCCTTGAATAAAATAGTTTCGTAATCGAAATCCTACACAAACGAAAAAAATTTTTATCGAAAACTTTCAAATCCCTTTAAAATGTCTTTCATAAAAAGTTTTTTAAACCGTCGCGAAAGAATAATTCTTATTCTTCATAAAATTTCCATTGCAAACATATTGTCAATTAAAATTTAAGCGATAATGTTCCATTTTTTTTAAATATATACTGAGAAATATTCCTCATCACAAATACTAATCAATAATTTTACTTAGTTCATAAACTAAAATGCTCTGTTGCAGCAATCATTTTACAACAATATGAACCTACTTGGTTATTCCTCAACAATCGCAGCATTTTTGATCTCAAAAGTAAGACAGATTCATAGAAAAAAACGATAAAAATAAGCATTGTCTCTTCTCTATGCAAATAACGACCGCCTTCCTGTTGTCAAATTCGAATCATCATGGCCGTCGTGTCTTAGACACTTTTTTCACTGCGATATTTTTCTCGCTCTGCGTTACGCCTAAGCATGCGAATCAATCGAACAAAAGAAGGCAGTCTCGAAGGAGATTGACGTTCGAGGTTTTTGCACGTACGTCTTGCTTTTTTACGAGGCCATTAAGGGTTGGGAAAGATGGCCTTTTTCAAAACCAACTCGGTGGAAAAGAGAGGCACGTGTTCCGGCGATTTCCATGCGAGCACAATGGCCCTCCGTGTAAGTCGATGGCCTATTAAAAAATATAAAGCGTACAAACAGTTCAAAATAAAGGTTAGCTAAGCCCTTTGCGTTTAAATTTAAAGGGTGGAGGAAACGTTTTATGGTCGCCGGATGTTTCCAGAAGATAAAGACGGGCGAAAATATCTCACCTTCAATTGTTTGAGAACGCGCCTTCGAAAGCGGAGGACAGTCTGAATGATTGCTGAAATATCCATTACATTTTAACACCTGGATTTCACTTTGATTTGACTACATAGACAGCAGATAATCTTACACAGATTGCACGGAAATAGGTAATAATATTTTTCTAGTTTACTGGAGATTTTTCCTAAATATTTTAAGTAGGTTTAACCTCAGAAAGTGGGTTTTACTTTGATTTAATTTCACAGTTAATCTTACATGGATTGGATAGAATTAGAGAATGTTAGAGAATGAAACAATTGGTATTTTACTGACTTTAGCATTATGTGTAGTGAAGGCTAAAAACTCTTAGTTGTTGATATATAAACGCTTAAAATAGAGTAGCTTTGAAATCCACGACAATATATATTTTCAAAAGGGAGGGAATTATGAAAGAAATTTCAACATCTCATTAGCTTCTACTGAATTTATAGACGGCCTGATTTCGAATAAATTTGGGAATTACGAACTCCTTACCATGACAATGATCAACTTATGTCTCCTTGGTATCAAATTATTAAATGAGCAACTCATAAAATTCCTCATAATGAAGCCAATTAGAAGCAGGGCAGAGCAAGTATACATTTAATGGTTTATATGTTCTAGAATATACAACCAAAAGGCTTGAACATGTATTATGAATACGCATAAATAATGACGCCATTACAACTCAACTGTTAACGTATAAAAAGACAAGTGAGTAACTGAGAACAGAAGAACTGAGCATGAGACTACCATAACACATATACATAGCCTTCCAAAACTAATCACTGCTCCAAAGTTTCCTTAAAAATTAAGGAAAATCTCACAATTTCACGCAACTATCTGATACGCCCATTGGCTTTCAAAAAGGAAAAATCATCACCTGTTTTATTGGCGAGATTTTTTAGCGCCTTCTATACAATGAGGCAGACACCGAAGGAAAATTGTTTGCTTTTTCTTGAGATATGGTATCGGCGATTCTCAGGTACACATAACAGATAAGGAGGTCGACGGCATATCCGCTAATACAAGGCTAAGCATCTCTCTACAGAAATATTTACAATTTTGCAATCCCCTTGAAAGCTGGATAAGTGCGAAACCATGAACGGTGAAATCGTACGTAAATGTTCGAAGTGATTTGAAATATATAATATAAATAGGAAAACATAAGACAAACTATATATTTGGAGGCAGACTTGAAATAATTAAAGATTTCTTTTAGAGAAATGTCCTCTACAGATACGAATCTTTTTTATTTTATGGCTGTATAGGTATAATACTTTAGGTTGCCATGGATAAACGCGAAAAACCCAAATATATCCAAGGATACTGAAATAATTAAATACTGAGGAAAGTAGAATATACTGCATTATTGTACTACAAAATATTTAATTACATAGTTTCAAATTATAATTTTCGACTTTCAATATCGTATCCCCTCTTTTTTGGAATTAATTTCTGTTTAATATTAAAGGAAAAAGAACAGATTTATTTAAAACATAACTATCATCCTCAAGTGAATTTGCGATAAAGATGTTGCTGCAAAAAAAGCTCAAGCACTACCATTTTATATACATCTTATCTCGAGAGATAAATACGAATATAAATTCTTAGGCTCAATACCATCTGCTAGACAAACAGAAGAAATATTTTGAGAAATAATACCGAATTCATTCCTTAAGCATTAGCGTATCTCTATCCACCTTAAGCAAATAGTGTGTCAAGAGGTGGCAATTCAATGTAATGGTGCTATTGCGGATAAATATCCTTTCATCCGCAAGTACCTGTGATTCATAGCACTCTAAGATGTATTCCTTGGGTCGCGTTTGCTTTTCGCGAGTAATAATTCAAAGTCAGTTGAGATAAAATATGGCTCTCTCTCTATGCCTAGGCGAGTGTTAATGAATCACGCTTTCAGCCATTACATAATGCCCAACTATTCACGCTTATAGTCACTGAATCAATTATCTCAAATGTTTCGGTGAAGACATCCGAGGTGCCATAACACTTTCACGTGGACAAAGACTGATTTTTTTCTTTTTTATGGCAACTCAACATTTTCCGCTTGGGAATGCGATGCCAACTACAGATAACAGCATCGCAAAATATTAATTCTTGAGTACGTTATCTCATTTTGAGACATGATAGACTTGTTTGTTTCCACGGAGAGGAAAAACTACCGAAATATGCTTGGAACATCGAGAGATGTAATCTTCGGCAATCAACAAAAATTTTCCTACAGAGTAATAAAGGCAAGATATTCCTTGGAGGAAACTATATTTTACTATCGATATATCACTATTGCTAATAAAATACACACTAATAAATAATACTGTTAAAAATTAAGCTAAAAATATCTCTAATATAAGCATTAAAATTACTCTTTTTTAACCGTTTAACTTGCTGACTAAATATTCAATTATTATGCTAAAACTGAATAGGAACTTCGAAAAAAGTTTAATTACTCTTTTAGACAAACTGAAACACAATGGATATCAAAAAATGTCATAAACAGTTAAAACCTTTAAAAACAATGGAAACCATATAGCATTTAACAATGAACCAAAGATAATTAACTAACGACACTTTGCTTTTACTGTATGAAGAGTTTCTTTTACAACAATACCTTCTACGAATCTACGATTCCATCAACAATGCACACTTCAGCGAACTATTATAACATTGTTACCCATACTCCTAACAATTAGGTGTATGAGCAACAATATAACGCACTATCATCATAAACAATAAACGATCTTCGATCAGAAACGTAGCATATAAAATACCAATCCTTTAGATTCAATCTGGAGGAATTAAAGCGAGAGATCGGCATGGAGGCCGTAATTAGAGCCAGTGCAAGAGCAGAGGTAAGGAAGACAAGAGCGCAAGTGACAGCAATAAAGATTCGTATCAAGTCTCATCTCGAAGCCAATTTCATTCGTACGTCATTCCTCGCTTAATTGCTTCTCGTAAAGCGTCTTTCCACCATCGAGATGGCACTCTGTCAACAAGATGTCCGAGACGCAGTGAAAGGATCAAGAACCTCTCTTTAAGGTAAACAGCTATCTTAAAATTCCGAGAGATAAATTTCATTAATTTAATGCACGCGAAGAATGTTATTTAAATTCCATAAAATATTGTTTGATCGTAAACAACGACTCTAAGACGGGTACCAAAGCAACGGAATATTTACCACTGAGAGGTCGTCCAAATAAATTTATTTCTCTAACGATGAATATAAAATAGCTAGCTCATACAATACCCCACTCAAAGAAGAACATAAACAAAATCGTGACACTTTAATCGAGTACTTTTAAACAGTGCGACGTGCAAAGTTAGCGAACCACGATAAAGCATTTGGTGTTAACGATAGGATACCTTAGAAATCTTATTTGATTAATACCTTTATATAATAAATAACCTTTATAATAATAATTCACCTTTAATTACGTACTAAAAGCATCACTGGTTGTTGGAAATAGCGGTGATTGAATGAAAACTTTAAATTCTTAAAGGCCTGTAAACTATCTAGGAAGGGAAATCTGTAAATCTATTTACAGAAAGAGTCAGTCTTAGACAAACGGTTTTTAAAACAGCGTTCCTCGAATTCTTGGAAATTTTAATAGCAAATGATGTAAGAAAATTAAAGAATGTGTGTGTACGAAATTTCAAGCTTCAAGTAAAACAGGTGATAAAATTGATTAAACTTATGAAAGAGATATCAAATGAACAAATAAACTTTAGTTGTATACAACTAATTAAATTTATTTTCGTTGAATTTTACACGGAGATACCCAATAAATCATTCTTTATTTCTCATTACGATTTTTGCAAGTCTTTGAAGGGTATCTTGCTACTAAATAATCTTCAGCTTTAAACTATTAATATTCTTACGGATAATTAGCTAGAAACAATTGCTCTTATTTCGTAAAAAATTGTCGAATAACAGTATTATTTTAACTCCTGCATAAGAACCGTTTCTATTTACAAAGATCTACGATACATTTCATCGTCAACCGAGCAACAATGAGTATCTACGAGAACGCAGCAAGAACTGTTGACATTCAAAACAAAACAATTGTTTCCTCATATGCAGTTAAATAATTACATACTGCTTCCGTCACCATTGTTTCATTATTCGTCACCGTCACATTGTCTTGTCCTCAAACAATTCAGAAGCATTCATGTAGTAGCTGATATACTATGATGCGATGAGAACACCTAATTTTCATCACTTTTTCATTATTTACTTGTAAACAAACAACTAGACTACGCAGAGAAGTGAGCTGTTCAGCAAACTAGCAACAGGAAACCATACGCTTGGGAAGGATGTATCTTTCCTTTCACTAACAATCTTTGGTTGTTGTTTAGCTTCGGAGAAAAATTACATTATTAAGGCAATTGAACCTTAGTGACACCCGATCGCTCGTGAGGATATACTTCAATGAAGCCTTTCCTAGAAACTTAGAGAGAGCATCTCTTCGAGAGAAAACATAACGAGGAAACAATAAACGAGGTCTTGCGGTGTTAGAGAGAGAGAGATATTTCTCGAGATAAACACGGCCGCTTCGCAAACAAGAATATGTGCAAAAACCAAAGTTTACGAGAGGGAATAAATTCTCAGCGATGAGAAGAACAATAAACTGCTGTGAGCAAAGGGAGGGGAAAAGATAAACCGTTGAGAGATGAAAAATAAATTTCATCTCGTTTAAAAGAGCTTCGAGTTCTGGATAATGAGATGTCCGTTTGCTTCGAAACGCCTCTGAACGTTGTCTTACACGTCGTAGCATTTGCACGCATTGCACTTCTTTCGCTTGTTATCCCTAAATGCTCCGGGTGTGGATAGAAACAATACTTTCCGTAGTAAACGGAACGTATCCATGGAGAAATTGACACCTTTGAGAACGCTATGGATATCATTATCCATGGAAACCAAACAATGATGCATGCATAGAAACGACTGATCATAAATTCGATTATAAATTGTCTTCCATTAAAATATCTTTTACGGTATTTGGATTAGATTCTGTATACAAAGAAAATAACATATCAAAAAACTCGTTCTTTTATAGAGCTAAATATATTTAGGAAAAATGATTGAATTTAAACCTCGTTGGATCTATAGATCACCTTAATTAAATAGAAAAAGTTAATTTATTTATTGGATAACTGTCAATGATAGATTGTTAGACATCTGAAAACAATTTAACAACTAATATTTACAATACATTTTCTAAACAAATATCATTACTATATTCATTGCAATATTAAAAATAATATGAATTTCTATTCATTTAAAACGCTTACTAAACCATTCAAATACCAACAATTCAACATCAAGAATAAATAGATAATTAATTAATACTTTTCCAAATAATTGTTGGGCTATGAATCATTCATTAGTGAAACATTAATAATTTTCCACTGTTGCAAGTAATCTAAACAATTCCCTTCATACAAGTTTATCACAACATTTTCTGGAGCAATTCACAAATTCTCTCCTAAAACTAAACTGGCTGTTTACGAATCATTTCCATCCCCAATGACTCTGGAATGAGATAAACAGCAACCAGAGAAGTAGAAAATGCAGCTGTGAGAGAAAAAGAAAGACCTTGCGAGCTGCATCAATAACGAGCAGAGGGAAATAAAAAGAATCCATTCCTGGCTGCACAGAGGGAAACGCAGGGCGACCTAAAAAAAGAAAAAAAGAGAAGAGCAGAAAGAGAAGGGGTCGAAGGTCGCGCCTGGACAAGACGAAAGGACAAACACAGCTAAGGCTTTGATTAAAAGAAGCACTCCCTCAAAAAGAAAGATGGAATTGAAAGGATAAACAGAAAGGGAGGGCATGCAAAAGTACATCTCTCTGTCCACGTGATGATGCGAAATGCTCTCTCTCATACATACGGACAGCTGCGTCCGAAATAACTAAGGATGTGTTATAATTGGTGGAGACGGAAGATTACATATTGATGCTCTTATGTCATATCTGAAACGACGTCATCGTCTTCATCAATGCGATAATTTTATTTAATTCAATATTGTAATAATACAATTATTAATTAAATAATATAATGACATGTTTTAATGTAATGAAGTAATTTAATAATGCAATAATGTAATAAATTAATGAACCAATGTAATTAAATAATTTAATCCATTAAGATAATGTGATATATTGAGTCTGTCTGACAAGGCAAGAAAAGAAATAAATATTGTAAAGTAATTTAAAAAATATAACATGATGATTTGCTATTTTGAACTCATTAATATATTGACCATTGTTATGAAATTATGGCCGATGAGGTATGATGGTCCTTTAACAATAAGTTTGGCTTAGATTCCCCCACAGTGAATGTTGCCACGTTGCAATAAAAAGCTTCAAAAACGAAGTTTGTGCAATATGCAAGCGAAATTTAAATATCAATTCTATAACAGCATGTCGAAGTATTAAAGAATAAACTACCACAATGCTCATCAAATCTTATCTCATTTTTAACCTCTTTAATTTGTGGATTGACCTTGATCACTTATCTGATGATTCCACTGACAGAATTAAACACATAAATTCCATTTTAAGTTGATCAAAAATTAGCAACAAATTTAAACAGTTTTCTAAATAGTTAAATAATTTTTCATTTAATACTATCCTGATGAATCATTTAAATAACTAACATCTAATTCAATTATTTATATTGGAAACAGTTGAGTTCAATACTCTTAATTAAATACTGGAGCGATAAAGATCGGATGATATAGAAAAAAATATATCTCACTTGAGATAAGAAATAGTTTTCGAGACGCCATATTACATAACCTCTCTAATCAGCACGCTCTCGACAAAAACTCACGCGTTCAGATATCATCACTGTTTTCGAGCACGCGTTTTATGAAGTCATTAGTCTCCAAGTATCACCTCAGCGCAAGTAGAACTCTGATTTTCAGTGAAGCAAAAAGTAGTACTTGACGAGTGACGAGCGCAAAAAGTACGCACCTAAATTACTTGAGCACATGAGGCGTGAATGACTGTATTTTTACCACCTAACGGACGACATCCATCCTCCTCCCTTTTCTACAGTAATTAAGTATCTATCATTAACAAAAGAGAATATAACATTGTTGCCTTCATAGAGAAGATCATTGTTGAAAGCATCCTGCGCGTAAACAGGTCATTTTCCCGACTTTTCCACGCAGCAATCGTGGGCCAAGTCATTAGTGGTGGTGTACACGCCACTGGCTTTAAAAATTGCCAACAAGAACTTGAGTTGAAATAATAAATATACCAATCCCTGCGTAGATATGCGTGCAGGAATATGGCGGGCAAGATCATATGAAAGCATGCTTACAAAGAAAAGAGATTAGAAAATAAGGTCAGTAACAAAAGATATTTATACTCGGTAATTTCAATAAAAATTCCATTTTTATATCCAGGAAGGTTTAATCACATCCAATACGCAAGACCTATTTTTTGAGCATTCATATTAGAGTGACCTTTTCCAAAAATCCGCAAGTTTGCATTCTTACAGCCCGTAGGTAAGTCGTAATAGTATGCAAAAATGCAAAATTCTCTTAGACAAAATTTGCAAAAACCAAAGTCTAAGAGTTCTCCGCATGCAAATTGTTTTCACTTCCCTTAAATACGAGCATAATTAATATAACCAAAAATAAGTATTCTAAAAAGAAACGTCAATGGTAACAGACATTTCACCTTCGAAAGTAACACAGACAGGTGTTCCCAGATGCTAATAGGAAACGGTAAAGGAGATGCTAATTTTCGTTATATCTATCCACTTTAATATCTTCATAAACCACATGAATGCCGGAAAAACCTTGTAAAAATATTCCCTTAAAATAAATGAGAACATTACTCGGCGGATATGGTCAAAAAAACTCTGGGTTCTATAAAAATAAGTTATCGCTTGGTCCTGCTACCGGAAATGGTCCTATCCAAAACAGTTCGGTGGATTCACGTAGTATGAAAATGTGCACGAGCTGTAATTGCACTAATTTTAGCAATTCCCTAAGCGACAGTTGCTTAAGCGAATCTAGTTATGCTTTTGAAACTAATCCTAAAGGGAATGCTTTCAGCTAACAATGCTTCCGAGTCTAATGATGTAGTTTGAGGTAATTATGGATTAATGCGAACAGAACGGTGTCCTAGTTACAAGTACTCTGAACAATCATTGCTCATCATTATCAGCCCTATTACCTTTATGTCTCGTCGTTATAACAATGGGATTGTTTGATATAAACATCGCCATGGTTACAGAGCTAGGTCAAACCATACAAAGTAATTAATTGCATATATTATTCTCACTTAATTATCAAAGACAGTTGAATAATTTAACGCTATAAATTTAACCATTTATAAAACTAATTCTATTGTCACAAACCGCAGGGAGTCAATAGAAAACGAAAGAATATTAAGAGAAAGCGATAAATAGATCTCCGCTTCGAAATGAAGAGCTTTTTCTTTCGCTAGTACTACGCTCCACTCCTTACTTCAAAAGGCGGCATTTCTGTTCTTTTTTTCTACCCCGCAAAGAGGAGAATAAATGCTTTGGAAGACTCATTCTAGGGTCACACGAGGAGACCTCAATTCTTTCTGCAATTCCATTCCCTACTGCCCTTGAGATGCTCAACCTTTGCTTCGATGGAGAAAAGAAGGTGAGTGGAGTGAACCAGGGTAACGGGGCGCACTAAGAAAGACGAGTTAAATTGTGATCCGTTTGTTCGCTTGCAATACGTTGATAAATGTTGAAGTTAATGTAAAAGTGAGTGTATTCATAATAGAGAAATTGGGTTACATTGTGCTGGAGAAAAGAAAGTAAATTATTTACTTTATAAAATAAATTTGGTCTAATTCATTGCTTAAAATGCAAATCTCAAATACTTAAGGAAAGTAATTACAACAAATCAATAGAGTCTTCATAAATAAGAAATGAGTGTTAAGACTTAATTTAAAAATGATATTTCATCGAATATTTCTAGTGAAATTACCTGTTTTTAATCTAAAATAACTAATTTATAGTGTCTATTTTGTTTCTTCAAATTAATCGTACTTTAATTTATTCGATTATAAGTCCACTAATCGTACGTCATATTCTGTTCATTACGCGTATAATTTAAACAATGAAGTAACTTAGCTTTATAACACTTTAGATATCTATAATTTCTTCAAATTTGATAGCACTGAAGGTCGAAAGTAACAGTCTTCTAATTAAAAATAACTACGTTATACTACTACTCGTATATGGCTTTCCTCCATCCAAAAAACGCAAAAACCTGACATCTGCCATTCTTTATTGTAATAAGCCATACATACATTATACAGACATTAGCTTTAAAAACCTGTAAAAAGTCAATTTCTGCTAAGTCGTTCATTAGGCTCAGTAAAGATCGGATGTTCTTAAGAATATTAAGAAAGCATTAGATTAAATGCAGTAGTACGTTCTAAGTGGTACTAAACATTTTTAAGCAAAACACATTTGGAATCGTTTACAAAATTATTCGTACCCACTTTTCAGCCTCATTAAAAGAACCTCTCAATCACGACCGCTTGACACTGCACAGAGAGCACGAAAATTGAGTGATTCGAAGAAATTAGAGGCAAATGTCTCGAGTGAGTGTAATGACACTCCGAGATGAGAGGACGTAATTAGAGTTTCGGTGGCTTTTGAAGTGAATAGACGAAGGCCTTCATGACAGATTTCGGCCGTAATCGCCAATATAAACAGTTGCGAATCGCCTCCAGACGTTCCATTAGCCGGTCACGAGGTAAAAAAGAAATTATTACCTTGAGTCAATGATCGGGCGCAAAAAATATTTGCGAAAAGATTTGGCAAATGTTGAAGACTCATGCTGGTGAGCACAAAGTTACGGGTTTAGAGACAAACTTAGAAGAGCTTCATTCAGTCACTGACTTCTACATAGGTACTGCAACACGGTATAATATAAGAATATAATATAAGAATAAAATATAATAATACAAAGACGTCTTTTAATAAGCAAATTGTTTTGCTTATAATAGATAAAAGGAATTTTATTTCATTTTCAAGGACCAAAAATTGTCATAATATTTACACCTCTCACAATATTTACTTTGTGAAATTTTAATAATTTGAATTATTCGATGTTAAACGTGGACTTTTTGAAGTTGGAAATTTTCGGCACTTTTCGCAAATTCCTTTTACATTCAAACAGAAATTTATCGTACGCTTCACCATTGCTCGCTTGAGTTTTATTTTCATTTCAAAGCTTTAGGATGAGAGGAGGCAATGACCAGGCGTGGAAAATTAGTATTCTGCGAAAGAATTTTATTTTTTCCGCAATTTCAAGCTAGTTTGCGACTCGAAATAAAATAATTATTTTGGTAGATTGACGCTTTGTGGAATTAATTCTCTTTGCATCCCTTTTTGATTCGTGCTTGTTTTTTGCATTCCGCCGATTTGCATCAAAGAGATTGCTACGCGCGAAAAGCGGATATATTTCATCCTTTGGATTCATTCATTCTATTATTCTTTATACTATTGAAAGGCGTTGGAAAATCAATTGCACTATGGTTACATTTCACGATTCTGAGGAGAGAGGTGTGCAATATTAATACGTAGCATAAATGAGTGATATTGATGGGTGAATTGATTCATAAAAAATGAAATTATATACACACAATATTCCATAGGTGTTAAACTGTCATCTAAATACTTTACTGAAATAATTCAGCAAAGTATATTATATGGTTTCGACAAATTATAGAATAATATGGTAAATAAACATTCTTTAACTACACACAAAGTATAGTAGGTATTGTGCAAAAAGAATTGTACCTAAATTAATAACCTATTGTTGGTTTATGTTCCAGTATGAGAACAACTATTGCCTTGCTCCCCCTTATGGTATTTCGGTATAGCAACAATGCCACAATAAGAATAAATATTAACCTACCATAAACCACTTATACCCTAAACTTTTATATCGGCATACTTCATGTAGTACGTCTAGGTGATGGAGACAATATAAATTCAACGATACGATGGAGTTAATGCAATATAAAACAATAAGTACTCTACAATAAGAAGATAAAAAGGATATCAATGCCAATTATACTCGTCTAATCTTCAAAACAGTCGTAATAACAATATAAACACAATCGAGAGAGACTGTAATAATTGTAAATAATAATCAAACATTCTATAGCGGAAATCAATAACAGTAAATTTCTTACGGATTGAAACAGTCATCTCCCCATCAGTATCAAATTCCGCAATCGGTAGTCATGGAGACAATAACAACCTCGACGAACGAACGTGAATTTTCGAAATTAACCATCTCCTTAATTAATGAATGCATCGAGTGATAAAAAGCCTCTCTCTTCAAACTCCCTCCTTTAATCCTATTAAGACCTCATATGCATGGCGTTTTACGATCCTAAGAAACGCCATAAAAGTTTCTCCGCGCAAATGAAGTGATGTGGCCAATCCAAAAGACGATCGTTACGCGAAACTTTATAAATGCTGAGTGCAGCGTAATACGGATTTTATTCGCGAATTTCCCGCGTAATAAAGTGATGGGAGCCGTCCTCGCTCTGAATTTTCCACTGCATTGTGCCTTTTTTGCTGTGTTTCGCGAAACTCTATGACGGCCATATATCAATTGAGAAATGGAGTAATCGAGGTTTTAAACTGGCATCAGCTGTGATCGTAAAAAGTGGAGCTTAACTCGTTTGCAAACTCAACAAGTTTCGCAATGAAGGAAGGATGCGAATGTAGATCGCTGTAAATTGCTTAGATGCGATGAAGGCGTCAAAGCTGATTACGTAACGGAATGTCGCTAGAATAAGCTAAATTTCGCGGAGAAATTGAGTATACTAAAGCTAATGAAATATTCAAAGTAGACATAGACATAAAAAATAATGCATAAATTGGCGAATACTTAAATCTCTTCATTATATTTAGGAATTATTCCATCAAACAACAACAAGGCAACCCCAGATCGAGGAATATTTCATCATTATCCTTTCATTATTTCCTTAACGCACGAAAGATTAAATGAGGCTTACCATACAAGTTGAAGAGCGAGATAAAAGGTTTTGGCTTCCTTCATAGCATCAATTTTACAAAAGAAAGCTTGATGACTCGAAAAACCCGAAGTAATAAAACTCCTAAGGTTAAAATCAACTTAAATCCGTAAAAATACACTAACACAAAAAGAGAACAGTGAAAACTAGTGATATCCATAAACAGAATTTTTTCTGCGTAAGCAAATAATTATATCAATCATTCAGTTTAAGCCTTATTATAATTTACTCAATCATATAGTTGTTAAATCCCAGAAAAAAGTTTAACGAAACATTCGTTCCATCGTTAAACATAAACATACAAAAACCCCATCCATTAAACGCTTGGTCCACAATGATAACACGCATTAAAGTTACCTAGCGACCGAGAAACTTAGTAAGTCGCGGTGTCATTAGAATCGGCACAGTCTCTTTAAGAACCTCTGAGCTGACCCTTTAATCTTCTCTCCAAAAAATCCTCAGAGAAGATTAGAGTTTGACACCGAAAAAAAATTTGAATGCAGTCGCCTGTGAAACAAGGTCGTGCTACTTGAAAAAAAAAAAACAACATCTCCACGGACTCTCTTTCCCACAAGGTTTTCAACGAATCTCAAGACGAGGACTGTAAGAAAATTCCTCCCGGCACGCCATCTCGTTCTGCGACACCCCTTCAATGCACCAACTCCACTTGTTTACCTTAGACCGCCTTCAGTAAATGTCCTTTATCCTTTCCTACTTTGGCCTGTCCCAGTTTCCTCCTCCGGTAAACACACTCACACCCCGTGCGCTCCCTCGCATTATACTCCCTTTCCATCCCAAAATCCTTACATCTCTCGATTTTCTTGCCCTACTACGATATCCCCTTCTGAAACCCTTTTCCCGGATATCGCATTGACTTCCAGAGGCAGATATGAAGATATAAGGGATGGGTTTTCATTTCTGGCTTCCTTCTACGTTGTCTCGAGAATGGAATGTTGACATGGAAACCGGTGGGAATAACTATAACGCACACTGCTGACATACTGTGGAGTTCATTATAGTTTAAGTCGCTGATTAATAGAAACATTTTCGATACTATATTTTTATCGTTACTGAGTGCTATTTAATATCCAGAAGTAATATCTAAAATATTAAGATTTATTCTTTACAATAAAAAATAAATAAGCATTTTAAGTTCCGCGAAATATATTATAAAATAATACATATATAAAATACATCGTAAAAACTTAGAATACTATTTTATCGTAGCTTTGAAAACTGATTGTGAGTTCCGATAGTATAAATTGCTTCGTTATGTAAATAATTGCTTTTCTTTAGTTTAATGATTAATGTCACTTATTTAATTGGTTAAGGGTAAACTTATTTAAATACATAATAGTTTATTAACGTCTTTCATTTAAAATTACGATACTTTGATTATACGATAGATCAGTACTTATCACAAAAAAGTTGATAAAATCATATTTAATGAACGAATTCTACACTATTAGTTGGAATGTTCGACTATGAATTAAACTCAAATGTTCATAAAAGAAGGATTTGCATTAAAATACACATATAATCAATACATTTAACCTAGTTTCATAAGCAATACTCAACTCTTATTCTTCATTCTTGTACAAGCGCATGTAAACGTAAACCGCTTAACGAATAAAGATGGCTCGAAAACAAGTTTAGGATGCAATTCATGAGTCTGCATAAGACACGGCCTTTCCTCTCAAACATCGTTAAGACTTCTGAAACTTGGAATACGACGTCACCGGTTTTGAGTGGAGGTAATGCATGATTCCGCTCAACTTTTCAACCGAATCACTTCCGAAACTTGTTCAATGGGTATTAATTAATGTAACGCCCGTGCGACCCAAGGAGTTCTTACTGAAAGTTTGAGGAAGAGTTATGTTTTGGGAAATTTAAAGGAATTGCTAGGAATGGGAAAGATGCTCAAGAGAAAAAAGTGTCTATAAATGTTAAGCTCAATTCCAGTAAACAATTCAGAGGTTATTTTGTTAAAATTTTTTTCCCTTATAGATTTTAAGATTTGTTTCAATGTATGTCCACCGTTGCTGGGACATAAAAACTGGAATTACTGCAGTTTTTTGTTATAAATATGAATTCAACAATGAAAAACACATTAAATTATAAATCTAATATATAAGTAATTAAAAGTTCATATTAGGAAATAATTCCGTCAGCACGAATAGAGTTGATACAGAAGTTCCTTTACCGTTTCTTCTTATAATTTTGAGATCTTTAAACTCCGATAATCAAAGTTAAAAATCAGATGTAAAATGTAAATAAAGAAGACCGAATGTTCCAAATCCCAAATTCACCTAAACCAACACCAACGGTATGATTAGAATTTACAGAGAGGAATTAACTTCAACATTTTGAACTGGATCATCTCAAATATATTATGCAAAATTATGCTAAACTAGAGGTTGTATGCGAATATAAACAGTTTTAAACATCCCTAAATATTCTAAATAACGCTCCAAAGTTTGCACACATCATAGGAGCCTATGCGACTAAGCCATGCGTTAATTTATGCACAAAGAAACAATCAAGACCTACGCAGATGCAACAGACTGAACGGCTGCCTTTTACATTCATCACAATACTCGAACGGGGTCAAGCATAAAGTCTACGTACGAGCAAAACAATCCTTTAGACAACACCATAATTTTCACGTCACTCTCAACCTTACGGAAATTAAATTCACGGAGTTCCTAACCCAACAAAAGGGATCCAACAATGTCCAACAATGGACAAAATTAATCTTGGAGCAACAATGAAACATGTAAAAGGGTCATTGTTGAGACTGAAAAACCATTACGGAAAGTAAGAGATCATGAATGAGTACACAATGCTCCAGCCTTGAAAAATTCTCTCGCATCGTTTCCATAAGAATTAAGATAAGCTTCCTTGGTGGAATCAAAGAGGAATAAAACTGGGTCGAGTGCTGCGTCACTGCCGAGCCGAGCGTACTCTTACGTGACTTCTATTTGTGGCAACAGCCCTACCTTGATACTCTCTCAAATATTTTTCTCTTGTTTACTTTCTTCCCGCTTCCTTGGATCATCTTACTCCGCTAAAGGATGACTGATACGGTGGAGGACACAGATGTGTGATTTTTAAATGTTAAAGGTTAAGGAATCAACCTTTACATCAAGACATGGTTTCAACAAACTGTATTATACAACGTGTTCTACTCCTAACTTATATTCCACCACCAATTACAGGTAATTCGCAATTTACGCGAATTTAAGGAGTATTTGATCATGAACATTTGATTCGATAGTTTTATTGCATTATGTATTTATAACTCTTTAATAATTTTGAATTGAGATATTTCACTGCTTATATTCAGAAGTAGCCAAACATTAATGAGTGTCAAAAATGTATCGTATAAACAGTTAAAACTCTTATGCAATAAATAACACTGACTGAATAACTAATTTATTAACTAGACATATGAACGTAAACGTATTTATTGCTTTCTGTTACTATGAAAGAAACTTTAAATTAATTCTTAAGATTTTCGTCGATTTGGAATTAACCACGTAAACTTCAAATTTAACTCGAAAAGCACAGCACATTTGTTAAATCCAGTTAAATTCAAAAATCTCCAAAAATCCCTAAGATTCAAAAAAGCACATTAAAAGCGTAGTCACATTTCGAAATTCCATCCATCCACGAGTCAAAATCCAAACACCGTGATATTCGATGCAGGAAAAGTTTCCATTAGAACATCATAAAATACGAAGACATAAAATGTAAAAATAGAGACGTTACAAACGCTCAATGCACAAAGTAAAAAGGTTCTTCTAGGTGATCACTCATCGTGAATACACACAGAAAGGGTTTCAACAGCAGACAAGCAAATATAAAGGTATCTCTACCTCCGATTCCCCGTCAAAGCCATCTTTAACATGGAAAGAATCTCTCCACAAAACATCCTATTCCGTTGCTCGATAAAAGCTTTCCAGCGTTTTAACCCTTATTCGCTTCAACATCTCGAGGGAAGATCGAATGCACCGCGCCCTGACGGATACTTCGACAAACCAAAAAAAGACGGGACCTAAACATGTGCTTTGGGTAACCCATTCTCACGTACTAACATGTCAGACACACGCTGGCTGCGAGATTACACTGGCTAAAGGCTGCGGGGGCACTCCGTTGCATTCTGCTAACTACGGGTCAAGTGAAGTTTACGTCCTTGCGTCTCATGGCGACGGAGAAGTGGGTGAAACGTGGGAGGTTACTAAATCTTCCCTCTTGTGAGATGCAAGGACTGGGAAAACTAGGGTCGCGTAGAAGTGCTTTCTGTAACCGAAACGTCATGTCGATAGAAATGCTGCTGCTTACTCTCTCGATGGAATGCCAAGGTATTCGAACAAGGAGGTATGGAGAGTTTGAATTGTCAACTCTGAGTGTAGCACAAAAAGATATTCTATGCATTTCATACAATGAAATTCGAATAATATATTTCTCATAAATAGGGACAGAATCTAAGGGTGTAACTTCAGAATGACCATAAATTTGAGCGTTGAGAAAAAAATTAATAAAAATACCACAATTTAAATTGAATATACACTGCATCTTGTTTTGGTAACCTACCCTAACAATAAAAACCCATTTAAATAGCCATTGTTGAACAGAGAACTTATTTAAAACATTGTAGATCAATTGATGTACTTTATTGAACAATATTTTGTTACTTAAAAATATCTAAACTTGGGTTTTTGCATATGATTTATCTTTCGTATGAATTTAATTTACAATTTACGTAGTTAAGAATGCGAAACATTCCATCTCTAAATGCTAACCTTATCTTGTACGTAACACAGAAATGAATACCCCAACAACACTACTGACGCAGGACAGAAAAAAAAACCCATGTAAATCCACTTCGGTGACCACTGCTCAGGGTTACTCTTTGTGCAGAAAAACTCCTCTCATGTCTCAACCAACCTCAACAGAAAAAACATTCCCCTCGCGAAAGCGAAAAATTACGCTGAAACAAACCTCTGAATACAATCTCAAAGGAGTCGAAAGAAAGAAGGAGACCCTTACGTCTAACGAATTTCACACTTTCCCTCTGAGAACTGATGAGACCGTTTTCACCTGCTTGAAGAAGACTCCCTTTCATACAATTTCCACGCACCGCTACCAGAGATCTGTAAAAGGGTGAGTGCTGTTACTGCACCATATCTCCCCTTTATCAAATATCCTTCAGGAGAACTGAGGGATTCCACACCTATCCCACGGAAGGGATAAGTATAATAAAGTCCATTCATCCCCAAGAGGAAGTCGTGGATAAATATGACGCGCCTTCTCTTTCATAGAGTTTCCTCAGATGCTTATCTCCATCAAACACAACGATGCAGAGGGACATGAACTCTTCCTTGGGAATAACTTAATTTTCGCCCGCTACAGAATAAGGACGAAGAGACCTGTGCCAAGTTAAAAATAGAGAGACAAAGGGAGCTGTGAGAATTTCGAAGATTTTCTTGTTTGTCTGTCAGCCAAAGGATGTTGTTGGTGGAGGGGTAACCAAATGCGGTGGGTAGGGATTTCGCCTTCAGAGGACGCTGTGCTGGGTTCGATTCCTTTTTTAGTACGTCTTTAGCGGAATGACCTTTGAATTTGGTTGTTCAGTAATTACTCTGCTAGGCTTTTGGCCTCAAGGTCTGAAGATCTAATTCTGACTATATCAGTTTTTTTTAGATTAGAAGTTGAATCTTAAATCTACAAGGGATCTATGTAAATCGATGTATGGTTACTTAGGACTTTAATTCAGTCATGAACATTGTTGTTTAGAACAATGAAAATAATAATCATAATACTGATCAATTGTTGAACGAATACAAATCTTTAATTTTAAAGCAAATCCAAAAAGGTCAGAAAGATACTTATACTAATTAAGACCGATAGCTGTTTGAATAAATTATACAATTCTTTTTCGTATTCATTGAAATCAACCTCCAAAATAAAGTATATCGTACGGTATCGCTTAAACTTCAATAATAGAAGACTTCGGTATACATTGCGTGTCATGTGTTATATTATACTTTGAGAGAGCGTACTCACGGACTCCATTGCCAGGTATCTTCCGAATCGAAAGCAGAGTGAATGAAACTTACCTGAAAAAATAAATAAATAAATAAATTAGCGATGTAACATAATTCCTCATTTCTTAAATCTTATATCTACAGAGATATATTTTTAAGTGCACACTTTATTTATCTCTTAGATAGGAAAGTTATAGGAAGCAATTTTTCCATTACGTAATAGCAATACCTCAAAATAAAAACACGGATGATAACCGCATAGTTTCTACATTCCAAACCAAATACGCAATACTTCCAGTCTAGATACTTAATTTACCGCTTCGATAACGGATTATATGTCACGCGAAGATATTTTATAACACGAGATATTGCAGAAATATATCGTCCGATATTGATAAGGTTCGATAATATAGCGGAAATATGTGTTTCTTATGATCCACGTATGAGGGCATTCTCGGGTAAGGCGTTGAAAACTCTAGATTACATTAGGCACTAGATTAAATGATATTAAAAATATTTAAAAGTAAAAAATATATGTCATATATATTCACTATTCAATGAAAAAATATTAAAATTTCATCCATCAACATTTACATTCATCAAGGACTCAATTAATAAGTAATGTAAGTAAATATAAAATATGTTTAATAAGTTAGCAAGCTGAAAATTTAGTAGGTGGTGAAAAGTATTACATATTTTTTTTAAATAGAAAATCTAAAAGCAATCCAAATTTCACCACTGTATACTTATAAAGAAAGTATAGCCATAATTCAGTATTTTCCAAGCAGAAGTACTTTTATATCAGAAAATCATTAACCCTAAAGTCAGCATACATTAAAATAATGACGAATTTTAACTAAAAATAGTATTTATATTAATACCTTCAAACCAATCTATCTTCATTTCTGTATATTAAATAAAACAATGAGTCATTATCTTTATCTATGGAATTCACTTATTAAGACGATGATCTAAACGTTTGATAAAACCAACACCGAGTTAAGTTCGCAGATCTACAACAGAGCGCTTTATGAAGGATTTTTCCACAGAACTTTCTACCCAATGACTCCAGGAAACCTTGAGCAACCGAGCAAGTCCAAGACAAACATAAACTCTACAATTGGATCGCATGCAATAGAGGAGCATAAACTGCTTTCCTAGCGTTGAAATCCCCTCCAAGGCGTACCCATAAGACGCCGTGATCTGCAGACATAAGAGATGCTGAAGACGTTCGTGGAACGAGGAAGTAGATGAGCGATACGCTTGCGAAACTGGATGAAAAATGGATGCGCAAACGGTTGCATTTTCGCAGAGCGGAAAAAAGGCATCCAGAAGTAGTTCAGTAGGTCCATTTCAAGGACATGGCGACACGCGTCTATCACCCCTCTCCAACTCTATCTCTCCCACGCGTCTATGAGTACGTAAGAGAACATCTCTCTATCTATTCCGTCACGTGCCTAAGAACTATCCTCGCCGTAAAATTTCCATCCGTTCCAACTGCATAGAGATGCGTTCCTGCAAAAGCTATCCTAAACGTGAACGAACTGTGGAATGACTGCGAAAGGGAAAAATTGAATTTTTACGACCGATTTAAAATGCGGATCACCGTTTCAGCCTTTTATAGATCGTGGTTTTCCATTTCTTCTTGATTGGCCGAATTAAATTACGTTGGAACGCTGTGAGATTGTCAAACGACAGGAATTGCAGACGAAATATTTTTCTGACACATTCTTATTTGCACAGATGAGCTAAAGAAAATATTTTTCATTTTTATACAACTATGAAGACCAACCATTGTTTCATACAGGGAATATAATTACGATAATATTGTAAAAGTCAACAATTAAGGTTTTCAGCTTTGTAACCATTGTCAATTAATTAAGTACAAGAATTGCAGGCATCATTGCACCTTTCCTTAAAATTGCTTTAACAATAGAGTAATACTAAACGGACAACTTTTATTCTTTTCGCCTTTCATATTAGGTCCCAAACAATGATATTTTCCCTTAGAATCGGTCTCATGAGAAGATGTTTTTCATTAATTTATATTCAGAATGAATGATGGATGAGATGTGAGCAAACAACATGACTACAATGATAGAAAAAGCACTCTATTCAGAGAAATGAAAATATAGAAAAAAGTAGAGATGCTATCCTGAGGGGCAATAAGATAACAAAAATGTCACTTTACGATATGGCTGAGGAAAAAGTGAAGAATGAAATTGAATAAGACGTTTAGAAAGTTTTTGAGAAAACATTTGTACGGAATCTTCCTCAAAATAAGCAGAGACAGAAGATGTATATTGTTTATAATATCACGGAAGTTACAGATGTAAATAAATAATGAATTGCCAACCGTAAATAAAAAAGCAAAGAAGTGTATAGATTATTAAGTAAGTATTCGAACTACGGATATAACAGAGGTACTATTCCACATTAAATTTACATTTGAAATTGAAATATATAATTTAACTCGTTACGGTTAAAGATCAACATCGCTTTTATGATTCTGTCCATGAATAAAAACTTAACTATGACAGCCATCATTACGCAATGAAATTTTAAGTAAAACATTAATCCATCAAAACTGACCAATGACAAATTTCGAATCATGAATCGACTGAAAATTTAAACATTACTTGAATATGTAGTCGGCAATCCATCTCTATTCCTTACAACTGTATCGTACACTGCATTCGTATGCATAAGTCAAAAGGAAGCATCTACCTTCGACCAACCTGACGTTAGGGCTGAGATTTATTCACAAAGGATTGAACCAACTGCAGAGCTACGTCATTGACGGATGATTGATGAGCCACACAAAGTGGGACGAAGGGAATCGAACCGGAGACTGTCGTCCCAGGTCATGACCGAGGTCACCGACCTCTCTCCGATACCAATTTCCTTTAATAATGGCTGACACGACTAGGTACATTCATCATTGAAGGATATGAGAAATTCCACCATTCGAGTCCTAGTGCAGATTGATCGATAGCATACATGTGCATGCGATCTCGTGACTTAACAATAAAGAATGAATAAATAAAAGGAGCGTTTTTCAACAATAAAATTCCGCGTTCATAGGCGATTGTTGCTAGGTAGAAATACTTTTAATAACTAAAACTACAACTAATTTGAGAAAACTAAAGATACGAGAGATATAGTATAATAATAAATACTTAAAATCAGACGATTCTGAATAAATAATATGTTCTCGTGTGTTTTAAATCACTAATAATAAATTAATGAGAAAAATTATATTCAACAATCAAGGAATAATGAGCATAATGTCAATAGAAAATTGACTGAAATATTTGCGATTTTTTTATATTCACTTTTTTATGGATCAAATCATATTAATTGAATATTTAAAAATAGTACACGACATAAATTTTATTGATCCAAAAATAATCAATCACATCAATCAGCATTAACAATCGATCACTTATTTTAAATACACCCCAATTAGTCCCTACTTAATAGTACGCCATCTGTGATAATTGTAGTCAGTCCATTCAAGTAATCACCTTTGAAGTACCCTTAGCAACCGAGTGGTCCATGGAGCGGCAGATGCTGCATTGAATGCAATCCCATCGAGATTTTGTGAGCACATTCGCATAATTACTCTCCAAAGATCTCCAATCGTAACAATCGAATCAAGAGATCGTTCTCCTATTATAACTCTGACGAAACAACTGCCTGCCGCAATGCGATCGAAAGTTTCGGAAAGCCTTTATATTCCAGGACACAGCAATCGAGAGTAATTTACCTTTAAACTGTCGACCAGATGATAGAGCCGTGGCTGTATGTCTAGTTTCGTGTCTATTGCAAGGTTTAAGTGTCCAATTCGAGAGTGCAATTTGCATGATTTATTTCACTCTGCGATAAAAAGTAGTCTACATTTTACCACTGACATTATTCTTTTGAATCTAAGGTATAACGGGAAAAGTTGCACCCTTCATAAATTCAATTCCTACTTCACATAGAAGACATTAGCGGGAAAGACCGTGCATATAAAAATCTCATATTATTCCATTTATTTCTAATAGAGTTCCTAACGATACTATTATATAGTTACACTATTATATAGTTACAGTATTATATTGTTACACTATTATGTAGTTATGCTATTATATAGTTATACTATTATGTAGTTATGCTATTATATAGTTATACTATTATATTGTTACACTATTATATATTCTAAGATAATAATTCGTGAACGTCTTCTTAATCGGTGAGAAGAAATAGAGGTATCCTTATCCACCGATTATAACAAAGCCCTATTCCTTAATCTAAATACCCTATTCAACCAACCATTGTTAAGGAGCCTTAATTAATGCAATTAGACCTCCACAAACGATATCCTTCCCTCTTTGGGGATTCCATTAAGCTGTTTAAGTTTCTCTATCTCAGCATCTTGGTCCATTTTCGTATCCATACCAACGCTATAACACAACCCTACTTTCACACCTGACTACCGTCACCTGCTCTCTTTACGCTTCGGAACGAATATATGGCAAAGAAGAAGAAGTAATAGCAATAAACATCCCTTTGGATCTGTTTTATGGTCAGTAAACGTTTACGGATCGAATGGGATAAATGAGACTGTCAAATAATCTCTTTTTTATCTCTTTTCGAAGAATGACATTCCTATTTTCAATCGGTACGGGTTTGGAAATAAGGAAAGAACTTTCATGCGTATGTTTCGTGTTTGAAAAGATATTTTTGATATCCTTACAGTACTTCTCCTGAGAAAAGGTAACATCCTTTAATAAGAAAACGTTCAATAACAATCAAGAGGGTTAGATGAACATAACCATCCTATATGACTATAACTTCGCCCAGTGAGGAGGAAACGAAAAAGTTGACAATCGCCTTCGTACGCATAAACAAGCAATAATCGAAATCTGACCAAATAAATCGACCATCTCCCTCAATAATAGGATGTTCTCTACAATCAAATACTTAGCTATAATCGGATGACGCATTGTTACGCAATCAGAACGACCGGATTATTAACTCAACAATCGGCCAATTGGGTAACTCGAATAACAACCGTTGCGGCCCACTTTTATCAACAAAAAATATAAGGCGAAAATAATTTCGCGCGAACATATTTCGCGAATAAAAACTGCGGTCATTGGCATTAATATTTCGCGCTATTTAGTCGATAACATGAACTCGGTGATAAAATATTAACACCCAAAGAACATAACTTGGAGCGGCCTCGCTTGGCTGGCTTATTAATTGGCCCAAAAAACTTCCGAGTGTGAAATTTAAACTCGTCTGGAGATACGAGGCTATTTGTAAACGATGTATTCGTAAATATATATACGGGGAGTTTGCGTTTGAGATAATCATGAATTAAGCATCGACATTTGGGGTCGGTATTTATGCCACATGTGGTCAGCGGGAGATATTTAAATAGAGCGAAGCGAGTTTATGGTCAGCTGTAGGCAATATATAAATATGATTCGAGGTTAAATGATCGTTATAATGCCTATTTGGAAATTTATACGCAAGTGAATAAAATATATTTAATATATTAGCTAGCGTTCTATCAATAAATTAGACCGTATTTTGGCACTGATTAGAGAATAATGTAAAAATAATTTTCCGATTTAAATGAGTTATTTGATGTTTACTTTAAATGAATTTAAAAACCAAACAAACCTGAAAAAATTAAAATTAATATTTGATCAAAGTTATGCGATCACAGAAAAAAAATCGAATTATCTTTTAACGTAAGTCTACTAAATGAAATATTCAATTCAACGACATAAAATATATCACTATAAAAGTTCATCAACGCTTTACATCATCAAATATCTCAAAAAAGTTAAAATTTATTCAAAAAGTACTATATCATTCATTCCTTTTAAGTTCATAATATTTACCCCGTGAAGTCGCATTACATAATGTTCTCGAATCTCCACTGATATCAAAGTAAACTTGAGTCTTTTTTCATCCACTTTAACAAGTATTCTCCATTATCATGACCTTCATCTATCTCCCGTTGATACACATTCGCGCACGGGTTGTAAGCGCAAACATGTTTTCAATCATCGGCCAAAGAAGAATAACAAAAGAAAGGGGTTAAGTCCAGCTTTCTCGCCCTATGAGAGAAATGCACCGTCGGCCGATAGATTCAAAGATAGTCCCCGAAGCTCACGGTCTCTTAGTCCCCATCAAAGGCACTCTTATACTTCTAAAGACAGTTTCTGTACCCTAGCAACTGCGCATTTCCAATGATGAAGGCTTTAAGTTCTTCCCGATGGAATCATCTTGAAGGCTGAATACTGTACACTGACACTCGTATCTGATAACCTTGGCCATAACGTACGTGAAGCTCTGACATCCAATCGCCAGCTTATTTAGTATGATTTCGCTTTCTGTTTTATAAAGGACCGACATACTTATGTTAGAAATAGGGCTGGTATAAATGCAGTCACAAATTTATTCTATCGTGTTCTTTACAATTTTAAGCGTTAATGCATCCTAGTTAAAACGTATGAATTTAGTTATAAACATAAAAAACCGTCTTGTCGAAATGATATCGACTTACATATTAATATCTTTACATGTTCCTCCATTATTAATCGATAACATGTAAAGCGACACCGAATCATAAAGTCTGCATTATAATCTCTTTTCCTATTTTCCGATCGTTCGAGCAACACAGACCGCTCTCATTAAATGACACATCATCATTATTGAAGACAATGAAGTTAAAAACTCCAATCCTTTCAAATACGATATATCGAATACCGATAAATCGAAAACAGATATATTCCAGATGGAATTGATGCATCAAAAAAATTCGATGAGAATTTTAACTACCAAAAACTTAACAAATTTCTTACTCTCCCCTTTTTATCACAGCAAGTATTCAATTACTTCTCCAGGACTCATTCATACATCGATCTCTCGAAGTTGAAATTCGATACATCGCTTCGCAAACATCGATATATCGCGCTCCGAAATTGATATATTGAAATATACTTCTCCTTCAGATATAAATGTAGCCTTAATCTTCCCATTTTTCAGGGATATATTTTTTTTATCATCCCCAGCATGCGCCTTCACAGCACGTCTCTCTCTCCATCTTCCTTCCCTTCAGTTTGTATTCTTCTCTTCCCTAAACTAAGCGCCTCGTTTGATGCAAGTGGTGCATGACCCAACAGAGGAACTCTCTCCCCTCTGAAAGACTTAAAACTATGCCCATTGCTCCAACATGGGTACTACAGAGAAAAGCGCCAGGCGCCCTCAAGAAACAATGTGCTAGACCGACAGGATGTCTTCAGGAAGCTTTGATGGCTTTCTTTAGCGTTGGCCGTGAGTAGACACGCGAATGGGCACTTTTTTTCGAAGAAAGAAAAAGGAAAACCTGAGAAGAAGGTTTACAAAAGAAAACCTCTTTCGTTACACTAACAAGGAAGCATTTTATTACCCTAAATAATCGGTCTAAAGGAACAGAACTAACACCGAAAGGGTTTCGCAAATTTACCAATTCTTTTTAGTTCTTTTGGAGAGGTTTTAAAATGTAAACATCTTTGGCTCGGGTTGCGTTCAGAAACAATAGTAATTGCTAGAAAACAAACTGCCTGAATTCTTGATACTATTGATACTAAATTTATTTGACATGTGTTATAGGAGTAGATTTTTAGTTACTTTGATCTTCATCTTTATTTGAAACCTTGAATATTCAGTTAGCAATATATGATAAGGCTATAAAATATTCGTCCAAATTAGTACTATCTGTAGAAACTAATCGAAACAAACTTTGCTTACTATATAGTTGCTATTGGAGACATAATTGCTTTGAAAATTTTACGTTCATAGATTACAAAATTATAAATTCAGTAATAATAAAAGATGATTAAAAGATAAAAATTAATATTCTTCATTATGAGAAATAATCAACTGAAAAAATGCATTAAGTTAAGGGAAAGTAAAATAATTAGAAATTCAAAAAAGAATCTACAGGATAACCAAGTGAAAACGAATTAAGATCATCTTCCATAACTTGCTCCTTTTTATGAGATCGATTTAATATTTGGTGTCGGTTTAACATAACACATTTCACTTGTAAACCTATAGCATTGAAAACTAATATCCTTCATTCTTATCATGTCCTATTTCCATTTTACAACCCAATTAAATCACCAAATAGAAGGAATAGAAGGAAATGAAGGACATGAAAACTATTATAATAAGCTATTAGTTTTATTATAGATACAAAGACCATTGATCAAACTAGAGCAAAAGTTTACGACCAACCCAATTTCTATTTCTCCATTGATTCTTTATGGCCTCTATAAATTTATTATTTTGTATCTTAGAAGGTTCCGGCAGAATTAGGTATTATAATGAATGTTAATCGAGATAGAGCGAAAAAAATCCGAATTTTCTATTCATTGACAAATTTTACCATATCTTCCGTCAACTAGACAAATAGATCGTTAAGAATTATAGAATCCGCCAGTAGATTATGCGCGTCACAAATAACATAGATACGAACTGTACGAATGAACATACAGACGTTCATCCTTCAAAGCCGTCATTGTGAAGGATTACTGTATAACAACAGCGCTCATTCACGAGAGTCAAGCAGCCTAATTATCCGATGTAAAATTTTTACGACGGGTCAAAGGTCAAGTTTAAGTTGGCAAGATATTCGGAGCGTCTTAAATTCGGGGATTTTATTAGCTTGCCGGGTCCTAACCTTAGGTCGGATGTAGTATCTTTCTAAATTGGGATGATTGAATTAAAACACTCTAATCATTACGTAATTTCATTTGCGCAGAACTAAATCTTGGGATTATTGAATTTTTGACCTTGTACATGAGACCGATTACGAAAAACCACGCATGCATTAAAGATAACGAGAAATCAGTCTTAAAATCAGGCTAAATTAGTAAAATAATTAATATTGGGACAGTAAAATGTCTTCATTTCTTTATCAATAATACATTTCCTTCCGTTCTTAGTCTTTCGAATTTTCTGCACTTCGCTTCCCTGCTATAAATTCAATCGATGAAAACAACTTTCAATTCCCTTCGGAATCTAAAAATCGCAACCGTAAAAACCCAACGCGTACCAGCATTCACGTACCTAACGGTAAACTGCGAGAGAGACAAGCTGAAGGCATTTCGAAAAACTTTAACGACATGGGAATGCGCACTTTAGTAGCGTTTCCTTCAGAAACTCTTCTCGGAGCCGCTTCCGCTGCACCCAGGCGCCGTTTGTGAAATGGTGCAGCTGGCCGCGGCACCTATGCAACGATAGGCCGCCTTTTTAACGAGCACAGTAAAAGCAGAGCCCCATAAATACGCGCAACTCTTCTCGTTGTGGGGTCAAGGAACGATCTGTCTGCAGTTTAAAATTAGGAGGCGGACTGCGTCACGACTCCAATTTTGTTGACATCTGGAATACCTTTTATTTTTCCTCTCTCGAATTTGGCTTGCGGTTGGACGGAGAGAATGTGGCAGAAAGACGTTTCTGCGATATTCCAGGGCTTTACAAAAATTTGAGATGAGCCAAGGAGGAATGAAGAAAAAGATTTTTTTGTGAGTGGTTATTTTTGCGATGAACTTGCGAAACTCATTTCGTCCTTTTCTTTTTAATTTATTAAAGAAACATTCTATCCCAGATTTCAAAAATATATTCACAACGCTTTAATTAAAACCATCTTTTATAAACTATAATTTTAAAGTATACATTCTTTAAAGGCTTCATTTTTCCAAGATTAGAAGTTGAAGACCTGTCTTATATCCACAATAATGAATTCAACAAAGGACGCATTTTAAATGGCTTTAAATCTATTCTTTTTGTCTGTAAGGGGAGACATTGTTGACGTTTACATTTCATTGTTATATAGCCTATGTTTTCATTCAAAACTTGCTGGTATTTTAAAAAACCCATATAACTAGAATTAAAACTAAAATATTGAAGGAAAGTCATAAAATTTTATCTTTCATTTATACTCTATATCAAAATCTGATTGTCTGTCATTCTACAGTATAATTTTTTAGTTTAATATACGGATTTATAAATAAGGAGCAAGTACTTAAAATACACTTCGATGGAATTAATGGAAAACGGAGTACAGGATGGAACTAGATAAAATTCACTATTTTGGGCAAAGTAGGGAAGAAGCTAAATGTTAATGACCTGATTATTTGCAGTAAACGTGTTAATTTTTTCTTACAATACAAGAAAAAGAATAATGAGTATCTTAATGAGACATTGACTCAATACGAGACAACAAAATATTTTCCTTCATATTACTAAAAAAGAGCTCGAGAAATTCCGAATATTAAGCAAAGAATGTATTTTCGACAAAAACAAAACCTTCTGGTATCTTAAAAATCATTAACATCATATAAACCGTAGATATAATTATACGCTACTAATTCGCCTATGTAAAGTATCACAAAAAACGTGACATAGCCGAAAGGGAACAGGAAGTCAACGTGGGGGGGCCTCTTTCAAATTTTCCCACGTATTATGGACGACAAAAGAACAAAAGAAGGTATAGACGCGATTTTCCCCATAAATCCACACGCGCCCAAAAGGGTTAGCGGGAGAATACCGGAAGAAGTGAAGTGCATCGATGTACGAAGCACAATTCTGCATCCCAAAAGGGAGGGACGTATCTTGTTACAATGGGGGCACAGCTGTGTGACCAGCAGCTCCCCTACGATCCGAATCAATGGCAGAGTCAATAAAGAAGATCGATATGATTGCCCTCTGTCGGTGGTGCATCACATATGGGGGAACTAAGTTGTACCTAGGGAAAGAGTGACCAAATAGGCGCATTGATTTCGGGGGAAATCTCGAGAGGTTTTCCCCTAACTATGGTTGTCTCCACCGGAATTTGGCAATTCCGAACGAGAAGGGAAGATTTCCAAACAGGAAACTGGCACCTGACGAAATTTTATGATTACCGATATATAGCTTCTGCGAGTGCTTCCACAGCTTACGTCATTAAACACATTTGGAACCCGAAAAGAATCGAACCGGGACCAAGAACATAACTTATTATTTCAGTCGATATCCTGTAGAACTTAGCCATAAATGCAGATATAAAAGTACGATATTTATCAAAAACTACTTTGTAGACGCAGACATACTATAATTCTATTCCGGAACTGGAAACCGAATAAAAATTATAGGCTAATTTCTCTGTAGCTAGACTCTGATGTCTATCACGTGAAAACTTTTAATTTCATACTGAATCACATTAATTACATTGTATATAATCATCTGACTCATCTGATTATAAATCTACTATATGCAATTGCTATACTTTTCTATTTTATTATTCTTTATCAAGTCTACAGTTCAAATAAACGGCATTAAAAGCAAGTAAATTAAAAGAAACTTGGGTATTGTAAGCAATACTGAATCTTACACTCTACATCATGTAATTGCGTAGCATACATGACGAAGAAATTTGAAAAACAAACCTTCCAAATAAATCGAAGGAAACAGGATGAATAAAAATAGAATCAAGTAAAACTTAAAAGCGTTATGGATATCGAAACTTCCTAAGGGTAGAAGTCATGGAAAACATATATAGATCACTATCTTCTACCATAAAATAGTCAACGTGTATCAGCATGCGGTTGAATCCTGATAGCCCAAGGGGAGACAGGGAAGATGTCAGCCGCAGGGAATGCATCCAATAGCATCTCTAGTCCAATCCGTGGAACATCCGGGTTTAATTTAGCCTCCTCCTCGGTATATACCCCATGGGGTTGTCTGCGTTTAACCAACATTCACTTTGGACGGAGGAATTCAATCAATCAAACCTTGTGACTTTCTACGAACACTATTTTCACGGACCGAATCTTACGATTTCTGGTCCAAAGTTGGGCAAAAATAGAAATACCTTTAAAAGTTTAATGTATAAACAGAATTATAAAAAGTAAGGTACAATAAAAGATTCTTCGATAGACAATTGATGGGTAAATTTGGTTTTGTGTGTCCAATCAGGTATACCTTCGTGTTTAAAAAAGATCGCTTGTTGAGCCTAACCATTCTATCGAAGTTTTACAACTCAACCTCTTAAGGACATCAGCTTCTTTGTCTTACTTTTGTCGTACTTGTCGTACTAATCACTATAAATACAAAAAAGGCTATAGACGAGTTAGGACACTTCCACGAATATCAAAACATACTCAAATCATTACACCACCCCAAAGTGCACGATATTTATACCGAAGACTCTTCAAACCAAAACTTCACTTCAAAGAGATTCTCCTGGGCTCTGGAACATCTCTCCACGACAACCGAATACGTCCTGCAAACCATCCGAATTCAAGGTCCCGGATAGTACGCAGATTTCGGCCAAATGTCTACATTACGATACACTCTTAACAGGTTGATCCCATCCACCATATAAGGGGAGATAAACCATCCAGAGTTTATCGCGATGGTGCTGAAGACCTTACGAACACAAACAGGCACAAGTTTACATAGACCTTCCCTCCCTAGCGCGCATTTCTTCGCCACTGACTCATCTAGCCAAAGACCAATAAATTTCCCGCCAACAGGAGGAGCATTTTGCGACGTAAACTTACGCAAAAAAATCGCGATAAAGTCTCGGTTTCCATGGATAATGATGGAAATTGCGGCTGGATAAACTCGCAAATAAAAAAAGCCTTACGTGGCTCCCTGTATGAACTGCTACGAAGGCGTGAAAAACAAAACAGCAGCGATGGGCGAGTTCAAACGTCGCCGAAGCGGTAAATCAACGCGGGAAAAGGCGAGATATGGACTATATCGAATTGCCGGCAAAGGGGCTCCCCTGAGAAGGGGGAAACGAAACACTGGCGATGAGAGACACGCGTGCTTTGGAAGCCACGTCAAAGGAGGCGATTTATGGAGACGGACTGAAGAGTAAATGGTGTGGAAATAGGAAAAAGCCAATGACGGATGGAAAGGGAAAAGGAAAAAGATGAAGCGCTGTGAAAACAATAAGTTTTAGACGATCGAGTAGCCGCAAAACGAATTGGCCACGACAATGGGAGCGAGCACGATGAATTAAAAGCTGTTTCCTCATTGTTGCGGGATAAAGGTTTCCATGAGCGACGATGCGTTGAGAATGAAAACTCACAATAATGCCCACACAATGGGTAATAATGAAGAAAGGTTTCCTGATTGTTGTGAGAGAATTTGTCGATACGTAGCAATATCTCACCGTTTCTCACAATCGGCCTCTTATTGCACTGGAATTTTATTTACCATAGTTACCCATTGCTTTTTCTTTACAATGCTCGGAATTACAAATTAGTAATCCACGTAGGGAATTAATGTGCCTTCTATCTTGAATAGAAACAGAAGAATAGGAAAAGTAAGCACTATACAACATTTATCGAAGACAAGAATAGAGATTGCAAAACTAATAAAAAAATCATCCTTAATAAGCTATATTTGAATTTTAAACTAAGAAAAACAGATAAATTGAGAAGTTCTATATAGGAAACAATTAAATCAAATATATTACGAATTTAATGGGTTATTAACAAGACTTGTTCGTGGAATAACGTTGAAAAATAAACAATAAAAGAGAGAACGCAAAGCTTGATTGAGTGATTGATTGTTCAGTGGTTTGATTAACGACTTCATTACATCAACACAACAATGGCTTAATAGAATGCCCTCCCATCGATTTCAGCGGTATGCAGAAAGTATCCAAGGCAACAGACGGGAAGTTTTAAACATAAAACACGCTATGCAAGCCTAGGTACGTATTTATGAGTAATTAAGGCCACAAATCAAACTGTGAGAATATAATGGGATTCGATGGATGTAAACAAACGTAATGACTTCAAAATTAATATATCATTGCCAAGTTGAAATATGAATAACTCGTTCGCTAATCGAGGCAAATATTTGACCATTCGTAAAAAGATTTCGCACAAATTAATTTACTAAAGTGGAATACTTAATATAATGACTTTATTCTCTCCGTAGGATTCGAGTCAATTAAAATTTCGCTTGAATTAGACCTCCAATAATTATATTTTCTTTTCGATCATTGAGGATGAAAAGAAACTTTAAGAACAATCGACTCGTATAAGTTATAATCATCAGTCAATTGATTGTTAAGTAATTAAGTGATAATATATATTGTGTATAACATAATGTAATATATTATATTATAAAAAGGATAATTATGGATCACGTAAAACTTAAGCAATAGAAATTATTAAGAACACACGATATTAGTAAATATTTCATGAAAAACGTTAGCTAATGAAAAAACAAAACATAGCTACACGCTAATAATACCTAAAGATACACAGAAACCATTAACTCTCCTAAAAACTGCGGGAACAACGTAAAACCGCTCCGACCGAAAAGAAACATAATAGATAGACAGATAAACAACCATACGACCCAAATGGGGGAAAAACACTTGGGAAAATAGGACGGGAAACCAGCAAAGGGAGTTGAAGGAAGACGAACTGCAACCTGGGGAAGATTTAAGAGGGGGGTTGGTGATGGATGAAGGGGATGGGGTGATAGGAAATACGTAAGATCACCCTCAGCGGGGACAAATCGGGACTCTGAGGGGATGAAACTGAGCGTGAAACAAAAGACGCCGGTGATGGGAGTCCGGTGGGTGGTCGGGAAAACTCTTTGGATCGCTATCCGTTTTGTTGATTCCATCTGAGACATTCTGGACCTCTGGAAGCGGGAGGTTCCGGTTACCGTAAGGGGTTGGAGAAAAAACGGAGGGGGGGAGTGAAACACGAGGCGCGAACGACAAATGACTATCAAAGGCCTCTTTTTCCTCGTGTGTGAGATGTGCGTGAATGAAAACGTAAGGCGCTATTCAGATGTGGGGTCGGCGAAAGGGTAAAGTTCACTCCTTCCCTTGATCGCCTCCTTTTACGATTTGCCTCGAAACAATGTGGAGTAGTTGGCGCGTGCCGGGAGATCATTGTTAATAGGATTGTTATCGACAACGATTAATTGTTACGGATGAATTAAATTTCCCCTTAACCATGGGATAATGTCATTGGATTATTGTTGCAAAAAGTTGAATACATCTAATTTTTAATTTACTTATACTATCATTTCTTCCGATTCTCATTATCACGATTTAGAACTGTTAATACTTTCTTATCATTTAATTGCTCCCAATATATTAGTAACATACTTTCACTGATTTAAATAGGAATATACATCAAAATATTTATGAATTTGCGGTATCATCCCTCCTGAAAATGTATTGAAAAGTTTACTTATTTCATTTGTTATCCTCTTATTAAATGCTTTTTTAATATCGAAAACCTTTTTATAAAAATACAATTATTATTGCTGCTGTTTCAAGTGCTCCCAGCAAAATTATTTTTTTAAATAACGTCGAAAAATCGAAAAGTTATAGCATATTTGTTACTTATACGTACTTACTTATTATACTAATATGTACTTATATCGTAAATTAATTACGCTTCATGTTTAAAACATGTGTAAAGTATGGATTGCTTTTTATGCTATACCTTATCGAGATAAAATTGAATAGCTTATTTATAAATAATGCTAATTTAAATATTACTTAAAATAAATTTTGATCTCATTACTTCCTATTCGTAAACATTTATTCAAAATCCTGTGTATACTATTTAAGCATATCCCATCTCCAGAACATCACGGCCATTCGCTTGAAAAAACATAGATACAAACAGCATACGATTCGTAGTATTTGGTAGGGCGTGTATCTCAGATATAAAACACACACATCGACGCTTTTATCGCGTGAAAACTATCATAAGGTTAGATGAAATGTAGTTTCCGAGAAGCTCACGCAACAAACAGTTGGTTGTTCCCTTCTTAAGGAGACGCGTGTAAAAAAACTGCGTTCGCTTTATATGTTTTCATCCCATGACGACGCGGGAGTCCAAACTCAGTTTGTTTGTAACAACCCTTTGATCCACCACGTGTTTTTTCCTCTCCTCCCAAGCGTATCTTCTTACCGCCTTCCTGAACCAGGGCCGGCTTACGACGAGGGCCTCAGGGGGCGGAAATCATGGGACGTAAATACTACATACATGTATTCATTCTGGAGATCTGTATTTGGTTTAAGAGCATCATTTGTGGGTGTAAAATTAAACATTGATGTAACAAAAGCAACTAAAAGTAGCATGTAGGATTCTAACGCACTTAAGGAAAATACGTAATGGATAACGGAAAGAATTTAATGACGTATTAAACATATTTAACTTTGACAAAACTTTCTATCATTGTCATGATAAAATTACGAAACACTACTATCATAATAAATAAAGTGTAGTGTTAATTGTAACTGCAAATCATTTATAACTATATAAGATAGATAGAAAGAAAATTGATCGATGAATTGAATGATTAAATACGTCTTCACTATGATAATTAAGTCGTTAAGGGATTGGTTATGTATACATAGAATAGAAATCTACATAAAAATCACAGCAACTAGAACATTGAATGACAAAACACATCAATCTCCCTTAATACAGTTGCATGAGAGATTCAATCTTATGTCACGTAATCGCTTTAGGGTTCGTTTGAGAAGCTATCCAAACATGAGAGATACGAGTAACCGCAGAAAAATACGCTTCGGAAGATAGAGTTAATCAGAACAGATTAGGGCAACGATCGGAAAAAACTACTATATTTGTCACCGAATCTGTCAAAGAAAGTAAATATTTGGTGTCGTGTTCCTAGAAACTTTAGCGTATTTATAAACCCATTCGCGGGGAAACTTCGTTGCTAAGTAAATGTTCTTCTTATGCGATTCTTAGGAAATTCCTTATCGGCAAAAATAAAGATTGGTACGTTTTAAACTCGTACAGTGCCGACAAATAATAATATGTATATGCGTACATATGTACTCAATAGGCAGGAAGTTTCAAAATTACGAGTACAGGTATCATAAATTTGACAAATATTATACAAATTTTGTTTCTCGTATGAGATAAAAAGAAATATTGCGGATATCTTTAACTAAAGCATTATGGAGAACTTTGAAATCAACTACATTCAAAATCTACCGTCCAGCTTCTGAAGTCAATTCATGATATTTCAAGAAATATTTGGCATATTTCATCGCCTTTGAATAACACACACAAAAACATAATATGCCAATTTTGGTATGATTCCTCACAGAAGAGGAATAGGTTTACTGACGTTGTGTTATCAAATAGTTAAAATTAATAACAAAGATAGAAAATTAGCAACCGAAACAAAACTAGAACTGAAGTATAAAATAACAATGCTCTGCAAAATTCTAATTCATGATATTTAACAGAATAAAGTCACAAAAATTAATCCAATTTCATATTAAGAATTTCACCCCAAAAGACTACTGAACTTTTTAAAACATTACGTTGTTTGTGGCATTCATGAAAAAACCTCTTCATCGACCTAAGGTAAAATTTATATGAAGTCTTTTGTTAGAATACAAATTGTTTACGATTCCGCATTACATCTAAATGCACGGCTGGATCTGTGGCATGCATTCTTGATACGAAAAAAATCAATTGCAATTGATATTTATCGACTAAAATCGAATACTGGACGATGTTGCAATCCTATTAAAGGCATGAATCGACCATAAATTAGAAATAATGACCACGTGAACGTTACTCGTCCGTCTCTTTATCAATTTTTTTCCGAGAAATAATTGAGCAATTTTAACCCATTTGACGTGGAAACTGCGTGCTGAAACAACAAACTTCGCTTGCGTGGATGCAATCAATCAGCAGAGGGTGACGAAACATGTGGAATATATCCTAAAAGTGCAAAAAAATATCAGAGGACGTCCTGTTAAATTGGCAATAAATTAAAAGGAAAATTGCTAAGTGATAAAGGGGAAGTACGCGTTGGGAAATGCATCTGCCGAACATCTCCTATGGCAACGAACATCTGCTGGCGGACGTTCATCCGCCGATCAAAAAGATTGCAATGTTGGGAATAATATTAAATGGCTGCATATATAACCAAAGATAAAACAATACTTTCGTCTTATTTTGTAAAGCTGAAAATTAACAAAGAAAGTGGAATTTTCAAACAAAAACTTCGAGTTGAAAAATAGAAAAAAGAGATAATTTACGACCAGAATTCCTATTACAAATAACAGACTAACAAAAAGGTCAAACAGGAATTAAAAGTATAAAATTTTAGTTTAATGTTTTAATAAATTTAATGGACAATTAATATGAAGATGTTGCCCAACGTGAAGATTTATAAAATAGGTTTTACACAAAAAATACGATAACACATTAAGAAAAAAATCTCCTATGAATATCAAAATAAGTACAAAAATTAATATTACTGATCTTAATTGAATGAGCGTATGATTTTAATAAATGGTTATTTTAATCAGATTAATATATATTTATAAAAATGTGGAATAATGAGGTACACGATTCATGTACGTTTAAAAATAGTATAACCATGCTAATACCAATGGAAATTAACGGGATATCAATAATGATAATTATTTAACTATAACAATCACAACAGTAACGATACAATCCGTTCATAAATTATTGTAATAACAATCCTAATACGCTAAAATGTCAATATAGTCGCACTTATAAATCAATAAACATTACATAAAAATATAGGAATTTGAATTTCCCCATCCATCAATCACATTTCCGATCAAATAATGCATCTATGAGACACCGGCCTTCACCGAGTGTTATCGCTCAATGCGAACAGATGGAGAAAACAAATGACTATTGAATAGACTCCCAATCAACGAAGCGAAATCAAAATAATAAAACCCTTTCGATGCTGAAGGTAAAAAACGACCTCGAAAGGAAATTTGCGGATTGAATACAAATATCTCAGGGCGTAGCAAAACAAACAACCACGCAAACAACAAAATCATACATATGCATTTATAACAGGTACGGAATAGACCAACCTCTTTAGATAAGATGGAAGATCATAAAAATACATAATAAGGTCAAATAAACAATCCACAGCAACGCTATTGCAATCGCAAACCACGTACAAATATACTTACTTAATAGTTGCGTATAAAAAAGAGTAAAATAATTGGCTTAGAGAGCAAAATTTAAACAATGAGCTTAAAGGAAAAATATCTCATAACCTTGACTATGAATCCATTGAAATTATACTGAAATCATCCAAAAATACAACCTTGACTGCCTCATATATACTTCATTACGTACGACGGATATTAAATACGTCATTTTTACCAATCACCATGGTGAAATTCGGATGCCAACTCCTGCGTTCTTCTTTAAAAAGATTGGATCTACTCTCATTTCTCGGAGACTAATTTTTTTCAACGACAGGTCCCTCTCAAACATCGTGCAGGGCGAAGACTTTTTTTGGTAGGGTTCAACGCTCTGCGGAGTGGAGAAAACAAGTGCTTGGTTACCAACGGAGGGTAACTAGGAAGCGATAAGTAACATCCTTAAGGGGTCGTTAATAACCGAACACACAATGCGAGGGATCCGTTCTCTAGGCGAGAATAGCTCGAAAATAGTACTGGGAATTTCCAGACATAAAATTATTACCTCGCTCTATTAGGTTGTTCGCCTCCTACCAAAGTGTATGGCTGGGTACTATCGAGGTGATATTAATGCCTGCTGCCTGAATAAGTACTAAATTATTGCTAGAAAGGGATTATATCCTCGGGGAATTCGAATAGAGAAGTTTCCGTAAATACGATAATTTCCCGAAAATGTGGATAATTCGGAAGTTTCGTCTGTTGTGTTGTAAAGTAAAATACGTCTTGATGAAATTATTAACATTCTACGACTATTTAGGAATTTAATGAAGAAATATTTATATTAATAATAAGCTACATACCTAATTGTTGCCGTAAGTAACAATTTCACATGAAATATTATTCATCCACCCGTTTCGAAGAGCATTAAACAGAGTCCATATCAAAAATATATTGTTTGCGATTTATTCCTATATATATATATACACATATATACATCGTAGTCATAGTAAAATAGTCAGCCAAAAACAGCATACGTATTACCTAAAATATACCAGTACAAACATACAAACATTCCCCATTACTTAGCAACAGAATCACAATACTAATTCACTAACCCATGATAGGAATTTTAATAGTTACATCCACACCCTAATTTTGCCCATTTGCATCTCTATTCCTCGGTTTCTATTGACCTTCTTTTGACCTCTTCCATTCACTTTTCAACCCTCTTTTGTACCACCTATATCTGCCTCCCATCAGGCATATCCCTTATCTCCCGTTGACAAGATAAGGCTTGGGTTAGTTAGCGGCCTCGGGTCAAGAGGGAGCGCGTTTCGGTGCTCGGATACGTCATGACACGCTTTATACGGCTTCGTCTTTTTTATTCGGGAATCACGGCTCGAAAAAACATTTCGAATGCAAGACATCGGAGGGTGTTTTCCCAACGGAAAAGAAAAGGCACTTCCTTTCTGGATTATTTTAATTTCAGGATTTTCTAGACGAAGATTGCATTGAAGGAACACTACGTGCCTGATGTTACCGCTAAAGATACTGTAGGATGATCTGATATCGGATAGTGGCGTAGAGAACTTTTTAAAATTCGAAATTGGTGAATTATCTTGAAGGTGAAAGAAGGAACTCTACAGTATAAATACAATTTATACGAGTAAAAAATATACAGCAAAAACGTAAGAAAAACTAAATAAATAATACAACACGGAACGTAACCTTTACGAGATTCAGAAGTAAAAATTTTTGCCTAGATCACGACTTAGGGGTGACCTTGTATTAAGCTTGCATTCCATTCAGATTATTTTCCTTTTCTATAACGTAGCAACCAGGAATTGCAACAACATCCCTAGATACCAGCAGAACGAAACAGAACTGATAACCCACACAAACCCATAGGAAAATTCATAGGAAATAGATAGAAAAACGTAGGACAATTCGGCAAAACAACAGCATCCGAGACAGGAACAAAATTGAAGGAGACGCAGTGAAAATGAGAAAGAGAGAACAGACAAAAGAAGACAGAAGGCAGTAGAAAAGGTGCATTCCCAAGGGAAAGCGTATCCTTCCACGAGAGGAATCCGAGATAAGGGAACGTAGAGAGGGAATAAAAAGAGATAAGAGGTGGAAAATCAAGAAACGGGAGGAAAAGAGAAAATAAAAAAAGGGTTCGAAGGGGATAACGTGGGCGGGGGAGGGTATCCCTAACAGGGAAAGAATGGGGAAGTAACTGTTTGCGTGTGTGCGTTGGGTGATTGATCGCTCGCCTTTAAAAGCGTGTGGTAACCCTTTCGTGAGGGGATGGAAAACTCATCCACGTCCGGTGCAGACTTATAAACTTCGAAGCAAAACATCGGCTGGTCGATACCCACAGGTCCGGAGGGAAACTTTAGAGAATACTCGCCAAAAGAAAAAATATTGCTGGGCGGAATTAATTCGGCGTGATTGAACGGTTATTCGCGACAATGTGGAGCTGACATTGTTGTGGTTTGGTGTAAATAATGAGAGAAAATACAAGCGCCAGAGGTACTGGAGATAAATTAACTGTATGGGGCAACAAAGCCGTGGAAGCATTGTTCAGAACAGATAAGAACAATTGAGAAAATAAACTGAGTCTACAACAATAGTAATATTTAATATTTTCTTTGAACCACCAATAATATGTAAACAAAATGAGACTCAAATTATCGTGTATGAGATACAGTAATTAATAAAAAGGAATAAAATCCTCATAACTCAGCTTTAATTGTTAATGCAAGAAAATGATTAATAATAGAATTACTACGAATTAAATCTACATCATTTTCTTCAATAGTGTTCCACATATTCTTTTATCTACTAATTTCTTCAGTCTAATCAATCCCTAAGGCTTCAAGTAAAAACATTCTACAGGAGTTAATTATGGAATACAATCCATGCTACGCAGGATATTCCGATGTTCAATTAAATGCAGATAGGAAGTACGAAGTATGAATAAAAGCTTATCCTGACGTTAATATGCCTTTTCATTGAATAACCTTCCTGTCGCTATTGTACTGATATAGACCCATAATCTAGTTCACTTCCTGGATATTTCATTTCCGATACAATCTGCCCTCCTTCCGTTGCCTAGGAACAGGAAAATCTCTCCTACGGATGTAATCCTAGAAAACAGTGGTTGCATTTAAAGCGATACAGCCGAGGCATCGCCTGAGGGCTTCCCAATGAGAAACTACGCCTAGAGGTTTGGGTAAGAAGCGTTTAATCCGCAACTAGAACACAGACCTTCCAACAGAGCAGAGTATGCTGGAGGCCTACCCTTGGAGCATGAATCGTATCCTGTTATGTCTGGTTAAACCCCCCCAACCTAAAGGTATCTGAAGAAATTTAGAAAAGGGACTATGATCTGCACTTCAGAGAAATTAAATTCCAAATTATCTTCTCTTAGGGATAAACCTTTCACCAAAATAATTCAATTCCTCCCTTGCATAGAAGTATGATAAATTAATTAAAATTAAAGTTAAATTCATTCAAAAATAACCCCTCAAAACTGGCACTGAGAAATTAAGTATCATATAGGTACGTCAATCCTATTAAGATGATACAAAATCATATACTTTTTAATCTTTTCTAGGAATTTTATATATAAGGAAAAATACGTCAACAACTAGAATAATCAACAAGCGTCCAGGTGACCACAATTTTCCCCCACGTAAATTAGTTTCCCTTTTCATTTCAGAATACTACATTTCAGAATTCCGATTACAACTTCTGTATGTTCCGCACGTTCCACCACAAGAGAAGGAGAGCAAGTTGAGAAGAATGAGATGAGACCAAGTGATAAAGAACAGTTCGAGATGAGAAGAAATGAGCTACTGGAAGCGAGATAAGGGAGCAAAAGTTGAGAAGAGCATGGATTTAAAATAAGGAAGAAAGATGGATGGCAGCACTTTGAAATATTGCTGCGGGGGTTGAGTACGGAAGAAAAAGGACGATAAAAGAAGGAACATGGGAAAAAAATTAATGAACGAGGACATTTAAGAGAACTAGCTGAGGAGATGGAAATTGCTGGAGATAAAATTCGTCAGAGTACAGGAGAAGTGGATTGAAGGCACTCGAGCGATAAAAGCTGTCGAGATACATTCATGGCAGGAAATGAGTCGCAAATTTACCGTTTGAGATTTTCGAGAATCGGAGATCTACTTGATTGTCATGGTAATTGGCTGAAAATGGTCAACATGATTGTCATGGTTACGGACGGGCTTTTCTTGCGATATAAATATGTAAATAATATGATATATTCATCATTTATTAGCTTAAGAAACTAATTTATAGACTAAATGATCCAATGGTTTTGAAGACAAATGGTTCATAATTTACTCGTACTAAAACCAATAAAAAAGGACAACCAGATAATTGTGATTCACAACTTAACTCGCCTAAAATGCAATGGGGTATCTTAGAGTCGCTTTAAATATTTCCTGCTTCTTTCTCTAGGAAAAGTTAAGTAGTACAGTATCGTATCCTTGTTTACCTATATTAATATATCACGATTTCTAGACGAATTTCAATGAAGCTGTTCTGACGGAGTCAATAATCAATCGAGGTATGTTAAAAATTCAATCTTCTACCGATCGGAATATAAATTGGCACCGACACGCATGAGCATCATCGTGTCACGGTCGACGGTAAGCGATATTCCGTGTAACGATCTTTTTTGTGGAGTGAACTCCACTGTGAACATGAAGCCTACTGCAATGGATGTAATGGAATATAGAAGAATAGTGGACGTTGCTGTTTAAGAAAAAAGAGAGGCATTCTGTTTTAATCCAAAGAGAAGAGCAAAACTTCAATGGAAAAATAGAGGAAGAATGTAGCTTTTTTCATGGCCCTTAAGAATTTGCGAACATTGCGTTCTTTCGCGAACGAAAGGGAAAGAAAGCTGAATTTATTTTACGGGAGACTGGGTAAGTGAAAGGAGGGAGGGTTGGAAGTGAAAGCAGGGAGGGTTTGAGAAGTGAAAGAAGGGAGTTTTCCAGGAGGGGAGAATAAGATGGAAAGCATGGCGCTTTTAGATGAATGAGACAGCAAATGGAATGAGGTAGGGATCCAGATAAGGGAAGTGATACAAGTAGTGTTTCGTAGCTCGAGAAGGGTGGGCGGGTCGCGCGAAAGGGTGAGAAATTCGGAATGTGCAAAAGGACCCGATGTGTGTCGAATGGCCTTACCGTGGAAAAAAAAGAAAATGAAGTTGAAAGATAAGATTTTGGACTTAACAAGGTCTCGAACCAGTAACCGATAATTGAAATCGAAATAAAATAATGTGTTTTAGTTATCCGTAATGGTCACATACACATGCTTCTTCAACAATACAGGATAGTTGCTAGGGAATGGCGTAGAGTATTCATATACTTCTTAATGGTTGATACTGATTTTTAACTAATATATCACACTAAAACCTTACGCCTTTGGAACCAATAGCTTTAAATGTACGTAACAACAGTTCAACAAAATCATCAAGGAATCATTTTTAGTTAAAAATTACGAACAAATACGTGAATCATCCAACAGAATCCGACTCTTAAAATATGCACATAATATTGCAAATCGTATATATCGTGCTTTTACCCAAAATTTTATGATCCATAACAAATGAATGCCTGAGTGAATGAGTTCATAAAATACTTGCTTATTTAACCAAGCTCACGCGTTCTGTCTGTTCGGAATGGGATATATTTTTCACGCTGACCGTGATAAATTCGGGAGAGGCGAATGTATGAGAAATTCGCGTGTAACGCAAATTCTGTCCGAACGCGTACTTCATCAGAGATTTTCGTTTATGACAAAGGAAACTCTGATAAAAAAGGTACGGCTTTTTAAGTCGAACCGTAATAAAGTACAGATATGCAAACAACTTTTAGATTTCACATATCAAATACAACTATATTAACGCTCGAATTTACGAGAACCTTTTCATAAAAAAGTTTTCAGGGTGAATGGATAAACAAGCATTTCAGTCAACCGCGTGAATTTAAAAAGGGATAAAATTTAGGGAACATGCTCTTGAATTTAAATAAGTACTTCTGCAAGCTTTAACAATCGAAACAAACAGATTTTTTTACCTAGCAAATCCGTCTAATTTACAACAATGTCACCGTAAAGAACAATATAAATTTCCTTATAATAAAATGAGCTAATAATAGCTTTTGATAAAATTAATAATGTATGATCCACCTTACTAAGAAAGAAAGATTGATATCTATTGAGTGTTTTATATTGGGAGGCCATTGTTATTTTCAAATAATGCATTCATTTTAGTCGTTGGTGGATTTAATTGGTATAGTTATAGAATGAGAATTTTCTTTCTATAATTATAAAATTGTGTTTTATGGTTTACTATATTGTCACGAGGACAGAAAACTGCTCTTAAAGTACTTTTTAGATAATAGTCTGACATTTACAGCAAAACTAGAATCATTACACTGAAAAGGTCTAATCAAGGCTCAAACCCTCATAATGACTTATCCCTCAAATGACATTCTAGGGTCGAACATTTGGACATCTGCACCACATGGTCACTGTGAGTCCTCCAACCAGAAGCTTCATAATCTCGAATAATCCAGCCAAAACTTCGCTCCAAAAACTTTCTCTCCTCGGCCCATTTGACTGAATAATTTTCCCTTTTAAGGAACCCTTAAAGGACGACGAAGAATGAAACTGGAGGAAGAAGAAGAGGGCATGCAGTCAATATGTTCCCTTCAGTGGGATGACTACAGAAAACCAACTTTTCTCTAACTTCGTATCCTGAAAGAAGGGCTTTTCCGGAAGCGACTTCTTCCAAGAGTTTCCTCATCAATTTCATACCCTAGCAGGACTTAACTAATCAGAATTTCAAAAGACTGCCAATTTGTCAGTAATTTGATGGAGTGCGAGGAGAACATTTTTCTTCCCCCGGGGAGAGGGTATTAATGGTCCATCTTAAAAGAGTCCTTTGTGAGAGGGAGAATAATAATTGATAAGGTTTGCTCATCGTCACTTATTCCGCTTTAGAATCTTCCCTGAGAATGCCCAAGGACTGACTTTGAATCTATAATCGACTCTTTAGGTGGTTATTTTCGAATTTCAGAGAATTTAATGCCTAAGTGGCGAATTTATCGATTTGATATAATTCGTAATACGAAGGTCATGATTCTTTTTCTATGTTTCACTATCATTATATGAAGCTACAAACTTTGTTTCTCTATACGTAAGGATGTTACACTTTCGCAGATATTTACCAATGAGGTCAATATAATGATAATGGGATATTGAATTTATGATGTTCTTTACGCATAAATTAAAAACTATCCTGTAATCTATACATAATTAAACGCTGTAATTCATTCAGAAAGTCGGTTCTAAAAATAAAGTTCTATTTTCTATAAATATGTTTAAGCGAAAAACAGCCATGAAATAATATACAATTAAAATCATTTATATCTAATGAGAAATAATTAATTAACTAAAAATGAATTCATATTGATAGCCTGAGATCCATGACTTATAAAATAAGCTTTAAATTAATCTAAAGATCCTGTCACTTTAAATTCGGCCTTTAAAGTAATTCTAAGAATTTATCTCGCATCATTCATTATTTTCGTAATTTTGCGAGTATAGAACTGAGACTTCGCCAAGTCATTATAGAGAACAGGTGCTACCATTCGCTACTAAATGCCGCTGAGTTTCATTTCCCGAAATAATCCTGGAGTAATCGTTCCTTAGCAACACCTGAAAGTCGTAGTTATGGGAGATTTACCAAATAACCTCCACTGCCCTTGGGGCGAATGCAACTCTTGTATACTCACCAGACGTCGGGTATTTCGTGCGTTTGAGCAGGAAAATAAACCAAAAGCATCCACTCGGAACGTGATAAACAGGATATTTTCAACTTACCTGAAAAAGAAGAAGGAATACTTTAGTTTTTTGCTCTGATGAAATACGTACATTCCTATCATAACGCATTACGAAACATTTTCATAAACGCAATTACCACATGATAATTAATTATGAAATATATATTTATAGATTAAATCTGTAATTGAACTCTACCCCCACCACACATCTAAATAAACGCTGTGATTAGGGTATTAATTTAGATATATATAATCTCCTTTAGATTAAATTTTATTCTCTTTTTATCCAATAAATTTCTTAACTTTTATGCTCTGAAAAAGCAATAACTTCCCTTATCACATATAAGTAGATGTAAAAATTCTTCATCTCAATATAAACATTAATCAAGTCATATAACTATAGAATAAGACACATTCACAGCCATTTCTACTCATAGAACTCGAATGGAATAGGGTTTAAAGAAATAGGTAGGACGTGTTCAAAATCTACAGTAATGTCGGAAATTCACTCTATATATTATTTAAGGATAGACCTATACAAAATTTACAGTAAATTTTGGAAAATCACTCTATATTTTCTAGTAAAGACCTAACTCTATAATTACATATAATACTCGGCAACGTCCTATTGAAAAACATACTGTATCTACGTACGTGGGCAAAAAACTAGGCCTGGATTTAGTACAAAGTGAGTACAAAGTATTAAAGAAACCCACAGTAATTTCGCTTAAGGATTGCATCTATTCAACAGCCATAAGTAGGAGAAATAAATAAGTTATGCATTTCAATTGAGCACTTAAAATTCAGATCTGGAAACATATTTTCACGAAAGAGTTTGATGGAACCACTTTTCTTGAAAAGACGTTTTCGGAGGATTTAAGGCTCTTTGAAAGCACCAAGGAGGTTCGAGAAATGCTTTATTTACGATCCAGAGAGCTTGGAATACCTTATGGATCGTATCTGAAGAAGGGCAGAGGAAAGAATTCCGTCTTCTACTTTCGCATTAAGAATCTGAAATTTATACGTTTGAGATGAAATTCCACGCGTACATATCCGTAGTCATTGATGATATTTCACGTCAATTCGCTGGGCGTTTTATTTATCTTCTACGGAAAGGCAAACGCTAGTTACCATGGAGAAAGCCAATTTATATTTGGTACTAGTTACCGTCGGTTCATAAGACTGCTTATTTTCTTACTTTCACTGGCATTATCGGTAACCATGGTGAATATCAATTTCCTTATAAAACCAATCTATTATACGATTATATATTATTATCTATTATCGTATATACCCTTAGTAAGTAATACTAATAAATAATAATTAACCATAATAAATTAAATTTAAGAAAGGTTGAAAAAGAAATACTAATATGTTAAATATACATCAATTACTACCGCAATACACAGAAAAGGGTTGAAAAAAGGTATTTTGAACTTTTTTCAGAACTATGTACCTTCTAGGCCTACTGCACCTTACACCTTATTCAATATTTACTTAAAAAAAGGGTGGGACAAAATATTAAATGTCGTGCGTTAACAGACGAGTACAATGAGAAATATTAGGGGAGATTTTAGACGTGACGACGTGAGAGTATTCTCCAAAGGTGGAAGTGATAGCCAGAGGGTGTTGAAAAGCATTCGGACAAGAGAGCGGTTTAAGACGCGATGTCCACCAAGATCGTAAACGACACTTCGTGAATGAATACGAAACGCACACTTCAACTGAAAAACCCGACTTGGTTACGCAAAGAAATTAAAATCTCTATGCAACATACACATAGAACATCCACAAGTACACTCTAAAACTTAAAAGCTTCCTTTAAGAGCCATAAATAAAACTTTATAAAAAACTTTAAATGTGTCATATCGTGCGAAAGGCTCGGAGATAGAACGCGTGAGAGACTTACAATGGATATCTCACGACGAAGGTAAATTTACCTATCGCCGGGAGGAGGGGGAGGGATTCGAACCCACACCACTGAGAGGGAAAGTCCCCGACATCTTATGGACCCTTTGGAGAGATAGAGAGATACACACACACAACCCTTGCCATTGAAAAAAAGAAACATCCCTTCACCTTACTCTCCCCCGAGGGTGAAATGTTGAATAGTGAAAAGGTTCACAAACATCAAAAGCGTTACAGAGGAAGGAAGCAGACGTATGTGTAGACTGCAAATGGTTCGCAAGGTAGAGAAGACTTCCCTTTCTTGTTGATACTAGTGGAGGAGGGGGTGTGGGGCGGGTGGCATACTCTGAAGGGTGTGTTATGAGAAGCCACGCAGCGCTCGGATACTTTTTTAAGCCGAAAAATGAGGGATTCTTGTGTTCGGAGCTAAAGGGGGTGTCAAGGGATCAATTTCGTAGGACATGGGACTCTGAGGAGGGGAGACTGCGATTTTTCTTTTTCTAATAAGGCTTCGATGGGTGGGAGATTTGATTTCTTCCAAAGATCAGCACTAACTGATTGATGATTCGAATTTTAGCTTAGTTCGAATTTACACATATAATATGTATTAATAACTAAATGAGACATTGCTTAATGAAACTTTATTATTTACTTCCTTCAATCATGGAGCTTTTCGTCTTAAAGCTATGGTGGTAGATGCACACATGATTTTTGAGAAGTCTATCAACTAAGTAGTTAAAATTGAACAGATCTATAGCGCAGATAGAATTATATCGGTAATATGATTACCTTTCCTCAAAAATATGTAAATGAACTATATAACATAAAGTTGTTGAATAATTTAGTACCTAATATAAGCGTCAATAGCTTATAATAGAATAATTTTAATTGACCAATACTTAAAGACATTCTTGTTAAATTAAATTTGATTAAATTTAACCAAGTATTCGCCTGTCCTTAAATAGAAAACGACACAAAATTGACATCCAACTGCTTAACGGAAAAAGATAATCAAACCTAATCTTATTAGTTCAACTTATAAAATAAAGTACTGTTTGCTGTAAATATTTCGTGCTCAAGTTCCAAAATCGAAAAGTATATTTCATCAACACCTTTCCTTCTCAAGAAGTTTCCCAAACATCTCAAAAAAAATAAGGACGTAAAAATCCCTTATTAGCCGAGACCTCGATAACATTTTGTCGCACCTTTCCCAAGCGTGGACTTATAAAAGGATCGTATATAACACGTTGAGAAGACGGGAGACCTTCCAAGCTTCCTTTTATCTGCCCCTCTCCCTGCGCCGATCGTGACGTGTTTCCAGCTGGAACGTGACTCCTGTTCCTAAGGGATCCGCAGTTGCTCTTGTCCTTGCCTCCTTCCGGTGTTTCAGACACTTTCTCTCCCGATCTTTGACGCGTTTACTGTTTCGTATCCATGGGAACGAAAACCCACACCACGAAAGATTTTTTTCGATTGGCCCGAAGTATTACATTGTGATGAGCACGTGCTTAATTGGAAACTTCAATTCGTTTAAAATAAAATTCATGTTTATCGATTGAATATGGATAACGTAATACCAATATAAAATATTTACACGTCATTCTATCCGATAATCAGTTCAGATGGCACATAAAGTGGTAATGTTCTAAATTCAAAATGCTTACATTCATTTGTTTTATTAAGTCCGAATTCGAACAAATAAAGAATAATCTATCAAAAACTGTAACATGCACCTTAATTTCTCATACTGATTCGATATTTTATGAATATTCTAAAACTATTCGACCAGTAACAAGAAATTTGATATTAAAACTACGAAATAACGATCAAAATTTCACCGCCTTTTAAAAGTGAAAGTTGTTCACTCCTGAACAAAAGGTTTGAGCCCGACCTATTCTAGAATTACTATAGCACTACCTAATATTTGCTACTGCCTTTTCAGAAACGATTTAGATAGAATATGGTCAGAAATACAAAAAAACCATTAAGAATTGCTCATTAATAGCATTCCAAACGTGTAATCATACGTATGATTTCTAAGGACTGTATCATCAGAAGGAATGAATACAATCAATAATCCAGTCGATGAGTTACACTTCGCAATAACCGTCAATGAAAGTTCCCAATTGAGAAATTAAAAAGCTGACGAAATCACTTTCGAATGCGTCTCGAATCGGTTATCATCATCATAAGATCATCTGGAGGCACGAGCAAGTTTCTCCGCACCAATTAGAGATGAAAGAAACTCCAAGTAACGCTAGAGGCAACTTGAGAGTAAGTGAATGAGAGTTCAGAAAGAGATTGCTTAATTAATCCTGTTAATTCGGCAATTGCCTCGCAAAAGAGAAAATTTGTGCTTTCGTTGAAATTTCCGAGTCGAAATGGATTAATCTCTTTAGAATTTCCACCGGCTCTTTTTTTTCCTCCTATTGTGCCTATTAAATTAATTCTTTCTCCGCATAATGCGCATAGCGCCATGTTCCTTTTTCTAATCATACGCTTACGTACGGCAGATTATTTTCTGCTCCTGTTGTAGCAAAATTACAGATTTACAGAATTAATCATTCGCAGAGTTTTGCACTAATTGGATTGTTTTTAAAAAGCCCAAGGAAATGTAGAGCTGATATTTTTATCTCATTTTATCTTCCGCCTAGAGCTAACGACGTTTAAATGAAATAATGCATTATTTTTTCCCCTAAATAACGTCCTATAATTAATTAAAGATTAAACACATTTTGCCTAGAATAAACGATAAACTGGAAGGTGTGAATATTTTTCATTTGTTTTGCTTCCAATGTTTACTAAAATTTACTTTGAAAATAAATACAGCTTTTTATTTTGATAGTATTTTTCTTAAATACGAGATTAAAGATCCATATTATAGGTCCTCTTTATAGATGTGAATAAAATTTATTATAGATGGACAAATAGATATGAAGTAATTTTTCTACGAAAATTTATTAAAAACTTTTTGAGTGATTACAACCATTTATACTCTCTAAATATTATTCTCGTAATATGGACTGAAAATTTCTGACGTATTAATGATAGTCTTATTTACAATTTTGCGATGGAACTATATGCAGCCAAAAAGTTTTAAAAATATAATGAGAAAAACTATGAGGAATTCAAATACAAATAGAAGTTCTAACTATAAATTTAAATGATAAAATCATAGATAAATAAGTTCTCGAAACGATCATAAGATTTACGTATTTTACACTGATACGTAAAGCAAACTTTCTAATATTTTAATAGAATAAAGATAGCAAATATAATAAAAGTTCTATCTGAGTTCCATAAGGCAAAAAAGTAAATTAAGCTATATACGTATATCAACGAAATTATACTAATTTCCTCCAATCACATTCATCATTAAATCATAACTAATGACATAAATAGTTACGCTATATACCGTAGTATAAAAGATTAAAGCCACCTCATTGTTATTCCCCAACGGACAAAATCCAAGAATGGATTTCTATAGAAACCTTATTGACTCTGATTAAATAATTCATCCGCCTTCCGAGTCACACTATCATCTCCATTCACTTTTCCCTTCCTTTCACCTCCTTTATCCACCCATTCCCTTTCACTTTCCCCGTGAAAGAGCTCGAATAAATTCCATCATCAAGTCAGATCACCCTCGAATACTGTGAGATACCTTTTCGCGCCTTTTCTCTATTCCTCCCCACCTGCGTCACTTCCGGTGGCGGGAAAAAGCCCATCCTAGATGGCGTTCGACACGTCCGGGTCGCGTTGATCCAATAAAGCGTGCTTTAAGGGCTGTCTGGGAGTCGCAGAGGTGAGCGTGTGCGGAGAATAGAAAAAGTAGGATCAAGGCTCACGGAGATTATTAGTTTTTCGACGAGACGCTGTCCTCTTTCCCGTACTGGAGAAGGGTTTCGAAGTGTTGTTTATTTTCGAAATGTCGATCAGTTGCCATAGATACCGAGGAAAGTAAACGCCGACGTGAATGATTGAGATAATCCCTAGAAGGGATACTATGGATACACATAACAAAAGTAAATAAACAAACGTGAGTTAGATAAGGATTTAAATTACTATAAGGCGTATCCATAGTAAAAGAGAAAATAATGATAAAGATTTCGAGGAGAGATTTTATATTTTTAAAAATATTCTAAATTTATTAATATAACAAATTTCTATTATTATTAAACTATAACTTGCCCATATTTCTTCAAAAATTAATTGTAGTTGAAACAATCTCAAATACTGTATTTAATCATAACTATTGGGGAATTAGTAAGCGTATATTACCTATATTATATAGAAGTAGATAATATATTCTTACCTATTCACTTACAGATAAATACCACAATGTGAAGTCCTATGTGTCTATTTATTTAGTACAGTTTAGTTTAGTTTTTAAATTCGATTGAAAAGAACCATACAGTTATCGGTTTTTAACGATTTAATTTTACAATGGCATTGATAATGTTCTATACAAAACATTTTAAATTTAAATTTAGTCCTATAATAGCCAAAAAGTCACTTCTAACAAATTTATAAAGTTGCAATTAATTTTAATTACGCATTAATTCAATGATCACCGAAAATAATTAAACCTGACTCTGCGTCGTCCAACAACAGCCGAATTTAAAATAATTACGTTATAATGGGGCTTGAACCACGTACAAAATTGACCAAAATCCGATAATTTACTAATTTATTAAATCAATTTTCCACGAAATCAATTTTTATCACTCCCGAAAGGGTTAGCGTACGATGCGTAAAAATGCCACGAGAAAAAAACCGTGACGTCACAGCAAAAGCGTCAATCTCCAGTGGCGGGGAAAAGAAACAGTTCATTATTTTCGGACATATTTATAAAACACGCTAATGGATCCCTTCCAATTACATCCCGCTCTCAATTAAAACCTCTCCACTCAAACCAGACCTCGATGCAAACAAAAAAGTATTCGGGCATAAATTGACGGCCTAATTAAAGCGAAACGCGTCTAATAAAAAGGGACTGATTTTACTCACGCGTCAATTAACCGATTGAAGCAACAATGGGAACGCATCCTTTTATGGCTGTTCACAGTTCAATTCCTCCATTTGAAAGGTCGTCAATTGTCTAATTTTCGCCCGCAACAGAAACAATGTCGTCGCAATGCCATGGAAACGGTTTTGATACTTCCAAAATGGAGATATGAGAAAAGAAAGGATGGACCTTAAAGCGAATTTGATACCAACCTGGTATTCTATGAATTTATCGGGGTAATTACACCTTTTTTAAAAGAGATATCTCTATCAATCAAACCTTGCTGAACTAGGAGTACAATGGCCATTCAATATATAAATATATAAGCACTTTTCTGTGAGCCTACTCTACTACTTTCTACTTTAATAATCGTTCATGATTATGATCCATTACTGTTTTAAATTTATTTTCTTCTTCCTTCAGTTATTCTAGTACAAATTGTATACTAGGTCTTTGTAAAATTTATTTTTTTCCAGGTGATAAATATTTCTCTTTGAGAGATTCTCTTAAACTTTAAATCTAAAATATCACAAAATTATATGACTACCTCGTTCTATAATAATTCCTATGTAGCATTTTTTCAACAGCACCCATAAAAACTAAAAAGGTAAACGAAGAATGTTGTGAAATTTTTATAAGCATATTTCTCTACATTAATCCCTGAGTTTAGACACGAGATGAATCAGGAATAATAGTAACACGAAATTCTCAACAGAGGGAAGCATTTTTAGGAAAGACAAAAATGTAAAATTAACTACCACCCTCAACATATCTTTCGATGGCTAATGGCAGAGCAGACCATGTACTACACACGGCTATGATGATTACACAGACGGACGGAGGCTAAAACCCAATTACATGCGTCATTGGTGACTTCTTCCAGACGTAATCCGGGGGCCATAAATTCGATTTCGATGGGGAGTTTAACAGGAGGCCTCGGAGGGCAATGCAAGAGAGAGAATCCACCGCAGCTTCGGTGGTCGGTTCGTTAATCATTAAAATGGACAGCAGAAGGTTTCGTTTTATCTTCGAGACGAACCGATCGTCTATTTTCACCCAAAAAGAAACAGATCGATGTCCTTCTTCTCCAGCGGAGGCCCTTGAAAAATTTAACCGGAAGTGGAGGATGGGTCCACGAGAGAGAACTATTTATACGTTTCTTTTTGCAGACGAGATCGTAAACTTTTCATCGGTGGGAGGGAGATACGAGGATTTTCGATGGGAGATCGAAAAGTTTTTAATTGGAAAGGCTAGACTTGTTTTATTTCCAGTCGGTGATATTTTGTTTATTTGGCTGAAAAGAAATAAATGAATTCGTGTCTCATATTAAAAAAAGATGACGATCATATGACGAGATGGGGCTACCCGGACGGGCTGGAATTGATAAAATTCCTGCCACTTTTTTCGACGGAAATGAATTCGGCGTGGGAACGCGGTTGGTTTCGGCACAGATTGATCGATGGAGATTAAAACTGAAAAACAGGACGAACGAATCTAAACGAAGGCACTTTGTGTAAAGGAAGATTTGCGTTAAATAAAAATTTCAACGCCGATTTATGGAAAACGGGCAAAATATTTTAATGCTTGAAGCAAAACATAATCAAAACTATTAACACGTATATTCTGGATCCTATAATAGACATTTTACATTCTGATTGTAAATTTATATGCGTTTAAACTAAAGAAACGAATCATAAACCTACAGCAGAACTCCCTCTCCCGAACAATTCTAATTGTAAGAAAAATTAAATGGAAAACGAAAATTAAATCAGTTTCACAAACTTGTCTTAACCTAGGAAAGAGATGTTGCTAACCGGTTTCAGTTCCCGGTTCGTATTTCGATTACCGGTACTATACCGGTTTTTCAATGACCCTAATGCGAACTACGCTAAGTATACTACACTAGAACAGTGTGGGTTGCCTATTCTACAGGAAATAATGGCTACCCTACCTTGTCGTCAACACAAACCACACCTAATCCATCTATATTCAGCTCGAAACAGGTTGAGCCAAATAAAAACAGCGAAAAACATTCGATAGCCCTAGGCATTCCCCATTAAATAAAAGGCAATGAGCTTTAAGGATGACCACCGTGGTGGTTCCAATTTAATAAATTCTGCAGCGATGTAGGTCACAGTGTAATCAGATCCAATGAAAGGCCCGGATCGACGGACGTCATTACGCGAAAGGGCAAGTATGGACTTCAAATTAACCAAATTAAGCGGAATGGACTCGGTTTCGCAAAGTTAACACACCCAACAGCACGTCCTCTTTCTAGGTACACGTATTAGGAACCGTAGAGGATCAAGCGTAGTGTACCAGGGCATGGGAATAAGGAGACCTTGTATCCTAGGCGACGAATACTGATGTGACCGAGAATAGAGAGGTTTTGTTCTCTTAAAGGATCAGTTTCCAGACTCGATGCGAAGAGCATAATGATTGTAAATTATACAGACAAAAGACTCTTTGGTATCTTATCCTAACATTTCTTTCGAAATTATGAAACAAGAGACTACATTGAAACTTGTATATAATTATTGTTCCACTGAATACGTAGTTTAAGAGGTTATAATAATCAATGATAAGTGAAATAAACAAAATTTTTCTATTCAATTTCTCAGAAAACTTATCAGCCAATCAAGGTTTAATATTATAAATATATTTTAAATTATACAATATAAATAGTACAACAATTAAACCGAGTTTAAATTCGCTGATCGAATTTTAAAAGGGAACAATAAGTAACGAAAATTAAAATAAAACATATATTTTTCTTAATATTTTAATTATGTTAACCTTTTATTGTATTTTAGTATTGAATATTGAACCTCATAATTAACCTTATAATTATTTAACCACTAATGAAATATTATATATTACTTTGTACTTTGAATTCATGCTGAAATCAAAAAAATAAAGCTTGTACTTTATTAGTAGTTTCTAGTGTAACATTCGCCAACAATGAGAAGCGTACGACTTTAATTATTGCTTCAATTAGAGCTTTAATCCTTAACCCCCTTCAGAATGTCAACATGGCTAACGGCGCAACAATCCCCTCCCTCAGCGCTAATTACATTATCGAGTAGATATCTGCATTGTTTCACGGAATCGGTAAAACTTTCTAATTACGCATTTACGCTCACGTCGGCGACAGGTGAATTTTTCCCATTTTATGTCGGGTGCAGGAGAGAGTTCCCGCAATTTCCCGCGTTAAAAATCCCAACCTGTCCGCGCCTAGATCGTGGGTGTGTGTGTGTAGAGGGTGCAGACGCCCGCACACCGCACCCAGACACGCACGGACGCACGCGTTTAAAAGCGTAGAGCCGCGGGGAGCGCCGGAGCGGATGGGGTGCGAACCAGACTCCCCGCAAGGTGGGGGGGTTGCAAACAGCCTGCACCGGACGTATCTCTTTGCCAATCAATCCGTGGACCAACGGACCGACTTGGGGAGACGGCGAGACTAAAACGACAGGTCCCTTAATTCTTTTCCCGGTATTCATTTCTCCCAATCTCAATTTTTCTGATCGAGAGCTTTCGTTAGAAAATTGATAATCGATCCTTTTGTTTGAAACGGTGAAAATACGAGACCTTACTGAAGAGGATACAAACCAATAATTTTTGGTCAGTTTGTTTCACAAAGAATAAACAGGTGAAAACTAGTAATTTCTGAAATCTTTCTGTTTTGCGATCAAAGTGCTGTGATCAAAAATAGTTTTCAGGAAAGGGTCCATGAAAATATTTAGAAAAATTAGTCACTTTTGTATTCAGTAATTCACGAGATATCAAATCCCGTCATATCAAAACTATAACTCTATTTAAATTACTTTTTCCATCGATTAAAAATCATGCCTACATATGAGAACGGAATTACTAATAAAGCAATAAACAGACAAATAAAAATTAGAAAATTTGTTGTTATAAATTTTTTAAAAAGTCTCTTTACTATATCAGTTAATCCATGAGTACGTAAGAATACAGCTCAAGGTAAATTCCGTGATTAACCGAATGTCATTTGGTAATAAAGGAAAGTTAACCTTGAACCATTTCCTGCCAACGTAATCAGATCACCATTAACCGAAATCCGTGTCATTGGAGGGAAATTAATGCAAATATAAGCAACGAATAAAAATTCGATTAAATATGTGGTTCCGCTCTTATCAACTTCCCTTACTTTAATACTTCCGATATCCATAAGCATTCATTTGGGAAACGCCTTGTAAATACTGATCTTTGGGTCACTCGCGAAAAACAGGCTTTTAAATGACACACTTTGAAGTAAAACAATATAGAATAAGTACCACGCCCACTCGACGAGGTTGAATTTCATTTCCAAGGTCGGCTAATTTGCATTAAGAATCGTTCACAACACGAAAATTAAACCTGACAAAGTGAACGGAGAGAACTATACAATAGTGAATCAAATATAACCGATGTACAATTTAAGTCACTGTAGACTCTTTGATCTTCAACAATAACTTGCTTTCGAGTGTAAAAGGAGAGTAAATGACGTATTTTTCACTAAATTAAGGGGCAAAAGAAAAGGGAAGTGTATAACTAGTTTGCTGATTGTGTTGATAAACAGTGAACAACAATTGTCATGAAAATATTGGCCAGAAGCTTTACGACAGAAAACAACAATTAAAAATTTCATAATTAGATTTACCTCTCAACAATGCAGTCCATTTACAACAACCGTGACACTTCGTCTCCATAGAAATTCCTTTACAATTACAATACAACGTCCTTTGGTGATATAAAACAGTCATTCTTTGACAGTCCAGTGATTCAGCATTCGCTCTAGAGTGGAATAAGTATCATTTTCAAGGGGAAATTACGAACGGGGGACTGTAAAAGACAATTCTAGAAAGAGAATTCCAGGAAAATTCCGCGAGTGTTTTTTCAGCACCGACTCGGGAGAATGATTCACACCACGTGACCACTACGGGATAGATCTTGGCAAAGAATCGTTCTTTTCCGCGAACATTCATTTTTTTCTCCCAATAAATTTACGCGAGCGAAAGAAAAATGCTTACTAAGCGTACTTCCCATCGAATCACTTTAAAATTCCGCGTAGCTCTAAAACAAATATTTTAAGTGGGTCTTTATAATATATATTTCGAAGAAATAATTTATGGTTTAAAACTTACGTAAAAAATTAATAGGAGAAAATTACAGTTTTAAAAAATTGTTTACATTTATGTGGCTCCTCTATTAAAGATATATTTTCGATACTCAGCGAGTCAAATTAAATTCTACATCTCTTTTTAGCAATCGCTAAAAATATGTTTTAAAAAAATAAATTTAAAACTTCATAACAAACGATGAGCATAAACAATGACTCTTAATTGAAGCAGCAGATTTTTCTCAAACCTCGCAAAGAAATAATCGTTAAAGCAATTTTCGCGACAACTATCAAAAAATTACGAACAAATCTATTACAAATCTTTCTATCTCCATCACCACGCCTCGAAAATGATAGACTGCATTTTTGAGAATTACGTCAAAAAAGATTACCCGCTTCGCTGAGCAGAGATTATTTCCGTTCGAAGACATTAAATTTTAGCCAAGTCAGGCTAAAATTATCCCGCTCCGTTCGGAAATTTTCGCCACATAATAGTAGGGTGATAGAAGATAAATTTTGACAAAAAAACGAGACAAAAAAAAACAACCAGCTTCTTAGCAGAAGGGAAGTCGATTTCAGATATTAAAATACCCCAAATTCGTCGCAGAATATTCAGGTATGTCCCAAATGTATAGCGATGGAAGTCGATTAAAAAGAAACCATAACGCGGGTCAAAACAATCCACGGACAATTAAGCCCTGAAATCGCTTTTTATCATGCGATATTGCAAGAAGGAGGCCATCCGTGATATAGGTTGGGAGTTTTCTTTTCCAAGAACCATATTTCCACCCCCACCGAATAAATCCCTTCTCCGTCCTGTATAAAGATCGCATCTCTTCCTTGCGTGATTCTAGATGGAAAAAGATCGTCCCGTTCGAGAATCCTAACGAAATTTTCCCGTTAAAAGGTTTGGAATCGTAAATTCGCCGAATAGTGTGGGTAGAGGAAGGCGCTTAGCCGTGGGGCATTCCTCGTAACGTCCCGAGGAATAAGAATGACTTCCTCTGATGCCTAATTGCATCCTAAAAACATTCTCTTGAGGGGAAAAGAATGAACGGTGTGCTCCGAAATGACGGGGTTGGAAATTTTTGATGAGGGATCCGTTATGACCTCTGGTATATACACCCTTTCATTTCATACAGCATACAGATTGACTTATTCCATTGAACATACAATCGTTATCAAGTTGAGGAGAATAAGTCATTAAATATTTAACTGCTTAGCATAAGAAATAATCCATTCATCCTAATGTGACTTTTAGGCTGTAATAAGATTGAAACAAAATGCTTATTAACTATCCTGTTTGTTGAGCCCCATCCCAAACAACGTGTGATGTTTAACAGGGTAGTAAGGGATATGTAAATAAGAATATCGACACCATAATTTCTTGGTAACTGATACAAGAACATTATTATTAAGTTAAAAATAGATGCATATGATTGTAAAGTGACCTGAGTATGACTCTCATGGATTATAATAGAATAAAGCATCAACAATATACGTGTGACCTTGAAAAGGGATTTACATGAATTTTAAGGATGTGCCGAAATAAAATCGAACTATATCCGCATTTACTTCATTGTTACTAACCAAAATGGATTATTGCTCAACTGCATGCACGCAGTTAGAATCGAGCGTGATTGTCTTCTCCAAGAATTCATTAATCTAAACATAAGCGCATATTGATTGTTAAACAAGTCACACATACTCTCCAGCAGCCAGTTTACAAAGGGATTTACGAAGCAACAAGCATTTTGCTACATGACGTAATTTATAGAAGGGTAACTATATAAAACTACAATTAATACTGTGCGCAGATTTATAACTATAACTACCCCTACGCAAGATTGGGGATTGAAGTTTTAACTCTTTTTGCTATCTAACAATAACACAAGAGGATATAAAAATAAGTAAGTGTAAAACATAAACCCACAACAGTTCCTCACATACAAGGCAGGATCGTATAGAAACAGTGGCAAAAAGGAAGGCACACCCACGCATGCATACGATCGGAAGTGCGTCTGCAGAGGGGTTTGTTTACGGCCCCCGACGGTACTAAACCTCTCTCTGACGCCCTCAGTGTTGACGTAATGAAGCAAGAGCACCACTGCAGTCATGCGAGCACAACCTCATCACACGAAACCCCTTAGGACGTGCGCCGTGAACCACTGTGCACCCTGAAACCCCGTTCCTTTCCCCGAAACAAAAAAAAACACTCTCGAAATATTCCCCTACCATTCTCCACCGCTCATTTCCTCCCACATTGTTACCTGTCTCCGCGTGACAATCGCAAAAAATTACGCAACAATAGAGGAAAATGGTTCCCACTCCACTCCCTGCATCCTCTCGGCGCTGCTCCGTGACGTAGCCTTCTTAGATAAGAGAAGAGAGATGACTGCCTATTCGAGTGGATGATACGAGTTCGGAATGCCAATTGGAGCTGTTTTTTCCTTCCGAACTAGAGGATTACCAATGCGTAAACATCCTGGCGGGAGGAAGTTAATCGATCAGACAGTTGAAGCTCGGATAGCGAGGAAAAAACGTAGATTTTTCTGGAAGCGCGTTACACGGGCGTATTTGCTACCTGGATGCGTCGATTGAAAGCTTTCGATTTTTTTTTTCGACGGATGACGATTCAACGACGTACGGCATTGCTTCACATTCCTACGTACTCTTCATCCCCAGGAGATATCCATTGTCCTCGGAGAGTTAATTCGATGCATCCCATAAATACTTAATTCCTCTGGAATCATGACGGTTTTTTCTAATTGAGAGACTGTGGACGTAACGCTCTGAAGTGAGTTCTGCATTAGTCCGCTGCATAACGATAATAGATTCCATCGCAAGTGGACGTCTTCCTCAGATTGAGAGACACTCCAGACAATAAAAGAAAGCGCTGGTTGAAGTGTGAAAAAATACATTTGCACTCACGTTGTTGAGCACATATAAATCTACAATAAATAAACATGAGAAATCGGATTGGATATAGTTTTCACGAGAAACGATCGTAACACTCATTCATCAATCATAAAGAATTAGTCAAAAAAGTGGTTCCAAAACTTAACCTTGTGTGACACCACTTGGTTTTAAGTTGGTGTATAAAAAGACGCGAATATAAGAACGATAGTCAATTTTAATACTCTAATAATGATTTTAGATAATTCTTACACTAAAACGAATAACAGAAGTAACCGAAATTTCGGAAAATCATTTTAGGATAAAACGCAGTAGTTTGACAAATATTTGATATTAAGTACCTGGAAAAAGACTACGGACTCACAGGTGGTCTCTTACTTTGATGATCAACAGAACATAAAACCACGCATTTACGACTTATCTAAGCTTTGGAAATCGATATTCAGTTTCTACATCCCTCATACATAACCGGAAGGGGATATTTATATCCTAATACAAATATCTGTCTGCTTGAACGAATCGACCGAGTAGGGACGCTAAACTATGCTCACGAAACCTAGTTACCCAACAACAGTTAACGCTGGTATTTTTTCAGCTATAATTTAACTGAATTACTGGTGTAGCTCCAAGTTCCAAGTGAATCATCAGCTGCTAAGTATCGATTCCACATATTTTAATCCAATAATATTGTATTTCGAAATTGAAATACATACAGTTCTATAAATGTTTGACAGAAACCCTAACCTGCCTCAACCGTAACTATCCGCGGATGAAGTTGCATACAGGGAAATAACCTAGCAACCGAAACGAAACGGCTAGAAGAAGAGTATGGATTTCGAATACGCAAACAACCCGCTGGAATATGGACACAGCATCTACAAACACGTTAAAAAAATGATAAAAGTGACGGGAGATCCCTCTATCGGTAGAAGGGGGGGGCGTCTGGGAGGTGCGTGATGGCTGATCGCCGCAGAAAGGGGGGATAACACCTCCGTATACCCTTCATGGCCCCCCTCTTACGACCCTCGGAGCTCTTTAAAAAGTTCGATCACGGAGTGAAAAAGGGTTGGATAAGACAAACGACGTGAGCACACAACGTCCGTGGTGGTTAAACCTACGATGGGGGATGAAACTTAAGATCACTGCCCTTCGGATGCGTAAAAAGATGTGAGATGCATGAATTATTGTGTTTCTCAACATAAAATGCATAAAAGTCAGGAAAAGGTAAATGTACGAGTCCAAGAGAAAGGTATTATCCAAATAGTGCACTTCCTATAGGTATTTTGCAAAGTTTTGCAAGCCAAATAAATTCTCGGATAACAGTACTGTAAAAATGTATAATTCCACAAAAATTAAATAAATATATACGTAATATCAAGAGTTTTCAGTCGAATTATAATGATATAACTGAATTTTAAGATAAATAATCATAATAATATCCAATTTATGCATAACTTATATGAGAACAATACTACCAAAAGAACAACAACAAAATTAACAGAACAATAATGTAAATAAAACACAAATGTAACTATAACTGAAAATACCTAACACAATAAAGCTAGGCGACGATACTCAACACGGGATTTTTATTCACGCGTTGCTATGCCAACGTGACCCCTTATTCCCTTCGTTTATGAAATTAAACATATTTTTGTCCAAAACAAATCTTCAGCTATATACTGACGTAAAAACATAAATCGTCATATTAAAATTCTTCCATTTATCGTTTATGGCACAATTCTGACGAAAGGTTCGCTATCCCTGACCTCAGCCACGAATCCGATTGGTCGACAGCTATTACATTGTATACATACCGCAGCTTTGAAGTTTGCCGCGACTAAAGTCCATGTAACTAATTAAAATTCATGGAGATAGATGCAGAGATCAGCACATCATTCGACTTCTATAATGGGTAGCGATCTAACAAGGATTTCTTACCTACGCAGACCGATGCCTTTCTCGTCCAAACCACCTGGCGCTAATTCGTTTAGATAACGAGCAGCTGACGAGCTAAAATGCAATGCAACAATTGGAGCGAAGATGTTTATCTCTTGTATTGTGACGCTCTTTAAAGCGTAGTGCAGAGTAGATCGACATTGTTAAATAGCAAATCCAATAAACGTGATATACATAACAATGCATTATAAAATACTCTGGTAACGAGGAATTATTTGCTAACTACAATAGTAGTGTTTCCAAGATAATCATAGAAACAGTAACAATAATAATATTTTTCTCTGTTACAAATAGATTATTCAAAAAGCATAGTTCAAACACATGATACACCGATATACATTGATAAATACAGAACAAGAAACGATACAAAACGAATGTTTCTACTCAGTATTCCAAGGAACTTCTAAGAAAAGACGAGGGAGAGAAATGAGAAGATAGTTTTTTAAGAATCACGTAAGCTAGACCCACAACGACGGTGGTTGGAAAAAATACTGCCGTTTCCTAGGAAACGTCGAAAAAATGAAGGACGTAAAACGGGCGTAGGGGGTTCTTACTACGTGAACGTGTTTCGAATCTCAAAGGAGTGATCCAGACAAGGTTCATAGTTTAAATGTGTGGGAGGGAATTTCTGCACCGTCGGCGACTTTAAAAGATTCGATGGATGGAGGATTGCCTCGAATGCTATTATTTACAGGAAGAGAAGGAATGCATTTGTTTTATTTACATTACGCGACTGTTTCTACCTTCGCCTTATTATGGCTGAGATGGGATGTCTGATGGAATTGGCCGTCAGAGCGTGTATCGAAAGCATTTCAGAGTTGTTTAATTGAGACAGAGTAAAGATGGATACATGAAAGACAATGAAATAGAGGTGTAGGATGAGGGAATAGAGTATTATAGCAACCAATCAATGATTTAAGTCTCCATAGAGCCGATAAATAGAAAAATTCATTCGGAAACTCATATATTATTACGTAATCGCACTTAAAGTTTAAAAATTCCAAAAATTTCATCCAGAAAACAATTTTTTAAAAGCCATTAAACATACTTCCTAGCATAAGATATTCCTTAGATGTTAACCTATAGTACATACGATTTCCAAATACAGCTTTATAGTTATTATAATGTACTCGTCTCGAATAAAAGTGAATCGTAGTAATTAAGAACTGTAACGAAACATTACTACAGAATAAATTCAATAGTATCCATTTATAATTATTACCTTTCACTTTATAATTTGGCAAATATTCCACTCTCCAAATGCAATAAATAACAGCTAACATGGAGTCGATTTCTAAGCAAATTGACATGCAGGATTTCAGCAAACAGGCAAATTAAACTTGCTCCCCCCTCCAACACGGAGACTATTTAAGTAGGAACGCAAGGCCTGGGAAATTATCTCTAACAAGCTGCAACAAGTGAGCCCGTGTACACTATCCTGTGAGAAGTACACGTCGCTTCAGACATTTGCTTTGGACATCCTGTTCCAGCAGCCAAAGCAACCAAAGGGAAGCGTAAACAAGGGGTTTGCTGTTTCATACGATGTATCATAAACAGAAAAATACGAAAAAAAATAATAACTGTAAAAGGCGAAGAAATTTCAAGACAAATCTCCAACCAAGTAACCTCTCAGAGAACGCACACACCTTAAATAAAAGGCAACGTCGACAGTAATGGAAACGATAGCGAAAGAAATAAATTCCACTCACTTCAACGAGACCGCAAAAATAAAAACATCTCGAGTGCTAGAGCAAAAGATAAAATACGGAACGAACTCGATCTCCCACGGGAAATGAAAGGCCCCGACTGATATCTGTAAACGCAACCCCCGACCTCCGGAATTGTACATTAAACAACCGAACGGAGAAAATGCGTTAGTAATACAGCGGAAAAAAACAAAACAAGATCGATAATGTCGCGTCATTTTACCCTTCTACATTCATACGCTTCATTTCCGCCCTGGAGCGTCATCTGCCACGAGAGAAAAAGAAAATAAAAAGTGGTGATGTAGATTGAGATTCCACGCGAGGTTCGGATCCACAAATGATTCAATATGAAATCCAGGCGGGATTAGAACGTATTCAATCTCTGGGTGGTTGAAATTCTGATGACTTCTCAAACAGAAAAAAAAGACCTGATGAAGTAAAAGGAAAGTAAAATAAAACTGTGGAGAAATGAGCGTGTGTGGGAGGAATACTTGAAAGATTCTAATGAAGGGATTTGAAAGCGGAACAAAATGCGTGAGGCGTAAGAATAATTCAATCCAACACTCGGATTCTTCCGCGAAGGAAGTAAGGAAGTAACTCCAACAGTATCGAGGAAAATTCTCTTAAAAATTCTGGATCAATACTGCTTAATTACAGAGAATAGGCTGAATTGATTGGAAACTTAATTACTTGTCTTGAACAAGGAAAATAACAACGAAAAGGGAAATAGCAACGTTGAACCAGGAAGGCATTTCGTGGTTTCTCGAGAAATTTTCGTAGGTTTAAATAATTATCAAAAATGAAGTACAAAAGCCCACAATTCATTAAAAATATTACCTAGAAGGACTTAATACAGTGCAAATGAGATGCAAGTGTATTTACATTTTACGTGATTGTATATTCTGATTGAAGAGGATTGTAAAATTATAGTAGTATTCTCATAAGATTCGTATCAGTTGTTTTTTGCAGTACAAAAAGAGTCGGAATATTGACTTTGAACCTTGATTCCTTGGAGATAAAAACACAAATTTCAACTTTATCGTGACCTATGAATGTGACGCTTATATTCTGAAAATTCCGGAATTATTTCACCCCAATTGACCTTAAATCAACTTTGCTTAAATTATATATTAGGAAATTATGTTTTGAACTAAAACCTCCCAGAAAAAAATTCAAAAACCTATTACTTCAAATGTAATGAAAAACTATATTTGGTCACGCCTTTCAACATAAGAAATTAATGTTTCGCTCTTTGAAAATACGTAGCTGTATTGCAGATACATTAAATATTCCAAAATCCAAATCACGAGATCTACTTATGCAAATTTACTCAAAATAAAATTTGCAAACTACAAAATTGCCAGCCAGAAAAGCAGATTTAACAAAAACCCCATCAAAATTTACAGATAAATGCACTTTTGGGGAAAATTTCCAAATCACGGGCGATACTAAAAAAAAGCCCGGATGCACACGCCAAATCATTGAACTGAATGCAAATATATTTGAGTCAATCCTCGCGAAAATACGTTTTTAACGGAAACCAATCCTTTCCGATTATTGTGAGTCATTAATGTTTTAGCGGAAATACGTTAAAACGGGATTTAGTTTCGAATCCCATCAATTATAATGAATAGAACGCAATCTGGGGAATTTAAAACACAAAGCGTTCCAAGGAATTAAATCGAATAGGATTGAATCGTGCTAAACCGCTATTTTTCAGCAGAAATACTTCGCATTGACCAAAACTACGGTTGTTGTGTTTTTAACCGATTTGCTTACATGCACAACCGCAAAATTGAATTGGCCAAACAAAAACAACAAATTACGCTTATTTTTCTGTATGACTGGGCATTCTATTTGTACGAGAATATCATTTCCAATGCTTTCTGCTTGACTAGACTTAGATGAATATTAAGTATTATTAATAATCTCGAGTGAAATTGAATTAGTACGGGTTTTAACACCTTTTAGCGCGAAATCTATTGAAATTCAATGCTGATTAAATCATTCCAATTGCCTTCATTCATTCAATTGTTCCAACTATAAAACCTTATATTAAATATATATACTTATATGATAAATATGCGTAAAAACTATTTTTAATCAGGTATGGTTTATGTTTTAATTTGATACACTCTTTCATAGTCTTCCCAATGACATATGAATCTTATATACCAACAATATTATTACTGATACTTTCAACAATACTAGGCTTTCAAACAATCCCTACACCCGTCAATAGAGAGAAAAGATCTAAACAAAGTCAACCAAAGAAACACAGCAAGAACTGTGAATGATAAACACTCCAATAAGTCCCTGATAGGTTGTTATGCAGATAAACAAAAAGAGATCATATACACACTCGTAATGACCAAAGGTGATCTTACGTAAACATAAGCGGAACCTAAAAGCAGTTAAGTCAGGGGTTTCTACGCAACCATTACGATACGTACATTACTCAGGGTATATGAACTTAAGTGACCCACGGATAATCGAACAGTGGTTCAAAGTGGAGCCAGAGGTTACCAAAAGAGTGCCATAAACAAGAGATAGGAGGACGTTCCGCGAGATTGGGCACCACCCATAGGAATCTGATGAGGGCTAATTGAGGATGCTTGTGAGATAGGAACAGCACTGCGACCGACGCGTGACGCTTCGATAACGCCACAAAGGGTTCTCATTGTGTGTGGGTCGAATGGGGCGGCCAAGATGCTGGGCCCATTTGACCATGGACCGGATTTATGATCGTCAAAAACGAGAGTCTTTTTCTAGGAGGAGTGGACACAGGAAGGCTTCTAGTGTTACTAATGGTGCTCCATGGCGAGAAAATAAAGCGGAAGTGGGTGGGGTGGTAAGGAATCGAGATGATAAGGAGACCGGATGGGATTAATTGAATGTTCCAAAAACTATCGGGGCGTTCGGGGGTTAATTGAAATCAAAATGTGTCAAGTACAGGCTGACTGGATGTTACGGAACTCCCCGCCTTTTTCCAAGAGAAAAAAATACTTGAGTTCGTCTCTCACTCCGGAAATTTGATTTCCATTTTCGATTACGTTTTTTTTAAGCTGCAACACTGATTAGAAAATTCTCCTCTTATCTACGACATTTATCAATTTTGTAATAAATAATGAGGTTACAGTGAAATTCATCACAAACACAAAGTTCGAAAGGCTACAATGTCAGGTAAAATTTAAAGTTGTTGATTTTATTGACAATTCATTCCTGGTAAAGGAAATTTTTCCTTTAAAATAAATGAATTTTGGCAACAATTACACTCCATCAAATCGTTAGACCGTATCCTTCTAAAAAAGGTAGTAAAACGTAGATATTTCACTAATTGTCCAAAAGACTTTACAAAGAGTCAACAAGAGATAAGAATAAGTAACCCACGAAAATACTATAGATCCGCCCTCCTTCCAAAATTTAGTCCCATAAACAAACCAAAAAAGTATTGGTCACCAAGACAACGCCTCGTTTCCGGGGAAACAAAAAGCAAACGAAATTCCAGGATTGACCACCAGAGGGCCAAAAATATCCCTACAGTAGGAAAAACAACCTTCCGCAGAACAAAAGCGCGACAACTCTGGAAGACTCCGTTGATGGTTTCCTAATTAAATCTGGGTACAATAAACTGTAAAAACTTGGGGATCTGTGGATTTCCTGCGGAGACCGTCTTCCGCAGAAATTTTCCGCCGCCGGTCGGTTTTTGAAAGATCACTTCCGATCTGCGAAAAAGGGGTTCGGAATCCGTCTAGACGGCCTCCTCAGGGAAAAGAATAGGCCTACGTTGAAGGCGATTGTTAGCCTCACACCGACCTCACCAACCGTGACAATGTTGTCGGCGCCGATCTGTTACAATGGCATATAAAACCTGTGCTGGGGAAAGCGGTTTTGGCAGACGAGGTTCTACAGTTACCATGGAAAATAACAGGACGCTGCTACCACTCACTATGGATTCGGTAAGTTGTTCTTAGTGACGTAAAGTGTTTGGACAGATATATACAAAAGAAGTTGTTTGCTCGTTTAATGGATGACAATGAATTGTCGATGAATTGTTTTAATTGTTGAGTCTAACTATCCTGGTCTATCATTGTTGTCCATAAAATAATTTTTGCGAGATGCAATTTAAGGTTAATCTAATCTAATAACAGTTAATAATACACCCGAAAATAAGTTTTCATTTCATTAATCATATCCTTCCTCTTTAGAAAGCAAATTTAAAGCATTCATGAATCTCTATACCTTTAAGGAGCTCAAGCAAATATAAAACATTCAGAAAGCATGGTTCACCTACATACAGTCTTCGCTTCTACATCAAATAACATTCTAATAAACCATCCCTCTCGTAAGTATGACATGTACGTAGCGATATGACACACAATATCGAGGCTTTCCAAGAATAGAATCGCACCACTCAATCCTCCCACTAAAACTGGAGTATCTCGACAGCTTTAACAAGGCCTGTGATGTGTACATAAAAGGCATCCATTGCTCTCTGATGTCGAACTGATTTCGCTCAATAAATCCCATGCTTTAACCTCAATAAAAGCAATTGAACCCTATGAAAACCGCCGTATGATCGCTTCATAGCGACTCGGTTTCCTTGGAAACAAACAAGGTATATTTCATAATATCCGTCACTTTCATTGGATTGCTAGACCGAAGTTATTTTGGGAAATGAATCAGATTCTCCAAACTTACTTATGTAGAACTAAAGGCTTCCTGTTTCTCGAACGTGATTATTTATTATTAGTCTATATTTTCAACATTATTCCTTGAATAGCCCAAGTTAATCTAATAAGCTATAATAAATACTATCTAAATAAATAAACTAAATAGCTATCTTTATTCATTTGATATTATTTTCACAATCGACGCTTATTTAAAAACAAAACATCTCGAATTACTTGAGAACATTTAAAATACTGACAAGACGCTTTCTGCATAACATTTCAACGATTACTGCAACACTTAAATAAAAAATGACCACATAACTCAAGACGACAATTGGCAAAACGTTACGTTCACCAAGAAGCCGTACCTCTAAAGGTTGAAATGGCAAACTGAAAAAGGAGAGAACGCAAAAAACCAACGAGTGTTATGCAGAGTGTGTAAACTCGAGGGTAGTCCTAATTGGGCGTGAGATTGTGAGACATCAATTATTCTGGAGGCTAAGAATGGCTGAGGACAAACAAGAGAGCGTACGAGACGAAGTCGTTGAACTGTTACTGCTTTGCACCTGTGCCCTAGCGAGCAGTTGTCATTCATGGCAACGCCCCTCGCTTCAGAAACCCCTTCTAGATTTCCCATACGGGCTCTACTTGACGCTGCACCTCTAACTGGAGGGAATACGCGTAATATTTTATCGCAGCATCGTCAACCATGGAGGAAGCTCCCCACCCTCTGCATACGAATGTACACGAACAATGAACGAAACAATGTGGACCATGCGTGTTTGAGGGAGAGAAAACAATGAAGGGTCGGTAACCCACGTTGCATGGCCATTGTTGGCCAAAAATAAACGATACGATGGCAATGGTTGGTGCGAGAATGACCAGGTACGACAGTACAAATGCGCAAAAATGTAATCAAGATGGAATTTCTACGTGTAAAAGTTAAATAATAAGATGCGAAATAAGAAGATTAATAATGCACAGCGAATTGTGCTTAGTTAATATTTCAAACCATGGTTATATTATAATTTCAAAAATAAAGATGAATTGAAAGCGATAGTAAACATAATTTAGCGCTGCTGGAGGGAAAACAAGCAGTACAGGCCTGAATTTTTAAAATTATGCTCATTAACTAACACGAACAACATGTGTTTAAAACAAAAATATAATTTTACATTCGATCATAATATGGCCTTAAATTTACATTGCATTCAAGATAGAGCCAGAATAAAGATAAAAGTGGCTATTTAGCGATTTAATGTACAGAGATAGGATAAATTAATCACAACCTTTTTTTGCTAGTATAACAACAGCAAAACCTTGTTCTCTTTTAACGTTCTTCCCTTCATCGATTTTAATCGACCTTTTTAAATTCAATGGCAGCGGAGACTAAAGGGGAGATCTGCACACTTTGGCTTTAGTACATCGAAGGAAGTCCCAGGAGACGATGACTTTTAACGCGTCCGACAATAATGCATGGTCTCTCCTGAGATAGAGCGTTGGGATGGTCTCGTATAAGACGCAAAGGGAAGGTTTGTTCTCCGATTTAATGGACATTACTTTAGAATGAAGGAATGTGAACTACATAAAGATCGAACGTTAAAGAACTTCACTCCAGACGATGTTAAAGCGTTTTCCATCGTTAAAAGGGTATTTTTAATGTATGTTTTTCTGTTATGCTTGAAGGAGATTAGTGTTTACCCTTTACAGTAAGAAACTTAAAAGAAAATAATGTTTTTGAGATATAAGTATAAATATTGAAAATAGAAAACTTAAACATATCATATTAATTATTATATTAATAATTTAAACATAGACCTATAAAATACAAACCAATCCCGACCGAGAAAAGCAATAAATTTTTAATTCACATACTAATTCCCAACACAAACTTCGTTAGCGACAAACTTCAGACAAAAGAGTAACCAAAAATACGTATTTTATACCTTGAAATGTTGCTTGAAACTATTGAGGATTCACAACTCCATAGCAACGTCTCAAACACCGCAAAGTTGCAGCCTCCTTCGTGTATTTTATACCTTAGGTTAACTAATTTATAATATGTACTCACTACATTCCATACGAGATCTGGCTACGATAGGGAAATTCAACTCACCTGCAAAACACAAAAGAAAAGAATTATTAGTTTCACACATTCACACAATAAATCGTTCTAAAATTAATTTAAACCACTCAAATACTCGTATCGTTATGAACAAGAAGCATGGGTGAGGGCGGTGAAAATTAAATCAGTCACCTTCCTCACGGGACAGACCGTGAAATTTATCTTAAAGAGCCACAGAATATAAACCTTCCGCCAAAGTGGCAAGGAAAATAGACCGTGGCACCGGAAAAATCGCCTTCCATAAAGAAAGCTTAACCCATCGACTTGGCGACAATGGCCCGAAGGCCTTCCAACTTCTCTGCACGTCTTCACGTCAAACAAACTTCAAGGGCTCCCACGGAGTCAACCCGCCATCAATCTCGACTCTCACGTGAGAAGGGTAGCTGCGGGAGGAAAGGCGGTTCACTTCATAAGCCCTCCTTTAGCCTAGAGGCTTTAGGGTGAAGGCATCCAGGTAGGGAAACGGGGGTGGAATTTCCGAGGGTTTTGGAAAGAAGAACCTTCTGGGGGTAGTAAATACTTCAACTTTTAATTAAACCCGCTTCATCCCCCGTAATTTTTTCGCCGGGGCGAAATTTTAATCAGACGGCATTTGCAGACGATATCCGACCCCTCCTTACCAGAGGCTTCTGCACTGTACGAGGTGGTAATTGAGCCATTTGAATGCCGTGCTGAAGCTTGTCTGCATCGAAAAAATAAGAGGATGGTGGATGTTTTCAGAATACCTCAGCTCTGGTCCGTTTCTAATTGCGCCTATGAGATGGGATTTGATCGTGTTAACAAGGGGTGTAATTTCCTAAAGGGTATTCCTTCAAGACGGCTTGGAATGAACTGGGTGAAATTAAAGGGGCCGGAGTCACGGGGATATGTGCCTGTTAATGAGAAGTTCGCAAGAAGACATTCATGTTCGTGAATTGAAGAAGTGAGTGTATGAGCGGGGGTTGAATGAAATTTTAATTAAAATAATGCATTGTTAACGGATCGAGAATAATTTAAGAGTTAAAAGAATTAGTAATCAAAACAGTATTGTTTTTCCAACAAATAAAACTCGTTACAAATAGTGACAGAATTACATTATTGAAATTTGACATATACGTGTATACCCTGAGGTGACATAAACAATGTAGCAAGCCAATTTGATTGTTATGGTTTCTTTATTAAATGCCATCTCAAACAATCTTAGCTCCTTTCTCTTTATTCTTTTATACGACAATATTGGAAGCTATCGTCATTACTCCCGATGTTGCTACAGGAATAATAAATAAAGCTTGGTAATGAACTTAAATAAATTAAAGGTACACCTGGAAACTTCATTCACACTTGCAATTACTACAGATGCTTTATATTTAAAACATTAATATGAATTTTTATAAACTTCGCGACCTAATTAGGGACAAATAATCGATGGAGTATTAAAATGAACAATTATCGTAGCGAAAACAAGAACGTAATCAGGTATGGATAGAAATTTATATATTAACGTACCGTCCTCCCATTTAAGCTCATGACCGTTATAAAATTACAAAAACCCATATTCGGAAAACATAGGACATTTACTTCGATACCATACGGTAATCCCTAGAAGAAATATGGTCTTTTTTCTAACTTGTTCAGTTTCATTACAGCCACTGTTGCAATCCAAAACTATTATACGTGTAACACCCTCAACACGTAACTTATATGTCCACTGTTTCTGAAGACAAATAAGCCTAAATTTTACGTTCCAAACCATCGACCACCAACATCTGCCATGCGCAAAAGTGTTAACAAGTGCAGAAAGACGCGAATTCAGAAGCCAATTTGCAGAAACATTTCGCAGTACGTCGAGAATCCCTTCCTTTCCCTTCATCCCGCTTAGCTACGCGAAATCTCGTTTCCTCCGACTTAAGGAAATCGGCTACAAATCGCCTCTTCTTTGGGGGAGATAATCCTTCCTTTAGCTACTCTCCTATGGTGCGCCCTTAATGTCCTCGTTCCACATTTCTCAACGCCTTCCGGAGTGAGTGATTGGGGAATCGGACCAAAGAAAGAGGAAATTCCAGGAGGGTTCGCTAAGGACGCAGATTCCACACTGAAGCAGCAAAAGTTATCTTGAGTTACCTTTTGGTTTTGGGTTACGCGACCCCTGCCCGTGAAGGGATGGAGAATAAGGAAGTTTGTTTCCTCGGATTGCCATGGGAACATCCCTAATTGCTGGGGTGAATGAATTCCGGTTGCTTAGGATACCAGATTGTGATTGTCTGCTAAGATATCTGAATCGAAGGAAGGAGTGATATCAGGTGATTGAACCAGAAGCTCCGATATTTGAGGAAAGTTTTTTTTAAGTTAAACTTATCTGTGGATAAACTAATTAAGTTTAAAATATTTTAGCACAATAATCAAATTATTTTTGACGAATATTCTCAACCAAAAAAAGGAAATAGGATTCATTAAATGCATAAAATATGTAGTCCTTAAACTCTTGTAGTTATTAAAAAAATATTTATAGTTATTTAAATAATCTCTCTTATACGCTTATAAGAAAACTCTATTTAAGTACATCTAAAATAGATATGTCACAAAATAATAGCATTTTATCATAACTATAAAAGCCAAATAAACATAGGAAAAGTATCTTAGAAGTCTGTGAAACATAAATGAATATCTCTACGCTCCAAGAAGCTATTTCACCGTTGGTATATAGCAACCCCTGCCATTGACCTCCAAGTTACCATTGCAGGTGCTAATTCCGGTGAACATGTGAGGCAGCAACTGACCGCCAGGAGGCGTCAAATGCATCTTCGACCGGAAACAATTCCTACTGGATTATCGAATATTCGTGTAGGACTTTTCAAAAATCCCGTCCGGAGGGAGAAAGATAATAAAGTCACGATCTTCACGAATGGCCAGCAATGGGATTCATTAAGGGAATGACGTCCTAGTGAGCGGACCATTAACTAGATTAAGGCGGATTCACTGGTATATGGGTCGCAGAGAGATTAAATAAATTGAATGCATACAGCGATTTCTCTGAAGGATTACTTTCTCGACAACACAAAGTGAATGTGATAATCAATCACCACATTCCCGAAGGAGGTGTGCATTATGCAGATGAGTTTTTGATAACCTTAGGATCCCCGTTTGTGTGTTTCGAACGAAGCCATGGCAACCTCGGATGCCCACAAGGCGTAATGCATTCATTGCTAAAGGGGAGCTTTACACAATCTTGCTGTAATTACACTGGATGTAGCTCGGCAAACGAGATCTCGCTTTTAATCACAACAAATTCACCTAAAATCGAATTAGCCTCCACATAAAGTTCGTAGATAAAGAGAAGTATTCGTATATTAGACAAAATTTAAAGGTTTTGATATTCTATTAATTTTTAACAAGACTGTCAAAGTAAGAAAAGTAATGTAAAAGATAATATTTCAATTAAACTAAGAGAGCAAATTGTTTCAAATTTATTACTAGTTCCACTTTAAAAAATTTAATAATAGTCGAAGATTAATTGCCGCTTCAGTTATTATAAAATGTGCATTATAAGAATTATACATTGTAATGTTACATAAATCAATTAATTAACTCACTTAATTGTTTCATGCACAACGATTGTTGCTAAATTTCAATTATCATCTACACTAGAAGTAACGTGAGATTTCTCCATGGTTACACAATATACATGTACGCACATACAAACAAATTTAGCACTGTAAAACCCCAAACTCGTTCCAAATTTGGGTAGTTATCGAAACATATCCCTGATGGGATTTTACGAAACTTTCGACAAAAAACAAGAAAATCCTTAATTTGACCAAAAAGGACGACATGGTTTCGGAAAATATTCCTTCCGCTATTATTTACGGACGTTTTTGTTTCGTATTCATCAATGAACGCTACAGTGTAATATGAGGACAGAAGGTTTTGAGCGGATTAACCGATTGCGACCCATTTAAAAGGACATATGAAACTTTTTCGCCGCGGAAAATATAATCGAACGAGAATTTTTTTCTCTAGGCATGTTACGAACGAACCTATCACAGTCAGGACATTTTTTTCATGAGTTCGGTAACAACAGAAGTATTTAATAACATGATTTGATCCATAATGGAGCTAAAAAATAATTCTGGTTGAGTTGTGACCGCAATGTGCATTAACAGTTCGATGAGTGCCAAAATTTTGAAAATTGTGTTCACAACGCAGATGTTTCACACGATAAATACCGCAGAAAATTGGATTTTGAAAGTAACTCATTTTTTCCAATAATATCTACAATAAAATGACTTTACTTATGCAGTGATAAACATGAAATACTATTATTGTCGAATAAATAAAATTGCCACCAATAACGGTTACATTTTGTGAATTACTGTGGAGCTAAACCATATATACTATACATCATTTAAAACACTAATATCTTGTTTATACTTCATATTTTTCCCTAGTTACATCCTTCTTAGTGAGTATCGAGCAGCACTTTATATTCTAATTTTGTTTTATAAAATGAAAAGAAATTTTACTGCAAATTAACTCAGCCCTTCACTTTCACTATGCTATTTTCATTCCACTAAGAATATCTAACGTCATTTATCGTAAAGTGAAAGAGTGACCAAGGTTTTGTGTTAATGTAGTAATCATTGAATAATATAAAACTTACTAATTCACCAAAATATATTTTAACTTTATACTCTATTCTCATAATTCTGTTTAAATTCCTTTAGCTAACTTTGGACCTTTTCACTGTTTTGAGCTTTTAAATAACGAATAGCAGTTAATCAAATCAAATTAAATAGAAAAACTTAACTCTCAACTCCTTAACGACGATAAAACGCAGCCATAACAACTGAAGAATTTAAAAAATCACACATTACAGAGATCGATTATTTAACCTGCAAAACCCACATACCAATTTAGTGAGGTCACCCGCTACTTTCAACCGAATACGAGGTGGGTCTTAAAGAGGAAGGATTGTAATTACCGACGCAGAGAAATACACTAGACTCATAAATACAATTCTCAGAGATATTGGGCGAAGCAACCTTTAGAACAACTCAATCTTCATCAGCTCTAATCTTTATGGAAGTCCATCCAAAGTGGCTCCGCGATATAACCGGCATAGAGACAAACCATACGTATAATCATTGCCTTATCAATCATGCTTAGAGCCATCGACTTAAACTCCGCAGAGAGAAAGATTGCTTTATAAAGGAAGCCGTTCTTTTTTTTCCCTCCAACCGAATTCCTGCCCTCGTCGGAGGAGGCGAATCCCAGAGGTTATTTGGTCAACCGATGGAAGGAAAAGGTATCGCGGTCAAGGTTAATGGCCGAGGGAAGACGGATCTCCGCAGATGACCGCTCTCTGTGAATACTTGTGAAGAAGATGCGAAAGTGATAGCAGAAATATGCATACCATTGCGGCTGGAATGCGTGGGTTTAGAGCGATGTATTTTAACTAATAACAAGAGATGTTTTTACTTTTAAGTTTGCAAAATATATCCAAGAGATAAATGGAAGGCGCAGCTATTGGAAAAATTTTTCCTGGAAAGTTTCGTTCCCAATAGGAAAGAAAAATTGTACGGAATAAAAGGGATTAAAAGTAATTATATTACGTTGGAGAATATAGTACGATACATTGTTACGTGATGATTTGAAATAAAGATCGATTAAAATTTTTAATAGAAAACCTGAAAGTCTCTTTCTTCGTATACAATCTTAATGATGAGTTATTGTACACTTATCTTCAAAAGTTTCCTCACGTAAATCCTATTTTTTCTCCTCAAGAAAGCAAGAAACAGAACTTTTAAGTAAATAAATTCGTGGAAGCTGTGTATTTAAAAGATAATTTTCATCATTTCAAACACGCTCAATTATAAATGACCATTCAAGTCAATTTGTAGCTGAAATTAGTAAATCTGTAACCTCGGTTACCATGGTTATCCACTTTAGTGTAACGTTTTCCTCGTAGTCCCCTGAAAAGATTAGGATAAGTGACAGGAATGATAAATGGTTTCTAGCTAAGTTAGGGGACATTAAAATATTATCCAATCAAACATAAAACCTGAAACCATTCACGAATTCCATAAGAAGGTAAAAGGAGTAATGCAATGCGTGGACTTGGCGCACATTGGAAATGAATTATGAAAGAGAGAAAATTTCGGTTCACTCAAATGGGCCGTTCAATTACGAAAGTCATATGTAAAAGAGGTCGTGACATGGAATGCTTTCAACCCAAGAGAGACCTCGACATTTGGACAAGATATGATCACACGCGAATGCTCATTCAAAATTCCGTGGAGATATAACTCCATTGCGAAACTATCTGCTCTTACAATCGTGTTTATTCGTACGAGATTAAATGGTGTCCTCTTACATAAAGCCAAAACTTATCTCCGATCAATTTATATTCGAGCATTTATTGATGTAAGCCGATTTCAACCGAGGGTAACAATAGCTCATACTTCATGTCTTTTGAAAATCTTGCCTTAAATTAGTTAAGAGTTGTGTACAGGTGAATAATGCACTATACGTAAATTAGAAGTCGTATCAGAAAAAAAATTAATTTTTGTATAATCTTAAGTGCATGCACAATTGCTATAGGAAAACCTCGTTTTATTTTTCAGTTAATTAAACTCTATTTTACTTCTTATGCTCCTCCGTAGAACAGTTTCCATAACAACTCAAACTAATCGCTGAATTTATGAGGATTAAAACGACATTGTTATAAACGTATCTAAATACCGTAATGATGAATTATTCATAAATAGCAAACGGAGTTCGTTACCATGATTATGAATTAGATGTTATATGTCAAGTAGCTATAGTACAGATGAATGTTTTGAAGACTTCGAAACCTTCGTAATGGAAAAAGTGCGAGATAGAGAAGTAAACTGAATCTAGTCAATGGATCATGGAAGATGATATACTATGGACATGAGAGGAGATGTAACAGAATCCGTTACGTACTTGCGAAGGATAGAGTCGGCTGAACGCATGTTGGTCAAGGGAAACATCTCCCGAGAATTGAAAATCGAATTATCTCTAACTCAAGGAGAGATTTTGAGGCAAGATGAGACACTCAATTGTACTACTCAGAGATAAAATGTCCTCAGGGCGATAATTTTATGATAATTAGATAATATTTTAGATGATAAATGCATGACAAAGAATGATTTTTGACAAAAGAATAACTCGTATCTGCTATCTCAAAATGATGCAACGGGATCTATAAGCCATATGGGTAATCAATACAGTTATTAAACTATATTACAAATCATTTTATCTACATATTTCTATGTTTACATATAATTTTATCCATATTGTATCCATGTAAACTTATGTATTCAATACGCATTTTACGAAGAAATGGGTTTCAATTCATGGAAGGTCTACATAACAAAAGTATACTAATCACGAAAAGATTTTAACTACAGCTGGAACATTTCCATGCGATGAAATTCCATTAAATAAACCGAGGTAAAACGTACTTGCACGATTCATTCCTCAACCGAAAAACATTTTCATTACGACCATAACTTTGAAATTCAAATCTCTCGAGAGGATATTTAAAAACCCACTTATTCAAATCCCTGGAGCGCACTAAAACGCAAATCAAAGAAGATTATAAAACTTTATGAATCTCATTAAAACGTGCTCCGAGGAGGGGGGAGATGCATTTTTAAGTTTGCTGATTTCGGAGGCTGTTTGGAAAGGCACTCTTCAAGAATCGTCAGCGGTTGTAAATCCGATTAAAGAATAAAAAGCGTCGGTCGATCGCCCCTACAGATCAGCGCACTTAAGAAACCACTTACAATCCATCTTTCAAAGGAATGAATTAACTACTCGCGCGTCATAAAAGCAAGCGGTACTTTTTTTTAATATTCCCTTCCATTAAAACTTGTCTTTAAAAAAGGGTGACTTTAGATTAGTAAATGATTTGCAAGTTTGCTCCTTGGCGGAAAATCTTTTCCACTACGATAAAACTAACGAGAATATCATTTCCATAATAAAAAAGGGACCCGTAAATTATAAAGTAATTTAATAAAAAACTGATCGCGAACGTAAAGAAAATGTATTGATCTCCAAAGAAACGCAAACAATAAACCTTATAGTCGATGTCCAATTAAAAATTTTAACGACCGATCCCTTTTAATTACGATAATGACAGAATTCGACAATCGATTGATTTAAAACTGTGAGTTTTTTACTCCAGTTAATTTAACAATGATACACAACACGATAAATGAATAATTAAAAAGTAAATGTGTAGCTGAACTCAAGTTTAATGATAATAAGTTTTCTTTGGCAGCCTACTTAAATACTACCATAAAATCAATATGGTCTAATCGAGCAATTTATATTTACGACTCATAATTAATCCAATCTAATTACATGATATCACTGATAACGAACAGTCATTTTTGCCACAACACTCTACGCCTTGTAAAGACAATAAAAACCCTTTACGATATAAATAAATATTCAGATGCCTTTGCTGAGTCAACTTATTTGCATAAAACTGACCTTAATGCATCTTTCATGTACATATACTCGGATGCAAAGAGCAAATTCCAGTTGGGGAGCAAAACCTTTCATTCCACAATGGAAAAGTTGAGTTAAATTCCTTCCTTGCTTTAATTAGATGACGTCCATTAGACTTCCACTCGGTTCGTTGTTATGGTAACCGAGATTAAAAACATAATTCAATAGCAGTAAATGAGACAGAAATTACCATTTCGCTGATATAAATGAGAATGCTATCAGAGACTAGAACTATTTCGAAAGACTTGAGTAAATTCCAATTAGATCCAACTATATACGCAATTTTTATTAGGGACATTCCCCAGTTTATTTAGACATTATTAATTTAATATTCCCATACAGTTTCTCATACATTCCACTTGAAACATTTACTCTACCAAAACATCTTTTTTCTTAGGCCCACCCACGAAGACCCCCACTACCGTCACCGAAACTCGTAATTCTACTTACAGCCACCATCGACTACTTAAGACCCTTAATAGTATCGCTAACTACTCTTTAAGGATACTGCGCAGCTTTCCACAACTCATAGGCATTCATAGCAACACGCAATCTCTGCAGAATATGCCGAATGAAAGTTTGATCACGTTTCATAGGTTTCCATGCCAGGATCAACAAACAAACCTGTCCAAAAGGACAAAATCTTGCGGTGACGACCACCTGCAAAACCTCGCCCTTCTGGGGGATGCGTCTGCAACGGGTTTGACCACACATTTCATAGCTAATTGAATCCAATAAGAAGAGCGGCTATGCAAGCCAACGGTATCTCACCTAATATAAGACGGAACCAATCCTTTGCGAGCCAAAAAAATGGAGACCCTTCTAGATGGCCTCCGTGGCAGAACCCGACATCCTTACCAATAGACCGGATCGTGGGGGAGGGGTGGAGGAATTTCATAGTAACGGTAACGATACCCTTCTATTTCCAAGGACGTCTGAATTCCCGTCGGGGGCATCGGCGATAGAGACCATAAGGAGACTTGCCATAAGTACAGACGTCGCGAACAAATGCTAAAGAGGATGGGGTACGAGGTGAAGGACTAATGGTCAGGTGGCACACCAATACAAGAAGGTCGATGTCATCGATACCACTGAATTCTGTGTTTCCTACTATAAGAGGACTGGCTGTTCAAGGGCAGATGTGGAAAATCTGTTACAAAAGGTGTAATCAATCAGGAATTAAGGTGACTGATTCCTGGTAGCTGCTAGAAGCTTGGCGGCTTGTACTGGGATCTGCCAGCTTCTAGTGAATTAACTTTTTTGATGGATTATTATCTCAAACTGTTTTGTGAAGCTTCTAACTTGTCCCTTAGGCTACATAAGCGCTGGTCAAAGCTTACTGGCCTGAACACGCTTCAACCAACTTCTAATTTACGTAAGTTTAATTCTAAGCAAACTGAATTTACGTATTTGAGCCGACATCGTGTTCAGGAGGCGTGTGTATGATAACGTAAGAACCTATAAACGCGTGTCGGCGCCGACCAACAGCTCGATTTTTCTAGTCCATAACTTAAGATCCCAACTGATAAAAATGCACGCCAGTTGGTACCGCGAGGTCTGGCGAGGACGCCTGAAGACTTATGGACACCCGAAACAGGCCGGAGATCCACGCTCAAGGGCAATGCGTTCTTCCTGAAAGGCACGCTGTCCGCCGTAAAAGGGCGTGGCGTGGAGAATCTGCAGACGCGTTCGGACAGACATGTCGGCGGCGATGGAGGCGGTCGTTGCCACCACCTTAACAACGCTTCCGATCCGCAATCTGGAGTCTGGGAGGATGGTTTCCCAAAGCGGTTCGTCTTCTCGGCGGGTTTTTTTATCGAGGGTCGGAGCAGAACAAAAGATTGGGAAGCATCTTGGAAGGATAGGAGAAAACGGCGATGCATCTGAAATTATTATTAGAGGAAGGGAACCTAAGAGCGGTGCTACTTTGTGGTAGCATATCACAGATAGTGGAAGATAGGAAAATCTATCTCGTGAACACGAATAAGGATGATAAGACAATTAACCTATGATCCAAGGATTAATTAAGCAAATTCCTCTGGGCACAAAGTGTAAGTTTTACTTACTTTTAATTCTCCTTTTGTGAATAATGTAGACTATTACCGTAGCAATGATGTTTCAACAATGGAAAAAATTATGAAGGCCTACAACAATGCAATTAAAGAATTACATCTATGAATTGTTCTTTTAATTAAGTGGCGAGTGGATCACACAACGAAGAATTTTCAAAACTGAAATTAAATATGACTTGATTCAATCATCAACTAGAACTGAACTGAATTCATAATTAATTGATGACTATTAAACTTAAAATAATATCTCATGTTACTGAAAGAGGCTATTAGATAGCGATTATCTTCTCCGTAAATAAATACAAATGTCATTTTCAGTATTGAATCATGTTCAAGCTGTCGCTTCACTCTAACGATTATGAATTCAATTAACGTAGACATTCAAAACAACCCATCACACTGCATCAACCGAGGTCGAATAATTGTTTTGAGTGGCTGCCATAGCAAATTCATAGGCATATCGAAAATCATTCCGCAATAAGCCATACAGAAGGACATGACCATGTCAGAAAGTATTACCAATCTGATACGGTGATTTGTACAAGGGAATATATTCACCATTCTCAATTACGAACATCAGGTTAATTAGCATTGATAGAGGAAAAACACCTTAGTTATGCAATTACGTTTTCACAAATACTCTAAGATATTTTTTTGATTTAAGCTACATTCGCGATAAATGTATAAAATGGCTTTGACTGGATTAATGGAGTCCTTGAATCAAAATGAGGAAACATTCCAAGGATTTTTACTGTCCAAGGTATTTCTAACGCCAGCGAGAGAAACGCACGGTTGGAAGTCTATATACCAGGGGTAGATTAATTCTAACTACATCTGCCTTAGCCATTCTTTGTGGAAAGACAATTTTACGCGATGATTGAACACAAAAAAATGTGAGAAATTAGATTACATTAATGGAAAAACTAGAATTTTAATATATTAGAAATTAATGGAAATTTTTATCTAATATAAATAAAAGAAATATACTGATCACCAAACGAATGCTATACTATTATGAACTGTGTGAACATCTAAAAGCTAATAATACACATTAAGTCGTCGAGAGAGCGTAAATAATGCATGAATTATTAATCAACAATGGAGTCCGACTATAATTTCATTAAGGAATTTAACTGTCGATATCTAACAATGGATAAGGCTCATAAAGCAACAATAATATTAAGGTAATTATGATTGGCAATGAAGAATCATTAACCAACAATAATCGAATATTTAGTAAATGTTGCATAACAATAAACTCCGAATCAAGGATATGCTACGATATTACTCGTAGACCATTTAAACTTTACAAAGACACCCAAACTAAGTTATTATTAAACGAGTGCAACTTATCTTAGTTCCCATTGCATAGGCTAAATAAATTGAAAACGCATTGGCACCCGAAAATCTCCGAAAGGAAAGCGGGGGCAGTGACTCCGTTTAAAAATTCGTGAGAAAAAATCCGAATGCCTTTCCTTTCCGCCGAATATGGTGTGGCCCTAAAAAAAAAGAGCAAGAGAGTTCGCACGGAACTAAACTGCTTCGTACAAACCCGCCCTTGATGGTTTTTATCGCATTGCACGCACGTATGAAATAAAAAATATATATATATTTTCGCGACCCCTAATGAATCTTGCAAGACGTTTTCTCGAAAAGGTTCATGGGAAAAAAGTAGTGGAGTAACGATACAAAATGCACGGGTGGGCTTTTCCGATGTCCCCGTATTCCTCAATTCGTCTTTTTTTTGTTTCTCTCTATATGTTCCTTTTCTTTTCGTCCAAACAAGAAACGAGTCTGAAAAATGCACGATTTGGAAGACAACGCAAATAGAATAATGAATTTGCCCAAATTGGAGTTTTCCTCTCTTTAAGCGGACATGTTTTTCTCGATGGGGAAGTTCTTATTCGTGACTATGGCACTCTCTGAGGAATTTGCCGGAAGGTTTCTTTTTTTTAAAAGTCGTCTCCTAGAGAAAAGACAAATTAGAGATAGAGTCTGAGTTCTGTTTATTTAATATTCGATTTTAGATGGAGAATTGTTCATCTAAATGCAAATTACCTATTAAAACACATGAAAAATGAGACAGAACTGGAAAGTTGACATAAAATTTCTACCTGAAATTTATTCTACTGAAAAAATTTGTTTTTGAAAGAGAAAAAATAAAGTATGTTTTCTATTTATTTTAAATTATCCTTAACCCCTCTTTGGGTTTAGCATTATCTGGAATCAACGTCAAAAACAGTAATGAAAAATACTTTCCTTGGACAACTGGTCAAAATATACATTATATGAAAGACACGCTGCGAATAAGGAAAGCTAGGTTAAGCCTGTATGTACGTAAGCTATTATAAATCAGCATAAGGTAATAAAAAATATTCAAAAGAATTTAATTCCATCCAAGAGTTATTACAGCCAATATATAGTTCACTTTCACGATATAAGTCGAAAATTTATTCATAATCAAATTAAAAACTCCTTTCGAATTCAAATACGAGACTTGTGTTCGGAAAATTATAAATGCAGAAAGAGCGTTTTATAAAAACAAACTCCGATGAATTGAGAGCACTCACGCTATTGGAGGAACTTATCTTGCATAAAGGTAGTAAAGTAGATAATTCGGAAACGATAAAACGAAATTCAAAGGGAAAATTTCTCCAAACAAAAAGCCATTAAAGGAGCAAATAACGAGCAGGAATAGTCCATCAACGAAACTTAAGCAGCCGTGAGGACATTTCGAGTCTTAACTCCGTAGAAAAATACAAATAATAACTAATTAGAATGCAAATTAGTTCGAGCTGCAATTAACACGTCTCGCGGAAATTCACTACCTCTTTCCCTTCTTTTGAGATGCTAATTGCGTCTTAATCGTCATTATCAAAAAGCATAATTCTATTAAACGAGTCCGCTCAACACACAAAAAGGCCTTTTAATCTACCTTCTTTCGCATAATTTACTTTCATGAAGGAAAAAATGAATTACAACTTTGGAATCGCGAACTTTAATCGAGCCTTTTCGCATTGTTTCTCCAACTTATGCAAATTCTTCGTTATTTTTCATTCGAGAGGTGAAGTATGTTCAACTCATTCATGAGCACATAATCACGGATGTAAATCACGCTGAGATATCGTGACCGAGCATTCAAATCGTCTCGCGTGGAACGCGAAATCAGCGGTGAAATTTGCATTTCCGAGAGTACAAATGCCTCTTCGCATGGAGAATGCCGACCGTCTTATGATTTGGGACAGAATATGGATCTTGTAAGAAGTGGGTGGGTATCGCGTTACTGTATATGTGTCGTGTTAAGGAGGTATGCTGATGAAGGGCTTCTCAAGAGGCAATGTAACGGTATAAAATTCAATTTGGGTGGTACTTGTACTATACCGTATCATATTTCACTTTTCCTGACGATTTGTGATTCAATAATGCATGCATATACCTTCAAAATGTAACAAAGTACGTATATCTCTCACATGTCCGATTATACAACAACAATGGTAGCGTATGAACTGCCGTTTAATTACTGAATTTGTAATTAAACAATGCATATACCTCCCCAGAGTCACTATGCATCGAATATTCCTTATTTACTCATTTAAATAACAACAATGGGATCATTAAACCTTTATCTAATTCTTGACCTATACAAGTAGTCAACAATTAACAGTAACACAATTAACTCTATAATAAATCGCTTAAAACTTACTGCATCATATCAAAATAAAAATGAAAATGGAAATCTATTCAAGTATATTTAATCGCTACACTATCCTTCAAGATATCTTCTAACTCTTAGAGTTTCCCCCAAAAATGAAATATAAGGCGTATACGTATAGCGAATATTCCCAAGGTAAAAATTTCCAGAGAATTTCCATGTTCTGTAAAAGATCCACAGTGAAAGATGTCGTCAGCATAGCCTATATTCGGAAGATTTCGCGACTTTTGAAGTCAAAAACATCAAGGACCTATATTCCTATAGAAATGGAGCGACCGAAATTTGTAATACGATGAAATATGAAAATTAGGTATAAAAATATACCACTGGCATTGATATCTTAACAATAAGCGTTAGAATATGCCACAGACATGTACAACTCAGGTTTCATATCGCTGGAATCAGGACAGAAAAAAAACTGAAATATTCCTGTAGGTAAAATCCAGAGCTAAGAAAGGCTATTACTATCGTACACATATGGCACGGAAAGTTATAGAAAGAGTTATACGAAGCCTTATGTAGAGCACTTAAAGAGCTAGGTGGTAAAACAAGAATTTACGTATACGCTGCAAAGTAAATTGGACTTAGCGACAGGCAACAAACCGAAGTGAAATAGTAATTGTGACGATGAAAGATAAAATAGACAACCTCATTTCTCATTTAACCAGAGAGGTTCCTTATTTTTCGTAAAATAAGATTGTTAGAGGAGGGTTGAGGGTTCAACGCTGCCCAACCGCCTTCAAGAGCTAGAAGAGGGATGTAGGCCTTCCTTACCTCAACTAAAATTCTACTGAAAGTGAGATATTGTATAAATAGGTTTAGTTCATTCGAATATTAAAAATTCTACCTGTTTTACGTTACATAAACCTCGAATTAATTAAATTATTCCTCATCACTAAGGATCCGTTACAAAGTCGTAACATCAAGGCAAAAGAGAAAAATAATTAGGTTCTATGTATATCTTTCCTTTCTGCATGGAGGCACAAATGAAAAGTATTCCATTCATCCAAAAATGGAGGCCGAAAAGGGAGTGAGGTAATGCTTCGAAAATAGCCGCTGAACATCGGAGCAATCTCTTTGAAGGGAAATTCCAACGACCGAAAGGTAACCAGCTGAGGATCGCAATGTGAAACCACTCCCAAAACCTCGTCCGCATCCACCCACACTCGAAAATAAAAATAATGAAAATCCCATATCCAATTCTCCCGTTTCTCTATAATATGCCGACTTCTCCAAAATAAGAAGACGTTAAAGCGATCGTCTTTTGTTCCAAGCGTGATATCGGCCGATGAGGGTGTGGTTCGATTATCGAAAACTCGTGGGAGGAGTGGAGCGGGCGTGGATGAACCCTCGAGGCGAAGACTTCTTTTACTTCTCATTTTCTTCCTATCTTGTTTTCTACGCAACATCCATTTTCAGCTTCCTATGAATAAAAATATCGATCGGCTTTTAGGAAAGGAATCCCGGAGGACGTGATTCTATATCGACGTGGGAAGTTCCTCTCAGAGATTTTATGGTGGTGATAAGGAAACTCAAGAATATACCCAAAGGAGAAAGATATTACGGAGTTTGAATATCAAGAATGTATTCTGGTTTTTGGAAGCAATAAAGTCTAACGAATAAGATGTACAGAAGACTGGATATGGCTACTGAGCCTAAGGATATTTAAATTCGTGGTTGTAATGACGGATATTAACAGGTGTAGTTCAGAAATTACAAACAAAAATTGATTACCATTTTAATACTCTATCCCAAATTATGGAGCAATTTTAAGACGTAGATATTTTATCTTCTTGGAAACATCAGCGTGTTCATCGATAAAAAACTATCAAGAAGATGATGTAAATGATTTTATTACGTATCTGATCTTTGCGTATTGCCATTCAAAAATAACTATGATAGAAACTAATATTTATATTTTTCATGAAAATTATAAGCAGAATTCAGAACAGAATATCAGTATTAGAAATATCAGAATAGCTGCTAATGGAAAGACTGAAGACAAAAATAATTTTTCATTCCAATAACAAAGCAATTTACACGTCATTTTTTAACTAAATCATCTAATATAATGGAGCACGAGAACCTTAATGTGGATAAAGGGGTTTTTGGTCTGAGTAAACGTAAACATATCTTCGATAGGACTATTGTTATGACAACTTAAAAGAAACCTTAATAATTATTGCTTTACTGGTATGGTTATTAATAAACTAATATTTATATTCATTAGGGACTATGCTTGAATCCTTTTATATTATAATAATAGAAGAATTTAACACGGAGGGGTGATAAATCTTGATGTGACTAATTTTTGACAAATATTTGATCGATGAATCCACTTGATCCGTAATAAAATAAACCCATGTCTTTGGTACAATGGGCTGATTTAAGCGATTATATTTGGAGGACTTGACGTCATCAAGAACAGCTTTTTATAATTCAGGGCAGAGATAAGCTACCGTGCTGCGCCTTCATTAATCACGTTCCGTTATCAAACGAGACGGATCTAAGATGGAATGCTGAACTTCGGGAGGGAGTGCTCTGCCCTTTTCCGCGAAGGAAAAAATTGCATTTGCATCATCCGAGAAACGATTTCGTACACCTATTAGTGAAACTGCATTGCTATGGAGAATACACCAATATATTTTACAGAAAGACTTATGATGCTCAGAACATATATATTCTTTTCTCCATAGTAAAATTTTAAATTTGAATAAACACTTTTCAAACATCTCACGCGATGATTAAATTTTATAATTATTCATTCCTTATCCAGTAAAATGATCTTCTAATTAGAATAAAACTAGAACCATAACGGATGAAATAGGGAATCCGCTAGGGGTTGCTTTTCAAACAAGTTATCAAAACTTTTCAATGCAAATATTCGACCCAGTTTCCGAAGAAGAAAATTATACAATAATTCAGGAATATACGAGAGTAAAACATATGAATAGAATGCAATCTATTATGGATGATGCAGTTTAAAACGTTTTGAAAGAGTAACAGGTTGTCTAGCGAAAAAATCTCCATTAATAGTGTTCACATACCTAAGCAAAAGAAATAGAGTACCTCAGGGATCAGTACTCGGTCCATAATTATTCTATTTACTTTCATACGCTTGAACGGCAACAGCATGACTAATAGTGGATTGTTTTAAGCAAGCTGGCTTTTAAGCGAAATGAGGGAAGAAAAAAACTCTTTTTTATCGCTGAAACAGCAATTAACTTGCTTTCTACCACTGTCAATGGTTTGCGGTTTGCTTCTCTAACCGCTCTCATTGCTGACAGTTTAATTACGAACACAGGAAGGAGTCACTGGGCGACTAAGCGTGTTTTTCTTAATTAAAATGTACGACACATTTGTCGGAATGAAGGAGAGCCTTTGACTCCGGCATAAACGGCTTCTCGTTGTTCTCTTGTTTTATTTGCGTCCAAAAAAATTATGAGGTTGATTCCGAGAAGTAATATTCTGCTTATCTCTCGCATTCCAACTTGCTCATTATGAAGAAACATTTCGTGCTTCTGATGTTTTCTGCTCCACGTCTGCGGACCTTTCTAGAGGCGGGAATTTGTGATTTACCTACGTTTAGACATCATTATGTCCCTCGCACAGACTCTCTTGCTCCGTTTATCACTAACGGTGCCATTTATGCAAATGTGTACCCGCAGGGATAGCGGGATGCATACGTTAGAGGTTAAGGAAAAAGGTAGGCTAGTTGGGAAATTCAGCCGGTGGTAAAACAGATTGATGACCTCGCGTGAGAAATCAATGAAGTCATAAATATAAAATAACGATTACAGCACACGCGCTTATAGAATACGTAACAGAAATAGCAAATAAAACCGAAATGGAGTCAGAAATATTTTAGTTGATATTTAAAATATTTTCTAATGAACTTTATTTAGATGAGTTTTCTTTACTTGTAAACAAACTTTACTTTTAAAAATAAACATAATAAAACGTTGAATTGTTCCATATTTAATGAAACTTATTAACTGTTTATAAATATAATGATTAAATTTGGAAAAGTTTTAAATCTTTAAGTAAAATTCCATATTCATATTTCATTAAGCTCCTTTACTATTTAACTAATCTTGAAAAATGTAAGAGCATATTTAATAAATAAATATTTCAAATTTAAATAATGACATTAGAACTTTTGTTGGTATATTAGTAATATATTTATAATATAAATATTCAATTGGATAAAAAATATTTAAGATAGAGATAACAGACTATTCCATCACTATGGAAACGTCTATTAAACTATTGGAGTAATAAATATATAATGAAGCTTATTTATTACAAAAAAGAAGTTGCTAATCAAAAACGTATTTATATTTATTTTATAGAATTTTTTAAATGAAAATGCATAGCTTCAAGGTGACAAATTTCAAAGCTAATCAAAAGCATTTTTTAGAACTAGTCAAACAAGATCTTGAATGACTTTGTTACTCAGATGGGGCGAGACAAAATAATGGGAAAACCCGCCAATTTCCTTCCAAGGGGATGGGAATCCCGAAATCTTTTCGCAAATGATAGGAAAACGAAGCTAATGGATTCGGCGTGAAGGGAGGCTTCGCATTGGAAAAAATATATAAATCTCCAGCCTTTCTCTTACAGCTCCCATCTCAATCCGTCCGCATCCTAACCCCATTATCTCGTCGCTGATCTATTCCTTCTTTTGTTTTCAATCCAATTTCCACTCTCGACTTGAATTTATTAGCCGATGTTCATTCGGATAATAAGACTGAAATCCATGAGATGAAAAGCCTATTTTCTACAGCGTAAATGATTTATTATTTTTTTCCTGTATCATTCCAGATAAAATGGGGCGTTGGGTTATCTCGGTTAAATAGGGCGGGTGATTTTCGTTACGAATATTTGCGGAGTGGAATTTTTTGAGATGGAATTATTAAAGGGATCCCTTTGGAAGATTCTTTAAAAACGTGGTTGCGAAATCCTCTGGTGTAATTGAAAGCAGGGCTATGACGTAAATGCAAAGCAGTGAAGGACAACCTGGCGGATCGATAATAAGGTAAAATGTCTTATTCAACAACCTCATGGGATGCTAAATAAGTCTAATTAAAGATAAGACAAAATCTAGATAAAGTTCGAGGTGAATTTAAAATTTTGATAATAACAACCCGATGGAAATGATTCATTTGTGCATAAGGTAAATTTGCAATCAACTCAATTAAAAGACGCTATAAATCAAAATAAAATTTTTCTTAATTATGCATCGATAAGCAGATTTCTTTTTACAAGATAAAGAATTCTACTTCTTTCTTTGTAAATTTCGCTCGATTTTCTCCATCTCCCTGATCTTAACATTAATTCAATATCTGATGAAGTTTATCTCATGAATATAGAATAAACGAAGTATAATGAATTTAACGTTAAATAAAATAAATAAATAAACATAAATAATAAAAATATAACGATAGAATTAACTAAGAATTGGATGTTTTGATTCACATAAACTGAATATTAGTCCTATAAGATACAATATAGAATTTTTATAAAATTTATAAATGACTTAAACTTTTAAACTTGATATCAATCATCTTCTTCCAAACTTACCACGGATTCCGAAGAGTTGAAATGAGACTAAAATTGTACCATTATTAAAACCGATAGCATCTCAGAACGTTAAGGCAGGTTTTTGAAAGTCTCCAAACTGAAATCTGCACGAGTGCTGTTTGAATTCACATCCGACCCAAAAAATTCCAACCTTATCTTTTCTTGGATTCGAATCACATGGGGTGGAAAATTTCGCCAATTAAATCCTTCCAGACTGGATTCAATTCTCAACAATGTGGAGGGAGAGAGGGTCCGCGAACTTTGACATCGAATTGAACGATTAAAGTACATTCTACAGTCGAAATATTAAGATAGCATCTTCGACCTTAGACTCGAGTTGAAACTGAATCTATAATTAATCTAAATAGGATACTTATACAACACTTCATTGTTAAAAATCTATTTACGTTTCTATGGAAAACAGTTACATATGATACCCCTAACGTTTTATAACTTACAAACTATAAAAAAACTTTAAATCACATATTCATAACTATAATAAACCCAAATATTAATTAAATTAAATAAAAATAATTATTAAAGCAATAATTATTGATGAATAAATCCTCTCTGATGGAAAAAGAGATAAGTTTATCCTTAAATTAATTAGGAGACTTTTAATTCGTTCTATATTTCTTTTAAATCGAACCATATTAAAATTGCAAAATATTTATAATTATTAATGTTTACACTCCTCTGGAAAGAGATATGGTTATATTCTACTAATTACTTATAGATTTCTCATTCGATTTTGAATAGCTTAATCTGACCCAGAAGAGGTATAATATTCAATATCTTGACAAATATAATTAACCTTCGTAAACAAAAATGCGAAAAATTAATATTCACACATAGTATTTAAAAATAATATAATTTAATCTGGATAATTCATTACTATAAACTAAATTAAATCTGCAGATTTTTTATTCCCTTTAACTGCCAAATGCACTCAAGGCACATCCTGTTATCGTGTACGCGTCCGACGGTCTGGACTTCTTTACATGTCGTGCAAATGCTGCGAAATACATCTCGGATCGTAAAACAGAATTCGTCCTTGGATCAGAAAGTATGACCGAGATAAGACCGAGTTGATAGCTAAATCCTACGGAGTATCCTCGCTGAATGAATCTCGTTGTTACTTCGTTTTTTATCGCAGACTTGCACATCCTACGCCGAATGTATCTGCATCTCCATAAAGCTTTTCATTGATGTTGGAGAAATATTTTTTCAGGAAAAAGCGAAGAATTTCGAACTGCTTTGGAGATATCGATGCAGAAAGACAGTGCACTCTCTATCTTTCGTAAACGAATTTCCAACTCATTAATGCTAGTCAATAGCCATTTTTATTTGCCGAAACTGAAGCTTCTTGAAGATTATGAAAATTCACGCTAAATATTTTTGAAACGCTAAATTATTTCTATTGATGTCATCTATATTTGGAAAACATTCATGGTTATTATCATTCAAACCGAAAGAATTTAAGGGTTACGGCTTAAAAATTTAAAGACTATTGTTATTAAACATTTTATTCACCCCTCAAATGTTCTAGTTATTATAACTTTCATAAAACTGTGTTACGAGTTAATATCGATCAAAATTATAATATATGTATTTATTTTAATATTTAAACATTGTAACGTATACTTAATTATCTCCTTTAATTAGGAAATCATCGCGGCTACCAGACAATTTAATCTACGTAACTTAATTTTAACTGAATCAATAATATATGGATTCAGTTATCTAGTTAGTTCGGTAAAGTCATCTAATTAAGCTACAATAGAATACTTTTTGAAGCGTAGCATTCATAATCAATCGGGTTCAAACCATGTTTGCAAATTTCTCTATAATAATGAATTTTTGAATTTTACTCTACGAAATAAATTCTAATATTAATAAACGAAAAAATTCTTTACACTAATCTTAAAAAATAATAGCATCTAATTAATTTTATTCGTTCACTTAAACTTCTTTCCTTCAAGCAAAGCTATTAATAAACAGACCCACGGGTTGGATACCAAAATTTTAATCATATCAATGACTCATACATCGCATAACCCTTATCCTAATAGAGCAGCCATAAAAATTCCTCGAAGAAAACCTCTTATTTGCGAGAAACCCCACTTCTGATTCAAACCCCTTCCGCGAACCAAACCGATGATACACACCGGTAGACACTTCTATCCCCTAAATCCGTGGAACGGACGCCTTTCGAGAGAAAATGACTCACGTAAAAAGATCCTCTCTAAAAGCCACTGACTGCCTCCAACGAGAAAAAAGCTGCAAAAAGAGAGATATGGAATACTGAACGTCTATCGAGTGGAGATAAGTTATCGAACGACGTGATTCCATGATTTAGAACCTCAGAAGGAAAGGAATCCAGCAAAAGTGCCGATTTCTCTCTCTAACGCACTCTAACTGAAAGCCTATATTCTCGGAAATTTGGGTGATTACATAAGGCTTTAAGATAGCAATTCGCCATATATGGTATCCACATGAAATTTAACCATTCTCATCAAATTCCGAATAAGAATATAATAAATTACGAAGGCCATAAAATGTTAAGGTAAATAATACATTATATACGAAATAATACATCTATATGAATAACATCATTTTATATTCACCATAGACCAAGATACAACGGATCGATACCATTTTCATTCGAAACCCTGGAATAGAAGAAACTGGAAGACTAGAATAACTCTGGGAGAGCTCTAAACTTACGAAAAAAGAAGCTTTCGCGAGGAAATGAGTGTTTTTCGGTCGGAAGGAGCACTCTTCCAAAAAATGCGGAGAGAGAGATGAGGGTCTTTCGAAGGCAAAAAATACGCGAAAAAGTGAGAGTCATAGCACGTGACTGTCACGAATGGCGAGCTTCCGGAGCTGTGGTTCCGGTGAGAGGAGAATATCCCTCAGCAGTCAGTCACGGCAGCTAAACGCCCTCGAGGATAAAATATAAACGTGATATGCGTCACTCTCGACTCTCCTTTCTCGAAGCCCTAAAAAAAAGGTATTATCCACAGACGCGAGCCTGTTGAATCCGTGCGAGTGTTTTATTTTCGTGTGCGTCTCCGTGAATGAAGGATTTACGTGTCTTCTGGTCAAATGCGCATTTTGTTGAACGCGAAAGATTTTTTTTTAAATCTACTGCATATTTCCTTGGAGACGATTTTGGTTGTGGAATAAACATCGATTAGCTGCTTCCAGGAAAAACTAACTCACTGGGAATGAATCACAGTGTTCAACTCATAGCATAGATTCAAGGGGATTCCAAGAGAATACGCCAACTAATATTAAACTTCTTTCCTTTGTTTTAAAAATTTACGATCTCGTATTATACGATCTTAGGTTCCCTTGCAGGTGATTTATCGTTGCTAGGGTTACCTTTCAACTGACTGAGGTTTCATAGACACCCAATTACACAGCTATCAGTCCTAAACTTCGTCTTCCTAAATGTAAACATATCAAAAGCAATTAATAGAAGACTTTTTCCTCTTAATAACGATTAAATAATATTTGCAGTATATCACTAGATTTTCGCGGCTAACAGATGAACGTTCCCAAAAAATCAAACATACACGAAAGGTATTCATTTAATAAAATAAAAAGAAAACACTTAAAGAATTCCGTAAAATTATGAAGGTCATATGCGTATCAAAGCTGACAGTAACTAATATACATTTTTAAAAATTCATCTAAATATAAACATATTTAAGGTAAAATTAATGGATTTTATTTTAAATCTCCAAAATAAAAATAAACACTGACTGCAAGAGTTTATCAAACACAGTTAGGGCTTATTAGGCGGAAACCTCAGCTTATGAGTACCTTATCTATTTCCTGAGAAATCAAAGCACTTAGCCATCGTAAGAAATCTCGTATCATAAATTTAACTGATAAAACAAGACGTACCGCCAAACTAGAAAAGGAACTTCTTTAGCGTAATTACGGCAATCTCAAATTCCTTCGAAATCTGATTCTGGAGGAAAATCAATTTGATACAAAAATGAAAAAGGGTAGATTAGTGTTTACTCCAAACGAGATAAAATTTAATATACTTATAGATTGAGACATTCATATTTTAACTTAAATACATATTAAAAATTTTTGCGCAGAAAATTATTCCACTCGTTACTTAAATCCCTTGACGTCACTTACTACGTAACCAAGCAACGACATTAACCGTGTTCCGATGCGCTTATAAAGTTTCACGGCCAACAGCTTGATAGACCTTAATGGCATCCTAAAAATAGGACCTGTAATGGCAAAGCCAGACCCTGCGTCATTTCGTATCCAATGTCTCAAAGGGGATGTAAAAAAAGCCGCGATTGGCATTGGTTTGTGCGGGAGTCGAAAGATATTCTCGGCGCAATTGGGCATGACATTGCTGGTGACTGATTGCTCCAGTGTGAGATATACGGCATCTGATTTTTCTCAGGACCGCGTCATTATGCATTCGAAGGCAGTTTGCCCCGTCCGGAGGCGCATCAAAGAATTTCCATCCGATGGAAGAGATGCCAAGCGGCGTCGGGAGAAAAGAATTCCCTTTTAACGTTTATCGTTCGCATCTACCTGGACGTGTTTGAACGATGAGGCAGTTTCGACGAAAGGTTCGGAATAAATGAGGAATTACGTTTCCTAAGGTAAATGGACCTAAAGGCTTCTCCGGAAACTTCTTTGCCAACACCTGAGGAAGAAACAAAAGCTTTCCTTTTTCTAATGCTGAAAATGAAGCGTGAAATACTTTTGAGAGGTTTTTAAAATTGACATGTGTAAAGGAATTTTGCTTTCGTATCCAATAACAGGAAATTTGAAAATTCCATATATTATGATGAACTATCCTTAACGTGAACGTTAAATAAATAATGTAATCCATTAAAATTAATTTCGAACCCGGTTTACGAAAGCTTAATCAGTTCTTTTAGGATAATAATATCGCCTGAAAGATCGGGATTGAGTATCGGACAAAGCACTGAGAAACAATTATGATAAACAAACATATTTCTGCGCATTGTTACACCACATTTCACTCTGTGTTTAATTAAGAAAAAAATCCAATAAAATTTTTAAGATTACACAAATAGAAAATGAGAATGTATCAAGGAGAGCTAACAGATAATTCTGCTTGCAAACTGTTGTAAATCATAACAGCCCATTAACTCAACTTCACTCCAAATCTTAGCAAAGGAATTTTAAGCTCTAGCCAAATCATCCACGTGTTTTTTACGATTATAACTACGCTGAATAATATTCCGTAAAATACGATCAAGGAATCACAAAGAAAACATAACACCACATCTTTTCTTCTACGCCTCCTTCAAACGACCAATTAAATCCTCTAATGCGTCGCCGAGACGAAAAAAAATTCCAAAAATCCCAGCTCCTGTCCATTCCCGTCTCTAGAATTCGCAGACACACTAAACCCCACACCACTTTTCACAATCGTCGGGAGCCCACGTTAGCAACCCATCAACCGGCGAATCTCTCCTTTGAGGAACGCCTCGACTAAAAGGTAAACACGAAAAATTACGACGCACGGAAAAAATGCAGACGGGACGAATTAAGACGACGTCTAATTAAGCACCTCGACGAATTCTCGCCTAAAAAAATAAATAAATGAAACCGGGAAACTTATTTGCGGAAAATAAAGACGGTCAAATGGGGCATCTCCATAAACACGAGCTTGGAATGAGGGGGAAAAAATCCGGACTGGGGATTTACAAATCATAGAGATGGAGAATGGTTAACGTTGACTGAGTGGCCTTATTATAGTCTACCCTTTCATCCTTAAGAACTTTTCTTCGGGGTGTTTAGGAGGCAAGAAGTGCTTCCATATCTCATCGCAGGACAATTCTTCCGCCTTCAGTATTGCCGCATGCCAGAACGACATATTTTCTCATTACATCACGTGCGCATGCGTGGAATGCAAGCTAAGGCGGAAAGCAAATATTGTAACACCAATTACACGAACGAATTCCGTTAAAAATTCCGCGGAAGGAGGGCTAAGGACCGTCCAAGTTCAGGAGTTAGTTTCTGAACATTCGAAATACGTTCTTTTAGCGCGTAATGAGTCTAAATCTAATACATTACTACTAATCTACCTCCTGTTTGTGGTGTTTACGAATGGAGGCCAAGGTAAAGGGATTAGGATGACTTTGCGTGAAAAATCGCAGGAATTAACGGTGCACAGTCGGACGAAACTTCAGCGCAAATGTTTACAAAGTATCCCTTAAACTGCGATCCTGAACGTACTGGCAAAATAGCTGAATGGCGGGGGTAACAGAGATCCGGGTTCAATTCCCGGTCATATTTTTCGCGTCTATTAATTTCTAGATTCTTAAAGACCGATTCCAAAAGATATCGAATTATTTCTAAGAGATAATTAATTTTTTTTTCAAGATTTTCGCTAAATACTTTGGACTTGGAAAAAAATTTAACTTACGCGAGATATTAGTAATATCCTTAGATATTTGATAAAATACGATTGAGATAATTAGCAAGCTTTTAATATAATCCAGACTAAAACAAAGATTCCTACACTAGAGTACGATAAGAAACTAATACACTACAATTCTTGGAAGTATGTATCAAATAATTTCTACAAAAAATTCTGGTAACACCAAATAACAAAAAGCATATAGTTTTACGAAACGTTATATTCATAGCGAGATATGAAATAAGTATTCGATATCAATTGAAAGCGAAAGTAGTTCCAAATACTACGCCTTGTCATACTGAACTACGCAATACTGGTTCGCCAGCCAAATTCGTTCGATACATGAATGAAAATTTTCGTGAGGAAATGGTTATGCATGGAATTATAATGACTGTGGTTCCTAACGCTCCTTCTTATATCCATTCTTTCCGTTTTAGAACTCTCTATGGCAGCCCAACTGCCCATGCAGACTTATATCCTTCCACGCTGTTTAGAGACCACCTTCCAACCTGGTTTATTAGCATCGTTACCGAAAATTGAGTTAAGTCCTTCGGCCAGGTGCAAATAAAGCAGTGTTACCAACAGCCTCTGTGTTTTTCTATCTGAAGCGAAATCACGACCAACATGTCCAATGGCTTCGAGAAATGGTAAACACACTGAAAAAATGGTGTACTTATTTGCACAATTTGGTAGGGATGGATACCCAAGCTGTACACACTCATCTGAGAGGTAGGATACCCTTCACAATCTTAGATTCTAGTCTGTTACACAGTCCTACATTGTCCTATTGACAGCAACGTTATGGTAACTTAAACTAGCAACAAACAAGGAAACAAAAGAGCACAGAGCTAATATTGAAAGGCAAATATTTAACAATAAACTAATTTCTGACGCTGCTTAATCCTTATTGATATAATAAGGTATTCAATTGACACTGTTAGATAAATATTTAGGTAATCTAATCTTTCTGTTAGCAATGAAGTCTTTCTCATTGATCTACTTTAGTAATTGAACAGTAAGATATGTCCATATATTATGGATAATTTAAAAAATAGCTCTATTCCAGCTGTTATTTAACACATGTAATTACTGAAGTTTTTCATAATTTATTTATTTATATTTCTTAGCGTTTCTATGCGTCGTAAGCAATGCTTCCAGTAAATCCACTAAGTCTAGGCCCATACAATTAAAAATCAGATAGTAGGCGTCCTTCCAGTTGAGGTCGTCGTCTAAACGTGCTGTGAATCTTCGATGGGCAAAACGTGAAGAGGGGGGACTAGCTTTGGATGGGTGAGAAGAGGAAGGGGTGAAAAGGAAGTCTTTGACTGTTTGGATGGATAGTCCACGGGTGGAAGACGCTTAAGAAATCTTCGCTGTCTTTCCTCTCTTTTAGTTCTTCATTTCTCTCGTCTCTCGAAAAAGAATCCGTTCATTTTTTCGTAATTTACGATAGAGACGGTGTCGCCCGTCGATGGATAGTCCTAATTTGTTAAGAAGGAAAGCAGGAAGTGAGATTTCGTGGACTCTATCGAGAAACATATCCTACGAGAATCATTCTTCCTACAAAACTCGATTCTTAAGTCGAACTTTTCTGGACGAGGAAAGAGATATATCGGAGAGGCATTTTAAGATGCGATAAATGATCGATAGGTCGAATTTGCGATAGATCGAAGCTTTGATTGAGCAATAAACGGACAATGATAAATAAATATTCGAAAATAATTTATATGAATCTTAAATTCCGAACTATGACTGCTGTGTATTTCGATATGTAATCGATTTATCTATATTCATGTATATCGATCTATCGATGCATAAAAAGGGATCAAGCGAGGTCCTACATTATGTGACACGCAAATCCATAGAATTTCCAACGGTACAGCTTTAAATAATTCAACGCAAACGAGCAGTGGTTGCATTGAATAGTCGAGGCACTGACCTTTCTAGCGATGAAATACTGCTTGCAAAATGGCAACATATAAAATGGGTTTAGTTACTATACCATCTATTTTTCCAAAGCTTCGATTTTTTTATATACAATTCATCTTATAATTCAATCAATTGAGATTTATCGTCAATGAAAAAAGACCATCAAAAGGAAAAAATAAAAATAATTTCTATACGATTTTTATAGCATCGATATTTTTATCGATCACGTAACTTGGAATGAAACGAATGAAAAATCAGAGAGCGCACCCGAACAAAAAATCAAATTAGCAATAAATATCATCGAGTATCGACTTCATCTCAGTCACCCAAAATTCGACTGTCACCGTCGACGGTTTCCTAGGGAACGACCCCAAAAAATCTCGCCGAGAGAAGAGACTTTACGACCCGGAAAACTCAGCGAGAGACGGAGGCGCGGGATCCACGAAACATGCAAAATAACGGAAAAAACAGTCGAAGAGCGGGGAGCGTAAAGGATCGAGATTGGCGGATGGGTGATGAAAAATGAATGGATGAAACGGGTGAAAAATTTGTGAAAGGGATTTGGGCGCCTAAGGGTCGCTATAAATCAGGCAGCGGTGGATTAAGGCGGGCTTAGAGCCAACGAATAAAACCCGGGGAAAATGCACAGCGCTCTGTTCGAGCTAATGGCGATGCTCAAACTTCGTGTTTCGAGTGTGAGAAAAGCAGAGAACAATTTATAAATCAATAGCGAACCAACTTATGGAGCTACCGCTCTTTGCGGGAGAATTTATCGAGGATGACTTTCGAAGTATTGCTACAGGCATCGATGACTAACTGGTGTGGTACCGAAAGATGATACTGGACTGGATGTACCATTTTACTTTAATTGGTCCTGGAACTCAATATTTATCTTAAATGGTGCAATTTAAAAGAGTCTCTCACTGTAATTAATATATATGACATTGATAAATAAATTAATTGCGAACGAATATCTTTCTGCAATTCTCAATCAATTAGTTTGTATCCCAAAACTCTGTTTTTGTTATCCATATTCAATTTTTTCTTCCCAAAGAGTGTATAAATAGGATGGAGAAATATAGACATATTAACATATGTAGAAATTCTTAAGTCAAGGTAAAATCAAACAAGGAGTCATCCATTTAGGTTTCGATATGATATTATTTTACGTCATAAATTTAACAGGAATCAACAACATTTATGTTTAGAATAAACCTAAATAATACGATATCTAATTAACTCAAATAAAAAATACGGAGAGGCTGCTAGGGTCATAAAAACGTAAATTTAGAAGTGGATATAAGTTAATGACTTCTAAAAAAAGAACATACTTGGAGATATATGTATAGTATTCAATTGGTAGCTATTTACAATGACGAAAGGCTTTCGTTAATAATTTCCATTGTAGAAAAGTATATCTCATTAGCAGATATATCCGACGTAGTATAATGTGTGAATAGTCAGGACAATCCTGTATCAATGACAACGGACAATGAGGAACTCACCAGCACTTTCTATCATAGATTCCAAGGATCGTCACGAGGCTACCGACTTAATTAATTCCCAAGAAAGGAATTTAAGAAAGTGTGGTAATCTTTAGAAGAAGTCGCCCGGTTGATAAACAACACACTCCCACTCCAGTCTAGCGTATTACTTTTTTTGGAGAAACTCGATTTCCCAGAAAAGGTCTGATCCAACTTGGGAAAAGGGCCTATGGTTCCCAGAACAGCCTCTTGAATGTTTTTCCACATCGTAGAATTCCGCGAATCGTTACGGCCACTCAAATGGATGAGATTTCCATCGCTTGAATAACGACGAGCGGGCTAATTGGTATACTATGACGATTCCCCAAAGATGAAACTTTAATCTTTCGGAAGCTGTTAGAGGATCGGTGTGGAGAGAGATTAGACCTTCACACGGTCCAAGATATCAATTAATTGCTCCGGGATGAGAGTTTCGGAGAAAGATGCAATTAAGATAATTGTTACCGTGGAGATCCCAAACGGAGTGACTCCGTTCCAATTTTTACTCCCAGACTTTAGTGATGCTCGAGTCGCATTAAGGTCATTGAGGTTATTCTGTTAAGAGTACTTTACTTGGATTTTTATAAAACATTTTATATTTCTGTTATTGCAAAGATACTAAAAACTGAAGGATGTGATTAAATTGACCATAAAAAAGTTTACAAGTTCAACAAATTTTCAGCCATTCTGTAAAGAATGATGAGAGGAAAAGAATACGCTCTTCTAAAGTTCTAGATTTGGTTAAAAGAAGTGTGGCACAAAAACTTCTCATAGTAAAGTGAAAAAAAATTACGTCAACACTAGGGAGCATTAGACAGCAAATTTTAAAACAATTCTTTAAACAATCATTGGCGCAATCAACAATACCGCTGAAAAAGATAACCTATTAACAATACTTAGACCTACAACAATGGATGCTTAAATTAAGAAGATCCTGAAGACAGAGATTAAAATTCATATAAAAAATACGTCTTTATTATAGTCTCAAAAATACCAAATATTCAAAATAATTATCATACATTTTAAACAAAAATTCGCGAATCACTAGAAATGTATGGCAGGAGTAAAAAAACCACTGATATTATTTCCCAATCAATCCCTATAAAATATCCAATACTCAGAGGCAACTAGACCCAATAACACTCAAATTACCCCATAAAAATCCAATCCACCAAATAAGAGCCAAATCTACCATACACAGAAACAACCACGACTTTCACCCAATCATCCAACAACCCGAGTAGAACAAAATAACGATAGAATTGATTCATTTGCAAATAAAAACCATGCTCTCTCGAAAAATATTCCCCGAAGACTTGACCCAATAATCCCTTCCCTAATGAAGCATGCAAAGGCAATTCCTCAACAACCCCTGGCGGGAGAGAGAGCGAACTATCTCACGGGGGAAAGGATAGAAAAAAAAGCATCAGAAACCCTCTGGGAAGGAGCAATCAGGAGCATTTCGCAGACTTGAGCGATCATCGAGCACTGTGCCGAGTTCCCCACATAATCTCTTAAGAATGCCCTTCGACCGCACGTCCGTGGAAGCACCCGAAAAAATGTTGATGGCAAACCCCTTCCCTGCATCGGAGTACTAAATCAGTTCCCCCCCTTGAAAAAGCAGTGCTACATGCTCCATCTCCATTGCCTTTCTAAAATCCTCCCCCATCAGAAAGATATCTTTTTTTCTAGCCCAGACGGCACTGGGTGGGTGGACCTCTAGGCGCCAGTCTGGCTGGGATATATAGGGACCGGGGCTCGACGCCAGGCAGATGGCGCTGCTGGCAAAAATCTGGGCGAAGATATAAACTTTATCGATGGATTCTCTAGGAGCTAGTTTCGTCTACGACCTTGATGCATTCGGTCGTAACGCAAGCGGAAGAAAAAGTTGCGAGTGGACAAAGAAGTACTTGTTTACGTTGCCTTTGGAAACGGAATTTTTCGAAAGCGTGACAAATGAACTTAGATGTATGATAAAACATCTCCGAATCGTATCCGATTAAAAAAAGAGATTTTAATGATATTATTATTTATATGTCAAAAGTGAAGTGCAGTACGGTGGTTAAACCTAAATATTAAATACATCGATACTCGTGCTACATACATAAAAAAGTCTACAGCTCTCAGTATGTTATACACACATAAAAACATTCATACTATATGTTTACTATGAAATAAATCCATAAGTCTTTAAAGGTAAGTTAAAATTATCAATTCCATTATCTCTATAATGTTTCCATGGATTAAAATAACTATTAAAAATCATAAAAAATTAATCCTTTTTAACCTTGAAGGGATTGTTCAACATTATTCCTAATATTTATTAGCATCCGAGGAAAAAATTGATACATATGTGTGCGATTTCCAAACAGAAAGGGAATTCTGCAAAAGCATCAAAATAAGATAAAAATTATTTCCATAGAAACCTGAAGAATATAAACAGGAAAACAGGTCCAGGAAAGATACGCTTTTACAAGGAGAAATACAAACAATGAAATTTGAAAACAATAAACAAAGAGATCGTTAGGAGAATATATGTTTCGTAAACAAAAATCCTCCAGTCAAAATAATTGAGGATACAATGTCCTGAGGCCTATCGTAAAAAAATAATAAAGGTGAGGATTAACGCCTTCCTTTAAATTATTTAATAAAATGAAATATTATTTTATAGCAATTAAATAGATTCAGTTCTTAATCTATAATTTATATTCAAAGATAATTTTGAAATCTATCCAAGCATTATATCACTAAGTGAATTCTGGAATGGATACGATGAATCTAAATAAACCTTTTAGAATCAGGGGTATTTTCATTCAATTCTGAAACTTTATATATACATAACACTATGAAATATTTTTTATATATAATACTATTTATACTTCATAATACACAATATTTTTAGCATACGGCATGATTTAAATCGCGCACAATACAGTTCCTCATCATCACTCGGTAGTTCATGAATTTATTTGAAGGAGTGGAATTAGGATATTTATTTTAGAATCCATGGCAACGACCTTCTTCCTTTATTTAAGTGTGCTTCAGAAACTGTCATAAATAAGAAAACTGCGGGCGCGATATTTTGGAGATCTAAAATTATACGTCTCCATAACCCTGGCTTTATAGGTGAGCCAGAATTTAAACTAACGTACCCCGAGGGAAGCTCCAAACCGGAAGGAGCGGTGAAATAGGGCAACTTTTCCGAGGCGGGAAAATGAAGATGTTGAATGCGGCAGGCGAAGAGGAAAAACAAAAGAAGGATTTCGCAACCGTTGGAGCTCGTTCCGATCTATTACTTTCAATCGAAGTCTTGCGCAGATTACGTGATTGGGTTGAAGATAAGCTGCACGCGCTCCAATTTAAAATGGAAGCGATTATTTCAACCGGAAGTGCGACATCTTTAAGCGGAAAGACCCTCTACAGACCGCAATCCCACCGCAGAATGAGGATTGCACATTTCCTGGTACACCGCATAGCAGTCCTTTTCTGGAGAAAAGCACGAAATTTACGTGCGTGAATGCGAAAGAGTGACTAACTCTTTGCTCAAAGGGTCTTCAAAGCCGCGAAGATATCCGGTACATTACGCAGAGAACTAACAAAAGCCACTGTATCTGTGACATCAGCAGACGTAATCATTCTTTCATTTTAAGAAACATAGACGAGACTAATAATGTTGACATAAATCATAACGAAGTGCTATAAATAAGAGATATCCTTTCTGTAAATATGAAATCACTATTTAACGTTGTGATTAACCCCAAGTCGAGAGTTGAATCCGGATGGTGAGGTAGAATCAATTGTATACAACTCTTCCGGAATATTTCTAACGTATCTATCCATTCTTATGATTGATAATCATCTCATAGGGCGTATATTCAATACGCATACTACTAATAAAAACGCAATACAGTAAATAAGAAATTGAATTATTGCAAAGTATATGAGAATAAACGCGGATGGTAGATTTGCAGAGAATTAATTAAAATTCTTCTTTATAAAATTGAAAGCAGGAAATTACTGACCTATATTCTTATATTATTTAGCTAGCAATTGAAGAAATAAAGGATATGGAACCATAAAAAACTGCGAAAATTTACGAAAAGTCTCTGATCTCAAAAGAAAATTTCCATTTACGAACATAAATTTCACCATAGAACACCATAAATTACATTCCTGCGCTAAAAATTCAGCTACAAATCATCAAAGTTTCTCTATGTCCATGAGGTGAACCTTTCAGTTGTAAATAGGTAGAATTCCAAATGCGCCTTCAACAATCAAAGACCGAGAAGATGAAAAAACGTAGCGTCAGAAGCTCTCACCTTTTCATCGCAATATGCAACGAGAAATGCATAAATTCGTGCATGCACAAAGGACTAGCTGATTCCGGATGCCGTATAAAACTCACGGACGATTTACGAACGCCGGTACTCGCGGGAAAAAATCGCCATGGTAACGTACGTCGAGATATACTGAGTGCAACGCCTCTCCGAGTAATTGATCATTTCCTTACGCTCTTTCCCCTGCATTTATCTTGCCTCGGCCTAAGAACAGTTTGGAGACTCGGAATAAAAGTAGCTCGCCTCTAATTTAGTTCCGAATGATTTATACGAGTTCCCGCGACACTTGCAAGGGTTAGAAAGGGGAGATAAACATAGCAACGGAATCCTCGGCCCTAACGACAACAAATAAACAAGCTGTCTTCATTGTCCCACGGTAACAGGTATGACTAAAGCGTTGGAATAGTATTCAACGGGATTACTTATTGCGAGGATTAAATATTTAAGTGCGATTTCCCAGCGGGCGCTATGATAAAATGCGCCTCTTTGGCGAAGGATAGTGGAGAAATATACGAGTTTTTACAATCTGCTTCGTTAATGCTCTAAAAATGAGCACTCTTGTGAAAGACCGTATTTTTAAAGTTTTCGCAAAATGGATGAGAGGCTGCTAGAAACTCCGAGTTTAAATTCTTTTCAACTTTGTGAATGCGTAAAGAAGTAGGCCTGGAACCTTTTCCTATAGAACGTACTAAATTTGCATAGTCTACAAAGTAAACCTAAATTTAGATAGTTAAATAAATTCCTTCGGCAAAATTTATGAAAATTATATTTAACAACTCTTAAAGTATTTTCAGAGAAGTATGCCATTAGCATGGAACCAAAATATAATAAGTCCATCCCTCTACGACTAATCATACTTAGTATCAACTCAATCTTGATCAAGCAAAGTGATTTAACATTATACGTGTATGGTACATGTTACTTAAACCCAATATCAAACATGCGAACAAACACTGGTTCTTTAAAAAGATAAGTAATTGGAAGAAAACGAAAGATGATTCATTCAAGTCTGACTAAATATAAAAAAGATCCGGAGAAGAGCCTGCCAATCTTCACGATGAATAATTAGCTATTTTCTAAGTCGAGATATAAAAATTGCTCTCGATCTCTCAATATCTTCATTCAATTTGAGTCATCATTACTTCTGAAAAAATTCGGCGGTGCCTCAAACGGTTTAAATGGTTCCGACATTCCAAAAGATACAGCTTGAGAATTTTTTTCCAAACTCTTGAGTTTTTCTGGCGCTATAAAACACAGCGGGACTTTCATAACAAGCGATAAAGTTTATCGGAACTTCTTTCATTGATGGCCAACTATGACTATGTCTTGACAGCTTATAACGAGCCGGACATGTATCTTCGGGTGGGAAAAACTTAAAACAAAATTCCAGCTTCAGGACATCTGAAGATTTTTGACAGAGATCCTTCTTTCATTGTTAGTATATAATGATTAATGAGGACATTTAAATTTGATAATTAATTAAATGATAGACAAAAAAATTGTTTTGATAGGAAATTAATCTTTATTCTAATCAAAACTTAAAGAGTGTATATGATACTAAAAAAAAGTTGAGAATCGAATAATTTCTATTTATCTTACGATCTTTATACTCATTGTTTACAATATTAATGCTTCCTTTAATTATGTATAGATATTCTCCTTTAACTACAATGCTAAAGGAAGTTTTAAACGAAAAACCCCACTGACTCACTTGAGAAGAATTTTTTAATCTGGCTGATTAAGCAAAGCAGAGGTATGTCAACTCATCCTGCCATATAAGGTTCTTCTTTATGGTACACCCCTACCCTACTTCTCAGAGATCAGATTTAAAAAACATGATAATTCGCTTAACCAAACTCTTTGAATCACTTGCTTTTTGAATCATCAGTTCGGAATGACTTTGGATGCAAGCTACTGGGAGGCTGGCTGTAGATAAGGATTTGTTTATGATCTTATTCTGTATCACCATGACGAATAAATTCATCTCGATGACTAACAACGAACAAATCCGAATGAATCAAAAAAGGGAGTGACAAATACGATGACACAACTATTTGAGGTGGTTAAATAAAACAGATAAGATCTTCTCGAGAATTTATATTCATAACATCCGCTTTTTGTGGGAATCATCAACTTCCTTTGTCATAAAGGAAGCTGGCAGTTCTTTACCAATCTCTCTTTGAGTCAAACAACGCTCCAGCTTCTATATTTATATTTGTGAATGAAATACCTTTTGCTCTACGCTCCTAAAACTAGCTACAAAACTCGCGGATGAAAGACACAAATAAACATAATAATAACGTAATACTTTCACCAATCACATCACAAACGCACGCAAATTTCACCCTCAACACATTCAGCAAATGGATGGTTCGAGAATAGGATATGATATCGCATATTCCAACCAATACGTCACCAATAAATAAGATTCCTCAAAGCGATCGCATCTATCATAAACAGGAAGCAAGGAGACACGCTATACATACACAACCACACGCCGATGGCGCCCGCAGCGGGCGAAGTCGGACTCAAAGATCCCACACCTTCAATTCTACGAGACACACATCCAGAAGATCACGTATGTCGAAACCTCACACGCCCATGAGATTGATGTGATGAGCGGAAGGGGTGAGGGGAAACAAGGACGAGTGGAGCCAAGAATGAGAATATAATGTAAGCATCTTCCGCCTCTATATATGCCATAAATGTATCCATGGTTACGCATCCAGAGGGGACAGAAGGATGACTCACACGCCTATCGTGGACAGGAAACGAAGATGGATTTGAATAAATGACCGTGTAAACAATGCATCCGTGGGCGGCGTTTTTTCAGTGGGAAACTCTCATATGAATTCGATATCGGGAGATTTATTTAAAGATCTGAGGAGAGTGTGTACAGTCAGCTGCGTAAAACAGGTGGACAAGACTAACTCATGCAGAAGGCTTGGAAAGAATGGCGTGAGGGAGTTAGCATAAGTTAATGGGTGGCTAATATGGGATTTAATATGAATTATTAATCCACAAGGAATTAATGATTTAAATTATCGAACTCTTACTGACATATATCCAATGGTAAGTGATCGTTTATTTGCTAATGCATATAGCATTAAATTAGTCAATTAATATAATAAAATAGCAAAGGATGTAAGAGAAAATTTATATTATTATTAATTCTAAAAGGTATAACTGTTATATAGGGATGATAATTGATTGGTAAGATATGGAGCTTTAAACTTAAAGTATGAAACGAGATCAATTATATTGCTTTAAGATATTTATTTAAAGATTAATTTCAAATAAACTCAAGATGTTATTGAGTGACGTAATGAATGAGATTCGATAATTTATCAGTACTACGACAACTAATACGAACTAATATGAAAGAAACAGTATTACATGCCTCAGAAAATATTTCGAGTAAAATATAAACCATTTAAAAAACCATAAATCTTCTTTGTGAATAGACACAAATCCTTTGAAAGTTATACAAGAAAATGGCTACAAAAAAGAGCAGAACGCGGGTTTGCATACCGCAAGATTCCTTCGTGCTTTGTCCTCATAAAAAGGAGAAAAGACGGCTTAATTTCCCCTCTGGAACTCCAAATTCAAAGCAAATACTCCACCGCAAACGTCACTCTTTTACCTCAGAAAAGTTAGCGCACCGTTTGCTCCTCAGAAGTGCTGAATGAATTGCATTGTGTTGTGATTGAGGGTTATTTTTTCCTCATCGCTGTCTTTCCTCTTTTTTAAAACCCCTCCATTTTGTGGGAGAAAAGTGAAACTGCCATTATTTAAATCTGAGACCGTTATTCCCTCTGATGCCCACACAAAAACCTTTTTTCGGAGCTCGTGAAAGTCGCTAAATCGTATTCCACCACCTACTGGAATTCTTTGGAAGTTATGAGGAAAACGTTTGTCGTAAAGCTCACTGAATACGCGGAATTTTATTCGGTAAAAGTCAGCTGACGAAAAATTGCTTTATGTCTTCATAGTGTACAAGGCCAAACTGAATCTCATCCTTAATATTAGCTTCGTAAAGTTCGCAAGATGGGATGAGATTTAATAGGATCGATGTACAAACAGTTAGGCTAAATGATCCCATTAATAAATAAAGTCCATTACAATTTGGAGTATTCTGCTAAGAAAAACAATGAGTAAAATACGACCGATTCTTCCCACTGCATGATTATCAGGCTTATCATCATAGCAACCATCCGGTGTAAATTAAGTACGCTGAAATATTATCCATTTCATAAGATTTTAAAAATTAAAATATATGCAACTATGGAAACCTTCTATCCTATCATTATCATGACGTAGAAAACATATAAATAATATAGATATATTAATCTGATATATAGAATACCCTAAAGATATATATACAGTTGTAAAGCAATACGGTTCAGAGATAACACTATAATATAAAAAATCGTTCCAAAACGGTAATAATATTTGTACCAAGACACCAATATCAAAAATATATCATAAATAATTCTCCAATATTTTTCTGAGTTTAAAATATGTTGATGTGATTCATTTTCTTTATGAATCATATTTTTAATTGAATTCTTTAATGGATTTCATATCACGCACTTAACTCTTAGAGTAATAAACATTTCCCCAGAAATACACATTTTTCATGTAATTACCATTAAAATTAAATGAAATCATCTCACTAATTTACCATTAAACTTCCTAGCACCTAACCTATATCCTAACAAATCGTACAATAATCCAATTACGAACTATCCCCAACCCTCCTAAATAACTATTACAGGATCTTCGTTAAAGTTGCAAAACCTTTCCGCAGTCAACCCAGATACGTATTGGCTGTCGTGACGACTGGACGAAATTAGCAGGTACAACACAGGAGAGTTCCTCATACAAAATACAAAAGGAGGACTCGTTGAGAAGGAAAGGCCAAGAACGTGTTTCCGTACCACGCGAAGAACTGGGTCATATCGGGACACCCTCGTGGATTATTTATTCCCCGCTAAGACAACGGCCGAACACTGCAGACGTAATGAAAATTTTCAATCCGCGCACTTGGCCAGTTTGCACTCCGGACGGCCTCCTTTCATTAAAAGATGGAGCCTTTCATCTCCTCACTATTTTCAGCGACAGGTAAGGGTTGGGGAAGAATGAATGGGGCCTCCCTTTGTTTTTGGAAGGACCACATTTGACTGTAGTAATGGCGCCAAGGAGTCCCATTGGAGATTGTGACATCAACGACCTACATACGATTTAGGACTAATTGTTTTAATGGAGGTTCTCCATGTGCATCTCATCTTCCTGCACTTATTCAATTAACTAATTGAAGCTGACTAAATGAGAACATTAACACGGGTAGATTTGATTGTTTAAGTTACAATGTGATGCTGAATAGAAAGAATTTGTGTTACTTCGGTACATAGTTCAAATGTTTCTTTATTCATCACTGACGTATGCCAAAGAGAAGTTATTTAGAGACTAAACCAATCGATTATTCATTGTTTATTTCATTGTTGCAATACAACAATAATATTCCGTTACTTTCTTCATAGTTATATAACAGATGCACTAAGCCAAAACCATTGTTGCATATCTAATTACACATTAATAATCTATTATTGCTACTTATCTGGCATAAAATAATTATGATCGTTTTGATACCTCATAGATCATAGAGTGACCAAATAAATATATTAATTATCATAATTCAATTACTATTAGTCAATTTTTGACCTCCTCTTGGCTGTATTTCAAAGAAGAAATCCATTAAAATTCTCCTCGTATTCAGATGAAACCGGTACAACTTCCTACGCACGAATTACATGCATTTCTGTTAAATACATTATAAATCTCACTAGTATTACTTTCGCTACACATCGATACTTTCATTCGACCAGAAAAGGAAAAGATTTATGTTATTTACAAATAGTACCTAATCAATAATCATGCTTAACAAAATGATACCTGTTCTCACTTAACTTCACAGTTGATGCACCATTACAAATCATACCAAACGCCTACACCAAATTATCCAGACTAAAAACCTTTCAACGACCCAAACCCGGCAACGCCGCACGAATAAAAAGACTCACGTGATTACAAAGCGAATCCAAATAAGAAGCGAAAATATCATTAAGGAACTCCAAAACTTTAACACCCGCCCACTAACTGGCCAAATTCTCTTTTCGCATTTGAGACGCTAATTTTCGGCTTTGAAAGAGAGAAAAGGAAGTGCCATAAAAAGAAAATGCACTATCCACCTCAGAATGGAAGATCAACGAGTGCCATTCTTTCCATTTTTCTGGAAGGCGGTGTGCGTTTATTGTGCTCAAACAGAGACCCTATCCTCCTACCTCAACTTTCTCCTCGCCTTTTTTTAGAAGTACGTACGTCGCAGAAGCACACGGCACGGGATATGCGCAGAAGTATGAAGCGCGGATACCCAAATACACGTGGGAGACTCAAAACCGTCTTCTGCGCAGGTGCCGTGCATAAAAGTCATTGCTCTACCTGCCTTGAGGGATGACCCCGGAGGTAGCGGAAGAACCCTATGTCAGCCCACCCCATTCGGCCCCACGCACCCCTGCGGGGAACGAAGGGGTGGAATTCCGACCCCTGAAAGTGCATGCGACCGAGGAATGGGCAGAGAAAAAAGGTCTGAAGTGGTCGTGCCTGGAAACAGGAGCGGACAAGTGAGGACAAGGTGGAAAACCATTGTCCTCTGGCTACGGAATATTGTTTCTTTCGTTGTGATATTCGCGTGCTCTCTTGGTCACGAAATTAGCGTGAACGTCCGGAATATGATGGATTGGGAGCTGCACGCATCAAAACGTGCTCGCCCTGCCTTCTGACCCTTCAAAAACGCGTGTTGCACTCATTATCTCTTCAGAACGGCTGTCCTTGACGACACGTGTAAACGATGAATTATAGATCCGAATGATAAATAAACGACAATTTTCGTGAACACTTACTATTCCATTCAATTGTTCTAATTAATTTAAAAGCGTACATTTTATTACATCCAATTGTAGAGATAAAAGAGTAATTTTGTCCACCTTTTGTTATCTCTCCGATTTCATCACAACAATATAATTTAATGTACTTATTAAATCCAACAATGTGTTACATAATTATTAATTAACACACTCTTTATAAAAAATATTCACAGTACAACTGCATCACAAATGGCGATATACTAATTAGAAATTATGTACATAGTAAATTCAGTACATCTGCACCTATGAAGCACATTTAGGAAGGGCAGTGACAGGAAGTTCGAGAGCAACATTAAATTAAGAATAATTAAAGAATTAAAAATAAAGATTAAAATTTAAAACCTCAGTTCAGTACCAAGATATATCCGTGGCTAGCCCACGTAACAAAGATTGATACTAGATAATTAAGATTTACAGAAAACAGTCTACAATCAGAATAAGTCAATTGTCGTAAACTTTAGACAAATGAGTGATTCGATCGGATTATGTGATAAGTGGATTGTGGAATAAGTGATTAAAGATCGGATTAATCCTCATGGAATGATCCACAAACAATCCAAATTATATTTCCATCAATCAGGGAAGTTAACTCTGAAATGTCACCACCCTAACCAAAGAACATTAAACTATTAGATACGGGAAGACGACCATTACGTTTCATGGAGCCTCGATTCTCGGCAGAACTTTAGGCTATGCACAGCCCAAAGATTAAACCTCCGATCCGTGGAAAGCGGTAGCTATAGAGATGGACTCCTGAACTTAACACTTCCAAGTTTCAAAATTCCTCCTGTTTGCTCCACCCACACGTTCGAAGGCGACGAAAGTTCGATAAGAACTATGAGACATAGATATGGGGAACCTTTTTTATACAAACAAGTCTAGAGATTGGAAGAAAGTGATGGATTTTGGGGAAGGAACCGTTTTTATGATTTCGTGAAGAAACGTCTATGTCAATCGTCTAACGTGCATCTTTTTTGTACTGAATTAGATTGCTGATAAGCTAATAATAACTTGTTAGCAACGAATACAGGTGATGATCCATTAACAATACCTATAATTCATCAATAAAGAAGGCAATAACTAAATCGAAAGCTGAGTTACATTCCTACTATCACATTTGAAAATTCTTTCGGAAAAATAAGCTACTTACATTGAATTGCTGCTCAAAATTAAGGAGGGAAAATTTTCATATTTTATACTAATATCCAACATATAGATATTTTGAATATACAGTAATATAAACTGTAAATAGCTCAACGTATATTAAATGATGACTTAAAATGTTAAGTATTTAAGTAAAAAATATAAAAGACCGGAAATATCTTTAACTGGACTATTGAGCATCAGTGAATTAACGTAGTTTACCGAGTTATTTACAGTAATAATTCTAGTTTGTTTATCCTTAGAAACCAACTACAATTAACAATAATGAAACAACCATGGCAATGAAAATTTACGTCGAACAATGACCAGCCGATTAAAAAACAATTAACCATTAAATGGCACCCTAATTAAAGAACTAATTTAATAGGAGTCTTCACTTTCAGCTACTGAACTCATACGTTGTATCCCAAACGCTGGCACAATGAAACTCGTCACTTGGACTTCTCACTCGTCCCGTCACAACTAGCGAGAGTGTTCCAGACAGCTCCACGAATTTATTTAAAGCTTTGTCGAGGCAAACGGAATTGGGAAAAAGAGAAATATCAGCCTCCGTCCATCACCGATTCAATTTTTTCTCCCGTGACTATAATGTTAGTGGGGGTGGTGCGTGCTGGAATCAATTCTCCGTCTCCCTTAACAACCGTAACGTCCAAATCGTTTTGACGGACTGAAACGTCATTTCCTGATCGAGACGGCGAAACGTTTATAATAAAAAAGAATCGCCTATCGACATCTAAATGCGGTCGATTGTTCCCCGATGACGTTCATTGAAGCGAATTTGTCTCTGTTTCAGATTTCAGACGATAATATTCACAACAATGGGAGACTAATTAGTGAACGCGATAACAAGACATTGAAACTAAAACAATTTCCGTTACTCTAGTATTTTGTAGTGTACTGTAATTCTCAATTCATTCTAATTTCGTAAGAATAAATTTAGGAACTTTTCTCGTTTACCTAAATACACCAGAAGAAACATATTACAGAATATTAAACAGCATCTCTACATTACTATATCTGATTTTTATCAGTAAATATCAATCTTATCAATCACTTAAATACAGATATTTCGTGCTCTTTTTTCTATTTTACTTTATGACCCCTCATCTAACCTTTAGAACAATTGAGACGTAGTATACGCTAAAACATAAAAGTGAGAGATATCCATCCTTAATAAATGCTAACTATACATCTAAAAATGGAGATAATAATCTTAATCAATATTTCAATTGAGAGATGAGCGTGTTTTATCAATTATTCACAAAAAACTACATCAAGAAACAGCGCGATGCTACTTTTACACTCCGTAAGCTTTTACATTTATTATTCTCATTGGTGGAGAAAGTTTTGGAGAAAGGAAACCTGCACGAACTACATGGGTAATTAAAGATTTCCACTCTTTCAAAGTTCCGACGGCAATGCGGAATATCCTGAACTCTTTTTGCGCTCGTCTCTGGAAAAGGTCGCAGCGAATTATTCCGGTGCATTGCTGGGGTCAGATTTAATCAACAATCGGAGACACCGCAGTCTTTCCACTTCAAAGTAAACATAGTCTATCCTTATGCATTATAATCATTAAACTATAATCTAATATCATCTTTATCTGTATCTGAAGTTACGCTTTAAAGATACCTAAGAAGATTAAGACTTTATTTCTTACCACAAAAAAGATAAAGTAGAAATCCCTATTATATCAATCTAATCACAATCTTTTGATTGCTATAGATACACATGACTTACTTAATCGGACTTTTAACAATAGCTCATCATTATTTAACAATGCGACCTTTAACTGCTTTGATAGCCATTGTTACAAATTGGCAACGTAAATGAACCGACAGCCACGATGCATTGTCGATTTATTTGGTTTATGATGTAGTTAAATTTACAACGCCTCATTTACAAAAGGAATTTTTAATCACGAGATAATCATACTCCTTGCTGTCGGTTTAATTTTCCTTTCACATTTATCGCAATGAAACGTAATATTGTCCATAAAACTCTAATTTTGCGAATCAAATTTATCTCGTATTACGATCTATAATGAATCATAACAAGACTCATATCATAACGATACTCGTTGTAGTTCAATCTCATTTATGTTTTTCAAAAAAATTGGAGAATCCTATAAGTGAATACTAATAATTCGATAGTAAAGGAAAACAACACAATTTAAGCGTATTATACACCAATAGTAGTCTTGGAATACTTTAGCTAAGAATAATTCATAAATAAAGGACCGGGCAAAACGTTTTTTAAAGCTATTGGGATAGCAGTTATGATTATACACTGCAGAAATCCGGACGAAGTTGGAATACGAGGAAAAAACCTCGGAAGAGAAGAAAGACTTGGAAGAGCCGAGGTTTCACGTGGGTTCTGAAGAAAAGAAGGTGCCCTGAGTAGGGTTTGCGTGTTTCAAGTTCATTAACTGCATTAAAGGAAGAAGAAGAAGAGAGAAAAATGGTTGAAGCAATAACGAGAATCCCGTCCGTGTTTTTCTGCTGGGAAACAAAAAATGGATACAGAAGTTGAGTTCCACGTGGACTCATTAATAGAAAGCGACGGATTTTTTTTTTCCGAAGGGTAACAGTGTTTATTTCCAACTGAATTAAATCGGAAATGACGCGAAGAATTCAGTTAACGGTGAACGCTGATTGCATATTTAGGTAAATGTTATATAACAACCGTTGTTGGAGTTCATAAGAAGAAATAAACGGTATCTTGTTTAGATACGGTTGTAAGAAATAAGCAGTTATATCTTCCTGCATCAAGAGTTTAATTAATTTAATGCAATTTAACTGTATTAATGAAAAGTAAAATATATTATTCCATGGAACTTATTTTTCATAGTTATGACGGGGAGAAAGCTACTAAGTAAATTAATTGAATAATATCCAGAACCAAATAGCCCGATATAAACCAATTTAAATAAACTATAACTTAAATAAAATACAGCTTACATAGCCTATTGGCGAGGTGAGAATACCAAGAGAAAACGTAGCAACTTAAGCTAACAATTACGACCAATTTGAAAAAAGGATCAATTTATTAATATGATTGTTGACAAGGTAGGCAAATTTAAAATCAAATAATTGATCAATTCTTTCTCACATCCAGACAAATTGCTCGATACGTACATCAATCATACAATAATTTCAATTAGTGACAATCTGATTAAAAATTAGCGGATTAAAATTAAAAACTGCCTCAAAAAATAAAACGCGATAGCTTTATCGGAAATGGCGTTAAAACGCTGATATTAGAAAGGAAACCGCAGAATGCATTGATAAAAGCACCGAAGCGAACATTTTTAATGGAACTAATATTATAGACCGTTGCTTTAATTATCAACGAATTTCGGTAACGATCAAAATATTATCAGTTGGATCGTATGACATTAACGATGAGATTATAACTTTATATAAATAAGCTAAGATGGACTTAAATTAAAGTCACTTTTACTCTTTGACAAAATAAAATTTCAACTTTAACGTGCAACAATTTAAAATGTAATGGTTACCTCTTTTATCTGATTTACATAAATTTACGAGTCCGAGAGGAAGTTACTGTATCTGAATTATAATATTAATCATAGGAAACCTTCGTTTCAATCAACAAAACACAAATGAATTACACCAAACCATACGCACAAAAAACTTCACATTGTCAACAACTACTCTATTTAAACATACGGGAGAAACATTTACGTCGAAACCCGAAACGTGTAATGTTGGCACCCCTGCGAAGAGTATACCCAGATGCCGCTAGACGATAAAAAGGGAAAAATAGATTGCGTACGTGAAAACGAGGAAAACAGACTTATTTAACGAAGGAGGGCGGGAAAATAAATTTTTGAAAAGCACAATCTCCACATCTGTTCGACCTTCGCTCTAATTAATGGCGCCCTCTTGGAGGGCAAAGAGAGTTGCCAACACACCAGCTGAGAGAGAAAAAAGTGCTCAGAATGCAAAATAAAAAGGGCGAACTTAAAGGTGAATATTTTTTTAAATCTTTGAGCGTGATTTTGAAGGCTCTTTTATATTCTACTTCCGTTCAAAAAACATCTATGTTCAATCGAATTCACTGTTTCGTTTCAATAAATTTTCAATTAAACTCCGAATTAATTTTGAAATAAATAAAAAAATATTACTATGGTAGCCAAACAATTGGAAAAAATACACTCGATTCTTTGAAACTTTCCATCACAATAGCAACAATGAAATAAATTGCCATAGAAAACAATTAGCCGGGCGCCTAATAATCAAACAAAGAAATTAGAACAATTTGAAAATACCGCATTCATAAAAGGTTCACTATTCTTATGCTTCTTAAGTACAAAAGTCACAGCATCCATGGAATATAAAATGCAGTGATGGGTGTCTCTTATGAATGATGAAGTCAATCCTATTAAAATGATGGTGGAGGTTTCGAAAACTGAGGACAGAAGCAAGGTAGAAGCAGATGTAAAAAATCAGGGAAGAATAAAAAAATAATTTTAATAATAATAAATAACATTTAAACAAATAAAATTTTATATTAATGTCATAATGAATCATTTAATTCAAAAAGTGTTTCGATTGGAATTAATCGGTCAAGTGCCTTATCCAACCGCCAACATCAATAATTAGAACGAAATAACTTTGCAAACCCGCTAAAATTAATGATCCAACAGAAAGTGCAGTTCCTGTTACCATAAACGAATTCCAATTCCATCTAAATAGAACTCATAATTGCAGGAGCATTTCGCGGTTGGCAGCACTGAAATCGTGAAATATCCTCTGAAATGACGTTTTGAGAGAGCCGAATTGAGAGAGATCTAATTACAGACTCCGCTTTGCAGTAATCTTCTGATCTAATCCGATTTTTCGTCCGTATTAGGCCACTGAGGGAAAGCCTTTGAAATAACGTCAAATGAGGCAATACTGTGCTCCCGCGTAATGGAATACGGCGTTCTTTTGTTTTTTTTTGCAAGACGGCATCCCTTTGCGAGAGAGTCGACACATCTACTTCTCGCACTCCGTGACTTACGCAGAAGGCCTTTACGCAGAACGCATGGCGACTGGACAAAAAAACTCTCAATAATTCCTCTTAGCATTGGCGAAAATAGTACGGGTTAAAACATGAAAGGACAGCTGCCGCGAGTGGGAAAACAAAAAGGAAGCGATATTCTATTCTGTTTGAAGTCTTATTTTTAGGCGTCTAGAAATAACACTTTCCTAAGCATTTCGGTGGAAAAGTCAAGCTGGGAAGAGAAGGGATATCTTAGAGAAGAGGTAACTGGTATTTCATGCCCACGTACTCAGCTGAGATCTTCCTGTCACTTCACCATTTCCACTAATGCGCTACTCATCCCCATGTGATTTAAACATATCATCATCCTTTTGAAATAAATGAAGGATATCTAAATACTTCGAACATTTGATGTTATTAACGAAAATATCGTTACTGTTCTGACACTGATGAATCTAATTAAATTATATATTTAGAACCTTTATATCTTTAACAATAATGGTTCGTTAAGACAAGAATATCAACTATTTAAGACGATAAGGGAAATAATATACGGGCGAAAACTGTGAATCTTAAAATCGTTATGCTGTTTCCTATTTTAATATAATAGTAACTAAGGCCTGTAACCATGGAGCAAAAGAGGTTTTTTATTTAGAATATTAATATAAAATTTAATGCTTCTGAAATTCTATTGGATTCGCAATGGATCTTCGTTAACATATAGAATAGATAGATGAAAATCGTATATTGAAATGGCTATTTATAAACAACCAATCCAATTTTCCCTAATCTCAAAATATCAGACTAAAAGTGTTCGAGAAATTTTCATGATTCGATTAGATCCATATATATCCATTTCAGCCTTAATCTGCAATACAAAGAGTATCATAACCAATCGATAGCATGAGTTTTATAAAACAGGAGGGAGATACAAAAAATCAAACCCGACATGGAACAGAATTCCTACCAATGGAACTTTCAAATTCGAATAAAAAGAAGTTTTCGGCATACCTAAAATACGCGATCGAATTATTCTGATCCTTCCCTTTTTTTAAAAAGCGAAATCGGCGAATGACACGGTTAGACTTAATCTGACCTCAGGAAACAGAAAAGAGATTGGAATAAACGACTATTTATTTGAATTAGAGGGAAACATGCGAGGCAATTTTCCCCGAACCTTATCGCTCGGCTATTTTCTCATCTATTTCCTGTTCCATTAAGATACATTAACAATGAAGTCGATACGAATAATGAAATGGCGAGTCTAATTCTGTCTCAATAAAGGATTCCATAGCGTAATAATCCAATGATTAAAACTCATTCGACAATTAGAGCACAAGAATATCAACAGTTACATTATTAACTACATTATAACAAATTGATTACTCATTGTTGCCTCATTTAATAAATTAATCAAATCATAAAATCGAACTAGACTGCTTCAAACTACTTGCAAAATATTCAACGAGTATTTATAAATGAATTTTTTCTGATATTTGCCATTTGCCATCTATACATTTTTATTCGTGTTATTAGCAAATATGTACTTTTCAAATACGATATAATCATAGTTCGGAATTTCAATTCATTACTTTTGCATGATTAATAGTAATGAATAACAACTTTAAAATTTCTGAGTCTAAACTGAAATATCTTGAGTAAATAAGAATAAAAGTAATCTTATTCAATACCATCCAATTTCTGGTTCCCATATTTATTTATTTAAAAATTATTGCTAGAGGACTATGAGTCCGGTAGTAACTTCTACATAAACTATATTTTTTTAATCCGCCTTTCCTTGGTAACATATAATACAATTAAAGATATCATTACAGAGCTACATTATTCTTAATTAAATTACATATATAAATTACAAATATTTAACTAATTTTTTACATCTATTTTTTAAATCTTTCTTTGTTTCACTCAACCTTAAATTAAAGAACATACATTCGGGAACGAATACTTTATTACTACTACGAATGTGAGATAAATATTCAAAGTTAACCCATAAAATGGACACGGAACAAAGACGAGATGTATTATTTCGTATTCACCTATAATAAATCCTGAATCGTCGACATTAATGGTATTCAAACAAACATTTCAGCTGTGATACAATTGAGCAATTAGAATAATTAAAGGTTAGCATAATTAGCAATTCATTTCCTACTATAAATTCCGCAGCTATTCTGAACATACCGCATGGACGAATGAGCAGAACAGCCGTACGTAAGTACCATCACCCAACTCTAATCAGATAATGAACGAAGGTTCTTTTAGAGGCAATTTTATCCAAAAACAAACACAAAGGAATGTAGAGATTACGCAGCGACTGGAGAATCTTATCAGAATGGTATTAACAGCAATAAAAAGGTAATGCAGAGGTGGGAAGCGGGCTTTCCTTATCACGAAATAATTCAGAGATAACTTGTGGGCCAGAAAAGAAATTTAAAGATCTCGGTTATTTGTAGGAAACGAAGATTTTCCGTAAATACATTAGCCAGAGAAAAATAATTAGATCACTCATTGTTTAAGCCAACAATTAGATGCAAAATCAGAATAATTTCTCAAGCTTTTACATCCCTAATTGTTTGAACAACGAAATGTACTTCTAGTATGAGATTTCTATCAATTATTGTTATGAATGTTTATGTAGAAAGCCTGTCATTCTTTATGTTTAGAGTATCTAATTAACTTAATACAAATTACTCTTATTAATATCGCCAAAAAACAAACTATGCCGCTTTACTAGGCAACGTAAACATATTTTATCGCCTGAATTGTTGCCTGTGTTTCTGTAGCAACGAAAGATTAAACCTTCTAGTTAATTATGCATTCCGATAAGATATTTTCCTCAAATATACTACGACTAACATCTTCATTAGGAGTTGGAAACGGATCAATCCTTTCATTACGTTTAAAATAAAGGTATTTTAATTTCACAGGTAGCGAATTTGAATTTAAGCAAGAAAAAGCAGAACTTTAAACGCTTAAAATGAAAATATTGCAACTATAATGATATTCATCGTCACAACTTTAAGGAATACTTGAGCTTAAAATAATCCTGCAGGGCTTGAGGTATACTTATGGGAATAGACATGAAATTCCTTCATCACTTTTAGTCGAATTAACTTGCCAAAATTCTATTTTCCAGACGTGACTCATGCAAAATGGGACTGTAAAAAGGAAGACGTCTATAATCCTAACAACAAAAAGAATCTATAAAAAAAGTCGGCTTTAAAAACTTCAGCTGTAGCGGATGACAAAGAATATAGGGAAACCAAGGTTATCTCTCTCCTGAAAGCTATGCCATTTATACCAACTCCTTTTATCGCACACATCTCGTAGTCTTCGCAAAAAATAAATTTATGGTAGTCGCAAATTTAGGCAAAATAGTATTAAAACAGAAAATAAAAAATATAAAACCATTCCCACTATTTCGCTTTGCAAATTACTACTGTTTCGAAAAAAATTGTGGACCAAGTACTGTGCCTTGGAGAACTACTCTTTTGACATCTAAATTTGCCAGAAAAGTTTACCGTGCAATTCCAAACCTGGGCTCACGCTAAATGCGGGCGTAGGTAGTGATACGCATTCGCAGAAATTTCCTCTCGGAGGTAGAACGATAAAACTAGTAGAGCTACGTCGAAAGTTTTCACGTTTTACAGCCGTTCCGACAACGTTCCTTTATGTGGGCATGGGTGTATGAGAAAAACTTATGACGATGTTAAAGCAGCAGAATTACATACGTGAAAACTCTTTGTTTTATTCGGCAGTAAAAACGAGTAAGCTACGCTCCGCCAAATTTTTGGGGACTAGAGGAAAACAAAACACTGACGTGTGACGCAAGAGACGTCTACATATCACTCGGTTAGAAAACTTCCTTTATGAATCATCCGGCAATAAAAGCATTCTATGATGGAATAGTTTCTTTTTTTAATTATCCTTTAAATTTTTTACTGAAATATTCCGCAGGAATTTAATTTTCCAATAAAATGAGAATGGGATAGTAAAGTTGGGAAGAAAATTTTTTATAGAAAAGAAAGACATTTAAGAGGCTATAGATGTATAGATCTTTCTTCCCGAAACTTAAATACGTATTCTTAAAATTGAACAAACAAGTATGGATGTCGAAATAATGTTGTTTATTTTAACTTAAATATTAGAATACGTTGCCATACAGATCTGACTCATTAAGCTAAATTAGCATATCAAACAAACTACTAATTTTCGAATGAATTTTACACTAGCCACATTACAATGAGACCACTTAGAATTACGTATGCGGCAATGCACTTTTGAGATAGAATAATCCACACTCTAATTTAATCAAGAATACGCCGAAATGCTAAAATACAAACAGTCCTCCAATTTCAACTGATTACGAGTACCAACCACATCAAATAAGGATAGAATTTTCATAGCCCCAATTTTAATTGGGAAATAAATTTCTGAGTAGTAAAGGGAGTAACGAATAGAATACAGGAGGATATCTATGCATTTTACTTCAGTCGGAACTCTTTTAATAATACAAAATTGACGGAAAGATATTGCTTTCATCCAATTGAAACTTTAAAATCCCTGCAGCCACCAATTCAGCCTTTTTATTCGGAGACAAAAAGAGTCAATCCTCGGTTGGTCCGAATTATTCCGCGCGAAATGCAAAATTAAACTCCGGAATGGCCATGGCTTAATTGCGAGTATTGTTAGGCGAGTAAATACGATTGTGGCTTAGTATCCGGGATAATCATGGCGGCCTAAGCAAATTTGAGATGCGCTCCGCAAAAACTCGGTGCGAATATGCACGATATCATCTGCACTGTGTGCAAAATTCTCTGCGACGTCCTATTCCCAAATCTGCAGAGGTGAAACCGCAAAAAAAATTCGCGAGCGAAAATTATCAAATTCCGTCACTCTACATAACTGCAGAATGGGATTCATCGGGTGAATAAAAGGTTACATGCAAAGTCATTTCCACGCCTCAACTGTATGCGAAATTAATAAAAAAGTCGCCGAAAAGGATCTCTGGTACAGGGTGCGTAATTGAGCTTTTAATTGGGGGTTAAAACATCCATTGAAGCCTCTACGCCTCGGAGATTTCGCGGAAAAATTTTCTCTCGTCTGACAGTTTCCGGCGTTTGGAAGCCAGTTATTAAAAATTAGGAGAGGTGTCTCATCAACGTTTTGGCTTTCATAGAAGCCCGATTCATCTCCTGTTTTAATTTACGCCGTTTATTAGTCTTTCGAGGAATTTATTGGAAAAAATGTAGGGGAGAATGGAAACGACTTTTTGTTCTCGAGCGCGTTAATAACGTAAAAAAAGTTGTCCATAAAGCAATTAATTTTAAAGTTTCGAACAAAGTGTCATCTTTAAATTTTCCTAAAGATACGTCTTCGTCAGACATATATATATATACATCCGTCAGAGTGAAAGTTTTGACGTTTAAAAGTACTAAAAGGCAGTACTTTTCTGAGCTCTTTAAAATAAACTACCTCTTAAAGAACTGTATATCCTTGGAATCAAGAATATTGACAAATTATTGATAATTATGTTCTGTTTATTCTACAATCAAGTAATTTTTAATTACTTTCCGTAGCTTAATTGTTGAGAGGCCGAATTTCTAGAATTAATTGAACAATTGATTGTTACAGTCAACAATTAATGATATACCGATAAGTTACTCAGCAATAAATCGCATATCATCCTAGAATGATTGCTCGCATACATAAGACGTATTGGTCCAAACAGCAAGAAAGCTAAGCATTTATAATCACCTACGTAACAATTACGCAAATAAATCGAATAATATTTTCGAGAAATCACGCCCTTGTACACATCACTTGAAAGAATTTCAACATGGTCGATTTCCATAAACATTCTCGGGTGCAGTATTTCAGACGGTTACATACTCATATGCAGAACGCGGAGGCCATAAAAAGTTTGGATAAGCAAACCAGAGAGCCTCGTGGGGAATTAAAGAAATCCCATTGGTAAGAGAAACTGGAAATGAGGTCATATCTCCAAAAGCGTATCCTCCAATGCCATACGTTCCTAAAAAAGAGAGAGGGCAAACACCGAATGACAAAGTGCGAAAAAAATCTCGTAGGAATTAATGAGTCGGGGAATTTGGAAATCTTCGGCTGTGATAAAGGTCTTTCTGCAAATATATTCGTCCGATGGGGGGATTGCCCTCCGAAATGCGTCAAACGAGCGGAAAGACACGAGCTGTGAGGGATATTTAAAGGCACGGGAAAGGTTAATTGCTGCGGATCTCGGTTCCGTGGATGGATAACATGTCTGCTCATGCATAATCGGATCGCGTCGCATGGGCGAATCTGCTGCTCCCGTAACGAAATGGGGAGGCACGCCTTTAATGACACATCCATTACAACAGTGTTATATCGTTATCATAAAATGCCTTTTTCATATGAAATATTACAACATGTCATGACTAAAATTTTTTTAAAAATGCCTTTGTGTTGTTTCAACTGTAACTTATTGTAACAATGGCAACTGACTTAAACAATGAGAGCTGATTGAAACAATCCTATCTCGTTGAAACCACGGTCTTGATTGTTGAAAATAAACACAATTAAGAACATACGATGATTTGGATATATTAAGTGATACTTATTGTATTAATAGCTTTTTTGAACACATAAAATTGAGAAACTTTTGGCTAAATATCTAAACTATTATTAACTAAAGCTTACATTTTATTGATTCTCGCTTTAGATGATTTAGCCATCAAAAATCTTATTCCACTGGAAATAACTCTAAATCTTAAGTCGCGAATATGCTAATATTTTGTCAATTATAAACTGTGTATTTTGATAAATAAATTAACATATGAAATAACATAGATGAACATAAATACCCCAATAAATAATTAGCATAGCTATCAAAGGCAAAACTTCGCACATAATTTTAGGGAGCTATTTTTCAGGACGAATCAAGATCGGCCGTAGATCAAATGGAAGTGTTACTGTGGTCATAAAGAGCTTCCCATGCACGCTCTGAAAGTACGTGAAAAACAGCGATTCCCACTCTAAACATCCGAAGAACTTCAATCCGCAATCGATAAGAATTCGAAGATTGCGGAACTCATTCTGACGCCCACTCAACCGTTCGTATTTTTAGGAATGCCGTTGGAAAGGAAAGAAAAAGTATTTTATGGATTCGATAAAATAACGGATTGGGGAGGATTCTTCTGGTTTTTTAAACCTTTAAACTCCAAAAATTCTTGCACAGATTATAAACGTAATAAAATTAAGGGAAATCTTAAGAGAAATTGTTGCATTATTTATAACTTTTGGCATAGAATACACATCATAATATTTAATGAAATTTTTGCCAAATTATTACTTGAAATTATAAATAAATAAATGTTTCGATGATAGTTGCATGAAATTTCTTGGTCATAGTTAAAATAAACAAGCCCAGATGTAACTTAGAATAGTTAGAAGAGAATATTCGGTAGAAATCAGGTGAAATCCTCAACTTAAAGGGATCAGTAAAAGTTTCTTTTTAATTCTTCCTCAAGAAATCTGTGCAAAATTCTATTTATTATAGAAAATATCTCATTAAAACCACTCGACTTGGTTCGTTATCATGATGTAATTAATGCAATAATTAATTGAATTAGTTTCAATTAATCAATTACGTAAGAACCATTGTTATATGAAGGAAAGTCTATATTAAATTTCTCCATTGTTGCGAGTAATTAACAATCCAAATCCCAACTATACAAACGTAACACTATCAACAATCAGAAGACAATCTAGTGTAAAACCTTTTCTCTAGGATTGTCGAGCCCCACTAAGAATCCTGAACCCTTTGAGAGAGAGTGAATGAACACTCGGATTCGATCTCACTTTTAGTGGAATCGCCGCTGTCCTTTTGAAAGCCGTCTCCTTTGAATTTCCGTGTTTAAGGAGCGGAAAATTCCGCTTCGCGAGGTAATTACACTATAAACGAAATCACAGACCGAAGGGATGAGACGGCTGAGATGAAAACGAGACAGTGTTCGAATCAATTACCACCGCCAGATTTCGCATATTCTTTCCGAAAGGGATTCTGGACTCTTCAAAGGAGATCTATAAAAGCGAATTCGATCTGGTTTTAAAGGTTGACATCTTGATGCTGGTGTTTTAGTGCGGTTTCGAATGGAATATGTGAGGTTTTCGTTTCCATAGTAGCGATAAAAATGTAAAGAAGTGCTGTTAACAATAATAATCAGTCATAAATGGTCTATCAAACGTAACGCTATTATTTACACAAAAGGTTTACTATGTTTGAAATAAATATTTGTACAAAAACGTTTCCAAAGGCTATGAGATAGCGCTCATATATAAAATAACCTTACATGGTACTTTTAGCCCCAAGAATTAGAAGAGACGAAAAGTAACCTCAACTTCTGAGACTTGACCCAATCGAATATTAGAATTAATCTAAGAATTCATAGCGAACAGAATAACAATGGTAACATCTTCATAATACTGTTGCTCTATACTCCTGCATTGCTAAGTCAATCCTTCCTAACAACCATACCCTACAATTCAAAATAAACAATAATTAAAAGCTCAAAAATATGATAATCGTTTCTAGGAAAAAGAACCTCAATAATGCAAACGTAACGACGATAATCGACGACATAGTTCAAGCATTGATTATACATCAGTAGCAAGCCCCTGAACGACCCTTTCCACACACACGTCTATATTTAGCCTCTGAATTCCTCGATAACATTACACCAATAAGGGGGAGAAAGTCCTCCAACTTTCTTCTCTTACATAAGAAGATGAAAGGCAAGGGTTAGCCGTTGAACTTATGATGGACGCGCAATAGAATTCATTATCGGAGGGAATGGGTGACTATCGCACACTGCCGTCTTTTTTATCGAACGGAAATAAATATTTGCTTCTGTCTGAACGAAGAAGGAGAGAGAGTGAAACTTGAAAGCAGCTGTCGCGGGGCAAAATCCATTGCGAATTCTTTGAATTGGATCTTAACATTTGGTGGCTGTTCGTGCAGAAAAGAATGGATTCTTTCTGATGCTAATAAAAGTAATTTAATACGTTGCTTTAGTGATTAGGAACGTTATTCTATATACTCTAAAAACTACTTCAATCTACTATCAGTCTTAACTGTTAGAATTTACTTCTATTATACATGTCAAAGCCTTTATTAAGGATGCAATTTGGAAGTCCTTTGTCTATTTCGATTCTTGAGGAAGATATTTAAGATATATCGAAACACAAGGTTTATCTCTCTATAGAGAGGAATGCATTTCATGCTTAAGCAACATATGCTATCCAGACATACATTGAGAAATTTTGAACGCATTTGCTCGTACAATCAATATATATTATTAGAAAGAAACAAGAACAATAAAATGTTCAATACTAGTATTTAACTATACTACTAGTATACTACTCATAGGCTACTGCACATTATATAATTAACTTAAGTATGTGTGAATATATATTCACGAATAGCAACTTTCTTTCTTCATTTCTTTCGAAACCATTACATCCGTAATGCTAAGTACAGGATTCAAAACCGGTACAAAAGTTTGCTGAAACTGAGGGACGAAGTCTTTTTATTTTCACTGTGAGTCGAAAAGGCTTCCACGTGCTGGAAAGACTAAAACGCATTACACTTAATGCTCTCACCACGTCCGAGGCAGCACTTAGCATTTTTCTGCACGTAATCATCTCCGCCCTTAAAGCAGAACGGGTTAATGCATGGCGAGAAACTCAAAATTAGATAAATCTCTCGGAAAAGACTATGGCAGTGACAATGAACTGCACATCAAGCTGCGAAAAAAAATGCTAACGAGACGAAAGAGTGTAAAGGGCTCCAGACAAAATAAGCTCGTCAGATTTATGCGATTTCACGCTGAGAAAAGAAATGGAGTGCGGATTAGCACGAGCCTTAAGCTCATGACGACGCATTATTGTAGCTCGGTTGCTGTAATTACACATTGTCGCCTCTTCTGATTCCGCTAATTTGATTGATGGATTGTTGGGAGCGTTAGATTCGATTGCTGTTATAAATCCGTACTTTAATAATTGAACAATAATATGTCATTTATTATATTTATCAAATAATAATGATAATAATAACGAGAGAAACTCTATATCAACACTGTAGTGATAATAGTTGAAATGCGTCTAAGCATGCAGTTTCAATACTTAAACAGTGCGAACAAGAGATAGGAATTTAAAACTGTTACAAAATCAGTTAAAATTGGCCATGAAGTCATAAAAAATAATCCTTTTCTAAGAAGCAACTACTAGCAGATTATAATTACATTCCGAGTCATAGAAGAGTATTAAAATAGCAGAAAAACCTGCAATTATAAACTGCATACATTTTCATAAAACGATACTAGTATAATCTTGGAGGCATACAAACAATTCCCTTATTTAACGATGCAGATATTAGCGATATAGACTTGTAATCCCCCCATAGTTACTGATGATGTAAACAATTCCATGGCAACCTTCAATCCATCTGAACGAAACTGGGAAAAACCCGTTGATTTCGGAGACTGACGAACGTAGGCGAATCTACCAATCGAAGCGAGAGATTACGAAAAGGGGTGGGCGTAGGAAGCAGACGTCGGTAAGGGCTGAAGGTCATTAGACACCACCTCCAGCCACCCGCAGGAGAGAATCTCCCCTGCAAGCCGAAATAACCATCCGCTGCGTCAAAGCAAAAAAAAATGAATGTCGGAATGCGCGAGTGGAATACGAAACACTTTCGAGAGAGGAAAAATGCAGATAAAAAAAGCGAAACTTTGGGAGTACTGACAAAAGGAAAGAGGCGAATTGAGAATTAATGTGGCGAAGTTTTCGTGGACCAGACTACGAGACGGCTAGGAATAGGAGAGATAACAAAAATTTGTGGGAAGTAATTGGCTGATGCTATCTCCGTTAAGGCCTTTTTCCCTTTAGAACTAAAGTGACGATTTTCACACTTTACCAATTAAATACGTTTTATCTATGGCTGCATCGCTTTGTTCTCCGAAAACTGCGAAAAGATTCTTGAGATGGATTAAAACGCAAGTACCGAGTAATTAAAATAAGTACTTATGAACAATGCCTATGTTTCCAAGGATACAAACGAAACTGTTTAATAGTTACAAAACCACAAAAACCCATCCCAGAATATTCACTTTCATATTTGTCGTCAATTAAATAAACTATTCACGACAAACATTACATACACTTCTTGAAGAATTACAGGGAAATATTTACAACACTTCATTAAACAATTACGAATTTAACTGATTTTAAGTATATCTAAGAAAGTAGGATATTTTATCGAGATCACAAGGAAGAAACATACGCAAATTTATGTGTAAAAACTCTATAAAAATCCTTGAATTCAATGAATATTTTAAGACGCAATACCGACCATTAGACGTATTATAACACAAAAAATAGACAATAACTAACATGAATATACATTCCATTTTCTATAACAACTTTCTTCCTGTAACCAAGGCTACTGTATCCATAAACTTACGTATTACTATCACACATCTACTACCATCATTCTAATAAACTCCAGCCATTTAAAATATCAGCACCATCCAGTAATAAAACACATCCTTCGATGGAAACACAAAATGGATTCAATCACGTAATAAGACCAATTTAACAAGAGGAAATGATTTCCTTGCCCCTCGGACGTTAATTGCTTACACGTTATCGCGCCAGACTATGTATAGAAAACGGGTTTGGAAATATTCAATATTTGGGAGCGAGTGGAGGTTGATAATTGGGCACAGAGGGTGCTAAAAACTCATAATCACTTGAACAAGTGAAATCATTTTTTGCAATGAGAAACCGGTTCATGAAGACCACTTTCCGAAAGAGATCGGAAATATTTCTCAACTTTTAGCGGATTAATGAACTGCCGCTATGATTTACTCCAAACTAGGTCAATGATTGACCCCGATAAGGATACCGATGAAGATTCGGTGTTGAAGAATATCGAGTTATCAGATCCCGAATGAATCGCTTTACTTGGGCATATTTTTACTTCGAAAGGGCAAAAGGATGCTGGGATCCAAGTATCTCCCACTCGAACATAAGTGAAAGTATAGAACCGGATATGCTAATCATTGGCAACTAAAAATCTCTTCCTAGAAGAGTCATTAATGACCTTTCGTTACGAAACAGACGTGAAAGAGCCTACCTTGATTCCACACCAAAAATTCATCTGATACTTAATAAATCAAAGATATTTGATAGACCTTTAAATAATGTCATTAAAATAGAAGTCAAGCAACATGTTCGCATACACAAAAATTACGATCTATGCTAAGAGATATAACCTTCTATGTGTCTACTATTTTTTCAAACAACAGTTTGCAGTTCATGCTAATTCTTTTAACAAATAAAATTGTTTTTTTTTTTCAACAAATTAGGATATAACTACGTATGTCTCTTTAATAAATACAAATTTAAACAAGACTACACTAAGTAAAATAAGTCCCTAACTAGCAACTATAAAGAAGGCTACAAGATAATAAGGTGGATTGCATTCTTTGAAAAAAATTAACTCTTTCCACCAGTAAAACTAAACTTAACCAAAAATTACTTAAAACATCAGTGTACTTACGCATTTTAAACCATTCTAAACTGAATTGAGACACCCTTAAACTCATATTCATTATCATACCTACATTTATGATCAACCAACGATACCTACGTCATATTTCGTGGAACCCAATATCGTTTTAACGACGAAAAATTCCGCTCCTGTAGTCAAAATTAATCACATCCCCGTATTGAGCTCCGTGTACCTCTAAAGGAAAAAACGACGGAAATTTCGGAAACGTCACACTTTTGCGCGCCGGATACATACAGCTGCATCGTTACGTAAAGGGCTAGAATGCGCCTTGGGTATTCTCAGAGTCGAAAACTGGGGCAAACCTACGAAGCGCACTTTTCGAAAAATCCTTGGCGGGACGGTGTGGATGTCAACCGCACTGCATTCTTCCCGCTGGACCGAAACGGTACTGGGATGTTAAAAAAACGAGGCCTTACTCAGGTTAACCGACTTGCGATATCGGTGGGCAATTAGAACCAGCGCAATGAGAAACTAAAGGGGAAGGGACGAGAAGAAACATGCCGTTGTACGAGAAGAAATCTACGGTGTATGTGAAAAGAAACATCGGTTTCCAAATAGAACAAAAAGGTCTAAAAAGTTCATGGTAAACGATATTTCGTAGGATTTATACTAGTTGCTAAGCGATCGATTTTGTTTATAGAAACGAGTAAGCTAAAAGTAACGTATTATGGAGAGTTCTTGAACAGCGGATAACTCATGGTATAGTATAAAGCAACAATTCTTTCAGGTAATAACGTGTTAAAAATTTTCATCATTGCAAAACTCGAAAATTTATTCTCTTATAATTAAGATGTAAGTACAATAATGATCGCATAACAATTAATTTTACGTCGATTATTACAATAATAGTTATCAATTGTTCTGCTTTCCGGAGTGTTAATTAAGGGAAACGACTTCAGGGGATACGAATAAATAAATGTAGAACTTTTAATTATCACTCAAACACTTCGTAAGTTCAGCAAATTTATCAATAAAGATCCGTGAAATTACCACTTATTTGTGAATCATAAGAACTTTAATTCTTTAATTCTATAACTGTTCCTAATTTCTTTGATCATTAACGATTGCTTGATGAGATTAATTGGCGAATAACCAATTCCACCGCAATGGAATTCAGTTATACAGAAACGGTACGCATACCTAAAATGTAGGTTAGTCAAAAAGTCACGAATTGAACGAAAAACTTCCGCAAATATTTCGGAGAAAAAATCGCAATTTTCAAACGTTACAGTCTCTGATTTCAACTTGTAAATACGCCTCCGAAAATCCATAGTAACGCTCCCGTAACCACTGGAGAGTAAACTGGTGAACTACGCCGCGAAAATCCGTGCTCCATTTCGGAGTAAAACACGGATTTAAAGATGGGAACCCGTATTTCTAACGGGCGGTAAAAACTTTCATAAAAATGGTCCCGACCTTCAACGGTAGCTTTCGAGGTTATTTTAAAAGATTTCGCTCGCAGCCCACCAATGACGAATGGCTCTTTTGCTTCCTTTTTTTAAGGGCGAATCAATTCTGGAAATAAATCGCACCCATAAGTCCTGCGAACACGTAATTTGACTCGGGACATTTCCGCTCCCACTTTCAAATCTCGCGAACTTGAAAGAAAAGTAAGATTTACTGCTCTTTGGACCATAATCTAAAATGACGATACCTTTGGAGATGATGCATGGCTCTGACTAAGCCCTTTCGAAAAATGCTAGTCGAAATTTTGGAGAGCGAAATACAAGTTGAGATTCTACGCTGATGGCAAATGCGTAATAAACGAATATGGATATGGAATAGCTCATACTGAATATGACGTCATATACGGCGTAACTCAATGTGCCATCAGTTCTTATAGTTAGAATAAAATGCGTTAAATCCTAATTTAGCAATTACATTAGTCAGAGATTTAAATACAACAATCAAATAAAACAACCTTGACGAATTATGAGCTTCGAGCAAGAAACAAACAAGCAGCTTTCTCAACAGTGAATCTAAATAAATTATCATCACCATAATTATTCAAAAATAAAGGTTAATATAATTGCTTCGGTGCGATTTAATTGTAAATATAGCTAATTGTAATTAATTATTTGTAACAATACAAAAAATATTATTAATCTAAATTAGTCCTGATATCAACATATATATTTAAATGAAATACGAAACAGTAAGCAATTACAATAAGTTGTATCACACGATTAAATATCATCGTATTTCACAGTTTAATGCTTTATTGGTATAATATAAATCCACCTTTACAAAATTATAGCAACAACCAAAATTTACCAATATTAACAAATAATAACCAAGGAAAATCCTCCAATAAGCGCACAAAACTACAAAAATGTGCGCTTCATTAAAACCGTTAACAATTCCACCGTCTGCGCATCTTTCCTACGAAGACATCTTTCGCCTTCCATAGCCGCACCTTTGCCAAGTACTACCACGAAAAAAACTCGAAAAATTCCACTTGGAAAAGTTTGGCAAACGAATGAGAGAGACTTCAGACAGAACATGTGCGCTCTTGAGCTTGCAAACTGTCTGGAGGAAAAAATTTGGGTAGGGCCATCGCAATTCGCATCTTAACCTCTCCGTGGAAAGTGAAAAACGAAAAAAGATATTTCGGTAAAGAAGATGGGGGAAAAGAAGAACCACCTTAGGACGTTACCCGACAGCTCTTTAGACATTCCTTCATATGATATAAGCTTCCAAAAATGCAGAAAATTAGTGGATTAGTGATTCCTCCTCTCCCATAGCAACTCAGTACGTCGAAGTTTGCTCGCTCAATAATATAGCCTTGTTTTTTTCGCAGAGTTGGGTGGAGACGTGGTATCGAGAACGATAAAGAGCCTTAAGCCGATGTTTCGATAGAGTTGTTGGACAAGAGAAGTTTCGTTATCGCAGATTGTAAAGCCGGTGCGGTATCAAACCACGCCTACGCTGGGAAAAGTTGGGAGTTGAAAGGATTTCTGGAGGAATTTTAGAACCTTTTCTCGAAACAACGACTTGCCAACCTACGTACATCTCTATAGATCGTGTTTTGTACTATGAATTCGTTTTTTGTAATAATTATGCTTGAGGAAGGAACCCATCCGAACACGGGATATATGCTAGATAAAAATATAAAACCCCTAACGAAGCATTTTAAAGTTTCTTCTGGTTTACGTATTCAACAATTATCAGTCATTATAATTAAAGTATAAGAACACGATACGGTATAACATTAACTAATTACTTAGCAATCTCGTATCCTATTCAAAGACTAATTAACACTTCGTACACATTTTATTGGATTAACTTTCGAACAATTTACATCAATATCATTTAAGGGAATGACATCACAATACACACAAACAAACAATTCAAAGCCTCGATTATACATCTGTAACATTATTAGATGACAAAGGCTATAATTTATATTCTCACTCCGACTGTTGGTAACGGGAAACAATGAGAAGCCAAAACAACAAAAAGTGAGGAATAATCTACCATTATCTCCATGTATTGAATACACGTAATTTGCATAGTAGAACGTAGAAGCAGACAAATCCGTTATTTCTGGCTCCAGAGAATTTTTCTTCTCATTAGCATTCTTAATTCTTCCGTAAGGCAAACATACGAGACTTGTATGTACATTTTCCGATTCTAACAGTAATTCGTAATGATTTTGCGGAATGAGGTACGATATTTTTCTGATAGAAAATTAAATTTCACGCATTCCAAGTGCAGCGCTATTTCCTTAATGAAACTCATCATCGAAAGAGGGAAGTATAAAATGCATGATTTCTGTACGACAATTAACTTCGATTGTGTGAGGGCAATTATTGCAGCTCAAGTTCCAATAAAGGAAGGAATACCTTCGCAACCATCACGTAACGGGACTTGGGAATAATTTTCACCTCTCGACATGAATTGCTCAATGTTCCGCATTACTTCGAATGAAATCGTCTATTTTACCGTACATAGCTTCAATAGACACTCTTTCACTGATAACTTAATTCAAAAATATTTTAGGGTAAACTTCTTAGAAAATTACGAATGCATCCTTTATATAACCAATACTTATAATTCTAATGGAACCACAACGATACGCAGTTGACTTAATTAAGGTAATGTTGAAAGTATTTGAAAAAAATTATTGGACATCTACATGATAGGGGGAGATTAATTCCATATATTATAAAGTTCGCGAAAAAAATAGTTCTTGCTGTATTAATTAATTATTTCCTATTTTAACGAAATTTCTTCCTAACTTAACACGACTTTCAATGAGGCAGGCGCTATACCAAATAGATTCACCAGAGACTATTAAATATCATAAACATATTTGGAAATTAACTATGAATACGTATACGAAAAACTCGAAAAAAATATGAATTTCTGTCCTCGTTAATATCTCTTTGTATTATTTATAACTTTCCTTGCCCTTATATCCTCATCTTTTCTATAAAACGTTTAATTTATACTAACGAAATAAAAAATAACCACATCTGCAGCTCATTTGGTATAAAAACGAGTGTATTACGTATAATCCCGCCATCAAACCGATACTACACTAATTGAACCATCCAATGGGCAATACAGCTCAGAAATGTACTTACTTAAATTTTCAACATAAAAAACCTATTTGCATCGCGAGATATCTCCCGAACGAAAAAAAAAGAACTGTTAGAGGGAATACATTATAGGGACGATGTCCAAGTGTTAAAAAGAGCCGCAAAACACATTCGTCTGGTTTCTCGGAGACAGGCGAGAGAATCGACCTATCGAAAGGAAAATCGATTCTCCTTATCGGTTTTCCGATCGCTGCTTCTCAACGGCCGATACATCACATTCGAGTTTTCTCACTCCCGTAAACCTGATACGGTGACGTAATTAAGAAAAGGCGAATTTCTCCTATCACGTGCCGATGCACGCCACCTGGCGGAAGGCACGAATTTGGTCACGAAAGCAATCTCCGCTTTGGATTAGTCCTTCGGGCGTCTGCAGGTTATCTGCGCTTTCGTTAAGCGAATTCCTGATCGTTCTAAGACATTTGAGAGGTCAAATATTGCAGGTGCGGATATGTTACGTCTTCACCTGGAAATGCGATCTTTCGCTTATCCGTCCTTCGATGACGGCTTATGTTGAGCCTAAAATCGCCTCAGTCTCATAAAAGGTAGCTATTGTGTGTTGAATGTCATGATTTCTTCGTAACAATATGTCTCTCAAATAGTAATGCACGAATGACATTCCGTCATCACTATTTTAATTGTTTCAATAAAACAAAAATCTTAATTAAGCTACAATAATGTTTTCTTTGTTTGGTTTTACGTTTCACGTCAATTACAACAATAGATGACGAGTAAAACAGCGAGTAAGAAAGACTGGGTGCTAAGCAACGTATATATTCATTGTTTAACTGCTACGAAGCCGAAAATGTTCTCCTACGATGGAGTAAAAACAATACATGTTGAACAATTAAAACCTTACGTATACTCATTAAGTTCTTCTCGTCCTGGAGGATGCCGAATTAGTGATGGGATAATTGTGTCTCAGTTACAACGTACTTTCTTCACACCCGACTGCGGGGAAGACAAACTTATTCCACATCTCCGATGGGCCTATATAGGTCCCTTAGAAATCAGGATATTTGACGTCCATCGATTCAAAGGAAAGATATTATATGGATGTTCATTTATAGCTAATGCTCATGTGTACTAAATATCTGCAGGATTACTTCATCTATCATCAACAACTGATAAGAATCAACTCTTGTCTAGACTCCATTGATAAAACCAGTTTGATCTACTTTTGTGACAGAAATAGGATATCTCGTATTTGGCTTAGAAACTCTTTGATCACGAGCGTAATAATTTCATTAACGGAATACAGCACAAAATCCAACATTAATCGTATCCAAACACTGAATAGTACAAGCTTCGCGGTGATTATCAACATTCATACAGTCCCATTAGACTCGAGAGGTACTCAAGCATTGTTGCGCAGCGAGGCGCATTAGATTCCGCGATAAATTAACAACATAACAAAACTTATAACTTCATACAATTAAGTTGCACTGGTAGGGCAATAAATTACACCTGTGCGTGCGAAATAAGACGATGAATTCCAAAAAGTACCCTCCTGCGCGCAAAAACCAGCTCGTTAAACCAGCCCGCGATCTTGGAACAAATACGCCGCCGAGCAACAATGACTGCGCGTACCGACAATGAAGATCTGCGCATGCGTGCGGGCGGTCATTCCGCCGAAAATAAAATAGCGAGGGAAAAAACTGCGCGAAAAATGGTAAAACAAAAAGGGCAGCATACCCCTGTCCCAAGGCCGCGCCGGGAGATGCTGGGAAACAAAAGCGGAAGAAAAAGAATGCAGAACGGGCCGAGAGCATTTGGGAAAAGCTGCCGAAATTCCTGATGGACCTCTCCCATTCATTTTATCCTCCTGCGGAAAAACGGTACCTCCCCTAGGGCATCACTCACCACTGACTGGTTCCTCCGGCACGTAGTCCGAGATGTTCTTCATCTGGAAGATCGGTCTGACAGCATTGCAGGACAGGGAGGATTGGTAATCAGGGCCCGCCGATCCTTTGGATCCGGCCGGTGAGGCCTCCGTCCCCGCGGTCGCTAAAGCCGCCAACACCGCGATCAGGTACAACTTCTTCGCGAGGGTTTCCATGGCTGTTAACACCTCCTTTGATGTGAATGGCAAAGGGAAATTAAAAATTCCTGTTTCCCCGATTCGATAACACGACACTATTTTCGATTCACGAAACTTATTCGCGATTTCATCCGCGAATAAATAGCACGATGCGATTTCACTTCACTTTCATCCTATTAAGATATACATAAATTTCCTATTCCTCAAGATGGATCACTTTTGATAACTGCACTTTGAACGAAGAATTTGCACGATTATGGTCACACTGCTGAAAATCACGTTTTGGTACTCTGAGGAAACTTCACTGTGCTGTCAAGGAAAGTGGGATCATGGTTTAAGGGGTTAAACCAAGGGTACTTAACGTTGCCTTACGGCTCTCGAACTGTAACCTTCTACTGACGATGCTAGACGTCGTAAATTGGTAAACCACACGGTAACACTGGATGGAACCAATACTCAAACTAAAATGTTTCCGCGAATCGGTTACCACAGCCTGCTTGAATCCTCGGCGCGTACGGAGTGCTACACACACGTGCTCGGAGAAGTAGTGAAGATAAACAAATCTAACCGAACCCTTTTCACGTAAATCTAATTGGTATTACTCCTAGGTATCAGTCATCAAAGTCTCCAAACTAACTTCTTCGGGATGTTCTAATGGTGTGAAACGGACTGTTTCTTTCCAGAAAAATGTTGTTAAACTGATGGTTGATGTAACAGTGCACCTGCCAAAGAGTGGCTCTTCCCTCCTGTACCGATGTCACGGTGTCCCTCGGCGAAGTGATGTGTGGTGAAATGGGCCGGTTTGCCCTTACCGAGGCTACAGCAGGTCAGACCTACGCCGTCGACGTACGAAACGACACTGACCCCTGCAAGCCTGACTCCCGGACCACATGATACTTCCCCTTCGTCGTATCCTCCCCTACCTCCCCCATCCCACCTTTATTTAGACGTGACGTCGCGCCGAGATGATGTTCCTGCATGCGGGAGACGACGGAGCTGCCACCTAGCGAGTAGCGGGAATAGGAGAGTGGGAAATGGCGAGTAAAGAGACATCTGTTGCAGAGACGGTCAACTCCTTACTGAGGTAGGTCGCTCTTGGCGGTAAGATTAAACTAAATAATGGCGTGAAGCTTTTAAACTAGTTTAACCCTCTTACTGCGGATGGGCCGATCTATCGGCCCGGCGTGCTTATGCGAAAACTGCGGATGGGCCGATCTATCGGCCCTGTTTTTCTACTCAGCAGAACTCCTCAATTAGAGTGTATCTGTTACTTCTGATTTCTTCCTTATTATCTCTTGTGCTTATACGTTAGAAACAAATCGATAGTTGTGCTGAATTAGGCATCTTTAATTTTATTATTCATCTGACATGATGATATATACATATCTCGATGAGCGGCCTGCACTCAAATACTCGAAAATATGGTGTTTTAACGTTTTCTACCACGTTTTTTGACTAGTTATGTTCTTTATAAAGAAAATCTACCCGCAGGCATGAAACCAATGACACGCTTATCGTTTGTAATTAGTATTATATAAGACCTTTCCTAGGAGTGGCTTCAAATAAAAAGGTCACCCGTCGGACATGAAAACGAATCCCTTATTGGGGAAGTAAAGGTTTAAAAATGTACCCCAAAGAAAAGAGAAAGACGTGTATAGTGTGCTAGTTGATAGTAAAAGAGGAAAGAGGAGACGAGCACGCACCGTTTGTGCAAAATGTAAGAAATGACTTAATGGTGTATGCTTCCCGCAACACAAGTGCCAGAGGGTAGATATTTCTTAAAGTGCAACTTTTGAAAAATCAATCGCAATTTTTTCATTAAAATTTTATATTTTAATAGTTAAAAGACCAAGCTTTTGACTGAATGTAAAATAACAAACATTTCCTGTGATTTTCTATGGGTAAACTATCGTTAAAATGCATATTTTGTAATATTATTTATTAGTTTCTATATATATAAATTTTTATAATATTAAATAAAAGTGGTAGGCGCGCAATATTTTTTCATTTTGAACCTTATGATATGATACATAAATGGTAAAAAATATAAGGATTAATAATGGTATTTATAATTATTACAATTTATTAAACAAGAACCTGCATTTTTGCGGGAAATACCTACGCAGTTTTGGCATACACCTCGAAAATTCGGTCCGCAGTAAAAGGGTTAAAGAGTAGTGATAATTTAAGAATTTCGATTCATTTTTAAAATTCTAAGAAAAATTTTGAATCATCTTATATATATACAATTTTAATTATATTTATTTTTACTTGAATTGATTACGGATTGGCATTTGCGTATGAAGATGTACGTACAAATATCTATCTATGGTACGTACAAAGTATTTAGTTCACTTATCTTGTTATTCTTACATGTAGTGGATTGAAGTACTTTAATTAACTTAAATAAAATAATAAATTTTTACGTTAAATATATGATTCTTTAGCCGTCCTCAGAAGTATAAGAACACAACTAGAGGAAGAGCGGTCGCAAATTAAATTCTCAGGGGGAAAGGAGTTAATTACTTCCCTTTAGTAACGCCTTCTACCATCGATTCCGTGATTACATATATCATTATGTATACATTTCATCGATAAATATTCCAATATATCAATAAGTTTAGTGAAAAATAAAATATGATAATGATTGACGGCATTTTTCAAATTATTGAAGAATATTTAATTCCATTTTCTAAGCATTGAAGGCTTTTTTAAATTTAATTATTCCTTTATTTGCCTTATTCAAATTTTAAGTAACCAGATGAAAAATTTAGGTTGGTATACTGATAAATGCTTTATTATATTTCCCTTCATCTGTGTACTGTTAGAATACATTTTTATGTATAAGTACTGAGGATAAATTATTCTTTGACATTTCCTTTAAGCTAGAAATATTATTTGTCTCGACTGTTTAGATGCTATTTTTCTTATTGGAAATTGTTAAGACGTTCAAAGAATTGAAAAAAAATGGGACAATTTTTGCAGATAAAAAATGATCTTTAATATTTTTTTCTACTTTTTAGAGTAGTTTTAAAAAAGGCGATAGTGATTGGTCATTCGTCTACAAAAGGTCACTTTCCCATGCTTCGAGAAAAATTCAAGTATGCTTGGTGTGTTTGTTTATAACTCATAACATAGGCTTTTGCTGTATGGAGTAATGTTCCCAGGCTTCATATTCTCATGGTATTCAACCTTTTTACTACGTCCAGACACTAAACTTTGCTTATTTAGTCTAACATCTGCTAAATGGGATGAGATAATAGGATTATGAAAAGACTATGAAACGTTAACTAAATATCTGACCATTCATTTTAACATATGTGATTTGTCTAAATGACTTCAAGCGTAGCACTTCATATCAGTATCGACGAATATATAAAGTTGATGCTCGATTAATGAATTGCTTTAAATTAATATATCTCTAAGAATTAAGCCACAGAATTTACTACGAATTTAAATTACATTATAATCAGCAGAGAATAATTTATTCGTTTAACATATTCATTTTCATAAACAAGGTCGAAAACCGACCCATGTTGACGAATGATTCAACCATATGAATACAAGTATTTTACAACTTATTTGCCAGCCATCATTTAAAATATCAACGCCCGTGACACTGACCTCTCTTTCTATAATCAAAAAGGTCACTCAGATCAATTACATAAGCGAAGAGGTGAGAAAACATAGCCGATCAAGCCTTCGAGTCATTATAATTGCTGAATTAATGGGCGGACACAGCATAGATAAGAAACCCTTCCACTCTTAAAAAAAGATGCTGATAACCTCTACAAGGCTAAGACGATGGTAATTTTATGCTTTTGTGCTCAGTGTGATCTCTCCTCATAAAGATAAAATGAAACCATTACTGCTGAGGTCATCGAACGAGTGCCTCAAAAAAAATAAAGAGACACATTTCAGCGCCATTTGTCTATGAATAAGTGGAGCGTTAAATTCTGCATATCACCCAATTATAGAGGCCTAGACATTATTAAGCGAGAAGTGCCGTAATATCTTTGAGATGAAGAAAAAGAGTTTGCAAAAATGAGGGGAGATAAAACATTCGATTAACTTCATCATTGTGGACTTTAAATAAGCTTCTAAAGAAATATATATCAATGAATGTAATATTTCAATTTTGAACGAATAAATTTTGAGCTGTCATTTGAGAGCTTTATAGAAAAATCAAAACTGGAAATATTATTATCCTCATGCCAATCAGAGAGCAGGAACAAATTGTCTCAATCCTTTTTATAAATTAAGCACTTATTTCAGTATTTTGAAATATTTTTCTTTTATAGTTATCCCATAAGCCAATGAAAATAAATATATTGCTGTTTCATGAATTATTTAAATATTGTGGGATTCATAAATTCAAGCATAAATGAACTTTTACCAGTTCTCATCAGTAATTAATTCCTAGAGAGAATAATACTACACGGATGATCAACTAACTTAAATAAATAGAAAACTTGAACGCACTATTTTTATTTTAAATTACAACTTTACATTATAGCATCGTAGCTTTTGTGTGGAATTAATCCGGGATAATTACGTCTGAAATGAAATGTAGGCCTGCGATTCTTAATCATGCGGTGAACCCATATTTATTTAATGACCATAACATCTGCATTCGAAGTATAAAATCCCTTGGTGGATAAATAATATAAAGCCTTGATTAAAAGAATACGTTAATGGATCAATAACCACCTCTAAACGTAAAAATCGGTATCGTGGGAAGAAGAAGAAACACTTCGCTGTCAAGGCAACGATGTACTCAATAAGCGCCAATGAAACGTAAAGGGTTCTAAAACTTCACTTTAGAGTTCCTCTCGAGAATTTTCCATCGCCTTCTAGAGCTATAAAATCACGGCACTCACAGTTCTGCGATATGTTAATGAAGCCATTTTGAGCAGTCCCATTACACTTTCTATGGGAGAGCACTTAGCAAGCCGCACCCTTAATGGCCACGATCATGCATTTCGCAGATTTTCTTCACACGGAGTATTCCCGGACATGAATTCTTAGGTTCTCATAATTGCAGTTTTTTGTATGCATTAACGGCCTTGATAGGATTTTATATACATGGCAGAAATGATGTAGACTACATGCAATATCCCCATTGCCACATGCCAAAGGGGAGCTTGCAGTAGATGCAGACAATTCAACTGATAGACTGTCCCCTGTTCGAATGTTATGTACCGCATGTCCGGACGTATGTATAGTTGCGGTGAAAATGTTCGAAATTTCTGGAAACGCCTACAGAAATCGTCCCGTGTGTTCTCGGAAGATTCCAGGAACTTATACAGTATGTTCTAAGAAGTCTTTATAGGGCCATAAAAAATATCTCGTACATCATAGAACTGGCTTCGTTCCCGTAAGTAATTTCTCTACACATGTCCCAAATTTTGTAACAAATATTCTCTATTTTTTAGACGGAAAAATGCATATTTCCCATAATTGCCGTCAATATATAACCCGTATAGAAAATTCGAGAAAAATTACCACTCTCCTCATCTTGTCAGATCTTCATCCCCCAAAGCATTGGTTACGTAAAGGCACCAGATTTGATTCATAAGCTGTACTTTCAAGCGATTGTATTATACCGAGACGGTGGGTATAGCAAGGAAAATTACCTCAATCCCCATCATTCAGGTATACCTTATTTTTCTCGGAAAATTTTAAATAATTTGCGAAGATTCGTATTATTAAACTCACCTAATGTATGAATCTTTCACACGAAGATTATATAAGAGCAGAATTGACGACCTTCCTTTAGATTCTGGCAAGGATTGGATTGGATTATGAGACATCGCCCACACAATAAGAGGCGGTTGGCAGAGGCGAATAAAAATCGAGGCCCACTTCGAGAGCTAATAAATCTTCCGTTGGCTCGCGAATGGCATTTCGCGGAAGTACTTCAATGGCTCACAAGCGCATTATTTCCAAGAGATTCTTGATTTGCGAGACAGTTGACTGCCACAAACCGCAACTGAAAAGCTAATTATTTCGCATTCTAAACTACTTTTTTTCCTCCGCTTTTGAAAATGGGTCGCCGACTCGAGAAGTAATTTTCATAAAGTAAATTGGATTCACTACGCCGTGATTATGCACGCTGAGTGACTCAAGGAAAGACAATTGATTTTTAACGTCGGTGCACTAGATAAGAAAAAAATAATTGGGAAAGTCCCTTTAAGTAGTAGAAAAAATAATGTATTCACCAACGTAAAATTTTACTCTTGAATTATGCTAACAATACTTTTTCTGGAATCCATCCCGAAGTCCTTCATTATAAGTACTACAGAATTAATTAAATTATATTAACAATGCAATCAGACAATTTCGAACGTACTTTGGTTTTTAAACCAACCTATTTCCGATATCCTATCTGAAGATTGATTGTTAATTATCCATACGTAACCACTAATTTGAATTAATTTACGTGATAATATCCTTAACCTATTTTGATGGAGAAATTCTCATTAAATACGAGAGAAGAAAATTTTTCTATTGGTCGACAGTTTTGGTCCTAAAGAGGTTTAATTACTGTGATTTGTTATCGGTACAAAATATATATTGAATGGAGATAAAATTAATAGTTAAGATATAACGAATGGTTAACGGTTACAAATTACTTAGTTATTTATTGTTGTTTTATCTTCATAAAATATATATTCATTGTCATTCAACAAGGGATTTATTTTTAATTGATTATTTATTGATATTTTATTTATTATTTTGTTTTATTAATTGTTCATAAAATAGTTAATTAATTTGTTGGTTATAAATGCAACCCATGATCGTTTTCATTGATAAAATTTAAGAAAATCTTAGTTTTCATTCAAGAATCATTATTTTTCTCTTGCATCAATCTTCTAGAGATTTACTAATTAAGGGGACGGTTGCATATTTTTTATGAATGCCTTTTTAAGAAATATAGTATTTATTCTACGGGAAATTTTAATTGATCATTCGAGCGTATTTCAATTGATTTCTTAGGACAATATTAATTAGAACAGAATTTTGATGGGTAGACAAGATGAGGAATGAAGTAGCCATCTCATTCTTCAAAAGGTAAAATTGTTTTATACGCCTACAAATACTAGCAAGGCACATAATCAGTCTCTACTTACACCTTTCTCATTTAATTATCTAAATATACTTTTATACAACCTTAAGAGAGGAAATAAAATATCATCCGGTCTTAATTCGAAGCCATTATTGTAAATATGTCTCTATCAGCTTCAAAGTTTAGTGAGTAACGTTTATAGAACTTGAAGAACAAATAAAGACTAAGCTAATGATACTGGTTTTACTAAATTTTCGTCTCTGAATTTCAATGCTACCACAATATTCATCGATTTAAATTATCGAGTATTTTGCATATCTAATACCTGTCTTCATAAATTATACATATTCACGCTAAAAAATGATTAGTCACTGAGACCTGGAAAATATTGTCTACTCAACAAAACGTTAAAAACATGTTCTTTAAAAAAGATCGCTTTAACAGCTTCAAAAGTATGGTTGAAATGTTATAAAAAAGCACGCCATTCTAATATATCTTCGAGCAGTCTGACCACCGCCCGCTAGATGGTAGATTGATCACGGCAGAATGCATTCGTGAGTACAAGTGTATGGCTGTATACGAGTTACGTTCTCTGATGCATGGACTTCTTCTGTATGAGTCTACTTCGCTTGAAATCAACTCTTCCCTACAAGTGTTAAAAACTACTAGCGACATTTAGGTGGCGGCTAAAGGATTTAAATTTTATTCATATGCTTTAATAGGGCTGTTAATCCGTCATTTTTATCGTGCATTATTATTTTTAGTATAGTAAGTTTACGAAGTTTCAACAATGCAGTCACTATTAGAAACAAAGAAAGTACCGTATCTTCAGATAACAGTAACTCTATAAAAAGATAAATTGCTACAACAAAGTCAACCACGGTAAATCATTGTTCCTTCATTTACCATTATCTCTTTAGAACGACAACCAATCATTTACAAGCTTTTTCGAACAATTCGTAAATGAAAATAATGATATTAGGGTATATAGTATGTATAGTAATAATCAAATCTCTAAAAGCATACATAGTATAATATACTACATTATAATGTTGATTACGAAGCTGAAGTCAACTAAATTACCAACCAACAAATATTAGTTTGACAACCGCTCTAAAAAAGTACAAGACGAAGTTACAAGCTGCACGCGTAGAGGGAGAAAAACACATATATCTTACTAAGCGAAAATTCGATATGATTTGTATTTTATTTCAATTCACGCCACTTCTTATTCCCAGCCTATCACTTCATTCCTGACGTTTCCTTCACGCCCGTCGCCGTGGTTTCTCGAGTAAACAAACGCCTCTTGGTCGTCGGGCACATAATTGACCCATTCTAAGCTTTGAAATCATTTTCCGAAGCTGCGATCAAATAAAAGGCGTTCAGAGGTGGACTTCGTCAATAATTCACGTGTTTACACGACCCTCTATTATGAGCGCACGCCCGTGCTTTCCGGAGACACACGCCTTTCCAAGTTCTGCTCGTTATGCGAGAAATTTCCCTTGTATATCCATTGGGTGACCCCTTGTTGGTGGAAGGTTAAACACGCCCTGCATTGGCGGAGGGTTTTAATGGACGATGGTGACTGGTGATGTAAGGGACCAATGGAAAGTCTCGAACCCGAGTGATCGGTAAGAATCGAAGATTTCCGACCCTGATGGATGGCTTTTCATGAAAGGTCGCTTTTATACACACGCGTGCAAAAGTAAACATGTTATTGCTCGCACGTGAGTGGACAAATCTAAAATCCATTCTCGGTGAATGATTTATCATGATTTGTTCCTTAGTTACTGGTGAAGCATTCGCCGTTTCTAAAACCTGAATGGTTGATTGAGTTACGCTACGTAAGAGAGCTATCATTTTGCCCTGTACTGACTGTCTATACGATATTGGTATCCTTTGAATAAAATTGGTATTTCGCAAGTACGATACCGTTTGAATTTAATGATGTAATGATGATGGATAGCAATCAAAAATTAATGAATGTATCAATCAAAAGCATTTGGATGTTCTATATATACTTCATGACCTCAATATGTAAAATAATATTCTGTTTATTCCCAATTCCTGAATAAACCAAGCAACGATGAATCAGAATAAATATAATCAGGAATCAATGAGAAAAAATGAAAAAATAACCCTAAAATAGGTTAAGCAAGTCTTTCGCAGAAAGAGAATCGGAAAATCTTACGCAACCGCTGCGCTATAGAAATAAGGATCAATCGAATCACGTAGCGGCAGTAAAACTCCTTTCAGAAGATCAAACGAATGTGAGAAGATTAAAATCATTTCCACCGATCTTTAATGGCGTCTCAACCAGGTCACTGGCATAAAGGAAGATTCTTAGAAAAGGATTGACTGTTTCAAAATCGAATGGATATTTTCATTCGGATACTTCATTTCTTTGATACAGAGTGTTTCATCGAATTACGGGGGCGTTAAGTGAATTTCTAGAATCTCTGACGCGCGCTGGGACAATTCCAAGTTATGACAATACCCGACTATTTCGTTGGGTGGTATTGTTGAAACCGAACATCAATAGAAATTATGTGTCCGACTATGATACGGAAAAAAAGCTATCCTATTAAGCAACACAAAGCGTTAAGGACCTATTTGAAAGAATTAGATGTCCTTAATACATAAATAGTGATAAATGACAATGAGAAGTATAATTAATCGAAAAGTATTTGTCTCATGAGTATAAAAGGAGGAATTAGTATCTAAACAAATCTGATATTTAAAGATAAAGTCTTTTTGTAGGAAATATATTCCCAAGAATAATACTATAGTAGAGATACACATAGATTTGATGTCTTTTATCTTTCGAAAATGAAATGCTACGAATTAACTAAACAGACGAAGATACAGCAACATATTTTTCAATAGAAAGAATACATATTATACACTTAGATATTTTCTTAGTGTAAAAATGTATAATTTGAAGATGAAATAGCTCTTCGAAAAAAATTATAGAAAATACAAAAAAAGTAATTTAATCAAGTACAAGATTACTTTATCCAATCATGGGTCGCATTTCTAATCAACAAATTAATTAAATATTTGCTGTAACCAATAAGTAAACAAACTAAAGAATAACATTACTTATACCAATCAATTTTCCTTTACATTAAACTCAATTATATCTCAGGAAAGACTGTATCAAAGCAATGACCAATCTAACTATATTTTTTATGAATCTTTACACCCATCCGCAAACATTACGATTTTATCTCGCTACAATTATTAATAAAAAATACGGATCTACCAAAATCGGACGAACTTCATAAAGTTCTAAATTTGGGTTGTTCTCTGCATAAATTATGACTCACACGTGACTATTTGAATGACCTCGTATAATACTGTCTTTATTTGGAACTCTTCCATCCTAGGGGGAAACTATAAATCTGACGATGTTCGTGAATATTCTTCTACGACCTTCGATTCTAGAATAAATAATTATGCGGATAAAATTTTCAGTGGGGCATTCTTATAATAAGTCTCTTTCCCATATTAGTTGCGCTGAGCATTACTTTATTGTTTACTAAATGGACTCTCAGTACAAAGGAGTGGGTTTTACACATACTGTAATATTGATTAATGACACCATATTTATTTAGTTGAATCATTATATCGATAAAACTTTCTCTTCGGGAAATTAAATTAAAAGTACTTAGCACAAACAACTAAGAATTGAACTCACTGAATTGTGTCTCGATAAAAAAAGGCCAATTATATATATAGTTGCTCCGAAGAAGGTTTTATTGTTTCGAAGCGTTTTGCAAAGAAGAATTAACTCTCATTCATCAAGTACGGAAATTATAAATTTCCTGGACTGTTTTTGTTATTTCCTTTACCACCAATCTCTTCCTATTTCAAGGTTAAAGATAAAAGTACTCATCTCTTATGAGATTTTAGCATTACTTAACTTTCGAATGACAATAACCGAAATCTATCTTTATAATTCCGATACAATATGAAGTTAGCACGATAGTACGTAAAACTGTTCTCTAGAATTATATTTGTAATGATAAATTAACAGACTTTCTAATGTTCCAATGATTTTCAATTTAAGTATCGGTTTCGTAAGGATTTCTTACATACTCAGTTATTTTTCTGTCAGAAATGTATAAAAAATAACGATCTTTGTAAATGTTGATTCAGTTTTATAACCTAAAGTTACTTTGATGAAATGAACCAGAACCTTAATGGAATTTCGAATGGTATCTAAGATAGTTGACTTAAAGGTTTCAATTTGTACGTGATAAGATATATGTTTAGACAAAAGGGAATAACACCTGTATAGGGATCAAAGTTCGATTTCGTAACAAGCACTGTAAAATGAAGAAATTCGATTGAAGATAACTATTTAGTAATATTTATAATAAGCTTGAAGAGCGGTAATATAAACCTTTTAATATTATAGATTTATGAGTTATGAAATCTAAACATACTCTTTTTGTTGTAAATATAAGTAAAAATACTCAAAAAGTGTAGTTTAAACAACCTCTTGCAAAAATAATATCTACAAAAATCGAATAATTTAGGGTAGATATGTTATAGCTTTATCATAAGATTAGCTAAAGTAGGTTAAGTACTAATTCCCTCTGGAGTATTGGATTTGAAAATAAACAAAATTGTTTAATTATAATACATTCGAGCGAAAATTTAAAAATTTGTTCATATTTAGTATCAGGCTTTCATTTTTTTAGAAATTGTAACGACAGTTATTAATTACCTAATTAAGTTTCGCAGATTTTCCTCAACGTTTTGGTTTATTAAAAAAAACTAATTACTGTTTCTAGCGATTAGAACACCATAAATAGGCTTATATTATTCTAAATTATAATAAAATAATGAGGAAAAAGATCAATTAATCTCATATCCCAAATTGACAACTTTAATTTACGTTGTTGATAGATGACAATTTGCATAATTTACCTCACAAATTACACATTACTAATTGGTCGAGTTTCTCAAATATCCTAACACTGGCCAAACGGTTGGAGATCACCACAACCTCCCGTATTAGCGTCAGAAATGATTTGCTCGTCACCTGTCTACTTGTTGACCTTAGATCCACCTGTTCTTGCCCCCTAGTGAAATATTAAACGATCACATCTCGTGGTTTTTTCAAAGGAGTGTGCGGCGTTGGGTCATTCTTTCTTCTTTCCCCACCTCCTTCATCTTAAACCACGCCCCCACCGAAATCGGGGGTACACTTGACTCCACCCCTTCTGCTCCAATACCCTAGCAACTCATGGGGGGTGGTCAAAGGACATTCGGTCGCTGCGGGGTCACTCGGTGTCAGGAGACGGCTGGAGTCGTTAAGGAGGACCTGGTTTCGTTCCAGAAGAATTAAGGGTTCATTTAACTCGCTTAATACGACATTTCGGGCCGTTTCCAGGTTATCAGGACGACGTTGCAGTACATGGCACGTTTTATTGCGAAAGGTTGTTTCGTTGTATTTTATTTGTTGGGGTAGATCCTTTAGAGGAGAAATTTTAGGTAATTTCTAGTTTCGTTTCGAATGTCGCTAATTTAAAGGAGGCTAAAATAGAACAGTTGTTTTTTAATGTCTAACTAGAGCTGTTACATCTGAACTAATTATGAAGAGAGGTTATCCATCATGTTACACTTGTATGTAGTTTAAATCATGTTTTGACTAATTACCGCTTCTAGAATTCGAATAGCGTCAAAATTAAGTCTGTGAATAATTCTATCCCTCAGTTTACATCATAATTATGCTAAACAATAAAATCGACCTTCTCACAATTATTATTGAAAATTGGACAGTTTAATCGCCAAAATTTAAACAGAAGGAATATCCAAGTTTTTATAATCCAGAATCGTACAGTCTGGTTTTTCACGGCGTTTTTATAATGAGTATTCCTCGAGTAATGTAAAACATTTTATGGTATTCATTCTCTAAACATACATCAATTTTTTTATTTGAAGTATCAATCATAATTCTTTAAAATTCTACTTGTTAAACATAGGAAATTTATAGAACACTCCCACAACTTCTCATTAGGATTTTACCTTATCCTATAAGGATTGAATTCCTCGTTATAAATTCACCAAATCAAGAGGGATTCGGTTCGAATATTTATAGAACTAGGAATTAATGTAACCGACTGGGAAGGAATTTATTTTCTTGTGATTATTCAAGAGTTTTGCCGCAAACGAAGCAAATTATCACTGAGGTGTTTTCATTGCTGCAGAGTAACATCCTTAAGCGATCAGTCCAAACTCCATATTCGCGACAACCTCAGATATAACAAATTAAATCAGAACTAATTTAATGCCTTTCCAATGAACTAACTGTGACCCAACGAGGACTATACTTGAGTTTAAATCTCATAGAGTTCAAAGTTCATCTCAAGAAATACCCTTTCGAGACGACCTGCTTCTAAGGGGTAGACCACCCCTTCGATTAACAATGGGTAAGATTTTTGTTGGAATATTTCCACAACCAATCGGGACGGCGTATTATTCTTTTTATTCGTCATTTCTAGAGAAGGAGCCAGGAATTTTAAGGAAAATAAAACTTCCTTTTTATGGTTCTACTTTCTAGGTCGTACTCTCCCTGCTCCAGTAAGATGCAGAGTGTGTGGGGACAAATCGTTTGGCAAGCACTACGGAGTCTTTAGCTGCGATGGCTGCTCTTGCTTCTTCAAGAGAAGCGTGCGTAGAAATCTCATCTACTCTTGCATTGGTAAGTCTGCATAGGTTCGCCTACATCTTTAAGGGTATGGGGTATGAGAGAATGGGTGTATACGCTATGAAAGCAGGTTTTTCCGCTAGCTGGTGGTCGGTGCCATCACGCGAGCGTGTCAGAGAATTGTCAGGTTCACCAAAGTGAGCTTCTTGTTTCTAGGATAAATTTTATTGCATTATAACACTATCAACGTTATATAGAAGGTAAATTCTTTGGTCGTTGGGTTTACATAAGAACTGATCTATATTTTTTCATTTGAAAACATGAAATAGGATCTTATTCTAATGCATTAAAACTATTATTTAAACATTTCCCTAAAAGATTTCGTCCAGACGAAAATACATTATATTTACCAACATAAATACAACAAAAACCGCCTGGATGCGTAAAGCAAGAGTTTTCAACACATCAAAATCCCTAACTATTTTTTTATTCACCCTCCCAACGCTTTCTGGAAAAAGGAACCTGTTATAACTATCCATTCATGCATTAATTTCGAGAATTTTTTTCGACCTATGGACTCGAAAATTATGTTCACTCAGCGCTCACTATGTCGTGTGTTTTATTATGTCATTCGCTACTCAGAAATTTCTGGAACATCTAGTGCCGGATCTTCTTTCTGATCCATATAAACTACAACAAAGAGTTAGTATACAAGAAATTTTGACGCCATTAATCATCATTGATGAATTTAGAGAGTAAATGTTTTCTAATTATATATTTAAACTTTTTAAAACTATAATTCCCAAATTCAGGACTGCGTCAATGCAGAATACGGAGCTTAATTACCTTATATATAATAAGTAATATAGAATTCACGGTTCAAGGGATTTCTGTGGAGAGCGTATTCATAAGAATTCTCGCAACCACTGACAATAATTTGCACATAAAATATAATCCATAAAAGAAAAGCTGAGTGCGCATTAACTGCGGTTGGTTTTTCTCAGTCATTGTAACAAAAAGACGCAACCTCAGAACTATAATAATGACGATTACTCAAGCGGAAGAGACCACAACCGACCTCAAGAATTGCATCGACGTGAAGAATAGAAATGTCTGTCGTAAATAACGAAGTCCCTATTGAGTTGATGCCTCAAAACTTGGCTCGTCAATAACTTAAAATAAAAGAATAATATGAAATGTATTTCTTAACGTTTGCAACAATTGGAGACGGAGATTTCAACGCTAGTCAAATATGTAAATTGCAACCACAGTATACTACAGTATTAGAATTGACATACAAAGTCAATTTAATATAACGTAAAAGATTTAACAAAAGGAAGATAAAAATTAGACAGAATTTATCAAAGAAAAAAGAAGTAAAAGTATCTAATAGAAATATAGAGATACATTGATCCTAGTAAAATATATAAACTGATACTTACCATCAATCACTTGGTGAAATGCTCTTCACCAGCGGGACTTATAAGGAATGATATACACGTATTCACAAATATAATATATGTTCTTAAATCTTGTATCTTCTGTAATTTCTTTCACTTAAATAGATTCTTAGATTCTATATTAGAAAAGGGAAAGTTGATTTTTTTAGCATTATAAGGAATGTTATACAAGAATCTAATATTTAAAACTATGAAATATATGTAGTATATCAATTCTTACTTTGTCTACCAGACAACCAACCACTTTTATAAGGAGGTAATAAAATCTAAATGGTCAGGCGTAAATTTCTTGAAATTCATTTCAAAAAGAATATTGAGAAGAAAAACTCTTCAATTTTCATCAGAATTTTCTCACTATGCGACTGGTTTTGCCAAATATCTGTTCATCTTCTTTCTGAGAAAGATAGACATTATAATTAGCATTTGAAGCTTTTAAAAACTTTCCGTCTCAGTCTTGTTGTTTGTTATAAAGAATTATATACTACTGTAGAATTGTGACGCGGAATAATTGGATGTATAATAATGCGGATGCCACGAATAAGACATTTTCTGCAGAAATACTATCTAACGAGACCTTAAAAGCGTCACTTTTTAAATAAAATTAATTAATTATCATTCCCATTGAATTATATAATCAGTATTCGAGCTGATTACAAAATTAATATACAATTGTGTATGGTTTTCCATACTAAATTGTTGGCTAGGGATATTGCGTGACAAACAATTGTTGTAACGAAACTTCGTCTGAATGTTTGACAATGGAAATCAAAAATCAACTTCTTCAACAATATTTATAGGAATAATATATCCACAATGGTCACAAAGATAACAAAACTTAATGGCATTGCAGCTGGCACTGGAAAATGCGTGGTAGACAAGGCACGAAGAAACTGGTGTCCTCATTGCAGACTCAAGAAATGCATTGCAGTCCACATGAATAGGGAAGGTGAGTGTGCCACAGTTTCATTTACTTTCACTCATGTGTTTTATGTTGCTTGACCTTTACTTAAAGTGTTTTTTCGTAATTTCGAAATAGTTTCATGCGTAATGGAACGTAAAATTGGAAATTTGCGCATATCTATCAGAAGAGTCGTATGGGTCTTTAAGGCGTAATTCCATGTTTATACAGGAATAAGATTTGTTCATGGTTTCTTTTTCGATTAATATGTATAACAAATCAAAAAACCTAAGCAAATATAATTAAACAATATCAAGGTCGAATTGAAGAATAAATCTCGCAAACCATGAAACTAAATTGAAGAGCAAAATATATCCAAATCAATAGCTGATGGATATACCACAAAAAGAAAAAAGAAAATTATCAATCAGTTCCAAAAATACTTTTTAAAACAGTACATAGAAAAGTACAATGTACCGTAAAAATGTAGAACCTCATAGGGGCAGAATATGTGGACAGCGTTACAGTTTATTTCGATAATTTCGATAAAATATTTTTTTGAAAAATGTTGTCGATACTACGTACACTAACGATTACAAAACTACAAGAAAAATCAGGAAAATAGATGAAAAACCAAACTGCTCTAAAATATATTAATCTTTCCTCGTATAGAACGCAAAAATAATAGTGAAGGGACACAATGAATCTTTGCACAACCTGTGAAAGACCGATGACCAGCTAGGTAAATACTTAGATGTTGGTTAGGAGAAATGTGTATTTGCGTCCATGGACACCAGGATATAATAAAACACATACGTGTATCTTCCAAACCACAGAAGGACGTAATTCAAACATATGCTTTAGGTTAATTAAGAAAATTTAATGAAAACGATCCACGTTATAAAAAGAGGATGAAGGAACAATGAAAAAGGAAGTTTCTTCCAACAATGAAGTCTTTCGATGCAAACAAACGAGTCATTATCACACTAAAATATTTTTAAATCGTCAGCGACGGCCAAAAAACGATTATGATGAAATGTTTTTGAAAAAATAATGTCCATTCCATTCGAAACAATATTTCGAAGCGAAGTTTGAGAGAATATTCACAATTCACACGAATTCGGAAATTCTTCTGACCCCGTTGGTGAAATCTCCCTGTGCAGGCTCCCCAGATCGGATGTGTATGATTTTCAGAATGAAATCTATGAAAAATACCAGCATTCCTAGATAGCTGAATACCTGAAGAAGAAATGTAAAAAAAAAAACAATTAAAAATACGTGTCGATGCGTTCGTGGAAATCAGGTTAAGTGTATGAATTCATACAACGGAAATGAATTTTGTAAAGGGGCAAAAAAATTAATACGAATGAAAGTAAAAGAGACACGAATTTGTAAAAAGTAAAGGTACATATAATATAAAATAAAAATTAAATAAAATGACTTTTTTCTAACTTTTAATTCAGACTTTTCGTGTACGATTAAGTGAATTACACGTCATTAAAACTTCGTAATTTGACGATAAATAGTGAATGTATTAATACATAAATCAGCTATAAAGTAGACAAAATACTATTTAAATACTATAACTAAATTTCGTTTAAACTTATTATCATAAATGCCTTATTATCCTTATGAGAACGCTAACTTTTTTTCTGGTGATATATTTCTAATAACGTTAAAACATTCTTTATATTAGAATATAAAACTTACCGATGCCGCCGTGAAACCATCATTTATTCCCGCCGATTTCGTTGAAAGCGCTGCCAATATTAAGTACACTACACTGAAACACAGATAGATGACTAGTTCCTGAAATAGAATAGAACATTTATACATGAGAAATATCCCTCCAAAGTTTACAACCTTATATATTGCTAAAAAATATATTTTAAGGTTACATATTTCCTTCATTCTAGCACAAAAATATGGTTCAGTGCTAAAAACATATTATTGTTAATGAATGAATAATACAGAATAAATTAAATATTACCACCGTTATTAGAGAAGAAATTAGAATCTAGTTAGCCACTATCCGTCGTAAGTGGTAAAACCATCGACCACTTTATAGACTTTTAAATACTATAACCTTCATTAGATTAAAAATTCTAACTGCTTAATAGTTTTCTTTAATATAATACCACGTTAAAGGTTAATTTTCAACGTAGTTAGATATGCATCAAGCGAATAAAATTTACCATTGATGGCTGCTAAGTATCATCACAGACTCATTATCCTCTATTTAGCATAAAATTTCATCAATATTTTAAAATTATTAATCAAAATGGAAGGAATATAATTCGTTTCACTCTTAAATTCCCAGAAGAACTTGTGAGGTTAAACAGGTGAAATTGCTTCAATATCCTCCCATTAAAATTTTACATCAATTAATTTACAACCGGTTACGTGGGAAACCGACATTGTAAACTGTTGATAATAAGAGATTCTTTGCTTAAGCATTGGAACAGGATCATCGCTAACACTGTGACCATTGTTTTACTGCTTGAATCAACAAAGCGAATCTTAATCCCTAACAATTAACTCATTATCCCTTCAATCCGGCCATGGCGAGCAGCTATAAAATTATTCCAGGTCACAGATCGTAAAAATAATTTCATTCATAGTTTGCAGATAAAATCCCAACTGAGCGTAATATTCTAGGAGTTATAAAGCATAGCCTAAGTTACATCAAATACAATAATACTCGTGGTTTTCAACAATGATATTTGATGGTATGGAATTCAAAAGAATATAAACGAGAATTTCTCAATTGTATAATAACGTATACAATAACTCAGTATATTATAGTTTAATTAATAATTGGATTAATGACAATCATACTAGCTTATTATGATTGAATACAAGTACACTTCAACTACTTGGGGGTTCTTTTCATAGATTACATTACTCAAAAATACAATCAGTGATATTAACCGTGTCTGATAGATGATGAACTAGATCTAAAATGATATTTATGTCACATTAAAGAATATGAACTTAAATCACATTTAGAGCACATTTTATGAAGGAACACTCTGTTGATAGTATGGCAATACACATTCATACATTAGAGATTTTCCAACGCAACAAAAGATTTTACCAAAATTCTTCAAATAAAAAACGGCAAGTTTAGATTAAATCCAACCCTTAATCCTCTCTGATTAGATGTTCTAAAGCTTCAGCTCATTTAACCCTAATTAGATTATTAATGACCCACTGAAGGCACTTTTCAGCGACGTAATCCGCAACGCAAGTTTCGCCCATGTGTCTCATGTTCGTAATCAACAGGTGCACCTAAAACTTAATAGCAGAGTGCAAGAAACGGGTTCGGGTAACGCTCGCTTATCAAGAGCCCAGAGCTGATTAACATAGAAATGAAAGAGATAAGCAGAAAGATACACACTATAAACTCCTTCTTAATGTGCATAAGTACAGTCTGGTTGGGAGCTTATGTTTAATTTAAAAAGACTGAGATATGTACGAAGTTAACAGAGAAATAGACCTTAAGGTATTTCTACGTACGTAATTCATATAATTCGTGTAAGAGTTACACTTAAAGATAATCTTGTAAATATCTTATGAATATCTTTCATATACAGAGTAATTTTAAGTAAAATGGGCAAGTAATTGGTTTAGAAACTTATGAAACATTGTTTAGTACATTGCTGGTACTATTTCCCGTAAATAAAACTCAAATATCAAGCTTATTTTTCATTAAATCCAGTAACATCAATCTTCCGCAGCCTAAACCATTATTAAAACAGCGTCAACAATGTATGTTTATACTAACAATTTATTTTTTTAAATGGCAGTCTATGAACGCTTAATTTATTTCGAAATCTTTTTCTAAAACTCCCGATGATATTATTAACCTAGAAATTCATTTCTGGAAGAATTCTATCAAAAGCTATATCGGACTATTTCGCTTGTTAGATACGCGTGAGAGTTTGTTATCCTGATTAAATTATTAAGCCAACTAACCGTGATGTTGGATAGCGTTAAACCGTGAAACTTTCCCTTGGCAGGCTCTCTTAACCTTTCTTAACACACTGCCCATAACAAGAAATTATATCTTGAACTTTATTAGTACTATATCAATAATGAATATAAAACACTTAACTTGTAAGAAAGCTAAGAGTATCTATGACTTTGCAATGAAAATTTCTGATTTTAAGCAATATATTGATACGAATATTATATATGTTTAGACCAATTTGCTACACTAATTTGAATCTAGAACCGAAGAAACTCAATCAAAGTATCAAATTTCCAGGAAAAAATGGTACTGTATATAGCTTGTTTTTATATATAGAGTTCTATTCGACACGAATAATATAACAAATAAAATCAAAATATTCTTTCTCTATTTCAAAAAAATAAATAATTATAAAAAATGTACGTAAATAAAAGAAAAAATAACAATTTTATTTAATTATAAATACGTTCAGAGAATAGCTACCCTTTGTTGCCATTCAATAAAGGTTCTTTACTAAGTATAGGAGTGTACGTTCTTAACTAATGAATGAATTTTTTTTATTTAAAAGTATTCCAAAAAATTCAATATCCTTAAGTACTTTATACTTCATAAACTACTTAGACCTCAAAAGTGGTTTTCACTTGTCACCAAGGTAGCCATAACCGAATTTGAAATCGACTTCCGGTCCCTTCCAATGGATATACATGGAAAGTCCTTTTATCTACTTTCTACGGAAACTTGGCGCCTATCTCTATGGTACCTGCTGTGTTTTGTGAATGGGAATGGTTCCTAGGGAAACTTGTAACCCGACTATAGTAGGAGTATTCAAAGGTTATGGTTATGAAAGAAATATTTAGCAGGAAGCTTAAGCATCCTATTCTAAGGGGTTTAGGGTACACCTAGAGGGGAGGGCTACTTAGAAGGAATGCCAACGATTTATATCCTAGTTTTTAGAGGAAATTTTCTAAGAATATTTGGAGCTAGAAAGGCCAAAGAAATTTAACGGGAAAATGACAGAAGAGTTGCATTAATAAGAATAAAAATGTTCAGAATCTTAGTTGTCACCGGTTTTGATACTCTTCGCATTCTACTATAAAACGTACTGATTAAAATACTTTAATTAAGAGAGTAATTGGTATATTTATTTTGTTTGGCTAATTTTTCAACAAACATTATTACTGAAAATAATATAACAATTATCATTGAAAAATCGACCGTTGGAAAATAAAAATTACCATCTCAATTCTTTATTTATTAGACGGCTTTCCGTAATATCGGACAAAAAGTTTTTTAGTTTATGTGCATCGACTAGCTAGAATGGAAGACATATTTATACAAACTACTAAAAAACAATACGATTAAAACGTTAAGAAAATACATGAAGATCACAGATGAGGCTGACAGAAAGTATATACGGTATATGACAATATTACATCAAAATATATTATTACGTAGAAAGAAGCGCTAAAATATAATAATTAAAGATCGTATATCGGACAGAATAGAAATAATAAATCTGTTCAACCATGAAAGAAAATTAAAATTTAATTAATTGCTATCTTATTGAATTAATTCAACATTTTATATGTAAAATCTCTACGGATATTTATTTAATAATAATATATCTATAAACATTAAATGCATAATGGCGATTAAGATGTAAATTATTCACTGTTAGCACATTCCAACCACTAAGTTGATTGCACACATGAGTAAGGATCGACTTACTATCCTCAGCCACTGTATCCTGTAGTAGTATTCGACCACGTGATAGACGTAGAAACACAAGATGCACGAAGAGACGAGCGCACTTGCCAGAGAGAATACGCGTAGTAGCATTCCAACTGCGTACATATCGATGCCTGAGAAAGCCACGATTCCGTAACAGCTGACGCCGAGAATCTGCAACGAAAACACAGTTTGGTTACCCAGGAGATTACAACATTTGGCGAACAGAAATAAACACTGTTTGGCAGTCCCTAACAAACCTTGGGAAAAGGAGAATTGGGCCAAATTCTTCTTATACGTCGAATATTATTTACGTTATCAAAGTATATCAACATATATAATATTATATAATAGATAAACCTTATCGTATTAAATGAAATTACACTTATATACATTTCCATGCATACTTTTGAGAGGATCTTTACGAGGTTTATGGTGAATAAAATTTATACGTACGTAACATAGTGGTGAATGGTGTTTTCAAGAATTATCTTTAAGTAAATTTATCAACGTTCTATCGTCATGAATTTTCATACGTTACCTGAACAAACATGAATATGATTTTGTCAATCTAGCTCTTGGCTGAAACGGTAACATAGTCTCGTTAACTCAAAAATATAAATGCGAACGCAGAAAATTACTTCTGAAAATACATCCAATATGCCATAAAGTTAATTTTTCATGCACCAAATTCTGTATAATATGAATGCAGCTTCTCTCTAGTTAGGAATGTAACACAGTTATTAAAATAATAGTATTTCCATAAATTTATTGCATTAGTTCTGTAGAGCGTACATAGCATTTTCCTTAGAAGAGTTTGAAGTGGAAAGAAATACCATCCTCAGAGATTTAATGATGAATCTGTATATATGCATAGCAGAACTAAGAGATGAAGTGATCAAGGACTCTACTCATTACGTCCTGATGAGTATGGAGGATAACACGTCAGTCATAAATTTTGCAATGTAACCATCTTTGATAGATTTGTGGGCTGTGTCACTTCTTATTCGTGATATACGAGTGCAATCAATCACCTATAACCTACAAAAGATTCGCTATTTCGAAAACTGTATAGGTAGCTAAAGTACACAAAACCTTGGGAAGATTCATCTCGTGAAATAATTGGATGAAAATCATTACCTCTCCCACAGCTTGACTCCGTTATAGCGGCTGATAATGAATAGTTGGTGTCACAAAAATATTCTAATAATTCTGAATCAATTTGCTTGATAATTGTTAATTTAATACAATTATAAAAGATATAAATAAGATACAAAATTTTAATACAATTTATGCCAATCAAGCGTATTTCGCCTTCTTAAATTCCTCATATTCTTAAGTTATTCCTAAGTTTTAAGCGTTGTAAATTATAATTTTGAAAAGTATTAGGATTGAAATAGAAAGAATCTTAGAATCTTAAAATGAAAAGAGCTAATCATTCAGTTGTATCGCGAAACGTCATTTCCATTGATAATATCCTGGTTCTATCTAGAACTCAAAGGCTCTATACCTTATTCTTCACCTTTGTCCATGAATTATATTTCCTCTTAAACTTGCTGATAGTTGATCCTGAAGAATTAAAAGCTATCCCAAATATCATTGTAATGTTGAATGGCACGCTATATATTTATTAGAAAACAATATTTCTGCACCAATGCAAATATATGATGGCTGCAATTACAACATAAAATTTTGATGGACTGAATACCCAAGAATCCAAGAAAAATAATGATAGCATAGGATGTAGCTCCAAATAAATGCACCCTATCAATCACCGATTCAGTTTAAATTCTCGGCTGGGGAATGAGCTACTGATAGAGGAGGTCCCGATAGCCGTGTGTTATACGGGTCGAGGTTCACAGCGGCCTTCCGGTCGAACACTCCACTGTGTATCTGTCAGTGACCTTGCAAGTGACACGGAATGACAATATCGTAACTCAAAAGGAAGCCAATTTTGAATATCCGGTTATCATGCTATGAGGCGCGTCCAACGGTATCCTATCCTCACGGGAGACGTGGATTCGTGAAGCGTGCGGTATGACGCACGCGTGATAGAATTCGATACGGAAACTGATATGGATGTTTGATCGGTGCCTTAGAATCGAGATAAAATCTATTGCAATATCTCGAACGTCTCTCGACTGATGTGTATCTGTAATGAGAATTCTACACAGACTGAAATGGATTTCCATAAATGTAAGATGCTGGAAAAGAAATAAATATGAAGATGGTGAAGTGTTAGTTACAGTCCAAAGAAAGAGTAACCACAATCGCCTTTAGTTTCATGAATGTGAATTGATGACCTTTATGAATCGTGACAACTGATACATTGTTCATTTTTTAAAGGCAATGTTTATTTTTCATTCATGTCAGAGATATAAGTATTTAAAATGATATTTAAATTAATATATTAAAAACTTTCGACCCCCCCAATGAGCAGATTTTTTTACAGCTGGTCAGACATAAATGCTGATGCTACCTATATAAGAATCATTCACATTTTCCTGTAGTTTAAAGCTCTTTATATTATTATTTGAGAGTTTCATGATCGTAAACAACTTTGCATATTTACATAAGAACGTATGAGGAAAATTTGCACATTACTTTATAAAAACAGGATAAGATTTAAAGAATTTCTCAGATGGGTTAAAAACACTTTCTCGACATGTCCATTGGGAATCTTAAAAATGATAAATGCATGCTAAAATTCTTTACTTCCGAGTAAACATATTGATAGAAAAAGAGAAAGATATTTTCCCCAAGTTGACAAATACATTTAAATACATTTTACGATACTAATACTATCAATGGAACAAACTTTTGTTAAAAACATTGATGGATATTTGAAAACAACAATATAATAATGTAGTGTTACAGAGAAAATTACCCGTATCTCTGTGGATACACAGTGTATGATGTATTATACCATTCGAAATAGAAAGCATTGGCAAAAATCGAGATGATTTTAATGATATTTATAACTGATAATCCTTATGGTAAAAATAAGGTTAATTATAATAGGTTAATTACGTGTAAAAATAACTCCAAAATAATTTCCAAAAACAATATGATTGATGAAAGAGAATAGTGCAAAATAGATCGTGATTGAATAAAATGAAGAGGAACTCAAAGTAAAATTGCGACTATAGAATAAATTATAGCTTTTGATTTTAAAAGTATTATTATTTATAGTTTCAGGGCAATGATTGATCAATAATTGTTGTTGGTGGCATTGTAGGATGTATTATTAATAGCTCTTGTTACTTATTCATTGGCTGACGTTCGACAATGTGAAAGTAACTTGAAGTGATTATAACAATATGTCTTAGTGTTAACGTATCGCGAAGATAAGTTAACTTATTATTCCCTTAAAAAAAGTCACGGATAGAAAACGTTTCAAATGAAGCGGTTCAGACGCCACGCCCTAGGCGGAGTTCAAACCCGCGACCGTTATGTCCAAATGCACACTCCAGACACTAATGGAACAAGTTAATGAGAACTGAGCAATGCTAAGCATTCTCCATTTGCTAATTAAGTTAAGGTTATTAGAAGAACCTAAAACGTTCTGTGCTTCACGGACCCATACAGTGTCGCCATCTGTAAACATGCCCACGCCTATTCAGATGTGTATTTCCACAAAACCAACGAGAACTTTGATGAATGAAAAGAATCATTGAGACTTACTACGCAGATCCTTGACATATCTTTTGAAAAGTCATTCACGGATCATAAACTGCTCATCCCGATTCACGATTAGATACCAGATCACGTCCATGTAAAGTGATCGATGATGATTCAAACGACAAGAGATACATTTCGATGCACGACAGTCACTGTGGATTAGAGCGACTATAGAAATACTTTCACGGTGACATCAGTGATTTTATAGCCATTGATTATAAGGAAAACTACGCAGCATCAACCTACGTATCTCACTGGTGTAGCTAAGAAGTAGAAATGAGATAAACAACTCATCATGATTAACAACAGTGTGTTAAATAATGAAAAAGGTCGTGCATGTTTTTACCAATTAATGGATTGAAATTAGCGTCTATTTATTACCCGCGAAACTTCAAGAGCTACACTAATTAATCTAATAACAGTTCCTTCCAATATTAGCATCATTTATGTCCAAAAACGATTTTGATTGAAGTTATAACAATCAGGTTTTACGCCGGTTTTGATTGTTGAAAGATTGTTGTTAAATGTTTCTTTTTCCAGACGTTATCACTTCATTAAATTCATCCAGTTTAATTGAATTCATTAACGTCACCATGTTAAAATGCAAAACAAGACATTTAAGTAAATAATTGAATATTTAAAGAGTTCCTTGAAGATCGAATATTACAAAAATGAGTATAGAGTTTGGTGATGCATAATTTTGATATCAATATACATCACACTACAATTAAATAGACAAACTATTGTATACTTTTCAATATCAAATGTCAAAGAAAAACAGCAGAAACCGGCTTCTAGATTTGGCTAACTTAAGCTTTCTATGCCTTGTCCACAACAATGAACAACCGCGTTGTTTACCAACAATAAAATCGTCAGTGCCAACAATGCGAGACACGCAACAACGCCAGGTGGGTCTTGAGACGACAGGGGAACGCGACAACAAACGAACTCCACTTTCGCATTGTAAAACCCTCCCTTTGGTGAAAAAAAAACCTTCCGATTGGAAGAAAGTTGTGTGAAAGTTCTACCTCCATCGATCGTAATACTTTCTCCAACAAAACCGTGTCACGAAATTTGAAAGAAAACGCTTCACGGTCAGCGACGGTAAAGAAACCAAAAAATAAAAAAATAACCATCTCGAACTTACCACCTCAACGGATTTGAGGATCCCTGGTGGTTTGCAGAAGTACCTGGGATCGAACCTCATGTCCGGCCCCCGATCCCTGGGGATCGTGGTGGGTGCGTAAGGGTAGTGTCTCGCCTCCATTCCTATGCAACGAGCACTCGAATCACTAAATCAAAACAGCACCAGCACAAAATCTCTTTCGAAAGGGAAAACTCGGACACACCGGGAGTTGGGTTGCGCACTAAGAACCGACCATGGCAGACGGGCAGGTGTGCAGCGGTCGACGGCTGAAGAAGGAAAGAAAAGCCGTCCCTCCGATGCCTCAGCCGCTTTACCGTTATCCTAAAAAGACCAGCTAGAGATATCAGAAAGGTGTTTCGCAACCTCGGCCGTTTTCCCCCAGCGCCGAACGCCTCGTCTCCACCAGTGGCCGCAGGTAGAAGTAACTGCCACAGTCCGTTCCCTACGAAGGCTCCAAAGCTACGCGTAGCTATGAAATGATGGATTCCTATGGTGTTAGTGGGTGAACGATCGGTGGACAAACTCCAAAGACTAAATATTGTATTGGAATAGCTTAATATTCAACAATTATTTACGTACGAAAAATTATCCCTCCCATTGTTGTTATTTATACTTCATAATATGTTTATACTGCAATTCTCAACAATCTAAGCAATCACTCTTTAGATTGTTGTAACGAATGGTTGGATCACTCAGCAATCATCGAAGAATTTCCTCTTCAAATCAATTTTATTTAATATCATTTAACTGTAATTACATATCATGCGTGTCATTTTTGGCAATTCATCATTAGTATTTATTTATATATCACACTTTTAGTATTTAAAACTTCATTTTTAATTAGCGGGGAATAATTTTAAAATTTACTCATCTATAGCTCTCTCAGATATTTACATTCATGACTTTACGTAATGATGCACCTTATAAAATGATCTAATCATCGATTATTGTGCCACTAAGCGGATGCTTCTATTCACTCATTGTCGAGATAAACCAAATTCAGCGTTGCATTGTTGGTTGTAATTCAGAGAAATGCTTAGACAATCGAATGACTCATTCTCGGTGATTCTTGTTGGGCTGCTCATCGGAGCGTGTAACAATGGAATGAAATCTCTTGAACGAAGAAAAACCGTGCTCAGGAAATATCTCCGTCGATCGGATATGTAAATAAAAGGAACAGTTACGTGGACAAGAGGATGTTACGTCAAAATATTGGGAGCAAAGTTTCCGATATAACCCTATGAATGTTTGCATAGAAAGTTAGATTCGAAAGCCCGCATCAAAGTTTTTATCAAAATTAAAGATGAAAATCACTCTTATTGAATTTTACAGTAATGAAAATGTAACATTTTAAGATGCAGTATTTATGTATGTATTGGAATCATTGGGAATGCAGTTTCGAGATGAAAAGTAAATATCCAGGCATACAATAACTCGTTAAAGAAAAAATTCATAAAGATGTATGTACATAAAAAACGTAGAAGAATACAACAATGTCGGAATTTATACTCAAAGATAATTGTGATAGAAGCCGATAAATATGGTCTTTCAGTATCTATTATTCCGTCCATCTATATATAATCCATGGAATAAGTAGAATATTTTATCGATTTAAATATAATTAATCTGCTCGATTTTTTACATATAGTACATGAACATTACTGTAAGAATTCTATTATTTCTGATGCATTGTATAAGTCGCTTGTAAAGATATTGTTACGCCTTTGAATGCAGAGAGTGTTGCTTAGGGTATAACACGCAACCCAAACGGTTAGATAGAATACATCAATCACGATCAACTTCGCTGCATTTAAACTGAAGAATGTTATTATCGATGGCGTAAACCGGATAAGCCATTTTTACTTCAAGATAAGATAGATAATTGCAAACAGCTCATCCCGTTTGTTTTTATACCCATTTACCGAGATCAATGAAAACTGAAAAGGCCACATACAGTAAAACTGTATGTTAGAAATATACATTGTTATTACGAATAAAAAATAATTATATTTGAAATTCGAGGAAAATCCTTAAATAAACTAATAGCAAATCTTACAAGCATGAGAAGTTCTTCAGGAAAAGCGTGGAAATATGGGGAAAGGTGATGGATCTACGTTACACCGCTGATGAGAAATCTTTTGTTCTTCTGAAAGTAATACGGTATTTATGAAAGGCATATTTGACATTTATTCCCATATTATTTTCCTGTACGAAATTCTCTCATACCATATGCAATAAGGCTCAATCTTCTTTTACATGTTTCTTGTGTTAGTTTTCCATGAAAGAATTAGCGACAAAATTTTTTCAATAATCACTAATCCATAGGTTATTTAGAGGTCTTTGCTCAGCTAAAACCAATTCCGATATTTCAAATTAAGTGCCTATAATGATCTATGCAGATATTCCAATTGCGGAGATTAACAATATTACCCTATCAACACTCAAATATTTATCTAGTAAATCTTATGTACAGATCACATACATTTTCTGCTCTTTGAGCGAAATCGATCAATCAAAGGCCATAAACGTAATGCGAAAATAGAATCTTTACATCAAATAATCAAATCAGCTTAGCATATTCATGCATAGGGAATATGAATTGGTCCAAACGCGTTCCTTTGGGAACCTACTTTCCATTATGACTCACAACTGGGTCTATTCGGAAACCGCCCAGGGCGGGAGTGATCTCTCGCTTTCAATTTCTGAGAGAAAGGTATGCCGATTAGAATACTGCCCTATATGATACCAATATACAAATTGATAGGCAAATATTTTGCAAGTAATAAAAGATGTATTTGAAATTCTTTTTATCATTTATCATGAACAAAATAGGCAAATATTGATGAAATGAAATGAAACAATTGAAATTGTTATTCCGTAAACATTATTTTTAGAGGTGAAATAATAAATATTTTATGATACACACTTGCGAAATTTAATAATTTTAATGTATAATGAATATTATAAAACGAACATCCTTTATGGACCTTATCAAATTTGCTGATTTGAAGACACCAATTTGTTCTGAACAGAGATTATTATGAATGCTAATATAGCCTAGGGAAGACGTGATAACCTGATTTATTTTAAGTCACAGTTTTAAGTTATAAAGCCTCATTGAAAAATATCAACAAATATTCAGTTTATCTGAAAGAGAAAAAGGAGTGACGAGTTCGAAAAATCTTACCCTTTCATTCAAGGACAATTTTTTTCTACCTAACGAGAGCTATTGTGAACAATTCCTCACGGACAAATCAGGAAAAAACCTACTGACGACAGCGAAAGTGAATGGAATTTGACAATAAGCAATCAAAATCTGTTGAAAAGATTAGTGCTTTTGCACCATATCTCTATAATAAAGAGAATTCACGAGTATTTTGGTGCAAAATTTGGGGAAAAGTAGATTTCATTCCGCGATAAGATGATGGAATATTGATCTTCATTCTAAATGACATTTAAACTCACTTCTACGGATTTACACGAATTTAATCATTCGTCATCATTGCTTAAATACTGGGAGACAATGCATGATTAAGACATGAAAGAGTTACAAGTAAATGTGTGGAATATGAATGACTGAGATGAACACCTTTGTTGCAACTAGATAATTTTGTCACGATATAAAACAAAATCTTTTCCGAAATTCAACATTGCAAAAGTTTATTGCGTATTATACCTCTCATAATAATTAAGTGGAAATTATTTTATTCCTTAGAAATCTAAGACAACTCATTAGGTTGGAACGATACATGAAAATGTTCCATTCTGCATTTCATAGAAGGGAGAGATTTTGAGATATAAGAGTCAGTGTTTTAGTTTTTTAAAAGAAGGTCTTCATTCATTTTAGATGGAGCTAGAACCTTAATGAACGGAAACAAGGGATTCTATTCTATGGAATAAGCTGTTCACTAACAGATAAGATATATTTCAATGTTGGGAATCCTCTCCGAATAAAACCGTGAAGAAACCGACTTACTAATTGTTCTTAACATCCCTTACGGTATTATAATTATGTTTGTATATATTATTTTTATGTGTGTGTGAAATATTCACCTTACTCCTCTCAAACATATGTTAGTGTGAATTTAAATACGGGAAACTTCGCGAAAAATTACTAACTCCAAACTTTTGGTTAATGAAACACGTAGACTAAATACGTGATCAGTTCTCGATCATAGTTGACATTGGTGCGGCAATATACACTTAATCGCATCTCATCCGTGATATCTTTTCACGCCAAAGATAAGATACTGATCCGTAAACGTGCATTCGAAAACTAATCGATAAGGAAAAGTTTCATACGCGAAGGCAAAAGGTTCGTCTCGGATTAAAATGTTTCACTTTATCAGAACCGAGAGAAACAGAAAATATTTTCTTCGGAGACGATAAAAAATGCTGAATCGATGTGCTTGCTATGACTTATCACTAAAAAAGTCCGATTTAATCTCCTAAATTGGTTGACTATTCTATTAATATACCTAATAAATTGCTTATCTGATCATCGGTGTTGAAGCCATTCATGAATTTTAAAGTTAAAGTCCGTCTAATTGTGGTTGAAACTGGATGCCCTTATTCTAAAAGGTTCTCATTCTAGAAAGTAATATAAACGAACTTTATTAACTTATCCATGACGACCAACTTGCATGCACTCTCATGTGTTGTTTAGGATTTGTTTGCATAGAAACCCCCATCACAAATCACAAAAAGCGCTTTCTCCAAAGCAACGAGAGAGAAAGTAACAATATGTCACTTCCGTATGCAGCTTCCGAGAAAATCAACAATGTAAATGGAACTGGTGAATAAAGCAAGTGAATGGCAAACACGAAGAAGATGTTTACTTCCAGAGAAACGGATCCTGGAGTCCAGAAGAAAGGAAAGAAATTGTTTATTTCGAATTATTGGATATTTGTTGACCCGGATATGTACGCGTCTAATTTTTTAGTTATCGAATACGTTGTAAACTGAGATACTCCTAGCCAACTGTCTATAAATAATAAAGATTTATAAATATATATTTAAGTTGAAATTTTTTAACGTGTGACTAAATATGAAAACTTTGATAAGATACACAACCGCAAGGATTAAATTATCTAATCACTTTTAGAGCCAAAATTTGTTTCACAAAAGTTGGATTTTATATCATGAAGATATGATCTGGCCTATATTTTGCCAAAATTGTTATCAATAGCACTATAAAAAAGCAGTCATCGTATAATTTAGGAAAATTTAACGGATATTACAAACATAATTTCTAACGTCCATTCATCAGCAACTAAGTCCGTATTAAGTATTTATTTTTTTCTACTCAACGAAATATAGGTGCCACATTTGTTTAAAATGAGAAAATAGAGTATAATCCCCAATGTGCTCCTACAGCAGAGTGGCGCAGTGGAAGCGTGCTGGGCCCATAACCCAGAGGTCCGTGGATCGAAACCACGCTCTGCTAAATTTGTTTTTTTACCTCGTTCTATTTACACAACGGAAAATATTTTTCCATTTTTTATTATTAATAAGAGTATGGATATTTAATTTCTATATTAATTATAACTTTTTATGAATTAGAACAATGGAAAATAAAATATCCTTTTTCTGCGAGAAACTTTATGTGCAGAACATTCAATGGAAGGATATTAAATTGTAAGATGAATGTAGATGGAGCAAAAAGTAATGGAAATTAAATCGTCCTCATAAACTCTTACCAGAAACAAATAGATTAATATTTTGAAAGAGAAAATTAGTCCTTTTCAGTCCAAAATCATTAGGCAAAAATATCCATTTGAAATAAAAAAGAGCTTTTACAAAAAGAAATTCTAGTGTAAATAATTAAATTTAAATTAGAGATATCCTATGTATTTTTGCATTGATTAGCAGGAACTTGCTTCAGCAGGAGGACCAAAAGCTATACAGAAATCTATTTCCATTATAGGTATGACATTTGTTCGCATGGAAAACAGATAACAGCTACTTTTCATGTATCTGTCAGTCAACTTAAGACGAACAAAATTCATAAGAACTTGCTGTATCATTTTTCTTTCATAAATACGAACCGGTTTCTTACTTTTGTTTAGTCGAGAGTTCAATAACTGCGGAACTAACACGATAAGTGTTCGATAAAGAATAACATTATAATATTCACTGCCGAAGTATAGAGTCGAAGCTCCAACGAAATCAATACAATACTTTTTTCACATAATATTTTTAATAGCGTTGTTTTTGGGAACGCATTATTCAGCTAGCCTCCAAGAAGGCGAAATTAATACCCATCATATTAAATAATAACAGTAGGAGAATATAATGAATTTTGACGGATAATAATTTAGCACCATAATCGTCGCATATATGAACCCAATACTGGTTAAACATAACATAATTGCTTTTTAAGACGCACACAATATCTACTACCTCGGAGACGTATTCCATAGCAACGCAACAATGCAGACAGCAACCATGAATTACGTGGAAGTGTGTAAATCAGCGATCTGCCAATCGTGCGCTGAAGATGAAGCCATAATGGCAACGTAAAAAAACTGCCACCATCACGTGTCTGGATTAAATGGTGCGTCCTCAATGGATCGCTAACGACGCGCACGAATGCATTCACGGTGCAATCCGTGCGTGTGACGTCCATTAGGATCCGAGGCACAAAAGGCATCAATCAAACAGCTTCTCCACCCATGTCTATCAAATCCAGGTATCTATGTGACTGATCGCCTCTCGAACAGAAACGCAACGGTGTCATTGTAGCGTTTAACACTTCCCTCGCGATTTTCTTTTATTGGAACCACTCGGAAGGTATCTGCTCGTAATGATGCTATGATTCACTCGTGTCATTCCCATCCATCAAACTATAGTGAAATATTTGTGTAAGATATTAAAAATATTTGAGGAAAATGTAAAACGAAATATTTTGATGGTGTATCCAATGATATAATCCAACATCGTTTCAAACCTGTTATAAGTCGTAATGAGTGATGTTAGAAAATGGAATAGTTCCTAGTTTCTGTACATGAAATGAGACGAAAGGTTTCGCTCGGAGTGACTATTTTTTAAATAATGTCAACTTGGTTACTTTTACTTGGCAACGAATGGATATGCAAACTTTCTCTCCGTCTCACATGGCGATCTTCATTACTCTATTCTAAAACCTCGTGTTTAAATGGTAGAAAGTTCAAAATTTAATCTATCATTCCATCCGAGTTTATTCTAGGTGCTTATTCTAATAATTTAAATTCCGATGTTTTCCTTAAATATAATTTTATCTTTCGTTATATCTGCTTTGTATACCAACACCATATATATTCATATTATATGTTTTATATAAAGTGTTTCTGCTGGTATTTCTCTACCTCCTTCTTCGTGTATTCAAGCAACATGGATAATTTAATCATCTCGAATGACATATTATATATTTCCTGGCCCTATTCTTTCTCTTTCATTTATGTATACAGAAATACTTCAAATAATATTAGGGAAGGCACAAAACATTGGACCTTTTATTGTCTATATCCTGATATTTCCTTGAATCACTCATTTTAACACATTTAAGTGCAAGAAATTATATAACTAAAAATTAGGATATTCTTTTGAATGAACAAAAATAACCAACGAATCACTGCTGTATTAAAATATTAACTGTTTAATCATATGGTAGCACCTTGGTTACTAATAACACAAAGAGATAATTAAACCTGCCACCCTGCAAACCTGTATATGGATAAAATATTGAATAATATAGATCTTTCGTTTAGATAAGATTTAAAAGTATATCATTTTATTACAATTTGTTCTCGAGTTTCTAATTCACGTATCTATGGTGGATAAATATCAGTTTAATGTTTTAAAGACATTTTTTAGGATTAATTAGAAATAAAAATAAATTACTTAGTGAAATTCATTAAGTGACGTACATACGCAATATAATTCGCAATAAAATTTAGTACAAATAGTTAAGATCAAATGCAACTATCAAATTCAATTCAAAGAGAATGAATACGACCTTTAATATAGATCGAATGCTATGAATGGGTCTCCTTTAATAGAGTACCGATCCCAAATACTATCCTTCATTTGAAAGTGAAAATGAACCGACAAGATTCCCTTTCAGAACTTCCCTTTGTTAGAGGACAATCAATCTTCTTTTAAAAAAACCTAAATACGTAAAAGAAATTGTTGGTATGACATTGTTTTATATCAAATAGATCTATATCTATCTGAGGTATTACCAGAAAACATAGATATTTATTGTTCGAATCGAATATACTTATTTACTTTTAAATATATTTTTAAAATAAAATTCTATAACTGAAAACGAACCCTGCACGATAACAGAATATCATCACTTATAAATATAATAACCACTTCTGGCCATTTTAGAGAAACCCATAATTGGCATCACTTCGGAACTTCGGTACGTAGCCTTTGCAAAAAAATGTCATTCTAGTTCAAAAATGCTAACGCAAACCTACGATAGGAAAGTAGGAAATGGGACAAATTACAAAGGCATTCATAAGTTAGAGACATAAGAAAAATAAAACAATCCCCAGTAGGCGTACCACAAACGAGCCTTGAGGAGTTTTTATTTCCCTTGAATGAGGTCTCCTACACTGGGTCGACCGTGACACACATGTGCACGGACTAGCGTGACTTAACGCGGTGCACTACGAGCATATGCGAGAAGAATCTATTCGGGAACAAAATGCAGCGATGGAGAACGTGACGGAATGTCCAACTTTCGAAATTCACTTGTTTGAATGTAATGGATCAAGGATCCCTTAACCAGGTTGAATATCGCTCTGTGATGATGCTGTGAAAGCACCTTCTAGCTAACTTCTACACCTGCATAAGAGCAAAACTGGCTCCTAAATGTATCTTTCTCTTGAATTTGAAAGTGAACCAGTCTTTCATTTTATTCAACTTGTGTATTTAATTTACAGTATTGCCGCTGTTAGTCTCTACGGATGGTGGCGCCGTCGCTACACACAAATACACAAACACATAACAATATAACGAAACGTTGGTTATTATTTTATTACTCCCATTTATTCATTAATCTGTATTAAATGTTTCACACATCGTTCATGCGTTATTTTAACTTTACTATATCTCATTTTTATATCCATGATTAAAATCAGCTAGCATCTATCTGGTGGAGTATAGTATGTAAAGTAGAGAAAACATTTGGAGTGTATTAAATATATAGCCATAGGATGTTAGAATCCTCCACGGTTTTAGCTTCTAAAAGTTGACAATAAAGAATGAGACTGATGAGGCATGATGAGGAATGAAGGTGTTACTTGCTTTTTATTCCTAAGATTTAAACTTAATTCGCTGAATGCGATAAAATGAGCAAACCGGTCGTATGTACAATTTAGCTAAATAAGCATTTCTTCTTAATAATGTTGCAGCGAGTATAAAAGTATTATAACCCTATCTTCTGGACACAAATATAATGTTTCAATCTAAAGAATTTAAATTTATAAATCGCAAAGCAAAGTACGAAAGAAATTTATTTCCGCTTACGAAGTTGTTTCCTTCCTACTAATTCCAATTATTCATTGAAAACAAACCATTATTTCCAATTTCGAGTGATGACTTTAGATGAAAACCTGATCATAATTAGAGGTATAGATACATGTATGTATGATTGAATAAAGACATCGTACCCTTATAGAAGTACTTCCTCGTCATGTGGTAATAGTTCGGGAAGTGATTTTGCGAACTCATCAAGTGCTTCTCTTCGTGAAAAGCATCAAAGTCGGCTCGGATTCCACGCAAAAAGCTTCCTTTGAAAACCGCGTTTCATGTCGAATCAAAGGTCATTCCTTTGAAGGAAAGTAGTGGAAGTTTCGCATTCCGTTTTAAACACGGCTGTTCAGCCGAAATGCAATACGGATGACAAGAAGAGCGAGAATAGACTTTCTCCGCGAGTGGATGTTGTGTGGTGAAAGCGAAACAAAAAACGAACGCTTTTGATTGGTTATTTTGGATTATGACACGTGTATACGGATCTATTTTTGGAAGACGTTTAATATCCGAGTGTTTCTCTTTTGAGGCAATTTAGGCGTGATTCTACACTTATTCATCCCGATAATACACAAATAAACTGATCCCTATCCATTTAAATAAAACGAGCGAGAAACCATATTGATCACAAAACTCATAATTAAAAATCGACAAGTTAAGCTATATTGAGATTAAATCATAAAAATCATTAAATAACAACAAAAGATCAAAACTCAACGTCTTCGACAAATATAAATGGAATTCTATTCGTCCTCAATAAAATTATATGAAACGTACAACTATAGTCTCTTAACAACTAGTAATATCAATGAAACCCAGGTAAAGGCAACATAAGTTAGTAAATGGTGTAAATCCAATTTGAAGCTCGACAGATCAACTTTTCCTTAATATCTGATTATATGATAAACTACTAAAATAAATAAAAGCATACAATACTAAATATTAAATATAAGTATACTATAAGCATATATCCTTTTATTACATATTCCATAAAAGCTGATAACATTAGCGTCTCTTATAGAATATAATAAAAAAGTTGGCCCATGGGGGGATCGAACCCGCGACCTTCGCGTTATTAGCACGACGCTCTAACCAACTGAGCTAATGGGCCAGATGTCGAAAACGTGGATATGTACAAACCTTGTAAGCCTGCATATTTATAATCTTATTTTTTAATAAAATCTAACTTAATTTTGGGGGTAGAAAACCAAAATTGTAATTAATTTATATTGATAACAACGTTTATATCATGCTATATATCTAAAAGTTCGTTTAAATAGGTTTATTCACTACCTATATAGTTTTGAGCCGCTTAAAAATCTGCTGGTTGCTATTGGGACCGGAGAAAAACTTTTACATTAAAATGAGTTAGATTAACTTTACCTTAAACTATCTTATATATTTAAAGGCATCAAACAGATTATATAAATATCCTTGTTTATTATATTAGGAAATATAAATCTCTAACGATATACATGCGTCAACAACATGATATTTATAATTTTGATGAAGAATGAGGAGATCAGATAAAAAATAAAGAAAAAGTTGACCTAAAATTTTGTTGTTTTTTTCAGCAAATCCATTGATGGATCTTTTCAATCCATTCAGAATGATCTAAAGAAGAATTGATAGATAATCTAATCGTGTCAAATGAATCATGTCTTACTTCATTCAATCATTTGTTCTATCTGTTTCGAATTCCATTGATAAACTCCAGGTTTGCCATCTTAACCTCAAGCCAATGAAGCGTATTTCATAAGAACATATATTCTAAAATACCGTTCTTCTATCTTTGCAGATGATAAGAGCCTTTTTTCAAAACCTTACGCGAACACTTTCAGATAGAATTTAATATTGACTCCACTTTTTATTGCTTGTGCTTATATTAACGAGTTTGATATATATTAATATTATAACACAAAGGAAAATATTTACCGATTACCATTACCAAAGAATCATTATCGCTGTTTCATCACGAAAGAATATGTTAAGGGTTAACGAAAATTTATACTGAACATTCTTTAAAAATAATAAAAACTGAAATCATACTTAAGTATAGAAACAATTTCGAACTTTCAAAACGAAAAAATCTATCGTGAATAGCTACAATCCAGGGAAATAAATTATCTAAATCAAATACATCATTAACGTAATTCTTAATATAATTTGATCCATTCATCATGAATTTTGTCTCATCCTATTCATGAATTACACCATTCCTTAACCGATGAGAAACTATGGAACTAGCATCTATTTACTCATTATTAGCGTATGGACAATGTAGATTTATCGTGTATGTAATGTAGTAGTGCAAATCTTTAAGACTCGGAGTTGGTACGCGTAAAAGTAATAAAGTTACTTAGCGATTCGACGCAGTATATTACGAATAATCCTTCACCGCGCATTGGGTAGGCTTGAGCGTACGTCTGTGGGGTATAAATCCAACTGTTGCGGTAAGGACTTAACCCTGAGCGTCAAATAGTCCCCGGTTTAATAGGAGGACGACAGGTGTTGGCGCTAAAGAGCACGTGGCTGTATTGTCTGTTAGGCACGCGACCCTTTTTAGCAAAAGCGTCGCTTGGTGGAGACACGCGACGAGTACATTGGGAATCCGTGGGAAATAACGACCTGTCGCGAAGACCACCGGTAGTACGGCGGCTGTCCTTGGCAGGAGCGTGACAGGAATGGAAAATCTGATATTTTCCTACGATGCGAAACGAGTAAAAAAAATTATTAATCGGGTCTGGATGGTATATTTCTCAATGATGAGCGTGTCAAAACTGCGTGCACGAAATTTAATTACTGAATATTTAAGAAATTGTTTCCTTACCAGACTGTCATTGTACAAAATGAAATACAATAGGATAATTAAGTTATGATTAAGGTATAAATATATCGCAGTGTTTAATTAATAAAATAAAATTATTATTTAACGTCAGAGGAATTTTTAGTATGTTTAGAATAGATTTAGTGAGGGTTCTATTAAGAGAAAAATTTATAATATATTATGAAGTATTGTTTAGTAATTATACATATATGGTTCATAAGGAAAACTTTTATTTTCTATTAGAAAGCATGACCGGTAACACTCGGAATATTTTTTTTAGATTAATTAAAATATTGAATAATTCTATTGTATTTGATTGTTTAAGAGTAGTTGATAGTTTAAAAAATGTAAATGGCTGCAGGGGAAAAAATGCAACAATGCAAACCAATCATATGCAAAGTCTCTCGTATGGTTTTTGGGCTTAGAAACCTAAATAATTGGAGATACTGGTAGATTACCAATAATTGAATCCACTCTTAATAATAGAAATTAATTTTCTGTGAATTAAATGTTGACTTTAATAATTGTTTTCTAGTCATATCTAATAGCAAGAAAAAATTCTGAATTACGGAGGTAAAATAGTAGATGACTTAAAGGATGGATTTAACGAAATTTTTCGATACCCCAGGAAACCTTCCAATTAATAGAGATTTCTCAAACATAATCAGTTATCAGTCACAAAAATCTTAGCAAGCATTTCCGTATTGCTCATTTTTATTCGGAGAGTAAACTTATAATTTTTCTCATGACAAACAAGGAAGTATCGCATTCCAAGGAAAAAATGACCTCGATTCGAGAAAGAAAGAAGGAAGTAAAACACTTTCTGTCTATTTCCGACACTGAGTCAGTAATTTTAAAAAAGGCTGTTGATGTAATTTTAGTAAACAACAATACACAAAGCTCTTTCACTTGAGGACATAGTCTGAGGAAACATGATGAATGATTAATAATCTTGCGTTTGAATTAACAATGAAATACCAATAGGTTTAATTAAAAATAAATATTAGCTCTATTAAAACGCTACTTCAGGCAACTAGTTTGAAAAAATATCACTATATCGTTCTTTTGAATAACATTCGATAATGGTATTCCAATACTAAATGAATCTGTTTCTGGGAAGAATTGTAAGTTTCGTTGCAAATTAATCAACTTTAAATGCTTCATAAATACAGCAAGTAAAAAATAAGAATAAGTATCCCTATATATTTTTCAGACATCCAATCTGTAAAGTATCCCCATACATTTTTTCATACATTCAATCTGTAAATACCTATCTCCTCCATGGATACGAAGATTTTTCCATGCCTTACCTTTTATTCTTTTAAATGCCTTTTTTTCAATGCATCAGGCAACGTACAGTATTAGGCATAAGCGAGACCCACTTTAGCGTAACCTTTCCAAATAAAGGGTCAATTGAAGTCGACCTGCCAAGGACGGTGTATTTGTGCGGTACCGACCTAAATACTTCCCTTTCCCTATCACTTTTAGGTTGCATTAGAGGCTGTTGCGGGTCTTATATGTTCTAAGAGAAGACGTAGATTGTAAGATCATTGGATACAACACCATTGTAGAGCGTAGACGTCGTAATACGAGCGTAACATTTAAAAGTGTGATGATTTAAATCAAATCAAAAAAAAGTTCGAAAGAGGTTGATTTAATCAAGATGTCATAAAACTATAACTATCGATAAAAATCTTCTTGAAATGTCTACGTAAAACATAACAATAAAATCTTTCAAATGCTATTAAATATGCAAAAATGTTATACACCAAAATTTTCCTCAAAAAGTATTACACCGTCTTATTAACTTACATCGAAGCATAAGAGAATGTAAGATATTTTTTAATACGTCCATTTATTTCATCATTCAAGATACGAATATATAATTAAAAGAAGAATGGACAAAGATAAAGACTTTTGATTTATTTAAATAGTTTTTCTAAATAATATTAACTAAGCAATTGGACCTAAGTAAGATATAATCTTTCAAATATCCAAGGTAAGCCTGAATGTGAAAATCGTACTCAGCTGTCGAAATGCTTAACTTACTTCACTGAAAGTAAAACACCCTTATCCATTCACTTCTTGTACATTACTTTATGTAGGATTGTAACACCGAACATTTGCTTAAATCTCAGCCATATTAAGGAGCAAGTAATTTATACCATGACTGGATTTTGAAGCTACATTTTCCTCGATGAAAAGAAATGAAACAAGGGAACAATAGCTGGATGAAGTAAATAGAACCTGCAGCTGCCCTTGAAGCGTTAGAAATGATAAACAGGAAGAATAGTCAAGAAGTTTTCTCTACCTTTTGAGAAGAGAATCATAAAAAAACGCATAAAAATTCTTAATATCACTTCGTTACGGGATTGTGACAATAGCTCATTTACGGTAAACACGATTATAAAAATCTTCCATGCATGGAACTCAATAGGTCCAAATTAGAGGCTATAAAATATATAACGCTAAGCGATAAATGCAAGGTTGAACGATTCCTAGCTATTTGTTCCATTTAAGTTGGCATCATTATTCATTTTTGTGTCGTAGTTGAATAGAAGTTTCCACTCAAGAATTAGGTCTAAGAATCTAACTGAGAGATTTAATCAAAGGCGAATAAGTTAAACAATGAAAATATCATTCAATGATTTTTAATTAAAGCAACAATATTCTCTAAAATAATCTAATAAATAATTAAGTGAAATTTGAATTGATACTACATTACCATCAAAGCTATTATTTCGCTTAACTCATCATATTGTAACTGAAAACTAACCGGGACTTCTACAAATTGAGATATTATTATACCGAATACATAACCTTAACATTAAACCATATATTTCATAATTACATTGAAGTGGATTTTAGATTACCTTAGGAAATATTTCCAGGAGCACCTTTCTTACGTTGTACACCAAGCAGATACACGATTGAAGATTTGAACTAACGCATATACTGCATAAAACATAAACGGAAAAGTTCTATCGCATGTAAAAGGTTAAATATACACCGTAATTTGAAGATTATTTGGTATAAAAATCTTTCAGCAAAATAAAAATGGTCAAAAATTAAGTAACAGAGTACAATACAAGACTCACTTATTATTCTTTGTGTTTATGCTTCCTGTATTGGTAGTTAGACGTTCCATCTGCAACGCATAGCTCACTTCGAGATTTATATATTCCAGCGGCGGATCCTCTTTGGCTCTGCATTTTGAAGTCCAGCGATTTGTCTCCGGTGCCCATCAAGTTCACAGGAAGAAGCGGGCATTGAATGCTGCAGAGGCGATAATTTTATAGCTCATAATATGGTCGGTTGAAAGTCTGAGTGCGATCTCGTATTACAACTACGCTACAGCTATTGGAATACAAATAACCATTGAATAACGAGCGATATTATGTTGCCCGTAAAATTCTCAAAAATATGAGTCAGAATACACACGTCAGACGTCTGTTGAAGGAGCGATTCTCATTATTTTATATTTATACGTAGTTTTGAGGATATGTGATTTGGTAAGACTTATTGTCTTTCTGGACAAATACTTCCGGTGAAAACTTTGTTATATTTTATAATTGAAGATGACTCTGTAGAAATGAAAATGCAAGTGCACGTACAATGGAAGATGTTATTTTTATCCAATATGTTATATTAATAAACCAAAATATAACACCATAATAAATTCCTTATTTTGAAATATACCATACTGATGTAAACTATTTCAAATAAATTCTGAAATCAATAATGTTTTAAAAATACTGTTACAGCGGTGCAAGAAGAACGTGGTCCGAGGAAATCCACCCATCGCAAGGCATCATGGGACAAAGATCACATCCACCTGCCATTCGCCATTCAAGCGAATTCAAACAGATCTCCAAATGTCATATCCTCGGTTATGGAACACTGCGGTAGGACGAGTGTCAACAACGGACAAATGCATCCTCCGTGGTCATCCAAAAGCCTATTCCACCACGAGGAATCATCTCCTTTTAAACCAGTGGCGGGAGTAAAACCATTGCCCCCACCCCCGAAGCAATTGCAAGAAGATTTGCACGCCAACATTCCAGAAGAGCAAATCTCGCCTATCTTCAGACAAAACGTGTTTTTCGTACCTACGCTACCCCAAGGATACTTTCTTCAAGGACAGCACTTGGATTTTTCGCATATGCATAACATCACAGGTAAATTTAAAACGAGAATGCAATATACATGAATATCATATGTGACACCTATGATGTATACAAGTAAGTACATTACATTGTATTAGAATGGCCATTATTGAAAGGTAAGTTTACATTATTTCTTAATTAAAGTATTGTCTATTATGGAGAGCTACAATGATTGTTTGAAACAGTAATAATGAAAGACATTTTTCTTGTTAAGTCGCAAATTAATTCAATAACTTATTTTTTAATTTCAATCCGTCATTTAGCAGGTATAGAAAATTACTATCTTTACATAGTCAGATGATATTTATATACAATGATTAGTAAGTAGACATAATTAATTCACTGTAACATGCAAACAAACCAGTTGAAAATTCTGAGTTGTATTTAATCTTTAACAATTTATAACAATTCAGTTTGATCAACTTTACGTAGATATTTGACATATAGATACCTAGAATATATTTACCAAGATATTTGAAAGCGTGTCTTTGATTTAATTATACCATTTTAACGCTTTATTCTTGCTTGTTTCCCTACTTTACCTCTTTCCCTTTCACGTCATAAAAGCCAAGGATTAGAATACAAAAGTTCCCGACAGATTGTCCTTTAAAATCGTCAAAAAAGATGAGAGATATTTAATCTATCAAGTTCATACCTTGATATTTATCAATAACTTCTGATAATACTCCTATCGGTTCAAATAAGCGAGATCAAAATTAATACGTTTGCTTTTATCGATTATTGATAAATGAATATCACAGCCCTTAAACGGAATTAAGAATTTTCATATGCTGAAAGACAATAAATCCAACCATTTTGCTATTAACAGAAGATATTGATACATACCAACGGCTTTAAATGCAAATATTAAACCTTTGATATATTTAACGCTTCATCACAGCTTTTTTGTCAACTCCATCAATATTAGGTATTTCACACAATAATTATTTTCATAATTGCAAATCTGACGATGCAATTTTCCGGAGATTCCCATTAGGGTTAACTTCACCGAATAAAGAATCAAGCTCATCATAGACATCATGAATTTATGTATGTCCATAATCCAAGAGAAAATTACGAATCAATTCCATTCCTTTCTCAACACCTCAGTCATCAAATATCAACATACGAAACAACATTCAGAAGACCCTGCTATACAGTTAAAATAATTTTTCCTTCCAACAGAATTTTCTGAGGCAGATAAATACTCCCATCTGTACTCTATGTCCACTCGATTGCTTTGGGACTGCATCCGCCAAGCGGCCTTGTCGGAGGTCCTCAGCGGTGCAAGAAGGGTTTTCGCCACATCTCGACTGAAGCGTACGATATGGCCTCAACTGTTCTTCCTCCGTGCCGCAACCGAGCGACCGGAAGGAAGCGACTTTCTGCAGCTAGCCTACCAACGAGCTTGCGGGCGGAGAGGGCAAGATCCGCAGCTCATGATGGTGGCTCTTAGCGTCAAAAAGGCGATGGAGCGACTAAGGCCTTTGAGGCTCGATCCGCTTGAGGTGGGCTTCTTACAGAGCCTGCTCCTATCTAGAGGAGGTGAGTCATCGTCCATCGATGGGAGGGGGATCGTGGATGAGTAATGCGGGAAGATCATCGCCCAATTGCAAAGCCGAATTGGTCCGGTATGATCCGGAATATCCAAGGGAGGTACTGAGAAATTTTCCCCCACTTGTTACAAAAGAAGGGTTGAAAAGATGTTCTCACCACGGCTGAGAATTTTTTGAATAAAGATTGATCATCAAAACACGTAAAATTTCTAAAGTGCTGTTTTTTGGGAGGATCTATATACGACAGACTGATAAATACATAGGAATAGCAAATATATTTTGAGAGCTATTCTTTTGAAATTTTGCGTAAATATTTTTCGTGAGTATACAAATAGGTTTTGGAATTTATTTCATTTTCACATAAAATGATATACTACAAAACATTAGGAAACCAAAATTTTGTCCTAGAGTTGCATAAAGTTACATTCGCTTTTCATTACCAGATAGCGTATTCCATTAGTTCTTATATCTTAATACGAATTCATCCAGTTGCTCAAATCTAAATGCATCGATCTAAACAAGAATATCTAATATATAGTCCCAATATATTCCGAATTGGAATACATAGGATGAATACTTATTTGAAAGTATTTAAGGTGAATTTTGCTAATGTATGTTTTAAGTTACATGAAATAAACAACTACGCAATTTTAACCCTTCACATAAAAATGCCCAAGAGAGGGTTTCGTTAACATGCTCGTGTGCAAATTATTTTCCTCTTGAAAACAGATACCTCACAATTTTTTTTAATGAGGGGCAGTAAAATAATACGTCCCTATATAATTACGATTCTTATCAACTGAAAGGATTCGCAAATTTTAAAATAATTTTAATTTATCAAACATTCATCAACAACCCTCGTTAAATATCGTATCGCATCATCCTTTCCGTTGAAGTTGCCCACACCTGTTGCATTACGTAACATAGCGTGTCTCAGGAAAGAATTGGACAACTTGTCAACCCATGCGAAACAGTAAATTCAACCGAATCATTATCTCTTTGTTTACATACTTTTGATTGTATTAAGGACCTGTAGTATAATCGACACCATTTCCACAAAACCAAACGTTAAGATTAAGTAGTTTCACGATCAAAGAATCCCAAGGTTGCAAAAAGTAAATTAGAAACATTGCATTTAGAAAGGAAAATAATGCATTAATAATTATAGCGCTATAGTTATTAATGCATTATATAAACGACGTTCTTGAGGGATTAAATTATACTAATTTAGATTTATATTAACTTTAGTCATCATTATAGAGCAAGAGCAGTAGTAAATACATTTTAAACGAGGTTAAACTTACCCTTCATTCATACGAAGGAATTTTATAGCAGAGCATCCATCTAACGAATTCCTGATGAAGGGTATATCTCATAATTCACGTCCATGGGCTGTGCGAACAGTTGCGATGTGAGGTTAAATACCTCTGATCTCAGCGGAGATAAGCAAAAGCAGGTGAAAATCTAAGCAATCATAGCACTAAGAAGCTCAGGCTCACAGTGATTTCTTGAGATTGAGCATCCCCTACAACACTTTCTACTAATTGTTCTTAGAATTGTCTAGCATATTAAATGTAAAAAAATTGAATCAATCGGGATGGTTTTTTCCAATGTTAGCCCAATATCACACTAGTATTGATAGCCCATTAATTTAGAAATACCATTTTCATGATTGCCTTCTCTCCCAAGGGAATTTGTTAATTTGAATTGTATTGAAACGGTAATAAATTGAAAGAATGAACCAAGATGAGATTCAGGTAATTCAACACTATTCCAGTGAATTAATATTATCATTATGATGACGATTGAAATGAAATAATTACATTTTTAATTGGATTGGCAAAGATAGAAAATAAATTACTGAAACTGGACTGGATTGAAAGGGCAATGATAGTAGCTACACTGACTGAATATGAGGAACATACATAACTGAACTATGATTACTCTCAAACTTTCTTACCATTCACAGCCAAGAAGAGAAAATTTCCAAGATAATACTGAAATTTAAACAACTGAAAGCAGGAGCTTGTTCTTCTTGTCAATCCCAAGACCAAACTCCTCAGAAGTACCAGTAACATTTTTCTTCCCATAAAGTCATACTGTAAATTTTTTACAAAGAATATAAATTTAACCAATTTATCTACCGTATTCCCCCATGTATAAGAACCCCCTTTGTATAAGCCATCCCCAATTTTTTGACTGTGAAATTTTTGAAATAATATTTTCCTAGAGAAACAGGTTACAAAAAAACAACGGTTACAAAGAAACAAAATTTAAGACTCATAAATAATAAGGTGTGGGGTCAAGAATATGGTCTCATAATAATACTATGATTTACAATTGTTTACAAAAAAAAACAACATATGGCTGAAAAAGCATTTTTCACGCATAAAATTTTTACCTGCATTGTATATGCCACTCCCTACTTTTTGGGCTTGCAAATTTTGGAAAAAAGGGGTAGCTTATACATGGGGAAATACGGTATTTGTAAATATCTTCTTCATTCCAAGAAAAAGTTAAACATTTCTTATATAAATAACACACTGAAATTCTATGAATAATTTAGAGCATTATTCTCATTAAAGTGTAATACATAATTATCTGATTTTATCTGAATGAGAAATAAAAGATGTGATATTATTAACTAAATACAACTTATACTTTGAAAGTTCAAATTAATCTAACGGTTAGAAAATAAAACTGTTACTGTTGGAATAGTTTCAAAATTTTAAAATACATATCTATAAAAACATTTACTTTTCAATTATTCTTAAAGTCACATGAAGTATAATTGAATTTTTTCAGCAGATTGGTGGAGTGAAAGAGAACAAGTACTTGATTGGGGTCTTTGCGCAGAAGTAGACCTTCCAACACCAGAAGAAGAAAATCACATCAAGACAGTGGAAGAGAACACAGTACTTGCTCTTTCTTTACATTCAGATAAAAAACAAAGAGGTCGAAACTCTCAAATACTCCTTAATGTAATCCCAATGCTAGTCCATGGTTTATGGAAAAACTATGACTCTTCAATGTTTACAACATGGCATCAAAATGACGATCCACTATTCAGACTCTTTTTTGGAACGCATTCCAAAAATTTAATTGATAAGTTCATTCAGCTTGTTGTTTAAAGTGTAAATTCATTGAAAAATACAGATTTATAACTATTAATGTATTTTTAAATAATATAGCCTACAACATACTAGCACTAATAATTTTATGTTCAGAGATAGAATAAACTTGTGGATAATTCAATTTTTCCCTGGATACCATATAACTGAATATAATAACTTTTAAAGATAATAAACTTTAAATAAATCATAAGAAAAGCCTTAAGCCAAACAAGGAATAAACAGAAGAAAAGAAAGACATTCCTTAGCCTCCAGAATCAAATACAGAATTCAATTTATGCCTTATCAGGGGACTGACAATAAATTGTTTTTTCGAAAGATCCTTAGTTGATAATAATGGATATTTTATTACAATTATTATAATCTTAAATTGATATATCATACATGTAGAGGTAAAATAATACTCATTTCATGACTGAATGAAGCATCTTACAAATATTTCAACAAATAAGTGCTATTCTCTTATGGAGAAAGATATTCATATATGCTCTTTTATTATCATAATGAAATTAATAGGAAGTTTCACAAACAGTAACAATAATATGATATTGCATTATAATAGTAATTTTATATTTTAATTGTAGAATGCTACTTGTCACTATGATATATATGATATGCATCTGTGGACTTATAATAAGTAGACATATGTCAAGAATACTAAAAACAAGGTTATGACATAAAATATTGATCAACTGAATATGAAAAATCATTAACCATGGATGATGATCCAGATCCAGAGAGGATGGTAGAAGGACCAAATAAATAATGAAATTAGATTTACAGGTAGGACTAAAGAAAAGTGATTTATGATTAATACAGCAAAATGAAGAAGTTGGTAATAAATGTCCAATTATATCCTGGGGCAATGGAACCAGAGGAAAAAAGATGAACAAAATCAAATGTAATGACATTAGGAATATAGAGGGAAGAATAGAATGTGACTCTGAGGAAGTAAAAGATGTATGGGAGGATTATTTAAAGGAACTGAACAGAGACCCAAATGCCGAAAGAGAGATGGAAGAAGAAGTTGAAAAAGACACTTCAAGATCAAATATACAACAAATCAAGGGGATAAAGGGTGATCAAAGAACTGAAAGGTGGTAAAACAACAGGAACTGATGGAATTCCAGCAGAGATTATCAAAGTAAATTGAATATAAAAATATAGAATGATGCAACACACAAACAGAATATATGATACAGGAGAATGGCTTGAGGATATCCAACGTGTTTGGATGGTGTCCATGAAAAAAACTATAGCAATAAAATGCAAAGATAACAGGACAATAATTCTGTTAGCTTGTGCCTTATAAACATGAGCAAAATTCTGCTAAGAATATATAAAAATAAAAAGGTAAATGAAAACACCAGTCAAGGGTAAGTTTGGATTAAGAATAGGAAAGAGATATGCAATATGAGAATCATAATGGAAATGATAAAAGAATGTGAAAAGGAATACTTTGCATGATTCTTTGATTGGCAGAAAGCATTTGATAAAATAAACTGGAATAAATTGTTAGGCATACTGAAAAATATAGGGATTGAATGGACACACAAGAGACAAATAATAATTCTTAATATGAATGTGAGGTTAGAGAAGAATAATACTAGAGGTCTGCAGACAAAGAAAAGTGTATGGCAGGGTTGCTGCCTATCCTAAATAATCTTTGAAACATACATAGAAAAATAGTAAGAAGATTGGAAACCTAATGATGACATATCTCTTCTGAATTATCATCCTGTGTCAAATGGAGACATGGTCATTACAAAAAAGAGATATCCAATATCATGAAAGTTTAGAGATATAGATTCAAAAAGGAATGCATAAGATTGAATGGATACAAAAAAATAAGAAATTAAGATGTATTACAAAGAGTAGGAGAAAACAGGGAACTAATATATAAAAAATTAATGAGACGAGATAGCTCAATAGGACAAATTATAAGAAAAGAATACATACTCAAAGAGGTGATGAAAGGTAAAGGTAAAAGGTAGGAGAGGAAGGGGACAGGAAAGGTATCAACTACTGGACGACCCTAAGAAAAAAATAAAGCGGTCAGGATATCCAGGTTATAGCATAAAATAAGCAACAATAGAGAGGTCAGTTTAACCTCACATCAAAGACCCATGAAAGAAAGAAAACTGATGATATTAAACAAATAATTAACTAAAAACATCAATAAAGAAACTTTTAGTGGCATTATTGACTAAATCGTGTTTTAAAGAGTAATCATTTAACCTGCCAGACAAAAATTTAACAGATGCTTGTACCAAGCTTTCATAAATTACTTCTCAACATTCAAGTCAGAAGTTCATTGAGATCAAAATTATATTCAGTTACATATTTATGGTACACAATTTAGGATCGATTGATTAAAAATGGTCTCTCTTCTTCTTCACCAATAGTTAATTTTACATTATTAAAATTATAGGCTTTTTATGTTAGAAATTACTTGAAATAGTTTATTATGTTATATTCTAATCTGCTATATATTTCTTCATGTTCTTTCAATATTCCAAAACAATAATATCAAGCACTGTTTCTTTACTTTAATTGATGACAAAAATTATGTTATCAACTTCGTAGTGTTTATGCTAGTATTTGATGTTTAGATCATAATTTCATCATCAAGTCATTATTTAATGATTTCTGTGTTAAAACATAGTAAAGATGTAGCTGGGAGTACAAATAGGAAAGTGACTAATAATAAACGGATTTATTAAGGACAGAATTTTTAGAGCTCTGGTATAAAAGGAAACAGAACTACTAACTTTAGAGATACGAGTTACTTAATGTAACATTTTCCATGAAACATTAAAGAAGTCTCTAAAAAAGAGGGTAAGGGATTTGGAAAAAGGATTTCTAGTTATATTTGTCATAACTATTTCTATCAATAACTAAGAAATACCAAAAGAAAAAAGATAATATTATGTAGTAATAGATATAATACATTTAAAATGTAACATCTCCTGCTACATTAATGTAAAATCCAGTTTTAGATTTAAAAATATAATAAAACTTCTAATATATATCACCATTAAAATTTATCAACTCCAGCTGGAAAAATTTTTTTACAGAAATCCAGCAATGAAAAATTCAATCAAAAATTTTCAAATACAAAGGGAAAAAGGAAGTAATAATAGTAGAAACTTACTTAGCTGTTGAGAAGATATAGTTGCAGTCAAATTATATCATCATGTCTACCAGTATTCTTGCAAAAATACATTTTGCTTGAAGTTATCAAGAGTTTATGAATTACGATCTTGCCATCACTGTTGTAAACAAACTTCTTTTGTTTCATTCTAGAATCATTAAAAAATTATTTATATTTGTAGCCAGATATTAAGGGATCTTAAGTCAATATTTCTACCTTTTATTTTTCTTACTATTGTTAAAGCCCACTCATGAAATAAATATTAAAATGACATATCTAATTCTTTAAATGTTGTAGCTACAAGAATTATATTAATTCACAAAAGTGAAACTAAATCTGATAGTGAGACAAATTATGCTTGAGAATCATCTTGAAGTATAGAGAATGGGGAAAAATAATGTAAAAATAATTTAATGAATTTAAGAATGATACCAGCAATAGATGAACATATACAACTGAAATTCAGTATCTGCAAAATTATTTTGCACTTTACTTAAAGAAAGGAAGGCAAATGAATTATAGTGTAGTATTGTAGACTAGTAACTTCACATAATTGATTATGATGTAGAATATTTTAATATATTATCCCTTATTATTATATTAGCCCTTTTCCACTCCTTAAATACTGAAAACTTTTGAGAAATTACCGTACCTTTTGCAAGGCGAAAGTCGATTTGAAACACGACTATAACAATATCGATTATCAAATAGTTTTCAATGATATTTTCAAGTTCAAAGTAGATAATTTTCTAAAATAATGTAACATTTAAAATAATAGAATTCCGCAATAAAGAAAATAAATCCGCGAATTGATCGATTCTTTCTTATCTACGCACAGTAAACATCCAAAAAGACGTCGATATTTATTTGATATTCGAATCTTTAGAGGGATTTCCATCAACTCACGAATTCATCGGTCCCTCTCCGTAAACACACGGTAAATAGAATTACGACCTTCATTTCTCATATCCAGAACCTTCAGACTTCGTTCGCGGTGGATTCGAATAACGATATAATGCTACAGACTTTTCGAATCTAAAGGACGAATTATATGCCTTCTCTCTACATGAACTAAATTTCATTTTCTTTTGAAGTATCATATCTCTCTTTTAAAAATTACTTATTTATACACGTATTTACATGATTTACTCCAGTACCTTTAACTTTTATTGGGAATATGTTACTGTTTCAAAAGGGAAAGTGTTAAATGTTGTGTTCTCAGTAGGATAGGACCCATCGTAGGATAAAGTCCTTTTATTTTTAACTTTATGTTACTATATTTGAGCGATTACATATTTTTCACCAGTAAAATTTTCCATCCTCTTTTAAAGGAATTTGCTCTGTACAGCTGGTTTTGCAACTTCCTCGGTTACCAATAGCAAGACTAATCGTCTACTATGTATTAACCCTCTTACTGCCAGCGGGCCGATATATCGGCCCTCGCTGGTTGTGCGAAAACTGCCAGCGGGCCGATATATCGGCCCGACTTATTTGACACTATTTATTTCGTGATTGTGACCATTTCAACGGCTGCCGTCTCATTTAATACACATGTGCTGTATCTCTACTACTTACTTTATCTAACTTAAATGGTTTCACCTTACCTTGCGATACATTTTGATGTTTTACAGTGATCTTTCCTCGTTAATTCGTCCGGATATTTTCGTTACTTCGGGCCAGCGTCATCCTGCACAGTATTATCTTTCGTGTTTGTCGCAAGTCGTGCTGAACTGTTTTCTTGTGGCTCTAAGTATTTGTTTTAGAGTGTCAGTTACCAGCTAGATAAGTAAATATTCTTTTTTGGCCCGCCTATTTTTATATAAGCAAAACCGAGATATGCAACCCGGATCTTCAGAGACATACCTCAAAAAACTTATAAAATTGCCAAATGAAAAAGAAAAGAACTGTTGTGTGTGTAGTGTAAGGGTAAAAAAGGAATAAAATAAGGAAAAAGATGCAGAAACGTGTGTGGAAAATGCAAAAAAGGACATCTTGGTGAATGCTTCCGTAAGCATAAGTGCGCTAGCTGATGGAACCGTTACTGTAGAGTCAGATAAAACATTTTATATCTCTGGCAAAAATAGTTTTATCACTATAAAAATTTACCAGGGGTGAGAAAACTAAATAATATCAAAAACTATTACAATTTTATTCCACATTTATAATATTTTATACATCAAAAAGTGAAAAAAACGGAGAATTTGGGGTTTTTACATATATTATAATTACTTTGTTATTATTCTTCTTTATGAAAATTTAAGTAAACCCCCATAATCCATCTATGGTTCTAAACTATAAATATATCTTTAGCATTGGGAAAAAATCTAGATGAATAAAATAAAGTTAAGTAGCTGAAATAATTTAAAATCTGAAATCCTGCATATTCCGGAAAATAGCCCTGGCAGTCTTCGCACATACCGCCCGAAATGGGCTGGCAGTAAAAGGGTTAATGCACACCTAGCTGATAATGCCTGAATGGTAGCAGCTATAGAGAAAGAATTTTCAAAGTGAGTTTGTAAAATGTGTCAGACAATAAAATGAAACAAATCATATCTTATCACTTTCTCCACATGACTTATTTTATAACACCAACTAGCAGACCACAAAGATTGCCTATAGATCAAAAAATTTATTGTATTGATAAAAGTAAGTAGTAAATGTAGTAGTAATAAGTAATTATAGAATATAAATTTATATATAACAACAAAGGCTGAATGGTCAGATTTTGTAAGAAAGAATAAGATTAAGAGTCGACTGAACTAAGAAGAAAATTTTCTTAGTTCAGTCAACTTTCCTTCTTTCCATTCCTCACTGTAAATTGTTATTTTCTTAGCTTTCATAAATTTCACCATTAAAATATCTTTGCATGCAAAGAAGACTTCACGACTCATATCCATTGATCTTTTATCTCCTTTCTAAATTAATAATCAATTTATAGAAACGAAATTACAATGTACAATTGCTCTTTATGCTTGACATTTACTGATTTGATTGAATTGCAAATTTACTTATTTGATTGCATACTGTGAGTAAAGCATCTTAATTTACATAGATGTATTCTTAGCTTGAATATTTTAACAAGTAGATTTTGCAGATGTTTTGAATATTTTCAGCAGCAGATATGAAATAAACATGCTTAGCAGCATAAATGACTTTCTACAAAGCATCTTATACACTCATATTTAAAGAAATAGTGAAACAATTATTGTTTTATTTTCTTCTCAAAATGAATATATATAACACTAAGGACTTAAATGATATTGATGAAATGATGAATACCACAGTCTTGACAAAAATTGTAAAATAACATAACCTTTAATAATTCAGTATATTACTTTTCATTCAATCCTGTATTAAATTTTATAATGCATTTACTTAATTTCACTAAGACAAAATATATTCCTTCAATTAATCACTAATAATAGACAACATAAACATTGAAAAAACATAAAAACAATGACTACTTCGAATAATTTGGAATGGATACCTTCAAGGAGATTCCTTGCTAGTTCTGAAACGTTAACGTCATTAAATCTAATACTACATTCATGAGGTAGGACTATTTTCAAGAATTTTAGAACAAGATATTTGCTATGGCACATTGCATAATAATGAATTTGAACTACATACTTAGGCAGTGGAGAGTAAAAAATTTAAAGTTGTCGCTAATTGCGCATAATTCTTAAATTTCGCAAATTCCAAAAAATTCATTGTTTTTTATTAATTCACTCACAATATATACACCTAAACTAGACCCTTGGCGATTACCATTTTCTTAGGAAAAATAAATTGGTGAATAATTGTCAAGAATAGAAAACGCATAAGGTTGTTCTGACAAATAATAATTACTTTCAAATTGACATTTCCAGCAAGGTCGACAGTTTTCTCATAATCGCAGAATGCAAATTCACATTTGGCTGCAGAATTTTCACTTCGTTGAATTTTAGGATATATTCTTAATAATGCAGAAAATTTGAGAGTTCATAACCAAGGCCATGATAATTTCTTAATAAACTGCGCCTAATGATCGTTGACTTCTTCCGGTTCCGCAGCAAATCTGACGTTCCAGGAAGTAGCCATCTTGAGAAATGGGGCAGGAGGGTGTGAGAGAGTTCAACTGAGAAGGTGCTCACTTATGCAAGATGAAGAAGCACAGGACAGTGCCAAAAACTAAGCATAACCACCCTCTATATTGTTAGCCGTAGATTTTATTGCACATTGCTCGTAATAAAACTTGTATACCAACCTGTTATCTTCTCAATCGTCCATCATCTATGTTCGTTTGGACGTTAGCCGTACTGACGCATAATGAAAGGGATTTTCTAACATTATAGCTTGCAGTAATTGTACATATATTCATATCGTTTTGTGAGGGAGAAGCTTGCATCTTCCTAAATGTATATTTGAATTAGTATTTGACTTACAAGTGGTGTACGTATAAGTCAAACGGAAAGATGAGGAGGTTATTCTCTAGAATTGAAACCAAAATCGACAACACAGGCAGAGAACCAAATAATTATGTGGGGAAAGTATTTGTTGTGGGAAGGATGACAGTGACAGTGGAAGATGTCCTTGCAGAGGGTAAGTATTAGTTTTGAAATGCCGTCTCATGAAGTGCTTTATTTTGCATTGATGTAATTATGAATTTGTTATCATAGGCGGATTTGCCCTTGTTTTTCTGGTGAAAGCCAGCACTGGTATGAGATATGCATTGAAGAGAATGTATGTAAATAACGAATATGATCTTAGCATTTGTAAGCGTGAAATTCAGATTGCTGTAAGTATACATGTTAAATGAACCTTTTATTTGTTCTTCCTCCCAAGCTAAACATTTTATTTATTTTTGTTCATGACCCTTTGTCGTAAAATTTTGCAGAGTAACTTAAGTGGACATAAGAACATCATTGGATTTGTGGATTCTACAATAACTCACGTTGGAAATGGTGTTTATGAAGTTCTCTTGCTAATGCCTTATTGTAGGACGCACGTCCTACAGATGATGAACGGAAGGTATGGAATTGATTTAATTGCAGTTTCTGTCTATGGTAAATCGATTGAAAATAAGTTAGTAATTGAATTTAAATTACTTTTAGGTTACAGTCAGGATTTAGTGAACAAGAGGTTTTGCAAATTTTCTGTGATACCTGCGAAGCTGTGTCCCGCTTACATCACTGTCAAACACCTATCATTCATAGAGATCTCAAGGTTGGTGGAAACATTTTTGTTGTCTTTAAGTGAACGCCATTATAAATTCATTTATCAATGTAATTTAATCCGGATTTTTTTTGAAAATTTAGTTTAACATTAACCTTTCTCTCAATCTAAGCTATAATCTTCCAAAATTGTAAACATTAGAAGTATTGTTATTTTCAAATTTAGAAACTATGATTAATATTATCCTCTCATTTCCTAAATCAAATTAATCAGTGAAAATGAGTTATATTCTTTTAAACCTCTCTTCGAATCATTGTTTTTGTCTGTGATGATGATGACTTCAAGCATGTTGAGGTTCAGTGTGCTTTTCATCTTTTTCTTTTTTATTGGTTATGAAAACCAATTAATTTTGGTTATGTAGCCCTTATCAAGTGATGTACTCACTTTATTAATTTCTATTGGTAGAGACTCTGCTGGTAGGGTTATTTAGGACTTCACCAAACATGCGTGTTTGCGTGTTTTAATTTTTTCGTGAGAATGAATCTTATTTGTATACTGAAGTGTCTGTTACATATATATTATAAAAATTTATCGGATATTGTGAATTTCAGTGCCTTATATATATAGTTGTTGTACACCGCTGATAAGTCTTTTATAAAATAAATGACAAATTTAGGTAGTTTTAATACTGCTAGTTTTACACATTAGATTATTGTACAATACAATTAATCGAATTTAATTAGGCAGAGTGGTCATGATGGTGGTGTTGCCATTGAAAGCACCTTAGTAATATCTGTGATTTTAAATTTATCTTATTATGACAGAAATGACCATTGTAACATATCTGTTGAAGTTTATCATTCATCTGGGTATTCAAATTTTCAAAGCTGAACTTGTTGTGGGTTTTTAATTTTTAGTAAAGCCTTTAATAATAGAGCCATTTTTTGAGCTCTTGCAAATTCACAATATAATGCATTGAAATGTTTTTATTTTTCAAAATCATCAATGCCAAGTCAAATTTAAATATGTTATGACTATTACCAAGTCAAATTAAAATAAGTTATGACTAAAAATTTTAGATTTGCCTAAACTATAAATTATGATATTTATGTGTTACTGAGTAATTGTTGTTTGCTTGTTGTACTTTCCCGGGCTCTATAAAGAAAACATACATATTTATGATAAAAAAGACAAAGAAAAGTTCATTGTTAAATATATTAGCATTTCATTGTAATTATCAATGTCATAATGCAGTATTGCAAACTAATTTTAAGGTATGGATGTAGGCGACATCTTCTCTATGGTATGTTTGTATGCATAATCTTTTCGTCGCATTTGAAATGATTCCAACTGGCCAAACCAAAATCCTAACCTTCATCTTACATTGTAATTTATTGTGATTATTTAGATAGATTTCATTGACTTATATTGTACTTTTAATGATTACCAAGAAAGTTTTTATCAAGATTCATGAAATAAATATCACTATATAAACAAAAATATTTTAAATAATGAAAGATTATTTTGTCTTTCCAAAATTTTTGCACACTTACAAAGTAAAAATGTAGTATTGTTCAATAATGATATTACAAAATTAAGGGTTATAGTTACTGAACCTGATATCAATATGCAGCTATCTGTACAAGAATTGTATCTTGTCCAAAAAGATACCAAAACCCATCTATTACAAGGATGGTAAAGATGAAGGATGTAACTTGTAGTAAGAGAAGCCATATGATGAAATAAAACAGCATGTATATTATGAAGAGTTGATAAAACTGCATGACATTTATTGATGTTGTATCATTTATCCATGCCCCTGGCTTTGCCGTCCATGATGATCTAGATGAATGGTTAAAATGAAGGAAATCATGCTGAAAACACTCACTTTTTGTTTAAGCATTTATTATATGCAAGTTCATGTATCTGATTGAGTTTTTCAATGAAATGTGTAAATTTTAAGGTTAAGATGTCAGATCTTCTTGTTTTTTTATGGATTATTAAGTTGAAACCTTATAGCTGTGTGGAAAACCTTTGCAGAATAAGAAACTTGAAGTTTTCTGCACAATTTTTTACAGAAGAAATAACTAAATCCTAGCCCTGGAAAATGCAAATTATTTATTTTCATCCTTATGGTTATTATATATATTTTGTGTATTTTTAAATCAGTTAATTATAATTATTCCATTTACTTATCATTCACTTGTGAATTATTTTGATCTCCTTTTTTTTATTAAATTTCTTGCTCGCTTACTATCTGAATTTTTGCCAATAGTGGATGGATAGAAAATTTTTATTTGATGATGCATAAATTTATATTTTTTCAAAGTTAAGGAAATAAAAGAATTAAAATAAATTACAAGTTAAAATTAGGAATTTAATAAGATTATTTCCGTCATTGATGTGTATATTTTGTAAATGAAAAAGAATAATAATTATATTGACTTTTACTTTGATAATTATAAAAAAATATTGATATTTATGTTTGTTGTGTTATCCTGCAAAAATTTTTGTCTGTTATGTTTTTCTACTGTTGTGTTACAAAATACCGTTTATTGGCCTTCTGATATGCAGAAGTAGCATAAATTATACCCGTTTATATGCATGCACAAATCATTCCTTGGGTAATCTTGATTGAGAAATATACCAATTGCCTCTATGACTTGTTTATTCATGAATTATCCTTCATTCTCTTCAGACAAGGCTTTTATGTGGTATTCAATTTTTCTCATACTTGCATAGAATCATGTATGACCTTAACATAAGCTCTTCTAGTTCTATTTTAAGCTAATTTTTTTTTTAATGAGCATTAATTTGTACCTGATTGTGTTCTATCCATTTTTACTTAAATTTTTAGTAAAATATCTTGTGGAATTTCCAATATTTATTTGAAAATTGCAGAACATTAAATTTTCATCTTAATCTAATTAGAACTTGTTACTTTATTAAAGTTATATAATTTAATTTTACTGTCATTTCTATCCTTAGGTTGAAAACATTCTTCTAACAGACAATGGCAACTATGTCCTTTGTGATTTTGGGTCAGCAACTGGAAAGGTGCTGAATCCACAAGTTCATGGTGTGGCTGCTGTAGAAGATGAGATTAAGAAATACACAACACTTTCATACAGAGCCCCTGAAATGGTCGATCTGTATGCTGGAAAACCTATCACTACCAAGGCAGATATTTGGGTAATTATGTTAATTTTGTAATTGACAGTTTAAACTATCTTAGTCCCTGATCTATGTTCTTAAGAGCTTTTATTTTTAGTAATTGCAATTTTCTTGGGACTTATTTATTCTTGCATTTAAATCACTTAAAGAAAACAAGTGAAACTCCTGACATTTAGTGTAATGATATTTGGATGCTGTTTGGTGATTTTTTTTTCAATGCATATTCTCAATTGAATCTTGTAAACAGTTGGAGTTTTAGACATGCTTTAAATAAATTGGGTACCAATCTATGAAATACTGTTTCAACCCATTAATGCATCTTATATTTCTTGAGCTTTGAAGCTATAGTGGAGATTTGCAATTTATTTTACCTATTTTAATGAACTATGCATTTTAAATTCAGAAAGTAAGTCTGAGTCATTCTAGTTCTTAGTTTTGTTTTTAAGCTATCAAATTCAATTTTGGAAAGTTCAAAATGTTCATTCCTTTGCTGTTAGTCTGTTAACTGATTGCTCAAGATTCTAGAAAGGCTTTTATAATTTACCAATGTAACGTAAAATTAATATTTAGTCTCTCTAATATCTGTCTAATATCATTTATTTACTGGATATTGTTTTCAAAATGTAAAAGTTATTATTTATTATTAATATTATCATTAATATTAATAATATATTAATTTATTTTTAATAAAAATCCTTTTATTTTTACTGATAGATAACAATGCTTAGGTAATAGATTTTATTACGAGAATTGACTTCAGTTTGAATATGCCTATACATCATTTCCTTTGTGGTTTTGAGTTATCTCATTTTAATGAAATATTTTCTAATTTTGGACATTACTCAGAGTAGCAATCACAACTATAAGGAAGCAGGAAATTGTTGCCAAGAGCTCTTGGTTGAATATTGTCTTTAGGTTGAAGTGGAATATTAACAAAATTACCTAGAATATTGAAAAAAATTATCTTTTATAGATAACATTTTAAAAAATCTTCGAGAAATAGAAGGCTCTGTGAGTCATTCAGTAAATCAACCTCTACTCTTACAAATCTTTATTCATCTCAGATGTATTTGTATTCAGTGTTTATAGTTACTATGTTATTAATTCATTACAATAAAAGAAAAACCTTTGAGAAAGAAGCACTGAATAATTAATGGGGTATGAGGAGAAATTACTCTTGGAAATTTTGAATTAGTTTAAATCCTTACTAACTGTAGGAAAAGTTTTTATTGATATGGAATACGTTTTGGCTTAAAAATTCCAACATTGATTATATGTTTCTTAAATTTATAAAATGACTGTTGAAGTCATAAATTTGAATAAATACATTTATCATTTTCTTTTATTCATTTTATCATGTAAATTCAATGTAATTCTGAAGAAAGTAGTTGCACAGTTACCATTCGGGGAATTTGGAATGTTTTCAAACCTCTTTAAATAATCCTATTTGCTAATTTAGGAGAGTCAAGTAATTCTGGATCTTGATGAGACATATATTAAGTTATTAATAGGTTTAGTTTTTCATCTAATATTAATGTAATTCAAATAGTAATTCAGATGTATGAAGAAGACACATGAAACTGAATATTTTCTTTGTAGAAACCTCATTTAAGGTCTAAAAATAAAAATGTAGGGCAAACAACACTGTTAAACAGCTCACCAACATCCTGAATTATCAGTAGAAAGGCAGCTATTTACAAACATGTTTACATTCTGTAAATGTGAGGTTTCATAAACATTAGAATTTTTAAGGATTCTGATCCTACAGATGGCTTCTGCATTTTTTGCTTCTTAAATTGTAATGATTAATGCCATTATTTATTGTTATCATCTTTTATCTCTTCCATTTTATTATTATCAAACGGAAGTCTAAGATGTTTTAAATTTTAATCTCTTTATTTGAGAGTAATTTATTGACTTTAAGGTTTCTTGAATAATACCTTTCATTTTCCATTCAAAGTAGGTTTTAGAGGTTATGACTGAAATCTACCACCACTTAGTATTCTATTGATATATAGGGAATATTTTTACAACTCTTAATTACATATATTGATGACACATATATTAAGATAGTGACATTGGCCATTTTATTTTAGGGATTTTTTTTTATTTAAAAGATTTCAGCATGCCTGATGAGATATCCAGTGTATTTTATCTGGAAATATATAATTATTCTTCAATTTATATGGTTTATCGTAAATTAATCTGTAAATGACCTCATCAGGTTAATTTGAATGAAGCAGTTTTATTTGGTATACCAGAATTCTATTTTATAGTATTATTTAGAGAAATGCTTCTTGGGTATATTTTCAATATTTTAAAATGGTTATTTTCAAGTAATTCTTACAGATAATATTTAGATATTTATTTTTTATAATTCGTTTTTATAATTATTTCTTATTAAAATCTTCTACGTTGCTCTCTACTGAATGGAAGCATTTTCTGCTTTATTGCAGGCTCTCGGTTGTTTGCTTTACAAGCTGTGTTTCTTCAGCCTACCTTTTGGAGAGAGTACTCTAGCAATACAGAGTGGTAATTTTAATATTCCAGACAACTCGAGGTATTCCAAAGGAATGCACTGCCTTATCCGTAAGTTTTATTGTTTTTATCCCTGATTTGTTCGTACCATTCAAGTATAATTTATTTCTAATTTTTTCATTGAAGGGTTCATGCTGGAACCTGATGCAGAAAAGAGGCCTGATATATTTCAAGTGGCTTATGTTGCCTTTTCTCTTGTTGGAAGAGAATGCCCAGTGCAGAATTTGAATGTAAGTGATAGAGAGAATCTTGTATATGACTGTTGAATTTCTTAACTTTAAATCTGAGTGCTTATTTAGGATAAAGGAGAATTATATAATAAAACTGCTATTAACATTTTACCTTGAATGGTTTAGCACCCTTACATACATCACGTCTTACATATGTTACGTAAATTTTGCAAGTGTTATCTCTTTAAAGCTAAAGAGTTTAAACTCCTGATAATCAAGATTGGAATTACATATTTTCTATATTACTTTTAATTTTTATTCATCTTATCAATTGCAACTTGTAGGCTCTCATCTGTCATTGTTGTACTAATAATATATGATTTTATTTATGATTATTTCCCTTGCTGTTGCATTTCTTCCTCAGATTTATTCCATTCTCAGTTTGAAAAATTCCCTTCTAAAGTAGTATATTTTCTCCTAATTTTGTCATAATTTAATTTCAGTGATTTTCAATCAAATGCATTAAAATTTAAATATAAAGTCCTTGTTGGACTTCTTGAAACCTTATTTATAAATTTGATAATTATCTTTGTTGACTTAAAATGTCTGTTATTGAAAATCTGATGAACTAATTATTGAAATCATCTATATGGGATATTATTAACAGAAGTCACCAGTTCCTGTATTGGACCAACTCCCCTGTCCGCCTAGTGAAGGTGAGGTAAAGAGGACATCTGTGAAGATAACGAAACCAGTAGCCGCCCCTGTGGTGGAAGGCACAAGTGTCACTCCAAGACAGAGGCCTAAGGGAGCCCAACCACTCCCTGTTGGTTCCTTACCCCTGCCACCCCTTCCTGTGCCTTCTCAACAACCACCTCAGCCTCAGCAAGTCCCACTGACCACTCCCACCCATCGTCCAGCCATCAATGCCCCTCAATTGAATCACATCCCTGTCAGAACACAGCCTGCATCATCTGTGAATGGAGGTGTAGGTCCACCCCCAATCATGTCACAGGCAGCAGCAATAGAACCCCGGCAGCATTCTTCCCGCGTTCCTCTTGGAGCCACGCAAGGGGGAAACTCTTCCATGGTACCCCAACCTATTGTTCCTACCCCTACTGATCCTCCTCTAGTACCAAATATGGAGTCAGTGACTCAAAGGCAGGCTTCAACTGTTCCTTCTCCTCCTCCAGTTTTTCCACAAACGCCTTCATCAGCATCTTCGTCCTCCACGTCTTTCTTTCCTTCTCCCGTAGTGCCTACTAAAGTTGGTTTTGAGGCTGCTGGTAATATTCACCAACAGCTTGGTCAAGCAGTTGGTGCAGTTGCTGTCCCAGCTGCTCAGTCTTCTTCTGGTTCTTCGGTTTTAAGTTCAGCTCAGGCTCCATTGGCTGTAGCTCCTAAAGTGGAATCCAGAGCCAAGGAAGCACTAGAAGCTCTTTTCCCTCCCTCAGGTAATTCCAGATTTTTGCCATTTTCTTTAATAGTCAATATGAGAGTGTTTGCTTCAGCTTGTTTTTGCAGTTTAGATGGTGACTAGTGAATCTCAAGATAGCATTACTGTAAATAATAAAAATAAATGCTTACTGTTGGTTCATGTTATTTCGTTGGCTATGAATATTTATAGGTGATTATAAAAAACTAGCTTCAATTCCAGGAAATATTGATTAATTTATATATATGTTAAGCAAGTTTCGGCAGGAATTCAAAAATTGAAGTAATGTAATAATATTCTCTTAATTATCATAAAATGTAATATATACTGCTTATATACTAGAGATTCATTTGAGTAAAAGAGTTTCTAAAAGAAACAGTTTCCAATAATAAGTTGCATACCTTTGTTCAGTTCTTTAATTTCAGCATTGCTTTGTTTATATTAGGTTAAATATAGTTTGCGTTTTAATTATTATCAGCATATTTATTTTAAAAATCCCATGATTTCAGTTATCTGACTAGAAAAAGAAACTGCTCTGCCATTTAATGCCTTTAATAATAATTTTCAGGTTATCCAGATCCATTCCGAGATGAAGCCAGCTCGGTAGCTGATAAGGATATTTTCAAAGTCCCACTAGCTCCTAGAAACAGTGGGGCTTGCCCTGTTAGGGCTGGCTTGACTTCCACTACTCATCACAAGCTTGAGTCAGTGTCACAGCATTTTTCTGCATCTACTCCACCTCCCTCTCCCACTCTTGTGACTCCAGGGATTAAAGGTCACCGAAGGAACATGAGTGACACTTCTGCTTTCAACAAGTGAGTTCGACTGGGCTCCCTGAAGCATGAGCTAACCAAGATTAGCCAATATGTTTGTGATGTACGAAAAGTATTGCTTTGGGCCTTTTTGATTAGAATATTATAACTTTAACATAGCTGCTAGGTGCCAAGCAATATCGTATTGTTATGCCTTTATGCTGGGGAACATATTTAGTTTAGGTAGGACATTACCTGCTATCTACTTTGACCAAAAATTGTAATTATTGTTGACACCAATTATGAAAACAATTGAAAAAATAGATATTTTAAGTTTATTTGTTGATCAACTATAAACTGCACGCATTATAAGTCATTGTTCTAGTCAAAGTGGTAGGATTTTACATTTTCCTCAAAGTTGTCTTGTATTTTAAGGTACGGATTATCAGAAAGGCTAATGATTACTGTCCTTTAAAGTTATTTTGTCGAATTGTTTGAACTGTTTTATCCATTGCCACTAGAAATGAGTCAACTAATGCTTTTTCTTGAATGACTAAAATTATGTAAGTTAAGCAAGTGAAGTATAATTAATAAAGTATAGAAGTAATGCTTATAAATCACGTTTCATGATGCTTAGTAATAAATATTTAAAAGCCCATATTTCAATGTATAGATATAGATTCAGAATCCCTAAGAATAGCATTGTGATCACATGATATCAGCTAGGTGTTGCATATCTTATTTAAATAATTATGGTATTATGGGTAAGATAAATGTGATTATATTCAGTGTGTGAAGAAAGAATTCATCCAAATTATCTTGAAAGATTTTTGATAATCATTATTCCAAAGGTGTAATTAATGTTCAATATAAGGGAAAATATGATGATCAAAATTAATATTGGGGCCAGAATAACATTTACACACAAATTTATTAGTGATTTAGGTGAATCATATGGGATTCAAAATTTTCTCTATGTATTTGTAGAGAGGCTAGTGGAATTCTACATGCAAGTTTTACTGATAACATGTAGTGAACTGTTACAGGTTGTATGCAACTTCTTTTCAATACAAATACATACAAAGAGTATTTTCATTGTTTAATTTTGAGAATTTGGTTTTCTAGTTTCAAAGCTTCTCATGAATTTATAATACTATATGTTCAGTTTCGTATCTGATCTCATTATATTATCTCATGTATCCATCCGTGCTTGATTACTTTCAAATCTACTCATTTTTATTTTTGTGGCATTCATTCTTTTAAAAATCTTTGCTTCATCTTCTGTTAAATTTTTTAGGTTTTCTGAATCTTAATTTTCACATCTCTTTGTTTCTCATGACATTTTTCCTGTCAATAATTTAATTTTGTTATTTCCTCTTCCTTCATATCTTATGTTTACAAGTGCATGTTCCTATGTGGTTTGTTTAGTTTTTACATTAAATGGGTCATATTATATTTTTCATAATCCAGGTCAGACAAAATTTTCCTCAAAAGGCTAAGAAATTAATTATCTTGATTTAGTTTTTAATATTAATATTATCTCCTTATATTATTTACTAAGGTATACTGATAAAAACTAACCTTCTTGTCAATACTCTGCATTGCAAATTGTCATGTGTAAAAAATTTAAATTATCGCAATATGGAAGTTTAGTATATATAGCATAATATAGAAATAACTATATAGTTCGATTGTTTTTCAAGTCCTGCATAAATTGTTTTAATGATAGTGGCTAAATTTATGCTAAATTATTCTGTCAATTGTTGCATTCTATATGAACTATATCTTAATTTTGGTTAGGGAGTAGTCTTCAGTATTTATTTGAAATATAGCTTAAAAATTTCTTTTTGTTTACATAAGATAAGCCTCATGTCTGGGTTGCATTCATAGGTTTACTACATAGAAAAGCATCATATTTTAGATCAATTAAGTATCAATAATTGAATTTGAACTAATGTTTGTCAATTTTTCATTCAGATAAAAGCGAACATGTACAGGGTTTAGTTTCCTCTGAGATTTAAATCAGATATACCTTTTTGAATCTCTACTCGATGACTTTTATGACTCTTTTAATGTATTTGCCTTTGCAAACATTTCTTATAATGAGTCTTGTCAATATACAATTTAAAATGTTTTATTGACACCTCAAATTTTCATGGAGTGCAATTATCAGTGATGAACATTATGTTCATCTGTGACAATAATCAACATCATTACCACTTAGGTATCCATTATTTTGCAATTATAGTTTATTCAAGCCTTAGTCATTAAACAGTCTTCCACCAAATCCAATTTTTAAGCATTATTTAATCGAGTAACCATTTTTTATGACAGTTTTGTATACTTTGGTTTGTACCAAGACCATTGTATTGCTATGCTATTTTATTATACACCAATTTATATACTATTATTTATAATATAATTTATTAATGTTTAATTCTTTTATTATATACTGTATTCATTTATGTTTTGGTCCATAATTAAGCAAAAAAGTAGAGCATAAGAATACTTGTCAAGTTGTCAAGTATTCTAATGATATTTATTAAAAATGTTGGTTTTTAATAGAAGATTAATTTAATAGAGAATTTAATTTGTACCATATCTTTGCAATGTTCATCTGCAAAGGTGAGGTTTCCCATAGGAAGGTAAAAATTCAATTAATTAGTGACTGATTTCAGTTCTGAAACTAAAATTTGAATGTGGACATAAAGTTTATAATATTGTGACTCCTAAAGTCAGTGCATTCATAGTTCAGTATAGAATCAGCATATTTACACATTTAAGGTTATGTGATCAAACAACATAATAGTGTGTAAGGTAATACTTCTTGTACTGATTTGATTATTCCAAATAGTATATTGTCTTGAATATGAGTATCAATTTTCTGTTATAATTTTGAACTCATACTAATGATTCAGAACATGTCTATTCAGGCATTATTTCATGTTTTGTTTACAAGTAATGCTGAGCATTATTTGTATTAAGACATATATACATGTATATGATTAGACTTGAATCAATGATACGTATCCTTTTCTTAAGATGGAAGAATCAATGAAGCAAAGCTTATATTTTTTCATTGCTTTAAATGTTGTTTATTCTGAAACTTTTACTTGGAAGTATAATTTGAATCTCAGCTTTAATTAATTTATCCAATATCTAGAAAGTATGTCTTAGCTGAAATGCACTCTATGTCAATCTTTAGTGTACATAATTAAATTTGAGTTTACTGCTTTGTGATGAAATTGTGGTGTCATCAAAGAAAAATATCTTCCCAGAAAAATTAAAGAATATTATAAGTCTTATAGTACTCAAAATATATTTATCTTTATCAATGAAAAAATTATACTTACAGCTTATGAAACAATGATAAATTGAGTATTCAGTATTGTACAGAATTTATCTTTGTGAGTGGTGGTTATAGAGGTTAATCATTGCTTATTTCAAGTCAGAGTAACATTTAATTTGCAGCAACAAGTTTATGTTGTACTATGAGTATACCATCCTTGCTAATTATTTTCTTTTAGTTAACTCATTTCTTCATTTTTGGATAAAACATTTACAGTATGATCTCTGAATAAAGTTGTTTTGCAATAGGCTAGGAATTGCATAATTGTAAGTTTGCTTTTAATGCTAAAACTACTATTTTGTATTAAAATATAGAATCTGATGTGTTCTACTTCATATAAATTTGTGATTCTGTGTTTGACTGTGATCTATTATTATGTCTTTAGAAGAATTTTTCTCTAAGCCATAGCTTTAGATAAAATTTACCACTCTAATTCTGTGATGTACTCTGACAATAGAGTGAAGGGGATGATATAGAGTATTTAATTTTTAGTGTTGTTGCCATTTAATAAGTGAAAAACTAACATTCACATTAAAATTGATGCATTATTAATTTTCAATTGCTTTGAGCCCCTAAGATTTCACATTTCAAAGCTAATGTAGCAAGTTTTCATCATTATAATACACTTTGTCCATAATTTATGAATCACATTTTTTTAGTTCTTTTATGAGGCTGTCTTATATTATGATATTTAAACTTTAAGGCAATGTTATTATACTTTTAAAATATTTTAATTATATTTTACAAGTGAATTTAGCCTTGAGTATAATTTTTTGTTTGGTCACACATCAAACATATATTAATATAGGCAGGTAACTGTATGAAGGGCATCTTGAAATTACATAGTTGTAAGTTAATTATTAGCATTGTGGTGCATAAAAATTAATCTCAACTTTGGTGATAGCTAAAAAGTATTATGATTAAACTTTATAATATTGAATTTACATATATATCATAAATCTCTTGTGGCCAGTTCCATTGCAAAATAAAAGTTCATGATACAAAAATTTACCAATTGAAGATGTGCTAATGAAGTCTTGCTGGTAAAGTTTCTATGATTAGAAGGAAAAGTTGATTAAGGTAGATTAGATTATAACTTCCAGTTACTTGAACCAGAAATTTTTATATCATCCACTTTGTAAATCAAATATTTTTAAAACAAAGATTAGTTTTTATATGTTCTCTAGTAAAATTAATTCCTGTTGGAGTTGTTCTTTACCAAATTTTTTAAAATTTAAAAATCATCATTAATTTTTATATGTTGCTATTTATATTATTTATCAAATTCATATTATTTTTATTTTTTAAACAATTATTTATAAATTCTACTAACAGATCCTAATTTTCTTTAGAATAAATTATTTATATTAAAATAGAATATTCTATTCTAGTTTCTTTAGAATATATTATTTTATAAAATTTATTCCCTTAAATTGAACAGTACTTTCAGCTTTCTATTGTAATGTAGTTTGATGGATGGTTCCGCGCTTATTTCTTTCTTATTCCCTCGCAGATGTAGGAAAGGGCTTCCATATTTCAAAGTATTAGTGATAGAATTTTAAATCTGAAACAAACTATATCAGTCTCTATTGATTGTTATAGTGTGGGTGTTTTTGAATGCAATCAACCAATGAGAATGTTAACATCCGTATCATGAAGATCACAGTCTTCCCTATATCATAGACATGGTGTTTGGCTTCATATTACTGTGCATTGAATGTTAAATTGTTATCCTAGGTTGTTATCTTTTCTAAACATGTCTTTTCTGTCAGAAAAATTGGTAATTATTGTCAATCTCTTAACCATATCGTGGCTGTTAGTGTTGATTAACTAACATAATCTCAGGTGACCTTTGTCAGTGTGTGCTGCTTGAAAAATATGCCAATAAAAATTAAAATTTGCACGTCTTGGTCTTTCAATTTTTCCAAACTCACTTGCCATAATTTACTTTATTTTGGTTATTTAATTTCTCTATATTAAAAAAAATGAGATAGTGAAATGGGTTCTACTTACTTATATTCATAAATCGTCCCTTTGAATACCTATAATATTGTAAGAATTAATGACTGCTTTAATATTACTTCAACTAAGTTCCTTATCTGTAATCGGACAAAATATATCCTTGAAATCATGTCCTTGTGTAAATAATCTACTGAACTCATTCAAAAAGAGACTGAAGATACAAAAAGTCGGTTAAACATCTATCTATGAAAAATATTTATTAAACTATCAATGTAATAAAATTCAAGTCACAGAACCATTCATTTATCTTAATCCTCTAATCAAAATTGTGTTATATTTGAACATAGATGCTACTCTTCTATATGATTTTTTATATACATCTTGCTCAATCTAGTGTTTGGGTACTTAATATCTAAGTTGAATGGTTTTTATTAATTTCATATTTATGTAATGTTTGAAATATTTTTAGGCAACTATTTCTCAGAGTTTTATCTGAGTCTGTGGTATCTCCAGAGTGTGACTCAAATTATTTAGCTTGCAAACCATTTTATTTTTGCTTGTTTTTGACTGTAATTGTGAGAAGCCAACATGTTCATAAACATTGAAAAGTTTTAGTAGAGTAAATAAAATTTTGCTAAACTAAACTTTGAAAGTTATTTTTGATGTTATATTTTCATGGAATGAATTCATTTTTCTTGGTCTGTTGACTGTATAGGAAAAAGAATCACTAGACATTCCTAGAATGACAGTTTTCTTGCTTAAACATTTGATGGGTAATCTAACATAAAAATATTGTATCTCCTTTTTAATTTTCTACTTTAAAAGTAAAGAAAATTAATATCTTTTCAATTTTTTCACTTCTAATTCTAGCCTTATTTGTATCAACAATGGAAATCAAATTTACATAAATCTTTACCTTTATTAAAAGAAACCTAGCTTTATCATGAAGTAATTATTTTGCTAATGACACTGAGTTGATAATATGTGCAATTTTATCGGTAGATCAGGATCTGTTCTTTAAGGGTTGCCAATATAGGAATATGATATCTCCAGAATTTAATCCATTCAGTTTTCTTGTACTGATTAAAGGATAAAACTTCTATGCTGCTGAAAGGATCAAATTATTATGCTCAGCTTTCCCACTTTTGAGTAACCGAGTGTATAACATTTCTCTCATATTTCACATTCATACCTGAAATTTCATTTACTGTAACTTTTTTTGCCATAATTGCATCATCTTTAATTTGTTCAGTTGTTGGACTTCATTTGGAAGGAAGTGATGTTATTTTTTTACGCTTTGCTTACACAGGGTATTTGCAAGTGAAACTTGCCAATTCTTGGCTCCTTATGAAGCATCTGTCAAGTCCAGATCTGGCTCTAGCAGTCCACCGGCAAGCATTGGTGGCTCCCAAAGTGGAAATGGTAGCAATGGAAACCTATTGTCAAGTGCTGCTTTAGCTCAGACATCTAAGCCAGGCAGTGGTCCTGTTGACTCTAGTGTGGGAGAAAATTCTCATCGGCATCTAGTTGGTGTGTCTGCTTCTCATGTGAGTTGTTATAATTTAAATCAGAATACTCTTAACAGCCTGTAAGTCTGATAATATGGAGTTTAATCTTGGTTATCATATTTTATATATTAGTTTCTATGCATATATTTCAATGTTAATTCTTTGGCCAAAGCCTACAAAATTAATATTGCATGTTAGTTTATCAAAATATAATTACAGTGCATGCAGCTGCAATTGTAAAGAAAAGAATTTTTCTTTTCATATGTATATATATATAAAATTCAGGAATGCCTGAAATTAATGAGGTATGAATTTTAATTTGTATGAATGACATAGTTCATTCTCTTAATTGGGTGGTTGGCTCTCTTTTAGGCTCTTAAGTATATATATCAAATTAGCTTTTAGATAACCTATCCATCAGAGCCCTTACATAGTAATGAAAGTTTTATTTTGTATCTTAGGGAGAGTTGTCTTCATCGGGAACTCCTGGTGCTCGCTCTCTATCTGCAGATATTGCTGATTGGAATCCTTTTGAAGATGCTACTCCATTTAATATGATGACAGAGGATCATATATTTGGAGCTGAGTTTGATAAAATTCGCCGTGGATCTCAAAGTAGTGAGTACATTGAGATGATTATTGGAAAACCATATCTGGTTCAATCACATGTTGTGCAGAATTTATTCATATAAATAAACACACTAAAGGTGTGCGATTTTTAAGAAAGTATGCTAGGTAACGCAGCGACCACCCAGCCTTGTTTTTCAACTTAGAGTGGGTGATATTATGTGTAATCACAAGAAATTTAAACTTAAAAAGTTAATTTAAACTTTAAAAGTTTATTTAATCAAACTATAGATTGTACTATGACTCCCGCCTTTAATGTGTTAATTCAGCTCTCTGTGCTCTGACATACCTCTAAATTTTTACCTAAAATTGTACCTGCTATTCTGAAATTGATAGCATTTGAATTCTCACAATTAATTGTCATTATGTTTATCTTGTATTTGGTATTTTATTTGAGTTTTAATGAAAGAATATAGCATAACAAGATAATCAATTTAAAGAAAACTGTAAATTTGGTGAAAATCATTTTTTTCCATGGAAGCATTAGTGTTTTATCAATGGAATCTTCTCTTTTAGGTATATCAAACGTCAAAAGCCGGGAGAGTTTGGTGATGACATACTCGGATATAAACGAAGACCCATTCAGCTCAGCTCCATTTTCTCTCCCACGTATGTAACTATTTCTGATATTTTAAATATATATTTGTGAAGCTGTGAGTATTGACTCTTGCAGAACTTAATTAGGATCACCCTCATGAAAGTTCTAACATTTTGATATCGTATATTTTATGGCGATCTATAATTATGTATAATTCTATGCTAGTATATTTTCAGCTGTATAGTTGGTATGGTATGTATAATTTACAAATTAAAACTGGCTGGGGTTAATAAAGAAGTACTTGGTCCAGGATTTTCTCTCCCTTAGAGAGCACCAGTTGTGCTTGATGAGGTTATTTATAACAGTCAAAGGTACCTTAAGATCTGGGATAAAAAGAGCGAGCGTTTTTAAAATTGCTTGCAAAATCTTAAAATTTGGGAAATTAGATAGGAAGATTGCAATAGTTTTATAAATTAGAGAAAGTCTGTCTGTTGGAAATGTAGTGTATATTATGTGACTCCCCTACTACCTTGGCCATTTATTCTTTTCACAAACTATGTACAGTAACAATAGAACTGAAAATATCTTATATACTCAGTGTTTTCATCCCGTCACATACTGCAGGGTAGCTTGTAGGGTTTTTATGTTGATTTTGATGAGAATATCTTTATCATTGATTAAGTTTACCAACTATAAACCAGTCTAAACTTGTATAACTCTAAAATACAGAATTGATACATCATTAGGACTGTAAAAAATTAGCATTGAAAATTTTGTTTATTTTTGGTTTAGAAATGTTTAACAATAATTGTTACAGTATTTATGTGATTTATTTAGTCCATATTGAGGAATTACTGATTTTTAATCAAAATTAGTAATGCATTTTTTATTAGTATATAGTTGATAAAAATTAAATAAAAAGGCAATCTATTTGATAATATACTGTGTAGTTGCATTTATACTTCCTGATTAAGGATAAATTAATAGCACCTTGTCATATTGTTTAATATCAAGATATTACATTAACTTGTTTTTTCTATTTGCAGCTGCTAAGCAATCATCAAAGGAGAAACAACAAGTGAATAAAACTGGTAGCCAGGGAGCATTGAGTGGTGGAGGTAAACTGTAACATTCATTATTAAATTGATTATTTATTTATTATTTTTTATGATAATATTCTCTGATTAAACAGTGTTTCTAATAATTATTCTGCTAAATCTTCTTGACAACTTTTCTGTTAATCCTGAAAATATTTAACTGTGCTCTCTAAATAATTTCATCATCAAAGACTTAGGGAATTAATTTAAATATTATATAAGATTTCTATTACTTGTTTTAAAATTTGATGATATTTCAAAATTGAAAGTGAATTGAGAGTTTTTCTCAAGTTAATGCTAATGCTATTTAGTGTTCAAAATACAAGTTTACATTACTTTTATTTGTACATTTTTTCTTTCATCGGAAAGTATAATAATAAGTTGTTTCTTGTTGATCTCTATCTCAATTCTTATTTTCTGAGATCTGAGAAATGAAGGTGATGACATATGAATAGTCAAAAGAACTTATTTCTATTTATTATTGTTTTTCATTTGTTTTCTATTTATTATTTTTAATCTATTTATTATTGTTTTTCATTCTATGCTCACTTTGAACAATCTATTCTTCCATTTCTTTAGCCCTGTCTCTGTATATGATTTTTTTGTTCTTGCTTTGTAAGGAAAGTTCTCTTTGATATATATCATGAAGAATTACTGGTTTTGTGCAAACATATGGGTTTTGTCTTTGAAAAACTTGAGTTTAATTTGTATGGCGTTCTGATATTAGCCTTTTGGAGTGTATTTTTGATGACTGAATTGATCGTTTTGGGGGTTTTATTTTTTTCTATCAGTTATCTTAGTAAATTTGTTGAAAGTTTTATCTTCTTATGTACTAATTATGCTTGTTTTCCTGAAGTATGAGAGTCTAGGATGTTAAGTAATGAATTTTTAGAATATTTTATTACACATTATTTGGAATTATCTCATGTTCTGCCTTTGTAAACACTCATTGCTGATCAAATTTAAATTTTACGAGCAATGTCCACACATTTCCCTGTTAGGACCTTTATTCTCTTAGATAATCTATAGTATATTTTTTGTATCAAATTTCTTTCCATAAAAAAAATCTTGTAAACATAGATTCCTTTTCTGAGAGATGTTGATTCCTGCAAGGAGTATAAACTTGGGTGTCCAGTGAGTTTTCAAAAAGACTAGTATAGAGCAATAGAGGATAAAAGTTAAGAAATTCCTTATTTTCTGTATTTGATAGGCCAGAAGCCTTTTAGATAGAGAATAGTATAGTATGGACTCTGATTTGGGATCCTACAGCTGACTTTTTTTCCTTCTCAATTTTCTTTTTCTTAGCTGCTACCTGTTTTCTTAGCTGCAACCTGTTTTCTTTTGTATACTGCCCTCCTATTTTTTGAGTCATAATCATTTTAATCCACGTTCTGTAGATTAGCTATTAACCATCTCTGGATGTATTTTATTCAAAGTGTCAGCTTAAATGAGCTTTTTTGGTAGTAAATTTTTCCATTACTTAACATAGTTTAGTTAAGAGGATTATAAGGAATAGTTACCTGTTATGTGTTGCCTACTCAAAGTGAACCTCAGCATTCACTTGGCATGTTCTAATTAAAACAAATGAGGTTATGATAGCTAGTTTACCTTAGTGACCAGTTACAGATGAACAAGTAACCTTACGGAGAAATCCTATGCAAATGGATGCAGTTCATATTCATGAAAATTAACATAACTCTGAAATCGGTTGCTGGCATATATAAGATGATAAATAAGAGTTCAAAAATCATAATAAGAGATAAAAATTAGTCAGTAACTAGGTTCCATATTAGAATCCACAATGTGCAGTGATTAATCAAAAAGGCTTCTTATCTGCCATGAACAGCTTCATCACCCAAGCTGTCAATGACATCTGTGCTCAGTAATGATGTTATCTAAGATAAGCATGGCTTAGGTAGTACTGCCATAAAATTAACATTAAGTGCAATCTTTAAATTTTCATATCTCCTATTGGAATGGACAGAAACATCTATTGAAAAATATGGAATCTCATACATTTTTTCTTCTTTAGCCCTATACTAGTCTTTTTGCAAAGTTGTGCAACACTCACATTTAAACTCCCTGTTAGGAAAACTAAATCATACCTCTCCTATATACCATATTGTGAGATGGAAGTTAGTTTATTTTCAAGTGAAGTCAAGGTATTAAGTACTATCAGAATCACAGATAAAGAAATTTAAGTACTTAATGATGTATTACTTTTCTGCATAACATAAGGATGCAAAATTTAATTTTTAAAATAGTTTTGTTGGATACAGTTGTATGATGATAATAATTTTCAATGTTTTAATTGATGGAACTGTTATCCTCCTTAGTTTAGATGATTAATTAAAGATGTTGTTACTGTCTAACCTTCTTATCTTATCTTACCGTTAAACCTTCAAATAATTACCTATTTAAGGCTATAAGAATTGAATTATTTTCTTTACAAGCAAGTTACAAGCATGATTAGTATAATTTTTCTGTATAGGGATTGAATATTATTTAAATAATGAGTGAAATCGAAAGAACTATTTAATTGCTTCTTTAGCCAATTTACATTAACTGTGACATATTAGGTTGATTTTTGTTGTTTGGGTATGGGTAATTAAAGTTTAGGTGTATTTGAATTTATAGTGACACACTTCTGTCTCACAATATACACTTTCCTATTCAGGTAGATCATTCACTTGAATAATTTACATTTTTTAAATAGTTTTTGGAATATTTTGAGCTAAAATGATATTTATTAGGGGTTCAACAGAAAGTAATTCATACGTTGCCTCTGCACAATTTAACTTACTTGTTTTTGACAATTTTGTTTGCCTTGTTCCAGAGAGTGATCTTCAAAGAAAGGGTAGTCTGAAGGATTAGAATGACCTGTGGAGTACAGTCTTTCTCATCTTGGGTCTTGTGCCTATATCTTCCTAGCACTGCGTCTTTGCTGGCCTATTTATGCAAGCTACTTTCTGCCTTTCCTAGCTATTAGTTTTCTTCCTTTCCTATACTTTAAATGCTCTAACATCTTTTACCGGTTGCTGGCTTTGATAATTAGGACTAGCTAAGTTAATCCCTATTTATTGGCTGTCCTAGATTTTGTCTCTGCATACTTAATCCTTTTAATTTAGACCTGTATTTCTCTCTACACTAACATCTGCTGTTATAGCGTTGGTCCACAAATAGAATATATGTTGTTCACTGTCTTTTTAACAGAATTCATTGGTATGAGTACAATTATTATACAAAGAAAAAGAATTCATTGTAAATGAAAGGTACAAAGTTAGGTAATGGAACTCTTATTCAACTCTGTTGTATTTTTGAAAGGAAAACTTCCTTATTATTTTTCTAAGGCCCCTCTAAGAGCTCAGATAAATCTTGATTTACAAAATTTTTATTTTTGTACAGGTCTTATTTACCCATCTTTTCCCTACTATTTTTTATATTTCATCTTCAGTTTATAAAATCTACCTGATTAGTTAATCCATTGGCAAGAGACATCAACTCAAAGTATTTTTCTATTTCTAGTTTAAATTTTTTATTAAATATCAGAAAAAATGTTTTCTCTTTTTCATTGTTCAGTGTTAGAGCATTCAGCATCTGTTCAATTGTTTAGTTTTACCCTGAATGATACAGTATGCTATGTCTTTGGAGGAAGAATGTGAATGCTCTTATATTATCATGAGGCTTTCTCATTTCTTTGTTCATAGTAAATCTACTACTGTGGTGATGTAAAACTGAAAACCCAATGAGCAGTTTCTTGTTGATTAAAAGCTATCTAGCTAAGCTATATGCTTACCATATAAGTCACAATTGTCACATATTTCATTTTTCTCTTATTTTTCTGCTTTATTAATCATGTTTACTGCTAACTTCATTGAATAACAATTTATATTTGAAAGAGATTGAAACAAAAATACTCTTTTCATTATTTATATCAATTAATATAGTTTTAAAATCACATTTTTTAATTTTCTACTTTGTTAAATGAAGCAACTATTAATTACTAATCCAAGTGCATTGGTATGAGTAGGAGTGCAAGTCAAAGCTTCTTTCGGTGTCAAGGTTTGATCCAAAATTTATGTAACCTTGACTTTTATGGCCTAGTGTGTCTGTCTCTTACTTTGGTGTTGGCATAGTAATGCTATAAACATTTATTGGTAATGTGGTTCAGCATATGATGTCTTGTTGCTTCTGTTTGTTATGAAGGTCATTAAAAATAATATCTGTTTATGCATGGTTATAAAATGTCCTAATTCTGATGTAGTTAGTATACCTTGTGATAACTAACTTTTGTTGCAGGAAAGTATAAGGGATATTCTCATTTAAATTCATGCAGTTAATAATTCACTTGATTTGGAATTTTTTATGTTTTTCTAAAAAAATAATGCTGTATTATTTTGTAAACTTTATTAATTCCAATTATTGTACCTAGGAATTTGAAAAGGTATCCATATCTTTCAGATCTTAATTAATATTGATATTTAAGTAATTGCTTTTGAAGGAGGTTGTTTTAATTTTAATAGGTATATTTCATACAAAATTATAGCTATTTTATGGATAATTATGTGGTAACTCCTCTGACAATTATTTATTTAAGTTGCCTTGTGATATGAAAGAAAATTCCCTTTTGCTTTTATTAATCCTTTTGAACTTTTGTCATCTAAGTTACTCTATGATTTGTTTGGGAATTGATGTCTTTCCGATGGATTGACTCAAAAACGAAGATGAAAGTGATTGTCATTGAATGGGTAGCCAAATGTAACTTAATCATTAGTCTTTCATTAATATACATATAAATATATATGTGCTGAAAGCAGTGAACAATAATGAGTTAGAATAAGGGTGAAAAGATTTCATGAATTTATGTATAAGCAAGCCTCTTATTGGTAGTGTGCTTAATGTGATGTAGATTTTCACCCAAAAATCATTAAATCTTTGAGGCTTTTACCAGTTGCATTTGTTTAGATTGAAAAAGGACAAATTCAATTGTCAAAGTTATCAACTGGTCATTCAAGTTCCCTTAAAACCTGCTGGTAATTATTTGTTACTTCAATGCTATTGGTTGATAATAACTGTGTTTAATTTTCTGGAGTCATACATTGGAGATGGTATTAATTTGACTATTCTAATATTTACAAGACATTTAACTTCACACACTTAACATGTAATCATTGAATTGTACTTAAAATAAATATATACCTGAAGGTTTTTGTAAATATATATTTATCTGTATGTATTTATACACTTAAAATCTAGTCATTCTTATCAATGTGTGTTCTTTCTTAAGTAGTTAACTTCACTTGAAGTGTCTGTTAAGGAAGTTGGGATTTCCTCACACTTATTGAATGGTATATGCAATGCATACTGGACACTAATGTACATATATATGAAATGTAATTTAAGAGGTGCTTCTCCATCACTTGTTGGTTAATTGACTATGCTGTGTTTGTATTTTTTTAAAGGAAAAGAGTTATGATTCAGGCGTAAATGGAAATGTAGATGTATATAACATGTTTACTGTTCATTTATTTAATGCCCGAGGTTGAGGCAACTGATGGAAATCATGGTATGGTTGATAAAAAGAAAACTGTAGTTATATCATAATGTAAATGCCGACCAGTCCTCAAATATATTTCTCACATTCCAAAGGATTTTATTTTTAGTTCGAGAAATGATGTTGTTGCATGTAATTTTTATTTTTATTTTGGCAACCTTATCTGGAACCAACCCTTATCAGTTATGTAATATAATTGATTTAATGTTTGGCGTATCCTGGGTTTATGTAGGACCTTGTTCCAGAAACATTAAGTTCTGAATTATGATCAGTTTCACCATGTGTGCTGTATGTGATGGCAGCAACAATAAACAATATTGCCGCATAAATGATGTGTTTCCTTTAAACTTTTGAAAGTATTTTGCCTGATAAGAGGGATGTTCCAGAAAAGGTGGTTGGGTGTACTTTATGCTAAACTCTGTTAAGGTGTTAGGGAGTTATCATTCATGGTCATGGGAATTTCCCTTTGCTCTCCGTTTTATTTTTCTTCATATGATTTTCCTCTATTCTCAAGAACTTTACTGCGCATGGAGATATGCACTGCTTGCCTTATCAAGATTGATTAAGCATTTCTTGCTCGTTTGCACCCTATTGACTTCCACCTTTTTTGAAGCAGCCTTGAGTATGGCATCCCTTTCTGGTATCCTTTCTTTCTCTTGGGATAGCTTTCCTTTTGCCATATTTAAATTGCCTATATCATTAACTCAGGGAATGTGTTTTAACATTGCTCATTATAAAGACTTTAAATTAGAGCAAAAATAGACATCAATGTGGGAATTATTTTACAAAGTTAATATTGACACTTACTCTTAAAAACATGTTTGTGCTAAAAATTTGAATTTTCTGTTTCTGCTCCTGTATTGGATTCATAACCCAAAGTAAGCTAGTCACTGAACAATGGAAGTAGATAGAGCCAATTTCCAATTCTGAGGAATATATTACATATTTTATTTTAATTATTGCTTTCTAGTATTTATTGGTATATTTTTAATTGTAATTTTAATCTGGCTAATTTCAATGTATAGTTTAATTTTTATGTGACTGAACATGAAGTATCTTTTGAAAATTATATTAATTCCTTTTTTGAAAATACTGTAAGCATTTGATGACTCATCACAGTCAAAAGTTTTCTATCTGCTTTAATCCATCAATTTGATCTCTCTTAATACTCTCCATTCTAACTATTACTCTATCAAAATTAAAATCAATTATTGAAAATTTATTTTTCAAGTGAAACAATTGACATACCAGAAATAATTAAAGATTTCTTAAACATTCTCTTACTGAAATGTTATCCAATTTTTAACAGTGATTAGAAATAATCTTCACTATAATTGATGAATAATCTGAGACAGTAAATTGTAAGTTCAACTTCTACATTTACCTGGTTGATTTTCATTATTTTGTTATTCTTTTCTGGAAAATCTGAGATTAACATTTAGAGCTTTTTGGTAAATCTCTTTTACAGCCAATAAATTTTGTTTTATTGAAGGTTAGTAGATGGTTTAACTTTCAGGTTTAGTTGTTCCTTGTGTACTTCACTTTTGTCAATTTCAGTTGTGCTTATATTTAGTAGGAATGTAACTCTTTTTAGTATTCCTAACAAAGTAATTTAGAATGTGGAGGTTTCAAAAAAAGTTCTCAGAAAATTTTTATTAAGCAACCCAAGTATTTTATCTTAATTTGATTTGCTATTGATGTCCATTATGAAGAACATTTCAGTATTAATAGGAGAGATAGATTCAATGCAGTTTCTTTCGTTAAATGCTTTGCTAATTGGGTAATAAAGATCTTATGGGTTAAGAAATTGTAGTTGAGTACTATTATAAGACTTGAAGGCTTATATTAATTTTTATAAGGTTTCAATGGAAAGTATTATTAGCGTTTTAATGTTTGAAAGCATTAATTTGAAGTGGATAATTATTGGTGAACTATAATTTGAATTGAAGCTTAAAATTATTTAGAACCTCAATCTATTTATAAAGGGCAAAAAGAGCTGAATATGGAAAGGCTGGAAAAGGCCTTTTGTTGTTTTATTTTGGCCTTAAAAGCATGTTTTTGATAAAACATAATTTCATTTTAAGAAGTAATTCAGTAACCAAAATCAATGATAATCAAATATTTCTCCACCTTGTAATGTAGTATTGATGTCTTTCGTATAATTTTTGGTTAAAATTCCTTGCCTCTTAAATCTTTTTACCATTAACTCTGCGTGTGATAGTTATTTGTCAGAACTTTACCTTGGAATTTATCTAGTGTAGTATTTACTTTTTGCTCTATCATATATCAATTTCAATCGTGTTTCTATCAGAATAAGGTCTAATTAAAATCTTTATCTGGAAAGTAGAGAAAGAAAATGATAATATAAATCCAAAAAGATGGAAATTTAATTATTACCTGTATGGTATCTTATAATTAACTTATTGCAGCAATTTTAACATTTATTGCAGAGATTTTCTTAGTTCTTTCAGGCTCTGATATCCATAATTGTGAAATTCATGTAGAAATTCTTTATTTTCATGCATTCTTTTCTTTTAATGTAAATGTCAGTTAATATAATGCCTTTTCTGTTTCTTAACTCAGCAAATGCTTTGAAAGACAAGTTAACTGGCAAGAAGCTTGACCCAAGAGTAGAGAATGACGACAGCAGTACTAGTGGTGGTTGTGACGGGGAAGACTCAGCCAGTGGTACAAACACCGGAGCTCTGAGCTCTGGATCTTTTGTCAGGGCACCTGTTGAAGATCGATCCAAGTATGAAAAACTAACTTTCAATCAGGAGGATGTGTCAGGAGAAGATGAAGAAAATTCCAGTGACAAAGAAGGTGTAGCAGGGGCTTCTGATGCTAGTGATAGAAGGGCTGTGAAATGTTTAAGGAAAGGTAACTTCAGGTCAGAGGTCAAAGATGCAAAACAATTAGATTCCCTTCATTCTGAGGATGATGATGATTCAATTGGCTCTGCAAGTGATTTAAGAGCTCGGGATGAGGAAGATGATATTGATCAGGAAGAAGGGGATGATGAAGAAGGTGAAAGTGAAGTTTCAGTCTCTGTTAAAAGAGGAAGTAGAAATTCATCCAGAGAAAAAGGTCCAAATTTGTTGAGTTATCATGCCACAAGTGATGGTGATGACACTTCAAACCTCAGGAAAAAAAGGAAGAAGAGGAAATTTAGGGAGAAGGAGGAGGAGATTGGAGTTTGTAGAGGACAGCAGAGGAAAGCAATTGATGACAAAAACAAGGATATAGGTTCAGAGGAAGACAGGGTCAATGAGGACGAAGATGCAGAAGATGAGGATAAGGAAGATAAACTCTCTGAAAACCAGGGAAGAGATCTTTTATTTGTAGGGCATGAATATGGAGACAGGCCTCTTTTAGCAGATGATGAGTTGGATGTTGTTGATACAGAAGACTTGGTTAATCTTGAAGATGAGCCATCAGAAGATCACATTGAAGTTGGTAATGGCAGCTCAGGAACATTCTGGACTATTGGAATGGCTAGAAAGAGACCATCTGTTGGCAAAAGTGGTAAGTCAACATCTTGGGATGATCAAGACGGAAACAATAATGAAGTAGGAGATTCTGAAGAATTGGATGTCTTTGCTCTAGCACCCTTTACCAAACCTATCCGTCCAACAGCCAGAAGGGGCAGCATTGGTTTATCAGGGGCCAGTAGCAGTGCAAATAGTGGCAGGAGTAGAAGTGGTAGCAGACAAAGGAGGAATCAAAGAGCAAGCCAAGTGACTGTTGGTCCAACCCCATTTCTAAGTAGAAGTCAACCAACATCTCAAACAGTTTCTCCCATGGATGTTTTTGGGCGAGTCCCTCAACCACCCCCAACTCATGCCCGTCCATCATCTTCTGCTGGAATGCAGGGTGTGTCTTCCATTCCAAAAGCATTTAAGGAAGTGGAAGGAGAAAACCAACGGAGCGCTTCCAAAGATGATGGGGAAAGTAAAGCTAAGGATGAGCCTTTTCCTTTGCTCCAGAAAGCTGGATCCCTTCCATATAATCAACATCATCAACCCCCTCCACTTCCTTCTATTCCAAGCTCAAAATCCCTCGCACATTCCATTTGTTTAGATGCAAGGAAAGACCAAGAGAATTCTGGTTTGGACATGGTATCTAAAAGTCACCAAAATTCATCAAGTCATCATTGGTATGAAAATATAGATGTCACTGCTGGGAAGGGATCATCTACTGAAGACAATAACACCACTCCAGTTGCTGAAAAAAACGCTGAGGATCTGTTTGGATCTGCTCCTTTTGTTGATATTTCAAGTCTAAATCCATTCCACAAAAACTCTGAGGGAGGCCATACATTTAACAGTGCTGCCATGGCAAATCCTCAGTCCTCTCATGAAAACTCTAATCCTGAGAAGTTTGCCTCTGGCTATCCCTCTCTTATGCCTCAGATGACCCCTTCTGGTCCACAATTAAATGCTGTGCATACTCCCAGTCCAATTATATCTCCCTCCTCTGCTACTATTCCCAATTCTGTGCCTCCAACACAGCCAGATCTGTTTGGATCAGTTCCTTTTGCAGAAATGGCATCTCGTATACTAAGCCTCCAGCAGGGTGAAACACAACAAAACTGGCAGAGAAAGATACCTCTGCAGGTTCAGGGTCAAATGAGACGTCCTGTTTCATTGGCAGTTGGATCTAATGTGTTCACATCTTCAGGTCCTGCATCTTTGCCCCCATCCCTACCTCTTTCACCTCAATCTTTCCCTTCACCATCTTCATCGGCACCTTACGTTCCTGTTAGAGAGGTTTCCTCCCATTCTCCTTCAATTAGTGGAAACATCTTTTCTCCTACGATTGATGAGCCCAAGGGCATTATTGATCCTAGGGGATTGCAGGAAAGTGACCTCCATGCATCACGCAAAAAGGTAGGTGGAAGCAGTAGGGCAGCTGGAGGAGATCAGTCAAAGTACCACTATCTTATTGGAGATGAAGAGGAAGAAGAGAGGTCCAGGCAACCAGGTGGAGGTCCTACCACCACAGTAGTGTTAACTCCAACAACTTCCACTCCCATCTCTAAGAAGAACAAGTCAAAGAAAGGTGGTCAGTTATCATCTGGTCACGGAAGTGGGTCTGTTCGAAGTGTTGGAGGTAAAGGTTGCGGTTTCAGCAATATGAGCTTTGAGGACATCCCCAGTGAAGAGGAGGCAACTACGGGTAGTGGAACTGGCTGCTCTGAAGGAAGATTTGAAGTTGTTAGGGGAAAGTATCAAAAGGAAGGTGATTGGTATGGTTCCCTCAAACGTCGTAGCAATCCATTCTCTTGAAAATGGATGGTTTTGAAGTGATTCTGCTGAAAGTAGAATCTCTGAGTGGTTGTTATATTTTGAGATGTACTGTCTCAAGTCATTATGTAATCAGCTGACAACAGACGTATATTGTTGAAAATATTTTGCATTTAATAGTTGTATATTTTGTATGATGTTAGTTGAGTTTATCTCATTGTAAACTTTGACTGGTTATTATCTGTTAGGAAGAAGTTTTTATTTTGGAAGCATTCACCTTCAAGTTCTTGCTGTATTTTGTGTGGTGGAGATGATCCGTTGGTGACGAATTGAGAATATGAACTTTTTCTTGCTGTCATAATGTTGAATGCTAAAGCTAATTTTCAAATCTAGTTTATTTAAAGCTTTATTTATTTAGTTTGTAAAGATGAACTTGAGTATCATTTTATTTACATAGATTATTTGTGCACGTGATTTACAGTATATTGATTGAAGACATTTTTGTTTAAAATTGGTGCAGGTTATTTTTGTTCATTTTTAAACAGAAGGTTAGTAAAAATTATGGTAAATAATTTCTATTATAAATTCATTCCAGTATTCCAGATAATCAATCTTCATTTTCAAATAAGAAGTGTGGATATTTTCCATTTGTGCTTATTTATTATAATTTTCTGATGCATATTAATAGGCTTCCATGGATTTGTAAGCAGGCATGTCCACCTTGAACTTCTTTGCTGTGGTTGTAGGCCAGTCATGTATTACATGGGAGCAAATATCTTTTACAGTATTTATGTGTCCATATTCCCTTGTAATTTATGTTGTTTTAATTTAATTTTCAATTGCTAGAGCCAAAGGTATATGTTTATATGATTGAGCATTCATCCAAATGAGGTTAATGAAAGACATTTACACAAGTGGTTGTAATGGTTTGTAAAATGTACATGATTGATTATTGGGAAAGTTACCAACCAATGAAATGGCTGTATATAAAATTATGAGAATGTATATTTATTAGGAGAAGGTTCAACTAAAATTATTGAACATTTTGCTACAAATAATGCTGTAATATTTATATATAGAGTGGTTGGTATTGCCTTATTCCTATTAAATAATAAGCAACTTGGCCCGTGTTTGACTTAGATGTTGGTGCTATGGCAATTCAAACCACTGAGTATTTATTTTTCTGGTCTTTCTGGTTATTTAACTACTTACCCATTCCATTTTATCTAAATATCAGACCAAACAATGATGATTTTTACAGAGCTTATTGCCACATTCCCAACTGTCTGTTGCCTCCTTGTGTTTTAATTTATGATTGCATGCCTATATCTACTTATATCTTACTTTCTTTTCCTTTATTGAAGTGGTTCTCATGGGTTAAGTCAAATGTGTTTTCATTGATAAAAATGCTGGAAAGCTAAGGTATGTGATATGGTTGGCCAATTGAAAGTTGAAACATGCATTGCGAACAAACATTACTCTATGTCATATTTATAATTTACCTAGTGTTTATTTGTAGAAGAACATAATCATATGAGAATAGGTATTTGTGACTTATGGGAGTAACATTGCTTATATTTTCATATTTCAAAATCATAAATAAAATTTCAGTATTTAATTTTTGAAATAAAGGTGCTTTCAATATTTTCAGAGTAGTAATAGTGTGTGTGGTTATATTATACTGATATTCAAGCATCTTACCTGTATTATACACACACACTCGCAGTCATTTAACAGCAGTGCCCTCCATTCAGTATATGTAAGCAAAATGTATTAATACAAATATACATGCATATACATAAGTGTATATGAATGCATGTTTAATTGTTTGTTTTAACTGACCACTATTTTAACGCAAGTAGATAACAGTGCCTAATGCCATAAGATGGCTAGATGAATTCATATTATACAACTTGAGCCATTAAATGAAGATCATAGCTCTGAATTGAAAGATGGAAATTTGAGAATTTATGAATACCAGTTGCTTGTTTGTGGAGTAGTCTTGGTTAACTTGCTTACTCCAAGAATTGATTTTGTAAGCTGAAAGATCAATTTAAATTTTTTGTAAAATTATTATCATGATCCGAAACTTGTCTCTCTTAATGGAAGTTGAATACTATTATAATTAATCATTAAAATTTATGTATCGATTTTAATTTTGTGAAATTGCTAATATAATGTGCCTTCAACAAATGCTGATGAGACTTGAATCAAATGATGTTTTCCTCAAAAATACTGGAGTCATTTGCTAAAATTTTTAGCCCTGTCAATTTCAATGCTCAAGCATACAATCATTACATTATTCCCATGGGAAAACTAGTCTAATTATATTTATTTTAGAGTTGATTTTTTCTTCAAGAACAAATATTTTCACTCTGTGAGAGAAAATAAGTGATTACTGGTGAATTTGACGAAATATGTGATGACCATGAATTTGACATGGAACTATGAGAGTGAGAAATGCTCTGGGAGCATTATATGATTCTGTGCTACATTTCAATTATCATTCGGAAGTCATCTTCTGGATAAGAATCAGAAAATATAAATTTTCAGCAGTTGCCTCTTGGCCATGATAGGGATTGGTTTATTCTGATGGCTTTTGCAGTGTGATTGCATTTCTCATAGACTGAGGTAGTGAAGATTGCTCAATAAAATTCACATATGGGTAAAGTCTTTTAGATAAAACAGGTACTAGAGGTAGTGGAAGCAATGCATGAATTAGATTACGTAAAGAAAAATGACAGCTTGTATGCACTAAACTTGGGTAGGGTAGGCTATATATTGATTCGGCTGTTGGTGCTCCATCCCAGTGCCCAATATTATTATAACATTTCTTTTTGATATTCTTGTGCAGCTTTGAATTACAGAAAAGATTAAAAAACATTCTTTTCTGTAACCTTTTTGATGATACCTTTACCTATTTTCTGGCTTTTTATGTTGGTTACATCCTTTATGCAGTTGTTTTATAATGCTTTTTATATACATTTCTATTTATTTTTCTTGTTCATCTGTTCTTTCTCATTGGGCTCGCAAATAATTATGTATGTAAATGTGCCTGTATATGGAATTACACATACATACCAACTTATCATTTTACCAATTATGGATCAATGTATATTCCATTCTTCCGCATTCCAAAAGAAAATAACTTCATAATCTTTTGAATCAAATTTGATGCTTTAATATGTTACAAATATGACTATAGAATGCCTAATTTTGTATAGCTGTATATTTTTCTCTTGGGATATATGTTGTATAGTGATATATTTTTGTCTCCCAATTTCCTGTTTTGAAGAAGTTGCTGTTTTAATTATAGTAGGTACCAATCTTAAAGTCAGTGATTGAAGATAGGTGAAGTAAAGGCATCATAAATATGTTGCCGAATATTTAGAGAATAACCTCAAAATAATTAATATTGCCTTACCATGTTGAACTTTGTTGAGTAACTCCTGTATATAAAATGTAAAAACAAAATATAAATATATATACACATAATTAATAAATTATAGTCTTAAAATAATATTAGCTGTGATTTTTATTGAAATAACATTTAAGTTGTCAAACATTTTCAGTCATCAGTGTTATATACATAATCCTTTCCTGAATTTCGTTCACAGCTGGAGTGACCTTTATGAGGTCTCCTTATGGTGTCTACCGACCGAGGAATTTTTATCAATTCCAAACCTACTACTAAAGAACTTGTGGTTGAGCAATCATCAATCTCAAATTTATATGTGTGAATTATATTGAAATGCAGCCAGGTATGAACAATTTTCGTGCATATTTGTGTGTGACAGTTTATCACACTTCATTATTGATTAACAAAAATTTAAATATCAATTATTAATAAGCCTGATGCTTATAATTAAAAGGAATTGAAGATTTAGTGATAATATTATTAAGGGAAATTTACTGTGATAAATTCATTTAAAACTTGTATTAATGAAATTTAATCTTTAATTAGAAGGTGTTATTATCAGAATTGTGTTATTATCCAAAACTTTTAATTTTTTGTTATTATTATTATTATTGTAGTTCTTACTTCTTAATGGGAATATTTCTTCTTATTGGAAATTTATTGACATCACTTTATTTTAATCAGATACATAGAATATCTGAAACATTCAATGTAACCTAAACGAAGTGTGTGCTTTAATACACTTAATGATTAAAAGACCTCGTAAGAAAGTCAATTTGAATATTTTTGTAAAATCTTGAAATAACTGTTCTAATCAAAAAAGTATGATCATTACCGACAAGTTCCTAGTGAAGGTAATAAATATTACAAATCATGATATAAATAAAAATTACAAGGTTGTCTTTTATGTGTTGCCTTTGACAAGTTTTTAGTATGTTTTACTGTTGTATATAACTTACTGATAAATATAAATGATGAATTAATCAAACATTTTTTTATTTAGAAGTATTATATTATCTTGTTGAATTAAATGTAAGCTGATTAGAAGTTTTATATGCCTCAAAGAACTAAGTAGAGTGAAAGCTATTTTAAGTATCTGATATCATTGTATATGAATAATATCTCATTTAATTCAGTTTTGGAGTAAAATACTGGAACCTAAAATTGTATGGCTCAGAATTTATACAGTTTTCAGAATATAGCAGGGCTCAAATTGAAATGAGTAATAAATAGCAATTCTCCTTGTACAGGATTAATTCAAATTTTGATAGGATAAAATGATTTGGTTATTTAAATGAATCTAAAATGATGAAAAAAGTATCAACTTATATCCAGTAAAATTGGTTTGAAATGCCTCTTTACTTTTGCTATGTAATACTACTTTATGAAGATATCTACCATCTGGCTAGTTTAGCAGGTGTACTTCACAGATTAAGATACAAATATTTTACAATGCAATGCTTTGCACATTGTTGGGTCAGAGGTTAATTGAATCACATTTATTTCCAGAACATTAATTGAAAACCAGTATGTTTAAATCCAACACTGTTGAAAATTATTATCAGAATCTGATATTGGTGCATCACAATTCAGTGATGCAATCCTAGAATAATGTTAATAATTAATGTTTGTAACTAAGATACAGTGAAGGGTTATGCCTAATTATTAGACTCAAAAATGAAATATTTTAACTCTTATTTGTTGATAATTTAAAATTATTTTGAGAATTAGTATCAACTAAGTCTCATCTGAGAAAGACTTCATTCAAACTTTTGCCATCATTTAAAAAAAATCTTTCTCATCTGAATGATTATGAAAACAGACATTCGGAATAATATATGGGAACAATTGGAACCTTATTATCATGAAACCCAGGTTAAAAAGTACTATGGATGATCTCATTCCATATATTCAGCTAAATTGGGAGTCACATTGAAATGAAAACAAAACAATTATTCAAAATTTACTTTTCTTTGATGATTGGTAATCAATGATTAGACCTTGCCAATTTAATAAATTTCAAGCAGTTACACCTGCGTACTTCTGATCCCAATAATTATAACATAGAAAATTTATATATATTTTTATTAAAATAAGGTGCAAAATTGATTTCAATGCCATTCTTATTTAATTGACCATAATCATAAAAGGTAAAATACCATTTAAGCTTATAACATCTACATTTACATATTTGAATATTCCCATAATCTGGATCTTGAATAAATTAAGTCAGTCAAGCTAATAAGGTAGACAATCATTTATGTATAGTCAAAATATGAATTGAGTTATTGATGCACATTGTTAGAAGTATGCATTTGAAGTATAATTTATTTTATCAATTTTTTTGCTCAGTTGCTGAGCCTTAAATTTCATAATCATAAAAAAAACTTTAATGACGAGTTTTAAGTTTGAATTTTGCTAAAAAATTAAATATTATGACTAGCTTATTAATACATCAGTGAAATTGACTTCAATACATTAGAGAAGTTAGTCTTCATTGCATTTTGGAACAGCTAGGTATTCAATTTCAGAACAAAATCAGCTAAAAGTTTCTATATAATAAAAGTATGAAAATGCTGTCTTAAGTGCCTAAATACTATATGACATCAAGCATTATTTCTCTAACTAGATTATCCTAAGAGAATAAAGGAGACTTGGTCATTTCTAAAAATAATTTTAATAAAATTATAGTCATCTTTGTTTCTATAGTATAGTTTTATTGCTATAAAATTGGAACTTATTTGTAAACAATTTTCTTTCCTTTCATCAAAGTGAAAACCAATTCATTCTCTAAAGTATTTTAAAATAATCTAGTATTTCATCAATACTTATCTTTCCTACCATTACTGATTTCTTTCTGAAGGTTGAATAAAAATTAAGAACCATATGAATGGTTAAACAAATTTATTAAATTTATTATACTGGCATTTTTAATGCAATTTATGATAATGGTAGTATTAATAAACTAAGAGCAAACTTCCTTAAATGTATGAAATTGCTCTCTATCAACTTGCCAATGTATATTTAATTTTTTTACGAATCATCACTGAATAAGGAAACTCATAAGAGATTTAGTTTGATCAATGTTAGGAACTTAAAGTAGCATTCAGTAGAGAATCCTGCAGGAATCGTTCCAAATCAGAAACTATATGTATCTTGATTTGCACTTAAGTAAATTTCATTTTATGAGAGCTAATAATCCTTTATAGTCACTTCCACAAATTCACTAGTACCACCAATAGTTTTTATTATTTTAATTTATAGTTATATTTTTATTCCATAATTTAAATTTTTGGCCAAATATCTGGCCTCTCATTTGTTGTCGACCAACAGCTACAAGCCTACTTTGAACAACAACACGCACAGCACAAGGAACTGCCAGTCTTTCCTCTTAGCCTCAAGCTGCGATACCTTTTTATGGCCATGTATGTGTTTAAAACCACCAAGCCCACCCACACAAGGAAGTTGACCCAAGCAGCCACCATTGCGAACCGGAGACCCAGAGCAGTGTTGATAATCGTAGTCTGCCCATCCTGTATCGTCCTGCTGTTCCCGAAATCGTACGTGAACCCCTTGTGAATCACTTTCCGCGGCTGTAGATAATCCATCAAGTCGTAGATTGCGCCGCATGAAAGTCTGGTATTTACCACTCGAGCTAAGTCACCGTTGGCCTGAAGCATCCTCAGAGCGACTCTTCGCCATTCTGCACAGGTCCGCGAGTAACCATCCGTTGCGACCACAGCCGTGCTCAGAGCTAGCGTCGCTATGACGACGGCTATGAGGGCAACCGGACACCAGCACGCAAACGTATCTTCCTCGGCGACGCAGACGGTGTAAGATTTCACAGGTTTGGGATCTGCCACCGAGTTCCCTATTTTGGCTTCAGGTCTTGTCTTCCTACCCACCGGGCTAGCAGACCTCGCTCGTCTCCTAGCACCGTCCATCCTCCTCCTCTGTGGACTTCTTCCTCTCGTAGTCTTTTTTCTAAGTGCCCTCTCCTCTGCTTTCTCCTCGTCTCCATTGCCCCATTGCCTCAGCTGGGCCTTGATCACCGTTCTTTGAAGTCTCTTCTTACCGCGCGGTATCTCTATGCAGACTCGATAGCAGTGGTAAAGACCTATGATCATGGCGACCACAAATACAGGCACCGGGGAAAAAATTACGAAATGGCATATGCTGGTGGGGCCGCCCACGAAACCGTAAGCGTTGGAGGAAGTGATTGCCATTGCCTGCCCGTAGAAAATGCAGCCGCAATCCCCGGCTGCGAAGGCACCCAGTCCGTAGCCATCTCTGCCGACGCCGTCGCTCACGTCGTTGATGCAGGGGTAATTGAGAGTGGCTGACCAACAGCCAAAGACTGTGGCCGATGCTATGAGGATGATCAAAGATAACGCGGCCGAGAACAAATATGTAGCGCAGAAATTCCTCTCCGTCTCGTACTGACCCATGTTGGTTGCTTTCAGTCCCTATCCGATGAAGCCACTATTAAATCCGCACCCATCTTGTGAATTGTTGCTAGCTTCGATCGGTAACAGGTTATTCTGCAAAGGTGTCGTTACTCGCCTCCAAGATAGGGTAAGTGATTAACGCTAGATACGCTCGAACGAAAGTAGATAAAAGATTCTCTTATCTGAAAACTTAGCGACCGTATCAAAACACCTTTATCAGTGAGTCATGAGTTCCATTCAGCCTCGAATGAAGAAAGAACGATGATTAAAACGCCAGCGCACTAAAACAAACACACGAGAGATGCGGTATTTGTAAGTTTACTCTGCCATTAATCCCGCGTGAAAATAGTGTAACTTACGCAGTGAGACGTGGAACACATTGTGACTGCTACGCGAAGTGAATCCAAGCTTCTTACTCGAGTGCCCTCCTTCGACCACGGGCGTTGCTGAAATTCACGCGAAATCCCGTGAAAATCCTGCGGAATTTCAAAGTGGAATGATTCTCAGAAATTTTCGGCGTGAATTTTCAGTTGACTATGTTTTTCTAGGATGCCCTATCAATTAAAACTGTATTTATTACTCAGAAAAAAAGAATTTTTTCATTCTAAATCACTTGACGAATTTAACCTTCCCACTTAACTATGAGAAAATTTCTTTAAAATATCGAGGGATTAAAGCTAATTAAATGGTAACTGACAGAAAATTCACTATAATTTTCTCTGATCATTTAATCGCTGAGCGCTGGAGATAGACGTATTGCGGTCTCGGTGATAAACGTTTTATATAGGGCGCGTTTTTCATGAGCTTCGGGTGACAAGGGAACAACTAAATGCGTACGCGGTCCAAGGACGGATTGGAATGACTGTTTGCGAAGAAAACATAGTATATCAGTTTAGTTAGCGTCGCTATTTACGATTGAATGATAATCCATCCTAACTTATTATTACAATGGAATAGTTTCTGTATTGAATTCAATTAAAATTATAGAATCTTGATTGCTATACGATAAAATAACTTCGTAAAATTTTGGAGATGTGCCATTCCCTCGTATCACTGTACACATTTGAATTGAAGCTTGTATGTATACACAATTTATTTTCTTCAGTTATTGATGAAGAAATAGAACGTTCTACTTGCCTCTCTCTAACAATTCGAACTTTCACTTACATAATTCACAATTGGGTTCATATAGTACCGTTAATCTTTCAAAACTGTAAGTCGTATGTTCTAAATGTATCTGCGTTGTAAGTATTTATAGATGCCGACCTATATTTTTACTTTCTGATTTATTAGTGTTACCTCTTACATTTCTATGGCACATTATTAGGAGAACCCAGTAAAGGTTTTATTTACAAAATCTAGGGTAAATGTTCTCAAGCCAGAAAGTTTCATCTTTTCTTTCGTCAAAGAAAAGATCTTATTCGAGTGTGTGTTTAGTAAGTGTATTTTTGTCAAAAATATAATGTAGTTGAACAAAGGAATTTCAAATCACCGTGATTAGTAACCATATTTAAGTGTGATATTTTCAAGATAAGAATCAAAGATTATGATATAACTATGAGAAAATGGATTAAGAGAATAGGCAGTAAGAAAATAATAACTCACATTTCATCTGCCACTGTTTATTGAAAATAATTTTCTATCACTTGACTATGATTTCTGAACATAGATAAAGATTCGAGCTGTTTACAAACAAACAACAAGAAACAAGCCGCAATATATACAAAGTTTCGGTGAATGACTAATGACTCCTACAGGTTTTCATACTCCAACAATCTCTTCGCAGACTCGGTGGGTTAGCCAAGAATCCCAGAAAAAATAGTGACATGTAACTGGCACATTCTTCACTTCCACAGGGTTCAAACTAGAGACTAATGGAAGTTTTCTAAACCATGAGGAGAGTGAGACAGGAGGTCATACTGATATTAAAAAGTTCTTATGTACAAGTGTGACAAACTTTCTCTGGGAGAATGAAGTATGTTGTCATAGAGCTGCTAATGAAGGGTCACGACTCACATCTGTGAAACTGGTCCAGATACGTTGTAGACACAGTAGTAAAGATTGTCTTCGCTGTAACTGGCTTCAACATTTCACCCAGCGCACTGACTGCATCTTTTCATCTCCCACCCAGAAGAAAGACATGGGGGGCCTTACTCATCACTAGATCCAAGAGCAAAAGCATTATATGAGGAGAGTTTGTTCCACAAATGTAAGGGGAAATATATTTTCTTGCAATTAAGCATCTAAGTAAAGTTGCAGCCTGATCATGTGATTGTAAATTTCAGTGAGTCCCGCCGATCAACAGAGAGACTTAAACTGGGTAAGATAAACTAAAGGAATCTACAAAAATGCTATGCATAGATTCTCAAACAAAAATATAAGTCTTTCACATTCAACTAATCATTTTGATTAACATTGATTTAACGACTCCTACTGTGATTAGAACAGTGGCAAGAAGAACATTAGTAGGCCTATGAGCATGGCTTACAGTGGATTAATCGTGGTAATCCCTTTGGCCTTGGAATTATGTAGCAAGAACTTGTTAGATCTCTATGCACATGTATACTTGAGACCATCAACAGGAGCACTACATTCCTTTCCGTCACTGTACCCCAACCTAGCAGAAATATTTGACCTCCATACGTCTACTTCTGCACACAGTCATATGTACACATTCCCAACTCGAAGTTTTTTAAAATAATTTCTTACGCGAGGTTCATTTGCCGGAATTGTTGAATCCTATCTCTTGACATCCACAAGGAGTAGAGCGCTGCAATACCGAAGCCGATTCCGCCACCTACTGCACACTTCCTAAGACCCGCTGTAAATAAATCCCATTCAGTATAAAAATAACATACCTTAAATATTACAATCAAAATTAAAAGTAAATACCGTTTCCAATCTATAAAATTGAGATGATACATCCACTCTTAGGAAACTAAAATCCATCAAAAATAGAAAAGAGAAAGATAGGATTGCCATTGGAATAATGCAGCGAAAGTAATTTATAAAATAATTTCACTCATATTGTGATACAAAGAATTTAAAAGAAGTTAATTTTAGTATTAATTACATACACTGCATGAGACTTACATTTACAGAAGAAAATACAAAACAAGAAAACTTATATAAAAATACAAAACTCATAAGTAGCAGAAAGAGAAATGAGCAAGAACAAAATATTTACATCAAAATAAAATATTTTAAACATTCCTATGAGCAAATAATTTAATTATTCTACAAAAAATTGCTGATGTATAATAATAAGTGAATTTATATTCATCCCTATGCTAACATAGCTATTATTGGCAGGAAGAATGGAAGAGAAGCTAATGGTGATAAATCTTGTGCTAACGTTATCAATTAATTTTCAGAGAAAAAAACCGTTCTATGAAGTCAAAGATTAGAGTTGTCATATATTTTTCTAACAAACTACAGAATAATTACCTGTGGACTTGTAAAGAAGACCGGTTGCTGTGGCTGCTGCAATTGTGTTTGCTTCATCGTCAGTCCCTCTAGCCCATGACAATAAGACACCAAAACTACTGTACATAACAGCTATTACTCCAAGAGTATTAGCAGATGCGGCTCCTTGTTTCATTACATAGTTGAGTAATCTAAAAACAAATTAACATTAACTCTCATTAACAAATTCTTAGATAGGAAATTATATTTGTCAAAAATTCAGATATCAGTAGCCAAGAAGTACACAATAAAGGTGTATCCCTCTGAATTTAAAAGTACATACATAATATAAAAATTTTACAAAAATGAATGCATAAAAGTAACAGTTGGAACAGTTAAATAAGATTAACTTAGATAACATTAAGAAAAAATTAAACCATAATTAAAAACAGAAATCGTAAACTTTGAGAAAATCTGCCTATTAATGCTAGTAATTTACAATCTCTTTATCTTAAAGAACTTTTATCTTACTATCAATCACAATCGTAAATCTGCTGCCACCCTAAGAGTACACAAATAAATCAATAATTCAAACTGGGATGCTTTGGCATCAATGTAAATTTAAAGATTTCTGTGCAAATAGATGCTTAACTTTTCGTTAAATTACGACAGAATCAAAATCAGGATCTTCTAAAGGCTAATAATAAAGTACAAGATACTTGTAGTCGACCCTTTCACCTTGATTGAGCAATAACAAATAAAATTCCCTTCGCAAGGGATTTAGATAATTGAGTTAACTAGTAATCCTTCCAAAAATGAAACCAATGACACCTTCATCAAATTCAGTACAATACTATACGCAACCCATGCCATGACAGTAACTGATACACTTACTGTGTTCTTCTAAGTTTCCCAGTTTGTCCAGCTAGCGATGTGTTTTTTAAGCCATTGTACATTCCCCCGACGCCACCAATTGCCGCTCCCACCATACAAGATCCGCCGATTTGCGAAAAGGCAAACTCAAATCTACCTCTCTGTCTTCCAGCTCCTTCCGGGAATATAAATTCAGGTTGACTTTGTTGAAGATATGACGGATCAAAATTTAAGTACGGGGAGAGCGGAGCCAAATTTTGCGATGAATGTACTAAAAGAGAGAGGACATAAGTTGGAAATAAATTGTAAACATGACATCAGCATTTAAGTAAACTTACACCATAATGAGCACACTAAGTAATCACTTGCTTGATGTAAAAATGAATGATGTAAGCTTGAATGATTTCGGGAAGACTTACCTGAAACATTCATCCCCGGATCTGCGTTGGTATACATGTTTGAATATCCGGAATCTTTGTTATCCATATTTATTTCAAACTTAATACCACGAGTCACTATCTGCTAGAGGACATCGGGGAAACGAACATGGATGAAGGACTGTTATTCAATTGTCTTCGTCCAAGCAACTATGACCAACTGCGCAAAGTCATATCTACTTATAAGTTTTCAGCGGATATTTTCGAATGTGATTCACAAGATGAGGAACAAAGTAAATCATTTTATTTCTAATTATAAGGATTAAATAAGTATGATGATTATTAATCCGTAAACAAACGGTTCTACCTTCCGAGTAGAGTTCACGCAATTGGTTTTATGGTTCATGTAATGGATAATGTTGTTACTTGCCAAATACGCACATTTCGAAAATGGTGAAATGTTTCCTAGCCTTTTTGCAATGTTATTTCAATATATTTATTCATGATCTGAATTCAAATAAATCATGTAAATGATACTTAAAATCTTAAAATACTTTAATGAATTGGACTAAAATTATCATTGATTTACTGCTACTAGTGAAAAACAGAATTTTTAACTAAACTTTACAATCCATGAGACAGGAGTTTTTTATCAATACCATTAAGGTACCATGTACGGTATCAAAAGTTATTAAATACTTTTTACTCGAAAAATGTTAAATATGAATACATGTGAATATGCTACAATGAAAATATACGGTTAGGAAGGTCATCTTCATAACCTAGAGAGAGTTTGGATTTGAAAACAAATTAGAAGTTGGCCATAGAAAACAAAAAAAATCATAAAACTAAGAATGCACCTTTTTAACTTAACTCTTCACTAAAGTGACTGATTCAGTATCAATAGAAATTTCAGTTGAAATTGGAGTGTTCTCAACATAATAGTAACTCAGTTAATATTTGTGTTAATTTCAATCGAACATCAGTTATTTTTTAAATCCTGTTGCAAATTTTAGCTGTAAAACAGATTGATGGAGAAAGCAGATTTTAAGAAAAATATCCTCAAAAGTGTATTATTAATTATTTTTAATTTTGCATTTTGTACAATAGAATATTAAGTGAGAGTGAAAAAGGTTTGTGTTGTGTTTAGAATCTACATAACTGAAACCATAAAATTTATTGGTTTCTTCTTCATTGACTCTCTAGAGAAGGAAGAACAAAGATTTTTAAACCAATTATTCATTCTAATGACAACATGCTGAGTATACCCTCCATGGACTTCCAAGTAATGGATCCAATTCTACATATTAAGTTGAAAAGAAGTATTTAAAAACACACTTAAACAGGTATGTTCAACGTGATGTTCACGTAATTATTCACCTGAAATAATATAATTGAATCATATAATGTTTATTGGCAGATTTAATTCATATGTTTAACTCAATATATATTTTAATCGGATTACAGTTGTGTCCATGAATGCCGAATATGTTTTTATGTTGAGAATCCATATAAATAACTCATTTTAAACTACATTTTTCAGTTTTTAATTATGTAATATTCAATTCAATTATATATGTATATATCTATAGTCTTATATTTATCATACGTTTTACATTTTGATTACAACTTTTATTTTACTTTTTCATAATTCACTTTTATATTGCAACTCTGAATGAATTCAACTGTTGTTTCATTTCATGAATAAATATGAATAATGGGTAATTGTTTCCCTATAAAAAATTTTAGCATTGATATTATATTGTTACATGTTACATACATTGAGTATTTGAATGTATAAAGAATTATGTGAGTATTAAGTTTTCACCTTCATGAATTTTTTCTCAAGTTCATAATATTTGTCCTTATTGTTAATTATTATTATAAGAAGGTGTAAAAAGGTAGGAGCATTTAATGAATTATGGAAAAGTAATAATTTTTTATATTTATTGAGATTGATTCTTAAAAACTATTATGGGCTGTATTGATTTTAATATTATATATTGTGTAAAGTAGATTCTCATTTTTAGAAAATACAGGAAAAGGGGTTCTACGTGTATGGATATATATGTATAACCTATACAGACATACTATATTTCTTTTTAAATATCAATTATTCAATAGATTCAATTGGATGGTGAGGACCATAAAGTTTTTTTGCAGAAATAATTGAATTTCATTCATCCCTTTATATCTTTTATGATTTCCTTAAATGTACAGGCTGTCAACTGAAAAAGGTTGCTAATAAATACCATCTATATTGAATAAGAAGGCATTTTCATACTGAATTATTAATTCACTTTTTTCTTTAAAATTTATGAAGTTAAAATAGAACTCTCTTTTGAACTTCATCCATCATAATTTTATGATTTATAACTAAGAAACAGAATGGCAAAAAATGTGTAGACAATAAAGAGTTCAAAATAGTTAATAAGGAAAGAGAATTATGTATATGACGTTTCACAGAGAAGGATCTAATGTCATCCTTTATGCAATTTTTGTTTTTGTTGATATATCACTGTTAGAAATTGCATTATCATAATGTCCAGAAGTTTGCCATTATATTTGATATATTATTGTTAAATAAGGCTTTAAATTTCTGTTGATTTGAAGATTAATCATTATGCATGGATAAAGTCAGTCAAGCGTTGGTTATTATATATTATATATCATGGATATGAGGCATTATTTTAAATAAGCATTCATTTTTGCAGAGAAATTGAATGTGAAACTTGTTTTCAAATTGACTGTTTTTTAGTAAATTTAACAGAAATATTTTGTAATAGCAGAAAATTTCATATTAAGGAAAGGAAGGGGAAAAATAAGATACCTAACAACTTACATAGACAATTCGATCCAAATTCAGAACCTCCCTCAGCTAATTTTGATTTTTTTCTGTCCTTATAAGCCATCGGGCTAAGAACATTATGTGAATATCATTTTGTTTAAATTTTCAGATTATTTTGTCCAAATCAATATCTTTTATAAATTTGAAACTATTTATGATTATTTTCTAAATCCTGTTTTAAATAGTTATGGTTTTTTAATGGATCCAAGTACAAAATGTTAACTATTCTTCTGTGTGAAGTTTTTCTTTTTTAAGCTTGTCACCAAATACTTGAGATATTTTTGAGGAGGATTCGATTGTTAGACTGGTCTTCCAATTAAAGACTTAACATTCAACAACATTAAAATATCAAACATCATCCAATCTTGGTTTAAAAGATCGAATATTCCATTATTAAATCCTGTGTAGATGTCGCGGAAAGTTGAATGAGTACATTAGAGGTCGGTGGGCACCTATAACTCCTGATTTAACCGAATCGCCCTACGTCTATATCCGTGATTCCTTTAGGACGGGTCACGTTCCAATGCCTGCAACGGGGACCAGCGTGACATTTGGGCTCCCTATCCAAGAGACTGACGTTGAAAACCACTCTTGTCAATCCTATTTCGGTACACCTCTCATTGTCTCGATCTGTGGCAGGGGAAGGAATCAGATGCAACGAAACGCATTGGAAGACAAGATCTTAAAGGCGCTCCCCCCAGCGCAGCTTCTGTTTCGTTAGAGACGTTTCTCTAGCATCTTCCCCTCTCCCCCTCCGCTCTCCCTTCTACTTCGAGAACCTCCCCGTGGAGAATAGAAGCTCCATTTACCACGCAGAGGCGGGCGAAGAGGCCGGATTCCCGGCGAGGAGAAATTCGGTAGTGTCATATGGGCGATGCGTAGCGAGAGTGGATGTTTACTGCGTGTTTTCCCTCGGATATGGAGTGCCTTCGGATGGGGCAGGCGTTGACGTGCGAGTGCAAGAAGACCACATGATCGGTGGATACAGCTGAGCATGACGACTACCCGTTTGCTCAGTATAGTGCTGCAGAGAGAGGACTGCAATGTGCCGTGGGGGTTCCGGCTGACTGGTGGGGGTGACAAAGCTACTTCGCCGCCAGTGTCCGTCTCCAGAGTGAGTTGTCAATTCGTACTATAGTGTTGCAGGTGCTGTTTGCACGTCCGGAGTGAAAAGGAAACGATAAAACGTGTAGTTTTACTTAAAATGAACTCACCAATATTTCCTATGGATGTAGGGCTCTGTGGTGTACGTGCGTTTGTTTTTATGGTCTTTCGGTCTAAAGCAGTAATTTGTGTGCCAAATGGCAATGAAACCGAGTTTGTTTTGACGACTTCGGACCGTTACGCCAGTTCTCCCGTTGACATTGTCGTTCTAGTATTTTATCCCCTCTCTCATTGGCCCATCGATTGTGATTGTTGCGTCTCTTAAAGTCGTCGTTCTTGTCCAATCGTGTTGGATTAGTTTGCGTTTTCTCACGTGCTGGTAAACGAGCATTCTCGGTTTCAGATTTTCGCGTGCTGTCGTAGATGTCATCCACGGTTGAGATAGTCGGTTCTGTCTGCATGTACTTTTCTGTTCTCGAAGAGTTCAACGTTCAGCGTTAAAGAGATCAAGGATGTTTATTTCGGATCTCGGGAAATTCGCCTTGAGTGAGATTTCGAGTTATTTTTTGTAGTAGTTGGACAGAAAGTGTGAATTCTCGACGAGGATCAACAGTCAGTGGAATACGTTTAGAAACTATCAGGATGTTTTAGACTTAAGATGTATTTTAAATATCATTTAAATCATCGCTACGTAAATATGAATAATTCGATGTGTTCGACTTCCTATGGAATACTTTGGTTAAACAAAACTCGCTCGGAATCAGCCGTTTCCTTGGCTTTTCCTCACCCACGTCTCCTTTGTTTACATTCCGAAGTGATCCTTGGCTGTGGGGTATACACAGTCCGAGCTCTGCGAGGGATGTTTATTTTTCGATTCGCACGCCGCGACTTCAAGTTCGTCCTAGTGCGTAAATCAATTAATTTCGCCACCTTTTTGTTTCGCGAATGAAAGAAGATTCGATGAATTTATACTCGATATGATTTTTAAAATGGCGGGTGGTTTCTATCCATCACGAATGAAAATAGATGTATTTAGAGAATTTACTTGAATGGTTAGCGAGTGTGTTTGTATTTGACGATTCAGAACTTAAAATTTCATGTTAGAAGTTAATGATGTATATTGGGAGATAAAAAAATGAAGTTGTTTATCACGGAAGAATTTTCATGCTAACAGAAGAAGTTCTTTTATTCTGATCATATTATCTCGGAATTTTAATATTTTAAACATACACAAAATAAATCGTGAATTGAGGGAAAAGTTTTATTTAATGTGACATTTTTTGTATAAGTAATAGGGGGAAGGCAAGGAATGATTTATTGGGAGTCGAGTTAAGATAACAAATCCTTTGAATAATGCATAGAAATTCTACGTGGAGGATTGGTTTGTGATTTATTGACATAGGGGTAAAATTAAATGAGATATAGCAAGTCCATCGGAGGTTGCCTTACAGAAAATATATATTAGAAGTTATTTACTAGACACGAAGATTTTCTAGTATTCAATACTTATTTTTCAATTAAAGATAAATTTTACGTTCAAAGTGAAATTGTGATTTTTGGTTTTGGGGTGAGGGAGTGGTGATAACAAAGATTTTCTATACGGATAGGTCTTTTTAAAAGATTATTTTTGGTATTCTGTTTCCCTAGTAATAATAATTGATTAATATATTCGTAACAATAATTTCATTCCTGGGATACGATTGTAAAGGCGGCTTTCTCTATTGTTCTAGTAACATTTTGAAGCTTTTATAAGGATTTACTACTTTTTTAGTTTTACATTGTACAAAACAGTACTTCAATTAACCGTTTTTATATCTTAATAACACGACGACAATTAGGCGAGAACGGTGTTTCAGTGCATAAAAGCCGTGGCGGGCAGAATATTTTTCATGAATGAAATTGGCACGGGTTTCGCGTGGCAAAAGTGAGCTTGTCACTCGGTCGTTTTATTTTTATTCGTTTCCCAACACTTGAGGATGAGTAGAAGTTTGTTTTGATGCTGAATGGTCATATTCATCCGACTATATTCGCCCGGTGTTCGTTTCCCCGTGCAACAAGTGACTCAACTCCAGCCGTGTTCCCTCGGTGACCGAAAAGGTTATTTTGCGAATGAAAGGTTGCCGTGGAAACTTCGTAAGTTTTGAGCTTCAAGATGCTCAAGATAGTTTTCTATTATATCGTTTATGGACCCTATAACTTGTCATAGTGAAAGAACTTGATCATTAGCGAAAGGGCAGACAGATGGATCATCCTTTCACTTTTATCTTTGCTATTTTCTCTCCTCTCTTGCTTATTCAACACAATGTTTGGACTATTTCAACCCGTCAGCATCTCATACGTTCATTATATCATGCGATTGATGTATGTCATTTTAAAATCCTCACATTTACAGCGTTCCGGTTCAGGTAGTGATGTTACAAAAGTAGACGTCGATTCCAAAATAGCTGTCCATGACTCTTTTCCATTATTTAAAGAGCTAAAACGTTTATATTTAGATTAAAGTCACAAGTATTAGTCATTCGAGAAAAACTGAGCAATTTTTCCGAGACATTATTTTTGAATTCCGTCCAACCGGTTAGGTCATTCGAGGTCGGCCGAAAGAGCTGTCAGTCAAAGAGTATCACGTCTTCCAGCAGTACTACAGCTTTGTGCCACGATTTGGATAATGATTTTAGTGGAATGTCAAAGTTGAGGTATGAGGTCGTGAGCATCATATCTTTAATAAGAAAATGATTCACGTATTTGCAAGTACATACATCCACAATTGAATAGTCTTTCTACTGTAAAACATTTTAAAAGTTTTATTGTTGATAGAATCAATATATTAAAATTAGTTTCCCTGAGATGGTTTTTTGTTATTCCTTTGGAATTTCAAGGAAAGAATTCAAACGCCCATTGAATGGTTTAAGGTATAGAAAAATAATAAAAGTTGGTCGCGAACTTCTACAGTATCCTTTAAGTTTGCAGAAAAGAATCGCACACGTGTTGCTTATAGAAAGTAGTTATACATAAAATGAGATCACTTTAAAGTATGAAGATTCAATTAAAAACCATTCAAGTTATTGTGAAATGTTTGGTTGAACATCTCGTCTTCATTACTCTACCTTTTCATTTGTATCTCAGAAGCCTGTGTTGAAATTCTTAATTGAACATAAATTGAAAAGGGAACAATGATGATAAGGTAAACTCATTGTATAGAATATAAGTTTATTCATAGTGAATAAGCTCTATAGATATACAAATTAAATTCAACATAATAAATGGATTTCAATTGAGAGCTGAAATAAGATGTCTGTATAATCTTCTGGCTAAGAAAAGCTTACGAATTCAGTCTCACATTTAGTATATGTTATTCATTATGCTTCTTAGTATTTAGTATATTTTTCACTTCATTTCACATTATTATTATTACTGAAAGAATCACGCATCTTCTCCAATATATGACGAAAAATCAAAGATAAATAACATGTTATGAAGTAAATTATTTTAATTTCTTTGAATATTTAAACAAATATTTTAAAAAATAATTCTTTAACGGATTTGCAGGAATTTGAGTTTCCAAATAAAATTTAAATTTAAATTTGCGAACCTTTAAATATAGTTCAGCATATTAGAGCCAAAAGATAAAATTTCGAGTAGCAAATTTTCGTTTATTGCACATTCCTATGTCAAAGATAAAAAGCCAAGCAATGTAACGGAATAAAAAGTGTAAAGCGATACAGCTTTGCATCTTTAGTTTCCCGAACTAGTAAAATTTCTTAATAAGGCAAGAATAAGATTCAGGATCACTGGTTATGGAAAATTATTATAATAAGTCTGAATTTTTTGCTAATTAATCACCTGGATGAAGTTATTATAGAATCAACTATTCCCCGTGTACTTGAGAATGCTATATGAGAATCATTAAAAGTATTTCAAACATCTTCTGAGGATGATTTTGAAACAGTCCAAGTTGAATTGTCGCTATAGGATGAAGTCGTTCCCATGGCAACGGCAGTTTACTCAGCCACTCCAAATGGGTTCTTATAATTTGTCATCAGCGCTTGCAAGAGAAATAAAGTACGTGCAGAAGGCCAAAGGGCTCCATCTAAACTCCATTTCGTTGCCAAATTGCGCGCGATTAATTGTTGAGGCGTGAGCAGGAGAAAAAATAACAACTCAACGTTTAAATTCGGGGTTTTTTCCAACTTCTTTAAGAGTTCCAAGTCGATGTGTTTTTAACACCTATATTTTTCATATTTAATAGAATAGAGTGGAATTTACTGGAAATCAATCATCGGAAGATGTAACTCAGCTTTGGAAGCGAGCCGTAAATAAAAACCACGTGGGAGAAATTTAACAAATGTATCTTTATAAAATGGCTTCCCACGAAGATACAAATGTTATCACGAATTATCTATTTGATTATTTAAGAGTATTGAAAAGTGTTAATAGATAATAAATAATGAACGTTCCTAAATTCCCAATAATTCTATTTTGGTCTGCAGGTGAAAGTAGATTCATAAAACACGTGTGAATTATTTAGAAGTTTATAAAGATAAAATGGAATCCGGATTTTATATAAATCCGGATAATCCATAAACTTTTCCCTTAGGCTCTCCAAAAGTATCTCCCATTAATTGTGGTACTCCGTTTTCGTGAATTTGTCAAATTAATTTGAAGAATTAAGAATGACAATTGCATCAATATTTTAGTCTATCATATTGATCATATATCAATCTGAAAGGCATAAATGTAATCCGAATAAAAATTAACGAACATTAAATAAATATATTTAATGAACAATTTAACAGAAATTAATAATAATAACCTATAAATCATTTCAATCTTAGAATAAAAATCGATAATGTCCATAATGATAATGATAATGTCGGATCGAATTTGAATTTCTTTTTAACTATTTCTGATTTTAACTTTAAGACAAAATCATTTTTTTAACTTCGCTTCCAATCAGTCACAGTTCAATACTTTATTTCAATTTCATGTTTCAATTTTCATATCACTCCCTCTTAATAATTTCCGGATGGTAATGATTAGAGTTGTTTAAATTTAGCATTTTATTTAAACGTCATTTGAAAAACTATTTACGAAACTTTAGGAATTTATATTGGCCAATAAATAACTCAAAATAAAAAAAGAATCTCATTAGATAACGTTCCGATTTCTTCCTTAACTTATGCTCGCAAAAAATGTAACGGATCTAGATGGTTCTGAGAAATTCGGTTGTGGATACCAATTGGATTAGGATGTTGTTGGGTTGCACATGAAATTCCCATAAGTTTGTCTTCGAACGTATAAATAGGAAGCAATTGGTGATATCTCTTCTAAATCCCCACGGCTGGTGATGAGTAAAACGTCCGACTGTGTCTAAATTTCGGTTATTTGGCAGTGATTTGTCCTTAAAGATATCACCAGAACAATAGAGGATAAATTCACTCTCAATTTCGTGCTGAGAAACTTTTCTTCATATTTTCCTTTTTTTCTGAGCATAGAACGTCTCGTTTTTCTCTCCTCACTTTAAATTAAATCCCAAGAGACCGTTCAGTGAAAACAAAAAAAAAATCAAATCTACTTGTTGCCCCAATTAAAAAAAAAAATTTCAAGTCTTAACTAAACGAATATGTGATTTTCTTTAGTTCTTGTACTCAACTCGTGTTGCTTGTTTATTTTTATCTTTAAGCGACACCATTAAAGAATATAGACCATTTAAATAATCGATATTCCCCTGTCTTGTTCTTGAAAATATTGAAGAATTATTTTTTGGGTTTCTAACAAATTTTTAATAATTATTCATTCATATATTTATCATCTTTATCAGTTTTCTTTTGTTAAACAAATATAAGGAAGTAAATGCCAAATTGTGATCAATATGTATGGATGGAACTAGACTTTTGATTAGGAAGGAAAAGTTCTGCATTTTTTTCTGATTAACTCATATTTAATGATTTTGTAAAATCCCTATGTATACGTAATATTTTGATAATTTCTTTCAGCAATTCTTTTTTTTTCATGTATCAGATTATTCTCATCACTGCTTTACTAGTAGTGCGATTTATGTAATTAAATTGAGCCAATTTATTTATTTATTATTGTTTTGAGTTATCATGGATGCCTCATACTTATGGGTATAATATTAATGTACAATACATTTATTTTCATAGTCATTTATTTCTAAAAATCAGTTAGAATATTAATCATCAAAGCTTCTTCAAAATTGAATAGACATGCCACGAAAGAAAAAAGAAGTTTCTGGGGGAGTTAAAATGTTATAATAGTAGTATCTCAAAAGTAGAATTTGCCGTTTACTAGGCTCCTAAATTCTATAATGGCAAATTTTAAATTTAAATATGTATAAGATAAAGTATGAATAACATAAGGATGTTTATGAAATTAACTTTTGTTTCACAATAAATATATAAAGCCAAAAAATCATGGGGTTTATTATCTTAATTGTGTTCAGAATCTTATGATTTTTCCAATTCTCCAAATAAACAAATAACATAGCTTTACAAATTTCTCTCGCGTTGCTATTTAATTTAATTATTTATTCGTTGCCAGGTTGCAAGCTCTCTCAATTCCAATGAGACAACGGAGTTGTTTACTTAAACCAGTCGTACGTTACGAAAATTACTGAACCGCTTCTGGAATGCGCTAGATCTTTTTGTTTTTAGATCTTTAAAGGGATCCTTTAAAAGCGATAATCTACTCTCTCTTAAAGAGACTCAGGGCTCGCATTCCTCAAGAATTCTGTGGGACCGCGGCGTTGTGCTTCTCGCCATTGTTGTCCTTCCAAACTGTGGGAAAGCTTGAATTATTTCAATCGTCAGACGTAGACTTGGCACGTTGGCGTTCCAGTTTTATCGGGGGAATTCCCAGCTTCAAAGGCTATCCCCCACCCCCTCCAAGCAAATCCTTTAAATACTCCCTCGTAGCAAATATTTCAGACCATTCCCGCATTGGATTTCTTTTGACATCCTAACGCATAACTCAGATTTGATTTCTTAGGTCCCCCTTCAAGTTGGCGAATTTTTTCGGTCGGGTGGCTCTGCCCGAAAAAATGTATTTGTAGGCTGAGAATTTGCGTGAAGATAGATTGCGGGTGAATGCGTTTTATGGCAATACCACGCCTCAAAGGGGTAGTCGCCAGAATGTCATGGTGTTACTTTACCAATGGTTCCCGTTTTAACTGAATATCTCGTCTGGAAGGTGCTGTCCAAAAGGGAGAAGAAATTATTAGATATTTAAATGATTTATATGTTAATTTCTTGGATTTCCACATGATTTATTATTTTATATTTACAACTATTAGTAAGTTATAAGCGAATTTATTGATCTTATTGTCAAAGCCATAGATTGTGTGAGATGGAGAAGTGTGTAAATTATGATAACCAATTAATCCAATTTTTCTCGATTATGTACATGAGAATTTTTAACATTTGGATTGCATCAGACTAAAGTATAAATATCATTTTTTAATAGAATAGCTACCGTAGAATATGAAGTAAAAAAGAAAAACCGAAGAACCTTAATTCGCATTGTTTAGAATTCTTTTTAAAGGAGGTTTGTAAATAAGGAGATTGACGACAATATCGGGCTAGATGCATACTTTATGCATTAATATTTTAAGTTACGTGAAAAGTCTAGTGAAATTTACAAAGCTATCCAATAAATCTCTGAATTCAAGAAGATTTATTTTTTAAATGGTAGGAAAATATTAGATTAACAAATTAATTAAATTTGACGTCATGCAAGGTTCATTACCTATGATAGATTGAGAGCAAATTTTAATTTTAAATTTCCAAAGATTCTTGTCGAATTAGTTTGAAACTCAGTCTTTAAAATGATATGGAATTAGAGAAGAAATGAATTAATAATTAATTATTTTAAAAATCTAGGGTTAATATGGCATATTTATTGATAATATTAAATTCAGGCTTTGTAAAGTGGATAGTATGATAAAATTTGCAAACAGTTAATTTTCCAGAAAAAATACTAACCGTCAAAAATCATTCTATTAAATCAAATGCTTATTTGTCTAGACGCGAAGTTAATGATCTACGGTATTGTTTAAACAATTTATGAGATAACAACTAGTATTATAATTCTACTAACATCGATGCAAAATATCATCATGGGTGTAAAATTTATTATAACGTCCTTAGTTTATAAAAATCGCTTATCGTATATTTTCAATTATTGAAGATCGACATAATACAAGACCGTGTAGAGTTTATGATTTCTTTACCTTAAATAGTCTTTTATTACGAAGATATCGAGAAATCAATCACATTATTTGACTATATCATAAATGAATTTTAACAAACGAAGTTAATTTACATAAATGAACGATAGCCTATCGTTAGAATAAGTCCAATACAGAATTAATTGAATTCTAAGAAATTGAATATCTGCTTACTTCATAGAGATTTAAATAAATTGAATAAATATCCCACAGTTTAAAGTAATCTTTCACGATACATTTCAAGCGGTATTCCCATATTATTGAAGATAGTTCCTCATCGTCCCGCAGACCACTTTTTTTTCCACGATTAAGCCTCAACGTCCACTTAAGTTCTGCGAAAGTCATCTTTTTTCATACTCCCGCGGGAATGCATTGAAGCTACCTGGAAATCTTCCACCGTATGCGTTCCTACTGAAATATGAATGAAAGCCGTGCCAAGTATGTGAAACATTCCCACCGGCGGAGACTGTAAAGGAATCGGCTATATTTATCTCTCTCTGTTTTCATCTTCTTTTTTCGAAAATTCCGTCCTCAGTCGTTTCTTTTATCGTCCTTTTTTCGCTTGTTTTTTCTTCTCCTAGACGAACGAACGCCCCTAAGAAATAGACGTCGGAATTTTTAAAGGTTCCGAGACTCGAGCAGGAATTCCTCTTCTCATAAGTAGACCCGCGGACAGGTTGCGCACTATGAATCAACCCCCCTCAACAAATCGCTCGCTAAATATCTCGCGAATATTTTCCCCCTCGGAAATTTTTTTGCCGGTTCATTAATAAAAATGAAAAAGTGCCCTTCTAGGTACGAAAATCGCTAAATAAACAGGCGTTGCCTTGGGAACTTGTTTATCCGTAACCGAAGCATTCGAACGTAAACAAATTTTTATTTACTCCGTTTTTCGAGTAATTTCACTGCGATTCTGCCCAATATCGGAAGTGAAAAGGTGGTTAGAGGCGAGTTTTAATTCAAGAGGACCAAGATTTAATCTTAATTCAGCGGTTCTCAAGTTCCTTTCAACTACAAATAGATATGAAATCGTCCGAGTGAAATAACATTGGAATCCGTCTCTGCCAGTGGGCCCACTCTTTGGCACGCGCCAAGAGGCGGAGGAATTTTGATACGAAAGTACCTTGATATGAGTCGAGTCTCGATTTCAAATAATCGATAAAACGTGAAATTATCGAAATATTGAAGTATTATTATAATATAAAATCATGCTTCAAAATTGTTATCATTAACGATTTGAAAGTACCTAGATACGAATCGAGTATCGATTTTAAATAATCGATTAATCGTGAAATTCGCGAAATATTGAAGTTTATACGTTATTCACAACTCATATACTTTTTTCTAGTAAATTATTTTTTTTAAGCATTAAGAGTAATAAATCTCGGGTAGAAAATTTTCGTAAACATCCGCTTTAATTGATTTTAATGGAATGTAATATATTTTTGGAGATTATTTTCCCCGTTTATATAAAATAATAAGCTTTCATGTTTGAGAATTATTTTTCAATTTTAATAGTGGATTATATAAATAAAAAGTGATAATCATACAGGAAAATCGTATACATAGTAAAAATATTTCTCTTTGTAACATCCTTCTCAAATTTAGCTATATAATTATTTGATGAAACTGTATGAATTTTTGTCACGTACTCTCTAGTCTACGATTGTAGGAAATCCGCATAAATGTTCCTATTAACAGCGAACCCTTATAGTTGAATTTAATATCAAGTTGTGAGAAAAAAGTATCTTTTAGATTCGAACCCGGATTTTCAGCAAACTGAAAATAGCCTTTCTGTATTCTAATAGTTTTTATTGGTTTCCCCGAGTAGATCGTTTCTGGGAAAGGGGAGAAACCAAAATTTCAAAACCACACGCGCACAGAGAAAACTCAGTTGTTCCAAAATATCTTTAAAATAAGAGGGCACGGTAAAAACAGCCAGTTATGTTGCAACTTTGAATAGCCATGCAATGAACCGTGGGGAAACTTACTTGTTTGTTTATTTTTCAGAGGTTGTGTAACTATGTATAGAAATAAAGCTACCTCGTGCTTAAATTTTAATTGCATACTTGACGGGATAGTCTTTCTCTAGGGTAATTAGGTAATAACTCAGAAGGGAGTTATTCTAATTTGTCGTTTTTATTATTCTAATTGAAATTTTTGTGGCTACATCGTTTATTATTTGTTACTAGTATTGTTTATCTATATTTAAAAATTCACTGCTGTTTTATTATCGTCATTTTTGCTCAGTCCTAAGGTATAAAATGAATTTTTAAACTTTGAAATTAATGCACACAATAATTTGAGTCGAAATAAGATCTTGTCTCTCAATCAACACTAGTTTTCGTTTATAAATGGTGCAAAATACTATCAGATTTTTCTTTCCTTTTCTGTTCAATTATATTTTGCAATTTGAATGGAATATTTTAAAATGTAGAATAGAAATGAATAAAAAGTAGAGCGTAACATATTTATAGGGAAGTAAAATGTTGCAACAATTTATAAAAAAATTAACTTCTTTTCGTAGATATCACGGGGCCCTCTGTTGATTTTAACGTTACGTCGTATTTAATTGTTTCGATTTAGACACAAGGAATTCAGAGTGGAAGCTTTATGAGTAAGGAACGTCACTTTCAATTAAAGAAACAGAGAAGTTGAGATTCCCTCAGTACTGTTTGAGAAAGGCGGGAGAAAAAAATCGCGTTTGGTTGTTAAAGGCTTCCTACGCATTCATTGAGCATTTAAGTGCTCGGAACTTCGGAAATCGCGTCGAAAAACATCTCCGTGACGCACGGCCGTGCTCCGGACGTTCATCCACTGAGAAATGTCGACATTTTTAGAGACGTGTTCGCGGAGTATTGGAATTATACCGAGAGACATCTCCATCAGAAATGAATGGATGGTTGAGAACATCTGTCGTATGAATAAATCACAAAGAAATTCCTCATCAAAGGGAGCATTTGATCCTACGTGGCTCTCAGATAATGAAAGGAAACAGAGATGTAGTTAGAGTAAGAGTTGTTGTTTAATTGCAGTCTAATGAACCATTGTGCAAGATGAAATGGTGTCACTAGAATGCTAGGCCTAGCTTTTGAAACAGTAGCTTTTAAGCGTTAAAAAATCCAAAAAAGAAATCTTCATGCAGATGGGAATAAGATTTTTTACTGTTATCTTGTAACAAAACTCTTTTTTTATGTTTCCAACAGATTTTTATGAATCAATTCTATATCTATATAAAATAAGAAATCCAGAAGACGCAATAACTTAATATTACTTTCCTATTATTATATATGTCCACCAGTTTTTTATCCCTTGGATTTCGCGAAATATTAGAGGAAGAGGCATGAGTCTGTTACAAACAATTTGTCATTACTTGGCAAACAAATATTATTTAATATTGTATTTTATTCATATAGCTTTTGCTAGTTATAGATGTTACAAATATATTTATCTTTTAATATATGTGTCGTTCGCTCGTATTCTACCAATCTCAATTTTATTTGTAATAATCTAAATACATGTTCTTGTAATACAAGTTAGATATAAGAAAGGACTGTTCAAATGTCGCAAAATATAAAAAAGACGATCATTATCATAAAGAGCAGTATGCATAAATTTATGTGTTGCAGTATATATTTTCCATTGCTTCTGTATCCTTATAATTTTTTACTAAAAGAAGCAGAGATCAGAATAATTGTTTCGTAAATCAGTACAGTCCGTCCATTGTTGCCCAATCGGTGTCCTAATTGCCGTCCTCATTGTTGAAACAACGATGAAATTCCTTCATTGTCATCGTAGATCATCAATGAAACTCCAAAGAATGCCAATATCCGTGCAGATCCTGGCTTAGTGTCCAGAAAGTTCGACCATTCATGCGTACGACCTCATCAAAGAGAGCGATCCTATAAAACGGTCGAGTCTTATAGCTCCAGCGGAAAATACTTTCGATATATAAGGAGAGGGGGCGCTTGCCAAAGTACGTTGTTTTGTCTGGAGCCTATTGGGATCTTCGGCTCCTCGAAAGAGGTTTGTTTTGGCCATGGCTCAAGCTGACGGTCGGCTCTGTATTTACTTAGCGGGAAGGACCCAGAACATTACCTGTTAGATGCGGACTATAGGTTATCTTGAGAAGAGTTTCGCTAACTTGACTTTGGAGAGGGAAATTGGGATTTTTTTGGTCAAGTGCGTCTACTTGAGTTGTTGAATTTGAGAGGGAATAATTTATGCTAGTTTTCGCTCTTAAGATCATCAGAGTTGGAGAATAATGTCCTCTTGTTGATATTGCATCTGTTACCTCTAGCGTAATTATTTCTTCATATTTTCTGTCGACGGTTGTTTCGTAACAATAGTTTAACTACACGCTCATTTCTGTTTTTCGCCTCCTTCTTTTAGATTTAATTTATTTCTTCGAAAACTGTTACACCGTAGTGCTCTTTTAATCAAGCCTGATAATCGAATACGATAAAGAATAATTTCCATATTTTTTCATGCGTTCTAAATAAGAATTGATTATTCGTTCGTATAATTGATTAGTCGTTCAATCAGCTGCAGAGCCATTTTGTCGTCTTAACTTCTCTCAATTGTTGATCAACTCAATAATTTATTTTCTATTTGGGATCATCTTAATAATGCCTATAGTGTACTTATACTTATCTAGGCTTATTCATGAATAATTTTCTCCTGTATTACTTCGCAAAAATCTTTCTTGCTTGTCGAAATAAAGTATACCGAAATCTTTTACTCAGATAACGGATGAACTACGAAGTTTAACCTAAAATTACTCGAATTTTGACGAGTATGTGGTATATAACAAGCATACCTGTAACATACACGTGTTAGTTATAGTCGTAATTATTAACGCGATAGTGCTTAACTGTCGCTCCTGTACATAGCTTATAATGGAAATCTCTCGTTAATTTCAGATACGTTGATTACTGAATCTCCCTTATTTTACGGGATGAGAAGCCAACTTTTTAGCTCTTTGCAAATGCTGTTAGTGGAGATGTATCAACAGTATGTCGTTAGGAAATAAATGCCTACAGATACACTCATTATTTTTTCCTCAGTAATGAGATATTCGTTACGAGTGCAGGAAAAGCATTTGTTCCTTTAGATTTATTAGGAATATTATCTGAAAACCTCATCAGAACTGTTTCAACGGATTTTCCGATGGCTAAGCGCCTTCTCCCACGGCTCCGTTCGTGAATTTTTATGGTTCACTGTCTAAATTAAGAGAGAAAGTAAAAATACACGGTTAAAAATGAAATTCGAAACATTTTTATAGATTTTTTTTCCAGAAGTACTATATTTTGGCTCTGATTCACTGAAAAGATGCACGGCCTTTTGGTCGTACGTTAAGCTTCGGATAGAATAAAGTAGGGAGCTTCAACAGCTGACGTGTCACCAGTTATCGAACCCATGTCTACTTACACCGAAAGGATTTTCATTTTGTTCATGGATACCTCTAGAATGACAAGGAATGGATTAAAAATATGGTTAAAGATGGAGATGGAATAAGAAAGTTTAGTTTTGGTCGCGTAGAGATAGTCGTTAATAAATTCGTGTGATTTAAGTTTCAAGTATGTAAGTTTTCCGTAAGAAAATTGCTAATTTAGGGTCTTATGTTTTGTTTTAAAATATCTGTATCCGTTAAAATATTTGAGAATCATGAGGGGAACACATGAAAAAGGCAGTTCAATTTACAATTTCCAACAACGGTCTCTCAAAATCAACATTTAGAGATCCTTTTTGGTTAGTTTACTTTAGCTTGTTATAAAATTTATAGTTAAAATGATCTTAAGAATAAGTCTGAAGGTTCTGGTACGATCTTAAGCCGCTGGGAGAACTCATGGCAAACCACCGCCGTTTGGCAGATCCGGGTTCTAATCCCGATCATGTTTGACTTTCTCATGTCCGCTTCTCCTTGGAATTACTCTGTCCTACTTTTCGTTATAATATATACTCAATCATTCCCATTTATATTCGTATTAAAATTCTCCTGGGATAGAGCTTCTGTGCTTCGAATCGGTTTCCAGTAAATCAGCTGTGATTTAAAGTACCGCTCAAATCTGGGTCGTCGAGTAAAAGCGAACTTAAGTTTTGGGCCAAGACCAATTTTTTCAGCCGTATACATTTCCCCAGTACACATAGGTTCGCGGTATTTTCTCAAACACGAGGAAATTTTCGTCCTGCACTTGTTTCTAGCGATATCTCGTTTCCTCCATCAGGTGAAACGTTTGGAAGGAATTCAAAACTACTTTGTGCTCCGACAAGAGCGGAAATAGTTCCGAATTCACAACTTCCGCCCAAGTTGGAACTCGTAAAAAAAAGGCACGAGTATCACGCGTTTAATTTAATTGTTACGATGTGCTTGCGATCGTAATTTGGTTGGTGTAATTCATTAGAGATTTCTAGGATGTTAGAATCTGAATTTTACAGTCGCTTAATTTAAATTTACGTTTATGAGCTGGCTAAATTTGTGTACATGCTACGGGATTATTTTGACGAGTTGATTTATTTTGGGGTTAAATTGAAACCGTGTCTTATGGTAGAAATTGTGGCTAGTGCAACGGATTTTTTTAAATTAACCTTTTTTGGGATAAATATATATGAAATATTTTCAACCTATTTTAAATAGGTTCATTATTCATTAATTAATATATTCATTAATTTATGTATACATTAATTCATATATTCATTAATTTATATATTTCATTTCATAGGAGTAATTGGACATAAGGCTAATTCCCTTCCATTTAAAGCTGTTAATCTAATTACCAACTTTTCCATCTTTACTATTCGATGAAAATTTGATCGAGATACGTCGTTTATGTTAAGGGATTCCGTATACTTTAATAAATAATTGGTAATACTTAAAAATGAATGAGGAGGATTTTAATATCTTGATTATTAAATTTTTAACATTTTAAACTAATCAGTTTATAATAATACATATATTCTCCTCATTAAGTTATTATTGCTAGAAATTAACGTTTCAACTTGATTATCAGAATACATAGATTATCACACTACTACAGGGTGTATCATATAGTAAACTTACGAATTATGAATGTTATAGTTTACGAAATAAAGTTTTGTTTAGCTATGATTTATAGAACGTCTTTATCTAGTCGTATCTCGGATTAATATTGATCATAATTGATATAATATCGATTTTATTTAGAAGCTTAGACATGTATTTCTTGAATAAATTCACATAATAACACTATCACATTTATAACATCTTAATTTTTATTATATCGAAATTTTCTTTTTGATGAAGAAGCATATAAAATAGAAAATACCAATTCAACTACGGCAATGCTTTTTCAATAGAACCAGTGTCTCTTTTTTCCTAATCATTGCCTTAAATTATATAAATAAAAAAACGTAGTATATTGTTATCCCCACTTACGGAATATTGTTCCATATATTTAGTTAATATATCAATGAATGCTTATTGTTGTACGATTGTTACATCGATCTCCAATAAAAGTCGATATAAAGTGCATTGTTGGAATTCGAAAATTAGAGATGATTCGAAATTTGTTTATAGTTACCGAACTATATAAAAATTTGGATTTTTCTTATCGGTGTTCAAATCTAGTTCCGAAGCACTCGATGGTTGTCCCGTTTTTTACGTACGGTTCGATGCCCTCGTCAATGGGAATAAGAGCATTTATCTAATAGAACGCATTCATCCGCATGGCGGTGTTAAGGAACGATGTTTTGGATAGAAGGAAAGCAGCGATAAATCTGCGCGTGCCTTAAAGGGATGCAACGGCGTACATCACCTCCGCGGGATCCGGAAAATGTTTTCCGCTGCACTTTCACTGTGCGGGACTAAATCTCTCGAAAGGCTGGCGAGAGGCGGTTGTCCTGGAGCTCTTCTATTTTTAAAATGGCTGCCATATCTCCCCCCTCCCCCCCAATCCCTCCCATACACTCCCACCCTTCGGAAAACAAGCTTGAACTAGTGGGGAAATTCCCTGAGAGACTCAACAACTCCTTCGAAGCACACGGACTTTCTTCTGATCTCTGATTGGAAGAGTCGTCCATCTAAGAGATTATTTTTTTTATGCATCCTCCTTGTCTGCTTGAATTTATGTCGTTCCTAAAGACGTCGCAAGTTGTATCCAAATATATGTGCATGTAAATTGCATTATTTATTAGGGAATGGTCTCAAAATAAAACATTAAAAGGATTGGATATAACGCTAGATATCGTTAATTCAAATCCCCCTTATGAAGTCGCTTTTTTATTAATTTTTAAAATTACCCTTTTTGGTGTACATTACTCTATATCTCTTTAAGAAAAGAAATTAATCCCTGATATTTTGCGGGAATTTATATTCTGAATTTAATTGGGCACAAAAGAGATAAATTTTATCATTATTTACGTAGTTTATAAAGTATTAATTTAAATATAGGAATTATACTGACGTATTCGATACCTAGTTGACTTCTTATAGTATATATTCTTTTACGGTTAAAGTGAAAAAAAAATGAAATACAAACCATTTAAATCAAATTATATTATTTCAATTTTGTATTTTAATATATTTTCCTAATTTTTATAAAGCTAGAATGGTTATGATGTTTATCCCAAGAATCCGAACTCTTAATAGAAAACCTTGCAAATTTTTTTTTGCGAAGATGGGAAATACAGTCCTTGAATTGAGATCTCTTTTCCTCGAAAGACTGATGAATGCGAATGGATTTTCACCAAGGACGTTTAATTTTGATCACGCGAAGGAATTCGAATCAACACGTTCCCGTTCCAAATTTGCTGCTTTTCGAGTGAATCTGATTTCTCATTTTAGTACAGCGTAACCCCTTAACTATCTGCCCTTTTCACCCGTTGCGTAAAGGGTTTAATATTATCGCTTCGGAAGTGTTTTCAACGATCGTTCTTTTTAACGAGGTTTTAAGGTTTTAACTGATACTGATGATATTGAGTATATTACAAATATAGTGTCTGGTCATGATGAAGAGGGTTAATTATATTTTGAATCAGTTTACGTATTAACGGAAGTTCAAACTGCCATGATTTTTGGTACTCATAAAGTGTTCGTTTAAAATTACGATTCCTGGTGTCTAAATATTTCCTGAAATTGATATGTTTAAATCCATTGTTTTCCTTGAGAATGATTTCGGAAACAAGGTGCAAATTATGGAGTGTATTATTCTATTCTTGGATTTTTTTGAGATAAATTAGAATAGAAAATAAGTAAACGAAGTGTTTTGATGTGGTTGAAATAAGTAAAATTCTACTTTGTGTTCGTATTATTCGGTTCTATATTTGAAGTAAATGAAAACAGAAGCAAACGAAAATTGTTTTCACTTAGTGGAAAAAAATAAAGTTCTAATATTTGTTTCTTGTTTGATAATTGAATGTTGTTAACAGAACATTTCTTATTTATTATTGGAGTTCTATTTGAGGTAATTATTACACCCCAATTTTTTTCATCTTCTATCAAGAACTTCTAAACTCCAGCTCAGTCATTTTAAGGTCCACAATTATTCTAATAATTATTAGTTATATAATGAGTTTCAAATTAAGATATTCTACCTAAGAATGGAAATAAATATCGTTCGATCAATCATTAGATTTTCATTCTGTATACATTTGTATATTTTTGAGAAATTATACACTTGAATAGAAACTAGCGATGCCTTAACTGACCCTGTTGATTAAAATCTACCTATGAATCATAAATCAATTATGGTAAAAATAAAAGTTTTTTATTAAAAAATATTTTTAAATTAAAAAAAAATTAAAAATATTTTTTAATCAAGAAAATTCGCTTTTTGTAATAAAATCAACGATAGAAAGAGCTATGGTGATCTATCTGGTGATGTAACGAAATGAATCTTAATGAGATACGGGTGAACTTTATCCATTATTTGTTTTAGAAGATAGCTTTTAAATGTTTAATTTATGATTGATTTATGGCATTCGATTTGCGGGAAAAATATACTCCTAGCTGTCTTTTATTTTATTGAAGGTTGATGAGTAAATGAATACTAATGTACAAATCGGAGGCACTAGCACTAATACAACGAAATGTCAGGATCTCTTGTATTATTTAAGTGCTACTTACTAATTAACCTTTCAAATACTACGGAAAATTAAAAATATGTATAAACCTAGATATGTCATTCAAGAGTGTAATGTACATAGCTTTAGGTTAAGTAGAGAAGAGGAAAGCTTTAATCGGTCGAAAGAAGCGTAGTGATGAGGCATAAAGATAGACCAAGCCAAATAGATCGTTGATAAAGCCGAATCTCGAGATAAAAAGAAGCGGACTAACTTTCTTCTTCTTTTTTAGTCCAAAGCGAATTAATTATCGACCATCAGTAAAGGATTTTACGGGCAGGCGCAATCTTTGGTGGGTTCTATAATTAGCTCCTTTTTCGAAAAAAGCGGGTAATAAATAGTGGAAGTAGACAAGAAATAGGTCTCGAATTTGTTTCCCGAAAACGAAATTAATTTGAGGAGGGAAAATTAAAAGGTGCGTGAAATTGCCAGAGATTCTACGATCTCTCACCAGGAGGCGGCGTATCGCAATTGATAGGGCAGTGAAAAGTCATGAAAAGTGGCTTTCAATTAGAGTTAAAATGGCGGAAGAAACTAATTGTTAAATAGGAAGATTAATTAGAGTGGAATTATGTTTTTGGTTGGTGTGAAACGCTGTCATTCTTGTCTTTGGAGGTTCGAATATGTGCTTTCTTTTATTGATAGTTTACGTTTTCCTTATCGTTTAGTAGGTGTTATATTCAAAACTTATTTTTTTTATTTCGTATTTTTCGCAATTATTTTTTCCATAAGCGACAATACACTTGCTTTCTCTACATCAATTCGCTAAAAACAGCATAAATTCTTGATTGTTGTATAAATATATAACCGATATAAAAAGGAATGTAGAAACCACAATTGTTTAAATTGCTAAATGAAGTATTAATGAATCAATGTATCCTAAACACAATTTTTTATCTTCCGAATTTATAGATCGAAGGATATCTTCTATCTACTTTCTGTATTTCCATACTCAGAGGTATATTTATTCATCAAGAATCATTTAGATTAGTGTTAAGATCAGATTTATCATTCATAATCAACGAGATCCATTACTCATACATTTATATGCTCCATTTACGCATACATTTATGCTGCTCAAAACTAGAAATATTTGTAGCACAATGTCTTCCGTAAATTAAACAAACAAGAAACATGTACAGGTCCTCAATCGCTCTACGAAAATTAATTTCAAAATTTAAAATGCATGGAATGAAGTAGAATAGCGGAGTATTATTTTATTCTTTTTCTACTTAAATACTCAGAATTTTATAAGTGAAATTAGTCCGGGTAAATGCAGCGTGTAGTTCCATAGAATAACTCTTTCATAAAATTCTAAAGAAGTGACAGATATAGATGGTTTTATTCAGCATCTCAGAGTATAAAGTAGCTTTTGTATCATCACGGCCAAGAATAAGAAAGATCAAAGAGGCAGATGAAAAATACGTTTCTCTATTCTATGATATAAGAAGAATGAAAACGTTTTCGTTCATAAGTGTAAGGTTGAAAATGATATTTATAAGAAGTTTCGTAGTAGTTTTATTTAGAAGTATTTACATAATAATTTGATATCTACATGTCGGAATGGAACCAAGAACATTGCTGTTTATTCCTCAGTATTCATTGAACCATAAATGAGCTTTTAAAATGTCCTTCATTTATGTATCTCACCTATAACCGATGTGATAATGAACCGGTGAAAGAGTATTTTTTCCTACTTCCTTGAGATTTAATTACAATTTTATATTCTAAGAATATGATCACTGATTTCTTAAATTTTGTTGGCGCGAAATTTACATGTAACACGGAATTTATTTTTTGCCTTATGGATGTGAAACAAGTATTATGAAGGAGGTGTTAAATTACAGGTAATTCAGTCCAATAGTAAGATATATTTCAAAAAGTTTTGGAAGAACGTAGTTCAATATTTTCTGTAAAATATTTTCTATAAAATTCTGCGAGTAACTCTTTTTAAATAATTAATATTATAAAATTGAGTATAGGATTTAATGAACCCAACTTGAGAGTTGCTATTTAAGCTTGAATTTGAGTATAAATGTATATCTTCATACAGGATTGAAATTTTAAATAATGATGCTTATAGTTAAGTGTATTTGAAGATCAAGTTAGAATAAATAAATTTCCTAAATCATTCACAATTTTAGAGATAAAATTCGAATAATTTGGCCGGGCAGTGAAGTGAATAGTATAAATATTTTTATGTATTTCATAATTTAAATGTGCGATAAATTTTTATATAATTATAGCTATTTCTTGATAATATATTAACAGAAAACGTTTTCCAAACATTTTGTATAATATTTACGTGTATTTTCATCAATCGTATTTTAATACGGTTTCATCTTCATGAAATAATTGCAATTCCCAAAAAAATTAACCGTAGTTCATCTTCCGTTGCATTCCAAGCGTACGTTTGAATAGTGAAAGAGCAGCGAACCTCATCCATCGCGAATATTTAGCCTCTCTCGTCCTTTAATTAGACGGTGGTGCTCAGAGACAAAGTCCGTTACGATCGCCCATTTCCATCTCTTCCGGTCGCTGAGCCCTGCATCCTTCAGAAGGAGCCCCTCCTCTAATCTGCCTCATCTAATCTACCTCCCGGCATATCTTTCCACCCTATTAGAGATTGCCAAGTCGACTCTGTTGTCTGTAGGCGTTCCTATAGGGCAATCGGCCAGGAACGGCTGGAATGCCGAGCGGAAGGAGAAATGGCTATACAGGGTGAAGGAAACTATGACTAGGGAAAATTACGCACGCGCTGGAAGAATGTCAGATGTACCGCTATCAGAACGTGACATTTGGCGTTAATAACTGATACTCAATGCGGAATTACGAAATTTTCGTCTGTAAGCGTTTGTGTAATCGTTTTGTTTATTTATCTTGGTTACTATGGTTGCTACCTGCCACAGAAATGATTAATGATGTGTGTGCATTGCGTGGGTGTAAGCCAATTGCCTCTTGGTTTATGGTACATATAGGATAGTATAATTATGTTAAATATTGCTATATTAATTTAAATCTTAATATATATCGGTATCAGTTATAATCGGTTTATCGTTGCAAAGAAATTAATATTTTGCGCAGTTTATTTGACTGTGAACAAATATGTTATCTTTGATTTTATTTGCTAGATTTTTAATTTTAACTTCTTTGTCCAGGAAAGAAGTTAAACACCTTCTATAGGTTATTTTGATTTGTAAATCGTAGGTTTTTTTATGTTAAATATATTACTTTTATCGACACCCAATAAATTAAAATGGGGTGACAAATATAGATAAAGTTTTTAAGTAAAGCATTATACGAGTAAAGATATATCGTAGTTACCTTAATTAAGTATTTAGGTATTATTAAAAAATTATCTCATAACCTTCAGCTTCAACCTTCATTTTTGTAATTTGATTCATTTTATTTATTTGTAGTGAATAACAGGCAATTTGTTGATATCTGAATTACTATATTGATACGCGGCATTTAACATCCGGCAAGTTTAGCTATAAGTTCCTTAAGAAATATCTACCATTAGTTACGCTTATCTAATGAGGAGATGAACTTTTAAAGTGGATTAGGTAATTTTCGGTACCTACCTAATTATCTGTGAGAACAGAGCAAATTGCTTATGTATATGCACTTCTTATTCCTCGAAGGAATTGTTACCTGGAAGGGTAGACGAAAACAAATGTTTACGCATAAATCTCGTGAAAAAATCAAAGGAATAATTATATAATAAAGGAATAAAGGAATAAAGGAATATTTAAATAGATATCGCCGATTAATTATTTAAATTGAAATAGCGAGCTGAATGTAGTTCCCAAATCTATGGCACCATTTTTATCTCAGAAAATTTACATGAAGGAATCAGTGTAACTGAAGAAGATCTAATAGGATAAACTCTAGGAAAAGGTGTTTCAAAACACTAGAGGAAAGCAGAATTCCTTCAAAATTTCAGAATTTGCAATTATTTTGAAGATTCAGAACATTACCCTCCATAAAACACTTTATTATTTTATAGACTATGAAAAGTACGAGGAATATTTTGCTCCTACCAATTAATTAGCTGAATAAATCGGTGCTAATTCAGGCTTAACAAATGAGAACTTGGTGGTGGGTTTGATGTATCGACGTCCTTCTTCTTGATTCGAATGACCCGGAAGATGTTGGCCAAATGTTGACGTTGATAGCTCTAGTAGAGTCAGGTACACTACTTGGGAGTAATTAAAACGGATTTACGACCCCATGCATGGATTGCTCTTGATCTAACTAGGCACTCTTGAGTTGTAATTCACGTTGAGGAATGGAGTGGATTGCAAACGTTGTTCGAATGCACTACTTAGTGTATACGTATGGGAGATAAGCGTTGAAAAGCTAATGCTATGAACTAAAATAACCACCTTTGACAACTTCAAGCAAGTTTGTTATTGATTTCTAATTCAATTTTCTACTTCCTCCATATATTCATGAAAAGAAAAGCACCGAGTGAATTAAGTGTTATGTTAGCTCTCATATGCTTTGATAAATGATCAATTGTATGGTTGAATTTATTTTATCTTTACGAAATCTTAGCTCACAATTATGACATACTTTCAGAAATTATTTACTTCGACTATACTTTTTATATCCCTCTAAGTGTTCTGTAATGTAAGGGATTGTCTTCAAAACTGAACTTACTGAGTTCAAAAGTCGATAGTTCTTTAAAAAGAATGACATTATATGATGACATTTATTTATCGCACATATTTCCAATTTGATATTTTATCTTGGGCTCCTATAGGTGATATACATACCAATTTTATGAGTATAATTCTCTATTGAAATATCTACTTTTTACTTTTAAATTCATATGTGATTTTAATTGATTGATAGTAAAATGTCCTCAAATATTTTGGCATTCGCCAAGTATTCTAGCGTTTGAAGAATTGATGTATGATATTATCTATTTTTGGAGTCTTTATGAAGATGGATGTCTTCAGCTTTTCCAAACAATAAGCAGATTCAAGAATTAATGCATACCTCGTTGCAATATATCTTTGGTCCTCTTTCATTAATCAGAATTAATGTTAGGTAGATGAAGTGAGTTGAAATATACAGATTTCATATGTGATAAATATATATGAATCTACTTCAGGCAAATTTAGATACGAAATCTACGTGAATCTAAATTTATTTACTATTAATATCTATCTCATCTTAATTATTAGTTCTATTTAATTTAATGTATATCGTTAAAATTTTACTGTCAAGTTTTATATATTTTCTTAAGTTGAAGTGTATATATCACTTTCGAAGAAATTTATTTTCGCCTAATTTCATAATATTTTCTGGGAAATTCTCATAAGTTTCCATCATCATAAATTATCATTAGTTTAAGTATTCTTTGAACTTAATTACTTTTCGTCACACACGCCCGTTAGCAAGAGTTCCAGTTTTAATTCAATTGAACCCAACCAAGGTTCGTTTCCTAGACAACGCGTCATAAATTTCAATTCTAAAAAATCAGCACTTTGGAGAATACTAAATCCCCCAATGTTATATTTCATTTTCTGAACTGTTTGTATCGCATAAGGAGCCCCAGACCTATATATTCATTCTGGGAAGGCATTAATAAGGGAGCGGCTTAAGAAATTTACGCTCTTTCCACATCGGAGTACATCTTTGGAGTGATTTAGTGAGGAATTTTAAAATATTTCGTCTCCCAACTTTTATCGGTCACGAAAATAAACCTTTGACAGATCCTGCCGTTGATGGCGAGAGGTTAATACGGATTGTTTACCATTTTTATGGTGCAGACAGAAAATGCGGAATGCGTTTACGAGTGTTGCGAAACGGAGACCTTCGGCCAAAATAACTTCACTAATTACTCTGTTCGTTAAACCGTAAGACGCTAAGGGAGAACAAACTTAGCGGAAAGATTTTTAGCGAAAGTGTGCCGCATTCGTTGATTTCACGCATCCCGTAAACCCGGAGCGAATTTTAATCTTTTCCTGGAATTTCTATCATTAGACCTCATGAAGTATATTAAGAGTCTTTGTACTTCGCTGGATGGATTACCACTTTTGTTTGACTGTTGTAAAGTGTGTGCATGTGTTTCTATAGATGGTTAGATGGAATGAAAAGACATTTATATTATAAAAACTACAAGCTCAGTAACTGATGGAAGGTATTAAAGAGGCTTCCACCAAATAATAAATCAAGGACAAATATAAAAAACAAACTAGTTCCTTGTAACTCGTTATTATATATTACCTTAAGAAAAATCGAAATAATCTACAAAATTATTGTTAGAAAGAAATTATATGGAAAATTATGGATATAATTTCAACAAAGATTAAAGTAATATATTTCGCGTGATATAGAGTTTATAAAAATGGGCTAGTGCAGTAATTTTACAACCATTTCTTTATTTCTTGCAACACCATTTATTTATTCAAGATACTTTCATTTTAAATTCGTATCTGAGAAAAGTTTACCAATATGTGCACTATTATCAAGTCTTGTAAATTGTACGTGAGAAATAAAATGTAAACTTTTAAATTTTACTTTGAAAAATTCTTCGTTAAAAAGTCGAATCCTGAAATGAGAAGAATAATTATGATATTAAAATATTTTTTGAACCAGAAAGATAAGAATAAATTAATAAAAAATGCTAAAATATATAAAAACTAAATTTGGAAATTATAATACGAATATCAATTATAAATTTAAAAGGATCGTTTTATAAATTTTATTTGAAATTACTGACATTAGCAAAAAATTACACAAAAAATAACTCTTCTTCGGTAACTACTTAGGAAGTAGATAATGAAAAAGAGATGCGAAATGAAGATTTTCGTCTCCTTACTTATCCAGCGAAGACAATCATTTCTTTGACATATCGCCACCTCTTTTTTTTACGCCTTCTTCTCCTCAAGTTGAAGACATTATTTGAAAAGTAACTCTCTAAAGGTGACATAATGTTTCCTATTTCCGTCTCACATCATTTGAATATGTTCCAAATTTGTGGCTAACATCTAATAGTCGTCGCTAATTTGCCGATTCCCTTTCGTCTAACAAGATCGCTATCTTATATGATTATCGACCCTTTTACTGCGCGAGCTCATGCAACGCGTTAAATAGATCCATTCACATCTGTGGGTTAAGGTTAAAAAGAATATAAAAAAGAAGATCGGGCAACAATTAGTATTTAAATAGATCTTCCAAAAGCTTCGGATGTCAGGAATAACCAGAGCGCCCTTTGCTTCGATTTCCGATCGCCTTATTTTTAATGATCCACTGGGGTTAAATGCTATAAATTTAGATCTCCAAATGCTGCACCCCAAAATAATGGCTGAAGTACAACGGTATCACGTCATACGCTATCGATGATCTAAATAGCTGCTAATCGATGCCAAAGCTTTTCCCCTGCCCATTGCCCATCATCCCGGAACTGACCATCTCCCACGTTAATTCACATCATCACTAACTTAAGCCAATCGCGATTATAAAGTTTTAACTTCTCCATGTCCTATCCTTTTCGGGTCTTATTAGAAGTCCTCCAAATACTTTAAGGTTATTTTACGAGCTTAATTAATCTACTTTTCCTGCTGCACATTTACTTTTTCCGTAGTTATGTTTATTCTGTTCCTTGGTAACCGTAAAAAAATTCTGTCGTTTATTGTTTTAAATGATACCATTGAATTTATCCTTAAGAAAGCATTATTCTCTCTATACTTCAATATATTTTTCTTATGCCTTTTGAAGGCTTTCGTGAAACCTTTTATCTACATATCTAGAAAATATGATTTTTCTCTGGACCCTAATTCATTTTTTAATTTATATTTTAACCACATCCAGATGTTTTCCCTAAAATATCTTTCTTTTATTCTCTTAGACTATCTAAAAATCCAATATAGTGTAATAATGTCCTCCAAGTGGTTAATCAATTATTTCCCTCATTTTGATGTACAGTTAACCTTTCTCTTAATTTGTAAATGATTTTAAACATCCGAATCTGATATTTACAATTATTAGTTCTATAAAAATACTGTTATATTATTGTGTTATTTTGAATAAATTTATGTCGCTAATATCAATATAATAGTTACAATTGTTTTTAATCCATAGTGATAACTTAATCACTTTATGATTTTTTGGCGACACTATCTTTTTAATCTAGGAATTATTATTTTATCTTTAATCTCGTTTGTTAATGGTGAAGTAAACCTATTAGTATCTCTTAGTAGGTTAAAAGGAGTTGTAATAAAGTTTAAGTTGTAATAAAGATTAAGTGAGGAATTTCTGGCTTATACATTTTTCTTCTGCTATATATATTGGATTTGCTACACCGAATGAACTGCGTTCAAATTCAACGATTTGTAAGCTTATCAGAAATCAATTAGACTACGTTAACAAGATTTGAATGAAAATAGAGCAATCAGTGTCTGTAGAACGAGTTAAAATAAGTTATTTCATAAATATATCTTGAAAAATTTTCTGTTCTATCGCAAAGGCATTTTTGAATTGAAATCAAGGCTTTTATCGCTCTCCATCTGTAATAGATTTCTTTGAGTATCATTGTTTCAATTAACAGCAACCATATTCCCCAAAACTGAAATTGATTTGTCAAAGATAGGTTTCATCTATAATGAATTCCATTGTTTTTTTGGTATATAACAGTATGGCTCTTAAGCATTATTCCATGGTAAATTTAGGTTATTTTCGCGGGTATCATTGATAATTGAAGAAGGAAAATTGTGTGCAAACATTTGTATTAAATAGTAATATAGAGTAAAACAAAGTATTTCTGAAGGATAGTTTATGGGAGGTAAATGATTTTCCTGTGCCTGACTCTTACTGTTGTACAAAGTTAAAAATGTATCAGTTAACATTAAAGGTTTGGTCTTTCAAAATTTTTGGCATGTAATGCGATCCCATTTTTGTGTTATATTATTTAGTTGAAACATTTGAGAGAAAGGAATAAATTGCAAACAGGGAGTTTCAAGTATTTTTCCTTCCTTATTTCATATTTAATTTTTCTATCGATTGATCTATATAACATATCTATCACTTATTATATCTTATCTTCCATCAATGATTTTTATCGATAGGCAGAAAATAATTAGGAGGAAATATATAAGATACGTTTCCAATGGTTACTGTCTACTAATTTATACCGTAGACTCTTTATTCATGATAATTAAACTAAGATATATGTAAGTTTACAGATATGAAGTTTTTATTCAAAAATATATTTTCTCAATTGTCATAATAAATTTTATGCTTAAAGAAATATGAAGTTTTGTTTTCAGCGATAGTTTTTTAAGCAAATATAATTAGTTTAGGTCGTACCGAAAATTTAATATTAATTGTGGAAACAGAAATCATAGTTGTAGTCTAATTGTTAAGGTATCAAAAAATTTCAAATAAACTTCGTATGAATGAGAGCAATGGAGGTCGTTTAGAAGGTACATTTACGTATGTACATTGGAAAAAGTTTTTGAGTGAATTTAAAAGTAAAAGCCATTGTAAAAACTAAAAGATAAATTATGTTTATGACAGTTTTCTCTTTTCAAAAGCGGTATTTTACTTAAGTTTTTTCGTCTATGTTTCACTCGATATATATATAGTTCGACTCAAGCCGCTAGATACCGTTACAGGTTTGGAAATTCTCTCATGCGCTCCACGAGTCTTTACTAGTTCCCACCAGAGGATGTGCTTCTCTGCGAATAAAATACATCTTACAGCGTACTTTGAATATCTTTTGTTTTGCCATTTAAATGCCAAGTAAATGGAAAATGAACATTGCTTGAGATTTTGTAAAACGATATTTAATTAGCTTGAAGTATTACATTGAAGAGCAAAACTAATAGATTTTTACCATTATAAATTGTTTATATTTGAACTAATGGGTGTTGATATACTGAGTGATTAGGGTACCCTTTAAAAATCACATCAGCCGTTTACGTAGGCAACCCGCGATATTGTCGTGTAGATGTAGTTGCATAATATCAGGGGCAGTCCACATACTGAATCCCGTTATCTGTTTCAATAAAATAATTCATAAGTTTTTAATGGAATATTTATCTATCGATTATTCTGAATTAATTAAAGTTTCCCTTTGTTAACTTTAAAATGAGAAGTCCTTTTTTTGAACGCAATTAAGTCAAATTGATAACATATATTCCTTTTACTTTGAATCCCTTAGCTATTACTGTTATTTTGTTTGTTATAATGGCGAAATACATTATTAGCGAGGGATTTGCATCCCAAAAGTTTATTTTCAACTTTAAATGTCATTTCTGGTTAGCCTATTTATTTGATCAAACCATTTTAATTTAAGTTCACTTGGCCTTCATACATTCTATTATAGTGTTCAGAAAATTATTAAATCTAATTTTTGTTTCTTATGTGTCGACTAATGAATGATTTTTAATGATAATGATAATGTTTATTTTTCTTGCTTTCATTAACAAAGGTCATATTCATAAGGCAATCGGTCTGTTGCTGTATTATTTACTACAGTATTCTATTACTTTATTTACAGTATTCCAATACATTATTATTTAACTTCTCTCCTTGAAATCTGTCATAAGAGAATACGACCTTAATTTTCCTTTAATATATTTTCAGTAAAGTTTAATATGACGAAATATGGAGACGAATATAATAACGAACACTTGAGAGATGTCTCTTCTGTGAAACTAACGTCTAAAAACAATTTTAAGATTTTTGAGGATGCTCTTTGATCTTAGCCCATTTCAAGGCGGTGACAGGGGAAAGAAATGATACGCTGTTTAGTTTGGCTTTGCTGAAAGTATTTTGTCCTTTGCTTTTGCGAGTGCCTTTTAAGAAAAAAATTGAAATTAGTCCTTCACGTTTGAAGTGTATTTAATTTCAAAGAGTACATTTCAACCCTATTTGTTCCCATTAAATTCATCCTATTCATAATTAATTGAAAATTACACTTGATGAAATGGTTTTGGACAAGTTTAACGCTCCATGGAGATAAAAATTATCTAGGTGAATGTTTGTCATAGAGAAATTGGATCCTGTTTTGCTCAAATGCGTAAGATACCGCTCAAACTGAAAGAAAATGACTCGTTACAATATTACGATTCTAAAATACCTTATTTCAAAACTATTTGTAATAATTTAACATACGTGTAGTGGAGCTAGTTAGAGGGGGAGACAGATTTGTAGATCGTCGTATTAGTAAATTGTACTAAAAGGAAAGAAAAAATTATTGGAAAAAACATTATGTTCTAATTCTCAGAAAAGAGAAACTTTGTAACTTTTACCAATATCACAACGGTTCTTTTTTCTATGGGTAATATAAGATATAATAGTCCACGAGATAATGCCTAAACATATCGATTTTATTGGATTCTACTTCGTATAGACTAATAATCTCTTCATTGTAATCTCCTATAATAATTGACTTCATTAAAAAAACATCATCTTTTTCAAACCATCAGGTATGTCCGGGAACTCTAGCTTCCAGACACCTGGTCCCAGGGGACCTCTTACTGGCCGTCCAGGGAAGGTCAACCCGCGGCCTCAGCGCCTCGGAGGTGGACTCTATGATCGCCTCTGCTGGAAATACTCTGCAGCTCATCATCCAAGAGGCAGCCCTCGATGACAGACCAGAACAGGGTCCTCCAACACCCACTTTGTACGTCACTTGCGAGGACGCCGCTGGGGGTGGAGTTGCCATGGCCCCTGAGATAACGGTGTCTGCAGGCCCCCCGGTGTGTGACATGACAGGGGGAATAAGGGTGTATCCTCAGATGTACACCGCGGTGGAAACTAGAGTAGACGAAAATGATAATGCCAGGAAAGGGGATGGTTACCAGAGTCCTCCGGGTGTCCAAAACCGGCAGCCAACGAAGGTGGTCCATTCGCCGGTGTCACCCACTTCTCCTCCACCCTTCGCCATCAAGGTGACCATGACCATGATGCCAATGGAGTATGAGGAAGAATACGAAGAGGAAGAAGAAGATGACCCCAACAGAGGATCGAGGAAGCTGCCCAGGTCCATCTGGAGTTACGACGACATGGAGGCCGCCGCTGCCCAGGATGGAATGGACAGGGTGCCGCCGTCCGGAATTCCCTCGCCGCCACAGACTTTAGGGTGAGTACTATTTTAGCAGTTCCACTTAACGCCGTAAACACCATTCCGGTTGTTTGTTTATTTACTGCGCATGTCGTTTCCCTAGCGAGGTTGTCTGGGTGGGATTTTTGGAAACGATCGCCTTATGTGAAGAGGGTTCTCGTAGTGAGAGAATTTACTGACTCAGCTTGTTGATTGATGTTTTTAGGATCATGTGAACGTAATTTTTCCTGTTACCATTTTAACTTCTTTATATATGTACAAAAAGAGAATGATAATCATAATCTAAATATGTGAACGATTCGAGGTGACGATTATAGAAGAATGTGTTCTCTTACGTAGTGTAGAATCTATTTCTCCTATATTAAAGATATGTGAGGAACTTTATTTCCTGTCGTAAAAAAAATTTTCGTGGTACAAAATTTTTAATAAAATACGTAATTGATATCTAAATGGAGATCTGATTAAATGAACGGCAAAATTGATGGAACAGAAACATACAGGCTACATAAAGAGATGACTACTAATTTCTCTATATTTAAAACAAATTTTATAGCATATTTGATATATTTATGTAGGATGAGAGTGCGATTCTCTAAACGTTTTTGAGTCAAAGGGTATGGAAATGTAATTATCTAACGTTGTCTCTTTATTTCTTCACATTGCGGTCTATATCAATATCCATAAATTGTGGATATAAAGTTTGTAAATCTTCTTTAGTTTGAATGGAAGGAGATACTATCTGGTGACTTCTTTACTACTGGTATCTTCAGCTTTCCTCGAGCGAGTGCTATTTTTGCAGCACAGATGTCGCACACGATGCTTCTGCTATATTATTTTCCTTGGATTGTTTTGTGAATATAGGGGTGAAAATTTTACATTAAGTTCATAATTGTGCCAAAAAGCAGCATATGATACGAAAAAATTCGAAAGTTTATTGTTGTAAATCAAACATTTACATGCGTATTAAAATCAATAAAAAGAAACTTTGGACTTAAACTCTCTTGTAAGTAAAATCATTATTATCGGGTTAAGAAATAACTTATATAAAAAGTAAATCATATGATTGAGTTATTTATTTATAAAATTTAAAAACATATTTTTATGCATCATAGGAAATTTATGTTTGAGTCATTGCACTTATTGTGCGTTTTTGAATGTGTATGATGTAATTTTGGGTAAAATTAAAATTTCGGTTAAGAGATATACATTGTTTGAATATAATGGATAATAGAACGCTTTCGAAGGTTACTAATAATTAGAGCTATATCTAAAAAGGAAATGTAAAGAAATTATGTAATATCATATGTTTAAAACGCGTTAGCTGTGCCTCAAAGTGTACTACTGTAAATATTTCGTCCTATCTCATTTTGAATTCGCGGTTCTACCATCTATATCTCTCCTCGAAGAAGTTCCGCAAAAGAGTCGCTGTAATCTGCGACCACGATCACAACCTCATCTACCGATCACTCGCGAAACCCTTAGGATAAGCCGGTGTTTTTCTCATTACGCCCCGGATATTTGCGCGGGGTATGATCGTTGAAAGTAATTACGTAGGTAGACTTTGGACCGGATGATAATCCTGTTTGCACGTCTAAGGGAACGATTAAAATTCCGTCTTTGAATTTATTGCAGCCGATACAATTTGGCCCTCGTCGTGTACGAGAGCTTCTTTGCGTTTACTTTGGCAGTGTCTGATGTCGGTCGAAGGTCTTCCAAAACACCGGAAAACATCTTTGAAGTGGTTTCTTTAATTAATTTGCCCAGCACGTGTCTCTGGATTTTCAAGTGTCTGAAAAGCGTTTGTTCGACTTTCGAATAACGCAGCCATTAAATTTCGTTTGCTATGACTCAGTACTCCCAAGTTTAGAAAGGGTCTGGTGGGCAGATTGTTGATACCAGATAGCAGGAAATACACAACGGATATGCGCTTAACCATCACAAATCAGTGGAAGTTAATGGAAGCGTGGATTTAATGCTGATTAATCGAATTTCTTAAGCTAACAATACTAACTATGTAGCTTATTGTTGGTGATAATGTATAAAACGCCCAAGATACTCTTGCAAATTATGTACAATTTTTGTTTAATTTATATTCCATAGTCTTTGTGATTATTATAGAAAGGACGTAATTTAATTTGAATTCGCGCATAAATTCAATGTTTATTTATTTTAGAAATCTATGCAAATAATCTTAATAATGAAACTTTATAGGGGTAAAATTTGTTTTTACAAGTATTATTATTTACAATGTGGTGTTTAGGAAATATTTCATTGTAAAATTATATTTATGAAGATATACACATAATAATAATTAAATCTTTATTGAGGTGAGTCGAGTGGCATTGAGAGCGAGGCTTTATATATGAATGTAAAGGAGAGATGTTTAGCCTAGAATAGTAATGAATTAACATCCAAAAGTTTCCGACCTGCTATGGATTTTTTGCTATTGAATATTTTAGTTATTCTCATTGTCAAATCAAGAACATTTTGATCAATGACTCTTTGGATGAAAGTTAACGTCCAATAATTCTTTCATCACAGTCATATAAATTTAATCATACAAATTTAACGCATCAGAGTAGGAAGAAATCGTATTATATTGCTATAATAAAATGTAAAGTCTAGATTTTCGTCACATTACTTGAGATACGTATTCACTAGTGCAAGTCGTAACCCATCTGCGGGCCTCGTAAATATAATAATATATTATTTCAGAAGGCCCAAGACATGTATCTGGGAAAAGAGATACAGGAAATGTAATGGGAAGTATTAATCGAAAGGTTTATTTTCAGACAGATGTTCAGAAAAGCCTCAGAGGGAGGTACAAGCATTTAAGATAGGCACATGTCCATTATAGAACAGTGCACTCTTTGTTTGAGGCACGGGTGTGCAAAATCCAACAGCCGCACCCATTTGAATTGCGATTTCGCAAGTTGACCCTAAGCTTTGACCCGTAACATCATTGATTTCCGAGAAATCTATCAAACTCCTAATGATCCAAAAACTTTCACTTTGAATGCATGGATACAGATAGCGCTTTTAACGTTAAGTACAATAGTCACATCTGGGAATGTACGAATCTTTTTCTAATATTCCGTTATTCCTATAAGCGGTAAATATAGTCCAATAATCCAATAGGGATGTCTCTCGAACAGGAAGACAGCTATTAAAAAATTGTTATTTGAATCAATAAGAAATATATGACACATAGAAATTGCATCTACAGCTACAATTAATGAAATGATTGGCTTTAAATTTTTAAATTTTACATTTCCAAGAATAGCTAACTTCAGGCTCTTTGATTATCAAAGTGGATTCTTACCACTTAAAGTAAGACCAGTCTCCAGCAATAATTAATTTATTGCCGCTCTCCATTCAATCGTCGCCAAACCAATTTCTCATATAGTTCGTTACTTCGAATCCTAAACATCCTACTTTTAGAAACTTATACTTGAAATAAGTTTTTTATAAATATGATCTTCCCTTGCAAATTCGCTCGTTTGCAAATCTTTAGAATTCTTTTCTATTCATCGTTTGAAATTCTATGCTCTGATTATTTTCTCTTTTCACTCTTATGTATAATTTAATAAACATTTATTTTTCTGGGTTTATACTTTCTATCGTGTTTTAATCAATCAACACTGCAAATATTACATCATAAGTTCAAGTACTTTGAAGTGCAAATCTACAAAAATAATATAGCCTAAGTTAAATCCTATGAAGGATAAATAAAAGTAATCAACGTTGTGCTATATAATTTGATAGCTTTTACGTAAATACAAATTATTATCAAATTTAAATGAATAACTACATTCATTTAAATATAGCAATGTTATTTATTTATTTTCCTAATGTTTGTGTTATCAAACTTCATACTGTATTGACAACTCTTCAGAACGGTCGAAAATTACCTTTAATCGGACAAAATGAAACCTTGCAATACCATTTATACAATGAAGCACTGGGCGACGTGCAGAAACGCTCGTACCCTCGCGACGATTTGAAACTGACACCTCAATGTGTCTAAGACGGTACACTCCCTCGGTTGCAGAGTGGAAAAAGGTACATCACGATGGAACCTTTTGATGTTTTATTGACTAAAATTACGATTCCCCAGACGGTAGATCGCCGGTTATTGGTCTAAGAGGGGAAGTCGGATCTTCTTCCTTCCTCCCGCCGAACGAGATATTTTGGGCTTCGGGAGGAAAATAAAGGACACTGATTCAAGGGAATGGTCGTGTTAGAAATTTGAGGTTGACGACGCTTAAGCCTTTATTAGGAGATTGAAGCAATACTTGGGATATCTCTTGGGATGTGCCATGTGTCATTTACCATCTTGAATTATGCGAATTTGTTACCATTTTCTTCTTTGCGCTTTACTGTTGAAGCTTTAGTCTCCACCTTACGTATCTTTCCCAGAGTTTAAGAATAAAAAAGGGTGAATTTTGAAAACTAAAATATTTAATTATTTATATTTCTTATCACAGGTCGTGAAGTCGTTGAAGATTTGTAGTTACTATAACAACGTACATTAATACAAATTTAATCCATAATCGTAAAATTCTAAAGTAATAATCTTAGACTTAGGTTAGGATCTCAATGAGAATCAATACATATTCCTTTTTAATTCCTGTCCAAGTTTTTGACGTTGAAAATTTTCATATTATGTTGGGAAACTATTACGAGCGGTATTTCTCCAAGAAAAATTAATTTGAATTATATTCATTAAATTAAAATATATTCCACAATCGCTGATATTCGATCGATATCAGAAAATAATTTATATTCTTTTTTAATTACTTTTAATTGATATGTGTTAGTTAAAAATCATACCTAATTTCCAAATTAAACAATAATTTTACTTACATTTTCTTTCTATAAATTTAAAAAAATTAAATTTTTTGTCATATTTAAGACGTTCAACAAATAAGTATATGGTTACATTATATTTGTTCATTGCTATATCAATAATTTTAATTCTTTTAATATTATCGATAGGAATTTTATCTCGATATTTTCCGGTCTTTGAATTTCTTCGCGGAAATTTCCCTCAACATTATCCTGATAAACGGCAACCCGGATTACATCGTACTCGTTTTTGTAATTCCAGACCCGTTCTTACTTCATTAATTACAATTCCCAGCTCCCGAAATGCTGTTTGCGCCAGGGTTGCTCAATGTTTTCGCCTCTCAGCGAATAATGACTGTAAACACGGAAGGAATGCCTTCCTTCATAGCTGCATTTCTTTTCTTCCTCTCCTGCTGACCTCAATAATCAATCATTTCAAACACAGAGCGTTCGTTTACCGTTCTACTAATGGCACTTGATAGCAGTTGTTGATGTTATAGGATTTCATGTTCTAATAAAAATGTTTGTCGAATTTGAAAAACTTCCGAGACGAAATGTTTTCGGTTATAACGAATGGTTGCTATGCAGAACCCCCTTGGATATATGGATATATATATTTGCGTAAAATTTAGAGAACCAATAGGCATGCCATTGAGTAGATCTAATCAGGTCATACAGGGCTTAAAAACTATGCTCAATTATAATGTACGAATACTCTCGTTTACACTAACTGCTCTTTTATGAGAAATAGGTACGTGATCAATCTAATTAAAGGAGTTTTTTTTAAAAGTGCTCAAATAAATCTTATGAGGCTCTTAAATCCTCAGTAATTGTCTATGAACAGAAAGGAAGTTTTTTTAAAACTTGTTTTTGAATTGCATTTAGAGCGCGTGAGCTATTAAAAATGTACGCATGAAAGATTTAAGAAGTAATTTATGTCTCTTTTCGCAGGAAAACCTTTTGTTTAATTCCTTCGTGTGTTACTTCTGAATTATTGGTATTGCGTAAATATCATTTATATCTCCTCGGAGTACTTAGCCTTGTTCTTTCGCACTCTTTATAGTTTTCGAGAGCTTAAATTTTAATTATCATTTAAGTGAGTATAATGCAGATTCTTGGGTAAATGACAGTACCTTTGTGCTCTGTAACTAGCTATAATTTAATTATAATTAGTCATAGGCGTTGTTTGTCTAATAATATAGATAATCAATTTGGCTGAATTAAGAATAGTATAAAAGAAATTTGCTCTCTTAAAAAGTGCAGTAGTTTAATGTAGAATCCTACTTAAAATAAGATAATAAATTCTAAAAATTATGGAATATTAAATGAATTTCAGAAATAATTTTACAATCCCGTAGAAAGTCGAACGATCATTACGAATAATAAATCTCTATTAAAAAATCTATCAAAATAAGGTAATTTAAATGAAACGATAGCTACATATACGTAAATGAAGTTAAATATCCATTAGTGTATTTAAAGTCCTTAGATATTTTTTAATTATATTAATTGAAATGTCAATCCTTATGTTTGCTTTTTGTCTAATGAATCGATAATGTACTTAAGTTTTAAGAAATGTTTCACTAAATCTAATATACAAATCTATGTGTTTATCTAAGGTCGTATTTTCTTACTTCTTTTCCATATTACTTAAATTAAACGTAAGGATTTCAAGAACTGTACTCTTTAACAATAGAATTTTATAGGCCTGTATTATATGCTAGGTGTTCGTATAAAACTTTAAAAATTATTATCCCCCAAAAATGTTAGGATAGTCATAACTAATCATACCCTATTCGTGCGTTTCTTGCAAGGCATTTGAAAACGTAATCGATATTATTTCGCAAAATTTTCAAAACTTTATTCCAAAACCTTTGTTGAAAAAGTTTACGTTGGAGTCAAATTAGATAAATAACTTAAAGGCAAAGCGTTATTAATACATTTTATTTATTTATTCTCTCGGTTAAATTGATTATTGGAAAACTTGGGTGCTTTAACGATTTTCCTTGAATTAAGTACTAATATTACGTACCTATATCACACCATAAGTTAAGTATTGTCTTAAATCCTCCACTCGCTTCGTGCATCGTGCGAGACAGCACCTGTGTGATCCTGGGAGCTAAATCTGTTCGTTGATAAGTGTCTTTGACCCTTCGTATCTGTCGACCTTGGAACGAAGAATTCCCCGACTTTTTCACCCGCTCTTATTTAGACGTTTTCGCGGAGTAGAGCAATGGCCTCTGGGGAGTAATTTATCTCCTCCATAAATTTTTATCTCCTTTTTCATAAGTTTCCTGGAGGTTACAGAGAGGGCGAAGGTGTCGACGGTGTATTAATCTGGTTTAATTGGCCGCTTCGCGAACAAAGGGCGGGCGGAATGTATTGGCCCCATTCGATTCTCTCCGTTTCTAACAAATGAACCCGATGCAGGTGGGCTACATTGTTTGACGTTTAAAAGTCGGCCGATGAGGATTCCTTAAGACGCCTTCGGTGGTCTCAAATGGGTTATTGTGTGCTTAAATCGATTCGGACCGTTGATTTTTCATTAAAGAGTTTCGTCCAAGTGTATCAATGAGACGCTGTATTAGTTTTGGAAGTTATTTTCGCTTCTTTATCGGTGTGAAAACTTTTAGGGTTGAAGAGAATAGTAGGTTGATATACTTTTGATGTGTTTGAGGACTCTGATATTATTATGTTTAATTTATAGGGTAAATAGGTAAGGTCATTGCTGTCTGGGTAAGAATTATGGCGATTCGTTCTTCTTTTCCGTTCGAACTAAATATGCAAGGAGTTGGTATACTAGCTCATGGACCTAACATTGTTGCTAAATCTTCTTAAACTATTTCTTAAAAGAATTTAATAACAGATTTTCAAAATCATTTCCTCAATACTGTTTCGTCATTATATTCATGATTAATTCTGGTTAAAAGTGAAGGATTTATTGTATTTTCTTTTCTTAAGGTAGCTTTCATTGCGATTAAAGATCGATCGAGAGAATTCGACATTCATCCCTACTTTCCATTTTGTGGACCATTTTTAATTTTGTCATTTTCATCCTCTTGTTATATTTATTCCACTCAAAAATTTTTAAGTTCTAAAAAATTGGAGTTAGAAGGATATAAGAAAACTATGTGATAGAATTTATATGATTTTCAACTACCTTGAATATTTATTTAAGGGTTTTTTTATGCATAGAGGTACGGATCGTATCAAACACTTTAGCAAGTGAGATACTTAGATTTACATAATGAAAATGAATTGAAAATGTTTGATTAATTCTTATGTCAAACTTTTCTCATTTTCTCTGTCCACTAGAAAATTATACATGTATATTTGAACATTAAAATTTCTATAGTTATCCACATCTATCGTATATGTATAAAACTTTATACTAACGTCAGTGATTACATATATACGTTTTCATTGTTTCGTATACTAAATTTATTAAAAGCACGATTAGAACGAAGTAGCAGTTTATGAGAAAAAGCTCTCTTACCGTGATTCAAATTAGGATAGGTAAGAAACCACTCACTTCCCCTAGGGTATAAGTTGGCATTAGAAATATTACAATCTCGGAAACCGTGGATTGAAGTCGTAAGTATATCTATGGAGGGACAGCTGTAGCATCCTTTGATCTATTTTGAAAGCGTTTGCCCTCTAAAGAAAGAGGATAGACATTCGGTCGCCACACAAGAGGGAAATGATTAGTCGGATTGCGAATTTGATTCAGTCAGAGCATCTGTGCTGTTGACAGCATGCGTTAGAGGCGAAAGTAAAGAGGTTCACTTAGGATAGGCCTTTTTAGTATCCAAAGCTGTTGTTAATTTTGTACGAAATCTTCAGCCAAAACTTAGTTTCACTTGCTACCAGCTGCGTATTTACTCTGTTAACGTATCGGCTTATTATTATGAATTTATTGTCCTTCTATTGGTAATATAATATAGAGTAAAATAACCGTAATCATATTGTTAATTGTAAAGGACGTATTTTTTTATAATCTAAATTTATTGAACGCTTAATATATATATTTCAAGGACTCAAGGACTCTTTCGTCTATGTAAGCCATATTTAGTTGTCGGTAAACTATCTGATATATTATTTATTATTAAATCAACATTATACGACTGCTATGTTGTTGTATAATATTGTATAATATTCATCTCAGTTAATAATATTCCTTTATCCTATGAAATAAGTACTGAAAACAAGGTATTATTGTCAATTCTTAATGAAGGGATTAAAAATATTTTTATTTACTCTAATGTAGCATCTCTGTACTATTTATTCAGCGACGTCAATGCTGATAAAGTTATCATAAATGTTAAGGAAAAAACTTATCTTCCTTATACTTCACAAAAATATACTGCTAGGAAATTCATAGTCATGCGTTTAATGTTTTTACAATACAAATTAACATATTTCAATTTACTATATTTGCGAAAGAGAAGTTCTTAAATGAATAGGAAGTTTTATACATTAAAGAGTAAAATTTTTAATCATATACAAAAATAATCTGAGAGTAATCACACTATATGTTAATACGTCATTAACTAAACAAGGAGTGTAGATTATTTTACAGCTAATCATGATAAGTATTTCCGTTTACAATATCAATATTCTATGATTGAATTTTTAGCTTAGTTACATATATATTAAAACACAACTCTCGTCTCTTTGGCTCTGTTTCAGCTAAGCAAAAACAATAAACATTAAATTAATTACAACAGTCAAGCTCTTCTATTTTGAGATTTAATTTATTTATATTTTAGAGGAATAATTCAATTAAAAGTAAATAATAATACTACTAATAGTGGTTGGAAAAAGTTTTGGAAGCGGATGAGATAACTTATTATCGCCTTTGTAAATGAAACGGAATAGAAGCAAAATTAGTCGCAGTCTTCCTTTCTTTTTTGTTGAGGGATGTTAAATGTGTTTACATAGCGAGACACTTTTATTTTGGAAAGGCGTAAGTTAGACAGTACGTTTCAACCTCTCAGCATCCCTCCAGGATCATTGGACTGATCCCACCTACACCCACCCACACAACGCTTAAATCTCTTGCTCAAGGTTAGGCTAAAAATCAACGATCAGAGTTCAGCAGGAAGATCCTTCAAGGTCCACACCCTACTCTTTTATCTCTGCATAAGATTTGTATTTTTCAATGTCTAATACGTTATTAATTTATCATTTAACCACATCAATATTTTGGATGTATAGAAATGTAATATATAGAAATGATCTCGGGCTTTCCCGGCGTAACTGATGTAGAAATGTTTCGCGGGTTTCCAACCGGGTGCAGGCTTCGGCGAGAGCCGACGTTTCGGCCACATCCTTCGTGGCCATCCTCAGGTGAAGTGAGGTGCACTTCACCTGAGGATGGCCACGAAGGATGTGGCCGAAACGTCGGCTCTCGCCGAAGCCTGCACCCGGTTGGAAACCCGCGAAACATTTCTACAATGTAATATATAATTTTGAAAGAGTGGTAATTAGAACGTTTGCTTAATTACAGCCCTTTTCTGGTATTTCGTTATTATTATTAGGAAAATTAATTTGAAATGTACACAGAAATTCTAAAGTCCTAATCTGGGATGTATCTAAATGAAAGGAGGATGTAATGTATTTTATAATAGTCACGTAAGGGATGGAAAATTTTTTTACAATTTATATTGTATGTTACATGGAGAATATCTGTAAATGATCATATAAGAAGAATTTTTATTTAGAGAGATAAAAAAAATTCCAAATTTACTTCGAGTCGATATGCAAAGGACGTAAGGTTTCGATTTTGTATAAATTTCAAATTTTTATTCTTGACGATTAAAAGAGAAAATGTTAAATGTAAAAGAAATTTATTGTATAACATAGATCAAGTAGAGAGTATATGAATACATTTTTACATTTACTGGATAATCGTACAAGCAAAAATTAAAAGTAGAAATAAGATTTTTACTAATCATCAATTTATTGGCATCTATGAAAGATTTGAATTTTGGTATTACCATATACATTTTGAACTTTGAAAACTGTTGCACAATTAGATAAAGTTAAAAGGGAGTCAATTAAAACTAAATTAAAACCCCAAAATATCAGTTATATATGATACAAAAAAATCGAATTTTCGACTTCTTAATACAAATCGAAGAATGTAACGCGTTACTCTTCCTAAATCAATACAAAAATCTTGTGCTCAATGACATATTATAGCACTATATATCCTCCAAAACGTCTTTTCCAGCATCTCTGGACCATTAATCTAGATCATTTATCATCATCACGCAGAATCCAAGGTTATTTAAAATCCTTTTCCGCTGACATTTCTTCCGCGAAACACTTGATACTTCTCGCGGAATGATATGTCACCATGGAAACGTGGAAAAAACCACCCATTTATCTTTAGACCCTTTTCCACTTGGTCCAGCGTGTTTTTAAATACTTCCAGCACTGCTCGGAATATATTTGGAGACATGCCACTTGATTGTCTTCATTCCTTATCCGTCCTTAGGATATCTGTTTCATCACACACTTTAATCCGTTTCTTGGGTTCTCATCTCAATCGATTTACGAATACGACCATCATTGATGTCAATGGATTCGCATTTAAGTGGAATTTAGTATATAAAACTATTTTATTAGTATAACTAAAAATTTAACTTCTAAGATCTGCCATGAGTTTGTTGCGTGATGGACTTTTACAAAATAATTCCTAACTCTGTTGCGAAGGAAGGAATAATTGCAGAATGACCTAAGCTATCATCTTTTTTCTAATATGCTACCACTATAGATAATTTTGGTAAAATATTTCATATGATTTGGCGTTTATTGAAGCTCAATTTTTGATTCCCCTTGAATCGTTCTTGTGTACGATGAGGTCTTAGTTAAATCGGTACTCTCTCTCTTCACCGTTTCAGACAAAATTATCGGTGATCACCACCTCTCTTCACTTTGACGAATAAAAAACGGTCTGCAACTGTTATTTACTTGCTCGCCCCGCAAGATTAATTTTCATTATTTTCACTGTGCGAAGGAATAAAAAAAAGATTGGAAACATTTTCCAGATGTTCTCCACGAGCGACGTTAACTGCTCTCGCGCCCTTGGTCTTTGGGGTTTTGCGAAGATTGCGGCTTCGAAGAATAAACTCTAATTTTACTCGAAGAAATAAATTGGGGGATGCTGCCTCCATATTGGTCAAGGGCAATATCAATAGATACAGAGACCGTGTCCATAGTGACTTCCTAATTTGCAGTCGATGTTCTTGTATTTATAAGGGTCGCTTGTGTTACGCTAAGAAAGCTTTCAGCATGAATCAATTTAAGATAAAATTGTCCTATATATTAATAGGATATAAACTCTACTTATTTTAAATGGGAGAAGAAAGAATTTCACGTAACGAAGTAACCATAAAAATTAAAAATAATTGGATATTCATATTCAAGGAACTACTTTGGACAGTAGATAAGATAAAGTATAAATGCGTTCCTAAGTAAATTAAATAATACATATAGAAATATATTTTCTTTATCCAGAGATTGGATGTGTAAAATTAATAAAAATATAATAAAAATATAGTCTCAGTTAAACGTAAGGATAGTTCGCGTTATGAATATATAAATTAATAAATTCCCGTTTGTTTGAAATGGTTATTTCTAGTAAATTGTGTGAATTATGAGATTAATAAAGATTTAGGCATGCGACTTGAGAGATTCTATTTTAAAATCATAATTTAGGGTTAATTTATTTGAATTACAAAAAGTGAAGGTTAGATAGAAAAAATTCAATTCAATTCAATTAAATCTACTCGTAAAAAAATACTATAACACTCAGATAAAAATAAAATTTTATTAGTTGGAGTCCTATGAGAGTACATGGTGTAATTCCTAGCTGTATAAAACATGGGAAACGAGCAGATATTTTTATTTGATAGAGGTAAGAGATCGTGAGTAGTTACTATGGAAACATAAAAAATGCATTTCATACATGAATATCAAGTATGAATGGAGAACGTAAATTCCATCGTATGAGTCTGGATATTTCCCAATCTGTCGTTGGTTAATTGGTAATAAAAGCAAAGCTTTCATTCATTACGCTTTTAAGAGAGGCTGTTTGACGTAAAAGTCGAATTTATATATATTCAACGTCATTGCCGTCTATAGCTTCCGCGAACGTGATGGCAAAAATGTATTCTTGGATGAACTTGAAAAGTCATAAGGGATGAAGAAATCTGATCCACTTTTGAACGTCAGATAATCCTCAGCCGTCAAAAGAATTCAGAACATTTTTTTATAGAATGAGGTCAACGATGTGTGCTATAAATGAGGAAAACTTATAAGAATCGTTTTAAAGCAAGAAATTCTTTATCTAATAAATTTCAATATAATATATAGCAACAAATAGCAAAATATCCTTCGAATAAAAGATTTTTTTTAATGTATGCCAGAAATTTTTCAGTTTTTCATTGCAAAATATTTTACTTGAAAACCATCTTCCAACAGATATTTATGAATTACTGAGGTCAATATTAGGAGCTTAATGTTTGCAATGGGAAAATTATTTCACAAATATTATTCATGAAAATAGCAGCAGCAAATACTTTCCTTTGATAAGTAGCATACTTAAGGATTATGATCTTAAAAATCTGACCCTTATTCCATCGAATACTTATTTAAAGTATTAATCAAATGAGGTTTAAAGAAATATGCACAGAATTTCCTGAATAATTTCCAATTACTATGGATTGTATATCGAGGTTCATATCTCATTTTCAATTTAAGTTTCAGTTGATTATCTACGATTTCTTGTTACCTAGTAGTTACGAGTGATACTGCACACCATACATACTTTGGTTATAGAAGGTACGAAACATTTCCTTCAGATTTTTCGTACGTAATGGAAAATGAAAAGAATTTTAAAATACTAATGAGACCTGAAAATTTTAAAATTCATCCTAGTGTCTTATATAATTTTAATTATCGGTCATCCAGCGAATATTTTAAATTTCGGATCAAAGCTGCCAAACTCCATACCGTAGAACATTTCGCCAATTTACTGCCGAAAAAATTTCGCTCCCGTGTCGCCAGCTGGCTTAAACGTTAAAGGCTTCGGGTTATTTATGATGTAATTACGTTATGAAGAGGTCTTTTGGTTCGTTTTAAATTTATCGGCTCTCATTTTTTTAAGCTTTGGGTATTACAGCCTCCTCTGATAAGTAGATCGTAATCATCCTACGAAAATATCTCGCTCTCTCTTTGAGTCTGTGGCGCCAATGGTTACTGTACCATGAAACTACGAATCTATCTTATGCTATCTTATCTTACATTGCTTGCGGAGTCTTTGTGTGGATTCTACATCTTGTCCTGTCTCAATGTATAGATACTTCTAGGAGAAAGACAAGCTGTTAATTTTTTTGGCCTATTACTGGAAGAGCAATATAGCTTGAACATTATCCTACCAAAATAGAATTAATTATTAAAAGATATTAGTTAAAAATGCTCCTTTTTATTTAGGAATAAAAAAAAACTTTTTTAAACATTTAAGAATGATTAAAATGTATCTCAAAAAATGTGAAAGTTAGCCACGCATATAATACTTTCCTTAAAAAATTGTAATCTAAAAATATTGGAATTGTGATATTGATATTTTATTATAGCATAAGATAGATACAAATAAAATTGAAAGAGGCTCGAAAAATATTTGTATGTCCAAAATATATTATGGTCAGAAATCACTTTCATTAAGTGGAGTTTTTGCGTACATAGAACTCAAAGTCTATTTTACAAATATAGGCGTGATGATTCTGGAATTATTTTATCATCATACCTTATCTTATTTTCATATTTAACCCTAATAATTCATGGTTCCTTTATAGATAAAATAAACTCTGAATCATATTTGTATTTAGAGATTTCTTTCTCTACATATGATAAAGAGAATTACAGTGAAATAGAGAGAAATACCTAGAAAGATCTCTCCTTCCCTTCTCAACGGAACTTCAGGTTTACGGAAATCGAAAGTGAAAAATTATGAATTTACTTTCAAAGAAATATGATTTATAATAAACCAAAGTCTTTCATCGTATGCAAGATGTTATCCTTCGGAAGCTATTTCTGATAGAGAAAGAAGGAACTGGACTGTTTGACATCGTCCTTGGGCTGTCTTTTAAGAACTTTCAGATCATAAAATGTCCATCTTCTTGACTATTTCCAGTTTTTCTCTTCAGGCCTTCTTCTTTTTCTATTACCCATTCCATAGAATTCACCAAAATCTAGGTTTGCTTCTATCTCTATTCCTTTATTTACCCTAATCTGCTTCTTCTATTTCCCCTTTATTTTCCTCATCAATTTAGTTTAGTTTTCATTTTCTTACGCTTCTATTTTTTCCTCTCCTGGCGCTCTCATTTGTTTTCCACGTGAATAATTAGTTTATTCTTCCTTTGTTTTTCTACCGCATCATGTCCCAGTTCCTTAGTTTCCTACCTCTTAATCGTTTTCTTTCATTTGAAAAAGTTTGTCCACTGTAGACGACTTGTCATAAATATATTCACAGTAGTCGTTATTCTATATAGGTTAATTACTCCGTTTCTTTTCGTTCACTCCTAAATCTATAATTATTACACGAATCGCCATTTAGTGAATTAGGTTAATTAAGATTCCTCTTATATATAATATTTGTAATCAAATTTGATACACGATAATCTAAATTATTACAAAATGTAAAAGATATCGACATTTGAAATTTATGAAAATAGCTAATAAATAAATGTATAAAATTTTTATAAAATAATACTCATATGTTATGAATTATATCTAAAAGGTGTGATAATATAGGTCAAATGAATACTCTTATGTTTTTTGCATATTAGGAAAGTATCTAAGTTGAGGCAAGTTTTAGTATGATGTATAAATGTTCAAAACTTCTCAGGAACTTTCACTCAGATATCCTCAGTTACTGAAAATGTACAGCAATAAACGTTCTATATAATGTGTCACTATCATTGAATAGACAGTCTGTAGCTAAGAGCTTTTCATTTTCGGTAAAATTATTTTCCTATAATCCTATATTATATTCCTATTGGACTTGATCGAATTATAATTTGGTTGGATTATTTATTAATTATGTTTAGCCGTTATACTATATCATTTACGTTTATCTATCTTTAATGTTAAATATTTATCTAATACAACATCTCATAAATTTACCCTTTGAAACACCGTAATGGGCTATTTAGACTTTCAATAGATTTCGCATTATTCATCATTCTTAAGGTCGATAATTTACCAGAATCTTAATGTACATAATATATTCAAAACGTTTTAATTTCATTATTACGAATAATTATGTATCTAAGTTATTGATTTTTATTGTTTATGGTTACCGCAACGAATTTGTTATCCCAACATAATCTTCCGCAAAGAAACAAAAGTTCCGAAGCACCTTAAAGATCACGATTGATATTTTCTAAAGTATCAGGCGGAAATAATTTTAGTTCCTTCCACCTACTTTTCATCCTTCCCTTGACGAGGGAACTTTTCTTTAGTCCCTTTACCTACCTCTTTTGAATCAAACGTTCTTTCTTGTACCGCTTCCAAAATCATCTCTTCGTTTCAGTATTACCGTCGGATCCATTTCCATTAAATCAAATATTATATCTTTAGCACTTTTTGGTAATATCTAAATCATCAACATTGAAATGAAATCGGTTGTTTTAGCAGAATCGAGTGGATGTTTTATGCAGTCCAGTTACTTTGGAAGACAAACTTGATTAGAAACAAGAAAGAGTTATTATTGTATATTTAATACATATGTATAGGTAGTATGATCTTCAAAGTCATTAGCAGTTAGTTTTACTGCGACCTGACCTTTAAAAGAAACGTCTGAGAAAGGATAGGAACTGCCCGCACCCTCGTTGCAGAAGACGTTTATGGAAGGGGGTAACGAGGAGCTTCCACTTATCCCCATCCCACCTCCGAGTAGTGACAGATCAGTAGGCGTCGAACGGCGGTCCAGGAGAACGGACCAAGAGAAGGAGGAGGGGTTGAAGTCTTCTCTCTGACCATCGCTTCCCGAAATAGACCTTTCGTGCTCCTCTCCCCCTGACACCAAGGAGACCCCAGCCATTGGTCACCCCACTCCATCCCCCGTTTATATTTCTCGTTCCCTAACCCCTTCCCTAACCTCTCAACCCTTCCCCCCTCTTGCACACCCCCGTTGGTTCGCAACACCTCACAGATCGCAGCCAGCCACGCTCCTTGCTCCTCACTCGTCTGCACGGATCTCCTCCGAGACAAACACAAGCACACCGGCACGCTCTCTCTCTCTCTCTCTCAAGGGGGACAAGACACGGTTCCGCGGTGGGGACCCTTGCGATCCCCAGCGGGAGTTGATCTCCCCTGCGAAAGACTTAAACTTGGGGCGATAGAAGTTCGACAAGGGCTTTCTTAGGGACTCTTAAGGAGTCCCTAACAGTGTGTTGGGGGACTTCATTCACCGGAGGGCGGTGTAGTTGTGGTATACCTCCTCCTGGTATACCCAGGATTATTGGGGCTGGATTACGTTAACTGCTGGGGAAGATAACTCGTTTGGTAGAGGCTTTTTTTTTGAGGAAGTTTTTATATAGTGCTGTAGATACATCCGAGAGAGTTGAAGGATCTACGGGGTTGTTGCCATTGGCCTTCAGGAGGGTGGCTTACCTTAAACTTGGTGTTTCTTTAGAGACGTTAAGACTGTGTGATAGGGTTTAATACTGACTTCTAAAGAAAATTGACTTTAGTAATTTAAGATTACCCGAAGCAGGAAGTATATTTGATTTTGTTATATAAGCTATATTTGTTGGTTTTCATTAAACTTAGCCTGGTGTGGCACTTGGAGATTCAACCTAGCACGCCACTTCGCGGTTGGGTTGGTTGGTAAGCAAGTTGCCGGTAGCAGCTGTCACTATTTAACATCCTGGTAGAGATGAACATTAGTCGATCGATATGATTTTACAGTTTTTGTAGAACTTCAAATAGTTGACCTGTTGATCCGGATCGGTGTTCACTGGTCCCAGAAGGAATGTCCATCACCCCTTGCAGATTCGCTCGCGCCCGAAGGAGGCCTGTCTCGAGGAATCAGTCGCAAGGAAGCCATGAAACGAAAGCGGGGCTGAGGTTCCATTGATGTCCGGGTCACCGGCAACTCTTTAGTCTATTCCTTAAATACATTCCATTGCTTTGGACACAAAGAAATAGTAACATTGGGAGATACGGGAGAGAGAGTCGAGTCTTGTTCTGCACCCCTGGAAAACTTCCAGGCAGTGTGTGACTCCGTAAGCTATTATTAAAGATCACGAAGGGAGATCGAGAGAGGATTTTGGAGGGAGATTTCAGTGGTCCCCTCCCTCCGCCGGTGTGTGTAGGCGCCCCCGTGAGTGTGTGCTAGCTGGGTGCGTGTGTGCATCTTTTTCTCGATTCTTTTGGTGCAAGACAGAGGAGGTCAGAAGGAGCTATTCGCACGACCCGGGACGGTGCTGGTGTTGTTTGGTGGTGGGAAAAACAGGCGGCTTACGATCGTTTTTTGTCGCGGAATCCGGACGTCTTTTGTTTCACCCTCAGAACTGTTCGAAAGAAGTTTTTGTGTCCAGGTCTGCGGCTCCGTTTGATTCGAAATGGCGACTGAGGATATGAGAGACGATGCTGCTCCTTGGAGGTGAGTCTCCCGGGTGGTTTTGATGGCTTCAGACGCTTCCAATGCGGATTTTTTCACCGCATAATTAGTTTCCACAAATCTGCCAAGCTTGTGATACCCGCTTGTACTTATTATAAGTTTGTTCACGCTCTTATAAGGGCGTGCGAGTGTCTTAAATAAATTCGCGCGTGGGCGTTAATACGACCAGGGTCCATGGAGTTACAGGAGAGAGAAAGATGTGTGTTTCATCTATAACCCTCTTAAAATCTGTGTGCAGAGTCGTTTTGTATTAATATAGTTTTCTATAGATTCATACTGTGTGTAAATTCATTACTAATAGACTAAGATAGCAGTTGTAGTACCCTGTGGTTGAAATTAGGGATTTGAATAACTGTTACGAGGTAATTATTATTATGATATTTAACGTGAAACTTTGATTAAAACTCGTACTGTAATTATAAGATGAATCATGAAGGTATAAGATGAGAAGTGAGTTGTATTGCTCTGGCTTCCTGAGTCGAGTAAGAATTCTATAAGTGTAGATTGCTCACTCTAAAGCTATTCTCTCAAACCCAAGGTATATTCGTTACATTACTCAAAAAAAGAGCTTAAAATAGTATTTGCTCATCAGCAAATATCATTTGAAATCAGAATTGATTCTAGATTATACTCGGCCAAAAAGAGGGAGATAAAAGATAAAAAATGCCTGCTACTCAAATACAGAAATGAGGAGACCCTTTCTATATATACATCGCATCGTAGTTATACGGATGAATATATGTATTTATATCCTTGGATTTTTCACTGTCCGAAACGGCCTCCAGTTCATTGCCAAAGGATCCAAAAAATAGCCGTTTAAATCCTCATTAAAAAAGGCCACTGGATATATATATACCGTGGAATGGTTCGCGAGGTATTTTCTAAGAGGCATGTTAACATTCCCGAAAAATGTTCGCGACTTACCGCTGCATCTCTATTCTTGGCGGCATGACTAAGTTGACGCGTTCCTGTTACGCAACTTTCTGATGCCGGAGGGTCCTCTTTCGTTTTCGAGTGTTTAGACGCAATAAATACCTACGGTTAAGAGATCGGTTTGTGATGATGTTCTGTTTATTTGGAACGTATTCCTCTTTATATTTATCCCAGAATTTGATGCTTTTGAGTATTTTTGGTTTCCATGGATATGAATGCGAATTTAGAATTCTCATTTTAAATTACGCACCGATTTGTGAATTAGAGAAATCTTTGATATTTATAAATCAATTCATGAAAACTATTAACCTGTTTAAACGAGGGATAAAATACAAGCATGTTAAGAATTCCGGTCTAAGTTTAAATATAATAAATAAAATATTTTAACTATCAACATATAATTTAAATCCACATACATTTGATGTCTATAACTCATTATTTGAGCCTTTTCTCTCAAAGTAATGTTTTCTCCACCGAAATGTAAAATTTCATGAAATAATTTAAGTCGATTGTATTATTAAGAATACTCTTCTATTTTTCATTATTCTTAATATATTTCTTTGAATATTAATACAACAATTAAAAGACTCTTGTTGGTTTTTTACCTAACAAGGAAATATAAATAATCAATCTCTAATCTGCTAATTATGCTTTTCATCACCTCAGTCCTAGTGTCATCACACCTCATAATATTTTAGAAGTATGAATGATTATAACTCAAAATGATGTTTACTGCCTTGCATGTATTAAGTAAACGTATTTCTATCACTATTCATATGCTAACATCGAACGGTGTTTGTTTCGATCGGTCGATTCGAAATCATTTGACTAATCGATTTGCTTGCGATCTAAATCACTTGTGATTTGCTGTTAAATTCGACCTCAGATGAAATCAATCGATTCTTTCGTAATCATTAAAATCAATGATCTCATTATGTAAATTACAATTTATATCGTATGTATCAATTCAACCTACTTGATATAATACTTTTATTTTCTAAACTAGTCAAAAAATATATAAAAAAAGGATTTAAGGATTGCGGTTAAACATAAAATTTTCGAAATATTTGAAAACCAAATGATATAACGATTTCAAAATGATCAAATTAGGAGTTTAATTTTAAGGTTCTCGTTGCTTTATAATCAATATGGTAAAGAAAAATGCATTTATTCACATGCAATATCAAATATGTTTGTTTTCATTCTATTTCCAACTAGTTTAGGCATATATAGTTTATGCAACTTATCTCATTCTATATTTCTTTAAGATTTCTTAGAAAAGAATACATTTCGAGTCTTGCCTATTTAATTTAATATCCTGACTTTATAAAGGTATTATTGTTACGAATCAGACTTTGTATAATTGCATATAAAATTCATTTCACATCTAAAAATTGTTCTATGCTTTCACTATTTGTATAAGTTGCCTAATTTTGCAAAGAAAATACGTATTTGTACGAAATAGATCTAGGGTATTTAAAATACTTGCTTTTTGAAAGAAAGAACCGAAAATATCCAAATATTACGCTCGATTATTTTTATTTCAAAAGTCAAAAAGATGTTTATTAAGTCTATAGACAAACCAGTGAATTGAGGAATTTTATGAGTATTAGCTAGAATATGAAGTTGTACGAATGAGTGGTAGAATAAAAAAAGTATCTCTTAATGTCAAGGTAACATAGACGTAACAAGATTTATTTGTCATGATTTTTTTTTAGTATCAGTAAATATTATCGTTTAGTACATAATTTAATGACGGTAGTTTTACAAGATATCTTGTATACTATAAAGTAGTTTAGAGTGAGATTTAAGAGTAAAGATAATGTAAAAAAATGTTCAATGATAGTTAAGGTTAACGACCGGATAATTTTTGCAAATGAGGCTCTTGATAATTGAATCATTGGACGTAAAAGTTATGAACTACAATAAAATTAAAATGAGAAACCCGATATTTGACTTCTGATGCTTCCTTTTTAATATCAGGCACTTCTTGTTCAGACTAGTCTGCGGCTCGTCTGTTCTAAGGCGAACCAAAATTGCTCGCAAAATTTCCCAAGTAAGCAATGAGTTCATCGTTCCTCTTTCTTGAAACCATAGATTGCACATTATTATTCCTATCTCTGCTTACAAATAATGCTTTCCTTAGGCTCTGTTTTCATAACAGACCCTTCCTCTTTACTTGAACAGCCGTTGACCTATCTGCTCAATACGTTATGATTCGCTTCCTACTCTTAAAATAAGTTTTGTAAGCTGTGTACAGAGTTGGATCATTTTAGGAGGTGAAAATTGGAGGAAGGGCTTCAGCACACGCCATTATCGCAATTACGTATGTTTTCAAACAGGAACTGACATATCTGGGGCTTACGGAGGATAAACGGTCAGAGAATAATTTACTGAGGAAGAGCTCGGTAGGATTCAATCGTTTGGTTTATAGGAAGTGTTTTCAGTAGTTTGAGTGTCTGGATAACTAGTTGCAGCTGAACCTTTGGTGGTAGTTATCTATGGTTCTTAATTATTTTTTTGTGTAAAAGTTACTGATAACATTTGTAAAGCTTTAATTGTAATTGATAGGGCATATTTTCACCTATGAAAGTACAAGTATACAAGTAATCACAAAAAGAAATTTCACTTCCTTTCAATAATGAAGTAAAATGTAATTTCTAAAAGTGTTTGGCGAAGGTTTTTTGTTGAAGTAAAATTATATTAAAATTTAGCAATGAACTATGTTTAACATTTATTTAGGTATGTTTCTTCAAGACAAGAATAGGTTTCACAAATTTCTTAACTCTATAAATGATAGGACTGATCAAAAAACCTTATCGTTTCTTACGTACTTCTTTATAACATAAATATTTGAACAGATGAAAAAATAATTACGCTTAGAGTGATTTTTCCTATTTTTTCTGGAATGGTTGATATTGAAATGTTAAAACAATAAAAAGATTTTGGTCAGGATGGGAGAGTAAAAAATTCATCGCACGAACTTTATTTTCCTTTAAAAATATCAATTCAGACATATCGATCACATTTTTAATTTTGTATTTAACTTTGTTCTGTCATAGAAAATGTTTTTCATCGCAGAAGCGAATTTTGTTCTTTTGTGGACCCTTAATTTATACTTCAGTTCATTTCTTCTTCCCTTTAATATTTATCAATTCAAGTTCTGTGAATGGTAGTTCATTCTAAATAACTTCGATTGTTATATCCCCAAAGACAAAAATGTACATTTGGTCAATCCGTTTCATTCAAATCCAGTTTAGGACACAAATATTCAAAGCCTTCCATTGTAAAGTAGCCTTAAAAGTTCGACGTCCTGGGTTCGAATACCGAGTATTAGGAATTTTTAAGAGAAGAGTTTGTTTTATTTATCCATTGATATGTTATTCATGATTGATAATCGATAGCTATAAAAAAATCTATGCATTGTAAGCAGATAAAAGTTAAATAATATTTAATCCACTGGACATTAGTGTCCTAGTGTAAAATCAAAAAATACCTCTGTTCGAGAAACGTAAAAAAATCACACACTTAAACAAAAGGAGAGCGCACATCCCTTCTACGCATTTTTTATAATTACCCCGATAAAAATAACGTGTATAAAAAGGTAATGCGTCTTGGAAAATACCCTCTTCCCTTACCGGCAAACTTCCATTAGGCCCGATAACGAAATCCGCGTGGGATGGAAATCAGAGCAACCTGGGATGCCTTTTTTCCTCGTCTCCTCATTTATTTTGGACCTTGTGCGAGTGGCCAACTGTTGCCGTTTATTTGTCTTTGGGACCCCATCGCCCGCTGCGTTCCGCCCCAGAACGATCGGTGGCCCACTTTCCCAGCTTCCGGGTTCCCTTTACCGAACCCTGGCTCTCTTATCCGCCAATCATATTAACGCCTCATTAGAAGTCGCCGTTCGTCTTTTATTTCTCTTTGACTCTCCACAAGGGTCCATAAATCACGACGGATTCCGATTGTCTTCTTTTTTTCTGTCGGTAAAAAATTGCTCCAAAGGAGGTCGAAGGCTTCTGACTCATTGGTTGATCGATTAGCGTTCTTTGTCTTGTTTTTTAGTAAAGATGTGATTCACTTTTGTTATTTTTGGTCGGAGAGATAAAAGGATTGTTAATAGATTTCTATAGCAACGGATATATCATGTGTTATATTACTCAAAAATAAAAAAGATAATTCACAAGAGTTCAATTAGTAAAGGAATACTATATATGCCAATTATTTCCTTTTAATACTGTTTGTCATTGGTAGAATTTTGTGAAATCATAATAATCGAATATTTGAGGTTAAGTGTATGTGTATTCTTAATAAATAAATTCAGTTGTAATATTATTTAAATATTTTTAATTCTTAGATAATGAGCGGAGCAGCAACTGATATATCCCGATATAAGCCTCGTTCAGATTTTTTTGGAGAGGTCATTTAATCAGTAATGAATAAGTGCACAAATAATTGCTACTGATTAATCTAGTCATGTCATCATAAAGAATATTCTTTTTATATAAGCATTTTTGATCGAATTTTCTACTTAAGTATTCAATTTTCCTGTCGTTTTTGCCTTCACTTATTACTACTATAATATTTTATTATTAAATATTAGTTAAAATAATCAATGGATAAATAAATTATCTATGAAATAATGATAACATAAGAGAGGGGACGGCTATAGTAAAGGCGCAGTTTCTATGTTTCATCAGTATCTTTCATATGTTTTGCACTTTTGTAGCGGTCGCCAAGTTGCGTCTCCAAGATACCATTAATTCGCAGAAAACAATTAAAAGTTTCCCCTTTGCATTTACGCTGCGCTGAACTCCTTGTGCGTGAACCGTGAATGAATTTTACATAACCATATCTCAGCAACACTCGAAAGAACAGGTTACTTTATGCCGTTTTCCATTTTGCCTTTGCCAACACGATTCACTAAAACAACTGCGACGAACGTAAAACTCTAGTAGTTGTCTCACCGAACCCTTCCGGGTATCCCTTTCTAGATAGCATCTCAAAAGACGTATTTATTTACGGAGTTTTTTGAACTCTATGCTTTTGAGCGGGTGAAGGATATACAAATCTCGTAGCCATCAAACGGAAAGATAACGTTAATTTTAAAATGGATAAATTTTAGAAAGAATGACGTGAGTTACTCTTTTGGGAGAGTTCTGGTTATTGTGTTTACTTAGGGTCGATAGTATCTTGCTTCCGTGAGAAAAAAGTCTAACGTATTCAGAGCTCTTTGAATCTCACTTCATATGTCTTTAATGGATTTATATGAAGTACATTAAATTTATAAAAAGTATGATTATCTTAGGAATCTAGACTTACTACGCAATATAATAGTCATATGTTTAGTTACAAATTTTATCATTACGACCAACTATTAATACATATAATGCTAAATAAGAATATCATAGGATGGCAATTCTTCTTCGATATCATTAGATAAATAATTGAGCGTAAAGTTTCTGTTGAAATAAAAATCAACATCATAGTTCTATTCCAAAAATACGCAAGAGTATTGATAAAGATGATTATAGATGCTTGAGAATGACAATTACATTTTTAGATGGAATATATTATTAGAGATGCTTATTCGCATTTAATTTTACTTTTTTGGTACAGTATTAGACAAATGAATTATTGTACAAGTACTTCTTGTTCGAGGAAACTATTTGTAATTGAAAAATTTTAACAGCGTATATTTATCATTTATTGAAAATTTCTTCTTGCTTTAATAATATACATTCAAGCTTACTGAATTAGAAAATTTTCTTAAATGAGGACATTTCTCCGCTCCTTAGAAAATATTTCTATGAAGAAATGGGTATAAAACCCACTTGAAATAATAATTTTCCACAAAATGTTATCGTAATGTAAATTATCGCAAGACATAGATAAATTACTTTGCGTCTTTATTTAAGAGAAAAAATTTGACGTATGTTGATTCTGCATTCCGATTTCCATTCCCTATTTTAGACATACTCAATTCAGGCAAGTAACTCCGCAAAATTACCGGAGTTCAATTTAGCAGGGATCTTAACACCTCCACTTAGCGGCCAAGGAGCATTTGCCAAGGAATCCCTCCCATTGGCCCCGAAGGGTGTTAAGTCTTAAGAGACTTTACAAAGTGTATGTTGAGAACGAAGTACGCGCCTATGATCGTGAACCGAAGCTAAAAGGCATTTGAACGAGAGTTTGAGAGTACCAAAGTCTCACATCGGAATGTAATAAAGGGTTTAAAGAATACTTGTAGGTTAATTGCAGACGTTATACGTTTAAGAGAGTTCTCCGACGATGCTTAAAAAGAGCCTTAACCTCCTTATATAAAGCCGTGATGTTAGGCAATTAAAATAGGCGAAGCTGATTCCACTTCAAAACGATCTGATTTTAAGACTACGCGAGAAAAAAAATGCTTTTTCAATCTAACGATTGCTTCGATTTACGTTATTCCTGGAAAAGGTCAGCATTTAATTACAGATAGTGCTTTTTAAGCTGTAAAACGTGAATCTCTCTTGCTTTTATTACCACTTTAATGTAGCTACTCTGTAACGTAAATTTAAGATTTTCTTGGAAATAATCTTAATGTACAATTAGGATGATCCATAGAATTTTAAACGAATTCCGCATCTAACATTTTATAGCTTATATTTATACTGATTCGGGCTGATGATTTCTCTTCGGGTGAACTAAAAGATTTGTTTAGAACCTAACACATTAATTAAACAGATATGTGTTAATTATTTTGGATAAAAATCAGCTGAGAAGTTCCTGGATGATCAAGTAAAGAGAACCGGTTTCCTATTAATTTATATTTTTCTAAGTCAAATTCCATTCGTCACTTTATCTAATGATTTAGACATTATTACATTTAAATATAAGATATAGATGTGTTTGCTTATGTATTTGCCTATTGAATGCGTTTTATCAATAAAAACTTCATTAATACCAATAACATTTAAAGGGGTATATTGACACATCGATTCAAAGATAACATTTGCATCGAATACCTTCTGCCTCATCTCACTGGCAATCGTAACCGCATTCTGTGTATTTTCAATAGACCGTTTATCTGTTCATCTTCACCTTTGAGTTATGTTCGTAAACAGCCCAATTCTCTGGAAAATTGTTCATTATTTCCGAACTATTTTCTGTTCGGTAAAGAGGCGATTGAAGGTATAAAAAGCATTCGAATGTTTTAACCCGACGACATTTCCTAGTCGCCCTCCTTTGCTTTGTAGCACAAGTATCTCTCAGCGCAAACATTCATCTTCTCCGTTGACACCTCCCAATCGATGCGTGCGAAATAATAGCGAACATACTGGAAAGGATTACTTGCGTAAATACGTTCGTGTGCATGACCTCGATACGCCAAATTTTTACATCATCCAAACGTTCTGAACATGATATCTGAGCTTATTCGATCCTCATAAATGGTTGAAATACGATGATACTTTTGAAAATTCATGGTTAATAGATCTCGAATGAAATTGATTAATAAAATTAAGTTATAATATACTACTGCTATAAATGTGTGACTTTATCTACGCTACTGTGCTTTCATCTTTGATGATGATACATCTCGACTTTTGTTACTTAAACTATCGGAGGATGCGTAAGTGATATGAAAGGGCTTTGTCGATTCACTTTGCCAAATTTTATTGGAATTAATAACTGGTGTAGGATATATGAGAAGTAAATTTTTCTTCTGTTGTTTCTGAAAATATTTCTTTAAATGCAAGTAACGTTGATTGCAAAAGTTAAAAGTTCGGAAATATTCTCCAATTGAAATTATTTATCTTTCAAGAGAAGAATATCAGTAACCTAGCTGGGTTTATTTGATTTATATTACGTTTAAATTAAAGGAATTTAAAAATGTTGTCAATGTCAATATGTTCAATTTTACCAATATTGTGCGACTGCCTTAATGAAAAATTGCTAATAAGTGTAAGTTAGAACTTATTTTTTCGCGAACGAAATAAAATAACAGTTTCATTAAAAATTTAGACATTCTAACTTAATCAATTCAACAGATAAATGTTCTCTGCTATTTATTTGTAATCTCATAAACCTTATGTAATGATGTGTGCAAATGTGGTAGAGATATGTACGTACAGGTCACGTATCATAAAAAAACCAAGGCTTATATAATTTTTATAGGTATCAAAGATGGGTCGTGCGGTATCTTATAATTCTCTTTTGAATTCTTCCGTGTCTTCTCTTTATACCTTTTTGCCTTTCGCGATTTTTCATCTCTCCCTCTTCAATAGGTCTCAGGCGTTCCCTCATTTGTTACAAGATACTTTCGCATGGAGTCATGGACCCTTCTTGCTAGTTACCAAACCTCTTTCTCGCCTCCCAATATTTCTTTCCACAATTGCTCTGTTTTCCCGCTTTCTTTCGTGTCTCAGGTATCCTCTTTTATCGCATTCCTTCGCCGCGCCTTCCGTGTTCCACCGTTTTATCGTCCCTCTCTCGTCCCTTCCTCTCTTCTTGAGAAATGTCTTCTTAACATTCCATTGTTTCCGCGTGTTTCACAGGGAAATGACCTGCAGATATTTCTCTCGTTCTTAACACGAAAGAATTTGCAATAAGAACTATGCCTCTCTCGTTAAATATAGTGTCTCCATATTGGATGCTTTTAATTTATTTGATCTAGATTGCTTTTATATTTCATTTAATTATAATTTGATAATTTATTAGTGTCTTTTAACGTGATGTTTTACGTGTATACTTTAATGTTTGAAGAATGCAAATATATTCTCGATAACAAATACTCCTATCGTAATATTCAACATTCTAATACGGTTTTGATTTTCTCAACAGAGAATAAGGATAGAATGATGAGAAAATCACTCTTTAGCTTTATTTAATCATTAAGATATGTATTATAATTTCTTCAGATAATTATATTCATAAATCATTTTCTTACCCATTTTCAGTGTAGTACACCAGCATGACTTCAAAATTCAAGGTTTACTGTGCCTTTTTATGGATAACAGAAAAAAATATGTTTAGAAAAATTAAAATATCGAATGGAATGATTAAATATAATAAAACGGTGAAGAATCATGTTTTACTTGAGAAAATTTTAATGCGAAGGATTTTTTTCGAATGATAAAAAAAACTCGTAATGATGTGAAAATAAAAATGATTAAAAATCATCCGGTACTCTTCTGTATGAAATACCTGTTCGATTAGCAATTCAAGGGAAGGATAGTATGAAATATATAAAAAATTATGTAATCATTATGGTACCTTTATATCGTAATCCATGTAATTAAGACGCGAGTGCGGGACCTGCTACGCAATTGGGTACTCCAAGCAACGTCACACGGAGCGTACCTTGTTAGAGGCATTGCTCCATTGCGCACACCTGCGTATTTTTATAATTCAGCCCTCAACTATCCCTGAATGAAATGCTCGAGGTCTCTTAGAAAGAGCCTCGTTATCTCGTCACTGTTTACAATTGCGTTGCTCCAAATTTTCACCGAGTATGTACGATAGTCAGTCTCTTGGTGTACCATTCCACAACGTCTGGCAAGGGTTCGTCACGAATCGAGGGCATAGTACAACTATTTCGAGCGTATGACCCTCTGCCTTTATTCTCAGCTCATTGCTGTTTAAAGGTACTGAGACAAATTCGTGAAGGGCTCGTTTTTTTAACCCTCTTCAAAGCGAATAATGGGCTCTCGCGAGGTGCGAATTCTGAGTGCCGTTTTTTTCCGCCTTCTTTTGCTAATGCCGTTGTTTGTCGCTTTAAAATGAAACGCTTGATTAGAGGTTTGAGTGATGGTTGAAATTGGCAGGTCTAGAAGTGTTTTTATACTCACAGCTCGCAATTTTCACTTCGAACTCTTTTTAGCGAGGCACCGAATCGGCTATTATACTTTGTGTTTCCATAGAGACGGAATGGAAGTTTGATATCGTATGAGCTCTGAATGGTATGAATTATAAACTGTTGTTCTCCGTAGTGTTTCAAATTTAATTAATATATCTACGAAATATATTAGCGATACTCCAATATAAATTCCTAATGACTATGGTCCAATAAGAATTTATTGAGCGTATTTAGAGATAATGCGGTTTGGATCTAATTATTAAATCGCAAAAAAACACATTATGAATGTACAAAAAGTTGACGACGCGAGTAAATACAGTTTAATTCAGATAATAATTCAGTTTAGGGAATGCCTTAATAAAATAATCACTCAGTACTTTAGGCTTCTAATATCCTGTATTAGGGTCATAATTTACTTAATTTTTAGCACATTTCAGTGACCTTTTTATAAAAATGCAATTAAACAGAAAGTTCGTTTTTGCTTTTGTATATAAAAATTTTTCTTGATTGATAGATTAAATATTTATTAATGAATGTAATTAATTTTTTTATTGATCGAATATTATATATTCTATTTATATTCAGCATTTTATTCAATTATCTTACAGCGTTTTATATCCTTATCAAAAGGTTATGAATGTTGGTAATATTTAACGAGGACTAAATCCCAGTATCATATTCACCATTTTTCTTCGTAATTGTAGGCTAAAACGAAATAAAATATATAATAAATAATGAATTTTTGAGGGAGAGTAAAAACTTCATTTAAAAAATGTACATTTTCTTCTCTGTTTCTCATACAGTAATTTTTAAAGCAATTTAATTTGCTCGGTCGAATTTTATTGTGTTTTTACTTTATTAATTCAATAAGGAATTTTAGAGTATATTTCAACGAAACACATCCTATTTCATTTAATGAACTTTATGGCATTGGAGTATGCTGAACATATCATGGTTGTATACCTAAGGGGGAGGGTTTCTGTTAAAAGACATTCATAGTTACGCATCTCTAAATTGTCTGGAAAAAAATTTAAAAAATATAAAAAACCTATCGATTGTATAGATTCAGAAATATTATTTAAAATTATCGCATCATTATAATAGTTTTCACACGCATTCATATAATTTGAAATTGAAACACATCATTTTCATGGTAACTAATGCATTTAATCACGCATGAATAATAATATCGACACATGGAGACATCTCTCTGGAAACGGTCGTTTGGTTTTCGCGCGTTAAAAGGATTAACGATTGGGTTTTAGCCGTTCAAATATGGCGTCCTCCTTGAGTTCATGGACGAAGATAGAATTAAGCTTTAGCGTACAGATCCAAGGCTCCGTTTCAGACTAAATATAACGCCGAGCTCTTTTCCAAATCACTCTTCCCTCTTCTCTTCTTTTGCTCCTTTTTTATCATGCCTACCCCTTCTTCGCGAACCACGTGACCCATTCCAACGCCGGGAATTCCCCACTCCTCGTCCATCCTTTTCACGCATATTCCAACCTCCTCACGCACTCATTTTTCCCTCTTGAAAATTGCTTCGGTCAAACAGCACTTTCACACCTCCCCTCCCCGAGCACGTGGTCTTTTGCCGCCATTTTAGTAGTCAAATGCTCCACATGCTTGTCAAATATTCTCTATCTCTAAAACTAAAATTTACTTCTGAATAAATATCAAGAATATCGAGCAAAAAAGATATTTACACAGCTGTACCGTAAATAACTATTTTAAATATTTATTTTGGAGCTTCAAACAATTTTTGTATAAAATTAAACTATCCTATATTTTGATGTATCCAATTAAAATTATCAGTGAGTCTGCAGGTAGTTGAAAACCAGGTGTCGGACTAAAAATATCATATTTATGATATGATTTTGGGAAAATTTTAATTATTTCCGAAGGATGTATTTTCTACAAAAAAATTACCAAGTATTCAAGAGGCTTCAAAGAAACGCATAATATAACTTTCGTCCAAAATTTATAGTATCCAATTTCATATATAGTGAAATGTTTTTTTTTTAATTTTTAAATAAGATTTTTAGTTTTATATCCCAGGTATCTTATTATTAAATCATACTAAATACACTTATCTTTCGAGTGTTTTCTCTGGTAATTGAAGATCCATCTTTTTATTGTATACCAAATTATTGCAAATATATTGTTCTTGTTTAAGATTACAACCCAAAGAATATTTTTAACTTTTACTTTCGCAATGCTGTAGATTTTTATGCGGTTCTTTCTTCATGCACCACTGATTAACCATTTAGAAATTATTTTCATATGTTATAATTGATGAAAGCGAGATCAACTGCTCAGTTTCATTTTAAGATAAATTTAGGCCAGCATTTTTTGTCGAGCTCGATTTAAAATCATGAAAAAGCCCGATGTCATCATGAGTTAAAATTATTCCTGTAAACTACGACCAAAATAAATGAAAAACTTGCTTGTAGACCCACGCCTTCCCATTCACCATTCACTGTAGTCTGAAGGGTGATTTTTTTCGTGTGCATAAGGGTTAATGACCCTACCTCGAATATAATAATGGGGAAAAGGCGAAAATGTTGGAAATCCTTAATAACTCAACTGAATCTGCTTTCATCAGCTCTGTTTCCCTGAATAGTACGTATAAGGTACTTATCAAAATATAACTTTAATTTACATTTCGTTATTTGTATGAGTAGTTGATATACGTAACATTCCCGTTGAAAGTGATTGTTTATGTTTCCTAGTGGCTAATTCTCGAACACTAATCCCTTGCTCCATAAATATATTTCATTTTTTCATTAAATTTGTAGAATTATAATTATTATTTACAATGGAGTTCTTCCAGAAGTTTGAAGAATATCATACATATTTCTTTTGCTTGCTGGGGCCCTTTTTTAAAGTCTTTCTCTATAATTGTAGTCATTAAACAAAATATATCTTTTGATTAAAAACTTTCATAATAATAAACTTCAATACGTTCAAATAGAGTCCTTTTAAGTAGATTTAGCTTGTGAAAACATAATTAGAGTTCATAATAGGACGAAATTATCGAAAGGATAAGCTTTGATAACATTGATATAACGGAATTTACGTGGCTAACAGAAATCATGTTTTCCGCAGCTGCATCTCTTTCCAAATTTACATCATCTGGAAAAAAACCCTCCTCAGGCTTTTCTGTTTTGAAACGAACGTTTTAAGAAGACCAAAATAGTGAGGCATTCCCGTATAATGTACACAATCTGGAAATCTTCTTAACAGGAGTTCCAAGATTGGCGGAAAAATCTCAGGTTCAAAGATGCACCACACTCTTTATAGAATGCGGAAATAACTCGGTTCCTGTTTCTTCTGGACACTAAGTGACTTAGGAGTCTTTGACTTTTAGAATTAATGGTCTGAGTTACGACAGTCAGATGACAAAGTGGCAAAGAAGCTGGACTTGTGGGCGAGTGACGAAGGCTTTGACGTCAGAGGTGTCATCTCAACGTTTTTCTAGTGTGTGTCGTAGGTGAGAAAATGGTATCAAAGATGAACTTTTAATGCATAGCACACAAAGTACATGTTTGTATTGATTCAATATCGTTACCCTAAAGTAAGAATTCTACATTAAATCTTATATGGTCCATAGTATATTTTTATTGTAATTAGGTGTCCTACAAGGTCTTATTGTTGGACTCCTTTTGTTACAGGCTTAACAAATCATTTTTTAAAATCCACTACTGAAACTGTACTCAAAGGGATAGTAAAAATTATTTTATTTTAGATCAACGTGTATATTCTATGATTTTTCTCCTTCATAACGAACGTATAATTAGTAAAATTTTAACTTTCATGAAAATGTCTTCATGAAACTAAATTGATTTAATCTTCACTTCAAAAATATTCAATGCTGTTTTTTGCTGCTTTGATAGTTTTTCCGAATCATTTTTTTCTTTCGTGTATTTTCTAACACTATTTATAAAAGATTTACTCAGGAAAAGGGCTTGCCATCTTACTCATGGAATTAGGTGGTTTTCCCCCTGTGTTTCTAAATATTAAGCCAGGAATCGTAGCCAAGAAAAAGTCTGTGATAGAAGAGAATGAACGATAAATTTGTCATCTTTTCGCTCAAAAACGAATAATCCAATCATTAAGACTAGAGAACATTAATGGAGAGAAAAAGATGTTGGATTATAAACTGGGAGTGAAGATATTTCTCTAAGTATATTACCCTCCATCGTCTTTGATATTCAAAAATTATTCTGTGGTTTCTTCTCTGATAGATGTAGAAATACACTCGAGCCGAACGTATACCAGATGCTTCGCAGAATATATTTCAGTATAAAGAACCACGGCGTGTAGTTTATGAGTTTTTCTTTCAACCTCTGGTAAATCCCAGAGACGATTTTGAAGTTTATATTTTTGGTTTGACCTTCGCAAACTCCGATTTAAATAACGCCTGGATCATTTTTTTAGGTCGAGGTGGAGGATTATGGAGAAAAAATAAATAAAAACCTCTCCTGGGATTATCGAATCGAATAACAAGCGAAATGTTTTGACTCTCACTTGGAATTTTGAAGGTCATGATGCATTTTTGTCTTCCATCCCATCATTAATTCAACCACCTAATCCACCGACGATCCTTAATCTTGGAAGCTTGAGATTCATTCAAGGATATCTTAGCTCTTATTTGCGTCCTATAGAAAAGCACGCTGGCGATTAACTTTGCCACAATAACAAGATAAAGAGATTTTAATAATAAAGCTGTAAATAATAAAAATCTCGTGTTTTGAATGAAGTTTAAACAAAACATATTTGCATTACCTAAGTATTCTCTAAGACTTAATCAATTTAAGATAACTTTTTCTTATATCATTGACTAGTTCTTTCTATGAAATATATTAAAAATTTGAACTGTCATACATAATTAAACTTGAATTTAATTATAATTTATTTTTAATTATTATTATTATTATTGATTTATTGATAAGAAGGGAAACTGAAATATATCAAACCAGTGACAGATTAAAGAGATGTACGATACTTATAAGTACTTTCTCCGTAGTTATTTACCTATGAATGTATATATTTTGCTTTTCATATATATCATGTGAGTCATTTTTTAATTGAGAAATAACTAGATGATTATTGCTTTATGATTGTATGACCATAATATAGTAAAAATATACAAAATAACTGCATCCAAAACTATTTTCTATGGAGTATTTAAAAATATCTATGAAGGAATTAGTGCAATTAATTAGCTAAGAATAATTAATAGTTTTAAATTAGACGTTTAAATTGATCAAACTTTGCCAAATTCATCTAAAGGAATCTCTAAGTGCGACTCTCTCACCGAACATAAAAAATTAACATTTCATTTTTAATGATCTTATCCTATAAAAAAAGTGATAAAGTATCCATAGAAACCCCACAGTAATTATTTCAATGCCCTTAATATTACGACCTTCATACGAACATAGCCAGGAGCGTATCTGGATATCTCCCCCGAAATTCTTTCAATTCCTCCACGTAAGCCAAGATCATCCTGGCTCAATACCCCCGTGTACTACTACCCATCAGTTAGCAGATACCGGCCGTACATCTCCACTTTTTCCTACGAATTCCTACGAGTGGAAAAACCCCCGATTTTTTTCCGGACTTCCCGCGGAGCGTGGGTTTCCGGGGCTTCTTTCCAAGTAATAAAACACACGCCCACGAAATGCATTCACGAGCGATTTTGATGCTTTATATCTCGTGTTTCGCTGGAATAAATCCGGGCTTTTTTCGCTGCTTAGGAGTGAATACGGAAGTGGATATATCGGGATACCAAAAAAAGACTGGTGCAGGTGGATGGAGGATGGTGTATGGGAAAATAAATAGCGCCAATCTAGACGTTCTCTTTCATGCTCTACGTTATTGGAGGCTAAAATCGCTGCTTTTCAACCTTGGGGAGGGTAAATGACTTCTGAGGGAAAGGATGATTGACCTTTGGAACTTATATTGAGCTGAATGGTTATTGTAAATGTCCTAAATACTGGGGTGTCTATTGTTATTTAATTTTTCCATGAACAAATCATTCATAATCCCATAAATTTTGTATTTTCTAAAAGGGAATAAATTAGGCAACATTTCTTTTATAAAAATTAGACACCAACATTTTAGGGTGTTATTCTTCTACAAATAATCCTTTCTTTTTTAATTGTTTTGCAATTCTATAATTACTGGTCATGACGTTCGCTGTTGTCTTTTGTTTGTATGAATATTCCTTAATACATGGTTTTCGTATTTTCTGTACTGATATGAATATTGGATAGAAGATATATTTAAGATTTTTAATAGGTTTATAAATTATTTTAATGAAACATAATTTTAAATATGAAATGATATCCAAATCTCTAATCAGCAACGTTAATTATTGAGTGTAAATTACAGAAGAAAGTGTGGTTGGAAAGAGAAAGACAAAAAACGCTTTTAATCAGAGGGATTATTAACTTCTATTCAAAATAAATTCTTTCAAAATTGAGGTATCAGGAGGGAATAAATACGCTTATACAAGGGTGTTAAAATTATATTTTTAATGAAGTTGATTAGAGATAAAGATTTGTAAAAAGTAATAATGTGAAACTAATAACGAAAAGTAATTTTTAAAAATATTGACAGATTTTCTCATTTGGGAAATTTTAGTTTTTTTTTTAATTTTGTTTCTTTTTGAAAAATAATCTATGTACTGCAAATTTAATCGACGATAGAAATTAATTCTCAGACGTCGATAATTGAAAGCGTTTTATATGATTGAAGAGGAATCCCCTCTATTTACATCACCACGCCTAAATTTCAATAATTCCTCAGCAGGGAAGTCGATTGTGCGTTGGAAGGATGTTCATAAATCCATAAAGTGCGGCATCAAGGTCTTTACGGATTAAATGGACTTCATCTCGTATTTATAAGAGGCATTAAGTTAGATCAACGTCTTTTGCACTTGCGAATGTATTGCTGTGGAGATCATCCCGTGAAATCTCTCTTTTCACGCTCGGGTCATGGAAGACTGAAATAAACGTTATTTATGCAGTGGGAGTGTTGGGCAGAAATTATGTATCTATCAAAAAATAGTCTCTCTGGTGCGTTTTAAGGTGGTGATAAATGAAATGCTCCCCACGTCGAGTGAATTACGGTCCGAAATGGAGGGAAAACACTGAGGGAAGTGTTCGAGGCCCAAGAAAACAACGTTACACATTTAAAAGGTGGCAGATGGTTCGATTCTTTTATTAAACCCCACTTGCGAAGACTGTACGCAATTAACCTTGAAAATACTCTGTGATGAAGGGACTTGCAGTCATTAGTGCAGAAAGATGGCCTAATTGCACTTAGCAAGTTCTTCATCATGAACTTATGGTTGATTCGCAGTTGTAGAATGATATACTGTATGGTTATTTCAATGTCTGGCTCCCGTTCTTATGATTAACCCTTACGCTTCATGTGTAGCATCTTTCACTGTTTTATCTCCACGCTTATGAACTGCTCCGATATTTATTTTATGGAGCTACAATTTCGTTCTGAAGTAGATTTGGCTTGAAGTTTCCTCTTCTTTCAAGGTCCCACGTCTATGTATACGAAGCTTAGATATCATACTACATTTTAAAGTATTTCGATGGAAAGACTTTCTATTTATTATTATTATTAAATTAAAATGAAGTAAGTCATATTTTTTCTCTTAATCACTATTATTCATCGTAAATTTAAATTTCTCTATGGATTAACGAGCATACTTGAATTAATTACATTACATGACCGATTTCAAATAATCGAGATGGCTATGTCTACGTCATTTTAGTTTAAGAATACGATATTATGCAGCAAATCGACAGTAGATTGGGAATAGGATACAGTTATCGTGTCCATTCTATGTTCAATTTTTATTAATGATTTCGATTAATATTGATTGAGTGGAGATTAAATTACTTCGATTCGATATAATCAAATCTTCCGCTCCAAATCGTAATCCGCTGTCTTCAATTCGTACATATAGATATATATCTGATTTATAGATGTACATCCTGCAACTACTCGCAGAACGTCTAGTACAAAGAGCTTCTCTTTCTTCAAGTTGTTCGTCAGTCGAAAGTAACGCGATCTCAGCGTAAAAGAAGCAGAAAGAAGTGCGACTTTAATCGAAGTTATCGATCAATCGAATCGTTCCCTTGCAATGTCACACGCTCCAAGGATAAGACTCATCAAAAGAGGGAGCAGTGCACATACCACTCGGTCTCATATCGCGATCCATCGGGGTCACTTTACTTCGTTCGCTTCGACCCATCGATCCATCAATCGAAACGATTCACCTCTCTCGCGATGGAACTCTTGGCTTGGATGTCTCTTGATCCAATTCCGTGCTTGCTAGCTCACGCCCTTAGAACGGTCGGTATTGCGGTCAACTGTCTGTGATTCTCGATCCGCGATGTTTCGAAATAGTATCCCGATACCATTTCGTCTCTATGGTGACAGGTGGGGAGAATGGACGGACCATTGTTTTAACGGTCGCTCCTGGTTTCCCTTTTGAAAGGTAAAAATACCTCGATACCTCAGCGGCGAAGAAAAAGTCCCGGAAAATTTTCGGTGTCATCGCTCTCGAGCTACGTGAAAAATGCTGTCCTGGTTTTCCTTCCAGACTGGTGGACATCTTCCTGTTGAACATCCACTCTTTTTCTTTTGAAATTCTCCGTCTCCCTGGCTCATTACCAGCAAGGAAGGCTTCTGGAATAGCAATTGTTTTCTCTGCTTTTTATGAACCCAGTGAAAAAGGCTGTTTTCCTAGCGTTTTCTTTGAGTCTTTGGATACGACGTAGTTGTCAAGGAAGGATACGAAGGTACACAAAAGCTTTAGAGAAGATTTTTTCGCATGTTTTCCTTTCTTCATTCTTTGAAATGTGTTCTAAAAGTATATAGGACTATGCGGAAGACTAGGAATAGTTATCTGTCCTTCGGGATGGGTTTAGAATACACGTCTATCTACAACGCAGTATTCAGACTCGTAAGAAAATGCGTAGATGTATCCCTGGAAGGTAGTTGTTAGGGATCATTTCTATGGAGAACTATTGTTTTGGATTTATCGTTGTACGAGCAATTTTTTTGCCAGTATGTGATCTACGGAGATCTGTGAGTTAATTTACGTATGCTATTTCTATTCCTTTCATAGGATCGAAAGACCCAGGCATTGAATGATTACTAGAATTATCCTCTATACTCTAAAGTTAGGTTGACAGGATAACAGTTGCAGTTGAATCCCTTTGCATCAGAACCTATTCCTGGCAGTTATTGTACTCTCTGTAATAATTATAGTTTAAAATAGTCATGCTCTTAGTCTCGGAAAGCGAAGCCCAAAAATGTTTCAACTACGTAGTTTACAGTTTCCAAATATAGAGAGTCGTCTTCATTCGGTTCCATGGAAACGACGAAGGATTTGTTTACAAAACACTTACTCTTCGACCTGATTTCCCTCTTCCCAATCGATACCTCCCTTTTCTCGTGCATATTAAAGGGCTTCTAAAACAAGCCCATACTTTGAAGTGGCCGTTAGGCTGTCATGCGGCGAAGCCTTGGGCTAATTTAGCGGACCCGGTGTAAGCTGTTTAATTATACTTCTTAGAAAATCATCCTCTCTTCAAAAGCCAAGTGGTTTCCGAAGGCAAGAGTCCTCTGCCAAACGGCATAACAAGTGAAAAATTGCCGTTCGCATCCGCCCTGGTTTCTCTCCCCATCAAATTAGTCTTCTCGAGATGTGAAAGCGGATATGAGACTAGTTGCCATTTTGTAAGGTGCGGTGTCTCTGCTAATCAGGGATGCCTAAGTCTGCTGATGGAACTATGGAAACGATGGTTGTTATCTGATCAAAATCAATTGATTTTCCGTCTGAACAAGATCAGAATTGGCAAATCGGATGAGAAAGTTGACATTATGATATCTGTAAGGTTATATGTCCAATTCGGTAACATCCGAAATTCAAAGAAGCACACATTTAATGAAAAAAGGATCAATGAACGATTGGATTAGTCTATTCTAACAGCATTTTAAGTTGTTGTAATCTCTTATGAATTAATCAATTTTTTAATCGCTAAGTAAGCTCTTAAATGAATCACGGTGAAGTAACCTGCAAAGAACGCATTAATCGATTACATAACAATGAAGTTAACCCTGGACCTTGACATCAATAAGGTATACTGACAACCAATCCATCAACGATGCAGTTAAAGGTCATGAGCAGGATTTGAAATTAAACCACGCGAACAACGTCATCTTGGTAAAAATATTCTATTGATTATGATGTAGTTGTAAGAATAGGAGAAATTTTATAGTATAAAATTTATCTTAGGAAATTGGAAGTTGAATTAGACTTTTACTAGGTACTAATAATCATAAAAATACTCTTATATAATCACATTATAAATTATGGCCACTCGTGTTAGTGGTACCAAGGTTGTTACAAATACTTTTTATGCATACCCGAAAGGAAATTTTTTGAGTTGCCTTATTCTTGAGATAAATCTCCTACCTTAGAGGTTTTTATTTCAATTTCATTGAAAATATACTTTGAATCTATGGTAATATTAATCTAAGAACGAATCTAGAATGAGTAAAGGATTAGATACAGATGCTTAGGAAGTTCTAGAATAAAAACATTCCTGAAGATTATAGCATGGATATAGCAACTATTTGTCTTAACATAGAATTTATTTTCAAGTTCAGCCTGTAATACCGAGCTTAGTTAATGAAAAATCTATAGATTCTGTAAGCTCCGTGTATGATAAGCACAGAAGTTATTTGTTAATACTAATGAAGAGCCAACCATATAGATCCAACTGAAATTATTCTAATTTGTGTAAAACTGTATAAATTCAGTATTTTTTATTAAAAATTATTTGTTTATAACTTTCTAGCATTAGAATATTTTAGAAGCTGCAAGGGACGCGTAAGCGAACTTGTAATGATAGTGCATTTCAATATTAGCCTCTCCGAATATTTGACTAAGAATAATCACACTTAAGAAAGAAATATGCCACCAATTTGAACGATATCGACAATTGAGTGAGTAAGAGGCCTGTATAGAAAGTGGAATTCCTTTATAAGAGTATTATAGGAGAAACACTCCAAGTGCTCTTAGGATTGAAATTCCTTTCGGATAAGAAATCAGACCTTTTACGTATTATCTCTCGCGAAATGTACCCGAGAATATCCGTCTAATATACCTTCAGTTTTCTTTATTACCCTCAATGCATCACAGAAAAGGGATGAACCCATTCTGGTCTCAGAGGCAAAGGAAGAAAATCCTGTACATGTAAATCGCTTTAATCATTGCTTCTTTATCTATCTGTAGCTAGGATACCAAAAGAAAAAATATCTACTTTACGGAACATTTAGAATATTGCTTATATAATAGGATGGGCACATTATCCACGGACATTTTACCGCAATAAACTACATTGTCGGAAGTTTTTCGCGATAGTTTGATACAATGTGTACAATGGTTGTCAGCTGCTCTTTTATGACCGGCGGAGCGGTACGTGATTTTTTACCTTTTTCCTCTGACCATCTATTCTTAGAGCGGACGTTTGTTCGACAAAATTAACTGTGCAGTAATCTTCCATAAATATTAAATTAATAAATAAATTCGGCATTTGACGAAGTTAAATAAAAATAAATGTTGAAATTGAAAGTGATTCAGTTGAGAATGAAACTTATACTTTACTTGGAAATTTCTGTCGTGAAAACGTACGGAGTTGAAAATCGGGCGACAATAATTTTTCAGTACGTAACCATTTGGTAGATTACCAGCTCATAAACGTTGGAGTGGTCGCAGAGCCGTCAAGAGCATTATACAGGTCGAGATGCTTATAAAAGAAGGGGCGAGGATCCTCTGAGATGCTGGGTCCAGGCGAGGGAAAAGGGACAGGCTCCGTCTGCCAGCGTGGGCGTTTTTTTTTAAAGAGACGCGAAGAAGCAGTTGCTAAGAGGCATCCGATGGCAGTGCGTTCAACTCCTTCCCTTCGTCCCTCGATCTATTCCGAGTCCGCCCACGCGTGCTCAGAGAGACAGCACGTGCGAGCCTCGACGCTAATGAAGATTCCTATGGAAAAAAAAGGACGGATTTCGCAAGTCCGCACGGAAGGAAGTGGTTTCATATCGGCGGTGATGAATTAGCGGAAAAGGGTGATTCACTCGAATACGGATTAATTTAAGATCTCAGTTTTCACTTCGCAGCGTCCAAGAATGAATCACGTCTTTTCGTTATTCATTTTTTTAAAGGGTTAAAAGTTTATGCGATTCCTTTCTATTGTATTATATCTTTTTGGCCAAATAGTGTAGTATAGAGTATTCAGCTGGAAATATCGAGTTGCGGATGATTATTAATTCAGACATTTAGACCTTTTGGTAATTAATGGTAGAGTTTATGAATTCCCTGTATCCTGGATAGCTTTGGAAGAAATTCTTCTCATTATTCTCATATTTCAATTATTCAATATTCTCATTTATCTCATATTATTACTTCGTACTATTGTTCCATTCTAAGGTATTGAGTATACTGAAGATATATTATTTAGAATTAAGAGGATGAATGAAAAACATTTGTACCGTAATTATTCAACAATACTACAAATATTTTATACTAATAAGTAAGACTTTTAGAGCATTCACCAAATATTCATGTAGATTGTTTTATCTTAAATCTTAATCTTAATTTTGGCTTTTAATTACATATTATTTTAATCGGTGTTTTTCGTTTATTTAGAATGCTTCCGCAAAATTTAGCTAGTTTGTAAGATATATGAAAGTTATTTTATCCCAAATAAAATTTTTAAAATATTATCCGCAATCCTTTAATATTATAATTAAATTCCTAATAAGCGTAGAGTTAGATATACTTGTAATTAAGCCAAGAGGTTTTACTGCGTTATATTTCAACAGAGAGATTAAGGCTTCTTCATACTAGCAATCCTTACTTGTGCTATCTAAAAACCTTATTAATTATATAACAGATAATTTTTGATTGAACTAAGTGAATTAAAAAATCATAGACTGAATTACTTCATTCATTCTAGATATTCAGAAAGACTCGAGCTCACACATTCCTCCATTCTAGTGAGAGGAAGAATAAAACTTTTTAATTCCCCCAATCTATTTTCGCGAAATTATTCCCAATCGTGACATAATCGCATTTATTTCGGGCGACGTAATGGAGGAACCGAAATCGGTACACCATCCCACTTTTCCATCATCGCCTCCATTGAGTTAATGTTTTCTTACGCCGCACTTATTTCTATGGCGCTTTTTTACCTTCCCCCTCACGTGGGAGATGCCCTAAATCCTGGACCACCTTGTCGCGCTTTTTTTTATTTCGCCGCGACTAATTTTAAATGCGCCCTCGTTAAAGTGGAGAGCTTCTTAATCTGTTTTTGCTTCCTGGTTCGTCCCGTTTTTACCCTAATCCGAGGGGCAAAAAAGAGCTTCAAGAATCCCACGTGTCCCGAAGGTGTCCGCAGACACGCCTCTCCCATGACGGAAGTGACGGTCTAGAGATGTCTTACCACGCGTTTGTTTCCTTTGAAAAGGGGAACGTCTTATTCTGCCTGTCTTCGGTTCTGCGAAAAAGGTCTCTAACCCTCGTCTAGGGTTTTTTATAGAGACAGGAGGGCAAATCGGTGGACAAATGTTCCCTCTGCATGAACTGAGGTGCGAATTTCATTCATCGATGCGTGAAGAAAAACGTTTACGGAGGGGATGTGTTTTGCGTGCGTGTAAAAGTTTTTCGTTGCGTCGTTGTTTTGCGATTATTTGGGATGGTTTTTTGAGTGGGGGCTCATTGATGATTTCGGATCATTATTGTTGCATATAGCGAATGAGCACGTATGATACTCAGAACTGATTGAGCTATCAATAAGTGAATATAATATAAAATACGTGATAAATATTACTCATGCGCTAATACTAAATTGTAACGCAAATGGTTATGCTGTGAAAACATGAATAGTATCATAATTCTACCAGTAGGGAAGTTTCTTCTGGACGCAGTTTTACTTAGTAATCGAATATAGATTAGAAGAGTCAAGTAAGCGTTGCTATTCAATTTTTAATAAAGCTTTTACTTTAGTTAGCCGTAGAGGTTGATCTAAATGAAAGATGAGACAGGATTAAATGCCAAATTACACTTAAATAGAATCAAAGAATTTATGAGAGAGTTATATTATATTATTTTTATTTCAAGATTTTGAATTCGAAGTCATTCATAGCAAGCTTAAAATTGTCGCTGAATCTCAAATCATATAATTTACACCATGATTAATGATTTACACAACAACTAAACTATAACTATTTCCGCATAATGCAACTAACAGAATAAATTGAAGAACTAGATTAAAAGATAAAAGTTAAACACTTTTTAAGAAACTCTTGGAAGATTAAAATATAATAAATAAGAGCTTAAGGATAAATCAAACGAGAAGAAACAGTCGGTTCAGAAAAGTAAATGTAGGAAATTACGTCGTGAGGTAGGTATTGAATGCGCTCTTTTAATCCTATAAAAACTGAATGATCGATTCCTTTTTCCCTTTTTGAAAATAATAAGGATGAAATCATCTTCCGCGACCAGTCAGTATTGATATCCCGAAGCATAATACCCGAGAATTCCTCAGCGTAAGATCATCAATCCCTTCTTGATGGAGAAGTAATTGCACAGAGGATACATCTGCCACTTCCTCAACACTTTACCGATCGATTCCAAGCGACCGCTAACGATTTCATCCTCTTTAACTCGCTCATTAAGTCCAATTTATCCACGGAGCCTGTTAGGTGTCAACTCTCTGCAGAGTGGTAAAGAGGTAAAGTTCAGGAAGGTAAAGAGTTGTCCTCGGTGCGAAATAAAACCGTGGCATTATAACGTCCTCAAACCGATTCGCGCTGCCACTGCGCATGTGACAAGAGTATCTCGCTGAGGTTAACATCTTCAATTAACCTCGAGAGAGACGAATGCGTCGTAAATTAAAACAACCTCGGAAGTGTCCGGAGAGATGCACTGCGCTTCTATGTGCATAGGTATTCACATAGGGTGTGAATTCAAACGGATGAGACAGGTTTGAGAACTAATGAACTCGCTTATGCTGAAAACGGATTTTTAGATATTATAGATCCTTTATCGATGATAAAGATATTGAATTGTATATGTATAGCTGTATTATTCATCTCACATCAATGTACTACACTTCGAAATTTTTATACGTAAGATTTATGCACGATTACCTCTGAAATTAAATTTCAGGAATGAAAACAGACCCTTAACGAAATTTATTTATTTAGTTTTTCTTCCAAGGTTTCTATTTCTTTAATCCAGTAAAAAGTTCTTAAAAATCTTCTTTGTGCAATGGAAGCAAGAAATATTTATTTCTTAAAGTCCAAATTAAGCATCGATTTTTATAATATGAATTCTATAAAGTTTTAAATTCCTCATATTTTTATTCAATAGGATTCAATTCAATTCAATAGAAAAATTATGTGATAAACTTTCAGGTCTTCTTTCAAAGTTCGATAGGCTGACCTTAAAAGTCTCAAAATTTAATCGAAAGTATGCCTATTAAACTATTTATACCTTCAACCAGTTAAAAAGCAAAACAATTGAAAATAAACATTGACAAACATTGGCAATCGTATTGTGTTGCTAAGGGAATCTCTTAGGATTAATAGGGTCACTGAACTCTATAAACCATTTTCATTGCCCCTAAAACGATCGATAAAAAGTCTTTTTTCAGTTGAGAAGTGATATCGTTTTCACCTAGATCGATCCAAATATCCCAAGAATTTAGTGCACGGTTTTAAAAATAAACGTTTTGTATCATATATATATGTATTGAGTTATTTGTATCAAGTATTCTTTTATTAAAAGATGCAAACATGATAGAATAGTTCTATAAATAATTCTTCTGTTCCATTAAATTAATTCAACCTAGTTTTCTTTAATTGAATTTATACTTTTTGTTTATTTGAATAATCCTTGATGAAATTTAAGAAAACAAGGAAATAAATGAAAGAACAGATATTCGATACTGAAGACTAGTAGGGTCATTATAGCCATACATCAATGTGTGGCAGCAGGTAATGTAATACGTCATTCATTTTCAATTATCTTGGATATTCTGCGAAGTGGACGAGTCTTTGAGACAATCCTTCATCGCGTGCATCCTTCGTATTTTACTCACGTTGTCTGATATGACGCTTTGCTTGACACTCGATGATATTATTAACACGCTACACCAAAGGACTTCTTACAGCATTCTGATGCTAGGGAAGCACCGTTCTAGAAAACTCCTTCAAAGAGATCTTTATAAAAGAGGAGAGATCCTTTTATAACACCGCATATTTCCATCGAACAAGCATTCCGCCGTGAAATCATCGTGCGATCTCCTGTTATCTGTTCACGCGGCTATAGCCCGCTTTAAAACCGTGCGGTGTCAGAAATTCATCCCCTTTTCACTCTGCCAAGTGCAATCATTCCGCCTCAACGGAGCTTTTTACGTCGCGCCTTTATCAAACGAGGTGTAAATTCCTTTGCATCCACCAGATAAAGACGGTCTTTTGCCCTTTTCAACACCTCCCAGGAACTTCATCATAGATTGAGCTGTCTCATCCGTGTATTATATTGCCTTGGATGCCTTGACAACGCATACGCGTTGTTTTTATTTACTTTTTGTGGCAAACTACGTAATTATTAATGATTTACGTATATCTATAGGTGTAAAATATTTCCTCTGAATAATGTTTATGCCTTTTCAGAATAAATATACACATTATCTTAGGTTTCAAGTTCTTTAATTAAATAGGAAAAATAAGTACTCATTTTTCCTATTTAGAATGTCGTTCCACGAAGAGCGGCCATCCACGATAGAATTTATGAATTTTGATATGTTAACGAGAGAAGGAAACTTTCTTGTGTACAACGTCGAGGACATATTTTGATCGAACAGATAAGGTCAGCAAAAACAGGGAAGTGAGGAATTTAAAAAGGTAGTTAGCAATTAAAAACTTTTTTAGTATCACAAATAAATTACTTTTCATCCAGTATTTCTTATTTATTAACGGATATATTGCTTACCCGTTTCACTTCGTTATTCTGTATTAATAGTTAATAGAAAGATACTTTAAGAAAAATGTATTCGTTCATCCACTTCTAGGCTGAGTTTGACGCCTCGCTAATTCAACTACATATAGAATATCTAATTATGCTTTATAATTCAGAACTCGGTTATTCTCAGATATAATCAAAATAACTTACTCTTAATAATAAAAGGGTCTTAATGCTTTATGTATGAAGGTTGTGAGTGAGCAAAATCGGTTTAATTTCTCCCGAAATCCAGAGATGCGAATTCCTACGAATTGCGTGTGGTCTCCGATGAGATTCACGATGTCTGAGGAAGTAACTCGAGGCGGCCTCGTCATGGCGCAAAACAACGAGGAAGCCTTAATGCATTTTTTTCTCCCGACGGCAACAACCTGGAGAGAGACCTCTAAGCCGAATTTGATTACGTTCAAAAACAGGAAGTGCACTGCTTGCAGTTTCTGTTCATCTATCCTGTCATTGTTCTTGGTGGGTGCGGCACGGGAAGGAGTCCAATAAACGGGAAATGCTATTCATAACTCGATCAAAGGAAATAGAAGGAAATGGGAGTGAACTTATGCCTATATCCTTCCTTTTCTTTCGAAATATCACCGTTATTTTATTCCACGATAACGTACTGATGTTCAGAGCATCGTTGAGATTACGCTGAATCAGTTGAGATATTTCTTGTTCACATAAAACTATTCAATAAATCTAGTAAGTTATAAAGTAACTAATACTTCCCATGGTAAATATATTATATCCGTTAAAATTATTTAAAAACAGTATCTTTTATTTTCGTAAGTTACAGAGGTAATCAATATATGGATACAATTTCTTTTGCGAGGCGAAACGATAAAAATTTAACTCAACTATATCCCAATTTTTTCATAATATGTAAAACTTTCTTCAGTTGTTTTTTCAAATTCAGCAGGTCTTTCTGAATATATACAAGTATACTCGCTTTTAAAATAAAATTAATATAGTAGATGTGAATTTGTAATATAGTAAAAATGTCGATAAATATCTATGCCGATCGATTCAAAGATAAATAAATTATCTGAAGTTCAATGAATCAATTATACTTCTAATTAAAATCCACTGATTATCAACGATTAGCATCTTTTTCATGGTAAATCTATTTTTCTGGTTCCTTCGTAAACACAGTAGAAGGTCACGTAGTAATATTCATTTAGAGTATAGGTATTTTTATGTTCTTTGTACGTTAGATATTTTATTTTAGTTCCTCTCCATTTCTTAAGTGAAGAATTTCCTCACCTCCAAATCCACCGATGTCTATTTTAGTCTCTCCTGGCCTAGACCATGATTTTAGCTTGCTTTGAGGAAGCCAAAATTTACACCTGATATCCTACGGTGCCGAGTGGAATGTTTAAAGAGATCTCAAAGCTGAGGAATCTGAATACCTAAACATGCTCTTTAATTACCCTGAAGTAGTATTATTCTTGTCTTTCACCTTTGACGAGGCTACAGCTCTGACACTATGATTCACTCCTAGATATTTGCCGTCAACGAGTTAAATTTTTCTTACGTTTTTGTATCTCCTTTGACCTTTACTATACCCGTGGAAATGTTTCCGCTGTCCACAAAGCCGTAATGATATTGTCCTTAATATCGATATTAATTCATGTATCAATGAAATTTATCTAACTTATATTTAATAATTGAAGTATGTAATTGTGAAATTTTATTAGTTAATAAGTATCAATCTTACAAGTATTTGTAACTTACTCTTTTCCTGTTTATCTTTATATATTATTAAGTGATGGTACAGCTATACTCATCAGATGTAACAATTTTATCCATATTATATTCCATTAATTCATACGCACGACTTTTTAGATCGTTCTAACCAAATCATTTTATATACAATATTGATTTGATCATCATTTTTAAAAATGTGAAAATATTGTTAATAATTTATGCCCGTCAATTTTTCTTGATTGAGTAGTTATGATATCGAACAATAATTTAAAATGAATAACACGTTGTGTTTAAAAATAAAAATATTAAACTATAATTTAATTGAATTGTAATTTCAATGTATAAATGATGGAAAATTGTGCCCTTAAATAATTTGAATACAAGGAATAATTCGTAGAATATTACTACGTCTTATACTGATAAGAGAATCGGTTATTAAATTTATAATGATATATCGTTGTTAATTATGTTCAGCATTAAAGATTACGAGTTTCGTTATAAAAGTAGCAATTCAGAAAAATCTACGGCAATTTACGTATACCTGGGAACCTATTTATCGAATATTATCGAATTTTTATATTTAAAAATCGCGAAATTATATTTCCACCTATCCTTCTTTAATAAACAAAAAATATCCTTCGATCCTGTTCGTAAAATCAAGATTTTGTATATTCAGAAAATTCGCCGAAAGCGTACTTTTCCGCATTCGGCGCAATTTCCATTGGCGATGCATTTCCAGTGATGAGATTCGTGGGTGGTGAAGAGGAGAGGTTGTATAAAGGAGGTGTATGTAAACGGATGAGGCTTCCTGAGTGCTTGAAAAAGCCACTTGGATGCAACTGCGTTTTAAGAAGATTCACATTTCCGCTCTTGTTGCTCCGTGTCTTCTCATGCAATTCAGTAGGGCATTGTCCTTATTGTAAGGTTGAGGACGTGGTAAGTGGCGTCGCTCATAATCACGGCGGATAATTCTGTAAGTTCCGCCCACCGCAGCGGGAATTTTGAAACTTCTTAAGTCTTGAGATCGGAAAATGTAAATATGTGAACTCAGCATATTTTTCGATAAGAAGAATTTGAATAATTGCAAATCATTTAGCGAGCACTTAACTGAAATAGTATTGGTTAACTTTTAGTTATACTTTGTTCACTGGCTTCATTTTACGACAACTTTTTTCTGGAGAAATTAAATATGCTGCATTAAGGTATATATCTAAAAATCTTCTTTGAATATTATCGCCAATTGCTGAATTTTTTTCTTAATTTTATACCCTTAAAATATTTTTCTATATCGTTGAACATTATTCCAACAATTCTCTAAGTTTGAACTTTTTTAAAAATAGCTCATTCACGGATGAACTATATCATAGTGAAACAGCTGACTTATAAAAAAGGTAAATTCTTCACTGGTTTTTACAGTTTTGCAACATTGCGAAAGACTTTTTATAAAAAGGATAGGAGTCATGGCGGTGTTATAATATCCACAAGATATTCATTCACGTATCTTTGTGCACGTGACTCATGGAACCTTTTGACTTGACGAAAACATCAGTTGCAATGCGCGTCGGCGCCAGGAAGTGCTGTGAGAGACACTCTCTCAAATGTAATTGCACGATTTAATACGGATTGATGTCTCCCACGTCATGGTTCCGTGAACCAGACGTCGCCTTGCAAAATAATGCTTACGAAGTTTTTTTTATTCTATATAGTCCGGCACGTGCGTCAGAGAGTCTCGGCTAAAAATAACCCAAATCGTTTCTTGCAAAAATGAATGCAGGACGCTCTTACAATACGAAGTGAATTTTTTCGTGTAACGAAAAATAAACTCGTACGACTTCTAGCGCAGCTCTAGTGGCAGCTGCTTGAACTTTCTGGAGATTTGTAAATTTAAATTATGATGTTAATGGATGTGTTATTTCGGAATATATACTTATTTTGAACGAATATTCTACAGAATATGAATCATATTTAAGTTCCATGGGCACGCACAGTTGCACAGATAATCTTTCCTGATTTTAAGAGCGAAGTTACGATTTATTTTTGTCGAATCTATTTAATATTCTTAAGCTATTTTACACAGATTTTTCTTTCAAAATAAGTGATGCATATTGAAGGGAAAGCTGATCGTTGAAAGTTCTTCGCGATACTTCGAGAAATTGTTTCCCGCGGGAATAGCTTGTTGTATGGTAGTGGTTTACTGTTTCCCCGATAGAGGCGTAATCACGGTCCAGTCCAGTCGACCTCTCCTACTGAATTCTTAGTAAGCTCCGCCGATTTTGAACGTACTTGTGGGTTGACGATTCTCAGAGTTACGCCTTTCTCTATTAATAAAAGTATTTTTTTTCATACTTTTTAACGATAAAAGAAATCTTTGACCACTACAAACAAAATCAGCCAAATATTATTTCTTGAATAGGAATTATGGTTTTGATGAATAATGCTAAAGACTTTGTATGTAAAGGGAAAAGCTACCATTAGATTGCTAACTGTCTAACTAATAAATAAATTTTAATCAAACTTATTTTGAATCACGACAATTTAAAATAATTCTCGTACCCATCAATTAGGGCATTTAATTAGATTATTATAAGGAATTATTATATTTAATTATAAGAAAGAATAAAATAAAAAGAATTCATAGACATTCTTCCTATACTGTAATACTAAAGAAGAAATAAGGGATTTTAAATGGTCAGTTTCATTGAAAATAAAAAATGCAGGACTTTCAAAATATTTAATAAAATCTATTGCCGGATGATAAATATCAGAGGTGAAGAATTAAAATGTAAATGAAGCCTAGAGTATGTAAGATCCCTTTAACTGCTAATTACATTCATCACACGGTCAGATATCTCATTAAGATGCGATACTGAAATTGGATGCTTAATTAATCATCATTATAATTCACCTACTTATTCTATCATCATATTTGAATGTAATTGACCTCGACAGGTTAAATCTTCAATAGCTAAAACGAGCCACATCCGTAATGGCATACGATACCCCTGCGACTCCAAGAGAACAATCATTGTCATATCTTCTGGTTGCACTTCTAGGAACAAGGTGTATCAAAGCGTTAATCTCTTATAATCTTCCGTGGAACGGCCTTCCATCTGTGACTTTCTCCGAAGAGGATGTATCTTGCGGTAAATGGTTTCGGTCAACTGTTCATGTCGTGGGGAAACGAGAATGGTGCCCGAGTTCTTTTTTGCGGCGAAAATTACGTAATTTCTTCGAAAAACGTCACGCGATGCGTAGAATTCGTGAGCGTAGTACAAGAGTCCGTGAAAAGCCGTGACTGGGACATGCGTAAACAAAGGCATCATATTTACCTTTTTTATAGACTTTGTAAGGTGAGGAAGGTTCTTCCTCGTACAACTTCCTCGAAGATATTCAACATGCGGTAGCGTTATGGTTCAATTATAAATGATGACCTAATTGACTGCTCAAGATACTTCTCAATTTCAAATACTAATCATCGATCTATCTGCTTTGAAGTTAATCATAGCGATGGATGTGAATACATGTGCATATATTCTATTTTTATCTATGTATGTACTTTTATAATATCTATTTTCTCTATACGTACAATATACATCGCAACTTCTATTTTATTTAGTTCCATAACTATCGTAAATTATTTAATTTGATATTATCTTTCTTAGTTGTTAGAATTTGACTAAATTATTTCAAAAATGAACCATAAACAAGTATTTAAATACTTTCTAAATTCAGACATTAGATTTAGGCAGTATTAATACATTTAAATATGTTTATAGTACTTGTATCTCTCTGAAGTTATTGCATCGATGTATAGATTAATTTTGCATTTACGATATAGTTCGGTTATAATTCCTATCTTAATGATATTAACACAGTCATGTTAACAGTTTACCTTAGATTTATCTTTCATAGGAAAGAGTGAAATATAATATTCTGTTATTTTTATTTTCTGTATCTGAGAGATTAATAGTTTCTTTTCTCTTTGTTGCAGGTGAGTACAATACTTTTTGTTCATCATGCAAAGATTTTTTTGATGGACCAAATCGGTGAGTAGTCACTTTAAACATAACTAAAGATATAATTATTTTAATATTATTTAAATGATATGTATATACATTAGACACACATATATAATGAGCTTTTAAAATATTATGAATGTATTTCGTTTAATTACAGTTTTTATGATTACGATGCATCGCGGAAATCAATAAATGGAATTATTACTCCTTTCTGTTAATTAGAGCTTTTCCAAATGTCAGGTCACATTCTTCGGTCTTATCTTATCTCACTTATCTAAAGGAACGGAAAGAGTAACTTGAGGTTTATTCCCTCAATTTGAAATTAAAATATAGATCTTGTTTGGGAGATTCCGATATCCCTCCTGTAATTCTTATGCCTTTCCCCGCTGTCAGTGATTCCTCCGCTGCAGACCCGCCCTCGCCCACTTAACTTCCTCTGTACCACTGCTAGTCGTTCCCTGTAAATAAGGTTGCTACAACTGCGTTACCTGACAACTGTGATCGCTGGAACCGGTTGCATAAAAATCACGACCCTTTCCCACTCTGCATAGTTCCTTTTGTTACCTCCTCTCGATGTAAATACATTTCCACAGTACCCTGTTACTCCATCGGACACACCGATGCCTTTCTCCTTGTGGTCATGATGACCACTAGAGCGTGGCCCATTCATGTCAGCCGAGAGCAGAGTGACCATGGAGGAATGTTGGTCGCGGAAATGCCATGACCCTTTCTGAAGAACCTCTCGGAGTGAAGGTGGTGGGCACCAGAGACGAGATGTCGGGGGAATGTCTTTATTTGGGATCCACGTGCGACGCCTTACGAAATGAAGGTAGATAACAAGTGAAGATTGCGGGGCGTATCGTGTGTTGTCGACTCGGTTTTCTCCCACCGCATCAAGGAGGGTTGTCAATGTCACGGAATTATTACACTTTTCTTTTGCTCCGCTTTTTGAGTCACAATTTGAGTTTCTCAGAAATTACGTATGTAGTTATTTTAGGAAAGATCTTTCGTATTTCGAGGATTGTATTTTAAATAAAATTCTGATGAATTTAGCATTCTAGTTTTTGATGGACAAAAAATTAGAACCTTCGGCTGCATAAGGTATAGCAAAAACCTAGCTCGCCCTTAAGAAATTTATACTCTAGTCGGGTATAAATAGTATTATTAATATTAATTTTGCTTGTATTCAGTCAAAGGTGGATAGGCATCAAGATACATTTTTTATAGTAAATCACAACTTATGAGCGGTGGGATGTTTCGCAGATGGTCGAATTTGGTTAAGTAATATATTCTGAAACTGACATTAATTTAGTTTCGGTACACACAACTCAATTTCCCATAAAACAGTTATATTATCTTACACCGGTAAAGGAATAGAAGACCAAAGGATTAAGTAGTTAAATGTTGTGTGCATTCAAGTTTAATGCTTTTTGAAGTATAGCATATTTTTTATTCCTTTTTTTCCTACCATGTTAAAGAACTATTAATTTCAATAAGTTAACATAATTGGAATAGAGTTAATTATTTTAGATTGTAACCATTACTATTTGCGTAGAATAGTTTGTTTACGAAAGACTAGATAAAGTGCAAGTGTCCTAAAGACCAAAGGTTCCTAACCTTTCCCGTAGACGAAGCGTATCCCCAAGGTGGCTCTCGTCTCCGTCTGTCTAAGAGAAGCCCCACCGAAACCAGTAAATCCCGCATCCGACACCTCGGAAAAGAACCGCGCTGAATACCAACTTGTCAAGAACCTCCGGTTCTTTAGGCATCTCGCGGGAGAAGAGCGACAGCTCCAAAAGGGAAAGAAAAAGAAGTGTGATAGAATGAAAAGAGCCATCGTAATCGAAGCGTCTTCGAAGGGAATGATCCTAACCCCTTTGAAGTGTCCGTGGAAAGGTTAAAGGGATGCGTCGAGGCGGAACCGAGTGCGGCGCAGAGAGGGAAAGTGGAGGAATGGTGCTTTTGGGAGGGGTGGTTAGGAATGCGTAAGCGGCGTGGATGCCGTCACGCCCGTGTAGTTACGATGTTTGGCTAGAAAAAAAGGCGGGAAGGGACAAGAATGAGCGAGCTATTAGCCGTTGAGGTATTGCGGTAGGGTGGGGAAAGCAGACGGTTTTTTTTAACCATTGAGGACTTCGAGGAATGGTGAGTGTTTTGCGGATTTGTGGAAAGAATTCGGTCCGAAATGCTCGGATGTCATCGTCGGTGGTCGGTAAAGAAAAGCGCCATTTGACGCTGATTGCCCTCGCGGTGCGGAGCTATAACAGCGGGTGTACATAAATACCGAACTGTACAGTATTATTTTCAGTAAATTCTGCGGTGCAGTTGAATTATGAGAGGGTGTGGTGCAAAGACGAGGATACTGCAAAGATTTGCAGGGATGCGTCGGTATGCGATGCCAGATTGGGAATGCAGAAGTAAGATGTTGAAGAAACTGCGAAGTTTGTGGGATAAATTTAAAATAATTTCCTTTGAGTGGGTTAGAATTTGATTCAATGCCGAGGTAGAACTTTTGAGGAGATCCGTATTTGTCTTATTTCAATGATTTGGCTAAACTAAAATCTCGACTCTTATTTTTTAAATCGCGGTTGCATATCACCTTGATGCTGGATTAAAATGATAATGAGAGTTTTATTTGCTTTACCAATTTATGATTCCGATTTCGACCAATCATAAAATACAATTCTTAATGATTAGGTTTTCCACATTTCCACGTTTTATCCGCGTTTAATACCACAAGGAGATGATTAACTGGATGCATAAAAAATGTTGTTGTTTAAATAAGATGAAATATTAAGATGATGTAGGTTAGAATAGACATGAAAGTGCTGTAAGATCATTCCCTACATGCTTATATTTGTATTTAGAACTTAATGCTCCAAATATGGCAATACATAATAATAGAGACTATAAATTAGTTCTACTGATGCAATTTACCACTTGAGAATAGTCAAATGTAAAGTCTTATTTACTTTATTGCGTATGAAATAATTGAACTCTTTGAAACTCCCAATATCCTTTTATAATTTATATTTTTAATTTAAGCAATATAAAATAGCGAGAAATCATCTATAAATTCTCTGAGAAGACGGTCTTTTTATACATAAATCTTATATGAATTTTTATATACTTATACGGCAAAATGTGCATAGACATTAGGGGTGAAATATCTTTAATTAATAAGTTAACGAAGAACCCTTCTACAGAAACTTCTACAGAAATTTATCTTTGATTACTATTTCTGGATTTAAGGACCGATGGAGTAGTTAGAGTCAAACTTTGCTCGTCTCGCGTATTTCATGGTATATTTGGTGCGTAAACGCAGTGGGATATAAATACAGTGGAGTTCTAAAGAGGGGCAATAAACAGCGAATAATTATAGAGAAACCTTTCCTTCTTTGTCGGCTGTTCATGGCCTTGTCTAGACGTCTATGGCTATTTCTGTCCCCTACGTCTGCCATTCGCAGAAATACTTCCAAGTTCAACGGTTCATGAAGTTAGTAGTCTTCTGCTTAAAGTACCAGAGTCTGTGTGCAGAATTCCTGTGTTTGCGATTCCCATTGACCGCAAAAGAATTCAAGCGCAATGTTAGTGAAGGCCGACTGTGAGAAAAACTTTTATTTTCGCCAATATTTCAGTTTTTGAACGGAAGAATTCGGATTTTATGTTTTAAGCCAGTATCCCCGAGGTAGAATCAACCTTTCGTCTATTACATTGATTAGTTTCGTGATTAAATCTTCGTATCTAATACTTTCTTCCTTGATGCTATCACTTACTTTTAATTACATTACATAATTGATAGGGTAACACTATGAATAATTATTAATTAAATGAAATGTGTTCATTACTGTTAATATTCATTCATAATGTTCATTACTGTTAATATTTTAAAATAAAGTTCACTACTTGCCAATAAATTATACAAGTGAGAATTATTATTTACAAATGTATTTTAAGTGATGAATTAAGTAACTGATTTATGTAATATAGTCACAGGTCATTAGTCCAACTGTTTTGAATTCGAAAGACTATCGTTCAATTTTTATTCATAACCATATTTTGAGCCCGGATAACTATGGATTCAAACCTTATTTTCCTCCTTTCAGAACTCTTATTCATTTGCTTTCGAAAACTTAATGATCCATTCACATCCGTGTTTTTTGGCTTTTCTTTTTCATTCCTTTCGAAGAATTCTTTTTCCGGGAGTTCATTCACCACCCCTCGGACAGCCAATTCTTTCTTTTGTTTGCTCAATTGTGTAAATTGGAAGCGGAGGCGGTTTTTTATTTACTCATTCCTAAATCTTAGTAGCCCTATAGTTAGTACGTCGCTATTCGTAGGATTTGAAAATAGGAATCCGTTCTATTCAAATGTACGGAGTAATGCGCTAATGAATGGATTCTTGAGGAAATCGACCGTTTACGAATTGTCTCGCCACGTCTGGTTTCTCTTCCGTGAAATCGCCTCTTCAAGAGGATTTTCCGATCTGTCTCCATCCACAATTCGAGGACCGCATTCCGAAGTCCTTACTCATCCATTTGAAGGAATACCTCAAATACAGAAATTCATTTGTCGGTCAATGACTCACCTGAGATTTAGACAGCCATGATCTTCCCAGCAATACGTCCGGTGAAATTGGAAGTCAAGTGTTCGTAAAACTAGCCGAATGGATGTATTTCTCTATCTCCATTTTCAGTCAAAGCCACTTTAATAATCGAACCGCCAATTTTGACCGCTGGAATTTGAATGACCACCATCTTAAGTAGAAAATCAATAGTTTCCTTGTTAAAAGTTCTTTTGGCTAAGTTTAAATATCTTAGAAATTGAAAGCCATTATTAAAATGAACTTTATGAATAGAAATATATGTAGTAACGTTATCAGGTATTAAATTCTTTTAAATGTTAACAGTACAGTGAAATCTGATGATTTGAAAAGGTTTTTAAATAAGTACATACCTTTTTAATGTACATAGAATATACATCAATATAATTTTTTTTTAATCGGACTGTCCCATAGAAATCGGTATTTTTGAAAACCATTTCGAATAAAGAAATGCTATTTGGATTTGGATTTTATTTGTGAATGGATCATACGAGGTATATTTGCATTTTTAATCCAAAATATACATGATACGCTGCTTCAAGTTTCAACTCCTAACTTGGAGGCTGCGTTTATTATTTTTATGCCCGCGAAAGATTAAGTGGACAACCTGTCAAACCCATGCTCATTGGGTTTTTGGTTTCGCGTCTGGCCAACATATGGAGCTGGTCTTCGGAATCTAAAATTATAGGCACGTGCCGTTTCTATTTGTCCCGGAAAAGTCGATGTGAAAGTGAGGATCCAGCTCATTTCTCGGGGACGAGATCTTCGATCGCAAAACGCTCATCGAACATCCCCACGTGTCTTTAGTGACCACGGCGCCTTCCGCTTGACCTCAATGGCCTCTATCCTTCGTGACATGTGAAGAGATCCAGGGCGTTATGGACTACTTTAGAAGGGCTCGTATCCAGATAACGAGATCGTATTTTATTCCGTTCTTCCTTTCGGATGCGAGAAGAGAGTTTTTAATGAGATGATGAGCTGTCTGGTGACTAAGTGGAAGACGTATTTCCCATTTATCAATCGCATGAGGACGTGAATGTATTATGCACCTGATGCTGGTGTGTGAGTCTCTCTAACATGCATGCAATCACATGCATATATTCAAGATTTCGTAGTGTGAGATGGCATTTACTTTTCCTTTTCTCTAGGTAACTGAATTTACATTAATACCACAGTGATGCGAATTTTTAATTAAACTTGAAATTGTTTCTAATTGCTAACTAATTTTCAAGACGTAGGAAAATGATATTCTGGTTGTTGATTCATTACGTAGCTGCTGAAAATACGATCGATTTTTATTTAAGACTTACAATGATTAGGGAACAATGAATCTTCAAAAGATGAATTCCTAGAAAACGGTCTGTTTTAGCAATAAAACCCATTTCAAAATGCGATCGCAAACCTTTCGATGCGCGTTCGCCCACTGCAGCCGTTGAAGTCTCCGATGCATCTGCATACACAGCCCACGCTGCGTAGGAATTCTTCTCATTTCGATAACCGCGTGCGCTTCCTTTGGTAATCGTCCAAGACAGATCCGTAGTTTGCTCAGTCGTTTACCTCTCGGTCCAACTCAGTAACTTGAGTGCGATAAATTTGCCGCTCAAGGACAGCTGGCGATCTAATTCGAGTCCGTCGTAGAAATATTTGCTAGAGAATAGGAGGCGAGTATGTCGCAGGAGTGTCTGCATAGCGAACCGGTTAATGGAAGGGACTTGCGTGCAATTGTACGCTTGTGACTCACGCAAAAATGCAATCGCTTCTAAACGCAACAAAGTATAGAGCGTCCTGAAATAATGATTCATCAATGCGTCCGCAGCTTAAACTATCCCGTAGACGTCACCTGATACGCATGCCGTATTCGCACTAAGGATACGGGTTTGAAAGAGGCAGCAATATTGCTCTTTGTAGGGTTACCATTCACATTTATCGCTTTTAAATAGGTAATATTTTTATAATCTAATATGCTATTGAGATTAAGGAGGAGTTAGTAAACATGTCGTTTTGGAGGGGAGTTGGGTCGTTTGGAGATGCAAAAAATAGAAAAGAAATGTTGGAAAAAATTGAACGATGTCTTAATTGTTAGATTTTGGATTATCATAATGTTAATACAGAGATAGTTAGCGGAAAATTTTAATTATATTATTTAAATGTCTCAGATAATTTAAGGTAATCATAGTTTATCATTATATTTACATTATATAACTAATAAATTCATTTAAGTTGATTCATATGTTTTTTTTTACTAAGTAAGTTTTCGATAAAGAAAGAAAAAAAAAAAGATAAAGAAATAAGAAAAAAAGAAGTGAAAACGTTGTTGATAGTTCATTCATGTTCCTATCGATAATTTTTTAAAAATTTCCTCTCTATATTTTAGGATGTATTACACTAATTAAGAAATCTCAAGATTATAATTAATATTAATGGGATATTTAGTATTATAGAGTTCACTCAATTCACATTGAACTTATCGAAAACAATTCTTCTTATGATCCAAAAAAATAAAGTGTTTGTTCTCCATAGAGGACTTCCATTTTTGCTTTTAATTGTTTACCAATATGTTACAGTCAATGCCAAATAGCTTCTGAAGTCGCGTATCGCTTTGAATGAACTTCCTGGTACAAAATCCTGCGCAGTTATGCTAATCGTGGAATACAATTAACAGGCAATTTTTCCACCCACTCGCGTTCCTAGGAGAAGAAAAACTCTTTCTCATTTGCTTATCTGAACTGCGTAGTGATTCACCACGTGCGATGGAATTTTATCGGAATTAATGAGTCGTATATTTCAACAAAGAAAACTAAGGCAGTCGATTGATATTATGGTCGGAGTAATTAAATATTTCTCTCGCAATAAATCTTGTTGTTTACGTTAATAATAATATCTTCACAGTATTTGATATATTGAAAATGAAGTAGTAGAATTCAACTGCAGAACTTTCGCGTTAAATAGCGAATTTCTAACAAACAAATTCTTAGCAAATCGTCAGGAATCTATGAATTGTTGTAATATGAAGTCCGCTAGCACTAAATGAAGGAAATTTTCACTTAATTTAAAATTAAACGAACTGGATATGTTATATTTAAAAACTGATTCTATTTCACTCTCTTTTATCTCGTATATAGTTTAATAAATTATAATTTTTATATTAATCCATGTACATATATATTTATACGAATCCATGTATATTCCTTTAAGTTAGTTTAAGATTTTATTGAATCGAAAGAATATTACGATAGAAATGATATTTTTAAACAAATCAAAAAATTCTAATTTGATGAAATAATCGAAAATATACTTTTATCTTCGAAATTTCCTCCTGTTCCTTCTCCCTTATATGATATCGGCAGCTGGAAAGTAAAATATGCCAATGCTAATAAGGCATAGAAGTGCAATCTTAAAATCGCATACATTCATTTAAACAGTTTTTTGATGTTGAAAAAAACATTGGACTGAATGTGTAGGGAAAAGGTGAGCAATAAATCTCTCGTGACTTATAGAGTAGCTTTTTTAGAATAAACATTCTATTCTACTTTGCGAGAAAGGCAATCCAGAGCTTTGATACGCACGAGAGAAATGTCCAATCATCAATCATGTTGGTGTTATAGTAATTGAACCTAGGTCGTCGGGTAAGATGTATCTCTCTCCTCCGCAAGAAAGCTGCGGTGTTTAAGATCATAGACAAAAACTAGTTAACTTCGTGAACCATCTTTCAAGTTGAACTTTGTAATGCGACCGTGTTTAGATCCTGGATGATTAGGCGATGCATAACGGAAGAGAGGAGCCACGCCTGTGCTGGATTTCTTTAATCCCATTCTCTTGTGCACGTATTTCCATAGCAGATCCATTTCTGAGGGCGATAGATCCTCCTGGAGTTTAGTGCGAAGGTTACAGGTACAAATGCCGGAGTGTGTGACGGGGTCAGAGTGAGGAAAGTTTTACTGCAGTTCCCATTTCATTCTCTTTAGAAAGTGAAGAATTAACTGATAGTATGCGGTGATTCTAAAGAAAAAAGTAACCTGCGTGTAAACTGCTGTTTAGAATTGAATCTATTTAATGTAAAGAGAACTTTCTACCAAATTGTACAAGTTATCGAAACTATATTGGATCCAGATAACATCGTATAGTGTAACGTAAAAGTTTAGTGGTTGTAGTAGGTTGATATGAATTATTCTGGTTAGAAATTTAGAGCAATTCTACAAATTATATAAAAGTTCTAAGAAAGCTGTCTGTAGACTATTAATTATCGTTCAATTGATTAAAATAAAATCTATCGTAAAAATTCCAGTGGAATTGTCCAACTTGTCTATCATTAAACATTCTAAGTACAAGACAGAAAAAATAAATGCAGGAACATAATTTATTTCAATTTAAGTTGAATTTTACGTAAATTGATTGCGAAATTACCTTCTTCGGCAATATCTTTAGATTTTAAGCGTGATTAATCAAATAACATTGGAATAAAAGAATTGTGATCATGGTAAAAATTATAAATAGACTTGGAGTTGATTTAGTAAGAAATAAATAAAGAAATTTTAGCTACTCCAACAGGATACAAACTGATAATTTATGGAAATGTTCGCGAAAATTTAGTACTTACTTATCTTTTTGGAATGAGTCCAAGAAATAATTGTCTGGAAACTGGAGTGAGCAGTCAAGGGCGTATACTTATAATTTAAACGTGTTTACTCACTTTTATATCTCTTACTGCGCTATTTCCAACCGACTTGCGTCGATTTTAGTTGTAAACAACTCTGTAATCATTCTATAGCTGCCTAATCTCAAGTTCAGAAAAGTAGGAAGCTGAATAGGAGGTATTACTGTAAATAATATAACTTCGTGAGTAGGAAGTATTACTTTAAACAAGTTGCTACAATAGTACACTCGGGCCTCCCTTTGAACGTACAATTCTTCTCGTTTAGGAGTGTTTTGCGTGTTATAAATTAGTAGTAGGAAATCGTACGCTTGGGCGGATTAAGTTTCATAAGATTTTCTTGCGTTGGATACCATTTACTCGCTCCATTTCTAGTGCCAATCTGATTTAGCTGTCTTGAATCTTGGGACTGTAATAAATCCGTTTTCTGTGGAAATAAATGTACAGTTCCTATTAAAGAATAAGGTCACAAGTGAAGTTAAATGAAAAAGATTTATTATATATTAAAATTTATTTACTTGTTTTCGTGGTTTATTAAAATATATTGGGATGTGAATTCATCGATTTTCTACTCCTTACTTTGTTAAATTCTTTCAAAGGAATCACTTTTAAATCTAAATATTACGTTATTATTCTAGAAATGGTCCACTTATTACTAATTGTAATAAATGTTAAGTAACTTATTATTTGTTTAAGAATTAGAATACCTTTATCAAACAAACGTATTACTTTCTAAAAATTGCAATGTACATTATAGAGACTACAATATCTATATTTAGATTCGTAAAAAAAACGTGCTAAAGATTTTTAAATTTTGCGCCTGTTTATGTGCACTTATAAAAACGTTTACGTGAGATTGAACCTAAATAAATGTATATTGAATTTTACGTCGTATACACATCCCTCTCTAGTGCCTTCGTCTACTTCCCGATTGCGAGCGAATACTAACCCCGATCGACTTCTCGATTGCTCTATTTATGTCTCTCTTTGTCGATTATCCGACGCGCCATTCAATAGAACCCATTTTACCCGCGACGCGACAGTTTTATTCGACGTCGATTCCCAAGGAAATTCACTGCCGACATTTTTCTCAACGGCCGAGATTTCTGCTTGTAATTCTGAGAGCGAACCGGCCTCTTTGATGAGGAATCTTCCCCCTTTTTTGTCTTCGACGATTCGCGAACGTCCGATTCCGTAAAGGATAACAATCCAAAGAGACGTGCTTCATTTCCGCGTTCGTTTCTCATAGCAACGAAGAGTTACGTGTTTGTTAATATCGCTTTTTGTGGCGGCGGTGCTTGCTCTAAGGCCGAGACGTTCGGTTTGGCGATTTTTTTTAGGTCTATTCCACTTGTATCTTTTTACCAAGAGTTGAGCTAAGTTTAGACGACTGTATATTTGCGGAGGAAGTAAAGTTTTTTCAACAAGTCTGGCACCTTTTGCTTTGCGCTCGATAGCAATAAAATTCCCCCGAGTGGTCCATCTACTCGTCTTTAAACTGATTTTGATGTAATGCTTAAGTTTGAAGGAACGTAATACCGTGATATATTTTCGATGAGAATCACTAAAAAATTAACCATCATTCTAATACAATTTAGATTCGTGTACGTAAATGTACTACTTCAAAAGAGTAGGATTCACTTCCTCAGCCAAGATATTTCTTTAAGGAATGAACTATATCCTTGCTGCTAAGTGAAGAATCCTCCAATCGAAATGCATGGAAATCTTTTATAAGTATTTATATTAAAATTTTCCAACAACTTGCTGTAATTTTAAATGTATTGTACTCATTATAAGCATACAATTCAAGGAAAAAACATAACATAATTTTTCGAATGTCTGCATTCGATTCAAAAGCAAGTATAACTTCGGCATTTTCTCTATAAAAAACAGAATTATAATTTTTATATAATGCCAATAACATAAAAGATTTCATATTGTTCTATTACATACTCATTTTGTTATATTAAAACCAAGATTTAAAGAATGCGTTAATATTTAAGCATTTAGAAGTGAAAAGTAAGTTGTAGTATAACCTGGTTAAGCTATGAATGGAAAATCCCGACCCAACTACTTTTGGTGACGTGAAGGATAGAAATAAGGCAAGGGTTAATTCGGAGAAGACCATATCAGCTCTACGTGGTCTTGTCGAAGGAAAAATAAAGAGAACAAGTGAATTATCATACAATGAAGTAAAAAACCCATTTACAGTCATTCCAAGCTCTCTGTACGCAAAGAGCAAGTGCCTGACTCATCCTGGATTAGAGTCATCTTTTGTTACACAAGAAAACAAACGGGATTGGGGTTTTGTTTCCGAAAGAAGGTGTGGCCCTTCATTTCTGACGGAAGTTGTTTTTCCTTCTTAAGATGATGCAACTTATAGTAGTGCCATTTGATTATTGTCTTTGTTCTTATCTTAGGGAATAGCTGGTCTAAAAATCGGAGAAAATATTTTTTTAAGATGACCTGTTTTAGCCTACACTTGTTAGATCGCTCATTATCATAATATTTATTTATAATTAGATATAATTCCTATTCAATTATCATCGTTAATTTAATTGGATGCTATTCAAATGCATTATGAGTAATTAGTTATGATTTTGCTCGGCTATTGAAGGTGATAATGATGTTTGGTTTAAAAGATGGAAAGTTAGAAATTTTACCAAGGGATATTGATCTCTATGAACGTTTTGCAAACAATGAATGTCGAAATAACTACCATGGAAATAGAAAATTAAATACCGTGTAATGAACTTTTCCGTGTTGAGAAAGTTTTGTATTTATTATTCACTTATAATAGTTTCCGCAACATCTGCTGATTCGTTTATTAATTTTCTGTAATATTTGAGAGGCAGCATCAAAATTGTATGTGTGTTATTTTCCTGGAAGTGTATGAAAGAAATATATTAATTGTACCATCTTGAAATATATTTAACGTTGCCTTGATATCATATTCCATCCTTTGGGAACGTACAGAAACCTCTCTTGGGAAGGAGTGGATCAATTTCAGCTTAAGAAATAGTTCACCTGCGTTTCTACATCCTATTTTGTAAATGATTAAAATTCGGTAAAATTTTGCCCCCTGAGAGAATCGAACTCTCGACCCCTGGTTTACAAGACCAGTGCTCTAACCACTGAGCTAAGGAGGCGGTTGAATTTTTGGAGCTCTTCTTGAGTTTTCTTATGAGTCATGGATTTGTTCCTTTCCTCGGTATGTTTCCGTTAACCCATCCCCATACGCCTCAATCCCCATTTCTCCCTACCACTGCCTGCGAACAAAAGAACCGTTCCTTCTTTCATTGAAGAGAGGTATTTATCCCTCTCCCTTATGAGAATTTACCCTTGAGAAGTATTAGGATGAGCAAGGACTTAGAACTGATCAGCATTCCTTTTCAACGAAGTATAACTTGAGATGTGTTGAGCCATCAACACTTTGAAAGTGATGCAGGATTAATAGATATTCATAGAGTGACGTTCGATGATATTAAGTTTCTAGGTGTATAAAGATCGTGTAAATTTCTTTCTTGATTTTCTCGTTATTATAAAATGGTGAAATGAAATAAAATATGCAATTTTTCTCACACATTAATCGCACGTAAGAGCTTAGTAAATTTAGGACCCAACGTCGCGTCGTAACGGTGCATTTAGGCAATCGGAAATCAAAATTGTTATTTGGCTCGTTTTTTATCTATTTATTATTATTTTCGTTATTTTTTATTTTAAATCAGAATGAATCTAATGAATGGCCCATATATTTAGGTTTACATATTTAATATGGAATACTTATTATTACTCGTTATCCTATATTTTTCAATTCGTAAGCTATATTTCTTGAATGTGTGTACATTTGTAAATTTACAAACTGAAAAACTTCCATGTAGTTTACTATTATCATAAATTAGATGCAGGAACTCCATTTTTAACGTTCGCCAAATACCTTGTAAATGTAACTACAATTTTTTCTTTAAAGTAAGAAGCAGACTTTCACCGCCTGAATTTATAATTTAAAACACTTTTAATGGCGCCAAAGTGTCCGGGTTAAGCCTTTGAAGCATCAATTCTCACCGTAACACCACGTGATTCGCCCCATTTTACTCAAATAAAAGAAAGTCGATAAATGATCCGCCGACATGGTGGCGGCGTGTACTGTTTTGACGAGGGACACTGTTTAATATGTATGAACCGGGTTTATTCACCTCTTCTTTATTTGGAATCAGCTCTCCCTTTTGGGAAAATGCAAAATTATATAGAACGGCTTCTTCTCCAATGGTCTTTGATCAGGTTTACCTTTAAGAACCTTCCGGGATATTCACCTAATACTTTTCCATGTCAATGTTTCGATTGTTCTTTTTCTTACGCCTCGTTTCTTCTCATTCGTTCTCAGTGTACTAGTTTCAGAATAGCTCCCGGTTACTTTTGTGTATTAATTTTCGAACCGGGCTCAAGACACCATCATGCCTTATGGCGACAAACATCGGTTTATTAATTGCAGCCTATATATCTTTGGGTTGATAATCAACTTATTTTTTTATGTGAAATGTTTCTTCCACATTATAATCCCTGCTGTGTTGTCGTCTCAATCAAAGCGATATATTATTTTCACGCGATATACAAACTCGTCGAGCGTTTTTTCCTCTACTACTAGCCTCATTCACTCGTGTAGTCGTACCCGAAGGTAATGAAATCCTTATTCCCATTCTTATTTAATTGAGTTTTGGTTTCCGTTGATCCAGTGAGGTAAAAAACCCTTCACTGTAGAAGATATTCCAAGCAAAAAAGAATTCGTTTTAGTGTTAATATTCGTATTAATGTTCTGGCTCAGCACACGTTTACATTGGCCCATAAAACTTGCAGTAAAATAATGATAGCTCAAATCTGCTGAAAGTAAAATCTTCCGGCTTTCACAGTTTACTCTATCCTGACGTCAGAAGATATACTTCTGGATAAGAATAGTGGTTCTGTCATTGCATTGGAAGCAACGGGTTACGAATCAGAAAATCCCAATATTATCGGCAGAGGGTATATCCTTTGGTAAATATTTAATCTGAGGGACGCACTTCGTAAGAGATAACTCATTTCTTCGTGTAAGAAGTCGTTTCTTGGTCGTATATCTTGTTATTTCTGGAACTTGTCGTTTAAACCCAATTCTTTGCTCAAAAATTTATGATTTAGAATCATGTTGTTCGTTTTTTCCCTCGTATAATAGCAATCGTCCTTACTTTATTCCTTAGAGGTTTCTTATTTATGGATTAGCTTCTTTGAGAATTTAGCAAACGGGTATATTTACATTGGGATATCATGAAGTAAACACGCTTTATTGATTCTAATGTATACGTGGTTTATAAGGCTTATAAAATTTCAAAATCTCATATTTCCTAAAAGAATTGTTTTTTCTTTTATTGGCTTAAGTGATGTCTCTGAGCTTCATATTTAACATTATCTTCTCGTATTCAAAGTGGCGTAGTCTTCAAATATACATAAAATCTCAAATATAAAATAATATATTACTCCTGTATAAGAATGCTTAATTAACTTAACTTAGACGTCAAGAAAGTAAGCCTGTTTATCGATAAAGACTTCTAAAGATTGCACACCGCTTAAAGGCTAAAAATCGGACTCGTAGAAATCTTCTTGACATATTTAAGGAGAATACATTCTCTCTTGATGCAAATACGTCGTAAAGTTTTGACTTGGTCGCAGAGGGCATCTTCAGCGCTTTCTCAACCGATCCATTAACAGGAATTTTTCGTTCGGGTAGCGCATAATGCATTCTGAGTGGAGACGGACAAACAAACATCGACCAGCATATCGATTCAATGAGTGTCGGAACGTCACAACAAGTTTCGAGGTCAGGAACAGATTTTATTCCGCGTAATAATCTCGGACATTTCCGCTTTCCTGGAAAACCTACCTCTTCATCCGCACGAAGTGTCGCCGAACGATCTATTATCTTCGAAACGGTCTAAGTTTCGAAGGAATTGTCGTTTTACGGGATATTTGAATTTCTATTCATCCGTGAAAGAGACGCGTAAAAGATTTCCGTAGATTCCCTACGATTCGTGGAGTAGAGAATTAGCATTTTCGCACTCTCTTGGCTAGGAGGAAGGGAGGTAATGTATTCAATTTTTCTTTTAATTTGATTCTAGTCACGTAAGAGGGGGATATCAGAAAAAGAGTACGTGAAACTAAAATCTGTTCTAGCCACAATCGGCTTTGAAACGTGGAGAATAATTCAGCAGGCGAGTGAATTTGCTTCGCTTCTCTCAAGGACTTAGCGGGAAATCTTCACGCGAAAGTATGTCGGTTGTTTTCGCATTTGTTTACAGAAGAAGAGCGGCTTGCTTTTGCTGTGTAAGTCATGTATGGAATGGGTGGGCACGCAGAGGGCGAACCATAAATGGAATGAAACCGTTGCATTTTCAAGCATTTGTTCTCGGGTATTTTTAGGATGGAAGGCGTTTTCATTGAGAATGCACACGAGTAAATTTAACTGCAGCCAAGTTTAAGGGTATTCGCATTTTAAACTCTCGCGTACATAATTGAGTTGATTTAAATCAAGGTAGCTGTAGTTGGCAAGGTTTTTCTGTGGTTAAGTTGGTTACTGTATAGCAAAAGTAAGACATTTATTCTCATCATCATACTCAGGATGAAGAAAATACAGTGTTTTGTATTTGATTCGCATATTTAGAGATGTCCCAAGGTTGCGTTTTGGGTCCCAGATTATTTATTTAATTTTCAAAGTTTTTTCCCCTGAGATTTATGAAAGAAAACGTATTACTTGAGTTTATTCAGACATTCTTAAATATACATATACATGAATATATATTATGTTTTCATGTTTATATATTTAGCGGACATTGTACTTTTCTATACCGTTAGGCATTCACAGTCATACCTCAGTGACTTAAGTATTAACTGATTCGTGAACATGAGTGCAACAAAAACTGTTAAAGTAATAATGTATACATAGATGCAAAGTTTTGTTTAGGAATTAAGGTGGGAAGAACTTAAGTATAACTGGAAACTTTTCCAAGTCACCCAACCCTATTGCACGCTCCCGGATCCACCCTATATCCACTCGTTAAATCTGAACGTGGTCAAACACCTATTAGCATCCTAAGTCGTACGCGATCTGATGCAAGCCCACCCTATAAGACGCAGCAGAGGCAAAGTTAAGACGAAATGCAGAGGTAAACAGCTCGGCGAAGTGCGAATCTGTGCGACAAATAACTCATTCCAGTTGCGCTACATTCGTCGCGCAGTATAAGTCTTCGGGTGGGAATAAGGAGATAAAGGGAAGACAATAACCGACGATGCCCATAAGAAAAGCAACTCTCTCCGAGGTCAACGTAAGTGCGTCCACAGGAGAGAGGAAATGGGAGTCAGGAGAAGGTATTCATGGAGGGCTCTCTCTAAAAGATGCTGAGGATAGATAAAGCGAGACGCGGTCAACTCCGTGTGTCACGCCCAAGTCGTGGCTTACGGAGAGACTCCTTCTCTCCCACTATCCAACCCTCAGCTGAGCCCCGTTTCCACCCTTCTTACTCCAGTAGGAGTTTTTTTCTCTTTCTTGACCTGCTTCTACTTTAGTGTCTTACGAGAAGACGGTACACAACATATGGTCGCGTAGATTCAGTACTAGTTAATGAATTTTTGATCTAATTCCAGTTGGAAAAGTGATTTTCCTTCCATTAGATGGTGAATATTTGAAAGTATGTTTCGAAGCGAAGAAAATAAAGTATGCTGAATATTACATAGTTTGCTTATTCCTCAAAAATGTGTATTTAAGTATTATTGTTTCCATCAATTCTTTACAAGCATTTCTGTTTATGTATTTACAAACTTAAGGAAATTCATGAATAAATAATATAAGACAGTATAAATAATATAATAAGATAATAAAATAATAAGATAATAATAGAATAAGATAATAATACAATAAAATAATAATAATATAATAAAATAATAATAATATAATAAAATAATAATATAATAAAATTATATTAATACGATAATAATATAATAATAATGGATAATAATAATCTATAAACTAAGCCAGCATGTGATGTGAAATAATGATAATGTGAAAGTTTAAAACGACGTTTATCCTGGAAATTCAACGAAAATAACAAAATAGCAATAAAATGCTTACACCTCTTCCATCCAACTTCCATCCAACAAACTTTTAATGAATAGTTTGAATACAGCCAACATAATTGGAAAGGTTTAAATGTGTGGAGAAACGCATAAGTAAAGTTTCCGAGTCAGAATCGTACGAGGTCTGCACGTGAGTGATTTTACAATCGTTCAAATCACTCACCCGCTCTGACTATCCCAACTTTCCAACGCGTATTTCCCGCACATCCCTAATTCATCCGCCATCCGATGTTTTCTCCGATATTCCGCTTCTCATTGATCTCGCGCCGACCTCCGTGTTTTCTCACACCTCCAGGAAATGCCGGGAACGTCTCTCGAGGACAGAGCGGCTTTCAATTTTCAAAATGCCGATGGATCTCAATCATTATAAGTCTCGGATGGGTCATTTGGCCGTTCCTTCGCGGGAGGGTTGCGTCATCGTTGCAGAATGCCGTGAGATGGTCCTACATTACGTTTCTCGTTCGGAAAATATGTGGATGCGTTAAAGGGTACGGAAATGACCGTCCTTAGCAACCAGAGGGTTACCACGGATGGAAAATAGATATGTTTGATTAGGATATAATTATTATATACTTCGGATACGCCGATTGTATGTACATAAACACTTGCGGGATATGCTCATACGCTTTTTGAGTTCCTGGAGTAATGATCATGTAGCATAGTAACATGATCTGAGAGTATGTTAAGATTTCTTGTCGCATAAGATATTTGGACTTGGTTTGATTATCATAGTGTTTGAAATAAGGAAAACTATTTTGACTTGAATCTCGTAAAATTTGATAACCGTTTATTACAGAGATCATCTATAGAAATGGAAATGGATAATATGCAATAATACAATTCAGAATTCTCTGTTAATTTTAAATTATATTCCTTTTCAACCTATTTTCAAGCTTGTGGTGTTAAGAATAAAATGTATTTTTTCCCAAGAAAGGATTAGTATTATTCAAAAATCACAACACATTCGTAAATTCGATATTATAATCCCTTTTAAATTATTTTGTATGTGTAATGCAAGGGAAGAATAAGTATTTAATAGATAATAGATCCCAGTCATGTAACTATTTTTTCTTCTTTAATTGTACTCTAAAAGTACTTAAAATTAAATCCTATTATACTATCATTTTTGTTAAAGCTTACGACGAACCGTTGCTAGCCGTACTTCAGCAATGAATTCATATTGATCGCGACCTTAAACTTTTATATCCAATATCTTCCCTTAAATAAGAGATCAACATTCGTGTCTAGAATTTCCCAACCGAACTTCTAAGACCGCTACGTCGCTTGATATTGATGTCTTGTTTCCAACTGACGCTGAATTCGCAGTTGATTTAGTGTCTCTATTCCGTTGGGAAATCCCTTTGGAACCTCATCGCGAAGAAATCAATCCCCGTTATCACAGTCGCTCGAGTTTATTCGTCTCAATCAGACGGATTTATCGTCCACTCCCGTCTGCATAAAGGCTCGTATTAGAGAAAGCTCACGAACTTGGCAACGCACACTCCCCAACGACTTCTTTCATCTCGTACACATCAGCCGTTGTCTAGAGGCAATTAAGGCTCTCGTTCGATTTTGCATACAAGGTCCGATAGGGCGTTATTGGCTCCGTATCGATGAAGGCACCAATACCCGATATGGAGGAGGCCGTGGTTATAATGACCGAGTAACGCCCTTTGATTGTTGACGCTTGGAGTCTCTATAGTGTCAGAGGATTGTGTACTGTTTACAAAAACGGAATGCTGTTCCTCTGTTAACAATTTTTTCTCGATGTGCATTTTGAATCAGCAATAGTATTATTATGGAAATGTATTACTTAATTATCATAACATGACTAAGATAAATGTCTTTAGAACTGGATTTTTGTTGTTAATTGGAGCAAGATTATATCTAAATAGCTGAACAAGATGGGTTTGTTGTTGGTTGGAGACTCCTATTAATTAAAGTGGAAGTTTTCCAAGAGAATATTAATTTATTTAATTTTAATATTTTTTTACGACCTTTTCACGAGCTTTATTTACATCGTTCTGAATTTCACACATGTATACTGTATATATATAATTGTAGAAGCATATCATTATTGATTTAAGTATTGCATCATATTACATTGTGAAAATAATTTCATTATCATTCGGAAAGTAAATATAGAAAGAACTAAACAATAACATATTTCAGTAAGGTTTATCTTTTCAGAATAGTAGTTGCAAAATATTAGAAGAAATTATCTTGAGATATATTTTAAAGTACACATTTTCAACTTTCTAATTATTTTTCTTATCTAAATTAATTACTAACCCGATAAGGATTCGATTCTGCAACTATTGTGTGAACTACGTTATTCATCCAAGGTGTTTATGAAAATATAAATACATATATTGTTGGTACAATTTCCTGTTTCGATTTCGAAATACAAAATCCTTCTTAATAAAGAGATAAATGTAAATAAGATCCCTTGTTATCTGATTTAAGTAAATTCCATCACCTAGTAACTTGCTTTATTTTGTGGTCGCGTAATCATTAATATTTATCTGTGCAAAATTGATCCAAATAGAAACACGATGTTTTGACGTAGTTCTGGTTCGCAAAACAGAGACGTATGTCCAGGAAGGGAGAGTCAATTGAGTTAACTGCCTTTTGATTGGCTTCCAACAGCAGGTCGTGTCCTTAGACTATAAAAAGGTGATAAAGATAAATTAGACCGATTTCAACATCTCGCTCACTTTTTCATTGTTGAAGCGAAGGAAAAATCCTAGCAACCGAGACGTATTTTCCAAGTTGATCTTTTTAACAATCACGTGGAGGTGTTCCTCGACTTTTGAAATCTGTTTAGACTTATATGAATTCCACGTTGATTTTAGTCTTTATTCTAAACTTCGTAAAACGTAAGAAAACTAACCAAAAGACTATGCACCTCCCATTTTGAAGCAGAAAAGTAAATATTGGACTACTTTTGACATCATTCACATGACCGAGTGAAGAAAAATTCTTAATTATGATAAAAGAAAACTTTCTAGTTATAGTTGTAAGCATTATAGTTGAATCCAGTAGAACCATTACAAAACATACCTGAGATTTTAATACGTTTATACACGAAACTTCCAGCTGTTTGTTCCTCTAGCGAATTATAAAAACAAATGAATGGTTTAGTCACACAGCCGTGAATTGTTATTCAAGAGAATACCACATTAGTCAGCGTTATGTCAATAAAATTCCGCCGGAAAGGGTTTGGTCGCGGGACACTCTCTCGAACGCGCTCGGATATTTTCCTCTTAAGAAGTTCGGCCGACTCAATTAGCATCGATTTTAAATTCTGCAGACGGAGTGGAGCCGTCGAGGGTGTGTTTCCGAGTGAGTCATCAAAAGAACGATGGGAAATCCTAGTAAGAGACTTTCACCCACTTGGAATCAGACGATTTGCCACTACCAATTATGAGTAAGCGAACTTTTTTTTCCGATCGTAACGGAAACGTACGCTCCTTCGAGAACATCAGTCACTGTGACATTTAACGATTGAACCGGACTAAAGGTATTTATATCTCTCGTTTGTGACCAACCTTAATGGGAAATTGCAAATGGATGAATGTCTCGGATTAATGACTCTGGGTGTGAAAAAAAGGGCACCAGATAAATCAGCTGGTTGAATACAATCTTAAAAGTGATATCTTATGAGATCGCAGAATTGCATGAGGAAGTATTGCCATTTTAAAAGCTTATATTCTTAAAAAATGTATGACATTTATAACATTAAGAATTAATCTTGTTAATTTTTTAATTATATATCCATTGTATACTTTTCAATTATTTTATTATTTATTTGAATTATTTATATGATTTAATTCTTGATCTTTCCGTATTTCCTTTTATTAAAATAACACCACAGGACCATATATTCCTCAATTTTCGGGTACATGATGCTTCTGTGTTAAAAATAGGCTAGACATTTGACAGATATAGATTATCAGCGATGCTAATATTTTATCATTATTTGTATTCCTTCATTATTAATTGTTAAATAATTAATTAAAAACTTATTACTGATGTTGTAAATTATATATTAGCAATAAGCAAGAAATTGAAATTCCATCGCTAACAATCATAATTTATATTTGTAATAACATGTTTTTTGAAGACTAAATGAAAAGATGAATTCATGACACACCTATATGCAATCACTCTAAATAATAATTACATTTATATGTTACCTTTGATATGAACTTCAAAGGAGGACTGTGTTTAGTAGTAGATATTCTTAGCATGTCCTAATTAGGTATTTATTAATTGTTTCCTCTTTTTTCATTGCAGGTGAGTTCTTTGACCTTCCTTTCTTAGCCGTATCGACTTGTAAAAGGACTCGTAGTTGGGTCATATCGGTGAGTACCCACTTCAGAATTTTTTTCAAATAATGCCCTGTCATTATAGAAAGGCTCGTTTCCGAAGCTCTTGTGACACTAAACAGAGTCAGTGGCACATGATGGAGGTCATTGCGCCTGTTGTTTTTTTACAATGGAAAACACTACAGTCACTCAGGATATCTGCTGTATTTTTTATGTCCTGTGGCAATATAAAGTCTTCGCAAAACCATTAGTAAACATTGGTGTTTGTTTGAGGATATGTACTGGCGTTTGGGATTTAATTAAACGACTCTAACATGTTATCATACTCTTTCTAATATTTTCAAACCGATTTTGTGGAAGAGGACTGTATACTTATAAACTCTTCATTATATTTTGCAATAACTCATTATTAGGTTTCTAAACGTTTGTATTTAACGATAGCGAACAAACATGTAAAGTTTTACTTTTTTCCCGAATGGGGAAAGTTCAAATGTTTAGTCAAGAATATTTATCACCGAATATATACCTTAATGTGAAAAATACGAATCACTTATGTTATATTGAATATCTACAGAATAATACGGTCTTAAAACTCATTTATAAAACTTTACACTTATGCCCTATTTAAAGAGTGCATAATAGAGTCGTATAGACTCAATAAATTAATAGCAATGAATAATAAAAGAACAATATAAGCAAAAATCAAATGATATCAAGCCATTTATGTACAATTTTATAAAACTAGTCCTTTCAATATCGTATTTTAATTTATTTTTCACGATATTAAACACGTTTTTCTTCGTTGTGAATGATATGGGAGCGGTGTGTGATCTATGCCGTTCGTGCATAGTATTCGAGGCGTCTAATAATCCTAGAAATGTATGGAAGATACAATGGTATACGTGGGGTCTGAAATACCTCCATTCCACAACCCAACCGTGAAGGACACAATCTGAAAGATGGCATTCCCCTATTAGTCTACGTCGTCACCCACTGACTCTCCCATCCACCGCATAATAAGGCTCTAGGTCTTTGACATTGGCCCACTTCCTCCCTCATTGTTAGATCACTCTCTCCTCTGCTTGCGAGGCGCGTCTCCATGGAAGCGTGCGTACGCCGAAGGAACACGTCGTGATACTAAGGAGCGGAGAATGTCGCGATGTGCCTTGTCATCCGCGTTAGATAGCATGCTGTTTTGTTTCTGATTGATGGAAACTAGGGGTGAATTCTATCTCGAGTTTGAAAGCGAAAGTATCCACTCAAGGAGGAATGGACTGCATAGAATGTTTATTAAGTTGTACACCATTCAAAATCAGCCGAAAATGAAAATATATATTATATATATGTACACATAGAAATTATGAACGCTCAGCTGTTTTATTTTTGTAAAAATAGCTCGAATATTAGTTGTACCATTTCACAAAAGTTAATAAGAGCTAACTAAGAGTTGGGAATGAAAATTGCGTTGAAAAATAGCCTAATTAATAGTAATGTAAATAATCAAAGTTCAACCTAAATCTGATGTTTTTTATAAGTTTATTCATAAGTTTATTACATTATAAGTTTCTTATAAATTTTAAGTTTAATGGCATCGTATGAATATAACATTCTTGCAGTAAGGGATTAGAAAGTATTCGCAAGGATTTGATTTCCATTTAAAGGCTTCATTATTTGTGAAGAAAATTGAATGTTCTTTTACTTCGGTTTAAGTATTATTCGTGGATTCTTATAATAATTTATTTTTGATGCAACTGAAGTTTTCCCATGTGAAGAAACGTATCATGACTCCTTTATTTAATATATTCAACCTTATATGTCTCTATATTTGTATAATTCTCTGATAACCAATAAGGACTATACTCAATTAGAGAATAGACTGTACGGATTTTTTCTTTCATAAAATTCATGGTAAACATTAACAAAGAACTCTTAGGACATGCTCATAGAGGGATAAGGGAAACGATACTTTTGCTGAAATACTGATATACAATCTTAACAGGAAAGTTAGTCTCATATTAAGAGATGCGCCTATGTTGAGCTCCGCATTTCTTCAAAGGTTACTCAAGTTTCCTTTGTAACGTCACGGTTAAGATAAAATTTCTGGACAAAATTTACTCTCAGGTTAAAAGAATAGATAACAAATGGTAACTATATCATCTCGGTTCGGAATTTTCCGAAACGGTATGTGACGTACTGATTCTAGAAAGGTCCATTGATAGACTCAGGTAAAAATGTAATTAGAAACACATTTTTGATTGCTCAGATACATTATTAATTTTTGAACATTAGGTTCTGTATAGCATCTGTTGAATATATACTGGTTATCATAGGAATAGTGGTTGTATATCATTAGCTGCCGTTCTCCCACGATCTCGCGGTAGTGTTTATGTAGACATAAGCGTACAGATGTACTTATCTAGTTATTGTCTTGATAACGCTTGATTAATTGTCATTTGAAACCTTGTTTGTTCGCGCGTTGAGATCTAATTAACAACGGAAACCCACTCTGAGCGATGTTAATTGAAGTTCTTGACCTCTCGATGAATCGAGGCAATTAGTTCGATCTGTTTATCGAATTGGCAATCGCCAATACCACCCTTTGTCGATGGCATAACAATCGATTCGATACATCGCTGATTTGCACTCCAGCGTCGTACTCTCCCAAATGTCGAAAACAATGGGTGGTGTCGTGAGAACCCAAGGGGATCGGCTTCTTACAAAGAGACCCTTTCGACATGCATGTCCAGAGGTGTTAAGTACATGTCGACCGCCAATGGCATATCTCCTTACCGAAAAGACCGCAGGGTGTTGAGGTAGTTACTATGTCACCAAGTTGCGTCCTTTTTTGTCTTGGCGTAGCACTCAAACTCTTTGTTGGCTATCAAGGGGAATACCATCACTGCCTCCAGCTGTTAGCTTTGTTGGTAGACTTTCCTTCCTTACAGCGATTGTTGCAAAAGATTGTTGATTAGACAAATGTAATATTTTGAGGATGTGAATACGTGATTGTTGTTATATTTTCGTTAACATCGAAAGTACCTACTTTCTATAAGTATGTTAGAAGGAGCTTTTCTCAGGTTTGGGTACCTCTGCTTTCTTTCCGAGAGGTTTGGTTAGTAATAACGATGATGATCTGTGATTTCCATTGTATTGATTCCATATCTTTAGATGGGAAAAATCGGAATTCTTTCACCTATTGTACCTCGAAAAAATGTGAACATCCATATTGTACGATACAATTTACATATAGAGTTAGTAGGAATTATTTATCATTAATTTATTCAATTATATACCTGACATGATGAAACACAGTATATATTAACAATCACTTATTCTATTATCTCTGTCTTTAATCTCTTGGAACATGTACGTATATTGAAAAAAAATCAATTTCACAACGAAAGTGAAATTTACGGAATGCATTTATGATTATGAAATACCCCCTTCATGATTCACACATTTCGAATCTCCGTTATTAGTATAATATTTCAAAACAATCAAACCTTTAGCGGAAGGACTATTTCCAACAGAAAGTGGTAATAATTTTCAAGGATGACTCTTCTTTTCACAACAGATAATCGTGATGAAGGATTCCTTTCTAAGCGTCCAAACATAACACTGTGAAAGTTTTCAAATATTTTTCCTAAAATCGTGGCACTGAAAGAAGATGTTTTAGAAATTTTGAAATGTCAGCTCAGTTCAGTGACTCATATAAATCAGTAGAAACTAGAGAAAATATTTCTTGATATTTTGTAATCTTTCCAAGAAACCTACCATAGTTGTAAGGATAATTTATCTACGAGCTCAGGTATTCTTAAAAGATAGTGCATGAAACATTGTGTGTATAAGTTTTACGTTTATCGGAACAGTAAAGTAGATAAATATGAGTAATCTCCAATTATATTACTTAAACTTTAATGACAAGGAAAAGAATATTTTTCAATAAAACTAGTTCTAACTATAACATTTATAATGTTTTAATATTAAGTAACATAATAATGAATCTGAGACAATTCAATTGTAAATAAAGGAGCACTCATCTATGGATAATAGGGGAAATCTGTCTTCATCACGGTCAATATTGCTTTCTCTCACACTTCTTCTACTTATGCAAATAATGTTTCTAAATCTTTGTAACTATAGGAATGGTATATTTCAAAATCGATTTCTTAAATAATATATTTGTATATATATGCGTTTAAAATCCGTGTCATTTATGAACCAAATGTTATTACTGATGAATATGCACGCTTGTTCAACCGTTCGAGGCCATTAAATACACGTTTAGGGCTGGCCTAAGATTCTTTGCTAACACTCCGACCCTCGCGTCCGCATTTGTTAGAACCTCAGGGTCGGTACACATTCCTTTTCCCCTTCAATCGAACTTTTTGCGATCTATCCTTGCAGATATTCCATACTTGGTAGTCACCTTCTATTTAAAACAATGGAGTAAGTACAACTTATTTACATGCGTTGCTATGATAATTTTATATAAGGAGATAAGATTCCAATGTATACCTTCGTACGACGGCATTGCGAATTAATTTATTGATGTTGATAAGATGAAAGAAATGAAACTGCGTAGTTATTTCCAATCGTAAGCCAAAAGGTCTGAATGTCTTGCGACTCCCTGGTTTACCTATATTTTATGTGCGCCATACAGGTGAAAATTCGGAATTAAAAAACATAAATTGAGGATGTATCACATTCAGAATAAAATTTTATTGAGAATTTTATAAAGTTTTTGATACACAGAGTTCACCGATTTTCTTCAATTCTTGTTCAACGTCATATTGAATTAATATCAATTATGATAATAATTTGAAGTGTACTATGCCCAACTTTTTTCGAAAAATTTTCACAAGAATACTTGGAATTACAACTATATTCTAAACTAATATTAAAATGTACGAATGGATTTTCAGTTTTTATTGTTAGGTACATGGAAATACAGAATAGTTTGCGATTCCTTTTTTTATCACACAGAACAATCATGTCATTTGCTCAAAAAAATTCAAATACATTTAGCTATTTAAGCGTCTTAATCTTAAATAAGTAATTTATTCAACTTATATATATAATAAGAAAAATAGCAAACAGAGTTTTTCGTAATTAGAAATTGATCATTAATTATTTTAAGTTTGAAAAAATCAGTCAATTATTGTATTGCTATTGAGGTAAACATGAATCTAATACAAACGGCTGCTGAATAAATTGAATGAAAACAACTTAATGAAAATGGAAATTAGACTTCAGAGCGAAGTGTATTTTCAAGAAATAAATCATTAGCTTCTCGTACGTCTTCTGCAATGGTTCAACGGCTGAACCCATCTTTAAAAAGGACTTCATACGTTATTTAAAAAAATTCACATGAACTGCGTTCAATCTTCGATAAAGTCGGCTTCTTTATAATCTGTAATTAATCTCTTAGAATTCGAGATAAAGTGCAACTTGCTATTCCTGGGTTAGAGATTAAGGTTTCCATGCGATGACGTCATCTACGTCACATTTATTTATAAATATATCGGCTCGCAATTTATATTTTATCAATTATCGGCACATTCCCCTTGATGTGAGTTTTGCAATTAGACTTGTAAACTTATCTGTCTCGTAAAAGATAAAGCTGTTAACGTCAGACATTTCCGAGTGCTTCGAACATCGTTTTTCTGAGATATATCTGTACATTGACATCTGTCCTCGTATTTCTTTCTTTGTCGGGGCTAATTGGATACCCGCTTCTCATAATTAACTCTCAGATATCTTACGTTTATGAACAACTGCTTTTCCCCGAATGAAATGCCGCGATGTACGTGCCCTCTCTCCTCAGTCTGTCGAAACATACCAAAGCTTTCAACCATTTGGATACGTTCTTCTCAAAAGTGCTAAGTAGCTATTTTCCCGTCCGCAGTTGGACTTAATTACTTCAACTCGTAATTATTCCTTCTCAGCTTTCACTGAATTGGAAATGGATTCTCATGTTCAATATGTTTTCCACTTCATTAGAAATTTCGCCCGAGGTGTCATTACTACTTGTACCTGGTGCCTTACTGCTTACTTTCACCATTAACGCGAATATCAAAAGAGTTGTCTGACGCAGAATTTTTAAATTAAAGTGCAGCCTTGGGAACAGACCAAAGTATCGGCTTATACTAGATATCTGCTCTGTAATCTTGTGATGTTAATTATGTTAATTTTTTGAAGAAACAGTCACAATTATGTTTCGCGGTTGTGAGTTCATTTATATTATATTTGTCTGCTTTAGCGTCATTAAGATGTTGAGAAATAGCATTACATTACAAATGTTTCTCGATGTTTTTGACTTAAGTATTTGTATAGAGAACGTTAGGTTTAAAAGATTTGCATAATATTTGTTCGCACCGTTGCTAATGAAAAACATTCAGAAGAGTTCATTCATAGGCAAAGCTATTTAGGAAAATAATTATTTGGAAATATTTGTATTAAAAGTTTTACCGTCTGCAACCGTAACATGTTCATTCAGCCTGCAATTTCTGTTGATGAAATATAACAGTATATTCAAGTGAATACATCTAATTTCTTTGATACAATATATTTGAAAGTATCTTCGTAAAATTTACTATGTTCATTTTAAATATTTTATATTTACTTGCATTTATTAATTTTTATCAAAATATTCTCTAATGCTTCGTTTTTACTATCTTCAACATTACTCAAACATATGCTGATTTAAATCTGTTTAACTGCTTCCAACAGTATCAAACCACAATTTCCTTCTATCATTTTCTTTGGGTAGCCAAGACTCTTCAATGTTATCATCCGAGAATGTTTCCTCATTCACAAATAGTTTTTGTACATCATCCTTATATAATCTTCAGAGTTACTTTGAGTTGCTACAATAAGGCCCAAACTTAAGGTGTTTTCAAACTCTAGATATTTTATATCTGTACTGAAATATTTGAATTTTTGCAATAGTTTTATCTGTTAAAAAACGTCCGGAAAATGGGTTTTCTTCATATTCAACTGCTGGTATTACATATTAAATTTTTTGTGTGTTGTTCTTTATTTATGCATCGCATCGTTGAGTAATGATTCAAATTCCCGCAATTTTCCTCCCATAGCAACGTATGTTTATCATATGAACTCCACAGCTTACGGCAGACCCAGTGATAGCTGCATTTAAATCTGGTGACTAAGAGGTCTGATTATGTCCAGAGGGCGCGTTTGGTGTCACAAAAAGGCCTGGCACTGTATTCTTTGGAATGAATCATTTGATGTGACATCATGTGTCCGTCCTAGATGAGAACACCAATTAAACTTCATCCTTTGGATTTAATCATTCGTCAGTTTGTTCAAACGGGATGCAGACGATGACGTGAACTGTGCAGTAACATCTGAATAATTATGATACAGTATTCATGGCAACAGTCGGGAATTTAAGGCATTTCCAACGAGTCTACCATCGAAGATCAGTATTATTTTTGACAGGCTTTAATTTGTAGATCAAGGAATATGTATAGAATTTATTACTTATTTTCGTAGGGTATTGATATTCATGGCTTAAATGTGTACTTATTACGCAGAATATGAGAAATTGATATTATTTCACATCTAATCATTTTCATATTCCGTTAAATCAATAACTTGCAAATGGTGTAAATAATTTGAGCTGTAGTTTATCTTTGGATGCAGTCAATTATAATTAAAAAGGCTTTTTGAATTTCCTTCAATTTAAAAATTGCTTTGTAACAGTTTGCATTATCTTTCTTAAATGATGCAAAATACCAATAGCGTAATTTTGAACAAAAAAGAAAAGTTCGCAAAATATTTCAGCGTTACCTGATGGTCATCTTTGGACAAAGAGTACAAACATTAGCAAAAATTTAGGTAGGTAAAATATTCAGGTTGTGTTTTAAATTTAAAAAAATCTAAAAAGCAATTCCACAAAGAGATATAGTCAATATCTGTGCAGATAAGATTTACACGCGGTTATAAAATTAGGTTATGAAGAAAATCCCGAACAAAGCTTTCCACAAGATCTCCATGCCAACCGATCGACCCACGGTGATTTTCCCGCAGATATTCAACATCATATAAACCATGCTTATCTCAGATTGCGGCTGCCTAATTTTGACCGCGCAGACTTTGTCGAGGGCGTAGCATGGTTTTTGGCGTGCAAATATACCGCGTGGGAGATTACCTCTCTATCCACGCTATCCGGTGACGAAAGCACGCAAGACTTGCCAAGTCCACGGGACATTCACTTTCTCTCCAGCAATTCCAGCAAGGAGCTGGATTTATGGCAGGAGGTGACAACCAAGTCGCAAGCCACTTTTAAGTGTGTATTGTCCATCCAAACATTCGAGCTCTCCAGAGAAAGTTGTTGAGGAATCCGTTGCTTTTGTGACCGATGGTTTCCACACACACGCTCGGGTTTCGACCAAAACCGCCGCCTTTCGGGAATTCCACACCGAAAACATGAGGTTTCGAGAAGGAATGAGGTCTGCGACACTCTTATCAATGGGGTTGCAGAGTGAATTTTCGAGTTCCACCGTAGATGGATCCTCCGTGGGTCAAAGAACCTTTTGGAAGAGCGGGAGAATTAATGTGGTTGAAAATTTTCCTTTCAGGCTTGCGAGTATATAAACACGTCCATGGACGTGTATATTGTTCGGTAAATTTTATCTTTTGTCCGTCTATTAGGTCTCATTGCTTGTCCTTTTTGATTCTTGAGGAATCTTTGTTTACCTAAAGAATCTAATTAAACTAACGCTATCGAACAATTTATACATGTGTGTATAAATATATTGTATTTTTAAATATATCTTATTTCGTAAAATGGGTTTTTAGAGTGGAATTGTCGAAATTCCTATGAAAGCTGAGTTATTTACATAATTCACGTTAACACCGTTAATCTAACTCGAGGCTAACTAAACTCTATCTTTTCTTTGAGATATATTTCCGTTCGCTAACGGTTGGGCTTTGTTCCGTTTCAAACCTAAGCAATAATATAATTAACATAACTTAAAATGTATTTGATAAGTATTTACACGTAAATCAGCTATAAATTTATGATATTTTATGAAAAATGGTTCTCAGAAACATTTAGATTTGCAAAAACAAAAATGAGTGTATAGATATGAATTTTCTAAGAAAATTATCCGTAACTTGAAAAATGTACAATAAGTTTGATTGTAGAATTGATTCCCCTTTCTCATATCTGGTCTTTATTGATAATATAATCAATATTGAAAACAAGTAAAAGTAATTTCATTTAATTCACAAACCCTTATGCTATGTCTATCCATACATAATTTTCAATTATATGATCTATAATAGTTCTAGTACAAAAGTAGAAGTAAAATATTATATATCCTAATCATTACTAGAGCATTGATTGAAATCATTACCTGTTACTCGTAGCAAACTCTTTTTCCTCCAAAACCAAATCAAACGGGTTTCATTCGATTGAAGCTTTCCCTAATGCTTGTGTACGTATCTTTGAGTCAAAGGAAACTCACCGAAGATCTTTGTTATAATTTGCTTATGGCGTGACGGCTGTACATGGCGTGCGCGTGTACAAATTGACCAATCGAGAGCATTTCTACTCCTGCATGATGATAATCTTTGTTGTTCTCACGGATGAGTGAGTTGGTTGACATGTGTCGTATCTTGGACAGAGAAAGGGTTCGAGCACGGCGTGATTTAAAGGTTTCATCACCTTTTGATGCAAATGCCCCTTTTTTGAAACGAAAGGGAAATGAAGTATTTTATACACCAACGTGAACCTTATATAAAGGAAAATTTTGGTTGTAAAAGCAATAAATACGAGTGTATTGTTACGCAATTTATTTTGATTAGGCAGAAATGCTGGATAAATTATGACTTAGCTTATTTCCGTCTTCGCTGCAAGCTAAATTTTATTTCAAACTCAGAAAATATTAACTCAACATATGAATAAGAATCTTGCAAGCAAATGTATTTTTTTACGACTCAGGTACATAACACATGCTCTGGAATATTTCTTTAAGAATGAATATTTTAGAAATGCATAAATTATTTACAATATGAGAACATTATTTGAAGGAGCAATTATGAAATATTTCAGTACCTATTTTATACTTATTAATATTCTTATACCTAAGATACGTATATGCTGAAATTGCTTTTTTTAATTGTGAATCGTATTTCATATAGACTATACATGTTTATAATATCAGCGCTTATTTGGTATCAGGTAATTTGAAATGTTCAAAATTTTAAAATTTTTTCTTTTAAATTTATATTTTAACTATTGGCAAGTAATTAAGAGTAATTAACAAGCATAAACACACGAGAATTTTTACTCTGCTTATTTATTATGCTAACAATCTATTCAACCAAGGGAAGGAAAAAATGCCTCTCGTATACTCAACTCTGTATTTGCTGGAGCAGAAAAATATTTTTCTCCGTAAATTTCCGTTTATTCTTATTTGTTATTTACCAAAGTCTATATGTTTTCAAAGCGAATATTCATTAGTATCATAGTTCGGAATATTAGGAAAATTTCCGCAGTTCTAATTTTGAAAACTTAATAGGATATAAGTTAATGAACAATAAATTGTAACATTAACAACCACCTTGCCTTTACACGAAGTACAAATCTATTTTAATTTAATGAAAATTAATTTATTAAACTACACTAATTACCGTAGTTTTTCAGAAATATGTGAACAACATTTTTAAAAATCTTCAAGAATACTAAATTGGATGAGCTTTACGTAATATTTGGTATTCAGCCTCTGATTTAAGGAAATTAATTCCTCACCAAAACATTTCTTTTATTCACGTATGATCCTTAAAATTGGCTCTTATATATTGAGTTACCTAATACTTTTCAAAATTTGTGTAAACCATAATTATTGTTTTATTAAAAAAATAGGAATCTTGATATTCAAAATGTTTATATTATTAACCAGAGTTTGGATACTCCATCTCTCATGATGATTCCACAGATCCTTTTCAAAGAAAATGATTCGTAGATCCATAATTTAATGAAACAGGTCAGAATAATTTCGCTCAGTTCGTAAATACGTGAACTTCGATACGAAATGCTTTTAAGGATTCAGAATATTAAAGTTACAGGTGACATTAACAGTCCATTGACGAACCTTTCAGAGTGTGTTGAGATATCATAACAAGGATATGAATATGTAGATTGTGTGTGCAAGGGAAAGCGATCGTACCAAACATACTGGTGCTTTATTTCTCAATGGTAAAGTTTGCTCTGAGACCTAATGACCCATTATTCCAGCTGCGAAAATTCTCAGGGTGAAATGGAAGTTCATTTTCACTCTCACGTGTTTGATAGATTTCATTTAATGGAGAGAGTAATCAATAACATGTTGAAAGTAATCATTTATTAATTGATGTATAATATAAAGTTGTCACAAGTTCCTTTTAGTATATTAAGGGTAAAAGAATTAAGGCTGTGACTAATATTTAATAATAGAAGGTACTAAAAATACATTCGTAATATAAATTACACTTAACAAAGTATTTGGTATCACATTCAATTTTCATTTAAATTCATTTCTTTTGCCTCGTGTTAAGAAGGAAGGATTAGCTCCTCGTGAAGGAGTACATTCCTTACTGTTATAATTAACTTCTCGTGAAGGAGATATTTAAGACACTTAGAAAACTTTAAATCAGAAATTATTCACGAGTATGCTTATTTAACATTTTATTTTCAATTATCGTTTATAACTGTACTTTTCTATCGATGACACAATCACCTAAGTTTATCGATGCAATAATCCGCTGAATTAGTCTTATCTCTTGCGATACCGTTAGATCTTCATCTACATCATCTTGCATTTGATAAGATTACGTATAGTTAACGGAGTTCAAGAATTTTCCCTTATTACTCATAGCGTTCCGTTGTCCGTGGCAACAAATTTTTCAGTCGTGCTTTCACGCCGGTCTCTGATCCCCAATAAAGGTGATGCCACAGGAATGAATGCGTAACACATCTTCGAATTGAATCTCACATCCACTTATGGCATCCCTTAGAAATCTCAACCGCTGCTGATGGATACACTGGTTGCTTCCGAGTTTTCTCTCGCGATCCATATTTGATCAGGACAAAGCTACGACTGGATTCGCACCCACTAAAACCAGGACGCCTTCGAATCATAAAATTCTTCGTATTCATCCCACATCGAGGCTTTCGATTCCCAGAATCCGCGCCCCGTACGTTTTTGCCACCACACGGCGTCACGGAACGCCGAACCGTGAACGCCTCACGTGAGACTCGATGGAGGAAAAAAATGCGCGTATTACTAAAGTCAATTCCAGACGCATCGTCACGGTTTTCACTAGCGGGGGATGAGGGGAGTGGGATAGTGACGTCACCCTTCCCCTCCAACCCTTCCACTTTCCCATCCCACCTCCCGGCTGCACATCCCCCTACCGCCCCCCCCCCCCCTCTCGGCCTTCCCTCCCTAAGAGCGTATGCTTTTTGCCGTCTCCAACACTCCGCTATCACACACCCAAGAAGAAGGTTCCTGCCGTGCTGACCGAGTCACGCAGCACGAAAAGTGATACCGGGAAGTCGACCGGAGGAAGCGCACGAAAAAATTCGGTTATCCGTGGAATTTCGCGAATCGGATTCCGGTTAACCGCGGTTCGTAATCTCGGAAATCGGTTTACCGTTAATGGGCCTATATTATTGTAAAATTCTCGCGAATAATTTATCGGTACGCGCTCTCGTAAAGGAAGATTAATATTCGATTTTATAAAAATAATTTATGTGGAATAAGTGTGAGTTGCGGGGAATCGATTTCGAAAACCCTTTACGAAGTTTCTCCAGAGAGAGGAGTGATTAGCGGCTGTGGAAAAGCGGGACATATCCGCGAATGCAATAGGGAAAGACATTTTCACTTCCAGTGTATTAACCCCGGTGACCCTTAGACTTTCCAGTTCAATTTGTTTGTCCGTCGGAGAAACTCGACGTCTATAAAAGACAATCTCATCCCGCGATCATCGGGACCATGCGGAATCATACAGCCGAGTCCCGTCTCCGAGGTGACCAAAAGGATTGTCTCTGAGGATTCGCACCATCTCTCCAAGCGGAGGAACTGTTTTTCTGTTTCCCCCGAGGGCTAGAGTGTGCCCACGTTTTATAAAGGCCTTCGAGATTCCAGAAGGCGTGTGCAGGAACTCCCTCTTGTGCCGTAGGTAGGCGTGGGAAAAAGACAATCGCCGCGGAGGAGTGGGGGAATTTAACACCTTCCCCCCACCGGATGTAGGGACCAGTTTCACCCCCTTTTTGTTCCTTTTTGCTAAAACGCCAAGCGAGGATCGCTATGCAGAAATTGCCTCATTAATCCAGCACTGAGCTCGGGTGCATCGACGGAAGTGCATAGTCTGCAGAAACGGACGTCGGATTTTTCTCCGGACTGCGGTTTCGTCGTTAAAAGGAAGTACTTCTCATTAACTGGGGGAACTTCGTCCTGTGACGAACTTTTGTGACTAGTCTTGTTCAGTTCTCGTCGTGTACACCGAGGGAAGATGTCTGCAAAGGTAGACCCAAATGACCCTAGGGTCCGTCGCCTAGTCTACAACATGTACAGAGGAATGCTGTCCAATTGTAACGACAGGGCCAACGGGATGGTGGACGCCTTGCCCAAGTCTATAGTGAGGGAGGACCAAGGGATTACAAAGCAGTTGGAATCTATGATGTGAGTGATTTTATGAAGCATACGTATCTCGAACACGAGCTATCTAATGTAGAGTTATTTATTTACATCATTTAAAAGTGAAGGTTCGATTAAACTAGATAAATATTTTCCCAAATGATGATTCCTTCCCTAAAAGTGATCATTTGAGGATTAAACTAAGTTTATAGAAAGGATATTTTAAAATTCACTAAGATAACACTAAAAAATTACACTTTAACAATTCGTCGTATTATTAATAGTATCAGTTAGTGAAGTGAATATTTAAGTTAGCAAATTCAAAGTAGAACGGTAATTCAAAATTATATAAATCAAAGTATAGTTTAACGAGTTGATTTTTTTACTGATGCACAGCGTATTTTCAATTCTGATATGATATCATAGGTTTTAACATATAGATTTATCTATTAAAAAACTAAATTTACTAAACGGTATGCTACATTATTGAAAATGAAACAGAGTTGCGTCTTGTAGAGTTCAAAAAGAATGTGCGTACGATTGGCAATGAAACGAAATATCATCGCGCGTTGGAAGGGAAGAATTTTCTCGATCCGAGTACAACGGTTCGGGAAACAAATTTTTCAAAATTCTAACCTCTCAAGGTAGCTGGATATCACTTCTTTCCCAACGGCCGTCGACGTGAATCTGGGATGAGGACGTTTTCAAACGGAAAAACCGTATCGGAGGCCGCAGATCTTTCTCTCTACGTATCCTTTTCCAACTAGGGGATGGGGAAAATCAGATGATGGGAAAACGATCTTCGAGTCGAACTTTTTGCTTTCTAACTATTCTCTCAATAGCTGAATTAAACACTATTTTCGTACATCCTCATCAAATAGCATTATTTTGATTTTGCGTCGACTTTTTTATAAACATCAGCTATATTATGCCTTATATTTTGCCATTATATTTTTATCGATAACAATCTACGAGCTTTCCTTGTTTAATGCTCCACATCTCCACCTTTCCCTGAAGGAATTTTGCTCTGACACCTTTTAGCTTTTAGCGGTGGAGAGATCGGGCGGGTTTTTGATATCCATCTATCTAATGGATGTTTACTCAGAGCGGATATATTTCCCTAAGCTTCTGTGGATTTTGGTCAAAAATCTCACCAATTGTCTTCACCCATCACTCTCTTTTTATATTGATCTTAGAATGCTGTTGATTTTTTCCTAAAAAAACCCTTGATATCGTTTAAATATGGTTTTAATAGAGAAGGTCGACCAGGCCAAGTCTTATTTGAGTCCATTTGTTATATATTTATTTACTTTTAACATTCACGAATCGCTTAAAAACCAATTTAGGCCTATATTCTCTTAAGTTTTTAACTCTAGTAATTTGACACCATATTCATACCGAACAATTAAATGTACAAAGTTATTAAAATACAATACAAATTAAATACAAACGAACATAATAATATTTTTAATAATAATGTATAATAAATTTTACTAATATATTATTCATTTTTATCGTTACAACATAAATATGACAATAAATAATTTAATTTGAAAATATTAGTTATTAGTATTCATAGACATCGTTCTAGTACTTAAACGAACGATTTCTTAAGCTGTATAAAAGAAAGTGCGAATTCTGTAAATCCATTGCTTTAATCTCCGAAAAGAGTACATTTCGATACGAATAGCGCGTAGCAGTTTTTATCGCCTGCATTTTTACGTCCCAATGAGACAGCATCAGAATGTAGGGAATTGATGACCGACGCCCTCCGAATCACTTTATGGTCTCGAACGAGGCAATATCCGTCATTTAGAGCCTCGTAAATTTGTAGCTCATTCGAAAATGTACCGACTCCGTGCGAATGGGTGCAGCACAAGGAAGTTATTGTGTACAAAAACACTTTTAAACGGCTAGACGGTTTTTTGCCGCCTAATCGGCCAGCCCTTGTGGAGTATCGTTAATTGGTGGGACTGAAAGAAACGATTCTTTCGGAGTTCCCATTATTTTCAATAATGTGCTGAAAAAGAACAGCGGGTGGATCGCAAGGGGTGACCCCGAGAGAAGTTGCTAATTAAAATACGTTTGGAAGGGTGTCAAAACGGGAAAAAGAATAGCGAAAAATTGGTGTTTGTTTCTTCTTTCGCTAAACTTTTAGAACTTTAGAAGAGCGAATCCGATGTTCAATTTTAGCTTTTCCTGGGGTTTGTATCGCACCTGACCAAATTAATCGCTGTTTCGGACTGAATCGATTGCAGAAAAATGTGGTGGTGGAATTGAGAAGGATCAAGGGTTTTCAAGGAACCTACTTTTCTTAGTTTTAACGAAGTCCCGAAAAAGAGGCCCTAAAATTATGACGTCAGCCTGTTTTATTACTTTTTATTATTCACATATCAGTATTACGCGTATGTATGCTTTAAAATCAACAATTGAATTAAATAATATATATATTATGATATATTAGTATCATATTGGAGAAGGAATATTAGAATATTTTGTAGTATTTATCACTAAGCCGCAACTTTTTATATTGTATTTATAATTTAATCCTTTATTGAAGCCTAAGCCATTATACCAGGATGAAAAAGAAATATTTAAATCTCACATAGGGCTATAAGGCACCATAATTTACGGACGGAAATTCTATAATCCTAATTTGTCTATATGTCTATTTATTATGATAATGTTTTTTATCTGTCGATTCCATCACTTTTGTGAGCAATGAAATCTTTTCTGCCATTCTGGGTGTTTTACTTAGCATCATGTTTGAATGTGATTTGGTTTACGATATCCAGAATTCGAAACCGCTGAGATTGAAATAGAATTCACACCGCATCGCATCCTGTCTTGAATCATATCTTTCCTCTTTACTAATGTGTCACTTTCCCTACTGGATGTGACAATTTCCTTTGGGATTTAGTTTTTAATTAGTTAAATTTTAAAAATAATTTACTTTGGCTTTAAGTTTTTGGTTGCTACACAAAATTCCGCAACTAGAGTACAATCATTAATTCTTTTTAAATGGAATTTTTACTCCTTGTTTGTTCCCGATTATAAGAAATTCGGCGGTAATTATGAATCAGTTATTGTTCTTGCATATTATTGGCGTTTATTGTTATTTGGGTAGAAATTTTGCGCGCGTTTAGTCTCTAATAGGGTCGTTAAATGATGCTTTGCAAATGAACGGAACTGTATGATTAGATAATATGTTTGAAAGGTATTCTTCGATAACATCCTAGGTAAACTAATGTATTGAAATATGTGTATTCCAGTATACGGTTTATAAATTACGTTCATGTTGTCTTTACTCTGTATATTGTTTTCTAATAAGTTCACGAAACAGTTACAATTCAATTTTAATCTATTTTTATCATTTAAATTGTGTCATAACTTTCAATAATCATTCAAAATAATATGTGTGGTTAACCACTTCCTTTATATTCAAATACTATCTTTTCGTCTTGATAAACAAATTTAGGAATCAAGACAGATTTAACGATGATATATATATAATGAATAATAAATGACACTTTTTTAATGAATCAGTTACCAGACAATCAATTGTGGTCGATTGACATATGTTGATATCATCGCTAACATGAGTGTTCATTTGTTGCTAATTATAAACATTATTCATTCATGAATAGTCATCAACTCTTCTGCGTATCAATACCCTGACTAATGAACGGTGTATATTGACATAAGCTGAATCCATATCGATTAGTTGATAGGTCATTAATAGCTAATTAGATTTGGGATCGTGATTTTCGTTTTGATAGGAATCGAACGTCTTCTTTGGCATCCGATTCACGTCTTCAGCTGTCTTTCGCATGGAAATGAGTATCCCTTCCCCAAACTGACCTTGTTTTCGTGAAGGTCAACGAGAGACCGTCTCCCACAGAGTAATTCCCCGTGAATTTCTCGACTAAGGGGACGCTCTTTCCACTGAAAAGCGTGGGAGTTGATTTCCCTCTCATTTGAATCGGTCGGAAAGTTTTGCGCTTTCCGACGTTTGTTTTCGTAGTTCGAAAGGGAAAGTATAGGTGCTTTCGCAACGTTTTTAAAAAGGTATACTTCAAAGCTATTTGCGGCAATTCTTTGACTATGCTATCCTGTCTTTTGTGGTGCTTTATGTTTTACGATTTGCTGAAACCTTTAATTTTTATTTCCGTAATTGGAAGGGGAATTCTATATGTATGGATAAAAGTTTATGATGAAATTATTGGTACTCTCTCAGATAATTGCGATTGCTAACCGAAAGGTTTTGTCGTTATCGTCCGTTTAGTTTGAATTATTTAAAGTTAATTTAATCTAAAGATAACACAAATTTAAAATAGATTAATATTAACAATTTAGTACTCATCACTCTGAGGCTTCGATATTCATAAATGAAGAATTAAGATTAAGATATAATAAATCAAAAACTACGATTGCCTTTTATGTCGTTATGGAGAAACTAGCCATCAAACTAATATAAAGCTTAATTATAAACCTGTAATTACACTAGAAAATGCTCTAAATCTATTCAAGTATTTAATAAACATAAACATTCAATAATTAGGAGAAAGCTGTTTCCATGATTTCCTCGAAAATGACTCAAGAAAAAAATCAGCAAATTTGTTTTTTTCGTTTGAATGAAATGATATCAAAAGAGGGACTTCTCAGACTTCGTCTCATTTTAATTCTATAGAACTTCTAGATATCATTGACCTCGAAACGAAAATCAAGGTCCTGCTGTCAACCGGGGATGATATAGTGATAAATGTGTGCAGTTTAGCAATCCGTGAAGGAATGCGAAGACTTGTTACCAATTACTGCCATCGTGTTTGCATACCTCGCCTTCCCCTCCACTCCTCGAGAATGAATCAGTTGATAAATTCATTTTATAGCGTTTTTGACGTCTTCCAAAAGCGTTCTAAAAATAACCGATGTCTTAGCATGTTGTACATACATGTGTGAGATAGAATGTCGATTCATGCATTCGTTTTTTATGGAAATGACTCGAACCTTGTATTTCTAAGGAAATTCCCTCACGCTGTTTTCTATCAGAGGTTAAGATTCTGTTTTCCGCGAAATTTTTGTTCATAATTCTTTGGAGCGAGTGTGAATTGGATGGAAATTTTCCCCTCGAATCTGCGTTATTTTTTATCTACGTGAGTCATCCATTGTTAATTTATAGAAGAATGACTCTGGTTGCTCTAAACCGTCACTCGGTTGTTTATATATGGTAGATGAGAAAAATGCCAGATAGGATGTGCCCAGGAAGTTATGGCAGATGGTCGAAATTCCTCGCCTAAGGGTCGACGAAATATTCAGCGTGTCTTTTCTGAGCGTACCTTTTCACACCCAAATTTTCAGTTTCCTAAGGTCTTTACATTTTTGTGATTTTTTTTATCCTCCCAATTTATTCCTCGGTGTTTTAGAAATGTACACTTTCTCGTCACTGAATAATTTATCAGTCGCTATGTCAAAATATTTTTATATATGGAGCATTCCACATTTCTAACATCCGAAAATATTCATAAGCTTGAAACCACGCATTTTCTTTGTCAAACATTTCGAATTTATTAAGAAAAAATCACGAAATAATTTTATTCTGCTTCTTTAGTATGAGCATATAAATTACAAAAATTAATTTCTTAAATACATCATATAAATATTGAATGACGTAGTTGATCTTCATTTGGTTGTATAGTAAAGGAAATATTTCTTTCCCGTACGTAATTCTAGCTTCTAATGTTCATTATCTCATCCCATCATCATGAATAAAGTTTATTAGGTATTTTTCTAATTTACGTAGCATTTTATGCATTATAATTATTAATGCTCAGAGATTTTTCTCTATTCATAAAAAAAGAACTCCCTACCGTATAACGACTCATTACTTTTTGTGTTTAAGAAATTATCATAATTATTGTATATTATAAATTATTAAAGGATAACATACATCTCCTTAACTCGTTCTAAATTGTATTATAATGGGAGCGCACTGTAATAACGGGTGAAAATAGTAGGTAAGAGCAGCACTAACAGGGCACAAAAGCTTCCTTCTCTCGTTAGACAGATCGCCTCTCTAACGAGCTTTCTAGTAATACGAGTCGAAGTAGATAATCGCGGACTCATTTGGGAAGAGTTTGCTCAGCCATTAAGGATTTGTTGAAAGGAGAGCATACGGAAGCATGACGGACACTATTTACGCACGTACCCGTTCTAAGGGAGGGTGCAAACTTTGCTCTCCAAGGAGGTTCCATTGCAGGCGAAATATGATTCACTTCCTGGGGCACTATCAAAAGGAAGGAGAAGCTTTTATGTTCCCATCGAATAGACAGACACGAGAAAGAAAAAGGAACGAGGGAAAGTTTTTTCTTCCAAGAAATTGTCGTGATCGATTCCTTGGAAAAGGGACACCGACGCCTTCGAAGTTTACGTCAGAACCAAATTTCCGGTTTTACTCTACAGGAGTATAATATTGCTTCCTCCTAGCTTTTGAGTTATTTTGTATTTCCATACTTTTCCGTGATGATGTTCATCCTCAGTATGTTTTCGTGTCGTCCGTTTTTGAAGAAAGGTCATTGTACGAGAAAAATGATGACAATAAGCTTTTTATTAAAAATATTCGTAAAGTAGAAGCGCAAATATTTTAGCCTCTCAATTTTTCGCTATTAAATATCTTTATTTAAATAATACTCAACAAGTTTATGTCAATGTCCTTCTAAAAAAATAGTAATTTGGAGATAAGTTATAAACTACCAGAGGCATTTTTGCGTAGAATTATATCCTATGGGTTTGAATTAAAATCTTTAATTATGAGTTATAATAAACTTAACATCATTAAAAAATTATATTCATAGGAATGTTATTATCGTATTTATTATTTTTATTTCATACTTATAATGCGTTTTTTTTTAATTACTAAGCCATTAAGTTATATACGTATAATATGAAATGCTTTTTAATATATACTCTACGTATTCCAGAAATATACTTAGATAGGTCTGAACATAATTTGTTTATAAATGAAGACCAAATACGCGAAATATTTAGTAAGATAAACATATTAAGTTCATCGCGCCTTTTCATAGTACACCATACCCGAGCGGATTTCACAATGAGTAATACGAAGCAGACTCACAACGCCGCCTTCTGGACTACATCGCACGTCCTACTGTTCAATTAATTCACGCATATTCCTTATCTTATCCCCAATCTTACGGGGTCAGCCCCCGCTCGGAACCGAACCCACGACATCTGGAAGGAGAACACGCTAACCATTTGACTACCCGTGAGACTTTCAAGCACATTTCTAGAAAGCAGATTAATTCATACATCATGTCATTTAAATATGCGTCCATGCACTTTCTGCATTCCTAAGGAATCACGAAACTTGTTTTGAGTGCATCAACTCACGAAGAGGAAAGCGTAGAGCACGCTGGGAATTTCTCTTATGATTCATTTTCCAATCAGGCTCTCACGCGAGAATATTCATAGCCATTTCTCCGTCTTGCGATATCGGCGAATAACATCTCTGAAGGTTTCTACTCTCTCCATTATTAAAGCCATTCCCATATGAGCGCATTTGTTGTATTGGTCGCGAACGAAGCTCAGGATTCTCCGGGCACTTCGCTCATTGTCGAGCTACGTTTCGGAGAGCATGATTTATCGCGAACATTTCTCCTTCAACAGAGCACTCGCGTGTACTGAGAGAAAGAACACGACTTCTTCTGTTGAGAGGATTCTATACAGAAAACTCAATTGAGGCCTATTTTTCTAGCTCGATATAGATTAAGAGAGAATAGCATTAGTACTCTAAAAGATGATTCCACACTTAGCCTTAGGGTTAACATAAGCTGGAAATAGAGGTGTTGTTAAGGACACTAAAATGATGTTCATATTGGAATAAATGTTTGAAATTAAAAGAAAAAGGTCATTTAACCTTTTAAGAAGTTTAATTTTTTATTTTTTGCTTTAGGTTTAGCATTGTTTGCATTTATCGTCAACGGCAACTACAATGGTTGATAATTGTCCGAAAAATAATGGAATCTATTAGGAACTTGCTTAGGTTTCATTGTGCTCCATTTGTGTAGAATATATTTTATATCTGGAAATTAGCATCTCAAAACAGTGGAGGATCCGAGTAGGTATGTTGCACAGTGAATAAATAATATAATCAAGGTATCTGCTTAGTCAAAGCAGGAAGGATGAGATGCAGAATAGTGTCTCCTGATTTATGTTTGACTATCTTACTGTTTTATTACCGATAAAAATGGAAAGCAGGGACTGCTTTTGTATGAGCACATTAAACTTTTCTATTCAATTCAGTTGGTTTGTAAGTTATTCCTTGCGTTGTGCTAAATATAAAAAGAGGGAGCATCGTAGTGAACAATCAAATCAATTGAAATCGTCAATGGACATTAAAAATTAACGAAACTGGAATGTATTACAAGAGTCACCGATATATATTTTTAAAAATCACGATGTTTCATTGGTCGGATCGAATCATTCACTATAGGTTAATGGGCTTAATAGAGGAAAAAGTCGAGTGAAAAGTAGAAAGGCATTGCCTTTCTGCAGACGGATGGAGATTAGAGGAGGAAGTAGACCTTAAGATATTACTCATTAGACCAATCATTAGTCAATGAAATCGTGTGCATTCACAAAACTCCAGAAGCCAACGTAAGGCAATTGCGGTGGACTGAATCAATGCGCCCTAATTGGAGTGAAGAATGTTAGCATTCGAGGGCACTCGGCAAGGAAAGTAAACAACCTCTGGTAAGAATGAATCCGTTGCTAGGCCAATGCAACTTTGTAAGCACTTTCGAGCGGTTGATTGTATCGCCCTTTTACTTTGTAATCCGAGTTCTTTTATTAATGCTTTATTGTTGCGACGATTTATCGTTATTCATTACGATCTTAAGCGTACTATTATGTTATCTAATGGCTAATTCTTGCGTAAATTCGATGACAACTAAGAATATCGTTCAATTGAGAAGATATTGAGATATAATATCGGAATAAATATTTGTGTATATCCTACCAAATGGATATCTGCTTCTCAATAGATGCATTGTCCAATCACAGGAAGGAAATCGACGTTCTACAACTGCACGCAACGGTTCCGCGATTTCTTATCGCTGTGATGTCATCATGACGTCATCTCGCCAATAACCCTGGAGCTACAGATGGGATGCGAATTTTAAAATGACCCTCTCGGAGAAACTGGCAATTGCTGGTGAATCATGTCATCTTGGTATGAGGCTGTAGGAAATGCAATTATGCTTCGGCTCAGGGTCAGACAGTTCAGGGAAATGTGCACGAATTGGATTTGCGCTCGAGAATGTCTTGTTACATGTGGTACGTATGTAGGCGGGTTACGAGGGAGAACGGAAGTCTTTCATTCAAATACCCCGAACAAGAAAGACACTTGACTCATACAACCGGTTACTTTTATAATCTGCATGTTAAGTCCCTAAGATTATCGACAAAGAATTTTTTGTAATCCTATTGATCAAAAGAGAAATGAATGAGTATTAAGATGAAGTGTGATTAAGTTTGTTCACACCATTAATAAACTGTTATTAATCGTTAATATATTATGTATACAGTATGTAGTATACAGTGTATACAGTATTATAACGCATGCATGTATTTCAGTCGTATATGTAAAGGAAAGAGTAATGAAGACATACTATATTTATAGTAAATAGGTAGATATTTTCCTATCGAAGGTTACATAAATCTGAGTAAGCTCTTTAGATTCTAATCTACATTCACGAGAAGTATAAATACAAAGAATGTATGCTAATATTTAGAATTTGAATTGCTGCATTCGATGAATCGGTACATAGAGTAATTGAGCTTATATTTAATTATCTGATTAAGACGAAGTTGATCGAAACAAATTTGCATTTTTCTCTATGGGGTGCCATAGATGTCACTAAAGTCCTTCGGAAGTGATTTCTAAGTCGACTGGAAATAATTTCCAATTCTCATCGTAAGACTTCTCAACATACCGAGCGTCGCTATTGTAATTAAGCGGATGTAAATGGAAGTGGGAAAACAGGCCCCTGGAATCGATCCAATAACACGATCAGTATTCTTCAAAGATATAGAGTCGGTATCAGCCGTGTAACCAATGTCTATTCAAATTGAAAGCCAATCCTCTTCAATTAATAATTCTTTTCCACGTTGAGTAAGAATTCGCTTGGAGATGAATAATCAGTCATCACTTTCACAATGCAAGCGAAACGTATCTCATGACGCAGCGTTTGGTTTCGTTCCCATCATCACAGCAAAACTGCTTTCCTCTTTTAATTGTACAGCTCTGTTTTCATTCTCGGCGAACAACTATATCGTTAAATACCACGGACTCCTGGCTTGCTGTTATTCATGGGTGTAAATTAGACACATTTCTTTTAATTTATACAAAAACGCTTATGTTCCAATAACTTCTGATATACCAGCAGAGATATAACTCTATCTTTATCGAATAATAAAACTATGCATTATATAATTTTAATCGAAGATCCGAATTTAGAGTTGCAATTAAAATCCTTATTTTGGACAATATGGAAACCAACCTCACTTCTATCGAACCTTGTTCAAATTATTTTAAATGTTTTTACATAATATTTTATAATTTTAAAAAAGGAATACATCCACATCGTTATTGAGATACGTTGCGAAGAATAACTTCTAACTTTGGGAGAGTAAAGTGTAAAGGCAATGTATCTCCACCAGTCAATAATTAAGGAAAAATCAAACTTAATCTCCTTACAAAACATGGTCTGCGAAGGTTAAGCTGCTCATCCGCTGTACCGGAAAAGCACGCCGTTGCATTAGCCAAGTTTATTCAGCTTTCCTGAGACAATGAAAGAGAAAACGATGGGTAAACATGTACAGTCCCTGAGAACGGAAATGCCGGATATGTTGTGCATGTAGCAGTCTGATTCGTCGTTTTTCCCTACGACCGAGGTCGTGTTATGAGGACGCTATTACTGCACGGAAGGGAGAAATTAAAATTAATCTGAAACCACCCAACGAGAAATGCATACCTACCGATTGCGGTCTGTCAATTTTTCTGTAGCGGCATACTTAGCGTTATTAATGGTTAATCTTGAAACGAGATAGGTTAAATGCATATCGCTATTGTGTCGGATATAAGCCTTTGCGAATGTAATATCTCTGAGAGTGTCGGTTGGCATCTCTTTCATCGGCCGATGGATTTTGTTGCGTCGCCACGGAGTACAACGTAAATAATCGGATATCATGGGATTAATTCATCGCTATGTTAAGGGAGATATGGAGAGGATAGTATAAAGACAAATGAGATGTTTCAAGGGTTTGATTTCCATCCAGATGGGAAAATGTACGATGTTCCTTGTTAATCCTTCGATATGGTAATTCACAAAGTAAATGCGAATCGTAAAGATTTAGTTACTATTTTGATATCCATGTTCTTGTGCTACACTCCTCTTTATTTATGTTTTATTCTTTTATAATTTATGACGTAAAAAATTGGCTTTATCCCCATTTGCGATAGATAAAATATTATGAATATTAATATGGGTCAATCTGAGACAATTAAATGTATTGTAATATTCAATGGGAATTTCTTCCTTTTATCTTTCTATCATTTATCAATAAATGACTTTGAAAGTAACCTAGTAACTATCGCTATCTTATGTAATATTATATAAACAGCAAAATAATAGATGCTGTAAAAATATATATAATGAAGAACAATATTTAGAGTAATGTAAACAATGTAGATATAAAATAATAAGGGATGGATTTAGCAATTATAACCTCAACAAAATGTTTTGATTGAAATATTTTAAAGTACAAGGCAAAATTTCGAGTAAAAATTGTATATTGCGTGACTCATAGCCCAGCAGCCTATACATTTCTCGAATGGTTAAATCGAAACGTAGATAAAAAGATGCATTTTTCTTGTCGCTTGAGGAATGAATGTTACACATTCTATCAAGATACGGTAGCAATGAAATATCTAAGAACTCAAAGTATTTCCACTCTTTAAGTCCTCTTCCTGTCCCACGGAGGGACTATAAATACAGCGACGCTAGAATTCGCTGCACAAATATCTCAGATTCCTCTGCATTCCGGATAAGGGGTCAATAGGACGTTGTGAATCCAGCAGCGGATTCCGTAGTGACAGTATAACTTGAACGTGACCTCATTGTACGAGCACAAATTCCCATAATTTAGAGATGGAAACTATGCATTGGATGAGGAGTAAGACAACCTTCCGTGAGAATTTGCCATACGTCCTATTAATAGCTTACTATACGACAATATTGAATTTAAATTTAAAAAGATTAAAATGAGATTAATAAAATATACTATAATAATATATAGGTAAATTATTATAATAATATATTTTAAATGATTGTATAGTTTTCAATTCCTATTATCTGTAATATCGTGAATATCGTATGTCTTTCAATTCTAAAGCTAATTATATTTTCTTTAATCTTTTTCAGGTAAGTCTCATATATTTCTGCCCATGTGAATTGTTTTGAGTTACGATTTTTAATCCGGGTTTGGTGAGTAATAAATTAAGTATTAGTAAATAAAACATATCATGATATTATCAGAGGAGAGTAAGTCATAAAGTAATTCAAATAAAAAAAATTCTCCTATTGGGTGGGAGATATTGCTTGCAAGCTTGCAAGATATCAAGCCTTAAGGCTATTATATTTCTTATCTTAGAATTTTTAACATAAAAAATCGAATGTAGTTATTCTGTTATTGAGTTTGATGATTAATGACTCGACCTATAACTTTTTAGGCTAAATTCATTCATTTTTACTGATATAAATTAATAAAGTTAGAAAAATAAAAAAATTATAGTACCACGTTTGCCAAATAATTGCAATAACGTCACGGTTATATTGAAAGCGAGTAGAACCGAGTATGTCAGCTTGCTAAATAAGCAACTCAAATACTCTCTTGCTATTCCTCAAAGGAGCTTTAGAGCTAAGGAAATATTTTCTAGGGAGAGGTCATCCTTTTTCCCTGGTGACCTCGCCTCGGCATCTGCACCTCATTTGCACCTAAAACAACCGATAGAGAAAGTCCTATGCAAAGTGACAAGGGAGAGACTGCGTACGAGGCGCGATGGGATGAAGGGGGGAGCTTTGTTCTGACCCTCACGACCTCTGACCTAACAAATTACACAACGCCCACTTTTAAGAACCGCTCTTAAACGCGTTGCAATTGTTTTGTTGAGAGGGATATTCCGCACGGTCATTAAATCGTAAAAGCTGCACGGATCGTGAGCAGTCACGAGGTGCCCTTAGAAAGGAGGTATTTCCGGAAATGAAAGGTCTAAAGGTGCGGAAGGCAATGGGAGGTTTTAAAAGATGAGCAGAGTGATTAGCAAAAATCGTTTAAGGTCTTAGTTAATGCTTGGCTCCATTAGAGAACGAAGTGTACCGTTTAAGAACTGATGGGTACATGGTTACCTTGAACGTGAAATTGATTTTAATAATTAAGTGAAAATATCAATTATGAGAGATTCTGAGAATATGATGGTTCTTTTTCAATTAAACCTGATTTCATTCAAATTATTTAAATTTTTAATAAAAATAGTAGTTTGTAAAGATATTGAAAAGTTGATTAGAACAATTCAGATGAAGAATTGAAATTTAAATTAAAATGGTAAAAATTAACGTATCACTATTCAATACATGATTAAAATTCACCTTTATTAATCAATATAAAACTATTCTATAGTATGGATTTACATTGATAGTTTCATAAACTTATAGATTATAGAAAAATATTCCTGAGGTATTTATCTACGCGAGAAATATTTTCAAACTTAGTAAATCACTTTAAGGAAAAGATTAGCTCTTTGCGGACTTCTGCACGTGTTTAATAATATAAATTTAGCTTCATTCAATTAGAGTCTACGTAAAATACTTAATGGGTGTTCTCTTAAACTTTGAGGTCCTCTTGCAAAACTCATGCACAATTGCGAAGTTAAACAGAAGTAAAAAATAGATACGTAACTAGGACACAAACCCACGTCGTTTATGAATTAATTTCTATATAATTCAACATTCTTTATCTGACTTAGGTGTTGCGTAAAACAAATGGAAAACTATACGTTGAAGAAATGCAATTTCACGCACTGAATAATTTCTGCCGTAAAAAAATGAAGAACTTACGATATCAATGTAATATAAATTTAAAATAATAATAAATTAAAAGCGATCGCATCATCAGTCATCTAGACGGCTTACTGCTTATCTCGGATCTTCCATACTTTACCTCTCTTTGTTACATGATTCAGTAGATGGTAAATAGTATTTATTATAACCACCTCGTAAAAATGCCACAGGTGGTATGACTTGAAGGCAGCCAATAATAGCTGCAGAAGGTGTTGGCCATCCAAGTATCTTTGGCAATGTGTCCTGCATTCCGAATACTGAATTGTCCACTGCCCACGCGAGGGAGGAAAACTCCCTTCTTGCGTAACATGTGCAGTGAGAATGATTTTTGGCTGTGTCCATGTCTGCGATGCCTTCTAGGCGGCTTAAGTGGGAATATGATCTCAGATGTTTTATGTAACAGGCTTATCGTGGAATAGCTCGCTAATAATTGCTCTTCCGGTTGGATTATTAGTCAAAGTATTTAAAGAGCGAAATTGAAAAGTTCACCATTGTCTATAGTGTTTAAAGCGTTAGATACCTTTCCAAGCATTGTTCACAAATGTGTTAACACCTTGGAAGATTACCAGATGTTCTATATTGCTCTTGGACTGAATTGACTAAAAATTGTTCTAGTCGCAGCCTAACTCTAAATACGTATGTGGAAGAGTAGCAGAATATTATTGATGATTAATGCATGAATATTATATATAGCAAAAGTTTATTATATTTTAATTTTTGCCTTAAGTTATAAATTACTGAGAAAGAATATATATTTGAAGAAAACTTTATAATGCCGTAAAGCAGAAGACTTTGCTCAAGGAATAACCTAAATTACTTAATATTATAAATAAGTCTGCTATAGTTTCTTTTTATTCAACTATCTGGTGAAATATCCTAAGATATCTATGCCCACAATATAATATAATAATAAAATAAATATCTCTTCTAACTGAGAATATTTCGTATAGGAAATTGTAGAATTTTGTATTTCGTAAGATAGATAGAAATTACGAATATGCAGTAAAGAAAAATTTATCTATTATTCTTAGATATTTTCTTTTTCAATCACAGCATTAGAGATTTAAGGATCAGTATTTTGTACGAACAGTTGAATGAGACACCTGCAATGGAAACTCGCTTTTCTTGCAAATCTATGACACTTTCTCAAGCCCATCTCATCGGCAAAAAAAGGAGCAAAAGTTTCCCATGTTCACAAAGAGGTTCCTGTGTTCGATGCGAAATTTAAAAGAGTGGCAGATCCACTTCGCAGCGGTCAGAATTTTTTTAAGCGGTCACCACCCTCGTGGACCAGTCGGGACGGGTCCTACCCCTTTCTCTACCGCGTCTGGGATATCGTGATGCGAATGTCTGGCCCTTTCCGAAGATCTGTGGTCATTCACACGAGACTTCTTCCTTATCTCAGGATGAACTGGTCCAGGAAATGTTCCCATCCTCCCAATTGAATTCGGAGAATAAGTTTTACGCTGCGGAAGTTGCTTGAAAGTTTCGAAGCGTTTACTGTTTCGTTGTAATGGAAGATATTGCTTTTATTAAATAAGTCAAATAAATTACATATATCAAATAGAATGACAATTTCAATATTCACAAGAACTTTCTTTCACGTTATTATCGAATTCATGTCGTAGGATAATTGAAGAAATTCGTTGTAAAATTATTATAATATCCTGTTATTTTAAAAATATTTTCCTCAAAGTGAAAAGTGAATTTTTGGTATCATTTTTCCCGGATATACTCGAGATACAGCAAATTACTTACATCATTTTATCATTTATATTTTTCATAATAGTTGAAAACATTTCATAATGCGATATTCCGTTTTCTATATTCCATAAATTATATGTAATAAACGGAAGACTTTTACTCTAAAAATGGGTGAACAGCTGTTAAATAAAAATTCATTCATTTTAAATCCCCAGACAGTTCGGTTTTTATCTCGCTCATTATTTTACCTTTAATGTATATTAAAAGGAATAAAGATTTTATTTTTTGTGGCGTATTGAAATTCCAGTGTCAGCAACCCATTACTACTAACTTCTCCTTAAGAAGTTCTTTGGTACCACCCTTTGGAAAATGATTTCTTAATGGAACGAATATATCATGGAATACATCCAATAAAACAAGCCTAACTTAGCAACGGCTTTTCTCTCTGGACCGTCGCGATAAAAAAGTTTCAATCCTCTGAAATACAAATCTCCCTTTTCTTTCTGCCGCATCCCGTCTTAAGACGTCAGCGTGCAGTTTATCGCGACGCGCTTTTCTTTTTAATTCCATCGTCTGCAAGAGATTATTTAGGCTCACGACTCCGCGTCGCAGAAACTCATATATTTTTTTCCGTGCGGTTTTTGCGCAAAAAAAGTATCAGCTCGCGGTCGTGCCTCAGATATCACGCTCGGCGCGCGGCAATTGTTTCTTTTGTGGATGAATGTCGGGAGATAAGAAGGCGCCCGGTCAAATGGGGTAACGGTCCAATGGGGCGGGAAGAGTAGCCGCACGAAATCACGACCTCTTTACGTCTCCGACATTATTAATGTTATTTTAACGAGATGATTGGCTTCGGAGGCATTTTTATGACTGCTCAATCATGCCGATTCTGCACCTTAAACGAGCCGCCAGGCGATTTCTTATTTTTCCGGGGGAAATCAAAGCGGCAGTCTTAAAGTGAATCTGCGAAGGAAAAAATCGATGCAAGGATAAAAGGGTGGTAAATTAATGGTCTCACGATGCAGCTGCTTCGGTTTAATAAAGACTCTATGGAGCCGTAGAGGAGGCTGGGAAAAACGGAGCGGCATTAGTACATGTCGCTTTATAAAAGATGAACGGACGGAAATAGTTTTTGATGACGGAAAGGAAATTGGATGAGATAGACATCTCTTACTCATTGCAATCTGTACACGGAGTAATCCCCTTGGGATGGGAGGGGAGAATGGTTTATTTGTTTAGAATTGAATCTATAGGAGTTGTAACTTGGAAGGAAAAGATCTCCATTGACAACGTTATTATTAATCGCTCTTAGCAAATATTGATATTATTTCAATGGAAATTTAACTAGTCCGCCTCTCGTGCAAGTTTGTGTTAACGATTGATTAAATTGCATTTGAATCATTTTTGCATCGAATTCGACCGATCAATTGTTTTTTGAATTCTAAATTATGAATGCATAAAGTATCAGGCTGATTGTGAGATAGATATCCTCAATTATTTCACTTACGTCAACAAAACTTAGTAAGGGATAGAATGCATTCAGCCTTGATGTAATACATTTAACGGGAATGGGAAATTTTAATTTCTATCTAATAAACTCTATCAACTTTTGATTCATCTCGTCAATTTAATTGTCGTTTTAAGAGTTATTTACAAGAAAGGGGAAACAAAGCCCCCACGGAGATGAAGTGGAAACCGTGTAAATTCGAGAGAAGGTTTACCATTCCTCTCAAGCTGTCAGAACCGTGTTACGGAAGTGCTAAAGGTTTCGTAGCGTAGATCGAATACCGTTTGGAACGAAACTTTAGAAAAATCCGTGACTACCCGTTCACTCGAACTTCTTTGGCACTTCCATCATCATGCCCGGAAACTGATACGCCTTTGACCTTTCCAAGAAAAGGGGTTCGCAAGTGACAAGAAACGTGCTATGGGCTCAAGATAACAATTTCCTCGATTTTTCATCTTTGATACTCTCTTTTTAACCCTTCTTTTGTTAGCTATGAGAGAGGTTTTTGTGAAAGTTTTCATGTTAAGACATGATGGCAATTTTAATGTGGGAGAGTATCACTAAGAGTGGACATTCGTTATTATGCATGTTGATTGGTAGGAGGAGTTGAGATGGTAGCAAGAAGGGATATTTTTCTTATTAGTCTAATTAAATATTTTTGCCTGTAAAAATATTTAGATATTTAATAGGCAAAAAATATCCTTTATTTATTCAAAAATATTTTCATCCATGTCATTTTTTTAGAAAATCAAAGAATTGTTGATATTATGATTGTAATTCTTCTGTTTCATATTCTCGACTTTTTTTAATAATCTACACTGCAGTTCTGAAAGAGATAATATCGTAAGTTTTACAAGTATAAAATTGGTATTTTAAGAATGATGAGCCTCTAAAAACTTTGGCCACAGAAATCGCCATATTTTCTTTCGGTTATAAAATTAATCCCACGCGAAGCTTATTCCATTAACTCTCTCTTTACCATGTAATCGGCTTACAGCTTTAAAAAAATTCTCGGTGCATTAAGACCATAAAGTTTTCGAAATAATCCCAAGCCGTCCTACTCGCTTCATATCCTTTCTCGTAAGAGATAAAGGATCTAGATCGGTTAAGATCCGCGAAGTTGCGGAGACTTATTCGAGATTAAGGAATCTTCATCTGGAATAATCTGCGGAGAAGGAAACCTAGTTCTATGGCTGCCAATATCCCTTTTTAAACCCTTTTATATCCCCTCGTTGACCTCTCGTCTCACCCCACACACTGCATCGAATTGGAATTCCAAGGGCTCGACGGGATGGCACGCACAGTCGTGATTTAGATGTCGTAAAAAAAAGAATTCCGAAATATAATAAAATGGTGAGCTAGCTGGAAATCGAGTTCTTTTCCGAGAGACACTGTTGCCCCGAACGTCAGATAATAACTTGAACAGAACGATTCAAAGGGAATGAAAGAATACTCATTCGTTAAATTTTGGATGATTAATGTATTAACCGGTCATGATATTCTTAAAATTGTTTTTATTGATTATTATGAGAGTATTCTTAATTAATAGCTAAATTATTTAAAACTTAAACTAATATATCAAAATCATTACGATAGATTACATGAATTCATCTACTGTAGAACTCCTCGCCGAATAATATCCCATAACACATTAGATAGCGTTCTTAAAGTAACTTTTCTTACATACGGTACGATAATTGCGGACTGTTTGTAGATCACTTTCAAACGCGTTGATTAGGCAAGAGATTCGCTTCAACCTGGAATAGAAATGAATAGGTGATCATCTTTTCCTCATTCATTTAAAAATCCTGCGCATATTGCGAGGCACAGCAAGGCATCGTTCTAGGCCCCGACCGTTCAGATTACAGAGGTCGCTGCACAAAGCTGGAGATGCAATAAAACTTTACGAAAGGATCAAAAGCTGGGTAAGAATGCCTTTCTCGACCGATAGTGAAGGCTATGAAGGGAATAAAGGAATCGGCGGTGAAAAATGAATCGTACTACGATATGAGAGTGAAATGGAACATACCCGTTCCTTGGGCCTACCCATCGCGTTGGTTCTTCAAAGGCGGCTTTTAACGCGAAACGTAAAAGCTGATTGGCCTTGCCCACGTCGCTGCAGTGACAAACTCTGCCCCATTATGCTTCTCCTAAACTCTCATCTCTTAACGCTGTACCATAACCTTTTCTCCATCGTTATTCTCCTTAAGATCTAGACCGCCTCTCGTCGCGAGGCACCGGTCTGAAAGCTCGCTGCCTTAGTAACATCAGATTGCTTTCGTGAAAAGTCGCTCTGCTCGCGCATTACCATCCCCTTTATGTAAAAGACTAAGACGGGAAATAAAGGACTTTTTCTTGCCTCATTGAAATCTTGTTTTTCCTCTGTCTGCCCTGGAAACATTTTTTTTCTTTTTTGGAGTCTCTTTCCTCAAAAAAAATAAACTTTACCTGCGACCATTAAATCATGTCCAGAGTTCCTTCCATAGCCTTTGTTTTATTGGTACTTTATTTATTCTCAAATTATTTACATTAATCATTATTTATTTACTGCTGTTAATTCAATTGATTAGATTAATCTTTATTCTTTTGAATTATACCCTCTGAGTTTTTATATCGTAAGTTTAGTACTTTTCATTGTTTGTATTGATTTATTAGACTTTTTAAAAATTTAATTTATATTCAATCATTATATCTATATTTTTGAATTTTTTTGGGTTTTTTAATGATTCAAGAAATTGTTTTTGCACATATTTTTTTTCCATTTGGCGCTTAAATAAATGTGATTTTACAATAGTTTTACTTTATACCTTTGCTACTCTATTTTCTTTAATACCGCTTAGTATATTCAGGTTTTCATATTTTTGTGTGCGAAAGATATTCACCCAACGGTTAAATTCTTTCATCCATACTCACTGTTCCCATTGTCGAAGACTTGCCAATTTACTTTCAATAATTCTTTCTTTATCCCATGGAGTTGATCGGGAACATTCTCATCACCATTAGAAATTTAATCTCTAACGTTGAGTTATATCTCTTTGCTCAATAATCTTTATGGAGAGTTGGAAATTATTTTCACTTTCATAAATTTAAAGTCTCATAAAATTTAACCTTTTATTATGGGAGAATATTACTCAGAATGAACAGGTCATTAAACAAGTTTCCATTGTTGGATAAAACCGATTATACCCTTTCGGAATATCCACTGAAAATCTCACCATTATCCCAGTCAACATTGCATTCGTATAAGTCGAAGCGGAATGGTAGCCGAAGGCTGAAATGATGGCCTAATTTCCATCAGGTTTGATTGATTTACCGACAGTTTTGAAATCGAGGATCATTTTTCGGTGGTTATTAAAAGGAACAAGAGACCCGAATGGAGTCATCAAAGTTGATTCGATTGTAAAAAAGTCTTCACTGACATCTGCTGTCTCGGCTTTCACCCAATGTCTCCCTTTTGAAAACTTAATTTATCTGTTTGACAGCAATGGTCGTTAGGGAAATATGAATAGAGAACCAGCCGGCTACCGTATCCTATGAGTTATTTACTACTTTAACTGTAAAATTCATTATTGTCGTTGATTCAGTCACGTTAGGTACGTAGCTGTAATGTTACTTCAAACTCAAGGTAATCTGTTTTAATTTCGAGAGGTTGATTGCCATCCCTCTAGATTGTTTCTTGAGTAAGAAATTGTAATTGTTTTTTTTTAGCGATTTCTTACGGAACAGGATATAAATATGCAAAATACTTTGCCAAGAGATATTTAAGAACTCTAATGGAATATATTGACTAAAACTAATAATTCATCTGCATTTTATTTACGAGTACAATTTTTAACTAGTGGCAGGGCTTAAGGAAAGGAAAGCTTGAGTAAAACCTCAGCTTTAATAAATTATACATTCTAGTAAGATACGAGAATGAATTCAGATCGTTTTTATTAACTATAGCAACCACCATATTAGCTACTACTCTTTATAAATGTAATCTTGATAATGCTTTAATTAGCCATCATCCGTATCTAGAAAATTACGCCAGAACAAGTCGCCGACACTTTAAGACGAAAGTAATGCTCTCGTATCTCCTTAATGCCTTTCACCAGATTTCTTTTCCCTTGGGAGAAAGAAAAAGATAAACGGTTTTTATTACGTCTAGACGGAACTTACCATTGGTTAAACGATTGAAAAAAATGCTTCCCGAGCTTTAATTATAATGTAATTGTTAGGAGAGCTTGGAGGACTCGGTACTCTAGCAGCCTTGCGATGTTCAGATAGTCTTTTTCATTACGCCTTCATACCGCTTTGCAGATTGGTTCGATTGATTGTTATGGGTCGCAGACACAGCCCCTGGACCCGTTCGCTCGACGAGAGATTTTTTATTCAGATAGGGCGCAAGTACGGTTGGCTCGGTGATTTCTTGGCCTGAGGCGAGATGAGAACCAGGTGCTCAAACAGTATTCTCTCTTCACGGGTAAATCGAAGGCTAAGATCTTTCGGTACCAATGAAGAACCGTTTACTCTCTGCCTTCACGGTTCTTGATTCTAGAGCACCTCGCTTTCATTGCATTGGAAATGTCAACATGTCGTTATCGACAGTTCTTCTACTTGTTGCTATGGATACTCGTTTTTTTCTGTTAGGAATGTCATCTTCATTTTCATTGAGTTCATCGTGGAAATATTAAAGTCATTTTATCGATAATCACGTCCTATATCTTTATCAACTCTTTTTTGTAGATGTGAGTACAAATGTGCAGAAAGACGTTTCGTTTGTTAACGATAGAATCTTTACGCATGGATACAAAAGAATTTGAATAAATTAACTATTTTGTCTCTCGCGAAGTTGAGAACAAACTTCTGCAGCAGGTGTCTCTGTTTAACTGGGGTAAAGCCGTAAATAATTTATGCTTTTTAAGCAAAATCTTAGTGTACGCACATTGTTTTAAGTTTCCTCGTTCCATCACAGTATCTTGTAACATGATCAAAGACATTTTTCTAAGTCATGCTTCGGTTCTTCGCTGTAAATTGACTATTTAAAGTTAATTTTTTAATTTAAATTTTAGTATATATATTGTTCATACACATTATTATACTATATTTCTCATTCACAGATTGCATTTAATCCGAGAATCATAATGATAATACTATTTGATAACATGGAGCAGTTTAATAACCATTAGTTTATCCCTATATCTCATCCAATGGAAAAAGAATGTGAGCAATTGAGTTATATTTCATACCATCATTACCAATTTAAAAAAGAGCTTATCGATGAAATTAGCCTTTCTCACTGATTCTCAAACACTCCCGTGAAGTTGTCATTCATCAGACGTTTTAAGATCGTAAATTATGCCTTACTTTTGCTAAGCAACGTAAGGAATGTTTAGTCTCTGTTGGAAGAGGCTTTGAATCGTTTATATAACCAAATGCACTGAATTCCGATCGCTCTCTTTAACATAACCGAATTGAGCAACGCTGTTAAAAAGCGCGTCACTCGAGCAGGTGAACCGATCGAAGAATTCTAAAGCTTCGGCCTCAGCATGTTAAGAAGGCCAATCCCTATACTAATGTGCGATAGATATATCCAGACTTTGAATGGGTAGGAAGTAGCTCATTTACAACAACTAGAGCTACAGAATATCTTCTTCAGAATGAAACAGAAGGTGAAGAATCTTATTAACCACAATCTCTCTCGTTCTTGATCATTTCAAATAGTTTCCTTTCGTATGTTTGTGTAAGTTTTAAACATTCTAATTTATAGTTCTTTTCTTTTTTTATCGGAAATGTATCTTCAAATATTATAGTTCTTTTGCAGTTCTGAGATGAAATAATCAGATGTATTATAACGCACACTCTACTTTTAATTTTATCTTCTTTTCTTTATTGTATAGCTCAAGTTCATTCCTAAGAATATTAAAATAATTCATTATATAATAAATAAATGTTAACTCTAATTGTAGGGAATTAATGTCTTTTTAAAAGCTTAATTTGTCGTATGCTATTAAGTACAACCTTCGTTCGCAGATGAAAGCAAATCCGAACAAGTATTACCGCCATGCATTTATATTTCTCACGTGATTCAGAGATAAATAATATTAATTTTCACGGAGACTACATCGCTTATCAGATAAATATCACGATGAGAAAATCAATACCTCGTGAACTAATAAGGTAAGGTGTGGATGTTGCCTTTCCGATCCCTCTAATTGGTCCAATCCATCTACGACACCCATTTTAATAAATTAGCGATAAAAAGAACTTATGGTTCGAAAACTGCGACGGAGCAGCGCCCACCGAACGATTTCGAAACATGGTCAAAACATTCGAATCCCGATAAGGAATCCAAAAGGCGCCGGTCAATTACCGAAATCCTCGTGCGGCGGTTAATAACCGATCGCCGTGAATGGTCATCCGTGAGGTTTCCCAGGAAACGAAAAAGGAACGGGGTGATTGGCACTCGAAATGGAGAAACACGGGGACGTAATTTCTGCACACTGTTACTTCCCCAGTGGTCAAAGGCACCGAAAGTTTTCCAGTGAGTCACTCGCTCAGCATCCGACTGGGAAGAGCTTCCAGTTTGGGACGGCTTTGAGAGTGGTCAAACAGCTCTCGGAGAAGAAGCTTCCAGACACGGCTTTCCCATTTCATCTGAGCGAAATCCCTCGTGTAATACCGCCCAGGAACGTGGATATGAGTATCATCGTCCTTTTTTCCCGCTCAAGGACTTGCATCTCTGCACCACCTGCTCAGTCATTAAAAAGATGAGGAGTGGGTGGGTCTGCATCGGGGGTGGTGGACGGAGGGTTTCATTGCGTTTGAGCTGAGTCACCCAATGAATCGCAGGTGTGAAATGAAGTTGGTCAAATACGCGAAATTAACTACCCGAGGCGTTATTGAAGATCCTCAAGAGATGATTGCGATTAGAATGTTTTTTGTTACCGATTGTTTTCTTGCTATTGTTTGGTATCAAAATTACATTCACATTGGGTATTGGTAATGCTATCATGTAATTTGCGAGTTTGATTTTATTTTTTCAACATGGAAATATTGTTCCGTTTCTATGTATTGCGTGATATTAAAATTTGAGAATCTGTTGTAATTCGTATAAATATTTTAAAATTTATTTATCAGATTTAAGCAAGTATATCCTTTTTGCAATTATGTTTGTGGAAATATAGGAATTTATTAACTCTAAGCGATGGAATCAAGGTAAGTTGGGTATCGGGCGTTGATATCTCCTTAATTCAAGTTTGTAAAGAATTGCTCTGTCATTCGTGAGGTAAGCAATGTTCCTGCTTCTAGGTCATGAAATTAAGGAGCCTTTTGTCTTCATAGTGGATGCTTTATTTTATTCTATAAATAGTAGACCAAATTACACTTACATCTATTCATCGAGGATCATTAGAAATTTTTACTATCAAACCATTATTATGATTCATAATGAAACTTAGGCATTTGGAATTCTACTAGGCCTCTCTTGAAATTGTTTTATTTAAGCAGTAAATATAGCCACGTTGTGATCTGTGCGCATGATGATCAACACATGGATCATATTAATGCAATCGGCATATTGAAGATAAAAATTAAATGTTATAGAATTCAAATGACTCTATAATTTTTAAAAGACTTAATATATATACTAAATGTATGATTAAATAATTATAACAGTGGTGAAATCATACTAAGCTCTTGTGAGAAACATTTTAATATCTAATGGAATGAAATTAATCATAAGATTATAAATAATTCTGCATTAAATCCAATTCAGGAGGCATCGATATTCATTTATGTCATCAGACCACCGTAAAGTTTAATTCAGCTTTATCCTCAATTCGCGTCACACATACTCATGGGAGTGAACCTTAAGTTCAAGACTCGTTTGATAATCGATTAGAATTCACTTCGATCAAACCTTTGACGGCCGATGACGAAACACCCCTCCCTTTCCGTTGCATCACAATTTACTCCCATTACTTAATATGTTACTATACCTTTTTTACTCGATGTAATTAGCTATTGTCCGCTCATTGATATCGATTTGTCCAAAACTGAAAGGGCTTCGTCAATTGCTGGTACTTGTATGGCACCGAGTGTTCGGAAACCGATCCTTGAACACGCCATATGGTTGGAACGCTCTGTTTATTTCGAACTGCAGCACGTAAGCCCCGATGATGTAATTATTAGGTCGCGATATTGTTGAGAGCCTCCGCATCACCGCATACCTCAGCCAATTACCTTCTTATCCGCATCACTTAGCCGCGTTGCAAAACTGTTTACCACCAGAAAATCCGAGTCTACGATTCGTGTCAAAGGAGTTTATTTTTCAATCTCTTCGTAATCGGTTGAGAATTTTTTCAGTCTCCATATTATTAATACGTGAAGGTTATTATATTATTATATTCGAAATTCTTCGTGGTAATTGTAAGTAAGCAATTCGAATTCATGATTTACCTTTCAAAACGTTCGGGTGTCAAGTAATTGGCGGGAAAAGGGGCATTTATTTTAATTTTATTCGAAATTTAAATATTTCAATATATATGAGAAATTTCCATTGTTACATTGATATGTCGAGGTTTGTTTTCTTATGATTACTCCCATGGGTTTACATTGAAAAAATTTTTAATGAGAAAGTCTACGATCACTGAGGACTAAATCTTTTGTAATAGATAATCTTGCTTCAGAGAAAAAGATAGTATTTCTCTAATTAGATACTATATATTATCAGATATGTTAGTAAGCACAGGATGATTCCTCTCTAGTCACTTTATTTAATAGAAAATATCCCTGGGTATTCTTAATCTTCATCCAAACAGCACACAGTTTTTTAGTCGTAATGAAAGCTTATTAATGAAATTTAATTATTCTTCCTTCAGTAAAATTTATTTACGTCAGTTATCTTCAAGGAAAATGCTGTTTTCTTGTCATTTTCAAAGGTCTTGGAGACTTCCGCTGATGCATTTTGCACTTCATAATTATATTTATTAGTCTCCGTTGACGTTATATATTTATCCATTTATTAATGCTCATACGCGAGAAGGACGTAGCGAAGTCCCATCTTCACTGCAAGATATGACACGGAAGAAGTATGAATAAAATATTGCTATTTAAATTATAATTAATTCTTTTTAAAGGTTAAGCATCCTGATGAAATACAGGAAATTTATAAAAATAATATTGTTCAAGCGAAGAGTTGGGGATAATAAATCTAAAAGGAATACCTTGCAATGCCTGAATTCTGAAAGGTAAAATATCTTCCTGTTACTATACTCGTAAACTATGATTCTCAGTGATACATCCAATTTATTCCGTAAGCATTGACTGATAAATATTTTTGAACTGAGGGAACATATGGAAGTAGATCTACCTATTGATAAATTTACGTGAAGCGATGAAAAATATTTACTGGGAAATGTACCAATCATAGTTCCTGTTAGTAAGTGGTTCAACAATAGAAATTTTTCCTCTAAGTTACTTATTTTACAACCACTGTAGACAAAATTGACCATTAGCTTTCTACTGAATATACCCTTTTCGGATGATTAAACTTCTTCATAGGTTGTATTTTATCAAAAGAACGTTATTCCATCTTAATTTAAATTCAAACGTCCCGCCTCGCGACTTTGCGCATGCGTGTTATCAAATCACAATTTCGTATTCCTGGCTCTGTGGGAAAAAACGCCGTTCCGGCACAATTTCCACCGTAGAAACCTCGCGACTGGTTTCACATTATTCACGGACACACATCGCGCTGGAAGCTGAGAGCTGCTTTCTCCGACCTTCCATGGACCAAGGTAAATCACACGACAGGTGACCGTGGCCCAAATATTGCCGCGTACTCTTGGCGCCTGGTGTCTTAATCTTCTTCCGAATTCTTGGGAAATTTAATCGTAAGAGCCGAACGAAAACATGGGCCTCAAATTACATGTCATGGGCGCGTTTCGGGATCAATGTTGTCGAGATTTCTGGTCCATTAAACGATTCGGGATTCAGCGGTAGGACGATTTAGACCTTATATCTGATCCTTCGTTGTAAAGTGAGAATATGGGGAATTCTGAAGAAAATTTTTGGGTATCTAATTCTTAAGTAAATAACAGAAAGGCTGTGTGATATTTTCGTATGAGTATAAATAAGAAGAAATAATTATATAAATTTTAATATGATTTATAAACATTCTTATAAATCACGTATATTGCGAAAATATTTCAATTTCTGGTACACTAAGGAAATCTAACAAAAAAGCTCAAACAAATCAATTTAATGTTTCAATTATAATTGTAAAATATATATATTACTAATTATTATCACTATCGCTATGACCAAAATAAAATATTAATAAATTTTTTTAAGATATAATTAGGATATATATTTTTTTATGTATATCTGAACATGTATAATATGCAAAATTTTATAGTCTTCAATAAATTTTTGTTTTATAAAACTTAAGATATATTAATGTTTATTTTCTCTTGCTGTAGTTTATTTAATCAAAATTTGATCCCAGATATTACCAGGTTTTTTTTTTCGATCCCTATCAATAGTAAAAAATCTCTAGGGAAACAATAAAATATTTTCAGGGTGAATATAAACAAAATTTTATTATATTGTTTATTATTTATATTAATTTAATCAAAGAAAGAAAACCAATGATAATATTTTAGGTTTTAGTAGAACATTATCAAAGAAAAGTCATGCTTCATTTGCTAATTTAGTAAAATAATTATAAAAATTATCATTATATATACACATATATTTTATATGGAGTGTATCAAACGTTCTTCCTTTTACGGATGTTTAAAATAAAGGTCAACATCTCCAATTTATATTTCAGGGAACTGTAATTATCAGAGCAGAATTTCGACCGTTGTGGTCAAATTTCTCGTAAACCTTGATCCGTTGTATAAAATTTGCATAAAAAATAATCACAATAACTGCGCAGATTATATTCATTTCCAATTCCATTAATGAATAATAATCATATTAAATATCGAAATGCTCTAAGGCCGTACGTTGCTGACCTTATTTTCGCTGCTATGTAACCTTTGCTGATGAGCGGATGTGGTATCGTGGTTCAGCATTTGGTCACAATGAATCCGTTCCTAAGTTACCGATATGTTGACAGTTCGAACCTTAGAAACAGACCTTTGATTCACGGATGCGGTGCGGCCTTCATCCTCAACACACATTTGTCCACTCCACTTCTTATTCTATTGATTTTTCTCGTGTTAATGAATTTTAAGGTTAAAATCGATGGTCACATTAGAAAATGAATATCAATATTTGATTTCTGAACGAGAGGAACTCGCCTTGTATTCACGTCTCAAAAAAAGATGCAATAGAATGGAAGGGACAATAATTGTTTACTTTCCAATTTCACTTCAGCAAAGTTTTAGCTGGGTCATCTTTAAGGTATAAATTAAACAGTTAGAGAAACTGTTAGTTTTTACGAAACTTATTGTTTACTAGAAACGGAGGTAGGCGTAGAGACGTATACAGTAATATTAGAAACCTATTTGGTCCTTGGAGATGATTTGCTATCACGGATCTTGGAGAACAAGGAATAGCGTAGGTCTACAAATTACGATGAGAAAATATTGTGAAATAAGTGTGAGTGGGCTGCTAACGTGTTCTAGTTTTTATGAGGGACTCAAATTTTTGAAAATTCTGCCTCTTTGTTCTGGAAGAATTTATTTTACCAATTTAGAAATTTTCGACTCTAAAATTCTGATTTCCCAACTTCTGAAAAATTTATTTATTTGTTGCAAAGTTCCATAGTAGAGTTAATATTTTATCGTCTATTTAAAATTTAAAATAAATCGATAAAAATAAAAATATGGATGTTCATATTTTATGACATAATATAAGTTTATGTTGAGCCATTTATCCATGAGTATCTTGGATTGATAATCCTCCTGTCCTGAAGTTATGAATCATCAATTCCATAGAATAATCTTAAGTAAAACCGGTTCATGAAAGAGACATTAAAAAAAGAGCGATTTAATCTCGAGTTATATCTTAACCGGTAAAAACAAAACGCCATTACATTCATTTCGAAAGTCCGTTAAACGGTAACATTTTGAAACATCATATCCTCTTTTTTTAAAGCTTCATCGGCTCCTCATTTTTTTCCTTTCAAACGTCATTTTCTTGTCGAAAGCGAGTCTTAATTCACTACACGTCGAGAGAAAAAGTTATCGGAGTATTGAAAGATCTTTTCCATAAACACTTTGACGCGCTGTGGCGCCAGTCCGTGCGATTAAAAGGAATAAAAAATATATATGATGGAGAAAGTAAGTCGTAGCTTTTTCTCTGTTGCCCTTGAGACTTTCTGGCATGTTTTTTTTGATATCTCAGGTTGTTGGAGGAGTATTCTCGAAACATATGGAAAAACCTTCGCTTTGAAATATAACGTACGTTTCAAGAATTGGGTTGTCATTTGATTTTATAGCATAAAGAGTGGGTTTGTGGATGTGATTTTTTAAAGTCGGATATAAATTACAAGAGATTCGGAAAATCTTTTAGGAAAATATCTGAAAAGGAAATTCTTAAAAATTTTAACATGGAATTTTTCGGAAAATAACTATATTTAGGTTATCGTGAAATATTTCATCGTTCCCGTTTCATCCGTAAAAAACAACTATAAAAGTATGTACATTTTAAAAAATTATCTACTGCTATTGAAAAAATCTTAATTATGAAAAAGGAATTAGGTTTTTTAGATATGGAAAATATTAAGGTAGATACTTTCCTGCCTCAATGAATCTTTACGAGAGAAACTTAAATGACTGTAACAAATCAAAAAAAATATGTGGAAGATTTATATTCGTAAAAAGGTTTAATAATACGAATGATTTAAATAAATGCAGCTTTCTTGCACCACTCATACTTTAGCTATCTTTATAGAACGCAAAGCATAAACATAGCTTCGAAACTTTATCCAATGGTATATATTTAATGTGCTACGATTTACAATATTATATAAAATAAATTAAATTTATCGTGGAAGATTATTTTATAAGGTAAAAAAGATGCTTATGTATTATTTTAATTTATTTAAATGTGAAGTATCCCTAAATATTGATTTAATCTCCTAGAATACTTAATTCCATGACTCGGTTCCGTAATTTTTACTTTCAGTAACCCTCAAAATAAGAGTCAACTAACGGAACATCCGTACCGAGTGCAGAATTCGACTGCAAGATCTAAAAAGTTCGGACTAATTTTGAAAGGCGGCGGTTGTATAAGAGTACGACGCGATCTACTCGTTTGTTGATAACGTGCCAATCTTCTCGCTCCGTAATGTTTGCCAGACTGTTTCTAATTACTCACTATCGCAACTTCGATTCGTCACTTAAATGAAAACGGTCTGTGTAACTCGTTGTAGAAAGACTCGTTCAGCTGGATGCACTCTCTTGGAGATGGGAATCCAAACCGCATGCTCTGGTTTCGAACTTCTTGCCCCAGAAAATCACTGCTTCGCGAAATCCGTGCAGAAGTGCAAAAAGACCAACTCCTGCCACTAACCGCACACTATACGGATTTCCCGGGTAAAGGAGATCCATTATGTCATCGTTTTGTCTATTCAGCGACCATCGATGACTGCGCATCGTAACGGAAAATCAGATCAAAGATCTTGGATCAGATGCCGGAAATGATAGGGATCTCATTACTATATTTACTATATTAAAGTTCTGTTTAGTTGTTGTAAATGAAATGTATTACAGATAAAACTAGAGCTCTCAGGTCATAGCTCAATGAAAATATTTTTATCAAAAAGTAAGAAGGTTGTGTAGTTAACAGCGAATAGGAGTAAAATGTATTTTTAAAAATCTAAATATTTTCAGAAAAAGTGTATTAAACTTTTTCTTCGATTTTTTATCCATTGGACAGTAATATTTTTATTATTAAATAAGAAAATTCACGCAAAGTTGCACTTATTTTATCACATACGAAAATATATTGGCTAGATTTTTGGTATCTGAGTACTGAACTAAATTCAGAGGAAAAGAAATAATAAAATAATTATATCTCTTAAGTAAATATTTAACTAAACGATCTTTATTTTAATTACCGCAATAAAAATTGTTATCAAATAATAGAATCAGAATTTCTAAAATTTTTATTTGAATTATTATAGTTTTTCGGGAAATATATTTATTAATTTTAAACCTTTTTTGCACAAAGTGTCTTTATAAATTTGAATTACCTTATATTAATAATTATTGCTAAAACATATTTTAAGTATAACATGCATCCAAAGAATTGTAAATTTTCTATTGTTCTCTCAAAATTACCTGTAATAGACGTCAAAGAGCGTGCATGATTTAAAACTAAAACAGAAGAAGTCATCATTCGAGATATTCGTATCACTTCAAGGAGACTCAAAGTACATTCCCGGAATCGTCACAAACCTACCGAATGAAATATGTAGAAGCAGCGATTTCGTCAAAATAGCAACCCACTTCCTGCACACCTTTGCATCCAAACTGCTTTCGTCATCGAGAAGGTTGTGGGTAGAGACTGCGGTGTTTTTCCTAGATTCAAAAAGTACGTCATTGATAGTGTGTGTTAGTGTTTTCGTGATGATTTCCCAAACAAGGCAAACCTCGCGGCATTACTCACGCTGTTACTCAACTCGTGACGGAGCCGAAGAACAAAAAATAACGATTCGCGCGCGTGCTGCTGGTGGAGTGCTGATTCCAAGAGCGCCAACTCTCGGAAGTCGGTTTCATCGGGTTATTTCTGACGATGATTTCGCACCGCCTAAAATCCGCGCAGGAGTTCTCGGTGTGTCCGATTGCCAGTTTTGATGTAATGCTCATATACAACCGCATTTGGATTGAGAGGAAATAGCATTGAAGTTCAGAAGGGATCCAAGTCGCACGGGGTCGCTGTCGGTGCCGGAAAACTTTCTAAAGAACTTAGTGACATCTTCGTATCTACTTGGTGATGTCTAGACGTAATAGGCCAGAGAGATGTGTCTATATTTACGATTGAAAGAGTCAGGAACTTGGTTTAAAATGCATTTTACGATAATATGTAAAATTTAAAAAAATAAATGTATACCTTCTTTTGTTCCATCAGCATTCATGACGTTCTGTTGTACATTCGTACGACTAATTTATCATCACCAAGCTTGGATATATGTTTGTGAGCTGTCGTTAGCCAAATTTGGAATATTTTATCGATTAATACGTATAACAAATTCCCTCTTATTCACTCTCTATTTTTTATCGAACTTTAGTATTAATACGCCTTACGTTGTTAAGCATTTTTACCATTAATTCCTAATACAATAATTCCTAATTATTCATAACGCAATGATCTTCTTTGCTCAATGACATTTTCTCTACCCTAGCTAACTACCCAATTATTCTTTCATTGAGATTTATTTTGTCATTGAGTCAATTTTATATAATCGAGTACCACTATTTTCAATTCAACTTTCATTTCCAATAGATTCAAAACCGTACAGGATTCCATCCCTGTGATATATTATACCCAAGGGAAGTTAAATATAGGAGAGGGTCTGGTACTGGTCTGTGTGGCGTCGTAACGGCTTTTTAAAATAAAAACTGTCAATGAATAATCCATTCGTATTGATTTATGGTATACCCTCATTGAGACCCATTCGAATGCAAGGCGCGGAGGACAAGTAATATAGAGACAACTGACTATAGAACATTTCCTCCTTGGTGTAGGGATTGTCTGAAGGCAGAATACGTATCCTGCTTTGAATGTGTGTGGCTCAGAGTCGTACTTCCAGGACATTTTATATCTCGCCTCAATGTATCTATCAATGTCAATAGTAATAAAGTCTTTTTTATATTATACTATACCGTATTAAAGTTTATTAATTATACCATTAAAGTAAGTTTCAGTTTAATCTCGGATTCGTATAAATTCAGTGGAATTTTTCAAACCTCAAGCAATTTAAGGTTAAATATTAAAGTACATATTTTTAATTTCTTGCGAAATAAATAATTCCTTACCCTGATATCTTGTGAAATGCAAGCTGAGGTTGCTTTTAAGAAAAATATTTCTGTCGGTTCTACCCTCTACTTTCATCTAACATCTTCTGCGGTTATAGGTTTGGTATGTATTAAAGGTTTCTATGAATCGTGACATTAATATCACGCATTCGACCATTGAAAAAGTCTGTCTTCCGTCAAATCACGATGATGCTGTCATTATAACTTTCCCTTTTCTTATATACCTTGTTTTCCTATCAATAATTATATTGGTACTAGCAGACTGTCCTCCGTGATCTAAGAAAGTGTGATTTCACTTCCTCAACTCTCCAGTCACGATGGAGAAGCTTCATGGCGCCATTTTCACGCGGGAAAAATTGCCCGCGAAAGCTATAGTGGTGCCGCCCACGTCGTGTTCTTCCTTTGACACCGACCCGATTAACTTGCCTTTAATAGGTTGCCCTATTACAACAATTGACGCAGCCATAAACAAACTCTCCAACGCTCTTAAGTGCCCACATAAAAATGCACTTCCATCCATTTATATTGGCGCCACGATCTTTCTTTGGATCCTTTCTTCTCGTTGCCAACGCAAGGCGGATGCTGAAGCCCTCTAGTTATTGAGGCTGTATCATAAAATATGTATCCCTTTTAGAGTTCTTTGTTGCTGCACGGACGGGTTCAGAAAATAATTCATGTATTTTCACGTGTATTCAAAGTGCGGTGAATCATTTCTTTCAGTGGCTGATTATAATTTGTGTGCATAATTTTATGAATTTATAATTCAATAAACGTTGGTTATTTTCTCAGTCATAATAATCTTGTTTTATAAATACTAGTTGGATAGAGAAAATAACTATATCTAATTCAGTCAAATACATACTCAATTATTAATAATAGGGTTAGGCCGCTTGGTTGAGTTTTTAAATAGGGATAAATTATAATAGTGATTTTCCAAAAGATTTAAGATTTCTATTTTAATTAAGAATGAAGCTTATTACCCACAATTCCTTCGAACAGGAAGGTGTGCAACTTGTTAACCTCAGCTGCCATTGAGATATTTTTCCATTATTCTAAGCACATTCTTATTTACATGTCTATACTTACCTTCGGAGGTTGAGTTAGACATGAGTTACCTTGGCATATTTATAATTAATGTATCACAATCAACTGACGATGATGTCTAATTTATATTTCATAAACTTACGAAGAATATCTTATTCTTTCTTAAATCTATTAAGCATTTAATGGGGTTTTAGTAGGAGCGTCAAAGTACTGAGACTTCCAATTTGATAAATAATAATGTTTCTTCAAAGTAATGAATGATGAGTGATTATTCCAAAGCTTAGCACTTTTCGCTATGTTCACAGAGTCGTAGCACCTGCTGTGTGTGGTTATTTACGATATGTTTTCCTCGTAAAAGTGTACTATATCCCCTGAAATGTCAATGTCACTCGAAACTGCGAACGTGAATTCGTTACGAGTCAAACCAGATGCCGGAATACTGCCTTATCGCCTTCCATAAAAGGAAAGTATGTTAATCTAAATTTCTGCTCCTGAACTAGATGCGCTGCTTGATGTATTGCAATCATACTTTGTTTGTTTTTGTGTGCCTCATCAATAATTCATCTTTTACACCGCTACATAAATCCCCGCTGACCACTACTACTTCTCACCAAATTTTTCATTCAAGCTAATCACAGTCGTTGAACTTGGGAGATTAATTGCACGGAGAGGTGATAAATATTTCTGGGTGTGATATTTTCTTTTTAGTCGATTAGCTGAATTATAGGTTATGAATTGAGTGCATCAAACGGTGACACGCTATTTGTTTGATGTTGAGGGTTGATGTCCTACTTTTGTGCAGACTAATTCGTTCATGCCAGAAGGTAATACCTGTTTTCATTAAGTGAATATTCTAGAATTTGGGTGACTTTTAATGTACAATATCTCCTGAAAAGGACAAAAAAGATTTTATGTTTATTCTATCAAATCGGTTCAAACATACTTAAATGATTAAACACTTGCTTTTTTTCAATACACTTCCCTTGTAAGCCTTTTTCACAAATATTTTTTCTCGTGACTAAACATTTTATTCATCGCTGCTGGTCTAATTAAAGTCTATAAAATATTTTATTTCCCTTCAATGGATACCATTATCACTAATTGATGTTTCTCGTGCCAGTGAAATCCTCGAGCACATCTTAAATAGAAAATCTTATGTTAATCAGGTTTAATTCCTGTTCTGTCTTCAACGCATGCCAAACGAATATCTCACGGATTAAAAATAGCTTTTCCTGATTTGAAAGTCGAATAAGATGTCGAATAAATGAAAATCGTATTTATTGCTTGAGGCAGGTATGGCTTTATAATCCGCGCGTATCCTATTGAGAAACTCCTTAGAAATCTTCTTCGCATCCCGAGCAATTGATCATTCCACACTCGATAGACGGTGTGTGGAATCGACGCCGATCGCTTGTTTTTAACGATGTATCCTCAATAGTAATATCGTTCCATTTATTCTCGCCAAGGAAAACGTGCTAAGATTTTAATCCCTTATCTTGCAAAACTTGTCGATTGCTGTAAAGCAGAGAAAGGACTCGGTTCAACACAAAAGGAGACTAGGCGTTGCTCTTATACACTGAGAAACATTTAAATTGTCTTTTTTTATTCTGTTGATTGTAATTGTGAAATGACTAACTGAAGGTGCTAGAATAAGTAGTTATTGAAAATAAAATTCCTAAAGGCTAATCTAAATTAAAAATTGAAATGAAAGATATAAATAAGGATAATAATAGATGACGCATATGAAAATTAAACTAGCCAAGTCAGCAACACTCTAAGTCTTTTCTTTAAGATTGAAATTGTTATTTATAACATCATTTTCTTGCTCGCTACCAACTCACTGAAATGGAAATTTGATAGGTTTTGGGGTTTCGGTTCGTGTAAGGGAAAGATAATTAGTAAGTTCTTCTAAAAGTCTTGAAAAGCTGGTGTCATTCCACATATTTTGGCTTCCCCGGGAATTGAACCCGGGCCTACTTCCATGGTTTGCGTGCACACGCTACTCCATATTTCATTCTAGAGATTAAAGAATAAATATTTATTAATCATAGTTCTTTCCTGCTTTTTAATAAAAGACCCAACGATAATATCTCGTAGTAGATATTGAATGATGTGATATTTATCAATTACAAACGAATAAAAAACTTTTATTGTTCGTAATAAATAAATAAATATTTTTTATGAATCTATGAATATTAATTCATGAAAGGTAGGATATTCGCCAATGGTTAAAAAATCAGTTAAAAATTTTTTAGTAGGATTAAATCCCATAGTTCAATCTTTTCTTCTTCAAATTTTCTTTCAAATTTAGTTAAAAACTAATCTCCAAATGAATTATTGGCATAGATTTACCGCGAAATATTCTTCCCCATTTCTCCTCATTTTTAATATTTACCGTAGATTCATCCCTTCAGTTTTTCTCTTTACTTACTCATTATCTATTCAGAAAAAATAGAAAAGAATCATGCTTTACGCAACATCGATATAGCTATAAATCATAGATCCGGAAAAATTTTCCCTTTTTTATACGGGAGTTAATTAGCATTTACAATAAGGCTTCGAGGTCACAATATCAATGTTGCGATTTGCACATACTAATGACTCGACTGCAATGAACATCACTCACGTTTCCTCATTTTTAACGCTTCATTAACGGACGTCTTAGATCTATCCTCAGATGAGAAGATACGAGAAACAATTAGTTGCCAACGGCACTTTGTAAGTGACGATCGAATGAAAAATCAATCGATTCGAATCGTAAAGGCGTCCAAGCGATGGCTGTTTATGTGCCACTCTCACCTAGTAAACTGCCAAGGCCGCAGATAAAACAGAGAAGCTGGTACTATATCCTAGCGCACTCGGTGAAGATCATGCAGATTCGCTTGGGGGGTTGTTTGGAAGAGGGCAACCTTCGCTTGTTCGAGCAGGGGTCGCAACCTTTCATTGCCCACGGCCTTCCTCCTTTCCATGTACGGTCTCTCTTCCTTCATTTTGACCTCATCCCCTCGTGAATATATCATAGACAGTGGCGCCGCCGTCGAATGACGCCGTTCCGTCGCCCAAGAGGTCTCGTTGCCCATTTTGACGTCTCTTTATTGATTCGAAAGGAAGAGTAAACAAGTATCTAAGTTGAGACATACCCATTACCACGAAGCAGGTCCGTAGAAATATTTTTGCTAGGTACAAGCAAGGAGGATTTCAACCTCGTCATGCAATGTAGCATAGAAAGCTACTAGTAGTTGATTTTGGTGAGGTTGAAGTTTTCGTTGTAGATCACTACAGTTAAAAGTAATATTTAAGTTCAAAAATCATAACATGGATATCTCTCCACACCGTTCCTCAAAATTTGCCAACGTCATGGAAGTAAGAAAGTTTTCATCGTCGTTAAACGATTTATTTGACAAGAACAATGACTCGTTAGAATTCCTAAGATTAATGTCTTTACAAATCATAGCCACATTTTTAATATGAACCTGAAATTTCCGTCCAGATTCTCCCCAGCGTACTTTTGTAGGTTTCATTAATTTTATAATCTTCATCTTTCCCTCTTATATGCTATGAACGTTAGTTATTTTAGTGATAATGTACGGAATTGCATTCGTGATGAAAATTAACGCTTACGTGGTAAGGTTGATGGTTTGACGCTCATTAAGATCATTCGATTCACACTTAATCATTAACACTTACAGATTATGAAGCTGAAGATATTTATTCATTAGGTAGGGAAAAAATTCTTCATAATTCAAAGAAAAGATTCATTACTGGAATCCATATCATTTGGAAGAGTTTAGTGAGAAGTTTAGCGCAATCGATATTCCAAAAACATTCTTTTAAGAGGACGACATCCCAAGAAATAAGATAAAATTCAAGCCTATACCTATTTGTACCTTCGTCTTAAATATTTTGAGGAAACTGTATCCATTGAACGATCAAACTTCACCCATAGCCTAAGGGGAAATCCATTAAGTCACAACTGCCACTTTTTCGGGGGCTATCGAAACGAATATCCTCGAAGATTCGACCTTGTTATCGGCTAATCTTTCCGATTTTATTACCTACAGAATGCTGTCATTAAACGAGCCTAAGAGAGTATCAATTAAACCACTTTCCGAATTTGGCGGAATATCCAGTCATCGGAGAGTCGATTGAGAAGTTGTGATTTACTAATGCATTCGAAAGCTCTTAGGCGGAGTGTTTTCCAGGATTTAAATTACACTCTCCCATCATAAAAGGAAGGGGATAATGTTCTCCTCTTGAATCAGACGCCAGAGGCGAATTGTAATCGTGAAGAAAGAGATCTTTCAGCGATGCTATCACCGCTTCAGATCCAAATCGGCTTAATTCACTAGCTGCAGTTGACTCATTCACCAGGCTGGGGTTTCGCTTCATTGTCAACAGAGGCACTGAAGTGACGTCAAATGAAATAATAATTGCAAACGATCTCTTTATTACAAAATACGAAATTTAGATTGCATTTCATTGTTCATTGTTATCATAATAATTTTTCTGATCCACGTAGTTGGTAACATGAACGATTAATTTTAGTTTTCCAAACAACGATGGTAAAACATTATGGTGATAAACAGCTGTATCAATAATGAACCAATAAGAGTTAGTAATTTGTAAAGCTTTTCTTGGAATATCTATTATTGATTAAGAACCGCACTGGAACTATGGTAATACGAAATGATTTGATACATGTAACGAAAATTCTTCATTCAAATAACTATTCAAATACTACTAGCTATACGAATAATTTTCTGTAAACCCATACTCTAAAACGATATCTAAATTAATCTTCATACTCATCACCATTAGCTACATTAAGCTAATAAGTTGATGCATCGAAACACTATGAGTAGCTGAGTAATCTGTATCTTTTTCTTTGATGAGGCAGTATAATGGGCATTCACGTGCGTCATACGTGTTGCACGACTCCGTAAGTAGCACTTTTGTGTTATCCGATAACGATTGACAAGGAAACTTTCCATTTTCATTGAATCAATGTTAACTCCATTGTTCTGATCATTCCGAAACTTATGCAATGTAAAAATACTTATTGATTAGAAAAAGAGATATTTTTATATGTTTTGAGGAACAGAATTTAATGTTATAAAAACAGAAAAGAAGAGCTCGTTTCTAGATTAGTTATATATCCTGCTATCTTCAGCTACAGTTCTCCATAAATTAGGACGAAAATATTTAGCCTAGTTTTCCCAATATTTTACGTCCCAGTAACATTTATTCTTATTTTAGCTCCCTTAAATTTTACGTGTTACGAAAATGAGATAAAAACAAAGCCGGAGCCGCTGATCAATTTAGTCAAAAGGGTTCCGAAAATCATATTAGACATTTACGACCCCCCTTGTTCTTCTTAGAACCTAGCGGACCTCAAAAGATTGGCAGGACCATCTAGAAGGGGGGTATCCTCCTTCGCTGGGGATGTGGGACACAAAGCCAACATCTGTTGACCGGAAGAGAAAATCCTAAACTCATCTGCTTTTAAAAGAGCGCAGAAATAATCGCTTTGAGACTCAACCTTGGCTTAAAATTCGCTCCATTAGTCATCCATAAGGGATGTATTTTTTTATTTCTTAGTTCTTAGCATTCATTTCACGTTTCTGCTGTATCGTAGATTTCCTCCGTGGTAAATACATGGCCCGTGACCTTGTGTGATCTGTCTTCATCTACCTCTTTAACGAATTCTATAATAAGTTGCCTCGGTCATCACTGTTTATTCATCTTAGACGAAAACATCGTCATAAAGTACACTTTAATGAACATCCATCGAGCTCATTCGTATTTAAATCCTTTACGTGTATTAAAAATTTACGTATATAAAGACTTTCTGTAATCGATTGGCAGCCAATTTTTGAGAGAAAAGAACTGATTCTATTAGTAATATAATTTCCCTGTATATTTCTCGCAGACATTGCTATCGTCTTAGGTTTGTCTATAGAGAATCTGCGATCTCGGTCATTGGCCCCGCACAATATTGGAAAAGACAAACCATTAATCCATGAAAATATTTTAACTCTAGTTAGGGCTCTAATATCAACCTGTTGTGAACCAAAATATATTAATGTCTGACTGCCCTTACATCTTTTCGGAAATGATACCTTCTACTCACCTTACACCTTGGTAAGTTGAAGCGAAAATTACGAAACCTTTCGAATATGGGAAAGAGTTAAACATTTCCAGAAAACTATGTTTACTTGTCACTGTTTAATCTCAGTGAGCCAACAGTGAACGCCTCTTTCCAGGCGTCGACCTTTTCTGACAGAGGATACGTAACCGCCCTTATTTTCCAGAAGCAAACCTTCAAAAACCCTTCTCTGCTGCGACAGCTCCTTTTAATCCATATATGGGAGGGCTCCATGGGTAACACGGAATATTAATACGAGTCAAGGTGGCGCTATACGGAGTGAAATTCCCTTCTCTTCCATAAACAACCAACCATTTCCTCCACCGTATTAATTTTCTTCTGTGGTCTCTTAACCTCGTCCTATAACATCTCGAAGTTTCCAGCTCGATTTTTCCACGGCCCAATAAGAACTTTTTTGTATTATGCGAGCGTTTTAGGCATTTCGAAATCGCCGAGTTTTTTCCCTTTCGCTCGAGATGTTTCTATCTCTTGCGTTTATGTGGGTGACCATATGTCGTTTGTTTTTGAGTTTCGCTGCACTCATAAGCTCTGCTTTGTTGTTTCGCACCGGCTGTGAGTTGCGTCTACTGCAGGTGAGTGAACATGCGGTCATTTTCGTGGCCAAATGGCCTAATTCTTCGATTTTTTTAGGGAATCGGTAGCTAAAAATAAGTTCTATTTCGCCCGGTCGCAAATTTTATTATTCGAAGGTGAAAATTGGTAATCAGTCCTGTTTATGTTATGCTTTAGAACCTCCCAATTGTCTTACCATCTTGGTGAAATATTCCATCAGCGCTCCGTATTGCTGTAGTTTTGTAGATATTCAGGAACTACTTTGATTGATCCATAGAGTGTGGATTAATACATTTCATTTGTGGAATGTTAATCTTAATAAATACCATATTCATATTTTAATTACCTACTTTTTCATTCCACTCAACACTTGAATGTAATGAATAACGTATTTCACTAATTAGATCTAAATTTAAAGTAAAGTTATACATTAATTTAAAATACTGCGCTATATTAAGTTTTTATGACTTTTATTCTGAGGTTGATTTCTTAGTTTCTGATATTATTACATAGAAGATATTAACCTTGATACACCTATTTTTTCCTTTTTGCTTAAACTGTTTTAATTGGTAGAATATAAGATAGAAAATCTAAGTTGTAATTATATACGCTTTAATAAAATTAAAAACTTTAATTTTTTGTCGACGCTTTTAGCGTTACGATATAGCTAGTCATAAGTCGTTTTGATCCAAAGGTCATTCAAGCTTATTTTAAGTTTCAAGGAGGCTTTCAAATTTACTCAAATCTGAGCCGATGGACATGTGACAGCACACTAAATGGACTGTTTCTTTTTTTCTCTTGCAGAAGGCAGTCCAGCCAGATTTCTGGCGGAGCATCCGGTCCTGGAGAAGGTAATTGAAATTTTGCCAAAATTATTTCCCCCGTCAATTGAAGAAAAAGTTATTTTGGGCTCACTTATGATCCGCAAAGAGTTTTGGAAACGACTTTTAACATTTAGAATCCAACCCTTGGTCTAATTATTGGAGTACTATATTGTATTACGTTATTTTCCTAAGCACCACGTTTGGCAAACAATCAACAGATCGATTTTATATTATTTTATATAATTTCCAATTTTAGACGCAATAAAATTTGAGGTTATTTTTACTATTCTTACAATCATTAATTTCTTTTCATTATGATGAAACCATTACCACCTGGTCATGCGATCTAATTGTAACAGGTAATTATTAAATAAATGAACAAAATAAATTTCCCTTTAACACTGATAATCTATCATTTGTTATTTATTGTACATTCAGTTGAATAGTTTTATAAATTATCATTATTATTTTTTTATTTAAATAATTTTCCTGAGTAACCAATGATATATGCCTTCCGTTCTCGATTTCGTCCGTAAAAATACGTCGATAGACATTTTTGATATTTATCCAAAATTGAGCATAGTTTATTTCCATCGTGGAAATAAGTAACTTGTTACATTTATCTACAATTTCACCCTTATCTCCATAGTTCTTGGATAGAAACATGGACGCAATTAAAATTCGTATAACATCTGATATCTGGTAATGTATGTGGGTAATGTATTCGTGGCAGATGAATGAGATCTTACATAACGAGCTTAATAAAGAGGAAGATATACTTGTCCATTCCCTTTACTGTTGTCCCTCCGATCGGTGAGTCGAAGGTCATCCACCATATGGCTACCAAATATATCTCGCAAGGGCAACGCGCAAGGTTAGGTTCCGTGAACTTCTTCCATCACACTTTAAAACAGACGCCTCTTCCTAAAAATTCGTCATCCTCGGCCTCGAAGAAGAAATCAGATTCCAAACTCTTTTTAAATTCCGAATACGTTTCCAATACAGCTATTCAGCGATACTGTGATGGAAGGAAATAATGTAACGCTCTGGAAACATCTCTTCAAACCATTTGAAGATGCATCGTAGAAATATATCGGTCTCTGGTGCGTGTAGGACGAGCTTTGAGATGATAAAACTCGATACCGTGAGCTATGCACACCGCCGACAATGATTCCCACGAGGTGCATTCACTTGGAAGCCTCAGAGAAGTCCCTCACGCTCACCCTGGTCGTTCCTCAATGTATGAGCGATCTAAAGAAATTAATTTTCATTATTAAAACTCTTCCAAGAAATATCCTCTTGCCTATTAAATTAAAATGTTTGTCACTTTGACTCGAATTTTTCGCTTGGATAATACAACGTGTAATAGGTGATTAATTGCTCTTATTTGCTGTAATTATATATAAATATATACTGGTAAATTAAATAACAGAAACAACTTTCAATCTCTCAAAATTACTCGTAATCTGTTTCACAATGATGACCGAGTTGAGTTGCCAAGGTAAAAAAAAAAATAACCCATGAGAAACCTCAATGTAATTTATCATCAGAAATGTTGTACTGTACATAAAACATACATTTAAAATTTTTATACCATTTTGTTATTATTAAGTAGCTGAGATTATAATAAATATTATTAATAATTCTGCCAATAATGTTTAAATGTCGTTGCCCTGAAGTACATCGCCTCATTCGGGCGTTGAAATCTCCAAGTTTAACTTCAGAAAAAAGATGGTACAATCGTGTAAGAGATATGCTATGCGAAATCGGGCACTTAAAAAAACATCGTGTCCTCCAGCAATGCAATCTCTTTAATACGGTGTAATTGAATGTTCACTATTTGCAGAAGATTATGGCGGAGCGTGCGTCAACGGGAACGACAGCATGAGCGCACCACCGGCGAGTGCCGCATGTCCTCCACCACCCCCACCGCCTCCACCAGCCCCCAGCGGAGGAGGAGCTCCACCTCCACCACCCCCACCACCTCCTCCTCCACCATCCGGAGGCTTCCCTGGATCACGAATCAACAGCGAGGTAACTTCATCTTTATTCAAAGGGACGGGATTTCATATTCGAGAAAATTAAAATACGTGGACGTCATTAATTTTCATCGATCGATAGTTTATATTTTTGGACTCAGTCTCATTGGTTTTGAAATATGCTTTCAACCGAGAAAAAAAAGAATCTAAAAAATTAATTTTCTTTCGGGTCCAATCCAACGTATGTTTTTCTCCAATTCATTTTAATTAAAATCTACTATGCTGCAATTTTATTTAACATGTATTCGAGAACATCTGCATACATTTTATTGAAGTCACCTTTTCCGAAATCATTTGCTGTTTTTTTGTAAATTAATATAACCTGTAACGATATATGCATATTATGTACACAAATGTAAACATTTTACTCTAGATGAGGCTATGGAAACGGTCGAATTCTCGTTTTTTAAAAGTGAGGTGAAGTGTGCTTGTATGAAAAGATATGCTTTATGCTCTTCGATTGATAATATTTAGTTAATAGTTTATTCTTGAAACTCACTAAACAAAGTTTTTTTGACAAAGGCTTGATATTTCTATAACGAGGGTTAAATCATTATAAAAATCATCAGATCACAAACAATAATTGTCATCGTCATTTCACTAATTTTTCAAAAGGATTGAGGTTGATAAGGAAATGAAATAGCTGACTTCAATCCATCTAATATCCCTTGGTATATATATATTTGATATAATTATAGTTCAAGCAACAATTATTTGAATTTGACTAAAATCTAAAAATTAAAATAGTAGGAGTTTAATTTTACCTTATTACATTGTTTGGATAATCTAATTTCATTTGAATTACTTTCCTCCAAGCTCTCTCAACGAGGAGGTACCTTACCGAAGGCTGTCGGTCTTGGCGTTCCACCTCCAGCGGCAATCCAGAATGCCATGATGACAAAGGATAAGAAACCTTTCACATATACTCCAGGTGGCATTGACTTATCACAATTACGTAGCCCAAGAATGCAAAGACGAATCTCACGAAACGCAGCCTCAGAGGGCGTAACTGGACAGCCTCAACCGACTGTATCCCCTCTCGCCCAGCAACCAGCGGGACACACTCCCACGAGTACAATCCCAACTCCCCCACCACCCCCTCCCCCTCCTGGCCCCTTACCACCTTCTGCGATAGCAGCCATGCAACCCCAGATCGCAATCCCTGTGTTTCCTCCACCAGGGTCCCAACACACCCTCAACAAAGTTGCCCCACCTCACTCCATGGCCCAGAGGCGTCAATCGCCCCCTTCCCAACAGCCCCCACAGACTCCTAAATCCCCTCCAGTGGTATCGCCACCGCAAAAATCTCCTCCCACGCCATCCCCTCAGGTTACACCTGTCACTCCTCCAGAGGTAAGATCTCCACCTGCACCAACGTCTCCTCCGCCTTCTCCAGCTCAGCAGCCACAGGTGGTGGTGGTCATCCGTGCAGGAACCGGCCCTCCTCCTCCTCCTCCAATGCAGGAAGATCAACAAGCAGCAGCAAGGCCAGGGCCTGGGAAGATTTACATCCCACCTGCAAATGCTCCTCAGCAATCAATGCCACCATCCAGAGGATCAGGGTCTTCATCATCCGCCACCCCTGGATCTGCCACAAATCCCATGTCACCCATACACGTGTCTCTTAACAAGACTCCAACACCAGCATGGCTGAATTCTCAGAAGAGAACAGGAGGAACTGCTCAGCCAGGACAACCACAAGTAACCACACCTCCATGGCAACAGCAACAGCAAATGCAGAGAGACCAGCAGCAGCTACAGAGAGAAAAGCAAATAAAGGAGCAACAGCAGAGAGAGCAACAGATGAGAGAGCAGCAGATCAGAGAACAACAAATGAGAGATCAGCAGTTCCAGAGGGAGCGGCACCAGCAACAGTTCCAGAGGGATCTGCAGGAGCAACAGCTGAGAGAACAAGAGCATGCTCTCATGCAGAGCCAGCTACGGCAGCAGCAGCAGTTTCAACAGCAGCAGCAACAGTTCCAGCAGCAACAACAGTTTCAACAGCAACAGCAGTTTCAACAACAACAACAGTTTCAGCAGCAGCAGAGACAGACTACCACGCAGCAAACTACTCAAAGCCACACAAGGATAATTCCCATTCATGTGGAAGGTCGTGATGATGCTTCTTCACCTGTAGGTGCTCAAAAATTGCAGAACCAGCAGCAGCAAAGGGGAGCAGGGAATAGGGAGCATGTGATCCCAATACAGGTTGGAACAAAATACCATTTTAATCCAACAATTTAAGTACATAAAATTGATGATTAAGTATGAAATAGCTTCATAATGAAAAAATTTTGTCTTTTGCAGGATATGTTATTAAGGCTTTCTAAAAAGTAACATATTGACACAGTGAATTTGATTTTCTTAAATAAACCTCACTGCTATAGGTATTTGTTTTTGAATTAAGAATTATGTTTTCATGAAAGTTAAAATGCTATACTGATTTATACAATTAGATACATTGTGTGATTACTTTTTCAAAATGAAGGCAAGAAAGAGAGCATGTTTTTTCATATTTAACTTATGAAATTTTTCTCTTCGAAATCTTTTATTCCAGCTTTATTATGAGCAGTAGGGAATATATTTAATTTCTTAAAATGGTACAATATTTAAAAACAATAAATCTTTACAGATTGAAGGACGATCACCATCTCAACAATCCCCTACAATGCAGCAACAGCCTAGAAGACCACCATTTGTGCAGAGCAAGTTTAACTCACCTGCTACTCCCTCTGGAATGTATCCACCACAGCATCAGTCCCAGTTGGATGGAAATTTTGTGTCAGCGATGGAAAGGTACCCTTAGTGTTTATAAGCTAAATTAATAATATAATTAGAGTAATTTCTTTTCTGCTAACATGGTCTATGGCTTAATAGCTAAATTGAACTCAATTAGTGTTTTTTAAGTGCTGCACAAATTTAAAATTATTTTATGGAGATTTTTAATTTAGAAACTTCTGAAAGTAGTGAATCCCAACATAATGAATAATAATTTTGTATGTCATTTACATATATATTATTTAAACTATGATATTTAAATGATCAAACTATGATCTGAAAGCTCATTTTTTAAGAAATTTAAACTATAATAGTTTAATTTATAAGTTCTTGTTGTTCATGGTCTTTGTAAAATGTCCTCCTTTCAATTATTCACTTTATATTCACTATATAAATATTTAACATCCTTTGCTTAATGATACTTTTATTCTTGTGAATATGATATGGATAATTCTCTATTTTTTTCCCTTCAATGGAAGATAAAACTGTTGAATTCCTGATTTTAGAAATACATATTTAAATGTTGAAAATAAAATATATAAATACTGAATATGAAAAATGAAATTTATGAGATGTTTAATATTATTGAAGGAATAAATTAATTTATGTTAATATTAAATAATGATTATTTTTAGTATTAGTCAAGGAAATAATTTCATTAAATAAATTAATCATTGTTTGTATTTGGTGTCTCCCAATTTTTCACATTATTGAATACATATTACATTTAAGTATGAGTGATACTTATAGAATGAACAGTGTGTATGACTAATATTGATTTATAAAATAAATAAAACTAAGAAATCTAATTAATTGACTTTGATAGATATATAATTTTGAAATTTAACTTACCTTAAATCATAATTTAATCAGTTTGGTCTTTGTGATTAAAATGATAAATGATTAGTTCATTTGAAAATGATCAATGGATTGCACTATTTTATCATCTTCTAAAATATAATGAGGTAAGTAATAGCCATTCAACTTTCAAGTTAAGGTATTAATTAAATCCATTGAAATAAATCTGTTGTTAGAATATATTAATACTTTATTTATAGTACCTTGACTTGAATATTTCATATCCCAGAAATAAATATTTCTATTCTAACTCATTAGAATATTATTTACTAATAATTATAATAATATTTTTTTACTTATCAGAATATAATCCATCATTGCAATAATAATAAAATGTGAGGTATATTGCGTGTTAAAATGTACTCTTAATATTTCAGTTGATTTCTCTCTCATTGGAATATTGTGTATGAAATTCATCCATAATTTTCATAAAATATTCTATTTATAGAATTTGTGAAACCTGTTGATTGTCAATGATTTGCCTCAAATGATTTTAAATTTAGTTATCTGAGAACATACAAAATACATCTGTAATTTTATTGTTTGAATGGCTAAAATTATTATGTTAATATCAGTTTACCAAGTATTGCTTAAAGCTGAAATTAAAGAGCTATAAAATATGAAAAGGTTTCTTAAGCCAATAATTGTATGTATATATTTCTCTAATTCCATGGTTTATGAAATTTGATAAAACTGTAATGTCTCTTAATACTTCATAAATCATCTTTCTCATTTAAAGGATGTCAACAGCTGATCATCAAGTCCCTCAATATGGAAGACAGCCATCACAGCCTCATCAAAGTCCAGGCGGAGGATGGGGACCTACAACTCCTGGAGGTGGGCCAATACAATCTCGCTCCTTCCGAGTGCTGCAAAAAATCACAGACACTGATGATGATGGTGGGTCAAAGGACAATGTCAGATGCAAGTAGCTGAGCTGTTCAAAATAGGGTTGCCAACTTATTTCTCCAAGAGTCTGACCAAAGAATTTGGTACTGAAGGAAAGACCACCATCAAACATGCAGCAGTGTCTTGTACTGTAGAATATAGAAATTTATAATTTATGAATTTAATTTTCAAAAGAATATCTATGAAATTTCTTTTTTTACAGGTATGATGTGCATTTTATGCTTAAAAATCACTGGTTTATTTCCCTTGCACAGTAACTGCTTACATTTAGTTCATTTGTGTCTTTTGAGCAAATTGAGTTTTCTTAGTTTTGCTGAAACTTTGGCAAATATAGCTTGATGCTGCCTCAGTTTGAAATAATTGGTGAGGGAAGGGATTTGAGCATTGAAGCTTATTTATACTAGTTGTTAATGGTTGGCAACTCTAAAGTGATCCCTTAGAAACACTTAGTTCAATTTTTACATTTGTGGATATGAATTTCACAAACAGCTGATGTAGTGCTAAAAACTTAGCTGAATACAACTCTGTATTCAACAACTTCTATATTGGAAATTCCTCTGTAGCAAAATTTAGGAAACATGCTGCATGGAATGCTCAGTAGTATAGTTTCAAAAGTTCCTTTGATGTTTTATTAACTATAATGATTGTTGGAGTGAAATTATGTATCATTGCTTAAATAATATTATCAGCTCTCTTTTTATTTTAATCAAAAATTCAATACTTGTAAAACTTAAATATTACATAAAATTACATTTCATTTATGTTTCATAACTTATGTTGTTTACCAAAATATGGAATCACCACTAATGATATAAATACATACCTGAATGTAAAACATCATTACATTAAAAATTGATTAATATTATACTTAGCATTCATCATTTTTTATTTTGTCCATTATTTACATATTTTATACTCATTGCAAGAAAATAATAATCCATTACTGCTGATAAGATTTTCAAACATTAACATTTAACTCTTGAAAATGCTTTAAAAATCCAGTTCACAATGATTAATTAAATCATAAATACAGTAAAAACATAAATTTGTCTAGGAAATATAAAATCTAATTTTTAGCATCTTTAATACATTTTATATTATGAGCAATGTAATGATTAATAATAGAAATATGAATTAAAAATCTTTAATACTCTTCTCTCAGTAACAATCGAAAATGGAGTTTCAATGCTATAATTCTGAAAATACTTATAAATATAAAATTATTGTAGTGATAAGGCTGACTTTTAAAAAGGTTTCTCACACTCTCAGATAACTGTGAAACACACAAATATATAAACTTAGGCAAAACAAATATTTTTTATCAGTATCATGAAAAAATTTAATCCTTTTAATTTCCTTTATATTAAATAAAATTGTCTTAAATTGCATTATCCATATTAGAACAAGTTTTTAATGAGTCATATAGAATGTTAATGAACAAATATGTTAAATTTAAATTATCAAAATATTCATATTTAGGCACAAGTGTATCCTCATTTTAACAATGTAACTCATTACAAAGAATTTGTTTCTGGAACATATGCTCTGATGAAGAATAAGCTGTAGAGTAAAATGCATCAAATAGTAAATACAATTTACCATAAATGATTAGCTAAAGTTTGATTAACTGCAGATTAGCTCACACTATTAAATTAAATATGTACCAACATTTCAGCATGATGTATCACCAGTTAGAAACTTCAGTAGATAAGTTTTTTTATTCCATTTACATAGTGAATAGAATAAATACTGGAGGCAGTAGAGATTAAGGTTCTTAAATTAATGTAGTAGAAATTCAAATCTTCTATGATTGTAATATTTGAGTGTTTTAGTTTATTTTACAGTCTTCTAGAGCAAAAATAACATGCTATTAAATAGTATGAGTCATGAAAAAAAAATATCTATTCAATAAAAGTTGTTAGTGAAGGTTTCCCTTCACTTCTAAGGACAATGAAAGATCCAAGGGTATGAAACTAAAAGTTAATTTATTGGTTCATGAACTGCATAAAGCTGGTTATATGTGATCTAATTGGTAACAGAATTTTCTTATAACAATTTAATAAGGAGAGAAAATAACAGTGCCAACATTTCTATAAATCATGAACTGGAATGATAATAATGTAACAATAATTAGCCCTTGGTTATTAATCTTACTTTCAATTCATTCTTGTGACAAATTGTCAAATAACTTATATATATAAAGTTAACATAAAGGAAAATCAGTTTGATGAAGATGTGTAATATGAATCTTACTTTAAACTTGGTACAGTCAAAGGGAATATAAAAACTTGCAAATCAAACTTGTAAAGATGTATCATTGTATATATGACACAACATTCTACTTCGCATATCTATTGATCACAGGACTATTATTTTCATTGAGCAGAAGAATGTTTGTCATCAGTATGATATAATTTAATAATTATTACATCTTTCAATAAATTTTGAAACATAAAGATAGCTGCAAGCTTTGTACAAAATATGCTGAACATTAATCCTCAAGGATGTATTTGTGAAGGTATATACAGGCTTTACACTGCAGGAGAGACAGTCAGCCAATTAGAAGATTTGGTAAGAGAGTTCAATAAATTACATACTTGACAATTATTCATATATTCAGTTAGTAACTTCCTTTATCTAGTCTTTCAATAGCTGATATTTATTCTCTTGTGGAATTTTAAATTTCTTATGGTTCAATGGGAGCTTTTTAGTTGATATCTTTAGTTGTGAAAACTTTACGGAAAATTCTTCTGGGTGTAAAGGATGCTAAATCTCTTCTCTCTTTTTGGGTTTTGGGAGTATGCTCTTCATTCAGTGTATTTTCATGACTCATATAGTTACATTTCCCCAAAAGTATCTTTTCATTTATAATTTCATCCTTCTTATGGTATATACAATATTATGGTATGTTTATGTCAGCATTAAGTCTTTGCATTAACATTAATTGACATCAACTTATTTAGAAAAAGAATGATATGAGTCATTGTTGCTTTGAGTAATTTTTTTTGAAAATGTATAAAAATTCACTCTAACTCTCTCTATCAAGTTAATATAACATCGCAGTTAGTAAAATGTCAATTAACTAACCTTAACAAAATTTCTGCTTATTTCACTAACAATTTCCTTTAATATTTATGTGTTAACCCTTCTTTATATTTATGTGTTAACCCTTATTTATATTTATGTAAATATTAGCTATATGCTATAAATATCTTAATTAATATTTTCAATTTATTAAGTAAAGAATAATATTTCAACAACTTTAAAAGCATGAATTTTGAAAAATGGAAGAAATATATTTAATATTTTTCCATAACTGATTTACAAAGAAGTAGAGTATATTGGCATTAATGAATCTTATTTTTTGATATTTTTCTGTAAATGAGGACTTCAGAGTCAGCATGCTACTTTATCATTCATAATTGATGTTTCTCTTTCTATCAGAGTAATATGATTTTGTGAACTCATGGAATTATATCTTTTCAGGTCGATCAGATGGAGGTTATGGATCTCAAATGTCACCAAATTCTGTACCATATGGTTATAGAATAGGAAAGGATGAATGTGGTAAGTATCACTATTATATTTAAAACATTGAATATTTTATTCTCTTTGAAATACTATATTAAACAGGTACATACAAAATTAAATATATAAATCCCCACAAAAGCATTTTAACACCAATGAAAAACTTAATCAAAATAATGGACAGTTACAATTATGATAAATCTAATTCACAAATTGAAGTTAATAATTTCAAAATAAATACCTATATTTTATAAAGTACTCCATAACTATGAAATCAATATTAGAAAGACTTTGTGGGAAGCCATGATATAATGAAAAAACTTTGTAATATCCACAGAAAATTATTATTATTATTATATATCATTAAATTATTATTTATATTTTCTGTAGAAACTATAAAGTTTTTTCATTAATCTCCATAACTATTTTCATAGCACTTGCTATAAAGCTATGGCATTGTTTATTAATTGTTCTAGTAGAACTGGAAAAATATTTTCACTCCCTCACAAAATATTTTTCTGGAATTTAATACAAGTCTTAAAAAATAATAGCTTCAAAGACATTATCTTTTTTAATATGAAAAAAATTAAATAAATATCTCTATGTGAAAACTTTATTCTGTTCTGTTTGAATAGACTCTAATATCCATTAAGAATTATTTAGTTATATTTCATTTAAGCTTGAAAGTGAACAATACTTTCTAAGTGATCAATAATCTTCACTCTCAGATGCATTTATGAGTAATAACTTCAATAAATAATTTATTTCATCAAGCACATTAAATACCAAAGTTTCCCTTGATTTACAACCATATGCGTAAAATTGATTATTTTCAGGTAAAAAAGAAAAATTATAGTATCAAATAAAATCATACCATCCAATTCCTCAACAGGAGATTACATTTCTCTTAACTATTCATGTTGTATCCTCTGTATTGGTATCAAGTTAAGTGGTAACTGTTCATTTAGTAATGTGACAGAATGCTGTTTACTAGCTTATAGATGATTGTCTTCCCACTAGGTATGAATGTCATGGTATGTTCTTAATTCATATATGGCTGTTTCAGTTTAATTGTCATCCTGAATCATAAGTCTACATTTTACATAGACATGAATATCATACATTGGTAATTTTATTACATCTATTGTTTTCTTGTGATTTCATAAATATTTCTCTTTCAATCACGCAACCTAAAAATTAAACCATTTGAAATTCATTCTCCATTTAGTTGATTCAGTTTTCATTTGTCATATCATAAGAAAAGCTACAGTTTTGATGAAGAAACAGTCCCTTGAATTCCTTTCTTGTATCTGATGAGTTTCAGCAGAAGTGATCTAACCTAGGGATGTAGTCAAAACATACCTCATATTGGGCAATCATACATTATAGAAATGAATGAAAAATTCTCGAGGAAAAAGCCATTAAAAAGTTTTGTTTATCCATAATAAAATTGAAAACTTTTGATTTATTTGATCTACATCAAGAGATGGATGTCAATTTTCTAATCTTTAACTTACATACACAGTAGTAGATTTCTCTTGATTTTCTCGACTGCATCCCTCAGTTACATCCGTTAACGTTGCTAAAGAATTGCTCTCTAGGTAACTTTATTAATAGCTGAGATTTTTTCTAGTATTTTTTATTTAATTAAATTATATATTCTGTCATTAAATTATTTTATCATAAATAACTTCATGATAATTATTATTATAATTCAGGATTAAGAATTTTTCCAATAATTTCTCATCTTGCAAAATTTCTGCTGATACCCATCATATACCTCAATTTCCTTATAAAAAGTACCCTATACTACAATAAACACTGTAGCTTTGATTACCCCATTCCTTGCATGGCCTTCTTTTTTTATTTCTTGTAGAGACACTTTCATCAACAGATGGAGGTGGCTCCCCTACCGAGGCCTATCTCTCTCATCGTTCAGATTCCTCTCCTAAATCACAATCTCCCCATCCTACTGGATTACCCCCCCCTCACCCTCCCAAACGTCCACCGAGTCAACTCTCTTCCTCCTCTCCTGCTGAGCCATATTGGGGACGGTATGAACCACATTACCAGTCTTACTCTCCGTATGCCTCAATGGAAGGTGGTGAACAGTATGACCCTTCCTATTGGTGGAATGGCACAGAAGCCCACCAGATGCCAATGTGGGACCCTTACACATATGCATCATACATGGCTGGATACGAAGCTGCCACAGCAGCTGCAGCAGCATCTCCTTATGGTACACCTTCTGCATCTCCATCTCCTGCTCAGTGGGCAAGATACCCACCGCATCCATATCCATACCATCCTCATTATTATGCCGGTTACATGAATGGAGACTCGGAGGACTATTCTGGATATTCTTCTGCAGAAGAAATGGCTTACTACAACAGGATACAAGCTGCAGCTGCGGCAGCAGCAGCTGCTTCAGCTATCACCAGAGAAAGAGAAGAGGGAAAGCCCGAGACATCAAGTGAGGCGTTCAAAGTGGAGAAGACAATCAAATCTCCAACTCCAAGGATTGTGGTAACACCTTCTGGAGAGAAGAAAGCATCCTCACCAAAAGAAAAATCAAAGTCAGTTTCTCCGATGCAAACTATTAAGTTGGAAGGGGAGGTGAAAAATAGTTCCACAGACGAGAACCTACCGGTAACTTCGGAGGAAGAAGAGACCGAAACTGAAGTGGAGGAAACAGAAGAAGAGGATGATGATAAGGAAGATGAAGAAAAAGAGAGAAACACTTCCCTGAAAGCGATACGATCCGTCTCCAACGTTAGTGTTTACGATGAAAGTGATTCGAAGTTGGCAGAGAGTTCATCCCGCTCTGCATGCTCTTCTACCAATGAAGAGGATGATGAGAGCGAGGAAGAGTCCACTGAAGAAGAAGAAGAGGAGGAGGAGGAGACTGAAGAAGAAGAAGAGGAAGAAGAAGCGGCTCAGGAAAAGATTCCTCACCAGTTGAGCGTGATTTATGAAGAGAGTGAGAGTATGGCAAGTTCAGGGGCAGAGATTGACACTTCCGGAGTAAGGGCGAAGGTAAAGAAGACTAGTGAGCCAGAAACAGAAGAAGAGACAGAGGAGGAGACAGAAGAAGAAACTGAAGAGGAAACTGCAGAGGAAACCGCAGAGGAAACCGAGGAGGCAACCGAAGAAGAAACGGAAGAGGAGGAGGAAGATGATAGAAAAACAAAAGCGAGAGAGTATTGTGAAACCAAGGATACGGATAAGAAAAAATTGAGCAAGGTAGCCGATGATTCAGCAGATGAAAGCGACTCGGAGAGTGATGGTGGTGAATCCTGGGATGGAGAAGCGTCTTCTTCAGTCACCGTAAGGCTTCCGCTCAAGATCAATGTTAGTCGCTCTAAAGATGATCTTCCAGTGACTACGGTAACGGTGGGAGACAGTCAGGTGTGCAAGAGCGAGAAAGAGGTACATGGTGATATTAGCGTAAAGGATCAGGTGGTTAAGTTAAAAGAGCTCCAGGAGCCAGAAGAACAAAGCATTTCCGTGACGCTGTCAGCTCCCACAAATATCAAGGTTGAAAAATGGAGGCAGGAATCATACAAGTATTCCGCAGGTGAAGAGGACAATTCAGATGAAGCTTCAGCCAGTGATAGCTCGAGAGAATCTTCTAAGTCTCCAGGTCCCGATCTCAAATTAAATTCAATTACTTCTGTCGAAGATCCTGAAGTGAGCGTGAGTGTGTCTATGGCATTACCTGATAATGACGTTAAGATGGACGTGTTGGAGAGCAGAGCAGAGATAGAAGATGTAGAGAATGCTGCTTCAGAGGATGAAGAGCAAGAGGAAGATGAAGAGGGAAAGACTAGACATGAAAGTGAATCACCTTTCAGTCATTGGGAGGATGATTCTAGCGGCACAAGTATTCAGACTGTGAAAATGGGCAAATGCAGCGCAGGGCCAACTGGAGTCGCAACATCTATAGCAACAAGGAGAAACAGTGGTACATTCAGTCACACTGATTCAAGAAATTCGCAACAAAAAGATGGTAGGGATATCATTACAAAAGTAGAAGAAGAAGAGGATTCTGAAAGCTCATCAGAATCAGAAGAGGACGAAGACGAAGAAGATGGACAAGGTTCGTTTTCTTCAATTCAGAGGTCAGAAACAAAGAGAAGTTTCAAAGATTGGGAAAAGAAGAAAGCTGAAATTGAAGTTCAATCTTCAGATGGAAATATTAGAGCAACAATCTGTAGAGCAAAGGAAAGAAAGCAATCAGGAGGAGGTTCTAGTACAGAAGATCAGTCTGAACCACCTCCACCTCCTCTATCTCCTCCGGGAAGTGAGGATGACTCAGGGGTAACTGATCTCAGTCGACACATATCTGACGTAGAATGTGATTATACAAGCACTAAAGGCAACCGTCAAATGGACACAGAAGATGATGCTGCAGCTGCTGCAGCAGCTATCGTTGCAGAAGTGTTAGAAAGGAGGGGAATGGTTGAGTTCCAAAGAGCGGCAACTCATTCGCGACTTTTCAATCTTCTCCGAGATGCATGTGATGATTCTGGAGACGAAGAAGAGCAGAAGGAATCAGAATCAGAAGATACAAAGAGTGAAGAAGTGCCGATCCAGGATCTGAATCACTCGAAGAAAGAAGTGTCAGATGTGAAAGATAGGCGCCGTCAGCTGACCCTTCCTCTCCAAGCTAGAGAGGTCAATCAGGGCGGAGCAGACAGCCTTTCCTCTTCATCTGGTGTAGCATCTCCAGCATCTCCCACAGCTTCTGCAGAGCGTTTAGTGGGAGAATTAGTTGCAGAATTGCAACGTAGGAGACATGCTCAAGCTTTACAGCATCACAGGAAACCTAAGAAAGTCCCATTAGCAAAGCTGCATGCAGCAGCCTTACGCATCCTCCAAGAAGACATGGATCCATATGACACTGCAACTGGAAGCTCTCCATCAGAAGAGGGTAGTCCTGCTAGAGGAAGGGCTCCACCTCAGATGGATTACGCTCACCACCCAGCAGAATATTATGCTCCAATTGGTTATGCCGATCCTGCTTATTATAGAGACTACTGTGATTATTATGCCACATGGGGTATGAGGCATGGTGACAGATGGGACCAAACTCCTTGGTGGGGGGAATATGATGTAGTACCTTCAAGGGCTTTCAGACTTCTAAGAGAGCATGCAACTCCAAAGGGTTTCAGTGGGGGTGTGATACATGGACTATGGGGGAAGTGCCCTAGGGTTCCTAATAGAGATTTTCCTACCCATCCAATGTCTTCCCAACCCAGTGAAAATATTGTAGAGCCATCTGACCCCAAACCCTGTTCCCCTGAAGCCACTTGAACGCTTGAGAGAGGGGGGAGTCGGAAGGGTAGGGGGCTAAAGGTCTTGGAGAAGGCAGGGAAATCCAAGGTGTGACCTTCCCAAGTATTATAATATCTTCTCCCTTCCCCTCCTCCCACTTATGAAGAAGTCACGGCCTGGGGCCAGCAGGCATAGCAAAAACAGGTCTTTAAAAACCATAAATAAATAAAACTTTTGTCTAGTTTTGTGGGCTGACAACCTCCTTTTTTAGTTAATCACTTATTCTTTCTCTGTATCTATCTCTCTACTATATTTACACCTGTAATAATTTTTTATATTTTTAATCTACTATTGTTGCGCCAAATAATTGATTTACCAAGAGTGTTCTGAGTGTAGCGTGATGGGTCTCTCTGGAGTAAACTCCACCATTCCCTCTCATTGAAAAGTAAAATAATAAAGAGATGGTGCAAAGGAAATTACAGAGAGGATAATATTTGGAAGAAAATTGTACAATGAGAAATACAGTCAATTGAATTTTTAATTTTCTTTGGCTATTTAGGCTTTGGAAATTACAATTTTGTTGTTGATATTGAAAATAAAATGAAAAGCCGATTCGGTGAGCTGTCTTAAATTTGGTTCCTAGAAAATTGTTGCAGAAAATTTCCTTTGGACTCAAGGCCCACATCATTTGATGTCAAAGTAACATGTTATAAAAACAGGTAGCAAGTTCAGTTAATCCTCTATCAATGAGAGAAGATGATATTGCTTGATTAAATCTTTAAGTCAAAGAAGTAAATGAGAACTTTTCGGTTTAGAATATAAGAAAACTGTTGCATTTTGCATTCATGTTTGGATAAGTTTTCATCCTTTGTTCATTCTCTTTGCAATGCATTAACAGCTTCATCCCTTAATTAGAATTCCAATGTACTAAGGGTCCATTATGTCTCACCTACGGCTGGTATTAATTTCTTTCTTATGGACTGACACTTATCAAGGACTGCAATTGGGTGTGGTTTGCTTCAAAGAGATTGCGAGGATCCTCTCTAACTGAAATTGTGATGTCTTAGTTTCCTATGTTATCATTACAATTCTCCTAACATGTTGAAGACTAACTTACAGACAATGGATTGAGAACTAATGTTCAAGGAATATTCTTAGAGGTGGGCTATAGGCCATATATGAATAATTACCTCTTCAAAACTTTATTATTCTTAGATTTTAAATACTGATCATTATTACTTTTATGAAAATAGCCTCTTCTATAAGTACATCACAGAAAAAAAATTTCATTACCTTCCATGAAATACCATCATAATTTGTAAATTTGTATTGTAAAACTCAAAATATTATATTCATCCAAAAAATACAATTCTGATTAAGGACTATCTATAATAAAATTATCTTCTGATTCATTTTTTTATTCTTACCATTTTGTTTTGTGGATCATGGTACAGTATGTCCTGGAAACTGTTTTGTGAGTAAGAATTTTGGCATCCAGTTATTTTAAGACACAGTTGAAAACTTAATAATATAAATTTAGAGTATCTAAGGAAAATATACAAGTGCAAAACACTGCCAATACTTTTTAAAATATTTAGGGAAACCAGATCTATGTGATTATATCCTTTTATTTTTTTCAAATTAGAAATGTATGAATAATTATTTATGCATAAATTTCAATAAATATGACAATAATATTTCATTAAACAGTTATAAACTTGATTTACACTTCATTCCTATTCTTATTTTATTATATAAATGTTTAGATATTAACTTCAGTAAGGGTAAATGAAAGTGAGATGTACCAGTAACAATTAATCTTATGTATTCAAATAATAATGATTTAAAGGGGCATGTGATGAAGGTGCACGTTTTATTGGTAGCCTTTATTATTTAAGGAAATTTAGGGGTTATACTAGTTTATGTTTACATTATATCTGGTTTTTAATTACTATCTTGAATTATTTTAATATCTGACAAGAAAAATATTTCAAATAACTCTCATGACATTGATAATGAATTTAAATACCATTTTTATTAGAAACATAAATATATATATTAAACTAGGCTTCTCTTTAATTATATTGATCTCCATTTTTATTCATATACAGTCAACATTTGCCTCTTTAAGAATATTTTCTTCTATTGAGAGCAATTCTATTTATTCTTAATGCATGAATACATGAATATTATGCATGTTTGCATAACTGCAAACTCCTCTTCATAATCTTTTATTTTTGATCCACATAAATTATCAAGTATTGTGTTGACTTTGGAATTTATTAAATGCTTATTTACATAAAATGTAGATTTCGTTTGTAGAAAGAACATGGAAACTTGTAATTGGATGTTGCAAAACATTGCTGTGTGATGGTTTTTGTCAACTGAAATGAAAAGCAATATGCATGTTGAAGTATTTTCTCATGAAAATTTACACATTGCATGCACAGATAGACCGTGAAATGCAACAGTTTCTGAAGAAATTTACTTTTGATTTTTTATTTATTTATTTTCTATTTCACATTTTGATTGAGAACCAATAATTCAGCTGCTATGGTTGGCTTTCTTATTGTTTTTGTATTAACAATAATGATTTATATTTGAGAGGTTTCTTATATGTATTTCTTACTCCTTACAGGCCCAGGACAGTCCGACATGTGATGATCATGTCTGAAGATTGCCAGCTATGCAGCTTACTCCAACCTCCCTCTTAGCTAGTTATTTCAATCAGTATGTGGAACCATGACTAAGAGTAAAAGAGGGGAAATGTATTGTGAATAATACTGGCTTAAAAGCCCTTATTATTCATGCCATCCAGACATTTTTGTTATAATTTCATCAGACATGGTTGGAGTGTTACAAGATAAATTAGCTTCTTGGTTTCACAAAAGCCTAATGGTTACATAATATGGTGCCTAATTGGGATGACATCTGTTTCTTCACATCGGTGACTTTTGTAATGTAATGCGGTGCTTTGAATTTGGTGCTTAGCATTTTAGCTGAATAAGTCTGCCGAACATTTTTCTAACATAAAATTCTTCATTTGCTTCATACCTTATATCATATCAGTCTGGTTTAGAATCATTGCCACTATTATCAGAGATGTATTTTATTTTAAAAGAAGTTATCAGGGAAGAATAATTCTATAACTAGCACATCACTGTAGTGCAATGTGTACATCTCAGCAGTGGCTGTTAAATGAATCATAGACACATGTATGAATGAAGCTTTAAAGTATGTTTAAAGTTATTATTATCAGCTTCATAGAGCAATGAAGAATTAAACAGTTATCAAGCTTTATATTTGCTGTATCTTTTTGCCTGTATTCTCATTCGAGAGTATGAGCTTTTTCATGAACTGTTCTGCAGAGATTTATTAGGATAGGACAGAAGCTGGAAATTAGATGGCATTATCAGGTTAAACAATATGACTTTGCTTGACTTTTTGTTTAAGACTTGAGGTCACTAATTAGTTTATTTGTCATGTTCTGTAAATAATATTTCTTGCAGCATTTTCAGTAATAACACTGTATATTATTGCCTTAAACTATCTAACTGCTGAAAATCTCTATAATGGAAATTGGAATTTGTGTAGAAAGGCAATTTCATTAATGAGAAATAGCTAATACTATTGTGTGTGTGTTTTCAGAAGTCATATTGAGCTGAAGATATTTTCTATTGACTGACAGAAGTCATAATTTTTTTTACAAATCTTTCACATCTAATTGTGATCTTGACAAAGCTTGGTGAGTAAATATCCCAACTATTATGATGTTGAAAATCTTGTTTTTACGTTTAAGTAGGTAACTTGCTACAATGAATATATAAAAGATGAGGAATGGAATTATACCTTTTGGTAATTCTACTTGCTAAGTTGCATATCCCTTGTAAAAGTGCAGTGATTTTGATGGTTTGTTATTTTTATGAGCTAAAAGCTCTTGTCCTATTGAATATTTATAAAATATGAATACAAAGCATAATTGTTAAATATTGTGTGTTGTAAAAGAAATTTATAATAAATAAAAATGAGCTGAACCTCAGCTTAAATGTGATTGTAATTTTTAACAACTTATTCCCCAAGCTAAGAAATGAATATTTATTCAAAAAGAGAAAATCATGCCTCAGCTAATGAACAATGAAGCATATAAAATTACAAAGGGCACATTTTGAGAATACATATATATATATATATATTTGTGTGTGTCATTCATATATAAAGTTAAAATTTGTAATCTATGATGACTTACAAATGATTCACCTGCATCAGAGTTAGAATTAAAATAAGGAAAGAGAGGAATTTTGTGAAGAAACTTCTTATAGACATGTAAGCAAAATTCTTTTACCACGTTCCTCTTTTATAGTTAGCTAGTTACTTCCTGCAGACATAAGCTGTTCTTTGCCCCCACTAAAGATAGTGATAGTAAGGAATTTAAAATTTGCTTGTTCAGTTGTCTAGAAGAGGAATGTGGATGCAGAGTCAAAAAGTGCAAAATATGTTGTTTTAGAATAAATGGCATATAGTGATGTATCATTTCCTTCTTTGAAAATGGCCAGAGGTAGCAGTTTCTCCTTGTAGGGCAAGACCCTCTTCAGAATGGTGAGTCTTTTATTGTAATATTTTACTATTTATTTAAATATGTAAAAGAGTAATTAATTTATACTTTTCTATTTCGTATATTGGTGAATTAAACTAATTGGAATTCAGTGATAGTAGTATATTGAGAGGTTGAATATTAGTGATGAATAGTTTTATCCAAACTGAAAGCATTTTTTCCTAAGTTATCTTTTCATAACTTTACATCGGAGAAAATAACACTTAATTATTAATTTTCTTCATAGTTTCAAATATCTTTCAAATATTTATATGAAAATGATTGAAGTATCATAACATACTCACTATAAGATTTTTACCAACAATCAATCAATTAATATTGGTGTATGAAAACCTCCTGCTACTTTCAAAGTAAAATTTCCATTTTTAATAAAATCTACTAAGTTAAATATTTTATTTATAAAAAGGTTTATGAACTTTCAAAGTTTGAATTTTTTCAAAATTGAGAAATATTGTGGCAAGATTGATTTTCTTGACATTATATACAGTAAAGCTTTACTGCAGTTAGTTGTGAAGACATAGTAAATAAAATATTTGTAGTTAAATTGAAAATCTGATAAATGGCCTAAATATTTGTTTGAGTCTAATGTACTAAGTTTTTGTGATAGCAAAATATATTCATGCTGTTTAACTTCACTGAATACTTTTAGATAGTAATGATAAACTGTGGTTAAATATATCAATATGCTATCAATACAAATGATTTTTAATATGCAAAAATTAACAGACCCACATTTTCAAAAACATTGTTTGACATGACTCTAAAGATTTATATGAATTACTTTATTATGATGAATGAAATTATAAATTAATTAATACTGTGATAATTAATATATAATGATAATTTGTTGTCAACATTCAAAAAGTCAAATATAGATATCATTTTATAGTTTTGCTAAGTATATTGAATAAAAAGTAAGAAACTTTTCCTAAAATTAGCTTTGATTAAGTTATCACCTACTTTGAAAGTAAATTAATTGTAACTTGCTTTTAAAATTATATTTTCTGTAAACTTCTCTCATAAAAGAACTCATTTTCTCAAAATATGGCTATTTGTGCTGTAAGTAAATAATTTTCCCTATTAACTTTGAATTGTATTTGTTTTCTTATGACTTTAATTATTTGGTAAAAAATAATGTCAAAATCTTTTCTTGGGAATGATATTCTTTTAAAAAATTGAATAGTTGAATAATGAGCAAATATTCAATTTCAATTTGATAAGATTAAAATACATTTCTTCTTTTATAACTGAATGTGCTTATGTAGAGTGGAGCTTATTTAACATGTAATATATTAATGCTTCAAAAATTTTGGATATTATTTAGCTACTGTTAGGCCTTTTAACACTTTAACAGAATGAAAGAATTGTAACCATATCAAAAGTCAAGATTCAGTCAACATTTTATGCTCTCTGTTTATAGTTTGTTTGAATTTTTAATTTTTGAAGTAATTTCATATCTTGTTATGTTATTTCAGCCAGTTTTTGTTTCAAGGGATAACTTATGATATTGTAAAAATAAGTTAAACACTGAGGAAACTTGGGAAATCTTATCCTTCATCTCTGGGAAGTCTTCATTTTCCCAGGGATCATTTTGGAGCTATCTATTGAAGGACAAGTTTGCCTAAAAAGCTGAAAATATGGTAAGTTTACAATTAAGAACTTTATTAACATTTTTAACATTGAAATATTTTTAACATTAAAAATAATACCTTTATTGTATTTAAAAAAATATTTTTGAATTAATCTCTAAAAACTACAATCAGCTGTTTTTTACCAATAAATTTCATGGATGCACAATAAATGGGTACTATACATTTCATTAGGATTTTGTGGCAATCTTTCACACAAAGTTTCTTATTAAGATAAAACTGATTTTTATCATCATTGTGGTAGTGATTAATGCTTTTATTTGCTTGCAAATAAAAATAATGTGTACCAGAAAATGTATTACAAAATGTAAATGTACATGTAAAAATATGTACAAAATGTTTCATTTATACTTTAAGAACAGGAATTATTTATATTGTCCTCTAAATACCTCTCATTAGTTATCTTTGGTTATTTCGATAAAATCTTCCATTTTCAATGTGATCAGCTATATTTGATTTCTTTCCCAATGTTTTCAACTCTCACCATTTTATTCCAAGCAGTTCTATCTATTTCTGTATTTTATAAACCTTTTCATATTGCATTTTACACAAATTTAGCTTCAAATTCATAAATTCTGTATTATTTTTCAATTAATTAATATAATAATATTTAAGTTTATATCATTAGGTCTTGGCATTTTTAATAATAAGTAATGTTATAGAAAATACCACTTAAAATTAAAAACTAATCAGTTACACTAAAAATGCTACGTTCAAGCTATGTACTATGATTCAACCTTCAAATTTACTGATTTTTTCGTGGTATTTTTCAATTACTTTTTTCTATTGCTAATCTAGCCATTGCCATTTCTGGGTGCTTAAGGATCTTATATAAATGTTTTCAGCACATTAATACTGTACTGTCAATTATGCAAAATGTATATTAATTATACTTCTTTAGAAATAGTAAAGTACTCAAAGAATTATATATTATTTTACATTTCTTCCATTTTCTGAAGGGATTAGGAAATGCAGGTATTATAGTTCCTTTTAAATAAATGTTTCTTATAAAAGAAATAAGAAAAAATCCTTCTGACAACCAAACTGTTTTTGCAGAATATCTTAAGTTTGGTTCATCAATCTCATTCATTCATACCTACCTAAAATTATTGATTTTCCTTTCTTTTTCATTCTAAACCAACCAATCTCTCTCTCTTATTTTGCTTCTCTTTTTCATAAATGATAAACAAAAACTAAACTCACCTATAAAAGAAAATTTGAAGTACATTTTTGAGAATGAATTGATCAATAATGTTTTTAAAAACTATCTCCTTGTATTGTGTAACTTAAATTACTTAAATTATGTGCAGTTGAAAAATTTTAAACATATAATTAAAATTTAAACCAAGTTCTCTCTATTCTCTCAACCAAATGATTTAATAACATGAGATCATGTGTGTATAAATAAAGACAAATAATATATGCCATATAAAAATATTAGAAAATTTAACTTTACAGGAAAATGATTTTATACATGTACACTCATTACTCTGTATATATATACATAATACATGCATTTTAATTTAATCTTTAAAGGTAACTTTTGAATAATAATATTTTTGGAGGAAGAAAATAGTGGCATGAATTTTGTTAATAACCAATCTTACTTAAATAGCCTATATTAATAATATATTTGAATGTATAATAAGCATGAGGAAATATTATAATGATGTGATCAATCAGTGTTAAAAACATTTCTTCAGGGTTTCAATCCCTTATTTAAAGAAAAGCTGGTTTCAATCTTATCACAATATAAATAAGGAAATAATCAGTTCAGAGTGTAGCTATTCTGTTCCCTTTCCCTTAACCCAATGTTTTGTTCTTTTTGGAATTAATGAGAAAACTGATAGAAAGAAATTAAATATAAGTATTCAAGCAACTACTCATCATCACATCTGAGCATAAAGAGGTCCCAGGAATTTCCCTAATTCTCTATTTTATTTAACACAACCTTCACTATTCAAGTGCTGAAAATTGATTTTGATGAATTTCTCTTTTTCTTGCATGTGTTGTAGAAAAGACCTTTTCCTTGAAATGTAACATAAGATTCAAATTATGACTCCGTATATCCATACTGACCCAATAATAAGGGAGCCTACCTAATTTACAAAATCAATAGCTATATAACAAAATTTATCATTCTGTTGTTTCAGAGTAATCTTCACTATGTCTGCTTCTTGTTGGTATATGCAACCAATATACTGGATGCACAACTATATTTAGCAAATCCTTTGCTAGAAGAGCTTGCTCCACAAAGTCCAAGAATGTCAGCTATTCAAGACATACCAGTTTACATTAGAGATGACAGATATGCAAGCAAGAAGAATCTAGAGAGTGATCCTATGAGCATATTGATTGATGACTTAAATAAACATGAAAAAAATATGAATGGAGAAAAACAAATCAGATTAGGGTACAAACTCAGAAGAGATGATAAGGACGACTATGGAGGAGAGGGTGATGGTGGTGGTGGGAAAGATGGGGGTGAAGGATATGGTGGAGAAGGGAAAGATGATGGTGGATATGGTGGAGGCGGTGGAAAAGGAGGTGGATATGGTGGAGGCGGGTACGGTGGAGGTGGAAAAGGTGGCGGTGGATATGGAGGAGGAGGATATGGTGGAGGTGGTGGTAAAGGTGGAGGAGGATACGGCGGAGAAGGGAAAGATGGTGGTGGATATGGAGGAGGATACGGTGGAGACGGTGGAAAAGGGGGTGGTGGATATGGAGGAGGAGGAGGATATGGTGGAGGTGATGGAAAAGGGGGTGGTGGGTATGGTGGAGGCGGGTATGGAGGAGGTGGAAAAGGTGGTGGTGGGTATGGGGGAGGCGGGTATGGAGGAGGAGGATATGGTGGAGGAGGTGGTAAAGGTGGTGGTGGGTATGGAGGAGGATATGGAGGGGGCGGTGGTAAAGGAGGTGGTGGGTATGGGGGAGGAGGATATGGTGGGGGCGGTGGTAAAGGAGGTGGTGGCTATGGGGGAGGAGGATATGGTGGGTATGGAGGAGGAGGATATGGTGGAGGTGATGGAAAAGGGGGTGGTGGGTATGGTGGAGGCGGGTATGGAGGAGGTGGAAAAGGTGGTGGTGGGTATGGGGGAGGCAGTTATGGAGGAGGAGGATATGGTGGAGGAGGTGGTAAAGGTGGTGGTGGGTATGGAGGAGGATATGGTGGGGGTGGTGGTAAAGGAGGTGGTGGGTATGGGGGAGGAGGATATGGTGGGGGCGGTGGTAAAGGAGGTGGTGGCTATGGGGGAGGAGGATATGGTGGGTATGGAGGAGGAGGATATGGTGGAGGCAGTGGTAAAGGTGGTGGTGGGTATGGAGGAGGAGGATATGGTGGAGGAGGTGGTAAAGGTGGTGGTGGGTATGGGGGAGGAGGATATGGTGGAGGAGGTGGTAAAGGTGGTGGTGGGTATGGGGGAGGAGGATATGGTGGGGGCGGTGGTAAAGGAGGTGGTGGCTATGGGGGAGGAGGATATGGTGGGTATGGAGGAGGAGGATATGGTGGAGGCGGTGGTAAAGGTGGTGGTGGATATGGGGGAGGAGGATATGGTGGAGGAGGATATGGCGGAGGAGGACATGGTGGAGGAGGACATGGTGGTGGCGGGTATGGAGGAGGAGGATATGGTGGAGGCGGTGGTAAAGGAGGGGGTGGATATGGTGGAGGAGGATATGGTGGAGGCGGTGGTAAAGGTGGTGGTGGCTATGGGGGAGGAGGATATGGTGGAGGTGGTGGAAAAGGGGGTGGTGGGTATGGTGGAGAAGGATATGGCGGAGGCGGTGGTAAAGGTGGGGGTGGATATGGTGGAGGAGGATATGGTGGAGGTGGTGGAAAAGGGGGTGGTGGGTATGGAGGAGGAGGATATGGTGGAGGCGGTGGTAAAGGTGGGGGTGGATATGGGGGAGGAGGATATGGTGGAGGAGGATATGGTGGAGGAGGACATGGTGGAGGAGGACATGGTGGTGGCGGGTATGGAGGAGGAGGATATGGTGGAGGCGGTGGTAAAGGAGGGGGTGGATATGGTGGAGGAGGATATGGTGGAGGCGGTGGTAAAGGTGGTGGTGGCTATGGGGGAGGAGGATATGGTGGGGGTGGTGGAAAAGGAGGTGGTGGATATGGGGGAGGAGGATATGGTGGAGGTGGACATGGTGGTGGCGGGTATGGAGGAGGAGGATATGGTGGAGGTGGACATGGTGGTGGCGGGTATGGAGGAGGAGGATATGGTGGAGGCAGTGGTAAAGGTGGTGGTGGATATGGTGGAGGAGGATATGGTGGAGGCGGTGGTAAAGGTGGTGGTGGCTATGGGGGAGGAGGATATGGTGGGGGTGGTGGAAAAGGAGGTGGTGGATATGGGGGAGGAGGATATGGTGGAGGTGGACATGGTGGTGGCGGGTATGGAGGAGGAGGATATGGTGGAGGTGGACATGGTGGTGGCGGGTATGGAGGAGGAGGATATGGTGGAGGCAGTGGTAAAGGTGGTGGTGGATATGGTGGAGGAGGATATGGTGGAGGCGGTGGTAAAGGTGGTGGTGGCTATGGAGGAGGAGGATATGGTGGAGGTGGACATGGTGGTGGCGGGTATGGAGGATATGGTGGAGGTGGTGGTAAAGGTGGTGGTGGATATGATGGAGGCGGACATGGTGGTGGCGGTTATGGAGGATATGGTGGAGGAGGATATGGTGGAGGAGGATATGGTGGAGGAGGATATGGTGGAGGAGGATATGGTGGAGGAGGATATGGTGGTGGTGGAAAAGGTGGATATGGAGGAGGGGCATATGGGGGAGGAGGATATGGTGGTGGAGTTCATGGTGGTGGTGGATATGGTGGTGGTGGATATGGTGGGGCAGGGTATGGTTATGGTGGAGGAGGGAAAGTTGGATATGGTGGTGGTTATGGTGGCTATGGTGGTAGCCATGGGGGACATGGCCATGGTCATCAAATGGTAGTGTATAAAACAAAAGGCCATGGTAAGGATTATCTAACTGAGTGTGACATTAAGAAGAAATGTATAAAGAAAGACTGTAAAAAGAAATGTGATAAGAAGAAAGATTGTGATGATGAAGAGAAGAAAGTTGTTGGATATGTCTATGACTATGGAGGGTATGGGTATGATTATCCAGGGTATGGTGGTTATGATGAGTACAAGAATTATCCTTGCCAAAGTGATGGAAAAAAATGTTTGACTGCAGATGATGTCAAGCCAAAACTTTTGAAAAAGGACAAAAATTGTGATGACAAGGCATATGTTAAGGCGGGGGATATCAAGAAGTGTTGTTTGAAGAAAGATAAGAAGAAAGATTGTGATGATAAGGATAAAGATGAAAAGTGTGTAATTATTGACTATGGTGGTAAGGGAGGGTATGGTGACTATGACAGTAAGGGAGGTTATGGTGGGTATGGTGGAATTGGGGGTTATGGTGGGTATGGTGGAGGATATGGAGGCTATGCATACAGATGAATTTTATCTAATCACTAATTGCTTAAAAAAACTGTTGATTGGAAGTGCTTTTAGTCAAGGAAAAGATGTTTTAATCAATTCTGAATTTCTATTTAATGCATAGATTTTTTTGATGTTGAAATATCAAATTCATGTTATCAATCCATTGATGTTATGATCCATCATATGATGACATTTAAATTAAAAGGTATCTTCCCTAAAACATCCTGTATTTTTTACTGCAATATCCTGAAAATATATCAAACATCTAATGAGATCAATCAATAAAATATACAATAAGATAATAAGATTGTTTTAAAACTTGCTTGATAGGAGGAGTAAATTTGTAATTTCATTCATTATCTCTGGATATTTTCTGAAATAATGCTGAACTCACTTGAATTATTTAATTTTCTATTATCTTTATTCATCCCTATAAAAAATAAAAATAAGGGTACATTTATATTCACATTATATGTAGCTTCAATAAGTGATTCTTAAACATACTTACTACAGCATTTGAGTAAAACTTACACTTATAACTCCTATAATAAAATAAAAACAACTATAAGAATGCTTTAAAAAAACATACTTTTTACATAAATGAAACAGTTCACTTGTTGATAGATGAAATGTATGGGTTGATGATTTCAAACAAATATAGAAAAGGGTTTTTACCCTTTTTACTTTGAATATTAAACTTTAGTTAAAATTTAGATTTCTGAATTTCATTTAAAATATTTATTTATTTATTTATTTATTTATTTATTTCATTTAAAATATATTCCCTACAATCATAATTTGTTACTACAATAAAACCCATTTAAGAAATATAATTAAATAATACCAAATAGTGTAAAATTTAAACCTATTTGTAAGCTACAAGGTAAAAAATACCAATAATAATGGAACTGTAAATAAAGTAATTCATTTCCTAACCCTTTGCTTCTATGATGATTTGATTACATAAATATACTGTATTTGATAGCATATAAGACACACCGTTTTTCCTAAATTAGGTCTAAAAAATTTTGCCCACATCTTACATGTAAAGGTATTGTTATGGGTGCTTAAAACTATTTGTTTAAAAAAATATCCTCAGTAATATGACTAAAGAAAACAAGAGATTAAGCCAAACCATTCAGTATAAATTAGGAGTGTCAAATTACGCTTAATTGGAAACGGAGTTGTAGTAAGTTACTATGTTAGTGTAGTACTGTGCTACCACACAGATTATTATAACTTTTTTCCTTATGTGAGGTCTGCTCAATGTAGGTGCGTCCTATATGCCAGTACATCTTATATACTGTCAAATACGGTAATTTATGTGAGTAACATAACCATTATCATTTTATTATGGTTACACCATCAATAAGATAATAGAGTATTTCTGTATATGGAGATGCAAAATGAAAGAAGAAGGGTGGAGAAAACAGTTTTATTGCAGTAGGTTTTTATACGTCATTTTTCAATGATCCATTAAAGATTTTTTACTTATAAATAATTTATATAAAACAAAACTGAGATAAATCTCGTCATACTCAGCATAATAATCATGATTCCAGCTACATAAACTGTAACTCATATCAAGTAAATATCAAATTATAAATGTTTAATTTAGTTAAGTCAGTGAAGTGAGCTTTAAGTCAAGTGAGCTGTTGGTCAGTGAAATATTGGGGAAAAGAGGGTCAGTCGATCAGCAAAGACACTTTTGTATGTTACAAGGGAATAATATCAATAAAAATGGATTTATAAATTAAGTAATTCATTTCCTAACCGTTGAATTTCATGATTATGTGAATAAATAAATTTTTTATAGTGTAAAATAACAATTATCTTCCACTAAGAGCACCATAAGCATGTTATTAGAGTATTTCTGTTTACGAGAGTTGAAAATAGTACAAGAAAAGAAGGAAAAATAACTTTCTTGCAGGAAATTTTTTTACATCCTCCTTTAATGATCCAGTGAAAGTTTTTGGCCTATAATTAAAATTAAGCATAATAAGATATAAATAATTATAGAAAGCATTAAAATGCTTCCAACCTGATAAATTATAACTCACTTCAAGTAATTATGAAAGTTGAAAATTTTGAACTATTAAAGAATTTTCCCTCAAAATCAAAAATTTTCAAATCATTTTGAAATTGATAAGATATATATGCTGACCATATTTTACAGATATTGTGGTGAAATTTATTACACTGTTCTAAAATAGATGTGAAGCTAAATGGAAAAGAAACTAATAATTTGACTGTTAAGTATAGTGTTTAAATTTATTTAGTTGTATATATTTAAGGAATTGTCATTTTACTTTAGATTATGTTTTCAATTTATGTATTATAGTATTTATTTTTGCGAATATTGTATATTAGTTGTATATATATGGATGTAGAAATAACTGCCACCAGGCTTACAGCCTACTAGCAGTTTAATTCTTATAATAATAATAATAATAATAATCTCGTAAATTTGGTACATATCAAAATAACAATATTTAAGTATCAAAGAAATCATTTATTTATGTCATATTTTTAATTACTACAGATGAATAACAGTATGGATGAAATATAAATCTTTTACTAAAACAACAAGGTTATTTTTTTAATTGATTAAGGGTAGATTTGTAAACGAAGTATTTCATATATGAACTTTTCCATTTACAAAAAATATTTTTCTTTGGTTAAATGATAATTATTGGCTTCTAATTATGCTATAAACAAGTTATTGGTGTATTTCTGCTAACAAGGATTGAAAATAAAAGATTTGAGGAGAAAATATATTTATTGTAACTGATTTGAATTCTGATTTGATTCTGAATTTAATATATCATATTAAATTAATATTACCAGTAAAGGAATTTTGCCTATTAATAGTTGAAATAAAATGAAATTTGATGAAAATCATCACGGAATGAATAAATACCATTCCACATACATAAACCATAACTAGCATAAATAAATATTGCATTTAAAAATTTTGAAATTTTATGGAATTTTCCATCAAAATCAAAATTTTTTAAATCATTCAGAATTCCATCAAATAAAGTAGATATAATAATTTAAAACAATGATGGTGAAAATTATTTAACTAATTTTTAATTTTTGGAAATACATGTTAAGGAAAGGGAAAATAGCTTTAATTGAGTGCATATTAAAAACCACAATATTTAAGTATCAAAGAAGATAAAGCATCATGCCACATTCAAAATCTCTACAAAAGAACACCAAACTAAGTGATATATGAGTCTTTTTGTAAGCAAAGACCTTGTATGGGCCCTGATCAACTAATTGATGCTTGAGTTGCTTGAATAAAATTATTTATAACCCAAATCAATAGGCATCAATGCAAAAAAATTTAGCTTTATTTGTTTAAAGAATCAATTGGCACATAAAGAGATTTATTCAAAGTTGACAGTCAGTTTATTGTAGGTAAAGTGAGCTGTTGGTCAAGGGACTGTTGGTCAATCAGCATAGACCAATTTTGAGCACCTGAAAATATCTTTGAACACCTGGGAACACAATGTATAAAATTCATATAAATGGTCTATCCCTTTTACTTCATTAAGGAATCTTGAATAAGTTAATAATGCAACATGTAACATCTTGGAACACCTGGAACATCATGGAATACCTACGAAAACCATGGAACAACTAAAAACACTCTGGATCACCTTGGGACGCCTTGGGCCCACAAGGGACAAAAAAGGACCACATAGGACACTTTGGGGCACCATGGGCCACCATAGAGAACCATGGAGCTTTATAGAAAGTTAATATAAGAAATTTTTAAAAACTCACAAATTTAAATATTTTTTGTTCTGCCAACTCATTTGGGATATAAATCATTTTATTGAAGTGAGCTTTTGGTCAGTTTAGTGTCAGTAAAGTGACTGTTGGTTGAGAGACTGTCAGTCTAGCGAGTTTTGGTTGATTGACAGAGACCCTTTTGCATGCTACAAGGTAAATAATATCAATGAAAATGGATTTATAAATTAATTCATTTTCTAATTCCTTTGGTACTTTGATGTCTTGATTCTTGAAGATATGTTGTAAAGTAAGTGAAAATAACTTATATTTTATGCTATTATATATAAATATATACAGTAAAACCTGCTTAAAACACTATCCCAATGTTACATACAAACTACAAATGACTTCTTCCACTAAATGCCACGGAGTGTAAAATATAATTCCTATTTAGCAATAAAAGCACAATTTTTTGGCATGCAGGAAAGTGTAATATTACTCCTTATTGGTTGCATAAAGTAAATAAATTTTAGAAAATCTAGTATATAAACCTGAGAGATCATGGGAGGCATTGTGTTAATCTATTGGGGAGAAAATGAATGAACTATTAATATGATGAAAAAGTACGATTATTTTGCCTTATCCCTCAACCAATGGCATTCCTAACAGTGCATGAAACTATGATATTTGTAGTGTATGGTAGATATAAGATATTTTACACACTCTCCACCACGAAAGTCTTGAATGATTTTAACTAGCAAAGATGTATGTAGAAAATGAAAGAGGTTTGGTCCACGTAGGCCCTGATTCCTGAAAAAATTGATTATATCAAATATAAATAAACTTCAAAGATTTTAAATACATTTCTTCATTAAATGTGCATGAAGACCCTCTCTCTTATTTAGCTTATATTGTCTCTGCACTGCACAAGTTGAAGATTTTGGGGTATTACACATACTCTACATTTACAGAAGTTCAACCTTGCTCTTTTGACATGGAAATAATAATATATTTTTATTTTTTGAAGCATAATTTTAAACTCATCTAATGATACCTCTTAAAACCTAATTTATTATATAGCTTATGTTAACTCAATGAAATTCAGTCCAATTGGTAAATTAAAATTAAATAAATGAAACAGACTCTGAGAATACTGATTATATTGTCAAAAACAAAGATCATGGTATATGCTCATTAATCAAGTAAATACAATGCAAAGTAAGACTAAAGTAAGTATATACATGTAGAGCTTACATCATCAATTATATATATTACTGTATGTATACATAAACATTCTTCTATATAAATACTTTAAAAACAAGTATTGTTTACTTTTGAAAAAAATTAAAAAGTCAGGTACAAGAAGTTATAAAACACATTTTCAATTGAAACTTTATTGATAATGAAAGATAAAGTAAATATATGTATAATTATAAAGTATAAGAGTTTAAGTATCAGAATACTAGAAAAATAGCACTGCTATATTATTATGCAGACAAACAAGTGTATCAGTGTGAAACCAATCACTTTGTTTCCTTTGGGGAACTGTAGAAATCCATGCACTACAAAGCTTTGAATTCCATCCATTCAAAAGACTTTTCGTTGTAGAAATCTCACAAAAGATAGAATATATACTTAAATTATGGAAAGAAAGGCTGCTGAAAACCCATAACATCATTTAGATGTGTAAATTTAAGATTCTTATGAATGCAAGAATCAACAACTTCCATTGCCACTAACATGGCTGCAAAGCATTTCCTCTCCATTATCATCTCCATGACTTCGGCTTTTCTTAAATCAATATCCTCTGAATCAGCCATTCTTTCTATATTTTCTATGCTTATCCTTATTCTTTTTTCCATGGCAAACTTAATTGCTGCCATAACATGAAACATAGCCTTCATCCCTCTCTTTGTTGTATGACTGTTTGTATTCTCAGCCACAGCCATCATATAACTTCTCTCAATATCTGCTACTTGTTCTAATATGGCCAATGTGTCTAACATCACAACATTCATGTCTATCATACAATTTGCCACTGAAGTAACTGTCATACAATATAGTAAATTATTTACTCCATCTTTAACTTTTTCTGTAGCAACAAATAGATCAGTTAAAGTTGCTGCCATGTACCTATTGACTAAAAACCATAACTCCTTGCTCCTGATTTCTGCATATCTTATGTTTACCATTGCCCTTTCACCTAAAGTAAAGATGTCTCTTGCAATGTTCATGTCTATAGATTTCATAACATAACTTGTGACCTTGAGCACTTCTCCTGATAAATTCATTTCTGATACATGTGTAGTGAATGTTGGCAATTCTTTTTCCATATTTTCTGAAGCCTTCAATGCTATACTTAATGCTCTTTGAGCTTCCATCATGGCTCTCTCTCCCATATCATCTTTTAAGGCATCCATAGCCTCTCTGGCAGTTCTCATAGCCTTACCTGCTATCTTAATAGCATCTATATCAATAACTGTTTTTTGAATACTCATAACTATTGTCTCCAAGGCCATGACTTCCTTATCCATTATTTTAATGGTATCCATAGCCATATTGAATGATTCACTTAATAAATCAAGCACATCCTTTACCATTTCCTCTACCATGCCATCTTGCATGGCCAATAAACATTCCCTTGCTGTGATGGTTACCATTACATCTACCATAGAGTTAATGGGTAATGTAGACTCTATCTCCATACTTTCCTTTTCAATCATTACCTCTCTCATTGCAATGCTGATTTCTAACAATGTAGAAGCTACCATTTCCTCCATAGCAGTCACTATTTCATCTTTTACACTGATAACCTGATCTATAAGGGATTTACAGTCACTCGCCATTGTATTCACTGTTCTTATCATATCAAAGAGAGCATTTTCCATCTCTATGATCTCAATCACTGTCTTCATTAAAGCCATCATGAAATTTCTGATAATTCTTGAGCCCATTCCTTCTTGTCTTATAGTTATTTCTTTCATATATATTGGTATAGCAGTCACCTGCCGGCAACCCAATCTCATCATTTCAGATGCTCCAGCAATTTTATTTTCGTTTACCAAAAAGGTCATTGTGAACAATAATATGGCTGTATATGGATATAAAGAATTAATTACACTCATTGCCCTTAACTGGATGAGATGTATTGTTTAATTATTCTAATCTACATGAACATCTGCATTTTTCAGTAGCTCTTTATCTAATCAGCTTTCTCAAGGCTGCAGTTCATTCAGAAAAAATCTGTGAATTCATTAAGACAGAAATTTTAGAATTCATTATGGAAAAGAAAATTGTTTGAGTACTAATATTATACCTATTTTTTGGAACAGGTAAACATATAAATATGGATTTGTGTCAAAATTTATAGATAATTATTACTATTTTAATCTGTTTGTTAAATTATAATCTGGATACATGCAAAAGATTATATATATTACTATATATTCTCAAACTATGAAATGGAAAATGAGCATAAAATATTACTTACAAGTGAATAGTATAAAATACACAGGTAATACTATATGTAGTATGATAATAAAATTTGATGTATACCATGGAATACAAATATTTACCTTGCTGATATTAAATAAAACTCATTCAGGATGGATGAAATCTTACAAAATAAAATTAAGTATATAGAGCAATTCTCGTAATAAGAGTTAAACTTCTTGCTCAAGAAAAGTGTATCATAAGAAATGAAAAAGAGTATATTGCCTCCTTTTCTAATGTTTGATTCAAAAAGATGTTCAATAGAAAATTTTCAGTTTCCTAATCGCTTCAGTTAACTAACTTATTCAGAATGGCTGTTTAATTAGTAGCCATAATAAGAAACTGTTCTGAAATTTTGCTAATTCTGAAAATAATAATAATAATAATAATCTGCCTTTATTGAATCAGGGCGAAATTTAGTCTATGTAGACCACTCTTACATTTAACCCCTACGGACGAACACAAATACATCCCATCCCAGATCAGAAATTTTTCCGCTCCGCCAGGACTCGAACGGGGACCTCGAGACTAAGAGCACTAGCACTCAATGAGGAATAATTGCATAGCAGAATCTATACCTGAAATTCACTATTTTTGGAAAAGAATGATGCAAATAAAAATGCTACAATAAACTGAATATACTTCAAAATAATTATAATTAAATTCTGATTTATTAACCATGAAAAAATGGAAAATTACCCATTCAAAGTTGCTACTCACATATGCTATGAATGAATGAGATATGGTATTTATATCCACAACATCTATCTTTTTTTCTATGGAGATGAAACATCAAAAGTGTAATTTGACAAAATATCAATCTTACTTGGAAAAAGCATATCACTAAAAGTATTAAAAGTACAATCAAATTCATTAAAATTTATCATCATAAGATTTCAGTGATCAGCAAATATGTTTCAAAATTCATTTCCATTAAATACATTAACAATCTTTAAAAATTTCTTTCAATAAAGCCATAATTAATTCATTCTTGTCTTCTTCTATTTCCTAAGATAAAGCAGTTTCAGTAGTAATAGATTTAAAACAAACCCAATTTCATTTTAAAACTTGTAATTCAGAGTGAATAATGATAAGTTGAAGATATCCTGGAGTGATAAGTATTTATCCATATAAATCAGATATATCATAAAATTCCTTAAAATTAATTTCACCATTAAGTTTTCTTCATTGGACATCAAGGAGTTTCTAGAATGGCAAATTTATTTTTGCATCATTTCAGTAAAGTAACTGAAAAAGTACTTCACCTACTTTCATTTTATATTGTCTCATTTTTTACTTACTAAAAAACAGAAAAATGTGTATATGAAATGAAGTGTAATTCTCAGAAAAATTAAGAGAGAAATGTATAATTGTATCTATTGTAAAATATGTTTTGAGATGTAAAAAATTGCAAATAAAATTTCATGTAGTTTAATGGATGAGTAAATTAATTAAATACACATTTCCATTATAAATTGCCATTTTTCTTATCTGCTTGACATCATTTTTAAAATGTGTGATACATTTATCTAACCAAAAAGAAAACCTGGAATATAATAATATTGTTTTAATTTAAAATGTAAAAGATTATTTCATATTCAGAAAGCAATGATTCCCACACTATAATTCTCAAGCATATTCTTAGTTACAAGAAATAAAGTTTTGCACAGGAGAATTGTAGTTCATTTATAAAGTTTTATCTATAGAAGGCTTACATGAGCATTCATGAATTAGTTAGATATTTTTGAGCTGTAACTTTAATTTTAATTTTAATATTAATATATCTGGAAAATGACGAAAGAAATTTCTTTGTACTGCATGTAAGTGAAACAAAAATGTGTTTAATTTGAAATATATTATTTTATATCATTTCAAGTAAAACAGTAAATTGTATGAATTGTTTTGTAAACATAACAAAATTTTGCTGAAATGACTGGAGAAAATTACTTCAAAACAAGAAGTTTTAGGAGTGAAAAATGAAAGAGAAAAAGAACATTACTCATATAATTTGTGAAAACTAAATGTAATCATAAAAGTTCAAATTGGAATGATAAGTAACACTATATGCATAGAAAAATCATATTCACGGTTTTACCTTTAATATGAATGAAATTTATGAAAAATAAAATAAATAATAAAAATTGTTGTTTGAATGTATTAAGTACTTACTAGTTTGAAAACTTGGTCAGCTGATAGAAATCTTGCAGCTGATATCTCATGATTATGATACACTTATCTTGAGGTACCCTGGAAATAACACCCTTTTAATGCTCTCTAATTTAAATTGTAAGGAAAAATTGAGCTAGGAAAAATACTCGGTCAAAATCACTTTTCATCCCGTGCAATGTTAGGACGCAGATATACTGCAATAATTGTTTCCTTTCCTAGAGCACCGACAGCACCGTTTCTAAATTGGTTTAATCTATTGGAGAGGATTTTCGCTTTGCAATCTTACAGTACATAGCGCATCAAAACAGCTTTTTACGATTATCTTGAGGCAAAGGTACTAAAGAACTATGGATAGTTTTTTTTCTAGCCATTTCAGGAATGTTCCAGACAAATTCTTCTAGAAATGATGAGTGTGCCTTGTTGCTCAAACAACAATTTGCATACGTCGCTGGGGTTAAGGTTAAACTAACTGGTAATTTTAAGGTATAAGCGTTTAAGATCATTGACATGCAGTATGAGACGTTTACCTAGAGTTTGCATCGGGCCTTGAACAGATAATAAATTACATTCCTTAATGAAATCAATGTCAGAAGGTTTGACTTTGCGGAAAGCCATAGTATAATAAAAAGTATTTTATTATACATTATACATAGAAATTATAATAGTAAATAATTTTTTCCCCCGTTAATCATCAGAAAGATTCGATTTTTTATTTTCAGAATTTCCGCCCAGTAACAATGTTTTTCTCCCTTTTGAGTTGGATAATCTTGTTCCATTCCCATTCCGACCGTTGAAATCTCCGGTGATTGCTGAGTCTCATATCTTATACAACTGGAAACTTTAAGTTTAAACTTATCGATAATGATAAAACAGAGAATAATTTATCATGCAGCTAGTGTAATTTATATTTCGCATATTATTTTATAATGTACAATAGCTTTTATGATTCTTCAGTGAGGTTGCTTTATGAACCAGGATACAAGAATAATTAGAGAATCTATGGATTCCATTACAATAATAATTAATATTTTGATTATAGAATAAAATATATAAAGTATTTCACATCAAAATACGAGTTTTCGTAGCACAGCTACGTTTTCAACGAGGGAAAGGGTTTTTAATAAAAATGATAAGTATTATCGGAGTCTACAATTTCTTCTCTCTCGGCATTCTCATTTCACAAATCTCGGTTAATGTTGATGGAAATAAGAAGATCTATTCATACAAAATACATAAAAATAGGCAATTATAATAATTGTCTCCCTCTACATAATTGGTCAACATTGTTGAGGGAACTTGCAACTCCCCTTGCTCCTTAAAACTCTTGGAGATCTCATTTTTGGTTCCAAATATAGGATAAATTATTTGAAATTATCAAATGAAATTCAGGAAATAAAATTATTTCTGTAAAAATGAAAGAGAATTTGTTTGTATCAAGGTTTAGTAGTAATTATGTATCGAGATTTCATCGAGTGTAAATACCCTATTTGTTGTATAAAAACCCCCTAATATTTTGGGACCAAAAATTTGGAAAAAAGGGGGTTGCTTATACGAGTTTTTATAATACATACATTCATTAAATACAGTATTTTCAATCATTCTACAACTAAATTGATCCATCATTCCGACCTTAATGGATTAGGAGTCAATTTTCAAATGAGAATGATTAGGTCTTCCTAATTTTTCTAGGATGCTAAGAGCTTCTTTGGAGTAGAAAAGCCATCCTCGTCTTCTTTATCCTTTATTATACTTTACATACACATATATACATGTAGTCTCTTAAAATTAATACACCAATGTGAGGGCGATCACAAATGAAATGGAGATGCTGATTGCGGAACGAACAGAGGCATATGTAGGAAGCATTGGCTTTTTTTGCTGATGCTATGAACGAATCAACCTGAGTTCTTTAAAAACGCACTTTTGACTTCTGATCTCTCGAATCTGATGAAGCATCGTTTCTAAGAGATGGTAGGAAAATTTTCGGTGAGCTTGCAGTCACCTATTTCTGATGACCCAGTAACTCTACTTTTGAACAGGAAATTAAAAGAAACTTCGAGAATATGGTCAAGGAAATGGCATTAACAGTACGTCATATTTTTCTAAATGAGTTATCAGAGAAGCTGAGGAATTTTCACAATTTTTGCGTTGAGAAAATAGATCAAAGCAGAATAAAGTAATGAAAGGATAAAGTTGTTATTTACGCTATCACTTTCATTTTCCAAAAGCTCTGACGATTTCTCTTTGTATATGGTAATCTTTTGATCTCTCTCTCTTTCTTTGATTAAACTCTATTACAAACATTTTAAAATGTCCTTCACTATTCATATTCATTATGTAACGGAATGACACTTTATAGAGTTGTAGGTTGGGAAAATTGGAAGTTTTCTATCATAATAATATCAGATCTGATTGTGATTCCAGGATTTCACATATATTCACAAAATCACATCTATCAAAGCATCTCAAACTATTTTAATTCCAAAACAACGATGACCTTGCCTATTCTAAATGAATATAAATAAATTTCGATAATACAGAGCAAACTTAAGGTTTACGTTCATCGTTCACCTAATAGAAAGTCTGACTGAGTATGAAGGCGAGGAAATTATTCATGATTTTCAATTTTCAAACCTTTTTAAAGCAGTGATACGTATGATTTTCAAATAGCTAATTTTTCACTGAATTTTAATATGATGAATAACTATTCAAATGATATAACAATAAACAATATTTTTAAAGAAATCTTAAACTTAATCTATAGAATTGGATTAGACTTTAACAGGTCATTACACCAAATTATACTATAAGTAAGTGCAGGTGAAGGGATTTTAAGATCTGCAAAGATTGCACATTATAAAGCCAACTATGCAAGCTCTGCAAGTTCCTTTTATTTTATAATAAGACGAGAATTCAAAAAATTAAAAAGTATGACTGGATGATCTTTCTTCCAAAAATTTATTTTTAGGAACAATATTTGCTAGTGGAAAAAAATGATCAAAGGAACAAGAGGAAACTATCGTACGGTGCTCACAAGAAATAGGTTATAAAAACTTTCGATAGAATCGATACGTTACTTCTCGGTAGAAGATAAAAAGCCGAATGAGTACAGAAGAATTAATTTTTGGAACTTAAGAGAGTTCTTTTTTATTCTGCAATAGAAAACGATTCCATTCACGTTGCCATAGTGAAGTCGGATTCACAAACTCAGGAGTGATAGAAGAATGCGCTTAAAGGCATTTATATTTAAGACTAAGATTTCACTGTGCTGTTGATTCAGCAACATAGTTCTAACGTTCGCTTAGGCGAGGGTGATGAACTTATTTCAGCTCGTTGCCATTTTTCTTTACCTTTAAGCTTTTCGCTTATCCGCGGAGGACAGGGAAGGGGATTCTGAGATATCAACATGCTACGTATTTATCTTGTTCCTCGAACATTGAAATACTTTATGGTACTAGTCAATGTTTTCCGACCTTAAGTTACGGCTATCTGAAAATCAATACGTAGATAAAAAAAATCGAAATCCAAAAAATAGGTGAATATAAAAGGAAAGCTGTATCAGCGCAGAAGCCCTGTGTCTCAATTTAATTGTTTTGGCTAAAATAATTTAAGATACTATAGAGTATAAATCTGAATATATACGCAGCAATACTTTATTAAATGCCTTCTAAATTTTTCTCTTCCATTCTACTTAGTATTTCGATTTTTCTAAACAAAAACCGATAAATGTAATGAAATCAAGAATTTTACCTGCCAATTAATACTTCAAGATAAATTACCCCTTCAAATCAAACACTATTCTACAAATTCTTAAAATATTTATTGAATCCAAATGGTTTTAATCATGATATTTTTCTGAAATAAAAGCCAAATATTTTTTTGCAGAAGATCAATAAAATAACTGCAATATCTTGAAATGCTTTTCTCTTAAAACTGACTGACTGACTTTAAGGTTTCAATAGCAAATATAAGGATCCTCACTTCTTGGAAATTGGTTGGAAATATAAGAATTATCTCCAAAAATAAATATTATGCTAAATATTAATTAAAATAATATCTTAAAAGCTTCTCAGCGTAGATTATATTAATAGATTTCACTTAAGGCCCAATGATCTACATTCCAGATTCAGATTCTCAGGTAATGTCAATATGACAAGAAATTACATTATTCTTTACTGTCTGTTAATTATATACATCAATTTTCTACTGTTTGATTGTTATGTTATAATAATAACATATATATAATAAAATCTGTTATTGATGTAAAAAAATCTTGAAAAATTCCTGTTTAAACTGTATCCAGATTTTAATAGCAATACTTTTAAAGAAAGGGTATTGAAATATAAGCTAAAATTACATTACAAACCTTTCTAACAAATGGATAACTTATAAATTATAAAATAACATTAAATTTTTATATTTTATCCATTTAATATTATTCGAATAATAACTAAATTGGTTGGTTGACAGTAAATAATTAAAAATGACTATAATTGAATTTGATTGATTGAGTTTGACAAATCAAATTTCATATATACAGAATTCTCAATAAAAAGAAGGGAAAAAGGAATATTGTCAAAAATTTGCTTTCCCAGCTAACCTAAGAATTTACCTAGAATAATTTTCCGCTTACTTATGCAACTCTAAGCTCTCAGAGGTTAAGTTCCCACGTTCATTGATGGCAGGAGTGAAAGAAAAGATCTGCAACTTCATCACTTAGAATCGGGAGAGTGCTTTTGCAAAATCAAATTCCATAGAGTATAAAAGGAGTGGTAAGGGCGGACATTTCATCACTGTGTACTGCTTCTTGGTGGGGTCACACCAAGGAGTTGCAGTCTTACATAGTGCTTCACAATGGGCTCCAATATGGTAAGTTTTTCAATCAATTCATTTCTAAAAGTTCTATCATAATCTTTCCTATCAACAACTTTTTGAAAAATAATTTTGTTGACCAAAAACTTAAATATTTAGAAAATTACTTTTTCTTTAGTCTCCTTCAGTTATTTTAAATTTGAGATAAAAGCAGCAACTTAGGAAGACAGCTTCTTAGTTTTTATTTGAGAGGGAATTAACTTGCAACATATATTAATTATGACATTCTGATTTATCCATAAAGATACAGTCCCCATATTATTGCACTCCATGTGTTGCCTGTTTTCTCTAAAATTAAATGCTAACATCTAAAGAACAACATAATACTTTTTTGAAATTATTATCATTTAAGTTAAAAATTTTGATTTTAATCTGTTTGACTGTCTTATTGATCATTTCATCTATTAACCCAACTTTCATTAGATCACATTAAATGCTAAAATATTCTACTCTCATATTGGTCCTTATAGATTATTAACAATTTTATATGCACCAAAACCTTCATGTTAAATCTGAACCTTTACTATTCAATTATTTTTAATTAATTTCTTCTTTATAAATATTTAAAATATGTCTTTTCCTTCAAAATCATGAAAGGTGTGATTTCATTTAAATTATAAGACTTCATCATATACTGACTAAATAATACAATATTTTATTTTATTATTATTAATATTATGTCTTTATCAATCAATGTCTTTACGATAGTAATTGTTTAATATTTCACAAGAGCAAGAAGAATGTACTTTTTCTTAGTTGTTATTTTATGTCATAGCCTTCTCAGTAGTCATTGTCAGGGATGATTAGTCCTTATAGACTTAGTAAATATCAGCAATCACCACAAAGATAATCATGCTGTATCTTTTACATTTATTTGCCTTTTTAAGAATATGATTTATCACAAAATATATTTATTCTGTTCATCAAAATCATATTATACCACTTGATTACCGGTAAGTGAATTGATAATTTGTAATTACTAATATTATTATTCTTGTTCTTATTTAAGAATGATTTTTACTATTAAATATTGCATTGGTCTTAAAAGGCACCTGCATACAAGCCTCCTGGCTAAGCAAAGACTGAAAGGTTTTTAAACTAAATATGTTATTTTTAACATCAATTCGACATTTATAAATTATATAATCATAATTAAAATTTCAATCAATAAGTTACTTGGTTTGATATTTTTGAGTATCAGTAATATTAAAATTTTCTCATTCTTTCTTGTAATGCTGTAATGATAAAATGTATCATATGGAAATGCATTAATCATAATTAAAATTACAATCAATAAGTTACTTGGTTTGATATTTTCTAGTATCAGTAATATTAAAATTTTCTTATTCTTCTTGTAATGCTGTAATGATAAAATGAATCTTATAGAAATGCATTATAAAATTAATTTTATTATTATATTGATTGAAAAGAATTATATTGATTATTATTATATAAAATGTTGGTACTTATTATCAACTTACAAGCAACAGGAATTCAGTCCCAAGTTATTCTATAAATTAACTGAAAATATATACATAAATGTTGAAGAGGTTGTCCAACACCAGAAAAGATACCTGAAATTAATTTAAAGCTATTCTAGAACCAAATTTAATGAAGATGTAATGCATTCCATAGTAATTCTGAATTTCAATTAATATCAATGAACCCTTTAGTCTTTAGGAAACAGTAAATTCTGAATGTAAATAAGCAGAGGAAACTTCAAATATACAATGAAAGATCCGTGCTGTTATTCTAACTAAAAATGTTAAACTATTTGTAATAATAAAGTACATTCCCTATTTAGAAGAAAAATAATGTTGATAGTGAAAGAGAAAGGATTAAAAATGGATATAATTTTAAGTTACTAAAATCAAAACATTGAATGTTCCAGATATCACTAGGAATACTTGCGACCATCTTTCTTTGTGCTCCTATCTCCACATCTGAACATATGGGATATGGAGGGGATGCCAAAGCAGGAAACCCATATGCTGCATTGCAATATGCCATGAAACCTCACATCTCCATAACTTACCCAAGTACAAGTTATGGAGAAGGTCATATGCTGCAACCTACACACCACCATGTCATTGTACCCTATTACAGAAGCCATGATGATGAAGAAGACTATGGCAAAGGGGGTGATGATTATGGAAAGGGAGGAGGAGGTTATGGAAAGGGGGGTGGTGGATACGGAAAGGGTGGAGATGATTATGGAAAAGGTGGTGGAGGCGGTTATGGAAAAGGAGGCGATGACTACGGTAAAGGTGGTGGAGGCGGTTATGGAAAGGGAGGTGGAGGTTATGGTAAAGGAGGTGGTGGTTATGGAGGACATGAAGAAGGTGGATATGGAAAGGGAGGTGGTGGTTATGGCAAAGGAGGTGGTGGCTATGGAGGAGGAGGATACGGCAAAGGAGGTGGTGGTTATGGCAAAGGTGGTGGAGGATATGGCAAAGGAGGTGGTGGTTATGGCAAAGGTGGTGGAGGATACGGCAAAGGAGGTGGTGGATATGGAGGACATGAAGAAGGTGGATATGGTAAAGGAGGTGGCTATGGAGGTGGAGGCTATGGCAAAGGTGGAGGAGGATACGGCAAAGGAGGTGGTGGATATGGAGGACATGAGGAAGGTGGATATGGAAAGGGAGGTGGCTATGGAGGTGGTGGATATGGCAAAGGTGGTGGAGGCTATGGAAAAGGAGGTGGCGGCTACGGAGGTGGAGGCTATGGCAAAGGAGGTGGTGGCTATGGAGGACATGAAATGGGAGGTTATGGTAAAGGAGGCGGCTACGGAGGCGGCGGATATGGAAAAGGTGGTGGAGGTTATGGTGGCGGCCATGGAGGAGGTGGCTACGGAGGTGGTGGATACGGCAAAGGTGGTGGAGGCTATGGAAAGGGAGGTGGTGGCTATGGAGGACATGAAATGGGAGGCTATGGAAAAGGAGGCGGCTACGGAGGTGGTGGATACGGCAAAGGTGGTGGAGGCTATGGAAAGGGAGGTGGCGGCTATGGAGGACATGAAATGGGAGGCTATGGAAAAGGAGGCGGCTACGGAGGCGGCGGTTATGGCAAAGGTGGTGGAGGCTATGGAAAGGGAGGTGGTGGCTATGGAGGACATGAAATGGGAGGCTATGGAAAAGGAGGCGGCTACGGAGGTGGTGGATACGGCAAAGGTGGTGGAGGCTATGGAAAGGGAGGTGGTGGCTATGGAGGACACGAAATGGGAGGTTATGGTAAAGGAGGCGGCTACGGAGGTGGTGGATACGGCAAAGGTGGTGGAGGCTATGGAAAGGGAGGTGGTGGCTATGGAGGACATGAAATGGGAGGCTATGGTAAAGGAGGTGGATATGGAGGTGGCGGATATGGCAAAGGTGGTGGAGGTTATGGTGGAGGTCATGGAGGAGGTGGCTACGGAGGTGGTGGATACGGCAAGGGTGGTGGAGGTTATGGGAAAGGAGGTGGTGGATATGGAGGACATGAAATGGGAGGATATGGTAAAGGAGGTGGCTACGGAGGCGGCGGTTATGGCAAAGGTGGTGGAGGCTATGGCAAAGGAGGTGGATATGGAGGTGGCGGATACGGCAAAGGTGGTGGAGGTTATGGTGGTGGCCATGGAGGAGGTGGCTACGGAGGAGGCGGATATGGTAAAGGTGGTGGAGGCTATGGTAAAGGAGGTGGTGGTTATGGAGGACATGAAATGGGAGGCTATGGTAAAGGAGGCGGCTACGGAGGCGGCGGTTACGGCAAGGGTGGTGGAGGTTATGGCAAAGGAGGTGGTGGATATGGAGGACATGAAGAAGGTGGATATGGAAAGGGAGGTGGCTATGGAGGTGGTGGATATGGCAAAGGCGGTGGAGGCTATGGAAAAGGAGGTGGCGGCTACGGAGGTGGAGGTTATGGAAAAGGAGGTGGTGGATATGGAGGACATGAGGAAGGTGGATATGGTAAAGGAGGTGGATATGGAGGCGGTGGATACGGCAAAGGTGGTGGAGGCTATGGCAAAGGAGGTGGTGGTTATGGAGGACATGAAATGGGAGGTTATGGTAAAGGAGGCGGCTACGGAGGCGGTGGTTACGGCAAGGGTGGTGGAGGTTATGGCAAAGGAGGTGGTGGTTATGGAGGACATGAAATGGGAGGTTATGGTAAAGGAGGCGGCTACGGAGGCGGTGGTTACGGCAAAGGTGGTGGAGGTTATGGTGGTGGCTATGGAGGACATGAAGAAGGTGGTTATGGTAAGGGAGGTAGTGGATACGGCAAAGGCGGTGGTGGCTATGGAGGACATGAAATGGGAGGCTATGGTAAAGGAGGCGGATATGGAGGCGGCGGATATGGCAAAGGTGGTGGAGGTTATGGCAAAGGAGGTGGTGGCTATGGAGGACATGAAGAAGGTGGATATGGAAAGGGAGGTGGCGGATATGGTAAAGGAGGTGGTGGTTATGGCAAAGGAGGTGGTGGCTATGGAGGACATGAAGAAGGTGGATATGGAAAGGGAGGTGGAGGTTATGGTAAAGGAGGTGGTGGCTATGGAGGACATGAAGAAGGTGGATATGGAAAGGGAGGTGGCGGATATGGTAAAGGAGGTGGTGGTTATGGCAAAGGAGGTGGTGGCTATGGAGGACATGAAGAAGGTGGATATGGAAAGGGAGGTGGCGGATATGGTAAAGGAGGCGGTGGTTATGGAAAAGGAGGTGGTGGTTACGGAGGACATGAGGAAGGTGGATATGGAAAAGGGGGTGGTGGTTATGGAGGAGGTGGTTATGGAAAAGGAGGTGGTGATGGAGGATATGGAAAAGGATATTGAATTACTTCTTAAATTTCCTCAACTGAAAATGGATTTCCTTTCCATCCTACTCATCATTACAATGACTGATGTTTTTCTTTGGATGAAAGGATGTTTTGTAAATTCTGTATTTATTAAAAAAATTAACAAATGACTCTGCTTTTTATTGAACTGATTAATGGAAATTAATATTCCCTTGTCTCTTTTCATCTTTTTGAATGAATAATTTTGAGATAATATTTTCAATGATAGTCATTATTAAATCCATTAATTTTGATTGCATTACATATGTTTCACATAATATTTTTTATTGTGATTAACTTCTTATTTTTATACTGAAACTTAAACATTGCTTTCAATCATTTCATAATTCTCTTCCTTTACAAATTTCCAAAGCTATACATTATTATAATTAATTCGTTAATATGTTTACATACTCAATTAATACTCAATATTATTCCACTAATAATGGTAAAATATATTTATTCTTTTCTTGAACCTGTGAAATCATGCATGCATTGAATATCTGAACATTCAATAGTTTGCAATCCAAAAAAATTCTTAAGAAAGATCATGTGTCATATATTTACCTTTTCTTTTTTAATATCCATTTGGATAATGAATATGAGTTGAACTAAGGTAATTATTAAAGAACAAAATTTTTAAATAAAAAGTAACCCTGTGGATTCAGATAAATTTACAATGTAAACTTCAGTTTGTCATACTTATCATAAATGCACTGGATATGCTAGAAACGTTTAAGTTAATCAACAATGTTCTATTGGACTTTACATTATATCTAAAGTTATATAAATAACTTTAGATATTTTATTTATTGTTTTAATTTTTTCTGACTATAAAGTTAAATTATAATTGAAATGTTCAAGTACCTAATTTCTGTTTTGAAGTAAAGTTAAACCAGGCTATTGACAAAACAATTTTTTTCCCATAACAAAATAAACTTCGACAATATTTATTTTTAACGTCTTTGATGTTTCCCTGTTTTCTGTTGGTGTATCTAAGCATTTCTCTAGTTCTTTACGTATGAACCGAAGACTGTATTAGATTGAGCCTTAGAAAAATTGGAACACTTCCAAGTTACAAAACAGGTGTCGTTTTAAACCCCCAACACCCAGTAATTTTATGGCCGATCGGTCCATTTTAATTTATTCTCCGTTTCGTAACCATTGTCTCTCTTAAAGGGTGGAGTCGTTGACCTCATGCCCTACCCTTAATCGTAAGAACCAGATCTTCAATCGCAGTTGTTTCCCTCGAAAACCTGTTCCTGAGAGTCATTCGCCTTAAATGTTTGCTTGTTCGAATTTCTCAAGGATTTGATTCATTTTTCAGTTACATAAATCCTGTCTGAAGTCGATTATAAATCAAAATGTGCATAGCTGTAAATCAAAAGATAAATTGCAAATTTCCAGCTGACGTCAAATCGCTTATTTAAACCTAACGTAATGCTGAGTTTGGATACTGTATATTAAAAAGCATACATACATTTTCGCTATCAGTGAATGTATATTTAATTTACATTAAGTTATTCGTCGGTTCATTCTTATTTATTTTTATTTTAAATTTATTATTTAAATATTTATTGCCATATAAATATAAGCCTATCATTAAATTAGAAATAAGTACAGTAGACTCTCGATAATTCGAATTTATAGGGACCGAACAAAAAATTCGAATTATCGAGTTTTTCGAAATAGCGAGGGTTCGAATTAAAGAGGGGCTCAAAGTAAAATTCGAATTGAAGAAAGTTACATTCTATTTGTCATTGTATAAGATTGTGAATGCTGGTAGAAACAAAAATACATATTATAATAATACATGTGGATCAATTTACTTATTATAAAAAAGTTGTATCATTTCTTCATAAAAAAATCGGTTATTTTCGTTTGGGTCGCTTGGTTGGCTGCAATCTGGTCCACAGCATTTTCCAAAGTGCTCACTGCTTTAAACACACAACCAGGTTGGATGTTATCCATTTCGGATTGTTCGAAGAAACGGCGCAACCCTCTTAAAAAAAAGGTTGCTTCCTTAGAAGACACCATCGGAACATCGTCGTCTTCATCTTCACTGTCAGAAATCTGTTGACTGACCACAATTGACTGTTTCATAATGTCTTCATCAGACAATGTACCCGCTGTGGCAACATTATTGTCAATATTAACATCGTTGAAAGTTAAGGGAACCTCTGGAAGTCTGTTCCAAGCACTCAAAAAGGTCCCTCATTTTGCAGATCTTGTTGAACCATATCATTTCCGTCCTTGCATTCCTAATCCTTGATGAATCCGCAGGCTTTAAAACAATTTGCGATTGTCTGTGAGCTAACCCCTTCCCATGCTTTGTGAGCCATTTCCATTGCAGTAAGCACTGAAATGCTGCACAGGTTATTTCCATTTTCCATTGTGTCTATTACAGTTCTAACCACTTCTTTTCGAACAAGGTTTTAAAATTTTTAACAATTCCTTGATCTAGGGGTTGAAGAATTGAAGTTGTGTTACGGGGTAAATATTTCAGCTCTATATTTTCAAGTTAAGGGACATCTTTATGGGCTGAGTAATTATCGATAAACATCAAAATTTTTCGTTTTTCTCTTCCCATTCAGTTTTCTCTTCTCTTTAGCATCAATGCTCATTTTCCATTAGGAAAACAATACTGCTGTCATCCACGCCTTCTTATTTGATCTGTAGATTAGAGGAAGAGATTTCATATTTTTAAACATCGAGGCTTAGCAAATTTTCCTATCATAAAAGGTCGAAATTTCTGTGATCCATCCATATTGGCTGCCAATAATATTGTAACCCTCTCCTTGCTGTGTTTGCCTCCATGACTGGTGTCATTCTTAAATGCCAAGGTACGATCAGGTAATTATTTATAAAACAGCCCTGTTTCATCACAGTTAAAGATATCTTTCGCTTCATAATTAGCCAATAAAGGTAAATTCTTGGAAAAATTGCCTCGACACTTTCCATAAAATGTCTAATTTTTCGAATTGTGGAGTGGGCCGGTCTAGCTTCACTTCGAATTATCGAGGGGACCAAAATACATTGATTTTCTTCGAATTATAGAGGTTTTCTCAGGGGACCGAGGGTTTTCTTCGAATTATAGAGGTTTTCGAATTACCGAGGTTCGAATTATCGAGAGTCTACTGTATATGAGTAAGTATTAATTAATGAAACCAATTCTACCAACAAAATCCTACAGCAATCGATGCATATTGTGCAGACATTATTCATCATACATAAAGTAACTTTTAGTTTGCTTATTTTATATTCATTTATCATTCAGAAATCCATACATATTTAACAAGTAATTCTATCAATGGAAAATATAATTAAAACAGTGGAAACGAAGTGTTAAACTTGAAATACTTTGATATTGAAGTATCGCAAGAAATATTCAAGGAATCCGATAAGATGATGCAATTAAATCATAGTATCATTTTCTTATTATTACAATGCAATACATTGAATCTCATATTTTGTATCGCCTACTTTCAGCAAGTCATTTCACTGTAATTTCTCTTAAAAATTCCAAATAAAAATTAATTCCGTATTATTAGATTTTTTATCTTTTCTGATAAATTCCTTCGCCTCTTATTATAGTATTCGAATATCGATATTAGATATTTACCTATGATATTATGCCTAAATTTATCATCAGAATAATACCATTATCACAGCAAAACTCATACAATAATTAATATAGTAAATTAAATAGTAAATTTTACAAATACTCTATTTTTAATTTCAAGTATCGCTTAAGTATTCATGTCCTTACGTCTAACGAGATAAATTGGCTCAACTAAATCTATAGTCATCAATTTTCCAAAATATAGGTAGTATTATTATACATGTATTCAATCTCTATTTTCGAAAACAGTAACTGCCACAATAAAGAAAGCGACATTTTTTCAAAAACATCGACTTCAATAGGAATAACACGTGATTCGACCACAATCGCCGAAAACAAAGCAAAGGCTATTCACAACAAAAGAAAATCACAAGGTGCTTCACCTCATATTGCGTTTGAGCAAGGTACAACATCTTGTAAGATAAGATTAAGGAGATCACGATAAAATTGGATTGGCGCTTGGATGTATTTGTTATAAACCAAGAAGGTTTTTCTTGATATCGTTTGCGTATTGAGATTCATTGGTGAATTGGTCGTTCATAACTTGAATTCTACTCGGAAGCCAAAATTTTTTGTCTCCACCGTGAATTGTCAGTGTTGGATGAACTTGGTGCTTTTTGAGTTGAAGCGACACCTGTAGCCAACAGAAATTCAGTATGGGTTTCAAGAATGGTAAGTCAAAATTTTTCTACGTCGATTTCAGGAGGCTATCTCGAAACGAATTGTTAAAATGTACCTTTGCATAAATGATGCCATCGTCATATCAAACTTTTACTCCAGGTGCAAATAAATCTATCGGAAGTTTGGTTAGAACCTCATACTTTAACTAGCTACTTAAAGTTAAGTGAGGCAATTGACACTCACCACGCTGGATAACGAATGAGGTAGTTTGCCATGAATTTCCTGTGAACAAGACCAGACGGTATTCTTTCATTGCAATTGAAAATTTTCCCTATTCAAATATCTATTACGTGTATTTAATTTATGTATCACTCTTTTGATGATTCAGAACATTTCGCTCGTGATCTCATCTGACTCTTTCATTCACTTTTTTCTTTCTTACTTTGCTGCGCCACAACTTTCTTACTTACTTTCTTGCGAACAGTTTGTTTTTTTTCGCACACATCAAGAGTAAATAACCCAAGAAGCAGGTTTCAAAAATAATCTTCCAGTTTAGTTTCAATTTAATCAAACACGCGTTCCATAGCAACAACTTCTCAACAAATAAATTTTATTGAAATTACTATCTACCATTGAGAGCGATAACACAGTGACGACTCGGTGTAACCGGTTGGCAAAACCAAGAGGAAATCTCGCTACCCAGCGATGTCTTCCAAAATTTTTTACTCATTGTAAATTGCACAGGCTTAAATCTCCTTTTAATTCCTCCCAGCTCACAAAAACTGTTAGACTGAGTTTTTAACCGAGCATGCATTCTTAACCGTTTCAAATTAAAATAACTTGAGTAATATTCGTCCACTTGAATTCCTGAAAATTCGAATAACGCAATTTCTTCAAAAATTTCCAAATTCGATGTAATTGATCTTGTTTTGTCAATAAGTGTTTGTCCCATAAAGATTCCAGTTATCTCGAGACACATCGTTAGTGCGCAAAATCACCCAAACAATGTCTTTTCCCACTGATAACGAATTGAAATTTGCGAGCAAATATTAGGCAGATAAGACTTCCTTTCCTGTGATGCACCTGTTCTCGAAAATGGATCTTTAAATGGGATCTATGACGAGTTAGCGTAAATAATAATAAGATTGTTTATCGTAAATCATATTTTACGTCCTAACCATTTGTAACAATCGTAAACGACTGCAATTTTCCGTTTTGAATGCAAAATAAACGTTAATATTAGTGAATATGGTAGAATCGACGGCATCTTCTTGGTGCGATATTCGAAACACGTATGTATCTTATAGGTAATATCACCTTATAATCTCATCTCTAGTGCTTTCATATCAGAGGGGCCATTCTTGTTGTTAAAAGAAGCATTTGTAAAGGATCCTTCAATGTCGCTGCACAGAATAATTTGATCCTTTCTTGAAATGTCTTATAACACACCTTTCCACAATCCACTCAGCCTTTTTATACATTATATATTAGATAATTAATGGAATATAATAAATATTTAGTTGCTGCTTAATTATTTATCTTACGACGGGGAGAATAAAATAGTAGAATTTTCGAATCTCTGGATTATGGTCACAGAACGAATCCAACCAATCGGCGATCGATTTATATTCCTCTATTTCGATTAGTGAAATTAATAATTATAAAAATTAAATTTTCTTCGGGTTCCTAGTGAAAGCGTTTTAGTAATTTGCAACGAAATTTATGAATATTTCATGTAAGCAGAACTGATTTATTCGTGATTCTTGAATAGTTAATTTAAAAGCACCATGGTAACTATTTAAGTTTCCCTTTATTATATTAATACTTTGCCTCTTTCAATTAACCTTCCTTTAAATTAACTTGAATGCTTTCGATTGTACTTTGAAGATGCTTAAAACGGAAGTGAATAGTATGCATCTATCAGCTCCTGTGTTATAACTTAAACGTGATACTGGAATCGATTCATAGTCATTCGGATTTTCTAAATATATAATGCATTAAGACATACGATTGCAACTGAACATCATACTTGAATAGCTAAAGGGAAATAACGTATGATTACGGTACAAAAATAAACATTTTTCTGTATATTTTTATTTAATTTTATTTAATGTTCATCTTCTTACACTTGTGTATTTACCATACACAAATCGTGGACAGAATTTTTACAACCATTCAACTGAGCGAAAGTTAATCTACTGTCGTGTGTCATCAAATAAAAAGTTGTTAAAGACGTAACTGGGGTGGAACCATGATTTTTCTTTTTATATTTCCATCAAAATGCTGAGAATATCAAAATATAAGTTTAACGATCATTTCCATAATCATCCGTATAAAATAGTAGACTCACATAAAAATGTAAAGTTCCGTAAAAAGATTCCGTAAAAATTCAAGATTTGAATCCAAAATTTCTAGATTATCATGGGGTTTAGAAGATTCTAAGCTCATTGGTTCTCTCGCATCGTTTGGATGACGCGGATATGAAAAACAAAACGAAGACAATCAAAAAGGTTAACTATCGCCCGATTGCGTTTACATTTTTTTACTACGTAAAATTCATCATTAAACATGCAACACGTATACATATATTTTTATGTGCATATATACTTGCGCTTTTATGTATATATATGCACGCTAACTCTATTCTCGTAGACTAACATTAGTCTGTTTCGTGATACCATTTTTTCAGCGGTTCCCGATCGTTACTGTCAAACGGGCACACGCCGTTTCTCTAAACTACGATTATTGTGAAATCCTTGACGTTTCAAACGCTCCGGATATTTCAGCCGCCTTTGGCGTGCAGATCCCATCGGGGCAGCATAGGCCCTCACCGGAAGCTCGCCGAATCGCCTCTGCTTTTAACACCACCGCTCCCCCCTTTTACCCTGAGGCCCCTTCCTTTCAACGGAGCATGAACGCCATGGCAACCGTCCCAACAGTCCATCCAACGAACCTCTTCATTGGTTTGGGCATGCGACGGCGTACGGTCAACCGTCCCCGGATGACCTTTCCCAGATCCAGAAAGTTGAAGGAAGGCATGCTGGATTTCCTAGGAGCTATCTGTTGGGTTTCGTTAGGGTTTCGCTGCCTGCAGAATTTCTTGATCGCGTTCTTCACCCGTTTGATCTTGAGGACTAGGTGTATGGCATCCCCGGCCCCCAGAGACCTATCTGCAGTCTGCTCTTTGTCTTCTTGTGTCTCTCCGAAGTCGTACCAGTCGGACCCTGGAGGGCAGGCCGATTCGTTGTCAAATAGACCACCGGTGAAGGATCGCTTCAACATGGCAGCGGTCGACTTCAGGGCACTTATAATGCTTCTGGTGTTGCCCTCCCTCGGGAGCAGGCAGGGGTTCTCCGAGAGGGCCAGGTGGAGACTGGCTACTGTGAGGGCCTGCGGAAAAAATATAAGTGCTGATTAAGAAGGCTATCACAGGGAATTCACCAACCAACAGCATAAAAGGCTAAATGCGCTACTTGGGAACCTAGTGGTTCGAGGGAAAATAATATGCTACTGTATAGCTGTTATTTAAATTGATAAGGAATTTAACCAAAATTAGACAGGACAGTCATGAACTATTCGTTTTGATATTCTTCACAACGCGACAAACATTCCGCTGTACTTATAATAAAAATTTTATACACTCCCGCTTTCTGCTGTCCCTAATATCCTTTCTCATAGTTACTGAATTATCCTTCAGAATAAAAATGAATAAGCGAAAATGTCTGTGGTAATAATATCTTTGATTCATTCAATCCATTTACAGTTTTTCTTTTTATCGACTGTAGTAAATAAGAGCAAAGTTAAGGAGGGAATACTGGAAAAATTCTGTCAGTATACCCTTTACCTTTAATATAGCTTTGTTCTAAGAAACAAAAATTTCCCTTTTTGTTTTGAAATACTTCGCGTAGCTTTTATGATGATGCTGTTTCTGTTGCTAATCTTCCTAAATTATAGTCATTAATTTTATTACGTTCTTAACAAACAATTACTGATAAGCCGATTATTTCCTCTTTACTCTGAGAATATTTATCCTGACGTGCAATAGTTGATACCAAGTTTTTCATTCAATTAGGGTTGATGGTGTTTCTAGTCGTAGAACAAACTGCAGCTTATGAATTATTTGGCAACATAATCAATTGCATATTACAAGATTTTAATATTTGTATTCTTAATGAGGTGGATGGTATCTCGATGATTTTCTTAAGGCTTTTCCTGTCAGGTGATAGACTCTGACCACACCCATGTTTGATAAATCATTCTATACTTTCCCTTCCTGACATTTCAAAGGCATTTCGAAACCGATACCTCAAAGCATATCTTCCTTTGAAATGTCTCATCTAATCGTAGTATCTCTAATATTAGAATTGGTGTGTCTTTAACGATATTCTCTTGCAATTCTGAGGGAAGGAAACCAGCGTTTGAGCCCAAATAACTTTGTCTATTTCATAGTTTCCGTTACACTTCTCCCTAAAGATAAGCTCTTTACATTTATTCATTGTGATTTTCAACTTTCGCCATTATAGATGATCATGATTCAAAGTGATTGATCTTACAGACCTCTTGAAACATTTCACCTGTATCCTTACAAAAGAATGGAGTTTCTTAACCTTTGGCAACCATATGACAAGATGATTGGTTATTCGTTTCATATGCCACCGTTGCGTGTGATTAATGATATATTAGCAATTTCAGCAGGATAATTACAAAAGGCATCCTTAAATTCAATCCCTGGTATTCAATATTAGCAGTTAAATTCACCTTACATAAGTATCTTCCTAATATTAATGGATAGATAGATGTGATATGAAATTCTCCAAAGCAAACTAAAGTATGGATGCGTAAAAGTTAGGAAAACCTTCTTTGATAGGAAATGAAGCTATCTAAAGTTTAACTATGGTATTCTATAATTATTGAAAGCTAGAAACATTTTGTACGTAAATAGAAGAATAACATAGCTATATTAAATACCTCTCAACTGTCATAGAAATATATAACTTCAGTCTGCAAGAAGCTTTCCTTGTTTATAATAATGCACTAAAACTACACCCTATTCCAAAACGTGAAATCTTACAATCAAACTGAAGTATCTGTTGATGATTAAAGCTAATCCAAACCTCTTTCATCCGCAAATTTTTACTCTCCAACCAAAATAACGTGATAAATAAATACCCCTGTTCTAATCCATAAAATCCTGGGTCGTTCCAAGAAAAATCTTATCATTTCCTAGGAAACAGAAAATCAGGGATAGCACCTCTTGCCGTTGTTCCCATTAACAACGTACCGACTGGATGAGATAATTTTGTACGATTAATTAATTACGCCCTATTCAGTGACGCGTTTCGGAGGTCGAAATTTGGCAAGTGAAAGTGCAGAGGTGAATGCGTGTTTGTTCCCCGTTGAAAAGTCGTTCGATTTGCATCGAGAGCATTGTGCGTAGGAGTGCAAACGTAACCACACACTTCCGCGTGCCACATTATAGCGTAAGTGCGAATACGCTCTCTTTAATTCTGTCGATATGCATCCATCAACCCTGAGAACGGATGCGCCGTTATTTACTGTTAAGTAACTGCTAATCTAACATCTAGGTCAGATTAGATAACAGCGAGATATTCGTTGATTTTCGACTTCCGCAAATTAGTTCTCAAACTTAGCAATTAATCTAAACAACCTTATCTTTTATTGGCATACACTTCAAATCTAAAATAGCTCATTATTTAGGTTAGAAGTTATTATGTTTCGTCTTCCGGAAGAAAAATTAGCCAATATTAATAGAAAAAACCAAAAAACTGGATCGCGATAAATTTATCAGGCCGATTGTGGGACGATAAAATCGACCATTGTGTTGCATGATAAGATTTGTGAGTTGATATAGAAATCAATGCGTAAACATTTCACCTTGAGACGAGAAAATGATATTTTGCGCTTCAGTCAGTTTATTATCGGAGCTCAACTTTTATGAAATCGTACGAGAACTACGTTATCAAAACATTCATGAAGAATCCAATTTTTCATACTGAATTCTTCCAGTAAAGAACTTAGTGATAACATCCATGAGAGATGCTCTCATATCGTTTGTATATTTTTCGCAAAATTTAGGGAAAGACGATTAAATCGTTAATTAGGATAAATATTAGGCTTTAAATTTATTGACTATCCTAGACAGTGTTCTATATAAAAATCACCATCCTTCACTTAGTTAATTAGATTTTCGAAAGATCATGCTGATCAAGATAACCTTTTCAGAATTGCCCTGCGGGTGTCGCATCTTATTTGGATAAAATAATACGGGGTTGATTCTTAAATTATACCAGCACTTGCTATCCTCAAGAATATACACGACCGGTCCGCTACCGTATCTTCACTTTTACTCTACTAATAGAAGAGTACGTACTTCGACTTCTATAAAGTCCACTCATTTATTTGCCACCCGTAACACTCATGGAGTTTAATCAGTAAGCATTTGCACAGAAGAAAATCCTTGTTAATCGAAGTGTATTAATAGCTAACATAATTAACCGTGCGATACTTCCATTTGCATCGTTTGATTTCGTGACAATAACTCTGCGTTTACCAAATGAAACTTTCATCATATCCTTGTTCATTTCGTAACTCGTTCGAAGGAAAAGTCAGCCGATGTATGATTCACACTCGACAAGTCCATTACTGAGCAAAATTAATAACGCGAAACGCGTGAGTAGCTTAAGTGCGAGAACATATTAGCACTTGTTACTTTCGGCGTTGCCACCTTTCACGCTAGTCTTTAAGAAATATCTACTCGAAGATATTGAATCTTCAATCACATCTTACGAATTTAGTCGGAGTTTTCTTACTGGCTTCACACATCACGCATGCACGAGATTATTTCATTCAAACGTAGCTAAACTACGGACGAACAAATGATATTTCTCTCATAAAGACATTACTTTCACTTTTAGAGGTCCCGTTTCCGAGGTGACTGTTTTACGAAGTTTCTTTCGTTTCGTTGGTAACGCCCACTAGCATTTCAGCCGTACGAGATAATAAAAAGGCAATGAAATGCGGTGAGGTCAAAAGTTCAATCATGGTCTTCGACAGCTAGTCCGTCCTATTGTTTCCAATATCTCCTCATCTAATTTGTATCGGTGTTGACTGAAGGAAGAACGCGTGGGTTTTGGCAAGCGAATGGACATTGTTTTGGGTGAACAAAACGTTCCTCAATTGCTCTTTAACATCGCGAGGGATGTTTTACCGTGTATCTGAAAATTAGACTAGTAAAATGAGTTGATGTATAAGGTCAGCAAGGTAGAGTTCTCTTCCAAAAGGTTAATTGGATACCCAGAGCTATACTGTGACCTTTGCGAAGTTCAGAATAGAATGAGGTCTGCTAAATTAAGAGATAATTTTCCGTGTTTTGATTACACTTTAAACTTGATATCAATCTATTTACTGCAATTTGAAATAAAGTATATGGACCACCTTTGCCTCCCTCATAATATATGAACATTATTAAAGGGAATATTTCGTTTATATTGAAATAAATTACTAACCTATGATTTAATTCAGAAAAATTTCTTTCCAATATGAGTTCTCGTTCGTAAAAATTCTACATTGTAATGATTCTGAACAACATTAATTCTATGTAATTTAAGTTCTGTATATTATAAACTTCCTTAAGTACGCAAAATCGGATTCTCTATGGTTCTCCTAGCACGTAACATTATGTTTTCTACTTTCTGACGAAAGAAAAGAAACTCTATCGAAGCAATTCTCATCGTAATTACATTGTAAACACATGATAAAAATCTCAGCCTTGGAAACATTACTTAAAGAAAACACTCATGCTCAATTAAAATAATAAGATTACGATTCCCAGGTATTAAGAGCCTTATGTAATAGAAGTACATTTTGAAATAAGGCAGAGAATAATATTCGCACGTCAACCATGGTGTTTGAAAGAGATTATTAACACAAAAACGTTTTTGAAGTGCTCTATGAACATACTTATTGTACAAAATAACGTTTTGTATTTCGATGTTTGTATTTCTTCTATGCACAATCTAATTTTGCCGGTTCCAATCGTGATCTTTATTCTTTGTGTTCCTTACTTCATTAATGGGAGCACAATCAGCTGAAATTACCGTGATCTCATAGTTACGATTCCAAAGAATAATTGAGATATTCCATGATATTTTCTCCATCATATTAAAACTAGGTTTGAAAGAATTGCGTCTGTTGAGCATTTTTACGAGGAAATTATGGTAGAAAAGACGTTTTCCCTATACACGTCACATTCGTAAGTAGAGTAAAATGCAACGCTGTGTGCTTAGCAAGGTTTATCAACTTCTCGTGGATCTATTTTTGCTAAGTAAATTCTTCCAAATAAAGAATACATTTAAAAAAGAAAATTTCTGTTAATATTAATATAATAGGCATAAAATGTATTTATCCTCGGTGTATCGATTTTTCACAACACCGTTTTGATCTATACTTCCTCCCTTTTGTGAAAATCGCATACCTTCCCTCCGAAATTGATAATATTAAGAATGTTTGAAACGGATATATGGATAAATATGACTAATATGCTCTGATGTAATTCGTGTCGGAGTAATTTTCTATTTCCTTCATTTATAAATGAATAACGGTGTCATTTTTTTTTTCAATCTTCGATTGGCCCAACAGGGTCAACCAACCTCAAAATTTTTCGCTACTCAAGTGCAATTTTCTTTGGATCATTGGCGTTTCCTGGAAACTCAGCCGCCGAATTCCGAACTCTCAAGGTTTGCAAGTTTGTTCCCATGCGATGGCAGGTGCGTGCAAAATCCTTTGTGATGCAATAGTGTTATGAAAGGAATAATGAATTCAAAATTTTCATTCCCGAAGGGGAAAGTGTTGAATAATGTGATTTGCGGATTGTTTCGAAAATATATTGCTCATAAAAAGTTTTCTTCGAGATATTGCGGAAAAGAGAGGAAATTCTATCCTGAAACAAAGCGCAATTTACATTTTAAGATTGTCCATCTTTTTAAATTGCAGCTGTAGCTAAAGAGATGATGGATTCTTTTATTATTTACTCTTTATATCAACGTGCCAAGGAATTAATTATTTTTGAATTTCTTCATTTATTATTCATTCAACAGTTATTCAATTTTCACGCGCTATTAATATACAAAGATTTGCTTAATTGAATCACTCACGTATTTTAGTACTTTGAAACTCCCTCTCATAACCGAGCAATCTTGTACATCAATTTGGAAACCCAAGACTTGATTCAATCTACATCTTATTGACAAAAAATACGGAACGTCTATTGACATGGAAACCCGTTCTAAATTATTTTCATTTCATTCATTTATATTAATCTATTTTAAACAACTTACGATTAACTTTATATTCTTTAAAGTTTGATAATTTAAAAAAATTAATTCTATTATTCTTTGAAGAAATAATCCAGAATAAATTGTGTGTATCATTATTATTCATTCACTCATTACATTAAAGTTGATCGTATACAACTATCCTCTCGTGTGAGATAGGTTATCAACATACTTAATATTTAATATAATTGATAATCATTATTATTAAGTAATCTCCCAGAAATATTTCTTATGTTTCTTATACAGCACGTGATTATGCAAATATTTCTTATTCATAATGACGTTCAAACGAGTTGCCAGTTAACAGATTTAATTAGAAGCCATTTTTAGAAAATCAGACGAGGTATTCAGGAATCTCAAAGCTGCGTCATTTACAATTAGAATCTTAACGTTTTTGATGATGTTGTGAAAAAAAATTAATGTACTCAAGGTTAGGATCGTCTTGACTACCGAAATTATAAAACTTCTACACTCTGGAATACTTCCACTGGATTAGAATAGCGTAAACTTGTAAATTATCATATGCATTCATTAGAATATTCAAACTTAAAGTTTCTTTAACTGTTAGCAGAAAGGTATAAATGTAACCTATTTATAGCTTCATTTCACTTAAAGATTTCGCGCCCACAAGACTGGAAATTTACGTTCTAGGAATCCAGTTTAATCTCTATATGCGAGCGAGTGTTGCTGTATATGCTGGGAATTATTCCATCCCACTACTTCAAAGCGGCCTTGAGTGAACACATGCGAATCAAGGCCAATACTTGGAAAGCCGTAAGAGATGCAGTTCAGGCAAATATTTAGATGCAGCGCTGGACGATCTCCTCTATAGTCTGCTCCTTCATCTTAAGCCCACAATTCCGATTTCCCTCTGACGTATACTGCAAGTATAATGCATATCTTAATTGCCAACTTACGTGAAGAATATAGTATTGGTATTCTATGACGTGGCGTCAAATAACTTTTAATGTTATTGGATAATGAATGACAGAGCGTACGATTTTTAATTATAAAACAATGTGCATAATGAAATGAAAACGTTCTTTAACCATTTATATTATGCTTTCTTTTACTCATAATGAAACTAATTACATTAAGTATATTTCCGTGTTGATGAATGTATATGAAAATAGGATAATTGTATTTTATTCATTTGTTTTCGGAATACTATGAAATCTGTATGTATTACGTTCATGTTCATCATCAATTGTTTGCATATTTTATGGTAAAATTAGGGAAATTTACCAAAGATTTTTGGAATGTAAAATACACAATATTTTTTGTACTTATCTCATGTGTATATCTTCTCTTATATACTCGTATATTTTATTAGGATGCTTATTCAGATATTTCCTCAAATAATTGCAAAGTTTTTCGAAATAAATGTTCCAAATTTCAAAATCAATAATGAGGCTTTATTTAGAGTTATAATTTAAACTGCCACTTACAAATCCCTTGTGGAGATTTCAGCAAATTCTCAGAAAGAATGAAAACTGTTGTCGAAATCGGAGAGAAATTTAATTTTCGTAAGAAGGGATAACCATTGCATACCTCAAAAAAGCAATTGCCGATAATGGACTTGTCTAGACACTTTCGATGAAGTTCGCAGAATCGAAATGAGCGGAATGATACGTAATAAAGAGTGATATTTTGCGTTGATGCCCAAAGGTAAATAATATCCGAGTTCTAGATTCCGATGAAAACAAAGCAAAAAATTTCAGTGTTTGGAATCCTTCAATCTCTCTCGTTGGGGCGGTGACCGCAGGCAATTTGATTGTCCTGTTCTTTTTTATTCGGTGAGCTTAATTAAATGGAATAATTAACTCTTAATACTGAATTACAGACTCTTTTTAAGTACCCGCTTTTCACATTTGATACGTTAATTATTATTGCATTTCTAAGCATTCATGTTAATGTTTGCTAAAATGAAATAATTTAAAGGAGTGTTTTAAACATTAAAGTAAATTATATATAATGTGTAAAACCTCTTCTCATTATTTTACCTAAAATGTTTATAATCAAGTAACTTCGTGTGAATTTTCAAAGTATTGCACGTATTGTAGCGATGTGTAGAAAATAGAGCATGGACGATTCTATGCACAAATAGGAGAATCAATTAAATGGAAACATTTAGTGCATAAATGGAAGCCATCTTGGTTATCCACGCGTACAACAATTAGACGAAATGGAACGGAGAATTTCCTTATTAACAGATGTCAACGTTGATGGATCCATTTCCGCTATCCCATTATTAAAATCGTTTCAACCGACTTGATATTGATTGAATGTTGACTCAGAGAAATTTATAAACTAATAAGTCCTCTTGTTTTTTACTGAAATGTACGGAAATTTGATTCGAATGATAAATTATCGAAGAGAGTAGCTTATAAACCTCTGTGGGCCTCATAGTGAAGAATTTTTCTTCGATAAATAAACAATTAGAAACTTTCAAATAATGCTCACAATAGTTATTCCTTCATAAGGTGCTAGAATACATTTCTTCATTCAATATCATGCAGTGTTAAGTATGAGGTATGAAAATCATGGGAAAATATAAGGAAAATACAAACTATATAACTTTTTTCTACTCGATTTGAGAGAAATTAACATATTCCAAAAGTAAGAAAAGCAATTACAGTATACGGATGTTAAATACATCGTTATTATAATAAGCTTATAGTAAAAATGCTTATTCAGTCATCATTGTACAAAAATGAATTATGGTCTACTTAAAAATAATGTATAGTCTGCGATGACTGAAAGGGTAAACAAAATTGAGGATTAGCTAGGTCCTACCGTAGATAACTATTGGTAAAAGAGATTTATTCTAAAATTTACAATAGATATCTAATTTATTAAAACAAGCTACTGGTACAGTTATTATGTAAATATAATTGCTAAGTAGTTAAGAAATATCAGTTTAAAAAAATTAATTCTATGCGTACAATTTTAACGTGAAAAATATTATTTATAATTATTTTACGAACTATGTTAAATATAATTGTGTAATTCTACTCCTACAAGAGTTTTTGAAATTTGTTTTGAATTCAAGCCTTATGCGTTTCTAGTTTGTTTCTACTACAGTAGTGCACGATAAGGAGCTTCATTAAATGTACTAATGTTATCGCTTATTGAATGTATATTAATTGTGCATATCTCTAATGTGGCATGAAATGACAATAAACAGTAAATGTATAAGAATTATCGTTTACGTTTCTGAAGAACTAATAAGTGATTTTTCCAAACTAAATGTCTGAGTAGCGACTATGAATAAGAGGATATGCATAGGAACTCTTTATCGACGAATGTAGCGGTTTCCTGTTGTCGCGGTTTTATCTCACTTTCACCATAGAAACAAAAGCTGTCTCTCTTGACTTCTAAGTTCTGGAATCCCACATTTTATTATTACTTTCCTCTTTTCTGCGATGCAAAGTGAAAGTGTATTTGGTTAAACCAGTGATCCTCCAAGGGAACGAAATTTGGGGAAATTCTGCGATTGATGTTTGTTTATGAATTATGCATACTTTCCCATTGAAAAGAAAAATAATTTTTAAAACCCATTCCATACATTATCCCATACATATCAAAAGCAGAAGAGGGGCTTATTGAAAGAAATGAGGAAATTTATATTTTAAATTTATATTTTGAATTTAAATTTTAAATTTATTCAATGAATTAGCCTTTATATTTTTAAAGGAGAACCTAATAATTCCTAAAGAATGATGTTGTTAAAATTAGATATTTGAAAAAGGGGCTGTATGGATATAGAAATAAGTGACGTATTTTTTCAAACATATCTTATTGAGCATTAAATGAATTAGGTGCATGCCTTCAATCACTCACGAAAAGAAAGAAAACGACGTGAACTTCCACACTTGTTTGATTTACTACCACTTTTCAATATCCAGGATAGAGTTCGACCATTACTCCTGTAACAGACTAACGAATACTGAAAAGTGCTCATTATTTTCCCTTTTTTCATCCAATATTTTGTCTTTTCTAATCAAATAATAAGTTTTATCCTAGATAAATTCATAAAAGTACAACTTTTAGATTTATTTGGTGTGCTGCCGCGATTGTAGCGATGTGATTTGTTCCATACACGAGATTCGCCATTTTCATATCGTATCAGTTACCAATCAATAAAGAAACTAACTTCATATTTACAATTAAAAAATAACCGAGTATTTTAGGCTTTTCCTAGATTTATTATAGTTATTTTAGATGGTTAATTCCTAGAATAAAAAGAAAATTAGACTCTAGAAAGCGAAAGTCTGCTGAAATATTTACGAAAATATTAACTGTAACATAAGTTGCACTTTTTATCACAATCTCTCATAAAAAGGAATATTTATAGGTCTAGATTTTGAATCAAATAGCTCAATTAGCTTGTTATATACAAAGAAACTAATTAAATCGGAGAGGCAGCCAATTTGATGAGACCGTGTGGTACGCACGCTGTTTAAATGCCCCGAGGTAGATCAGGGACTAGCTAATCGATAAAGGAAATGTAGTCAAGTTACCTGCTTCTCCCCACTCCCCAGCCCACACATCACGAAAAAGGTGTCTCCCAATAATCAAATGTACAATCTGCCAGTAAATCAAAATATCTAGCGTAAATGTAGATGGAGGAAGGAAACACCTAGATCGTAACCAGAGAGAACTACCAACAAATTGTAACTTAATTCTATAGGAAATTCTGAAGAGATAACGTGATAGTAATCCTAAGGATCTTCTGGAATGCAAACTAAATGTAAACATATAATATATTGAATAGTTGCAGTGGCGATACAATTAATAGCAGCTAATTCAAACAGTTTAACAATAGAAGCAAATAGCTAACAGCCAATACAACTATGCGATCTGTTACCGCTATAAAATGCTAAAATACTGTCAAATATCAATCCTTTATATAAAAAACGATTTAAAACGTACTAAAAACGATGCATTACATAAGAATTACCAAATTAACAAGAAGTAAGCTTAAACGTTACCATTTGGATTCTCGGCGATGATACCTTGCAACAGTTTCTATATTTCCCCAGTAGAAGCATTTTCAATAAGAGAAGGAAAGTGAAATTACATCGCGTTCATTGTTACCAGATTGTCATGTCACAATGATCACAACAATGGCAGAGAATCGGGCAACACATTTAAACAACAGAGGTTGGTTTTGGAGACAACAGACAAGGTTACAAGAACAATAAAAGATGCACTCACCAGAAGAACTGTCCGTCGCATCCTCTCCTTGTATCCATTGTTTACCGCGTCCGCCATCACAACAGACCCTGAAGATGAACCACGTCCACACAATTTAGAGTCGCCGAGAGTAACAAACTTGGAGAGAGACGGGAGGCAGGGGGACGAAGGTGGAGGGGCGCCAGGCGTAGACACCGGCGCGTGGGCCGCTGTGAGGGTTCCCCCGGGAAGAGACCCTAGCGCGCTTGTTCAAACTCTGTGAGCTTGACCCATATTTGGCAGTAATACATCACACGATCGATGGAGCATTGCACTTCCATTAGTGGCCCGGGATCAAAGCAACAGGCGGTGGGATAGGTACAGGTGCGGGCCCAGACGCATAAATAAGGTTGCTCTCCGTCTACGACCACCCCACCCGCGAGGATGACACATTTCCTTAGGTAAGGGTGCGTTGGAGAAACTCCTTCTGCCGTCTCCTCGGTCAGCCGCGTCTTCCGAAAACTCCTCTTAGCTTAGAAATGTACATTTTTGGGCGTCCTAGAGGAAGTTTTCGAAAAAAAAGAGCTATCGCGATCGCGGTTGTTGTTGATTTTGTTGTTAACGGCTGAAATGTTCCACCGCAGGTCTATCAAGAATGCAGCTCTGCGCTGGTTTGACTATTTGTATCATTTTGCAATCGATTTGCTCCCGTTTCAGGTAAGCAACAATGGTCGCGATTGTGTCGACCTGGTGTCTAAGTGTTTGTTGAATTTGGACAGAAACGTTTTCGTCGTTGAGTATGCGGGAATGCTTGTCGTTGTGTTGTGTCTTGTCTTTCGCTGACGATTCCTTTTGAGCTGTCGCCCCGACAACTGCGTGGCGACAATGGTTGTCTGTGTTCACTTCTTGCATTGTCGTCAATTTTGATCGATTATCCGTGGGCCGTGAGATGTTTAATGTGCATGCGTCTGTAAGTGTGCATTGTTTGTGTTCTCTTCGAGCATTGTTTCCTTTGAATGTCGGTCCTTAAATTGGAAGACAACAATGAACCTCCCCTCTCTCTATCAATCTGTTAACTTTCTCCCGAGGAGGTACGCAACAATGCATGCCTGGCTACTCTCGATGTTTGTGTGTAATTGTGTTTATTCTTGAGTACTGTCTTGTGGTTGCGTACCTTTCAAACAGCATCATTGTTGTCACCACGTGGTCAAGAATGATGCTGTTGTTTCTGACACCTTATGTTTTCTTTTGAGGAAGGGATTAGGGGCTGTAAAATGCATGTAACTGGATGTTATAAATGCCCTTAATGTGCCTCAACCTAATAATCTCCACCCTTCTCTGTTTACGTTTTCATAATTATGTACAATCAACTTTCTCTCGTTGTGAGATTTAAAATTTAACTTTCGCTAACAAAACTTCCGCGACGAAGCTAATGAGAATCGTGGTTTCTAACTACGCCATTAATACGCATATGGAAGTTTTCGGGGAGGGTTTGAATCAGTGCGTCATTGGAGGCAATCAATACCTGCACGTTCCCAAATAGGGGTATGGCGGTGGGGGTGGGATGTTCCAACATCCTCTACGCAAACATGGTCGGCATGGGCCAGACTTTGATACACATCCGCCATTTTCAAAAGGTTCCATAATTATTCACGAAGTGATCAAAGCCGTTGAATGATTCAAATTTATCTCGAAAAGGGGTTCAGTGACAATCCTCTTGGTATGATTTTCGAGATTATCTCCATTTTGACATAATTGGGGATTTTGAACTTTGATTCCTCAAGCAGCACTTAGGTGTTGTATTAAAATTTCTTAAAGTTTCTCCATTATTATCTGGTTACTTTTTTTGAAACAATTTCATTAAATTCGTTGTGCGGGCGTTGGCCAACCCTTTTTCCTTTTAACGGTTCGTGTTGCCTCGCGGAATTCTACGAGACCCACCGAAATATTTTACGTTGTGTGAGGTTCCGTCACTAAAGGGGATCTCATCTTCATTGGCTGCGTTAAAGAGAATCCCTTCGGAGACGGGAATCCCTCGTACATTCCCAAGGAAAAGTAAAGATCAAGAATGCGAAATATTGACAGGCCGTACATGAAAGAGCTCAATCACAGATGGGGCACTTGTGGGAAACGGGTTGGGATGTGAAATGATTAAATGAATTCTACCGTCGAGATTCTTTAAAAGGGAACATCTGTTTCCTAATTTTTTAAATACTAATGTCTTGCAGAATATACGTAGGATTTATCACCTTGATTCAAATATTCAATTCTAATCATTGTCCAATTCTTCTGGTCAGATTGCGCTCTGATTTTATTCTTCAAGATCCCTCAAGTTTCCGTTGTTTTCCACGAAATTTCAGCAATCAACCATCATCAAAATGTTCTCCTTTTATTTGCCATCATTTCCCTACTTTTAATGACGATCATCCTGAAGATAAATTTCTCTCAGCTCTCTAAGCTGTCTCAATTCCGTCCATTTACTCCTACACATCTTTAATTCCCGCTTTAACAAATAACAACTGTATTTCGTAAATCAGCCTCGGTCTTATAAACTGGTTAATTTCTTTCGATCCTAATTCTCGATTCTATCGTCCTTCTGTAATTTTCCAACCCATTCTTCTCTTCTTTTAGCGAAAATTTCCATTTCGATATTTTCTTGGGTCATTCAACTATAATGTATCTTCTGGTCAACGTATGGAAATCATAGTTAAGTAAATAGGTCATTGTCACTTTCGACTTTACTTCGAGGTTCCGTTTGCCGTAAATCGATTGTTACGGTTTGCGATGAGGAAATTCGTCGAAACTGCGTAAAATCGGGATCCGGTGTTTGATGAATGAAAGAAGTCCAAGGTCTTAAGGTTGACGACTTTCGAATGGTTTCCAAGTTACCCGAGTTATGAAACTTCCGATTTTTTTTACGAGTATCGGTAATTTCATCTCCGGAGTTTGAGTAATTGCATGGAAGGAATGTTTCTTCGTCAGCATGTACACCCGTCGTCCACAATCTGTTGCATGGTTGTGTACTTTTGTGTTGATTGTCTTTGCGAATGTTTGTTGAATTGTATCGATGAGCATACGCCGACATTAAAATATGAATTCCACGATATGCTCGCTTTAATCTCTTGCCCTTTCTCTCTCAATTGAACAGCCGTGTAGTAAGCTCCCGTTTATCCGTGGGAGCATTATCCTTGCGAATTATTCACTTCTTAGCGTAAAATTATTGTAAATAAATCGTGTATGTATTCGTATAAATATTTCCCTTAATCAAGTTATGAATTTTCTTCAGTCTTTGAAAATTGACTCAATTGCGTAAATTATTATAAAAAACAATTCTTGCCTACGATTTTTTTGTTAAGAGATTTCGTCTACTGCAACATTAGCGCGGTTTCAGATATGCAAGGAAAAACATTTTGTAATTTTAACTCCTTAGAGGTAAGGAACTCGGTTTCGCTGCAAAACTAATTTCAAAAATAACAATTTACTCTTATTTATTCATACAGTATGTCTATTATTAATTGTTTTTGTTTGCCTACAGAGAATTTCCGGTAAAATGAACGTAATCCGTAAGCGTTCAGAAATTTGTTTATGAGTAATAATTGCTGATAAGCATATGTTATAAACATCATAGTAAATGCACGTATAAGTTCGAATAATCTGTTTTAATTATTTACAAATACAATCTCTTATGATAGTTTACTCTGAATACTAAAGTGCCTATTGTATTTTCCCTTGAAATATTTCCAAATATAAATATATATTCTGGAGGAAAATTTATTAGTTGTTGAATTATTTTGAGTGACATTTCATGTATTCAGGTAATATTGCAAGCACAAATGAAAATAAGTTCTAACAAGCGTTCTCCTTATGACTAATTTACACTAAATCCTTCCACTTCCAACCGATATGCATAACTATATCCATATCATATTTATCTATTTTCGAGGTATCGATCTTAACTCTATGAGTGTTAAACCCTCAGTGGTAAATATGATAGCACAGATGACTCGTGATTTGGTCTAGTCGGTTCTCTCTTTAGTCCATGGCTTCAGTGGCTAGGAGGGTTATTGATTCGCGAAAACTTTACTGGAGAGTGAGTGGAGTGCGTAGGATGAGAATTTTCCTGTAGATTAATATGCGAAGGCTTGCGACAGAACTCAGGCACCATGAAAATTACTTTTTAGGAAATGTTCTCGTGAATGTGTTTAGAAAATTCCGAGAATTGATTATAACCAATCAGTTTAATAACTTATAATAGTAGTTTCGTTCTCCGTAAGACAAAATTAAGATTTATAATTTAAAACTTTCTCCAAATTTTAAATTGGCACGCAACAGGATCTACAAGTTTATATTGTTTCTGGAGAGAATACAGAGGAAGCTGATTCTAAAGTACCAACGTAATACAGAACGTTCACCCTTAAGATTTTTCCTCAAAGATCGCTATCAAAGTCTTCGATATACACAAACTTTGAGATATCTTAAATTGTGATAATATATATCGGCACTGCCAAGAGAGAGACAAGTGCTCAGATTGGATCGCGATCGACTGACCGACTGCCCGCTAGATCGACACTTTTAAAATTGTTAGTTTAAAGAATTATATTCTAAACTTTTCTCATTTATTTGAAATTCATGCGCTTAGCCAAGCAAAAATCATTAACGTCAGAGTTTTTAATTGATTAAAATAAATCAAAAATAAAAAAAATGAAACAATTAAAACGGATGACTTAAATATCAACGAAGAATTATTTCTTTCTGAGTCTATTATAAAGACCATATTATCTATAATACAAGAGATAACTAACTAATAGCCAAGCGCATTTGTATATTAAATTTTCCTCCAATGGAATCTAAATCGACTCTTCTTTAAAGTAAATCAGATGTGTTATGCAGTATCCATGGCGGTCTATAGCGCATTAGCAACTATCAAGTGTTAGAGATTCCGAAAGGTCGGCGAAGGAAGGAAAAAGCCACTTGATGCGCGAGTGAATCGTTAAATTGGCAACTGTGCTTCTCATGCCGATGATTCCGCGATGTGAATACTAGTCTTTCACGAGCAGTTGTTTACTTACGGAGTCATGGGAGAGGACAGGATTTATTCGGGGAGATGATTCAAAAGATATCTTACGATAAATTTATGGTTATAATATTCTTATTTTGGGATATGCAAGTTTCCGGATATAAATTTAGTTGCATTAACGGCGCATTTAAGTTGGGTTTTAGATAATGTTTCTTAGGGAAGTTGGCGTTATTCATCATTCAATTGTCGTATAGACAGCAATTACTGCGAAGCATTTATAGGATTCGTTGTCATAGGAATACTAAATTAATATGGCAAACAACCAAGAAAAGTTATATCCTAAATATAATCATGTCCTAAAAATAAGCATATCCTATAAAATAAGAATGTTTCCTTTGAATAAATGGACATTTTATAGTACTCGAAAGTCTTGCTTGTATGTACACGAGTGGATTTATAAATACTTTAACGCGGTAAAAAGGTTTAATAGGATCTTATAAATTTATTTTCCATTTATTAGAATATGGAATATTTTCTACGAATGCAGTACGACGTGAAAGTGGTTCTAGAACACATGCAATAACGGTATATTTTTTCTAATTTAACTAACACTATTTATTTAAATTATTATTTATTCTACACATTTAAACACTAAAATAATTACTAATTTCTCATATGTGTGTTCATTCTCAAGGCATAGAATATACAGAATATCTTCTAGTAGTTATCTTTAAATGCATCTGCCATTTGGTAAACGTTTAGATTAATTTTCATTCGCTTATATTCTTTCATCGAAACATTTACATACTGGTTTTAGCGTGAAAACTAATTATAGAAATGGAAGTTTTCCAATAGGAAAATATCTCTCGAAAGGTTAGCTTCAGATATCGGAATAAACTTATCTTTAACAAGGAATCTTCAAGTCATCACTATTGCGATAAAGAAAAAAAATGGATTCTTCGAGATAAAGTTTGCCGGGTCCTATTGATTTGATTCGATAGCCAAAGTGTCGAATGCAGCATCAACAATCATCATCAGGGCCTGCGGGGAGTATCCTAGACTTCTAGGAATTTCCGGAGCATCCGAGACACTCCTCGAAGTTACGTGATGGTCCAAGGTCGTCAGGTTTGGAAGATCTTCAGCACAATACCCACGCTTCGACTTATATTGATGCCCAAACATTACGGGATGTGGGATTCCCGGTGAAAAGATCTTATTATGCAACGTAGGTCCATAGGATGCGTGAATCACTCCCTTTCGTGAAAGTCTCGGATGACCTTGCCTTTTGGAATCGCCCACTTTTACGATAGTCGTGGGCTAAGGTTTCGACAACTCTCTGTTTATAAATAGGGAGGAATTAGAGTTTGTATAAAGCATTTTAAACTTGCTGAAGTTACCTCACATGATAAGTTATCATAGACAAATAGATAAAGTACGTAAACTTAGAGGTATTAAATATTTCAGTTTAATTTTAGTCGATTTCTCACTTAAAATAAATTTCAGCCGTAAATAAAGGCTTATAATGTTCTCATTTTTGTTCGTTCAAGCGAAATTTTTCGAAATAAAATGTTTTTAAAATGCTGCAAGGGAAGATGTTAGCTGTTCTGCTTTTTTTATTCATTTAGAGGAAGTACTGTGAATTCATAAGATTAAAAATAATCGCAGCTCTGCACACTTAATAAATCTCTTAAATTTAAAGAACATATATATATATATGCCGAATGAATTGGCACCGGTGCAAATAAAATTTAAATATTAAAATAAATGAATATTATTCAATTTTTTCAGCAAAATATTAGAAAAGTTCGCATTTCGCACCACCATCATATATTTTAGCACGCCATATGGATTTGAAGAAATAAGAATATGCATTTCCTTTTTCCTTCGCAAAGGAATATTGAGCAAGTTCATTAAGATAACACATCTTCGAGCACCTGGAACGACTAAGAAGATTATGGAACACCATGAATATATATTTTAGTATATTTTATATATAGTGTGTTTTTACAGTGTGTTTTACTGTTAAAGTTGTCCGCGCCTTAAGTATTTTCCTTTTAAATTGAAAAAAATGACACTATGTTCATGCAAATTCTTTGAGGCTCATTCCCTTACTCTTATATCCGAAATTTACATTTGTTTTCCCTTCCTAGGATTGTTTCCTGACCCGCTCAGTTTCTAGTTTAAATTGCTACATTGTTTTGAGTTACTGTTAGTCAGGACACGGATATGTAAATCGGTGAAAGTGGTGGTTGTAAATTAGTATGTAAATAAGTTTCCTCGAGTACATTCGTATTACATTTTCATTGTCCGACGAGAGGTTATACGCCCTAATTCAAAACGTTTAATTTTAATTGCTTCTGTAGTTACAAAATAAGTGAGGAGCACACCGAAATGTCGTGAAATCCTGCCTTAATTTTCGCTAGCATAGGACACGCTTTTCGTACCTTCTTTGTTTACCGAGAGCACCTTCCGGTGATTGTTTCCGAAGGCCGATCCCAACCCTGATGGCCGAAATTTACAGTATAATGCTCACCGGCGCAACTCCCCGATGCTTTTTGAGGTCACGAGTCATTCACACGCTACGAACAATGATTTTTTCTGCTAATTGGTTAAGCGGGCTTCTATATTGTCGAAAGTGAAAATTCCTTGGACTATTGAGTCAAATGTCTCCTTTTCCGAAACTTGAACTCTCTCGGTGAAATCAAAAGCTATGGGCCACCTCGCCCTTAAATTCCGCTCTATTAATCTATAATTTTCCCTTTAACTATCCATAATTTTCTTCATTTGTTTGAAAAATTAGAAGTGTCTTTAAACGAAATTAATTTGTGCGAAACCGATGCTTTAAAATATCGTAAGATGGATTACGGCGGATCATTATCAAAGAACAGTCTCGATCTTCAACTTTCCAATATAATATGCTAGAAAACAAGAGTCAAAAGGTAAGGTGAGATGTTATTACTTAATATCTTCTTTGTGCTGATATACGAAGTGTGTAATACATTCCATATAAATGTAGCATGGAGCTAATAACACCTTACGGATAAAGTCTGTTATATTCATCTCTGAGTTATAAAAATACTTGATGATTCTCAGAATTCTATAAAATTTTATACAGCCTTCATTTATTCATCATATAATTAGAATTCAATTTTGAGAAATAGAATAAGAATTTTTCGTTCCATTCTGTACAAAATACGAATATATATTTTTTTAATTATCTTGATAAAAGAGGAGGATCTGGTCATCGATACAAATAATAATATCCCATGATTTTCTTGTTAGCAGTCATGAGACAATAAAAGACAGAGTTTACTAAAATTTTTTTGAAGAAATCTCCATGAATAATGTGACAATGTTTAATTGGTTATTCACACCTTCTGCTTTGACGGGCCATTTACTAATTGCGAAATGTTGTGATGAATTGACGCTAAGCAAAGGGTTTTTTCGAAAGTAAATTTTATAATTCCATTCATGGGAAACTAGAAAACCAGCTTAAAAGTCATGTATATCTTGATATAGTTCTTATAGGAATGAAATTCCTATAGATGTACTTTAAATCGATCGCATTTGATCTTTAGTTGCTTCAAAATGTGTTTTATAAGTCGAAGAATACAATGAAATTGTATTGTTCGACATATGAAACACAGTTATAAATGTTTACAAACGTTTATCACCATCATTTTTCATAGTGTATTCATTTACGTTAAGTCGTTTGCTCAGTATTCTGAAATTTTTTTTATAAGTATTCACTTGCTCAAATTTGAAATCAAACTGGCAGCTAATGTTTCCCATTAAGCTTCATTTACTATGCACGAGGAGTTAAAAAAATTTGAATAGCCCTTCAGGCTGCATACTTCTCTGACAATGTAATTGAGTATTAAATGGCTCCAATTTACCACTAAACTCTTATTTTAATCCTGCGAATAATTGCAATTAGATGTTGGAAATAGGGAGAGGTATGAATGAGAAGAAATGTTTTTGTTTTTTCACCTTAAAAAGGCTAGATTTAATTAGGAAAATAATTACAGAGAGGAAAATGCAATTTTTATGAAAATGTTCCTTGATACTGTGTCATGTCAGCAGTATAAACAGATGAAGCCTGGATATTGTACTATAAAAAAGCTCTCAAGAGTACACCGCTACTGAATTAGCTGATGGTTGAATCTGAAGGCGTCGCTTCAGCTGAGAAGAGGATAATAATTCAGCTGGCAAAGAAAACGTAGCTTGATCTTTGAGGATGCGAATCGAAACTTCTACACCAGCAGCCACTGAAGAACCTCCTGGTGTTTAGAAGTCAGACCAGCCTCTTGTACGTTTGCCTTGTTAAACTGAAAAAACCTTTTGGTGGATACGCACAGTCGCTGGATTCGGACGTGACGATGGAACTGTCACGTGCAAGAGTTCGTCTTAACATTCACGATCACGTAGTGACAATTATGACCTCTGAAGCCTTTGGGAGATTCCAACGACCGACTCAGTGCGGCAAAGAGTGACAGTTCTGCAGATAGATGAGAGATGTCGATGAACTCCTTCGTCACCTTTATATACAAGGGAGGTGGGATTTAGTAGTATGGGCGGAATCCTCCGTATCCTCCATAGGGACGTCCGTATCCTCCATATCCGCCATATCCTCCATAACCTCCGTATCCACCATAGGGACGTCCGTATCCTCCGTATCCTCCATAGCCGATTCCTACGGGTCTTCCGTAGCCATATCCTCCATAGCCTCCGTATCCACCGTAGGGACGTCCGTAGCCACCGTATCCGCCATAACCACCATATCCAGCACCATATCCGGCACCATAGCCTCCATATCCACCCAGAAGGCCTCCGAGGCCGAGGGCGTTGGCGGAGACGGCCAAGACAACGAGGACGGATAGGCACAACTGGAAAGGACAATGCAGACATCAATTAACGGTTCCATAGTTACAGATACCAGAGATATGAACCTTAGATTCGACTTTGAATAAAGTACCCTACATTTAGACCCCGAGAGTATACAACTATACCCAAGAAGGATGACTTGGAGTTCCTTGTTAACCACAACTGTAAATTTCCAGTTATAACCCTATTGGTAGGTTAAGGAAACCAGATGGAAAATCATAGTAGTATTTACGCTATAAGGTATTCTTCAGGAGCCAACGATCATATATATCTTCCGAGGAATAAATTGTGACCACGTAGGAGTTTCGAAACAAGAGGTAAACATCCCGCGAGGTGTCTATTTTTCATTCTCGTCTATTAATGTCATTAATAGCAGTCACGAAGAAGGAGCCTGTGGATCGTACTCGAACCAATCCATTTATCAATGAGGCTGTCCTTCCCAGCGATGTCGCGCAGAAGTGACGTTAGAGATCTGTGATCCGTGGGTTATTCCCCCTTCGCTAGAGGTTGCTAATATGATTCTAAACTTGCGAATGGTCTAAAGAGTGGCAAATTTCAGATCAAACGTCCCTGAGTAAGCTTTAAGAGTTTATGGTACGTTGTGATGATGGATGAAAATAAAATATCTCATATCCACCTGAGGTGAATGGAACCGGCGAATTTGACGGAGACTTGAATGGCTCAAACAAAATTCAAACGCGAGAGAATATAATGGTCAACAGAAATTCAATAAATCCTAGGATTATAGTATTTATGAGAATCCCTATTGGAGAACTATTTTTTACACTTTATTTTACTAAAATACTAAAAATCTTTTGCAAAAAAATTTAATGTTAATTCATCCAAATTATTTATTAAAGTATATATCTGACAGACGTTTATCTTAAACCAGTGAATTCTCTAGCATTTTTCAAAAAATATTAAATGTATTTGGGAATAAGTAAAGCAATTTTTGCTCATATTCTCACAACGGGTATTTTAAAAGTAACGTGTATTTAAAGGGGTGGTAACGGGTATTTTAAAAGTGAGGAGAGAATTCTATACATCTCCCGTACTTAAACAGAAATCTATAGCTCAAAATACTTGAACATAGTACGACTAAATGCAGTCTTCAAGAGCAAGAAATTAGCAATTTTCTATGAAATAAAATTTGAAGGAAATTGTAAACTACTTAGTCCAAAGCGACTGTGAATAAATAATTTTGACAACTATAATGTTAGAATTCTCGATGAATGTACAAATCTATCATTTAACTCGAAACGTATTCGAAAAATTTTTAGCGATAGAAAAATTTTGGAATGAAGTGCAATCCAGAAGATAGGTGGTACTCACAAGAACACGCATGTTGAGTGTGGTTGTGGACTTCGAAGTGTCACTAAAAGACTGATGCTACTGCAGAGCACACCTTTTGGAGACTGTATCGTAACAGTGGAGGATTTCTCCTTTTATACTAGTTGTTGGGCTCCCACCACCGGCACCTCAACCCTTCCTGAGCAACACGTGTCCTTAAGAATTCCGCCTCTATTTCCAAGCAGACCCCCTCCCCACCTCCCCCCCCAAACCATCGGACCACTCTCTCTTTTTACACTGGTCCCTCCCACGGCTCGTATTTTTTTCGACAATATGGACGGAAACGGTAACATTCCCTTTTACAAAGGCCCTGATTCTCACGGAGGTGTGCTGAATTAACAGGGATTGTTTTTGCGATTTTTGCATTTCATACACGTTCCGTTCACTTTCCGCAAAGTTTGGGTGAGGAAGTCGCTCGATTCGGCGGGAGAATTCGGTAGGGAGTGTTGGATAGGCGTACGCAGGATAGACACCAGGTTTTCCACCTTTGATGTCCAGGTCGATCTTAAGTTTTGCAGAGTATTATCGTCAATTTTCTACCATCTGATATTTGTGAGTTAAAAGTGGTTCGGTATAGAAAATATTGATTGTTTTTATTGGTATTGCTTCAATTTTGTTATTGTGTTGTATTTTAATATTTTTTTATTAGGTTCTCGGTGCAATTTATATATTGTTATTCGTAATTTATAACTTTTAGCTTGAAACATAGTAAAACTATTTCTCTCGGAAGTGTAGTTCCAATTTCAAAATTCTCTTAATATTATGTTTTAAATAACTTATATTAATTTATCTCTCCACGATCTAATTCAGGCCGCACCGTAAAACTCTTATGCATCGCACTGTTTATCGCTGTGTAAAAAGTAAATTACATTTTCTCGAATTTTCGGTTGTCTCGAATGTCAAATCGATGATTGTATCACTATATATTTTTAATTCTCGAGATAAATTATTGCAATTTACTTTAAATGTGTCTCGTAAATTTTTAAGATTCTTTGTTCTATCCATTAAACCCTTTCATGTATTTGTTCTTTGTTTGGAGTTTCAAATTATAGTAGTTAGAAGTGAAAGAGGGAATGAATAAGTGCTTTTCAGTATAAAAGAATATAATTTTAATTCTAATATCGGATTCAAATATTATTTTTATAATGTTAAATTATTAATATTTTAGATCATCTTTTTTTGAGTGTCGACTGTTATTTTGATATTCCAGATATAACGCTGAATATGTTCTCATTCATAAAATTGAATTTTATTTTAATACTTACGGAAGAAGTTTTCAACTCTACGGTTAAAATACGGTACGGTTTTCCTGCATCCATTAATTGCGTTCCCGCTCATGCATTATAATAAATAGCTAAATTTTAAATTTTATTCCATTTAGATAGATGAATTACCGATAGATACACTCAAAATCCTGTCAAGTTTTAAAGTAATTAAACACGCTCAAGTGAAAAGTATCCAAATCCAAATTTGTAAGTATTCACTTTTTGGCGAACGCATACACCGAAATCTGGCGAATGATCTTGAAGTGTTTTTGAACTAAAACAAACAATTATACTATAGTCTCAACACTAAAATTAGGGGTCTTAAGTAAATTTACCGTTCTTGTTTTGTGTTCCATGAGTACCGCTATGATAAGCTGAACCATTCGTAAAGGCTTAGATTAGGATTCTATTTCTCAGGTGATAACAAACATTACCTTATTTGAAAGGTATGAATAGATAACTTGAATATTTCTCTCCGAATATTGAGGATGTGGGATTCTGTTGTTGACCTTCATGTATTAGTATTGAAGATAAGGAGGAATTTAAAACGGTGCTGTCAATTAACATCAACGTAGTGGCTATCATTTTAAAGTGAGGAAACATTACTCCAGAAAGCTTCTTACTATGTAAAGGTCATAGAAGCTGGAAAAGGTTTTATCATTTTCTACATCCTGGTGGCAGAAGAGGCATTATTTTTGTATTCCTATATCTCATGCGCTTAGCACCTGATCCATAAACTAATATAACCAGATAAGCGCCAATCTTTAGAGAAACGAGTTTCAAGAAACAAGTCTATAATTCTTATTATAAAGCCCATCATCTGATTCACCTTATTTTCAACTCCGATATGTAGAGTCCTAGATGAATATAAATATTCAGAAACAAATTTCACAATATAATTCCCATTTTATTTATCCTATTGTAATGCATTAGGGGATAACGAAGTCCTAAATTTAGAAAGTGCCTTATGAGATATTTCCCTGGAACCCTACATATCTATCATAGCTGTTTGGTTTTTGCAATTGACGACTTTTAATTATAATTATAATAAATTTTATCGAATGATAATATAATAATGGCATAAAATGGTTTATTTTTTCCTCCAAACTTCTTTGATATAACACCGAAGGTAAAAGTTTAGTATTTCATAAAATTATAATTATACCCTACCTTCTTTAAATTTTTCTCATGCTTAATTTAGATTGTTCTTCGATGATTATTTCTACCATTTGTGTTTAATATTTCATTTGTATATGACTTTGCAGCTACCGTAGAATTTTTGTTTACTCGTATCATCCGAAAATATAATCAAGTTAATTATGAGTAATTAAAGAGAATAATTGTAATGAAGAATCATCAGAATTAAAATTATTATAGTTGATTCTAATTTAAGTTTTATTTCAGCCTGAAATTGCATCATTTACATTGAATGATAACAAACAATCAATGGGACAACCTATTCTTTTGTATTTGAAAACATTCCTATTTTTTATTTCATTATATTTTGAATAAAAGTCTCCATTTTAACCTAGTATTAAGCTCTCATTAGTGTTTAATTGATGATTTATAAGAAACATTTTGATCGACCAACAAATAATTCGTAAATGGATTGAAGAGACGAGTACACAATGGGTAATCCTTTTCCATATCGTAATAGCAAGGTAGTTGCTGGGAATTTCGCATTTGCATACTCTGAAAACTCGTTCCAATGTAGCACCTCGATATTAATTTATTTAATGGTACCTAAATCCGTTTATTGGTCCGGAGTCTATCTTAAACTCCTTCGTCCTTGTTGGGTGACGAGGTCGTGAATCTGTCCTTGTTTGGAGAACACGCCAACCCATCTTTCTTCAGCGCTCTATCATTTCCTCGTCTCTCGAAATTTCGCTCATTAAACACTACGAATTCACGAATATTGAGTTTACTCGGCCATAATCGCAGTGGGAAGGTTGAAAGTTCAGATAGAGGCGAATCCCTAAAGATTAGCAAAAACGCAGTCTGAACCATAATTCATATTAGGAGTTCAGTTCGTCGCTTTTCCAAGTTTATACACCTTTTTAATATCACATTCAAGACCAAGATCAAAAATTGTTGCTAAAATATTTGGGAGTTTGCGAAATGTACACGAAAAGTAAATTTGGATGGATGAAAAAATTAGAATGAAAGTAAGTACGATTAAAACATAATATAAAATTGACCTATCCATCCCAATATTTTATTTCCTTGACAATCATATTAAATTTATAGTGACAAATATTTTAAAGTTTTCTTTTTTAAAATTTAACATAAATAGAAAAGGAAATTACATATATTTTAAAACTTTTTATATACTATTACTTGCAAAAATTTGATGAATAATGTCCGTGAAATAAAACATTACTTTCATAATCGGGAAACCATACATACTTGTCATCGAGTATCGGGGGCATAGACAAGAACAAATGTGAATAAGCTTCGCTAAAGTTTTCTTCCACGCCAATCCCTTAAATTTCAAATCGAAAGCTTTATTTAGACAAAAAGGCAGAGAAACTTTCATTGGCCTTGCGGCATAATCAAATCATAAATCCATCTTTCGAAAGCTTCTGAATCACTTGGTTTTTCCAAACTGCAACATGGCTAAATAATATCTCAGGGGAATGGACCCAAGCAATTTCTTTCGAATGTACATTTCATCCAAAGACCAGAAGTTGCACGAATGAACGTGGGAAGACCTGCATTTAAGCCTGTTTTCATTTCTCTTTTAATAATATCGAATACTCATTATGTAAAGGAGTGAAAGTTATTTCGATTTTCATTCTTATTCTACATCATTTTCGTTATAAGGTAATGTATACTATTGCTTCCGATAGTCAGTACTTTTCCAACAAATCTATTCAAATATAATACTGTATTTCTTTCCCACCGTTCAATTATCCAATTATCTGATGATCTTTGTAAAAATATTTGCCCTTCATCTATTTGATCCTTGATTTAAATGTCAATACATGTTCACTCTCTCGAGACCTTTCGAGAAATGTAAATTAAATTGCAATGACGGAATCGGCGAGTAAAAGATCTCTGGACGCATGAATAAAACTCATATTAAGTCCACGATAAAAATTTTAAAAAATAATTTGATACATAGAATATTATGAAAACATTCTATATAAGAATAAGACAAATGGAAATGTACACTTAGATTGTCAATTTCTCCTGGTAAACCGCTCCTATAAGCTATACCCCGGATAAACGAAAGATGACTGCACGATTTATACTCGCAACATATTTTGGAAAATACCTCAATAAAAGTATTATAAGCTGGGAGAGAATATTCTTCTGCGACTAGTTTTTGATTTCCAGAATGAAAAAATCTAATTAATACACTTAATACACATAATAATCAAATTAATACAACGTATTCTGTGATCATTATTTTCAAATTCACTATAGAATGTTTCAGAATAAAATGATAATTTATTATACACAAATATAAATGCTATTCTAAATAATTTTAGTATGTCAAGTGAACGATTTTTAAATTTTTAGCATTCCGATGTGCTTTTGCAATTTAACAGATACGTATAAATGCACAGTTTCAACGTATGAAGAAACCGACGTTTGGCATCTCTGCTCAACATGATTTCATAATAATAATATTGTCACTGCAGTTTTTCCTTTATTCGTTTCCATTGTCAAGAAATAGAAAAACCTAAAATAAAAGAAAATATTAAATATGTATTATTTCCATTAACGGACCAAAAATTACCTAAGTACACCTGTTCATGGAAAATGTTGCACCAGATATCATGAAATTTAAACCATTTTTAAAAATAACTAAAAATAAATATTTTAAGTAATTAATCCTACTACCTAAGTTTTTGTGAAATTTACTTCCGTGTCACAATCATCCAGCATATAACAGCACTCCCGTTTAACCATATGAATCCAATTATGAACGGGATGGAGTTCAATGAATGTTGTATTGTTAATTGTCAACTTTACCAGAGTATCAGAATAAGTACCACCTTATCTCATTGTCAGTAGAAAATAGTAGTATAATTAAGCTCCAACAATCAAAGTACAAAGAGGGGGTTGTTATTACTCGTTTCTAGTCAATATTTTGATGCTTCAATTTTCGTTATTTATGACGTAGAATAATCAAAATAGAGACTTTATCCTCTTCGCGTGGTTGATATAGCTTTAAAACTACGATGTCTATATATTGAGGGTTTACATCCGAATAGCGTCAAATTACAGCTTTTAGTCGTGGGTCTTCTATCCCGATCATCCTCTTCACAAAATTATTATATCCATCAGGTATAAGTCACGTTCCATCAAATCATTTCCAGAATTTCATAATATCAAACACGATAAAGGTTAATACCATATTTCCGATACGAAAACCTCTCTTAAAGGTCAATTCCATCAGTTTGTTATTATTCCTCAATTACGTATATCTTCACTATTGATCAAGAACACTTTTCTGCCATAAACAACTGATTTAGCTGATATATATCTCACCGTGTTCGTGGCTGATTATAAGAAGTGTCGATCTCTAAATTACTCCATATAAATCCAAGGTTTCCACGTGAATTCGAAACCCATTAAGAATCAACGCAGTTCATCGTCTCTGCCGTCGAAAGTAAAAGGGGTTTTCCCAACTTCGCAACCGTAAAGAAGAACGAGTTCTGACCAAAGAGAGTCTTAAGGGACTATTATGCAAGGCGATGCTTTTCAGACTTCGTATTTTGCAGCGCATCCGAGTTCTTTTTTTCACGCGACTGATGTTTCAAAAACGAGAGTTCTTAGGGAATAGCCCAAAAGGTTGGCTTTCATGGGAAGTTGATTGTTTGGCCTAATTCTCGGGAGCAAGTGAAAGTTATTAGATGGGTGTGTGTGTGTTTGGGTTTGGAAAAAAAAGAACGCCGAAATTGTCTGAAAATTTGGGAGAGTGCGTGTTAAACGAGTGGGTGTACTACTTGAATTACCTCCGCTGACATAAGAGCCTTCCCTTTTAGGAGAATCGAGTAAACGGAGTAGAAAGACTTATTTAATCGCTCTAAAGCTGTTGATGAGGGAGACTATTTTAGCGTTCTTTTTGGTACAGCGTGGTGACACATCTATCCTCTATTTTATGCTGCCTCAGTCTTTTTAATAGCGCTGATTATAAAAGGTATTGAGTAATGCTGAATAATGGGTCTGATTGGCGTATATCCATTTATAATCAAGTGAAAAGTCTTCATCGTTGGAGTCATTGAACTCTACCCATTAGGACTCGAGAGGTTTGTTGAGTAGTTGGCCAATTCATTCAAGTAAAATGATAGAGTTATGTTTATTTTTCTGTTCTATCTATCCACGAATTAAGATCAGATATAATTTTATTTTAATCTATCTACTCATCTTGACCAAATATTAGCATTCTTCTGTATTCTTGTCGGTGTATGGCACTCCATTCAAGTGATAATACAATACTTAATAATTGATAAAATTTGGCGATAAGAGTCAACTATCACAAAGGCAGGAACAATCTTATCTATAAAATACGATCGAAGCAATTTCTATCATTGATTCCAGAATATTCAATCCAATTAAAGTAAGATGATGGAGTAAGTAAGTAAGTATGATGTCCGGAAGATACCCTACTTCATTCGTACATCATTATTTATGAAATAAAATTTTAAAAATAATCCAAAAATTTTTTCAGCATCTCTTGTATATTTTATAGAGATAAAATAGAAGTACAGATGCAGATTCAAAAGTTAACGACGATAATTTTTCCACGAATGAACGGTAGGTTATAAAAGTTAAATTTAAATAGAAATATATTATAGAGGAATAGCATGGTGGTTAAAAAGTGGATCGACGAATCAGAATAGAAAAAAAATGTACAATTTTATGATCCAACCTTAGATTATATGGTTATTGACCCCGTTTTGATATGCGTCGTCTGGAACTGATCAAAATAAATTGCACTTTGCTCTAATTTAAAATTTTATTGGAAATACATCTATGAGGAGGATTATAAATCGAAAATTCAGCCATAAAAGTTCACGAAATATTTTACGACTGATAATTTTCTCTAATAAAATTCCTTACGACTTTTTTCGGTAAAAAGTCTATATCCTATTCGGAAGATCAAGCGGATTGCTAATTTTGATAATAGTTTGATCGGCAACTATTAAGTTATATTGGATATTCATAGTGATACATATATAAAACTATATTATAATACGATAGATATATTTCCATGTATATGCATCTCTTATAAGTAATATTTGATGAAAATAAAGCTATTATATATTAAAGTATTACATAAATATTACTTAATATTATACCCTCATTCGCTTATACATTTCTATCCCTAAAGACCCTCATGGCTGTCTTAGGGTAGTTAAATCTAGGTGTTTAGTTAAAACTTTTCCAAGAAATTTAGCAAACCAATTAGCACTTCTCACATCGACTTTCAAAAGCCAAAGTAACTCTCGCTTCTTCTTCGCAAATTATATATGCACATTCGTAATTTACCAACATATATTTTCGGACTTTTATCAATTACTTGCGTCGCAGTAGTTTCATAATTGGAAAAACTTGACTTAATGTTAGGACACTCGCTACAATTGAATTATTCGTTTATTGTGGACATATCATGTGGACGTTTCTTAAAATATCAAACAGTTTTAGTTCGATTCACTTTAATTAAAATAAATCATTAAACTATCGATTATTTTCTTACCTGTAAAGGAAATTATATTTGTAGTTGCTTTGCGATGGGTTGATTTCACCAATTGCCAAAATCTACAAGAATCAACGAGACCTATTGGAGGTAATAAGTTACTTTTCTAAAACGATAAATATATTTGATATTTCATACTATGGTTAACCTTAATAGCTTTAAGATTTTTGGTGCATTGAACTAGAAGTTTAGACTTCTTCGAAATTCATAATAACTCGGTATTTACTTCGGCAATTATCCGTAATTTTTTACGTAGCTTACACAAGTTTGACATGTCTTGCCCATTTAATACTCAAATTTATAACTGGGATGGTAATTGTGTAGGACCCTTTTACAAAAGCAATATTGCCTTGGAAAAAGGTATCGAACCCTCCCAGTGTAACTTTCCTAAATATGGCATTTCGCCATGGAAGCGGCACCTGTCGCTTCAGAAGGCTAAGGTCACTCCGTTTGACGCCCATACGACGTGATTTCGTTCACACGTAGTCTAGGAAACTAGAATGTTCCTAGGGTCATCCGAGACCGGCTCGATTGCGTTCGTGTTTGGTAGATTTCGGGCGTGATGCGAGGACACCGTAGCCCTTCCAAGGGGAAGCCAGTTTTCCATCGGGGTTTGCCCACTTGCGACATCCACTCGGATCTTTTCTCTCGGCGGTTTCAGTCGTCAATGGGATGGGGTTTTTGAAGCCGCTTATCCATGGTCCAATGTGCGTATCTCACACGTGAAAAATCTATGCATTGGCGAACTTTTTTTCTCTCCCGGATCGGGTATCAGTTGATGTAACTCTCTCTTGTCAACTGATAAATATCGGGCCATTCTGGATTCTTGTGGTGTAAAGAGATTTAACTCTCTGCGCTGGTACCGACCTGCAACGCATGTCAACTTTCGACAATGTGCTCGTTAAATAGTATCCGGAAATGTTGGGTTAAATTTAAGGCTTGATATGTGATTGATCGTTCCGTACATTCTACGAATGAAATGCTTTTTTATATCTCACATTGTTAAAAGAAAAGGAATACGTTTCATGTCATTTATTTCAGAGATAGGAAGGCTACTGAGGGTGAGCTATGGCATTCGTTTAAGTCTCTCAACATGAAATGCGTAGGATAGATCGGTTCTCCTTTATGTGAAGTACTTATTAAGAGGTAGGTTTCCTTAGTGGGCGAGCTTCATACTCCCTCAATAGACGTTTAAAGTTCAATCATTGTCTACGAGGCAATTTTCCAATAGATCGCAGCCGATAGTTCCCCTCTGCACTGAATGGTTGTCTGTAAATAAAACGAAAGTTCAAGTGGAAAGCTGAGATATGGATCATATTGGATTATGATGTTCACTGAAGTCTCTATCAAGATTATAAGATAAGAAAGCTTTAAGATAGTCATTTTGCTATACCTCAGTAGAAAAAGAAATATTAACGTTTTTCATTTTAACCCAAAGGCTGATATCCGTATGTATGGAGAGGGAATCGAACCCAGGACTATTTTACCAATGACCATGTTATACCTTTATCACCCGGGAAGTACTATTTATTTTATTTATCGTATATTATTTGTATGGAACAACCAAATATGATAATTTAAAGTATGAATTGAAAACGTACGTCGAACTAAATAATATACAATGACATAATTTTCTAGCAAATTCGTGGGTAGCATATTATTTTCTGTTTCAGATACCATAATCCTATGAAGGATATTTTTCAGTATTTTATTAAAGAAGCTAATCTTATAGAATAAATTTATAGACTTTTATTTACTAAATAGTAGTAATATAGAAAATGTTTCTTATATAATATACACATATCCGCAAGACTTGGTAGAATGCCATGATTGAGAATTAAAAATATTGCTTCATCCGATTGAGTTTTTAAAACTGCTGCTTTATTTGTATTATTATACTTAATAAGAAGTCGTGATGAATATAATACATTATCGTTTTTATTCAACATCAGATATAATTATCACACGAGAGTGCTTAACGTTTCATTTTCCCTTCCACATTAACTTTGTTATGCAACTGAAATTGAATGCACGATTCTGGGCAGATAAAACTTATTTCCTTTCTTTTCTAATCACACGCCTAAAGATAGAACTTTAAGATCACTTTCGGGATACCATTTTTGGGAAAATTCGAGATAGTCACCTAAATTCGGCAAAACGAGAACTTATTAAATGAAAAATAATATTTTTTTTAAATAATTGCGTGCCCTTTACCAACGAAAAATGAAATTTTGAAAACTGCACTGCTAGGCTATAAAAGTAGCCCAAAAAAGAAGCGATCGGCATTATTTGAAGATGGCATGACAAGATAGACTGTATTACACGCTTGAGAACAACCTTTTTCTTGAGGCAAGCGAGTATGAAAATGCCAAAGAGAAACTTTTAAATTCGGTTCCTTAATGATGAACACGCAACTTGGAACGATTTCAGATTTCTGACATTTACTAAATCTTTATTAGTTCCTTATAATATTTGCAGGAAACCTTACAAAAAGGTTTCTCATAAAGAAATGCTCTTTCATTATTAGAAGGGAAAAATTATTTCTACGGAGTCATTGGTACAAAAAAAGCTTTTGAATGTTAATAAATTGGAGTCGATAATAAAAATACAATCTTTTGCCAATTCCTTCAGACCTTACTTCTTGCCTTATTTCCATGACGACGCAGATGAAAAAATACAGTTTCTCGTTTAAATAGAGACCACTTTACCACATGAGTCAATGTGATAAACTTCGATTCGTTATACCATGCAGTAATCGTCGTGCTTCACAATCTAACCTTTAATACTTTGTTCTTAGAATTCTGGGTATAAATAAGAGATTATTGCTAGTATAAGTAATGAAATTGTTAAATTTTTCATCTTATTTATACACCCTCTGCACTCTAAATTACTTTCTTTATTTTAGCATTCTGTCAATTTGAAAAATAACTTACTCAATGGTATTTTTCTTCCTAAAACCTTCCATTAAGGCTAAGTCTCATTGTATTACTAATAAAAAAAGAGTAATGATTAGAATAGCATTATTATTATTTGGTGTTATTATGTAATTAAGTATAATATAGCATACCACATTAGACCATGGTAAACCATCCTCCTTGGTTAAATTCGCATCTAAAGTTAATGAACTTCAAACTGCCTCACTCCCCATCTTCCTTTGTAATCCTCATTACTTCTTTGAAGGATGCGGTAACTGACAAAGGAAAGGATGACAAGCTACAATGACCTTCGGACCTTAAATGAATACTGTCAACACCTGAAACATCAACAATCGAATTGATACGTTTTTTATGTTAGCGCATGTTTGACAAGTGGAAGATGAATCACTAGGAATTTCCCGTTTCTGTTTTGCAACAATTACTTCTTCCACTGAAAGGCTTGGGAAAGATCGTAGAGTTGAGAGGCATTTGTAAGCACCGCAACGCTGCAAAATCTGATCCGCTCTCGTTAGCATCAGAGCTTCAAGTGATAGGGGAATTAAATCACGAGTTCATTACTACGTTATCACGCGTATGAGGATGGAACATAGACAAGGAAATTCTGTGCCACTGGAAGGTAATACCGCAAGACTTCTTAGAAGTCGTTTGCTCCCATATCGTAAGGGGGGAACATGTCAATACTATTACCAAACTAATCCATACATTATTTGGCTTAATGAAAAATTTTAAACGAGTCATCAATTATTACGAAAAGAAATTACGTACTAAATTATAGGATGATATCTAAGTCAAGATCCCGTAACTAACTAGAATATTCCGTTTGCATCATATTACACTAAAAATGAAAAATGAATACTGAATTCCTGTCCGGCTTAAACCATGTTTCAGGATCCATTTATTTCATTCCATTTCCCAACCCGAGGGACAAGTTTCGCTAGTGATATTTATGAATATATATCGTATGAGCGGGCTTCAAGAGGCTGATTTCGTATCATTGTGCTTTTTTCTTTTTGTAAAATTTCGCCTATAAATCTTTTCCCAAACGTGTCGGATGAAATTTATCAAAGACTTACACTGGTAAATTGTTGATGTATGATTTTATATGATTCAGTAGAATTAAAAAATACAATTCAGTTACTGTCCTAAGGATGTTAAAAATCACAGTTGAATCACAGTTATAGTCATACGTACACCATAATTGTTGAAACTTTGGTTTATATGCGTGAAAATATCTTGACGATGAACATTATGATCGAGTCTTACCTCATGGAAGGCTATTGCAGTTAAATAACCTTTAGTACTTTCCTGCTGAAACTTTCATTGGTATAAATGAAATTCATATAAATTGTTTCTCCAATAAAATTTTCTGTGAAAGTTTATTAAAGGTTATTTCATTACTCTGGTTTCATTTACCAAAAATTATAGTTAGGTGAATTCCTCTTTCTTCTCAGAATCCAGAGGACGTTACATATATCCTTAAAGTTAATGTTAGAGATTCTTTTTGCGAAGATATTTCAGAGCGTATTTCTACAAAATAAGGACCTCTGGTATGATTCACTTGAGATGAGTGTTAGCACAACCTGAAGAGGTTAAAAATTAGAGCTGTCAAACAAGTGAGTGGAAATTCCTATTCAGGTTTTCCTTCGCTGTTCTAGGACCACTTAACAGGTCTGGAGGTCACTGTATATACGTACCAATAATATTTAACGCCAGTCCACTATAATTTGTTGCCCATGACGTTAGGGAAAGAGAACCTTCGCTTTTCATAGGGGATGTCCCTGATTAGGCAAACTCGTAAAATCGCTTCCTTAAATCTTTTGAACTTGTTTTTAGTTCGGACCAGTTTAGAGACTCATTTTCTGTAACTGTTTCTGTCGTTCGCTTACTGTTAACAAGTCCTTTAATAAGGTCTGAGAAGTTCCTGTACTCGTTCTAAGTGATTCTTAACTGGAAATACGATGAATCTTAGAAACGCTCATAGTAATACAGACAAAATTGGAGTACTTCTAGATAAATGATCAGGAATAATAAAAACAAAAAGTATATTTTTGGCACATTTTTAATGTTTTCAGCATAATTGTACTTTTTTGAAAAAATAGCAAGTATTCTTTTACATTTTCATTTATCAGATATATTTCAAGCGTGGAGAACCTCAAAAAGGTTTGCCTTCGATTATGACAAGAGAACTCTTGTGGAACGTAAATTTTAAAAATGAGGAAAACTGGAAAAAATTATCTTGAATTTATTTTCGTAATGGACTGTCGTGAGAATATTCTATGGAAAAACATCATCTCACAACTAAATCATTTATCATTCAATCCCATTATTACCGTGTTTAATATATTTCAATGATTTTGTTTTGAGTTTCTTCTTAAATTCTTGGTATAGGAATACCGAATCTATGTTGAGTGTTGCTCCATATGGGAGTTGCAACAGAAGTCTAATATCTTGTCTATCATGAATCAGCAAAATGTCACAAATATTCTGTCACTTTAAAATATGCTTCTCATAGCTATACTTTCACGTTTAGGTGCTATTCACAGTATTAAGGTTAGATAGTTAAGGAAATAGATTTCTCCTAGTTTTCTCCGGTTGTCACTCTAAAATAATAGTCGTAATTTGCGAGGAGAGAATATACATAGAGAATTCGAAGGAAAACTTTTGTGATTGATCATTGTTCGTTGTATTTTATTTCTGTTTTTGGACCACCACTTTTTAAATCTTGTACTGCAATTCTTTTGTCCATAGTTTGCTCCTTCTTTTCAAGAAACTATACCCTAAAAATGTGAGACCCTAGTACGAGACCCTGATGAACCGCGCGTCTCCATTCCCCCTCATCGTCCAGGAAGTTACAGGCGTTCAAATTCCCGCTCAGCGTAAATTTCTTTTCCAGCGAAAAATTCTGCTAAGTTGTTGAAAACTTTCACTGATAACTATATAATTTTCCATCTCTATCGAATATCTGAGAAAACTAGAGCACCCGCTTATCTCCGTTAGAAAAAGTCGCCATTCTGATAAAAGAAAACTGGCCGCTTTCACTTTTCCCAAAACGAAGCTTCTGAGGCGGTTTCCCTTTCAAACGATGGGCGTATCAGCATTCGTCCGCCTTTTTTTGTTCGGCAGACGAAATCGAAAGCGATCCCCGCACAGCCTTGTGTGTCAAGGTCGCTTCGACCTTAGAAAAGAAGAAAACAAGTGATGAGGGAAATTCGCTTCCAGACAAGGAGGGATCATTAGCAGGTAATTTTCCGTGGCGAAGGGCGTGGATTCGAGAGATCTCCAACTCCGATCGTACTTCTGGTAGGGCACCGTAACAGGTACCGGAAGCCGCGAAGGAATTTGCCTCGGGGCTCCGCTAGTTGTTTTATTTACGTTTGTCTCTTCGTTTCACAATTTCCTGATCCCATATACAACGAACTTGATTACTTTTTTTCGACTGATGTATGATAATTAAGGTTCAAGTTCCCGATTCTTTCCGCTCGATTTGATTGGTTGCGATAATGGTTACTTTATTATAATGCTTAAGATGGAAAGAATGAGTACACGCGTGCTTCCTGTCGTCATGTATTGATAAATGCCATTGTTACATTTATTTTCGAATTAGGCGAGTCATTGTGGGAGATACTAATGTACAATCAGTGCTATATGTAATGTAATACTTATGTATTCAATTTTAAAATATTGATTTCTTAATTCATTTTATTGCTTTTAATTTTAATGACATTTTATCACAATTATGGAGTACCCACATAAATATAACGTATTAAGAATTGTATCATATTGATATTTAAACCATCAACATCAACTATGACGGCATTTTAATTCTTAGGTAAAGGAAATATTTGATTATTATGTTTGGAATATCATGGTATTATAAGTCATTGAATATCATTGAAATACGAAAAATTCTATACAAAATTTCAGCGAGGTCACTAACTTATCAACGATACCCAAGCAACCGTAAAGCTAACCACAGAGAAATATATGATTACCTTACGAAATGATACAGCCCATTTAATTTGTAATCAAATTATGCAATTAATACCCACTTAAAGTTAAATAATTATCCCTTAATTTGCTCCCTTCTATTGCATTCGAACATTGCCTAAATATGTGACATTCTGATAAGGATTTTGTGCGAATTAGTCTCATGAAAAATCACAGAGTTGCTGTAGAAGGTTATTCCCATAAGGAAATATTATCTAGTAAATATATTTTGAAAAAAAAATGCGCTTTAATAAAATTCAAACTGTATTCTTGTTTAACTATTATATACTGTGAGACCCGAAGAGTCTGAAAATCAAAACCTACAAAGATGATTGTAGTGGTTTATCAACCTTTAGCCATCATGGGTTCCAGTGGGAGTATCCATAGGTCCTGTAAGAGTATTAGCTAAAGTATGTGGACGACCGCGGACTTTACTCGTGTTTACGCAATATCCCCTCACAAGGGATTTCAGAATAACACAACATGCATATCTGCACTGTTAGGGCTTCCAAAAGCAGGTAAATGAAGCCTTTCTGACGTAAAGATAGCGTGCCGATTCTTCTCTGCTAGTTCAAGATGTTTTAATCCTTTAATGAAGACATCGACCCTAGACACAATTCCTATGCGGAGATTTCCATCCTTCGTACATTTATATTTTCCCGTATGGGAAACTTTCGTGTCTATTATAATCTTTAGAAGCGATTAAGTGCTTTTGATCTTTTATGAGATGGTATTAAATATGTTGGAGTCTTTAAACTTTCTTATCTCCTCAGAAATGTCTCTAGTCAATAATATTTGACTGTATTTGATGTAGCCTAACCTTTTTTGTAGTTTAATTTGTTTTCATTGTCTTTAATTTAACGCTTCAAGCCTTCAATCTTCATTTTTCAAAGGAAGGAAGTGATAAAGGCAAAATCCGGGGTGAATGGATTAAGATATTCGTTTCTTAAACCCGTGTAAAAAGAAAAATCCAAAAATTAAAAGGGCGCAAAGTGTCTTATGTTAAAGTAACTATATAAATTCGTTGCTTATCATCAGGAAAATGTTTCTGCATCTGAAACTTATCTTTTGTATGTGGTTATATTTAGAATGAATGAAGAAAAGATAACTTAGAACGCGCAGTTTTTCCTTAAGTAAGAATTCTTTATTCCCTCCATGAATTGAATGCTTGGAACGTTGCCGCTATTTCTCGGGATTTGTTATCGCCGTGTTTTCCTCTGACGTAGAGGCATACAGATGATCCTCCGAGGGCAATATATTCTCCGATTGTCACATCAACAGAATAAGAGGCGGCAATTAAGAACTCCAGATGATGTGCGCACGTCCCTAGATGCCTTCAGGAATATTTTTAATGCTTACAGCTGTAATCAGTAAATCTGCTCTGTTTATGATCTTCTTCAGAATATCTAATTGCCCAAGTTTATAGAAGGTCTATGATTTAGAAGAAGTGCTTCGGTTATGTATTTTGTAGGAGGTATATCTTTCAAACTTTACGTACAAGTTCCATAATATCATACTTGAATGTGGAGAGAGGCATACTTCAAGAAGAAAGAATAGTACGTTTTGCTTCCATAAATACGAATTTGTATAAATGGCATGCTCTTATCTTAGAATGTATAACTACCAAATACTATAGAATTAGAAGACAAAACAACAAATTAAGAGCTATGAATGATTTAAAAATTTGGAAAATCACTCTATTATTGGGACAAAAATTATAGCTATTATTCTGTGCTAAATAATTAAATTATGTGAACAATAGAATCAGTTGTTCTAATAATATTTTGGTTCAGCATTCAAACAATCAATACCGAATTAAAACCCTCTTAATTGATAATAGCTTCAAAGCAAGACAGGATTGTTCTATTACAGAGATAATTAAATTCTGTGGGAAATAATTGTCCTCGACCAGAACTGTAAAATCAGCAGCTCTTTCCTTTGTTTCGCAAATAAAAGAAGCCAAATTTTAAAGGGCTGACCCTGACACGATTAGTTTGAAGTAGACTCCAATGCCGTCCTTTAGACAAAGGAAGGTCTTTGGCGTTAGAAGTAAGGGCAAATTACCCTGCCAATCTTTGGGTTGTCGACTCATGGTTCACTTATTATGAGTCATCGATATTTCATTCATTAGAATTGCTGAAATTATTCAGGGTTTACCAAAATCTTGTACATTCTCATTAGTTTAGAAATATAAATGATTATTAGAGTTATAATATATAAGAAGTTATTTTAAGAATATATAGTATATTAAGTAATTAGTTCCTTTTTAAAAAGCGCAGCATGTCCATCAAGCAATCTTTCTTCTACAATAGAATTGAATATTATGTAACCCGAATTTTGATTCCGGTGGAAGGAACTGCTATCTTTCGTTCACTCACAAGTATATCAGTCTTGTTTACGGAAGGAAAATGTTTGAACTTTCTAACAAGTATGAATGATATTAGATAAGGCATTGATATAGAGCTCTTCTTACTGAATGAAAAGTGAACACCAGAGGGTACCGTAACGAATATTAAGTGGATTATTTTCATTATTTCATCTCAGCCCGAACGTGCTTGGAAAATAATATATTTCCGTACTTTTCTGCAAAGTTTCAGGCCATATTCTGTATTCTGTAGATCCATTCTATCATAATTATTGAGTCTAGATTTTATATACGAATATTTAGGGATCCAGATGAAGAAATGTTATCAGTAATATTTTAAAATTATTTTACACGAAAATGATTTGTCGGAGGAGTTCATTCCCTGTAGTATCCTTAGAAAAATTCAATTTACGGGAGAACCATTATTTAGCTGTTCCGCTTAAACAGTGAATGATTGACACTCGGAGTGAACAGTGGTCGATAGGGTCTCACATTCAACTTGCAGACTGTCTCGTTTAGTCCAGACAATCTTCTTATTGCCAAATCTGCTACGCTCTGAGGAACATTTTTATATTTATCTTACCGCGGAAGATCCGATTCTAACATTTGCTGTTTTCTACAATGAAATAAGATGCAGAAAAACAACGATAAACGTATTACAGTATATTGTTTACTGTGTTCATAAGACAAGCCATTTAACAATAATCTAAAAATCACATCTCCTAATTATGTTTAAAAGATCAGAGATCAAAGATTATTTGCCAAAGATTTTAAATTACTAAACCTAAAATCTTTTGAAACGAAGTTCTTGAGCTTCTCAGTTTTCTTTTATGCTGAGACTTTCCACCTGATTATGTCCACCTGTATATCTGTCAATATACATGTACACTGATTAAGAAATGGAAAAATCTTGCTTTAGATGGATATAAGCAACTCATTCGCAAATCTTCTTATATCAAAGTTAATACTTCCTCGTATTACCTACTCCTTTCTTCATTATTTTGTCTTAATTACCCTTAATTATCTTAAAATCCTCTCCAAACAGTTCTCATAACTTCTTTTGGCTTTCTAACGCAGTCAGTCCATCCTGCCCATTCCCGTGGATAAGATAAGAGTGCTCGCGATAGTAGCACTAGTAAACACTTCACACATAACAGACTCCGAATTCGATACCAATGAAAGATCTCGACGTTTCAATAGCCCAGAGTTATTTCTTGCGCGGATAAATGGGTCTCATGCGAACAAACATTACAAAACTTTGAAACAACAATGAAACTTTAAAAAAGAATTCTCGACTGAAAAATTTGCATTTATCGACTTCGAAGTATCCTTAATTTTCATTTTCGATAATGAATGTTATCAGCTGTCGATGAATCATGATTATAGTCGTATTAATACGCAGCGTCTTTGCAAATGACAAACGTGTGACTTCAGTTATCTAAGAGGTCAGATCGGGTCAAAGATGTTTACGCTTGACTTCACACAGCTTGCTTGAATTACATAAGGAATAATCAAGGCAGTCTGTACAGCTTTATTTGTTTGGAAACAGGCTGAGTTGTTGATATTCCCTCACTTTATATAACAGATATATTTGGAATATCTTTGGAATGGAACATTAAGCCGAGCTAAGCTCAAATAGAAGTCGTTTCGAAGATTTTGTGCAAACAAGTCATGGAAAACTTGATAGAAAGCCATTATCAGTCGTTGAAATAAGTAATTATTAGAATAATTATTGAAAATCACTAGGGATTACCGAAGCACTCTTCGTAAAATTATTCTTCATCAAGAAGTTGTGTAAGTTATGAGGAAACCGCCTTTTATATACCTTTATTTCTTTGATTCTAAGTATTTTTCATGCGAAGGCAATTTCTGTTTTTTATTATGTGCGCCTGTTATCTTGAGTAATAAGAACACACAGATAACAGAACTGATTTACTCCACTGATCTCCAAAAAAAAATGCCACGCATTGCTTTTAGTTGTGCGCTGTTTTGCTTGACGCTGATAGAATTAATTACAAGGTCTACATAAGATGTACTGAAAAATATAAGCATTCACATATTTTATTTAAATAAAAATACCAATTTTCAGGCAATATTTATACTATAATATTCTTTTATGGCGTTCTTTACATGTGGAAGTGGTTTAAAAATTCTTTCCTTTAAAATTCAAATGTCATGCTTTGTGAAAAGCTATTCTTATTTCAAATAGATTTAATAACGTACACTTCAAGTTTAACACACTCGATAATATATTCTTGAGTCAATTTAGTCAGGAATTTGTATCTTTATTTAATAGTTTTCGCTCGCAATGCTTATTAAATTGTTCATGAACTATGTGATAGTCTTATAAAATAATTCTAGCTCTTTTCTCAAATGTACTTTCTTGCTAGTTAGTCTAGAAGTTTCAGTGTATTCTGGATTCTGAATTTTCTGATTCTGATTGAGAATCGAATTTGCTGTATGAAGGAGTCGATAACATTTTGAAAATAATGATAAAGATCGAATCAAAGAGCACTATATTTCGAGAAATGAATCAGAAAATTTTAAAGGTATAGATCTTGTTTTTCTCATCATGCTTATACGTTATATTTAGTTGCACAAAATACCATTTGTGGGTTTAAAATACTACTTAGAACGCTTCTCATTCTTTCTCATGATCATCCTTTGAAGGAAAATATCGTTCTAAAATGAAGATTGAAATTAAGATGAAGAAGAAAATATTGGCCACAAAAAAATCTTAACGTGCGTTGAGATACATATCATGCAGGATTTCCTACGTACTAAATTCTTTCTATTACATCTGATTGCAATTACATCGATGTAATTCAATCGCCATTACTTGCTTATTCCTACATCATTTGCGGAAGAACGATCTATTTGCAAATTACCATATATACTAATTAAAGACAAATTATCTTATCTTGCCGAAATATCTCTTCTTTCGTAGCCTTCATACAGACCTTGCGAAAACACTGCAATAGCCGAATTTCTTTGTGCTGATTTCCATATTCCAAAGGTCTTTCTTGGGAAATTGTTTCATATACCTGAAAATCTCAAGGTTCTCATATATTCTTACGGGATAGACGTTCCGTTTCGGGTTAATGAGATGACCATAAAAGTACATTATATGTTAATAAATTTAATCGTATTCTCTCTCTATTCCGTTTTGTATTGTGTGTATAACCTGATACTTGCATCCTTGCTAAAACCGCACAAAACACATATTTCTTGCTTATGTATCATTCGTTTAAAAACGAAGTTCATTTCTTGAGAGTATTATACACTCCCAAGGAATGATTTTTAAAAATTCTATACACAATCTTCCATCTTATTCTATGGCATTATATGACGCAATGTAAATTTAGTAAATTTTTATTTTATTAAATATTCTATTTCTATTTGACAAGTGCATGGTTTCCACTTAAACGAAATTTATTTTATATCACTTACAATCAAGAATATTGCTTAGAAATCTACTACACGTAAAAAGATTTATAAAGTTATGAGAAGAACTTCTATAACTCAAGAAAAAATTTTATTATGAAACAAGTCAATCAATTGTTTAAATAGCATCATTTTTTCTTGAGTTTAAAGAATAAAGTAGCTATGTCAATCAATGATTCCCAATACTTCTGCATTGCTAAGAGCTTCCACAATCTTTTTAGTTGAGATTATAGATAAAAAGTGCAACATTCTTTTCGATAAAGCACAAAGATAATGAATTTGGAGTGGATAACAATATTATAAAAAACACAGATGTAAGATTTTTAAAATGTGTAATAAAAATAGGCAAAATTATATCTATCGATTCAATTTCTAAACAAATAGAAAAATAAATGTCATTATTAAGAAAAAATACAGCTATCTATAGAAAACAGTAAAGTAAATTCAACGGGTTTTCGTAAGGAATTTATTTTATGAATCACTTCAGGGAGAGCAATGTAACATGGCCGCTCCACTTTCAAACTGGTGTGTATCATAACGAATTTTCTAGAGTAAATTTGGAAGATCTATGCTTACGTTATTCATTTCTTAGTACTCGGGAGTAAAAGGTATCAGACTCAACTTGACAGTAAAAAATGCCCCGTATCTCTCTTCTATTTCTTAAGAGCTCCATTGAGATTTGGCATAAACTTCTTCCTTCTCTTCTGCACTACCACATAGCGGTCTCTTGATCTGTTCTGAAAACGGTCCTTGACTTGAATAATTCAGTCAACGCGGGGATTCCCCGTTTGATACCGTGCATTCGTGATAAAGTGACGGATCTAATCATTCTTTCCTTGGATAATTGTAAGAGTTGGCCTTTTGTGCTCGCAGCAGTAATTAGACAGCTCTGACTAATCGTCAAGAGCTTTATCTTGTAAACAGATGACGTCCACGCCACGGGTAAAAAAATGCTGGAAGAACTTGGCGTCTAATTCCAGTACTGGAAACGGCGGCCAAACATTTTATTTACTTTCAGAAACACATTGTAAAATGAAAATATTTACAGAGTTGCACTAAAATTTGCGTAACTCTTCTTTCTGTAAAAATTACGACGAAAGGGAATAATATATGTAATCGTTGAAAGCAAAGACAGAACCTTTCCACACCAAAAATTATCCTGCGACTGGTTTCGAAAGATTTCTTAAATCCTCTGGCCCCTGTTGACTTTTTGAAACTTACTGGAAGTATTTTCGCATAAAAGTTGCAGGGAATTCAGTACGCGGGAGCTTTTCTTTCAGTTCACATCCTGAGAACAGATCCTCATTTTGTCAGTTTCATATTCCACCTCTTAGTTCCCACCGTATCTATCTGATAGGTTCCAGTAAACACCTATCGATTTTTCCCGTGAGAGATTTAGAAATCGATTTGGGCCTTAATGTTGAATGATGATTGGAAGAATAGCTTAGACCTTCATTTGAGGGAAACGTTCTATACTAGCTACTTGTGGCTAACTACAGACGGTATTTCTAGTGATAAGATTTCACTTCAGCTGGAAATCTTCATGGATGACTTGTAAGTTAATAATTGTACATCACTTGCATGTTTTATCTTGTATATTACAAATTCTTGGTCCTATTCCCACTTGGTAGAATATAGACTGAGGACTCGTCCAAGAATTGATATTTAGTGTTCGATGAAAAAGGGGTTGAATCGCTGGATTTGAACGAATTCCAAACTTCTTAACAGTAGTTTTTATTCCGACAAAACGAACAATTTTTCGGTTTACGTTCAGCCCCGTTTGTAATCACTTAAATAAATAAATATACCGATAAACCTTTATTAGACAATCGACTTTTCAAAAACATTGTTAACGTTCTGCACAAATGCCTTTGACGGGAAGCGTTCCGACAGATTCACGCAGTGGTCTGAGTGGATGATGTGTGGACGAGGGAGGTACAAGGTTATGCAGTTTCGCTGACGTAGAGAATGAGATCATTGATGATTTGCTGCGTTTGTTCTTTTTCGATGCAACTCTCTTCTTCCTAAGAGAAAAATTAACTTTCCTGTTGGCCTCACTACCGCTGCAGCTGGCTTTTGAATATCTGGTACTATTATTTGATGATATCGACCAAATTAACCGAACTATCGTGGATTTTTATCCTGGATTTATCCCAAAATTATGGTCATCAAACCCTTGCATGTACATTAATCATTCTTGATCTGGGTCAGCTAGTTAATATTTGTAACACTTTTAGAGTAAATGCTTTATTCATTCTTGATTTTATATTTTCGAGTTGGCCCTATCATTATTTACTTACCATATGGATATTGGTCTGTGGCTAATAGTACACCAGAGCTCAGATCACTAGATCTACATTAATTTCAGTTTTAGAATCCTTATCTTATAGAAAATGCTGTATAATCAAAGAAATAATTTTAAAATCAGCCAAACGTTGAAATATAGAAATAAGCATGAAAACTTGAGTCTTCCTGTTGACAAAGATATACAATCCTGAATAATAATGACTCTTATTTTCACTTTGATAATTTAAATTTTATTCCCTTTAACAAATCAATATGATAGGTATACCGCTTAATAAAGGCGAAATAAGAATAATGTGATATAACTATATATATATACACACACTAGTATAGATATACTATTCATTACTAGAATATTTATTTCAACCAAAATAATTTATCTAACTAATCTTAAAATACTCAGATAAAATGAATGATACATCTTTACTATAATTTTGAACAGCAAAATATTTACCTAATCAACTTCAGTATTGAAGAACACGTTCTATAGTTTTATTATTAAAGATTTTAGAAAATGTTCCTGTGTTCTATGCTCCGGCGAAGTAAATGGTTCGAATCAAAATAGCGCTTGATGAGAGAGAATGGACTTCGTACTGTTGGTATTCCTGATAGATATCTCGCATACGCTGGCGAGAGCAGAAGTTATGTGGATTTTGTGAGGGTTGTGCGGGGTGATATCTCAACGCTGGTTCTTAATGTTTCTCTTACATTGACATTAGAGAAAAAGGATCATACCGTGTGATACAAGTTATTTATTTTACATCATATTTATCTTCGCTTGAATCGATAAGTTTAATAGCTGTGTTCCTGCATTTGGAAATTCCGAGCAGCGGGAATCTAACTTCTCTGATATTTTAGTCGTTATCCTGATTGTGAAAATGGTGTGTTGGCTACAATTTGGTAACAGCTTAAAAACTTTAGTTATTCCAAAGATCCTAGTTTCTGTCATTCCATCAGGTCTGAGGATATCTGTTGAAATAAAATTCGTGTATTTCTCTCATCTCTACTCATGAACATGGATTTAAATATTCTTAGCGCTTTATATTTTTACTTTACATCAGTTTTGATATCTTCGGCTTTAATTCTCAGTAATAATTCCAGTATATTTCATTCGTTCTATAATCTGTTTTTGCAGGTTGGTGATGAATCTTCCGGTCCTGTTCCAGAATTGGAATTTGTCACTACCATAACAAGAGCGATGAAGCTAGACCGTCCTGTAAATTTTGAGAATGAATATGAACTTCCTGAAGCTGTGACCTTAGTGGGAGGGTTTAGGACTGTTATAAGGAAACAGATGGATTTAGAAGCGTTTCATAGGGATCCATTTCCATTTGATGATTTACGTCTAACCAATGAAATGATTTATGACGAGGATCGTGAACGCAAGGTAAGCAGTTTACTAATGACATTTGTTGTTTTATTGTCAGGGAAATCAGAATGTGATTGATAACACAACCTATAAATTTCCAGTTGTAAAGTGTGTCCTCTATAAGAGCTTAATAGTGTAGATTCAATACCTTGTTTATTAATGTAGAAATTTGGTTCTTGCTAATTATGGTATCATATCTCCTTACAGAAAATTCAAAATCTTGTAAAAAATGGTGTTAAATCTTTGCTCAAAGGTAATTCAAAATTGGCAGTCAGTAAACTTCAGGCGGCCTTTGATGAAATTGCCAAATTTCCATCCACGGTGAGTATATGAATTATTGATCCTTTTAATTGTCACTTATCTGTAATACGTTGAATGAAGCCGACCCTCATGTCTCACAGGTTTTTGATAATCCTAAAGATTACATTTGGACCAAGTATGCATATTTTATGAGCCTCATTGAAGAGAATAGCTATTCAGGTCTTTTAAATGCTCATAAATTACTTCAGGAATTGGAAAAATCACTATTTTCTGATGCCCCTATATACCATTATGCAATGGCTAAACTTCTTACAAAGTTCAATAGGTATGTATGTTTGATTGTCCTTTTCTCCCCCTCCTCAAGATATTTGTAGAATTGGAATAGATTATCGTCATAATAACAGAAAGATGATAATAAGTACTAATTATTACTTCAACTTTTATTTTATACTCATCTCTTTACCTTAATATTCTAAATTATAATTTATTCATCATCCTTTCTATTTTTGGTGACTATATAATATAGTATTTTAGAATTATAAATAGTTCTTTTTAAGTAACATAATTCTGTTATTCTGTTCCTTCCTTTTCCTAAAAAAATAACATATTGTCCCTCTATCTTCCCTAATGCCCATGCAAAGCAAGGAACACAATTATCTATGAACTTGAGATAAATTTCATGGAATTTTTGTAAAGGCATTTTTTCTAAAAGGATAAATAATAATCTGGATATTGTTTTTTTAATGCTCTAATAATATAGTTAACTACACAGAAGAATTCTTCTAGGAAAGAGATCTTTTTAAATAATTGTAGTTTTTTATATTCTATTCTTAATACTGGTTTAAATAATGGTTTAATAGGTTTTGTTCTATAATTGCCATATAACTTTTACAGGTTTCAGTTAGCTGAGAATGAAATAAAGTTATGCCGTGATTCAATGAAAGGTCATAAATTTCAGGCTTACAATTGGCCTAGTACTGATGTTGTGATCAAAGAAACAACTTCCAGTGGCCTTGAGGTTTGTAATTACTTCATTTTGTTTCATTGGAGCGTAAGTCATCCTCCATAATGCAAGTCTAAGATTATGCCTGCTATGCATTAGAATTAGAAAAATCTCTTTTTGTTGGAAATATGGGATAGATGGGTATTCTCTTTTGATTCAAAATTACTCCCTAAAATTAACTGTGGAAGTGTTAATTATAAAATCTATGATATTGATCATTTTAATATTAAAAAAACTTGCTCCTTATTAATTAAGAATAACTCCTTAAGAATGGAGTGGTCTATGATCAGGATGTACTGGAAAATATGAAATGTAGGTGGTAAACCCAGCCAAATAGAGGTTCTTTAATTTATTTATTTATTGTATATTAGAGCTACATATTGATCTTGAGAAATTTTTGACCAATTTAATAGCTTCACATAAGTATCAGCTAGACTTCTTATTAATGAGCAATCAATTCTTTTGGATAATTCAGGATATCAATATAATGATATTATTCTTACTTAAATGCATTTCAGGAATATCTTAATGATCTAACTGCTCTATGTGGCTGTGAAACACCAGATGCTATTTGTAAGTATTCTGGATGTATGGACTCAAGTTCTCATCCATTCCCTTCCAAGGATATATTTATTAGGTATGTGGATGCTTTATAGACTTTTAGTTTATTGTTTGTTCTATAAGTTTGCTCTGTAACTTCATGAGGATAATAAATTAACGATTTTGAAATTTTGATAATTGTCAAATCAATTAAATACTTCTGCTCTGAAATCAGTCTTGATAATTGTTTGCTAGGTTAAAATCATTGTTTAACTGTCAAAATGCATTTTTTAATCATAATATTTAAATACATGATATATTTAATAATTTTATTAATTTCTACCATTTTATCCACTGGTAAAGTCTGACAAGACCTAAATACTTACTGGAATGTCTTAATTACCAATTGGTAAAGGTATCATAAATTAAAAGGTTGAAAGTAAACTTAATGTGAAAATCTTACATTTAATTAATTTCATGTTTAATTCATTAAAGACCATTTTTAGTATTTTTTTGACTAACAGAAATTGGTGATTTTATTTGATCGGGTTTAATTATTTTTGATCGGATGATATTTTTTCTTTATGTATTTTCAGTGATGGTAACTTCAAAGGCTATGTTGTTTTAATTTGCGAAGAAGGATGTAAAATGCAGTATCATCCTTCATGTTGGAAAAAGGTTAAAGATTCATTCTCAGATTTAGAAAAATTATCAGATAAGGTACGTTTTTATAATTAGATGCTTACTGAATGTTTCATGATTGGAATCAAAATTTTTTAATCTTCGTATATTACTTTCTGGTTCAGGATTGTCTTGGAAGGCCATGTGTGACTCCTGATTGTAAAAATAGTGACAATAAACCATCAATTATTAACAAAATTGAGATTATAGGCACTGATGGCAACGTTAAGAGTCAGTGTGCACCAGACACTAGTGCTGAAAACAAGCAGAAGGAAATTGCTTTGGGGTTAGTATTGTCTTGCTTGATAGATTAAAGAAAACCATACAATCAGCCATAGATTGTTTTATAGCTTCTTAAAACTCTGAGTTAAGGAAAAATATGTATACATACTAACATACTGGAGTTTTTATTCTCTTTCTGTCTTTTGCTTCTCTTTAATTCTCATCTCATAAAATATTCAAGGTTCTATTTCTTTTAAGATGGTCCTCATATTGAAACCAAATTTATCTTGCTTGAAAGACTTTGTTAGGTCACATTTAGCTTGGATTATTGAACTAAAATTTGAAGGTAAAATTTAAAATACAACAAATGTAAGGAAAATATGAAAAATTAACTGATGAAAATATATGGTTCAAAATATAAAATATGTAAAAGCAAGATCTTTCACTTTTAGCAATGCCATTGATTTGTGAATCTTAGTGTTTAGAAATACTTTATTGAAATTCCATATATTGGCATAGAATTAAATATAGATTTCAGTGTACCATTTTTACCTTAATACTAATGGCAGTATTTGAGATTTATAAGTTTTGAGAGATTTTTGTTTTTAAATAAACAAGGTTGTTATTAAATATTAAAGTATCCCCATATCTTTCATTGAGCATGAAAGAATAGTTAGCTCTGGAATGAGTATTGTAAGCAATTATAAAATGTACTATCTCTATTGGAGGTGTCTGTGATGAAGAGTAAGTTTTGTAAAAACATTTTTATTCATACATTTTGAATTTTCCTCAATAATGAGGTGGAAAATATAATAGCTTGTTTTATAACATAATGGTATAATTGAAATGATACACTAATTAAATACTGACAAAAAGGAAGGTATTTACCAATAACCAACAGAATGAAAATAGATATAATGATGAAAAATTGTATTGGGAAAGTTATAATTAACTTATTTCATTAATTCGGTGCTATTCTAGATACTGTTATACTTCCTGCTATTATACATTCTAATTTTGTGAATTTTTATAGTTTGAGGTTAACTCATTATATTCTTTTCAACTAAGCACCGAAATAAAAGTTTTAGTATGACAACTTATATTTCTTTTCAAGCAAGAAGAGGCTTAGGCAGAAATCTGATGAACATAAAACAGAAAAGGTATGTGTGAGTGTGAAATAGATGTTGACTAATCTATTAACTCATTCCAACCTGAATTCCATTTAAACCTGGATACCAATGACTAATGTTTTCGTTATATTTTAGCAACCTAACAAGAACAAAGTTAAACCAAAGAAAGCTACTCAGTTGAATCAGGCTCAATCTGTTGAGGACATTCCTCATTCAGTGTAAGTCATAATACTTAAAAGTTGATAATTAGGTTTTTTGTTTTTTCTCCATATTATTTAATTTGTTTTATAATTTTAGGAAGAATCCTGCTCCCAAAGAAAATCATACTCCACAGGTATCTGAAGTTAGTGTACCTGTCAAGACTAATGTAAGTAATACATTGTTTGTCACATGTTCAAAGATTTATCTAAAATTATGAACTGGAAAAATTATTATTTGAAGAATCTGAATTTTTCTTATTATTTGTTTAAAAATAGATAAAAATAGCTTTTACTAGAGATCTATGTAGCCGATTCAAATTGTTCACCAAAAATATCAGTTCAACTGTCATGATTCTAAATTTAACGGAAATTTCCAATTTTACTCTATCTATTTTAATTAATATAATCATTTTCTTAAAACAGATGCAAGTTAAAAAGGAAGAAAATAAGGAGGATAAGTGTAAGGAACCAGTTGTAGACGATGCCTCTCAAAGGGAGTTTATATACTCGTAAGTAATTATCCTGGAAATTTGTTATTTTTACTAAATTTATTAATTCTGAAAAACTGCTTTTCTCTTTTTTGTTTATTTTCCTTAACCCTCTTACTGCCAGCGGGCCGATATATCGGCCCGACTTATTTGACATAATTTATTTCGTGATTGTGACCATTTCAACGGCTGCCGTCTCATTTAATACACATGTGCTGTATCTCTACTGCTTACTTTATCTAACTTATATGGTTTCACCTTACCTTGCGATACATTTTGATATTTTACAGTGATCTTTCCTCGTTAATTCGTCCGGATATTTTCGTTACTTCGGGCCAGCGTCATCCTGCACAGTATTATCTTTCGTGTTTGTCGCAAGTCATGCTGAACTGTTTTCTTGTGGCTCTAAGTATTTGTTTTAGAGTGTCAGTTACCAGCTAGATAAGTAAATATTCTTTTTTGGCCCGCCTATTTTTATATAAGCAAAACCGAGATATGCAACCCGGATCTTCAGAGACATACCTCAAAAAACTTATAAAATTGCCAAATGAAAAAGAAAAGAACTGTTGTTTGTGTTGTGTAAGAGGAAAAAAGGAATAAAATAAAGAATAAGATGCAGAATTGTGTGTGGAAAATGCAAAAATGGACTTCTTGGTGAATGCTTCCATAAGCATAAGTGCGCTAGCTGATGGGACCGTGAGTGTAGAGTCAGATAAAATATTTTATATCTCTGGCAAAAATAGTTTTATCACTATAAAACTTAACCACGGGTGAGAAAACTAAATAATATCAAAAATTATTATAATTATATTCCACGTATATAATATACAATATGTAAAAAATGTAATATAACATCACAAAGTGAAAAAATGGAGAATTTTGGGTTTTTACATATATTATAATTACTTTGTTATCATTTTTCTTTATGAAAATTTAAGTTTACCCCCATAATCCATATATGGTTCTAAACTATAAATATATCTTTAGCATTGGGAAAAAATCTAGATGAGTTAAATAAAATTAAGTAGCTAAAATAATTTAGAATCTGAAATCCTGCATATTCCGGAAAATAGCCTTGGCAGTCTTCGCACATCCCACCCGAAATGGGCTGGCAGTAAAAGGGTTAAAATCATATTACACTTGTCTTCACCTTTTTTTAGTCATCTTTTATGATAAGAATTGATAGCTAATATGGCAGTATTATTGAAAATGACTCAAATGCAATAAGGATTACAAGGTCACTGAATATTAGAGTTATGAATTATTCTTTTGCTCTTCAAAACTATGGATGAAGTATTTTACTTGATCCTGATAACCATGTAATATTACTTCTAGTATTTATAATTATAATTTCTTAAATTGTTTATAAATCAAGGTTAAAGTAATTCTTTTACATAAGTTCAGGACTGATTAAGTATGCATATAATTTCATTTTTATTATCCCTTGTATATCTATGTAACTTGGTTAAAAACAATTTTCTTGCTTGTATTTCAGATATTTTCAAATGTTACTGGCTAAGAAAGGTTCATTAAACAGAAAACAATTTGAAGAAGAGTGGGATAAGTTCTTTCCAGGCTTAGAGCCATTTTCAAAATTGAGGCTGGGTAAAGATAGTAAGTTTGCTCAGATTTATTTTTGTGAATTTCTACGTAAGAGTTCAGTTATATGCTGATTGAATAATTTGTTTTAAACTCTCCTATATATTAAATAGGCACTAATTTTCAGTTAATGGAATGATACCCCGACCTAAGAACTGGTTAAATCAATAGGTATCATTAATCATCAGAATATAATTAACCTCATTCTTTTCTTTAATTTTTCCTATGTTATATTATTATTATATATATATTATACTTTTTATATTGCCTGCACTTGATTGTCTGTGATTTTATCATAATTTATGATAGTTTGTTTATTCACTTACATAACATTTAGTTGAAAATTCTTTTAGTATTTTAGTAAAAAAATTCTCCATTCTCCTGAAAACATTGATTGTCCATTTTGTGGTTAAAAATATTGTTCCAATTTAGATTTCTCCTGAATTTGGTAAAATTGTATAGTTAAAATACTGCAGTTTGGAATATGACTTATTTCTTTAAGTTTGACTAAATTTTAAATCTTTCATTATTTCAGGGGTATTCAACTTATTGAAGAAATCAAAATACTTTATTTTTGATGATGATTGTTTACGTATTCGTGATTCAAGTGGTACATCTGGAAGCGGTGAATGTAGTAATGCAGTTTCAATTAGTAAGGAAGATCCAAACAAGCTTCAAGTAGAAAATACACCTTATAAGGCCGAAGAAAATGCATATATTGTTTCTGAAATAAAGGAAATTGAAAAAAAACTTGCGAATAAATCAGCCTCTCTGAAATTGAAGGAGCTTGAGCGTAAATCGTGTATTTCTGCAACTGTTAGTGAAGTAAACGATAGTTGTAGTTCTGAGAGTTGTTTATCAGCTATGCAGTCGACATCTACGCAAATGGTAGATGCTGTATTAGAAAACTCTGTGGTGGAACTTTCATCTGAAGAGGATGAGCCTGCAAACAATTCTACTCCCCTTTCTAAAGATATTCCAAGAAGATCTTCTTGTGAAGGTTTTGATGATATCCAGTCCGATATTAATGCATTTGCCAGGGAATTTAATGAAATTCCAGAGGCCAGAATAGTTGAAAATCCAGGTTTAAGTACTGTGCTAGAAAGTACCGCAGCTCAGGAAAAATTTCGTGCAGTAACTCCACCTGTTCATTGGAGGGATAATGCACTTAATGCAAGATATTCTAGTCGATTTTATGCAAGATCGATTCCTGATATGACGGAGCAGATCATTACTCCTCAATCATCGGCAAGTATAATGTTGATTTTAATAACCTTTTTCTTCTGTAGAAAACAACTGCAACTTTTCTTGTCTTGGTTTATGTTCTGTTGATCATAACATTTTCATTATTATAATGGAATAGCTTATCAAGTTTATTTACTTTGAAATCATCAATACTTAAGGCAATAATTTTTTTAAAAATAGAGATGGAGAACATCTCTAGTATTCAATTCAGGGATCTTATTTTACTGTTTATAAATGTATTACAGTTTCGTAGAGATGGATTTTGCCAAACAGATCCAATTCCTGAAAATAATTTTCGAAGTGGTGACAATGAAGAGCTATGGGTGCAGCATATTCAATTGGCTGTTACAGATCTATTGAAGAAGAATAAGGTGAGGTTTCCTTTTATCTTTCTTATTAGCATGTTTTCTACATCTACAATAAATTATGCTGGTCTCAGTGGCAGAGTAGTTAGAATGCTAATCTTCTAACGCTAGGTTATTTAAAAAATATTCCTCCTCAACCAGGATTTGAACTCTGTATTCTATTTGTAGGGAATCTCAACCCTTGTCTTTAAGCATCTGAGTCACACTCGCTTTAAGTTATTGTCATAATCTTTACGAATATTGTTGGGATTTATGGTTGAAATTTCATATAAAACAAGATTAATGCAAAGCATTAAGCTGTTAGATAAATTCTGTAAATATTTTATATAAACTGTCCTCCCTACTAAATGGGTTGTTTGTATACACAACGGAAAAGATTAAGGAGATAGATAGACAAGTAGCTTTAAAAATTCATTTTTCCTAAAAACAATTTGAAAAAGCAGCCAACTGCGTAAGTAGAGCCTTGGTGATTTTGCCCCCTGCCAAATGCTGAAAGCAGGCTTGCAGGGTTGCTATTTAGATTTAAAATACTGTTTTCTTTATAAAATCATTCAATGAAGCTGTCACTTTCTGGAACTCCACGATGGTAAGGAAAGTAAAACTTTGTCTTAGTTCCTCCAAAATATTTTTGGAACTAAGATGAGGGGTTACTTCTTACCGCACTATTTCCTTTATTTTGAATCTAGAATAAAGTGATTTTTTTTTTGGATTGGTAGTATATTTAACAATATAGAAGTTCCAATGAGTTAACGATGAACTTTATTCCTTCCCAGGAACTTATAAAATCAAAGGAACAAATGGAAATTTCTTATAAAAGAGAGATTGAATGCCTAGTTAATCAATTGCAAGCTTTAAGGAACGGTCATGCAGCTCAAGTAGAAGCTTTGAATGCAAGACATGCTAAATATGAAGAGGAAAAGTATGGTCAAAATATATTTTTTCTTCTGTTCTAATTAATCCATGAACCACTCATCTTGGTATTTAATTTTGGTTAGACAACCAGTTGATGGGTACTTTTTTATATTAAAATATCCATCAATATTCAAAAGGCACAAAGTATGTATTAAATTAAATATTAAGAAAATAGGTTATAGATTTATTTTCCAATCTTGGAAAATTATTTTAAATAAAGATAAAATAATAATTAATTCTGTTACAATAATTAATTTTAAAATTATTTTATTGATTATTGTTATCAGTATAATTACCTCAACATTAGGAAGTATTGATTATTATAGAGATTTAATTTAATGATTGTTATAATGATTCAAGTTTTAGGTAATATTATAAATATAACTAAGAGTAATAGCCTTTTTATACAAGATAGCAGTGTTTTATCTGCTAAGCCAATCAATAATCAAAGCTGTTATTCACTCTATCTATTGGTGGTGGGTAAACTAAAAGGATCCTTTTAGGGGCAGCAGATGTGGCTTGACTATATATCATGCCAAACCTATAGCTAATGGACATAAAATCGAAGTGCTGTGTACATATTGTATACCAACACAGAAGAATCTGTCTATGCAGTTTATTTAATAATTTACAGCATACCAAGATGAGTGGTTAACACCCATAAACACTTAAGGTGCATGTGTAATTGAAACATTTTTACTTGGATGTTAAGCAAGCAAAAGTTTTTGTTTTTGATCTATGAGTGCCAAATGTTTTTGCCCATAATGTTGCAAAATAAAGAGAGGCTCTAGGAAGATCTGATGGTATGAGGATAATCTTTACAACCCAGTATTGTAAGCAGTTAAGATTAAATTGTATGGAAGTATTTATTAATTTTTACCTAGAGTATTCTAGTTTTATACTTCCATTAGTTTTGGAAGTATGTGTTAATATTCTATTAAATATCTATTCATTTGGGATAACCTGTACTTTTTAATTAATCACAATTTTCTACATGCATCTTAAGTTGCTTACAGGCATTTAAGGGTTCTAATTTACAGCTCTTTTTATTTATCAGACATTTTGCTTCTTATTAAAAACTATTCAACTGCTGAGTAATAACAATAACTTAGACTAAAGAGGCAAATAAAATATGTTTCTGTTCAATATTCAACAGTTTGTTCTCATAAGGCATTGAAATTATGAACCATCTGCAATGAAAATGATTTTCCCCAAAATTACACTAGGGGGCACTATTGTAAATTGATATGTTTTAGGATCAAAGTGTATAGTTGAGCAGAGTTAAGTAGAGTGTTTGCTTTTTATTTTGATTTTCTACCAAGTCTTACTCAGGATTGGGTGCTAGATGACAACAATTCTTTTGGGTAAGATTAGCAGAATAAATTAACTTAGAGAAAGTTATTAGGCTTTTCTTTGATAAATTTATACATCATAGAGGTAATAAGATCATCCAATGGGTTGAGAAGCTTGGGTATGTTGAAGGAAGATTGTGTTAACTACAAATAACACAACCTGACAAAAAAGTAAATTCAGAAAGACCTCTAGAGGAGCAATTAAAGAGAGAAGCAATAGTATTCTAGATATTGTTAGATGGAAAATTAATGCCTGTTGTCTCTTTGATGACAATATATTGCTTTAAAATTGTCATAACATCTTTTCTTATTTTAAATTTTATATTATTTCTGACTGATCAACATATGCATTGCAGATCTTTATTAAAATTTGATAGCCATGTTCATGTTGTATCTTCATTTTTATTCCCTCCAGTTGAACCTTGGATATTTTTTAGTACATGTCCTTGTTCTTTAGAATTCATTGATTGCCTTAGGAATGAGGTGTGAGCAATGTTATTGCTATTTATTATCTGATACCTTCTGCATATAGTTACAGCAGTATTTGTTGTGGGTATTAAGCTTCAAGAAAGTTGGACTTTATAAGGCTAATTATTACATTTATTTAATTTGTTTGTAAATATATTTTCATGATGATATGTAAGGACATAGTTTTACTCTAAGATTTTCTAATTAATTTATATTCTTTTACTTTCAAAATCATTTTATTCTGTAATAATGAGAGAGCACTCTATTACTTTTACTGATATTTTAATGAACTATTATATTATTAACTGGTGCAGATTTTACTCTTTCTAATTAACTTTATTGATTGATGAATAACAAGCAAATAACTATAATTTTTAGATATATGTAGCTTAATATTTTTCCTACTATTACTGACAATCATCTTGTCTTAGGGACTTCATCTTTTGTCTATACTTGTGAATGCCATACTAAGGTAATTGTTACAGTTCCCTGTTATATTTAGAATGTTCAGTTTGACTTTATATGCCTCCTGAATTTCAGAAAAAAATGTTTACAGCAATTACTTCATACTATCTTCACTATGTTTCCTGTATTGAATAATCGTTTTAATTTAGAATAAAATTTTAACTATGATACAATGATGAGAGTTCCATTGTTTTTGCCAATGTCCCATAGTGTAAATAGAGTTTTGAAGCCTGACGTGATTGACAGTTGATGACAATCTCCAATATATGTTGCAAGGGTGTATACTATATGAAAAATATTATTTCTATCCACTTTGTTGTATCTCCTCACCCTATTTCTGTGAAATTCATAAGGTTTACGAATTTTTCCAAATGAGATTTCTGATCATTCTTTTTCCTTTCTATTATGCCATTTACTTTGGGGGACTCAACTAACTTCTTTCCTTTTCTCTGTAAGTAAATTCTCGTTTTGCATTGTAGCATTTTATTCTCCTTTAGTCACTTGAGAGTAGCTAAGCATGAATTTTGTGTATGCGCTCACATTAAGTAGTGTGGAATTGATGTTTAATTTTTTTGCAGATAATAAATAATATTGGGGTTGAGCTGATGATGAGAGGATTCATATAAGTCTTCATCTGCTTTTTGTATGCACTTCTTTCATTTTTTACTTCAAGATGTTTTCGTACAAATTGTATCTCTAGCCTTCTTGTAGTATATGTATCAGACTTTCTTATTAGACTTTGTGTCAAAAAGATTTTTTGGTTTGCAAATTTTTATCCTGAACTCACCCCTGAGAATTCATTCAGGTAGTATATGTATTTTCATTACTGCACAAATGGTTGATTATTCATGGCAGAAAAGATTTTGTGTTTACATTGGTTATAAAAATATTTGGAGGATTTAGGCTTCTTAGAGGTTTTGATGAATAGTAGTATAGTGAAACATGAACTTGATAAAGATGCATTATGGAATGATTGTATGGCATGAGCCTGTAAATCTCATGTAACCTATTTTGATGATGGCAAGAATTTTAAGATTGAGTAATCAACTTAATCTTTTATATTCTTTGTCCATGTATAGCAGGTGAAACTATACAAATATATTTCATCTGAGTACACATTTGTTTTGGCAGAAATAATTTATTTCATAACAATAGACCTTGAAGATTTTTGTGAATTTTGGAGTTTCTAATTTATAAATTCCTGTATACTAGATTTGAGCATCCTTGTTGCTTCTAGTGTGCTATCTATTTATTTCCATGAATATTCCCCAAGAATCATTTTTAATTGCATGAATATTAATTGATGTTTGTTAATAATTAATGTTCATTATTTCATGTAGGAGAAGAATGATGGCATTAGAAGCTAGAATAAAAATCCAAGAAGATATCCTGCAAGTAAACAGAGAAGAATTAAGAAGAAAGGATTTTGACTTACTCGATGCAAAGAAATATTTAGGAATTGCTATATTGGAGAGGTAATTCATTCTTCTCAACCCTTAAATATGTATATGTAAATTGAAACTGGTGATTTGACCTTTCTGAATAAGCTACTGTTTGAGCTATTGAACAAGTTGTCATATGCTCATCTCTTCTTGCTCAGAATAAGTTAGCCCTTTTCAAATGTGATGAACATTCTTTTTCATGCATAATATGGCCTTCCACTAGTTAATGCCTATATATCTAATGTTTATGCAATTATGAAATTGTTTGAAGTGTGGTTACCAGTTATTTTCAAAATATATTTTCTGTTAACTGAAGATTTTTTATTTTTAATCATGATAGACTGGAAAGAGAGAGCAATAAGCAGGTAAAGCGTTTAGTTGAAGCATTGGCTGAGCTACCATGTAATGACCCTGATGCTGAAGCCATTGGACAGGCAATGTCTCGATGGGAAACTACTGGAAACAAAGCTTGTAGAGCCAAGAATGCATTCCTTGTAAGTGATTATTTTCTCCTCAAATCTTTTCTTGTTCATGAATTATCCTAAATCCTCTAAAAAATTATCTTAACCACTCGTGATACTTCACCATGCAAAACACAGATCTCAGTGATTGGTTAACAATGTATTAAAGTTGTTCACGAATCTGATAAATTTAATATCTTTTCTATGAATGCCATAATTTGAGAAATTCCTTACCTTAACTTTTACAATTTTTAAATGTTACTTAATGATTTTAATTTTAATATGTACATTGAATGAAAATTAGACTATAATGAGATTATTCTGTTCTATTAATTCTGTTCTATTATTTCTATTATAATTCTGAGATTATAATATTCTGCTTTTTATATCTCAAATAAATTGACATTAGATGATTTTATAATTGTGAATTGGATAATTAAATTACTATTTTATCTAATGCAAAGGTACCATTTAAACCATGTATATTACATATCATGTAAATCCAAAATTCTTGTTTAATGATTCCAGGAAGAATGTGCCAAATCTCAAGCAATGCTTTATGAAGGATATGGAATAGAATCCTTCGAGCATATTACTATCCCCATCATAGAAGAGCCTGCTGGTCAATGTCCATTGGATAAACTCTCATTTAGCTTATTGAGTGAAAAGGCTTCTGGAGTGTTAAGAAGTGGTGCAGAACGTGCTGGAATATCATCAAACAGAACAAGACCTGAGAATGTGGCCACATCTGCCCAACTGTCACCTTCAAACTCTGCTCGTTCTCACTCGTCTTCCTACCCGTCTTCATCTCGTTCTCCTGAGAATGTGGCCACATCTGCCCAACTGTCACCTTCAAACTCTGCTCGTTCTCACTCGTCTTCCTACCCGTCTTCATCTCGTCATTCTTCCTCCCAACCGTCACCTTCCCACTCCTCATCCACGTATCATTCAGCCTCCATACCATCTCCTTTTCTTTCAAATCACCATCTTTCATCATCCTTGAGCTCATCTCCCATTCCACCTATATCGTATGGTGCTAGACCTAAAGAAATTTACTCTGTATCTGATGGAGAAATTTATGGAGCAGCAAGAAACTCTTCAGCAGCCTTCAACTACTCAAATGCCTCTAGAAGGTACGTTATTGTCTGCATATATGAACCTCATCAAAAGATGTGATGTACTACCTGCCTTTAGGTATTGATAAGGAATATGACAAATTTGCTTTATTATTTTTAGTTATCTTTAAATTCTCTTAAAATAAGAAATGACTCAAATGTGTTAACCTCTGCTCCAGCCAAGCATAATAAATGAAATGAGAAATAGTAATTATTCCATCGGCGTATATACACACCCTTAAATCTTTTTCTTTTTATATCTTGGTATCCAAATCAAAACTATAGACACCCAGCTGTTGTCCTTTCTTCATATTACCTACCCCTCTACATTTCATTGATCTCATGTTTTTATGTCTATAACTCTTGTCATCATTCTTATTAATGTATTTCATTTTCTGTGCCTCCTTATAATTTCAGCATACAATTTACCATACTTCTTTGTATTATTTTTGCATCTAACTCTCAAATTTTACTTGAAATTTGGTAAACTTGTACAGATAAAAATTAATAGGAAAACATTATTTTAGGTTAAACTTTGCTTTTTGTGGACATTTTCTATTGATATCCTGTATGTTTTATTTGGATGAATTTATAGAGTAGACAGGATAGTACTCTCCATGGGCAAAGTAATTGTCCTTGTGTTTGATGATGGAAAGACGTCGGATGGCATAAATTATGAAATTGGGTGTGAATATTTTGTACAGAAATGCTCTGTTGACAACTAATAACATTGAGAAGAGAAATAATTATTCATGTTTTGAGAATTTTCCTTCCTTGTATCAATAATTTAAAGAAAAGAGAAAATGGGAACTTAATAGGATATACTTCTGAAAAGCAAAATGGAATTTACTCAAAATGATATGTATTTATATTTTTTCTATGGACATATTAATCAACCCTTGCACTCTACCATTGTTATTGGTAGATGGACATTACTTTCATTTATGATTTGCAATCATAACTTTTGTTAAAATAAGTTCATTTGTTATCTAAAGTACTTGAGTGCTTTTGTTGCAGAAACCAATTTTGTTGTCTTCATTTTATAGTTAATTGTTCTAATATGAAACAATTCTGTTTTATAGTTCCACTCCTGGAAGAAAGAAAAATATATCAAGTAAGAGAAAGCTTCTAATAGAGTTGCAAAATACTTATCCCAGTCGCACAATGTAAGTATTAACTTTGGAAATGAAAATTTTATCATTTTATATTTTCTGTACTTTAACTAAAATCTGGTCAGTCATGAAGAGATCATTCTAAGATGATTGGTTTGTGTAAGTTTAACCAAGTAATTATGGCCCTGTATAAACATTCCTCCTCATGCATTTTGTTGGTCACATGTAAAATAAAAGTATTAACTGAATTTAAGACTTCAAAGCATGGTAAAAAGCTTATATATGCTTTTGAAGTAATTTTATTTCATCTAAATGTTATTTATTATGTATGATCCTTCTCTTTTTAAGTAAAAATTTTTGAGAGAATTCAAGTTCCTAAAAATGCCATACTATCAATCATCAGGTATCATTTTATCTAAATAATGAATTTAAAAAATATAAATAATGCAATTTCAATGACATATTTCTTGGGATGAGATGTTGCCTATATAATAATTTAATTAAATATTCACCTAACCAATGAGTTCTTATAATTTTCTCCATGACAGCTAATAGAAAATTAAACTCAGTTGCATTTAAAATTATTAATTTGTTGTAATTTAAATATTCTTGATAATCTTTAATTATCGCCACTCATCCTTAGTTTTTTAAGAAAGATATATGCTTTCTTCAAACCTTAAAATTACTACATTAGTAATTTATACTACCTTTTATTACGTTTATTTTAATGTTATTAGTAAGAATTTCAATTGAAATTATCAATGAATTTTTATGTTGTTAGGGTAGTTTATTATTCTTATGTCACAAAAATACCATACTGATGACAATGGAGATGTTGGCTGTGGCAGGGAGCCAAAATAAATTTTTTAAGTAAAAGCTGTAGGAAAATGAATTTCCAGCCATAATTTCTCACTGTACTTATAGTTATAAACCTTGAGATAAAATATTTATGCTAAAAGTCACTGTGATATTAGTATTTTTTGCAAGCCGATATTTATAGACAGCTAGGGAGACATTTACCTTACAATTTTGAAATATCAATGTGTTAAAACTCAGGTTTTGTTTCATTGACAGGGATGAGTTAAGGCTTGCAATTTCATCTGTTCGCCAAAGCAACAAATCTACTTTTACTGGATTATCTATACGGAAAATAGTGGAATTGGTTGGAAATGCATTGGATTGGTGGCCTGAGCCATCAGATGGTATGTATATCCTGTGAAGGATGATAATAACCTATAAAAGGTCTTATAGATATTTTAACTAGAAATTAAAAAGTGGAACTTCAAAATCATCAAATGAATAATATGTGTATAATAAACTATGAATAATCTGCCTGATGAAAGTGATGTAATTAGCATCTCATTAATTTTTTAGTTTTTTAATAATAAAATTTTTAATTCACATATCTTGGTTAGAGAATGTCAGTCCAAGACTACTTTGTGAAGTAAAGGTGAATTGAAAACTACCCTTGAAACCCAGCATCTAACAATTTTGCACTCAGGTACATTTTTAAAGATAAGATAATGTATATTAATAATATAAAAATTCCTTTATTGTTTATTTCATGCCAGGTGTAATGGGTGTGGATAAATTTGTAGCCTGGGCGGACATTTCTAATGCTGAAGAGTTAAGGCGTGCAGCTCTAAAGAAGAGGTTTACCCGTAGTGAGTCGAACATTGTTGAAAGTGTTAAATGTGAAGCTGAGAAAGAAGACTGTTGTATTTGTCTCCAGCCAATGAACTCTTCTAAGACTGAACTTGGTTGCTCACACACCTTTCATACAAAGGTAAGGAAGCGTCGGTACTCTCTGGGTAATCATGTCCGTGTAGTAATGTGAAACTTATATTTTTTCCCTTCTTTCATCTTTATTTTCTACTTTATCTTTGTTGGTGGAATTTTAAGTGAATATTTTATTATTTTTTTATTTCCTCTTGTTTTAAGTGCATACGGAAATGGCTTGCCAAGGAAAGTATTTGCCCAATATGCAGGACTTTTACAAGAATGGCTGATGAGTTTCCTACCCTCAGTTAAAGTATTTTTATTTTTTTAAGTCTTTTAAAAACTATTTTATACTTTATCTTTTGCAATGCGTTTCACTTTTAACTCCTTCCTGATGTTCATTTTATTAGTATGGAGCATGTATTTCCTTTCTAAGTTTTCAGTGCATACTATTTTATTGCAGTGCTTCTTAGCACTTTCATATAGAAGGAATTCTTTTACCAAAATATTTATTGGTATAAATTTTATATTCCTTATATAATCTTAGAAGTGAGTTAATATATGGTGCTTAAAGACCTTACTGTGACTTAATGTCTCTGGTATGGCTACCAGATTTTGTTGTTTGTACTGATGGATGATTATAAGAGGAATTTAAGACATTTAATGTTATTTTTCTGTACTGACGACACACAAAAAGACAAAAAGATTTTAATATATTTTCATTGTCACTGCAATTTTATTATCGAGCTTCATAAAATCTTAAATTTACTCCATGGAAGGTATTTATGGATGAGATTTTTTATACAACGCATCTTATTATTTGAGTGATATGTAATTTTGATGACAATATATTCATGTACATTTTATGTGAAATATACTTGTGAAGTAGAACTGTGCATTCTACTTACTTTCCTTTAATCTAATTCTTTAAGGAAATAAAGAATTATTTATATGGACTTAACAGAAAGGTAAGGTAATAATGAAATAAAAAACAGTTTTGAATGCTTAGTGCAATGTATTTCACTTTTCCCTTATGCAAAATGAAGCCAGAAGGTTGAAATAAAATCAATTGCATTGTAAAACTACAGCCATAAAAATATGTCTCACTAGTTGCCTCTCTCTTGCACCCATTACCGCTCCAATGGGAACTAAATATTTTATCATCCGTCACCACACCCATCCTCCATTTTCTCAGGTACTGTTACAAAGGAACTCCCCCTTCAGCCCAGTACATAGTAATAAATGCACACCAACTCCTGCACATGTTTCAGCACAACTTTACATTCGACAGACTAAGAAGCATCAACTGTTAAAAGAAACATTCTTCCTTACAGTGTCAATAACCCACCTCTAACGGAGATAATGGGCTCATGTAATTAAAAAGAGGCTTGTATAAGAGTACACATGTTATTTACCTTTTGCTTGGGCAAAATATAATCCAACACCAATGGATTTTGCACATTAGCTCCATTGGTGAAAAACCCAATACTGACATTGAATACCAGCAAAAATTGTCTTATGGTTATTGTTGTAGCCAATGTTCTGGTCACCTCAAAAGCATACGAAGTGAGATTATTATTACATTTATATAAAAAGTTGGCATCCAAGCTTATCATTTGTATAAACAGGAAGAAAAGTAAACATGAGTTACTATAACTTTCAGAACAAGGTAAATGTAACACTCATTTTATAAAAGTGCCTTTCTTTACCAAAAAAATCATTGTGACAAAGATAAATACTGCTATTATATAAACTCAGTTTAAAAAAAACTCAACCAAGAGTTTCCTTGGTAATCATTTCAGCATATCGTTTAAGTCTTCATTTCACAGAAATGGGCTTAAAACATCTACTGCACGCATACTCTCCTTCCATTCTTACAAACTGCACAATTTTCATAGTGCAGTTTCACAATAGTGAAGAAAAAAGTTGCACGCACGCACAGATAATGTGTATAAGTGTTCTAGGAACGCAAGCCATCCACTTTGCAGGGTGTAAGTTGAAATGTATTTTGATTAAATATTCCCACCATAGCAGTAGGAGATCAATATATAGACCAAGGACATGAAATTTTTGGTGCTGCGGATGGCTTATGTACATTTTACACCTATACACAAACACATTAACATACAAACATCAGATCAAAAGCTAATATATGTAGACTGCAGAATAAATCTCACCTATACACAATAGTACAGTCCACAGATATATGACAGTATGTATATCAAACAAAATATAGTTACACTCCCATTACCTAGAGAATTATCACAGACTTCTTGTCTAATTCTACGAGTTAGTGACACAACCTGAGGACAGGACATTCAAAAACAGTGACAGTAAATTATAGTCTGGGTGCTGGCATTAATATATCAATCAACAACAATTCTAGGAACACAAAATATGCTTTGATCACCTTGGACACTTAATTTCAATGATTTTATATCCATACTGTTAGATTACTATTAGCTAGCATCCTCTTTCACCTAATAATTGTACATTGATATCAGAATAATACAGGGGTGATTATTACACAGATATTCTACCTCATTTAACAATTGAATATGCTATATAATACATATGTATTGATGCTTTATGGCTTTACAAATAATTTTAAAACTCTTCTCAGGGGAAATCCATGAAAATTCCATGTTAAATGACCTAATTTACTTTTAGCAAATTAATTTGATAATTTGCCATGACCAGAATTGAATCTTAAAATCTACCTTGAAGTAAAAATCTAAATTTTCAATACCATTCTTCAATATTTCAAACTGTGACAGGGGCCCAATGGCTGACAAATGGATTTTTAGCCCTAATGACTACATAATTTCAGTCCAAAATGGAAAACAGAATAGGAAGGAAAATTAAATAAAACTTGATAGAATAATTTTGAAAATATATCATCTTTCAATCAAAATATTTGTCAAAGAGAATAAAAATGAACCTGTCCCAAATATTTTCATTATTCTGTTTTCCCAATGACATTAAAAAATATGTTTAAGATATAACAGACGGCCATTCAACATTCCTTTGGTAAATATTTTCTTTTGGTATGACAATTGTACTGCATAATCAGTCTCTAAGGAAGTCAAGTAAGAAACATCTTTTTTGACATGGCCTCTCTTAGTTTTGTATCTCTTATTTTTATTAAAAAGTGGCATTTCCCAACATCGCGATTCACTTCTCTCGAAATTAAATCAGCTTTACCAGCCCATTTGCTCTCGGAGCACTCATGTATCTACAAAGAATTCAGATGGAATGCCAAACCTCAGGTTTTAAGCCTTGCTTTGCTCAAAACATAAAGAAAAGATAACAGCTCCTTGAGCCATGCTTTACAAAAACTGTTTCTAAATAACCAGCTCCCTTAATTTATATATATATATAAGTACTCATCATCTCACTTTTAAAACAATCATTAAATAAAAAAACCTCAATGTTGCTGATGACAAATAGCTTGCATCCACAGCAAATAAACAATGAGGACCCCTGCGATTTAAGTCCCGCAAAATATGCATAGCATATTTTTTGCACTTTTGAATGTTTAAAGACTGACACGAGGGTCAGCTCCACAACTGCTAAAGCGACTGCAAAAATCAGGCAAAGCCCTCGCATCAACTCACTTCTCAGTTTGCTGCCTCCGTGGTAAGTCTCTGGGTCTACATCTTTGCAGAAATCATCTTCAGAAGCAGAAGATGTCTACCGTTCCATAGGAAATGGACCTCAGAAGAGGTGTGTGTAGTAACTGAGTTACTCGTCTAGGGGAGAAGCACTTACAGCTCCACCAGTGTGCTTAGCAACAAGCGCTTCTAGGAGCCTCAGCTTGGCCCTCGTCCTCTTGTAGAGGATGGCTGTTTGCTCCAGGGCAGGAGGTCTCTCCTCCTTAGTAGCACGCCGTCCAGACAAAAGCGTGAATTCTTCTTCGAATTCCCTCAGCATTCGCCTCAATCTTTTCTTCTCTTCACGAGCTTCCCGTTGAACGATAAGCAGATCTCCACTGTAAATAAGGAATAGAGAACATGAACTATGCAAACTTATATCGACTAAAATTAATTAATTGAAAGCATTAATGCAATGAAATATTTTTCACACTTGTAACACTTACAGTGGTAATGAATGAAGATTCTCTCCAATGTCAGGAACTTTTCGATCCTCTTCCTTGCTTACATCTCCTGCAATAGAAGGCACCAACCCAATCACAGTCTCACTCTTGAGGGCAGGAACTCTACCCTCATCAGCACCATCTTCTGGCTGCGCTTGAGGAGTGAAGTCCATCGCTTCATGCTCGTGAATAGTTGCCAACTCAGTGACACTGTCCTTAAGTTTGGACTGCAAGAAAGAATCCAAAAATATCATACCACTGCAACAATAAAGCTAAACAGCCAAGAAAAGCTGTGGCAATAATTGATCTTTCATTAAATTGACTATTATTAATTAACCTATTCCAGATGTTATTATGTAAATGTTTTAAAAGCGCAATTTTAAAAAATTAGCAATAATTTTCAAATATTTGAGATAAATATGAAAGTTTTCTAAACATTGAATTTGGAGAACCAAAATTATGATGATCAATGCTTACCGGTCCAGAACGAATGACCATCCTTTTCAGCATACGATAGCGGTCATATAAAGGCCTCACAAGGTCTCTCTCCTCTTTTGTTGTTGGTCTTCCATGAAGGCTTTCCAGTTGCAACAGCGCCTTCTGCAGAGCAAGCTTCTCGTCTTGAAGCTGCTCCCTAGACAGAGCTTCAAGCTGTTCAGGACGTCCAGCAGCCAGCCTTTTCTCCGTTAATCTCTGTAATGCAATGAAAATTATGGTAAACATCATGAAAAATTAAAATTTCAAAATTTCATGAACTTTGAAAGAATTTATTCTTAATTAATCTTTACCTTTTCAACTTCGGCCAGTGTATCCTCCATTTTTACAGACTTTCCATCAACCTTTTGTGCATCTCTTCCTGCAGCAGCAAAAGACATGCCCAGAGGTTTAGCAGATGCCAACATCGGACTATGAGGATCCTCTTTCATTTCTGCATAAATAAGAATCATTCAAATTTATTTCTAGGAAAACAAGCATAGGAAAAAAATGATGAGTAATGTAATGATGAAAATGTAACTTACGTTTCAGATCCTTCCTTAGCTTCCCAAGCTCAGAAATCCATTTCTTCACATCACGGTTAGCCAACTTGTCAGCGTGAGAAGGCCGATAACCAAACTGGCCTTCAAATTCTTCTTCATAACGTTTGATCTTCTTCTTCAAACTATAAACAATAGGAATACAGACATTAATACCATAGATTTATGGCAACTTCAGCTATTACTATGAATTACCTCCAAACATAAAAATAATTTAAGCTTTGAGAAAACATCCAAGATAATTTTAAAAAGATGGCACAACCATTTTGACCTTTAACCCTCTTACTGAGGATGGGCTGATCTATTGGCCCTCGCATATGCATCCGCAGTAAGAGGGTTAAACTTGTATTTAGAAATAAGGGACGACTAGAAATGGAGATCCATCTCAAAACTATAACGAAAGACTAAAAAAAAAACACTTAATTACCTGTTAATCTGCCTTGTGATTTGCTTTGTGAGGACAGAAGCTGGAGATTCAGTTGCCAGAGGATCTGGTACCCTCTTGAGATGAGGGAGATGATGCTCAGTAGGTGGAGATGGAGGTACATTAGGGTCTAGATAAGATCCATGTCTACCACCTCCACCACCTCTTGTTAGAACCATTGAGTTGCGAGGAGAAATGGGAACCACATGTCCCTCCTCTTCGTCATCTCTTTCACCTCCTCTTCGAGAAACATCTGCGTGATCAAAGTACCTCATCTCTCTAGTGAGGAATTCCTCATCCTGTTCCAAAGAAAGAACAAAAAAATAGAGAACCATGTTAATAAATGAAATAAATATAAGCTTATATTTCTACCATGTATGATATTTGCATTTTAAATTTTATCTGATTTCACAAATATAAAGCTCATTATATCATTAAAATAATGTCTGAAGCTCAAAGAGATATCCAAATGAAGTTAAAAATAACAAACGCTGGAATTAATAGGAATAATAGCCATCTGAACAAACAACAACATAAAGGATCTTTGCCCAATCTTAATTTAAATTTACTGTAGATTATTAAATTAAAGGATGTAAAGAGATATAAAGATGCTGTCAACAAAATATATTTTCAAAGATAACGCTGTTAAGCAATTTTTTATCATATAGAAGCGATAAAACTGAAACTGTCAGCGTGTTGACACCTGAAATCTGAACACGATGACTAAGATACTTACATTGGCACCATGAGCGGTTGCACCCCAAGGTCCTCGACTTGTCAATGGCTCCTCGGTGGTATCCATTCTCCTGAGGAGTGAGGCCAAGTCGAGCTGGGTCACAGATACTGAAGCAGGTGATGGCAAAGTGGGAACCAGGGGCTGGCTCTCGGGAGTTGTGGACGAGGAAGTAGAGGCAGAAGTGGAAGAAGAGGAGGAGGATGAAGTGGGCGAGGAGATTGTAGACAAACCAGAAATCTTCTCGCAACTGACTTCAGAGTCCTTCTCCAAATCTTGTTGTTCCTCGTCCCTTGCAACAGGATCTTCATCACCCTGAGAATTAAATAATCCATACATGAACTTCAGAATCATTAGTGAATACATGTGGTTCTAACATAAAAAAACATCCTGCTATCCTGCATTTTGATGTGAAAGGGAATGATTTTATATCCAAGCCTTAACTTTATTGAGAATATTTGCAGATATATTTAACATTGTACAAAACACAAAGAGAATATTCTTACTAGACAGTAATGCATTAAATTATAGCTAAATTTTTAGAAAATTAGTTGAACGAGAAAAATTAACAGAGATATACTCATTGTCATAAACTAATTGCCGTAGGAATTATAATAAATCTTCCGTAAAAAAACTGTATCCCAAAATTAGTGCCTTAAGAATGAGCAAATAAACTCACCAATTCAAGGGAGATACTAGAAGAGTGGGGATGAATCTGCATGAAGGAATGAACTTTGGGAGATGGCACACTATCATCCTCCTTTGGCACTACCACATTCGGTACCAGAAGATCAGCATGTGCTTGATGCAGCTGAGATGAATACTTTTGGTATTGATGACTTTTTAAGGAAACAATGTTATCTTTCTCAAAGTCTCCTCTCATTGGCAAGCTGTCCTCCTGAGTTGAGTCATCCTCCTCATTTTCCTAAAAAGACCAAGATTTCAAGGTAAATAAATTTAATTTTTAAATTAACCACTTATTTAAACCACCACTGAAGAGGGATAGCAATTATGAATAAATTAGTTCTATCAATTAATAATTAGCTATAGGTTCTCATCAAAGCTTTTCAAAAGATCATATAATTGAAGGAGAAACTCACCTTTGAGGATGATGAACCCCCTCCGATGTCTCCGTCAACTTCCTTCCATGATTTTGCCACCCTTTGTCTCCTTGGTCTGCGTGATTCTCTTGGCCTGCTGCTCCCTCCACTTTTGCCTCCTCTTGGGGTTGATGCTCTTGGGAAAGATGCAAACCTCTCAGAGCTGCGTCGTCTCTCGTGTTCCTCCTCCTCTTCCCCAACAGGGGATGGGAGAAAGAAGAAAGGTGCTGACACAGCCGGGGAGACAGTGGCCACTGCTGTCCCCTGCGAAACTGGGAGGTTTCCAGATGGGGAGGGTGACCCAACACGTGTGGATGCTGGTGAATGGTGACTCACCACCAACTCTTCCTCTTTTGGAGATGGGTTGATGATTGAGTTTGTTGATGTCGAGGAATTGTGTTCGTGCAAGGGCTGTGGAAACGATCTCTGCAGAAGCAAAAGAAAAATAAACCAATCATTATTGTTGTACTATAAGCTTAACATATCATAAATGAAAACTTAAATTTCTCCAAGATGCCAGTTATTTAACAATAAGTGTTACTTACTGGTGCCAGCAAGGGTGCATCTTCACCAATCAGCTCCTGCAAGAATGACTTTCCATTCCTCTTTGAACATTTATCCTTGTCTTTGTCTTTTCCAGCAATTATTACAATGGGACCCTTGTTGATATGCTGTAATGTCAAAAAATGATTCAGTTTAGAATAGAGCAAAAGTTAACAAGTATTTAAATAAATTCACACGAGCATTTATCTTGCAAAATGAATATTCTATTGTGCCCATCTTATCAAAGGAGAGTCTTAAAGTTAGTAGTACTTTGTTTACATACAAGAAATATATCTTTACCTGCTGGATGTGATTGTGAAGTTGGTTATTGCAGTTGTGCCTTGCTGTGGTCACATCCTCGTGGCTGCTAACCCTCCTCAAAATGTTATTGTTGGCACTGTTGCTGCATCCTCTAGTCTTCTTCTGCTCCCACATGTCTGTTGACATAAGGTCTCTGATGATGCCATTGCCCTCTGTTGGTTTGCCAACAACTTCTATCTCACTCACTGCCACTTCAACTTCTAACTCGACCACTGCCCTCTCCTCCGAACTTGACCTAAGAAATTAAAGAAAAAGATAATGGTCAGCGTTAATTTGTAAAAAATCTACAACAAGAAAATAGAAAAACTCGCACTTTTGAGATAATTCGCGAATATATTATTCTGAACCGTAAAATTATCGAAGATGTCGCAACGGTAAGCAATAAATGTTGCTAAAGAACCAAGACATTCGTAAAGTAAGGATTTAATGCACTCGGGCATACGGCCAACATTTCCTCAACGCCTTTAAAATAAAGCCTTAAAATAAACTAGCAACATTCGATTCCTGAGAATAAATATTGTGCTTCCTTTGAGAAAGGAAAGGATTTGACAAAAACGAATTTCAAAATACAATCACATCGCAAATCAAAGTCGAGATAAATCTCCAAAACCGGAAAATATTTGTTAAGCTCCAGAAAGTAGAGGCGAAGTACTCGAAAAATGAACAATGTATTCTTTTAAACGTACGATTATTAAACCTAACAAAATATAGAATTCAACCTTCATTAAAACCCGCTTGGGAAACTTACACGCAAGCAGTTCTATTGTATTTCTTGCGTCGTTATAAAATAAGAAAGAAAAATAATGTAGTCAACAAGTTATAAAGTAAGCGAGAATCGGACTCCGAATTCCAACAACAAATCAATCCTTCGAAAACAATGAAGCATTCGACCAATACTTCTCACATAAGAAGGAAAACTAAGTTATACTTCTCTCGGTCGATCAGATAAAATTCATACAATGAGTTTAGCTTTTACCGACCTAATCGAGCAAACGCAATTAAAAGAAATAACTCGGGTCATATATCCAATGATAACCATTTTCTCCAAAACTCATGCGTGAATCGTTGTGGCAAACGCTAAAACTTCCATCGCGATGTTACATCATCTGATATCGGGTTAGCTTCGGCTAGAAAACGTACCGTTTGATGCAACAATGCCCAAAGTGACACACTCCGACCAATTGACGAACACCGGCGATGTAACAATGCCACTCCCAACGCGAGACAAGCGACACGAGCCACTACGAAAACCTTTCCGCTATACAACCACACTCCCGCACCATTCACACGACAAGCACACTTCCACGGTGGAGACACGCCGACTCCAAAGTTAGACACTGAGACTGATCCATTACCTGATAACCTTCCTATCCTGACTTAGAGAAAGGCTCTCGTGTCTTTCCTTCCGCTTCCGATGGTAGTGTGGCTGGGTTTGTTGCTGGCCTGCTGCTTGGACATCGCCAGCAGCGCCTGGGACGTGCTCCGGGGGACTGTGGACAAACAAAGATCGGTCACGTAAACTTGCGTAGGAAAAAATAGCTGGGGAATTAAGTATTTTTAGACGCTAAATCGGGCCGTACCCCGCTGGTTCCTTCCACCTCCGCCAGCGGGGGCTGCCGAAAAGGTGGTCTTATGGTTGCCAGAGATGCCTTGATCTTTCGTCCAAAATTGATTTTGATTACCTCGCGAAATGGAATGTACTAGAACGGTTACGACACGAGGGAATGGGGGAGCGGCTAAAAATCCGCTCCGGGCAACTTTCACCTCGACGTATCTGCGCGGTATATCACCCCGAGTTTGTCAACAAAAGCTGCGAAAAAATCGCGTGCGACGGAAGGAAATTCACCACTTCCTCCAATGCACTTCCGCTTTTGTACGCGACCCGTATCTGGGAGGCTACACTCGATGTCAATCTTTGAGTGAGTAAAACAAATCCCGTAAGAAGATCGGTACACCTGCATAGCCTTAGGTGCTTCCGGCAACAGTGTTTGGGATGTTTATCAACACGCGTCGAAAAAAAATCTTCCGTGGCTTGAACGCGTAACAACCCGATTGAAATCTCCACAAATATCAAAAAGTTGCGTGAACTTAAGAGCGGCGAAAAAATCCATTGGAAACCGTGTGTCCGAGTAACAGTCAACATCGCACCAATGTAGAAATAATCCATCATTGCGTTCGACGTTAACAGCACCAACGAGTCACCAACACGGCCCATTCACGATAAATTTCCATCTCGCTAAGGTTTCCGTAGCCAAAGAACAAGTCCAAGGAGAACCGGCCGAAAAAAAAATACGACTCCGGCTAACTCGGCAACAAAGACCACCTACGACACCCATCGACGGAAAACATAGGCACCATATAAGGTTCCGAAGTGTTGCGCTCAACTAACCTCGCGAATCTGCACACCATGACGGCTGCGGTCGCCGCTTTCCAAGTGTTTAAAACTCTTCTCCAACCGATTGAATACTAAGACGTCTCTATGAGTGGAAGAATCTCTCTCTCTCTATCTCTTTGTGTGTTGCTCCTTCCAATCTAATTGAGACACTGCGCTCCGGGATGGACTGCTACCGGTTATGATAGCTCTTACCGGAGGGGGAAGGGGAGGTGTAGAAAGGGGTGGGGGAAGGTGGTGGGTGTTGAAGAGTACGCACGAACTTTTTCGAGGGGTGTATGAAAGACAGGGGGGAGTGAATCACCCTATCCAATAGTTCCTCTCCTCTATCCGCCTCCGCTGAGAATGCTGTGATATAATGCCAGGGACGAGTATTCTACTTCGATACCCCCGGTATACATCACGCGCAACAGCAGCACTGGGCCTCCTGGTATCCGCGGAAGGCCCACTCCGCGGCGTCGCTCTCCGGTGCTTTTAGCCGAAGTTGCGTCAGCCAAGAAATACCACTCCTCTAGATCCACTTCCCGAACCGGGGACTTCGAAAAAAACTTTCCCGGCAGCGACTCGCTCCTTCGCCGAGAAAGGAATTTCTTCAACGATGGTAAATCGACCACCGAATGACAACTGTCGCAAATTCACCAGTAGCGACCTGTTGCACTAATAAACGACGTATCCTAGGAAATGTCTCGCGGTCGAGCCTCTATCAAGGACCGCCGCACTTAGAAATCCGCACGACTGTCGTCTTGCTTCCTACCTCCGTGAAGTCACGAACTGTTCTGAAACCAACCGGTGGTGATTTCGAGTAGTAACCGCTGCGGCGCTGTGGTCGCCGCTAGTGGTAGAATCGGCGATTCATGAAAGGAAGGGGTGTGAGGTCGAAAGAGATGCCGGCCGGCTTCGGCGAGCGCCGCCCTTCGGCCGAAGGTAGGAATTACTTCGAGAACCTCCGAGAGTTTTGCCGGTAAAAAATGAAATAAGGGAAACTTCGCTCGGCCGTAAAGCTCGAGAAACTACGTGATTACGGTAGAATGATCTGCACGACGATGAATTGGGATGAATCAAACACGATACTTTCTTGTCTTAAAGCTTCGAAAACCTCTACGCGACGCTTCGGCAATGCGATGTTAATTATATGCGATTTTCGCTTCGGGAATAATATTTCTGTGAGTTCCACGTAGAAATATCGATCGAAAATGAATTTAAGCTGCTTGAATACGTCAAGCTCCGTTATAACAATGCGTACAATTCACATCATCATACTTCTCGTTTTTGGGTTCAGTCTTAATACCTCTCATCGAAAAAACATAAATAAATAAATAACAATTCCCATTATTTGAAATTATTCGGAACGTAAACACTCCTCATAAATCGTAAATACTCATCAAAAGCATTTTATACCTTGTGAACTTCAAACATGAATTTACTTGCTAAAGTATAGCATTACTTGGAAATGAAATAGCATAGCTGTAAAAATACGTAACAAATCGAAAAATTACTAAGCAAACACGACGCATTTAATATTATAAACAACGATTAGGTATTTAAATCATTCTTTTTTCTCTCCTCATATTGCATCGAAAGCTTCCTCTCTCCTTACTATTGGAACCCGGTTATAATATAGCATAACTTCAAACGCGCAGGTGGACTGACCACTCCAAAGACGCTGTTGAAATCTCCATACACTTACGCTGAAGAAGTCACATTGCCACGCTAAGTAAATAGGTACCCGGTTAACCGGGAAGGACCGCAGAGCGAGCTCTCAAACCGCCCTTGAATGCAGTCCGTAACTCAAGCGATGGAATCACGGTTCTTTTCCGCGCTCAGCTACCTTGGAGAAAGTGGCGTGGTGTACAGAAAAGGGTGTTGCGTCAACACTTGCATTCCGAAAGAAACGAGGCGTGGCTTGTGGGGCACTCCGCGGTTCAAGGCGACCAATGAGCATCCAGAAGAGGGATTCACGCCCCCACCTCCCTCCCCCGTGTGGCATCCCAATGTTCTGCAGATAAACACCTTCCCCTACCGCTCTTTTATCTCCGACGCACACCTGCGGTACGACGCCGCGGATAGGACTAATGACGCCATGCTAGAAGGACTGGAGTTCGATTCCCATTCGACCAAGGAATACTTGGAAATAATGATGCCGTCATTTCTCTGCTCTTGGAACTTGCTGACGTGTCCGCTCGACCTGAGGTAACTTGGGTCTCATTCAATCGAACAATGGCCTTTTTGCTATGAACCACCGAGAAGACTGTTTGCAACCTCATCCCGAAGTAGCTGAGAGGATAAAGCTACCCAGAAATGATTATCGCGTTAGATATATTTCTCTATTTTATAACTCAGAACGTTATCACGTTCAAATTTAACAGAATTATTTGTCAAGGCCAACAAAAGTAGCTGGAGATTAAAATAAGCTGGAGAATTACATATAGTTTGGTTTGAAAGACGAACAGGTACATTGCATCAGTATTTTGTTACAAAGCACAATCTGAACCGACAACTTTGAATAATTATTCTTATAATTCAAGTTTGCTTTGGCTTTAGAATTCCTGACCTTCATAGACTTGCGGCCACGGTCATCAATATTGTACCTAGGTACTAAAAGTCAAAGCGTTGGAAAAAACGGACAAATATCTCCATGGTAATTTCCAAACACTTCCGCGTTCTCTCAAGATTTGATAACATTTCCATACTGAACTCTGTACCACTTGTGAACGCATAAGCAACATGAATATATAACGAAAATTCCATTGCTCGAGAGGTCATTGGGAACGACACCCTGGCCAACAATAATCTCCAGTAACAAAGGCATCCACGAGTTGTTTACCATCGCCGCCATTGGGCGAGCGGCTGGTCGCACATAAATAACGAACTAAAAATCCCTGACAACTGCCAAGATGGGACGTAAATAGCCATTTAAAATCCCAGTTTTGATACAGTATCTACACGGCCGCAGATCGCGCGATGCCAACTTTCGTTCGAGAGCCAAAAAAACAAAGTGATACTTCCACATCCGTCTGCATTCGCGCTTATCTTCCATCTGGCGGGAATGAACCAAGTCTATCCCGCCAGCTCTGGGTGCAGCGATGATAACAGACGAGAGCATGGAAATCCGTGTTCCCTGTCACGTTCCAGAATAGCATATCTAAACCGCAGAGAGCAGAAAGTTCCGCGACCTTCCGAACCGACAAATGCCAACGCGATAAGAGAACCAATTACGTTTATCAGAAGATTTGGTTTACCGTGAGCATTTCTGAGGCAGATAAGGAATTATTTTGTTTACCTGCGCTCGCACAACTGCGGGCTTTTATGAAGGCGTGAAGTGTTTACGCCAAATGTTTTGACACGACTTGTTGAAAGCCTTTCGTGAATCATCCAAACGTTCGAGTGTCTCCAAAAGATGATGCTTCCGCACAAAAACAGTCGAAGATAATAGTTCCCAAATAAGCTATTCTACGCTGTTGGAAGTCAAAAGATAGGGTCTTTAAATTGGCAGCGCCTGGTTCAGTATGTATGTAGATCTATTAAAGAGGCATTTTGAGGTACACATAATGCATTGCGGATGTAAGATTGTGTAATGTTAATTAAGCTCACGTCGTTCAAAAATATCAATTTGTTCAAAAAAACTCAAATTAGAACCAAAGTGAAAACAGTAATATTTTTCCGACATTTTGTTTCAATAGAAGATAAAAGACCATAAAATGACTAGAACGAACATCCCCTCTTCTTTCTCAATCATAATCATGGGAATTTTTAAAAAAATATTGAGTACATATATAGAGAAAAAGAAAATAAATTCTTTAGGTTACTTAGAAAATGTAAATATATCTGTTATCAATAAGTTAAATAAGAACTTAGACTCAAAATCAACAAAGAAATAGAATGGAAACCTACGAAAGATACATAAAAAGGGGAAAGCAGAAGTATCGCAAAAGATGAAACCAAATCATTCGCTTGAAAAGAGAAAACTTTAAAATCTCAATTGGATTGCAATTCTATATATACGTCAAAAATCATAAGATTAAACTCGCAAGCAAACTATGGCAAACACTCACATTAGTGACGGCGTTTATAAATCAAATGTTCAGTGGTAAACACTGGGCACTACAACTAAACACATTCCCAATGACAGCAAATATCCACGTGTGCAGATCGGATATATAATTGGCTGCCAACAACACATTGATATAGAACAATGGAGCAACTGTGGATGACGTCCATCCCGGCCATGCAACCATTTCCAATGACGACATCGTTCGTCAATATCATTCATCTCCACCGAAAAACAGTCCGCTTTCGATTCAAACAGTTAATTGAATCACGATCCAATCACGCACTTAGAGAAATCCTTGGAACCCATTCACCGCAATGATCGTCCGATGACCAAATCTTTCGACGGCCCACGTAAACAAAAACACGAAGGGCCCAAAACATTACGCCAACCTTCACGTGTGTGGGAATGTGATGTACCACGGAAAGGAAAAACACCGCCTCGAAAACAAATACCAATCTGCTAAAGGTCTGAATCAAAACGAGTCATTAACCTCGTCCCGTAAAAGCTGAAACGCGAAAAATATTTTGCCGTCAACAAGTTATCTGTGTACAAACAGATTCCCATTTGCGGATGTATCTACAAGGGAGGATTTTCTTTTAGTGATAACAAGGCTCGGATGAGAAAACTCATTTTACGTGACACGCAAATCTGTAGTAAATGTTGAAATAACGACACAGTGAGTATATCACCGGATTATTTAACGTTTCCAAAGAGAAAATATACTGCAACTCAAAAAAAACTTTCGCTATGAAGAGAAAAATTTTCATTAACAAAAAATTTAACGCAAAAACCCTCAAATCTGGTTGGAATAAAAACCAACAAGCTATTAAAATTTTTGAGAGAATGTTAAAACCTCTTAACTAAACGATGAATGAGGAATGAAGTTATCTTAATTAACAAATTGAGCCAGTTTGCTTTACCATAACAATTACAAACTTATTCCAAGCATTTGCAATTTAAGCTTCTATTTTTTCATAAACGAATGGCGTCATTTTGAACTAATTGCACGATAGGTTTCATAACCATTTCAATAGAGAGGATGAAAAAGAAATTATAGATGTATTTTATGCTGCGACTTTAGAAAACAATTTAATAATTATTCAATTTTCAATAAATGATTCATTTAAACGCCATTCAAAATGATGGCTTAATAAAAAATTGCGGTTCTTAATCGTTTATATTTATAGCTCATATTTATTTACAATCGTCGCTAACGGATACTATGAAAGAGACTGTCCATTCCATTGAACTCGCAGCTTCCTTTAACTGTACAGTGCGTGCGTAAGGAAAGCAGGAAAAAGTCCGCCCTTTTCCTTATTCTAGACCATTACGGCACAGGCAACGGTTCAGTTCTCCCACGACCCTAAAAATAAAAAAGGGAAACCCGTCCCATTGGATAGGGGCTCCCGTCAGAGAGCCCTGTTTGACGGGTCGCGGGTTCCGATCCCGCAACAGGATATCCGGATTAAAAGACCGGGAAAATAAAATGAACAGTACCCGATTCTCGGTGTTTATGTAAACAGTGAAATCGTCAACAGGAAGCAGAGAAAATTGCACGTTTCCTTACTGCGTGCATGACGATTATTACAGACTATGGACATCATTACAGTAGAGGTATTCCCATACTTTTATTATCTCTTGATCAACACATACTGAGGAGAATTCAGATGAAGCACAGCTTAGGATTGTATCTAAATTCATAATATAAACCATCTGATTAAACAAAAATTTAAAACGATCAAAATAAAATAAATTTTAGTGCAACAACTATGATTTGCAACCAATTATTGTGATGCATATCAAGCTGAAATTTTCAAAACTACCAATTTTTATAAACTTAATCCTCAACCAGCTCTCTGATTGCGTAAGTTATTTTACATTAAGACTCGTATCTATTGAATAATTTATTATTAAAAATCTGCTGTGGTTAAAATTTTCCTTAAGAGTTATTGAAAATAGCAATTAAGACATCAGGTAACATCAGATCCTGCTATTTTTAAGAACTAAATTAACATTGCCTCCCAGAACTTGTTGAGTAACGATTCCAGAAAATATAGGACAGATTCGTCGATGAAAAATTTCTCAATAACCTTTCATAACCCAAAAACGTGCTTTCAGCACGCTAACAGTAGAGTTGATTCATACCCTCTGGTAAATTATACCCGAACATCTCTTTGGTTATGACAACAATTCATAAAAAATAAATAAAAGAGAATCCTGGATGCATATCCACTGCTAACATATATAGGACCCTCCTAGGTGCAGATGGACTATAGACACCGACCTCTTTGTATATATAGACAACGTAGACAACTCTAGGCATCGATTTAGTCAAAGCGTAATCCTCCGCGTCCTACAGTGTCAACGCTCGTGAATCGAGGACCTCTTTTTATTCGGGACAAACATCCGCCCGTGGGATCAACGGATACTGCAGCTATTCTCCGTTCATTGCGCTGTTCGTGGGGTTTTCGCTCCGTTCCATCAAAGAGACATCCCACCAAAGGGATATCCTACCGAAGTCTCGGCGATTGACTCACTCGGCTGTTGTAAGCTCCGCGTGTCGAAATAATTATGAAAAATGGGAAGGACTTAAACGGTAAATGGCCCACTTTCCACATCAATGTTTAACACGAAAACACCTAATCTCTAGGAGAAATTATAGCTGTTTAAATACCCATCCTGTAAAAGGAATACCTGGTTTTGAGTACCAATAATAAAAATCAATATTTATTTACAGATAATTTTACGTTTCGTTCCCATTCATACTTTGTTAATCATTAAAGAAATTCACCTTATGTTTCCATACTATAAAATTCACGAGGATAAACATAATTAAGTTTAAAAAAGTAGCCTATAAAATATTCAACGATTTAAATCTGAAACTTCCATTCTTGATAATTATTTCAGAAATACGTCAGAATTATACCGTCACCTACATCACAAAGTAAATATATGCAACCAAGCAGATGTACCTTCTCGTATAAAGCCCTAAAATAGAAGGGAATGAAATCTCTTCTACAACTTTCATACTTCTATAGCTCGTGATAAAATATTTATAAAATTTTATAGCAAACTCTCCCATGCGTAAAAATAGTGACTTACTCGACTAAGCAAATGATAAACATCATCAAAACCTGATAATTTTATGATTATAATTGAAAGTCAGGAGGATAAATTTTATTTCATCGATAATGGTACATAATAGGAACAAAAAACATAGCGATAAAGAAGAACCTTGAATAGCGACATTTCATATCAAACTACTCCAAATAAAATATAAAAAAGAAGTTATAAAACTATTATAATGTTTGATTTCCCAGCGATGGAAGCAATCTCTCTTTTATTCCCTTGGTTTGAAAGTCTTGACTTTTGATTTTAAAAGAACGTGTTTGCTGAATAATTATTCTTGAACGTAGGCGTTGGTCCATGAACTTATCTGAGAGGAAGCAAACACTGCAATTATCTCAAGGCTTTAAGAAAAAGAAGGAAGTAAAGCGCCATTTTGTTTTCATAGCGTTAAAAAAAATTGGAAATGAATATGCACATTCGGGCCAGGGTTGTGATCGCTCGTATTTCATTGGAAGCCAATGGCACGGAAATGAACGAATTCAGGATTAATGAAAGAGAAACATATCCTTGATTCTGTATTAGGATATAATTGTACGAGAGATAAGGATAATTGCATAAAAAGCTCGTAAAAAACTCGTTTATAAACAATCGAGCTCCTTACAGTAAATTCGAAATTTCCTAATGAGATTTTAAACACGATTATTTAAGACATCGAAAAATAAAATGAAAAATTCTAAGTAATTAATTTAATGGTATTTTAATTCAAATATTCTTAAACTTATTTCATTTCCTCGAAAATATTAGATCGCAAATCGCAATAAAATATTTACTACCCACTCTGAAACCTTAGCTCAAAACACGCGTATAGCTCGCGAAATCCATACGATTCTTTGTGCACGTAGGCACGGGATCGCTTTATCTCGGTGAAAGCCGAATGATGGATGGCCGAGGGAATTAGCAAAGGACGCATTGGTTAAGGCGAATACATGCAAAACATCGCGAAGTTCGCCTAAATGTCACTGATGAACTCACTCACAGTAAATAAATACTATCCTTTATCCGATTCTTCATAACCGCCTCCATCAATTGACCTCAAGCTCTCGACCACTGATAGCCTCTTTGCTGACCCCTTGTGAAACAAGAGCTACGCGACACAGCTCATGCATCGAGCACGTGGTTTTCCAATGGGAAGTCCCAGGGTGAAAAATAACAATCCCAGGTTTCCATGGAGAACTCAATTTTTTAGCGAGAGGAGGCGAACGAGTTATGCGGGGGAGTTACTTTGAACGTCTGCGCTAATAGCTTCGATCGGACGAGCTTAAAATTTGGTGTCACTATGAAATGATGGCTAGGCGTAACTCATAATGCTTACGTCTTATCATACAAATACAAAAATATACTCTCTTCAATATTACCTGTTCAACATAAAGTCCTTACCAATAGTTCCGCAAAATCACCACCCAACCACAATTTCTCTCAATATCGTAATTGACCACCATACTGAAAGTGTACTTAGTTATTTATGTAAATGAAAAGTATGTAACTACTTAGATTGAAGTCTTTATTTCCACAAGTTTTCAGAAAAGTAATTTGCAATATTGGTAAACTCAGTGAATATAAAATAAAATTAGTAAATAGTAATAAAAATATCTACGGAAAAAGTCATATTTCAATTGACCTGACTGCTAAATCTGTTTTAATTAAAGAGCCATTTCATATGATATTTTTATAATATCACAATTCCTGGTTATAGATGCCTTTAAGAAATTTATTGAAAATCAAACATCCATTTACGTTGACTAATTTACAAGCGTTTGATCCAGACAAATTAAACTAATCCAATTTCACACTGCAAGTCCTAGATCATCGACAGAAACATCAAGCTGATATGTTTAATTACTTGATCATACAGTCTACTGCATTCGAAAGATTTAAGCCTTGGTTTGAACCTCGTACATATATCACGAGAGCATACTCGTAGTCCATGCACCTGGACGTTAAGCCATCCAATAAATCGACGCTAATTGTCTAATATTCCAACATGACGTTCTAATTCAGACTCTTGTTGGGATCGGGCTACCCACGTCCGAAACAACGTGATCGCATTGTTACGCCTGGACATCTGCCACTCTATTATTGCCCACCGCGGAGCTAATAGCGCACTTTTGTTTTTCTGACGTTAGCAACGGACGTTGGTTAAGTGGACTGTTTTTCAAAGCTCGAAAGTTCCTCCCTGTCCTTTGTCAATAGTCGCCTTTGACGTAGCAATAGATTCCATCTCGCAATTACGTAACTACGCTAAATGCAGCCAATTTCTGTGCGACTTCATTACCCCCGCTGACTGATCGCAAATGCCACGAGACGTATGCCTATCGAAAATGTGTCACTGAGGCCCTTTCCGATGAAAAACAACCGGAATGAGCCAATGATGGAAGCAAGACCTCCCCCGGCAACCAGTCGACACCGGTTCGGCTCAACTTCGCGACTCGCGATGGCCCAACAGGTTAAGTGACCGCGAAAATAGCATCCTCAGACACAATCACGCCTCTGATTGATACAAACGATAAGCTTTAGGGGACAATCTTTACGACCTCCGCGAACACGTGACTCCGGTGATCGCGATCTTATAAGGATATCCGTAGAATCGCCCACGTAAAAAAGACACGGAGGGGAGAACGGTCAGCCCGATAAAATTAGAAGGAGAAATGCATCGATGACGCACGGTTCTAGTCTCGGCCCGAAAACATTCCGCTAGTTCCGGCGAAAGGTTCGAAACGTTGGGCAACTGTTTGTTAAGTAAGACGAGTCGCACATCCACGTGCGTGGTAGGTTTTTATAGATCAGAAAAGGTGTACTGGAGTTGGTGCGTCCGTCCACGCGGAATTTGACACCTACGAAGATGACGTTGCTATCTGCTGATTCTTTTCTACGAACTCTTGGGTTATAAGAGCCAGGATCCTGTTCGTTGAAGGTGGTATGAATTATGGTAATCTAAGATATTGTTCTTAATTGTATACTGTAAATTTCATACTAATTATATTACGAATAAAAATGACATTATGTCATTGATCCAGTTACTACTATAAATTTTTGAGCGAGTGCCAAATTTAACCCTACCTCCTGAATCAAAACTCAATAATATACATCCAATTCTGTTCCTTAACTACGCTGCATTCGGATGAATATCAAATGTTAGCTGCGCGTACATCAAACGCAATATGAAATAAACAATCGATAATTGTTAACAAGAGGGGTAGAAACGTAGCACTAGATTAAATCAGCATCAATTTTAGTCTACGGACTCATCAATGCTTTGATCTAATCGTGGACATGAAAACAGTAAATACTACCATAAGCCGACCTTTATATTTACAAACACTCGAAAATAAATATAAATCAACACGTTCTTCCGCTAGCATTGAAACCGAGCTCTTTCGGAATTTCCGAAACGTCCCAGAGATTTCGCAGATGGAATTTCGTTCTGTGTCTCCCATTCTGGACGACAAGGACTAACAGCTGCCGGCGATTGCGAGGAAACTGTTATTTGAGGAAAGGACGAGTATAGTCGTCCACCGTATCGCCGTATAAATGCACCATTCTGATAACGCGAGGCAAACACCCTTCATTTCGCAATCCGACAATGAAATACTTCTCCTTTCGCATTATACCATTTCCGAGAGAATGATGAATACACCGTCCGTTCTTTTAATTTCGCGGAAGGCATTTCCTCACCTCAGCGGAATTGAAAAGTTCCGCACGATGCCAAGGAAATGTTTTGTTTCGAACGGATACAATATTTGTGCGAAGTCATGCGTGGAATTGATACAATAAAATTATATTATTAACTCCATATTCTATGATTTTAAAGATATCAATTATGATGATGCTGTTTTTAAAGACGGAAATGAAACTTATTATCGATAACAAATTTCTCCCATTGCAACCTGAGAAATTAATTCATGAAAATATACTGACGAATTTTAATTTATGATTCTGGAAATTAAAAATGACTAACGAGGTTAAATATAATTTATTTATAATTAAATATTACTGAATAAATATTACTTATTTCACCGTAGAAAATAAACCTTGAAATCAACCTCAATTTTCACACAAAAATCAAAATACCGATAAATTTAGATAAAAGAATAAATTTAAGAAATATTGCACAATAGTCGCACAAGTAGAATTAAGGGTCAATTTAAAAGAGGGCAGAGAATCCCAGTATCGGTAAAACCTCAAAAGAAACTTTAACTTATTAAGTTTAATCAATCAAGGCATTAGATATCCAACCACTCTAACGAGAAAGTGAAACCCCAAGGATGCTTTAGGAAAGAATCCAAATCGCTTAGATATTCAACCTAACTGTGAACTTGACAGAGAGAAATGCAAATTGCGGTGCATACATTACTAATAATTGCGAGCCGCAGAATAATCCGCACGCCTCAACCTTTAACCGAAAGGCGCGGGGGAATATCCTTGAATGTTTTTCCAGAATTTTCCTGATCGTATGCAGCCTTATCAAGGACATCAACATAATTTTTGGGGCAAATAGGATTTCCATATGATGCGATCTGCCGATCAGAGGGAACTTTGCTTAAATTTTCATGCTTAAACGATGGCACACGGGTTTTACCTCGCAAGGTCAACGATCACTGATAACAATCATATGCGAATATACTGATACACCCATGGTGCGAAGAGTTAAAAGTGCTCTATCTTTTAAGAGAAGAGAAAGACTAAAGTACAAGTGACTTTCCCAATGAATCTTTCCTAAGCCTATTTCCAAAGTTCTCAAATGCAGAATTTACGCGATTACGATAAAATAGCACATTTTCTAAGCACTATAAAGTTCTTTCATACTAATCGTGCTTTTATTTTTTTCATTCCACGACCTCACACGAGTATATCTGCGTATCCGCTTATGAAACAAAAATGCGAGCTATTTAATGACGAAATTGTTTTACATTTTCCTGAACTTGAACGACGCCTAGATTAATGCACGCTTCGGAAATATGCAAATATTTTGATCCGTATAGTATGATATCACTATGTTAGCGCCAAGATAAATATAAACGCGCATTTTCTACGCATACGATTCATTTTCACTCCTGAACTTTTACCAAGTGCAAAGTGTAGTAATATGTTTTCACTTTCGCTTTCCTTATGACTCAATGGATCGCACTAGAGAATGAAAATATAGAATCAACATAATATAGAGACGTATTATAAAATAAACGTAACTAATTAAATTATAACCGTGCAAGCAATATACCTGCAACGCACTATAATTTAATGAACTTAATTCAACCTCTTACACATAAAGTACTTCGTACTGCACTAAACTCAAGCGCTGGAGGTTAAAGAAAGCCAATCTCTCAAAGATATGGGAAACGTTTACGCTGCGTAGCCATACAAGTAAATGAATCAACACTAAGAGACTTTAAAATAAGTCTACATAAGAATATTAATTAAATTCTCCATGAAACAAACCTGGATTGGGCTACAGATCGCGTTATTCCCTTAGCTTGTCTTAATTAGTCATACTTCGGAGCAATTTCTTTCCCGGGACTCGAACCTTGGCCGTTCCTTTCCACGGAACCATTTCCTGAACCGAATTAGCCACCGAAGGACGGCGGAACTAGACTAAGTTATGCGGAAAAAATTTTCCGAGTAGCGTTAGTCACCGTCCTCAAAGGAAGGATCTGATTGGCCGAGAATTTCCGCGCGTAAAAAAATATCGCTTATGATCTCTCATTCGAAAAAAAATTATGCCGCAATGGGGCACACGAAACGGTGGAGTGAAATTTTGCAACCCGATTTTCCTTTGACCGTGAACTACGTGGATGAGAGAATTCGCAGGAAAAATAACTCTAATTCACTTCCTTCCGTATGGTTTGGCGGCTTTAACCGCTTTAAAAATCCCCCACACTAACCTCGAATCATATACTGGAATTATGATCATGAAAAAATATTCGGGAAACCCGTATAAGTAATTATACCTCGTATTATAATAATGAACAAATGACGAACTTATTTTCACACAAAATTTCGACCACTATTATTCAATTTCTTATTACTATTCCTTATAACCTTAGTGCTAAAATTTTATACCTATGTTTAATTTAATATATGCAATACGTAATTTAAACTCTCGATCTCTGTAACATTCAGCAGAATTTTGCGACAATTAAAATACTGCTCTAGTAAAGGAATAAAATTACAAATGCAAATACGCTAGCCAATTAGGGCGTAGTGATACTTCGAATCATACATGCATTTCTCAACCCTATTGCACACGGAAACGAAGTAAATGTTTTGCGATGGACGAGTTGTGTTTGAAACGCATTCCATTCGAAAGGAAGGTGGCCTTGGGGGGCCTTTACTCTCCATTTTCCAAAATATCACACGGCTATTTAAGGAGTGCTGAGGTTTCGCCACGGCTTAGCGGTTCCAGAATTCTGGAATGCACTCTGGAGAGCTGTTTTCACCCTCCATGTTTGGGAGGAACATGAAGAGACCTGAAGATTGATTGGCAAAGAAAGGGAGCTCTTGCAAGAATGTATGCCCCTTACCTATCCAGAATCTCTGCTGTTTACCAAACATACCGTTCTCATGAATCGAGGTCCTATAAGCTCAATACCTGGACTTGACTTCGAGCAACAAATCAAATATATATATATATATGTATATCCTACGACCAGAGCTAATCTTTGAAAAACTCAATAACTTCCACGGAATTTGACAAGGAAAAGCAGATTGAAATCTAAGAAACAACGGACTATGGAGAACAAAATTTCTAGAATGTTGAAACTCTTCTCAACCAGAGTAACTGAAAATTCATTTTTTTCGATAGATGCGGTGATACAAAATTTAATCAGAAATCTAAAAATCTTTTGGACTAAATTTCCCGTAAATTATGTATACTTTAGTTATTGAATTATTTGTAACAATTGGTAAAATGTATTGCTAACAGTACACGAACTTCACTACGAAATCACTATTTTTCATTAACATAAAAAGTAATAATAATAAAGCATTTGTTTGAATTCCTTGAAAATATAAGATTTAATCATTCTTAAGCTTTAACTTACGAGGAATATATGCTTTAACTAAAAATTCCATTAAATAAATAAAATTAAAGCTTGGACTAATTAAACTGTTATAATGATTTTCCATATAAATGAGAATGGAAAAGTATATATTACTCTATATTTGAGATAATAAAATACTCCCGTCGGTTTCTATGGCAATTTACTGTCCAACTCATAGCATTCAACAGATCAATAGTTTTCTTTTATCGATTTCCAATTTCATTCCGAGTTTCGGAATCAGTCACAGGCTGTCTCGAATGTATTCATACCAACATTTGGAGTGGAATAGCCAATGTTATTAATGATAAGTGGTTATTAATAAAAAAGTTTAGAAATATTGATTTATCACTAAAAAGTATAAACAAATGAATTTATTGGATTCTTATCGAGAGTTTGTTATTCTATAAGTATACTTCCATCTGTGCTACTGTTAACTTATACCTATAGTATCAAAAACTTTAAAAATAGAAAAAAAGTTAACGGATCTCAATGGACAAAAAGACCTCAACGCTCTCCAATCATCTTCTTTTCAGAATACAACCAGGAAGCAAAGTGATTAGATGGAGTGCAACAATTTCTACTCCTGCAATCAAATAAACCCACCGAGCAGAGGGAACACATCCTGGTAACGAACCAATCAACCGACTGAATTCATCTCGAATCAGTACTCGAAGAGAAAAACTGAATATTTCGCAAAAAAAGAATGTTTGGAAACTTCTGCGAATGTACTCCGGTGCTCAGGGGCATTGGGGTGGCGTCTCTGGCGTCGATGGCGCCGGAGGTTGTCGTCCTATCTCTTTGTAATACCCCTGAATACAATCGCACGCTCCGTCGCCCAGGGCCTGGCAACTCGCGATTCATCCAAGCGTAATGCAAGAGGCCATAGAACTCGATAGCTACCGAAGTGGGGCAAGTGTTACGTGAAGGATGCCGCTTGGAATGGTACGATATAAAACTGGACGACATAAGTGTACGCTATGATGTATTTCTAATCAAATATAACACCAAAACGTACATGGTCGCATTTATGTCAAATTTAAATATAGAGTCATACAATTTAATAAGATATGTCTCAACAATCATAGCAGAAGCAGGGAGATATATTTGACTAATTAGACTCACTTAATTAGAAGCTATTAACAAAGCTAAATAAATTTAAATGTGGACATATTTAAGACGAAAGTTAGAAAACATCATTATAAAAAATTTAGTTACTATGAATATTGAATCACGCAGAACATTATCTACTGACCATAATCCCTCACTGTCTTCAGTTCAAATAAAAAAATTATAGAGGAAAAGTGTTAAATTCACACTTCGCATCAGTAGCTCATGCAAAGCTAGTTTGCTGCAATGAACTGAAGGAGATAAACTTCTTAGTACGACCCCAGAGTTGATAGGATGCATATGGTTGACCTTTGACTCCGGAGAAACGTCTCAATGGATCAAAGAATCTGAGATAATTTGTATAAGTGTGGGAACATAATTTGTGGATGTTTTGAGACTATAAATGTAGGGTTTGGAGATGATTAAAATTAATACGAATAAAAAAACAGAAAGATTTATCTATTCTGGAGAGTTATCTACTTAAACCTAAAATTTTCTCCGAGTAGCTTTTCTTTTGAAAATTATAATAAAAAACATCAATTCAAAATATTGGAGATTTAGTAAATTAGGTCAAAAAATACGTCACCAATATTAACCTATTAACACTAATAACGATTAATTGCTGTTAGAGATGATACCAGCTTGAATTAAATTGATAAGTCATAGATATTCGTATTCAACACATGAAATTATTGAGGTATACTAAAATTCTTTGAAGAAAGAACGAAAAACTATTCTCTAAATGAGAATAAAATTGGAAAAAGGTTATACTGTACCAACTTAATGAGTATTGAATTCATTAAAATTGAAAAGTATCAATTAAACATATAGATAAAATTAACATTGAAAGACAAAATCAATGGGAAAATAAATATCTCACACCTCCATACACTTATAAGCATTCGCCAACGTTCCAACTAACGCTCGGCGTGTGAATGATTTTCCTCGCAGACACAGAGATGTTTACATTACTATAGCAACGATTAGATCATTAGCAAATCCCACGAGATGGAAGCAATGTGAGAAACGCAGTGAATCACGCAAACAGTTAATGCACGGACTTGTTAAAGGTCTGAAACATGACTAATATCATCGACTCAGCAGGAATTCTCCTCGTGCAATTCTGTAACATCTCGGCACGTTTAAATAACAACGTGTAACTGATAGATAGAGGGAAAGAACATAGATAAATGATCAGAAGTAAATTACAATCGTACCAGGACGCGAAGATGATCTGTGAACCGGAACTTTAAGTTATGGATGAGTTATGCATTGTGTTTTGCGTCATCAGTTTGATTTTTTAAAAAGACCGCATTGTGCTCCTAATTTTTTTGTCGATAATTATAGAAAGTGATTTGAGTTGAGACCTAAAATGGATGATTTAAGAGCCTTTTTTTCTGACTGAACTTGCACATTCTTACGAAACTGTTTTCCATGATACAAACAGGCAGACCTTTGAACTATGGCTGTCGCTTGATAATTCTTTATCCGTTTTGCTTTACGAGTATAATTATAGCTGAAACAGAGCGAATCAGTCTGAAAAAGTCAGAAAGAAGGACGTGCCAAGCAACCCGTGTGATACAAAGGATGCTAAAAAGAGTGGATACGCTTCATAGGATTCGAAGAGAAGTTTTCAAACTTTATAGGTACTTCAAAAAGTAAAAAAAATAGGAATCAATATTAATAATTCATCCTTCAAAAACACTTCACAGCCGATTTCATCTGATACGCTGATATCTACGTGAATATCACAAAAAAGTTCGAGAAACACAAGAAATAAGCACCTTGACTTCTATTCCTCAAAATGCCTTGGAACATATAGTCGCAGAAGTATATCGATGCAGAAAAAGGGCACCAATAGCCAGCGATTCGCATACAAATCAAAACTATTTTTTTCGCCTTAAAATAATATTTATTCCCTTGAACATCAAGGTATTTATCAGAGTAAATAATTTATAACACATTTACTTGGTAGCATATAAGAAGACTTCTTGTGATTCTACCTTCATATGTATTTGAGTACATCTAATAAACATGCGAACTAGGAAGATAAAATATAGTATGCAATATCTAATAATATACGTACTATAACTTGTATAATGAAAACTAAAAAAAATTCAAATATATATAATAATATATAACATAATTATGAAGTTATTCGTCACCATAACATACGTGGTTAGATGAACACTGCTTCGTATTACAAAATATATGCATTTAATAAGAAAGGAACGAAAGTCGAAAATAAGTTTTATTATGATGAGAGTTCACTTGTCTAAAAAAATATCGACAATTTACAAATCAGTTGCTCAAGACATCTCCATATCGCTTATCGTAATGCTTTTATCTTATATATGACTAATAATATACAAATAAACCTCAAACTTAGATTTTGTATAGTTTGTAAAGTTTCCTCCTTGGATATAAAAATCGAATGATACTTCTAGGGTACTATAAATAAAACCAAGATGTATAGCAGTAAATCTTCGGTGATAAAAGACCATTCTATCACAAGAAAAGAACTGCACTTCCATATACTGTTGTTTGGTAAAAAGATATATGACCGCATAAACCAGTGGCTGATTTATATTTCTATTCATAGCTTGACGACTGGTACTATTTACAGCCCCGAATCAAAATAAAAAGTACCATTTAAGGAAAGAAGAACAGGTGCTGATATTTATTGTGTGATTTACTTTTATGCATCTATTCTTTCAAGCATTAATCAACAAGTAAAGGTTACCTACGATTCTCATTCAACTTGTAATAAAAGATAAGCTATGGCGGAGAATTATTTAGATGATGGATATTTTTTGGCATGAATAATGGACAGCAGAATTTTGTTTTGGGCTACCCAATTTTATATTTTTAGGAACGCGTTTGTAAAAACTTTTGAGATTATACGTAGCTATTAAATTTGCAAATTCATCTTTCAGAGAATGATATGCCTAGATCACCATCACTGGAATGTGAAATTTTCATAATATTCCACAATTTTTAACACGTTTTACGTAGATCTATGTATGAAAACCAATCATGCAAACATAAAAGAGTATTTTGCGATTCAAAGGTGTATGAAGTCCGAGAGTTTGACCCAACTCAATCGAGTGAGTATATAAACATGTCATCGTCAAAGGACCTAAATGCTATTTACATTTTGCAACGATTCCCGAAGCTTCTCAGACGACAAATGCCACTTCCAATGAGTCTAGGAACAAATAGAGATATTTGTACGACACATAAACGGCAAAATCCCCATTTCTTTCAATAGCATCAATCAACAAACCAAGGTCGGAAGCGGTAAAGTACAAACATGAACATTGTGAGATGACCTAGTTTTTCTGCCTCGAAGATGCTGGGGAAGGTTGGAAAACAAAGTTGGGTACTGATACTACTCTCTTTTTTAAAAGAAGCATCGTATCTCGACATATTAACACATACTCCATATATCAAGATGATTCTGGAGATTGGAAATTGCACTGCGAGAAATTCATAACAGCTTTCGCATCGGAAATAAGCCTTTTTAAAGGTCGGCGATCAAGTACGATAGAAAAATCCTTCGCATGAGGAAAATATGGAAAAATAATTTATGGTAATATTTCCAATTTATTCATACTCTGATGGGTATTTCGAATCACTTTTAATAACTCTATTTAGCATTAAGGTCAGCAAAAACATCCTCCGCTTTCTACAGCTGCCGATTAGTGAATATGGTAATGAGACACACTGGATTAGATGAGGCATGAGGTACTTTCTTATTACAGAACAATGCTTCATCGTTAACTCTCCCATTAAATTAATGTAATCCAATATTTGCCCAATTATTACATCACCAAATCCTATACGTTCGTACCCGATTTAAAGGTCAACCTTTAAATCGGCGAATTTTAAAGATCATAAAACTGGTAACACGTTTCATTTTAATTACGCGGGGCAATAAATGCTCGAATTCTTTAGGTTCTAAACTTGACCATCATCCTTGTATGGTTAGGTGAGACAAGATAATTATCACTTTAAAAACGTAAACGTCCAAGAAATATTTTCTCTTCTTAAGAAAACATGACACAATATGTATCTCATACTAACCACTTAAAAATGTGAATGTTTAAATTCATAATTTTTATCGAACAAGATTTAATGATAATAGATGTTTAATGGAAATTTTTCCTTCTCACGATGCGTTAAACAATCCTTTCCCAAAAATTAAACTTGAAATGCGAAAAAAAAAATATCCAGATAAACCCTCCATCACCAACGATTAACTTGAACTTTAAACAACAAAACTCTACGCTTTAAAATACCATTACGGTAAACGATACCATACTCACTGCGAATAATAAGCAAATCGTTTCTTTCGCAAAACGCAAACCAATTAAGACAAAAGACATCACAAAACGATCGCGAGAGAGAGAACGGCGTAAAAGATTCAATTTCGTCAGAAACGATCCATAAAAATCGAATAAAAAACGCGTCAGCGTTCAAACGGAGCGCAACGTAACCCTATTACGAGCACTGCAGAGGGAAACAATTGCAGTGCGGAATAAGAGCGCAGTTTCCCATCGCTTTCATCAGCGAACGACTGTGGAATTAATTAAATTAGAGGCGGGAAAGGGATGAAAAAATATCTCCCACAGGCCGCTCTTAGTTTATTTTTCCGCGGGCCGACGAACTCGCATAGAAACCGCGGGAGGACATAAATATTTATCTTGCCAACGCCCTGATTAACGCACTTATCGATTGAAAAACGTCAAATGCATCTATTCGTTCAATGGGGTCGCGGATAGGCATTTTGAGGCTTAAAAAAAAGAACGCCGATTTAAAAAGAGTGAAAGTATGGAGAATTGGAAGGCTTCTGAATCGAAGCTAATTAATTAAACGAATACCGCTTCGTTTTTTCGAACAACGAGCCGACGAATTTATTTTTTGTTGCGGACTTAATGACACGATTATTCGGCTCTGAACAATTCGCCAAGGACGTTTAATTACGGAAGAGCGTTCGTAAATAGTTCGAAAAAAAAACCTTGGGGAAATGTTTCACGCGCAGCTGAATTTCCTTCTTTTTTTCAATCGACTCGTTAATTGGCGGAGCTTAAATGAATTCCACGATAAGTCACCAAGAATCAACAATGTTTTCTCTTGAATTTTTTTGTCCGTTAGGTTCTAATTCCTTTCTCTCGACATAAAAAAACATGACACAGTCTCACGCTGTAGACAGCTTTTGTTTTGTTTTTGTATTTTCAATTGTTTGTAAACTTAGACGAGTGGAAGTCTTTACAGCGATATTGGAGAATGCTTCATAATTAAGTATTTCAATTCTGAATAGTCGCATTTATATAATTACATTGTACGTAGAGCTATGCAATATATATAGAGATCTTATATTCTTAGATATCTCACCAAGAAAATTTTATTCCTTAAAATACACATATTTATCTAACTTTGCCATCATTAAATTGTGTTAATTTTAATCACAATCGTGAGATAAAATTACTGAATTTATAATACTAGTTAATGGAAAAAATAAACATTTTCTCGAAAATATGATGCATAAAAATAAAAAATAACGATAAAGATAATAAGTATCCTTAAACGAAAAGAATATATAGAATAATAAAATATCTAAATAATAATATACAAAGATATGATATTAAAAATCGTATATCTCAGAAGAGATTGTGATATTAAGTACTTACTTACACCCGACTCCAAAGGTTATACAGCAGTATAATAAATTCAAGGTGTTCGGATAAACTTGTACTACACTAATAGCAGAGACATTGGGTCTCTTTAAAAAATAACCTAGAACACCGACGACAAAAACGTCACCAAAAAAGTCAAAGGCTCAGTGACTGGAACCAAATCTTCAATTTTTCCTCCACGCTAGGGTTATCCGAACTTGGAGAGAATGATTAATTTCTAACCTTGACCTAAATTATATACAGGTAATTACCCTATCGACAACAAGAACACGATGACCGCTTGTATAATTCTGGGAAGGGGTGGAGACATCGGATCCCGAAAGTTTTTTCTTATCGCAAATCGAGCGTATCTTAGGGAAAATACGTGTACCGTGAGGTCAAGAGGTAAAATAATGCGAAGTCTATGACTCAGCTCACTTTTACTTGAGTCCTTCGACCGAAAGAGTGCCGACATATTTGGTAATAGATGCACTGAGCGTTCCAGGAAACGTATCTCTCCTGGACCTTCTCTAATGCAAGGTCGATGCAGTTTAGAGACAATGGAACCTTCGTAAGAAACAACAAGCTTTGGGAGCGAAATGTCCAAGAACGTCAAACAAATGATAAAAGTCAGCCTCGTGCTCTGTTGATTCTTATCTCGCACATTCTCAACTAGTGAGAAAAATGGTTCGAACTAACAGCTCAATGGCGAGGAAAAATATTAATCGGTGAATAGTAAAATATCACTCGGATGGCAATGAAAAAATAATTTCGATCGTAAATGAAATGAGTCGTGCCTTTGCTTGATAAGTTATCTTGCTTGGTGGATGAACAGTAGAGAACCGTGAAATGAAACAAATGCAAACTTTCCACATAAAAATGAAATATATTAAAAATAGAGTCGGAAAACTGAAGTATAAATATTTAATCTGATCAACAATAAGAAATTAAAGCAAATATTTCAAAGACAATAGAAATTTAAGTTGAATATTTACTAGTCATTTGACTTGATAAAGTGTCATTCAAAATAAATATGACAATACATTTTCTTGTAGCTTAGTTTGGAATAAATTACATAATTTTAAAACTCAAACTGATTTATGTAAGACGAATTCAATAATTTACACAAAATATTTCGATTCTAAATCTCATTAACGGATTCAACTATAATTAAATAATAAACTTTAAAATTATATACAATATTTATTAATTATTACGTTAAAAACAAAAATAAAATTGTTTCCTAGGTTTGTCACGTTCAAACGCCAATGGATATGGACATGGACATATCGTAAATAAAACCCAGAGATAAATACATTCAAGTTATTTGGACCTAAAAATAAATTTATTATCTGAATCGATTCCTCTTCAGAGAAAAATCAAACTTCTGACAGGTTAAAAATAAACTATAAAACCCAGCAATCCACGAGCATCGGCCTATATATAAACATGACTTAATAACCCCGCAGCGCTTGGATTCTAAAAAATCCTGGCCGAGTCGACAAAAGAAGATAGACATTATCTCTCGGTTCTAAATGTGACCATTAAATTACGAGATGGGAAAGAGGAGTTCAGCGCACTTGCTCCTAAGAAGAGATTTATATACTTTCGACTCTGAAAGTGAAGCAGAAAATAGAATGGAGTGAGGCACTTTGGAAAGAACTTCAAATTTACAAATAATTATACTTCAAAGTGGCTTTTCATCCTCTTTCGATATGGCTCTTACAGATTTAGGCCGAAGGGGTTTCATTACATTAAAAAGCACTTTTAACTCTCCGTCAATAGCCAATTACAATCCGTATTCACGTGCAGTTCTTTTATACAATCCGAAACTATATTTGTATGAATAACGGTGATTACAAACGTTTCTCAACGTAACGAAATATAGGCGTGTACTAAATGTATAAATAGAAATTCCGCACGGGATTTTGCAATCATTTTCGAACGAAATAGTTCAATAAAATGGAAGTTACTTAAAACGATGCATTATTTACTGCTTAAGGGAGACTTTAAAAGAGTTTTCCCAGCCTCATTGGACAAGTTCCAGCCAGATAATTCATTCCTCTGTAAATCTCTTAGTATTTAAGGAACATAAACTTCACATATTTCTGCAAACAGTTGTGGAAATCCAATCAACTTCTTATAAGCAATATCCATTAAAAATTCAGGGCAGTACTCTCAACATCTTAAATTTAGTAGCTAGTAAAAGTTAACGGGCAGTTTATTAAGATTTCTCGAGTAACTGCTAAAAATAAATAGTAACTAATCACTGCCCAAGGGTAGTTGATACTTGAAAGTTCCCAATGACTAGAGATGTAAATTCACTTTACTTTGACCACCCACCTGGCTAAATCTTTTGATGCTCAATACCACACTTTACTGTTACTGTGAATATTATTGAATCAACAGCATATAATGTCTGATGAAGATGAGATTAGGAAATTCAGGTTCTTCTTCAGATTTTATTTCCCTCACAACGAAACGATAACGAAGTTAAAAATAATTATTATATAAATCCAGCCATTTCTGGAAACCTGTACTTTGTTCAGGATCAACAATGGCTTTCTGGTATTAACTACACTTTACCATCGACAAAATAACAATGCATTACAAGAATGTATAGAAAAATATAACGAGTATAAGTGGAAGGATTCAAAAACTATTGCAAGCTAGCAGAACCACAACAGTTTACTCGGTTCCGTAACAACGCTGGTTCCTAATTGTTGCTGAGGCAACTGGACTGGAAGAAAAAGGCAAGAATGAACAGCAACAATAGCGTGAAGACTGCAAGCGTACTCAATAACCATCCACGGATCTTCCCAGTGATACAACAATCCAAGCTGACTGAACAATACTAGCAGAGTTACAACCGTAGAACAAAGGACACTCACTAAGCAACCGCCTGCCACAGCTATACCCTCAGTAGTGAGCAAGGCGAACCTACGACTGTACACAGCAACAGGTTTTAACCCTCTCAAATATAACAGCGAATTCTTCGGCAATGCAATTACGACACGAGCCAGACACGCGCTTCGACCTTAGCCTACATTCTTAGCGGACCAACTCGGAGCTGCAAATTCCCTGCCGCACAGCTTGAGTACGCGTCGGGCATCACGTACGCGCGAGCAAAAAAAGAATGGCAAGCTAGACGTAAACACATTTGGAAAAGCTGGAAGAAAGCGTTGAGAGAAGGGAATCTTCCGTTTTAAAGGGCTGACTGCTGTTTGTAAGACTTCGGCCACATAGGGCGCCTACGGTCAGGATGTTTGCGGGGATGGGAAAATATGCGATAAATCGCGGCTGGGGAGGCGGAGAGATTACTTAGAAGGGGGGTATTAGATGAAAAGAGGTCGGATGGAGAGATCGGGTTAGGATGTGTTATGAGAAGGGGAAGCATTGAGCGATATGGACATTGAACACGGATCACTTGCTGGAGTAACGAACTCTCCATTAACCAAGAAGGACGATGGGTAACAAATAACATAAATTCCAATTAAACTATGACTTATTCGATTAAACAAAAACAAGCTGCCTTTCTTTATACAATTAGGTATCGCTAAATTATAAAAATTCAAGTTTTCAGACTCAACAAAAACATATTAAGTTCCATAGATACACTGTAGGTAATTTTAATAACTCACATTTTTAACTTTCTTCGCTTGATACGGTCCATTCTCTACAGCAATTCCCAAACAACGGCTGTTCATAGGTTACGGGGTTTTAGCACAATCAACCCTAGCACACTTCAAGAGACTTGCACTACAGAAAGCTTAACAGGGAATGTCAAGATTTTAGTACGGCAGGAGAGGCAGAAATCGTTTCATTTAATGAATCAAGGACTCCCGGATTGCCAAGTAGATGTCTTGATCGCCTTCGGCTACAACCATACCGAGCTCGAATCCCGTTCGATACCAATTAATGGTAATTTATCCCATGCTTCAAATTACATTACTTTTCATGGTTATTAAACGACCTACCACGAAAGATGAAAGTATGGAAAAATAAAAATTCGTTCGATGAAAGTTTTTAGCTTAAGGCAAATATGTATACCAAAATGAAAGAGAAAAATCGTAATGCAAATGTAAGAATTAGCAGCATTAAAGTAAATACCATTTATACTAGAAGGAGATAACATAAGGTGTAATAATTTTGACCGATAGTTTTCTTGGAAACCGAACAAAGGAAAACAGCTTCATAACAAGGCTTAGGATAAAATAGAGACACAGATGACCGGTGACGCAAAAGTCAAAAACTATTATGAGAGTGTGACGAGATAAGAGGAAAACAAAATAGAGTGTTTTATGGGCAACGCGGATCTATCTATAGGGTTAATGCCCTACGGTTGAATAGATAAAACAATGGCTATACATTATATCATATCGGGAGATACGTAAATAATCAAGACCATAATTCAGAATAGACATAAAAATACCGTACGCTAATAGCGCATAATAATATTTTTGAATTTTGCATTTAATTACAACGTATTTAGTAATAGCCTTGTCTCCTAGAGACGGGAAAGTACATTTATAGAAACGTTCCGCAGTAGATTTTTATGGTGATATAATTAAACGTCTGGAGCAATCAAGAAATAGAAAGGAAACCTACAGTACGGCGATGAAAATACTTTATAAGGGAAACATTAAGACCAAGGTCTAGCAAGCAGTGTAAAACGAATGGTATGGAATGTAGAAATGTGAAAGGTGGATAGTACGATGAAGTTACACATATGATGAGAACAAATTTCACACGATTATGAAGCTATATAGAATGGTAGTTAGGGAGACGGCGATGATAGAGAAAAAATATACGGAGAAATCAAAAAACATAGATAATCTTCAACATTATGTTCAGCGGTAATTTTATCAGTGTAAACTTCAGCTAACAATTTGATTAAATTTTTCTTTTTTAACTACGTTAGTCAATAAAATTATTAAATTAAAGAACTTAACCAGACTAAGTAAATGATCATTCCCACGATCATAAATGTTGTATTCACTATCAAAGACTAATTATATATCGACAATGATCCCTTGGCCATCACAGTTTGCACGAGAAAGGTTCGTGAAAAAGAAATTACGAACAGTGAGAAAAATGATTCACGACGAAGGTCTTTTTGAGGAAGTGGGGAGTAAATTGAAGGCGAGGCGCGTAAAGAGAAAAAAAAGCGCAGAGCTGAATGAACGGAGGAGAACTGGACTTGAGGCGAAAAACCTTTGCTACGCAAGGACGCCGTGGAAAGATTATTGATCCATGGGAAAATGACTTCAGTTGAAGTGTAATCTGGCGAAGGATAGGAGAGAAAGGGTGGTGCTTTGTGAGGATAATATTCAAGGAAAAGAATAATTAATGGAGCACTGAATTCATCACGCGTTGGCTCTTGATTATATCTCGAGAAAAATTGTTTCATACGCGAGGGAAAATAGATGTGAGCGAATTTTAAAAGAAAATATTATACATAAGAGATAAATTGATATGATACTATACTTACTAATTATACTTTTAATAACAAAGCTTTTTCCTTTCTTTATTCAGCATTATATTAGAATATAAATCGTTACATGGAAGATAATAATTTCGAAATAAATCATTCATTTATATGATAATTATTAATACTTCGTTTCCAAGACTAATCATACTTGTTTACGTATCAATTCATTAGTTTACATCACAATCTTGCATCCGTAATAGATTAAAATATCAACTTCCATAAAAATATGACAAACATTACCAAAAATGGACAGTCAACAACTATTTTGCATTAAACAATTACTAATTTTCATGTTATATTCGTGTAAAAGGGTAGTGAAAAACAAATCTTACAATAACCTTGAAGAAATCGCAGTAAATTCTAAGGCATCTCAAATACGATCTAAAGTTCAGTCACAGAACAGAGGGTGCCCCTAAGGTCAAACGAAAAATAACTTCCAAAACGTCACCCTTGAATATCAACAGGTTGAACACATATTTTAAAAAGAAAAATTTAAAGAAATGATGCGAATATTTCTAGCATTTAAATCCATCATCGCATTGAAACAAATGATATGTATGCAGGAGAGGGACTTCCTAGTAAACAGCGTAAAGAACTTCCTGTCGGCATTTCCTACTTAAGAGATAAAATACAGAAACGTACTATGCGTGAGATAAACAGAGTGCTTCCGGGTAATAATTTAGAAAAATTGTTGCATAGGTGAACGTAAATTAAAGAAAGGAGTATTTTAGATAGACTCACGAGGTTAAATTTGGCACATCGTAAATAAAAATAATACAATTAAGGAGATAAATACAATGAATATATCAATTTATTAGAAAGAAAAATGTAACCTTTCGGAACAAAATAAATATGTAATGGCTATCATCTACAAACGTTACCAAGGTCATTGGAAGACCTGGGTTCGACTCCCGGCGTAACACAAATACCTTTCCATTCCATTCCTTTAACAATCAATGGTGTTCGTGCTATATTGGACACTTGGAAAACAGTTTAAAACTTTCTTTTAATCTCATAACTTCTCTATACAAATAAATAATCTAAGGCTAAATAATTATACTGTGCACGTAGCTAAGTATATTGATGCGCCATTCTTTGGTAGTAAAATTCTCGTCAGGAGTGGTAATAGGCTGATGAGGAAAATGAGGAGATAGGACGAGGACAGGCGTGAGGATGCAGGGGCAGAGCAGGAAGAGAGAGAATATGTTACAGGAAAGGGAAGGAGTTGCAAGGTAAGGACAGGAAGCTGAGTGGGAGGGGGTAGAGGTGTGGTGGAGGGGAGATTAAGATACATAACGAGCTTTTTTCTCAGAGCAGTTGATGGAAACGAACCACTAGAAGATTGAAATTTTATACATAATTTTTTATTTTAAGAAACTTATTTTTCATATTTTCGTGAACTTCTCTAATCATTAATTTTAAATCGCTCCTTATAGAATAAATAAAAAAGGAATTCGAGGATCCGAAAAATAAATTCATGCTAAATCTTTTTACGATTAAATAATTTAAATTTATTGACAAAATTCCAATTACGGAGGAAATAATGAGCCAAACTCTGACACCAAACTGAAACCGGTTAAGATAATCTGCTACATACATTTACATCTACACATTTTTTGAACTCTTCATGTATTGATATGTTCTTGATACTCAGACTTTAGCGATGGAACATCCTGTGAGAAACATGTTGCTTTGGTGTACCTAAGAACTTCCTCTTTTCCATTGGACGTAAGTTCATTGAATAATGTTGTGAACTAAAAATAAGCATTATTTTATTAAATTAAATTTTTATTTTCACATTCATCGTTGATGATAAGTAATTTGTAATGATTGAAAAAACTAAACACAATCCACCCACAATTCCGCAACTAGAACTACAAGAACCACCACATCATAAAAATCACAACCCTAATAATAGCTCATGGTCTATGGAAATGCAATTGCACTACTGCAACCACTCTTCGATTAATCCAATTGATTTCATCTCAATCGGAGAGGGCGCAATTAAACTCGTCAAATGGGATACGCGTTGACAAACATGGCGCCCGGATTCCGCTCGCGCAGCTCAGCTCTTCTTTTGTTTCCAAAAGAGAGACTGAATTTGGCGAGCGCCTCATCCTATATAAATGCGCGTACTTGACTCTGAGTACGGTATAGTGAAAACAGACGGCACTTCTGTCGTCCATGGCAACAGTCGAATAACGGTGAAGAAGACAGCGTCCTTCGCTGACGAAGGGCGGGAGACAAAATTCCAGTGCGTGTGCCATTGGTTTTCAGCGTATCCTAACGATGTGTCCACAAGGCGACGACGGAACTGTGGCCGATATGACCTTTCCCCGAATGATTTACGGGTTATGAAGATGGGCGCGCATTTGGAATGAATCCACCGGAACTGAAGGGGTATGGGTGACCGGAAGCGGTGGTTTGATCGCTCTGTCTCCATGACAACGCCCTATTTACATTTTCAGAGCATCAATTTCGCACTTAGCCACATCCCCTTGTCGCTGTTTTAATAAGCCAAAGTGGTTCTGAAATGAAACGGAATACTGAATGGGGCATCGTGAGCTCTGAGAGAAAGTGATTTCTCCCCTCGACGGATTTCGACTGATACTATTAACTTCCGACACAGGAATTCACACCCAAAACTGTGAAATTGATGATGAGAAATTACGTATATTTTACGGGGAAAATGGACGGCTAAATATCTGAATTAATTCAAGCGCAAAATTGTAAATTTAAACAGAATATTATCACTGAAAGTCGCATTTACAATTTGGGTATTTTACTAATTAATTTGAGAAATGAATTTGCAAATTCAGAAAAATCATAAATCAATAAAAAGAATCTCTATCGAGTAAATGGCTCTAAATTTATACTAATGATGATGAGCAAAATAGGGATTTAAAAACCTTATCGTTCGTGCAAAATAAAAATAGTGTACATATTATATGAGCAACCTTCTTAATACGGCTCAATAATTCCTCTTTACTTTGAAAGTGAACAACCGCATAAAGATTCAAGATCAAAATACTTTGCTATCTTCTCTTTATTATTTCAATATTATTAATTGGATTTTTATAAAAGATCCAACGCATGGACTAAGACTGCCTCAAGAACTCAACCTCTGTCACACTAAAATTCATAAGGAAAAATTATGAAATGAGAAATTAGCAATGCTTTTGAATTGCTCTACTCTATTTCAGCTACTCTTTCGCCAATACTTTACATACATTTTAACTAATCAATTGGCAACGGTTTACGTAAATTTCATCCACTCTATCACCACACTAGATGTGACTGACTCAGCATCAAGGCTACCAACGCGAGGTAGACGACTTCGACGTAAATTCTCGCAAATGGATTCGAACGGTAGGTTTATTTATAACCCGCGAGATCTCCATTTTAGATATGCCGCTGTAAGCATTCACATGAGTCAGGATGCCCGCATATCAATCGAAACTATTATTCCATGCATCTCATCAATGGAGGGTGTCTGGAGGATTCATAAGATAAGATACTCAGCCGATATCCTTTGAGGAATGCAGTCGCGTTAACTAGCTTCATAAAGTCAACCTCAAAATATTTAAAAATAAAAAAGACTCATTTGGAAGAATAAAACAATACTTATGATATAATCATAAAGAAATATAACGATAATTTTTGCGTAGGGAAAAAGGGAAAAGATGAAAATATCTAACCTCGACATTCCATAAATATTAAAAGTTTGCCGCTTCAGACCAAAAGTTAACGCATAGAAAATTATACTTCTATTTTCAGTATTTTCATAGTCTATCCTTCAATGATGTTTCCCGAAGAAGTACTAAAATGATTTACTTCCATCCTTGTACTTTCTTAATAAACTTGAGAACGTAATAATGACAAAAGAAGAGATTTAGTACACCGTGCTGCGATTGAATTCCTAAATAAGTCGCGGAAGACCTTTAGAAGAAACCACTGACATTTCCAACCAATAAATCTACACAGAAAATAATTATAAGTGATATTAACCCGGCCATACATCTTAAACTTGCCTATTCATAACCCGTAAACTACGTTTTAGTTTCTTTCCGAGATTAAAAAAATGATTAATATCCTAGATAAGCAGTTGGTCATCTGGTGATTGGCAGTGAGGACGTCGGAAAGGACGTTGCGTGCTACAACTCGTTCCATCCATCATAGACGAATAGGTTTTCCTCTAGTAAAGCTCTCCGCTTTTTGACACTTACAATCCCACTTCCTAAACTGGCAAAGGACACCAAATTATAGTAGAATGAGAATACTGACCTCAACCTATTTTCTAGTGACAGTTTACCACTAACGTTATTTCAGTAATAATTTACTCAGATGCTTTAAAATGTCACTGATTTGACGAATAAGGTCGTTATAAACAGATGAACATAATACTTCGTTATAATGTCGCAGAATATTCAAGAGAACTTCTTGTTCTTATCTCTTTATTCAAATAAGCTGCTCATATTGTATAACCCTTCATTTCAGGATAAAAAAAGAACGCTTCTAACTACGAAGTATCTTTCGCTGCACTAACATGATTTCGATCATTTGGGTCATCGGCGGGATTTGAAAAAAAAAAAACAAATAAAGCTGCGCAGTAAAACATATTCCGCGAAATGGGTAAAATTCTTCATCCACTTATTCTTTACCATTAATTTCTCTGAATTAATAGCCAGATTACATGAAAATCATAATCTTAAATTGTAACTTCATTCATAAGGGAATAAATACGTCGTTTTAAATATAAACAGACTTTTTTCTTCCATTTTAGGATAAAATTCTTAAAACTTAACCACAAATTAATACAATTATAAAATAGCTCTTTAAAGTCAAATAAATACATTAATACGTACAAAAAATAACATAAGTGAACCTCTAGCTTATCCATAACTCCCTTCCACTAAAATGAAAAACTTCCTCCATTATAAAATTTCATAATAAACATCCCAATCGCTACTAACTCACACTACTGCCCTTCGTATCGTACGATTTCCGAAAGCGCTCACGAGTCACGCATCCGGGGAATCGCGCGTTAGTCACACGCCTTTCACCGCAATCGTACGTCGGAATTTCTTCGAATCGAACCGCGGGGAGTTCAGCCGAGGTCGTCAATGGAAACACAACAAAAGCTCCTCTTTTTCCGGCAACGAAAAATTTCGTCAGATCCCACGAGAAGCGGCAACGCTGTGTGTTGCAGCGTGGAAGGAGATACGGCGTCCTTGAGTCAACTGCATAACCTTCCCTTGACACTTTCAGACCGCAGAAGTGAATAAGGCAGTTAACGGAGGCTGCGTGGGCCGCAGTGTGGGAAGATCCATAACGTTCGCAGTTGCAACGCTCGATTTCGCGCTTGCGACGAAACGCACCACACTTATGGAAATATCAGTTACATGCGGGGGTAATTTTATGATATTTATTTGTTCATCGGTTATGTTAATCTGAATTTTGTATCAAACAGTATGTTTTATTATACCCTATATATTCTAGATGAAACTTTTACGATAATAAAACAATGGTACCTTTCTATAATTAATGCATTTAAACTATACTATTTCACATCACTTTCTTCACTAAGTAACTGTTTCGATGAATGAATTTATTCATCGCAAATTAAATGGATGAAAAGTTATGAAGTAAATGAAGTTAGAGAGCAAATAAAATCAAATATTTCAACTGTTTATCAAAATAAACTTCATATATTGAGAATATAATTAATTTATTAGCCAGGTAAGCAAATGATTCGTTTTGTAATTCGTCCAAGTAAATAAATCGATCATAAATTTAATAATTGAACATTTAAAAAGTAAATAAATATAAACTGTTTTAATTTGACACATCAATATGTAAAGATTAATAGTAAATAAATATCAAAATAAACATAAACATAGAGAGTCCTAAAAAATAAAGTATTAAGAAAATTTTATGACTCATTCTTTAGCAATGATTTTTTACCAGACGCGAATATCTGCCTATCAATATCAAATTCAGAAATATTCCTTTATTTATAAAATATGTGCAAAAGACTAACAACATCTCCTATTTCATAGTTTACAATCACAATCCTTTCCACACCTAAATATTTATGCTTTGGTGTAAATACCAAAGTTCAATCGCAAACTGAATTATAACGTATAACGATGACATTTTTCATGAGTAGGGTGATAGGATAAAGAAGTCTTTCATATACATAAATAGATTCCGGAACTCGGAAGTAGCGACCGTCGTGAAGACCTTTAAAAGACATCAAACGCTAAAGACTTCTTGGAAGCAGACTGTCGTCCTCGAAAGAAGAATTCCGATTGGTGACGAAAAGACATGGGACTTACAAGTGCGCACCAAGATGATGAGGAGAAAGTGCACCTTCGTGGGCGTAACTACATCGCTTCTGAGAATCCATTTCAAAGGTTCTCCGACAAATTATTTTTCTGTTACGTATTGCTGGATCTGTAGATGGAATCCTTTGGTTTCAAAAGCTTATATCTCACGGTTTCAGCGTCTAGTACCAGTAATGCTATCGGTAAGAGTACGTGTCGATAGAGTAAGAGAGTTAATTCTTAAACAAGGATTGATTGATTTAATACATAGCAATTCCTCTTCCATTAAAATAGTACTAAAAATTAAGCATAAAGTCATCACTAGTATGTTAATGTCGTTCATCTTTGTAACTAAAATTACCACTATTATTACCATAATTCTAATATCTGCTTTAGGTTGATTTATTACAGTTTGAGAAAATAACAGACAAATATTGTAAATTATAATTCTAGTTTGGGTAAGTAAGTTTTTAAAAACTAAATCATCACCAAACATCATCCGCTATTATTATTCTTCAGACATACAATAAATCAGACAGAAAAAATTCCTGTCTCTATCATTTAACATCCTAAATTTATAAAGCATTCTTTACCTACATTATCATATAATTTTTCAAATCAATTCCAGTTACCTTGGATATTCTCGAAGTCATCCAAGTTCATAGAGACCAGTGCTTCTTAGAACATGACCTACCAGCACTGGATTACCCTTTTCCAACAAGAAATTACTCTTTTCGACCCTCTAAAACAACGGAGCCAAGAACCTTTAGAAATAATACCGCACGTCACAAAAAACTCGGGTTTCCCAGGAAGTTCTTGGGTACTTTCCTATAACACCTTCGCAATGGCCAAGGTTTTGAGATCAACCTTTGGCTATCGACTGAAGAGAATCGGTGCACTCCAATCTAATTTTACACCGGATTTAAATTTCGTTTGATACTTCCTGCCGGATGCACTTTTTTCGCCGTGACATTCCACTGAGAAGATAGACTCTCCAACGAAATAAATCACGTGCGGAATTGAGGAGCGCGTTTGAAAGTTATTTCGTAACCATCAGGAGGCGTGTAACGATAGCAGACTGGAGACAGTAACACTATTGTTTACCGTAACTTTCCAGGAGGGGGTTTATCGCGACTGGATACTTGGCACTCTTTTCTATTGGCCAATCATCAACTTGCTCAGTTAATTCACCCATAGCATAAATACAGGTGTTGATGCATATTGTCATGGACTCTAGATTGATACGGTGCAACTGAACTCTACAGGATATACGTTTGCTCATTCGCAAACGACGAAGATGATGTGATGTACGATTAGCAGGAATAGCATTCAGTATTTGATCAAGTAAACAACATGACAGATTTGGTCCTAGAATAGAATCTTTGTGGGCGAAGACGTCTTACAAGTTTGGGCATGATGACGCACCTTGTAGCTGTATTTATGGGTAAATGTAATAATTGATCATAGCCAAATAAATGTAAGTCTTTTATAGATGTATATTACATTATTAAACATATTTCACACAAAGAACTGATAGTAAGTCAGAATTCTATGGTGAGAATATTCAAAATATTTACAACATGGATGAAAAAGATACTTGTTTTTATTTTTACGAGGGACATATACTATTTTTAATTGGTAACTGTTTTTGGCGCCCGTTACCAGCTCCTAACTTAAACATAGGGGTGAAAGGACGTAAACAACTACCTTTCAATTGTAGCTTAAAATGAACTAAAAGATGTCTTGGAGTTGAAACGTATTTTCACTTTTAAAATTTCTATATCACTTATAGATGATTATCAGAAAACAATGCTGATACATCCATTCAAATAATAATTCTAAACTTTTAATCATACAAATATTTTGGTGAGCTCTTAATAACCCAAAATGAGTATTTTCATCTTAAGACCATTTACCTTCTAGCATACTTCACCGTCATTCATAGATATATAAAAATCATCATAACAGCGCAAATTTTAAACTTGCCACCACAGACGTCAAATTCAGTCGCTTGTAATCCATAAAGACTGACATGCTACCAACCTATTACAACATTAATTTTCCAAACACGAACTTGTCAACACCTTTTAGAAATCCATGCAGTAAATAAGGCGCCGCCATTTTTAAAAACCAACAATTACCATGCGACCACCATTTTTAAAGGCCAAAAATGGACTTTAAACCCAATTTAAATCCCAACAATTAGCATATCACCGCCATTTTTAAATCCCAACAATGAACGTTTCACAGCCATTTTTAAATCTCAACAATGAAACAGACAACTTCGTTAGTAAATCTCAACAATGCTGACGATGACAACCATTTGATAGACCACGAATCCAATTGAAACGCCAATTAAGAAACCCATTGCCCAATCCGCACTTCCCCAAAAGGAGTCGCAAATCCTTCGTCGACGAATCCGGAAGGAAACGGTGTAAAAAACGCGTCCTCGGCGTGACAAAGAGAGCAAAAGGGTCTCACCTCTTCCAAGGCCTGCCGCCCCTCCACCCAAACCACGAGATGACCCTGATAATGCAGCGGAACAGCGGGTGACCGGCACCTCCCCGCTGCCTCCTCCAAAAAGTAGCCGTAACTTCACCTCTGCCGGAACGTGCCGGTTTCTTGCCGGTCGCGAACCGGAGGTAGATGAAGGACACGGGAAAGAACAATCCGATCATGAACGAAGTATCTTTGGGTGCACACCACAAGGACGAGAGAGACACAACTATATGATCCTCTTCGGCGTAGGGGATGACGGGTAGAAGCCCGATGACGTGGATGGCAAAATCTTTCCGGTGGGCCAAAATGGGAGGAGACTATCCCCCCTGTGGGCCTAGACAGCATAGGCCCTTCCGCGCCACCCCTACCTGTTTACACCCGACGGCGAAACTGAGGAAAAACTCTACACCAGCCGATGGCCCAGCACGTAGACGTAAGCGAGGGGGATCTGGTGTTACGTGGAGAGGGATTATGGGAATTGAAAGAGTTCTGGGATTTCTCTTTCGGGAGAGAAAAACATGTGGGGGAAGGGTGAAGGAGCTACGACTTTTATTGTATTACATGGTGAACCCACTCACCTAGAAGTTCGTCTAATTTGTTTAACACTGACACGAACGAAACACTTAAAATGAGATCCACGAAGAAAGTGAAAATTCTTTGAACACGAAAGTAGACAGTTACAAAAAAATTAGAAATTTTATACGATGATTTACATTTAGCGATATTTATCCGAAAATTCGCTAACATTAGCGATCAATGTGAAATGAAACACCTCTCTCAAGTTGAAAAATAAGGTAATTAAATACGAAGCAATTTTAATCTTTATTTTACTATTCTGAATACAAAGATAATTGGTGCCAATTCTATGAGAATGACACTTAAGTGTAAATACGTAAAAACTAATTACGAAAACCAGAATAAATAAGCGATTGAATAAATTAAATATGAGCATTTTGTTGTTATACATTTATAATATAAGTAGAATTATAATTCACAAAATGATTGTATTTAAAATAATCCATATTTAAGGGGAAAAAATATATACTTCTTGAAATGGGGAGGAAAATTATTATATTTATTTTAATTAACTCCCGTTGCTCAATATGCTGGACGGATGAAAACAACACAAGGAAAATAACTAAAAAATCCGAACATTAGTAATTCAAATGAACAGGAAACAGCGAGTTTCGATGATTTTAACCTTTAGGAAATATTTCAAAGTCATTGCGCAGTAAACAACGAAATGATACTAAAGAGGATGATATATAAAATGAGAATAAAGGGTTAATAAACTCGATAAACAAATATAATTTAAGATCCCTCAACTTTCGAATCAGTCTCACAGAAGTTGTTTTAGTTCTTCTTTCTAAACCGTTTTCAAAGGAAGAGCACTCTCATAAAAATTTTCAGAAAATAAGACATAAATATTTTTAAGATCAAAACTGTACCAATAAGCAAAATTTTATAGATAAACTGGATGAAATTCCAGTCGGTTCCTTTTTCTTTGAGTCCTTTTCGGCAAAGAGGCATTTCAGTTTAACTTTCATTGCGGCCTTTGAAACTTAAATTTCTTTGTAAGTACACGAGACAATTTGGAAAGTCTGGCACGAAACGCTAGTAAATCAAAGGAAGTGAGAGCTCGAAGATAAAATCCCGCAAAAACCAGATATTTGGAACTGTTTCGTAGGTACGAAGTACACATTAGCTTTTGGAAGGACCCAAAACAATGCTTTTACGACGCTTGGCGCAATTACTTAGCTTTTTCCCATCTCAAAGGACGACTGAGATGTGGGACATGAGGTATTAAAAGGTACTTGCAAACTCATCGATAAGAATGGTTTTTGCACGGAGCACGTGTTGAGGGAATGACTTAGTACATGTTGATGGTAAACATACCTTGTATCTGGGTGCTTGAAATGTTCCGTCTCATTGATTAAGAAGGCTAACGTACTCGTAGATAAATATGGAGCGTGCATTCTATGATATTCTTATATTAGGTTTTTATCAATGTCTTTAAACGTCTGGAGTTAAGAGATTTTATTCGCTCCCAATATATTCATATAAACTCATGAATTTATGTTCATCGATTCCTAATTCAAAATGATTTGAAATGATTGTGCGTGACTGAAGAATATTTGCTATTCTTTGCTGTACGATTTAATCTAAAGAAAGAAAAACGAGATATTCTGCCTTCGTATTAAAAGTTTTAGTTGTTTATGTTGAAACACTCTATATCAATCTTCGATGCAGCCAATTGATTAAAAATATTTAAAATTTGAAAGAAACGAAATATTTATATAGAACCGATTATTACACTACTCGAACAAAAGAATAGAATTCCTACGTATTTATTAAATGAATGACGCATAATTTAAGTCGTTGCAAAGGAAATCATTCAATAAAGGTATGTAATTTAATAAAACAACGAAAAATATTATTCGTACATCTCGCATCAAGGATACGGCTACGTATAATTGACAGTAAATGGAAGTATCATATAGTTGCAATCGATTAATAAATCATGACAAAATACAATCAGAAAAACAATCAATAATCAAATAAAAACTGAGTATTATTAATTGTCGGATTGTTATTATTTTATTTACATTGATGATGCGAGAGATAAAAACTGGAATTTAAAGTAAACTTTTCTGAAAACTTAATACTAGATTTTTATGATTTTGAAAGTCGGGTTTTTATATGTTTCTTTTTCCAGGTGCCAAACAGAAAAGTGGAAAAAAATATCCAGTCATTAATTCGTTATGCATGATAAGGAATAAAATATCGTTCGAGTCCAACGGTAACAGCTGCATAAGCCATCATGCAAATTGCAAAGAAATGTACAGGGCTATCAACGTAGAATTTTCGTAAAACATAGGTAACACGTAACTGGTCAACAACCTTTCGCTGAATTTTTAATCAACAATTCGTAAATTTCAATTAGTCATCAGAATGTAATCGAAATGAAAATACGCAGCAAATTTCAGTCCGCATGGACCGTTCGCATAGAAGTATCTCGCTAAGATATTTCAGGAATGAAATTTCGAAATTATGGCTGGCGATGAAACACCTTTATGAAGCAAAACGGCGGAGGTACACATGAGCGCGATATTTCGCAATGTATTAAATAAATTACCTCTGAATTCCACTTAGAACGCTTCCATGCGCCCAACCTTTACTTCCATTGGTTTCATTTAACTCTCCACTATATCACCAAAGCGTATCTTTCCAGTAGAAGACTTCATGCATCACCTTCTTTCCGTTTTTCATTTTTTCGAATTTTCGCGCATCATATCTTTCCTATTTATACGACAACATGTGGAAACTTCCTGTTGGACTGTGACCAAACATTAGCTGAGAGCGAATCACGGATTTAATATTTCTGCGAAAAGAAATGTCCTCTCCCATTTCAGTGGCATAACTGCCATAAAACGGAATCACCTCAGACGTTTTCTAATTCGGAAACATTTCCTTAGATGTAACAACGAATGATTACAGATGACTTTCGAAACACTGTCACCTGATGATATTTATACGTTTATGAAACCATCTTTTGCTTTGAAACCTATTACATTTAAAGAACTATTAGCGTAAATAATAAACAGAAAAAGCAATCAATGATCTAATTAAAATGACTCCAGCATCTGTTTCCTTACCTAACAGAGAGATATAAATCTTATTTATCATGTAAACACGTAGGTTTCACATAAAATTATTTCCAAGCCATTATAGGTTTAAATTTATTATTTTGTACTTCAGTCGTTTACAAATCATACTTGTCCATGCCCTTCTACTTTAATTACGGTACAAACTTCTTCAAAAGGAAATTTTTAAATTTATTACGATAAATAATAGGGAAACGAGTACTTTACCATAACGTTCCTAAATGTATCGAAATTCAAAAAACAAACAAAAATCTACACTACTATAATGTTCTGGCCCAATCACAAATATCTGTTGCTTAGCAGATTTCGTATCATCACAATCATGAGGTATATATATATATATATATATATAGCTATAATCTTCTGAGAGATGAGTAATATAGTATAAAAGTGCATTGTAAATGGTACTTATATATCTCCGTTGCTCTAAGGTCACATGTACTCAGGCAAATATTGAAGATTTCATTTTCATTCACCTTTCTAACTCGAGAACATTTCTAGAAATGTAAATAAAATGGTAAAGGGAAAAGCATTCAGTGGATAAGTTTCGTAAGATAAAATGTACGTAGGTTCATAAATTCATCCCTCGAGTATGTCCCTCAGAGAAATGTAAGTCAAGGAACTTGTAATCCCCAACACAGTTTCCAATCACACACGTATTTACATGTAGCGGGTGCTCGTGCACTCGGCACGACGAAAAAACCCTCCCTTTTTTAGTTCCGAAACACAATCACGTGACATTCGCGTCACCGCTATATAATAAGCGTCCGAAACCTCAAAAACTTCTCAACCACCGCCCACATCGTATTCCCTACGGACGTCAAAGGGGTCTTAGATCCCCAATTTAGTTCCCGGTTAATGGGCTGTTTTGCACGGGCTTGCAAATAGAGCCCTCCTTGCAGCTGCTAGGGGATCCATCTGAGCAACGACCAGATATCGACCCACGCCGCTCCCAACGCAATGCCGCACACTTCCCGGATTCTATTAAAACGCCCGTCGTCGGCTTATATCGCGACACCCGAAGAGAGATGACTGCTTTGGAGAGAGCGTGTTTACGTGACTCTAAGCACCACGCCTACCAAGTGACTGGATTAATCGCGAACTTTTTTCGCACGAGAAGTTTTGCAAACGTGCATTTATGTCGTCGTCAAATGTTTCAAAGCTCTAACACCAAATTAAAGTGCATTAAGGATGCTAAAAAATGTAAAAAGTAATTAAATTCATATAAATAATAAAAAAGAATAAATAGCTCCACTCCAACATTCACTTTAATTTAATCAACTTGTTAATTTCGCGAATTAGCATCGGCAGCCTAAATTAAACATGGACTCCAAAAATATATTAGACGAAGGATGCGAATAAAATTAATAAGTTTAAGTTTTTTACAGCCGGACTCTTCAATTAACTTAAATAATTAAACTTACTCACCCTTATTCATCTATCAATGGATTAAAAATATAATCCAACGTATTTATGGCCAATATCTGCAAAATGTGGAATTCTATTTAAATTAATAAGGAAATGTCTCATTCGCAAAGTGAATCGTACAGAAGATATGATTCTTACGAGCCAGAAATACCTGGCTTAAATTATCGAGAGCCAAAAATCAAAATGGGAAGAAACAGATCGACCCAGATGTCGGAACAAATTAGCAATTCAGACCTTGAGATCTTTCGTTTGAGTTCTACTAGAGGAAATGGGAAAGAGGTTAATAGAAATTTCGCAGAAAGCAACGGATACGAAAAAACCCTAGGAATAATCAGATTAGAGACGTTTCGCAAGCTATTCTCAATTCTGTTTCTTCTTTGACTTTAAAGAAGGACTTTGGTGTATTCGTTCGCCGAATCCCACTAAAAGTGTAACACAGAGGAAGAAATCAAAGGCGTGCTTTCCGAGAACTCCTGAAGACCCCGATCCGGATAGTTGCCTTCGACCCGGAAGACCTAGACTCGATTCCTGGTCAAGTGCATACCTCGAAATCCCCTTCTTTGAAGTGCTTAAATAACTACCTTGGGCACCCCACCGGTGCGAGAGAACATTTATAACTTCTGACTCTGAAGGGGCCAAGAAACATCCGACTAACGAAAAGAAACAAAAGTAACGTGGAATAACACACAGAAGATTCCTGGAAGGGTCTATTGACACATATAACTTATCCGTAACTGATTATTGCAATAAAACACTTAGTAAGAACGTCTCTCTAACAATTTTATGATTAAAATTCATCTTATGTAATCATTCTATAACAATCTATGACGATGATTAAATCCTACACAAATGAAATAATTTCCAATAATAGAATCACTTACTTCGAGTAGAAAATTTATTAGAAAGTAAAAAAATAAAGAAAAATATCATTGATGATAATACCAACAACATTTAGCATGAAATGTAATTACAATGGATATATTGGTAGTTAGTGTAGGAGAGTATTTTAAGTTGTATCGTAAAATTATTAAACGACAATCATTAAAAACGTTTACATTTATATAAATTCTGCCAAACATGGCGTATGGCATCGTGCTAACTCACCAAAGTACTTAAATACTCATATTATTAACCCCCCATAATAATATTGGTAGAAATAGAGCGGTTATAGCTATTTATTCTTGTAATAATCTCACGAAATATTTTTCGACACCTAATCTCGAAAATTGCACGACGAGCGAAGGAATAAACTAATAACTAAATAAGGTAACGAAGTATGGAATATTAGCATCAATTATCAAAACTTAGTGAAGTATAATGATACTGTCATGTTGATATTATAATTTGGAATTAATAATTATAGATATTCGATTGGGAAAGTTATAATATTTGATGTTATAATGGGACACTATGATCATTCTATAGAAACAATTCTAATCCATCGACGAGCAACAATAGTCACAAATCCGTATCGTTGATTCCCATTGTTCCAAGGTGTAACGGTATCATTGTTGCATCAGAAAGGGGGTTGATGTAGAGACCTCTGGTGTATCCCCCGGATACTTAGACTGGACTATTTGCGTCCCGAGACTGTGCCAACTATTTCCCTTCACGTGATCCTTACCCCCACACGGCCGTGTTTATACCATCTCCCATTGGGAGGGGAGATTCTTAGAGGGGAGAACTTTCAAACCTTTAGAAGAGAGTGCCGGCTAAAAGGAAAATTTCGCTCTAACTGGAGCGGGAATGAGATGTTTTTGAGGGGAGTAAACGAGCTCTTTTCCCGCGAATTACACAAGGAACGGCCATTTGACCGGCCTGTTTGACAATGCGGGATCCGGAGCCAAGGCGGTTGGGATACTTTTTGGACCGGGATACTTGAGTTATACGGAAAAAGATTTTTTAAGGGGAAACCCACTTTGGATATCGCCTAACATTTCTCTATTAAAAACATGGACACGATATGGGATATATGTTGTGTTATTATACACGCTTATACTAGTATAAATACTGGCATAAATGTTTCTAATTGTATATATTAATTAATTAAATTAGAAAATACAGTAGTAAGCTAATTATCATTACTACAACTTGAATTAAAAGCTAATGGGTAAATTTCAAGAGTTAAAGGAATTGATAATGGTAAAACATTTTCATTTTACTAAATTGGCATTTAATCAATCAAATAATAATGACGTGTCCGAAGTTCATTGGGCATAAATATTAATTCGAAATGTATCGAAAGCACGCGATCCGTATATTCTCCACCACATAGTGCCTGGTGCTGCATAGCAATCAAGGAAGTGCGAACTCACCCTAATCAAATTCAGCTGAGTCATGAGATGAGAATGTAGAGAAGCATCATCGGAAAACTATTTAAACACCGAAAACGTTAGATAAAGTTGGAACTGAATATTTCTGCCATATAAATCGATCGCTTCGTGGTCTTTGGAGGTTGATAATTAAGACTCATGATACAAGATACCTGTACCTACTATAATACATTATCTGGCTGTTTGAGATTCGTATCATATAAACAATTCGACAAAAATATTTTTAGTAAGAGTTCCGGAAGATACTAGATTCAAACCAAGAATATTGGGAAGACTTATTACAAGAGTGCATGAAGTAAATCGAGTTGAGGTTAAGTATAATGGTTAAAAAATGGTAAATAATAAAATCTCTCGAATCCTATTTTAGTATGTCTTTATCTGTAATATAAAACGTTTATAATCCAATTGATAAATTCCACAAAAGAAAAAAATATATTTTTGTACTAAAATCTTGCATAAGTGAATCACTAGTATATTTAAGAACACAATATATGTATAATTCAACAAATAAAATTTTATCTTAAGATTTAAAGTATGAGAGAAAAACGAAATTTTATTTATATACCAAAATTTTCCCGATTTGATATTTCCCGTGCTTCATGCATTACTTTTTACTATGTTTATTTTAATTAGATTCCCTGCTTGAGACCTGTTCGGACTATGACGTAACTTAAGTGAAATTTAGCAACCATGTTAGTAATAGTGGTCCGGCAAGCCGCGATCGCCCCTTAAAAAGCGTTTTCGGGAGTAAACAGCTTGCGAAACCGCAAAAAGCACGCGTGGGACGCTTGTTCTGACGCCGTCTCAGCATACGAATCCGTGAGAGTAGCTCTATTTGTGGACAGTTGTCTCATCCCTCTTCGGGTGGAAATACATCGCGTATTATGATAGGCCTTCGTGAAGGAGAAAGTTCGAGAAAGAATGCTCCGGTGATGCACTCTTAAGCTATGAGAGGAGCATAATTGGAGAGGGCTGTGCACGCTAAAGAGTTCCGCTGCGAGAGTCACGGATCTAAATGCGGAAGGGGTGATGATGTTGAAGGATAAGTTTAAAACGATTTAAAGCGATGCCTCCGCTCACGAACTTTATTCGTTCTAATTTGGCGATCGGAACTAGCAAAGTGTCGAAATTGGTTCGCTGTACTTGGAATTTATGGGTCAGGATTTTGCAAATTACTTCGTAAATAGAGGTCAAAGAGGGAGTTAAAATTTAGAGGGAACTGCTCAATTAAAATTGTACCTAATTATCACAAACTAAATCCAACTACAACTAAGATTTATATCTCATGCAGATTTCGTATTCAATATTTAATATTCCTAAACGAGAAACAAGAAATATTTGAATCAAATTTTAACTTGTCTATAGAAATGTATTTTATATGCAACTAGTCTCCCTATTACTTTTATCATGAATCCGCAATATAAATGACTAAATTAAGAATCAGATTAGAGTAATTGTACTTGAAAACTAGTTTCTTAAGGGTTTTTATGAAAATGTACCTTACTGCTCTGTTCAATAAAACATCTATATGCTTTTCAATAAAACTTTTCCAGCATTTCGTAAGACAGAATCAAAGCGATTTATAATGAAGTAAAATTTTAATTCAAATTATAATATAAATATTTTAAAATACTACTGAGTTTCAAATTCTTTACTGTTCACTAAAGACAATGATTCAACGAAAATTAAAAATGTATACTAAATCTATATTAGAAGACTTGTGAGGCATATTGTATGCATGATATTCAATCACGAATGATACAGAGAAAATATAACTTAGATATTTAACATTAAAGCAACGGAAAAAGTGAAAAAACTATGACGTTCAGTGCCAGTCGGAAGGAAATAATCACAAAAATTTAAGCCGTATTTTGGCTATTAAATTCCCTTACCTTCCTTGATAAAAATATCGTGTTTCGAGGAGAAATTTAATTAATCGTTACGGTACCCATGAGATCATCTCAGTCCAATTACTTGGAGAGCTATCGTCCATAAAGCGAGAAAACTAATAAATCGATGATATCCGGTTTGGAAGAGTATCTCGGAGACCAAAAAACGGCCTTTCTCAAGGACATACACAATTAATGTGTAAGCAAAGTCCAAGATGGAAACGCGGCGTTAGTTATGTTTTCAAGAGCTGAAGCTGATGTAAATACGCCAAAAAATTACAATAAAAGATTACTCGTAAAACTCAAAAGGAAATACATCTGGACCAAAGCCAGAAAGCGTTCTTCACGTTTTCTTCAGAAAGATTCGACTTTAGGCGACCTTGCGAATTTCACAGATTCCTCGGACGAAGGGGAAGAGAGTTTATTTTGAGACGGAAAAAATTCGGTTTAATATTCTCTTCCACCGGAAAATATATTATGTCAGTGGGTTAGAAAGGAGGGATTGCTCAACATTCATAAATAACGCTTCCTTAGCTCGTGTTTGACGAGGCGTGGAAAATTCGCCAACTCTAAAGAAAGAGAATTTCAGAGGGAGCTTTTTAACTTTGGACAGAAACTATTGATAAAAAATTCATTCCTTGTACGCGTTAATCTTTGATATTCGCGTATAAAAATTATTTTCTTTATCTATCATCTCTCGCCAAAGACTTTCGAGTAAGAAATAGAGATAAAAGAATAAAACATGAATCTTTTACAGACAGTATCCGGTATCTTATATACGGTTTGTACTGAGCAAAGTATAAGATTTATACTAAAACCAATTACATTGAGATGTTTAAATCATTCGGGACTGAATAATTACTGACAACCCGGTTTAACGAAACAAGCAAAGAACTACAGAATACGAACAGAACAACGACAAGATTCGGCCATTATATATTAAAATATACATACAATACATTAAAAGCCATCCTATAACGTATCCATTTTGGCAATCTTCACAAAGCCGCGCATCTTTGCGAATTCTTTCGAAAGAAACCCATTGTATTCCCATGACATTTCGCCACTTTGGAAGCAGACAGCCGGTAACCTCAAACTCTAGCTTTGGTTCTCTTGGCTGCAGACCGCATTTGGCCAAGATACTCAACAAAACGCAACTAACCGCGAAACTTCGGCTAAATGTCGACACGTGGCTATAGTTCATATTGAATTGCATCATGATGGTACTCACCACTGTTGTTGTTGCATTTGTGCAGCTGTAGGAGAGTCTGTGTCCGGACCTCTTGGCATGCCTGCTGAGGGGGTGTGATGGTGAGAGGGCGCGCTGGGGGTAGTGGAGGATGGCTGGGACAGGAGACGCCGGAGGCGGGAAGATATCGCTTGACCCACCGTCAGTACTGTATTGCCACCGCAGCCTCCAGATGATCCTCTCCCAGACTGTAATTGTAAGAGAGATCAACGTCAGTAAGAAACGAACACTGGCTCTTTGACAAGGAACAAGACATTTCTATATAATATGGTTATTAATAATTAATCAGTATCGGTTAGATCCAGCGAAAGACATGTAAAAAAAGGTAAACATATACTTAAATTTAAAACTACAACATCTCCTTTACGTGAATATTATCATCTGCTAAAACTATTCTAGAATTTTACTTATATTTTTTTATCAAAAATTAAGTCACATATACAGTAGAGTTCTCTTCCTATGAGAGTAGATTTAATAACATTTGGTTTGATAAAAATAAATAAATAGAATAAGAATACTAACTAGGAAATAGGATTTTTGATATTTTCAATATATGGCTCTTTAAAATAAAAATTTTTAGTCCATAATGTTAATAAACTTTCTCCGTAGTTAACGAGGTATATTTTATTGGCATCATTATAGGACTGCAATGTGATGATTACGAGCTTGAGATTTCATTTAAACCGAATTCTGTAATGTTGGTACTGTTGATATTAAAAGATATTAACTTCATCTAGAATAAGTGCCTATCAATAAAGTGAAACAATCGAATAAAAATCACTGCACGATTGATATTGATCAATGGCACGTACTGGTACACAAGGTCAACAGATAAAAATTACTCAACACCGCAAAATGTTTTCTAAATCAGAACTTGATGATTATCCATTTCAGACTCTTCGGCCCTCGACATAAAAAAGGGAATATAAAAACATCTCTCTCTCTCAAGGGAAGTTAGATAACAGTCTCCCATTCATACCAAGGATTTATATTTTTACACTAGACACCTCAATAATGTTTTCTTAGATCGTTTAAATTGGTCTCTGGACCGAGTCGTCGTCTACCCTTGAGCGAGGGTGGAACAAAACCTTTGGTCTCAGGGACTCCTCCATGTTACGCATCAATCCTCAGCCCTTAAGACTCTCTTTTCAGCGGTCCATGGATTTAGCAAATGCGAAACCCTGAATCAACGAAAAAAATTGCTTCGGTTCCAATGGAAAGTACCCTAATCCATTAAAACCCAGAAATTTATTGCCCACTTAAATCCCTCGATGGTCTATACATTTCTCTTTTTGGGTGATTCAGAAGGCTGAATATTTTCTCAGCGATTTCTCCCTTGAAATCGCACTCAAGGCTTTTTCTAAGATATGCAACGCGAAAATACATATCCGCCTTGAAGATAAGCTATCAAAAGTCTAATTTGGGATTATTGTATGGACGGAGATAGCTGTCGTCAATAAGTGGGAAATGCATTGATTATTCTATATCTTATGATGCAATGCTCTGATCACCGTTCTTTTTAACGGATGAGCGAATTAAATACGTGATAATATACACGTAATCGTTTAAATTCACAAAATTCATTCTTATACTAATGAGAATTTCTTTCGAAATAGCTTTTGAGATTAGAATTCCTTCCTCGAAATTTTTATCCAAAATCTAACAAACACAAAATTAATTGAGTACAACATAGCTATGGTAGCTTTGTATGCTTTCAGAACCATTTGATTATGACTAAATACCGAAAATTTTACTAAGGATACCGAATCTATATTCTTAGATAATACAATTAACGATATATCTTTAAGGTTTTAAATGAATATTCTCAACATAGAAAGTAATTCTCTGAAGATTAGAATAACAATAATTAGATAAATATGGGAAGACATTAATTTAGAAGATTCGCAGAAGTTGCTCTTTAGTGAGCGTTACGATGAAATAAAAATCTTAAACTTCTAATTACTGATATAATTTTCGTAATAAGACCAGCTGGTTTATGCATTGAGTGACAGAATTAAGCGTTTTTCCTAACCTTTAGAATAACAATAGCACTTATGACTTTATAATAACATTTACTAATTATATAATTTTAATATTAGTAATAAATTTTCAATAATGCTATTGATATAATAACCAATACTCATCCCTGAAACAATGAATTATTAACTCAAACGATAAAATTCTAAAACCATATGGTTACTTGAAAAGAAGAATTTTTCAATGAAGTATAATACATTATAATATCTCCCATATATCACGTTGCTATTTTCTAATGGCGACATCAAAGAATAGAACAAATTAACAATCACAAAACTTTTACTTTGAAGCCTACGAAACCACCACATCCGTGTACGGTGTCGCAAGGAATTTAGCTTTGCACCTTCACCGGACCTCCGAACTGAATCCAAAGCTCCCAAAATACATCCTCGTATTATGAAGAAATCTCCCTTAGACCTTAGAGAAGACGAATCGATTCGAGGATGGAGATAAAGGGAATCAGATGCGTCCGAAATTAATGCTTCGTAGAACCTCGCAAATCCGAGCGACAAAAGGTTATCGTCGCGCCACTGGAACATCTACAAAAATACCGGAAGTGACCTTAACCTGATTCCGGACGCACATGTTCCGCCACGTTTCATTTGCTTCAATACTCTAAAGCTCACGTTTTAGAGATAAGACGTTTTATAAGTGCCTCTTTTCATAAGTGAAATATTCTTTTGATGTCAACACGAGTCCATCATGCACGTTCACGAAGTGGCATTTCGAAATATTCGGATGGATAAAAGTTGCTACTTTGCTTACCATGGAATCGGAACATTGGATTGAAATATGTCGAATTCATAAAAAAATTAATTTAATTTCTGTTACTGTGATTGATAAGAGCCCAATTTATTCGCAATTAATACTTCGCACAGACTTATAATGACTAAGAATTAAAAATTTAATTTGTCAACGCTATAACTCAGTAGTACAATTTGTTAAACTATTTTACATACAATATTTAATCTAGTTCAGCGTGAAACTATCTGCTACGATAAAATAGGAGTACTAATTATTTTGTTCTAAATAATAATAATTCCTAAATATATCGATCCGGTACATTATTTTTAGAAATTTATATTCGCAAATATACTTGATTAGGCATACATCTTAAAATTCACAGCGCAATATGGTCGATTATGTATTTTATTTATAGTGTATCGTTATACATAGTTATATTTAGTAAATACTATCAACACGAAAATAATTGATTAAATAATGTATTGCTTCATCAACGTTGTGTTTGTAGAAGCGAATTGGTATTCGCAATTAAAAAAGGACAAGTAAACTATCGGCTTTTCGCCACAAGTTTATTGAATTTACAGACACAACATTTCAAAAGTATAGAACGTACAAAGAGCAATGATCCATGGACGCTTCAGGAGACAAAAATGATATTCTCGCGTGCAACTCTAGATACACGTGTCGTATATTTACCACCCCCGTCTGGAAAGGTCGAGCCGATAACGTGGCCTTAGCTAGTGTCTGTCCCATTCAAGTGCAAAGTCTCACATTAGAAAAACCTTCGTGAACAATTTCTTTGAAAATTACGTACCTCTTCATTGAAAGTTTGTCAATACGATATTATATTGCTGATCTCTAGGAATACAGAAGGAAATTGAAGCGCAGAGTTCGTTTCATGCGATAAAAATTGTAGGATGTATAGGATTCGTTACTAAAACTTTCACTCAATATTTACAGATTAACTCACTTATCTGCTATAAAAATATAATTTCTAAAATCAATAGCGTCTGTAACTAAAACTTTACAGTCTGCGTACATTTATAGGACACTATTCTGTACACGCATGTACAAAATCATCACAAAGACAAGATTTCTCTTTGACGTCTTTGTAAATCTTCAAGTATACTAAGTAAATATTAAAAAAATGTATTGTTTAGTAAACACGTTGGATATACGTCTCTTTAGGTTATTAAATTCTGAACGCGGTCTTCCAACACAAAAATCATAAAAATAATAAAACAGCCATGAAAACAGAATTAAAAAATGAATAAGGTAAATAACGATCCACTCCGGTTCTATAAACACACAAAACCAATTTCGCCGATCTGAACAATAAATTTCCGTGGGCGAATCAATTACGCGATGGAATCCGACCGAACGTAAACAAAAGAAGGTTGGAGAGATGCTCTGAGAGATGGATCGGGATATTTTAAATGGCTATTTCCATCAACTTGAATACACAAGAAATTAGATCGTAAATGAACCATTATTGGATCATAAAACTTTCGAATGCAAAGAATAACACGATGAAGCAATCAATTCTGGAATAAAAAGTAAAACGATAAAATTTCTTTTCGCTGATACCCTTCGGACTATTGTTATATGGAAATGAATTGCGGATAAATATGAAATGTATACCCGCTTATTCTTAATGTTCAGTCGAGAAAGAGCTTTAAAAAATAAAATGCTAATAATACTTAATAACTTCACTAATGTTAATAATTTATCAATCACAATCACTTTCATCGAAAAGTGTTTATGAAACTAAAATCAAAAAAATCAAATATAAATCTCGTTGTGCTTATCGGTAATAAAGGTTGTCATTGTGAAGTCTACGCGCCTAAGATTGTTCCGTTACCTATGCAATTGTTCAATAGTAATAACAATAGAACTATAACAACCATTTCAATAATGAAATCATCATCATTCAACTCTCCTGACTCATACATTACGTCACGCTTTTAACACTTCTATCGCCCTTTACCTCGTAAGTTTAATCGTCAGATTTCACTTTCGAGCTACCAGTAAAAGATCCCCCAGTCCAAATTAAATACACCATTTCTCATGGGTAAATGTACACCTCCAACGAAAAAAACATGGGTCAAAGACCTTCCAGATCATTCGGGAAAGGCACCATCTCGCAGATCTCGTTCGCACCGAAAGTATGACGACGGAGGAATTCTGGAGATTTCGCCGAGGCCTTTGAACCTTTGCATTCGACCGAATTCGGCTTTTCTCCGGCGTGAGTCACTTGAGAGAGGTAACACCTTCGGGGCGTTCAACGACTCCAGAGGGAGGCGTTATTACAACCTCCGCGTTCGTTGATCTCTCCTTATGTGGGTTAATATACCGAGAGGGTTATGGCAAGCAAACAACCGGCAAACGAACACTCCGCCGATCTGCGAAGCAGTCGGCGTGATTTTTTTTCCTGCCTCGGGCGCATTTTGAGACGCAATTTCGAGATACAAGACTGTAAAGAAATGCTAGCTCGTACCTCGTCAACAGATCATTTACGACTCTAAAATGGGTTTATAACCGTTTTATCTTCTAAGTTACTATCTGATGAACGATTTTTTAGTTCACTAATTCTAGACTGGGCCATGACTTCTGGGAATGAGATCCCAAACAAGTAGATATTTCACTGGAGCAGAATGCTTGTAAATCTAAACCAGAAGAAAAACAAGATAAATCTCTCAAAAGTGAAAAAATCGAATGAGTTATTCACCCATTGTGAATATGGAGAGAAACGGTGAGGTAATTTACGTTTCATTGAGATCGAACTGGTTCATACCGGTATTTTCCACTTCGCATTCCGAACTCTGATATAATTCACTTTCGAAAACTTGGTCATCATCCCGCTCTCTCTTTTATTCCCGCTAATTTATTCTCTTGATAAAATTTTGATGCGCATTTTCTGAAGTTTACGCATTCTTATCTAATATTTCTCCAAACTAATGAGAATAAATTATTATACTAGAAGAACACTAATGGCATCAAATCTGCAGAAATAACAACAAGCGGAGATAATATATAATATATATAATAACAAACTCGTGAGCAATAACAAAAATCACGAAGTTAATGAGCAGTTGAACATCTTAAATAATATAGGTACATAGGTCAAGTGAACAAGCAATGAATACGAAAGAGTTTGTATAGATAAGTTACGCATGGAAGTTTTTGAAAAGAAAGTGATTGAAGACAATATTTAATAACAGATAAAATATAATAAATCCTGGAATTCACCAGATGAATATTTTTTTAAATAAAAGATTGGATATGGAAGAGTTCCAAATGATAATACCGATGAGATACCTTGGAGATATGAAGCAAATCTATCCTCAGAATGATTAATGGCAAGAGGATTTACTCATAAGAAATTCAGCTCGACTTATATCACTCATACGTCAAAAGCTTCAGAGTTAAAAAGAGAACATGATATGAGCGATTAATCAATTCGTTAGGAATATTTCTCTCGGAGTTTCATGTGTTTAATGATGCTGATAAAAACAACTGATGAATTCTTACTTGGAAGAACGAGTCACCTAACACCTCTGTATCTGCATTTATATGCACTTCATGGCCACTTCCTATACATATGACAGAGGAAATTCAACTGCGAAAACTATTTACGAACGCGGAATACACTTTTTTACTTCCTGGAATTCAAATGCTAAATTAATAAAAACACGGTCGTTATCATTTCCGGTAATCCTATATTTCAAACATCTATTTAATCTCAACGTTCTCCGAACAGGATACATTATAGTATGAACAAGAATAATCTTTAGAGTTGATAGGGTAATAACATTGAATGCGTGCCATTTCTTAAGAAACAGTTTCAGCATACATATTGGATGAGTGTCTAGGTACAAGGAGTTCCCATGAACTTTCGATTTACTTCCTAACATAAAAGGAACAATTCTTTAGAAAGCAAAAGCGATTTCCTGCCGGCATGCACCATTTCCGCATGTTGCATTTACGCGTAATTATACCAGTAGACTCTATTGTTTCCTAAACGGAGTACACTTTTGATTTAGACAATTAAGAAGATTGCTGGTATACATTTATCAGAAGCAGTCTTAAAAATTATAAACTTAAAAAATAAGCTTTAAAAATAAGATTCTATTCTCGGTCACTATCAGAGATGTAATCCTCTGTCTCCTAAAGGTAGATACCTTTTATGATATTATTCTATATCTACGATGTACGAATGGATAAAGGTTTGTTTTTAATAATAAAAAGTAGACTGCAAAATAAGCTGACAGTCAATATATTTCATAGGTCTGATTTTGAAGTAAAAACTAATAAAAATAATAATTATTATTAAAGACATGACCGATGATACGTAGGTAAAATGCTCGGTAAATATGACAAAATATTTTAAGAATTTGCTCTAGATTACACTACTGTATTCGTTATAAAGAAAAAAACGAATATGCTATAATCTCAACTTCTAAATCACAGTATTGATTTATTTCAATTTGAAAGCAAACAGGCAACAAGAAAGAGTTTTCAGAATTTATATTACATCGCAGATTGGCATAGAATGAATTAAACCCTAGAGATTTCAATCTTCAATTTAACCATTATAAGCTATACTTAATTCTACCTCTAAAATTAAGATTTTAGGTTTTATACGATAATTAAATTTTCAATGTATCATAAATTAATCTAATAAGAAATTTTGATCTATTGCCATTCCAAAAGACATCTAATGGGTATCTAAACCAATCGTAGTGGTACTATTTCTTAGATAAAATCTTAAATGAAAAGGTGCTTGGATGCTGAATGGATAGAAGAGGGACCATCCTGAAAAAGATACGGTCTGGATTCATCGTGAAGACCGCTTGTATGAGTTTCACCTTTTCCGGGGGATGTGTCCCTCTCATTTCCTCCAGAGCGTTGTCGCCTCCTCCAGTGGCGATGGAAGGAGAAGGCGTCGTCGGCGGAGGGGAGTGTGGCCTATGGACGCTTGGAGGACGTCGCATACCGGCGTCGACCAAGTTCCCTCCTCCTCCCCCGCCCGTCTTCTCCAGCCTGCCCTCCCCCACCACTACCACGCACTGCCGATAGAGGAACACAACACATTGGTAATGGCAACCCTCATGTTTCCAGGTAGCACTGGAATACGACTATGGTATTAAGTTGATAGAGTATTTATTATATCATGATAGTCCGTCGCGAAAAGAATAACATACGGAAACGTCTGTAAAAGAAGCGTGAGTTATGCCTATTAAAACTTTACTGTCGAACGTTTATTTTTTAATGAAACTGAACCAAAAGCATTTAAAAAATGTAGACTGTGCGTCTGATATTTCATATTGTCAGAGCTTAATAATATTTTTTCGAATATTTTAATATTCAATTACATTATTTACAGTCGTACACTAAAATATGTAGGATTACTTAAGATATTTTTCACTTAAATAATAGTTCTATGAAAAATAAACATAATAGAACCAACAATTAAAAAAATTTTCCGATTCAAATTGATGGCGATGCTTCAGTCAAAATATGATCATAAACGGGGAAAGAAAATGATTCATGCAAGTTATGTTAGAGATAATATTTGGAATTATTACATCTGATAGTATCACATCGCTTTCTTTATTGGTTTCTCTTACGGAACTTAAGACAACTAATTTATTTCTGTCCATCACTATGGAACTCCTATTTTTGTATACTGAATTTTTAAAGCAGCATTTCATAATACATAAAAACGAATTTAGATCGAGAAACATATTAATAGAATTACTATCGAATTAGTAAACCAAAGAAAAAAATAAATCAATAATATCTCTTAGGCGATAATAATAGACACAGTTATGAACATAAGAGTAAAAGCCTTTAAGTAACCACTTTCCGTAAAAACTTCGAGAACAAAAAAGAGAAGATTACTTTAAGATTCGATCAGGAAGTTATTTTGGTTACCGCGTGAGAGGCGCATGGTAACCAAGTTCTGCGTTCCTCACCGCAAAACATTGATCCAGTTTTGATGTAGAGAGCGAATCTGGCAAAGGCCACATCGTAAGATTATGGGCGACACTCATCGCGAGATGTTTTCCCAACCACGCCTCCACTCGTTTCAAAATAGAAGCGTGGGAATGAAGAGACATTCCGAACATCTTTCCGGGGCATTAGGGAAATGAAGAAAGATCGCTACGCCCACGCCATGGACACTGGGAAGAGATTGTAATGGGTGGAGAGAGTCATATTAAAGAATAGGGGATGAGGGTAGAGGAAATGGATGTACATAAAAGACTGCGATGAAAAAATTCCTAATCACAAGAATAAGGATTTTTTGGAGAGTTAAGTCACCAAATTTAATATTGATTTTATCCTGAAATAATACGCGAGTAATGAATCAAAAATTTTGAATTATAAATTTAAAACATCTCTATGAACAAAATATACAAGCGAAACTGATTAAATAGAGGCCCACCTGCCGTTTAAATTAATACATTCCTGACCCTGAGAGATTCACATAGACGAGTTAATCAGAGTCCGTAACAGGTGAAGTCGCAGATTTGAAGTTAATTGGGTGCTTTCAATTCACCAGCAGAGTAAACAGGAAGAGACTTTCAAAAACTAATATAAATTTTGTGGGAGCCGGTGGAAGGTGAGTTTAACGGGTGGGTTAAAATATTTAATGAATGAAAGGAAAGGAATAAATTGAAAATGCTATTTTCCCCAATGTTGATGAAAATATATGAACTCCTTCTCAGGGGAGTAATGAGCTAAGTAAAGCGACGGCTGTTAGAATTACGGGTTCTGTAAAATTTAATGTACATATACCGCGGAACTTGAAATGAATATTCTTTCCTGAATGTTGCGAAAGACTGTCTTTCGGAAGTGAATTTCAACTGAATCTCATTCCATATCAGGTTATTTGGGATCATGATGTAAGAGAATGTGTCTGAAACGGAGAACGGAGCTTTCTAAGACAATCTTTTTTACAAAATATTTTATGAGTGAATTTACTGAAATAATTAATGAGGAAGGAAATTCTTATTTAGTAAAGCTTACAATAAATGTGTATATATATGGCTGGATCATAGTTACAGCGTAAATATAAAATTTTAATGCGAAATAACACGTAGATATGGGTTCATTACAATAAATAAAATCTTTTAAACTTCGAACAACTGTATCGGACTCGTAAAAAGTATAATAAAAGGAACCTTAAGGAGGAACCACTCCAATCAAAAGATGTGAATTTCTGTTAGTTTCCTCTAATTCTGACATCGAATTACACCGATTAAATATTACGGAAAGTATTATAAAAGATTTCTAAACGGCCACATATATAAAACCACAGAAAACAGCACTGGATTGGCAACTATACCATACCGATAAATCGACAAAATAGCCAACGCCTACCGATTGCAAACACGTTTCCACAAACAAACCTCATGGCAACGCGAACAGCAAAAGAAATCTCTCACTCGTTCGGAACTAGCATAACAACTCCCCGTTGTAAGAAATAAAGTAATCTTTAAATCGCATTAAAATTCCAGGCATCACTCTGATCATCCAGACACGTAAAAATCCTCGCAATAAAATAAAAAGACGAGATGAATTCATGAGATGTCTCACTTTCCCCGACAAATTACCCTCCCAGGCAGCGGCATATAAAACCATCCCGTTACACACGGACGGAACGCGATAAAAGCGATGCGAGTAAACAAATCCACCGCCGCACGAATTACGAGGAATTCCCCAGAAAATGAAGCATTACGCATTCCGACGGCGCGAAAATTAAACGAAGGTTTTAACAGCGATGTCCTTCACCCCAATTCCCTTCTGCTGTTCATAAACCCTAGTCAAGGTTCATTTTGGACCCCTTCCACAGGCGCTCTATCGGAGCCGATGTCTCACGCGTCGTGGACCCGATCCAAGAAAAGCGGCGATCGGCCGTGTTTTCATGGATGAGGCGATTCCTGTCGGGGTTCCATGGAAACATCAAAGCGCTTTCCTTTAAGATTATCTAGGGAAAAACCTTTTGGTGATAACCGTGTCATCGGAGACTTTATCAACATAAAATCAGTCAACAATACGTCTTTGGAATTTAATATTAAGGATAGTTGGGAAACTATTCACTTATATCATTTGCTAAAACGTGAAGGAAGAGGGAGCAAGATTGGTTATCTCGTGGTTCGGCAACCAATGATGCACAAGAGTAAAATGAAAATTTCACTGAAATATTTAATTGAATTATTCTTTAGAATCGTGTCGTTGTAGTTTCCAAGTAATAATTAATTATCAATTAATACCTAAAAATAATACTATTCTTTATATGCTTCATTAAATAAATAAATATAACCTACAAAATCGTCCAAAAAGGGTAAAATGATGAATAATCCTTCAAACAAATGTGTAAGGAAAAAAGTAGCGACAATTTTAATTATCTTTTCGGATATATATTATCCCTGAATTATAGCTTCAGCACTTAGGAATTTATTTCTTAAAAAATTAAAATTTTATATAAATTAAGGTTTACAAATGCGCCGATTAATAAGGACTCACAGTGAATATTCCATTTATACTTAAATCATATCAATATTACCCGTAATTAACCATATGCTTGCATTGAAAATGAACGAGAAAATCGCAAATATATTCGTAATATACCTAATTGTACTTAATTTATAAAATTAGTCCAAGTTACTGAGAGTATTTTCAGGTATTAATTATTTTCGGGTAATATGCAAGATCTCGTGCCACCTCACTCTACATGGGAGCGAATCTAGATAAGCCGCGAGCGACACCGAATGGCCCGTGCGGTGCAATAACAAATCTCAACGCGTCAACGGACTGAGGGATGTTTCCACATGTTTCCCGCAGATTATGGATTCAACCGCAGCTAACCTCGTTTCACCTGCGGCTCTTAGGCGTTGGTCATCGTCCAGAAATAACGTCAGCCGACGGAAAAATAAACATGGGTGAATGTGCTTCTGACCTTTACGTGCTCCTCACGGGTCATGCGAACAAGTGATCATTCTACAGCAATGCATCCTCAACCTCTTGACATCCTCTGTACACTGACTTAGGCATACATACTAAATTAAGTGCCATTTAATATATTTGCAGTCGAAATTTAAAGTGTGAGAGACAACTGGTATGGGACGGTGCGTTTCTGTCTATCCTTGGACTTATGTAGTGCTCATCTTCTAAAGCAATACGAGCCTGATTCCGAAAATTAAATATTCAATTTCTAGCGAAACAAAAAAGACATTAATTTAATATATTACGATTTTAACATGAACGGATAAGATTATAAACACTTGACTAGATACTATTGATTATTATTATTAATCAATAATGCATTATTTTGCTACGTACCTATTTTTCCCTCCATTAAAAAGTATCAATATGTTATCAATACTAATAATTTCTAATGGAAAATAACTATTTAATAATGAATAAATTTATTTCGAGATTCCATGGGTATAGATTTATTGAGCCAAATAAGAGAAAAGGGCCATAGAATACTTTCCATAAACTATACTATTTTAAATAAAAATTTTTTCAACAAACACTTTTATGTCTTTACAATGCTTTAATTGGCAAAAGGTTCCGATTTCATCTAAAAGTATCACTCCTCACCTCCTCTTTTCTTTATTAACCTAAGACCTATTGATGCCTAAACCTGAAGAAACTGTATTTGGGAAGAGCAGGCAATAAACATGGCAAAAACATCCCCACAAGAGAAGAATAAATGAGAGAATTCAAAAATATTGATACTCGTCGCGACCGAAGTTTTTCCTTGCAAGGTTTTTATAAGAAGAGAAAATGAATAAAAATGTATTTGTTCGGAGGTGAAAATTCTTGTGTACCCCTCAAATAAGCCCAAGGAAAATGCCCGAATAATTAATCGAGCCAAGGTTTCGCGGAATATATCGTTGCATCCTTGCGCCTAAGACACAACAGTCCCATTGATACGAAATAATGAGCTACAATGCTTATTTAAGAGCCCCAAACAAAAGTCTAATTTCGTCCTTTTGATACAATGCTATCGCGAGGTAAGGTTGCCCTCGCTAAGGCTGACAACAGGATGAGTGCCAACTCAAATATCCTTTTTTTGCACGGAAACTTTCTTGAGTTGGTCTACTAAGTATACGAGACAGCGACTCTGGGAAATTGTTTTAGCTGCTACAAATATAACATGCTAAATAGACTTCATTTAGGGAAAAGAGATTATCCGTATCTTTTTGGGCCTATTAACGTTTCTTGCCTATTTTTAAATCATTACATTACATTATAGTATACAAACAAATTATAAGTATCTATATGTGTATAAAAACATTAATAGTGCTACATACCTTATGTTTATTGTTACATGAAACATTTTAAATATATTTCCTAGAAAAATCATTATCATTTTCCTCATTCATCGAAAATACATTAACTAAATCAAAAATAATTAGTAATTATAGTTGGTAATAGTTAAATAATCCAATCAGATGAAAAACAAATATAGAATAATATTATCAAAAAGAATAATAATCCAATAGCAATCAACAATAATAACGGAAAAACAACCGCAACATTAATGCGACATTGGCATCATAATGCAATAAAACATTCGAAACAACAATCAACTTTTACGTAACATTACAGATACGATAGGAATTTCCGATTGATCAAACTTTATCGAGTTACGAAAACGAAAATTCATCCACAGGATAAAAAACATTCCCGTTCATATCCCACATACCGCGCATTCGCAATCAGCCCCGAAATATTTCCGAACCAAAAAAAACTGGCGCGTGTGTTCAGGGCAACAATCGAATGCGAAATTACCCACTTTCTAATTTCTCGAATTCCCGCTCGACAATGGGAACGCACAAACATTTTCCAGAACGCTCCGAGATTCGAACCCCAATGCTTACGGAGAAAGCTAACCTCGCGAATCATACGACAAACAATATCCGATAGAAAAAAACCGCTTTGGAGGCGATGATGAAAAGAACAAACGTTACGAGGAGAGAGTGGAATCAACGACCTCTTCAAATGTGACGTGCGTGTGCTAGCGTATGAAAGCGCACGCGGTTTATGAGAAAAAAAGAAGTGCTCGAAGAGGTCATCGACACAATAGCAGATATACGGGTTAGAAATTGATCAAAAAGAATCCGCCGTCCCCGACTGAATGTCAATGAGGTCTCAATGGAATCAACGAAGAAATGCACTGCCGTGGAGACGTTCGCCTCTTTAAAAGGACTATTTGAGTCAATTTCCTCATTAACTTTTATAGAGACATTGTGTTGCAGTGAATTTAGCGCACGTTTAATGCCTGTGGTAAAATTTCGCAGGATAATTTCCTTCTCTAAAGCTAATCGAATTTCCGATTTCAATGGAAATCTATTTGGAATAAGATGTAGCTCCATTCATGGTCTTATAAGACAATCGATATTTATATCAATTTAACACAATCTCGAAGCATCGTTAAGTTTTGAAGGAGAATCGATAACGTCATTACGGATAAACTTGCTCGTAATATAATAATTTTGATACAATGATTGGTTTAAATATATAGGAATACATAAATGTCTTAAAGATATAACACATGAGGGTAGATGATAAACAATTTACTTTCTCTACTGTAGCGAAAGTAAATTAGATGTTGATTATCACTATTAAGCAATTAATAAACTTTATAATTAATAAATATATTTACGAATAATTAATAAATATCTTTATAATTATTAAATATTCCAGATGAAAGGCTTATGACAATGATTTAATTTCCATTCAGTATGTTTCCTTGACAACTTACTCAATGCGTTATCAAATTAAGAAGTCAAACACATTTTTCAAAGTTACGATCAATTATATCCAGCCTTAATGCCTCGTAAAGCCAACGTCTTGAGAGTGATTCACAAACACGATCTGCAACACCAGTTAAGAAACAGCGTATTAAAACCACGATGACCCACCACGAGTGAGCATGCGATATATTTTTAGCGTTACGTGCCCAAAGTCGCACAAGTCCCACGCGCCATCGCCCATGCATTTCGGCGATATAATTACGTCACGCCGCGGAAAAAAAAACAAAAGCCACGCGAACCGACGCATTGTCGTGGGCAGCTTCTTAGAGAGTGGGGAGGGAGAGAGAGTTGGCATGAGGAAGCGTAAAAGGCGCTGTTGTAATAGACAAAGGCTGCGAATCCGCAGCGCCATATTGTGGAACGAGAAGGGGTGAAAGGCAGGTGCGATTGGAGAAATAGGCGGGAAAGAGAGCTGTTGGCGGGAAACGCGAGTGAAAGGGACATATGGTCCAGACAAGTGGTCAATAACCTGAAAACAAGCGAAACGAGGGGAGCTCTTTCCTGGCCAGTTTGATCGCGCCGAAAATGAAATGGGTCAGAATGGAAGATATCGATCCATCGAATCGGGAATGAATGCCGGTGCTTCGAGAGCGTGGGCACTTATCGGAATTCTGCGGAGGGCGTTATGCATTATGGAATCACGTGCGCTGTGTTGTTTACCACAAGTATTTGGGCCTTCCAAACGGATGCAAATCGTTTTTATAGATTACGATCGATTGGAATTCCGATGGGTGGTTCCATTTGGGACAGGAACGGATTTAATTTTGCATGGTCCGCATTTAACCGAACCGGTATCCAATTGAGGTTCTTTTACTATGTATTTTAAAGAATTCTTTTCCGATCATTTCTTTCCATTAATAATCTATCCTAAAATTGCAGTATTCTACAAGCAATATGTACAAAATCGTTGATATACCAACATGTAAATATGGAGTTTAGCAGAAAACACCCACTAGTTAGGTAATATACTTACATTATAAGTTAAAGAAATGGCAGATATTGAGATAAAATACAACGATAGAAATACAAACACAATGATATTACGATTTCAGAAAAATATCCACAGGTAAATTTATCTTAATCAGCCCTCGTATTCATTAAAAAATATTTTAGTTTCTTTCAATACAAGGAAATGTCATATCCCAGTTTTTTCAAATTAGAAACACCCAGCTCGGATTGACAACCACTGACACCTTTATGCTCTAAACCACGGTTAAAGGATAAAATCTAACGTAAAATTCCTACTTAATAAATCACCCGACATCTTCGCAATGCACAAATGCTTTCATCGGATACAAAAATGAAGACACGCGAACCAAGTTGTTTTTTACTCCCGCGGGTAGACTCCATCTCATTTGTAAGAAACACGCGACGCGGGAGTATGAGAGGCCAACCTGATGAGAAGAATGCACGAATAGATAAGATCTAACTGAAATAGGGACGGGGAACAGAAAAAAGAGGAGTGAGCAAAGACGGGAAAGGCTATGTTTTTCTTAGACGTATCGGGAACGAAAAATTATAATCTAAATTTACATCGCTGCAAGCAACATTGTCTTGTAACAGAGCCTTGTACCTTGTATTACTATTGATCTGCATTACAATATTTGCTATCAGTGTACTGGGTAATACTTGTTGTCGTTGATGACCCCAGAACTCCCTCCCGAGTATTCCTTGAGTCATAACGGCAATGAGATTATTAAAGACACGTGATTGCCTTAACAGGTAGTGGTACTAGATCGGTGCATAGAAAGCCAATGAGTGGGCGTGAGATAGGAAGCACGTGTGAGCAAACGTCAAAAGCCGCCTAGCAAGTCTGCATTTCGCGCCATCACGCTTTAATCACTCCCATTACTACTGAAATGAACGCGAAGGAACGGTCTTTGTCCTCGAGGGAAACAACCATATCTTTGAGCAACTGGATGCAGTGCTAACACCAGAAGCTTTCATTCACACATCCATGTGCCAAACATAGCATGGCACACAGACCTTATGGCCTTGTGACACACCACCGATTCGTTCACCCCTTTAGCCTGCTACGCAGTTCCGAAAAGTTGACGGCCGCTGGTATTTGAGAAAATGGGCCAGAAAATCCCACCTCCACAGGTTCAATAACTTCCTCTGACGGAGCTTTTGCAGGAGCATACTAAAACGTCTATTTCCCTCCTTGACCGCCTCTACCTTTATAAAACACTCGCTCCAGTCCTTTCGCGGTATCCTCGAACCTTATAGAAAGTGGAACATTGTCCGCTGACGACCGCAGAGCGTCCCTCACCCCACCGCTTGACGGACGACCCACCGGTACCCCTTCTCCAGCACTCCCGTCGAATGTTAAAGAAGTTAGCCAAGGACGGAACCCCGGGGGACTCCGTGTCTGACAGAAAAAGAAAGCTGGGCGGTGCTTCATCTGCGAAGTTATGTGAAGGGAAGCGGTTCGTTTTTTTCTAGTGCCTCCTTAACCTTTCCTTTATAGAAGGGGCTAATTCAGTCATACCCCTACGGTACTCATTCTTTGATCCAATATAGTGCATACTTTGTGATCTTTCTGTACGGGTTCGCTAGTCTGGAAAGTGTGTCACTAAGTAAGATTCCCGCCAATTTTTACGCTCGTTCGACCTGCCTTTTATTGAAGAATAGACTTTGAAACTTGCTTGGAAAACAAAGTAAAGTATGTAAAAACTTGAATTCGTAAATCCAATGTTATTCAATGACTATATGGTTATCACAGTACATTTTCAAATGAAAATTTTCAAATGAAAATGATATGATGAATAGAAAATTCCAAAATTTTAGAAATATATCTCTAAATATCAAATTTTAAGGGTGAGCAAAGCATCCAAATTTATCTCCAAATTGTTAAAACATATTAGTGCTAAAATTCTGTGATAATATCAATTTGAAAATCCAATTTCACAATAAAACGAGGAGGGTAAATGTCCTTTATCGACAAAAGATTTATTTCACGATACTGAATTATACAGTTAAATTATTTACAACATCCAACAACTCATTGTGACGCAAATTCGTTCGATGCTCTCCACGCACTTGAATAATGAATCAGAAAGGATTTTTTGTAAGCTGCATCTTCAAGGAGATACGTGCATGATGTGAGAATCAACCGCTAAATGACATGAACATTTCAATGTGGGAAAAGGGTCACCATTTTAATTCATATGAAATAACTTGCTTAATAAGATTCATGAATTCCTAAAGGATGACAAAGTATTTCAAGAATGCTCTGAGTTCAACATATTGATTTATTTGATCAAAAGAATAATTCTAACTTTGATTGATCAATATAGAACGTCAGAAAAACGTGTAAAGAGATATTAAAAAATGATTACATTGTTCGATTGTTAAAAAACGAAAATAAAATTCAAACAATTATCTCTCTTGGATATAAGAGAATAATTAAACTTAATTAATTAACCTAATCAACTACATTGAAATATTTTCAATGAACACACAACTATGTTCAGACTAGATTTAGTTTGAATATAACCCAGGACCTTGAATGGATTACTAACACGCCAATGACAATACCACCGCTGCCAGTAACTACTGCAAGAGCCTATCCAAATTCACCATTAAAGTCCAAATACCACTGGAATCATTAAGGAAGATAAGTCTACTAATTCCCATCTTACCTAGCAAGCCTGAATACCCAACTACATCATTAAGATGCTTCAGTTGACAGAGATGGGAGGCTCCAGTAAACCATCGAAATGAATACTTCAAAGACTTAATTTAACTGCCAAAACAGCTTTCCGAGAACATGCAGAAGGCAAGATCAGGTGCTCCAACATTATTATCCATCAAATCTCGAAGCAGTCACTATTTTCGGGGATCCAAAAATAGTCTTGGGTGTATTTATAGCCACCCAGAAGCATCTCTAGTACCGCTTGTTACGCCGGTATGAAAGTCATATTACGATCTACTAAGAGTTCGTTGAACTCCTTTAAGCTGGCGAAGGGAAATTAATCCGTCGAAGACTTATTTTGCATGCGGACAGCGAACTCTCTTGGTCTGCCTGAAGGCTCCCTTCATCTGGTCCGCCTTGTAATAATTCGCACTCCAGATCCATAAAAAAAGATTAATCCGCCCGCTTTCGGACACTTCGAAGGTTACTTCCATAAGGCAAAGAGCAAATGCAATTTCTCTCCTGCGATGCCTTAGGGTAATTGGAAGTGCACCGACGCTTTAAATGGAGCTGATATCGTCTCGAAGGATAAATTAACATTCAATGAGACGTTTATGAAACGCTTACGAATGGGGTCAGCATTAACATAACTTTATAATTAATGGAAAAGCCTCGGGGAAGGTGAATGAACTTAGCACTGCGTTTCACAATCCTTCAAGGCTCGTCCCGGTGTTACCTTCGCGAAGAAATTATGATCTAGATTTGTTTACACGCCCGTATCTGAGTTACAATGCGATTGTCGCGTGTACGATTTTCCGAGCGCAACGTCCTGGCGCTTTTTATACTCGCCCTTGATCCGTTAGAGAAGTGTAGAGAACCTATGACCATATAATCTTGAGAATCCCTCTCTGGCAATGCGTCACATGGCGGTTCACCGCACGCTACCCAGCATGCATCTCGATGCATATCAAGGACGCCCGCAGACCTCAAAATGATACGAGTGACAAAAAATTATTCGCCACTCCTAGAGGCGTGGAAACCGATCTGTTGATTTGATCTTTAAAGCTCAACATTTTTATGGGAAGCAAAAAGGTGATAAATGGCCAAATTAAATGCTCGGGATAATCTACAGAGGTAATTCAAAAAGGTTGGGGGATAACACCTCTTAAATGACCGAGTTCTTTCAAAAATTCACCTCATTATTTCACACGTATAAAACCTAAAATGCCTCAAACTCACGGCATTTTATTAAATAGCTCTATTCTCCTTGGGCTCTTGAATATTAAATAGCCTTTTGTGACCTCTCCGATACATTTTAATAATGAGTTCTCACAAACAAAGTAAACTAATTTAGATGAATATAGACAGAGCTGATGTCATAATGTATATGTAATGCATATGTCAGAGCTGAATCATAATTGAAAGCAAAAATGATCAAAGATGACATTTACTCATGCAAATCTAAGTTATCTAAAACACTTAATAAATATCTACATCCAATATGAAGCACCCAATTTTTAAAATTCATTATCATAAATTTTGAAAAATATCGTAAAAATTAATAGGTTAACTTATCTGCTACTAGCAACAGGAAAAAATATTAAATAATAATATAAAATAATACAAATTGATCCATTTAATAATAGCTCCAATAAAAACTACGAATCATCACTGATATTCAAGCTCATGATATCACACTGTATCAATGAAAAACCTTTGCTAATCCTTTATCCAATTGCACGATTAAAACGTTCTAAATTGTAGACAGAATTTCGAACAAAATGTTCACTTCATCTAACCAAAAAGGCTACTATATTAATGCCCCTTTCATAATAACAATAAATAAAATACAATTAACTCATAAATGTAAACAAAGACGGAGTCCATTCATACGAGAGGAAATCAATATAATAGCTAAGATACCTTAGCAATCAACATCGGAATTACGACAGCCAATATCCACTTAGTTTACCATTTCCCCATTAATACCACAACTAATCGATTCGGGAACGTATCCACGCTTCCTTTACTATTCTACGACGAGAAAACTACGCCGATCCTTGAAGAAAAAAAACACGATCAACAAGGAGGGAATGAAAAATGGCTGCCGGAGAAAGATATAAAGAGACGATGATTCAGGAGGGAGATTACAAAAAGGAAGGAGAAAAAATAGATGGTAGGGGGAGTGGGACAAGGACGAAGGGAGATGGCAGGGGGAGGGAGAGGTCAATAGCACCGGGAAGAAGTGGGAGGAACTTATATAGGACACCACCAGTAAGGTTATTAAATAAGCTGCTGTACATGGCGATGGGATTTACACTCAGAGACGTAATGAGACTTTTAAGTACCTCGATACCCCCATTGTTGAACCCCCAACGTCAAAATCGATAGTTATTTTTTATATCAATATTATTGGACTCTCAGAGTAAAACATTATGCAACTTTCAGTATATGTACAATTAAACAGTAGAACACAAAAAACACAAAATAGAGTACTTCCACATTAATATCAAATTCGATTCATTATTAGAATATTTTTGAAATTTTTAAGAGCACCTACATGATAAAACAACAAAAAAATGTAAACCAATTAATGTTGATGTACGTACTAAAAATTTTAAGCCTATTAAATATAATGCAAAAACCTCATAGTTAAGCTACTACTTTAATAACCAAAATGGTAAACAGCAACCTTGCAAACGGTGATAAACTAAACGGATGGCCACAATTTTCATCTGACATGTCAGTCGTAAAACATGCTCTTATTTCAGTTTCGGTTATCATCATTCACCTTTGACCTACGTACGAAAATTTTTGGGAACAAATTAATAATTGATTCGATAAATTTCGACCAGCTTTTGATGACTAAACAGTAAAACGATGCTTCTTGTTGTCTTAAAATTTCTCAATGAAATAGTCAAACACCTCCAACTACGATAACAAAAATATTAAAAACCCTTCAATAACCAATTCTAAATATGATAAATATCACTTCGATTATCGAGGGGAAAAATGTAGGTCAAATCTTGTTTGCTTATTCTAAACATTAATGTGCATCCTTGGAACGTTAAAAAAACGTAAAATAACATTAAACCGTAGAATAAGGTATACGTCTAATAAAGAGATAGTTTCCCTCATCAACTCACAAAGATTTGCGTTAAACCCGGTAAACGATATTCCCCGAATTCCCTTTAATTAAATCCATTACGTGAGAAATGGTGAGATTCCTTTGCCCGCAAAAGAACATCACAAATGCGAAGGAATTTAATTAAGGCGCATTTGTTCGACTAATCGAATCGAACGGTGGAGATACGACGTAATTGATGCGAGGATTTCTACAATTTCACGAAGGCTGTCTGAGGTCATTCGCACCGGAGAAAGGAGAGAAACTCAAAGGGATCGACACCGGAATCGCAGCTTTGAGCCAAAAAAGAAATCGATTTCCTAGTTTATCGATAGATCGATAAATTCGAAGTTTGTATTCTAATGACAGCATCGACGATACAAATAGAGCTGATGATATTTAAAATATCTGAAACAAAACGATGAACAATGGAATATATAGATTTTGAGTAACTCGAGAAATCTTATCGTTTCTCGATTTAGAATTCGATACTTATAATCGATTAATCGAAACTTCGATCTATCAACCCTTATGAATGTAACATTGATCAACTGTGTACGAATGGGGTAACCAAGACATCAATGGAATGAGGAAATCAATAGTGAAACACGAACCCTAATTAAGACAGAAAATCGATGAGCAAGTTGGTAACTAACAGAACAGTATACGTGGATAATTACGTGGATTAAATTGGCCCATTAAATAAATATATCTATAGAAAAAGAACTCTTTAGAAAATATAAATATTAAACCATAATCATTTAAAATAATCTATAGAAAAGAATGACGCTGAATTATTGATTATCAACCCTGGAAAACTAAGTTTGCTACCGATACTTCTTGGTATTAATGTGCATACCTAAAATCTATCTTTTTTAAAGCCTTCTTTACTCACACTCTTTCGTAAGTACCTTTAGATTCCTTTTCTCCTATGCAAATTGAGGATTCTACGATCGAAGAGTTAAGAAGACGATTCATGGAATCCAAAGCGAAACTCGCGCATCCTCAGTCTATTCTCGTTCTGATAAACACTCCATTTCCGCTCTCCGTCGTTAGATACCAAGAAATATGGGCTTATTTGGATTTCGCATTCGAAGAAAGACCGAGTGCATAGCGATTGCGAATACAACTCGTACTACGCAACACATTATGCATTGCTCGATAAATTAACCTTCGAGGTTATCATACGATACCTTTCTTGCTTACGTGATATTATTAAAATGTCTCCAGCTTACGTGTTCTTATAAAACCTTACTCATACTGCTTACTCTCAGTTGGCATCACAGTTAAGTGACTCATTTAAATCGTTTTAATATGATCGAAAAAATAAATAGAAAGGGATTCTAATTAGTACGCTAAACCCTGTTAAACCAGGTTTCAATTATATATGTAGAGAAATCAATCTATGAGGCAAGATTTTGAAACGATTGAGTAACTAATAAACGGAGATTAACTTTCTAAAAAGGTTCTCTAAATTGAAAGAACGCAGAGAACACATGCGAAACGTTTCGCAAGTTTTACATGTATGAATAAGAAAACTATTTAGAAATGATAATTGAGAATCGGGTTCCTAAAAAGATTATTTCACCATCTTTAAACAACTAAAGAATAAAATAATGGAAATGAATCATAAGAAATTGAATTAACTTTTGCAATTTATAGATCCATATTATTCCAAAAAATAATAATTTTCTAAACCCTCAATCAGTAAAAATCAGTAAAAAATACTTCTAATTATACTCAAAAAACAAATCAAAGACGAACTAGAAAATAATAATTCTTTAAAATTATAAAAATTTTTATAATTTAAAAAATAAAACTTAACTGTAAAAATATCTGTATTTCATTTAAACATCGCTGATATATAGTTCGTTAAGGTCAATATATACTAATAAAATATTTAGTTATCCCTAAATTACATTTGAGAGACAATTAACTCTACCCTGAATACATCCAAAAACTTAAAAATTTCATGCTGGCTGCAACGTGGAAATACCTCGATATAATTCTATCACCCCTTCCCTCCTTTCGGGTAAGTTTCATTCATATATGAGCACGTGAGTAAGACAGGAAGATCTCCAAAGAATCTCCACCCGCCAAACCAATTGTCCTCAGATATTTCCGCGCAGAAGAGAAACCTGGTGAAAAAAATACGCTCAGCCTATCTACAACGATGACGCCAGCGCTAAGGAGTAACTTTCGAAAAAAAAAAGTCGAAAGCTGGAGATCGCTGTGTTCCCGGGAGAAAAAAAAAGAACATCTCAATCGTCTGATGACGTAGGTGGCAGTCTGCTTCTCTACCTTACGTTGGGCAACAACTTTCCCATTAAAGGTTCGTTCACACCGTACCCATCAGGTGTAGAGTGTTCCATGCGAGTTACAAAACAGCCATGTCTTTGACCTTCCACGGGCGCGTTTTAGACTTTTTAGAGTACTACGTTTGACTAAAAACGAAATTGGGTGAGGAATATAGGTGAGAATGAACGGTCATGGAAGATACGTTAATATCGAGCTATTCTCTAAGTAAACCTGGAACTAAACCGAGTTTCTTAAGAAATCAATACTTATCAGAAGGAGCAATTTAGGGCGTGAAAAATCGTACTAGAAAAGGAGACTCATTCAGAGTGCCAGGTTAAAAAATGGTTAATTTCTCCGGAACTAAATAAACAAATTCCCAAATCACGAAAAAATGAATTTTTAATTTTTTTAATTAGAGTATGGTAGGCAAATACAAACCGATTTAATAATGTACTGGCTCATCCTTGTAGTTCATACATATTCAGATGATTCAATCCCATTCTTTCAGAAGTGTAAAAACGTGCGGAAGCTTTTATGTTACGACAAAGAAGCAATCTCCCTCTGAGAGGGTTGGCTACAGCGCGTTTCATCTTACCAAGTGGATTTCATTTCCATATGGCATGGTATAGTAGTATCTCCCATTTGCAACAGAAAGAGAAGATGAAATTCCTCGCTGGATACGTTAGAAAAGAGCTTATAAATACATGACAGAGCACTGTTACAAGATGGCGTGTATCTTTAGCAAACCTAAATAAAAATGTTTCAAAATTCTACACCAAAATTTCCGCAAGAATTAGAGGCAAACGAAACATGTTTATTTCCTTATTAAATACATTTACACTGCGGACAGTTGGCAACGTTGTTGGGTGCAATACCCTCGGGAAACAAAAGTAAACAAAACGGCGTTTTATTCCATTAACTTTCATCCGTAAATAGAAAGTATCGTGTTCGAAAGGTGAACGACCGTTGGCGGCTTTTTCTTTATGCATAACAAGACGGGGGTCGAATTTCTCAACAGCGTGCCGAACCGGATCTTTAGGTGATAAATTATTTTGGAAGTGAGCGATGAATCTTAAGAAGGCGAACTCCGCGGAATCTGCCAACATTTTTTCGATTTTCGCACACTGACCCACATATGGGAACACGAGGAACGCCTTAGTGATTTGAAGCCTCGATGGAAACAAATAGAACCATACGATACTATAAAGAGCTCTGAAATAATACTTCTAATAACATTCCACTTATCCGAATGAATACTATAAAATTAAAATTCCACTCAACTATTACTGAAAAGATGTGTTGGCATAGTAAAACTCTTAGCTAGTCTAAATAGTGTTCCCATGACGATAACACCCGCACGGAGAAAATGACTGACCAGTTGGCATGTACTGTAAGCGACACGTGGCTATCATCTTCATAGAATTACGTTGGGCTTCTCTGCAATGAAACCACATCCTATCAATTCAGGAAGCCCGTGAAATTTAATGCTGGGCCGACAATCTGGCGCCTGCCTGGAATCGATCTCAGGTCTCGTCTTAAAAAAAAAGAGAGTAACCGACATGACTCAGCGGTAGCCAAAAATAAGCCCCTGATATTTTGATGAAAGCTTTCCATTGAGTTGATAAATATCTACATTAACTGTAAAGTAAATTGAAATCTTTGAGTTATCATTTCATAGTAGATGGAGAATATATACTGACTTAATACCTAGACACTTTTCTCATAGCCTCACTGAGGAAAAGAAGAAAAATCACCAATTCCGACACGAATAGTGTAATAACCTCGTGTATCCTCTCAATATCCATTTTAGGAAACGGTAGAAGATATGAGTTCCCAACCCATCTTCCGGATCAATAATCTACAGACAAATTCCGCACAAGGTATCCCACAACGAAGCTAGGGCGATAACCTTATCAGATTAGAACTTTCACTTCCTGCAAAAGGCACCGGTTCCTAGAGACTAGACGTTCACAAGCGCAAGCGAAATTTTCTACTGTTTACTAGGAAGCCTTTAGCACGAGAATTCTTAAGTAACGCACACTATGTCATGGGAATTTATTCAGGAAGGTGTAGACGTCATTCCTTAAGGCTATGAATCTATTCCTACGCTAGCCTAGTGGAATGGACGCATCGGATAGCTCTCAGCTTGATTAATCAAGCGAACGAGGCGGTGTAACTGACCACGGAGAAATCACAGCGGCAAATCGCCTAGGCGACGGCTTTTGTTGCAAAATTTCCCTTTTTCAGACGATTCTGAAATAGATGCATCAGTGCATTGACCCTAGCGTGACGTCATCCCGTATCTAATAACAGGTTTTTTAATAACCATAAAGTTGTGAAAGACCTGCCTCGATACAACTCACTAGTCGTCTGTTTTATATGGCGGTCTATAAAAATGAAAATGGATGAGTGATATTGCAAGGAACAGGAGCCATATTCTCTTAAACACCCAAAAATTTCTCGCGTATCCTCCTATATTACACCATCTACTTTTATATAAATAAAATTATAATTAGTAGAAAATATGAGGGAATAAAGGATAAAATTTACCATAACCATAATATGAATTCATAACGTTTCATTCATCAAGATATAGATACTCTTTATGTAATATTAAACTATATTGCTTTTTTGGGATCGATAAAATCAAAAATTGTAATAAACTAGATTTTTATGCATTAAAGCTCTAATCAAAAGTGTGAATTTTTCTTGAAGAAAAGCATTAGAAAACATGGAAGACTAAAATAAAAAGTCAACTGCGCATTTATGTGCCTCGTAATCTTCGATCTAATAGGTAGCAGATAATATCATGAGTACGAAATAACAAGCTGTTCTTCACCAACGCATTTTTAAGATCATTATCTTTTCCGCATGAAATTAAAACCTCTCGAATGGCTAGAAACCTATTCATCAATCAGAGAACGATAGAACTTTAACTCCTTACCTTCACTGTACTAAAAGCAGAGTTTACTAAACCCTGTCATAATCATAAACAGCGAGATCGATTCGAGAAACGGCCCTCGGGTGGATAGAACCATCAAAGTAGAACCACAGCCACACTGCTGCAGTAATTTTAAACGTCCTTTTCACTTAAAAACAGAAACTTCCTACGTGACCGACGGTGGAATAAGCATATCTCTATTTGCAACGGGAAGTTTACCCCGAACTGCATTCGCCTATGAAGATAACGCGCCTAGCACACAAGGGAGGAAATTACGAAATTTTTATCTACAGAAGTAAACTTCCTGCGTCGCTAAAAATGAGTCTAATCTTTCGCTTGGTCAACGACCTTCCCCAAGAATGCCCTTAGAAAAACTCGCTCATCCTTTTATGTGGAAAACATTTCTTTAAACCACTCGGATTTGCGTAACTTACGTACCTTCCCATCGGCGATTTTTCTCAAAAATTTTCCACGGCGCGAAAATTGCTTTCGTAACCTTATTGGACCAAATTTGTTTACCTCGAGCGAGTCCACAATTGACGTCAATAGAGAATGCAACCTCGAATTTTGAAAAGGGAACGCCAGTTGGTTAAGAAACGGTGCTTGTCCAGAAGAGCTAATCCTCGGATGTGTCTGCAATGCAATGAGGATTTACGCAAATGAATTACCTTCATTCATTGGGAATGAAGAGATGCAAGGTTGATTCAGAAGTGGGGAAATGAATCTGGGAGTATATTTTGAGGATGTGTAACTACAAGTGACTTTAGTATCTGTAAAACTGAAAAATTGTAAATTTTTATTGAAATATACTTATGATATATATTCTCCACCCTTAGCCGTCGTTAAATTAGAATATTCGATTATATGTTTAGTAAACTTGTAACTCAAAAAAAAATAATTTAAATTAATTCCATTTAAGGAACACCGAATTAATGAAAACCGAACTCGAGTAATTTTTGGTTGTCATTCTTAAATATCTAAAAAGAATTTTCCAGTACCACTGAATCGCTAAGAATTTAATTTGAAAATGATCGAATTCTACATTGATTTGTGCTTTTAAACAACGCTTAATAGTACACTATTAAAATACACTTGATGCATGAGTTTGTAAATTAAATGCTTTAAGAAATCATAACTATTTCCCTCTTTGGGAAACTATACTGACAAGAGACAAAAAAGACAATGAAGCGAGTACATAGAAAGATAAGCTAAATTATTTCGCAGCATTATTTAGTCGCAGTTAAACGATTAGCTCACATTATTCCTAAGATAATCCTTCCGAGATATATATCGGCAGATATTAGACATAGATATTTATCTTTACAGAAAATAAATTTTGTATGAAAAAAATTAAGAGCCTTATTTCACAATATTAATCAAGACTTAAGAGAAGTGAAGACATTCTATAGAAATGATGAGCTTATCAAATGTTGATCAATGCGGAATAAGGAAGAAGTTTCTCAGGTTGATTTTAATAGGAAACTCTCTTTCATCTCGATAATCTTTGAAATAGATGATAGTTATACCCTTTCAATGAAAAAGACCTAATAGAAGCGGGAATTATATTATTAAAACATCCACCAAGTTCAGTGAGAGAGCTTGAATAACACAGCTGCAATTATTATGACTAACAACTTCCTTTGCGAAACTCAAACAAAATTGTATACAAAAATACCATAACGATAAGCTATGACATATGATGACGCAATCACAGGCAAGAGATAAAAAGGGAGCGTGTTACAACTTGTACAATGAATTCACGACTGAACTAAAAGAGAACTACTAACTGTTATGTCCTTCGGAAACGAATTCTCATTCTTCGTAATCGAGGAATATTTTCTCAAAATCGAAACCTTGTATCTAGCAAGGTATCTGACAGACGTATTTTACAGCCTTCGAAGGAAACAAATATATATTAGCAGAAGTGGGACACGTAAAATAAAAATTGCAAGAGTTAATTTTTTTAACACTCCTTGTCCTTGGACAGAGTTTCCATCGTTTTATATATTTTACGACTTATTCCGTTAATGGCTCAATGAACACGATTGCATGCCCTAATTAATTCCAACAGAAGGATCACAATTCTGTTCGAATCGACCAAGCGGAAAGTACAAATAACTCCCATGATACGCTTCCGCAAATATGGCATTTAAGTACTAATATATCGATACGAAAGATAAATGAATAAAGTAATTATTTAAAAATATCTCCTATCTCGTTATAGCTAATTGAACACTCTATTACTACTTTATAATCTATTATTCTAAACTAAAATCTCCAAGGTATGAATATGGAAATCTAGATAAAACCAACAAGGGTAGCTGATCTTCTCTCCAAGAAAACTTTTTCTGAAAACAAGGATAATAAACTTCGATTATCCATAAATATTTTTCCGAATACAATAAAACAAAGGTGCAAAGAATTAAGATATCCGGGTTCGAATCCAAATACAGTACAATTTCCAATTCCATTAGTCATGTACGATACCTAGCTATGTCAGCAGGGACCACTTATTTGCGTTAGATTCATAAACGCAGTCGCCGTACGAATTTCACCCACTTCCATACGCTCTGCTTGTCTCCCTCGTTATGAAGTGGTCATAGTGTGTTAGGTTAAGGATTGGGATGTTTACGCACCCGAATCTGGGAGAGCATTCCTCGCGGTAAACAAATTTCGTCACGAACTGCGAACTCCTCTGACATTTATTGCCTCGTTCGAGTGGACGCTTTAAAAAAAACTCCTTTCGGAAGAGGAAACCTTGGGAACATGGACGATAAGTGCATCCTCCCTTTTGCTATTTGGGTTGAAGCAGAAATGGATTTCGAGATGAAACCCATTGCGGCTGAAGAAATAAAGTATTCGCAGAATGCGTAATTGGATTTGGTGCTGTGAATTTAAACAGACGATTTCTGGAGTAACCGGACCGTATACCTACCCACTTAATAAGCACGCTAAGAATTTCCTCTGGCCTTAAAATACAAGCGAGTTGTTCAGGAATTCTGATAAAACCCATTCCGTGCAAAATTCCGCGAAAATTATGCGTTGAGAATGGAAAGAATTGAACAATGAATCTAACAGTCTCCAAAAATTTAATTCCAAGAGCGAGAAGTAAATCATTTTTTACTATTCTAGCTCAATATACCATCGATTTAATACGCCGAATACTTTTCTTCAAGACTGAAGAAACAAGAAAATAATATAAACTATTCAAAATGATTATTTAAGTTTTTTAATGTAAATTTATTATATTTTATGTTGTGTTTTGTATAGTGTTTTGTTGCGACGCCCTACCTTCGCCAAATTATAGGGGGTTTCTCTCTTAACTGGGAAGAATACCAGGCAGAGATGTTATTCCATGTATTTCCTTCCCTATAGGTAATGTCCACCACTTGGCCAGGAGTCAAGTTGTGGTCTTATCAGTAAATAAATAAATAAGTAACATAAGAAAATCGGCCTCAATAAACGCCTAATTACACTACGCATAAGAAGGCCGTGAATGTTGGCATCTGCACACCGCACAGCTTGCAAGGTGGCCCATTCGTGACAGGAAGAAATGCTCATACACACGATGAGTTAATGGTATGAAAAGGTAAACGAAAAATACTCCGAGAGAGAGAGCAAAACGAGGTTGGAATGCACCAAAAGGGTAACGTGCGAAATGTTTTTTGTTAGTCGGCCAACATTCTCATCCCGAAAATCAGCGCGTCCTTGTGAATGTTTCCAGCGGCTGCGATGAAAGAATACTTTCGGTCCATGGCGTTTAACCCAGATACGAAGGTCCGAGGTGTTCGGGGGAAACGTCATGCATAAATTGAAAGCCACCTTCACGATCCTTCTCGAGGATTACCAGAATAAAGGCACTCTGTTTCGTGATTGCATGATTCTATTTCCATCCAAAGTCCCCCTTTCATATACACCCTGCTGCCCTTTAGTCTTTGAGAAATTTCAGTGATAGTAGTCAGACACCTAATTCGAGGGAGAGTTTGATTAATTCCATTATATTTTTTTAATTCTTCTCTGTTATTCACCCAATGGAAAAGAAGTCTTTGGTAGGATTGCTTTTAGTATTATTAAAACTCAGATAAAGTAACTTACAGATCGTAGGGATTCATACCTTTTCACATTACTGAAATTATTTTAAGACCAAACATCAATTTATTTACATTGTATCAAAATTGTAATTCATCTGTTAATTTAGTTGTTACTTGTGATTCTTCTGATAATTTCATTCAACTAAGAAGTCTACACTAAGTGATACTACTTTGGATTTACTGCACGATATATATAAATTTAGGATTGGTAATTAATTATTGCGTATATTTTTTTCTTTAACACCCGTAGAGATAACTTGTAATATACGTTGGATATATCGAAAGAATTTACACAAAAAAGAGAAAAGAAGCTTTGAATCACACCTTTTCAAAAGAAACCTACTTATTTAAATGATTCATAGATATAAGGCCGTAGCATATACCTAAAATTTTATTGATTGGACGAAAGAAGAAATGAAGAAGCTTCCAAAACATACTGCAGCATTTCTTACACAAGAATGTATCAAAATATTCCAATATTCGAGAACATAGATCAAACTAGGACGTAAATGTAACCACTATTTTTCCAATATGTATACCTAAGTATCACCCAGAAGATGTTTCTATAAGGAATACAACGGCACTATTCTTGATTTATACTTTCGCAATACCAAATATGAAAGGATGGTCTCATTAGCAGTATATGGGAGTGACGACGCAAATTTTTTTTATTTCATTTTTTCTGACAAAGACTCCTTAAAACTCAAATAGTGGGACTTCGAGGTCGTTGGCACTCGGTGAGGGGCGGGCAAAAAAGAAATCGTATAAACAAGAGCGCCCTGGATACAGGGAGAGCTAACGTTGCTGTGGTAACAGCGCTCTAACTTTATTAACTCGCCCGTTAAATATTTTCCACCAGAATGTGTGGATTGAGTGAGTATACGATGAATATTTACCGAATTAACAACTCGGCGGTATTTAAGCATTCACTGGAATTGAGACCGAGGTTTTCAATTACGGATATGCTTGAAATGTGAGTTCATGCTACCTTAAATCGAACCCACGTACGTGCAGCATATTTTCATATAGAACGATACGATACACGACAGTAATTGAAATTTAATCGCATATGATATTTTACCATTTGCGATCTAAAAGAAGGGACTGTATGAAAAAAAAATAACTTTCTCATTATTGAAAATGTGCTCAGTCATTTTTCAGTACATAGCATTCATTAAATTTTGTTTTAGTAAAATAAATAATCTCTTGAAAATGAATTACTGGAAGCACCAGATTTTAATCTAATATATAATTGTATAGATAATTTAATTCTGTTATAATAATGAGAATACACGTTTAGCATGCATTATTTTTTATGTGTTTTGGTTATTCCAAAATGTCAATGAACTGAAATCTTGCGCTTTTCGTTCCATTATTTTTAATTAGTTTCGTTTAATATGCTCCATGTGTGAAAGGATTCAATAATTTTCCAATATCAGAATATAACATTAAACAAACCTTTTTTTAATACGAAATAAAATAGCTACAATTGATACATTATAGTCTAACTTTCACGGATTAAAAATATTCAATTTTTCATTAAATATAATAAAGCTATTGAAATAAAAGTTTGAATACTATCGAATTAGTCATTATACCTTATTTTAATCGCTTTAAATTTGAATGATTTTTAAAACCATCGCAGAACATATAACTCCATTAAGCTATGAGCGGAATTTATTAGTCGTGATGCAAAAAATATAAACTTTAAATATCTACAACCTATAACTATTTTAACAGCGAGTAAAAATTAGCAAAAAAATCTCTGATGCTGCGCCACTTGGCATGTAAAACACAACAGGTGAATTTACTTTAGAATTATAATAAGCTAGACTAACTAAGTCTATTCCCAAGGTTAAAATCCCCCAATTTTTTATTCAGCATAGACCCAAGGTTTGGTACTCGACCTTCTACAACATAGACACCTACAACGACGCCTCCTACCGAGAAAATCCTCAAGCGGACTAATTCGACGATATCCCCTAGATAAGTATGCAAAAAGACCTTAGGAAACTTGCCAGGCGAGCGTCTGATTTAAACGCAACCGGAGCGACTTCTTTCCGAAACCTTGCTAGAAAAAGAATGGGCAAAGAATGCATACCTACATTTTTTTCACCTCAAAAAACCTCGAAAATAAAAAAAACCACCAACCATCGGTATATTTTCGACCGGAAACACGACAAAAAGCCTATGGGAGAGAATCTTTTGACAGCCTTCTTTCAGAGTGCTTGCTTTGGCTTTTAGCCTCATCTCTAGTGACTGATGCCCGGTTCGTAGGGACCTTGACACATTAATTCCTTACCCCATCCCCCGCGTGTGTCCCCCACACGCACTTTTCCCCCACAATGCAACGGGGTGATGTTTCCAGCATCGCGTTCCTGGCGCATGACGTACCGGGTCGCGCCAGAGGAATTCCTGTACGGGTATTTCAGACCACAGTATACTCTCTGAAGAATTGGAGACTGAAAGCTCTCCGCTACTGGCGAAAACGTGCGACCGTAATTAAAATGCCTCGGGATAGTTCCTTGCGTCAGCTGGTTCGTTACTCTTCCCTGACGCAATGTTATCTGCGGACTTTTTAAAGAGACGAACTGCTTTTAATGAAAACTCTCCGCTGTTACGATTAAATAGAGGGCTTTGGCCGACAGAATTTTTCTTTGCTGAGGCCCTTAAAACTTCCGTCATTTGGAGCCATTGAGCACTACGGACAAAGACATTAACTCTTTCGTAACTAAAAGGAAAAAAATAATATAGGTGAGATGCTTTAAAGTGTGTTTCGTGAGGAAAATATCCTTTTGAATGGCCCAGTGACTAAATAATGAAATGGGGAATAATACAGGGGTGAATGAACTAGGTCTAACCTCGTATATTTACTGAATAATTTCTAAGTAAAACCTGGTCATAAAACTCAAGATATTTACCAATTAATATTTTATTCATAATTTAACTTAAGTAAATATATTATTCGAGGAACATGACAATGCCTTTTCAATTAATAGAATACTACAGATGAAATTGATGCACGTATAAATCTAAAATAAATCTAAAAAATAAAAAGAACGATCGGTTACAATTAGGATCTTCACATTAATCATTCCTGAAACTAAAGCAATTTGAGCATGATAAAATACGAAACATATAAAAAAATTGCTTGGAATTTGAGTAAACTCAAAGTCGAAAATACAACCTTCGAATACATACTATGTTCAGGAAAATTTCGAAGATGTTCTTTTATTTTTTATACATAAGTAAGATAAACTGTCTGTATCAACCCTAAATATGATACGAATGAATACTAATATCAAATTAGAACTTCCTCATAAATAAAAGCGCTATAGATAAAGCATCGAACCCATAAAATAATGAAATTAAATCGATTTAAAATCAATAAAAACGCAAATCCTGTGACTGAAATTCTTTTAAGGTGACTTTCACATGAAACCCCACTTTGGTATCATGCTTACGAGTTTTCTCACCGGGCCAATGCCTCCTTTAGGAAAGAACAAATCCTTTCTTTGCAAACGAAAGGTTCGGTGCACGTGAACTTTCCCACAATTCAGTGCGTGGATCGCGTAATGGATTTCGGAGCCCACGTGACTGTTTACACGAGAGCTCTGAAATGTGGAAGAAACGATGGGAGAACACGCGAAGATGGCAGAAAACAAGGGAAATCAAATATGAGAGCAAACAGAAATGCGAGATAGAAAGAGTAATGGTTTAGGGGAAGATTGAGTGGAAGAGGTTTTAGGAACTGATGACTTCATTTGGACAAGATTGAAGAGCTTCGTGGGATTCTGCATTTTCATTCAATTGTACACAATGTCAGAAGTAATTTATTACGCTTATGATAAGTGTTTGAAAGCAGCTCAAGAGTTCTAATCAATATCGTCTACGATACGAACATCTCTTATATTCAATTGATATTTATACAGTTATACTTTGGCCACTTTCTAACAAGGCTATATTTTCCTGATTTTCCAGTTTCGTGTATTCCACAGTAAAGCATCTGAGATTCTTAAATGGAAAATTGTAACGTTTACCTTACGAATTCTGAAAAAGATTAAAATAGAAAGACCGCTGCAAGGAATAAGATGAAATGGTATGGAAAAAACTGAAAGAACTATACCAAAGAGAAATTATTAATTAAATTAACAAAAAATCGATTTTTGTGAAAGCTATCATCCAAGTGAGAATATATTAAATGTTTAACAGCTATATACCACTAAAGGATAACTTGATTAGGAATCAGCAAAAATTAAATGGTCAATCAGTTACTTTATACTTTCCAAACCTTGAAGTTGATTGAGTATCGGAGGTGAAGATCAACATTTTAAATGCCACAAACGAGGAATTAATGGGAGAGCAAAATTAAATAGGAACCAAATAATCACTCGAATCAGTCCAATCCGTATAAGGGCCTTAAATGGAAACAATCAATAATTGGATTGGACAGCAATGAATGGCTCGATTAGTTCGCGGAACAAAGTGCTTTCTGTCGATTAACGTAAATATTTACAGCGACCTTAAAACAACCAAAAGCTTCGTAAAACTCGTTACAGCTATCACGAAGCGTACAACATTAAAAATTCTAATGACTTGTCAGATGAGTTATCTGCCAAAGTGAACATGAAACCTTCAAAAGACAGGAGATAGAAAGTTTATATAATCATAACTCTACCAAATCTCATTTCTCTGAGCTTCCATGACTCTTCTATTTTATTAATTTGGGTCAAAAAAATGTAATTTACAACTGAATGACACAAATGATAATATAAAAAACAGAAAATGATAATACTATTTAGATTTGAAATGTAGACAGCATTACGTAATGAATAAAAATAATTTTATAGTAACACCTGCAGCAAAAAGATGATATAAGCAACCTATAGATAAGAGGTAATGTTTTGAATAATTAGTATCACAATAGAATACCTCAAGAAGAAGTACTTTCAACAGTGTGTATTTGAAGAAAAGGAAATATATATAAGATGAAATACAAATGACAAATTGATTTATCACTTAGGAAAAAGGAAAATTTAAATAAGAGATAAACAAAACACTTCATCATGCGACCGAGTCTAGTTTTGAGGTATTCTCCAATTCCTTTCCCAAAGTCATTCTCTATGCCCCGAAGGCTAATATATGTCAAACCAAACTATCCAAACATTGAGAGATGATGGCAATCCGTTCACCGTTAGCAGAAGTCGTCATTTGAGGAGAACATTTCTGTCGCCTTTCTGTCGCTCCCTCTGACACTGTTAAATCCGCTGAAAGATGCTAATGGAGGACGAATGGTGGAGACATCTGACGGTAGAATTGGGAATGCAATGCGAAGGCAGAGATTCAAACGCGTAAGGATTAAACTGTGAGTTCAATAAAATGGTTCGTATCTAACTGTTTCAATAAACCCTGTACATAATACAAGATGGATCTGGATCCTGATTGTAGACTTTCATGCAGACAATATATTATATTCAAAAATGAAGCATTTATAGAATATGTTTATACATTTACTCTAAAGTAATGATGATTCGTAATAAAATACAATGTAACAATTGAAGCTAAATTAAATGAATATATGAACAATTTTAATTATATGTTAATTTTTCTATCATCAAACAATTGTAGATATATATAAATATGCACATTAAAACAAAAAACTTTCGTCATTTATCAACTAAAGAATATTACGTATACACATGACCAAAAAAATAAACTATAAAACATTCACCTACAGACGCATCTACCTTAACCAATGAGAACGACAGTTACAATTGGACGAAGTTACAAAAACAATCGAAAGCCGATTTTAGGCTGTACATAACCAATCCCGATGTATGACCCAACAGAATCGAAAGACATTCCGTACGAGCCACTCATAGAAGCTTCATCCAGCTTTTAGCCTTTACATTTTCAGGAGTGACTGTTCGCCGTGAATTGGGTCACTCGATCGTGATTACGCAACGTGCAGCAGTGATGAGATACGCGCGGTCGCTGATCCGATGGAAAAAAGCGTGCGAAACTGTGAGTGGCAGAAAGAAGAGAGTGCGGATACAGTGACCTCGATCCAAAGGCTTATGGATCTATTGGGATATTTCTCATTCAGACACACATTCAAACTTGTCTGCCATCGTCAAGGCCACGGATTGTGAGAGCAACGCTTTTTTATGTCCCCCGCAGCGAACACGCCGCTTTGATAACTCGATATCTTGAGCGAACGGTCGACCTTTAAGGCGAAGGTGCTTTTCAATCGGTGGATTATTCAATGTGGTCAAACGTAAATGGAAAAGATTAGTTCTAAGATAGAGGTAAGATGAGGTAGTGAAATAGTAAACAACATTTGGATTGAGGTATCGTTCTTTGAAATCATACTTGACTGTTATGTGCAAAATGTTTCGACTGGGAGGTTAGACATAAGATGAGGTGTCCACGGCGATGTGAGGAATGAGGTAGAGTTCCATTGCTATATAAAATTAATAATGATATACAACCAAAATTTTCGAAGAAAAATTCCATCCAAGTTGGGATTAGGGATGTAATGGAAGGTAATGAGGAGGTAATGAGGAGTCCAAAACACGATGGGGATTGAAGTCTTTTTAACAATCATGACTTTCATCCAAATGTTCAGGAGAGGGAGTTTGTTAACCAAGGTAAGAGAAAGATTTGTGTGCAGAAGAAATGTTTAACTATCCATGATAACGTTTGAGGTAAGAACATTATGAACGTAATAAATTCGATTCAAACAGCTGAATGAAGGTTGGTTGTAGACTTTGGCGCTTCCGTTTCGGTTAAGTAATATCAATAATAAAAACAGTCATTAATTCTAAATTTAAATATAACTTTGACACGACTGTATTACGTTTATGTTCTATTATTACCTTAATGTTTCGTGTCGTGTAAATCTTTGTGAAACGAAAACCTAATTGAATAATAATAATTTTAATATCTAATGTAATACGTAAAGCATTACTTTCAATTATAATTTAGTCTTTAATAATTCATACTTTTCATTTTCAACTATCCAAATTCTGAGAAGATAAACGAAGCAAAATGAGGAGTATGGCAAACCAGCTTTCTTTACCGAGCCTAAAAATCAATAGTACGTCAGAGTTCATATCAATGCATCACGTAGCACTTTCCATACCAAGTCTCCAATTTCCCTCCACACGTAATAGAGTTCCACAATTTTAGAAGTGGTTTGATGCAGTTAAAACTCTATCGCTAACAATTTAGGGAACGACGTAAATGCTCGAATTAGTGTCTGCGGAAGCTGCGGAACTCCGGAAGCATAATTTCGTGCATCAATAAACAACATCCGGAGAGACTCAACCATAGAGATTAGATAATACACGTCAAAATTAAAACGCATTCTTTCGCTGGTTTCGAAAGCATCAACAAACCAGAATCCGACAGTTGCTAAAGGAAACCTACATGAATACGAGGTTAAACATCAACAATCTTTACTGGGATTCTTTCACCCCTTTCTGAATCGGGGTTTCCTATAATGGGACGCGTTTTTCTAAGCTTGTATACCTTCGGTTTGTTGACTCCTGGCACTAATCCTTTCTTTTTTAACCAACACATAACACATTTCAGTTGCTCCACACCAGTTTAAATTTTACCTTTCAAGCTAGTAGTTTGTCATGACACACCAGAATATTCTCTTTTCTAGGAATAATTTATTAGAAGCACTAACAACCCCTTGTTCAACGCCGAAAGGCGGCTTTCAGGACACTTAGGACAGTTTAGAAGACTCTTAATTTTTCCGCTCAATAGGTAGTGGTGATTCGATTAAGTTCATAATAAGTTTGAAAAATAACAAAAAATAGGATTTTCTTGATATCAGGAGAAACAAATGAGACATCTCACATTTAATTTCAGTGATACACAGTACCTTACTACAAGAATAAATATCCATTTGAACATCTAGTAGAATCATATTTGCTGTAACTATCGTATATAAGCCTACATTCTCCGCATTAAATAACTATATATCCCTCATACCATTGCTCCTCTATACCGTCACGATAATCATTCATCTATGTGTATTCATGAAAACAAGTAACATTAACATCACTGAGAATACTTTCCAATGTAAGATAGATGACAGTCGCGCTGACACAAGCTATCCAAACCCTACCCTCTGAAACGAATTCCTTAGTGCAATAGTGAGGACCTCCAAAAATATCTCTCTTTTCATCAAAACATCCTCTTTGACCCCGGAGCGGTCGAAATGACACCTAATTTGGCAACGCTGTGGAAAAAGGAAGTTGTGGGCACAGGATGAGATTGGGCCGAGTCAGTGCTGCGTAGTTAAGACCTCATCGGTGTCTCCTCCTAGCGGAAGAGCGCACGAAACTTGATCTCGGGAAAGACGCCACCGGGTACTTCTCAAAACAAAAAAAAATTAGAAAGACTCATAAAGACTCGAAGTGGACAAAAGACTGATATATAGCGAAGGAGGAAGAATCTTTTCCACGCGAAATCCTCTGCTTTGTGAGAGTTTGAGGGAAGATGGTTCCTCAAATATTGGAAGATGGTCAGAAGTCTCCATTTCCTCTGAAGAGGACAAGAAGATGCCTTTTTTTTTAAAAAAGCTGACTTTCCCCAAAAAGGAGCTGAGATAGAAGTGAAACATACTAGAAGGAAACTGACTGAGTTCATCATACGAAATTCCAAGAGGAAAATCGATATTTCTCAACTGGATAACTTCATTTTCGAAATATGAGAAAAGTTTGTCATAAGATGTTGGAAAGGAGTGAAATACCTATCATTAAGTACACAAAAATGTGCAGGAAGAGATGAGATATTCGAAATAATGGCATAATTATAAAGAACTGAAGAATTACTTATTAAATTCATCTGAATCGTCTTAACAAAGAGCTCGATGTACAATATTATGTTATAAATTCAATCACTGACGTAATAACCTCTGGACGACACAACTCTAATGAAAAAAGTAGGATGCTATAACTTGTAAATTATTCTTAATATCCCAAATTCAAATACGAAGATATCACTAATATACTTAGAATATAAAATCTAATTTATTTATAAACTCTTAAACCCAAAGAAGGATAAAAACTAACTCAGGAATGGACAAGTTGTGAAATTTGACAAAGATGAAGTAGAAGGAAAACTTGATCATTACAAAAATCATAATCAATCATTAAGGAATGCTTCACCGATAATCAAAAGATGAAATTATAGATGATAAAAAGAGAAATATAGAACGTAAAAAAAGGTTGGATGAGTACCATGAACGATTTTCTTCGACTAAATTTTGATGAAAATAAACATTTATTAATGTCAAGTACTCATTATTCACTCAAAATAAATGTGATGTAGAAATACTCCCCTTTCATGGTTATGTATTCCATGCCAAATACCTCTAAGGTAGATAAAAGGAAAATTATGTAGATTTGGTAAACTGAATACTGAGTCAGAGACACGTAGGGGTTAAAAATGCAAACATCGCAGGCAGAATATGCAAATTAACCAAATGCATATATCAGTTCCTTGTATTAATATCAAAATACCATTTCTTACGGATAAACCAGTTAAATGCTTTGCCTTGCGTATCATATTCCTAACATGCTTATAAACCCTATGGAAATAAAGGGGGGAGATGGGTTGAACCCCGTGAACTTAGGCAACAGAAACGCCCGCCTGTAGTGCGGGTTGCCGAATGGGCGAATATTGACTGGCGCCTACACATTTCGGGTTTCTTTTTTATAGGTCAGCTGAAATCGCACTGCCATACCTCTTGCTCTATTTTTTGCTCCTCTATGGCTTCGGAAGAGGTAATACAGCTTTACATGCTCCTGCTCACGGTTTAAGCTCTTTAAGGAAAGCATTTTTTACACTCTGAACGCGATGCCAAAAAAGGTTATTTATTCCAGGGAAAGGACTTTGAGAAGTGTTACTTACCCTCTATAGGGTAAGTGAAAATTTAACTAAAACATTATGTAGTTATTTAAATAAATGTAAAGGACTTTAAAGCAGAACAATAATTTCAAACATAAACTATTAAACATTTAGCATTTAGAAATAGAGATATGATCGGAAGATAAATTAATCAAAAAACCGTAAGATTATTTAAGTTATACATTAAATGAATATAAACGATAAACTTCCAATCTATGAATAATAATTACTAAGATGAGTTCTACCATATATTCAATCAGAATTTAGATATAATTCAAATGGAAAGTTTTAACAAAAGATCAGCATAAGAAGTATTAATATCTACCCATGAATAAGATTAAAACACATCAAATGTTGATCTATACATATTTTTTAAAAAACAACACAGGATCATCAAAATAAAATAATATATCTTAGGCGGGGTTCATGAATAAGAGATATTCACATAGGAAAAAAGAGAAAGATCAGTTTATTGAATTAATTCATTCATAACCACGTCTGAGAATCAGTCTGAAAAGTATTAAATGCCATCTACTTGGAATGTATAATGTATACATTGCAACTTATATGTATGTATACTGCTATAAATAACATCCTTGTCTTACCTTCTCCACGTGGCCATATAAAATTAAGGGACATTCAAGCATACATGGCAAAGCAATGATAAGCATAGGATTACAAAAATAAAAATTATTTCCACTAGATTTTAAAAAGCATTGTATGTGATATTACTCTGGGTTACGGGATAAATAAATCTGATTTATACAATACAAATTGGTGGATAAATCAGAGAAGATAAATTAGAGAAGAATGCGTTATAGATATAATATTTTGCTACAGACAGTACTTGCAGAGTTTGAAAGAGAAACTAAAATTTTAATCGCATATTTACTTGGGATCCTCACATTATTTACGTTGTAAAAATTACTGAAAATGTAACTAAAGGAATATGAAGCAGGTTTCAATTAAAATAATTTTAAAAAACGCTAAAAAGTCGATTATTTTTAAAGAAAAATATTATTAGACAACCATGATTGAAGTTAAAATTGGAAATTTGTAGAGAACCTTTTCTAGTATAAGTTTTCCGTTATTGAAACATTTATTTCCATTAAGGCATTACTCAAATAGCAGAACTCTTCCGCATATAAGTGCAGTGCAACAGCTTACACTCCATAGCATTGTGGTACTTACCATTAATAACCACGCAAATAAAAATAACCACGAACGAGCAACTTAAGCCGACAGGGGGTAGCAGGAGCAGAACATACACTTGTACATCGAATGAGTGGTAAACAACCAAAAGTACTCACGTCAGGTTCTGCGTGGACGCAGCACAGGCCCGCCCCCAGGAGGGAAGATAGATGGGCCCTGATTGGACACAAGGTGTCGGCGAGGAACCGACGGCCAATCGGCGACGAGGATGCGTGGGTGTGATTCCTCAAGGCGGCACTTGAGTTCTTGGGACCTCGTCCTGAGTCTTGCAGGTTGGGGGGAGGGGAAGGGGAGGGGGGAGGGTGGGAGGTGGGGGGAGGGTAAACTCAAGGGGAAGGGTCCCTTATCAGTATTCTGGCACCCCGTCGTGTGATAGAAACGAATATAACACCCTCCTTCTGAACTGGTGAAAGCTGTGACTGGTCAAAATGCACCACACACCTGAGCTACTCAACTGGTGTCTTTAGGAAGACTCGATGAAAAGAAAGTAAACGATAACTACACCACCCCCTATTCCTCCTTCGATCTGCTGTAACTTTGATATGTTGCTTGATCTATTGTGACTAATGAATTACGCGGACTGGTTCGAACATAAACCCGGTAAACTATTCGCGAAAATTTTTTTAACTCCTTTTGGAGAGATTGGGACAAGGTTTCCCAACTTTTCGAACTACCCCAGTCCCTGTGACGGCAACTAAGGAGACAGTTTATACTTTTTTTTCCGAGTCCTGAGCAGCGGTCTTCCCATTAGGCCTGATTTCGAACCTGAAGTCAACGTTGAAGCGAGTGAATCCGTTTTTGACGGGCGAAATGTCCCTTTCAGATGAAGACCCTTTTGGTTAAGGGCGAGATTATGTCCACTGTATCTACTGAGGGAAATGGTAGGATTAGCGGGATGTGGGTGATGCTTGTATGTCCAGAGGTTATGAGACCGGTTGTGAAATAGGGGGGTGTACGTTTAATAACTCTAGTTTATGCGTCTCTTGAACTTGTACGACGATTGAGTCAGCTCGGAGGGGCGGGATTCATGTCCCTGTCACGACACATTGCTGAATGTTCGACCTACGGTTGTTTCAGAAAATGCGTGGATACCAGCCGTAGGGTTAGCATGTGGCGAGGGGCTTTTTACCCCTTCAGCCTTTCTCCTAACTAATCCCTTCCGACTGCGATCACTTTCGGACACGAAGCAAAACTCAAGATGGGTGAAAAGGTGTTGGCTTTTCTTCCCCGGATCCCGGGTTCCGAGTCGGAAACACTGGGGAACTGGGGGGAGTTTTTACGGACAACAAAGACGCCTTTTTTGGCTGCTTTGTTTAGGAGTGATTTACTCGATTGTGGGAAAGTGGGGGTTTGGTTGAGGTAAACCCTCCACGGGGCTACCCAACCAGTGTTCCAACGAAGTCTAACATTTTTGGGGGTTTAGAAGGATTTCGTGGTCAAAACTTCACTGATCTTCCAGTTATCACACGGTTGGAGTAGGTCTGGTACGAATCTGCAAAGATAAGAAAAGAGGAAATGGTGGTTTAGTAATTTGGAAATGTAATAACACTTAAATTGTTAGTTCAAACTGGGTCTGATGGGAACAAAAATTCATTGACAACGTGCATTGTTATAAAATTACACCATAATTTAGCGTAGTTAATATTGTTTCTGGTTAAGAATGAAAAAAGATCCCTTGTTACAATTGCCTTGTCAAACTCATCGTTACAATATACTAAGTTACAACATCAAAAATAAAAATATTAGAATTTACTATTTCGTTATATCAAACCTAATTGCACCTAACAGATTGCATAACTATATACATTCAAACCCTTGATTATATCTTTTTAAATTCCCCTCAAGAATAATATACATTGCCGGCGAAAAATAATTTTCCCAAACGCATTAAATTTAATCTCTTCTTCTAGCAAGACCTAAGAATAATACTTTAAGTGTTAAAAAAAGTCTTTGAAATACAAATCGTGGTAATAAGTTTAAAATTTATAAGTTATCCCCAGCTGCATCTAATTTCCTGAACCTGAGAAAAAAACACCACAAACCCAAGAATATTGATCATTTCGTTTATCATCACCACCAACAGTATTTTTCAGAATATTCCGTGATACCCAACAAGTGCAACACTTCCTACAACAAAAAGCGTTACAGAATATGGGAGTCTTTAGCCTATATTTGTTGTGTACTTTCTTCCAAACAAATTCAGCTTTACTCAGTTAAGCTACTTATATTCATGCACCTTTTGCCATCACATCACTAAATAAGCATTCGTACAGCTGCCATTAAATTAAATCTTAAATACGGAAGAGGTTAATATACTTCCATTTCCTAGTACCTAATGTTATTAAAAAATGATCGTAATATTAAGACCCTAAAAATGATGTTTCGGGTATCGTAGTGACCTAGTCTAAGATACTGCTTCCATCAGGGCGTGGTTGCGGTGGAAAAGTCAAATTTACAACCGGAAGTTCAGAATTAAAACATGCGACGTAATCTTTTTACTTCTTCGTGTATAGCTTATTTCTCGTGAGGATTTAAAATCAAATCTGCTGTACCCTTGGATCCATTCTAATACTAAACTGAGACTCAAAATTGATAACTTTCACCTTTCCGAAATTCAGATATATTTTCTAAAAAGATTTATTGACATCCATTGAGAAAGAATAGTCTTTTTTAGAAATATTAATACCACAGTCATGTGCATTTAGAGGAATTGATGGAACAAAGAATTATACCGAAAATTAATCGAAAATATAAATGTTTCATCTTTCGCAAGAACTCAGTATGGTAACAATGACCAAAAGTAATATTGTCGAAATTTTAAAACGCAAATTTTTGTGCCATTGTTTTTGATATTGTTTACTGTAAAATATTAATATATACAGGTAGATTGCGAGTTATAGAATGAATCTATACTTCGATCTGAACAAATATACGCAGAACTTGAAATAGAAATGTTCTATCAAATGTAAAATGGCCGATCAAGAATTAGAAGAATAAACCCGAGATTTGTAATGACATGTTACGTAATGAGATTCAGATCAATATCATCCATACAGTTTCCCTTAGACCAACTACGCGTTTGCAATAATACGCAAATCATTTAGTTACGAAAATTTCCTCATTTATGATAAATAAACTTAGATCATTAAATTTGTGAAGTCTAAAACATTTGATAAATATCTCCATATTTGCCATAATATAAACCGTGAAAAATTAAGCTCATTGGAATGGTCTAACAACTTGCATAGTATGATAAAGGAAGTACTAGGCGCTGTGATCGATTTGTGTGAAATGGAGATACGAATAATAATCAGAAATTTCACGAAAAATAGCTCCGAGCAAACGAATGATCATAATTTTCTACAAAAAGCATATAAATTCAAAGGGCACTCAAAAATACTAGTGAAAAATAAAATACATTAGAAATACAGAATAAAGTAATAATATACACGAATGTGCTACGGAGTGCCTCAAGTACCGATCTTGGACCCTTATTTTATGAAAAAAATATGGAAACGATAAAAAAAACATTCAAAATAATATAAATATATTACACTAGAGTAGAAAGTGAAAAATTTAGATCGAAACAAGAATACAAAATAGGACCAGAACTCTATCCATTACTTCATGTCCGTAACAAGGATCCGAATTTTCTCGAACTTCCAATCATCCGCTAATGAATCGGTCGGAGTACGCGATCATTAAAAATCCATTAACCTGGGAAGGAAGTGAAGCAGACGGGATAAAAATAAGACATGGCGGATGAGGGATTTGAAAAACGCAGTTGCACTTTCTCTCCTTATCGATTTCCACAACGTAGCTGCATTGGAAACAGATTCACTTGAGCGTAAAATCAATACCCGGAGGAGGATGCATTATAAAAAGAGAAAACGCCTTTCCTATTTAAGAGATAGTGGAGGGGGTTACGCGTGATTCTATCCGTTCATAGAATAAACTCAATTTGAATCTGAATAAATATTTTTCACGAGGAGAGTTGGTCATGCGCACCAACACTCGGTACTTTTGCACTGCGCTATTTCCAGATACGTTAAGTCATGTATCGTTATTGGATCAATGGAATAATTAGTGATAAATTCACAGGAACGAGCAATTATTATCTATTACCACCAGCATATTCTATTATAGTCTATTAATAAAATGTTAACAAGTGAATTTCAAAATTACGCAGTAAATTAAAGATAACAGATAAATAATTGAATATTCCCAAAATACATATTATACCAAAAAAGAATGAGAGAACTCTAAAGATTTAATAGCAGACGGAATAACGAATATTTTTTAATTTAATAAGACGGAATATTTTTTATAACGAAATAAAATGGAGTAAATATTGCCATACCATAATACGGCTGCTGGAGTTAAAAAATAACTTAAGTTACCTGAAAATTTGCAATGAAATGAAATTTCAAAGGAATTAAAAATAACTTAAATTAGAGCATAAAGTACCTTAACTATTACCTTAAACATTATCATAAACAGTACTCACCCACACCTAACTCGAAATCAATGCGATTAAATTATCTAATTTTCCCATACACTAAAATAGACCGAACCAAATGAAATATATCCGTGTAAACATTAAGAATATAAACATTATATACTGTGTATTACTTCCTCGGAAGAAAGCAAAAAAAACCTAACTTTAAACCTCATAGAAATTTGCGCACATGATAGACCATAGAACGAAAGTCAGAAAAAAAGGCGTAAATTCAGTCCTTGAAACAAGACCGCTTCGCAAAATCAATAATCCCGCGAAATTTGCGCTGCTAAAAACCGAACGCTTTCTCTCTCGCTCAAACTTATCTGTGTCCCTTATCTCCATTCATCCGCCCACCGTATTCCCAGAAACTCCACACATAAACCCGTCCAACGCAAAATAATCGATGTGCCTGAGGAAATGTAAGAGCAGTCGACGTGTATATTGATCCCTTCCCTGACGGTCGCGAAATGTCCAGAAACTTACGCAGGACTAGCAAGGACCATCATCCTTCAATCTTGAGAGTTATTTATAACTACAATACACAACAACAAACATTTACTATAAACAATGGGAAGAAACAAAGAGAAAAGGATACGTATAAGTGCTGAAATGGGAGAGATAATATTTGCAAATACGGACTAATCTACGACAGATCGAGACTAGGGTAAGTTGGGATAGGAGTAAGGGATAACCCCTAAGCCAAGAACCCCGAAAGAAAATGGCGAAACCGGCATTCGCAGTGGAGGAAACTCGAGAAATTAGAAGTTACCTTTTCTGTCCGAAATAACCACATAGAAAACATGAAAGGAAGAACGAATTCGCATTGATAAAAATAGACACTTCCCCTGGGATAAATACCTTCCCCAAGGAGTAGCAAAAACTTAAAGGACAAAATTAAAAGGAATACCCTGACGCAACCGGCGCATCCGTGGGGGAAACGGGGACTTGGAAAATGCACTGAGGGGAAGCTATAAATTAGGTGGTGCAATAACGCAACCCTGGGGCACTCCCTAGTTTAACTCTTAATCCCCTCCGACCTTGCTCCTATTACAGAGAATCACACGTACAAAAACCTGGAAAACAAGCGTTAGATATCCAAAGAAAATAGACAGATAGGCACTCACAGGACACATCTCACACAGTCCAATTCCTGCGACGTCTCCGCCCCTTATAAAACGCTCCGAAAACCCCTACTTATCCTTACTGCGCGGTTACCCCTTCGACGGAAGACACTCTCCCTCTTTCTCGATATCCCTGGGAAACGCTTTTCCCTGGTTGAACTACCGAACTGCTCCCTGCCTGGTGAACTACACAAGCCCCGGCTCCCTTCCGTGGGTCAGTCACTCGGGGTCTGGGAGGCGCGGCAATGAGGGGAAGAGGGGTTGAGAGCCGCACCCGTAGGATACCGTACGGTGGAGTGGGGTGCGGAGGAGTGAGAAGGAGCCGGCGCAGTCAGCACTCCTGCGCATGGAAACAGGGAAGGTACAGAGTGGGAGGGGGTGAAGGGTTTGGAGAAAGGGAATGTGATAGGAGGGAGAAAGGAGATGACTTTGATGGGAGAAAGCAAAGAGGTGACGGATGGTAGAAGTATCGCAAACAAGATAAAGGGAGATTTAGAGCAGAGGATATCGACGGCAATACTACGCCGCACGTGACTTTACGTGAACCATTCGAGCGTTTTCCCTTTCTTACGACCTCTTCCATTGTGACTGAGTATGGCACCCACACCCGAGAATCCCTGCATCACCAGCCGTTGTTTACACCATGCAATCAATTCCCTACAGGGCAACGCTGCGACTCTTGTATTCGAGGGCGGTGCGTCTGCATTTTACACGAACTGAATCGATTCCGTATGCACTGACCCAGAAAGTCATGAACCCGCCAAGGATTCTCCAAAGACCGTAATACTCCTAATGATATTCTCCTATGTTACAACATTGGATGGATGAACATCCATAAAAGAAAGTAAAAGAGAGAAGTCGAAAAATCGATAACTGTGTGAAGAAGGCAGTAGTTCTGTCGTGAATTTGAATGCACTGAAAGGGAGACGGTACTTAAATATCGATTTCTCTCTTAATGCACGGGCGAAACACCTTCCTCTTACAAAATACGTGGGATCAATTCCTTCAAAAACCCTTCCAAAATGCATTTTTTTCGGTATAGAACTCCTTGAATCTGTCTCTCTTGCATTGAATCGAATGCATATGCGTTTAAGTTTGGTAATCGCAATCGGAAAGAGTTCTATGAAACGCAATTACCAGTAATACTTGAATAAAAATCATGATTGCTGGGGTGAACAACAGTAGTTCAATCTAGAAAACTGCCTCAAGCAAACCTATTTCGATAAACTGCTGTAGCTATGTATACTTTGGTATAAGGGAATAATGGATATTAAAGACACAATATTATATAAATACATATTTTAGACTTTTTTCAAAGTTCCATTAGCACCTCTAAACGTCCAAAATACGAGATATATTGATGAATGAATAGAATACACAATATAATTCAGTTTTGCACCTGACACATAAACCAGACATCGCCGCGGAAAAAGTGAAGGTAGACTTTCTCGGTAATTCCCGTAAAAATCGATGCTTCAACAAGCTCACGCCGGGAATCCATAATTTCAGCATCGCCCTTTAGTCGAGACGGAATGACATTACTGATTCACAAAGAGGAAAGCCATAAGAAGCGGACGAGAGAAAGTACAAAAGGATTAGCAACGGCAGAGAAAGTGGATGAGGACACACGGTCGCTGGAGAATTTTTCGAGAGCAAGAAACATAATTATCGGAGTGAAGAAAACAAAAGAGAAACAGCTGGCGCAAGAAGAGGGGTAAATCCATAGCAGACGTACCGGAGTGGTGGGCAAGAAAAGGCAAAAAACGCTACACAATGGGTGCAAAAGAAATGTAAGCGAGAGATAAGGAAAGGATACGAAATTCAGGCGCTGCAGGGGAGATGAAAGGTAGTTAACGTCCGCATTAAAATAAAAGGGAAAGATGAATGAGGGAGACCGTATTTAATGAGACTTGTAATATTAATAAGGGATTAGAGATCGTTGAGCCACAAAAGAGATAACTTTTTACGTGGGATTTGATGTAAATGAATGGGAGAGAATCAATAAGAATATCCATTAATTGATATTTTAAAGCACTCGTAAAAATTTAAAATCATGGAGAGATAAACTGAGTGAAACAAATGGAGTGCTAAGATACGAAGAACTGGGTAGATTATGCGGTTAATAACTGAGACTAGTAAGTACCTTTATGCGATGTATTTTAATTAAATGAACCATTTTCGTTTACGTAATCGTAATACGTAAAATCGATTGAATGACAACTTTTAACACAAACCCCATTATATTTATTTGAAAAATTTAAAGAAAACCGAAAGTAAGATTTACTACTCCTCATAAATTAAAAATACTGTGGGATAATCTATGATATTATTTTGCTGGTTCACATTTGGTAAAATCGATTTCGGACTACACACTATTTGGCGTCCCATCTAGGTGATATAAAAACGACAGTAAAAACACTTAATTTAATTAAAACAGAATTTGTTCAATATAAGGAATAAATAATTCCTGATAGTACAGCATACGAAACGTATGGTGGGAAGCGACATCTGGGATGTTTCGTAATTCAGTTAGGGATTAAGTATATTTGGTTGCCTATCTCGCAGGAAGCTACAATTTCCGTCGGGTCGATTTCGGAAAGAAATCGATAACTAGATATGATACGACTCAATATCGGAATGAGAATAGGAAAATAGGAGTCAGATATTGACTAATAATACCTTAAAATGCATAATAAAGCAATAAATTTACATATAATGGGCATTAACTAAGGGAATCATTACTAAAACGAACCATCAAAAACCTGTTCTTCATCTACGCTACATTTTCAGAACTATCAGTACAAAATTTATGTTCTTTTCTCCGATATAAATAATGATAAATTCCCATTGTTGGTAACGTTAAGAACACTATAAGTTGGTTTCAAACATTGGAACCGTACAAATACATTCTACATCATCTGAAACCAGGGGAAATAAAGGTACTGACGTCTAACGTTATTAAATCCAACGACACTGATCACCAAAGAGCTTAATTCGAGGCGATAAGGGGCGAAATCTCTTCTGATGAACTCGGCGTTTCATTCTCCGGCGACAAGGTCGGACAATTAACGGGATTTTCAGGGGAGAAAAAGAGGAACTGGGGATTCCACTCGAGAGGCTAAGAGAAAGCGAGACGGTGCCGTGTCTATATACTCTTGATTTGTTTTCTCCAGAGGTACTCGTGTATTTGAAATGAAAGCCATCTATTTTTCGCATAAAAATGAGAAACAATTTGAACATTCATCCCAGATATTTACATCCACTGAACACGAATAAGGGGGCTTCGTTACAGATGAAAAGTAGTAAAATTTAAGACGGATGAAATGACATTTTCATCGTGAAAAATATCATGGATGTACCATAAAATCTTTACGCTTCCATACATAGAGTCATTTCAGCAGCTCGTCGGATGACAGGAGGGATTGTAAACAAAACAAAGGTACCGAGTTTATATCCCGATACAGGATTAATATTCCCAATAAAAACGTGTACATAAAGGTTGGTTCACGTCTGATACTTTTATACTCTAATACATACTCTTCGTATGTATGTATTTGAAGGAAATTTTGTCATTATTACATATCAATCAATTCACAGATAACCTGATTTTAAAAAATTTTAAATGACTAATTTTAAGAAGAGATTTTTGTTTAATGGCGTAAAATTGGTAACGGATATCCATTAACGCTAATTGTTGATTATTAAACATACTAACATGTAAGTTTAAAAACCTATTTATAAATTAAATAGATCCTGATTAGCATTCATGGACAGTATATTTAACTAAGTTCTCATTTAGAAGCAATTTTTTTCAGAATACCACCGTGATTCTGTTTCAAACTAAAACCTGCGAATTTCCCAGACCAAATGTATCCCAAATAACCCTTCGAGAATCACCGATGCAAACCAATAAATGCAAGCGATAATTAAACGCCGGAGGATACGAATCAAACGGCACTTGAAGGCAACAAAGTCGCAGACAGACATAACGAGGTGTGCGTTTGTGCACCTCCGTTTTAATGAACTCTTTGAAAGAGACGCGAGGATTACGAAAATCTCTCCGATTTGAGAAATCTGTTTTTTTCTTTTTTGTCGAAGCAAAAGTACCGGCGCAGAAAAAATGCATGCTTCGATCCGAGAAGAAATTCAAACCTCCGAGTGCATGAGGAACGACGCCGGTGGAAAAATGAAGGGAACGCATTAGTGAAGAAAGAAAATGAATAAAAATGCTACATTCGGAGATTAAAGGGACTGGCGAAAAATAAAGGGTTAAAAATGAAGGGGGAAAAAAAGACAGCTACGTTCAAGTATGAATATAAGCAAGAGAAGGGAAAACGCTGGCGAGCAGAATAAAATGACGAAGAGATGAAAAAGAAGGAAAGGGGAATAAATATAAAATAAATGATTTACGAAGGAAGAAGGGGTTAGAATAAGAACAACCTAAATCTAAGAAAAGGTGAAATGTATTTATGAGTATTACGAATGCATTAATTTAAAAGGAAAATTATTTTTGAGCACTACTATTCTCTTACTTACGCTAACTTAATACATGGTATGAATAGAGGTGAATGCAATCAAAAGTCAATTAGAAACTTGACTTCAAGAGCATATTTCTATTCCATTCATTCAAATATTTAGCAAGTATAATGTATTTAAGACACAATTTAAAATAAAAACGATTTTACTCTAGCCAAATAAAATGAAAAAGATATGACTCAAGGGGGAAAATATTTGAATCCTTTTCCCCTTACGGCAAGAAAGAAAAAGATAGTGTACAGTTCTCCTTCCCTAATATAACATAGTGAGTACGATTACCCTCTATTTTTATTCGGAAGCTGATCCTGGAGTGAATGAGGATATATATCTAGCTTCAGATCTGATTACCTTAGGGGCAGGACCTTTTTAAATATAAACAGATATTAATCTCTTATTCCTAATACCTTTACATCCAATCCAAAAATGCATAGAGTTTTTCGCATAATATTTAGGAATTACTTCACCAAAAATCCTCACTTATACATAACTCCCACCTTTCATAGCCTAATAATTTCGCACAGCTTAATTCAAAAATCCGAGACGAAACTCAAATTAACGTTAAATTTTAACTCACTCCAAAAAGACAGACTTGACACTCTTGCTGTGAGGGCATGATGTTGCAATTCAAAGCGTTCAACAACGCAGTGAAACAGCGTGACCTTTGCCCCTTTCTCCTTCTTCTTTCATCTTCTCTTCTCTTGCTGCCCTTGGTTCCATGCACTTCTCATGGGCTGGGGAAGTGTCTCTCTTCCAAGCCTTTTTTTTAATTCTCTCCCTTCCCGAGATGCGCTTCAGTGTCCTTTAAAGATTCTTTAATGCGACCGTGCAGATATTTTCGCAAACATTCCGTTTCTTTCCTAATTACTAATGATGAAGATATTGTTCACCGCATTAGGTAGATGAGTTTTCGATACTGCTTATTTTACTGGAGCAAAGATTATTATCAACGTATATTGTTCCTTATTATTTAAAATTTCATGAAAAAATCCATTCCTACGTGTTCATATACCTATAAACAATGTATATATTATTTAAACTAAGAACCCTCCACATTGATTCCTCATCTTTCATAGTATTTGCGTCTCAAAAGTATTTCACTGCTCCAACATAAACATTCTCAGCGTTAAAAACATTATTTACAGACTTATTGAAGCTAGCATAACCCAGACTTATTATTCCTCCGAACTAATTTCACGACAAACTTAATTAAAACTTCAACCGGTCAATTATTCTCTCTTATTCCCACGCAAGCTTCAGTCTTTACTGCAATTTCGTATTCTCTCGTTATACTCCGCAAATATTTGGTCCTACATACTTTACTGGTCTTTCAGCATACTATTTTCCACTATAATGAAAGGGTTACACAACCATACAGTCCAGAGCGGGACATTGTATCGGCCCCTGGAGCTTAGACAACTCGCGCGGCACTCTTAGCAAACTGTTAGTCTAGTTTACATATGCAAACTCGCTACGTAAGCAATGAGTTTGCTCTGAGCGAATTTAAATGAAGAGAGACGAGGCATCCGCTAGTGAGATTTGAAAAATAAATCCCCCTGGCAGATGAGAGAAAGCTACACACAATCGGGGAGTAAAGGCTATTTTCACGAGCCAAACGAGTGCTATTGGTTGCCAAGATAGAAACTTGCATACTGAATAATTACCGCACTTTGCATGAGTTTATTTTTTACAGTATGGACAAATCTATTTATTTCACAGAATTTCCCATCGGAAAAGTTTAACTATATCATCCTTGCAAAATGGACTTAAATTAAGCAATAATGTTTTAAACATTTAAGGACTTTTTTTATAGGATAAAAGGCTGAAAGTTTCTTGACATTATTTTTAGTTATATATATCTATACAAAATATAACGAACAAAAACGACGCGTTTTAGTTCCTTTCCTCGATCTCGGAGATTCAAACAAGGACTAACAAACAAACCACCATTTCTGGATCAGTAAAAGGGAAGCGAATCCAACAGTTCAAGCTAAAATATGTGGTATTATGTTCCCGATGATATAGAACGCTCTTAATCTTAAAGGTATTGACACTCTTCTTTCCAGGGAACACCCTATACCCCCCCCCCCTTCTCTCCGTATGGATTTCCGTTCCAATACCCTTACTCTACGCAAAAGAAACAAAATGATTATTTTTTCAATGTCCTCGGGCCTCGAACGCCCCAAGAGATTCGCAGATCGTTTTTCGTTTTATTTCAACTTATCTTGGGCTCTCGATTTTTAATAGCGGAATGAAAAGGGAGTATAATTCAGTCGAAAAGATACGGTGAATGAAATTGGGAAAGACGGAAGATGAAACAATGCCACAAATACGAAAATGTGAGCATCGAAGTTTCTTCCCTTGAAAACATGGACGAAGAAGATAGAAATCGATTCGAGAAGCACAAATAGATTTAAAGTTGCGAGAAAAGATGGTGATGATGGAAAATACGTTCAGGAACTCATTTTGGTTGAATTTCATTGGAGTTTCACTTCTTTTACCTTGCGCAATATTTGAGTAAATACGTATCTAAAGTAAATAAAGGCTTCGTTGGCTAGGTGAGGAATGACGTTGCTTCTTATGTCAACAATCAGTATACTGTACAATCAGTATACTGTACGATCAGTAAACAATAAATAGAGATACATTACTTACGTAGATAATAAAAAAATATAATTAGTAGTGTTGACAAATTAAATTCGGCATTGACCAATCAAATAGACATGTGAATTCTACTGCAGTACCAAATCGGTTTGGATACTATTAAAATAATTCTTTCGCGGAACAACCGTTCTGCAGCACTTAATTATCTACACACCTACGCAACTCTCCGCGAACGACCGGAAATATCAGCTCTCTCCGTTTGTTTCGAATTTCCGGCTTTTGTGAAGCCCCTCACCGCGGTAACAGAATCGTACGGCCAAAATTTTATACAACATTATTAAATCAACATAGAAGGTAAGATATCCATATAGAGGTTAAAATATTAGGGTTCATTAAAGAATAAAAGAGCCTTGCATATAATTTATAGACATCAAAACCCTGTTTCATACATTTTAAAAACTCCTTTGAATTTTAATACAATCTAATGAACGTTAACATCCTAAATACGTAAAAACATACGATTCTTTGAATAATGTCAAGAAGAATTAGAGAGAATAAATAATTGGAATGCAATCAGTAATACAATTGTTATTTCACATCTAATTCTAGAATTACAATTAATAGGTTCTAATTATATTTCCTCATTAAAATGAATAATAACTCTTAACCCTCACGAAAACTGTTTATCATCAAAGCATTACACCATTCAGAAAACGATAACATTATAATTCTCTACTAAACATTTTTCATTACTACGTAATTAATGCTGGTAGCGTCTCACACCTTTTTCTAGACCCGTTACAGTTTTACACGAAGTTTTCAAACGAGAACTATAAACCTTATTCCATGACAACAACTGTTTCCATGAATCCAAAACTCCAAAAATCTTTAACAATACAAAGAGCGCTGCGGATGTATTGCGGTGACCGCTTCTAAGAAAGATGGGAAAGAACCTCGGAGGCTGAGAGATGCTTATTCAAAAAAAAAATCAGGTTGAAACGTTGAATGGAATAAACAAAAAAACTCGGGGCGATAAAAAAGGGACGAAACTGAATTACAAATAAATAAAAAGAGAATGGCGGGAGGGAGAAGATAAGGAGGTATATGACCAATGAGACGATGTGACGTTAATTCGAATGATAAAAATATACGAGGACTTGTAAAATTGTGAGAGTGAAGGAGAAGGCGGAGAGGGGAGGGCAAAGGCAGTGAGTTTTGAGATCAATACTGCTAGGAGTGACTGCGGGTCTGAGGAGGGAGGAAGATGTTTTAGGAGTGGGTGAAGAGGGGCGGGCATTAAAGGGAAGTTGGAAAGAAAATGAATCGGATGGAGAGAAAAAAGACACGCTTGAGGTGTAGCAATTAGAGAGAGTGAAAAAACAAGGGCGAAAAACGGAAAGGAGAGGACATTGGCAATGGATTACCAACCATTTTAAACCATCAATTTTGTCGCGTCGACAGTTTTTATGTTATTAAATTTGCTAACTCACTCCAGTCAGCTACGAATAGTCACGTAGGGAAGTTCCCAAAACGGTTGAATATTAAATAATATTTTCCTAAATAACTATACTGTTGATTCAATATACAATGCTAGGATTATAAGTAACTTTATTTTTCAAGTGCCCTCTTAATATTCATACCTCGGTACACATCCATTTATTTCTAAATGGTTCAAAAAATTGAAAATAAAATGAAAACAATTATTAAAACACAAGAATTATAATTATCAAGTCAAGCGGACTATTTTAAGGCTTCTATCAGGAACTACTGAATATAGAAAGGATTCTTGAAAATATTCTGGTCCCAATACTTAACCCTGCGGGACTCATTTCAGAACAATACGTATGCGTTTAATATCATCAGGAGCGATGTTAATCGAGTATAATCATGAACCGCTGAAACATGCTAAGGTAGAAATAGGTTGGGAAACATATAACCCAATAAAATAGTTCGCAAAAGATTCCTCAATTAATTTCAAAAATCCCACCCTTAGAAAGAAAGGAAAAACCACTGCGACCGGTGATAATCAGAAAGCATAGTGAATGGAAAGAGAAGGAAAAGAGGAATTCTGATTCAGAATAACCAAATGTCAGAAAAAGAGCGGGACAGAACGGTAGGCTATGAAGATAGCATTCGAAGAGAAAAAGAATTGGGAGGCTTAAGAATAAAGAGGAGAATTACTGTTTCTGGAGGAGCAAAATAAAAGAAGAGCGCATCTATAGCAACGGCGTACGGGACCGATAGGTACAGCCGGTGAGGTTCACTCAAGTGTAACTCTCTGGGAAAAAGCGCACATTTTTTAGGAAGCCTTTATGCCCCAAACGTCGCGAAATTTCCTGCCTCTATATGTGTTTACAAATGAGACGGATTTGGGATTTAAAGAAGCTCCACTCCAACGATGAAGCGAAAAATTGCTGCTGCCAACTATCTCCAGGGCATCTTCCACTGAAGTGTCGCCTCTCGTGGATGCCATGAATTTCGAGACTGAGGCGAAAAATTTGCTACGAACAACGATTGAGGAATTTTTCCATTACGTGCGACGATAAGACTACATAAAGCGAAACAAACATCAACTTGAACAAACGGATGAGAATTTAAAAATTCAATTATGTTTCGTGAAATATTTGTAATATTATACGGATGCAGAGAGAGGAAAAATGAAAAATTGACCCAAAATGCTGGAGTTTTGCGCAGTCAAAAACGGTCTTCCTTTCGCTTCCTTTTGCTAGAAGGTATTTCATTTTGTATTCAGATTCATTAGACCCAGTGGAAACGAAGAGATATTTCATCTCTGTTTAAAAAGTCATTCACTCTAATTCTTATTATTTAGGATTCAATTTGACTCGAGTGGTATGGAGTTAAACTATAGATATTAAAGCTACAATTCGATAATGTTAAAAGCAACCATACGAAAGCTGAAAACTAATAATAATAACTAATAATAATACTAATAAAATAATAATAATAAAATAATATACCATTATGTTGAAACGTAATTTGTATTTTTACCAATATATCTATGCTAAAATGTTCCATACATTTCAGTCTGTTTGTAATAGGATATTATAATGGAACTTAATATCCTTTCATACAAATACAATCATCCTTATTCGTAAAGTATTCGTCCCCATACTATTTCTTATCTATTTTCTAAAACCCTGTTCAAAACAACAGTTGTCATGGGACATTCAAATATTGTATCTAAAATTAAAAATTATATTAAACAGAATTTCTTTAAAAGAGATTTAGACACCTATGAACTGTAGTGTATATCTATAAACAAAATTCCTTTTCATCGTTCAAAAGTACAATAAAAACTAAGAACGAATGAAAACTCGATCCTTTCAAAAAAAACTCTAATCCATAATTATCCATTCGAAACTTTGTCGCTAGTTTGCTCAAAAGGGAGAAGAAATACTGCTCAACGTTGGACGAAGAAAAAATATCCGGCATCAACTTTCATAAGGGAAGCAAAACTCGAAACGCCATCCACCCCCATAAAAACTCCACGGAAATACGGTGGCGACGCAGGTGGGCGGAGTGGGAAGCTTAAGGCGTCGTAAAATAAGAAGCAGTTGGATAAGAAAGAAGGAATTGTCAATTCATTCGATGAAGGAGAGGATAGAAAGAAAAGCGAGAGAAATAAAAAGTGCGTATCCGAGGAAAAGAAATCGCACAGGAGCCCCTAGCTTGATTTTTAATTCGAGTAAATAGACTCCGAAAGGTTCATCGCAGATGTGACCTTTGACCTAGAAAGATTTAACTACGCAGCGGGTCGATAAATCTTTTCATCATCTTCCAGCTTTTTTGGCCGGGTACTTTTCATCACAAATTCCGCCATTTTCTGCTAGAGTTTACCAATACCTTCAGCGGAAAGGAGTCAAAGGTCAACGACCCAACATCAACATCTCTCAACTGTATAGCTTCCCGTTTAAAAATACCCCAAACCTACATTTCAAATCTGAAGGGAGAAATCGTATTTCGAACAAAGATGTATAAAAATTAAATAAACAATAACCGAATATAATTTCATCTCTTCTAAATATAGACTTTCATTGAAAATTTTCAAGAACTTAATTTCCATAAAAATGGGTAAACAGTGAAGATACACAATTTTCAGTGGAATAACTATTCGAATTGTTGTGCATTATAATAACAGAATATCTATTTTGCATGCCCCGTATGATAATGATAGTGATGTTTTGCATTCTTTAACATGCTTTCAGCAAATGCTACTATTTCCAATATCAGAATATCGTTTCGTTTATTAATGAATTACAATTGAGTGGCGGACGTAGGTGAAAGCCGACAAAAAATATCGTACGTCAAAAGATTCAATTTTAACTATTTGAACCTCGAATTAAAGTTTTAAAAACATCCTCAAAACAAACTAAATATTTTACTCGAGAATTTTATCAATAAGAGCAAATAAACCCTGCGTGCTCCATGCCTTATCTCATTTTAACCAATGGCAAATATTTTTGTTCAATTCTTCGAGGATTATTCGTAATATTCATACTAGAAAACTAACGGATATTGGAAGATCCGGGTCCATTTCCTAAATGAATAATTAGTTATTCCTTTATTCGAACAAAATTTCTATACTACCCACTATTAGATTGTCGTCGTGGCGACGGTTTAATAATAAAAGGCTTAATTTAGTACAAATGGTTCATTACCTTGACTCTTGTGTACGGTGGCTCGACTGTACTATATTGGGTCTCCCGGGCCTCCGGCGGACGATCAGGGGGTTTCTCCGCGCTTTGCCTCCCGTATGGCGATCTAACTTGTGGTGCCGGTGTCTATTAAGCCACTCCGGCGGGACAGTAAGGGATCTGTGGCCGGTGTCTAATAAAGCCACTCCGGCGAGATCGTAGCCCAATCTGTCTTATGCCTCTTGGGGACCCCTTTATATACTAGATTCGAGGGTCCAAGGGGCGCCCAGTATTCTTTGGGGGATGGGGCTGTGAGTAGCCCTGCCTTGCCATGCGGCGGGAGTGAGGATGCCTTTGCGGCGTCGTTAACCGTTACCCTGAACGATAGTCATCCTTACCACATCACCCCATCGGCAATTAAGACCCTGGGTTTAAAAAGTTCGAGCCACCGGGTACATAACACACAATTTCGTAAAGAGAATTTATACACATATCAACATACAATTTGTAAAGAGAGAAATTTATACAATTTAAACACAAAAAGAAGAGAGAGAAAAAAAAAATACATAGGCGTGCGCACACAAAGTTTCCTCCAATTGTCCAAGAATCCGTTTCCATAGAGGTCACTAGAACTTTACATATGCACTGTGTCAAGAATCGGGAACAATGGAGCATTCGTGGGGGGGCGAATAGTTGTATCTCCGTCACCGGACCTTGCTATGGTAAACAGGTTGACAGATGGTGCGGATGGCGTCGGCATGATCGGGAGGTCGGAGGTCTTCTTCCTGCGACATGCTAGTAGGATCGCGGCGATGGTTCCCGTGACCAGGACTAAACTCACTGGGATCCCCATACGATGGATCGTCTGGATGCTGGCCTCCAACGGTGCTAGTAGCCTCGAATGTCGGGTTACCTCTGCTAAGGAGATGGTAGGCACCTTGTGGCTGTTGATTCTTTCGATGGAGGCTAGCAGGTCCGTCAGGTTTCTGGAGTCCAGAATCTGGTCGGTGAAGGAGGGATCCGAAGAGTTGAGGTGGAAACTGGGAAGAGGGTTGACCACTACGTTGGCGAACTGGGAGAGGTTGCTGTTAAAAATATTGGGGGCACCGTGCAACAAGGAAACTCCGTCTCTTGCCGTACAACCCGAAGGCAAAAATATACTCCCGTGGCCCGTTATCTGGATTGTCGATTTATTCCCCGCGCAGGCGACATTTAGGGTCGTCCATTCGCTCACACTGTAAACCCATTGCCCAGGTTTGCTGCCCTTGACGTAATGTTTAAAAGGCGTTAGCGCGGAATGAATCTCACAATTTTTCCGGATGGCCAAGCTGTCATTCCGGTATACTGCTATGCTACACGATCGGGAGCTGTTATTAAGGACAGGAAAGTTAGGGTGGCAGATGTAGGGGACGTTCCTCAGGCAATTTTCCTTGTAGCCTTGCGGAAGCGGAACAAAAAGGCCTCTCTGACTGGAGACCGCCAGGTATGGCTCCTCCGGGAAAATAAGTATACCGTGTTGACTTCCTGGTATTAATGAAGGCAAGGGAATGGCCCTGAACACCTGGTGGCCACCTCCCCTTTTTGTGAGGGGGAGCAGGATCAGGAGACGAAACTCGTCCATTTGCGATGCTATGTGGACTTCTGCCGTGTGGTAAACTGACAGCGGGCTGCTGCCTTCCATCAATACGAAGTCGAGGTCCTGACCTAGTTGAGCCCGTGCGTCTGCCAATAGGGTAAGGAGTTGGGTTGGAGGTATGATATCGGGAGTTAGCCTCCCCAGACTCGCAAGCATAGCAATAGAGCGGATATGGCCTATTTCCCTTTGAAATTCCTCTAAATGATTGTTAATTAAAAAATAACTAGCGTGAAGGTGATTTGAAACATTGCTCAATTGACGGTTCTCAGTAATAACCTGGGCAAATGCGTTCCCTGAGTGGTTAAGGAGCTGATGGAGTCCCTGTAATGCCTCTGAAGTTTGAGAAAGCATGGTGTCGTGCCTTCTTAACGTTTCGGATGTACGATTCAGGAAGGTTATCCTGGCCCTGCTAACGTCTTCGGTTCGCTCGGCAAGTTTATTCAATTCTTGTTGTAGCCCCAGTAGTTGTTTGTCGGTTGCAACCCCGGTAAGGTAGTGCAGACCTACTCCAAGAGCGTCGAAGAGGCCTCTGCTAATCCTTCTGCTCGGCGGGGCATGAAAAAGAGAATTAAAGTCTCGGATAACGTGGTCCATCCGCTGAATTAGGCTCCGCCTATACGCCTGTGCCAGTCCTTCCATTGTCTCTCTCAGTGGTGTGTTCGCGCCGTTAGCCATGAGATGGAACGCCAGGCACTGGTTCTGCAGGTCTTGGATAGCTGTCCGGAAGTGGTTAATGTGGAAATCCAGGTGCACCACCCACTCTCCCTCCATGAAAAACAGGTTCCCTTGGGGCTGAAACACCAGGGCGTGGTGTCCCATACATGACTCAAAGATTAACTTCGCCCCGGTCGTGGCCGTAAGTTGTATGGGATGCGATGAGTCGCTGGAGATTGGGAAGATGAAGCCGTCGACGTTTCCCCCTCGGAAGGCGTTTGCTGTTGACTTGTTGTAGACGGTAGTTGCGAAGGATTGTTATCCCTTTGGATGGAGGGATGTAGAGGCAGTGACTTTTCTGGGGTATCGGGAGAGGTAGACGGGTGTTGGGAGAGGAAGTTTGGGACAGGAAGGGGCTCTGGATCCGGGGGTAGAGGCAGTAAGTTGCGTAAATGGGCTGTTACCCTGCGACCGTTTTGAACGTGCTGGATGTCGAACGTAACTGGACTTCGCACCTTGGTAACTTTATATGGTCCGATCCACCGCGAAGCGAGTTTTTTTGATTGACCTGGTGAAATAGCCATATTTCGAAGGAGAACCATCTGTCCAACCGAAACTACAGGTAAGGTCAGGCCCTTATTGCATTTCCGACGTTCTTCTTCTTGATTCTGCCTATTGAATTCTGTCGCCTGTTCATATGCCTCTTTTAACCTTTTTTGGAGTTCTACACCATAGGATGGCTCTTCTGCATAATTGTGCCTTTCTGCAGAGAGGGTACTATCCCAAGGCATGGTTAGATCTCTGCCATACATTAGGTAAGCAGGAGTGAAACCCGTAATTCTATGCTTGGTATTCCGGTATGCGAAAAGCGCAAAATTGAGCTGTTCATCCCAATCGCCGTGATCTTGGGACACATAGTGGGAAATCACCGCAGCAAACGATTGATGGGCTCGTTCTAGACGACCATTTGAGGCAGGGTTATAAGGAGAGGTGAATATGGAACGAATCCTAAGGATACGGCAAACTTCCTGCATTAATTTAGAGGTAAAATTTGCTCCTCTATCGGTGAGCAAGTATTTAGGGGTTCCGTGGCGGCAAATAATGTTTTCCACGAAAACGCGGGCGATTGTTTCCGCGGTCTGATCGGGAATTGCGTAGGCTTCAGGATATCGCGTGAAATAATCCTGGCAAGTAAGGATGTAACGGTTGCCACGGGAAGAACGTGGTAGGGGGCCTACAATATCCAAGGCTAATTTTTCTAGTGGGTAAGTGGCTTCCGTGACAGGTTGGATGGGAACTTGCTGTTTTCCCGCCTTACGTTTTTTGCAAGCCAAGCAATTTTGAATGTAACGTCGGGTGTCAGTATAACATCCATCCCAATTGAAATAACGACGCACAAGGTCTAGCGTTTTGTCAAACCCTAGATGTCCAGCTAAGGGATTGTCATGACATCGTTCTAAAATATGGTCTCTCATTTTCCGCGGAGCACAAACGCTCGCCCTTGGCTTACAGGTGCCTGAGTTTACCTTGAATAAAATGCCACGATTGTCATAAAAGAAATTCGGGTCGTTTCCTTTTGCTAATTCATGTAATTGCTTTAGATCCTGGCAAGACGCTTGCTCCTTCAATATTCTTTCTGTATCCCAAACCGGTTTATAAATTTCTTTCTCATCCTCCGCAATGACTGTGACTTGAGCAGTGCGCGAAAGGGCATCACAATGTGGTATTTGCTTACCGGGGCAATATTGGATATCATACGAATATTCGCTTAATTCCATCACCCAACGTGCGAGTCTGGGTTTAGGCTCTTTGAGTGTCAATAGCCATCTTAGAGGCTTATGGTCTGTGCACAGGGTGAAGTGTCGACCAAGGAGGTAGATGCGAAACTTTTTTCTCATATCCACCACTGCTAGACATTCCAATTCGGTGGCGGAATATGATTTCTCGGCTCGATGGAGTTGACGACTGGCGTACGCAATCGGATGCTCTCCATCCTCAAATTTTTGCGAAAGAATTCCCCCCAGTGCTAAAGGCGAGGCATCGGTAGTAAGAATAAAGGGTTTTTCAAAGTCGGGAAATTTTAATACCGGATGCGTAATAAGACTATTACGCAACTTATCGAACGCTTCTTGTTCTGTCGGCGTCCAATTGAATTCTACATTTTTGCCTGTAAGTTTCGAGAGTGGATTTGAAATATGCGCGAAATTTGTAATAAACTTTCTGTAGTAACCGACCAGTCCTAAAAACGATTGCAATTGACGAACATTAACCGGTACTGAAAAATTTCTTATCGCCTTCACTTTTTCTCCGTCCGGCTGAAGACCATTTGAGGAGATAACATGTCCTAAGAATTGTACTTTAGTCTGAAAAAATCCGCATTTCTGAGGTTTCAATTTCAAATTAGCTGACCTTATCCTTAAAAATAGGCTACGCAGGAGCGCGATATGTCCTTTCCACGTCGAATCGTAAGCAAGGATGTCATCTAAATAACAAACACACCCGTTATTAATAAGGCCATCCAGAACTTTAGACATCAATCGCATAAACGTGGAAGGTGCATTTGCCAAACCAAAACTCATTCGGTTGCACTCGTAGTGACCGAAAGGTGTGCTAAAGGCTGTATATTCTCTACTGTCTTCGTGCATCTCCACCTGCCAATACCCACTACATAGGTCCATAGTGGAAAAATATTTCGCATTCCCTAATTGATCAAAAATTTCCTCCATATTGGGAATGGGAAAGACCTCTTTCTTTGTCACAGCATTAAGTGCTCGATAATCAATGCAAGGTCTGTACTTATTAGGTCCGTCGCCAAGCGCTTTCTTTTTAACCAAAATAATTGGCGCTGACCAAGGGCTCGTTGAGGGTGAAATAACTCCCTGTTCTAGCATCTCATCAATAGCTTTATCCAAGTCAGAACGTAGGGCGTGAGGGACACGATAAGGTCGTTTCTTTATGGGCGTAGCATCACCGACGTCTATTCTATGCTTGACCCAGTCGGTGTGTCCTAAGCTGTTGCTTCCGTGCAAAAAAATATCGGAAAATTCCATAATTAATGCCTTGAGTGGACTTAATGCCTCTGGTGGAACATTATCATACTTAAATAGTGAAATTAAATCATTGGCAGTCGTAGACTCTGGCCATAATTCCGAATTTTCAGCTTCGATTGAATTTATCTCCGAGATTGCTAAGTTTTCATCTACCACTTCGACCTCAATTTGTTCTCTCTTTCGCAATACTACTCGGTTATTCCGTAAATTCCCTAAAAGGATGGGGATGATGCCCTCCTTAGAGACTTTAGCTATCAGGGGAAGCAAGAGGACTTCACCATCTTTCCCGCAAACAATAATTTCCTTTCCTGCGAGCGCTTCATTTTTGGCTTCTGAGATAACAAAGGAGTGCGGAGGAATTTTAGAATTCTTTATCAATTGCATCGTCCTAATTTCGACTGCAAAATCTTTGCTTCTACTATTCTTATCCTCTGCTCCGCGAACTTTCCGGTTATCAGTATTGTCATTCGGAGAATCGGTATTGCTGGTGCCATGATTACCTAACGTATCGGCCATTGTTGGCATAGCTTCAGACTTACTTTCTTCTCTATTAACAAGCATTGGGACCGAATTATTCGCGAAGGATGCTGCGGGATTCAACATTACATTCTCATTTGATAATTCCTGTTCTATACTGCTGCCTTGATTTCCGGCTGCGACCAGCACTTCCCTACGCGCGAAATTTTCTCTGGGTGCGGAATTTTCTTCGCCTTCAATATTCCCAGTGATGACTGGTTCCCATTTTCCCACTAAACCTGAAAGAGGACTATTCTGCTTTTCACCTTCGGAAAGTTGCCTTAGATTAAATTTATTGGGAAACTTGATCGACTTACTATCATTCGGAGAGAATGTCAATTGTTGTGGGAAATCGCGTAAGTCTTCTCCATCCATGTGGGCGACTTGTGTCGACGCGTCCTCAATTTCAAATTTCTCTCTATTGACTGTTGCGACCTTTTCCTTCTTCCCTTCACTCCGATTAGAGGGAGCTAAGATATGCCCTAACACATCGTCAGTATACTCATAATCAAACATATCCAATAAATCTTTAGTTACTGACTGAATGGCGTATTCTTTTTCGCCCTCGACCCTCTGATCCTCGGAGTTCCGTACTGCTGTGAAGGCAAGTTCCTCATTTTCGTCGTGCCGTTGGATAAAGTCCACGGGCACCGTTTCGATTTGTGTTTTGATCAATTTTTCTTGCTTGTCCAATGCAACCGAATGGGCAATCTCATCTTTTGCGTCGCTGGATTTCAATTTAATTTCATGGAAGTGGTTAATGTTAATCATAAACTTGTCCAAAGATAAATTACATTTGTAATTTTCCATGAAGTCGAGGCCAAGGATTCCGTCGTAATTAGTAAGACCTAAGTCGATTATGAGCGCGTCTTGTGGATACAGAATTCCGTCTATCTCAAAGGGTATCCTACTCTGGCCCATCACTGGCAAAATATGACCCGAGGCGCTTCTAATAGGTCTGTTATAGGGGCTGATGCCGATTTCGCCGAAAGGAAAGATTCTCGAACTGATTATTGTTACTGCGGCTCCAGTGTCAACCAGAAACCTGTATTTCGTCTCGAATATTCCACATGTCATTATCAAGCCTGCTTTCGGCGTCACTGCAAGGATTAATTCTTCCCCGATCCCGTGATCGGGGAAATCCCGTTTCCCGTGTTTCGGAGAGAGACATTGTTAGGACATTCTAGCGGACGATGACCCTGTTGTTTACAAGTACCGCAGAGCAATAGAGGGCAGTTCTTCTGCGCGTGGTCAAACTTCCCACAAAGAAAGCAACCGCGAGGTTTAGATCGGCAACTGCGGGCGAAATGTCCCGTTCGGCCACAATGAAAACACTTACGCTCCAAAGTTCGTTGTTGTGTCTCTCGCCTTGGCAATGGCGGTATCGGAGACTGCTGATTAGGGTGTGTGCCTACAGTATCTAGCGGAGGGGGGCGGTTGACTAAGCTAGCAGGGGCATCGTGAAAGGAATGATTAGATTGGCAAGAGCAAATGTTATGGATCTGTGAATGAGAAGAGTGAGTTCTCGCAAGTTCCGCAGATTTTTGGGCGTAATTGCGTGCGGTAGCCTCCTCACATAGAGCGAATTCTTCCGCTTCGAGGAGAGTTTTCGGACCTCGTACCACAACGAAGCGTCCTATCTCTTCCCGTAAACCTAAAAGAAATTGCGTCAGGAGTCTACTCTCCATAATACTTCTAGTGGCCTCTCCGTTTGGGGCTGAGTACGTTTCGCGTAATTGCCGCGCAATCGTGCGAAGTCTAGTGGAGAATTCATTAACTGTCTCGAGCGGTTTTTGCGAACAAGATGTGAACATCTTCTCGAGGGAGAGAGGTGAAACTTTTAAAGTAAATCGTCGCTTGAGATGATTGGCAAAACTATCATAACTCTCGATGATGTGAGGGTTTGCGGAAACGTAATCGGCGGCGGAGCCTAGAAGACGCAAGCGAGCGACGCACAGTGTTTGATGCTCCGTCCAGCCGTTGAGATGGCTTGTGATTTTAAGTGATTCTAAAAATTGCTCGACAGACGTGGCGTCATCTCCGCTAAACGAGGGAATGAGGTACACATGGTTTCCTACCGGGGGAGGCGTGAAACTTGGAGATCTGTCGTCCGCCGGCGGAGGTACTTTGTCAATTGCATTGACAGTTAACGGTAAATCAATTAAATTGACATTAGGTTGACAATAAACTGAGCCATACAAAAATGGGTTGGTGGAGGCGTAAAAAGATGCCATTGTACACAAGATAGATAAAAATCCCAAAAAAAAATTTTTAAATTAGTCGAACCTTAATAAAAAATTGAAAAGAATTTCAGAAATACACGAAAAAAATCAAGGCCAGGAGAGAATTTAAGTTCGTACCGCTTGAAAACACCTGACACCAATTGTCGTCGTGGCGACGGTTTAATAATAAAAGGCTTAATTTAGTACAAATGGTTCATTACCTTGACTCTTGTGTACGGTGGCTCGACTGTACTATATTGGGTCTCCCGGGCCTCCGGCGGACGATCAGGGGGTTTCTCCGCGCTTTGCCTCCCGTATGGCGATCTAACTTGTGGTGCCGGTGTCTATTAAGCCACTCCGGCGGGACAGTAAGGGATCTGTGGCCGGTGTCTAATAAAGCCACTCCGGCGAGATCGTAGCCCAATCTGTCTTATGCCTCTTGGGGACCCCTTTATATACTAGATTCGAGGGTCCAAGGGGCGCCCAGTATTCTTTGGGGGATGGGGCTGTGAGTAGCCCTGCCTTGCCATGCGGCGGGAGTGAGGATGCCTTTGCGGCGTCGTTAACCGTTACCCTGAACGATAGTCATCCTTACCACAAGATGACCAAATTTCAAATAATGAAAACACAATATTCCTCGTGAAGCAGCACAATCATTTATATAAGCGTTTGAATACTTTAAAATCCAAATTAAAAACCTATATCCAACTTGATAATCAACGAGGCAAGGAAACACGCAAAACAAACGACGAATGAATACCCCATTCGTCTCCGTGTACTTTCACAGTCACGGATTCTTTTCGGGGCGCATACCACTTTTCACCGGAAGTGGGTTCGCGCAGATGTAACCAAAGGTGCCACTGGAGGGGTCCCTAGATCGATAACCCGAGCTGAGGACGGAGTGGGACCGGAGAGGGAACTGCATGAATGAGCCGGCAGGGGTATGAATGAGCTAGAACAACGTCCCTGAAACCCTGCGCTAGTGAACGCCCAGATGGTCTCCGGAACATATGAAAAAGCAAATCGAGTAAAATAGAGCCTTTGTTTTTTTCCAGTTATCTCCACGAGCGACCACATTCATAACTTACACTTCTACTAGAACGTTTCACTGGAGTAATATAATAAGAATATGCATGTGTCTTGAAATGGTCCAACATGAATCCTTTTAATCTTTTTAAATAAAAACCAATGATTCGTGGTACGCGACACCTAACACATCATCTGCCTTTTTTATCAACAAATTATTTCACATAAAAAATGCATTATTAAAAGAACAACTTTGTATTACTCTCCAATAAAGTCAATTTGGTCATCAAGTAATATTAACTGATAATAACAACTTAAGAAAATAATTATACACATACATTTCCTTCTACACGCCAACACATGCCTTCTTTGGTATGTATGTAGATTAAAACCCTTATTCCATTGCACTGCTTTCATTGATTATCTGTTTCGATGTTTCATCACAAGAGTAAATCAATTTTTGACTGATTAAAAGCATGAATTCTCCTGTTTCCTGGTAACCACACCAATACAAAAAAAAATCCACTGGATTTTAGATCCCGTTTTCACCCACTTATCCACTCTCAATCACTTCGAAAAGGGGTAAAGGTTAACTTAATGTGCTTACGGCGCGGGAATAATACCAGTATTTCAAAAAACGTCAAAAATGTTTCATAGGACTGGGACTCGAACCCAGATCTCCCAATATAATTTGGACAGCCCAATCACTCTTTTCTTACAATATAACCCACCCATTTCACTCTCCCAACGCTATATTACTCTAATTAAAACCCACTTCATCTTCTAGAGCATCCCTCTTCTACTTTTCCATGAATTCACCTTCATTTTCGTCCACTCACACTCTTCTGTCAAAGACGATCTTTATATTTTAATATCCGCCTTCAGCGGGGGTCTCATTGTACGCCCGTCCCTAAGACTTTCCATCAACCTTCCTCTGATTCTGTTACCCTTACTCATCAGTTCCTTTCTCTTCACGGAGGGTCTCCCAGGTATCCTATTATCCTCCTCTTTTGTGATCCTCCTTTTATAGATAAGGAAAATTACTCAAGGAAGGGAATCATTTCACCTGCTCTTTTTATACGAACTACCTTAATTTTCAACTCGGTCTTCCTTTCACACAGACGAATCTCAAAAACTGTATCGAAGATCATTAACTAAACCAATTCTCTATAATTGGATGAGAAATTGCAAAGGTCAGAGCATTCCAGGAAATCTATCGTGATTTATTCTACGTTCAATGTAATAATTTAAGTAAATGTAAATTAAAGTTCACTTGTGTCAAACTTTTTTTATATATCGTACATCGTTAATAATACGAGTAGTAATAACACAGTAGAAACAGATTTTATTTTTAGGAAAAACATATAGGTTTTTGACATCCCTTCTTTTTGCATCCTAATTAATTAAAACTGAGTATCTATAATTTTAATTCCAAATTGGAAACATAATTACACGCCCTCAGTAGGAAAAGCAAAAGATAACATATTAAATCGATAATGTGAAAACTCGTCACATAAAAATACGATAACAGAAAGATCAATAAGCATGGATGACTATTAGGGAATAAGAAGATTCGGTAAGACGAAAGGATGTGGATGATATTTGAAGAATGGAATGGAAAACAAGAATAAAAACTCATCTCATTTACGACCGAATCAAATATGATGATGGATTTTTAAAATGGGGACGTACGCAATTGAGTACAGTGGAGTTGGAGTAATGAAAGCTGCTGCAATCTGATTGGTGGAGGGAATGAAATAAAGAGAGTATTCGGAAACAGGGGGAAATGGAAATATCCCCTTTTTACGCCAATGGCAGATGATTGATTCACGTGGGATATCAATCAATTACCATCAAGAGAGAGAAACGCCAACGTTCAACTCGCATTGGGGGAAATTTTTCGCATTTGATTGAGACTTGGGCTTTACTTTGGAGCGAAGTCAATATTGGAGTAGCGCAGGTGACCTCTTGCGCTGCACCGCTGAGATTATCTGCCGGAATGCACCGACGTTGGATTTGATTGGGTCGAAACGTGTGTTAACTCCCTCTCCGAGTGAATGAATTAGATGCGCACCTTGTTACTTGGATAGAGAGAGATTTTGAATTCGAAATTGGATTATGGTTCTGGCGTGTCTTTTTTATTTCATTGGTTAGAGTAGAACCACTAATCAAGGATTAATGCGTTACTTATTCGCAGATATATAAATATTTTACGACGAATTTAATAAACCTTTAATTTTAATCTCTACTTGAGCTATTTAATCAGAGAAATAAATAATATATCAATTCATGTATGATGATTCATGATATGGTGACGTTTAATATATTGCTAACAAAATGTTTAAACCTTCATTCACCTCATATTATAATTGGTAATCTATTATTTTCGAAAAGAGTTCATAAAAATTGCCTTTTTTCCTTCTCTTCTCCATCAAGTCAATGTTTGATGTGAAGTAAAATAAGAAGAATAAATACATCATAAAAATTAACTAATGCAAAAAGAAATATATTCAACTCATCATAGAAAAGAAAAATATCACAAGTTTCTCAATAAATAAAACTTCTATTATTAATATTAATATACACAACCTATAAAAATATATGCATAAGAAAGGTATGGTATTAAACATTTTTCTAATGAAGAGAGAAACCTAGATGATACAAAAATAATACAACGATGCTTCGAGAAAAATGCGCTATCTAATTAAATCTAGGAAATAAATTTTCGATAACAGTACATGATAGCCCACGCCCACTTTCATTTTCCATTTCGCCTTTGAATAGATGAGGAAAGTTCCAACGTGCACAGAGCAAACTTCATTACGCTAATGTTCAGGATAATGAAAGAGAAGTTCCCAAAATATAACAAGATCGATCGCGGGAGCTTGGGATGATTAATTACCTGGCCACAGCGCCTGGAGCTTAAAAGGCATGACAGGAATAGCTTACGGGGAAGTAATAAGGAAACTATAGGGATGTAAACTTTTAATTGAAGTGCAAAGAAATCTTTCCGATAACCGTCTCTAACGAGTTCCAGCATCCTTTTACCGCACGGAAAGATGGCTGCAGAGACTTTTCCTTAATGATAATAATGAGCCTTCCTTCCGAGAATATTAGATGAAAACATGACCGGAATAGGTAAAAGATACTGACGAGTTAAATCATGAAAATCAAATCACTCTTCCACTTCTCTATGATCATGATTTAAATCGATTCACGTTTAAGTTACTGTTTCTCCCTCTAAGACAATGATGTGTTTTCAAGAATGAGGCTCTATTACTGGCATAAGTATAAAAACAAAAAAAGATAAATTTGATTCTTAAGTTTGAATTAATTCCTCTTCATAAAGCACAATCAATTTTCGTAACTTAATTCAGATGACCATACAAAAAAGTAATAACGAATTACATCTCACAAGCAACTGGATCTTAGATAATTATGTTTCCATTCAAATAATTTTCTTATATTTCAAACATTTTCACCGACTGAAGTAAGACTAGGTATTAGAAAAAAAAACAACTATGTTATTGCATTGATATGGTCTTCAAATAGCTCTCAAAAATGATTATTGCTACAACTAACAAATAAAGTAGAATGTATAATGAAATATATTAACTATATACCTACTACATTCGAGAACAAGACAAGTGCAACCAATGAAAACAACATAAACGTCACAAAAAGTTTCTCCTTCTAACACATCCCACAAGTGTTCTCTAAATACTATGCATAAATTATGAGAAAGTTTAACAGAATAGTTAATCCATCTAGCTGTTACTGCTTAAAAAAATAGCTGTAATATAGTATAGTATATGAACGAAGAAAGAAGTGAGTTTGATATACCATCCTTTATAATCCATTCGCTGTACTTTTGTTGAGTCATCCTCTCCGAGGAAAATTAAAGGGAAATGAATGGAAAGGAGGTCCTGTTATGCATATATAGAGAATAACGGGTCCATCGAGATTGAACGTGAGATAGGGAAGAAAGGGTTTGATCCTGAGGGAGCGCCACGAGGTGAGAAATATCCTTTTTATGAGTTAACCAGCTGAATAAAAGACACAAAGGATTCGTAAAAGAGTTTTTGGGAGCGGAAAAATTGAGCTACAAATCCGCTGTTTTTCCTTTCATAAAATATACCTTCCAACACGCATTTACGTAGTTTATAAACTTCTAAGTTTCTATTTTTCCAGCTACGCATTAATAAGATGTATGTTCACCATTGCTCCAGATTGTCATCTATAAACAATTGAAGAACGTATTTTTTATTCTATGGTCATATTTCCCCTAGCATGTTTTTTAAACGCTATAAATATGATTCATTCTTGGATATTCCTATATTTTACGATTTCAATATTCGTACAGTTTAAATACAATAGGCCTTTTAGTATGTTGATATTGGTCGTTTATTTAGCACTTGGAAATACTATTCTTATTTGTTGAAAAGTAACTCAATTTCAAAATTAGTAAATTTGCGTTTGAGGACAAAACTAACGGGAACAATATATATAAACGAGTAAAAACACCGATTACTTAGTAAAGGGGCACAAAAGATGACCCATCATTCTACAAATTTATCATATAATGTACATTGAAATATCGCCAAAATATCACAAACTAGAACGAATCGATAATCACTTGATAAAGAACCTTTAAAAAACCGGTTCTATCCGGTTAGAAGGTTACAATCGAAAATCAAAACCAGAATTGTTAAAACAATTTGATAAAAAGAATCTAACCCAAGGTTTACTTTACGCATGAACCTTGGAAAAGGGATCGGATATTGAAGAGATTTATCGAAACGAAATAACCGGTTTACGTTCGAAGGTTATTGTCGAAACCCGAACAGAGATCCTACATGCAAATCGTGATATCCGAGATATTCCGTTGGCAAAACTTTGAGGAGCCCTTCAGGGAAAGAGTGACCTTCACCTAGGATGACTCGGATAATATATATCCTTTTACTACCATGGTTATGAAACCATTCCAACAACCTTTAAAAACGGAATCTCTAAAGGGTTATATTATGCTGCCAGATGGGCAAACACGAAGGGCTCCTTTGATAAAAGGAAGTTTTTTTTTCATACTCTTTTTTTATATTTTCAGCCTCGAGACCTTGTGCTACATGAGTCAAATTAAACAGACAGCACCAGAGGAATGAGTGAAATGGTTTCACAACGCCCGATTGCGTCAGTGGCAAAATGTGCGAAACGTAAATCAAGTTGGCAAAATTCTGGTCATAGAATGAGGCCATTCGGGACTATGTTATTAAAAATATTTGCCAAATATTCTCTGTCATTCAATACCCCAGGAACAAACACAGATTTCGCAGAGAAAATTTTCACAAACAAATAAAAACTAGTTTAGTTAAGGGTACTGTTTCAATGTAGTATTTTCAGTCGTCACAGGTAAAGTTAGAAAATTAAATATATAGCATACTATAAAAATTTATTATTTCTAGTTTCATGAACTTAAAAATAATTACCAATCTTTGTAGGTAAAAGGCAACTACATGAATATTTATAAACAAAGAACAAAATCATAAAAGACAAAATGCACAGTATTATCAAAAATAAAACGTGGATGTGAATCAAAGTTTTAGAAAATATTATTCATTACTCACGAAGCGTAAGTAAAGAATTACGCAAGGCAAACTGCAAAAATAGCTTCAATACACAAGGAGGATTCAAGATAATAAAAATCTTGAAGATAAGTAAGTTTATGGAGAAGAATGGCCAATAAAACCATTAAAAATAACAATGAAATAGCATTATCAGCAATAAAATACAGTATGAGATAACAGTACACTAAAATGTAGAAAAATTTCTTAAAATCCATAATAGCAACACTCATGCAAACGAAATGAAAAAACAAGTATACAAAGATACTAAAATAAATTATATTACATTACTCTAAATTTTTGAGATGAAATTAACTAAATATAAGTCTCCATTCAGATTATCTTGGGTTCCTAGACCTAAAGAATGTTCATAGTTAGCTATTCGTTAGGTACATTTTTTTAGACGGATTTGAAAGTTTGTTTACGATGCGAAAACTTTTTTCAAAAAACCATTGAATCTAAAAGTTTGCATACGAGTTATATACAAAAAATAATAAATAATTTCCGTAAATTGAATCAGTCTCGCATGTACCCGGGAAATATACCGGGACAATCTGATCTATCTATTCTGGAAACTATCCAACTCAACATATTTCAATCATATATTTCTTTCCGCTGAAATCGGATAAAAATTAGTTTTGTCTGTGTACTAAAATAGGTAACACAGATACGGTGAGCTTGCCAAACACATAACTGGGGATTATACCCCATAAGCTTAACCGAATGAGCTTGCTGTCCGACTCATGCAGTCAGTAAATATAAACAGCTTTCATCCAGTGCATGTGATTTTATATCCTCCTTCGACTACATTTCTCAAATAATTAGATGTTGGAAATTAGAAGTCAACAGTCAAAGTCTAGCATCATAGTAACTGTTTATTAACAAACAGCATTACTGTAAATTTGTACTTAATAAATCGAGTTAATATCTCGATACTGAACTGAAAGCAATAACCAAACATTCACACTCAAACAAATTACATAAGCGATCACCATGGTATTGGAACAATGAGCGAACTAAGCTTCCCAAAGCAGTAAAACATCATCCAGACACTGGTTCGCGCTTTCAAACATGCGAGACTAAAACCCGAACGATTTGGGCGAATGATCCCGCATCCTGAGCCGGTAATCGCGGTGCTTAAAAGTCGAGGTTCCGGCGTTTCAACCCTTTGAACTCCGGATAAAAATCCCTGCTTCCCGACCTTCGAAATGCCCCGAAACTTCCATAACCTTCAATGGCAAACAACGCGAAAAACATAGCTGTTGGACTCTGCATCAGCAGGCGATATAAAAGACAGTTCTCACTCTGGCGAGCATTGGGTTCGGGCTAATGATTCCATACAACGACCAATGCCGACACACGGAGCGAAATATCGGAAATAAAAGAAGAGCGTAGAGCGCAAAAGGAAGGTATGGATAACAAAAGAAGGATCGATAACTGAGAGAAACGGAATATTAAAGCCAAGAAAAACAAAAGGCACACGGAGTTGAAAATATACGGGTTAATTGAGACAAAGAATACGCAAGAACAATGAAAAAACCATACAAAAACGAGAAGTAAAATTGAATTAGGAGGCATAAAAAAATAAATACACAAAGCTTGAAAACAAAGCTTCACTAATAAAGTTCGTGGAAATAAAGAAAGGAAAAGAAAAACAAGCCTTTGGATTGAAAAGTGAAGATATTACCAGAAATTCATTAACGACAGAATTATTAAGTTCAATTAACGAAAAAGACATTCATGGTTACGGAACATAATAAATAGATTACATTTCAATTGTTTGATATCGTTCTATTGTTACGAGAGGGCAGAAAATGGGTCTTCCATTCACTTTCGTACTATCACTGTTCACTTTTTGAAAAAATGAAAGAAGGATGGAGAAATAGAACTCCTTTTGGTTTTCTTGCTCAGATCAATTTAAAGCGCACATTAATTGTCCATTGCGGTGCATTCATAGTAAATTTTCGTGCAAATACAATTCTGGCTAACTATCGTTAAAACTGTGACAAAAAGAGAGTGAAAACAATAAAAATGTCGTGATGAAAGTGGAGGAAAAACTCGTCGGAAGCAAAATGAAAGAACAAAGAGCTTTGAAAACAAATTAGGCTTGAATAATTTCAATTATGAAATAAAGCAACGCATGGTGTCTTCACCGTAAAAGGAGTTAATAAGGGAGAATGAAAAACAAGTACGTATTCAACGAAACGAACGAAAGAACTCTCTAAAAAGTGAAACGAGAGAAGAGCGAAAATGTGAAGCCTTAAAAGGAAAAAGTGAAGAGAGAAAATAAAGGAGCAACTAAGGAAAATAAATTACGGGATGCGAAGGGACAAAATCGATAGATTATTATTATTTGAGGGAGAGAAACTTTTTTTTCTTTCGGTTTACGTTTCATTTCCTCTTCGATTGTTTGGAAAGTGAAAGGGATCGCTTTTTGAAGGGCCAAGGACGGTTGGGAGAACTCAAGAATCGAGGGAAAATGGGGGGAGAAGTATGCATGGGATAGAAGCAGGCGGGGACACATTCAGAATAGTGCTTTAGGGTCATTTATCGATGGAATCATTTCAAATACTTAATTCCATCCGTAAAAACTTTCTTATAAATGCTTTAAAAAAATGTATGAACAAAATAAGAGCACGATCAAATTACGTAGCGTCTAATTATTATGCCTATGCTATCACTTGCTTGAGCTGTAATCAATATGAATTCCTCAAACAAATTGCTTTCATACGATTAGAATACTAAGCACATGGAAAGTCTTACAATCACTATCCCAATATTATCTTCTAATTAAACTATGTTGGCTGCGAATCAACAATTGAAATATTGGATTGAACCTAAAAGCAATAAGTAATGACCGACTGGAAAATGTTTATGCCTAATATCTCCCACAAAAATTTATAATTATAGCTCCGAAACAGACCAATTTAAAAAGTTCCATTCACAAAATGAATCCCTAAAAATATATAGACGGGAATTTCGTAAGGCTATTTATAGTTATTGATCGATTAAAAGGCATTAAAAGAGAATCACTTTATAAGGAAATGAGACATTAATCTTCGCGAAAATTCCTCACTTATTCCAAATGTTTCCAACGAGACATGTAAATGAGCGCTCGAATAAGCCAAACAGCGGAGTCACGCTAACTCTTCTTAAAACAAACGCCACATCAAATAAATCACGTGATTTGACACACGATACGCCCAAATAGCGCTCGTCAAACGTGACTGAACCGCACGATAAGAGCACAAGTGAGAAATTGCAAGCGCTGGCAGAAGTTTCTCACACACGAATTCTTCGCAGAACCCGTTGTCACAGGTAATGGCAAAACAAAAAACGTGTGAATGCCAAAGCATCCGTACGAATTCGTGGTGTCTGCGGTTTCGAATTACGATTGGTCACCACAGAGAAAACCTTTGGGTGACACACGTAACATGGCAACCGCAGATTTGGATTCAATTTTATCATGATTGACTAATTCGGTTGTCAAATCTTTCAAGAAGATAAGCAAAGCATTGCTCGAGTAAATTAGACGTTTTCTAGAAATTGTCAAGTATAGATATATTTTTGTTTATATTAGGGCCAATCGAAAGACTTTAATCCAGGAAATTCACACGTTTTGACGACGTATTTGTAAAATAAATTATTATAACAACCAACGATCAATGCAGCACTCGACATATGCTTGAGAAAAGAATATAACACACATGAACATGGAAGGAATTCCGCTAGCAACAATAATACCGAGAAAAAACTAATTTGAGAACAAAATAAAAACAACACCTAACAAAAACCTGTACCAATAGATGAGTTTTGGAAATATTCCTAGAAAGTCGTAGTATTAAAGAAATAGATAAGTTTTTATGAATTTTGAAGATACTGCCTCATTAAATTCTAATTCGTAATATTATATCGTCAATGATTACGGAATCCTTAAGAAATATATGATGATTGTGTTTAAGTAACTTGAAATAAAAAAGAAACTCTAGGGAACCTAATATCACGCGCGCACAAATCACGTGTATCTAATTACGAGCATGCGTAAGCTTTTATTTGGGCAACATAAGCCAAAGACAAGCGTTCGCAAGCAAGATGAGAGAATTGGCAAACTGCCTTTACAAAAGCGGAGTATTTCTTACTGCTTTGGTACGGAAGGAAACTAGCTGAGACCAACACCCACGTTTGTCTCTGCTGATCAGCTTCCTCGTGATTTCGCATCACGAATTTCTACGGAAAGGGAAGAGTGCATACCTCGCAGATTTTCTACGCGAATATTCTAACGGTTCCAATCACGAATGAAAGAAGGGCATTTGCTACTTCTTCCTATTACATGATTTGAAGAGAAGGATTTACTAAAGCTCGACTTAGAAAACAAATACTTACACATAATACGAAAAGCCAGGTATAAAGTGATATCTGCAACATATAGCTTTTTACAAAAATTATTTTATTTATGTAATTATTGACGCATGCAGTGACATTTTCCCAAAAATAAACTTTTTAACAAATTTAAAAGTACAATATTTCGAAGTTTCCTTTAAAAAGGATGATTTACAACATTTGAGAAAGATTTAAATACTTTCCATAATACGTCCATGGTTATCATTCCCATGCATACTTTTTAACACCCAATTATATAAGCCAAAACATATGGAGGCTAACAGGTTATAGCAGTCGCTGAAGAAAATACTTTTAAAATCCTTTCTACGATGATTTAAGCAAAGAAAATAGCAGATATTCCAATTGTGAGTTGAAGAATGAATACCACAAAGTTCCCATTCCTTTGAACGGTTGATTTATCAGCAGCGAAAATAAGTTTTAACTCGACCACGCCCTGAGAGCAGTTTCATGCATATTAATAATTCTTTTATTTTCTACCTTTATCTCCCTACAATCAGCATTCAAACGCTAAAAATCTAGCCCCGAGTTCCTTTTTCACACAAGCTGCTAAATCAACAAACTAAAAATCGCTTTGGGAGGCCCAATTGTTTTCGCGAAGCAATACATCTTGAGGGAGCAGGAAAAAACTTTCACCGTAACTCAGTAACTAAAACTTTATCTTACTTTAAGCTCAAGTTTCAAGCTCATTACTCAAGATGTCACCTAGAAAGAAGGAAAATAAATAAACACCTACTATGATAAAACTTTCACACCTCTATATTATCTGAAACATTTTAAATTGTTCTGCAGACTTACGGATATATCTTTTGGAAAGAGAGGAGACATTTTCAATGCCTTGAGAGTGTTAAAACATCATTTATAGTAATTTTTACTTGTAAGAAAAGTCATTATTTTATCCTGAGCATTTTCATACGACATGCATAATATTCATCACGATAATGTATCAAATAAAACCCAACTGCGATGATAAAAATAGTAACAAACTAATTAAATCGAACAATGTAAACTACAAGCAGGAAACTATGGAGTCAAACAGTTAAACGCGTTGTTTTCCAGGATGAATTCTAACAAACGGAACGTTTAAAAAGAAAGTGTTTATTTTGTCACTTTTCTGCAGAGACGGTCGTATTTTTGATTACCGTTGCTGCGGATGGACGGAAGCGCTGCATTCTGCAGATGCGAGCGAAAAGTTCTGTAAACTCGCAGGAATAGGTTCGTGACAAAAAGCGTGCTCAGGAGAGATAATTGCACGCTGGCACATGCTATGCAATGTGAACACGACCCGAGCACGTATAATGCACTGTTACTTAAGATAAGTTTTTCAGGGGAGCGATTGAACAATTGGGTTGTTAACGGGCAAAGAAAAATAAACAGAAAAGTAAACAAATAGAAATTTAAAGTAAATAAGATGATAGAAATAAGTTAATAAATATTACCCAAATAATAGAGTAACAACTTTAATATATAAATTCCTAGAGAAATAAAATATTAATTATTAATAATATATTAAGCATGAACTTCATTAGAATTTAAAATACTAATTTTCCATTCCATCAAGTACAACCTTGCACTCGCATTACAGGAAATATTCACGATTTATTCTATCCTCAAAGGATGCATTCGGATAACATTCCGAGGAACACTTATCTTAATTAAAACTAATCACTCATAACAAATGTTTATAAAATCACTAACTTCAATAACGACAAAGCTTCATAATTACAATTCAATTAAACAATTCTAATAATAATTATCGCGTTAATGATAAAAAGAACAAGCGCAATTCAATCATAATTCAAGCATAAAAATTCGCATATCTCAAACTTCAACATTCATTGTTAAACGATCTCCATTTCCTAACTGAAGCAATCATATTTTTCTAAAATTCAAATCTTTAACATTTTTCACTCGCTTTTAAATAGGTTCAACTGCTCCAGCTGGACCATAAATATTACTTGAAAGAGATTAAGGATCAAATAGGGCAAACTACGGTGGGAATAGGTAGTGGAACGCTCCCACATCGCCACTCGTTATACCAATCTACTGCCGTGAATTCCATGGGAATAAAAGGTGCTCGAAAAAAGTTAAAACTCTCTGAGCCATAGAAACTGCGGTTTGATTCCTGGCAGAGAACGCAGATGCTGAATTTAGAGGCAAAAAAAACAGTTGCCGATCCAGAGGCGAGATGAATATTCAAAACGCGGGAAATGAAACGTCAACTTCGAGGGAAGGCGGAGAAACTAAAAAATATATATCGAGCGTTTATTGAATCGATGGGATAGAAACCCACGCTCTATGCACAGCGATATCGAAAAGTTCGCGTTGCTATGGATTGAAAATAAACATACGCTCCACCTAGAGTGTGTGCCATATTGTCTTTTCCATTGAAGCTATTTCATTGCACGAATGCGCCGAGTTTTATCCTAAAACAATAATAATAATGCTCCAATATATCAACGAATTTGACTTTTGACTAAACAAATGGAAATCTATAAAATTATGGAAATTAAATTGATTAACAACGGTAATTATGGAAATTAATTTAACCCAGATATTAATCATTTTATGAAAGTTCATAATGATCACTCCTATTTTAACTTCTTGGGTTCTAATACAGATTAATAGTTGAGTTAAGTGCTTAAAATTAACCCACGAAACTTGAATTGATCGATGTAGATTAGCTACTGCGTTTCAAACGGAGGAAGGACAGATATATGAGGTTAACACGCATAAATCTAAGCGAACACAAAAGAATTTCGACATCGGGATGAGATTTAGTCTGCTTATGACCTTGGTTCGATAGGAACGCCGTAAAATTCAAGGTTTCGGAAAAACGCCGTGTGATTCTGCGACGAATCGATCTGCGGAAGTAATGATACGACTTAGGAACGCTTTGGAGATAAAGCGTCCGATTAGAGTGACTTCCTGCTAAACTATACGGGCGATAAAATCTTCTACGCTGAATCTCGGTCGGATAAACTCACATAGGTAGAAAAATGAGAAAAAAATATCCAAAACGAAGTCTTTCGGCTCATAAAAAAGACATTGTGATGAAAGATAACTAAAATTAAATTTGCCCATCAATGCTATCTCCCTGTTAGATCTTCATTTAAGAGAGTTCCAAGAACATACTATCTTGGACAGGAATGAAAAGATCTTTATCAAATAGTTTAACTCATATTCTTATGTTAGTAAATATGATTTCGATTCCTTTATATTAGAACGATGACAAGTACCCTTTCACTAGGAAATAAAAGGTACCAAGGAATTACTAACGTTAAGCTACGGTGTCATCTCAGTAAAATATCGCCTATGGCATAATTGCAATTATCATGCGATGGAATTGGTACTCATAAGTAATAAACTTTTTATGCTATTCCGTGACAGACGTCATTAATACAGTTCCTCTTAGAATCTATTTGATTAACCTATCCTCATTTCCCATACAGATTTATGCACGACGAAGGAAAGGAAGATTTAAGTTCCTCATCTTGCCTAATAACCATCATTCCCCTCTATTTCACAGCAATCTTTATTGCCATTCTAATGTCTTACCAGGAAATGTTTCCGAGTCATTTCAAACAAGAGTCTTCCCCGAATTTCTCAAGGGGTTAAATGTGATGCAATTGGGTAAATGAGCTTAACTTGAGAAATTCACAGGAAATTTTAACACAGACATTCACTGAAAATTTATCCCCGTCATAAAAAACACCAAGGATTTAGTTGAGGAAGTAGTACTGAATTTTAACACAAAAACAGAGCCTGTCTCTATTTAAAAAATCATTGCATTTCTTTCGTAAATTTCCATAGTGTCTCTTATATAAAACTGCTTGTTCCGCAAAGATAGAATATTACCTGCGTTTTGTTTCGTACTAACATTTGTTTCTATGGTTCTCTAACATTGCTTACATGAAATGAATAATCAAAAGCAGTGAGGTAAGATTAAAGATCAGTTACTTATAACCAAAACAAGATGAAGATAAACAAATAATACATTTATAATAAAAGGCAATATCCAAACAACATCATATCATTGGGGCAAGGTGGTTTCAAGGATTAAAGTATCAAGAGATAAATGAATGACTTACTACTTTCGCACATAGCAACGCTACTAAACAACGACGAAAATAAATAAACTTAGCATCTCATTAAGACTTCGGAAATACACCACCATGTGAAATAAAACTCTATCCATTAACCTTGGCAACATTAGGGGGGAGGGATTCGGAAAAGACGAACTCTTGAAGTTCATGGGAGTGGAAACATGGCTTTAATGATTGCCTCTTTGGAGAAACCGCGCCTTGGACGGAATCCGATTTGCCATCTTACAGCCTTGAATCGAGTTTCTAGGAAACGGTGGAGGGATAAAAGATGGCGTGATACGATGGGGGGACGCTGACCTAGTTCCAACCCTTTTTTCTCTACTATAGGTCCCAGATGGCAGCGCTGATACGAGGGAACTGAGGCATAAAAAAGGGGCGAAATAATAAGAGAAGGGAGATTCTCTTGTTCTCAAAGGCCAATGACACCGAAGGCAATACCGATGCATTCCGACACACAGCGAATTCCCATACGTAGGCTCGGAGGAACGGTATTTTGCTCGCTGGGGATGCTAATACTGATTCGACTACTCGAATAAATTGCGAAAATCACTCGAAAAAATTCACGGAGACCTGGGTTCGAGTCTCGATGACGTGGATACCTTTTTGAGGTTATTATCATCGGAAAATCGTAAGTACTACTAAAATAAAAAACCATACTTCATGACCGAAGAGCTGTAATAAGATCCTTGATAGTATTTTTAATTTGTAAATTATAAAATCGTTCCGGGATTCGATCCCGGGACCTTTTCGCAAAAGACGCACTAACAGTGTTTCAATCTAACTAATAAACTTCTCACATCCTTCATAAAGTAAACCTCATAATAGAAAGGAGTGGATTTTTTTAAAATGACAATAAAGTCGTTGATTCAGAATGTTTACGAATGAAACAGTTGTTTTAGGGCCAACGCAAGAGGGCAGCTTAGTGCAGTAGGGTGTTCAAACTGCCTCATCTACTCGAGCATAGGATATCTATATAACTACCAATCTTTACAATGTAAAACCTCATTATACTTAATAATTAATAGTATCTATTTTCGATGGTATAGTTGCATTTAAATCATTCACTCTACGTTATAATGGGTATGTATAGAATATATAACTCTGGTTCGAAAAACCGAGAACCAATATTGCAATACATAACTCTATTTTCATAATCGAAATAGTTACGTCCAGTATGGTGAAATATTTTATATTTTCGTAACAACTACTAACTATTTTCACAATTACTTCGGATAAATATATTATATTTGGAGAACAAGAGACTGTCCACTAAAAACCAAAATCTAACAACAATGCTCAGCCTATACAAACATACTAATATACTGTGTAATCAAACGAACTGAGCTTGGACGAAAAATAATTAAATACGACAAGCTAAGCATTCAACAATAGTATACACATACTAATTGTGCACCTACAGTCACATAATAAAACACAAAATAACTCATTATTGTTGTCGATCTTTACATGAAAAGCGAGAAGCTAATTATAATGTAGTATTTTAATCCCCTTTGCATTGTTTTCTTAATAAATTAATTGGGCTATTAAACCGTTGTACTGTTACGTCGTTGAACTTACAATTAGTCCACATAGTTATACCCCTCAACTGTTTAACTCCATCCCAATAACACTTCAAACTCCACTCATTCCTCCCGAGAAGCAGTTTCAACACGGAGCGCAGGAATCGAACCGGCAACCTTAGCATTGGAAGGCGTCTCTCCGATTGCCAAGGACGGCATTTTAACGAGCCAACGCGTCTATGGCATATACATGAAGCCGCATAAAACGGACACTAGAAATAATCGGCCCCATTTTTTCACGTGTCGAGCCTTCGATGAATTATTCACCCCCACGACGAGCTGCAGACGGATTTCGAGACGAGAGCCTTTGAAGATCAAAGGCCTTTGGAGTGCCTCAATGACGAGTAAATAGGGGATGAAAGGATTTCCACGGAGATACACTTCGGTGCAATTTTTAACCACCTAAAGGTGCTCATTCAACTATTATCAAACTATTGTTTCGAGAGAAAATCATAATGGGAGAGATACATTTCCACGACTAGCATTTCCATCTATGCAATGCAATCGATGCCATAAAAGAAGTCACAAATAAAGTTTATTGTCACTTTCCTTATTAAATTCCCATCATCACATAAACATTATAGTATTCCATAGAAATTAATTATTGTAGAGCTGTTTTATATGGGCCCTTCACCTATTAGCCTAAGTAATTCTTCAGCATTTCCTCCAACTTGATAGAAAATAAAGAACCACATCATAATCCATAACCTTTAGCTACGGCGACTTGAAGGGAATGGCTTGGTTGAGAATGAGATATGGCGTGACAGATATTAGGTGAATAATTGGCTCATGTAAGCGGCAATGTGTTTTAAGGTACATTAGACATCCAAGTGGTACAATTCTCCATTATAAACCTCATAAAGGAGTGCTAAACAAGTAAATGATATTAACTAAGTTAACGAGACGTTTTTACATCAAGAATCCCAAACGACAATTCAGTATTCCCTTCATAAATGTTACTACAATGTTAATCTATTAGAATTTCAACTCTTTGAAGTGGAACTAATTAATTTTAATGCAAAAACTGCTACATAGAAATCGCATCTTTTCCATAAGAAACCAAAACTATTGATGAATTATCACCATTTACATATTTATTATTATTTACTTATCAGAAATGGATGATTATTATGGGATTGTAAGACGATATTACTGTGAGATTAGTGGGCAAATAAACATAAATAATACCAATACACATAAGCTGTACGGTTCGATAAATCATCCCTACCAAAAAAAAATTAATAAGCCAAAAAAAATCTCTTGATAAAATTAGACCCTAATTCAGGTCGAGATTCTCTCTCAGAATTGCGTCGCAGAAACGGTTCCCGATCTTGCAATGTGGATTATAATGAGCATTTAAAACTCTTATGCGAGCATGAGATTATTCTAAACTAAGTTTACGCCGAGATATCTGTTCTCCCTAATCAAGCGAAGGTGGCATCTCTCAGTCACGTTCTGCATCTCATCACTTGGGGATAAAAACAACTTGAGATGGAAATGCTGATCTCACGCAACTTGGGATGGAAGGAGTTCCATGACCTTTCCAGCGATTGGGAGGACACCTGGGAAGAGAGGCGACAAGCTCGGCTAGGTGCTGGCATACCTTCCTTCTTAAGGGAGTAACTAGAAATTCTAAGGATTGCGTCATCTATGAAGGTGAAGAAATAGATTCTGCGAAGGAGTTTATGATACCCGACATCCACCTCATAAGTCTAAGAAAAAATCAATATTAAAAAATTACTCTGTTACTAAAGGTAACTATTAAATCTAACATATATACATAGGACAATTATTCCGACGAAATATTTATAATAGGTAATTAAGATCTCCGTAAGTTTTATGTTTATAATACCTGACAATGATAATCCTGGGATTGGGTCAAATTCCTGTATAATTTTTACATGCATTGAATATTCAAATAATGGCTGAAAACAGAAATGTATGAAATTTAGTTGCATAGCAACTACTCATATGAACTCTATTGAATATATAGTACCAAATACACATAATTTTTACTGCGGCTTTTGATAGAGAATGGGTAACATTAATAATTTTAACACAACACATTCGTAAAAAATTATACGCGATATATTAACGAAACAATATTACGCGTAAATAATAATTTAACGTAATTCCACTCCAAATTGACAATAGAAACATAAGTTTAATCAAATAGCTTCAATACTTTTTGTTAAATGAAACCAGCAGTCTATTATTTAGTTTCAGCGCCACAAATATTTGGATCAGACAAAGTGGAAGTTTTCCAGGTTTTAAAATTCACATTTCGCTCCAACTAGTTATTTAAATAACCGAGTCGGTATCGAAATTAAACGGTTAAAAATGGTCCCAAGCTTAATTACAGTCAACACTCAAAAATTTCACTGAATTACTAGTGTAATGGTAGAAATAATAATAGAATAATTCTTTTTACTACAACCGAGACAAATTAGATTTACTGCGGCACGAGCTGACAACTCCACTGTTATAATCTAATTTTCGTTCAAAACACTCCGTCCGACGAATGATTCAATTACATCTATATCACAGAAAATTACAGTGAAACGGAAGGCACCAAAAACCATTTATTTCATTACATTTAACTAGACTACGTGTAATACATTAAATTTGCGTTCTCGAATTACACCATGAAATTTTGAAATTACTTCAGTCGTGCGTATAATTCTCACGACCACGAAAATTTAATACATTTATTGAAGAACGGAATTTTGGAGCAGAATTGTATTCTCTAGTCCTATTTGACCACTGTTATATCCATATACATAAAATAGTACATTCTACAATTCCGTTTAATGCGATGCATGAGTGAATTTATGAACTACTTAGGACACTAATGCATAACGATAGCTGGGAACATACCATTACCACCGTTACTTATTCACTATACCAGGAAATATATTATACTCTGATGGTATAACATATTTAAACATGAGTCTACGATCACGCTGACAGCATACTGGGAAATTTATCGCCCTTTTCTTTAGTTTCTCCCCAATGACACGACAGCGGCCGACCATTACAATAATCACGAGATATCCGACAATTGCATGATTACCTCGGTAATTACCACTGCTATCCATACGATAATCACTTCATAATACTCGGCTGGCAACTATGATTATAATCAATCTAAAAGCGCTCTCCCTCCATTAGAACCGGTAAACTCAAATGCATTTGCGCCGTGACAGCCGACGATTGGAGTCACGCGCATCGCGTGCGTATACGAGCGAGATTTATGTGCACGCATCACGTGCTGGATGAACATGAGGACACGGCGCGTGACAGCGATCTCGTGACTTTGGCCGGAGACGAAATTGTCTACCGAATTTTGCTTGCGAAGTCGCGGTGAGCACTTTCGGGGTGTGCGGCAGGGGATGCCTACAGGAATAATTCAATTCTAAAACGGGAAAGGGTGATGAAAACAATAACGTGAGAAAGAGACGATACTGTAATGGTTTATAAATAACGAAAACACATTTTTGGCTTTTTCTGACGCGAGAAAAGTACTCGTAAAGACAAATCAACAATCGCGATGTTAATATTATAAATATTATCTAACCGTTGTTAACCTCATTGTTGAGAGTTAAGATTCCGAAGTAATGCAATTATTTAGAAACAGCTATAAAACTTAACCTTCCCAGATTAAATCCTCTAATTGCTCAATGGGTGAATTGATGAAATTTGATTCGGTATACATGACTGTATGCATTAAGACAGATTTAGATTAAACCCTGAGAATACAACCTGTTAAGCCTTAGATTTAACGGTATCCTAGGAGCAGAACATCTCTGAACAGAGCTTCTTGTGCTCACAACTTAAACCCATATCTAAGCTTCGTGCGGTTTATGTGTAATTGATCCTAAAGCAGACGTGCTGATATTCGACAATGTTATTCTGCCCAATGAGGAGAGCTAAGATCTAAGGGTAGATTATTTTAACACTTGTAACATACGGTGTACTTAATTATATTATTAGGAGATATGCGATAGAGAACATAAAAGTATGTTTAATTAGAATTTCTGAAATTTTTATAAATAAGACTCATCGATAGCTTTTATATAATTACAAAAAAATTCTTAATAAATGCTCGACAAAAAAGAGAATCAATAAACAAAAACTCAGGATCAAAAAGGTAAGATGCGTATATGGTATTGAGATTATTCAAATATCATGTATGAAATCCCTTCCTACATAAATATGACTTGCGTTGATAAAATTAAACATATAGTTGAAAGAATTTTTCAAACTAAAGACAAATGTCGCTTATTTTAAGAATTACTTATGTGTCGAAACTTATAAGACTTTAATAATCATTCTTTGAAAACTATGCAATGTGAAGAGAAAATACATTACTCAATAGAACACAATTTTTGCAGAATATATTGAATGAAAAAATAACCACGTAAATGAAAAATATTTTCTACTGACTTACTGTCATAAATGGAAGTTTCTTTGGCACGGTGCAAGAAATACCATCCGGAAATAGAGAAGGATAAAAAGCTTTGACGAAGTTGATTACCGTGTCGGAACAGGATGATTAAGACAGTTTTAGAAGCATGCGGGAAGGAATTGAATTGCTTGCGATGGCCTTGCGGATCTCAAACCAGTCTCATAAAGTTAGAGGATTAGCAGAGATGACTTTATTAGCATTTCCAATGATGTTGGAGATTGACAGCGAATTCCTTTCTTTTTTTAACAAGCTATTTTCTTTCTCTCCTTCGGACTGGAGTGCTTTAATAATAAGAGGAGAAACTGGGACGTTCGAGGGCGTTAGCCCCCGTGTCCTCCACCCAAATAGTGATGTAAGCTGATGGAGATAAAAGAAATACATTTCGGCACGGAAAATTCTTTAGGTACCCTTTTTAGATTGCGTAACCTAAAAGCTCTATCAGAACAAGGAGTGGTCATACTAAGTCGAGAAAATAGTGCACCAATCATAATTACGTTGGGATTGGTCTGAGAAATACATTTTTGAAATTCACGCTCTACAAAATAAAACGCAAAAGAGACTTCATCTTATAGCTAAATCATCTTCAGATTGACTAAGCGGAACGCCTACTAAAACAGCGATTCATTTTTGTTTTTACAACTCAAACAAGTTGCATCAGAGTCCCTTGCTATTTGTCGAGGGAGAGAAACACCTGCCATTTTTTGCTACGCTGATACAGCCGTATCTTATAACCCATCTTTTGCCACGAAGAAAGTGAACTATTACAAAAAAGCTACATCAACGGAAAAACAGTACCTATACTTCACAAATGAAACGGGAAATATCTAAAAAAACAAAACCAAGATAGGATAAATTTTTTCGGTCAAGTAAGTTTCTCGGATACAAGTTTACGTTAAATACTACGTTTTTAATTATGTTAAATCATCAAAACGATATTATACAAGAGAATTTTGATAATATTAATAGAATATTCCTGGTTATTCATTTAAAATTTAACACAGCCTTGCTCCTAGGTTAAAATATTTGTCATGAAAATATACAAATACTATAGGGTTATCATGCTTGGAAATAGACTCGTATCAAAACTGAAAACAAAGAATACAGCATTTTTAATCCCCTTTGATCGACAAATACATCTAATTTTCAAGAAATTAAATAATTAATTGTATTTACACTAAATATTAGTTAAATGCCACGAACTGATGAAAACTAATGTGGACCACAAGGAAACATCAAACAAGTTCTAACCTTAAATCCTCATGATTAAAGATACGATAAAATGAATGTACACGAAATAAACTAAACTACTAAGATATGATCAAGTGTTCATCCCAGATGAACAGAATAAAAAAGTCAGTACCACTTCTTCCCTTTAGCTTCTTCAGTAAAACCTTAGCGACGCTTTCCCTTCCCAATGACCTCGCTTTTTAGACCCTTAATTAAATCCCTTTCACTGGTTACGTTGTCGTTTTTTACAGCTTCTACAATCCCCCCGCTGATTCCCTTTCGCGGCAAAAACTTCCCAACCTAGATGTCACGATAATCCCTTTGTTTACTTCTCCATGGAGCCAGAATAAGGAAAATAAAAAAGATACGAGAGGTGAATAATTAAAAAGCCACGGAAAATATTATTTTTATCCCTTTAGATGTTTTTGCCAAATGGAAAATTGGAGTTGAACAAATGTTTTGCAACTCGCTGATGTTTACACGGGAAGTTCCTTTCGGGAAACGATGCGATATTGAAGAGAACCTTTTTAGGGTAATTCTATCGAGATAATGGACGATGATTAAGAGTTGTTAATTATTATTAATGCTTCTCCGTCTGCCTGATGGCGATGAAAGGTTTGGTTGAGAAAATACGAAACGTTTCCTCATTATTCGAACTGAGCGAGAAAATAAAGCTATGGGCGTTAATAGGTGGAGTTACGCAAGGTTCTGTTTTTTGACCGGAAATTTTATCGTTCGCAAAATAGCAGAGATGTTCATTATTTAAAGAACCAATTAGACTAATAGCTTTTTGAAAAAAATTAAATACCTACGCAAATTAACTTCTAGAAAAGGAATTGAAAAATTTTGCGGATAAAAAGGATCATTCTACATTTAGAATTTACAAATTGCAAAGGCGTATAGTAAAAAAATTATGCGTAAAAATTATTTGCATTAAAAGTATAAGAAAGGATTTTATAATTTTGAGAATATTTTGACCTCCATATTAGACATAATAATTTTCACTTCAAAGCGTGAGATTAATAAAAATAGACTGTGCTACTTTCCCCAAATACTGTTGTGGTCATACATCTATATTTTTTACCTTCGAGACTTATTTACTTATAATATTTCCGTCTTCGCCCACACAATTAACCATCTCAAATTCATAATAATAAGAGCTAAAAATGTATTACCTCTGCTTCGTACAATCATCATGAAAGACTTTGGATCAAGCAGGAACAAGCTTCCTTAAATCTTCCTTATTGTACAACGCTTTCCCAGGATAAGTGTGACTATCTCGTGACGATTAAGAAAGATGGTGAACAAGAGAACAGAATCCAAGGGAAACATCACTGTTCACTAACAGTTGCTAGGAGAACGTAACGAACGAAAGCGGTAAGAAGAGATAAGTGCCTCGGAGTCTGCGAGCTTAAAAGCTTACCGTTGATAGTGGGATTGGAAGCAGGAAATGCAGGATTCACAACAACAGAACGGAATCCTTAGAGCTGCGGGTTTCATAAACAAACACAGGCTGTAACTACATCCACCTATCTGACCCTAGTAAATACAGGAACACGTAACTATAAAACAAATGCTGAAAACTCAGTCTATTGTGTATGTGCTAAACACACACCTTTCGAATGAATTTTTAGTGATATTCTTAAGTTAAAAGGAGCCTGTTAACTAACGATATTTATTAATAGTAATAATGTGAATATATTTATAATATCGATAAAAGTGGTTTCATACCACTAAATAAACCTTATTACTTCCACTTATTACCGTATGCGATGAATAAAATTCCACAGTTATCCAACAATAAAAATTCAAAGGTAACTAACCCTTAGATACTGTACGTATACCGCCATTGGACCTATATCAACTGTATAGGCTAAACACTGGGGAAAAAGTTTCTGCAAGAGAATCTAAAAAACAAAATCAAAATGCCGATACAGGTTATTCTCTAGATCCTTTAAGGTATCGAGGTTTTAGAACAACTCACAAGGAAACACCTGTACAAATAAATCTTCATCAAGACGGAAATTTATCGTACGAGTAATATCGCCTTCTCGATCTAGTAAACGTGTTCTCGGTGGGCGTGTACCAGCGGTTATGTCCTTCGTCGGCAGGTGGCACTCTTCAAAGTAGATAATCCCCCGTAATGCAAAGCACGGGATATTACGTAATGATCTGACCTCTGGACATCTGCCAAGCGTTATCCTTTCTCCAGCGCTCACAGACAATGCCTGTTCCCTTTATCCGAAGCGACGCCTTTCATACAGAACGTCGTACCCTAATTAAACAAAACTTTCGCTTCTATCTTACTACTTTTCGCTGTAAAATAATTCAGGGTCTTTTACAAATAACGTTCTACTTATGTCAAATGCATAAATACCCATTTGTTTACATAGCTTAGATTTTGGCCCATATGTTGATAAAGTTAAACGTTAAGATGATAGATTATAAAAAGTGAAATTTAATTACTGTATGAGAAAACGTTTCGCTAATATTTTGAAGTTTATCTGAAATAGTATCAATATAACATATATATATATATATATATATATATATATATATATATATATATATAATATCAATATAAAATCGAGTTAAATCAAGTTCAAATCAAACTTCTTAATACCAGATTACAATTTGAGTAATGTTAGAACTATATTTTTACAGTTCATTCTCCGGAAAATTATTTCTTGCATTCTGGAATAGTCCATACATTTTCTGTATCACTTCACAGCCAATAATTTCGAATAAGTGAAATAAAAATTATTTTACTGCCATTAAATTCTAATGTTTCTTCTTCGCAACCTAAAAGAACATTTCCCACGTTAAAAAAGTTTAAATTGCTGATTCTTAAACCATCCACGAGAAGTTTTGACGCCCTACAAATCCCTTCGGACTTCACCTACATATGAACTGCCAACTTTGGGATCCTTACGTTGCTAGGGCATAATGTTTAGTGACCCAATAATCGAAGAAATTTATATTCCCCGGAGATTGTTATTCCGGAGATCTTCCGGCGGCATCTTGTCTAGAGACAGGCGACAGACTGACGGCCGCTTCGTTCGCGAAGTGTTGATCGATATTTCTGGTCCACTGGATACATCGTTATGCCTTGGGAAAGACTCGTACCATTTCGATAGTAAACAAACGCGAATCGCAAAATATCGTATCCTATATCGTATCCTACACGATTGATGCACTATTTTTTGTCAACCTATTTCGACTCATTCGATGTTAAATCGAAATGATGATAAATAGAAGTTGGTTAAATACACGTACACAAAATATGAACGATACAAAGTTTAGTTAATAATTAATGAATTTTTGCAAAATATTAAAACATAAACCGTAAACTTTGTCCAAAGATTAGGTAAAAGCTGCTTTGAAAATATTTATTTCTGGCTTGATAATAATAAATAGCTAAGTTATGCAAGGAAAAGTAATATTAAATCAAAAATGATACCGAAATAAAGCTTGTTAATTCCTTGTTTCTATACGCAACTAAGCTGTCTACATTTTTCCATAAGCTTTTTCATTTTATTCTGTCATACATTTCTCCCAATCATATATCATTATAATATTCTATATAAGTTCTTATTTCTGAATTTCTACTTTTTCGATCATTAACTGCTACAGTGGTTTACAGGCTTACGATATCCACAGTATCACACCGATTTCGATTCTTTCCAGTTTGAAACAATCCGGTTCGATTATTCTCACAACAGAATCTATATTGTATGCTACTCTGTCATTTCGAAATACTTTAGATAAACTCCATTCAACATTTCCCATTCTGAACTCCATTTCTCACATTCATTCATTCGAGTCACATCACCATGACCTCTCAGTTCGTATATAGCAGCAGAAGAAATCAATAAATATCAATTCCGAAGAGTATTATCAGGCTTGTGGGAACAGCGACTGCAAAATCCCATTTCCAATGGAGAATTCGCGAATAGATAGCGCAGAACACAGGCGATAAAAACACCCGCCTCGCGTGATTTCGCTACGTAGACCCTGCGGATACAATCTCGGACGACACACGAGACTTAAATTCCTTCCTGTGTCGCAGAGCCAATGATTTACTCGAGAAACAGCTGTGAATCACGAAAAATGGGCAATAATGATATATCTTTGGGAAAATTCACGTGAGGAGAGATATCAATTCTCGGAAGGTGACACATGGAAGCCATAATACGTGATTACAGTTTTATTGAACCTTTTAGAAGTTTCGTGATTCTTGAATACTGTCGGGTCGCAAAGAGGAAGATGCTAACATCAATTCTACATCGACGGAAATGTAAAAAAATATTAATAAATAATAATGGAATAATTGCAACCTCAATATCATGCAAAATATGTTGTTTGGTACTATTAAGGTACAAGTAAATAAGGAGTGTTAGGGAATAGTAGAGTACGGTTGTTTAAGACACAGTAGAATCGTAAGGCTACATAAAGCAGAATCTAGAACTCTATTTGGTGAAAAGATACAAACATTTTTCACGCAAAAAGTAAATGAATTATCGAACATCGAATAAAAACACAACCTGAGATTATTTTCCAGAATTATTTTGCCATTAAGTTAATGATCATTTACGATTCGAGAAGACGACTTAATATGATCCTGTCATTAATAACTAAACGGTTTCTTATCGGCCATCTAAATCCACGAGCGAACATCATTCATCCCATACGACGGATATTTCAACCACCATAACAAGAACTAAATTAAGATGTCTGAAATTTATGAAGCGCCCAAATTAAATCCGCCGCCATTTTTCGGAATTAAAATGCGCGTCACACGGCCCTTCCATTCTGAGCGCGTGACTCCGCACCACCGAATTTATATCCCCCGCTTTCAGCCTGATTTATCCCCTTGACCCACAAGGCCTTCTGCACACTTCCCTTTTACGTAATGACCCTCTCAAATGAGCATTAGGGTACATCGATCTGAAATTTCGTGTCTTTTGAGTGTTCATATCAGGTGCAGCGATTTTTAATATATCAGCAGCAACTAAATAATTCGATCGCCTAATATGTAAACAAACAAGATGCGCACAGTTAATCTCCAGATAAAAAACTCACATAAACCTAATCAGACGTATTGAAATACAAAGTACTCTATCAATGGATGATAGATTAATCATGTTCATATTTATGTTATCAATACAATATTTTTAAATAGGAAATAATGGATATATAATAGCCAAATTAGTGTAAAATATAGAGGATGAAGTGTAAATTACATAATTTATAGATAGCAGTGGGTACTTAACCAAACTAATCATTGTTGATAAATGTTGACAGTATTACAAACTGCTGCTGATATTGGAAAAAGAACCGCACCATGGGATTGAAAATAAGGAGCACTTATTTGTTCAATCTTATTCACGATGGAAAAATTTCGGTCGACACTTCCCATTTTAACTTACAATATTGCTGACTACCTCATCGGCATAATAGTAACAAATAATTCTTATACGTCAATAAGAGATTGGTAGAATTTTTAGTTATATATGGATATAAAATAAACATCTACAATAATATCCATTCAAAAAAGACACTTTTATCAAACATAAAACCAAAACTGAACTTGGAACTTAAACAGAAAAGATACTATTAACGTTAAGAAGCAACGCTAAATTAACAATAATAAACGTCATTAAACATTTTGGTGAGAATTTAGAACAATCATCCTCAGAAATAATCGAGTATTAAGCTAACTGGAACACTGTTGAGAGGAAAAAAGGACCATTGTCGATCCAAACGAGCAACAATGAATCATCACACAAATCGTAAGAGATTCGACAATGGTCTTAACGAAGCTCCATTCTTCTCCGTCTTACAAATTTGCAAATTCAGCGCCTACAAAACCCCCTTCACTCGCTAACGGCAATCCATTCCATTTAACGCCCTGGGGAGAAAAACACCCTTATAATAGGATTCTGGAAATAAACCCACTTATGGAAGGAGATAAAAACCCTGCCTCAAATTTAGAAACCTCCGCGATTATATAAGCGTCCTGATAAATGTACCGCTGTGCTGAAAACAAGATCTGCTTACCATAATCGTATTCGTAGCCCATTTAAGAGAGGCCTTAAAGCCTACGACTCCTTGATTATATATTTTTTCTTTCGCCTAAACCTCATTCTGCAAGCGAGCGACGCCTCGCCCCGTAGCAACCCATCAATCTATCGAATCAACATGCGGTATTAGGCGTTAAAGAGAGATAGTGTCTCATCTCAGCAGATCGCAGGTGCCTTCTGAATGCGAGAGAGGGAAACCAAATAGAATGTGGGAGGCGGTGTTGCCAAGAAACAGGGTAGACGAGGGAATACAACTGAACATAACAATTGAAAGGAATCGATATATAGATAAATAAAAAAAAAAGCAAAATAACCCAACAAGTACAAATTAAAACCAATGCATCTCGATATCGACAATATATAATAGGAATACACTATAGTCTCTTCAAACGTGAAACTCGACATCCTACGCAGGAAGATGTGAATGGATTCAGAAAAAAAGAAACTGATGGTGTAAAAATGTAAACAGGAAGTCCACTATTGAAGTTATGCAAAGATAATTTAGATTCATTTGAGTTGGACCAACAATGTATTATTGATTAAGAGTTAGAGGCAACGCAATGAACAGATTCGGAAACCAAACAACGCATTGCTTATGCAGAGAGTACAGTGAAAAACAAAAGGGAATGGGTCTCGAAATCAAATCGAAAAGAGTAAATATTTTTGAGACACCCGAAGGGATTTTGATTAGGTAGAACGCTAAATGAAAGAGTTAATGAGATGAAAATAAATACAATGCATATAATATTCTTACCTACCTTTGGAGAATAATCGGAAATAGAAGATTATGTATTTGATTATTGCAACCACTCAAAAAAGAGATATCTGAAGAAATAATTCCTTCACTTACCTGCAAAAGAAAGAAAAAAATCAATTAGTTTCATTTGAAAAACATCAATTATCATCAGTTTATATAAAAAATAACCATTTGTAGAAAATTTTATGGGGTATAAGGTATTTCTCAACCTATATAACTACGTTAAGTGCTTCAAAAAAGGTTCAACAATACCTCCGTACACATGTCTTTCAATAAATATTGAAAATGATATTTCAAACTGAATTACGAGATGTTAACTATTACCAGAAATAATTATCTTCGCAAGAGTTGAAAAATAAAATTAAAATCTCATTAATATCTGAATCAACTTCAGAATCCAAATCACGCGACAGAATGCTAGAATAGAACTTATAAGAGGATGATAAGGTATTCCTTTCACTCTCGATGGAACAACCCAACGGAAAGTTAATAGCGGCATCCATATATTATACTTTTCCTATTAGGCACAGAAACCTATCATACAAACTCGAGCAAAATCATCCAAAACGACAACTCTTTACAGAAATAAAACAAGAAGTCAATTACACTACACAAAACTTCTATTTCGTGAAATCAATGCTTATAATAGTATGATAAGAACAAAGCTACGGCACACAATTTTGGCTTAGCGTGACTAATGAGCATCCATAGCAATACACGAACTGAACTGGGCACGTATCAAAATCAAACAGAGCAACAAATTTCAAAACCATTTCACACAACTCCCTTACCGAAATTAGAAACAGAATGAACTATGTACGACTAAGATAAATCATTGCACACACAGTCTACGTAATAACTACCAGAACATCAACGTCTATTTGATTCAACTCACGGGTTGCTGCTACCTTCCATACAATTCACCCCCGTTCAGTTCCAGGAAGGGCAAGTAAATACCCCTTTTTTACCTCCACATTTTGCTGCTGGAATTTTCTTAAGGTAAATAATCCTTGAAAGACAGCACCTTTTCAAGTGACGCTACCGATCTTGCGTGCACGTCTTAACAGGCCCTTCAAGATCCGTCACGCCATGCACCGGAAGGATTCCTCGAACCCGGTCTCTCAGCACCCCTCTATACTCATTCACGAACCGCCCCCCAAAACAGGAAACTGCGTCGTAAAAACACACGAGCTACTGCGTACTACGTTTCGTAGGGAATTTCAGAACTATAAGGGTAACCTTGGAGTTTGAAATTTTTATCGATAACAGTAGTTAAATACAATGAAGTCATTACTCATACGGATGTGAACGTGGTAATTTCTAATAATACATACACGAGTCGAAAGTAATTGCTTTATTGAAGATGAAGTGCTGTAAATGATAGAAATGTCCTTAATAAATTGTAAGGATCATAGGCAAGAAGGGAAGGTAAATTACATTGATACTTTTGTTCCCATTATTGAAACACAATAAATGTAATTGCTGAACCAGATTATTTCCACCCATAGCTAACTTACTATCCAACTAGCGAAGCTCTAACCAGTACTAAGAGTAATCTAGATGACCTAGAGTAAAATGTCAACTTATGATATTGTACGCGTAGCTATTAAAAGGAACTTTAGCCTCCTTTATATGTACATTACATATAATACAACCTGTTCATAAAACGAAACTAATCGTACATCATTTGATCATAAAATCCATAAAAGACAATTTCTTAATGAAGACATTCATGAGACTGCTATCTCAATCATATTTCAGAATTATTGGAATTTTTTAATGAGACATTACTATTAGAGAATCTGTGCTAAAGGGACTCACTAGATTACATAACATATAACGTTAAAAATTAGTTCCTCAGCAGTAATACTATCACGTTTACGGCTATAATTAAATTAATAGCTATAGAAAAGTGTTTAGATTTCAACGAACGACACATTAAAACTACCGTTGCTATGCCAACGAGTTAATGTTTCATCAATGGACCCTTGAGAAAATTACACAACGAGCTATTTCAATCCAGCCTCGTTCTGGGCTGAATATCAAAACAGCCAGCATATAATTTCCTTTATTTAGCCCTTTGAAAAGATCTCAAATTATGCTTCGAGGCTCGGATAATGCACGGTCCGTTATTTTAATGCCGTTTCATACGCAGAAGAAATGAGGGTCAGATATTTGCCGAGCGAAGGGAAAAAATCGCCCTTTTTCACTCGCAATTTCCGATGCGCTATTTAAGCTCTCGTCGAATCGGATAAAGTATGCATCCCTAATAGCGGAGGCGTATCTTTTTTCAACGCTCCAGCAATTTCTCATCCCCCGCTTCCTCTCCCTTTGTCACGTGTTTCCTTCGTCACGTGTCCTGCGTGTTACGTGAAAAAAGCCGTTTTTCCCCGGTACCACCCGCACGCAAATCAGAGAGCAGGGGGTTGTGTGCATGGGTGTGCATGGTGTTTTTCTCCGCCAAAAATCGCGTTACGTGATGTTTTCTCTCCATAAGTTCCCGCCATTAAACCCTCGCGCATGCGTACAACTTGTTTTTCTTCGGACTTCTGCTGATATTTTCGGCCTCCACCTGCGCTTTTCACATTATGGCTGTTTTTTACGAGGACTATATTCGAACTCTATAATGAAATGCTTCAGCTAGCACTCGAGAAAGAGAGTTACAACACGATTCGACCATTTCAAGCCGTAAAAAATGGGTTTCAAGTGGTAGCATCTCCTGAAAATGATTTTGATGGATCCTTCAGAATTTTCAAACTCTACAGCTATCTTATCTCGGGAAAGATTGTTAAGTTCCTTCAAATTCTATAAAACGCCATCGTTATATTAGTTTCAAAGTATATAAATAGTTATTTTTTAACAATTTGACTAATAAGGTATTTCGCTTTAAGCGAAAATTTCCTAAAAATTATTCAACTACAGTACTCTAATTTTCCATCTATATTTAATTTATATAATTGATGAAACTTAAATTTTCATGTTCCACAAAGCTTTTCACGTGATATTTTACTCCTTACTTATAATAGATTTGAGGTCATACATTCATATTTTCCTTTTTTCGTTAAAATGCATTTCCTAAGTTCTTACACAATTTTTTAGCAATCATTCCTAACAAACTTTTAGCATGCTTTAGCTTTTGGTCAAAAATGATTATCAATAATTCATTAACATTGTAACTGAAAAGTATAATAATAAAAAGATTTTCTAATCTAAACCTGGAATAAACGAATAATTCATACGAGTTTGCTAAGGCACTTATTAGGCTGGTGTAAAACATAAATGATGAGGAAACCTAACGAACACCCAGAAAAACCCTCTAAACGAAGGGGCAATAAATAACTGCATGAATCTACATCCAGTTAGCATCTACAACTAAAAACTAAGCAAAAAAATCTGAATAGAGAACTTTGTTTAGATAAACTTAAAAGCCTCTACAATAGAAACGTATTAAGGATAAACTCCTAAACGGAAAACCATTTAAACCTTCCTCGTGAGAATAAGATACGAGGGAATTCACTCGCAAACTGCCAGCGAACGATACGACGTGGCAAAAAACAGTAAGAGCGGTCCCTAGTTTAGTCCTCTAAGCGATATAACTTGACCTTCCCTTCTCCTCCATAAAAAAGCCTTCGACGCGAAAAAAATATCAAACGACCCGCCCCAACGAGAAACCCAACACGTACGAAAAGAACGCAGTATTTACGCGGCTTAGTTTGCGAAATTCTACACTGCGTCCCGTATAAGAAAAGGGGGCGTGCACTTACGGGCAGAATTCGGCTAAAAGGACTGCGGCAAGCGATTACTGTGGCTACAGGAAGGAGGCGAATTCCTAAAGGACCGTGAGACTAACACTACTTGGAAAGCAACCTAGAATGTTCCTTAGATGGCATGCAAATAGAGAAAGTAGGTGTCCCATTAACCGGAACGGTATAATGAAACGAAGCGTATATGAATGGAAAGAGAGGTATTTCAAAAGAATAGTGAAATTAATTTTCAATGACAATAAAATAATGTAACAACGATAGATGAGAGTAATCTATATTTAACATCTCATTTTGAGTCCCGGAAAAAGAATTTTCTAGGTAAGAATAGACGTCTACCACTTATGATTATTCACAGTATTTATTCAACGAGCTATCAATGAATATATAAATAAATAAATAAACATTACGTATTGTACAGCTATTTTTAATCGCTAATCGATTTGGGACAAATTATAGTGGAAAATATAAAGATAGGACACAATCGGTCAATCTTTCTCGTAAATATAACAAGTAAAACGAAAGAAGCTAAACTCCAAAAACTTTTTCTGAGCAAAGCAATACACTACCAAAACTGTTCTATAATGTTATTTAAATAGAATAGGGAAAATATTTTCATAACATTACATACATAAAAAATCGGGGAAACATTTCATTAAATTGAACAATACTAAAAAGAATTACATGTATCATTGGTATTCATTAAAAAGAACATTAAAAATGTCAGAACAAAATACTTTTTAATACCAATATTTCTGGCGAAATGGGTAGAGTAAAATAAAAGTCGAATACCGAGCTTTAAATCAAGCACAGCAATAGCTGTGTGAAATGTCTTCTTTTAAGAAAAAAGTTCATCAAGCGCCACGTAAGAAAACAATTCGCACGCCAAAGTAATTCGCGAATCTAAAAACATTTTCGGTTGGCTACACTGCCCTTCCTAGTATCGAGTAAGTAAAGTCTCACGCAAACGTAGCGTGCTGCGGATTCCGCTGAGTTGACACTTCTCATCACTCACGCCACCCCATGGATACAGGTACATAAACAAATAATAATGCACTTTCACCTTACACTTCCGTCCTTACTCAACACCGAATGCACCATGCACGTATTAAATGACTTCCAGAGATTTCTTCTCTCATCTTCCCGTATCTCTCCCACGGCAAGGTCATGTCTCCGAGAAAGTTTATCGGACCTCTTTGTAAGCACTTTTCAACTGTGTGGGAGGATATGTATCCAGCAGATGTATTCCTATTTACATACGTAAGAAGATATGGGCAATTTCCAATAAGAGTGGGACGAATGCATTGTGGAAGATTGCAATCGTAATGGAAATAAGAAAAGTAAGGAAATCCCGTGCAAGGAAATGATTTAAGATACTATCGGCGCACGATGCACTGATTGCTTACATCAAAAGCTTCCGAGATCGAGCGCTGAATTGCGAATGCTCGACTTGGTGGAGATTTATGGACTAAGAAGTCTATCAAACTTGCTAATCGAAACGGGAATGAATAAACACGATTGGTTGAGAGCCAGAAGACAAAGATGGCATTTCCGTGAGAGATGCATATTTTTAATGCTGTTCTTTATGATTATAAGCCGGAGAGAAAAAGAAAAGAAAGCAATCTGGTCATTATTGTAAATAATAAAAACGCATTCCAACAAAGACGTAACTCTTGCAAAATAAAATTTTCAAAAGTTGGCAAAGGCGAAATTAAATGGAGTGCGCTAAAAAGTTAAATTAGCTTCCGGTTCAGTAATAAGACACAATGAATATTAAAGACTGAAAAATATTACAACGATAGTTAAAAGATCTGCGTCCAAATAGCTAAGCTTCAGTTTATCTTTTAAGTTTCTATTCTATCTATGATAATCACCAGTACTTTTCGATAAATCTTCACAATCTTATTTCTCACCGTATATGTTAAGGCAGGTTGACCAACTTAGCTGAACAACATGAATAAATTTCATCTTCGATCCTTTTTGTCCCATAATTATGGATTTATTTAAAATTTAAAGCCCAGTTGAGGTATGAGTAAAGTTTACTTATGTAATTCATTCTCTTTGTCGTAAATCGATTCTTACGTAAAGCATTATGGGGTTATAAATCAGATGCACCTTCAACAGCTCATTTCTGCTTACAGTTCTCATCTAATCTAAATCCTTATCTTGCATAATATCATTCCTTGTATCTAATAGTATATGATTTGAGATTCAATAAGAATCAGGACTGAATACTTAAGAGAAACGATTCGCGTCAAAATTCCTTGCGTTGCATCATTTCCTTCGAGTTGAAGAGTCTACTAACTCATGATTCAGCAATTCATTCTGAAGCTTTCAACAATGGAAATCGTCGCAACAATAGCCACCGCAGACATCGAATCTCCTATTGTTGACTTCCACTACAACAATTATTTATCAACACATAAAGTACATTAATACAGATGAATCGTAACTTTTAATGTTTGTAAAGCCAACCTTGGCCTGCACCCTTTGGCATCGTAGGGATGCATATGAGGGCGTTTCGTCTCGTTGTTTCCGCGAATTGTGAATTAACGCGGTCGACCTTGCTTTCGCGAAAGCTTTGGGCAGTAAATTAACTCCGCCTTACGAAATAATAAATGGAACTCGAAAGATGAGTGGGATGGAGGGAAGGTTGTATGCTCGAATTGGAACGATCTCTTATTGAAGTTGAATAATTCAGATGCCGATGAATACATCCGAGATGCCTATAATAAGGGTGGTTTAAATGATTTTTAAAACGCGTATGGTGATAGGACAACCTTGAATGAATCCGAGAGGTTTCATTGAAGGTTAACGGTTTCGATTTGGGAAGCTGATAAAGAAAAATTTAACTCGAACTTTAAGATAGGAGACCGAGATTACATACAACTTTCGTTTTCCCCTTTCATTTACGAAGGATATCTGATGCAATAGCTTAAGGTGAAAGGAGAATTTTCTTTCCTTTAATCGAATTATATAGTTAAATTCAGTTTCTGACAGAAGAGAAAACATACAAATTTAAAACATCATGGACAAGTGTAATTTTATAGGATTCAAAAGTATTAATTAACACGAGCTATAAATCTATCCTTCAAAAATTCAAACGCAATTCATAAATATGAACCATCATTGTTCATTAACCAACTTTTTCATGATTAAACTCTTATAGGGACAAAACGGTAGTAAACCTCTTACATTAAAAATTCCAGCACAAAATTCAACTCTGAAGCAACTCAGTGCGGCCACAAAGATATTTTGGGCTAAAAGCTTGCATAAAAGCAATAAATATTTGACTTTGAGATTACCATCGCAACTCCAATGCCTTCGTAGAAAAACCAGGTTAATGACCAAACCTAATTTCCGAGCTTTTAAGTTTCACGTAGATTCGACCGCAAGAAAGGCTGGAGTACCCCAAAGTCTAGTTCTGGGCCACGATATTTTAAGGGCGTATCCCAGATCTGGGGAAAGCAAAACATAGATAATGTCATATCCCTCTCCCTTTTACAGAATCTAGTGCCCATCTTTCTCTCTACAGGTCATGGCCTCTTCATGAGAAGCCAACTATCTGCCTCATTAATCTCGTCGGAATATAAACCCTTACTCGCTGGAAAAAATAAAAAGGATACTTGCTACTAGGATAGCTCTCCAAGCTTCTTCTCTTCATCAACTGAGAAATGTAAATGAGACAAAAGATATCCCTATTGCAGATTCAACCATAGAAATAAAACAAGTTTCTTTTACATTTAAACTACTTCTCATAATGGTAATAGTAACAATTTAAATCATCCCTAGTTCCCTTAAAACATTTATGAAACGAACGTTGATATACATTTAAATGATCGACTTTAGTGCTCAACTTAAATTGAGAACAAAAGATTGTAGGGATACTAATTTAGCTGTATATTTATTATTTACTTTTAAATCAATTAAAGACAGTATCATAATACTTTTTACAGTTTATTGGATGTAAATGAATTAATCTACCTCAATTTTAAATTATCAACGTAGAATGTTTTGCTTTTAGAAATTACAACATTTATACAACGATTGCGAGTCAATGATTACATTTGGGACTTAATTTCTGTCGGAAACACATTTAAAATTGATAGAAGATTAATTTCGTCATAATACATAAAATAGAATACAGCAAAATCTATGTTTCTGATTAGACACCGTGGAATCATACTATACCCAAATGACAATATTAAAAAGAGAATAATGTAAGGAAAGGACAAGGCCTTTGTTCAACGTACAAACAACTACTGTATCTTCCAAGAAGATTACGTTGGCTGTGAAAATGCCCACTCAAGAAAAAATGCAAAAACGATGCTTTAGCGATAAAGGAAACAAATGAATCCTAGCAGAAGAAATAATACGAATCAGCAGTGGCAGCCCTTTTCTTCTAAGTAGCCGCGAATTCTTTCAACTCAGCAAGAAAGTAGCAACGTGGGCACTATACAGATAGATGGCGTACGGACTTGAAAGGACGTAGTAAGGAGATGTTAGCGTAGTGGAATTTTTTATTTAAGAGTTACCCATTCGGAGGTACAAGAAACATTCGTGAAGGAATATTATCGAAAAATGACTCGTAAGTTGGTCAATAAATTAACCAGCAAAGAATTCAGTTACTTATGATTCCTTTACTCTACAAGAATTTATTTATAAGTCATTTATGACAATGATATAATAATTTTCATCTACCTAATTCTATGTACAAAAATAAAGGCTAATATTTAGCTCCCTATTTGAGAGTGTTTATTCAACCGCTTATATTCACGCTTGATTACTTCGTTCCTCCACTTTTATACCGAAACCTCATTCTACTACTACACTGTTAATAATTTACTTAAGACTTTACCTTGCAGTTTACAGAATGATATGCAGCTCAGGAGAAAATATAAAATACAAGACCAAAACGCCGACCAGGTTAACTTTCTAGGTTTCTTAAAACAGCATTAAATTTTCACACAGATTCAGAAAATGGAGCACAATTATGAATTCTGTTGTAGCAACGCCAAGAGAAACGCTTTAGCAACAAGTAAATATTAATTGTTAGAGGAAGAGTCGGGCAGACATTTTGACATATGAGAGCTGGAAGTTAGTGAGTATGATTAAGACATTACGTAGTTCAAGATCACATATGATAAATTTTCTTGCATAATTTAAAACATTCTCTCAGTTACCTTCGACATGTGTGTGTTCAAAACGATATTCTACAATGAAAATAAATTAAAAGTCGTGTTGATATATAAAAGGAGGTGCTAATTACTTAAATAGATTGACTATTTCCTATGTTCTCACTTCTTCAAGTTTCATTTCTAATTCAATAAATTCACAAGTTTGTACTCTATTCATATTATGAGATGATATGAAAATAAAAAATAAGTAATAACTAGCATGGTTTACTACTATCTACGTTATATTCACGTCATATTCAAAATCCTACGAAAATATAAAACACATTTATATGATGGACACCGAATTCTAAGTAATGAAACTCAAACCCTTTTAAAAACCACCTTCTTGTGAATGTTGGAAGGCCTTTGTCGTGGTAAACGAGGAGAGTGGGAGTCAGGGATCGCTTAAGATGCATCTTCTTCTCATTTCATCCTTGAAAAATTATCTAGAGGACTCCATTTTTAGCCCTCTCCGAATGAACGCCGAGGGTCGCTTACCGCTTATGACAGCCGAAAAATAAAAAAATCTCCCAAACGAGATACGGATCAATTTTTGAAAGACGCCGGCGTCCGCAGAAAAATTAAAAAAAGGACCGCAAAATGCCTTTAGGAGATGACCCCATCGGCTACCATCTCGCGGGGATTCAGCAAAACGAGGTGACAAAAGAAAAACGATTTCTGTCACCCCCCAGTGCGTGCGGTTTTTGGGGAAAATTGTCTTCTCTCTTGGAATCTACGAAATGACGAGGAATTCGGGGGAATTAAGTTTGACCATGAGACGGGAGTAAAACAAGACTGTTTTTATCAAAGGACCTTGAGACAATTGAATGATTTATGTACACGGTCTGAGACCTTAAATACCCTAGACCTGACAATGTGGACCAATTGTTTGTTTAATGGATATGTATCAATCACAAGAGTCAAATGATGAATGGAATTGATGAATTATTTGTATAAGTATTTATTTTTAAGTTTGCTACGTCTGGTGTTTTACGTATTTAATTTTTTCGTAAATTAAGGCTTTTCACAGTTCACAATTGGAACCTTCAAGAATCACAATACAATTATTTTGTTTGCATCTAATAAAATTTAATTCGATTTAAGTCCCATTTTAAAATGTTTATAGAAATATATATATTTCGCATTTAACAACATGATAATTATAATTACCACAATATTTAAAATAAGTCATATAATAATCGATATAAATTCATTAAGAAAATTATCAAATACCTAATAAATTTCCTGAACCTTAAGATTTATAAGAGATAAATAACGAGATTTTTAATAAAATACTTTTTCCCATTGTACTCTTTCAAAGAAATAAATATGGTTTATTAAAAATATATAAAAATTCACAAAGAATTTCGCTTGAAGATTAAACGAGTGAAAAAAGCTAAAAAATATTTTACGTATAGTAGAAAGTACGTCAACAAAAGAATAAATGATGTCATTAATCTATACAAGCATTCAAATTGAAAATGTCCTCGATTCTTTATAGATTCGAATCTTCTATTTGGCAAAGACACGCGATAAAATTAAGAACTTGCAAAAATAGCCCTATTAAAACGGTATTCATTTGTTATACGGTTTGGCCTTTGCGAAACTCGCAATTTGCATAAATGTACGTGTTCAGTGGGACGGGTGGACACGCATTAGAGAAAAACAGACGGTCATCGCGTGTCTTTTAATAAAAGGCACGCCTTTAAAAGCACGCGTTCGATAATTTTCACTTTCACGTTATCGATCCATTGCGAGCTTACGTTACCCTTCAAGGACGACCCTTCCTAAAACCCTGATTAGGGAAGGACGCCCTGGGCACGTGACAAGGTTATTTAAGGAAGCAGAATCTAGTCGAGTGGCAAAGATGTGAAGGGATGAAGATGCTGAGGTCCCTGGGATTCCAGGTTCATCGGGTCCCGGGAACACACCATGTTTTTGGAAATTCACAATTAATCGGTAAATAATAGTAGCTAAGCAACAGGGTATACTATAATTAAAGAAAATATTAGTGTACATGACTCTTATGAAGACGTTCGCAAAACTGATTATTCGTAAATATATCCATAGAATTACAACTAACGAATTCAATACTAGAAGGCGATATAAAAACGGAAGTTATCGATTATTAAGCAATACTAAAGTTATCGATTGATTATTAAATTCGAAAGATACGAATTGTTTTCATCATAAGTTCCACATCATATTCCCGCTCACAAAATTCCAATTATCTTTCTTCCATAATAAACAATTTACGAAAATCCTACGCGAGAAATTCATTTACCATAGCATAAATCAAATAAAAAATGGACCAAAAGGTAACTAATCAATCATTGAAGCACTTTTATGCTCACCAATAATACGAAAATACGTCTGAACTCGTCTCTTTCACAATCAATTTTATCTTTGATCATTGTGCGAATCACCGCTTACATCTGGTTGGACATAATCGGCAATCGACAAACCATTAAGGTCGAAACATCAAATTTATTATGGTTGGATAAAATCATAACTGTTACTATTTCGTAATTGGAAGAGCTAAATGAACTTTATGGTGATAAAAATAAAAAATACTATTATAGTGATAATGATATATAAGTACCTTATTTGGCAGCTCAAACAATTCCTGATAATAATAATAATTTTTACGAAATTCAATAATAAATTACGTAAATAATTAGCCCTAATGAAAACGATAACTGCATGGGACAAACGGCATTCAGTAAGCGAGTCTTACGCCGTCTCCGTGGATAAGTCAGAAAAATCTCTCCGGACTCCCCTTGGATCTTGGCGGGTTGTAAAAGGGGGCGGGGGGAGGCGTCTCCATGGAAACCATCGATCGCTAAGGTATTTCACTGGGGCAGCAGACACGGCGTGGAGGGAGAGTGAAAGGTATGGTGAAAGTGCAGCAGGACACGAAAGACGGATAAAAAGCAAAAAACCCCTTCCTTGCGTTCCCTTTATCCATCTCGTGCGATGCAGTTTTATTTCCATTTTTTTCCAGACGCCTTTCCCTCCCTTTGTCGAATACTACGCAGTTGGAGAAGGTTTTTGGGCGCGCGATCGATAGCTCCCTCACTCAAAAGGGATTTGCAAATTCGTCTGCGGAGTACTTTGTAATGAGAGCTCCGGCCTTTAGGAGATTTTGGCTTTTCCGCTTGAATTAGGAGAGGGATGGAAACATGGCCGAACGAGAATGCAGCCAAAGGAACTGGATTTTCGACCGAAATTATTTGTTCGCTCGCTCCTTCTTTCACTTTTTCCATTCTAGAAATTATTCAAAGTTTCATTGTTGCCTCTGAAAGTTTAGAAACAACTATAATCATAATTAAACAATGTAATTAAGACAATAGAGTTAATGAAAATAATTTTTTTTGATTACCTTAGCTACAATTGTTGGTAAATCAAACAATAAAAGGAATATTTACTTTTTGTGGCAGGATATATCTTCCATTATTTATTAGAAATAGTTTACGACTTAGCATGTTTTTAAATATTGATAATTTTAAGTTTTCTCCTTAAAAGTTAATTTTATTGATTCTTACGCTTTCATTCTCTTTTAAAACCTTGTTTATTTTTTACTGAAACAAATTCTACAACGATTTCAAATTAGAGCTTGAAACGAAAAAGAATATTATTTAAAAACTCAAAGAGAACAAAGTAGTAGTTAATTATTATTTTTTATGTGGATCAATTAAAATTCCTGTTCAAAAAATAATTATAAATCAGGATGGTATTGTTTCTTCACACACTAAATGATTCCATGCAATACTTCATAATTATTATGATATAGCGTATATCATAACGAAGGAGACCGCAAAGATAAAATTAAAAATTATACAAGTCCGAAATAAATAATAGTTTATGTAATTACTAAAAAAATTACAATCAAAAATCTTCTTTAAGATTTAAACATATTAGGTGTTGGTACTTTGTAGTTTTGGGGTAGTTACAATGACATTAACGGAAATTTTATGCTTAATATTTCGCTTTATCACCGAATCAGTTCGCTTCTTTTCAGAAAGAATATGGAAAATATGAATTATTATGTGCACAGTACATTCCGTAATACTTTTCTATACAAATATTCTGAAAGAGAAACTAAAAAATAAATAATTCATAATACAGTAAGGCAAACCATTTCACATCTAATACCATGCCATGGTTGTACGTGCAGATAAATTAAATCATCGATATTAAAATCTCAATAGGATGCAATTCAATGGCTCGTTTTTTTCCTAATTTAATCATTTAAAAAGCAACAAACGAATCCATGGCAACGAGAATTCCAAAGAGAGCTAAACTTGACTTGATTGGATTATAATTCCCGTACATGTTTTAAAATACACCCACACAGTAGCTCACTCCATTGATGTTTTAAATCCATCGGAATATAAATAGATCAGAGTACACGTGAAATATTAAACGATGGAAAAGCCGTTCTCGTTAGCAAAGGGAATAAAAGGAGAAACTATGAAATAAATCGTCCATTTAAAACTCCATGAATATTAAACGAACAGCCGAGTTATACCTCAAAAGGCCTTTTATATAGGGTGAGATTAAATCGGAAAGGCGCAAGCCATTACGCGATTCGATATTAATGAAAAGAATAACGCGTCATGTAGTCTAAAAATAGGATGGAGGATGAATGAATGCGTATGTACAAAGAGGAAAATTATTCTCCGTTATTGAAAAAGGAATAAATTTTTAGAAAAGAGTCCTATTATATATTTGCCAGGAAATTACAACTCATTAGTTTCATGGATTTAAAACTCCACGATTTGTGTAACATCAACATCATAGTAACTACGGTGATTTAGATATGAAACTTTTCTCTTTTGCTAGACAACCAATAGAGAGTGAAAATAGTAAATAAATACAATATCTCAAATTATAATAATACAAAATTAAAGCTGAATTTATAATATCTATAATAAATTATGAATTCCAAAAGTGGAATTAATAATTTGTTACAATGTTTTAGATTCCAAATAGTATTATATTTTTATATAGTAATTTTTAAGTAAACTTCTGATAAGTTTACATAACATGAACATTATAATTAGATATAAAAAACTTACAAAATTCATGCATACGTTCAAAATATAATTTAATTCAATCAAGAAAGGAATCTCTTGGAACTGAAAGGCTTCTAAATAAGTAAAAGAATTGGAAAGAAGAATATTATATAAAAATAAGCCAAATAAATATGAAGAGAAAAATTCTTTTGGAAATAAGATTTGTGGATAACCTTTTAAAAAAGATAACATCTGGTCAGTTTTTTCTCAAGTCACAAACATGACTTAACAAATATAAGCGTACTGAACATAAAACGATACCTTGGTGAACTCCAATAAATAAGTCAAATTCAACAATTTCGCGTCTAGCCTATATTTAACTATGATTTCTCATAGTTGGACGAAATTTCTATCACGAACACCGAGACAGGTGACAGAAATATACCTTGTGGGACTTCCCAGAGAGAATCAATCGAAGTCTGCGATCTTCAATCGAGGCTCTTTTGTCTGAAGGGCGCTCGAATCGAGCGGTGGAATTAAGAAAAAAGGGGACTTCTTGAAGGGATACAAAAAGAGCTGAAGAAAAAGAGGAAATTCTTCCCTAGCCATTGTTCCCATTCCACTTGAAAAACATCTCGTGGGAATATCGACCTGTCACGGGTACTAAAGAATTTCGCCACACAGGCGAAGATATCCGCCACTGTCTCGTGACTGATGGTGACACACTGTGCAGCTATACTTATCTCTATGTGTTTCGCAGTGGAGTTGGATTTTCTCCCAAAAGGGGATTCGTATTGACGACCGCTTCCATAGAAACCACAGCCAACATGATAAAATAACTCCGAGTGGTGAATAAATACCAGGAAATGATAAATACCCTGAAGTTTTGATGCTAAATAGAAAAATTATCGAGACCATTTTTCTTATTTACATTTTTTCTCGCAAACAAATAAAAAAGAGAACTTTTTGGTGGATTTAATAATGAACAATTGCAGACGATACATAACAAATACATACAAACCATAATGACTGATATCGGATATCTTTTGCAATAAAACCGAATGCTTTTATTCACGAAAGATAAAAATTTTCAGTAAATGAATTATTCAGCATTACCACGGCTAAAGGGTAAGATAAGTAATAAAGAAAGGCTGTTTTCTATGGAAAAAGTTCATGAACGTTTTTAGGTAACATAACCGAACCGTTAATCAACATACTATACCTTCAAGTAGGTTAGTAAGTTGTGTAATTGCAATTGGTACAATGAATACATCGCATTTAGAATAGTATTTCAATATTCTCACCAATAAGTTGTGAGTAGAACTGTTACAGTAACATTAAGAACAATGACAATAAACTACTTCAACAGATTTCAGCATAAATTCAGTTAAGAACGTATAGGAAGACCTACTCGCAAAACTACATAACCTATGAATGAATAAGGCTTCACAACACTCTCTTGAGACAGAAAACAAATGCAACTTTCCCTTCCTACTACTGCACCAGAAGAGGAGAAAGGAGCAGATATCTCACGGAGACACTGAAGATTAAAACGAGAAGAAAAAGGAAAAGACAAAAGTCTCTTTTTTCTTTCGCACAAAGCACGTGCCCGTCGCCCCCACCTCGAGGGAACCTCCTGGAATCTCTCCAAGTCTCGACCAGAGTCTGCTGGGCGTCGTGTCTACATTATGACCTCAGGCAGCCCCTCTTCCGCCTCCCCATTGCTCATGCACTGCACTTTCTCGAACGATTGATAGAGAAATCGAATCTTCCGATAGCTAACGCTCAAAATTCTTCCGTGTACGACTAATCACCATCTTATTCAGTATTAACGGTAAATTACTATACGTACGTATGTGTTTGTGTAATTGTACATATAATAATTTAAAACTTCACTGTACTGCAATCACATTAGGCAGTTTCTCCACTCCACGGAATTTTAATCGTAAAGAATTAATATTAAGAAAGGCCTACATTTTAAATAAATCTTATATTTATCCTTGTGCTTAGATTACACTGCAATACACACCGAATATCTTTAACGGCAGAATGCAAAAGTGATGGTTTAAGACGAAAAAGTATCATTTAAATAAAGCAAAACTATTCCCTTATTTAAAATGCAATAACAATTTTTTAGACTGCTATGAATGTGTGATATAACATTTTAACAACTAAAAGAAGTCTTTCAAATAATACAAGAATAAATTTCATTCGAATATATTTATCCTTCCATATGATGGTGCCAATAAATTTTTTCCTATCATTTCCCGTCGTTTTAAAAACGTAAGCATTAGAAATGGCTCAAAACATTATATAATTGTAATATTATTAACAAATAATTTTTATAAACTAATCACTAGTTAGCACAATTCTCATCTTCTAATAATCTTTGCTTATATTAATATTAACTAATAATTATATTAACTTCAGAATGACATTAGTTTTCATTTCATCTTCCATATATTAGACGTTTTAGAGCCATTATAAAAATTAGCAGGATAAACGGGCACTGTAAGTACCAAGAAGTGCATAATTTATGTAATGAGGCCTTAGAAACTAGAATTTATTTTCCATTTACTAACTAAGCACTTCGTGATGCTGGTTAACACTTCTTATCGGATGAGATTGATGAAAGTAATGTAAATATGCATATCCTTAACCATCCACTATAACCATTGAGGAGATTTTTTACGATGAGAATGGAGAGGGCAACTTTAGAAGGCAACACGAAACCTTGTACTAAACCTCTCACGATATCCCTTGGACAGCGTATTTCCGAGAATGGTATGTATGGAAAAATACTACTCTTGACATTGCTTATTACGCCTCGATACTTGGAAAATAGCGCGTAATTCTTCATATGCACATATTTAAATTTTCACTTCAGCAGTTTCCAACACTTTAACTCTCTAAGCACATCAAATTTGCAACACATTTCCTCTTTTGTAAAAGCTAATGAGACATTCCTTTGGAGTAATTATATTTCCCGAGTAATCGATGCATAAACAGTACGTTTCATTTAGTACTCGGAAAGCAAACTAGCGTAACATTCCCGGACTTATCTGTCGATTACGCGATTCACCTTACGTCCTGTTATCTCACTCCACTTGCTGATCCCTATCTCTTGGGCATTTAGTGTACTGCCTCTTCTCATGGGAAGATATTACGAAATTTATCAAAGGTACTTATTTCCGGGTGTCCCCTGTCAACGAGTGACGTCAAAGGAGTACGGTGTGGAATGAAACGTGATGTGGGGAAACCTCATGTTTCACGGATATGCCAAAGAGCGAATGATGTGCATTCAAAGTTCGTTACACTCTGTGCACTGAGTTTTGCCGAATCGCTTATCGTTACTGACGTTGTTTACTGAGCACATAGTTGCACTCAAGACGACTCCATTATTTTTATGAATAGCATACGTTACAAGTATTTTAATTAGAATTTTATAATTCTTTTTATTAATTTAATTTTACTTTTATCATAATTATTGGTGGTATACTTGGTTTGAGATTATTTTTAATGTCATTTCTAAAGATGTGAGTTTAAAAACACGTAACATGAATTATTACACATTAAACAACTCTTTATAAAATATTTACAAATCTGATTCAATAGTTAGAAATATTTTCTCCTTCACCGACATCCTTACGCATTTTAAAATTATTTTGCATATTAATATATAAATTTATTTATTCATCGTATACTTTATACATTATCTACTTATATACTTCAAACGTTAAATATTGTTGTAATACCAGAATCATATGATATTATGGAGTTATACAGCTGATTATTTCATTAGTCCATCATTTATGCTCTCTTACATTATGGATAAGTAATATAACTGTATTTACTAGTAATTTCATAATTATACGTTGCTTTTCGTATCCAAACTAATCACAGAATATCATAAAGATATCGTACGTAACTTTAACCTCAACCGTAAATTTTATAAAAGAACTTTCTCCTAGACTGAATAAAGACCATTCAAATAAAATAAACTCCGTCCTTCCAGCAATTGAATTTCAAAAATAAAAATCAGTCAACCGTGCTTATGAAAGCCTTCTTTCACGCCATGCATAAGATACAGTGACAGCTTGGAACCTTTCATCCTCTATTTTACTATCTTTTCTTAAGCTCTCGTAGATCCAGCGCCATTCTCTTCATTTACAAGCTTCCTGGAAGCTTTCCGGGCAATTAAATGCCTTTCCCCATTAAATCCTTGTCATTTCATTCGAAAGGGTTTACTTTTAACACGCACCGTGAGTTGCTGCGTTTGTAAGGACCTCGAGGCGGTATTTTATGTCGTTATGTGGCGTAACACTATTCTAGCCAAAATAAAAATCTCAGATATATGCGGTAGAGCGGGATAGGCGGTTACAAAGTGGATGAGCATGGGAAATATCCTTTTCATATCAACGTTTTCATTTTCTTCCGTTTTAGTTTACAATTCGCAATAAACGATTTTGTAAAAAAGTCAATTTAATTTAATTCTATTAATAAAATAATTCAGCGTATCCGTAATAGTCATCAAAGAAATTTAATTTGACCGTTACCCTTAGATACATTGTTATAGAGTAACCAATAATAATGGAGTAAATTTGTATTAAATAAGAGCATTATCGGCCCATTAGTTTGAAAACAATGAAAAGTGGGGCACAAATAAACCTTTTAATTCTTTGACTGATTTAAACTAAACAAATGCGGTACACCAAGATCATTTTGCAGCACACCGATGAATCGCACCATCGGAAATTGCCGGTTCAGCAATCTACTACATATTGAGAGGAGAGAGAGATTACAGTGCACTCTGCTTTTCACCAAGAGCTGGCATTTTACGCGAATAAAGGGCAGACCGACAATTCCTTGGGATAATTGCATAGAAAGTCAAATGTTTACCGATGCGTTACTTCCCTTTTAACGGACCGAGATAGGCGCCGCGATGTTTTCGGATCGTTAAAAGGTTATTTACTGTACTGAATCTTTTTTCGTCATTTTCCCTGTATGGATATCTCTTTATTCTCTCAATAAGAGAGATGAATAGATAGAATACATAAGAGGGAATAAGCGTAATTTCTGCGATTAAAGTCGATTTTAACGTTAGAATTTTGAATCGGAATATTCAGTAGATCGGTAAACTTGTGTGTGCAAGTTATCAGTCCAAACGAGCGATAGTTTAACTATCTACATTAAGTCAGCCATTAATTATAAGTAATTTTCTACATAGGAATTTATGAATATTTGAAGTAATCGTTAAGTAAGTGTAAGTTTCGCTTAATTTTTATTGTGACTAAATAAATACGTATTTAATTTCATTTTAAACCTTACTCATTCTTACAACTTGTAAAAAAAAAATCCTAGTGAATGGTTTATCTTTTGTTTATCTCCATGAATCAGGTAGGTTTGAGGATAAATTACTTTTATGGCATTCTAAAACAGTATATTTGAAAGAAAACGATTATCAATAACATATTATGAATTTGCACATTTATATATGCAAATATATTATATTTATACAATGTTTTTTTTTGACGATTTTTCTCCTCTTTTTTCCCTTTTTATGATTATTTTTCAATTATGTTACTATAAGTTAAGGTAAATTTTCATCTCTATTTCACAACATTAATATTACCTAAATTCTCCTTCGTATTTTTTTTTCTCTCAACCGATTAATCAAGATATTTTAAACAAGAAGTAACTACATATTCTCTTATTTATTAGTTATGATAAATTCCAAAATACAGCAAAACTACATAATCTGGAGCAAAATCATATAATAATAGATTTAAAACTTCATCATTTCTGCACATGTAAATAACAACAGAGAAGGAACAAAATTCGCTTGATTATAGACACTATTATAGTTTCCCATTATTCAAACCACTCTTTCCCACAGACAACGGACTTATATTTATGGAGAGATGTACCTAATAATCACCATTAACAACCTTCCCTCTCTACAACAACCTCTAAACGATTATAGCTAGTATAATTCTGTCTCCATAGTTACACCAACCCACAACCCACGCTATCCAGCATACACCCACAAAGCATTTATAGAAATTGCTTCTAACAATCGCGTAAATGAAACCTTCCCACCTGAACCCATTCTATTGAGTGTAAGTGGTCTATTAATTCCACGTCACAAATCATTCTTCCCATCGTGATCACAGATAACCCATTAGGTAAACCGACAAAGGCGTCTCAATGGAACAGAGCTATTCGTTTCCTATGAGAGCTGCCCAAGGTCTATACCATTGTGTGTAAATCCGACCAAGGCTGAACCCATCCTATCTATGAGATAGTTACCGTAAAGTTGGCGTGGCGATAAAAGGCACTGACGGTATGTGACATGGCTCTTTTGGAGACACGATGGTTACTGGCAGCTCCTCCAAAGGCCTTTTGGCACGCCCTCCTCTTTTTCTTTGCACGAAGTTAAACATCTCCGAGGATGTACTTACATCATTTGGGACCAGCGATCTGGGACGGGGGCGTTTGTTCTAAGTGTGGGTTCTAAAATAAGTTCAGCGTTGCTAGGTGATTTCTCAGCACGTGTTCGCGAATTGCATATTCAAACGTGGTCTGTCAGTATCTTTGATTAAATATAAATCACACAGATTACTATTTTTACGCGGAATCTAGGAAGTGAATGTAAAAAATAAACTACGAATTACAAGAAACTAAGCTCCCATTTTGATATGCTCTATTATTCAGTTAAACTACAAGAAAGCTTATACTAAATTAGATATTTCTATTTAATAAATAATTTATATTTAAGAGACGTAATTATCGCAATTGTGTATGTATCAATTGACCATCGTTCAATTTGAAGCTGTCAGAGGTTATAACTTAAAACTCTATTGTAATACTAAAAGTCTAATCCAGTTTCTTCTGAAATTAGAAACTTTTAAGTGCATCTCAAGAATGAGATGACGCTTTTGATAAAATCGTGAAAATTATATTTTTTTAATTTATAAAGAAACTTTTAACGATGAAATTCAACTTTTGATTTGCTTTTTAACTATTTATAACTATTATTCGGTTTGTACTGCCCAATTTCAATCTATTATTCAATAGTCTATATATTCAATATTGTCTAATAATAAATGCATTATGAAAACACGAGAAAAGAAATGAACCAAATGATAAATATAAAGGGCTACGGAATGTAAACCATAGAATGGTATCCGACAATGGATTCGTTCAGAAACACCCACAGACATCCGTACGTCTAAATAAAACCATACAAATTCGAAACAAGAAAACACCTTTATGAAACCTATAAATATCCTCTTGGCTATTAAGTTCAAGGATTTGAACGCTACCGAGTCAGTAGCAATAACCTCTGTGCGCCTTCTATCCATTTTGTCAATAGCGGCACACTGCCTCGACAAATGATTCTTGTGGTTTATTTATTGCGTCATAAATATCTCCTGGAGACAAGTAAGGAGCTACTGAGTGAAGATGAGCGCTCTGGAATTAGATGCTTGTTTGTGCCAATGTGAGAAGGCATATTGAGGATTAAGAACCAAGCACATTCTTCAGAACATCGAGTACCTCCTTGGCAGTGGTGAAGATGGTTATGTCCCTGTATCCTAAAGCCCTTCAGTAAGTTTTTTATAAGAAACCTTCGAGCACAAGTAGAAGAAAAATAACAGTTCAATGAATTGTAATTTTATATTCCTAATACTATCATGAAATAAACTTTTTACAGATAAAAGTAAACATCCACGATATGCTGTGAGTTTGATGAGATGTTGAAAAAATATTACAAATGCGGCGAAACACCTTAAATAAATAAATATTTTAAAATCTTAAAATAAATACTCATCTTCATCCAAGATTTTTAATTCGGAATGAGTGTCAGCGGAATATGTAGCTTAAATTGAGATTATATATCATAAACGCATTTATATCGCTTTTAAGATATTACAACGAATGTAACTCCACTTTAATTACAAACACATCACGAATTATAAGTAGAATTTATAACAAAATTATGGCGTTTATAACAATTTAATCATCGTGTAAAACAAACAGTAACCATTTAAATTTCAGAAGAAATAATAATGAACAAATTAACGAAAAATTCCGTATATGGAAATTATTTTATCGTATTTATTTCCCGATTTAAATTGCAAGAATATCATGCGACTGATATAATTACGTCAGACTTCAAATCCACCGTAAACCACATCCTTTAGAAATCAAAATCACATGTTTTAGGTTCCCGTTGCTACAGGAAACGAATAAACCGTATCCTCGCAACAAACTGAATGCATTCGCTTCCCGCATGCCTAGATCACTTCCTATTTTTTACCAGTTCTTCCGCGTCCCTCCCCAAAGACACCATCTGCCAATTGATACATTTCTTGGCATCCGAATGCTGGAAGGCCTCCTCTGGCTTCCTTCAGAGGCTTCACTACCCTTCCTGGCACCACTCTTCCGCTGTGGAGATCAATCAAACTGATTGCCCGTATAGGAGACAAGGCCCGTTGATACGACACAATCGTGTTTTTGAGAGTGAGTTAATTAAGGGGACTGAGAAGTGAAACCCTGCCCGAGTATTAGGGCTCTTGTTCTAAAATACCTGACCAATTAAGAGTAATCCATTTTAACTTTTGCGCACGATTTTTAACATGAATAGCCTCTTTATGAGGGAATTAGCTGGTTGAAATTACGTATCCTTGGAAACTACATGGTAAATAAATAAGAATAGTACCTTGTCAACAAAACAGAGAATTGATGCTCTCTTTTTAATGTTTAAAACAGCGTCATGAACTATAGCAAATAATGCATATGACCATTAAGCAATTAAGAATGAGCCCTTTCTTACGATATGATTGGGTAATGCACTTTTTACCACAGGAAAATTATATAGAACAAATTATTACCAATCATTTTTGGAAACGACATAGAAACTGGATGCATATGCTTTGCCTTCAATGTGATAACTTGAAGTAAATTAAACCGTAAACCCATGAACCATTTAGAGATGTGTAAATAACATTTAAATACTTTAATCGAATAACAAAAGATTTATTACGTATTTTCTTCGAGTATCATTGACCTTTATTTCTCATAATTTTCTAAAGTGTTCGTTATTACACAATAATTATTCCTGACATGAAAGAAATATAGAAGCTTCCTGTTCTACGTAAGGATCTTACGCAAAATCCGACATATTCGCATACAGGGCGATATTCTAGACCTGACTTCCTTCAAGTTACTACGTAAAATAACTCAGCTAATATGCAACTTCCTTTAGAGATAGTAAATCAGCTGGATTAGCTATTTGTATTATTTAAGAGAAAGCATTTTCATTTTATTACGTATTTACTTTCAATTTTTGCAAGCGGCGGTTCTTGAACAAAATTGGTCATGACAGAATAGTAAATTGTATATCAACACACAAAAAACTTCAAAGCCCTAAGTTCGACTCCAGGCTAACTGAATTTTACAAGGGAATATGAGTTCGTAAATTGCTACCAATTAGAGCCCCTATATCACTATCAAATAAATAATTTATTACGAGAATTAGAAATCATATATCCACATTCCGAATGATTAACTGCAATTCATGAACAAAACATTATCTTTTCTCCACAAAAGAGTAAAACTGAAAATAAGAGATGCCTAAACTAAGACATCGTCATTTCCATAATCAACCAAATTCCACTTTCTTTATCGGGTGAAGATAATTTACTTTTTGGCTTCATTGCAATTCCAACCCTCATCTTGAAAGTGGATTGGATTCCCAGGGAAGATTGGAAAAGTTGAAGAAGCGATTATAAAAGAAACATGAAATAAAGGAGATTTCGAGATGTTTCGAATGAAGTTTCACTATTAAATTAACCGTGGATCGGCAGTTTTCGTACAAACTATCTTTTCATGCCCATTTAAAACCTTGTGCTGTGGAAGGCAGTTAAACGTTCATTCTTGAGATATAAATCCTCTACCACTGCGATAGGATCGTTTTCCAACTTTTATTGATTCTAATTTAGAGACTTTGAAAGTTTCCAACTTGCCGTTCACTCGATTTAACACAGACATGGGCTATAAATGCATAAATCTAATATCCACTTTTAAAGCTTGAGCTATCGATTCTTGAAAGTAATTCCAACTTCCCTTAGAAATCGAGCGTACGATTGAGCTACGATATCCAAGAAATAGGTTTATCTCTGCAACGCTTCAATTATTTTGCTCTTTAACTCAGTGATGGTGAACTTTTGAGCGAATACAGCACAAATAATGAGGTTCAAGGTGTAGCTAACGACTTACGTACTTTCCATTCCGCAAGAAGGAAATATAATCTAAATTATTCAGCATGTTTTGTGACTATCTAAATTCAAGAGTGGATAACGGAATAATTTAACATAAAGTTAATTGTAAATTGCAATAAATTTCAATGATATAATATAATGATATGATATAATAATATAATATTATAATATATTTTTGTTGGTTCAAGTTCCGTGCATCAAAGAACTCTCTTCTATTGTACTTCGCCTTTCCACTGTGACCAAATATTCATCACTCATTAACGAAGGAAGTTGCCAGAATACCCCAAAATCATAGGGAAACATTCATGAGCAGGCATTACCATCACAAATTACTTGCACCCATTCAACTTCATGTAAACGACCCTCCCTTTACCCTCCTGTTTTCGCACGACAAACTCTGATGACGTGCTTTAAGGTAAGCATATTCTGCGATGTACACACAGAGCAGAATGTGTCATGTCACTCTCTCGGCAAACTTGTAACGTAATCCCTTTTAACGTTCTTGGAAGTCATACACTGCTTATTGAAGCTCCGTTTCCGGTGCGGCTGACGACAACATGGCCGACCGGAAGTGAATGGGGCAGATACAGTTACGAGATGAAATGGAGAGAAGGTAAGGAATCGAGGGGGTTGGAATGCAGAGTTGGCAGGTTCCTTTGTATTTTCGCAGCTCTGGAGTTGATCTCTTGCAGAGAGAAACCCTTCCTCAACCCTTTGCTATTTCAGAAACCTACCAAGTTACCCCATTCGCCGGAAAAACATCTTTGCAACCTACTTGAAGAAGAATCCGCCACGGGGTACGTTCACATGCGCTTTCGAATGGACTAAGTAACTCAATCCGCAGAATGTTAAAAAGAAAATATCCTGCTTTGACAAGGTGAGAACAATTATTTATATTTGGTAAGACTTGCTTTTTTGAGAAAATACCATTTCCTCAGAGGTATTTTTGTCACTTAGGAGAGCATTATTGTAAGGGTTCGTGTTTTTTGAAATTAACAGAGTTCGTATTTCCGTTAAGAAGAGATATTCCTTACGAGAAACTCTCAATTTTTTTTCTACAGACATGACGTATATTGGGTAATTATTTAGTGTGCTCTTTATGTAGTGTGCTCGCTAAAAATTACTTAAGCTATACCAGTGAAAATTTACTGCATACACAAAGACAATTCAATTTCTAAATTAAGTAGATAAAACACATTAAGTAGAATAAACCAAGATTTCTGCAATAAAATAACATACGTTAATCTTTTTTACGTAACGTACGACTTTCAAAAAGACAAAATTCAATAAAATTATAGTAAATTTAGCGTATATTTTTACTTAAGTGAAAGTATAAAAACAAATGAATATTTAGTCCATAAAACCACGAATCAATTGTCTCTATAATTAAGATAGAGACATCTCGAGCAGCTCGATTACTTCACTTCTAATTTATGTTATCTATCCCTATCGACAATGCAAGTTCTTGATGGCTAAATATGAACACAGTAAAGTTCTAACCAACCCTCAAGGGGAAAATTTTATGTGGTTTATTAGTTTATATTCATTTGATATATTGTATAAGCATCGATTTTGTTGCTATAGTGACTCGTAGATTCAACATCCATCAACTTATCAATTCAATCAATACTTTACTTTAGGATAAGTTAATTTATACCTCCGTTAACGTAAGTTTCAGGGCGGATTTAAATACGCGTTCCCTAACACCACGCAAAACTTCCACAGTAAAACTCCGGTTCTTTCGTACTTCAACCCAGTTGAGACGTAAAAAAAAGATTAAACTCGAAAGGATTGTAGGAACATCTGGCAATGAATGAACTTCGCAATTTCTTCTTTAATCGCCCCGGAATCCTTCACAGACTGGAATAATCTTCGCAACCCTTGACTCTTTTTATCCCCATTCTGAAGTATTAACCCTCGGTCATCAGGAAATAATGAACGTTTAAGCACTCGAGTCACGTAACATTCACAAAGGGTTACTTTTTTTATAGAAGGTATCCCCTCGAGCGATCCATCCACTTCTTCCCGATCTATTTATTTTCTTTTTGGTCATCCACCGAGAGGTTGAATCATACCCAGTAGCCGATACGGATTTTTATCCTCTTTTTCCTTACCCTCCTGTTTTATGTAAGTGGGTACGTCCACGTAGAGGGATCCGGTTCTTCTCTTCCTAACCATAAAACGGACGAGCACTCTTCCTTTTCTGGCCACGACCGGTTTCGCCTCGCCTCAGAGCTTGAACCCATGTCCATTTGAGTGCGGTGCCACCTCGAGAATGGAGGAGGGCCCCGATGTTGCCATTTTGGCAATTCAGCAACCTCAAGAAGGCTGTTTGTGGGTTGGCGACGCTCTCCAACCATATCTACCTTTTTGGTAACCACGGAAAGCTTTTGGCTAACATTGCTTGCGTTGCATGTGTTCTTTCAGATAAAATGAAGGCTGGAATGTCGTAGATAAAAATATTTGTTGACTGGATGCTATGGCAGAAAATGGTTTCTTCAAATATACACTGTAAACTTTGCCAATATTTCTATTACGATCGCCAGTAAAATTTTCGCTAATTTTAATTTCTTTACATAAAAACTCGGATAAGAACAGAACTCAAGTTCTGAACGACCGTTGTTTCAACGGAGAGGTTAGACTGATACGTCTGCCATTGTGTTTGTACAGAAATACTGAATGTGAAAGAAAAGAGTTAGATAATGTTTTATTATAACTTAATACCAAGGAAAATTTTCGTTTTTTCCTGTAATTTAAACTTGAGTGTTCCAGAGAAAGAAAGTTTTGAGATTGAAGACTTATTTAATTTATCAACTTCGCCATATCGTCGCCGAATATGCTAAACTTTAATTATAGAATGTCCTAAACATATCAAAGGATTCAGTGTGATAATGGATATTAACAGTTTATCATTTTTGAACAACCTTGAAAAAAAATTACTTTTCATGTTCGTTTTGTCAAAAAAATTATTATTTTCCACAAAAAGTTCGTCTTGAGAGAAATGAGTGTGTGCGAAGGAACATTTTCCGAATGAGTCAGAGTCCAAATAAAGATAAATATTTCGAGAAGAGACGCATTTCTTTCCGAGTGTTTAGAGTTTATAAAAGTTCGAAACATTCCGAAAGAACTCAGGCGTCCGAATTGAGAGATTGACTTGGATGGCCACGTTTCGAAGACATATTCACATCTCCATGGAGATCAGATGCATCAAAGATAGTGACGAATGACTTCAACTACGACTTTCATTAAATAAACAAGTTAACAGCCTGTGTATACACTAAAATGGTATCTTAGAGAAATTGAGGAGTAGGTAAGACATAAGAGATCGATAATTAGTAAGATTTTATCCGATTAAACGTGAATTATCACAATAATTAATAAAATAATAATAAAACAATCGCAAGTAAAAGTCAAGAATAAGCAACTTATTAACCATATAGAATGAAATAGAACCAAATTAATACTTTATAAATGCAACGATATGATTAAACGTAATATAGGACCATCATAGTCTTGGTTTCGTCCGTTCATAAAGACATGTTTTTATATATTTACGTACATATCGAAGGAAAATGTTTCGTAAGAAGGTTCGCTTACAAAATCTAATCAGCTAACGTAATTAGCTATCATAATAGGTAACCATAGAAGAGGGAAGAGATTAGAAAATTGCTCGTCACTTGAGCGGATAAGAAGATGAAGAGGGTAAGATTCCTGGGGGAATTCCTCTCCCCTGGCACCATTTCTCAGCTCTAGAGATGAAGTTTAAAGGCTAAAAATATCTCGGAAGCTCATACATCCTCTTTCATTTCACACTGGCGCCACTTATACTGCCCAATAAACAAGATGGCCTCCAAAAAATAAGAAGACCCGTTCTGGGGGCAACGATGCAAAAAAATGGCTCGGGGAAGAAATATCATCCAAAACAAAATAATTTTAACTCTATTGGAATGCTATATTTATAAGGAGGAGCTTAGAATGTCGTATTTTTAAGAAGTGATTAAAATATCTCAAGTGTTTTTTCTAATTTTGTACTCGAATAAATATTAAAACAACTTATAAATACTGACAAAACATTAGCCCCGTAAAAATGGGCATTTCTCCACTATACGTAGCTCCAAGGTTAGCAAAAGTTCTACAACGATTTTTTAATCTATCAGAAATTTCGAAAGAGTGTAGCTTTTAATATTACAGCCCCAATGACCGAAATGTTAGCATTAAAGAGTTAGTTCCCAATTTATTTTAATATTTGCTAACTAAAGCGAGTTAGTGGAAATAATTTTAACAAGGAACAAAGAGTATCCTAGTTTACTTGTTTCTTCACTAAACTTTTAATGTTCCTTTGAAGCACAGTGGCTTTATATTATACCCTTATAATACCAGAAAGAAGGAATTCCAGCAATTCTAAAATTCAAGACAGCTAACATACCAGGACTTAATCTCCGAGCAAAACCAAGACCAAATTAGAAGAGAATTATAAATACATCCTTTACCATGCCATGAAGTCCAATGAAAGTTCTGTCGGTGAACATTTGTCATCCCAATACGTTACACCCACTTTGGAATGAACAGATTGTAAACACCGCTCTAAAGGATCAATTAATTCTTAAAATTAGCCCTTTTTCTGAGCATACCTTAAAAATGAATGAAGAACTCCTTTCATCAAAAATTCAACCTTCCCCTTGTTGAAAGCTCCTTAAGAAAATACATTCATCTGTCGAAGGGAGGGAACCAAAAGTTCCACAAATAGACACCGTGCATCCGTGATTATGGTTCGGGATCAAAATGTGTCGGTGAACACGATCCCTATTACAAAACTCCCGAAATCCTGGGATTTCTTACAATCTAAGGGATAAGAGATCATACCCATAAATACCACGGTTTGATTGAAAAGCATTCTTTGAACCCGGAAGCGAGGATGAATTCCAAGAATTCTCCATGGAGAAGAATCCGTTGAATTGGAAGACGACTTCTTACGCTTCCATTGAGAATTTTCGAGATGCCATCTTTCAATAGAAGGCAACTGGAGATCTCAGATTGACGATTGAGAAGCTTTTGGAATCGAAATATGCCAAATTCTATTCCCTATGAAATTACTTCTAATGGAGAAATCGGTTTAAACGAGTATTCAAAATTTGCGTCGTATTGTTTCGATGGATCACGGGGGTATTTCCGTATGCTTTATTGACATATAAATTTGAATTTTTAAATACAATTCCAACAAAAAGGCAAGCACAATTGAAAATAGAAAATTTTTAAATACTGAACATAGGAAATAACATTTCTCAAAGCAATAAAATTATTCTCAAAAGTTTCAATCTCTTGACAATACTGAGTTAATATAAATACGTTAGAGATACCTAGATTGACAGTTAGGGAGATTATCCAGTGGGACAATTAAAATAATAAACAGTATTATCATTCCTTCTGGATATTTAAATACACTCCTACATAAAACCATTTCTACATAATTTTAAATTAGCTGAAAGAAAAGGATCAAAAACACAGCACTATCTAAAGCTAAAATAAAAGTGAACTTAAAATCCCTATTATCTACCTGTTATGCTCCTCCCATTGTTACGCAATCGTTAGTAGAAACGCACAGCTAATATAAGAAAAACAGTAAACACAACTGAATTTCGAGTGAAAAGTGTTTTGTACACCAAACAGTACGTTAATTTGTTCTGTTAATTACTTAAACACAAGGTGTAATTAGTTAGAGAATAGAGCTCACAAAGTGAACGGCAACCGCTTTGTTGCTGGGGAATTAAATAGCTAGATGGCTTAACAATACTGGAGTTAACTTGGAACTGATCACCGTAAAATTTACGCAACGATAGAGAACTCCGATTCGGCTATAAAAGAGAGAGAATTCTCCATTCAGAGTCAGAAGATAAACATCTCTCTTCACGCCGAGAAAATAAACCATTTAATCGCTATGGAAACGAGAATAAACGTTCCCTAGCGACGGAATAGCAAAGAGACCAAGACGAGGGACAATTAGCTCTCTACGAATTCATTCAAACGCATGAAATGACGGTCGATGAAAGCTCTCACTGGAAAGGTTGTTACTAAACTCTCATCACTGGATGTTTAAAAAGCGAATAAAATAACTTTGTCGGCAAACGCGAGGAGGCGCTGTAAACACAATTACGGAAGTTAATATCTGGGAATCTCTTTAAACCTGGAATAGAGGAGATACGTTTCCGAAAGAGATGAAAAAAGAGGAAGAGCTTACTTTTCCACTTCAGTAGGGTCACAGGAAGTCGCAGAATGGAGCAGAGGTCAGCAAACTCCAGCTGAAGATGTACTCTGAAATAGAAGAAGAAAGTAGGTTTATTGATCAGAAAAATAACTTTAATTCTAGATTATAAACGAGAGTACGTTAAAAGAGTCAAGAGAAAGTTTAATTAAAGACGCAAGGTTTATTATATGACAATAAGTAGCAATAATAAATACATAGAAATAATAATAACTGGTTCATTACTATAGCAATTGGTTCACATATTTGAAATAAAGGCGGTTTAATTATAACATAATTTAAAAAATAATTAAAATTCCCAAATAACTAAAATAAGGAGATTACGTTGCTATATAAATGAAAATGTAATAAACCTGGGTTCACAAACAAAAGGGCTTAAAGAATTAAAAATAAGGATATACCATAATAGCTGAATCTTATTAGTGATCAATGTATTTTCATTATACTTCTGCTACTGGAAAAAGAAAACTATCTTAACGTAGTAATTCATTGAGTACTTGAATATAATGTCTAATTCCTTAATTTCTAATAATCGCTTCTGAAAAAAATATTAGTTTTGGACAAAAATAATCGTTTCTGACAAAAATTTTAGTTTTGGTCAAAAATAATCGTTTCTGACAAAAATATTAGTTTTGGACAAGAATAATCGTTTCTGACAAAAATATTAGTTTTGGACAAAAAAAATCGTTTCTGAAAAAAATATTAGTTCTGGACAAAAATAATCGTTTCTGACAAAAAAATTTGTTTTGGACAAAAATAATCGTTTCTGAGAAAAATATTAGTATTCGACAAAAATAATCGTTTCTGACAAAAATTTTAGTTTTGGTCAAAAATAATCGTTTCTGACAAAAATATTAGTTTTGGACAAAAATAATCGTTTTGGACAAAAATAAACGTTTCTGATAAAAATATTCGTTTCTGAAAAAAAAATTTGTTTTGGACAAAAATAGGCGTTTCTGACAAAAATATTAGTTTCTGACAAAAAAAATAGTTTTGGTCAAAAATAATCGTTTCTGACAAAAATATTAGTTTTGGACAAGAATAATCGTTTCTGACAAAAATATTAGTTTTGGACAAAAAAAATCGTTTCTGACAAAAATATTAGTTCTGGACAAAAATAATCGTTTCTGACAAAAAAATTTGTTTTGGACAAAAATAATCGTTTCTGAGAAAAATATTAGTATTGGACAAAAATAATCGTTTCTGACAAAAATTTTAGTTTTGGTCAAAAATAATCGTTTCTGACAAAAATATTAGTTTTGGACAAAAATAATCGTTTCTGACAAAAATAAACGTTTCTGATAAAAATATTCGTTTCTGAAAAAAAAAATTTGTTTTGGACAAAAATAGGCGTTTCTGACAAAAATATTAGTTTCTGACAAAAAAATTAGTTTTGGACAAAAATAATCGTTTCTGACAAAAATATTAGTTTTGGTCAAAAATAATCGTTTCTGACAAAAATATTAGTTTTGGACAAAAATAATCGTTTCTGACAAAAATAAACGTTTCTGATAAAAATATTCGTTTCTGAAAAAAAATTTGTTTTGGACAAAAATAGGCGTTTCTGACAAAAATATTAGTTTCTGACAAAAAAATTAGTTTTGGACAAAAATAATCGTTTCTGACAAAAATAATCGTTTCTGACAAAAAAATTAGTTTTGGACAAAAATTATCGTGTCTGACAAAAATATTAGTTCTGGACAAAAATAATCTTTTCTGGACAAAAATAATTGTTTCTGACAAAAATAATCGTTTCCGACGAAAATATTAGTTTTGGACAAAAATAATCATTTCTGACAAAAAAAATAGTTTTGGACAAAAATAATCGTTTTGGACAAAAATAAACGTTTGTGATAAAAATATTCGTTTCTGAAAATAAAATTTGTTTTGGACAAAAATAATCGTTTCTGACAAAAATAGCGGTTCTGGACAAAAATAATCGTTTCTGACAAAAATATTTGTTTCTGAGAAAAAAATTAGTTTTGGACAAAAATAATCGTTTCTGACAAAAATAGCGGTTCTGGACAAAAATGATCGTTTCTGACAAAAATAATCGTTTCTGACAAAAATATTAGTTCTGGACGAAAATAGCGGTTCTGGACAAAAATGATCGTTTCTGACAAAATTAATCGTTTCTGACAAAAATATTAGTTTTGGACAAGAATAATCGTTTCTGACAAAAATATTAGTTTTGGACAAAAATCTTTATGATTAAAACGAGAATACATCAAATTATATTGCCGATTTACGAAGCATAGTGGATTATACATATATTAAATGAACTAATAAGTATGCAAACTCTCTTGTTGTCACGACAATTCTTCATAAAATGTGCCCCATTGGGATCTTTTATTCTTAGCCAAAAAATGTATTCAACGATATTAATAGGCGGACCTTGAAAATGTTGTCCGTTACCCACACCACCGAGGCTATATATTCCTTGACATCGAGAATGTATTCATTGCCAAGGAGATAAGTCTGTTTGCTTCTTCGATGCTCTATTTAAAATTAGAGAAGGATAATGCTTCAGGAATCCGTTGAATGCATAATGCAGTATGGATCCCAACTATATTTCACTCTAATTACATAACATCTAATAGCAACATTAACTCAAAAATATCTTCACCGAATTAATATTCTATAAACTAGCCATGGTATTATTCAACCTTTAACAATATTAAATAAGTACAGAATGGTTGTTTACATTTATCCTTAAGCATGGTTTAAATGTGTTAAATTGTATAAACTTAAATTATAGAGTTTTTATCTTGAATAGACTTCTAATTATCTAAATCTTTAACCTTGGTTTTCAAGAGTAATTTTCATCCCTTTTTCCTTGAAAATAAAGACTAAATATAAAAGTTTGAGTTGCAAAACAACAATTAAGAAAATTTTCATCTTAAGTCTCATTATAATTATTTTATAGCTGCTAATGCTAGATAATCACGTCTGCTTCGCGATAAGTACTCTGAAACTATCCCATAACAATCGGCAACAATCAATGAGGTTGAGTTAAAATTTTACAGAATTGGCGACAATGATCATTCAAGAGTAGAAGTATAACAATAATGCCAGGAATAAAATTCTGCTTCAAATATAATAATGGCCCTTATCCACAACAATAGTAAGGATAACCAAAAACACATCGATTTAAAGTACAATTGCCTGAATTATTAGCCTGAATACTGGTATTAAAATGAAAAGAAATTGCTTTGAGATAAACCGGAAACAATTTCCTAATGAAAAGAAATATCTTTACATGTTTAAAACTATAATGCAAATTCAAAAGTGGATATAAGTAATAAAATTTTCATAAACTCCCACTATCTTTCAGTTCTCGTAAAATAGCACAATTCTAGGAATGCGTATTCAAATGTCATTCAATAAGATAAAGATTCTCCGATAGGAGAATAAAAATTTCACATGACAACATTAAGTCTTAAAAAAGATATTTCGAGATTTCGAAATATCAGCTAGGTAAATTAAACGGTAATAAAAAAGGATTATATTCCTTCAACAATCCATTCCTAATTAGAATTCCAAAGATCTTTCCTTGAATCAAAGAAAACTCATTTAATCCTTTGAGTCGAATCGGGAATAAATGCTTCGTAAACTCAATTAATTTACATTTCATTTGCGAAATCCTTTCTTATCTCCTTAAGCATTTGAGTGAAGAGTTGTTTAACGAGTTTACTTAATCAAATTGAGGCTTTAAATAGGAATGAATACGGTTCTTAGCTCAATCCGCTGAATAGCTACTGATTGGTCATGATAAGGCATATAATCACTTTCCCCTTTCACTAATAATAAGAATATATCATTGTAGCTCAGCAGAATATTATATTAAGAGAACTGAAAAAAATACGTTTTAGAGAAAATTCCGTGCTTGGAAAGTGAGGAAGACTGACTGAGCTTTTAATACATAAAGTTTTTTTACATCGGTCATCGGTTTCGAAATGAGTAGCTAATGTATTTAAACAAGACTGAACAAATATTATATAGATTTTAGCTAACCCAATGACAAATGCGTTCAATCAAGACGTATTGGCATTCAAGAGTAAAAAAACGAAGAGGGTTAACATATTCTCGGTTCAACAACACCTAAAAACCATTACATAAGTCACTCATTGCCGCGTTGAAGGTTCACTAAAATGCCAGAGGTACTTCTTCTTATTTACCATGTTACACGGTAAAATCTCTCCCATTAAGGTAGTTACATAATACAGAAATACAATATATTACTTTATTCCGCAAATAGATTGACGAATCATTAGCACGTTGGAATACATATTTGCAAAAAGGAAGCAGAACATTCTTAAAATAATTCTGCACTTCACCAAAAGCGTGCGGATTGTAAATCACAATGTTTGAACATTAAATAATACAACGTAATCAAAATGGGTTTCGAGCAAACAAGAATATAATTACAGTTACTATAAATATAAACCTGGACGTAATGCCAACAATCAGTTCCACGATCTTATAGAAAATTCAAACGCATAAAAACTGCAATGTTACAGACGTGTGTAGTCGTCATTCCGATTGAATCAGGGAAGGAAAAATAGCGTGAAAAATAAATCATCCCGAGAAACACGCAAGGCGCAAATAAATTGAACGACGAAAATAGATTTCCTACTCTTTGCACTCCATCATTTACGAGGAGAAAACAGCACCAAAATAAAATGTCCGGAATAGGACAAGAGAAGATCAAAAAATAAGGGTTAAAGAGGAACGGAGAATGGGGAGGCATTAATAATTCATGAGGGCATTCTCTCTGGAGACATCAAAAGGAGAGGACGCGTCAATATTTGAAAAGAGAAGAGATCTGCTATATGAGGAAAAGCAGTTTGGAATATCTTTAGAGAGGAAAGTAAATTAGGATCGACGATTCGAGATGCGCCATTGACGTTTCGAAAGGACAAACAACATGGTCAATCGGAACAGAAAAGCGCCTTTCCCTTCCGAAAACACCTTCCATCCCTTTGAACAGTGATGAACATTATTCTAATTAAACAAATAACCCCCATACTGTTAACAATGCACAATCAATTACACGCATTGATTGTCGTTCCCTGATGTGTTGCGCTCGATCAGTTGTTGAGCGCCTTAATTATTATTGTCGGTGGATCATAATTGGGTCACGAGGATGATTGACTGTTTACATTGTTGCAGAAAGCAACGGACCACGTCGGAGTTGATTGTTGGATGTTCTCACATTGTTCAAGATTGTCTAGGACATGGGTTTACAAGGTATCAATGGCCCTGAAGGGTTAAGATACTGTTACTAATGGTCAGCTACTATTATTGAGTCAACTGGATCAACAATAAATATTAACAACAATAGTTATCTACAACAAAATATTTCTATACGAAGATTTAAATTTCTGTGAATTAATTGTAACTTATAATAAAACAAGTATCGTAAAGAAATTAATCTAATACCTGAAGAGGTTGAATTTATGTTGAATGAAAGAGAAAAATCATCCATTTATTTTATCTTTCATAATTCCCAAAAAGTATACGAGCATTGAAAAGACAGGAAATCCTTCAAAGAGTTGATATTCACAAAACTGAACGAAAATCTTGAATAATGAACTACGATTTGAAGGATGGTTAAAATGATGCAACTCTATGTTTTTTAAAATTGTTATTATATTAAAATAAATTATTAATAAACTCCATTGGTAATCAAATGAGACTATTCATCTCGTACTATAACTTAAACACATCATTGCGCTAACTCTGTAGATCTCTATTCGATAAAAAAGAGAGCTGCACTGGTGCAAACAACATAAAATTCATCGATAAATCAGATTATATAATACATGTTCTTGCTAGAAGACTGAAAATTACGCCATAACCGCTAAACATACACAATGGTTTAATATGATATTATTAAAAGTCAAATATAACAAATGACTTGGTGAAAATCACATCATTTCACGTTCCATAACTCCAGATTTTACGAAGCGTACTTAAGCGAGAGGTAAAGGTTTGCTGACAGTTGGAAGAAGCCACGTTATGAGTCTTTCACAAACAAGTGCTTGAAAAATCAACCCTTTGAAAGCTCTCGCTCATATCGATAGGATGCAAAGAGTACCTTGTTATGTAGACATGGAGGAATCAATGCTTTCCCTTCCATTCAGAGATTTAGTTGAAGCAAACAAGATATGTCAATCTAGATGATGCATCCATCGATGTTGGTTACTCAAAGAGACGTTAAAACGACTGTGTGTCGGACTGACATCATCCGATGGACGGAGCGGAAGAACTGTTTGCAATGCTCGAGTGGTTGCGAGATATGACTTTGGAGGAAAAGCTGCGAATTTATGTCGAAAACGCGTTCAGAAAGCAAGAAACAAAAGAGGATTGTGCTCCGAAAACATTTCCTTGAAATTCCAATTCTATATTAATGTGGACGTAGGGAAATGCACTGGAAAATAATGAATGAGTGAATTATGCATTTAATTGGGCAACATTTCAACAGTTTCCCTCTTTTAAGTCGGCTATTTCTCATTTTAAAATCGGAATTTCACAAAAATAGTGAAGAAGAAATATAAAAGATTAATTAATTACACAACGCTGATTAATTGAAATCATATTAACAAAGGAAAATGAAACCTCAACGACCCAATGTTCCGAAAACACGCCTAAAAGTTTTTCACAATTCACAAAAGGATCGCAATTATATTTTTTAGATATTAATCAAAATAATGGTCTCTAACAGAATGAAAAACATTAAATCATCATTTTTAAGAGAAAAATTATGGATTTAAATATTATTACTATTATTAAATATGTACATACAACTCAAGTTTGGAATACCCGTTTAAGGCAGCATTATAAATAACAAAAAGGTAAATACACATAAGAAAATGTCATTTTAACAGTTCATATACCTTATAGCAATATTTTATCATATTTTTATTCTAAATATAGATACGTTTATATCAAAGCTAAGTCAACAAGAGATGAATACTCTGAAATGATGTGGAAAACCTCTATAACCTGTTTGGCATCTTCTGTTCCTATTTCAAATAAAAGGAAAGGGACTTCTGAGATGAAAACATGAACAAAAGGTATGGAAGTGAGAGGTTAATTAATCAACAGTGGGTGATTTGAATGGAACTGCTAAGGAATCCAAATAGTGTAGATCTTCCAACGTAGGCAAAGGTCGTTTCCCTAGCAACGCGTATAAATAGGGATGAGAGAAATAATTAACAGTTCTACGTCACCTACATCACCAATTGATAAAGTAGGAAGTATAGAATAGAGAGAGGAGTGTAAAAATAACCAACTTGATGCTGAAATTAAACGATTCATAGCTAAATTTGGATATGCTTGTTTAGAATCAACAGAACGTTCTGCTAGTTTTTAACTTTAATAAGACTAAGATTTTAAATACATGATAAATAAATATACAACGGTTTCCATGGTTAGTTGAGGGCCTCTAATGGTTGAGTTTGGTGAATTATCACACTAGCTAAATTACCTTCAAAATCTTCAAGAAGAGGAATTCGTAATTATACTTGATACTTTTTATGGTTTCTTTGGCAATTACCCGATTAAACAGATAAAATAAATTATATTTTCGTGATCCTAATTGAATATTATCTCAAGACAAACTGAGGTTTAAATGAAGTAAGGTAATTGAACTTAACAACAAGATGAACCCAACCTAATTTTATTTTAACACATTTATGACGATTTTTATAATTATTCTTTGCGAATTAACACGGCTATAATAAATAAACTCTGTCATAATTTACGTTTAAAAATGTAGTCTTGATTTAGGTTAAATTTTATGTAAGTCATTCTAGATTATATGTGAAAGAAACCTTTATTTATCCGCTCGGTATGCAAAAAAGTTCATGCTTGCTAATACATCTATGTTGCCAATAGAACTGTACAAAGTACTTTCGAGTCCTATTTCAACGAAGGCTTGGGTAACTGTAAAACCTTGATTCCGCTCCGAACCAATCAATAAGAGGTCAAGTTGAGTCAACGATATTTCTAGTTAAGGAGCTTGAAACTTGTCGTTCAATTAGTGCCGCAAGGAAAAAATAATCGGATAACGAAGTTAAGTAAACAGCTGTTTCTCCTTATTAGGTAATCTCATGGCGTCTTTGATGAAACTATCATACTGCTGTTGGTAACAACTAACCTATTTTTTTTTTATCGACGCAAGAGAGTGAAACAGAATTCAATCTAGCGTTTGTTTTAACAGTTAGTCGCTCCAAATCTATTGCAGTACAACCAAAAAGGAGGAAAATGTATTCTATTAATTTAAAAATTTTATTTACTTGATACCAAAATGCCACTATAGCATTAAAATCGAAAGGGCTTAATGGATAATAATAAGAGCATTTGATATAATAATGAAGATACAGAAGAAGCAACAATACAAAAGGTAAAGATCATAAAATTCATGCAACAATACACTTACTGTCAAAACAAATAAGAAAAATTTTTAAAGTAACACTGAAACTATCTTCAGAGAAATAATAAGAACACAAAAGTTTGATGACGAATTCTTGAATTGTTGAGAAATAAAGTAAAATTTTGGAATACTTATTGGAGAAACTCTTAATACTTATTGGAGGAGTAATTTTTTAGGCATTAAACTACATAACAAACAAATCTACTTAAAGACTCAAAACCAATTGTACACCAAAGGGTATCAATGCAACAATAAGAGGAGCAGAATCATAGCAACGGGAAAAATTCCATTGTTGGGCGCTTCTTTCACCTCAAAAGACAGCCGATATATGCGAAAAAGCAATTCTTCGATTAAAGGGACTTAGGGCAACCCTTTTTTTTAGATCGCCGGCCATCAAAAACGGAAATTTACGATTCCGTGGATTAAATAAACTAAAAAAGAACCCTTGCAGGAGGAAAGAGAGGCCTCCAGTCACGATACCGAGGAAAAACATGGCGATGGGTCGTAAAACGAGAGAAAAATAGGCGAAGGGAAAACTGTGAGAGATATCTCTCAGAAAGCTTTAACAGGAAGAGCGAGTGGCAAAGAGAAACACGCGATCTGCGAAACGAAAAATGACATGGGAGCATCGTGATGCTAATGGGAAATGCATTCATCAATAAAAAAAGACGATGACGCTAAGTTGTGAGCGATCGAATGGTGACTATGTAACATCGAATTGGAATACGACATGATATAAAGGATAGCACTCATTGGAAATGAGGAAAATATTGTCAGACAAAGATGTTAATAGAAAGAGAGTAAAGCTGTCATAGTAGCATTCATTGGAAATTCGTTAAAGCTATGTTGTTGTTGATAAGGGAAGCTAGGCTGATTGAAGGAAAAATAGGACATAAATACAACTTTGATATTGCTAATGAAAATACGTCTAATAAATATACAATACTTATAGTGAGTAAACAGTAAGCATACTGTTGCTTAGATTTCAACTAAGTTCCCAATATCAGCAACAAATATTCAGATATTCCGAGATAATTTTTCTTATGAGCAGTTTTTATTCTTTCAGTACAATAGCTTAATTGACGGATCACACTTTGAGATACATGTTCATGTTAAAAACATTTGTATAACTTTTGAATGACATTCTACTAACATTAGCGATACGGAAAATAAAGCTCAATAAATAGGATGAATGATTTAACAAGCGAAAGATAAATAGCAATAAAACTATTGAGATATTACTTCTTTGAATAATCAAATAACAAGAGAAAACAACTCAAGAAATATTTCTTGATTTCAATAAATTCGCTTTATCGACGCATTTTTACAGATAAATCTTCCAACAAATATTTTCCAATATTTCATAGGAGAACTACATGTAGTGTGATGCTAAATTAGTATTTTACAACATGTAGAAAGTTGTATATCAAGAGAGCTCAATATGATAGCCACCGATAAATATGTGCTTTTTAGTGAACCGACAAGGAAAAAGAGCACACGGCCAAACATTTCTTATAGGGATATGAAGGCATTTCCGCTAAAATATCAATCGGACGAAGATAAAGAAAATATATTTCCTGAAAGGAAAAAAAGGCACATCAAAGAGGAAGACGTATCCTTTTAATGCCCTTTGCGGAGGCGTAGACTGCACAGAAATGCCTGTGAAATGTATCGATTATGTCAAGAGAGGCGGGTTATTTATTCATAACGTGTTGCTCGCGTAGATTATCATTTTTTGGGCAGAAACGAGAGCCTTTCCAATGGCATTAATGTGCACGCTTTGCGTGAGAAGGGGGGAATTTCTGATCGTGAATTTTCGTGAATTCCTCACGTGAACAGACAGACGGCTTTGAGAGCTGCTTCCTTTGTAGGGAACTTCCGTATAAAAGGCCTGAAATGTCGAGAATATTTCAAAAAATTCGGAGAAAAAACGCCATTTTAAGTCGAGTAGTGCCTTTTTATAAAAAGGAAAATCAACAATGGAGGATTGGAATGTTCGGTTGCTAGGAGACTTCTATCGGACAACGATGGATCACATAGTGAAAACAAGTTGATATGGAAATACATTACAAGAAAAAATAAACTCAAGAAATCTTAAGTTAGAATGAAAACTGATAATATGATACTAAAACACACTTGGAAATGTATTAACAAAAGAATAAAAAATACGCTAGATAAACTTAGTACATGCAAGAATTTGCAAGTGAAACTCTTGAAATTTCAATATGAACTCAAAGCGGACTTCCTTAAACCTCAATAAAAATAGAGAGGAAAGTACAGCATGTTTAACAGAGTGAATATATATCTAATATTTCTCTGTATTATTCTTATTGCGCTACTTTCATAATTTAAGTACAAGTAAGGAACCATACCAAGAAAATTTCAGTGGTCCAAGTACTAGCCCTTGTGTAGCACATACGTAAAAATGCCAAACTCAAAAGAAGGAAAGGAAGGAGGTAAAAATGTGTACCCAACAAAATAAACCATCCATCCTCGCGAAAGAAAAAATGGCAAACCTTTCTGCGTCAATATTATCGATCAAAGAGACACCTGCCGAACGGCGAACGCATCACGGTGTGTTTCCAGTCACACCGAAGAGACCATGAATAGAGAAAGAGATGCTAAGGAAGTGTATTGGAATATCGATTCCCAATCTTGCTTTCCATTTAGTTCCCGCAGAGCGACTACAAAAGACCTGAGAAAATGGACACTATAGATGCTCCCATGCGCAAATATATTAAAAAATGCAAAATTTCACATGAATGAGAGAGGCAATAAAATTGGAAAGGAGACTACGAATTCTATCGTCATCTTGGTAACAAAGAAAGTAACTATCAAAAGAGAAATAGATATGGAAATATATCTAAAAACGATGAGAGGTGACAAGGAAAGAATATTTTGAGTTATGTACACCTCCATGACAACTTGAAAGTCCTTTCAACTAAAGTTTCGACCTAAACAGGTCTACATAAAACCTTCTACCAGTAGCTTTGTATTAAATTTCATAAAACCTTTGAAGTGAACTTTGGTCTTTTAACTCTGTTTCCTAGATTTATATAAAAGAAAAGGGTCCATCAGTTATGAAAGTAGAGATGTAAAATATTGATAGAAGATATCAAAAAAGAGAATGGGGACAATTAATAAAATTATAGTATAGTATAATATTATATTATATTATATATATATATATAAAAAAGTATAGATGTTTCAAAAAAATGATATACAAAAAGAAAAGGTAATTTAGATAATCCAGGAATAATACATTATAAAGAAAACAAAGATTAATGTTAGAATGATTAAATGAAGTTATAAGGTATCATCAGAAATGGATTTTTTGAGTAAATAGTCAATAAGATAAACATCATTCTCTCGTATCAAGGAAACTACAAGCAAGCATAAACTAACAGCCATCCTTTCACGAGTAATTGATTAAAAGTATAGATTGATTTCGTCTAAAAAGATTTCATCGATATCCAGTAAGACTAGAAAGTATATATTCTAAATACCCCAGAAACTTAATTCGAATCACCCAACCATTTTCCTCTGGAAAGTACGAAACAAATTCCACATAGTCGTCATTGACAACGCTTAGCGACAAAACAAATTAGGAACGCCTCCACGACAACCGACATCACCATGGAAATATGTTACGAGAGATAAAATAAAGCACGATGAAAAACGCATCCGTCGGTGAAACGATGAAAAAAATCGCTGGAATAATAAATAAAATGCGCGAAAGTGAGCCAATAATCAGCAGCGGGGAACGATATTGAAAAGTGGATAAAAAAAAGAAAATTGATTTGCGAGCTCCATTCACTCGGGTGCAATAATGACCACGGAGGGTGCAAATTCACCGTGCACGGAAATTAATAGAGTTACGGGCGCTATATGCTCTTCACGGTGGTCACGAAATCAAAAAAAAGTAAATAAAGCGGGTGATTCGCGTTTCCTGGCAACGCTGCCTCCAGATAACACTCAGCCGTGTTCTCCATATTATGTCCCCGTTTTCGATGGAGAACAAAAGAAGAGCGCGTTTAGAACGTCCGATCCAATGATCGCAGCTGTCAGAGAGATAACCGAATGGATTTATAAAAAGAGGGAAAATCGAATCCGTGCGGAGATGAGATATAGTGGATCAAGGGCGTTTCCATGGGATACGGCGAAGCTGAGAGTATTGCTCTCAAGGGACGGAATTAAATTCCATATCTCGAAGCGACTTCGGGAATCATATGCCTTTCCTTTATTATTTTTTAATTTAGCGGAAAACGCCTGCGTTCGATATCTGCAGCGTTGAATATCTAGCGCACGTATTTTATGGGGCGATAAATCAAAAAGTCCTTTGAATTAAATATTTGGAGTATGTTTTATCATTTATGGGTTTTAAACCAATCGTTAATCTCTTGACCTGACATTAATTGCCTCGGTTTGAACGGAAAGAAATTATCGATGGTTGTGAAAATAAGAAAATGGGCTGTTTATTGCAATTATAAAATACTTGTGGTAGATATTGGAAATGAAAAAACAAAAACATACATGTACTTGTAACCACTGTAAAATGAAATGCATATTGATGATGCAAAGCTGAAATTCAGGTGGTTTTTACGAAATATCTTCCGGTAAATATAAACGTAGAGAATATATGTTTTTCATTTTACGCGATGCATTTCCTTTCTATTTGTATAATGATTATTCATACTTCTACTATAGTATAAAGACTGGAAGTTAAAAATAAAATTTTTGTGCACCTTCGCAATATTAATGCCATACTATTAAATAGCTATATATTTTCATTAAATAAAAAAATCATTGAAAGCATTAGAGATTAAAAATTTTATTGACAAATTTTTTAAGCAATAATCTTTCACCATAATTAGATATTCCGTTAGATTAAGAATGTAAATTAAGGAGTTTAAGGTAATTTAATTATTTTTCTTGTAATTGAAGCTTTATATTTATATAATTCTAACATTTTAATTAAATAATTATATTATTGAAGTTTATAAATGCGATATTTATTTTAATTAGAATCTAATTCATGAATATCCTTGGGTAACCTTTCAATAACATTAAAACACGAGCTAAAAGACAACAACATCCTGGCAAATAGATCAAATGTTGGAGCATCAATTTAATATCATTAATATACAAATTGCATAGTCTATTCGTAGATCCTTTTCATTTCCTTATTTCCTTCTAGGAAGCATTTTCTTTTGGAGACAGACGAAATGAAGAAACAAAAGGAGAATGTGTAAAAAGAGCAACAGGCGACTTCCGCCATCACCTGTCACACTCCGTAAGCAAGGAATGCTGGGTTATGACGTCAAAGATGATAGACATAATTTGTTTATCTGAAACGGAAGTGGAAGAACTCATGCGGTGCACGGCGGCGCTCTTTTCTGAATCTCAAAGTTGTGGTTTCATTTTAAATGCCTTCCTCAATGTCAGAGTTGGCCAATAGGGGTCCAATATCTCACCACAACGGGCTGATTTACAATTTTTGGATGAGGGCTTACGGGAGACCTTCACAAGTCAAATTCGTATATGACGCACATACTTTTTGCTTTTAAATTTTTCTATGTTAGGAAAATCAATAGTAAGAATATAAAGGATACCAAAATTAATGATCTCAATGACTATGAGCAAATTTACGAATATATGTATAATTCTTATAAGTTTTCAAAATATTGGATGAGGAGCAAGATTTCAATATTTTGATTTATTTAGGGATATGTACCCACAACAGAAAACATAATGAACAAAAAACTGAAACCTCGACATGATAATGGTTTTTAGAAGAAAAAAAAGAAACAATTCTATATCTGAGAGTTACATTAAACGGAGGGAAAGACAAAAGGGTATAATTATAAAATATATAAATTCGTGGTAAAGTAAAGAGTGTAAGTGGAATTTGTTTAGCACGGATTTGTGGAAATGTCCCTGAAGCATAAAAGAAAAACTCATACGCTATTACCTCTATAAGTCAAGTAACTTAATCGACATCTTGTAAGATAGTTTACATAGAAATAGTATACATTTCCTTGAATTTCACTTAAGTTTAATATCCTCCAAATCATTAAGCCGTGCCTACAAATAACAGTTACCGATTTGCGATACAGTAAACTGCTTCAATTCTTTTCATAATCGTACAAAGATATGATACGCAGGAGTGCATACATAGAGGTTAGACTTTCACCCATTTGAAACCATTACCTTAGGCTTCGAAGTGAAACGAAGTGGACGACTTTGGAAATCTGAGAAAACCTAATGAACTTAATGACCTTCAATACCAAGAAACGGCTTTTGATGAAAGTGCAGGCAATTATATCTACGAAGCCAACCGACTTTCAACTCCAATCAGCTTTCCATAATTAAAAAATAGAATGCACCAAGTAATTTGAGAACGGACTCCGTCCCTTATAAAGCAAACTCGATTTCTTTCTAATTTCATTCAAGGTATGAAGTAAAAGATCTAGATCAAAAAATGCGTTTACTTGTCCTTAAACCAGGAATTTAATATCATCGTATTTATAGAGAGATTAAGTCTACCCCTCATTTTAACGTTATTTCTGATTAATTTTATTCTAGGATGGACAGAATAATTTTTAGCTCAATAACTACCATTAAGAAACAGAAAAACACAACCGAATGAAACTTTGAAATTAAATAAGCCTTTTTCAATGTTATATTCCTACCATATCTCTAAATGACGAGTTTCATTGTTACAAATACAATGTCTAAAAAAGAAAGGAAAACTAACGTAACTAATAATTATATCGCATAGTATGTGTAATACGTAACACTAGATACCTAGAAAAGTAATCAGTATGAATTGCTCGATATGAATCGAAATGAATATAATTTTATGAAAGAGAATAACTGTTAAGAAGCATTAATACTAATTAATATGTTTCACGTTCAGGATTATCAGATAGAATTTGATATAACGCTTGAGTGATAATAAGCAATAGTGAAATTAAATGAGACTTTAAAACCAGTGATAGGTTAACATTGAGACTCATTGTTAACCTATTCTTGCATACTTATTGGAAAACCATGATAAGATTGTTATATCACAATATTGGTAGAAAGAGTAATATATTAGTTCTATATGAGGAGAATATACTATAGACATTTAAATAATAATATCAAGTCTTAGCAACTGTATATTTAAATTACCAGCCAGTAAACATTACCAGCGGTTAACTTCATTCTGTAAAAGATATCTCACTTGATATTACACAATAATTAACAATTTTAATATCACACCATAATTAACTATTTTATGAACAAACTTTTAGGCATCCATGGTGACGATTGCTACAAAAATTCATCAATTTAGTAAATAAACAAAAGTTGATAAAATATTCGTAGCGACAAAATGAAGATTTTTTTTCAGTCCATTCACAATTACCGTCAATGCACATTCAGACATTTTGACAAGTGAATCGTTGACACAGTACATGGGGTTTACCAACTTCCTTTCAATACATAATCAAAAAAGAGGGATTTAACTGTGAATGCGGTACGATACATGACATATAAATGACATATCAAAGAAGTTGACAACTACAATCGATAAATAATTCAGAATCCAATGTAATCAACGCGGAACGTTTCTGTTAGCAAAACCAAACGGAATAATCGATAGCGATAAAATTAAATCGATACAATTCACAATCGATTCAAGGTCACCTCCGTGCCTATCGATATAAAAATCGAATTATGCTATCGGAAGGCGACACTTTTGAGTCTGAAATGGGAATGAGTAACCACGAAGAATACAGAATAGAAATGGCGGAGAAATTTTATCTCAAATGATAAATTCATAACGAGCGCCCGAGAAGTACCAAGAATGACAAGCGACCATCGCCTTTTCGGGACTTAACGGTATCGACAATGGCTGATATCCAACGGTCGTGAAGATGAGTCATCGCTCAGAATGCATCGATGCACTTGCTTGGGAAGATTTCACCAGGTATCTTCACTTGGATATGGAACGGATTGCTACGTCTCAAGATTTCTGAATTGGCTTTCAGAAGAGTGATCCTATTATAATTACGCGTTTATGCTCTAATTTAAGAGGTTTATGATACATTTAAAATAAAATGGCTTCCTGTAAAGTAAAAAAGGTGTTTTATGATACTTAAATCGATCAAATTACGAAAGAAGATATTTATTCACAACTCAGTTCCCTTTTTGAATAAAATGTTTGCATAAAATTAAGAGAATACGATTTTAAGGGTATATAAATTTGTTTACTGATATACCAGGGAAAATTAATTACATATTGATAATAATATTAATAGCATAAAATTATCGCGAATTCATCTCCTATCCAACATGGCGAATATAAATGGATGAACTGTACATTTTCTTTTACTCTAAGCCTTGGGGTAAATAGATCACTTTTATATTAAGATATGACGTAAGGTCAAGAACGTTAAATGCCCTTGAATTAAATATATTTTCTTTACCATATTAAAAGACCTCCTAAATAAATATATAACACACCTATTGTTCCCATTGTACATTAAAACCATAACATATACAAACAGTCAACCCTCTATCATGAATTTCCGTGCTATCAAAATAATTTATGATTTTCTGACACAATTTTCACTTAGCTTTGGGGCGAATATAGCAATGAAGAACTATTATAAGAAATAAGAAGAATTAATTTTATAACAATTTACCTTCAGAACCATCATAACAATCGCTATACCAACCCTAAACTTAACCTAGCAAATCGCTACAATGAAACAAAACAACATTCAATCTAATTAAACTCCATTTGAAGTGTAAACCGCAGAATACCATTAAGTACTAAGAGGAGAACCTTTTCGAACAAATTGCAAAAACAGGATTAACGCCACTCGATGCGAAATTAAACACGGCCTAGCAATCCTTGGCGTGGAAACTGCAAATTTTCGCACATTGTGTCGCAAAGCACGCCACCCATTAAACAGGAGAAAATGCCCTGTAATGACTTTGCACACACGCCGATGAAAAATAGGATGTTGCATGCGTTCGCTCGAATGAGTAATAGCTTGGACTTAACAGATGTTTCCGAAGGAATGCAGAAAAAAAAGATTTGCTAAATCCACTGGATGTCGCTGCAGCATATGGAGGATGAGTGATGATCCAAACAAAACACTATCGCCTTTTACAGAGTCATTAACATTCGTGCATGAACGGCGGTAATAATGCGGTAAACTTGAATTCAAGAAGGGGTCATGCGGAGGGTCGCCGGCCCCGGCAACGAGAGCTATTGTTGAAAGATAAAACATGGCAACCGAGTAAACAACTACAGAATCCGAAATTAAAGGAATAGTGAAAGTTTCTAAATGAAGCCAAAAATGATAAATATTGTGTTAACTTGAGATTAATAATGAAATAACAAGAGTTACAAATAGTAAATCGAATTCAGATTCTAACGTAAAATTATTTGTAATGAGTTCATAAAAATTCTAAAAGTTAGAATTGGCAGATTTAGAATAAGTTTAAGGTTCAAATTAAGTTCAATTTTCTTATATGGATTATTAACGACTAATCTAATAAATACAAACGTTCGATAGTGAAAATCACCGTTACCATTTAGTTTGAATAGAAATGTACATTAAATGAAAACAAATTTTAAATCTCCCTTTTAAATTTAAATTTAATTACTCCCGACAATTCTTTCAAAATTTAGTATGCAAATTATTTTCTCAAGCTTGAATGAAGAAAAACAATCATTTATTCCTTACTGAGTATACGGAAAGGAATTAGAAGATATGATTTTTCCATTCCCACAAAGACATCTGCCCTCATATTTGTTTATAAGAATTCTTAGAGGAATTTTCAGAACATACAAATAAATGCCCCTTTCAATCGAAGTTTGTTTACAGCAGCGCCTTGTGCGTATGCACCCCTCCCGTCTGAAGGCAGACACGCCCTTTTATGGTTTCCATGGGAACATAAGGGTATGCATTGTTTTCCCTCGATACAGAACGTTCCAGAACCATAACAACTTGGGTTAGAGATGGAAATTCGAGTGTCTTAGAATGATATCTTGGACTTGAAACACTCTAGTGATCGAAGGCCTAATGAACTGAAAGGGTTTATGTACACAACCAACAATAGTGAAATGGTAATAGTAAGGACATGGAGTCGTGTGAACGTCTATTGAAAATCGTTTCCATGAGTTACAATATACCCAAGAACAGTGAAAGAGCTACTTTTATTTTACTGCAAACTTCTATTAGTCCTCATTGTGGGAACTGGGTAAAATATTTCAATTAGATTTTATCAAATTATTTAAGCACTCAATAGAGGATATTAACTGATCGAATTACTTTTTAAACATGAGATACATGATTCTGGAAACTTATTCCAATGATTATAGTAGATACTTTTCCCTTTACTTGTACCTGTAGATTTACTTGCATAGTTCTACCATATCGTTACCAAAAAATGATGTTCTAGTGAGATTTTTCCATCTCAAATTATTATTTTTAAAACTATACAATATAAAATTTGAACTTTTTTGTAATCAACTGTAAAACTTGATATTTAAGAACAAAGACAAGGAAAGTAGATCCAATGGATCTGAAATAAAATTGACATTGGTGTCAAATAATAAAACCGCAAATATATGTATTTTAATTAAAAATAAAATTTACATTGATTCGCAACGTAGAAAATAAATCGTCCTTCTTACTGTACATTTTGCTATTCGTTTGAACGATAACGGACTGTAAATTTTAGAAAGAATGTAAACACAACAATACGCGTTATTTAACACAACAATAAGACTATCCATTGTTGAGTCAAAGACATTTTTTTCCAATCATAAAACCGGATGGATTGATCCAACAACAAAAACAGCCCATAAAACTTGACAATAGAAACGAAAACCAATGAAATCAATAACATTTGAATTCATCAAAGTAAGATACATGTGAAAACATTTAAAATAACCGCTTTTTGAGATCTAATCAGTAGCTGACCGTGAAGGAATAACTACTTAACTCACGTCCATCATGCAATCGGAATGCTTCACCTATGCGAAAAGGTGAATCACCCGCTTCTGGAAACACTTTTCATTGGCAAAGTGGCTATTTATAGCCATTCTTGTGCCAGACCTCTTGTTGACAGTGATTTAAGCTGTTCTCAGCGCCCCATCTTTCTCTCGCCGCAATAAACGTCTCCATGGGGACGCGGGGAGATTTTTGCATCGAAGGTCGAACCCGTCGCGGGATAATGCAGACGAATGAGTTCACGCAACGTGACCGTCCGTGAACCTAGAAAAAGAGGCTGAAGACGGGATGACCTCGTTGTTGCGAAACACACTGACACCTTGCGGAGGGAGCAAAAAGTATCTCGTGTGGGCGACATGAGATGTTTTCGCGATTCGTGCCTCGAAGGAAGAACCACGCCCACTTGCATCGCAGACCACTGAAAATGTACGAGTTAAATGATTCGCAGAATCCGTGACTACTAGATACTTAATTAAAATGAACACGGTTCAATTTCTACAAATACTAATTTAGCAACAAATTCATCGTATAAAGTAACTCAAGTCATAAGAAAATCGAACTGGGTGCTTTTAAGTAGAAAAGTGCATCTAACGTTTTTTTAAAATCAGGTTTTAGTAAGTAATATAATTTTCGTAGTTTCAAGAGAAATACAAAGTTTAAGAGGAATTGAGTTTAATTGTTCGTTTAGTTTTGATTTAATTCAATTTAAATTAACAATAATTCTGTGCGAATCGCAATATAATATTCAATCAAGCATAACAATGTGTTAAGAATAATTTAATCTAACAATCTTCGAGACATATGATAACTGATAGTCTACGTTAAATACATTGTTGTAACATTACCCAACTATTCGTACAATGTTATGCAATAACAAAATTTTATAGATACTTGATAGCTTTAATGTAGCTTAAGGATGTTTTTTATAGATGTCCTATTCACTACAACACACTCCAAGATTTCAATAAAAAACTAAGGTTTTTAAAGGAATAATAGTAGCTAGAAATCTTTCAGAATATACAGTAGAAAGTTCAATGAACTAAAAGATCAATTATCCGTTTCGATCCTAACTCTATTCAACACTACTAACTGATAGAATAAACATGGAATGTATACCGATGGAAGCTTAAGGCGCGTATTATTGACAGCTATCACAGATGCATGTCTCAGACATCTAAAGAATGAGATGATGTGTAGCCCAAGGAAAGAGTATACGAATCGAAATGTTTACTGAATGACTCTGTTGGAAATCCTTTCACGATGTAGATGGTTCTCGAACTCGGTGCAAGATGGTGAGTCATACTCTAAGAATAATCTGTGCATACATGCTGCTCAAAGAAAAAAAAGTGTTCGAGATGCATGCGCTTTTATGGCGCCAGTGTATGAAAATGGAAGCTTTGAATTTACTTAGTCTGAAACGCTCAAAATAAAAGCTAACGAAACAATTAAAATTGGTTTCCATAAAATTATAAAATTAAATAAGATTAAATTACATATTCTCGTAAAATAAAAGAATGATGCTCATTGAGTGTTTTGATTGGTTTCGAATAACAGAAAATTTCTAACTGAATTATGACAATAATGATTCACAAAAATACATCAGTCAACAAATGATGCATTTACCAGCCAAAATTTAAAATTATTTTGTTTCCAAAATATTCAAAAGGTAGTCAAAGATAATAAATGGGTATCTAAAATTGAGAAATGATTTTTAAAAACAGAAAATACACTCTACAGACTTTACAATATGGCATCACTTCCATGCATTCCTATAATTTAGCGCAATTATTCTTGAAACGCGCATCAATTGATTTCTAAACAATTCTATTACAAAACATTTATAATGTATGAAAAATATCTATTTTAGAATATTTGGATCCTTTAAACAATATTAATAACTTGGAAATGGAGACCCGTTTCCTTATATGATAATTAAAAAATTTAAATTATTGAAATTTCAAAATCTGCAAATTCATATGCATGTATTCAAAAGACACGCAAAGCTTTTTCTGTGGAATTTATAATTCCGGAGGTCATTTTCATACGTTAAAAAACATCCAAGGTTACATAAAAACTGACTGAGTGTAAGTTACAAAATTGTGCAATGGGAATTCGAAACAATTCCTGCAAATCATCAACCTTAGAAGGTTAGAGAAACATAAGGCACTCCTCTCTTTCACTTCTAACAATCAGTCGCTAATAGTTCCCTTCATTCATCGCGACTGAGTTAAACAATGCTACATTAGGAAGGGCTTTCCTGTATCAACAATGGACTCATTGTTGCCATTTAATGCCAAAACTGAACCTTACCGGATCAGCCAATTCTTTGTTGCTCCGTAAACGAGATTGCTTCTTGCTTGTGAAGCAGTCTCCAAGAAGCAAGGTCGTTTTGCTAGTAGGAACGAGTTCTTTTGAAGCGATCTTACGACACAGAAAAGAAAGGAGTGATTAAGTGACTCAAGAAGCTGACCTTGGACCTGCCGAATTACATGGTAATCGCATGAATGAACGAGGCTCAAATTCCAACGTTACAAAAGATGCGACGGTCTTTTTGCCCGTATTTCTTTGAATCCATTACCTAAATGGAGTAACTATGTGACTATGGAACGTTTTGAAGTAACAGATATGGAATCGAACGGACATCCATTTGGCATGAGCTACTTCTAAAAGTAACAAACAAAGAAAGGCGATAATTGATTACAAGACAATGGGAATTTTAAGAAGGCAACTGGATACTGAAAGAATTCTACACTTATAAAGTTGTCACAATTGCAATATTTTAAGTACTAAGACCTATGGAAATTTTTACACTACCATGATGAAATTTTAAATTTGGAACGAGTTTAATATTATAAAGAGGCTTAAAAGTTTCAATATGGCGCAAAATTAAGAAGGGCTTTGATGAATATAAATATATCAATCATGCATTCAATTGAAGAATATCATTTGAATTTTCTTATATATCACCTACTTTTGTTACAATTATTCATTCAAAAGATTCTTCTACTACTTTTAAAAAAAATTAAGACTTCATTGTTGACGATAAAAATAATTACCAGCCAACAATCAATTAGAATCAATTGTTTAGAAATCCTAAATCTCTATCGAGATAAATTGGCTGAATTATAATCAACAATGCTTCAATAACTAAGATAGTCATAATTGACTCCTGAACTGGCAACAAAAGCCAGAACTTCCGCAAAACTTACAGATTTTATAAATAACAAAAGAATTCATTGTTCAATACATCTCAACGGTATCTTTCTCAATATCATCGGAATGAGAAGCAACATTATGCAATTCCTTGGAAATATCACAAGCAAGACGTGCCAACTTTTTTATTTGGACGCTCCATTTAATAATGAACATGTTGAGAGAAACAGGAACGGAAAAACCTTCCAATCCTCCAATACGGCACAGTTATCCACCAACGGATACGGCACGTCGATGCAAGCCAAGATTCTTCAGGTGTCCGGTCTACTTTTTTAATGAAACAGCACTCTCCTGGAAGCGATCCCTACATCTTAGTGTTTGAAGGACGACGAGATTACCGTTACATAATAAGAATTCCCGTCGCGATGGAAGGGAAATTACACGAGGGAAAAACTGTCGGGTGACTAACTGGGATCACAGCCTCCTGAAGGACCATTAGCCGTGGAAACAAAAGAGATCGTTATTGAAACAACTACTGCTCTCTCATGATAATATTTCGAAGACTTTTAAGAGAGATTCCATTACCTACTACTCTAATAAATAATCACAGATAACCAATAAGATCTAGTACGTCCTCCTTCGCAGATACTTCTAGCCCGATTAAAAATAGCTTAAAAAACTTTTTTATAGAATCATTTAGGCACTGCTGTTAGGCACTGCTGCTAAAACGAGGAGTATCCACGCATTCAGCTAGAAAATTTATTCTAGACGCTAACATTTAGACGCACGTGCTTATGTGTTTATTGAATCATATTTAGCACGTCCACTTGGTCGTATATAGTGAAAGGGTTTACCCTGAAAACTCCTCACATTTTTTATGATACCTCGCTGACCTTTTTATAGTTTCCAATACATAAGTAGCTCTTCCACCTTGAGGTAGGTTAGTGTGCCCCATTATTCTCTATCCCCAATGCCATTCCTTGATTTAGAAGGCAACCTATATAGTTACTCTTAAAACCACAACTCTTTTGCCTTGGTTTCTGTTCCAGAAAAGATCAAGAACATAAATCCCCTATCAATTTTCGCTCTTTCAAATTTTGTATAATTATAAAGCGAACTTGAAGCAGGAATTTCAAAATTGTCATTTAATTTCGATCGAATTCTATTATTTAATAGTTGACACCAGTTGAGGATTCCACAGCAACAATGCATAGAGAAATTGGTTCAACTTAATTAAATTGAGCATGAATTGTAGCTAAGGAGACGAGATGATATAATAGAATTTGTAGTAAAAGTTGCTAACCATTTACTGATTTAAAAAGCAACACAAGAGATTTAAATATAAAATGAGAAGTACTGGTTAATACAACCGCTTTACCGATGACTTGTTTCTCAATTACTGGCAACAATACCTTTAACATGAATTACTGTGAACAGAATCAATTATATTGATGGAATTGGCAAGTATACAATCATTTTCTACGTTACGGAATGACAGAAATGTCGCGTGTGTGATTTCACATGATACATCACATTTTACTAGTGAAATTATTATTAAAGTCCACGGTTCGAGTCCCGTCTAACCAAGATGTCGTTTTCTTTGGCGTTTCAATATTATTTCACTATTAATGTATGCAAGCAAGTTTTTAAGAAATAATTAAATGAAAGAAACCTACGGAAAGTCTATTAATTGATGAGCCATACACCTTAGTGGATAATGATCAAATGTAGATCACAATGTAGCAATTAAACTCTTCGGATTTTAGCAACAGACTTCCGTGAGGCAACAGATATAGCTGAATCGTGAAATGTATCACCTTGTGCATTATCTTTAGACTTAGAACTAAGGCAGAGATTTCGGGCTCAGGGAGACTGGTGGTCGGACATTCGATAGATGGAATTTGCTCGCCATTGTTCCTAAATTCAATTAGACGCCTTTTCATCCAAATCTACCTTGTTGTTTTCCTATTAGATAAAAATGGCGATATTCGAAGGACAGTGTTTCACAATCGATGCGTTAAAAACATCAATCTAGATACCACTAGAAAAATATCTATGCACCAACACAATTTCTGATTAGCGAAATACTAGATTAAGCAATGACTCATTTTTACAAGCCAACACCGAGAAGTAGTAGTTTTAAATTCAGGTACGCTTGCTTACATAACTCAAAAAACCTGCTTCACCAGGATTCACAAATTTACTGAGACAGACGTAACAAAAATAACAGATTCATAAAGGCGTACAATTTACACAGGTGAAAGATTTAATGGAACCTGCAAGCAGCATAAACGCAACGAATAATTCATGACCAGAAGCGTGAATGGAGATAACGGGTAAAACTAACACGTTTGAATAAGGATTTCAAGCTATGCATATGTATATAAAGGGTGTCAAAACCTAGTTGGTGATGCAACATTTATAATGGCAGAATTACGTGACTGCCCAAAATACGTCACCAATGGTATTCCTTGACATAAAATAAAAGTTTCCACGTATATTTGTCTTAATGGATACATTTTTGAACGTTACTTGTTTGTACAGAATTCGCCAATACGATGGAAGGCTGAAATACCCAATGATTAAGCAACTAAGAATCAGAAAATACGTTTAACAATTAACGAATAATAATTCTACGTCTGCATGCGTATTAACATAGTTTCAGACCCGTTGCTGATTAAGAAACGAGAGGGTGCATCATGAAATATGCATTTTTAAGCATTCTGTGCCTTATTTGAATGATTCATAAGTTATTTCCAAATGTGCCGCGGCAACCTGCTTAATAATCGTTGGGATACAACAATTAGTCGACTATAGGAGCGAGAGATCATTGTCATCATTAATTATTGATTGGAAACGGTATAAATATTAATAAAGAGCTAAGATTCATGTCCCTGCTTCATCGAATTCGAAATGGGGGTTAACGATGGTAAACGTTCCGCTATCAGACGCAATGTGCACCATTGAGAATTACATGAATCAATGCATGTATTTTGTATCATAAGCAATTAATTATTCGATTCTAAAAGAATAATCGAATCCTCGGGGACCGAGAATGATGTTAACAATGTCTCGTAATCAACGATAGTTATGCAACTAGAAATTAAAAAGACAAGTCGAAATTTGATAAATTTAAAATTCAACATTCATCGGAAAGCGATGGGCGATGCGATGCGATGAAATCTGTTGAATCAAAATGAAATTCAACCCATACTAATATACCATTATGATACTATAATAATGCTAAAATTAATTAACCAACGACTTAAACATTTTGTACTCTCATAATCAATTCTACTGTTGTAGAGGAACAAGTTGACTTTAATGCAAGAATAATGATAAACACTTTTTGGATGATCAAAACAAATGACTAATTGTAAGTTACAAGCATTATGACTAATAAAATATTTTCCCGGTTTCCAAAGACATAAATTAGCACAAGAATACATAATGGGATTATAATACAATCGCCCTAGATACTTATATAAAGATAGAAGTCTAAATTGAATAAGGCTAACAATCGAGTCTGATAAAGTTCTTATTAGTATTTCACCCACTTGGAGACGATTCGTTATCGGCGCTCGATTACAACAATCGATCGTAGAGAGCCCATGGCAACAACTGTATCCATAAGCTATAATCAAGGTTCCAAGGGCTGCCCAAAGCCTTTGAAACGAGGTACCTATGGACTTGTACGGAGTAGATGATGTCATGTAGTAAAATTATTCCTCTTTTGGAACCTCAAGGCCGTGATGTTTTCACGGTTGGTTGGGAGTGCAATGTTATCATAAGCCATTGCATCTCCGTGGGGTAGTTGATGATTTTACGTATACTTTTGCTTTGCCTTTGGAATCAAATCATCTACATGTTTCAAATAATTCTACCATCTAAAATTTACATAAAAGGTCTCCAAAGTAACCAGCGGTATTAAATCTCAAATTTCATATTCACTTGGATTTGAGATGAAATAATTAAGCTAATTTTTAAAATTTTGTTCAACAAATACGAATTCAGCTGAAAGCAATTATTGCTATCAATGGTCACCATTATATATGATGAAAATAGTTCTCAACGTGTATTATTTAATTTTTTTATTGTTAGTTTTACTTGTAGAATCTTTAAATATCATTTTATGTGAAAATGTTTATGTCCAAGACATGTTCAGTAGAATTTTCTTCCTCTAGAGAAAAAAATAATTATTAATATCTCAATTTATTTTGTAACTTAAAGTTCCATGTGGCTCATACTAACTTAATAATGAAACACATATGCAGTCAATAAAACTGCCTTCAATTCCACATAAACGTTACGGTTTAATTCTCCAGTCACTCTGCTCTTACTTCAAATCGTGTAATAAACCACCGCACTGCAAGATTGCATCTTAAGGTCAATCAAGCATTTAACTTCTTTTCCTTATTCTTCCTCGTCTACGCATCGTCTTCCTTCGTGATTCACACTGCAAATAACTGAATAAGGGAATTCCTCAAGTTTTAATATCAAGCAAAATGCTTATGCCTCAGTTAAAAGCCGAAGTTTTGAGAGGATGCATTAATCCTACGCTCTCAAAAGAAAGCCTTTTTGTCGACATTCTCTCTCTACAAACTGCCTATCTTATCTTACACGCACTCATGCAATGGAGATAAAAAAATTATGCTCTTTTATCGACACAGCGTTTTCTTACTCGGGCTAATGATTCATACCACCAAAAATGGAATAAGTCACAGACATTAATTGGTGAGAAAACTATTCACGAGTATAAAAATAGTAGAGGCTGGCGAGGACTAAAAATTTCCAACCTATTTCCCAAATTCATTCCCATAATTAATCGTAGAAACTTCAGCAATCTTTTTTGAGATAATATTAAGTATGAATATTGAATAATTCCTTCTTTAATAGAAAAAAATAATTTTACTTTTATTAAGTAAACATTTCCAATAATAATGAAATAGTAAATTCTTAAAAATAGCTCTTATTACAATGGGTAGTAACCACAGCAACGGATGACACAAACAATACCATCATTGCTGATTCCAGCATGTAACAATACGTATCTAAATGCGTGACAATACATGTTTCACGCTTTCTAGTGCCACCCAGGAAATGACGAAATTTTCAATTCCGTGTCGTTAAGAGAGAAGTAAAAATTTCGAAATTGCTGTTCTAATGATTCATGGGAATTTTTTTCTTTTGAAGCGGACGGATGCATGAGCATTCTTCGGTAATGATGCAGAAGAATCCAAACATTGCACGAGTTTTGCAATACTTTTTAAAGGAAAAATCTAAATGTTTGAATTACCAGTATGCTCTATTGGTTTAAGGTGACGCTATCCTATCCTCTACATTTCAGATAGGGGAAATAAGTTAAAAATTACATGATGCAACGAGGCTGAAGTAATTTTCGCACTCTACTACATGTAATAAATTTGCAATTCTAAATGTTATCGTTGCAGCTCAATTTAATATTCACTTTGTACAAAACATTTTTTGCTATAAAATTAAATTCTACGAGTCAACTAAAACGGTATCACAGCCATCTACTAAATTCGATTAACAGTGGATACAAAATTCAACTGAATATTAAAATAAAAACAAATATATTAAATAACCTGAAAGATTATAAGCTTAACATGCAATGCTTATTTATAATTATTAGCCAATTCAACGGTAAATCAAGGAATATAATACACGAATCGCTTTGCGTTAACCAGAGTTAGCTTATTATACTAACCACTCATAACGGTACTAAAAAATAAATTTATACGTTGTAACCTCTATTACGGTTTATTGCATAATGGCAGGTTTCTAACAAGCAAGGGTAACATTTGGATTACTATATATCATAATTCCAGGAGAATGATGTAATATAATTATCGATGGCTAAGTCATACATTGTAAGTTGCCTCCCAAGTATAATTACTCGGAATAGCATAAACTGTTAGGTCATCATTATTAGATGGCCTTAACTAAATACAAGTCATGGTGGTACATCAAAAAACGTTAGACTTCCGTGGAAGATGTATGTCTTAAGACTGAAGTGAACATTCACTCGAATTTCATTCAATATTCTCCCAGAACGAATTTTAAATCAATCAAATCTTAAATAACTATTCCTAAACATAATTTATGTTGAAATGTTATAATTGATTTTATGAGTATCCCAAATATGGCAATTTCTCAATTTTAAAAAGGTTATAAGTCTCACTAATGCATCTCAATGCACGAGGTTCGATTCCATTTCAGAATCGAATAAGATTCCCAAAAGATAACACAGAAAAACAACTTAACAGTCTTTTAGGAAAATGACGATAATCAAATGAGACTCGAGTGTCATTTGACGTCTAAACGACTCAACCAGGCATTAATGGCGTATGGCAGGTGGTGATAAACATAAGGTGAAGGTGAACACCAGCATCCCTCGAAAGATGAACAATAAAGTTTTCCAAATTATATCGAACTAAGATCGGTAGGAACACTGCAAAGTTCGGGATATTTCCAGAATCACGGTATTGATTTTAATTTAAGACGAAACCTTTGTAGTGCTTAACAGTATAAAAATCAAAATAGATTGAGACTTCGGGGCGATGCTTGAATGGCCGTGACCTCCGATGAAAGCGGCATCCATTGGAAATCCCAATAAAAGGCCACGAAATGCATTGGCGATAAAAGACGGTGATACTGAGGAGGGTCACGGATAAGGGATTAAATAAGAAAGTGGATGATCGCAGTAAATATGCCTCTGAAACCGGAGTTCTTTCTTAAGATTGTAGAAGAATAGAAATGTTTCCAAGATATTGGAGAAAGTCTGATTTGCTAAAGTGGACTTTCCAGAAGATTCTAGGCAATGGAACTAGTCTTAGGGAACTTGGCGAAATCAGCAAATCCAAAAGGAATTGAATAATGATCACCAAACAAGCCATTTACTAATCATAGCGCTACTCATGTTAAAATTAAGACATTTTTACAAATCATTCACAAAAATCGAAATAAAATCTAAATATTTCAATGAAACTTCTCGAAAAAGCATCAAACTAAAATCCAATAATAGAGTGACTTCCAGGAATTTCAGCAACAATGTGCAGGTGATGTCTTTGTTAAGAACGGCCACAATGAGTACACTTCTATGACAGATTATTCTCCAGTAAAATGAGATTGCATATTTAATACAATATATAAAATATAAATGAAATCTCACCTATTAAATACAGAAAAATCCTACAAAACAATCATACAATAGGGATAATAATTACAGCTTCTTTGGATTAACGTCTAAAAATCTATTACTTTTAAAAATTTTATGAACCCATATGCGAGCTTGTAAAGTTTTGTTCATTTTACCTAATGCAATTTATTTATAAAATATGTTTTAGTCGTGCTCTTGTTGAAATATATTTTACCATAAACGGGTACTTGTAGCAATGAAACTACAAAGTTTCAATTTTAGAATTGAGAATTGTAACTTTTAGTTCCTCCTGGATACAATTCAATCTGATAACACGTTGCTGGGCACGAGGACAGACTATACATTGTCGGGCTACTCTGACCACGGACTTCAAAATTTGGGTTTTTACAATGGCACGAGTCTGATATCACTTTGAAGGTTTCTAGAACGATTAGATTATGAAGACACAAGACTTCTTTCGAGTGATAGGCTGACTAATTTTGGGTCCTTTATCGATAGTCTGGACTTCATTATATAAGATTAGAGAAGGGGAAATAAAAATTAAATTGTTGTATCAGGGGCGCTCCATGTAATATCCATTTTTCAACAAAGAAAATTTTAATTAGTTTTTATATTCATTAATTAATAAAGAATGTACGTTCCAGTTCCGAAAATAACTATAATTATCATACTAAGGTGTTTTGCTGGTAATTGAAATAGGTAGGTTTCTTACGATATTTAACTACGGCATTATAAATTTAGATGTTGGTATGGAAAAATATTGCAGTTTCATGGTAGGCCAGTGGTCCTTCCTGGGTATTTTTTAACCTACATTTCTCCTCCTTCTTCATGACAAATGACTAATAAAATTTGAAAATACGGTTTAAGAAGACTTTGAATAAATTTTTAATTACGTAATTATGACCTAATATTGGATTCTACTAGCAGAATGCTCCATAACTCAGAAACAGTTCAAATTCTACAACCTACTCGAGTAAGAATGCGGTACGAAGTTAAGATTTTTTCAACATGTTGCAAACATTCCACAAAGTTAAGCTTAAAAATATTAACTTTTTATATGAGATGTTACCATTTTAATCGTGCTGTCACAATTATTTCAATAATATGGATGATAAGTTGAGAATATAAGGAGGATCTAAATTGCTACATTAGACTGAGAATTATTAATATTCTGGGTATATAACAATGAATGCTACAAAAGATCCTCTGCATGACTTTATACATGTAATAAAAATAAAAAAAAACTAAACATAAATACGATATATTTTATTAGCAATGATCAAAACTTCCAAAGCGATAAAAACCATTCCCAACAAGTTATGTCCCATAATTAATGATCCCGTCCCAAAGGACTCGTTTCAGGTCGGGAAAGCTATAATTTCGCTACGTCCTTCGATCAGGTGCAATCTTCGAAAGTAGGAAAGTATTCCTTTGCCTTCGTGGCACACGGCCTTATGCGGCCAACGCTCTTATCAGTTCATCCTTCCCCACCAAAAAGGATTTCCCTCCCACGCCCCTTTCTGCTCCACAATTGACCCCACCCCTAAATGCAGGCACGCCCAGCCACTTGCATTTCCGATCGAAACCCAAAAATTCATTCTTACCACGATAAGATTCCTTGGCCCGCTGTCAATCCACCGTGCAGACTTTATGACTCCATCTTGGGTAGCCTCGAATCCTTAGCAAGCTTCCTTATGGTTAGGTTTTTGATCAAACTCAAGGACGTACAGCTTGTGGCCACACGGAAGAAGAGTTTACTATGCGTGACGTATGCGGATATATAGAAAACTCGTGCCTTATACGAGATATGAATCTGATACAAATGTACGATTTTTTGTCAAATTTTAACTTATCGATTGATTAATTGGTGAATCATCAAAGCTACTCACGCTAAAGATAAGTTAAGCTACTACTATTAATAATACAACTTCGAAAAACGAAAACTTCGAGATAAGGTGGTTCCAGAAAAAGTTTTTGCTATCTTCGTAAGTAGATACGATATCAAGGAGTAAACAAGTCGTATAAAACTTCCGGAAAAAAAAACTTGAGTGCGAGTTATATTGTGCAAACGATGAGGTACGTAACAAGCAATGTAAGAGCTCAAAAAAGTATTTCCTAGGTGCTAAAATGAAGGATTAATAAAATCGTGAAGCACCAACATGAGTGAAGTAACCACATGGCAACCACGTTACCAACATAAATTTCAGGATCAACAAATATGGCCGCGAGACACAAAAAGAACATCTCATCAGAGGTCAAAGTTAAAAATAAAACGTGTATACTTTCCGCCCGAGAATAGGTGCTGTGAATTTTTAAGGAAACACGATGAGACTTTGGATGGCTTAATTTATATGCGCTAACAGTCCCATAATTCGTCTCCTTGTCACGCAATAATAAGAAAGACAACAATACGACTTACATAACGCCCGTCTCCCATTCTTGCCGAGTAGGCGCTTCGTCAATAAAGGAGTTTAAAGAATGTATTCATGCAGACATCGCGTCTGCGATCTTTTCGCGAGCTATACATCGCGAATTAATTATATCTGCATTGGGGTTGGCAAACTCACCGTGTCAATTCAGGTGTCAACGGCGTGTTTTCTCGTTGGGTTCATTGTTGAAACGCCTACTGAGTCTTTCGATCTTCAGTGAAGACAGACAAGCTCCTCTCCTCCGACACTAGGTCCAGTGCGTACCAAATAACTCAGTCTCTTTGGAAATTCACGAAAAAAACATCCGAAAATGCAGACCTCCTATGGCGGACAAGTCCCACCTTGAAACAGCTCACTGGCGACACCGAAATCCGCGGACGATTCGAGAAATTCTCCTTTGGCGGCAACTGCCAAACCTTAAACCTTCCGTCGAAAAGAGCTGCACTTCGAAAACATCCACCGGAGACCACAGCCTTCCTCTCAGCGCGATGGGGGTTTTCGTAGAGGAAAACAAGCGAGCGTCGACGCCCGCCTTGGGGGAAAACAGCCAGAGAGAGCACAGAATTTCTCCCCTTTCACAAGATGGTGGACGCCCGAAAAAAAAGCGGCGACAACGGCCTCGCCGCAACAATGAGTACTCTCAGGTTTACCGACAATAGCCTTATTGTTGCAATCTGTTAACACAACAAAGATCGCATTCCGCGGCTTTTGTCGACTCCGCGAGCTGTAAGCACGTAGCCCTGTGTTGGTAAGGCGTTGGTTGGGGAGAGGGGAGGCGCGTGTGGGTCACGGGAGGGGAACGTAGTCGAGGGGGCCTCACAGCTTATGTGTTCTGCACTCTGGAGGGGGAGGGGGAAAGCACTCGAGATGCAAGGTATAAAAAAATTCGATGCCGGTTGCGGGCACTGATGGAAAGAAAGGGGTATTGGTGGGGGGAATATAGAGAGAAAGAGGGGATCTAGAATGAGGAGGCAGAACTCGACGCGACCCCTTAGCCTGCCTTCCGCCAAGCACGTCAAGATGGCCGCCCTTAGAGCCTCAATGCCCAAAGTAGAAAAAAAGGAAAACAAACCGCGCAAGCGCCTCGCCTCGCTTTCCTGAGGCGGTACTCCCGTGGTGACGTCACAGTCTAGCTCTTCATCCTGATTTATCTTCCCTTTTTTTATTTTTATATGTCCCCCACCGCGTGTTTTAATGGCGTGAAATTTATCCCTTAAAAAAGGGAACATATACGACCCCCCTTATTATTTTGAACGGCGAAAATAAGTTATGGTTGCCGTTTACTGAAGGTGTCGCAAAATTAGCCTCGTTCTTTGTTTAGTTGCGGTGAAGTGGAAGGGGGAATCCGAAGCGGAGGCAGCCAGGTAACCATGACAACGAGACGTTATTTACACGGTGTCGCGGTCGGACTCGGTTTAGGATTACCATTTTCTTCGACTGGAGGATAGATTTGCGAGTTGGAATGCAGTCTCGAAGCTCTAGAAATTGGTTTGAAGATGCGTTGGTATGGTTTCCAGATGCGGTTGTTACGGAAATTCTGAAGTAACACGGAATAAATGGATGGATTCCATTGGAAGATTTTAGTCAATCGCAACAAGTAAGCTGCTCATAACTGTTACATAACTCTTACCTTTTTCATTCTCTAGGAGAATGCAAATAAGCATCTGTTGTTGTACTGATTTAAAAATTTAAATAATCGCGAATGTATTTCGCGTATATATTTTAAATTGATTGAGTAAAGATAGAATACAATTTAAATTTAACAAGCTAAAGTAACAAAAACTTCAAACATTTACGAGAACTAAATACTGTTCAATCATGTTATTCGAATCTTTATGCATATTATGAAGAGATAGGGGATTGCTGCAAATAGCTTCTAAATATTCGCGGAGTTTATTCAATCCCTCTTTTCATAAACAAGTAGATTTCATTGTGGCAGTAACAGGTACACAAACATGAGAGTGGTGAACTTTGAAATTATGGCGCCACTAACAAAATTAATGAATTCGAGTGAAAACAAACTTTCAAAGGGTAAATAACAAATCGAAATAGCTTCAGGGTAGAATAGTTATAACGTTATCAATTTAAAAAATAGCATTTTAACTTTGAGACATTAAATGAGTGATTAAATCTAAATCAAAATAAATACAACTGTATTTACAAAGAAAGGGCAGCGATACACAAATTACTGAATTGTTTATCTCCTAGGAGAGCCTTGGCAACGGTTTACTGCCCGCATTTTAAACAAATGGTTGCCAATGTAGGAAAATTCACATGTTTACGTATGTGCCTTGTATTTTTATGAAAGAAAAACAGCGGAAATATAATTCAAAACAACTGGTAGTGATCTTAAATTACTTATTTAATTTTTTCGCGTCGTGATTACTGCTTTATTGGACCATAATCTCTTAAGACGAAAGTTTTCGGATGGAACCAACATGTCCTTGAGTACAATCACCAGCTGCGTTACTACTTCAGCACAGGAGAGAATGTTTTCGAATCATGAACCGGTTTTGGTCCACAGAAAGTCATGACTTCCCGTGCGGAATGCCGCTCGGGTCGCTGATGTAAATTTAAAGAGGTTTCGAGACTGAATAAATACGATGTTCTTCTGAGTAAGTGCGTTGGTCTTCTAAAGCGATTTAATAAAAATTTTATTATTTCCGAGAATCGTGTACAAGTTACGAAGATAAGGCGAAATGTTTATTGCTTAATTTCATCTGTCGAGATAACACTTATTTACGAGGTATTTGTAATTGGAAATATTATTGTATAAGTTATGTTCCATTGCAATTTTACACATCCCATTTAATTTATTTTTCCTATTTCCCAATTTCATCATTCAGGAAGATTTTTCAATTATTTTCTCTGTGTCTCGGAACTTATGGTAATTTTAGCGTTCTTTTATTCTTTAAGGAATATATTTCGCGACGAATAAAGCATAAAGTAATTTGTGAATTAGTAACGATGCTTTCTATTTTACAATCACTGTTTTATCCGTCCTTAACATACAATTAGTATAGTGTTTCATTTTAATCTTGTATTTTTAGACTCAATTAAATTAGATTTCATTCTATGTTATAAGTGAAAATAAGCGGAAATTATTACACAAAAATAGCTGAACTTATAATTTGTTGTAGTATATGTAACTGCAATAGTCTTTCTTTCCTTTAGCATCAAGCAACCCTCTGCCGTAAGACACTTCGCGGATTATTTATATAATTGTCATAGAAATGTACTCTGTTTCACTTTTGCTACATTTTTATTTCCTCACGTTCACTTTTTCATTGTTGGTATGGAATCGTGGTTAGACAATAAAGCACCATTGTTGCGCAGACAATACGCCAGGAAATTATTGTTACTTATTCTTAGAGATTGTCAATAAATATATTGTAAGAGATAACAAATAATGGATGTGGATGAGTTCCATGATCTTCGAAATTTTTGGAACGAAAAGTGGTTCTGATTCAACAAAGATCGTTATTTTTCTGTTTTATAATTTTTCATTATATATAACTTTAGTAATAGTCTCTTCTATTAACTGTTTAACGATGCAACAGTGGAATAAAGTTGAATTTTCACTAAAATGATAAGAAAAAATACTACACCACAAAAGAAATACAATTGCAATTTAATTAAGCATAGCTAGAGGCATCTTTACCCAAAACAATTTCATGTTCTTTGATTTACTGTATGGCATATATCGTGGAAAGCATTTAAAACCTACCGCAATCTTAATACCTCCTAGAAACCACTATCCCCTCAATACAGTTAGATAATAGTAAAAGGTGTTAGCTAAGAAACCAGCTTCGTCAGCTGAATTCTTAACAAAGGATAGCAACAGATTATGCGAAATCCTTTCAATAGGAAGCGATCACCGAGCATTCCTCTAAAATTTCTCTTTTCGAGTAATATTTCACTATGTCGCGCCATCGTGCATCTGGACGATTTCAAGTTGCTCCTCTCGCATGCTGCTCTCTTCCGGGTCTGTGCAGTCCCAATTGAGGCCCAATCAGCATCATTTTCACCCTTCCGCCGCTACGACATTAACCCTTTCCAATGTTTACACACGTGTTCTGGAATGCGGCGTAAATGCGTGCGGTGTATATGCCCTCCCATAGTAATATATTCTTCATGTGGATATATCAGATCAAATGGGACGATTGTTTTATTCAGTTGGAGTATTGGTTGTTACTGGTTCAACAATGAATATAATATGCTCATTACTTGAGATTACGAAATTGGTGACCATAGTTACTAGTAAGGTAGAAACTGTTGCAACTACAGATCTAGGCAGCATGGTAGGGACACGGAAGGGCCTTAATTAGCTACAACGGATGCCCTTTATGTTCTCTCCTGAGGGGCCTTCACACAATTCCTGATGTAGCTCACTTGTTATATGGATGGTCTCATACTTGTTTGTGAAAAAAATTAGAGTGAAGTAGTATTTTCAATAGGAGAGAGATTTTCAGTCACATCTGTTGCGGTACGCTTATATAGCTACAATTTTGTAGAACAAAATTTACCTTTATTCTAAGGAACATCTTGAATACAAAGAGTACAGGTATAAATGGATAATATTAATTTTTTTATTAATTTTGAAATAAACTATTATCAGATACAGTCATCCAAAATGCAAAATATTTAGCCGGATCAATTTTCGTCTCTAAAAATCCGATGAAATAATAAAATATTATATCACTATTTCTGATAGTGAATAGTACTATTTCTTTACCTAATATTCAATTTAGATTAGAGCTTGTGTTACAGAGGGTAATAAATTTTTTATTATTGTTTGGTTCAATTAAATTTTAGTGGATAACGTATAATTATGGTTTAGCTATTAGTGGTTACAAGTGGTATTACCTTATATATTTAGTAACAATTTGTTTGAAAAACAACTTTCATAATTTCACTGAAAAAATTAAATTTTAAATATCGTATAATGTTTACCTTTTATCGACTATTCAGGTTCGGAACCTAGGTAATAAAAATTCAGATGAATTTCGAAAATATTTTCTAAAAATTTCATTCTCCACTATTCACCTATCGAACCTAAAACGAAACATCACTCGTGAAAGCACAGCATCAAACCACTCCTGAATACCTACACGAATACCTGCGTTAAAAATACTTGGCCCTTCTCCAGCTATCTAGCATTCCTACACCACCACCTTCCATACACCATCGTAGGTTACAACTGTGAAACAACGACAGTATCTGAAGCGCCGTGAAAAACGACCTTCAAACCAAAAATAGATTTCCCAACTTAAGTTGTTCTTTTCGAAGGCCTCGACGTTAAAATGAATCTTAAATACTTCACACTTTTCCTTTGCATTACGAGAAGCTTCTGGTAATTGAAGAAGTGTTGGAAAAGTTGAGGAATGGACGCGTAGAGATGCAGAAGACCGCCGCATAAACAAACTAATCAAAGTGAAGTTTTTTCAAAGGAATCTTCTCTACTGTTAGAGGGCCGATAGCAGAGGAAAGTGAGCCTGGGGTCATTGGGAACGAAGGGGCTGGGGAGGGAGGGGAGTTACTGTTAGGTGAGGTCATCTCTTAGGGGAGGGCTCCCGGAAGAATGGGGCAGCGCAAAAAAAAGGACGGTGATATACGGAGGATTTCTCTCTCTTCTCAAGAATGGGGAGCAATCATTTTGTTGGAACACTTTCGCCTTTGAAGCAGCTGCCTCCATTAACTTAAGGAATGATTTGTTTTCGCCCATTGGAATTGCGGGTGAGAGCATAGGATATTTTGCGAGCGCTGAAACCAAGGGAATCAAATGGCGTTTTCTTTTAAATATCACTCGGGAAAGAAAGGTTTCGACTAGTTTACGTCTTTTCTTGTGCCTAAAAGATGTTTGTCTTTGAAAAAAGTGTCTTTTAATTCAAAGAGGAACTGATTGAAGACGTACAATTGGTTTCGAAAACTGTTATTCTATTATGCGACCGATTGCTTTGCTGGATTGAGGGATCTGGATTCTATGTCTAATCATGTAAGAATTCTATTTTCCATTTTGGTATTGTAAATAGCGAACAGATTGAGTGTTGATACACATACACTCTTATCACTTCATTCTAAGATATTTTCAACTTGAATTTCCTTCTTTGCCATTCAAGGTAAAAATTTGGATTCTGTTCAGTATATTTTCAGTTGAATATTGTTGGAATGGGAATATTCGTATTTTACACTCTTTGCCTTTTTTTATTCGAATCTTGTATCATCTGCTGCTGAAGATCATTCTTAATATAGACTATTACAATATGAATCGTATACTTTTGTCTTTTCCCCTTTGCAATTTAAATTTAAAGTAGTATATCTGGTCAACACGCAACTTAGAGAACATACCTTGACTGTTAGGAGGATGACTACTTTTTATTCATGGTTCATATTAACGGGAATCGGTTAGATTTATAGGTACTTGTATACGAATATAAGTTGCGATTCTGTTAATCAGGTATGATAAAAAATTTTCAACAGCATATGCGAAAACATCTTCTGACAATTCATAGCCATGGATGTTTGAGTGAGGACTTACTCATAGGTTCATAGTATAACGTCCATATGGGCTGGTTAAGTTTTTGGAGCATTTTGACTAGTTAGAGAAGCAAAGAAAGCCGAGTTACCTTGACCCTCACTCTTCATAGTCGGTTTTCCTCCCTTCCTTAAAGCTCTTGCTTGTATATTGAGATTTGAGCATTATGAAGGTTCTATTACATTCAAATTAAGATCAACTGTGTCCATGCTGTCGTTTATTTATCTAATAGATCAAAATCTATCAATTGGTTTTCGATGAATATCGAGGTACGGTCGCCGATAGGTTCTTCCCTTTTTTGAGAGATTATATCGACCCACCTCCTACTCCTCCAGATCCTTTCAAAAAATTCTTCTTTTTTCTCTCGGAAATTTTGCATTCCTGGATGCACTCTTCCCTCCAACATTGCATCGTATCCAAGGATGCATCAACCGGAATGCTCACGATTTTTAGTGCGGAAATGGATTTGCAAAGACGAGGAAATTGCATTGGTCGTTCAGCAGATTTCCTTGTAGAATCGAAAATTGCACCCTCTCTCTTTACAAATGTGTTGTCTCTTGAGAAAATTGGCATTAAATCTTTTAAAAACAAGCTCATTGCGGGTACACATTTGATTTATCGGTTTCACTGCAGTTTCGCTGAAAAATGCATGACAGGTCATACTTTTGCTATCATTTTCCATTTTACTCTCCAATATGGGTATAATGTTTATTATTCTTCTATAAGATCAATTTTGTTTCTTCCAAACTTCCAATGTGTTATTTATGGATCTATATTAAATGAACTCGCAAAGCTATTATGCATACGGATAGCTTATCTCGTGGGAATTAGGAATCACCAAGGAGATAAAGAAACAAAGTAATGTATAAGTAATCACATCACGCATATATCGTGGGAAGTTTTCTCCTATTTGAGGATCTAAAATGATTTTATCGTACTCGGAATAAATAAATAATTAGGTTGTAGTTATAAATCTGAAATTAGCCTTCTTCCAGCAGTACTCAAGGAAAAATGATTATGATTACACGATTGAGCTTTCTTACTAATCACACCCAAAAGTCAGTATGTAGCTATCGATGTTCGGAGCTTGGATCATCTACATGAATCATGGTCGGCAATATACATCAATGGAAGCCTCTTTCCCAAACCATTGACCTGGAAAAAATTAATGAAATCTCTTCCAACCAAGATGCTTTATCGTATCATGGAGATACATCCACAATTTTCAGAGATCCTTAGCAACCCCATACTATTAAAACCATTCTTGATCCCACGAATATCTTTTCATGTCCTTAGATGGAGCAAAGGCAAAGCTCACCACAAACGAGAAGAGATTAAAGGTTTTTCTTGAGTTCTTTACTCAACGACTTGGGTTTGAATGGAAACAGTAATGACTTCTTCACCTGATTAAGAGTTCAAAAGGATCTTTCTCTTGATTTACTCTCACTAATTTGAGGCGCTCTTCTAATAAGAATCTTTCCACTTCAATGAGTGGATGTTGTGATGGGATTATTTTCTGGAATAAAAGAGAATCAGATAGCAAGCCGATTCGAGAAATCACTGAAATAAAATCTTTGGACTCATTTATCCAATGAAGATTTGTAAATTCATAAATATGATTCCTTATGTTTGTATAGTATATCAGTTTATTATCTACGAGAATAGACACATGAAATTTTCGTCTTGCAAATGCTGCGATTCAAATTTATAATAATTGCGTTCTTAGCAAAAGATTATCTCTTCATAATTTTGAAAACAAATAGAAAATTTCTCATAACAGTTTTCAGGAGTTGGTTTGTTCATATACGAGTAAAAGGTGCATTCGAGTTATTTTTGAAAATATTTATTGAAAGTGGTTGTTCTGATATTAAATTTAAAAATTCTTCTCAATCAGTCACAATGGATCATTATTTTATATGATTAATATAAATGATATTTTAAGTTTCTAAAATTATGTTAATAAATAACTGTTATGTGGAAAATTGGAGGACATAAATTATTATTGAAAATGAGAATTCGAAAGAAGTTTAAAACTATAAATATAAATATTATAAACTAGAAGTTTTTCAATGATAAGCGTAGGCTCATGACATGAAGTTGACCTAGGGAAATTATCTTGTTTCACTTATTAGTTAAACTTATTCCCTTCAAATTCTTTGGAGCTATGACTGTAAACGGAATCCTTTTTTTATTGGAGACGAGATATGTTAAAGAATTATTTGTTTATTGACTATTACCTTAGACGTGGCGAAAATAATTATTATTGTAAATACAATTTTAGATCTGTAATTGTTCGAAGAACATATACTTTTAACGTGTGGCTAGAGTTACATACATCACATTTATCTCTCAAATGCATTCGCAAAAGAAGCGTCAAAAAATTAACGATTGTTACGTACCCAAATTCAGCTTCTCAGGATAATTGTCAATCATCCATTGTTGAGCGAACCGACAATACAAACTCGTGCGCAAATTGCAACAATGATGGGTATAATGGAGTCAAACAATGCCGACAAAGGACAGGGAGCTTTGTTACGTGCTCAAATTCCCGATTTCACGCCAATTGTTCCGTCAATCCGCTGTTGCGTGACACAACAAACTTCGAACGCACCAGTAAATCGCTCGAAGTTCGACAACGGCGCAGTAAACACGCAGATGATCGCTCCAATAAAAAGCCTATTTTCCGTAATTACGAGACCATCATTTTACAGCCTTCGCTCATTTTTTCTCATTCCTTTTCAATGTCCTTTTTTACGTCCACTCCTTCATCTTCTCTTATTTACGCACGGCCCGTTACTATGGATCCCAATCCAATCAGCCTCATTCACCCACTTAAATAAAAAAGACACTTGGGTCAATGTTTGCCACATCCGATTCACGTCCATTTCTCTCCCATATTTTTTTTAGTTCCACTTTCGTCTGCGGGCAGTGTGTGTTGACTTGTGATGGGATTGGTGGAGAGAGATACGTTTGATGATCTTGTGTATGGCGAAGTGGATGTGTGATCGAGTGCCGTGTGATTAAGGGATCGATTGCAGACTAATTTGCGATTAGGGCGTTGTCGTGACAGCCTTAATTGCTCGATCAGTTCAAATGGCAAAGTGATTGTTGCAAACTTGGCCGCCTAATATTGTATCGCAGTATATATGCGCTTGTTACACTGTGCATAGCATTGCATTAGATTGAGCAGGAATGCGTCATCTACATCAATCATAATTTAGTTATCTCGTGCCTCAGCAGCCATAAATTGATCAAACCTGAGTAACAGACTTCCTATTCACATAGCCTTGAGCATGATAAGGCGAAAGTAATCTAAAATGTACATAATAATTTAAGAGAAAACCGGAAACAATACATGCATATAATGTTAAACTTTCCAAATCAAAACTGATGACTAGGTAAATAAAAATTTCTGTTTTGTTGATGAACGAAATATGTTTTGATTTTCCTTCAGGAACTTTGTCGTACCTTGAGAATATTTTTAATAATAGATAAATATCACCATATTTATTATACTATATCTTGTTTATCAAATATCAAAATACAACGAAAGGAATCAAAAGTCTAATAAATATTGAGATTAATATTACAATATTCTATATAAGCATATCGCCGCAGTTAAATCAAACAATTGGTTGTAAAATGTTTACGAGTCTCCTTATTGTTATCGTTGACTCATTTCATGTACGTATTCCAAATGTATATATATTTATCTATAGCAGGCGTTTATACGTCTTTCTCGAGATAATTTCGACACACTAATGAGTGGAAGCAAGTCGTGGAAGTTGAGGTTTCCTTTTTCCGTTGCATTTCGCGGAGATAAATTTGATTAGATCCGAGCTTAATACGGACCTTGATTTCTCTGAAGAAATAGGTCACATCCTCTTATTTGCGATACACATTTCTCGGAGAAAATATCTCGTTTCATGGAGCGAAATTCGAGAGGTACTCAAGGAAGAGATGAAATAGTACTCTTCTCTAGTTAATTAATTTTTGCTTCCTGAGACGGCATCTTGATGGCCGGAAATTATCTTGCACCAGGGTGGAACGAAATTGGAGTAATCATATCCTGTCACGAGGATCTCTTATCAGCTTCTAAGCGGATCATCTGATTTTTAGGGCACACGAAAGTTTATATATAGAATATGGATGGTTTTAGAATAGAATTTGGTTTTTATTATTTTTTTAGACTTGTAGTTCTCATCGAATTTGAATGGAATATTTTTGCCAGATATATGTTGACAATTATTTTTATCGAGAAAGATTTTCGAAATACCTGGTCGACAAAATTTGAAAAAAAAAAAAAAATTAATTTGAATTATTTTCATTCGTTTAGAATTCATTTAGACATCTAATATTGGAACTCATAGGAATTGAATTGGTATAACCGTTTATCCTCTCATATTTCTTTACTTGTCACATGTTCATTTCAAAAATAATTTGTTTGTATATCGTTACTTCGCCAAACATACATAGTAGGAACAGATTAAAGTTTTCGTTCATTAATTTTGATTTAATTGAAGAAATTCATTTCATTCATGTTAATGAAATTAACTAAATAATATTGCTGCATTAATATTAAAAAATCCGCTCGTGTTTATCAATAAAATGAAGTATGCGTGAAATATCTCTCTACTTATGCATTTCTTCACGTCTCAGGTATTGCATACCTTAAACGCAATAAATACTATAAAAGTCATTATTGAACTTTATTCCTTGATCTCCATGTTCGGAATCCACTTCGTTGCTAAGATACGTTCGATATCCGAGCAGATGAGTTTGCTTCTTCCCTTTCACTCCCACGCTACTCTAATACATCTCTCCCTTTCACTTTTCTTCTCATCACAGCCGTGATTTTCAAGGGCGGCTCTCTCCATCACGTTCACTTTAAAATGCGGGGGATAGGTCAGGTCTTTCTCCTAAAGACGATGGGAATATTAATCACTAAGATTCTGCATGGAAAGTGCTTCCCTCTGGATCCAGATAGGATCTAAGAATGTCTACAATGTATAGGTGAATCACACCATAAGGGTATTGACTGATTCGTTTCCAAGGTGATAGGATTTTACGTATGATTATTTGAAAGTATTATTGTTTAGAGATTTAAAACTCATAATGTATTTAAAGTTTATTGTTTTAATACTTCATCGGTGAATCTATAGTGCTTGGTAACCCGGTTCATTTCAATCCTATCCACAACTAATCATCTTTAAGACAACGTATTGGCATACAAGAAGATAAAAGAATTTTCATTTTATTACCAAATCTAAAAAAAAGTTAAAATAAAATTTCCTCCTAACAAGAGAAAGAGAATGAATTCGCGTTTTCTACGTTTACATAATAAAATGAAAATTTTCATACCTCTTAAAGTCATCTGATAAGGAGAATGAAAAAGAAAGTTGGTGTTACAAATAAATAATCGTGAAAATAACTCAAATCTAAAATAAGTTGACTACTCCTACAGGTTTACCAGGTAATTAATAATCGCTTATTTATTTTAGATTGCTTTCCACAGTGTCACGTTAGAACATCTCGTGGATAAACTCTTATTTTAAATTTAAGGATCATTCTTTTAAAAAGGAAAAAATACATTGGTTTATAATGGATTATTACTTATAATGGACGAATAGAAAGTTTTCCCCATCCCTCATCCTGTATATTTTAAATCTTCATTTTCATACCTAAGGGAAACATGAGAAGCAAGTTAAAATAGAAGGAATGAAAAAGGAAAGCAGTGAAATTTGCCCACGCCCTTGAGGAATGAAAAACAGACCGAACAGTTCTACATATTTACGACTGTTTATATAATCTACAGATATTTTTTAGATTAGCAAAACATGACCCAGTTTTAATTTCTTTTTGCATCGGTTGTGTCCTGTTCTATCTCTAATTTGATTAGGATATAATCCAGATCAATTTTTAAGTTCTCGAGCAATATAATTGCTGACGTAAAATGGGTAATTATTGAATTTAATTGCTTAAATTACTATTCTAATGAGATCGTGCTTCTTTTTCATTGTTTATCTTAATCTTATAATAGTACCTCATTATTCCCTTTGTTGATGCTATAAAAAATCCGCTTTAGAATCAATTAATTGTTGTTGGCCTAGAGTCTAGTTTAAGGAAACGATCGACTCAAAGTGGTAATGAAATTATTCTTGCTTTCTTTACATCAATGCTCCTTTACTCATTTCCTGTTTACTGTTCCTTTAAACTAATTTCTTCAATTAGTGATTAAATAAGTATTGCTAGTAGTAACTGAAATGGATTCTTCGTATTTAGGTTACGATGAGAAATAAGTCAGTATAAGTTGCTTCGAAGAGGGATTTAACATAGTTATTGGGTTGTTGAGTTGAGAGTTATTTAACAAAGCTTCAAATAATCAGTTTTCAATTAAATTATGATTAATTTGAGGGTAAATAATTACTTCAGTTATTATTCTAATAATTCCTCTTCCATGATTGAATAAAAACTTTGATTCAATACGTCTTATATAAAAATATAGTCCGTTATTTAAGTACCACTTAGTTAAATTTAAAGCATGACCCATAATTGTACTTAGCATCTTGATAATAGAAAAGGATGAATTAAGGAATTGTTCTTTACATTCTTCATCAAACAAATATCGAAATCACCTCACTCCTCATCTAACCACACCCAAATCAATTACTGCCTTAATAGCAGATTAATGGAATTTCAATCCGGACTGATTACTTCACAGACAGGCAGATTTCATTTTCCCGTTGCTAAAGTTGCCTAGAGACGCAGCCGTCTCCGTAGTTACGAAGAAAGATTGTCATCTGTCCCTTTTCCTAATGACGTCAGACGTCCCCAGGGAAGAATCGACGCTAAATTTTACGATGTCGTGAATTTTTTCTTCCTCTCTTTTCAAAAAGGTTCTCCCAGAAAACCTTTGGGAAGATAGATGAGTTTCGGTGCTTTTGAGATAAACTTGAGCCACATGGCGCTCGGGAAACACAGAGGAATTTTGGAAGCAATCTGCGTCTGATTTTATGGCATCCACGGAGTGTAATATTGAGAGAAAGATCGTCATTAAAATTTTTTCTCTTTCATCTCTCCAAAATATCAGATCTCGCAATTCAAAATGTGTCGTAATTAAAGAAATAAAATTGAAATGGGACCTGACTTCATTATAAATTATGAATTTCTATATTGATTTCGAATTTAGGATAGAAATTTCATTAGAATCCCATCATGAAATAGAAGAATCAGAAAAGAAATGCGAAAGTAAATCTCATGGATTTTAAACTTGTAGATAATATGTTGTAATAACATAAAACAAGCCCATGCTATTGATTAGTTCCGTGAGGCTGTTGGAATGTTGCTTAAACCTATCAGGAACATCTAGCTATGCATATAACTAGCTATGGAATAATTTATTCTCCATTGATTATTGATCGAGATATTCAGTGTGTTCATCATGGGCGTAGTCATTGGAGATCATTGTTGAGAAATGATGAATCTAGTTGCCAGGTTATTATTCACGTTGCTAAACGGGCAAGTTGCTCAAGATGCTTTTAACACGATCACAAAAACAACGCTACTAAGCAGATACGTAAATATACTAATGAACTAGGGGAATAATTCATCTTTCAAGGAGGAGATGATTGTGATTGTATTTGGAAAAAGATCGCTTCCATACCAACAATCAAAGAGAATATTATTTTAAGAGTATATGCATATTATGAAAATTAATTCAGAATACCAAATCACCAAGGAGACAAGCCTGTTTTGTACTTCATTATTGTTAAATGATTATCGCTTCACCATGGTAACAGAGTGACTGGTTCTGCCCTTTCTACTGCTTCTTCGGAGCCACGTAGAATGGATGCATAAACGCTTTGATGATCGAGAATGCCTTTAGGCGATCTTCTTCTGTTCTACTTCATTGCGACTTCGGTGCCAATATCTTTGAGGCGTTCCTTTAATCAGAGGATCTGCAGGATGCCAGCCATTGTGTCACTCATCAGCACTGGAGAGACTTGGACAATAGGTGACCCGTAGGGCCTAATCTGCTTTGTGAACAATCTGTACCGGATGCTAAGCCTTTCTGTGACGCACAAGGAAGGAGTATTTTTTTAAATAATCTATGAAGCAACCTCAATCGTAGCTGAATATATTTTGCGAGTGCGCATTTGGATGCGGAAGTGTTTGCAAGCAGGATGAGAATTGAAGTCAATAAACAAGTGCAATATAGAACTGAAAATCTCCTCTGGTAGCATCTACCTAAGCTGTTGGGTATCAAACTTTAGTTCATGACAGAAATAGGAAATTACGTAAAATCCCAGGTGAAAACAAAGGAATGTAGATTTATGCCATAATTTTCATGAATACGGCAAAAACACGACAGTATTGTATTTAGCAATCACTTAATGTATCGTCCGTGAATTTCGTGAAGATTATTGAAGTGATATTTGAATAATAATGCGGGCGACAATGAATAGAAAGTGATGAATGATAATATTGAATATATTGTTAAATTAGCATGTAATTGAGTAGATTTAGTACTCAATTTATTATTTTTAAATCGATACCTTAAGTCAAAACTGATTGATTCTCAATTGGAAACCAAAGAGGCAGGTTGTAAACTGTATATTATCAATTTCTGATACTTAAGTCTTAAGTATGTTTATTCTGAATTTTGATGTAATCTATATGTAACATCGTACAGCTAAAATAAGAGAGTTGGTTCATATTTATAAAAGTGGATCTCCTGCGTAGGTGAAAGGAACGTAATTACGTTCATTTATAACACCTCCCGATGGCATTCCAGGGCTCCCTTTTGACCATATCCGGTCACCCACGTTTTCCAATTTCCTGTTAATAAGATTCTCCGTAAAGTTCGAAGAACAAAAGCTCGGAATTCCTTCGGACGTCACCGGACCTCAAAGATGCGGACAGGTCGCGCGTCATTCCGGTTTAATTAAAACCCCGGAGTAGATGGCATCCAGCACGCGCCAAAAAACTCTTAAATTTGCTTTTATTGCCAACGCTGGGAAAAATTCGCCACCTCTGAGAGGATTTATTTTCGTATACTTTTACGGTCGGATGTGGATTAGGGCCAAGCGCTGCCCGTTTAATTAAGGCCCTGACGCACTAAGGCCTTATTTATAAGGATTTCGTTTGGAAAAATTCGGTGAATGGGTTTTGACCGAATTCAATTTTTAAGACTGATTTTTCATTCTCGTGATATTGATTTCTGCAACCAATCTTCTAAGTTGTTTTCGTTTCGTCGAGGGAAGCCTTTGAAAAAAAAGTTTGCAAAATCTCTGTTTCCAGGATTTCCCTGAAGATGGCACCTCTGAGTTCATTCTTGGCGTGAAGTAGTCATTGTTGGGATTTTGGTTTACAATCATATGATCTTAATAATCGAACAGTATCAGAGCGCAACCAATGTCAGTAATTATCGAAAATATTATTTAGTTCAATTTCTCCGCCTAGCAATCATATATGATATTCATAATCAATGACTTATTATGGTATCAAACAAATCTTCACGTAGGGTCGAGTTAGTTTAAATTAATTCGCAACTCTGAAAGGTGATAATTCGAACAACACCATCGGCTGCTTTCTTGACCCTTTTAGTACTAACCGTCTTACCGTGGTACAGTCGAGAAATGCGGAGGGTATTTATATAAAATGTAGGAACTAGGAAAAATAAACATTGTATAGTTAATTTGTTAGATATCTTTAAGCGGTTTTTTTTAATTAATGAAAGGAAATTAGACATATATTACGTTATTTTTTATATTAGCTGATATATAAGTTTTTTTTTATTTCAATGTCCTGAAGTTTAACAACATTATCTTAACCTTAATTTTTTGACTTTCAGGTACAATGTTAATGTATTTTTTTCAATTTTTTCTGTCGACTTTAATTATTTTACAATGGTAATACAATTTTAAATAAATTTGGAAAATATCATAAACAATTTTGCAATACTTAGTGAATTGCGTAACTTTTTGTCAACCTCTGTTGAGTCCCATCTCATTGTAATGCGGAGTAGCATAAGGGCACATCTCCTTCCATTTTCCCAAGCTAATCATTCGTACACTGCAGTTGTCTTTCTATTTATCATCTATGCTTAACAATACAAATGTTGAGTACGAATAATTAGCTTGGGAGGATGGAAGGAGACACCAAAATGATTACAAAGCAATGTTTTCATAGATAACGTATCACCGAATACAAATTTAGAAGTTCTGAATCAAAAAAACTTCAGCTAACCAGATAACTTTGACAGAAGAACTATTAGATTACAACCCTTATTTTGTCAGAAAATACAGGTGAGAAAACTCAGCAGAAAAATAGAAACATATACTTCACTGTCCTTCACGACGCAGAAAGAACCAACGCTAAAATTAGGGTACGATTGAACCTTCAAAAATTTATTTAAAATTGATAATAAAAATGATTAAACCATATAACATAAAGAAGAAAATGTCCAATGTCATAAGAACAAAATCAATAAGCCATACCTTAAAAACACAATATGTTATAGCAAATTTAATAGAGAACTACGTAAAAGCCGATATATCGGCGCGCCGCACTTTTCGGCCGAGCGGCAAAAGCCGATATATCGGCTCGCCGCACTAAGAGGGTTGATCTGTATGTTACATTGTGATTCTCCATAATATCTGCATAAAATACCTTTCTTTATAAATTATATATGGTTTTTGTGCAAACCAAATGCATTCGAATCATTAAATATAAGTTAAATTATTCAGTATTGGTTTTCACCACAGAATTCCACTAGTGGAATTTTTCTCTAGTCTAGTTTTATCTTGGCTTCGGGATGTTTTTCAGATAATAATAGAACATGATTAAAAACTATGATAAATTAAATCATTGTGGTAAATTGTTCTTAAACACAGAAATATTTGGGAAAGACTTCTCTATATATATACTTTAAATAATATACCATTGAAAAAATCGAGTTCATTATTCTAGAAAGATGATCATTGTACCTCAAGCAACCGAAAGGATAATGTATCAACCTATTTTCTCGTGTCAGTCTTACATCAGAAGGAGCATTTATGAATAAGCGAAATATTTTAAAGTTTTATATGTCTCATTATTCATTTTGGCCTACAAAATGTGAACTAGATTTCCCCCACGAAAATGATGTAGCAACGGTATAAATGAACCGTTGCAAAGATACCAAATTGCACCTAAAGAGGAAATTTGTAAAGAAATAAGGTCGTGTATGGAACGTAATAGACGTTGATTAAATGAAAATATGAGACTTTGGTTGGAATCTGTCTCCTAAAACCATTTTCTACATCATTATCCGTCCCTATCCATTTACAATATGAATTTTGAAACTTCCCATTACCTTATTTCAGTGAGTTCCTTCCTTCCTCTCCTTGTTTCCTTAACAACGTCATAGCTGATCCTCGTGCGTACAATACCACCCGATCACATACCTGCCAAAAGGGGTCTTTTGGTAAGGTCTCAAAAACAGCGCATAGTGTCATTCAACGCTACTAAAAGTACGGAAATAGAACACTGAAAAGGATAGATCGGAATGGTTGATTAAATGGTAAATCATCACACCCTTGACTTTGAATGTAGTGCGCTAGAATTGTTACTTAGTATTGCATGTCAATTAAAAACAATAATTTTAATCCTCGAGGAATTTCTTGCAATAGTATTAGATTGATTAACTTACATATATTGTTCTTTTTATATATCTTTTTATATATCTATATTCTTTTTATATCTGATATTGTTAAAGTTAAATTTTCAATTCAGAATTTCTGTCCAAAATGCGTACATTGTATCTACATTTCAACGATAATCATTCGGTTACAATCGAGTAAATTAGTCATTCGATAAATTGTTGCCGGATCATTGTTATCGATCGAAATGTTATTTCTTTAATACCCCATGCTCTGAACTACAATAAGATTTTTCTTTCATTGTAATTTTCGATTGTAATTGGTTTTTTATTTACATATAGTGTTAGATCCGGAAAATCTTATTCATTGTAGTGAATTGAAGTCCCTCTTCACTACTTACTGGTATCGAGTTATTAATGAAATCTAGAGTTGTGTGTAAAAGTCATTTTCCTGGTACATTGATGTTTGCTTCTAATCATTGTCCTAATCTCCATCTATCTTTTCCTTCTCACGATATAAAATAGTAATAAAACGTGAAATCATCCATCAATCAAACACTTCACTTCTATCAAATCCACAGAGATTGGATTGATTAATCTAGTTGTTCAAAACATGTTAGGTTGTTTATCATCCATAACACTTTTAAAACCATATACAACTGTCATTACTCAAGATGCATCGCTTGTTGTTTTCCTTAGCTTTCAGATTCAATTCAACATTTTCTAATTCTATCCACGAGCATCATTGCCTCTCCTCAATCTTACTTATAATATCTTACTAAGGAAAACAATTCGAACAGAATGTGTCTTTCATTTACGCGTTAGATTTATCAAGATTTATCTGCATTCCTGATTAATCTTTCAAGTTCACTCGGTCTCTAATACTTATTGTACGCTTAAGTCAGAGTGTTGATAGCACTATAGTATTTAGTCTATCAATTTTATAAATACAATATTTAGTGATTCTAATTTACTAATATAAAACTTAGTGTTTATTTATGGAAAAATTTTAAATGTTCTCATGGGAGAGAGAGCTTTATCAACTGGACGAACCGAATAACCAAAATCAATGCAAGTCTTTTAATATTTAGATGGCTATATATTACTGAGGACATTTCACAAATAACGATATTCTATGCCTAGTTCTACTTTGTTTATATAGAGTATGAATTAATTTTACATTAGTAAAGATGATTGTTAAATGCTTCTGCGATTAAGTTCCCTTCCATTGTTTAAGTTCCAATACGTAATTTGCGTTGGTATGCTAGTTAGCACTGAATGTATTATGCGCATGGTAACGGTTTCTAATGAGTTTGAATCGTGAGCGCGAAGCATTCCTTTCTTCTAGGATAGTCTATTATTTCAGTTAGAATCAGAGTTTAGTAGAAATAAAACTTAATATATCCAGGCCATCAACGGGAGACAATTTGCATTTTCATAAAACTCTTCGACATCAGTAAATTCTTTATTTAAATTAAAATCAATGAAAATCCATAGTTTTTTCGTTAAAGGAAAGATATCTAAACAATGAGTTCAGCGTGAAATGTAAGCATAGGACTCTAAAATTTTATTATTCGATCTATCGCTATCAATAATGAATTATTATTTTAGGTATTAAATTTGACCAATAACATCTATAACAGGTTAAATTTTTTCATCTTTGAAGTAGAGAAATATAAATAGTTATTCTATAAGGATGATATTGAGAAGCGAAATGATGTGGAGTTACTTTGTATACAGCTTTCCAAAATGGAAAACTGGATTATATGGTTCAACTGTTAGATTAACACTTGCCATATATTACTTTTTGAATTATCAGAGAGAAATTAAATTTTCAAGTTGTTTTACAATATGAGTGTGTATATATTTGTTACTTCTGCCATAATTTCGTCAACCCTTAACCATCTCCGATGTTTGGAGCATAACTTTCACTCTTTGTGTTGCCATAGCTCCCTTTTAACGTATTTTTTGCAAAGAGATGAGGTCATGATTCTTTCTCACAGATACAGAGATAAATTGGACATCTTTCGCCGCCTTTTATATTTAGAACTCTTGACTTTGACTCACTTCGAATTAATTCGAATGAAACTAGCATTTTAAGTCGCTAAGTACAGAGATAAATTACGCTTGGCCAAGATGGATCAACTCTTGTTTGCTTCAGCAGGGAGATTAATATCTAGAATAATTACTCATTGCGCAAGACTCAGTTTTAAAATAAGAATGCCTCAGAGTTTCTTTGTAATCGATGACTGGGTGTTTGTGGTCATTCACATTATCGCAGTCCTTTAAGGCGATTCCTTTTGTATTACCGATAATTTAGATTCAAATCCATTAGCCCAACATTATTTCCTAACCTTTACATTAAAATTCAAATAGTTATAAGTGTGCTATGTTCTCAGGAAGCCATTATATTCCTCATAAGAATAAAAGATGTAACCTTTTAATGACAGAATTACAATAAAAAGAGTGCGCATAAAAATAATTAATACATTAATTAAATAATTATATATTAATTGCTGGAACCTGGGTTCGAGTCCGAGTCATGCCTTTATTTTCCTCCTCTCTTTAACATTTATTTTACTCTAATATTTTCACAGAATTCATAGTTAAACATTATATAAGATATTTAATTATTCCTGTAAAATATATTTTGCTTCTATTTTATTTTCATTTTAACATGGATTTATACTTCACAATACTAAAATTTATTTAGAAATAATTAGATCTTTGACAATTTTCATAGATTGACTAGTCTTATAGGTCTAGTTGAACTTATTTTAAAGATATTCTGCTAAAGATAAAGTTATTCTGTTATCACCATAATTGAAGAATTGACTTTAAATTATTTAAAATTATTCGAATCACTATTAAATATATAAGATATTTTGAATTTTAATTGCATTCAACTATGGTATTAATATAAAATCTCAGCCGTTTTTCGTAACTTTTTCTCTTTCATTTTATGCTTCCATAGATAAATTTAATTTTATATCTTAACTTTTAGGCCATAAACATCTTATACTACCAAAAAAATATTTTAAAATTTTCTAATGTTTGTAAACATGATTTCGTTCGATGGGGAAGTGTATTTTGGGATCCATCATCCTAAGTTTTGTCACACTCTTTCACGGCCCAAATATCATTTTGGGCATTTATACTCCTTATTAATTTACTTTTCGTATCCACTCATGTTTTTCCTTTCAAATCAAAGAAATGATTCCTCTGCTCACGTCCTTTCCACACCGGGGTCATCGAACGTTGCAAGAAAGGAAAACAGCCCATAAGGTATCACGCGGTGGGGAAATGGGTAAACATTCCCTCAGCAAAGTCTTTGAATGAATTCCAAGTCGCGGTTTAACGCCTCGAAAAATTTTTCACGCATTATTTATGTTTGTATATTTCGACTGGAATAAATATGAAAGAAGTTTGCTTATTCATTTCTTCAGAAGATTTCGCACCCTTTGAAGGGAAATGTATCGAGGGATTTCACTGGAGGAAATAAAATGGTAAAAATACGTATTGAGTCTTCTTTTGGAAGGTGAAGGAATTTTGTGTAGGTTGCGAGTCAGTGGTATCTTAAACCATAACCTAAATCAACTCATGCCATAGGGTGGGGAAATAAATAAGGATGTAAGTCCTATCCATATCTTCAGAAATAGCAATCGTAGAATAACCAGAGCATGTAACAGATTTTGACGATTTTTACACACATAATAGATTTAGAAAATACTAACATAAAATTAAGAATTTTATAAGTAAAGCAGTACTTTGTGTCAATCAGTAACTTCAACAGTGATTATACTTCGAAAAGATAAATTTAGTGTCTAATTTTTATATACTATTTTATACATTTTATAAACATTTATGATTAGTATCTTGCTCTCGGAGCATTAAATTTTTTAATAAATAAAACTTACACATAAAATATACATGAAACCATATTATTTTCATTATTATAATTCAGAATTTTATTTTTATATTCATTTTGTGTAAAAAAATTAACTTTGGTTACTGTTTACAATTAAAATCAATTCATTTCCACGCATATAAACGAAATAACTACGTAACTATTCGTTGAAGATAAAGTATTAATAAAATATTTTCTCATAAAATTTTCATCGTTGTTTACCTCCTAATTTCAATATTTATCCATTTATTAAGCTTAAATTATTGTAAATAATATAATAGATGTTATAGAATAGATAAAACTTTTCTTATTCAATGGTTATATTAAACTTAGGTCAGGAATCGAACTCGGTACCTATATCATATACTTAAATCTTGCTGGAAGATAACTTCCAATCGACTTAAAATTAATTTTAGACTCGACATTAGTATATAAATAAATAAAATCGATAGATAGTATTAAAATATTTTAGCAGAGGAATGCATATCTTACGTGACCCGTATCCCATTTGAAATGGTAGGCATCTTTAAAGAAGGAGTGAGAGAAAGGATAAATGAGAAGAGAGAAAGCAGAGGCTAATCTCCTTCTTAAAAATAGGTTCGGGCAGAGGCTCTTGGATTGGAGCGAGTCCAAGAATGCGTCGAACATGATCTGCGTTGAATCTCCTCCTCAACATTAGCTGCTGATGCGCTCTCCGGAGACGCGGTTGTGTCAGTCACGTGCTATTCGCATGTTCCGATGCAGACGTCCAAATGTTACGATACTCTTGAATTTCAGATGTGCGAATGAATGGTCCGAGACGTGAAGGAGTTTGCGATTGTATTGTTGGTGATTCCTATGCGCGAAGAGTGGTGAAGAGAGACCTCTTATGTTTCATGGTGTCTGGAATGTGTGGATTAAGGTTGATCAGATATTTGATTTGGAAATAATTTTTACGAATGAAGCATAAGTTGAAATTATTTTTTGGAGTCAGTATTAACTTGATCTACGAAAAACGAAAATCGTTTTATTTGTTCGGAATCAGGATATAAAGCATCGTCTGATTTTAAAAAGTTTAAGATATGGGCTCAACATAATTGAAAGCTTAGTTTCGTATCCTCATTGAAAATTATGGTTTTAGTTCTTGAATGATATTGAATATATGGATCCTCACTCATGAGTTAGGGAGTTAAAATGGAGAAAAATATAATATAAATATATCGGGGGAAAATTTTTCTTTACTCCTAAAATATAAGTATGATTTTTTTACAATGATATATCCCATTTGCGTGAATGATTACATGATTTCAGGATTCAATATACTTGTACAATGGACATACAGGCATTTGAGCCTCTTACAAATTTAAACATTTAACTTAAAAGTGCTAACATTTTGTCTATATTATTCAAAATCTGTCGAGGAAGTTACAAAAAGTTCCTATCGATTTAAGGACTAAGTATAACACTAAAACTCATCTCATGACTTTTGTCAAAATTATTCCATAATTGTACCTAAAGATATTACGATTTGAGTGTCCTTTTATAATTTCTAGATTTCGGAATCTTCGGATGGGAATCAAGCCAGGTCATCGGTCTTACTCAACAGATCCGATCGAATACGTTATTATCATCATAGAACTTGGATGTCATCCATACATCACAGGACGGACGTCATAGAACTTTTTGTGTATACGGATTGCTGGACCCGAACCAATTTCCAGGTACACAAGTCTCTATATTCATGATGACGAATTCCGTCATATGATCTGTACCGATTGAGAAACTCTCTTAATTGCTTGTGATATTTTGGGGGAGAATATTTACGCATAAAGTAAATAATTCCCTCTTAATTATCTCAACTAATACTTCTGGGATAGACAGGTGATATGCGATTTTTATTGTATTACAGGGATGTGGTTTCAAAAAGAAATAATTGTAATTTATATAATGTCTAAAATTTCAATACGATATAGGGTAGAGTAATATTATCCATGCCAACGGGTTCCTATCATATTCCCGAGATTGTGGATTACAAATAAAAATAATAAGTTTTCGGACAAAATAAAAATCGAAGTAGTAATCGTTTCAAATATTTCTTTTTCATAAGGTATCCATGTTTTTTATTTACTCAAGTATTTCAGAAATGAACTGTTTACAGCTAATTTAGGGATGAAATTGAGTCTATTTTTTATTATTTATTGAATTTGCGAAGAATCGAAAAGAAATGCGTTGATTATTAGTAAATATATAAGCTTTCATTTCGGCCAGTTTCCATGGAGACGATGTTTTCGGGTATCTAATGTTCAGCGTATCATTGAGAGCGTGGTAAACATGCATAGCAGACGCCCAGTGGGTGATAAGAGGGAAATGATGTATTCTTATGCATCCTTGAGAAGAGACGTAAAGCAGAGCTGTGGAATGTAGGTTTGCCAAAACACTACGTGAAACAGACATCTTCTCCTAAGCGATTTTGGCAAAGGAAACAAATGAAATCGAGTGAATCCGTTCCGGTTTTTTAAACCTCCTTTTATTCTTGCGTCACGCGAAAAATCCACTTTATTGGTCTGCATACCTGGGCAAAAATTCGGAGACCATTTGCTCAGCTATATTTTCTCCGACAAAGAAACCGACTGAACTCATTCGTATGGAATTCTTTGTGAGCTTTGATTAAACCCCTTTTATTCATGCATGTATAATTTTTACCTAGCCTAAATTTACTTGATTGTGTATTGTTTTAGCTTTTAAAACATAAAATTTACTTTTGATAAAGTTTTTGTGAATATAATCATCTTACGATATTGGAACCTCTAAACAGGTAAGAAACTATCGATATATGTTTTAAGATGTTTATTTACATAGGAAAGTAATGAAGAAACTTTTTAAGCTGCAAAAACCTAGATTATATTCACCAAACATTTTTATTCAAATTATTAAATCGTTTATCGTTATTATGTGATTGCAGAAGTTATATTAACATTATAAGTTTCAATGAGATGTTCAAACCAATTATCTTGAGATAAACATTCTAAGTTATTGTTCTCATAAGGCATTTTAGATGCAGTCCTTATTGTTATATAATTGTTATATATCGTTGAATGAAGTACGTCCCTGTGTATCCAAAGTTCAAAAGAATTGTCCTACTTTCCTAATTCTATATCCATATTTTGTTGGACATCTATTTTATTTCATTTTTAACGATATATTACGATGATAATTGTCTAAAATTTGTTATTATATTAGAAGTTAAAATAGAGTACAGACGGTGGCTGTATGCTATTAGAATTTCCAAGATACATATTCATTTATTCTTTAAATTGAAGAAAGGTCAATTGTTTTGAAAATTGATACAGTTTATGTCAATGCTTTTATCTTACTCTCATTCTAGACTAGATTTAAATAGTAAATATCGACCAAAAAACCACAGAACATATGTGCTATTGCGTCAGTTAGAGAGTCAAAGCATCAAGTATTACATGATTAAGAAGAAAATCCAGACTCATGCGAACATGTCTATATTCGTCGAATATTAGGGATTTAGAACATCACGTTTCAAAATAGCACATCTCCTTAACAGGAAGGGAGGGAGTGGTGTGGAAGACATCTTTCCCATCTGTTAATTTTATCGAGTCACGCCCTAGATTTTGGCGATTTTTCACTTTGTCAGATATCAACATTGAGTTAGAAAACAAAACGGTAGGAAGTCAAGGGCGGTCGGTGTTCTCCTTTTCTATGTTGGTGTTTATGTTTATTCATTAGCTCGAATTTATTTTGAAAATTTCATCTCAGAGATGATTTTGGCTGAATATGTTTGTGTTGACTTTCTTGAAAGATGTTTAATAATTGTACCTTAATTAGTTTTGAGAGCGATTAAAGTGGAACAATCATCTACTGAAAACGGGTTTGTATTCATAGAGAACGTTTTTATTTTCGGAAAAGGACAATCATAGCTCACCAAAGCAATTACGATTTTTCAATAAACTATTTCTTCCTGGAAATAACAAATAAAAGTTTCGAAAATTAAACGAAATAATTAAAAGTGAAACAAAATATTAAGAATATGACCCAAATACGAACTCTTGAACATTTGCAAGTAAAATAGATAATTTTTCCGTGTTCAATTCAATTGCAATTAAATGCTTGATATTTTGTAACTAATAATCGATTGATAGCTAGAAAAATTCATATTTTACTCATTCAAAATCAAGTTGTTTATATTTATCGGAAACAGGACATTTTATTTCGTATGAAAGAATATTTTTCTTCTTTCTACATGATCTTTTTCCAGAAATGTATTTTTCTACTTTCATATTCTGCATACATACTTTAAGATGTCTATTTTCCAAGGAATAGTGATTCTCAACTTAAAAATTGCACATTTGGCGATCTCTTTAATTGGTAAAACTTATATAAATAAACTTTGAGTAATATTCATTGCTCGCAATACATCTTAATCATTTGATTATTTTTTTCATACATAAGATTACTTTGATTAGAAATATTTTCGTGTATAGAGAAAATGTAACTAATAATGGAATTCTTGAGGTAGAACTCTACATGCTTTTGAGATTATTTTATTATTTATGAAATTGATTTTACATTAGACAATATTTCAAAACCTCACTCGATGACAACAGCTTCTAATATGGGATAAAAGTATGTTTAGAAACTAGGTTTAGATTCCCCATAGTTTCCATGTCAACACGGACGGAAGAGTTGCTAAGACAACACCTCTGCACAAAGGGAGAAGATCAACACTCATAAGTCCTGATTTATGTCGTTCCACCTTAATGGCTAAGTAGTCAAAGGATGAGTCATAAAGCGAGTAAAGCTGCTTTTGTCTTTTGGGAGATGAATTGACGTTCCCCAAAAATAAATCATATGTCCATCGTTCTTTTCTGGTGCTGGTCGCTGACCCCATGGGTTATGCAAAGAGGGCTTTCTAGGTCTCGAATCGGTAAATAGGACTGAATTAGGCATAGGAGCTAAAAGATTGAGTAGTTTACGACTTCGGTGGTGGTGATTGAAGGATTCAGGACGCTGAAATAGAAAGATGCTATTTTTTCCTAATAGGTTAAACTCACGCTTCTTTTCTTTACTATCTGAGGGTGGTGAAATCGCTATTTACTTTTTCAGTTCGTAAGATTTTTTAAATGTTTATGTTACCACAATATACCTGTCAGCAAAGATTATTATGACCAACAGTTTATAATTAGTTATCTTAAGTGCTTTGGATTATTTATTTTTAAACGTATCATCAACCCATATTCTTGTCCAATTATTACATCTAGGAAGAAAACGAATCAAATATAAACGTCCTAATCATAATGATTAAAATCAACCAAGAAACCAACCTACATTTATGTATATGTGGGTTTTTATCATTTATTCAATCAATCATGACCTATAGAAACATTGAAAATCGTGAAACAGTAAATAATATAATAAAAATAATAATAAATTTCTTATCAACGGAGTCAAAATTGCTCGTAGTACATCAATTGTCAACGTTAATAAAGAAGTTATTATTATTGTCGGAAAATATTAAGGTTTTTTAACATGGCTAACTTATAGACTATACTAGTTATAATTGTTACAAAATTAAGGTACTTTTAATAATTTTGCATTACAGTATTTTTCCTCTATATTACATTCATATTTGTATTGAAAATCGTAACTTTCAGATATTAACCTAGAATATTTATTTTTACCAATTTTATTAAATAATCATTTAAACGATTGAGTTGATATTCTATCCCGTAGAATAGCAAAATATAGATGCGTATCTAGAGATTTGAATTCTGAGAAAGTGATAGAAGAATAGATAGATAGTGATAGACGGGTGACTATTCAGTTATTGGAATCGTGTAATCGAACGTTTGTGGTTGAAGATATAAAGTTTTGATAGTAGTCTGCGTAAATTAGTCCTCCCTTTACTTCAACAAAAAAGACATTCAATCCAATATTTCTAGTGAGAAGGAACAAAATTTAGTAGACTCCAATTCAAGTCTATTGTATTTCTAAATGTTTCCATGGTAAACATGGTTTCCATTTTATCTTTTCCATTTTTCAAATGCCTCAAGTTACATAGTATCCTTAACCGTATCCCTTAAGGGTTCGAACAAAAGGCCATTTCATCAATTGAACTATGAGCGATCCTGAATAGAAAGTGAAACTGTCTTTTCTTTTCGCTCTCTTCATTCACGTCTTAATGCATTTTGGTTCATTATGGCCAATCACGGTAATGCACTCTCTTCTCACGAATCGTTGCCAAGCGATCAGTCACTCGGAACGCGACAGGTTTAATTGCTCCTCTCACAGCCTCCGTTACGCCGATCGCTCGAATCAAATGACCAAGGACTTTTTATCGCCGTCTCCTTGGTGACGATTGTGTCCGTTGAATACTTAATCGCTCGGGATCAATAGAGCGGGATATTGTGCTTTTGAAACCCTATATGGTTGCGGATGGTCGGTATTATTTTTAATGCCATTTTATCTTGACGTGATGGTTGCGTATCCGTCACACGCGCAATGTGGATGAGATTGATCGTTAAGTGCGTGTGTACTAGGGATGAAGGAACTCTGATATGTAAGATATTTTTATTATTCTTAATTATGTAGTTTATTATAGGTTGATTCATTCATAATACAGGTTATCGAACTGCGATGGATTTTCAAAGCGGATTAGAAACAACCGAGAATAATTTAATATTTAGATAGTAGTGGTAATAATATTTAGAGACATTGAGAAGAGGAACTGAAATCAAACGGGTTATTTCGCAATTCGGAAGGAATAATTACATTTTTATTTCATTCGGAGTCCACTTTTTCTGATTTAGGAAGTAAATCTTTTATTTAACCAAAATAATCTACAAAAAAATCTCACGTTTATAAAAAACCACGAAAAATAAGAGCTTCAATAACACAATAAGCTATTATTTCCTCATCTATATCTCATTTAATTGACATGAATAAGAAGACCTTTCAGTGAGTATTGCATGCAAATTTTCCATTGCAAATTATTTGCTCGCTCCATGACTGAGCATTAAAGGGGAAATTCAAGATTCATTATCATTCATTATTTGTCGCGCTGTCAGTGGGCTAACTGCCATCAATTATTTCTTGCTGATTCCTTACGAGCGAATTTCACTTGTCTAGGGTTAGCCAGTTTTCTTTTTGTCTCGCATGTAATTTAGTTTCGTACTATACGAGTGTTTATTTCTATCTAACAAGGAGTGTAAACATAGGTGTCTCCTGACTTTTGAATGAGACTAGCATAGTTCGATAGAGGATCAAAATTAAGAAGACACGTCTTTTTTTATAGACGTTTCTCGCCGTAAGTTTAGGAGATATTAACGTTCAAAGATTGCAATTTTTTTCAAATTTCGCGCCGGGACAACCCAAACCCGTTTATCTCAGATAAGAGCTCTTCCGAGCTCCATCGTTATCAGCGAATTCGGTGGTGGAGTTGGTTAAGGCATTGTCAAAGCTTTTTCTAACCGTCATTTTTGCGCGGTGGACGCTGGTTCGCGACCCGGCAACTAAAATTTTTTTCTCTTTGATTATAATTTATTTGTCTCGTATTTAGCGTCTATTATACACTGTGCACATATTTTGGAGTTATTACGCGATCTAATCTTATCTTTTCTGTTAGGTTTTCTCTACAAGTTTACTTATTAATACTGAAGTAAACTAGTCTTCATAGCATCATTTATTTAATTACAGCACACCAGTTAATGGGTGAGAATGCCATTGGATAGTGGAAGCCTGCATATTACGCGTCATTATCCCTTGTACTCTGAACCTAACTATCCAGAGTAATGGAAAATCCATCGAAATAGTTCAAGAAAACTAACATATGTAATAATGTTACACAGTTAATAAATCTAAAGATGGTTAATAAATAATCAATAGAATGTTGATTTCAGCCTCTCGCGTGGTATTTATCAAAAAGTAATTTAAGCATAAATAAATCTGCACCAAGAATAGTGTATGAAGCCTGGTTTCTTGCACTTATAGACCTTACGTTTTATTTCCAGAGCATCTACATCATTTACGATCAATATTTCCGTTTTTTTCATCAGTTCACTTCATGCCATGCGAACCTGTTCATTTTTTACAAATTGAGGCTTGTAATTGATGATGAAAGATGGACTAGTATAATTCCTAATGTTCAGATGTTGATTCCCTTCCTTCTGCGAATTAAATGAGAAACTCTGTATTATGATTTAAGTTTTCATCTGTCGATAGAAGTGCATAGCACTTGGCTGTTTAGTGCTGTTGACTTTGATGGGATCATCCGTAGCGTACATCACGGTTTACCCATACCGTCGACGAATATTGGGCGCAAATACTTTGATTGGTTTTCTCACCCCAAGAATCGACCAGGCATAAATATTCGACGTAGCGGAATAAATGATTAAGTGGAAATAATTCGTAAATTCACTCGATTATTTTCTGAATTATATATCCGTAATGAAGATATATTCAAATTCATCTGTTTAGCGATCTATTTTCACCAATAATTCAAAGGTCTCGTAAAGGTGCATGAAGACCTGAAGTTTTCCAAACATCGTGAGTCCACACTCTGCATCATAAAATTGGGTAAACTTACCGAGATTGTTAACAAAAACCTTCGTTTTTAAGTGTATGAATAATTAAACTTGTAGAGAAAACCTAACAGAAAAGATAAGATTAGATCGCGTAATAACTCCAAAATATGTGCACAGTGTATAATAGACGCTAAATACGAGACAAATAAATTATAATCAAAGAGAAAAAAATTTTAGTTGCCGGGTCGCGAACCAGCGTCCACCGCGCAAAAATGACGGTTAGAAAAAGCTTTGACAATGCCTTAACCAACTCCACCACCGAATTCGCTGATAACGATGGAGCTCGGAAGAGCTCTTATCTGAGATAAACGGGTTTGGGTTGTCCCGGCGCGAAATTTGAAAAAAATTGCAATCTTTGAACGTTAATATCTCCTAAACTTACGGCGAGAAACGTCTATAAAAAAAGACGTGTCTTCTTAATTTTGATCCTCTATCGAACTATGCTAGTCTCATTCAAAAGTCAGGAGACACCTATGTTTACACTCCTTGTAAGAAGGAATCATAAACAAACTTTTACCTATCTGTAATGCTTAAATTCGATGAAAAAATAACATTTGCATTGAATAATTAGATAGAATATTTTTACACTTTATCAATTTCCGCATTCACTCAAAACTAATGTAAGTTGGGAAAAAGACTTTTTAAATATTTATGATCGTTTTAATGGAACCAGGAAGGTTACAACTACGTTTAAGAAATTGATATTACTTAAGTATTAAACGATCAACTTCATAAAAAATGCATTTATTATATTTACTACTAAACCTCAATTAACCATGCATATCAAAAAAGTTCTGCTTACTCATCGTAATATCATTTCTGCAGCATTCAAACGTAAAATTATATGGCAGTCGTAGCTACAAAACGAAATTTGCAATATTGATATGACTTAAGAAAGTTTGTAAAACTTCAATTATCGCTTTATCCCTAAAAGCTTTAAATATTTACATCCCTTCATCTCAGAGATACAAAATAACCCATTTCTATTGGATATCCCAAATACCTAAAGTCTTTCGTTTTTGAACGATGCGAATTCGAGAGATTTTAGGCCAAAAATAAATACCCCTCCTCTGATTTAGGTCAACCCCTTTCCTGTTGACGTTAGCTTCTCTCTTCCTTTTGTTTACACCGTAGCCATGACTGCAATCCTAAACCTCACGCCATCCGAAGTAATCCTAGAGGACGAGCTTTCCGAATTTTTGGGAAAGGCAGGAACGTACCTTTTACTTTTTCTGCCCTCTGCATGCGTCACAAGCTGTCACACGATTCCGTTAGAAACCTGTCTGTTTACGTCGAGCGGTGGTTATGTTTCGTCATGCTTTGCCCATCGTTTTTAACGTTGCCCCCAGCAACAGCCCAACTGGATCATGGATACACGTGGTGGAAGCGGCCGCTTTGATTATGTTCTGGGATTGAGTTACGTGCAGAATTCGCGCTCCATCCTAGATATGATGAGTATCAAATGAAGTGTTAGCCATAGATTGATGACATCTGCGAGGAGTGGCTGTTGAAATTGTGTCGATTTGATATCATAGAATCAGGGTTTCAATTGTAAGATGAGATTCAAAGGTCATTGATGTAATAAGTTATAGTTGATTAGTTTTTCAAAGGCCGAGTAAAAGATGGAAGGAAAGTAAATAGGATATGAATAATATGTGTAAAATGAGATAAATATCTAAACAAGTGATTTCATTAACCATTTAAATTAGAATTTGGCAATACAATACTTTCTTTGATGAGTGTTTGATAAATCTAATTTGTCACGGAAATAATATATTTTCATCATTCACTCCATTCTGAAAAGTTCAAATTTTTTAAATGAATTTTTCCATTATATATTCTCTACATACCTACGGATTGTATTCCTTTTAGGACTGGTTGTGTTCAATCTTATGAATAATTGAATTCTGCTCCTAAATTAATTATCGAAACCCAAATATTCAACCATTAGTTTAAGGCGAAATGTTTTAAATTCTACAGGATATTGTTAATTTGTAAATTTAGGAGAGAAATAGAGCATTGAGCTAATAACATTACTTCCTGTGTCTCTTAACAATCTTCTCACCAAGGCTTCCATTACGAATTGAGAGGTTCAGTATATTCTTACCCAAATAAATGAACACATTATTCAGAAATATGAGTTATTTATTGAACAATGAGCATTATACAGTAGTGAAATAGTTAGAACAAGAAATCAGCGATCGAAGAAGTAATGGAGACAACAAACTAAAACTGAAAATAAAAGCACTGTGCAAAATTCCTGAAAATAGAGGCTGAAGATCTTATATGATGAACATGAAAGAAAACAGCAAGAATGGAATTTCTGAATTGTGTTGAGGAGTAAAGAAACAATATTTATATACAACAAAAAGTATTTTACTCAAACACATTACAAGCAACATAACATTCGATGGAAGATGCACCATGAGTATCAAGACAAATAAGGCTAATAAGTTATTGAAATTCAATAGGATATTTCTTCACTCTATGAATAATTGTTTGAAGAAAATCAAAAACTGAAGCATTAAATACAGCCTGCAGACATTTATGAGTAGTGAGGAAATCTGAACAATATTGCAATGGACCTGTAAAAATAATTCAAAGGAATAAGCCAAGCCTTTAATTCTAGGTAGTGGAGTGGAATATAAAAGACGGTATACAAAGAAGGGTAAGAAATTTAGAATATCAATAGAGGAACCTGCAATATGGAAAACTAACTAGAAGTGAAGATGAATAAAGTTTAAACCAAGATGTTATTAATTTGATAGGAATCAACTTAAAATTAAATTGAAGGAGAAACTGCAAGAAGCAAGACCAAATAAAAATAATAAAAGCAAACCCAACATGGGAAATCAAAACTGAAGATAGAATGAACATTGATGTTGATTATACTGAATGCCCACTACATTTTCTTTCACTTAATACTACTCTTACAGATATTTAGATATGAAGAAGCTAAATGAAATGCCTTTCTGAAAAATACATTGATTAACCTAGGTCATTGTACATCAACTTATCCTTTCCTTTCATACACATCATTGGCAAATTGTTGCAAATTCAAGGTTTACAGCAATCTTAGAAAATGATCTCTATTACTCTAAAAACACAATATCCAAAGTCTGACAAGGATAATCATAATAGCATATTGGAATGTTTATTACTATCTTACCAAAGGAAATGAAAAAAGCGTTGAAATTTATGTAGTGAAGACAATCATTCTTCTCATCAATGCTTCTGTGTACATTCTCGAAACAAAAACATCCTAGAAAAAAAAGAATAATACATTTAAACAACAAACCAAAATCCAAACACAAGGCTAACTTCTAGTGCACCAATCAAAGACACCTTATTGATACCTAAATAATGTATCAATTTCTGTTATCTATTTCTGTGTCATACTCTACGATTTAATTAACTCCTTTAAAAATTATAATTAATTTCAGTAAATTTGATCTCCCGCTAAACATTTATCTTGATTCTGATTGGCTGAGGGAAATACCACCGCTGTCAGTGCAAGCGTTGTATTATTGTATTTTAAGGCAAATACTTCTTAAACCTATAACCGATTGAGTACCTCCAAAATTTCTCTCTTATTTTACTTCGACCGCGAGCGATGGCGGTTTACTCGATTTCTGAAGGATTAGCTGACGATCCATCATGAAAGTAGTAATGTTGTGCGGTAAGACTCACGTAGTAGGAAAAAATCATAATAAATACTAGTCTTCATATAATTTTTAACGGTTAAGATACACACGACCCTTAGTTTTAAAAATATAATTGCAATTTTCCAATCCCGGCGGTATACCTCACGCTCCCAACTCGGTTACGCATATCTCACTTCTCTCCTGCATCTCACACTGTTCACATCGTCTCCGTCTCCAGTTGTTTAATTATGCTATATTTATAATTAAGAATATAATATTGAGGTTAAAGGCATCCGAATTCGAACTATTATTCCACGACGGAGTGTTCTGTCAAAGTAACTGCTTTGATTCTTAATCATTAAACGCATTCCAACAATATTCAAAGTGCATGTATGTGTATACATGTATATGTAATAAAGCGGAAGAAAGTTAGTAACCACTCAAAATCATTGTTTTCATAGCTTATTACTATTTTATGATACTTTTTGGGACGACAAAATTGAATATAGATATTCGTTTCCCGACAATTCGAAACAATTAGTAGGTAAAATTCTCGAAGCACATTTTGCAAACACAGGCAAAGGGCGTTCGAAATATTTTCCGATGGGACACTTACCTCAACGTTTCCTTTGAACCTAGTTACCTCACTCAAAGCTCACAAAGCTCTTCTGCTTCAGCTGCACTTACATTTAGATGCCACAATGGTTTTCTCAATTGAACTGACAACTATCAAATCTCGTATGTGCACCCATTATCACTTAACAAAAACTTATGGTCACTATCACTTCATCCAGGAGGAATCGTCAAGATTCCATAACTAATGCTTTCAAACGAAGTGGCGTAACACAACGGAATACTCTCCACAAATCATATAAACAACCTTTATTCACAAAATACACCCGCCGACTAAGGCCGCGACAGCGACCTTTTATGGAATACTTCGCCCTCTGTTGGATTTCAGTTTAGAATACCTTCTCTATGACAACGAAACAATGAATGTCGATATACGTGTACATATATCCGCTTTTTCTCATAAGCTTTCGGGCTATACATATCAAATTGATGCATAGACAATCTATATAATTGAAACTCTCTTTAAGTTTTCGAAGAAACTATCGGACAAAAGAGAATTGCCAACGAGAAGGTTCATTACTTTTGAAAAGAATGGAAATAAATCGAACTCATCAAGCACGGGCTTAATGAGTGGATGGATAAATGTATTTATTTATGTCATATATATGTGAGGAATGGAATAAGGAGAAATGAATGACTAGCATTATAAAATAATATACTATTGATAAAATATATAAACTCCGTAAAAATGTTTCAAATGTTTTGAAGATGAATGATTGCAACGAGCAAGAAATTCAAAAATATAAGAACGTTAAAGAAGTATGAAGGATGTAACATTTAATTTTCAACGATCCCTTCCAGATAGCAAGGTGAGAACATGAATGTGCAGAAGGGATATAAATCATACTGCCTTGATTTGTAGACAATAGAGACATTTAATCTATGTCTTTCTCATTCACGATTTGTTTGTTGAATTCAAAGGAAGTCCATAGCAACAGCGAATTCGTTTCCACGATCACGCGATGCCTTGTGGTGAGGATTCGAACATCCTTAAGATTTTTTTTCTAACCGCAGTTTGAGTGATAAACATGTGGATAGTTGAAGAAGATTTTTTTCTGCAGATGGATGAGCTGAGGTTACTTTACCCTTGATTTTGAACTTGCGCCAACAATGGTTGCGTAAAGGGAGGCGCGTATCCCAGCATTCCTTTTAATGCGAGAATCCAATTCAATCTCAAATGGTGTATCTCATTTGCATAGGCTATCGGCGATGGCACATTTCCATCTAACGTTTTGCAAATATCCATCTAAGAAATGTTGAGTAATTCTCTTAGTACAGTACTATAAAAGCGTCTTCGTTGATGTAAGGATGGCGTTTATACGATTCGCTATTTATATATTGAAAATATTACAATGAATATGTATTTTAAGAGGAATATAATATTATATTGTACATGAACTATTGTTTAGCATATATGGGACTGATAGAAAGCAAGTAGAAATAATGGAATGGAGATAAATTAAATAAATAAATGGAGATATCTTACTAAAAGTATCCTAAGATAGATAAAAGAAAATTACCGTGAACGAAAATCGTAAATTATTATAAAAATATAACTAGCATTTGTCATTCAAGTTTACTTCGGAGATGAATAGTATTTTTCAATTTAGCCATTAGGATTTCACTTGTTAATTGTAGACGGTTCGGTAATTTAGGATGAAAATCCATTTAGTTTTTATACAGGTCACATTTGACATAATGTATATTTTTTGTTCGTCTTAGAGAATGTATCCACTATTAGAGCATATATCTAATAAAAGTCATTGAACCGCTTCCTAACTCTTCAAATTGTCACTGTGTTAACATTTATTCGTCTCTTTTTTTCGCTTTAGAATGTAAGAAATATATGCTGGATTCATAAAAAATATATTATCATATTATATAAAACACACAATTTAATTAATTTTTACTTCGAAAACTTTTCTATTTATAATAATAAACAGGTAATTTATATAGTTTGATTAGGGAATTATTAGGGATTAGGGAATATTGATTTCTAAATTATTTAAATACCTCCAGATATCGATATTTTCAATCTTCTACTCGTTATTAATCTCGGAGTTGCATTTATTTAAATATTGTTAATAATACTGATTAAATTAGTATAATGATTTAGGATTTACACACTTGATAAGAACAGTTTACGAATAAGTGAATAAAAAATCGATATTGATACAAATTACTAAAATAAATTATTTAACACTAATTATATCATTAATTAAATTAAATAATTCATTAAATATATCCAAATAACTAAGATTTAATTGAATTAAAATTAATGCTTATTTGAATAACTTTAGTACTAGGATATGTCATCCCAATAGTAAGCTGTTCATTCCAAATAAGAAATCTTGTTCCCTACGAGTCCATGTTTTAATAATTTCGCATTCATTAGGACAAGTATCGGAACCTGGATAAATTTGTGGACCGGCAGTGCCCTCTTTCCGTTCTGTTTAATTCAGCAACGCTGAATATAAAGGCTTGCGTAAGTCGGTGGCTCTTAAATTACTCAGTCGAAAATTACCCTCCGCCCACTCGCGGATTCTGTGGGATCAGTTGAGAGGGCTTTAAATAAGTGGTAGATCGATTCCAAGATCTCTTACCACATGACCTCGTCGAGGTACTTCAGTAATGATCGTGAATAAAATATAGGACAGAAGCACATTTCCATCCTTCATTATGCATATTCATAATCTACCTGGTAATTCCAGCTGCTCGTATTATGGGAAATTGCCCCAAACGTGGTATTTATAGATGTTTATCGGCTCTTTCTAAGGGAAGTAATTACAAATCCCGTGTCGTAGCTCGTACCGCTAGCAGTTGATTTTTTCTCTCGGTATAAATTAATGAAGGTAAAGAAAATTGAATCAGATTATAAACTGGCTAAAGCCGGTATACATGTAGATTATGCATTCTTTGATTATTATCGCTGAAGATAAACATACTATAATAATGAAACATAGATTACTAAATAAGGTATATATTACAATTAAAATACACCACAATATATTGATTTATTTGTATTAAACATATTCTAAAAAGCAGATAAATATTCAGCGTAGAATTCAAAAGTAAAGTTTGGAATATATTTAAATTATTGAAATTATTCCTCATCGAGAAATTATTCTATTAGCCTTAACTGTAAAAATTGTCGCTGCTGGAAATTGAATAACTGTAAATGAAGTATACATTTCCCAGTGTTGATATCTACTTTTCAAACCATTTATTTCAAACCATTTATTTCAAGCCATTTATTTCAAGCCATTTATTTCAAGCCATTTGTCACGTACACGCAGACAAATTCTCTGTTCGTAATTTATTTAGTTTAACAAGACACTTCTATGCAAACTACGAATTATTTCACTACTCGAAAATTACTGTTGACAATCTACAATTAGTAGTAAACTTGGAGAACTATTTCATAGCAACCGAGAGCTAGCAGTAACCGTGTTCTCTCCGTAATTTAAGAGCAGAATTTAATTAGCATTTCATTAACATTGCAAACACGAGCACATAACTTACGGAGAATAAAATAGCTATTTCAGTAGCAGTTTGTAGTTCTTTCAAACGAGGTAATGAAAACTCGTTTAATGGAATCAATCAAATTCCTCTGCTCTACACAGTTTCGTATCCGGTTGCTATAGCATCACTTCAATACACCTTTCACTTATCTAATTCTCTTAGTTTCACTTTTTCCCCGTCGCTAGGCATTCTTGGCTCCGAACCCGTGCGATACGGTGTTGAACACAGAGATCATAAGCATTTCTTCGACATGACGCAATACTTTGATCATACACTTAATCCGGCATTTTGACTTGTTTTTCCAAGGCCGACATCCGTTTTCCGAGAAAGGCACAATATAAATCACACCTCGTCTAACCTCTCTTGCAATATTAATAAAAGGATTCCGGTAGGCGCTTCTCTTTCGTAGGGTCAGGAAGATAAAAGAAGAGGGTTTTAATACCCAAGGGTACACTGCTAGGGTCTTGTTTCTCAGAAAAGGGGGGCGTGGCAACCACGGAGTAAACAACACGAAGGGAAAACTTGAGGGAATGTTGAGCACGGTCAGTGACGGGAGTAGGGGGCAGGGTTGCCAGGGTAAGGGGAAGGAGACCCCGCTGCTCATAGGGTTCAAACAGAAATATATGGGGAACAAACAACTTGGGGTCGGAATGTTTTGGGTGAAGTTTTTCCAAGAATAATTTTGCTTGCTCTCTTTCGGATAAATGACTCCCAAATCACTAAATAACTATATAGTTGATTTCATACGTTTTTACAAGTTTATCAATAATCCTTATATTTTAAGCTAAGCTTTTAGAATAATCAGCTGCATAACATTTGATCAGTCAGCGATTCGTAGATTATAATAAATAGATTTATTACGAAAAGCCATGTCCGCATAAATGATTTTCCTGAATCATTAAATTTTTTATGCGTGTTAAGTATATTATTTTCTTAGTATCAATAACATAAGATGTTACCAGGGTGAATGAATAAGTTAAGAATTAATTTTTGATGTAATTGAAGCGATCTTATTTTGAGATGGAGATTTTGGTGCTGCGTGAACCACCCTTCTTTGTGGATTTATATGTATTATGAACGAATCTTTAATTTTGGAACATGTCATAAATCTTTTATTATTAAATTAGTGACTGATTAGAGAGTTTTAATTTTCCCCCTAATATTCAGCCTATTTTCCAATTTTTAATAGCAACTAACTTAGGATGCGGAATTTCATAAATAAAATGTCTCCATAGATATAGATGTTATCAACCTAAATCATTCTCGAAAACTTAAAATAGCCATGAACTGGAATTTTGTGCGTTTACGTGAATACATTTATACGCTAAATTAAGGTCCGAAAGCACGCGATTACGAATTCATTTGCGAATATATTCGCACGAGCACAACCGCTGATTCTAAAGGGATTAAGTACCCGAAGCTCTCTTATCTGTGGCTTTCACTTCACTGCCTTCACTACTTTGAATGAAAGTTCTGCATGAGATGCGGTCTTCATCCGGGAGGATTATTGAGGTAGTCTGCGCTCACTGGAAAAGTACTTACGCAGATACGTAGAGGCTCTTTTAGTCTATTCATGGCATTGGTTGGGCCCGTGTACAATCAAGAATCCCTCTTCAGAACGGAATTATTTCATTTGCGTGTATTTTATTAATCCATCATTCGAGTGTTCTCAACCGCATCTTCATGGAATTATATTCTATTTGTATCCCGATGCATAATGTAGAAAATACCGCGTTTTGATGAGTAAGAGGAGTGTAGCGTAAAAGTTTGTGCTCTTATTTGAAATTCCATTAATTAAAAAAATAAAGTAAAATAGTGAATTATCTTCTTCTTTCAGAATACGAGGAAAAGATCGTTAAATTAAATATAGTAAATATACTTAGGAGAAAAGGCTCTAAATTGGATATATATATATTTAGGATTACATATGTTTTCCTCTAAATAAGCGGTTATGATTTTTCCGTAATTAGATTGTATTAAAACTACTCAAAGAGGGATCTATGTATGTTCATTTTCAAAATTTTCCTTATTTCTGATGTGATACGATAGTGATATTATTTAATCATTCTCTTATTTGTTTATCGTTGATCACTGATATACCTTATCGTCTAACTTGCATTAATATAGAGTTTTAACCGGATTCAGCACAATAATATTGTTATTTAAATGAAAAGTAGGATAGATAAATGATGGGATATTTACTAACGTTAAAATATTACGGTTTATCTACAATTCTAAAATTTTAAATGAGTTGCTAAAAATTTATTTGAGTTGGAAATCAGCTGTTATTATTGAAATTCATGCTTAAAATATCCGAATCAGTTTTTCGTTATGTGACCTTAAAAATGTGCAATAAATTTCTTATAATTATATTTAACGTAAAGTGATCGAATTAATGAATTTAAAGGTTTTTAAATAGCAGTTCGTACATAGAGGCATTGAACTCCTATATTCTCCTCTTCAAAGTTTAAATACAAGCTTATTCACTTCTATTCGAGGAACTTTGTGTGAATGGAAGATCACCATAGCAACTTACATTGTAGAGTAATTTCCCGTATTGTATTTCACAGGGCAGAGCTCAGTTTAGCCTTTTCATGAGACTTGTAAGCAAGATTAAAATTTACTGCTCTTTTAAAGTTCGCTATTCTTTGGGAAAGTTTGAAGAGGTTTCATTTTAAATGAGATGATGAAGCATGACTTGCTGTATGGTAATTCCGCCACTTCGTCATGTATACACCCAGCTAGCGTCATCCCTTATTACCCTCCCAGGAAACAGGTTGCTTATCATCTTCACCTCTGCCTAACCTCTCTTGCGATTCATTGAAAAATTCTATTAAATAAGAATCCTTAAGCTTATCTAACAACTTTCTTCGCTGACTTCCTAATGAATCCTATTGCGTTATAGATATGCAATCCTTTGGTATAGTATTCAATTTAAAAAAATATATAATTCTTGTTCGATTTTAAATTATTTCCTTATTCTATCCTCCTTAATGCAAAGAAAATGAAAAGGGATTTCCAATATTTGTTCTTAACGCGTTATACCAAAATCTAGGCGAATATTTTTCACACTCTCTGTAAACCGACTCGTTTAAGATTTGATTTCGGGGGACTTTAAATATATTGATTACAGAAGGGTAAATAACTTTCGTTATTTCCATGTAAAAACATGTCTAATATCAAGTCGGATATTTAATACTATTTTCTCAATTCCATCTTATTGACGACAAGTTATGACGATAAGATATCACATAGTTTAAAATTCACGAATTTAATGCAATGATATCAATGACGTCATTCATATTAACTGATGTTACTCAATTATTCACTAGGTCTACGATACGTTTCAAAGGACAATATAAATATGAATTCTATACCATGTGAGTGTTAAAGAAATTAAGATACAAATAGCTATCTATCATTAAAGAAAGTGATTGCACTTATAAGCATTGTACTTAACTTAGGGATACTCGTTCATACCATTTTGACATGATGAGGAATAAAATATGTTACACCACGCTCAATCGCCCATAATATCTCATTGCTTTTCTTAAGCTCCTATTGATTTGCATTGAAAGGTTTTAGGAATACTCTGCGCAGATACCCTCACTATCTTTTGTCGAATTTTGGTCTTCTTAACAAGGAATATATCCATATCTTTTTTGAGGCTCATTCATATAAATGTCATCTCTGAAATACCGAGTCACATACTCAATTTATTTTCTTTCTCCGAGGATTTAACGAAGACACAGGAGGGGGATTGGGAACGGAGAGACCACGTGATCGCAGCTCAATTCGATTCGTAAATCCCTAGTGACCCGTGTCACTGAATTAGGATGCATACGGCATAGCCAAAGGGTTGCGAACGATTAAGGAATCGCATTTCGCTCGCAAGCGGACTTCAGATGAACCCGCGACACTTCCATTGCTCTTCCATTTGCTCTGCCGCTGAGGGACGTGGATGGCTTTCAGAAGCGATAATGCTTTTCTATCGAATCCTAGAGCGACTCAATAAAGTAACTTTTTGGTTGAAGTCGGTTTCCATGGTTCCGCGTCGTTGCTACGCAGATGTGATGCGAAGTAGATTATGTTGAATCGAACTTCGACGTTATGTAGTGATCTAATAGAGTCAAATTTTATGTGATAATTCTTTAGGCTTTTCCTCAATGCAGTATAGTATTGAATATACCGAAATTAGTTATTAATCTACATTAATTTATAAGTAATAGAAGTATCTAAATGGAACGTGGAACTAAAATTTACAGAAAATGTTCCAAAGAAAACTTATTAAACAATTTCGATGATATTTAGGGAAAAGCAGATAAATGCACAATGAAATAGGGTGGGTTTAGAGTGAATTTTTTACTTAACCTTAAGGGACTTACGGTAAGGTTTTTAGGGTTATAGTTCAATGTTCCCTTTACAAATTATATATAGAGACTATATCTTACTATTCTCGACTATACAGAACTTTATATAATACTCGTACATAAACCTACGTAGGCGGTTTTTTTTTTGATATTCGGATAAGATTAAATACCTACCGAAATTATCATTGAAACGTGAAAGTACCGAGGTAAGAATTTCATGATCATACGTGATACACGTGCAGGAATGATATGAGAATCCAATAATGAAGTTCAGGAATAAATTTCACAATGGAGGCCAATATGATCTTTGATTTGACTCAATTACAGCACTCTATTGTCGAAAGTTCTGTTCTTTAGCGATTTAAGATTGTTGTAAGTTTTGTCACGAAGCTCACTTGTCTGATGAATACAATGATTTAAATGGGAAAAAATATTTCATTTTCTATAGAATTTTTATTAGAGATTTATTTTCATATATATGTCAATTACTGCAAGATGTTATTTTTCTCAATTTAGCTCAATTATTATTTTTAAATGAATTTCTTTTTTCTGGAACTTTTTCTCTTCTATCAGCGAAAACGTTACCTCTTAAGTTATCTTGAATCTTCACACAATTACCTTACAATAGAGAAAACAATTCTATAGATTCCCAAAATAAATATATAAAGAAAAATAAGAAGTTTTTTCTATCATTTATATCCATTGTAAGTTTCTATCTAGAATTATATCGCCTCATCGCCACAGATGGTTCCTAAGAAAACGAAAAACCTTTTCTAACCTACAGCACCCCGAGTAACCAGACTTCTAGGGAAAAAAGAACTCTTACCTTCATTTTTAACGCTTACGTATTCTAAAGTTTGGAAAGAATTTTCTTGGAACACTTCCAGAAAGAACAACGCCTGCGTTTTGTAGGCATTCACTCATTTCGTTGAATTCATCATTATTTAGATTGGGGAATAGCAAAAGAGATTAGAAAGAAGTAAAATTGTTTGAGAGATGTCAAAGGGAAGGAGTTCTTTTTACGCATGACGACCGAGGGATGCATCATCATCTCTGGTAAAATGGCACCGAGTCAAATAGGAGTTTATTCTGACTTCTGTCATCTCCAGCCCGCTCCATCTTGTCTCCTTCTGCAGACGTTGACGGATCGCTCAGTTGGTGCGTTGGCGGAGTTTTTCCATCGAAGCTTCTACAAATAAAGCCAAATGGTGCATAATACGTTGAACTCACTTTCTCCCATGCATTGCTCCCTCTATTTACAGAGATGATGACGAATAGTGTGGATGAACTTAAGGTGACCTTCGAATCAATCCAGAGAGGCTTTTGCTCACATTATGAGTTCATAATCACCGCTCAAATCCAAATGTACACAGCTAAATTTTATAAGACGCTGTTGAGGATTGATTGTTGAATTTAAAAAATTCAAACCCTTTATTGTTTTGAAATGATTCTTGCATTCAATTCAATTTCTTGATTCTTTCTTGCAATCAAACCTCTTGAGGTCTTGAATTGTGTTAGGACATGAAGGGATAAAATTTAGCGTAATATATCCCTTATCTGAAATGATAGTAAGGACAAATATTTTAATATTTGTAATAGCTATGGTAATTTTAGGTTATTATCGTTAAAAAGCATTTTTAGCATCTTAGGTTACAGCAACTGAAGAATAAAAATTTACATGGCAATGCATTACTAACCTTAAAGAGATAGAAAATTATACTTCCGCATTATACTTAATTAATGTTGTATATCATAAAATATAGTTTACAATAGCATGTAATCACAGCTTAAACATTAGGCATTAAAAACTGTAGATTGAAATTTTATTAATTTTTGCTGGTGCGGCGTAGAATTAAATATTCTCATAGCAATCTAATCTTTAACAAGGAAGTGTAGCAAAGCAAGCGTCATTATGTTTTGTTACTTTGGTTACTTCAATTTTCCCAGACTTCTAGCAATTTTAGAGTCACGTAAAACCTTGCTGTCTTTCCTCAATTGTGCCTTCATCCAACGTTAGAGAAGGATGAGAATTCTTAAGGCTTGGATGAGGAAAGAGGATGCCTCTATCTCTCCATTATGAAGCCCTAATTCATTATTTCCTTCATCGTAAAATGTTCCTTTTTTGACTTTATTCAGTGGTCGCTCGCGAAAGAATTTTCCTCGGCTCGTTTCGTATTCATCATCTTTAATTAACGTTGCGTGCACTCCAAAAATGCGGTTACTATATTTAATGCCATTGAGGCTCTGCGAAATGAAGCTTCAGCTAAAAATGCAGGCGCAGAGAGATCCCATTAATAGGAGGAGTAATACGGACTTGTTAGCAGGAGAGGATTCTGTTGAAATTTTAGGGAAAAAACTGTTGAGTCATAAAAAATTGAGAAATCTCGAAGCACTGCGGTTTTATACGCCAACAAGCATCGTATTTTACGATAGAGTTGAGGGTGTACTCATCTGGAGATGGATCATTCCAAATCTTCCTATTCATCGGTAATTTTGATAAATATTTTTTGAGGTTGGTAATGAACTAGAGTATTCTTAATTGTGTAAAAAATTAAAAAAATTGTGTACTTCTACCATGCACTCTATTTTGTGCCTTTAGTAATCCAATTTGTTATAATCATCATTAAATGCAATTTGATCTGATTTAATACCTAGGAAAATTACTTAAAAACCGAGAGAAAAACAAGTTTCAGGAAAAGAAAATATAGGTGTGATTCATTATTAAAAAGACAATAAAATCCATCAGTGGGAATCAAATCCACCTTAGTTAAACCTGTTCTATTTCCGGTACTCATATTAAACATGGTACAATCTGTTATATATCCTTACATTTTAAAATCGTAAAAGAATGTGCATTAGTAAATTATTCATAATGATAAATAAGTGTTGATTAGCTTTGATATTTTGATCTATCATTATATTATTGAATCATTGCAGTAAATTATCTTGTGGTTGTATCGGTATTGATGAGTGATCTTCCGCGTTTTTCTTTAAATAAATAAATAGTGTATTAAAGTAACTTTATGAGGATGATAATTATATAAACTAACCTCAAAAAGGAACGGTATTTCACTCTCTCTCACCCTCCTAATAGATAAACTCCAAAAGTTAATCGACCCTGCCAGGATTCGAACCTGGAATCTTCTGATCCGTAGTCAGACGCGTTATCCGTTGCGCCACAGGGCCTTGTTTAGGAATCATAAACAATATTAGAACAATCCTACTTATGTAAATTTCAATCAGTAGTAAATTGATTCTATAAACTATGTCCTTCAATTGATACAATGTAACTATATTTTTTACATTCTACGACTCATGTACGGTGTGTCCAAAATCTCGTTATATTAGAAATAAATGTATTGGCTCTGAATGACCATTTCAGTTGTACGGCCAACTTCCGAGGAAATTGTTCCTTACCTAAGTACAAATAAGCTAGATTTAGATCTCTATAAAAACTTAACATCATATAATTACAAAAAATATGGAGAAACTTTGGGATAAAATCTGCACATATTGCATCATATGGTAATTTTGAAAAGCTATTCAAAATAAGTCTTCCTTCCTTTCAAAGAGAAGTATCGAACTATTGTTAAATTATTTATTATATATATATTTTTTAAATAACCATGAATTTGTATAAAGTGTATAGTTAGCAATATTTTCTACCTTACAAATTCAAATATGGGTCAATAGTAAATCATTTTTAATATTTTCCAATAAAATATTTATACTGGAAAGACGAAATGGAATACTACCTAAATTTATCGATATCTTTAAATTAGAGTTCAAATACTTAAACTTCATCATTAAAATATAAATTAACTAAATTACCAACTAACAAATTCCAAATGGAACATTTGAGCGCCTAAAGGGAACCGAGTCTCACAACCTTATTTAATCCGTGTCGTAAGGAGTCACCACAGTAATGGGCAAACAAACTCATGTAAATAAAGTTCCAGTCATAAATGTATTAGTATTGTATATTAGAGACAACAATAAGGTAATTGTGAAAACACCTTTCTCAAAGGAAAATTAGATCCTTTGAATGGGAAAGAGTGTATTTAACAAAAATGCAGTAAAAAAGTCGACCCTGCCAGGATTCGAACCTGGAATCTTCTGATCCGTAGTCAGACGCGTTATCCGTTGCGCCACAGGGCCTTGTTCAGAATGGACATCACTATAAAACTTGGCTCAGTGTAACATTCTGCTGACCTGAATCGTGGAAAAGACTTTCGAACCTCGCTCCGCCCATCTGGAGCACACCTTTAGAAGGAGGTGTTTTGCTATTTTCATTTCCATTTGATTAAACCTCTGACTCTAAGTGGACAATGCTATATTCAATTATTAGAACAAGAAAGGGTGATCTGTAAAAATCATGCTATTCTCTGTTCTCGTGTCTACCTATTCGAAACGGATTTGACCGGACAGATTTGATAATGGAGGCGAGCGAATAAAAAACTAGGACAGAAAAGAAATAAATTTGTGCATATAAATGCGCATTTATAAACAAATAGAGTATTATTTATGTTAGATTAAATATTACACAATACTGTTGCCCATTAGAAACTACAATCGATTCAGTAAATTTAAATTGTAACGCCTACGGTACATTCATTCAGTTTTCAAATATGATTGCCATATTATTATTAATTTTCTTTTAATATCTGTAGAAAGATTTCGAAAGATATAGATAGATAGGATTCGGATATTTCTTGAGAAAAAGAACCATTTTTTCGAAGAGCTGTAAACATAAGGATTCTTATAATCCAATTTAGCGTACGAAAGATTTAATACAGTCGATTATACGGTTTTACGTATATTACGAGCTTTGGTTTTGTGGGAATATAAGCAAAGCATCATTAATGTTCCACATAAACTCCGAGCATAAATGATTATTAACTATGTGAAATTATTTAAAAATCCAAAAAAGACCCTACAGCCACATATGTACGAATAGTAATCTTCTCTTTACGGAAATGCGATTCACACGCAAATGTCACGATAACTAGAGACTATTCTGTCTAATGGAAGAATAAAAACAGTCCTCGTTGGTTGAATTGTTCGAGTAGGTCCCGAGTATTAACCCCAACTGTACTGTAATACCACTATCTCATCACATTAAGACCTCCTTTTCCAAAACAACTGGATATAGATATCCTCCGGAAATCGTAATGGATCAATTAGGAGGGCACGTGTATGGAGAGGGTGTTTCTTTAAGAGCAAGGTCATCATGAGAGAGAAACAAAACGTGAGGGGATGAGAAATATAAGAGAAGAGCAATTCGAAGAATCGATTCGTGGGAAGGCAATGAATTCTTTCTTTAGCAGAGAGGATTTATAAATGCTTTCCATCTCCATAACAAGGACGTTTCGATTGAGTCCAATTGAGACAGATAAGACACGTTTCTCCCGCGGAAACTTCTCGAGGGGCGTAACACTCGGCATTGCTTGCGTGTGTTCGCGGCTTAAATAAAAGGTCACGTGAATCCACTGAGCGGTCCGTGTTTACGAGTTACCAAGGGATGGTTTTAAAGGGAACGTATCCATGGAGACTGTTCATAAGCTTGTGACTTGCTAGAATTGAAATGACAGGAATGGTATTTAAATAAATTTCATGAAGTTTATATACGTGGAATATTTTCCGCTGTCTTTTAGTTTTTAATTGAGAGAAATACGGAATTTTTTCCGATTTTATTTAGGATTTAAAAAGTCCACTAAAGTTTTGATAGATTATAATTTAATGTATAATCCACGAATTCTTTTTAACTTTAAATAGGATTGAATTAAATTGCTCGTGAGTGAAGAATAAATAGGTTGCTGCCTTAATTTCTCATCTACGTTGAGTTAAAATTAATTCCAATTATATATTATTATATTTATTTATTTTATACGGTTTCCAATATATATTGCTTTCATTAAGGTGCTTTTATTGACTGATTTAAATAATTTAGATGTTGCTTTGTATCTAGAGACGAATTATAAATGAATGATTACAATTAAAGCTCTGGTTTGTTCAAAATATTCTCTATCGTAATTCGCAGTAAACATTACGATAGAATACATATATAATTTAATTTAGTCATCTATGAATATATATTTCATGTCGATGGTAATTGCCAATAATAAGCTTTTAAACTACCCCTTCAAACATTTCAGAAGTTCTAACAACAGAATTTACCCTTTTAGTAGGAGACCCAACATATTTGTTTAAAGCCCACACAAGCGAAGTTTCCACCTGGTTAAAACGCTCATTACGATTTCGCTCGGGTTAATTAGTGACGGTTGTTGAAAACACTTTTCGTTGCTCCACTACAGAATCTCTGTTTCCGTCACCAGCAGTTGGGCAATCTCTCTTGGCACTCCTCTAATTGCTGCCTAGAACTGAGGCTCTCTCTGCAGAAGGATTCCCCCCACGTTGCCATAGGTGACGGTTAAATAGTCACCTCTACATATCCTTGTTTAAAGTTTGGATGTATATAATTTAGCATTTTAGAACAAATGCTACTTACTAATGAACAAGTACCTTAAAATACAGAACTTACCAAAAATATTAAGCCGAGTTTTAAAATACGATTTGCCTTTAGGACTCCGTTTTTTATACTTTGAATTGTATGTTTGAGAATCACAAAAAACTTTATCTATTAACTTGACTTAATAATATAACTCTCTCATCCTTCTTTCAATAATTTTGCGTACGATAAATTAATTTCATATAATTAAATACATCATTTATGAATCGAATAATGAATATGACTACAAATAGCAAAACAAATACTGCAAAAGATTATTTTCTATCGGGGAAAACTCTGAGAGATGATAGGACTTTGAGTTTGAAATTTCCAAATGAAAAGGCATTATATATATTTTTTAATGAAATGATTCCGCATTCTTATTCAATCGTAAAAATAAAATAAAGGTATAATTTCCTTAAGCAATGGTAGATGAAGTTACTAAGGCTTGATCATTATTATTATATCGTGGTTAGATTATTAATAACTTTTTCTCGATAAAAATGAAGATAAACGGGTGTATAGATTAAATTTCACAGCACTCATAAACATCGCTTACGTTGGTTTACGTAATCTTCTGAAAGATGATGCCTGATGGCTGCCATTTGTCGGAGACAACGTTGTTTAATCGAAAGGAAAGCGATATCAAATATGTTTGCTCGATGTAACTACCCTCATGTTATTGAACCGATTACCCTCTGATTGTCTTACATCAGTTGACGACAGGCAGTTATATGCAATAAATCTTATCATTGAAGCCTTATATATGACATCGCGCGGTATCTGCCACCTCCATGCACATATTCGATTTAATTGCATAAATATAGTAATAAGGGAGGGAAATTGACTGTAAGAATCTGTCATCTTATATGATAAGCAGAGATGGATTTGAGTATATAAATAGATGAAAACAATCAAGTTTTAAAAGTATAAGATTTTTACCCTTGGGTTATAAATCGAATGAGGAATTTAAGCAGTACAAAGAAATTTATAATAAAACATAAATAATATTGAAGTTGAAAATTTTCACAATAATTATTTGAGGCAAAGTATCATGTAGAAATCCGCCATCTATTCCATACTAATTATGATATCGATGGAATTTTATGTGACAGACTTTGGAATTTGTACAGCGATGAAATTGATTTAGAATACAAGATTATACATTTACAAAAATAGATCCTATTATGTTGTATTAATAACAATAATTATCTCCCACAAAACATATGTTCTTATATAGAGGAGCGGACAATCATAATTTCATACGATGGACTATAAATCAGGAGAGAAAAAATGAAAGATTACTTACCTTCGATTCATCATATCGGACGATAAAAATTTGAGCCGTAATTCCTCCTCACATGTCCAAGTGCAGCTAATTGGATATTTATGTAGATGTAGATGCATATGAATAAGATGTATAGTCCCAAAAAAATATCCTCTACCGTTCTGTCGTTGAAATTTCCAGGTTCAAAAAAGCAATTCACTTGAGTCTGGTATTCATCCCCATTTGTCTAAGATCCAAACAACTTATAGATGTTTTGGGATTTTTCTGAGTCGGCTTTTCCAGACAAGAACGTTTGTCACCGACGACAATAATCCGGATGGAGAAACGAATTACCGACGTTCGCGCAATTTATTCTTCTCCTTGCCAATACCTCCCCTTTGCAGAACCGTTGCCCAATCCATCGATTGTGGCTTTCGCTTAATTTACGATGTCCGGATAGCTTTTCTTTTTTCATATCGGAATCCTGTCCGTTTAACGACCGAAAGATAAGTTTTTACGACGCGAATTTCCGCAGCTGGGCACGTAATGTAACCTTTGAGGAACGTTAATCTTCTTTAGGTCGATGTAAAACTCTTCACAAATGCCAATATATTTCACCATTTTTTATTTGTGCTGATAAATGATTTTGGAAATATGAATTCATAAAATTTTTCGAGGTACTAAATAAATTTAAGTTACTTCTAGGCTAAAAAAACTACTATCGTATCCATGGCAATACTCCCAAATTGTAATTTATGATTAGTTTACGTGAATTATGTACATTTACAAAGTTAAAATAACCATAAATTACTCTGCTAGCTCTCGTAAAAAGTATCCACATGTGATTTAGGAAATTATACATTTATAATCGTTTACAATAATGAATAAAGATTGACATCGATTCTGTCGATACCAAGTTAAATGTGAGTTCACAATTTTTTTAAGTATTAGGGTTAAATCACCTACTTGTTATGAATACGGCTTCCAATCGCAAAATCAAATTTCATTTAAAACTGCTTCGGTGTATAAAAATATGTTTTAAGGTTTACAGTTGAATGGTTCGCAAATTGAGAGCTTTTAAATCATAAGTTCTTAACTGATAGCAAGACACTTCAACTGGCAGTTCGATATTTTGAAATAGTTGTTTCTCGGAAATTGGCGTTGAAGTGGTACTTGTGCCTATCTCAAGAAATTGATAGCTTAATTTATTCCTGACTTTAGTGCTTCATAGCATGTATTCTCTCCTTACCATTGTTATGGGTAGTAGAAATTTTATCGGAAAAAGTAATAATCCATAAAATATTCGTAATATCAAACATGGATCGAACTTAACGAACGTTATGTTTCAGCTATACGCTTTTTGTTAATGTTGATAAAGGTATATAGGGATTTACCGGATTATTTTAGGACTACGTGATTCAATATCCCTCGCAAGTAGTAGGTATTTAAGGACTCAATCGCTATTCGATGATTTTTTGACAGACAATTAAAAAATTAGTTTTTATGTAAATCATTTACTGCATCCCTCACTTTTGAAATGCATGTTATTCATAAGACAGCAATTCGAAGCCGATTTTGCTATGAGTAAAGCTTCAGGAATCTTAAAAATAGCACGATAAATATTTCGCTCGTTTTGTGGACTTGGTAAATAGAATTCAAATGCATGGAAGTAGAAAATTTAGGAAATAATTATAATAACTCATAATAAAATCAATATTAGAGATAGTGAATATTACATGGAAAATTATATAGAAATAAAATTTAGACAATAGATGTATATAAAATATATGTCAGTTAAAGAAATGTATAATTTCACAAATCTTACAACATTAATGAGCGAAATTTAGAATCAGTTTTCATGCCATTCATTTCATTGAGTTTCGAGACACCATTAAAACGGAGGTACGAGTAAAAAACGCTTTTTCTTCTGGATCCCACGTCAGAGTGCACCGGTTATGCAAGATCCAAAGCGATGAATTCCTCTTCAATTTGAGTCGGACGTTACGAAATGTCACTCGTGACATTAAGAGAGTGCCCTTCCACGATCCTCCTTTTTTTAAATGCCAGGAAGTGCTGGAATAATTGTACCGTTGTGAATGACAGGTTCCTAACCGGATAGTGGGGTCGTCAGTTAAAAGGTGAAGGAAATCAAACTCGCTTCCAAGACGTTTTCCGAATTGGAGAAGATGTTCAGCGGAGATGCAGACGTTGCCTAGGTGACGTCACTCGTTTCATTCACTTGTTGAAAACGCGTCCGTTTTCTTCTGCAGCTGTCATCGCTTTCGTATTGACATCCAGAGGAGGTTTCCCGAGGATTTGAAATGTTGCGACCTTGAACTTGGGAGATATATCCTATAGCTCCTCTCGGTTATAGACTCGCGTGTTGCTATGGTACTTCCATTATCAGAACTCTATATTGAAGTATTGTTGAACTATTCCGTTAGCTGTTAATGAATCCATAACAATTGTTGCTAGGATAGATTACCAAACAGTCGAAAAATATTTGAGTTCATTTTGATCGAGTAAATAATTAAAACATAACATTATTAATTATAAAAAAATGATCATACATTTTCGGTGAAAATTTTTTTCATAGCTAAGATACGATGTAATCTTTCATAGGTATCATAAAAAATACGATAATATATTTAAGACAGTTATGTACAAAAATAACGGCTATATTATCCTTTAAGATACTGTTCCTTCCGGTGCATTGGTATAATTTATTTTCTCCTGAATATTCAATGGAGACGTAATAAAAATAACTATTATTTACAAATTGATTATAATATTCCTAAAAATCTATTTTCCTTAGGAAGTGACTGGCAAGTTGCTGTTTAAAAATAGACAGAGGAAAATATAAGAATAACAGTGTTAAGCTGAGAGTTTCAAAAAAATATTTGAATCCTTAAAAACACAAGAGCGGTTAAGTTAAAAACACGGAAGAATACAGAAGTAGTGAGCGATCAGATCACAAATGGTTTCCCAGCGAAATGAAAGTATCTTTTCTATAGATATGGGTCACTCAGTTTCTACCTGCGTTGACTTGTTTGAAATACCCTTCCTCATCTCAAGGCCCTGTGGCGCAACGGATAACGCGTCTGACTACGGATCAGAAGATTCCAGGTTCGAATCCTGGCAGGGTCGAAATTTTTTCTTTGCTCAAATAGTTTTCTGATTACATTATCTTGTTCCATAGATTTAATTATTTACAAATGTTTTGAATTAACTTTATTAATCAATGTTTTATTGTAACAAAACTTATAAGGACGTTTAGAGATTAGGTTTCCTTAGATTATCTTTTCCGTTCCGCTGATGCTCGTGCCTTATCGCTCTATGACTATGTTTCAGATGAGTATCAATTATGTAGTTTTCCTATAAATGGCTATTTCACTTTATATTGACTCTTATATCTAATGTTACCTTTAAGATGTAGAGTGATTCTATACGTAGGCGTATTTTTATGGCAACGAAGTATACTTACTACTACTACCGTACTATCTGGGTATATTTGTGCGGTACTATCTGCAGTATATACCAAGTATGTCATATAATTTCATTTTTAGACGTATATCTATTGCGTATTTTCCAGGTAATTTTTCATGTGTTTTCTTATATACGTAATAAAGGATAACAGGGATGCCCATAGCTGTACATTCTTAGTGACTCAAAGCTCTGTAGTTTCGCATGGATACAATAGTTTAGAGGTGAATGACTTTAGTGGAGCATAGATATTTCGACAAGGGTCACAAAGACGGACAGTTCATCTTCTTTTGAAGGAAGCACTTCCCCGATCTTTGACAGCACTCCTATTCCTTTTGACAAAGTAAGAAACTCGTGCGTCATTTGCCACGTGACCTTAGGGGAGTTCTGTGGAAAATTTTTGAGTAACCCTAATACTCCCTCCTTGGAAATGGGCTAAATTGCTAACTGGTATCCCGACAAAGGAAGCCGAAAAGGCAGGGTTTCTACTCCATCTTTCCTTTCCTACGCTTTTCTTTCTTAAGTTTGATGAATGCATTTCGCAATGGAAATTTCTTGTGCCTTAGCTTAGTTATGTCTCACTCCGAGTTATTATATTCGGTTATCATATTGTTAAATTAGATTATGGTAACACAAATTATGGGTAATAAATGAATTTAAATAAAAGTTAATTATTAATTTCTCTCACCATACGCTACTAAAGGTTTTCGGGTTAAAAATCTAGATCTCATACATCTAAAATATTAGATTTTGTAAATCTGATAACTATAGTATATAATCTGATAAAATCTGATACATAAATAATAGTAGACGATTGTTCTCTCTAAATGTTCTCATCATGGTTTTTCACTTACACTCAATGTAAGATTACTTGTGGAAACATCTAATATTTTTGTTTCAATGAAAAGGCATTATAAAAGAGCTTTAGAAAACGTTTTAGTCCCTAAATTATTCATTACTTATATTCCACGTATTCAATTTTTATATTTTTCATAAAAATGCCTTTCATCAATTGTATTAAATCTCAACTTAGCATTGAATTTAGTAACACATTATTATTGATTCTTCATAGCCAACTGCTATAATAATAATATGATATTTTAATGCTTGTAGGTATAGAATCTTTAAAATGAAAAAAATTGTAATTTACTCGACATCACCCCTTCTAATATTGATTTCAGTATATAATTAACCTTTATGGGCTTTACAATTATCAGAAAAGTATTAAATTAGCTAGCACTTTAGGCCATCGACCGTAAAATTTTCCACAACTCCTCATGGCACCATATGGCGTATGGCAGGGGGTTTGGTCCGTACCTGTCCCAACGCGTTCAGACAAGCTTGGATGAGCATTGGGGAAGCATGAAAATACAGGCAACCAACCCTATTCAGAGAATGTTATGATGAAAGGAATCTCTCTTCTTCCTCATCTAATTTTTGAAGATGTACTGAGTATTATAATTACTTAATACGGTTATGAAATTTAAAAGCACGAATTCATCTAAATATGTGAATCACTGTCTATAACGCATAGTATTATTGATTTTTTAACCCCTTATTACAACGCCTACTTATGCGACCGGCCGTGTCTAATCGTTGAGAGTGAATAGTAAATGCATAAATGCTAGGATAACATGAGTTCAATAGCTTAATTTTTCGGTTGAATGGATAATTATACGCTTCCAATTGAGAACTTATATTAAAGTATATTTAAATATCGAACTATTATCAATATTAATGTTGTCAAATGAAACCAAGAAAAATTAGTCTATATTTAATTGATTCAAAAGGAAAGGATTTCGACCCTGCCAGGATTCGAACCTGGAATCTTCTGATCCGTAGTCAGACGCGTTATCCGTTGCGCCACAAGGCCTGTTGATTATTAGTTACTAATTTATGATTCTCAAAAAGTTTTTCTACCCAAAAAATTAGCAAATAGAAAAATGTATACCGAAACGGTCCTCATTGTAAGAGGAGAATTAGAAATGAAGCTAATTTACTCCCAGGCATCTATACGAATGGATCTTCAGCGTTTTTACGGAGATTTAGACAATTCATAATAGTTAAGTGTTTATAGAAGCCGTACCCAATAAATGTAGAACAATTCAGCTCAGGGTATAATCAGCCAAAGTTCAAATTTAATGAATATAGAATCACCATTTGTAAAAACATAGTGATTCATGCGCTTCAATAAAATCAAGTGATGATTCTCTTACGTAACAACACAGAGGATAGGATTCTTTCCATTTCATATTCGACCAAACAACTCAACAAGCCTTATTCAATCATTTTACCACCTATTTAATCATATCACATTCTATGGTTGTTATATCATCAAAGTAATTTAGCTAAAAACACCTGCAAGTTAAAAGATTGAGGAGTCATGGTTACCGAAAGCCACAACATGTTTATTATTACTATGGATACTGGAAACCGCGAAAGATTATATAATCATACGTTGCAGGAGGGCTGTAGGTGACAGTACGACTACTTTGTGGGGGCATCCCGACTATTCTGACGCAATCTCGACAGGTCGCTCTCGTCTGCATCCAAATCTGCAAAGTCCCTTCCGGGGAAAGCTTGTTTACTCCTCGGAAAACACTGCATTAGCCTCTCTAGTGCAGCGCGGATTTTTCGTAGAAAGCGACCTACGACAGGACAAACCCTCCACCGGTCTATTGAATGGGATACGCTACCGGAAGGGACTGGAAATTTCCACCGAAGGGGGTTATACCCTTTGCGTTGTGTCTCCTCATCCCACGGTCCATTCAAATGCCATTGAGGGGACTGTGTTTGGGTTGGACCGGTTTCTGTGTTATGTGGGGCAAATGCTGCTTGTTGGATCCTCCGGGAGGCTCGTGTTTCGAGATCATCGATTCTCGAGAAAACTTTCTCTCTAAGGGAAACGCGGAATTTGCAGGTCCCCTTTTTTAGTGCATCGGGGTGATGAACTTTTTTAAAAACGGTTGAGACCGTTCTGGAAAATTCCTCCACACGAAGGACCACTCTCTTGTTATGGAAAAGGAGAGTAGGATGTTGCCCTTTGGTATTATTTTCGTAACGCTTACTCTACTGATTTCACTCTCCGTACCTTTTTAAATGAAATTGATATGAATTGATACATTAAACACTAAAAATTATTACTTTATTATTACAAAATCTTTTAACTCTTTCATCAAAGAAATGCGTAGCAACGCATACAAATACGTTATCATTTACGATATTATAATCAGCTTATCGTAAAAAGAAACCATGCAGAACCAAGGAACACACTTGATTTGGTTCCTACCTCCGCATGTTAGATAATGAAACAGCAGGAAAATTAATGTCTACAAGGTCAGGTCTACGTCGTGATTTGGTTTTACCATTCACTATACTTATCTTATATATCCTTTGCGTTCAAAAGATTCGTCAATTAAAAGTTCGTAGTATTTCTAGTCCGATTTTCTTGGCTATCATTTAATGTAATTGGAAAATTTTCAATGCTATAAAATCAGTAAGGTTTACTGTTGAACCTATAATATATTTTACCTCTTTTCTGATCTTTATCCCATTCCATCACCTTCAGAAAAACCAAAGTGTACAATTTAGATAAACAGTATCATTTAAGCAAAGGCGAAACCGACTCCATATTTAAATTCGATTTCAAAATACTGTAAAAGGGTTTAAGAAAGGTTTTGGGACAGATTTAATTGGTTAAAATTCCTTGTGGAATAATAACTTGAATAACGATTTACAGAAATAATCGGTACTGAAAAATTTCAAAGAAAATAGATCGAACTAATTCAAAAGAACTATCAAGAAATAAGTGTTCATTCAGTACGAGGACTTTTGAGCTCAAAAAAGAGAATTAAGCTGTAATCGGTTTGTGAACACCCGAAAATCGATTGGGATAATTGCCCCTCTCGTTTGAAAGCCCTTTTCCACTGGAAAATTCCAGAATCGCCGGAGGGGTGTGGACTGGAACCATGTAATCTAAAATGAAGGCCGAAAGATTCTATTGATATTTTTTAATGACTAAAAGATATTCATCTACATACCCTCTCGAATAAATTATTCGGTATCTGCTGGGCGTTAATACGAATCCAACTTGTAGTTGTTACTGCTCTAACAACAGTTTTTTATATGGTATCGAATTGGATGAAATTTCTCAGGAATGAATCCTTTTGTTGAAACGTAGTAAGTTCATTTTTTTGTTCTAACTTCCGACTTAGATGCATGCAACCGATAAATTCGTTTTCATGTACTTTTAATCCTTTTCTTTGCTTTATTTCAAACATTGTGATTCAGCCAAAAAATATCATATCATAGGTATTTCTGTAAGATTTGCTAATTGATCGCGAAAAATAATTTGTATCCTCCCTTAGTAATAAAATTATTTTTTTCCTAATTGTGTTATCCTATAAAAAGATTATCAATTAAGATTTATTAGAAATAATAGGCCAAAATATTGGAGCAAATTATGAATTATTCAAGCCTGTTTCCTAAAGAATTATTCCTAAAGAATTATTCCTAAAGAATTATTCCTAAAGAATTATTATTATTAAGTAAACTAATTTTCTCGAAAAGAACTCGAACTACCGCATCCTGAACTAGACCTTGAAATTGGCCATTTATATAAGTCAGAAGGGAAGTTATGGCTATATAGCTTCTCTCAGCACATGGGGTTTTTCCATCCGCGGTCGCAGCCCCTCTCAAAGATATTCATTGGGCGGAATTTTCCACTGGAATATTGGGATGCATCCTGGCAGAGTGGTGTGGGGAAGTAGAGCCGTAACAAACAACGGGCCTTAGCAACATGAATAAAGTGATTCCTCCTATTGGTTCGCCATCCTATATTGAGCAACATTATTGCATTGACAGGATCATGAATGTTCATTGCAATCGTTAAGGTGGCATTTTACTATATCTAAAATTTGTTATTAATTCAAAGAAATACGTATGTATATATTATAGCAATTTTCTCAAATTTAAACCTAAAAAGGTAGCAAGCACACTGCTTAAACATTTCAAGCACAAAAAGAGAATGTATAACTATCAACTCATAATGAATGTGAGATATTTTGCATAAAATTCCTTGTTTATACAACCTTATTGACCTAACAAATCAATTCAGAGTATATTAAACATTAAATGAATTATTCGCGTTTTTTTATTCTCATGATAAATCAGAAGGTTTATTATAGCTTAATCAATTTCTTATCAATCGACATTGAAACAGTGGATATTGAAATTAAATTTATGAGAAACTGACATGGAACTCATTATTGAAGTAAATGAAAGGAAACATATAAATAGAAACGTTTATCAAGAGTAGATTAACTGTCATCGATTTAATCATTTGCAAATCCCATTGTAATAGCTATGAACAGATGGTGGATATACATCTTGTTTTCGAGTGGAATGGCATGACAGAGGGCACCACCTTCTAGTCGGCGAATCGTATATCCGTCACTTTATCTCGATTTATCTTCTCGAAATTTCCGTGTTGGAGGTGCATAAAGCGTCTATTCGTACCATTTTTTTCAAAAGGCAATACATACGTAGGTATCCTGTTACGAATCACCTTCATCGAGCAAATGTTGTCATATTTTTAAAAATGTCATCAACATATTAATCTGCAATTAAATTATGTTGTTGAACCTTGTTGACATCTTCTAAATCATACCAAATAGCAAAGTATTATTTCCTAATTCCATTTTAAAGTTTCTGAAATGTATAGATTACTGTTTCTTATCAATTTTAATAATAAAAATTCACAGTTTACTCTAATTCGCATTCAATCTCTCACTTACGTGGATTATATTGACACTCATCTAATTTCGATATTAAATTAAATATCTACCAGTTCAAAACAATGGTAAAATACATTTTATTTCGACCAATGAAGTTTTGAGGGATTCATAAATACGAAAAAACTAACATGTTATCTTATTATGATACTATTAACTTACAATACTTTGATATTATAAGGTGAATAATATTAGTATAACAAAAAAGTACCTAATAATTTTCAAAGGTTTATCGATCAAGGCATAATGCACACCTTTTACGTTAGTGGAATTTAAGTTTCACTTCTGTCAACTCGACAATGAAATAAGTGTATCGATAATAGATCAAAATATTAGTGGCTTTAAATAAGATTCTTGACGACGAGTTGGTGTTGCTTAGCAACGGGAATCTTGCGGACAAAAGATAGAGTTTTGTTTATTTGGAATTCTATAACCCTCTTGGGTATAATACAGTCCATCTTCTGTTGTGTTTTCACTCCACTTCTTTTACGCAGTGTAACCCAAAACGAGAGAATGCCATCGTCAGCTTTCTGGGTCGTTCCGAACCAAAACATTAAGACGCAGTTCGTAAAAAAATTCCTCGGGGGGCCTAGAACCAGAGGAAGTGGGGGAGGGAATATTTTGGCGGTTTTTTCCATAAGATGTGGCAACGTGGCGATGAGTAAGACAACCCTCCCCTCTCTCTGAACCCCATTCTCCTTGCCTCCATTCAGGTTTCCCAGGAACTGCACATCCCCCCTTTGTGACCCTACTTCCAGGTAAAGCGTCATTCTCTTCTAATACACGCCTCTTAACAAAGGTCTTTTTTCAACCCGCCACTTTGCCTTTTTAAGGTGCATAATGCCCTTATAACGGAATCTGGAAGGTGTTTCATCATGTTGCATAGGCAACGGGTCTGTTTATGTTTATCAAAATATAATCGGCGTGTTTAGTACGTGAGTTAATAAGGACTGGATTATGACCTATTGCTATTGGATGAGGATGAATACTTATGGAATGTTAAACCATGCATATTGGAAACATTCTTTAGTAGAGAGATTTAAAGTTTAATGGAAGATCGAGACCAAGTCATTCACTCCATATTAAACAGAAATGCGATTTTCTTAGTTCAGGCGATGAAAAATAATAAATAGTTTATCTTCAATAATCTACTAATAATTAATTTTATAAATATAGTCAAACGTAACCCAATAGAAATTCAAAATTTAGGTAAATTCTTTTTTTCTACCATTCTAATCTGTTAGTATCTCATTGGTCAACGAGAAGAAGTTATTTTCATAAATATTAAACCTTTGCTCATACTTTCTAGTTACATAACTCCTCTCTCTTGCAGGTGTTTTCCTGTGGTGAGATTTTTCTCTGCGCTTTTCTCTTTCTTTCTTTTTGATCCTCTCATTAATTCTACATTTCCTCACAGTTTCCTCTTTTTTTCGTAATCTTCTCCTCTTCTGAAGTTAAAAATAAACGGAAATATAATTTTTCCTTTTACATAGGCAATTCAGTCGTGTTCGGTTTATGTAATTTTCCTTTAGAATTTTATTGTCATGGGCTCTTTAATATATGTACTTATCAGTGCCACTGAAACACTCAGCCATTTCATCCTAAACTCTTATATCCTTTATCTAGACTTCTATTATAATTTCAATATAACCTATAGATTTATAGCAGTGGTATTAATAAACAACGAAATATAAACAATCAGGATAATACCAAGATTTTTATCATAATCATTGAATAACTGCTGTAGAAAATCGCTCTTAAGCATATATGTGTGGGACGAATATGAAATTTCGTGTTGAAGTTTATTACTTAATGATGCATCGTAATAAGGCACTTTAGAATGTGGTCTATTTTGGTTAATCTATAATTGCATGACCATACAATCCATGGAATATTTGTTGAATCTGAATTATTATTACATAGTAAGCTGCCAGCAACTACATTGTAAGTTATAATGATTGGGTCATATCACGTGGCCCTGTGGCGCAACGGATAACGCGTCTGACTACGGATCCGAAGATTCCAGGTTCGAATCTTGGCAGGGTCGTAATAATTTAGCACTCATTAAATATAGGTTGGTATAGAGAAAAAATAGCTACAGACCTCTTGCTTCCACCTATATTCATTTAATTTAAATTATTTTTCCATAATCCAATTTTCTTATAAATGTATTTTTCTTGATATTTCATTTTTAAAATCTTTTATATCAATTTATTTATATCGCTTTGGAACGTATTAACTTCTTCCGCCACCTACGGGAATAGAAACTGGTAGTTTATAGAGGCAATTATATGATACATGTCAAGAAAATGGGATATATGTTTCTCCGAATGTTTAACTCTATAACTGAAGTTACAACAAAGTATTTCCCTGAAAATAATCGCTCAGAAAACCTTAGGCCTTACAGATTCAATTTTAATTATGTATATATCCAGTAGAATTTCAGAAATTTCTAATTAATGATTAAGAGCAGAATTTGTTGTTTCATCCACTTCCGAAGCTTATATCCTCGTTTTAAAGTGGCGGAAAAAATTTCGGATTTCGATTCACTCTTGTTTTTCCAAAGAAAGGTTACAAATTATAAAAAAATAATGTTTTATCACTCATAAATGTTGTAAATAATACACATCAAATTACAACGAAAGATATCGGTGGTTGTAATACGAAAAAGCAGTCACCTTTCGGCCTGAACAGACTATGATTCAGTAAAGAATACTTTCTAATAATTATGTGTACGGTAGAGTTTAGTGAACTTTAACATTTATTGCATCACCACCTATGATGTCTTCATTTCACTATGTATTACATCATTCTCCAGATTGGAATTCATTCAATGGAAAAGTATGCAGCAGATGCAGATTATTCGGTCCACATTCCGATCCCCCCTCTATGGATTTCTCCCATTCACTTCCTCCCCCATCCCCCTCAACACCTCCCCCACCCCTTACACCAACTCCCCCTTCCCCCATTTGCCATCTTTCCAGAATTTTCCAGATTTCCCCCTCCACTAACGTGTCATCTGAACGGGGTTTGCTGGTCTCCCAAAACCGGTTTCTTCCCATTACTACAGTTTCTCTTCGCGTTTTTTTCACCCCTACATTAATCACTGCCATTCTGGATCAATCTTTAACGTGTTTTTTCGAAGCGTAATTCATTCCAGTTTGTTTTACATCCTTTATTCATTGCTTATATTTGATATGTACGTAACGTAGTACAAACAAATTCTGCAGGTGTTTAACGTAGGATGTATTCGGTAAGACGATTTGTTAAAGGCACAGCATTTAATCGTACTTAATACGAGTAAAGGTGCGCTTGCTTACAGCAAGCAATGTAATAGTATATTTTTTAATAAAATGAAGGTATTTCGAAGTATATTCTGAAAGGCCATTCTAAACATAACGTAAATGACATTTTCGCAGCGAGCATTGCATTGATTTCGATTTCCAATGCATATCTTACTGCAGCATTATTACCGCCCTGGCGTCGAACCAAGGCCATCCAACGAATAATTCTGTCATTATTGGCTTGAGTATGATTGACTATATAAATATTCCGAATATCGAAAGGAAATTCATTCAGGAAGTACCTCAAAATGTGTCCTAAATTCCCTATGCATTTCAAATGGAGATATAGTTAACGCCCTCTAGCATCGAACCAACGACCTTTAAGGACATAATTACGGTCGCTTTAATTTGAGAATGGTCCTTTCTATGGCTGTGTGAAATTTTGAACCTCTGCGCGGTTGGGGAGTGTCATAAAAAGCTTTCGCAAATATGGCCATAGCATTCCTTATGACAAAGATCGAGTTTACGGGACGCTCTGGAATCGAACCCGTGACACATAGGCAACTGTTGATTTTTTCCATGTACACTATATACGTATCTATACATGTAGAAAGTTTGAATGATCTATATATCATATTAAGGGAGCTACGATTTTTCGAAATTTGAAACTTTTTCACCTCCTGGCATCGAACCCAGGACCGATTGTGCGTAAAATATTGCATTTTTCCGTAGACATATATATTAGCAATAGCTACATGAAATTTTATTCTTTTAGTTTAATGGGAAGTATTTTTAAAATTATTTGAAAAACGGCCCCATGCATTCTTAACGGGGAAAATCGAGATTACGGGACGCTCTGGAATCGAACCCGTGACACTTAGGCAAGAGTTGATTTTTTTCAAGGTACAATATATACGTTTCTATTTTTATTGAAAGTTTGAACGATCTATGTATCATATTAGAAGAGATACGATTTTTCATATTTTGAGAATATTTCACCTCCTGGCATCGAACCCATGACCAGTTGAGCGTGAAATATTGCATTATCCCGGAGATATTTATATTAAAAATAGCTGCACGAAATCTTATTCTTCTAGCTAAATGGAAAGTATTTTAAAAATTATTTGAAAAACGGCCCAATGCATTCTTAACGGGGAAAATCGAGATTACGGGACGCTCTGGAATCGAACCCGTGACACATAGGCAACTGTTGATTTGTTTCAAAGTACATTTTATACGTATATATTTGTTTAAAAAATTTTGAATGATCTAAGTATCATATTAAGGAAGCTAGAATTTTTTAAATTTCGAAAATAATTTACCTCCTGGCATCGAACCCATGACCAGTTACACAAAATCGATAGCATTTTTCCGTAGATATATTTAGTAGCAATAGCTGCATGGAATCTTATCTTTCTAGGTAAATGGGAAGTATTTTTAAAATCATTTGAAAAACGGCCCAATGCATTCTGAATGGGGAAAATCGATTTTTGGGGCCTCCTAGAATCGAACCCATGATAGGTAAGGTCGGTTTCCCAATTTTTCCTAAGTGAGATTTAGTTGGCCATTACGTAAAAAAATCGGCGGCTCCGTGGCCAAAGCGGTTTGGGCCTGACATTAATATCCTATATATATATATATATATCCCCCCGAAGCGTCTATATGTATAGATAAGTGAATCAGTTCATTATGGGTAATGTCTCATTTAAAAGTGAATAAGTATAAATGAAAATTTTGTTATAAAAATTGGATGAAGCGTAAAGAAATGTAATCCATTGTGTATGAGTCTAATCTAGTTTATAATATAATGTGTAGAAATAAAGCTGAATTTAATATTCGGGAATAAGGTCACAGATTATCATAAGTTCCACTACCTACCTACTTTTGGCAAATTATAGCCTAAAGAACTTCTTTAATTTTAATATAAAATAGTGTTTGATAATATAAATAGTATTGCAACCATAGCAACTATTTTAGTAGCTAATTAAAACCTAATTAAAGCAATACAAAAATTGACATGGCGAAAGTTTACATTAAAAATTATGTCCTAAGACTAGAAAAGACTAAGAACTTGAAAATAAAATTTTGAAGCAGTAAAACTTCTGGCGAAAACAGTCTGCCCGGTGATAAAAGTGATTCCAACTACTTTCACGTAAATACCAGCTCCATCTGTCGGAAAACAATTGGCTTAACAGCTAAGACGTTTAGACTTCAAGTAAAAGTTTTGTCATTTCATACCAAAGTAAAATTGATGTTTACGTTTATTTTTATACCCGGCCATTTATTTATCTGGCAGGGTTTTCACATCAAGAAAAATAACGGAAACTAAAACTAATTTATAGATGAAAGTAAATCTTTTTCAGTCTGTCAGTTACAACTTTCTAGATTAGAATTGAAACTATAATTATAAACTAAAATAAAATCCCAAAAAAGTCCTAATACTGTAATTAAATATAGTTCATGGTATAAAATAGACTGTAGAAATTTAGAATGGTATTTATATTCTCACCCATCATAAGATTCCTTAAAATTGTCGCCGAAGTTTATATCTTAGAGATAGAAATATGAAAAGAATCGGTTGTAAAGATAATTTTCAAATTTTCCATTTCGTTCTTACATATACTTAACGAAATACAAATTTTAAAAACTGCAAATATTTGCAGGAATTAAATATTTTTAACCTTAAACTAAACAATTGTCTCAATATATGGTATTCTTTTTCGATATACATAGTAAAAGAAAAATAAAATTGCCTTGGCAACCCATTTTCTTAGCTTCTATCCAGCCTGTTAAAGTACTGCTTATCATGAACCAAGAAATAAAAATTTTATAAACAATATCAAATCAGTAACACATACAAAATATATGTGAGAAATATAAAGTAGTTCTTAGGTTAGAATATTCTTTCTTGATGAAGAAAAGAGTATACATTCCCATACTAGGTAATTTAATGAAAGATAAATCTATTGTTTTCAATGAATGCATTTTTCATATCATTTTAAGTTTATGAAACATCATTTATTCCGCCTCAGTACGCAATGTTCTATCTCGTTACCTCTTTGGTTCATAAATGCATCAAACGGTACTCTAAAGAGCTGAACATCAATGTATGATGCTAATCTACGAACTGTATAAGAGTAAATCCTTAAAATAATCTTCTCATTCCTGTATCCATGGTTCAGTACACGAGTCCCGTGGCAGTTTTCAATGACGCTCCATACTAAATTTCATTCTTTTTCACACGAGTTTCCATCCGAATTCATCGCAGAATGTTCTCGCAAAATTTTCTCCCTCAAGCTATATATCTTTTTATGGTACCATTTTGTGTGACCTGATTATATACTGTCAGTTTTTAAGCTTCGAAAATCCACTTTCTGTTGTTTTATTTTAGTTAATTCTTGCTTATTCTTTCACCATCCTTATTTTTCACCACTAACAGTATTTAATAATATATAAATATTTTGGTCGTATTTTTTTGCTAGTCTAATTTCTGGTTTGTTATCTTCCTATTTATAATACTTCGACAGTAGTTAGGTAAGAACTTCTTCAGTCATAGCGGTAATCTAAATCAGTCGTAACTATGGAGTTGTTTACAAATGAAATGAATAGGAATGACACATTTTAGCGATCAAAAATTCACATATATGCTTTCTTAAATGTGTGATTGCTAAAACTTGTTCGAACCGAGGTGTTTATTCGAGGAATTATTACTGATAATACATCTTGTTTAAACTCTCGCAAGATGAGAGCCTTTATGAAAGGAAACATCTATCAAAGTTTAAGATAATTAAAGCCAATTATAATATATGATCCATATAAAGCAACTCATCCAATATTTGCGTTGTATTTCGAATTTATCAAACTCATTCGTATTCCCAATAACAATTCATTAGTGAACGAAGTCTATATTATAATATTATTAATCACTGATAGGATACTTCTGAAATGTGATCTAAATATTCACTTTGTTGATTTCCATACAGAAAAGACACACAATTAAATATCTGTTGAAAAAATATATTTTTAAGGGATAGAATTTAATATATCCATATTTATTTGACTTTATCACGCATATTTTTTATTTAATAATATAATTTGCATGAAGAGTTTGGATCAAATCCGAGAGTTACTATTTCTTAAAGACATTATGGAAATCAGTTTCTATTTTTTCCCGTTTCTGATCCATTAACGTGCAAATTTCGAGGTTTTCCAAATATATATTTTGCTTTTGGAAATAAAGATTTCGCGATATATTTCGAAAAGGTCAAGGGCATCAACGAAAACAGTCATTTTCCAAATCTTAAACAAATTTTTGGGTAAGAAAATACTCATGTTTACAAAACAAATCTTTTGATTTCGTAAAAGGTCAAGATCACCTGCAGACTGCTATTTGTCTCAATTGTAATGTTTTGGCTTATTTACATTTCCTTTAAAAAATTACCGCTCTTTTCTAAATCCTTTTGAAAATTAAGTTAGTTCCCTTGGTTAAAGTAATGCGGCCTTGGTGTTTTGTATCTGTCAGGAGTAATAAAGTAGTGATAGTATTTTGAATCATCGTAAAATTTGTTTATCGAATGAATAAAGGTTGAAAGCAAGGTCGCTTGAAAAACTGCTTATTTTGTTAGAACTGGTAACAAGTAAGAAGTGAGAAAGCAAAGCAATAAAAAGTTGTTTATCTCGTATTAATTTTGTTAAGAATATTTAATTTAAAATTGAGATTATTTTTTTAATATATTAATATTTTTTCACGCTAAAGCATCATCTTTTAGCTCATATACACGTAGAGTTACGTACAAAGTGAATAAATGGCAACCTCAGTGTTTGATTGATCATCACCATAGATACGAGCAAGTTGATTCCTTATCGAAAAAAGAAATAGAACAGCTAAAGAAAGAGCTATAGAAAAAGCTAAAGTTTTAAGAATTTTATTTTAAAAATTTTCAAAGTTATTGATGGAATATTATCTTGCTTTACTTAGAAATAATATCTTATAGAATCAATTTGTATGCATATTTCAAATTTGGCTTATTATTAAAATTTATTGAGCCGTTTCTTTCAAGATGCATACCTTTTTATATAAAAAGTTTAATTTCTTTTTCTAGCTAAAAAAAACCTTTCCTGTTACTTTATAAATGAGTAAATTTTCATTTCATGAATTACGTTAAGATTTAAAAAACTTTATTAATTGTAAAATATCAATTTATAAAAACGGAAATTAAATTAATGGAATCACAATTATGGGAAATTTAGTAATGGTAGCAATGTAAAATTATCGAGTAGAGAACTGATACCATGAAAGTAACAAGATCTATGAATCTTAAACTTTCTTTAATTAATTAATTTTCATTTATCTTAATCAAAGGAATCTTAAAATCTTGAAATTTTTTCAACTATTTTAATTTTTTCTACTTCAAAAAGAGATGCCAATTTAAGTCTGCGTGTACCCCATTGCTTGGAAACATTTCGCAAAACAAGCAATCCCATTTAATATTGTTTTCGAAGGTCTTCTCATAGCAGTGTCATCAAACAAAGAGCTTCTTTTGCGAAAACAAAGAAATTAATTATCTCGAGACAGAGACGAAAATAATTTTTGCGAAAAAAAAGCACCATTCCCAGGTGCCCACCGCGTGAGTCAAGGATGTTTCACCTTCTCAGTTACACCGGTCCAGATGAAAGTGTGGGATGACGCAACCTGAGATCTGGGATCTTTTCCGAATAGGCGATTGTGCTGCCCACGCGGTCGGACGGTGATTGGGAGAAGTAAAAAGGGAACAACTGCCGATAGTTTATACCTATTCATGATCTCTGCTAATTTTCTTCGGAGACTGGTACATGAGAATTCCTTCGTTACGTAAACAAGAAGCGGTAGTCCAAGAATAGCCGTTGCCCTCACGCGAACGTCAACTAAATTTCTCCCTCTCATTTCCGCATTGCCGTTTGGATACCATTCCCTACGCAAGCCGTGTCATTCGTTCGGAATTCTTAATAACGAAGCGCACCTTTTTTCGCTAGTATTTAAATAAGGAATTGACTTCCGGTATTAAGGCTTTTTATTCCCAGAACAGGTTCAGATGTGTGAGGTTCTCAGTGAGTATAGAAAAGAGCTTTATTATCGAATAGAATGGATTAATATGAGATGGAGGAGAGGTAAGAAACCTACAGGTACTTTGGATACCTTTGTCATCTATTGTAAAGGTAATTAATGTATAAAATCGATTTCCTCTCTAGTTTGATACAAAGAAAATTAAATGGATAATGCCTAATTCCTTGGCTTCCTTTGCCGTTGAATTTCACTCACTCCATTGTGATAATCAATTAGTTGAATAATTCGAAAATATCAATAGTACTGTTTGTGTCTTACTTTGGTAAATATAAAATAGGATTGATATTCAGGAAAAATATAATACTTCATAGGTGATAGTTCGGGTCTCGCATAAATTTTGTAGGAACTAAATTTTTCAAAAAGTAAATCAAAAGAAAATATTGAGCTATATTTTGAAGTTATTATAAGGTAAAAAGTATTTTTATAACCATACAGATCAAATCATACAATGAAAAACACAGTATTAACATAAAATATATTTAAGGTAACGTTAAAGAAATTTTACTTATGCTTTAAAAAATAAAGAGGTAGTTTAATACACTTCTCTATTGTAAGATGGAGGCGACATTTCCATTAAGGTGTTGTAGTAGTATTCAAATTCAGGAATTTCCTCTCTTATGAGAGAAAGGTTTCCTTGAAATCTTATTTTTAACGAAATTTATATAAAGGAAACGAACATGGAATGAGAACCCAAAAAGTATTTTGTCAAATTAAATTCATCATCCTTTAGAAAACTTCATTTAAATTTGTGAATATCAGAGAACCGAGAGAAAAATCATAGTAAATGTTTCATTTCATTAAAATTCAGTAATACAAACCGAGTTCATTATGCTTTTCTATAAATATTTACCATTAAAATTTAAACTAATGAATTATGTAGTATGAAGTCAAATTGACTGGCTCAGAGAGATTGTAAGGAGTGTACAGTTACTATTAAATTAGACATCCGGTCTTTTTATAATCACTCTGATAATACATGGATATAAATAGATTTTCGGGTTTTCAACTCAAAGTATTGCGTAACTGTTTACTCGACGAAATTAAGTCGGCATGGTTCTGCACTTAAAAATAACAACATGTTGACATACGCGACAAATGACGTAATCAGAATTCTATTACAGAGCTAACGTATAGCCAAATTTTATCATGATTATGATGAAGTATTTAAATGATGAGCTAGATCTATGTTTAAATTTTATCAATATTCAAACATTAACCTTTGTGAAAATGTGAAATTGAAATGAACACGTCTTAATAATAAAAACCTATAATTAATATGATGTCAATGGGAACACACACTGATTCGGATATCCGTAATTTTATTCATATAATACAGAATACTCAGAAGCGCTACCAATTACTAATATTATAATCCAGATATTTTATATAATATTCGAGAACTTAATATTAAATTTAAAAATGGCGAATATAGTTCCTGGAAATGATCACAAAAAGCGGAAAAGCAAAATATTTCACGGAAATTAAATTTCGCTAAAGCGGATACAAACCGTACCCTATCCTTATAAATCCCTATAGGGAGGATACATACTCGGAAACTCATGATTAATCTCTTCGCCATAATCTATTTTTGCGGAGATTGCTTATTTGCACGTCATCACTGTATCCCCGGAGCGCATTGATGGTTTATAAGGCAAACCCACTCAAACACTTGAGGCGTGGGTCTTATGCAAACTAACCTTGGGATGGAGTGCCCTTGGGATCGTTCAGACCCTTGACCCTGGAATCATCGCAAATACAGTCACCGACACCGGAATAGATATTTCCGTGCGATTTTTTTTTGTGAGAGTGAATGTTCATTTCGAAACGGAGCTGAAATTAACGCGATGTACCCGAGGCGGTTTGGAACATCAACAAAATGCTCCCTTTCCGTGGAACGCCGATGGAAAGGAAGGATGAGTCTATGCTGTATTTTGAGAGATTAAGGCACATTAAACTTTCTCGCTCGATTTCATATGAAAATATTCATTTATAATTGTTAAATTGAAATTAAATGTTGGTGCGAATGATAGTGCTAGGGATGTTAAATAAAATATAATTAATCTCTTAAAAATTTATCGGCCAGAAACTTGGTTAAGCTTATCTATCTGGAAAACATCATATATTTGTTAAAGAATAGTGACAAAATGTCGACCCTGCCAGGATTCGAACCTGGAATCTTCTGATCCGTAGTCAGACGCGTTATCCGTTGCGCCACAGGGCCTTGATGCGTTGCGAGATCTCAGTAAAATCTGTCTGCTATTCCTGTGATTTTTTATTAATAAATACACTCTTTGATCTGAAATATTTATTAAACAATGTACAATAAGTTCAGAAATAATTTTATTGCAGTTTAATACGAGAGTAGCAAATTTTCTGCATCATTTTGCAAAGAATAATTTCAACCTCTCAAACTATTAAGAATTTAGTTCTGAAAGTAATATGATATCCTTTTGAAATATGGATACGTTTGCAGGATTGCTTATTAATAAAAATAGTAAGCTTCAACTTAAATGGCGTTATGATTTCATAAGTTTAAACACGATAACAATATATACATGTATGTATTTCGTAAAAAATTCAAAGTCAATTTTCAGACATCAGATTCTACAAATTATAAGTTACCTACGGTTGAATTGAATTAGATTCAATATGCTGTCGTTTTAGATATTCAAATACATTCTAAAGTACAATTTATCGTGACATTTCGAATTCCAGATAAAATTATACAATTTTTTAAATTTTCTTATTATATTGAGTTAGAAATATTTTCTAGAATATCAACTCTTTCACATCACCTTTTTTAAGAGATTATAACACTTCGATACAACGTTTCAACACCCAGATACATTGATTTAACGTCTACTGTATATGGATAGTTGATGACTAATAGAGTTAGGTCATATGTGGCGAAACATGACTGTTTCGATTCACAGCTGCTCTTGAGTTGACGATGATTTAATCCATGCTATCCAAAGGTGAATGTTATTTCCATTAGAATCACGCTTTGTGTTTGAGCGAGTTTCTGCACTAAATGGTGTTATGTCAGATTATGAGGAAGACTCGAACGCCCACAACGTAATATAAATCAGCATGACTCGGCAAATGAAGGTGATGAGCGTGCTTTTAAAAGGGAAAATAGTAGGAAATAAAATTTTCCAGAATTAATTTTGAAATTTCCATATAATATAGATGATAATTTTAAATCTAGTTACGCATTCAACCATTTATTATTTCATAGTAGTTTCTAAAAATATATCATAAAATTTATCTCACAAACCTATTCTGAATTAGAAAGGATAACAAGAAATAATGGTCCAGTAAAATGTGGTTCCTTACGTGTAAAAATGTTCAATTAAAATGCCATAATTAGGTTTTTATTATCCCATCACTAATCTTTTTAAAGTTTTTATCTTAGCTTCAACCGTAAAGAGGAGAGTTTGATACCTTTAAAACTTTAAATTGATCTACACCTGTTAGAAAATAAAAATTAAGGACTTCAGAAATCTTGTATATTAGAGAGTGCACAGCGATCAAAATAAAACGTGATAGAATGTAGGTGATAATGCCTCTTTAAGAAAGATACTAAACACGATCAATTCCGTCTCGTTTGTATTCCATTAACTATGGTATCCCTTTTGTTTTTCAAGAACCATTCATTCATTGAAGTCACCAGAGAACTCACAGTGATTTCAATGCTCTTTTAAAAAGTCTCATCACAGGTTCGGGAAAATCCGTGGTAAACAACTCCATTGATAAATATGGAAATTTGGAAAGTTAATATCATTTGGTAAGCTTACGGCGCAGTCAGTATTCTACCTTTGGCTCTTCAGTATTCTTTTGGCTCGATGATATGCTACTGGATGAGAATGATAGAAAAGGATTTAAAAATGCGATAATTGTAGGTCGTAGACACGTTTACCGGATGGAAGAAGACAAGGCAGACACTGCACTCCCAGATGTCAGATCTTGAGTGGTAGCCTAGACTTTCAATCATGGTGTATGAATCATGCGGAACGTATTGTGTGCTTGTTTAAAACTGTTACCGTATCCAACTATAGACTCATGGAGGATTTCAAAGGAGTGAAATGGGTGAGTGAATGGAAAAACTTTTTTCTGAATGGATTTCGAATTAATTATATCTTCTTGTGATTCTTCAGAAGGTTTCGGTTCGGTGAGCGAGAGTTATAAGGTTGTTTTTGTCTTCTTCTATTCAATATTACTGATGGTGCAGTATACTTCGATGGAGGACTTATGGAATAGAATCGTCTTAGAAATGAGAATGGGTTACGGTGAATGCATGAAAAGTTTTAATTCAATTTACGAGATGTATTCCTCCATTCATTTCCTTTAAATGAATCTGAAATCAAATAGGGTTCAGTAAAAGAGTACTTTGAATTGTATGAGTGTGCGATAGGAGTATTCTTGCATTTAAAGTAGGACAAGTGATTATGTGATATGCTCGATTATAAATAAGGAAAGGTTTTGCGTGATTCATGTATTTGATATAGCAGTTATTTGATAATGGAATTGTCATAAGTAGATCATTATTACTCTCCTTATATACACACTACATAAAAAATTCAAAAGAAAATGACAGGTTAATATCCTCGAAAATCAAAAATGCTGAATTATATTTCCTAACGATTTTCGCAGATACGTAATTTATATAAAAACTGATGGTTAATATTTCTGCTTTAACTTTAAAAGTTTTTTAAACAATAATTAGATAATATTCGCTGGAAAGGTATATGACGTTGAAATCTTTAAAATCCTATGTAGTTATTATTAGGTGTGACAAACAAGTGTTGAATCCCAAATGTAAACAGGTTTTATAGTACCCTTTTTGTTTCCATCATCTAGTTATTGAAGAATTCATATTTAAAAACTATATTAAAATATTTATATATATCAGTATTAAATTTAATTACATATATTGGGTAATTACACATCCATTTCAATTCTTATCTTTATTAATAATTCTGTAATTAGGTATATACACGCAGCTATCCAATATGCTGAAGCGGTGGTGAATTTCGAGACCGGAAATCACAAGTTGTCTCTGTTCAACCATCCAAATACAATGAGATTACATTAAAATGTATGTTTTAGACTAAAATTTCCGGTTTATTTAATCAGCATAAATAAACTCCATGGTAACCGTCACTCGCCTTGTTTGCTCTCGGAAGGTAACAGAGGGAAATCTGATGCAATTCAATTACTTTCACCGTCATAAACCCACTGTGCAAAAAGAGGATTCGCAAAAACGCTAATTGCAAATTCAGACTGACTCAAGAGATTTTTCGAGGCCTCCCTCATTTTTCCCTTATGTCCCCTCTTGCGTATTTCGTAACTTCCGGGCTGGCCGGAAATGAAAGAAATAATTGAAGGACGAGAAGCTCTTCGCAATTAAAGGTGGGGTAGAGGGAAAAATGAATGGTTTGGGAATATACACAAGCAAGAAATATAATGAGGGATGCGGAGCGAAAAACGTGAGAGATATCAAAGGGAAATGAAGGGACGTGGAAGGTAACCGCTTCAAGCGAAAGGAAAATGATAACAGAGAGATCTTTGGAAAGATTTAATTTTCATTAAGGGACTGCCCGATGCTTTCATGGTAATTTTTTAATCGATCGTTGCGGTGTCGTCAATTTTTTTTATTTTGCGGGCTACTACTATCAATTGTGGGTATGAAATATCTTGAATGTAAATTTTGTTTGATAAATGCTATTCCTCTCTTATAAAAGTGTAATTCTAAATTAATTATTTTCTTATACAACTTCAGTGGGACTGAATTCACTGGTACGATTTATAGATCCAGGAAGTCTAGAGAAATTAAATATTTAACTGGAATTGACAATAATTATCTTGCAATAAATAACTATACATTTTAATACAACATTAAACAATAATACTGTATTCAGGAATTATTGATTTCAAATCCTTGATTTATAAATTTAAGATATTCGTACTTCAAAATGATTAAGATGAATAGGTATAGAATTAGAGGATTTATATTTTTAGAACCGAAATATCTACTATTCAATTACTTTAACCTTATGAATGAACGTGCGTATGTACAATCAAACAGTGATCTACCCAGTCTCTATTTATTTCATTTGATAATTCCGAATTACTATTCACGCTAATCCCTATAATATGCCAATTAGTTAGGTGATACAGGGATCTCAGTCAAAACACAAACCAATTAAGATAAATTTAATCGATTGAGATATTAATACGCGCAAAATTAAACTGCTCTTGTATCTATGGTAATTACTACCATTAATCTTTCACTTGTTAACGTGTTTTCGATTAGTTACTCCAAATTATATTCAGCTATTCTAGGTCATAGAATATTAAAAGCGCTTTAAAATTCATTAGCTCGTTCAGAATGGACTATTTGGCGATCTAGACTTATTCATTCCGATTGCTAATTACGGATACCATCGCATTGCAGTTTACTCAATGGAATGTCCTTCTTTATTCGTATTTTTTTCATTTCCACTTCTTTCTTTTCATATCAAATCATTTATTTTTTCATCTATTTTTTAATTGGGCCAAATTTTAATAATTATCGCTTTATAGTGACCTTTTAGTTTGTTCGCTTCTTCCGTCAAATTCTTTTATTTATCCGTCCATTAACTGCATATCCTTGATAGTATTGAACCAAAGATTCCATCTAATTTTTAATTTATAATGAAATTCATTGTATGGAAATATTAAGTTTGGTGTATATCTAAATTGTGAAATACTATATTTCACTATATTATAATCTATAATTAGGCATGCAGTGGCATTAAATCTTTGACTGATATTTTGACATCCACTAATGTACTGTATCAGTGATAGTCTTGATGTTTCATTCATTTTTAATTGAATGTAAAGTATGGAAAAACAAAAAGAGTAAATAATAACATACAGCGATTTGAGCTTATAAATTTGTCAAAATTGATAATTTTCGGCAACTATTTATAGTAAAATTAAACATTAGTTTTAACGAATAAATTTATAAATAAAGTAGAAGATAAAGGGAGAAAGGAAAATCTTATTTGAGTAATATATAAATATGACATGATTTGAAGCTATTTAATACATCAAAGAAGGACACTTAGGGAATTAAACGATGCTATGTAACCCATCGGTGCTCTTATTTTACCGAATCATTAATTAATTAAATCTAAATTCCTTTGCAATTCATCAATGCGTTTCAGGTATATCATTTCAAATGAATAACTTGTATAATGTATGTGGCAGTCAATGGTGTGATAAATTCTGAGTAATCAACTCACGAGGATTTCCAATATTTAAGGCAAGTTGAGTAAAATCCCTTTGAATGTATTCCCAGTGGCTCTTTCACGCAATAACTTTCGAACAAAGATACAGTAATTGTAAAAATATTCATATAATAAAAGGTTTAGAACTCCATTCATAGCACTGTTTTTAAAGCAGCTAGGATCGCCAGGAATATTTTTGAGGCTCTTACGCCTGAAGTACGGTGACCCGCAACACTTATCCAGGACCGTAACTCGTAGAGGCTGTAAAGAAAGGGCAATTACATCACCTTATACATATGTTGGGAATTAGTAATTACTATTTTTAATTATTTATTATATATATTTATTATATATATTTATTATATTATTTATTATATATTATTATTTTTAATCTTTTAAGAAAAATTGAGAGTATATTAAATTACAATAGAAAATGTAAAACTGAGCACACAGTACACCATGAAAACCCCGCTATCGTATAGGGCAGCGAGCATACCGGTCTCCTTGACCGTTTTGTAGTATTGAACGCTCCGTCCTGAGCAGTTCAGACGTTGGTTTCCCGTGCTCTGAAGTGAAAGGTATATGAATAACCTTTCTTTCAAGTCGGGTCTTCAAAACAATTTTCCGTAGCATCTCCTCCACTTCACCGGAGCATCGGTGGTTCAGTGGTAGAATGCTCGCCTGCCACGCGGACGGCCCGGGTTCGATTCCCGGCCGATGCAAGTTTTTTCCCCGCTTAAAATTAAAGTTGCTTATACGGAAGGTTGCAACGAAATGTTGACTTTCGTTGTATGTGAAGAAATTTATTTTATTATTGCTTTTAGTTTATCGGTAGATCGATATCTATAGACTTAGTCGTCCGTTTTTCTTCTTTCGTAAAGATGAGTTAGATTGTTTAAGATTAAAGAAATTTTAACGAACGGTCGAAGGAAAGTTCTATCTTTTTAGCCCTTGTATGATTAAATTTCAGATTCTACACATAGATTTATCAAGAATTAATTACAAAAATTAATAGACAGATACGCATTTTTTAGATGAGAAGTTCCGAGATAATTTTTATCTCAAGTAAACTCTGTGTGTTCATCGTGCAATTCAGTTGTTGAACTTTCGGTATCTCAAGCGATACATCACCCATCTGTGGCCTAATAGTCTCATTCGCTAATATATGCTTTCCTGTTTGTCCTTTTAATGAAACGAGTTCCCTTCCCACGCTATAGACATAGATTAAATTGTGGACCAAGTGAAGAATCCTGTTTTATTTTTCATTCCTCCTCCTACAACCAACGGACGAAGGAATCTTGAATAGAAAGCGGTACTTTCTACTTTGCGCGGTCGAATTGAACCGGATGCAACCGGATGTGTCATTCAACGTCGTACGAGGAAAACTTCGCCTCCGTGGGAAGCGGATTTAATACGGCATCGATTAAATGCAGTGAAATTCACTTACCTTACGAAGCTAATGGGAAAATAGGAAATACAAAATGTTTGGCACTAAATCCACTTGTACTTCAAACGTGGTTAGTTAATACCTGAATTAAGCTATATTAAATAATTTCATTTAAATTCATGATCAATTTATTATATTATCCTTTAGAACTGTTCGTAGTAAGTTATCCTTTAATTCTTCTTTATAATGCATTTTCAAATACCTGGTAAATTAAACTGAATCTTAAATGATTATTTTAGTTATTATAATTTTATTTTAATGGTTTATTCATAAATATTTTGAACTATGATTTTTATATTCAATGGATAGTTATATTAGTTTCTCGAATGTTTAGTAAGCAAGGAAACCCCATATCGCCTTAAATTAAGAGTGGTAATAGACGAGGGAATGTTTTGTAAATACCCGAAGTAAGATAATATTATCACCCAAAGAGAGCTAAAGGCCTCTCATAGCATGTTGGGAACACAAAGCTTTGCAGGAGAGAAAGAAATTCCGATATTTATACACTCTTTTTGGTGCTATGCCAACCGAGGGTTGTGTTTTGAATGCTGCCTCTATTCAGGCCGGAAAGTTTGACTCTCATATCCTCCAGGATTAGCTACAGGATTCTTTGTGGGGCAAACGGGTCTCAGTAGGCTAGATGAGGAATGAGGTACTTTGTTACTATCTTCGTTACTGATTGTAATACTCCGCAAAAACTAATTCTTTTCAAAAATGAAATAATAATCTAGTATTTTTGAAAAGAATAATGAAAAGTTTTTCATTTAATAACATTATTAATATTGTCAAACATCTTACAATCCTTTACCAAATATTCAGAGAAATATGGAAGATTTCTAAGACTTCGATAATTAATCATAGTTTTTATCTATCGTATATTGTATTTTAAAGTATTTAATGTATTGATTAACAGCACTTAAAGTTGTTTGGGTTTGTATTACTTAAGGTATATTCTATAATATATAGTGTCTTAATCATTTCCGTCTACATTTAGTTGGTGATAGACTTTTGGACGTAATTTTTACTCATGATTTAAAAAATAATCATTAAATCGAGAGAATTTTATAATTTGACAATCAAAAAGGCAATTGACATTTAAATTACTATTTACTGTACACTTGGATTATTATTGATAGTTTATGACTGTGTATTTTGATCATTAAATATATATTTCATGTAAAATATATTTATAATATGTCCAAGTTTCTGGAGCATGATATAAAATATAATAGCATTCTAAATGTTACTAGATACTTTTCATTAAAGAAAGATAATTATAAATAAATAAAAAACTTGTTTAGAGAATCCTAATACACAAAGATAGCTAAATATGATTACAGATGATAGATAAATATGATTACAAAATCAATCGAGTAAATATTAGATGAATCGACTCCATTATGAACAGAAACTTTGGTCAAAGGAAGTAAGATGACGTATACACACTCATATAATCTCGTGAATTATTCTTGAATTCCATATTTAGACTCGTAAGTTGCAACACATAATGATAGAGTAATGACGATGTCATTTTGTGCTGATCTGTACGATCAAATAACCAGATGACGCATTTATTTCTTCAGGTGTCTCTTACGCTCTATTTGGAAACGTCATCATGGAAACAGCTGAGAATCGTTCTTTAGCCCTACGTGCGAAACGGAGCGTAGGCAGATCTGCTAATCGGCCGCCGGGAAAGGAAAAAGTGCGTATTTTTAGAACCTTTTTTCAACCTCTTCTATTTATCCCTTTTTCATTCCTCTGAAATCTCCGATGTGATAAACTGTGACTGACAGCGATAGAAACTGGTATTGGCAGCAGTTGGGTTTGAGAAGAAAAAACTGTTCCTTCTTCGGTTTGCTCCTATTTTCTTGTGTTTCAATGCAAAATATCGATTCACATATGGCCAAAGGGTACCATTCAATGCAAATTCTTCCCACTCAACGTTTTAAATTGCATATGTGGCAATAAATCGTTCCAGTTTTGCATTTTGAGCACTTTAATGAAGAATTGAGAAGGTAAAAAATTTTAAAGCTTAGATTTATTGCTTCATTTTCATCTGAATAAGATTTTTAATTTGATCTTTTGAAAAAAGCAGCTCATTGATATGAATTGAATTTTTTACTCAGTCTTCTATGTACTTTGAGCGGAAATATTCAGCTCTTTTCATGCTTTGTATTGTATTAGCATAATACTCCTTCATATTTCCATTATTACAGTTTAAGATGTATTAGGAAAGAGTTAGGAATATTTTTAATTAGTATTACAGAATTTAAAAAATTACTGAATGAATCGAAAGCTTTAATTTTCGTCAATCAAATATTATAACCTTTTTCAATCCGTTCATTTAAATCATTCCTAATCAACGTTTGAGAGACTTATTGTACCGTTTGATTCTTACAGTCGTAAATAATGAGTAGTGTATAGCCTTTACATTATTAACCAAATGTAAACGAATATTATTTATGATATAGTAGCATAGCAACGAAACTATTTACTCTTACCCTCAAGAAATTTGTATTTCTAAGAAAAATCTAGCTTTATTATGCTTATAAACTCCGCTGAAAATTAACAAGCTCGTTACCACCATGCTCGCATATTAGTCGATAAAAATAATTTCTCCCGGGCAAATAATAATAATTCTTCCAATATTCAGACTATATTTTCCTTTCTATGATCTCATATCGTTACTGGAAATCTTTTCATGTGAGAGAAATTTAATTTCAAAAATGAAAAAAAATACCGAATTTCCCTTTATGAAAGAAAGAAGCAAAATTACATTCCATTGTCTTCTTTTTCATGACCACAACCTCAATTTTTTGCTGGATATAGGTCAGCGAGGGGCAATTATTTTTCATTTGAAAGCTGAGTCTACCTGGCTCTAGGGTTTGCAGTATTATTTCCTTGTCTCGGTACGGCTTTCCCTTTGAGAGCACGAATTTATACCGGGAAATGTTAATATAGAATGCATGTTCATTTACATCGAATAGCTTTGATAACGATTTACCGTTTTGTCCGTTGCAGAATTCCTTTCATATTTTCCTGTTTAGTAATTATGTGAACAAAATGACTGGCTATAAAATTGAGAGGATATTTTTTATTCTCACTATTTCTACGAATAATATATCAATTATCGTAACTTCATATCCTTAACTATAAATACCCACGACTTTTTATAAATGAGCCCCCAAATTAAATTATAGTATACGGTTGAAATGTATTTTCATTAATGACATTCTTTGACCGTTTAAATCGTACTTTTATGAATTAATTACGTAATTCAATCTCAAAAATATTTTATACATATTTTTAATTTTGATTATATTCCATTTCCTCAATATTGTAACATTTGTGTTCATATATGTACGATATAACTTTTACTATATTAGGGACACTTTTTGGCTGGTTCTCTACCTATAATTTCATAGATCAAAGTGTTTTATCAGAATATTATGCTTTGTATTTAATATAAATTCGTAATCTTTTAGAATTTTTAAATAAATCCTTGGCTTCATCATATTTAAAATATTTTTGAAATAGCATGGTAACGACTAAACTAATTATAAATAAGAAATTCCCTGAACGAAGAGCATGGCCAACTTTTATTTCTTTAGAACCATAAAGAGGTAAAAATAGTAGTTATACTTTGAGTTTAGATATCATCTCACCTTTAAGCATTTGCATTCATTCGAAACCATACGAAGGCACTCATGATCAATTGCAAACTTTTCTAAAAGTTTCAATCACACCAACAGAGACAGAGAAATAAATCACAAAAAAAAATTCCCCCTTTAATCTGAGCTTCATAAGTAATCTTCAAATGAGTCATCGATATATTCATTGCATACGATAAAAAAAGAACATCGTATTGCGTGGGAACGAATCGTTCGACGTAGCTCACGTTCTCATGGGCGTGATGGCAGACACAAGAAAGGGAGAAAAACAGATAAGGGCATCGCAGACAGTGTCATGGGGAGAGATTAATGAATGAGGTCGCAATTCAAGGACGTACAAGGTCGAGGATGTGCGATAATAACTACCGGCTTTGCAATTTTCTCCAGATGCCCTTTCTCTCATTTAGTTTTTGATTCACTCCTTATCTTCTCATTTTCACCACCTTCGCACTAATATTCTATTCTTGGAATAAATGCATAGTTTTATGCGATGGCTGATGATGGAAGTAATTTATTCTTAAAGGCGTCAAAGCATTCATAGCTGAGTTCTATGCATGTAATACAAAATATCAAGCCCATGGTTATGTTTTCATGAATTGTAGACGTAATAGAAATTGAATCCTGTATTTAAAAGAAGGATTTTTCTTAAAGTCTAGTTTTTTAAATATTTTTTTCCATTTTAATAATTAACCATTATTCCTATTTACACTAACATAAAAGATATTATAATTTAGGATATTTTACTCGCTGCATTATTTCATCGAGTAAGAATCCTAGAACTTGAGCCTTTCATTACATATAATAACATTGTGGTAGCAGAATATTTCAGTAATTTTATTCTAGGCAAAGCACATTCGTTATAGAAACGTGTATTTTTATATTATTCATTCTATTTATTAATATATAGAAAAATATAATATGGAATGAACTTCCTAATCCCGTTCGTTGTTGGCCAAGTAAGGAATACTGTACTCTTTTTATAACAATTATATTGAGGATCTACATCAATAACAGAACTGAATGATCTCATGCCGATTTTAAAACCCATATTCTCTCAATTTTTTCTCTAAATTTCACTGGTATTCCTACTATGTTTTCAAGTTTCCATCTTATTCTTTTATCCGGAAGTCATAACGTTTTTCTCCTGTATATTCAGAGCACAAGATATCTAGGAGTAATAACTACGCTAGGGCATTATACATCAGAGTATCTTAGATGTGGAACGAGTGAGGTATTTCTTTTCATCAAACATCTTCCTAGAAAAGCGGTTGAGCAAATCAAGAAGATGATGAAAACTTTTCCATATTTGGGTCACATCCGGATTACACTCCTTTGGTACTCTACTCATAAAGCCCAGATTATAGATGTAGCAATAGTGCCGCTTTCAGATGTTTTCCTTAATACAGTCTCTGTAGAGTTGGGAATAACGTACACACTCTGACATCATATCTTAGAAAACTGAAAGACCTCACATCTTCAACATATAGCATACGTGAAGATATATAAGCTTGCTTTTAATGGATATCAAGTTTGTTTCTTTCTAAAAAGAACCATCCAATTTAATTTCATGATAAAATATATATGTAATTTTCTATCAGCTAGATTTATCGTTAATTTGTTATCATATACTAATTAGGAAACTTGCTACCACATAAGTGTATTTCAATTTCTTTTAGAGGATTTTATTTTGTAATGATTCTCAATAGACTCAAATCTTAGATATGCGTAAATTTATGATTGGTACATGAAACTCAGAAATATACAATAACGAATAGAACTTATTTACTTTTCAATTATTAGCAATCCCATCATAATGCATGAGAAAAACGTCTTTACGTACAAATAAAGATGTATAAACTTATCTTAACAGTTTATTTCAATTTGGCACTTCAATTATTTGCTATTCCTATTAATTCATTGTTGGTGCTTAGTGGGGCATAGGTATAGCGTAGCCTGAGGTTTTATAATAAGATTACGTGGCTATTTTAGCTCGAGACCAAAAGGCTGTTATTGCTCAGGTGACGCGAGTTCTGCGTAGGTGGTTGCATAAGATTAAGGATGAAGTAGTCTTTTTTTCCTCAAATGGACTTTATAAAATAGCTCGTCTAGTCTATAAACTGAAATTAAAGATCCATTGAAAATAAGTTCAAACTACTTGTCTTTTCAGTGTCATTGATTCTATTCCAACCATTCATAGGCGTTCATTCATTACTCGTTTGAAATCTGTTGTGCTTCCGATTCACTGAGAAAAGTGGAGCACATTGCCTCGATTTCTAAATAAATATTCTCTTGAATGTCACTAGAAAGCTCTCTGACCTTTACAATGGTACAGGAAGAGGCATTCAACGATAATTATATGGTTTCCTCCTTTTTCACATTAACTTCGATCATGTGTTGATTTTAATGGTTGAAATTATCCGCAAAATTGCGATTTTAATTTTATAAAGAACTATGGATCATTTAAAATAATTTAATAATATTAAAGAAGGTAACAGTTACCAGTAAACTTTAATTATTATGCTATCTTGTATTATTTTTAGGCTAAAATTCCAGTATCTTAGGATATTATTAAATTTTTTATTTATTGACCCTTACCAATCTGTTTTTAAGTGGTCCATGCGTTTCCAAAAATACATTTTAAAGATACTCCAAATTTAGCAAATAATTTCAATTTTGACATTCGTAGATTAAATCTATACGATATTTCATATTTAATCTAATTAAACGTTCCTTTATAAATCATAAAAAGGAAAAGGTGAACATGTTAAAATCTTAATGAATATAGAAATACGAACAAAAATGCATTGCTAGCACTACTAGCTACGTACCAATTTAAAGAAAAATTTTAGTTTTTTTTAGCTGCAATTTATTTCAAATAGAAAATTTGAATAGCCGATATTAACAGAAAGTCTACTTTTTTAAAGAGATACACCTGTTAAAAGTTCTACCTTCACTATTAATAAAATGCTTATAGGATGTTTATAATTTTCTTAATAAATTTTAAAATATTAATTTGAACCATTTATCCTATATTTTCCGACCCATTTATATGCGGTTGAGTAATACGACATGTACTTCTGAAGTATTCAACAGTATACACTCATTATGTATTTTTTATGGTCGATAGCTTGACTATGTTTATTTTATTCAAATGCCTCGATTTCATAAGGCTTAATATCATTCCAAAAGGTAGACAGGATGACTTAATTTTTTTGATGGCCTTATAGGTGAATACGAGGTTTTTCCTGATGCTAAGAATCATTGCCATGAAAACAAAAGCATTGAGCAAAAAACGAAAGACAAATGTGAAGTACTTACAAATAGAATACACAATAACCTATTTGATAAATTAAGAGTTTATACAGTGCCGATAAGGGAATAAAATTGTACAGAGTTAGTCATATACAAGTTTTTTCAGGAAGGAAAGGGAAAAATAACCCTTTATAGGTAGGGGCGTTTCAAAATCTGCATGTCAAGCGTAATACGGCAGATATATTGCCAGTTTATTTCGACGATCGAATAACACGAATTTCTTTCAGCCACCCTCGTATGGGGAGTTCATATCACCGTGACATGGATGTCAGACGGTTGACCTTTCAAAAGGAATTGATGGGAAGGATTCAATGGGGATATGATAGACTAAATCTCAGTTTCAACCATTTATACATGGGCAATATTAATTAAAACTCGATACGAAGATAAGAAATAAATTTATGACCTGCATTTCCTTATGGGAATTTATAGAAAAATTAAATAAATATCAAATATCATGCGTGCATAATGAAATAAGTGGAACATTTATGAAACATATACTAAAAGATTAACATAAAATTAGGAAAAACCTAAAACCTAATAGGATATATCAAATAGGAAGAAAATTAAATTCTTTGCAAAGCGTGGTTTCAATAGGAGAAAAAAATGAATTCTTAGCAGAGCGTGGTTTCGATCCACGGACCTCTGGGTTATGGGCCCAGCACGCTTCCACTGCGCCACTCTGCTGTTATGGTTCTTAGTAGTCTCGGACTCACTGGTTCCTCCGACGATCCATTCGATATAAATAGGAGAAAAAATATATTCTTAGCAGAGCGTGGTTTCGATCCACGGACCTCTGGGTTATGGGCCCAGCACGCTTCCACTGCGCCACTCTGCTGCTGGAGATCTTAGAGGATTCGGACTCACTGGTTCCTCCAACGTTCCATTCGATATAAATAGGAGAAAAAATATATTCTTAGCAGAGCGTGGTTTCGATCCACGGACCTCTGGGTTATGGGCCCAGCACGCTTCCATTGCGCCACTCTGCTGCTGGATATCTTAGAGGATTCGGACTCACTGGTTCCTCCAACGTTCCATTCGATATAAATAGGAGAAAAAATATATTCTTAGCAGAGCGTGGTTTCGATCCACGGACCTCTGGGTTATGGGCCCAGTACGCTTCCACTGCGCCACTCTGCTGCTGGAGATCTTAGAGGATTCGGACTCACTGGTTCCTCCAACGTTCCATTCGATATAAATAGGAGAAAAAATATATTCTTAGCAGAGCGTGGCTTCGATCCACGGACCTCTGGGTTATGGGCCCAGCACGCTTCCACTGCGCCACTCTGCTGCTGGAGATCTTAGAGGATTCGGACTCACTGGTTCCTCCGACGTTCCATTCGATATAAATAGGAGAAAAAATATATTCTTAGCAGAGCGTGGTTTCGATCCACGGACCTCTGGGTTATGGGCCCAGCACGCTTCCACTGCGCCACTCTGCTGTTGGAGATCTTAGAGGATTCGGACTCACTGGTTCCCCCGACGTTCCATTCGATATAAATAGGAGAAAAAATATATTCTTAGCAGAGCGTGGTTTCGATCCACGGACCTCTGGGTTATGGGCCCAGCACGCTTCCACTGCGCCACTCTGCTGTTGGAGATCTTAGAAGACTCGGACTCACTTGTTCCTCCGACGTTCCATTCGATATAAATAGGAGAAAAAATATATTCTTAGCAGATCGTGGTTTCGATCCACGGACCTCTGGGTTATGGGCCCAGCACGCTTCCACTGCGCCACTCTGCTGCTGGAGATCATAGAGGATTCGGACTCACTGGTTCCTCCGACTTTCCATTCGATATAAATAGGAGAAAAAATATATTCTTAGCAGAGCGTGGTTTCGATCCACGGACCTCTGGGTTATGGGCCCAGCACGCTTCCACTGCGCCACTCTGCTGTTGGAGATCATAGAGGATTCGGACTCACTGGTTCCTCCGACGTTCCATTCGATATAAATAGGAGAAAAAATATATTCTTAGCAGAGCGTGGTTTCGATCCACGGACCTCATGGTTATATGCCCAGCACGCTTCCACTGCGTCACTCTGCTGCTGGAGATCAGAGAGGATTCGGACTCACTGGTTCCTCCGACGTTCCATTCGATATAAATAGGAGAAAAAATATATTCTTAGCAGAGCGTGGTTTCGATCCACGGACCTCTGGGTTATGGGCCCAGCACGCTTCCACTGCGCCACTCTGCTGCTGGAGATCATAGAGGATTCGGACTCACTGGTTCCTCCGACTTTCCATTCGATATAAATAGGAGAAAAAATATATTCTTAGCAGAGCGTGGTTTCGATCCACGGACCTCTGGGTTATGGGCCCAGCACGCTTCCACTGCGCCACTCTGCTGTTGGAGATCTTAGAAGACTCGGACTCACTTGTTCCTCCGACGTTTAATTCGATATGAATAGGAGTAAAAATATATTCTTAGCAGAGCGTGGTTTCGATCCAAGGACCTCTGGGTTATGGGCCCAGCACGCTTCCACTGCGCCACTCTGCTGTTGGAGATCTTAGAAGACTCGGACTCACTTGTTCCTCCGACGTTCCATTCGATATAAATAGGAGAAAAAATATATTCTTAGCAGAGCGTGGTTTCGATCCACGGACCTCTGGGTTATGGGCCCAGCACGCTTCTACTGCGCCACTCTGCTGTTGGCCTTTTAACGGGAATCATAGCTCTTCTATTTTCTCACTCCCTTAATGTGTTGTTCTGTTGACGCTGTATTCAAGGCGAATTAGAGTTTCTGCTCCTGTAAAAGCATATGGCAATGAATTGTTATTCCTTTTTTTTCTTGCTTACTTTATAATGTTTTTTTCGGTTATGAATTAAAAGAAACAATTTTTTTCATGAATTATATTTTGAATCTGGGATTATTACTGTTTAAATTATTGTGACGGTATGGTATTTCGTTGGGGGTACTTATAACCGCAATCGATGGATTATTTTAAATGCACTTGATGTTTATTTTGCTTTAATCTTATATTATAATGATGTATGTAGCTGATCAAATTACACTTCTAATCCCTACTTTTTTGTACGAGTGGATAATTTTGTAACAATTTTGCAGGTTTTTTGTATTCGGATTTAACTATAAGGTATTAATACTATTGCAACATAGTCGTAATATCAATTAGAAGTTCAGAATGTCTGCCTTAATCTTCTTTTTTTCGAAATCGATACCTTTAATTACCAGCAATAATAAATTACATTGACGTTTATATCAACAAACTATTCAACTTATAATTAGGTCATAGGTTAATTAATTCTTTGAATTTTTGAAATATTCGACTTTTTTTCTTAGAATATGGTTCGCCAATAATTTTCTCTCTTATAAATATCGACCCTTCTCTTAACGTATCTTGTGCCATATATAATAATAATAAAAAATGCATTGAATAGATTTTATCCAATCAGAGGGAGTATCGTTTTCAAACGCGGTCGTTTCACCCTCTCCCGCTTTCCCTCATTCGCTTTGAGACGGACTTTCACTTATTTTCACTGACGCTTTCTATCCAATTCGTACCCTCACTATACCGGTGTCAGATGTCCCAGTTGCCCTACCCCAATTCCAAAGCCTATCACGCAGTCCTTTCTCACACAGATGCCCTTTTCCCTTTGCGAAAACCCCATTTCGCTCAAAAGCAAGATACGCTCTCCACAACCTTTCCCAAAATTTAATCCACACGAAGATGGAGTTTTTTTGAACTTATATTTACTCTTTCCTTCAATTTATCCTTATTGATTAACCAAATTTTGTAGTCAGAAAATTGCTTGATAATAATACTTGAAAGTCTAAAATATATAAATTTGCTTCCTAAATTATATAAAAAGTATATTCTTCTGTATATGTAACAGATACAATGCTTTAATCTATATTCATTTTAGTTTTGTAGTTACATTTTTTTCAATTACTTATAAAAATTTTGAATTGTTGTGTATTTACATCAGAACCTATTCTCGTACAATATCACATCAACTTCAACCAAATTTTGCAGTATTGTTATTTCCTAGGAAAATGTGAGAAGTAAGGAAAACAGCTTAAAGACAGCTCGCTATTTCTGACACCATTTGCTAGAAACGTCTTCATATAATATTGCCTGTCAAGTTTGTTTTCATAGCTCACTGAACTCCCATTATTTTGCTATATTAGAACCAAACTATCTAGAGAAGAAAATAATCTATTGGTATCAGTCAATATCATCTTCAGCATACTTACTAATTTATGTTTTTTCATAACATCCTTGATGTAGCTATGTTATTCATCTATTCCATGTTCTGAGGAGGATATCGGGTCTACTATAACATGAGCATGTGCAGATTTTATAGAAGATATTGATTGGAATTTTTTCAATCTGTTTTTTCATCCGACTAATGACCGAGGGAGCTGTCATTTCTCAGATTCATCCTTCCAAAGCTATGCATCCTATTATTCTGAAACTTTCCCTTTCGCGTCAAAATGACAGCCGCTATTCCAAACGATCTCACGTACGCCTGTTTGTCGTCATTTTATTTTTGCTCCGCCCAAACGTCAATCCAGCGCCATCTGCTATCTAACAAAAGGGAACATCAGAGGATATTTTGGATATCATGGAAACACGCTCTACTTCAATCTAAGCTTCAAGTAAATAAGCGATGAGTTGGCTCGTATATGATGGACGTACTAGGATTTTAACCAGAAAATACTGTGTTACATAAAAGATCCATTTTTGCTACTTTTATACTTTATTTTGCACAATAGATACGTAAAAATTTAATTGTGAAATTTCGGGATTATTGAAGCGTTTGTTACAGTATGTTATGTAAGTCATTGATTAGAAAAGAACCAGTTCTAAATATAAAAGTGATTTTGTAATTTCGACTGAATCTAATTCTCCAATTATTGATTTGCTAAATCTTTTGTTTAATTGAATATGTAATTACATTGGGTTACTAATAATTTATAGTAGTTGAGGGATTCCTAGTAAATAGTCGCAAGTTAGTGACGATTGGTTTTTGTCTATAAATTCTATCTGGTCTTTTTATAGGGATCACTAATCTAGAGTTCATAAAATACGAGAAGTTTGAAAAGTGAAGAAATTAAGGATTCCGAAAGAAAAACAACAATAAATAATGCACAACACGCAAAAATGGTATTTTGATAACAATAATTTTTCGTATCTGGAGTTTATATGATAACTATCAATATGGTTGAAAGTAAATCCAGGGTTTAGTTGATATTGCAAATAAGTTATCCAGATAGCAGTCCTACCTATTAGAAAATTCCAAAAATAATCCAAAAAACGAGCTAAATATTTAAAACCCAAGATAAATATAATTTAACATATGTTTCAAAATAATTAAGTGGCTTTCAGTAACATAATTGATTATCTTTTTATATAATTTAATAACTCATATCTTTTTGCCTCTAAAGGTAAAGCATTACAAATTAGTGAAAGATAATTATATTTTTCGTTCCAAAAACATTCTATAAGCGAGAATCCCTATATATAAAAATGATAATATTAAATGAGCATTGTATTTTAAACGAAGGCAACATGAATAAAGGAAGTTAATTTGAAATGAAAAGTAAATTGATAAAAGAAATTCATTCTTGAATAAAAGAGTTTAATTTTAATCATGTACCATATTTACATTTTTATTGATTCTTTTCAAGCAGCGCCCGAATCAATTAGTGTGCTGAAATGTAAATTAAGCTAGCTCGTATTCGTAGGTTAAATTATTTTCAAAATTTTTAAAACACGTAAGCTATCAAAATGTTATAAATTTGTTATATTTCCAATTATTTTAAATTCCCAGGAAAGTAATTATCTCGTTCAAAGCGATTCAAAAATAAAACGGTAAAAAATTAATACGATGTCATAAATTTTGAAATTATTAAATAGCGATCTGTAATTAAACTCTCGCACAAAAATTTCTGCGCTAAAAACCGCAGAGCAATTCGGATAGCGAAATACTTTCACTTTCAAACTCAGACCATTTCAAAGTAACTTTCACTTTGAAAATGAAAAACGATGAAAGGATCTCGTTCAAATTCAAGTGAAAGGGACGTCAGATATCGAATAAAAAATAAAGAATCATTGGAGGAGCGATTGACATTACCCTGCAGTGTTTTTCGAGAATTGTAAAAAAGTTCTTTTTTTACAATATACCAAATGGAAATCGTTTTGCGGATGAAAAAGTTTCTGGAATGAAATTTCAAAGTTGAATTTCGATGTCAATAGAGTTCAGCAATGTATTTATCGAGGAGTTGAATATTTTTCTATCCCTTGGTTTACGGAAATGTATTCATTTTGATTAGCTTCATTTATTAAATGTAATATGACCGAAAAATTTAAGAAACGATTATAAATGAAATCAATATGAGAAGGCGTGACTTCGTGGAATGCGATAGTAATAAAAAGAACTTTGTAAATTTTCACAGAAATTTTTCTGTGGAAACGATTATAAACTTTCGAATAGCTCAAAACCAAAAATATTATACATAATGAATTTCATTACACATACGACGGTTTATGACTGACTAAATTTTAGCTAAACATACACTGCTGCACTTTCAATCAATGGTGAATAATATAATTTAATATTTAAAACATCGATGAAAACTATAGCAAGTATTCATAGTGCCAAAATGTCTCGTTAAATAAAGGAATCGTTCGCTATAGTCAACTTTCAACTACTATCATATCATACAATATCAGTAAATACATTCATTTTATCAAAAATGAATCCACCAGAAGTAATTTACTAAAGCAAATAATTAAATAAGCCCAGGATTCCTTTCAATCCATATTTATTACGTCATTCACTTAATCAAATAAATTTCATTTCTGTAGAAGGACAAAAAGATTCATTCTAGGATTCCTTTTAATCTCTCATGGAAGTATGAGGTCAAAATAGAATAAATTCTTCCTGAACTTCTGTTATTAAAATAACCAAAAAAAGAGCTTCTTCGAAATCCGAGGTATTGCTTTAAAATTATCAATCAACAGTTATTCTCCAGATATTCAATATTCATACTCAAGGAAAGTTAATACCTCATTATTGGTTTGGCATGGAAACTTAGAATAACTTTAATATGGTAATGCGACAACAGCGAAAAACATTTCATAGTTTCATATTTTATAGAAAAAATGTACTGATAGCTAGGAGTGTACATTTATTTAAAAAATGAAATTGAAGGATAGCGGGACTGTAACAAATTACTTAGTCCGACTGTTCCACCGTATTCCAATAGCAGAGTGGCGCAGTGGAAGCGTGCTGGGCCCATAACCCAGAGGTCCGTGGATCGAAACCACGCTCTGCTAATTAACATTTTATCTTATTTTATCGAATCGAATAATATTTCATTCCCTTTGAGCATAATGACGAAAGAATTACAACAGATATCCATCATTCTTATCTGATAACTTAAAGTATATTTTTTTTCCGTCTCATATGAATTACACTAAATGCTCGTATTAAGTAGACTAATCGATTCAACTTTTCAAACGGCAAAGGAAAGCAGTCAAAGCCCAAAAAGATCCTAATATATAATAATAAGAGTGGAAGGGCTTGAAAACAGGCCATTGAAGTGAAAGGAAGGTTTACTAAAAGTAAACAGAAGCGAAAGCGATCTAAAAAAAAGACGTCGATGGAGGTAGGTGGAGTGAACGATCGAATGAAACCGAAAACTCCAAAGTGTAATCTGAAACCTTTTGACCATCAAAGTAATAAAAGCACCAGAAGAAGAAGTGAAAGGAAGAAAGAGTTAAAACGTTTCCGAAAAGGATGCAATTCGGTTCGTTGCTGAAGATCTGCTAAAAACACAGGACATCGAAGGAAAAGACAATGAAGGAAATGAAAGGAGGAGTATTATAGGAGATCTTTTTATATTGGGGGAGAGCGTCGTGACCGGAAAGAGTGAGGGGAAAAGGGTTGCGTGTGTTTCGCATGTGAAAGCGCGTGTTTGGGTGGAGAAGGGGTTGAAGATAAAATTGCGACGTAGTATGTTCCAAGGGGTTGGGATACGGGAATGCCGGAAAGTTTTAAGGGCGCAGTTGCCAAAATTATTTCCAAAGTAAAGTCCAAAAGGGAACCAAAAGGATTATAAAGTATTTCTTGCAAATGTGTACTCTTTCCTATGAACTAACTAACATTGGACACTCTAAAGAGTTTCCTTATTTACACATACACATGTATGTTATTAAGTTACGTAATTTCTCCGAACGTTGTTCTTCGACTATGTTACTTGTTTAGATTCTTACACCTTGAACTGAAGTAATCTGAAATACCCCTTAGATAGAATAAATATGGTTTTTAGAAATTATTTTATCCAACTATTTTAAATTAAAGATAATTAGATAGTTTTGTCGGATATAAGTAAAATAATAGTATAAGACAAGTAGTAAAGTTTTCTTTTCAATTCATATCTTTACCAGTAAAACAACAATTGATTGCAATTAGACTACCATTTGATGAAAAATAGGAGAAAAATATGTCCTTAGCAGAGCGTGGTTTCGATCCACGGACCTCTGGGTTATGGGCCCAGCACGCTTCCACTGCGCCACTCTGCTCTGTTTACACAAATTTAGAATTTCTCCATTACCATCCACTTAACAAAGTTCCTTTAATCATATAGAAATATTAAAGCAGACTTTCTTTTTAATTTACGAGTGCAATATCTACAAATTTAGATTAAGTTATGAAGACGATTGCTAGTTAGATGATCATTCTCTCTTCATTGTAAAGGAGATAGTCTTCAACGTCGGAGAAGGTGAATGAGAAAATATTTTTCCCTTTCTTTCTAGTTAAGAAACTACAAGGCTATGGAATTTATGGATTTAATATATAAGATATCTACATTCGTAGAATATTGACAGAGTTGTCACATTTTTAACCCCTTATTCTGTGGTAGATTTATATCATCCTTAGTATTCTTCTCTGTTTATTTTCGGATGATTCTTATCTTGTTAAGAATAATTTTGTATAGTTTTTTTACACAGGAAAACATATTTATTCTAGTAATAAGAATATATTTCAAATATATTTTAACCTTCGTACAAATATTTAGATTAAAATATTATTATTTTAAAATCTTTCTATGTTCATCCCCTTTATTTACTGGTGTTTTTGAATGAGCTAATTTTGTTGATTTCACATATGATATGTATTTTCGTTAAATACTTATGATAATTAGACGTAGTATTGTTAAATTGAATTGTTATTTTTTCCTTACTTTATTTGTGTGAATATCAAAGTTAGATCGATGATAAAAAGTTTGACTCAACTCGGATTTGAGGTTATTAATGCTATCGAACAAAAATGTATAAAATTATGAAAATGAAGTAGGTATTGATTATTTCTCAAACTTTGCGGTGGGAATCGATGTTCTCTAAGTCGCATAATATTATCGCGGAACCTCTTAAAGGGATAGAGCCTTAAGGCAAAAACTTATTTGTGTGTTAATTGAATAATAAGGTTACGGCACACTCATTCGATGTAACGGTAAAAAAACGAATGAAAGGCAAATAAAGGGAAATCGCATATGGAACGCTATTCCATACTCAATGGACGCTGAAGAGGGTTAAAGCACCGAGTGATTGAAAGAAAAAAAAATTTAAACGCGGGTTGGAAACGATTCTTTGTTTGCGGTTCTTTCAGTGCATATGCGAAAAAGGGGTGAATTGGCAACAATGGCGTGCAAAAAAAGGGGTTGGAAAATGCACGAATGTAAATTCGCTGGAGGGAGAAAGGGGCGTGGCACATCCGAACGACGCTCCTTCAAAATACTACGCAGTAGTCGACCGAGCGCTGCAACGCAATACCCTTTTTTGGATTCCTCGGTCGATTTAGAAGAATTCGTGACTGAAATTTTTCATTTCAAGGGTGGAGGATTTGAGATCGATGTTGTGTTTTTGCGTGTTTACCTTTTGGAACGATATGTTCGACTTAATAGGCGATGTGTATCGAATATTTTCATTCGTGTGCGATGATTCATCACTGTAAACGGTGACCACGACAACCAAGATTCCTCTTGTTAAAAGATTGTGAATACTTACACCATAGAAGCATGAATTTAAGCCTCAAATATCCTAATGTTTTGACGTTTTTCTTTGGATGTTTAAGAAGATATCGTATTCTATCTACAGTGATAATGAAGGCAAATTCTTTCACCCAATTCATTCAATGAAATACATAGATCTAACCTTGAATTCGTAACAAATATCTGTAATAAATTGATTTCAGACTTTGAGATTCATTCAAAAAGTTGCATGAGACGTAAAAAATGCTGCTTTCTCATTTGTAGAGTTCTTACGTTGTAAATAGAATAGGAGTCTCTATCATAATTCTATTTCCAATTTACGAGAACCTATAGTCACATTTAAATAACATAAAATTGAATAAAACTTAGGTACGATTTTCTAATTAAATCAAAGGAATGTCGTTAGCTAAAGAGATTAGAATCAGGTTGAATAAAAATCGTGGAATGAATTTGACACCTCATTATTGGATCTATAATCTAACGGAGCAAGACAAATTAACCGGGATATATGCCTTCCGGAAAGGAACATTCATACTTCCTTTTAGGAATACTTTAAAAGATGGCATTGCAATTAGAAGAACTTTACTTACAAATTTATTTCCAATTATCATTCCGTATACCACTTCTTCCAGATGTACTCAGCTGGTATAGGATAATCGTAGGGGGACTTAAGCCCCATGAGGAGATGGTGAAAAAATAAAATTTAAAACGAGCTCCTTGAATTCGTATGTAAATTACCAGCCCTACAAAGTCGCTAAGAGGGTACAATCATCTACTTCGCCCAACTGAATCTGCAATTACATCCAATCCACTTACATAATAAAGCAAAATGCATGGAAATTACTTAAATCGAGTAAATGTGCCTCAAGTGGAGTTCTGCTTTAAAGTTGTTGTGGAAGGAGAGAGGCAATTAGGTACAGCCATGCGAGAGCGTTAATTCCCAATAACTACGTTGATGTTCGATCGCTCCGCCATCTATATTGGTTATCTTCCGTGGAATGAAGAGGTGATTGCTTTATAATTCTTCGCATCTACTTGTTCATAGGGATCTTCTTCATATCATCCAATCAGATTTTTCCTGTGGTACTATTTTCAAACGAAAGGTCGTTTATCGTCCTAACTTTATTTTACGTTTATGTAATGGAGTCTTTCCCTAATTAAACCTTTACTCCTTTCTCTAATCGTCAAAGAGGTGACTGTGCAAATATATTTTTAAATGCACCATCCTTTATATGGAAATTTTACACATTTCTTTTAAGTTTAATTACAAGTTTTGCGTGCATCAAACTTTGAATACTGCATGGTTGTTTCTATGTGGTTTCTTTAGTCATAGGCATGGCTAGATTTTTTAATTTTTAATATAATCGAAAGCATCTTCTTTTGATGAAATTTTTACTTGTAATATAGCTGTTACAAAGAAATATTTTGAGTGAAAAAATATTAATAATATAAGTGTAATATATATTAATATAAGAGGCATTGAGGGAGTGATCAATTTTAAGTCAGTGATTTTTTTTTTCGCGAACGATACGCGAAAATTATTAAATGTCACTATTATAATTATAAATTATCATAATATAATTCATAAAATATAACTTAATTTAATATATCTTGGAAAAATAGTTGTTAGGTACAGAAGGAAAGAAAGTTATGTAATTTAGTCTGTAATTATCGATTCAATGAATTCATCCTATGAATAACATCAACATTAGCATAGTCACTTTCAGTCCCGTATATTTATTATATATCCTCTTTGTTTCCTTTACTTCGTTATCTTATAAAGGGAAAGTTTCAAAAACCCCTAACGCCATTACTTAATCATTATGCATATTCGTAGATGGTGATATCAACGCTCGTTGCGTGACCTCAGCCATATCTTACGGTGCCCTTTGGTGTGTATACCCCTTCAGGAAATTGCGTCTCAGGGTTAAGCGGGAGAGGGGTACACAGGAAATCCTTAAGTTCTCTCGTGACACACGCGCTATCGTGTTCACGCCTCCCGTTGCCCGCGACGTAAAAAGCACATGCGCCTGCCTCAATGGCCCCATGATTACGTCTGTTGAGGATGACCTCATCGCATCACCTTCCTCAGTCGTAAAGATATTGCCCTCGCCGAAGGCGTCAACCGTCAACAGTGAATCCTCAACTCTTTATTTTGTTGTCAGAGGGTAAAGAGATTTTAATGGAAGATGTGAATTATATTTCTCTGTATCGGTTGTGGAAGGTATCATTGATATGATATAATAGATAAAGGAGGGGAAGTAGAAGTTTGCAGAATGCTCTTTCTATTTCATACGATATGCTAAGCTTTGGTAATCGATTTTCAATCTGATATGCAGCAGAAGCTGTGAATTTTTTCGGTGCAGAGAGATTCGTATCCATGAGTTGTAGTTTTTGAATTGAAGTCAAGATCGTGAATTATGTCCGAATATTTTCAACGATTATATAATATATGTACAGGCGTGGTAGAGGAATCACGGTGGTATACAAAGTAAATAAATTTAAGCTATAGCATTCAATAAGACTTATTCTTAAATTATTAGTGGATTTTTTTATTATTTTATCTAGCATGACAACCTAATATTGAAAGATTTTCAAGTCAATACGTATAAAAATACAAATATGTACGTATATTCCCCAAGCTTAGTTCAACAAATATCAATAGAATATTCCCATCAATAGTGAACTGACGTTTTAGCATTTCAAGGAATTTTAAGTTTTATAGTGTTTTCAGTTAAGAATAATATCATTTTCTCAATTTAGTAACCATACAATTCTTCCATGGCGTTAGAACTATTTGATAAAAATATAATACATGATAATAGTCATTGAGATTATAGAAATGAATTTCTAGATTATATATATTCTTTCGTCTATTTTCAAAACAACGGCGAAACTATAAAAATAAAATTTCAACGAACGAAATTGATATTGTCATATTAAACCGGTTCATTGTGACGTAGACACTGGATTATTTTACTCAGAATTCTTAGCTTCTTCTCAACTTGACCCACTTCTCTGGTCCTTGGAATTCAGTTATTTTATGGGGGAATAGACCAAGGATTGGCAGTAAAATGAAAATTTAATTTAGAAATTCGCCAATGCGAAAGAGCGAGGCTATGCCGTAGAGCCAGTGACGCAACAATGTCAAGGATAACTGCAATTCCATAAAATAGCTGCGAATAAGAATTTTTGGATTTTACTTCATTTCGAGAATAATAAATTATTCCTCTTTGTTTGAGTTCCCCTTCTACAGGTACTTCTCAACTTAAGTTGTCTCCTAAAATATTATTATTCACGAGTCATAATTAAGTTTACCTTGCTCTTTCCATAATCAACATATTTATTAATATATTCCAGGTTTTAGAAAGTGTTACAAATTTTCTACAATGTTTTCATACATTCAATATCATTCAGAGTGTTTTTTGGAAAGTGCCCAAGAAGGAGCAAGGAATTCAACTTTCGTCCTTTTGAAAATTTGCGTCAATATATAAATGAAACTATACTACTTCTTTCACGCCTATAGCATATAGTTATACTCAAAATTATTTCATGTTTTATAAAATAAGTTAAAATTCAGCCTGAAAACACTGAATTGTATTTATTTTCCATTCCTTAACAATCTACTCATACGTAAAATAGCATTTAATTGTAAAAATATATGAATATATTTTGAATTCCGTTAAGGATATTTAAATTAATTATAATTATCATAATGAATATTCAATTTAATTTCAATGATGAATTATTTCCTTAATAAACCCGTATTTCTTAATTGACTTGACTGTTTTGAAAGCAAGGACGATTGAACCAGAAAGTTCGAGAAACACAGCTCAATATAATCATGAATTTATTTTATTAACATCATATCCTATTAATATTTGCTGTATTCTTATTCAATAGTGTTGTGTGATCGGTAGCGGAACTCGGTACTTAACGTCACAGTTAAACAGTAATTACTTTTCCTCTCGATTCGAACTTGTTAACCTTCTTTGTTTCGTAGCATTCTCAGATTCTCTTTTTATCTAAAACAGTTTTCCGAACTCCCCAATACTCAACCTTTCTCTTAACACAACCTAAACTTCATCAAATCCAACGTGAACCTCAAATGAACCGCGTTTAATTGGGTTAATACGTTCGCAGAAATTCTCTCTGCATGACTTCCGTTTCCATGGAACTTCTCGATTGGCTTCTTTAATTTTTCTTCTATTTCCTGGCACTTTATCTAATCAGTCGTTCTGCTTCAGGTGAATTTGGCACCGGTGAACATCGCTAATCCTTTCTTCTAAAATACCCCGTAACTAGAGCGACGAACGACTCCTGATTCATTCATTATTCCTCTTCTGCCAACGTTTGTGACAGGGCTCCTTTCAAACGGATTCCGCGAATATGCCCTGATTCTTGCAGACTTTTTTTGAAAATTTAATTAATATAGAGGGAAATACGGTCCATAATATCTCTCGGCTCAAAAAAATTGAAACCTTAAGAATTCTCCCAGTGAAATGAGAAAATGGGAAATTCAGGATATGCTGCGTTCGTGATAAATTTAGACTTGTTTGACGTGAATTATTTCCTTAGAGGTCTGTTCATTTGTGATTTAGTGGTTCCTTAATACTGTGACTCTGTGCTTAAATTAGATTGTGCACTTCACGAATCTTAGGTTTCTCGTTTTTAAATTTAAATTCTTAAGTGAATTTCGGGAATCAAAGATGATGTTCTTCCTTTTTATAATATTCCTTTGACAATTCCCATGCGATGATTATAAACAATTTCATCCAATATTCCTTTACTTTCATTATTTCAAGTAATAGTAATAATAATAATCCCTCTCATTACTCATATATTTATATACTTCGTAACTTCAACTTTAGTCCTATATTTATGCTGAAAAAATCCCATCTTTTCTTAAGAGGGAGTAAATTGCAATTCACGACTTTTTCTTTTAAGACTTCCGGTTAACTACACTATTTATTATCGTAATGATTTTTAAAATTTACCTTTTAAGGGATATAAGCAATTAAATGTAAACTAAAATACTTTACTTACTTTTAAACTTACTTATTATCTTGCAAAAACCACCATTTTAACAGTATCGCAAATCATTAATAATAATTCACCAAACGAAGTGTATTAAATAACTTTGCACTATATATCTTGTATTTTTTACCCTACTATCTGTACGCAAATTTTCGGAGCGTAGAAGCTGGAAGACATTGTACACCGCCGCCTTAAACCCTTCGCACTATATTGTTTCCTTCATTTCAATAGCTTCCTTTGATTACTACAGTCTTTTGTTTCCATCCACTTCACTTCTTTGCAACCTTTCTCTCCGCGGAAACATCCATCCCTTTTGAGTCCAAAGGAAATGTTTCCATGTCTTTGAACCTTCTGACATCTATCACCCCCATTACCTCTGTGGAAAGAGCTCTTTCCTAGCTGCTGGCTCTTTCAGCATCAATTCACATTTCCCTTGATTTGCTGTCTTCTTTCAAACCGACTCGCTTCGATGAATACAATAGTGTGATGGATTAATAACTTTACATTCAAACTCCACGGCTTTGTAATGCAAACTTTCATTATGGCTCGTTTGACGATGCTGAATAAAATCTCTTACGGATTTGTGAATGCAGTAAATAGAGCATTTAATTAGTTGAATGCCTAAAAGGATTTGATTCCCTTACGTATTTACTGGAAACGTCAGTATTTGCGTAAATCTCATTCTTATTATTGAAAGATTATTGAATGAAAAAAGACATTATGAACGTTTTAGAAACTTAAATTTTCATCGATAGATTATTAGAGCTGAATTTTTATCCTCGCCGTTCACATTTCTATGAGATAATTTTTTGTAATTAACCTTCGCGTTTATTGTTAAATGATGAATACCTATTGCTGGGGTATAATTGATTAACATTTAAGCTTAGATAATATTATGATATAAATGGTTCTTTTATTTACAATAAATATTGCTCCCTGTTTCAATGACTTTTCTAACTCTTACAGTCTATTCTGTACAAACACATTATTCTATAAAATTCATTTTTTATGCTTTCCTTATCCAATCTAATTCATTTATAGTTCTGAAAATTTTTCTTTGTTGTCACTTTATGAATAAATCAACAACACCTCCTTCTTTATCGTTAAACCAGCTTAAAAAGATTTTCCAAACAGTTGTTGTATAACAATCAACTTTCGAATACCATTGTTGTAAGAGTAGCTGATTCAACTAGTAATTCGATCAATTGTTATCAATCGATTGTTGAGAGGCCATAAAATCGGTTCGTAATATTCATTGTCGCATACAATTCTAATTCTGCTTCATTTACATCTGTGTTCTGAGATCTCAATACTTCCCAAGTCTGTCCCATTTCCTTCATTCATCAATCCCCCAACTTCTTACTCTCATTCCCCTCAATCCTACATCTTCTCCGTCCATCTCCTTGAATTTTTAATCCCCTACCCACAATGCCCATTCATAATTCAAAATCCTCTTCAACTCAATGTTTCAGGCGTTCACTTCTGAGAGGACGTGGATGCAAGATGATGTAAGAAAGAGGTGCGGGCTGTTTCGTATCCATTCTTACAAACGCTGTTTATAAACCCTATTTGTACATGTGTCAGCTTTGATATGCGGGCTCTTTGTTTTTAATGACGTCTTGCGCTCTCTAGATGAAATTATTCAGTTTTGTGATTGTCTTAAAAAGAATAGACTTAAAAAGAAGCCACAATATCTAAATAATTTTGATGATAGAATTATAAAAACTAATATCGTATAATTTAATTTAATATAAATATTTTTCTCTCTTTATGGATGTGATCAATCCAAGTATATTATGCCATATATTTCCGTATTGAATAAAAAAAGCAATGAAACAAAATATTAATTTAATGCAATAAATTATTCAGAGAAGACTAATCGTATCTTTAAAAACTTTCGCAGCATCTGAATTTGAAGATCAATGAAACAAATCGGCAATGGAAGTCTACTACTCGTAATTTGATTTCTAACTTATCTTATAAATCAATCGATAAAATAATGTTTAATATCAATTGAAATTTATTATCGTGAATTATTTTATGTATAATGTAGGCGTAGAATAACTGGTTATATGAGTGATTTAGGCTGAATAGTTGGCAACAGAACCATTTCAAAAGTTTCCTCGCAATGTTCCATTCCTCGTATTTGTGCTCTGTGAAGTCGTGCAAAATGAAAGCAAACCAACCTCTCTGAGAACCCATTGAGTAGTCTCACGTCATACCGCTCTCTCGTATAGTAAGAGCTTCCTTTCTCAGCGTATACTTGCTCTCCAACCCTTTTTTTTTAACCTCCCTTTCCTCCTCGAATATGCACGCACTTACCTTTTTTAAAAGGCCTTTTAAACAGTGAATGACAAAGACCTTGAAGAACGGCCGTACGTTTAAGCGTCGGTGTCATTTCATCTGCTTTTGTTACTCTCGTGTATCATTAGCAGGATGCAGAGCCGCGAAAAAATCAAGATGACCTTAAAAAAGATAAAATCCACGAGTTTGTTTAGGATGACTCATTGTCATGTCCAGACGGCAGAATTCACGGTTGCATTAGCACACAATAATTCAATATTTTTGGGGATTTTCGCTCGGGCATTGTTTTCATTTCCGGTCGTACGACAATGTCAGCGAAAGGAAAGGAACAATGGATCCGTTTACAGTGGGAGAAATTCCATTATTTCGGCAGAATATAACTTACTAAACAAAGTAATAAGTATGTCACTATTCATGGCTTCGTCCATCCGTCCATAGCGCAATCATTTTTGTCTTCTGTCTCTATTCAAAATGGAAACTTGTGTAAAAATAAATACAGATACCCATTTGGGACTTTGCCGGATCAATAAAAAATGCAATTAAAATGGAAAAGTATACAGGAATATGGAGATAGAATTATTGCTTTAATGCATCATCAAAACTCTATTAATAATCACTTCAAATAACTGGACATTCTTTTCCCCGACGGAAAATAACGATTTTATATTCCTGTTTACTACTTCATTGAAGTTATTTAATCCACACTGCTTCGTAACAATACATTTACCGCTCAGATTATTGAATAATTGGATTTCCTTCTTCATTTATTAAGTATAATTGTTAGGCATGAAGAAAAACATGGTCAATAATAGACATAATAACAAATAAAAGCTCTGCGATTGTTAAAAGATATGAAAATGATTGTAATTGTTTATATTCCTGAAGATAAACGTAATCTAAATGATATTTATTAACAATTAAATGCACACAAAGAATTTTAAGAATCCGTTCCAAGTTCCAATTAACTGAATATAACGAAAACAATTGTAAACTGCTGAAATAAATAATTATTTTTATAATCTAGGGAGCCATTGAATCTGCTTTTTAATGAACTTATTTATTCTTATGGATCTATTCACAGATAAATCGTCTTTGATGATTTACATACAAAGAGAGAAAATTTTTCTACGGTTCTATAATAGATAGTTAAATTTTAGTGGAATTATTTATCTGAGATATATAATATGATTTAAAATTTTGATATTTTCTTGATGGTATAAACATGATAATTTGAATAGCCGGTCCATTACAGTGATTAAACGCAATGCTAATATATTAAACAATAGAACGCGGATTATATTAACAAAGCGGGAACATTTCTAAAATGTGTTTAAATAGTTTAATAATAAGAAGAAGATTAATTTATGGATGGAATACTTTAAATAAATGGAGGTAATTTCGAAGGGGCTGAAGAAAAAAGCTGAACAGCTTTAACAATGACCCTTGTCGATAATCTAATTAACGTTTCAGCAGGGCAAAGTTTCGACTTGATTAATCCTCATTATCTAAACAATCCAAAACAATCATGCTGGGCCCAACTTCAACTCTAGCAAGTCCAAACCGCTGCTATAAATAGCCCTCGAATCTCCAAGATCGACTCCGGGAAGGATTTCAGTTCGCCTCCTTCGCCGCTAGGGAGTAGCACCGTCCGCGCAGCCCTGTAACTCATGGAAACGCAACCCTTTCGCTTTCTTGCAATTCCACGCCCTTCCGCGTGAAAATCTCTTCATTACTCTCTTTTTAAGTTCCCTCCAGTGTGTGGAGTTACACAACGAGAACCTCCACTTAATGCCTCGACCTTTCCGACGGAGAGATGGTGATCATGACTAAGTCAAGGCTGAAATCTTCGTGACTTTGAAAGGATGCTGTTTCTCGTCTTTTTATCTTGTTTTTTCCGACTCTCGCTTTTATCGATGCGATTCAAGGACTCCTTCCAGTGGATGTCTCTTTTCTTTGCAATTTGGGGACCTGCATCGTTCTTCCACTTCCTCCTTCGCCTTTCAATTTGTAATGTGTCCCCGAGTCTCTTCACGTCCGTATTTACCGCTGTCCGTCTGCACAAGAGTATTGGCACATTCCGAGGTGTAAGAAATTTCGATCGAGAAAAACAGATTCTTATTGAGCTGAAAGGATTGATTTGTTTCACTGGTACTCTTATTTATGACAGTAACGTCTCCAGAGCAACGTTACATCATTAAACATAGACTGACATACTAACATAACAGAGGAATGCGGAATAATGTTCACCTTTTGAATTGGGCAATCTATTATTCAAGGTTAAGAATTTTATAAATTAAATTCTGCTTCACAATTCTTTTTGAAGGTTTGGGAAAAGAGTTATTGATGATTAAAATTAACGAAATCATTCCTAATATTCTGTTCTGCTAATTTTTCAATTCCAGGTAAATAAGTTTTAATTCATATCAAATTTGGGAAATATAGCCTTTCGTTACATCATTACATAATGTGCTCCACAGCATTTCTATAATTTTCTTTGCTATTCTCCAGTTTTATGTATCACTTTGCATAATAAGCTAATTATTTATTTTTACTGAATCGTATATCATGGTAAACAAGAGATATCAATATCGATATTTGAGAATTCTTTTGAGATACATATTTATATTTATAGAAAGAGAGATTGCAAAGGTAGTTGGTTATACAAGCAGCCCTTACTATTCTGTATCATATCATATTAAATTTCGTTTGGGTGGATTATCCAACAGATTAAATTCTATTCGTTGCCTGGCAACTCGTGCATTCCTAGAGACAGTTCAAAGTAGTTTCCATGCAAGTGGATTGTGTTCATCCCACGGCACTCCTTCAATATATAAACCTTCTTTGTCTAGTCTTCAATAGATACGCTATAAAATCCTTCTGGGATATCATTGACTGAAGACGATTCCTCAAGTTATTCGAACAAAAGTTCCTTTAAAAAGTACAATCACTATTTTTATTTTTAATTGCATGATTTATATATTTGGCATCAATTATCAAGTGGAAAATGAGATTAAACAGACAAAATCCCTGCCTTTGATTAAGACCTTGGATGTTTCGGATCTACTGAAAGAGAAGCATAACAGTAAAAAAACGAGACGTTTTAGAACTGCCATATTTGGTTATCTTCCCATTGAAAGACTCCCACAGATTGTGAACTCGAACGAAAACGGGATTGAAAGGAAAAGAAAACGAATTGGAACTTTTTTCCTTCTTTCAGAGATATATCCATCGCTCGGATTACCTCCATAATTGGATGTTTTCCGAATAAAATTTCCATTGCGAGGAGTTGCGAAAAGATTGACTGAACGTCCTTTCTTTCGTCAGTGGAAAGTTACAGTTGTTTGCGACCCGGGAATACCTCTTCCAGGAAATTGGTTCGTCTCTCCCATTATATCGGTATTTAATAACTCGACGATTACGCCTCAGTCGTTGGTACGGATTAAGAGAGGAAAAAATGTGGTTGGTGATGAAAGCCATGGTTTATGTAATAAAGGTGTCTTCAGTTCCACAATGTATTCGATAAACTGTTCGGGAAATATAGCAGGAAGAATTCTTCTAGTTAATGAAATGGTTTCAAAACTGCAAATACCATGCTGAAGGATTAAATTGCTCTATTGTTGGTGAATAATAATTAAGTAGATTGCTCCTAAACAATTCGACCATACTATAAGCTTTCATAAACCGTAACAATGAATAATTAAAAAAATGAAACTGAAACATGCTCAACAATCAGCTCGAAACCAATATATTGTTATTATTGTTTATTATTGGTATTGTATACAGGATAATTATTAAAATTACTTAAGTGATAATTACTATGAATATTAAAATAGTATATTATTAACTATAAACAGCGGTTGATCAGTGATAAGTTTAAATTATAACTATTAAAAGACAAACTATTTTATTATCCTATTATAAAATGTATCTTTAACATACTTAGTCATCTAAAATTAAAAATTATCCTCAAGGATATTAGTCTTGTTCATATTTACTTTATTCACTATTCACTCAATTTTTAACTTTCCAGAATGAGATATGTAGTTATTATTCTAGATTAAAGTTCTAATTGTTATGATTTAGGATTTTAAGTATATACATCTCTTCCAGCAGTGTAGAATTATCAAATAAGTTATCATATTTATAAATGTACTTCCTGTATTCTTTCATTCTTGTGCATGTAATCTCGATATTAGACATAAACATTCCAGACATAAACATTTGGTTAATAATGATTTATATAATGCTTAACCTAGAGCTATTATAAAAAATTACGAGTTTCCACATCTTTAGATATTGGATTGGGTGTCGAAATGTCAATACGACCAATCTCTATATCTCGAACAATAGATTCCAAGTCGATGACGTGGTAGGATCAAATACTGACTTCATCAAAAACTCTAAGCAACTTTCAATTCTCATAAACAATAATATATCATGGGACGTTTAATTCACCACATCTCTATTTTGTCTTGATACACCTTTTTATTGGCAAAGAGCGCAGCGATTCCCTGTTGCGTACAAATTAAATAACCATTCGCATAATGAATTTACTTGCACTCACTCTGGTAAACAACAGTTTGACGATTGGATCGTTTCCAGGTTACGAGGGTGCAGTTTGGGTGCCACAACCTGGTGATGGATGGAGTTGCGACAACTTATACCAGAAGGTTCTGCATAAAAAAGACGAAGTCGCACATCCCTACCCCACCTTCTCCGTCAACAATTATGTAAGTAAATAAAATTGTTATGGTAATACTTGTATGGTCTCTAGGCGATAATTTAGCCGCCTACGCTTCAAATGCATGTGCGCGCGTTTGAAGAATGACCTACGTTGCCCGGAGAATTTATGTGCGTATTCGCTTGAGCGTGGGTTAGTTCTCAGAGTGGGGTCGCCTATGACTTAACGTTTTCCAAATCGAAGGTTCTGGAAAGCATTCTTTCCTTGATTCCTTTGAAACTCTAGCCTGAATGATTTTAGCCTGGCTGATTCAGAAGACCGACCGAAGGTGCTGTAAACCCACGTAAATATTCCCAGATCATTGCCATTTTTGTCCATTTTCAGGAATCCCGTAATGGATTCGTTTAACAATATATTTTGACGTTAGTGGATAGTTAATCTGAATGTGTAGATTTTATGCTGAATTGGAAAGGCTTATCATGGAGAGGAAAGGAAAAATATTAGTATTATATAAAATTAGGATTCGAAATCGAATAGTAAAAAGTAATTAATTTTAAAAATTTCGGTTTTCGAATAATGATTCTTGATTTAGAATCAGAAATTTGAGTGAAAATGCTGGACTACAATTATATGACTACAATTCCTATGTATTACATAAATGGAGAAAAAAAATTGCTACATTTAGAAATTAGTTAGCAGAAATTTAATTCTACAATAAACAGCAATATAATGATAAGTAACTAATCCAATATTTTACAATTAGGAAAACTAATTTTCGATTAAAACCAATATATAGAAATGAAGACTAAAGCTGAATGCGTAATGAATAAAAAAATTTTCTATAAAATATACTGAATTCAAACTAATAAATATTAGATGATAATACAATTTAAATCACGAACTGATACTACTACTAATGTCCAGAACAGAATTAGAACCAATGATTTCCCCATCTTTAATATCAAATAACCCATGATCCAATCTTTGGATTCATTGGAAGAAGCCCCCAATGGATGTTCAAGAGTACCGAAATAGCAACCCTATTCCGCGAAGAATGTAGAAGTTCCTGCAAAATTCCTTTCCATCTCGCGCGGAAAAATATCCTTCCCCCCGAAGAATAAACTGTCAGTGAAAGTATCCAACACTTCACGCACCGCACTGACGTAGTTTTTCACCCAAACTCCTTAAAGTTTCCGCAGAAAGTTGCCCCAAAAGTATACATCCCTTAAGACGAAACCAAACTAACAGGAAACATCGAGGTAAAAAGCTGGCAAACCATCAACCGATTAGTTTTACGAACCAGTAACCCCTCGGTGACGTCATTCCCGGATCTCGGTGACGTCATGGATGCATTCGCACGCCCAGACGAATTGAAAGACCCCCGCGACACGCGGATTTATGCAGAGAAAGGAGAGCGATAAAGATTGATTGAAAATGACACGTCTGGAGGCCGACTGCATTTATAATTCCTCGGGTGCATGTCCGGAGGTGCATAAGGGTGACGTCATGAGGGAGTGCCAATGGGAGTTCAGTCACCGTATTAAAGGGGTGACTCTCTCTCCAATGCAAGGAACGCGGCCCACATATGCACCCTGCTTCCTTTTAGGAGATAGTTTATCATTAGGAAACGGATATACGCTTTTGGCCTCAAGCGTCCGCTGGTACTTCTTAAGGAATGGTGATATTGAAATGGTTTAGTGGATATTGGGAGAGGTTGAGTATGGGAGTATGATAGCTGATGCGTACACCGTGACTCTACTGGCTTATCGAATATTTTCAAGTATTATTAACAGAGAAAAAATTAATTCTCAAAGCTTTTTATTGTGGCATCAGTTCCTCAGTTGTCTGAGCTACCAATACAACGAGGCCTAAGATTTAGGACACATCTACATAAAGCTTTTAGTCTCAAAATCTGTTTAAAAAAATAGAACTTGAGCTTGATCTAATAATGATCCCTATCAGTAATCTATCAGCATCAGTATCAGCATATGATTTCCCTGATTTTCCATAATATTTTGACGCAAAAATATTTACTATTAAACTAGCATATAGCACATTAATATAATATATACAGGAGAGGATATATTTATCCTTCTCTATAGTTGACCTGATCTTTGGAAAATACTGCTCTACAAAATCTAGCTAATAAGAAGGGTTATCAGTAATACATTAATCAGGATATCAATGAAGAATAATATATATTCAACTGCTGTAAGCATGTCAGCGAGTCACCTTATTCGTATCTTATATAGTAATGATAATCGGTGAAACACAGGTATGTGTAGGAAGAACCCACATGAAAATTTCTCCTGTACTAATTCTCAGAAAAAGTATCATAAACTCGGATCTCAGGAAAAAGATTTAAGCCAAGAGGTTTTAAGAGGATGACCTTTTTACAGCCTCGGGCACACGGCGTAAAGTGCAGTTTCGCGAAATGAAAGTAGGAAGTCTGCTGAAGGGTAACTGGACCGTTAGATTGCATACACTGCATTCTGAGCTGAGGAGAGTTAAAATGAACAAATATTCACTCGAATTCTCTGTTTCGTGACTTCGTGAAAATGGCAGCCAAAAAGTCTGTTCATAATTAGCTTAAATATATTTACTGTGCAGCGAAGGATATTTATGTATGGTATAATAACTAATCGTCTGATGATTAAATATTCTACTCTCACATACTTATTCAAGTATTACTGAACTATAATACCTTTACTTTAGAATAAAGATTATTAAAATGTTACAAAATATACCAAATTCGTTTTTTACGTCCTAGTCTGAATTAAAAAAAAATTTTGGAAATAATATTCTACAATTATATCTATCACGGATACTATCAGCACAATATGAAATTTTTCGTATTTGAAACAGTTTTTTGCAGAACTATTATGTATAAAATCATCAATCTAGAGGAATAATATTTATTTTCTATCCAAGTCTTCTTCATCTAAAATATTTTCTCCAAGAAAACTTTTTTGTAACTTAATATAATTTTATTCACTTATATGAGTACATATTGTTAATTAGTATCAATGAGCATAACGCGAAAACAATGAAGTCTCAAAGATTTCATTTTTTGAAACAGGATAAAAATTTGAGTTTTCATATAATTAAATAATACGTATTTAAAGATTTGATTAAATGGGAGTAAATTGAAGATGAATGTTTTTGGTATTTACACTACATTACACATACAGTACACATTTATCTATTTCCATAGAGAGACATCCAAGTGTGTAAGAAAATAATAACTGATGTTATATTTGGAGTCTTTAGAATGATCATTAATCCATCTATAAATCAGGATCAATTCTCCTCCCACCATGGTTTCTTCTCTTCATTCAAATTTCAAGCATATAAGCTTACTTCCCACAACAGACATGTCGATCAATAAGCTCTCTATATTCAAGCCCGCGAGAGATTTACCTCTGCAATTAGAAAACTTTCCAGAGGCCTACGACCTCGCTTTTGAAACAAAATCTGCAAAATAAAAGATATTCGCAACAATTGAGCCTTCGAAAATATCAGAGCATCTGTAACTTTCGAGTGCAATGACTTTCTCTTTGGGTAAAAGAGAGTTGAGTAATTTAATATCTTCGAAAAAGCACTTGCTAAATGTTACTCGTGGGTTTCCCTTGTCTGTAATCCCAGCTCTCCAAACATATAAAAGGCATATGGATAACGTTTTTTCTAGGAACTAAACACGTTTCTATGGTTTCGAAATTCAACTTTGTTTATTTTCCTTTGCTATTACAAGCGCAGCACTTCGAAATTTGTATTCCAACTTTCAATTAGGAGAATATCTGAGCAGAATTTCTAAATTATTTGTATTTCTATGTATTACTACCATGTCAAACAAGAATTGGTTTTCATTGTGTCTCTTATTTCCTCATAAGGCTTTGTTAATAAAATATATCATAGAATGATGCAGTTGGAATCTGTTTGCTAGTATTTTTCTTTGTTAAATAATTCTTTCCTTATTGAAATGTATATTAGTTCATTGTGATTGGAGTTAGAGTGGAGCGATGCACATTCCAATTCTTCATTCACTCTTACGAGTTGATTATTATATCATTGAGTTGTTAAGATCATAGCAATTACCACTAGCTTACTTATTAAACACCATTCAATGTAAATCATAATACTGTCCTTGAGGAAGAAATAATGAGCAATGGATATTTTAAAATTCTTAAATCTCAAAATATTCTATAGCAATTAATAAATAATAGGAATTCATAAACATATAAATGTTAAACATATTGAAAATACATTTATTACCAACGATGAAGTCCAAATTAAGAGTGATTTGAAAATTCCAAATTAATTTTCATTGAAGCTAAATCATCATTTATATCTCTTTAAATAGTTCGGTACTCGAATCTGGGACCTGTGTCAATGAGGAGCACGCGCTGTATTTTTGGTTATAGAGAGACCAAGTTTACTTCCCAATCACAAGTTTTTCCAGTGATACAATGAATTTTACCTTAAATGAGAATTTTTCGTAAATACGTTACATTGCTTGATGAAAAAGACTGCTCAAAATCAATTTATGATTATAGATATGTAATCGAGGATCTAAAATTATAAAAAACCAAATCCCATTGAAATGCAGATGTTTGAAAAATCCATTCATTTTAAAGTTCTTTTTAATTCCGCGGTGGGAAAGATATGTGGGCTGGTTGAGAAAGGAAAGTACCCCTTGAGGCGTATGGAGGGTTCTCTATATATGACTTATTCTATTGCGAAATAATGCCTCTCAATGTGCACTCGTTCTCCCTTTTGAACTGCATAAGGTTAACGACCTATCTGTAATGAATCAATGCCATTTGGAAGGGTGACTCATATTTGCCATTAATCCTCATTACCAACTCAATCTCTCGTTAAATCGATTATCCACCGCCTTTAGGCAGATCAGCGCAACTGCAATTAGAGATGAGATAGGATCTTCCATTCCGTTCATTGCTACAATCAAGGGATGCTGTTTAACTGAGGAAAAGGGCAGATTTTAATGGAGCAGGAAAATTCGAGATGTTTTCTATATCAAGCCGTTTTTTGCGAGTTCTGAGAGAAGTCTTATCTTTCCCAAAATTTCTAGGTCAAGAATGCGCTCTATATTTCATTTTAAATTCTTTACCCCCGAGTTTAATAAGATTGATTTATCTTATCTGTTTCCCCTACGCCTGCAGGTGTAAACGGAGTGAAAAAAAATTATACATAGATATATCGTTCATAGAATAATTATGTCACTGAGCTTTAATGTAGTTTAAGGCAACATTGACTAGCTTCGCTTATTTACTGAGAAACCTCGTTTAGAATGGTACCGTAGGCTATACATATTTTCATGTAATATTCTGAGAGTTAAATATATAATTAGACTCCTGATATTGTCACCTTTAGCTCAAATATTTTATCCTTTTTTAAGCATAACATGTAGTAACATCTTAATTATTATTTTACGTATTCATTCATTATTGATTATTGCATACAATACTGCATGAGTAGCGATTAAAATAACATTTCGTCATCTCTCGCATAAAACGAAGTTTACCCATTTCTTGCGCTCATCAACTCTCGACTCGAGAAGCGATCACGTGACCAAGTTTGCACGATCGGAAAAAAAGACTGCTCTTCAACAACGAAAGCATTCACATAGGAATAAAAAACCTATGTAAATGCGACCGCTGATCCTATCCACCCATAACGACGCGATAATTATTCAGCATTGCACTCTCTCTCGGCATCGGCGGGATAAGATCGGAGACGATGACATCACTAAGTCTCTTGCGTCGAAAGTGCATCTTCCGAGGCTTTGGCATTCACTCCGCGAACAAAAGATCTCTTAGAGTCATAAAAATGAAGCACGAGCGCTATTCGAAGGGAATCTCAAGCATCTTGGCGATTTTTATTCCACGCGGTCATACGATGGCGCTATTTTAATTTATTCATAGTTCCATGGTAACAAGCTTTCCCCTGACAACGGGTTGCGTCACCTGAGAAAAAAAATCCGAATGGATTTAACGCCGAGAAAAGTTACTGCCAAGGACAGATGCGGACGTTTCCGCGGCTAAGAACGGAGATGCGTGGAACAGACGGCAACGAGACGTAAGGGCTGCTAAGCATTCGTGTTATTGATCCTATAGTCTGTTGTAGCTCTCGTAGAAGGTCTCCACTTAGCTTCCAGTATTGCTTGGAAAAGGCTAACTTGGTCGTGGAAATAATGGAGTTGTCTAGTTGTCCTGCCCCAATAATTATCTCCTGGTTCAGTGGCGATTCAGCCCTCCGCGAGGAAATGAGTAGAAATATCAAGATGGTAATAATGGGGTTACACAAGGGATCTGTTTGGGTGACTGAATTTTACAACTCCTCTTCCCATTACTGCAATCATGAACAGTATATTTATGAGCGTGTATCATATGAATGGGTAGACGAACTAGAGAAGGATTATCTTAAAGGTTCAGTGTTATTTTTTTACCGTAGGGCACTTAAGAGGATAAAAAAGAATGAAATTTCTGTCTTTTAACAATACCAAGAATGACAAGGAACAAGTTTACCGATACAAATTCACCATGTTTTATCTGTTACAATCAATAAAATTTTTATTGGCTGTCAGAAGTCGTGAAATTATTCTATGTTAAATAAATATGAACAACTATGATTTAAATTAATAGAATTACGTGAGCTTAAATTAACCGAAGTTTTGACAAAACTAATTATTAAATATAGTGTATCATTTTACCTCTCTCTAAAATAAGTTATAAGTTCTGTTGCGTATTAGAAGTATCTCAAATTTCTAATTTAAAAAAAAGGACGAACTTTACTGATAATTTATGAAAACTGTATATACGTTTGATTACTTATAAAACTTTAAATCTCAAATGAAATTGAAAACAAAGTAAAATGTAAAAAGTATTCTGGAAATAATATCGTGCATTGTGATATCTCGGTAGAAATGGTTTGAGCGGATAAGTTAGTTATAAAAAGTGAACCCTAAGCAGTATTATAAATATGTTTTCTTTCATCTATCTCGAAAGAAAATAACAAGTGCCATTTATCATTATCTATCATATGAGTGTCGTATGAATAATGTCTTTCGATAAAATATAAACAACGAACTTAAATTAACGGTACACATAAGGGATGAACATTAAAACGCAATAAGATACAGTTGTTAACTCTCGGTTGATTCATTCTCGTTTGATGGAAAGGAAGATTGCAGAGTATCAAAAACTTCAGAGATAGATACGTCGCCCGTAATTGATGTTCTAACGCATTAACGTTTTCTCACAGCGAACTTCATATCCTTTGGACGAAATTGCAAAAAAAACACGCAAAGAAATGTTTGAGCCGAAGCAATTTGGGAAAGTGATATTTTTAGCACAAAGCAAGAGTGTGTTCGTGAACTTTGCGATATTTTCTTTCCTTGCCCGTGAAATTTCTCGGTGTTAAGGACAAACACGGGAAGGGAAGTACTTCTATTGTCCTTCACGAGCGAGTGCACGCAAAATCGACATTACGCCAACTATAATTGCTTCGGAAAAGAAGCGTTGTTTGGCGTAGTCATGGTGACCCAGAGTGAGGTGAAAAGGAGCGTGACCGTGGCGAAATTGCTTTGGGAGGGGCGAAAAAATAACAGATAAAGTAAGTGCACGGAATTAAATTTTATGGGAATAATAAAGTCGAGCTGGCTTTATGGAAGCCCTATGACTGATGTGGACTAATAAGATTTTTTTCCTAATTGGAAGCTTATTTGGCGGTTAGTTTCAGTTTTTGTACAGATTCAGTAGATCTTCAATTTAAAAAATGTTCGTATTCAAACACGTAACCAATCAGCCAATCCTTTAGCGTATGAGAGAATGCGTAAGATATCTTCGTAAGTTTTGTTCAAATATTTTTCAAAACAGTCCAAACACAGTATCTAATACTTTTTATAGGTTCTGATAGGCCGAATATATTTTTTTATTGAGGAGCAGGATGATACAGAGTTCAAAGATTATCTAGTATCAATTCGCACATTCTGAACGGAAGCTATCGGAAAAATAAAAGTTTAGAAAAACAGGATTCCTTTCAAATTATCGTAAAAAATATTCCAATAACGCTCGATGCTCTCATACTTCAAAGATGGTAAAGAATTAGTTAGAAATTTACTTTGCTTTCGTAATGAATTTATAATTACATTTTAAGTAATATATTTGATTCAAGATCAACAATTTTTAGTATTATCAAAAATAAAACTAAACTTTGGAGCTCAACTACAAACAACAACAACTTTTAATAGGGTGTGATTTATATTCAAGGAATTAAGAGAAAAAATTATTCGGGTTCTAAGGATTTCGCTGCACTTAGAATATGCAAATAATAAATATAATAAAATAAAGAAATTGTTGTTGGTAGTAACTTGAATCATAGACCTTTTATTCTTTTTGTAAATGATATCACAAAGATTAGAATTTACAACGATCTCTTGCCATGAAAAGTGTATATTAACGTCCCATTAAGCTGCTGTTAAACAAAATTTATGAAAGAATTAAAATAAAATATCGTTAATAAAATTATATAGAGCATTTTAGTATGTAGATATACACATATTATAAATAATTTGAGATATCCAAGCAACATAACTCTTTATATTTAGAACTGTTAAATATTTCTCACAACACCTAAAGTCACGAATTCTACTTTTATTAACCTAAAAGTGGTAGAACATATTTACAATCATCGCCTAGCAACTAGTTTCGTATCTATCATCGGAACTTGGAGTTACCAAGCAATTGGGAGCGCACAAGCACTTCTGGTCACGCGCAAAGTTGATTTCATCTCGTTGTATCCGTCCGTTGGAGTGATCTCTAATGCATTGGGATTTTAACTCCCTCTAATGGCCGATGCCAGCTGAGGGGGAATGTGTCATGGCCGACCTCTGCAAAGAGAAACCACGGCTTACGTCACCATCACAAGCCACGGTCAAGGTCATTGAGGACGCACTGTGTGGGTTATACAGCACTCCGTCGGTGAATCTCTGCATGGACTTGGATTGCTCTCGGTTATAAACGATTGAATAAACGTGAATAACTCCACTTGTACCAGCAGCAATTTTCTCAGAACTAATCATTGTATTGAAATCGAATCAATTTCATTTATTCTGAATATATTTTTCTTAATACATTGTTATTGGTGAAAATAGATGCAAACAATACTAGGAATAAAAAAATGAACTGTTAGCAAATTGAAAGTCATAGGTTTTAAAAATATGTGGCGATTTATGTATCGAATACAATCATACTTTATACTAATACACTCATCTTCTAATATTTCTTCTGCTCAAAAAGCCTTGGTTGAGAATTTAAATGGTCTTTTATTCACGTAAAATATTTTTCATTTCTTAGAAGTATATAGGAATCTAATAATATTCAAAGTATTATAGAATTAATAGAGTTCTTATCAGATTGTTGCAGAACAAAGATCAAAATTTCTATTTCTTGGCTCAATTAGCGGATTGATAGTTTATTACCTTCTAAAGACAATTTTTACATTCGCATTCAACATTTGGATGTTTGTAAACAAAAATTCACGGAGATTTCTATGAAAACATAGTCTGTATTTTTTCTTTAAATGATTTTCTGGTTACTCAGTACGACGAATAGAATGTTTTCTATTTGCTTTCTGATAAAAGGCAATCGATGCCGTATCTTTTTTTATCAAGCTTATGTCTCGTACGCCAATACTGTTTAATTCTTTACGTAGAGAATTCGAGATGCTACTTAAGATGTTAATTCAAAATATATATGAAATTTTAATCTAAAAAGGTTCCAAAGAAGAGTAATTCACAAAGTAACAAGATTTTTTTAAAATTCACAGTACAATAGTCCGTAAGGAAATAAAAGAAAATGTATCACAAATAAAAATACTCACCAATTTCAACATCCATATCTGGTTGATTTCACTTATTCATCATCAATTTGACATATTTATATACTATAAATCATTTTTTGTTTCAATAAATTGCTCTTGATCATATCAATTTAAAAGCAAGCAGCCTCAAACTCTCCTACAAATGAATTATCTCATTACTTTCCAATATTTTTGTACGTTGAATGTATACCTGACTTATATAAGTGCAATTACTACTTCGTACGCTTACTCAATCCCAGAAATAGATTTTAATCGTAAAAACACACGTATTGTATCTTCCGATCGGAGAACAAAGTGATGTGATGCAATTCATTCGATTCGGCAACAATCTTCCTCAGGCGAACTTTAATCGACTAAACTCCTTCGGAAATAAAACTCGCAGAATAGAACGTCTGCTTTCCACGGTGCATTTCCTTGCAAAACAGAGGATGCCGTTAATCCGTCATCCGGAGATGTTTTCTTGCAAAGCGTTCACTTCCTCTCCAAGTTCGGAACGCATTTCTCTCCACCGCAACTCTTAAGCAAGAGGGCTTTAAAGAATTTGGACGGAATGCCAGATTTTCATTTCAAAGGAATTTTGGAAGTTTTCCGACTGCAGAGCAGTGAGGTTTCGTTCTTTTCTGCTAGGGCGTGAGTGGTTATGGAACTTTTATGACTCTTTCGTACTCATTTATTTACATTTTTATTCTATGGTTCGCGGTATTTTCTCCTCTTTCAAAAGTTCCTTTTTTCCTCCGGCTAATTCATCTTTCAAAAATTAAGTTGTTACTTTTTGGTCAGTAGCTGTTAAGTATGCAGAAGTTTGCGGTGATAGACCTTCTTACAACCATACCTAATTCATTATAAATGTGTTATGATTTCTACGAATTGCTTATAGTTTATGGTTTAACATTTGGATCTCTTTCACAAGAACCTTTATGTCTTCTATTCACAAGATTGTTTAAATGTTTCATAGGACCGCATTATTCTTACATAATCTCCTTCCACAGTCTTTCAAAAATTGCAGAATTTATCGATACACAAGGATATTAACAAAACTAATGAATACATATAAAATTAGAAAATGATAACAACAGATTCCCCATTTAAACTAAAGCTGAATGAGAACAGAATCTCCTGATCACACGTATTTGATTTCCATTAAAAGCAAACCAGCTGAATTCCCATCCATTTTAACCAATTCGAAAACCATGTCTCTGCGGTGTTTTAATATTTCCCTCATTTTCAACCGCAGATCAACTTTATTTACGCCCGTCTCCACGGTTTTTCGCCGTTGTTGATTTTCCGGGCGACGTCGCCATGGCTGAAGTTTGCGGACAGATTCCCGCGTGAGACAGACGCGACCCTTTACTGGATAAAATGTTGCGCAATTCTTCTACCCACACCAGCCTCTTTTTACTTCCTCCAAAGTCGAGCCAACAATTCCTTTTTTATACGCCTTACAATCCCTTTTCTTTTTTAACTGCACGAATTCTCCGGCGAAGGCGTTTTTCCCCCATGCTAAGCTCTCGTCTGGAGGGCGCGACTGGAGCGCTGAGGACGCACGGACGGCGGTAACTGTAACTAAGCTAGGAGAAGGGGAAAAGCTCTATGCAGTTTTAACCTCCAAAGAGTTGACTGCAACTTCGTTTTCCTATTGAAAGTTTACGGAGCTTTATGGCCGAGTTTTTCGCTCAATTTGCGAACGTCTATTTTTGGGTTTGGTCCGATTCGAAGGCCATTTAAATCATTTAATGTTTACGGGTTTGTTTTCCTTCTGATTTCGTAGCGAGGTTTTGATCTCTTTCAAATGGTGCCGAATCACGTTTTGATTTTGTTTGCCTGGAACTTGATTCCGATCGATTCTCTTGTTTGCGGTTTGAATTAGCTTGTCAGAATAAGAGTCGAAGCTTTTATTTCAACGATGTTAATCTTATCATGGTCAAGGTTTTATTTGCCGTGTAAAACGCAAAAGGGAGAAATGTATGTTTTGAATATCAAATAATTGGAACCACAGAATATGTATTGGAAAAACTGCTTTTGAGATCTTTTATCAGCGAACAAATTGCCGAAGAATTTTCATCTCAATAATGCTGGACAAGAAATTTTCCTCATCTGTTATTTCTGTAGGGTTTAAATTCCATTCTTTAACTCTTGGACGGAAATAATTCTAAGGAATCTGTCAATAATGATAGCAGAGTATGTTGACATATCTAAAGTTTTCTATCATACACAGAAAATTAAAAATGATACTACTGACTTTTAGCTATAACCAATTCTACATGAAACAGTTTAATTTTTAACCATCTATTTTAACTTAATGATTAATCCAAATCCAATGCCTTGAAGTTTACTAAATACCGATGTATTTGGGTAAAAACAGGGTAGAACTTGTTCTTGTTAATACTAATATAATTATAGTAGAATTAAAAAATGGATTGGAATGGAAACCCAGAAACAGTTTAGTATGATTAAAGCATTATGAAAACCACACAGGCATCTAGGGAAAACTATTGATAAAACTCTCTCTCAATTAGCATTATTAAGGTGGATTACGAAATTTCTGTTGGCCATATCAATGGTGAAGCCTTTAAAATAATAAGTATCTAATACTTATACAAGAATTCACATTAAAAGAGTAATAAAATCTAAAAAACGGGACTAAATAGCTGCTTTGGAGTCGTTCATAAAAAACAATAGAACAATGAAAATTAGTTTATTATCGGAGAGAAACATGCATGAAAAAATCTGACTTTAATGTTTAACGAATAAGTCTGAATATGTCTCTAAGAGCTTTGCGATCAAATAGAAAGTATTATATTCACTGTTTTATTTTACAACTCCTTATGAGCAAGTAAATATGCAAATTTATTGATTATAATTTATATATAATGATTGATTAATATGTAATCTTCGTGTGTGTTAACTCGAAGACCGTCCCTTCGAGCATACCGAGTACTATAAAGGAGCAAAATTTCTTCCGAGAGTGGAGAAAACACCCTTTTTCTCAGTGGGAGGTATTTTCACAGTAAAAAAACGAATGACGTGTGCACCGCAGACAGAAGAGAAAACTCGTAGACGGTTATCTCACGCTCACCTTCAATGCACGGGTGTATTTCTGAATCACGGGTTCGCTACTTGTAATTAGGTACTTCTAAAGGGAACTTACGGAAGTGGGGAAACTGGGTACGAATTTTGCGTGCATTCGTTTTCTAAATAGTGCTTGTAGGTCACGAGCAAATAGTGGTGCGGATGTAATAAACTTTAAAGAACTCTTAACAGAGTATTGAGCTAAATGTTCCCGATGTTTTTGTTGCTTTAGCTTGCCGCTTCTTGTTGATATTCCAAATTCTGTTTATTCTGGAACGCTTATGTCAATAAGATTGATATTCAATGATTCTAATACTCTTATCTTTATATATATATAGATTATTAAACGAAAGATGTAATAATTCTCATAAAACCTTAATCGGTTTCGTATATGTTCTATTTTGTAGACTTTTCACATACATTTTAGGGCTATCAAGATATCTACTTTGCATGCGCAGACCTTTCGTGTATCAGTGATGTCTGGGATTCAATTCTTTCTTTGATAAGCAATCAAATATACACTGTCTCCAATCAGATATCTCAGCTATTATCCAGTTTTCCTTCTGCAGGTCGTTGTCCTTTGGTGTTTGCTCATTAACAGACACTCATCTTCGAGTATTGGTTTCCAGGTACAATCATCGTACGTTAGGAACACGATTCTAATGAAACCTCAATAGCTGTGGAACTCTAATCGAATTGTCTTCAATATTATTAATTAAGTCTTACACATTCTAATGATTTATTTAACATAAATGTGTAATTATGTTACTAGGATATAAATACCAGAAGGGTAAACAGAATTTAAAATACAATGGTTTATTGTACCGATCTAATTATCTAATAATCTATTGTAAGATGTTTATGGATTTATATTATTCAGCTCAGTTACCCATAAATAGCCTTGTATCATAAATATAGTAGAGGCTCTTGACAAATAGAAAATTATTGATCGAGTTAGATAATTACTTAATTTACCAGCTCCTTCTGTAATATCTATGTATAATATCTATACATAACATCTATATATAATATCTATATAGACAGAACAAACATTTCTTCTATTTTCTAGTTAGACTTCAGCTAAAACCGCAGATATCTCGTTTTAAAGTTTCGATAACGTCTTAAGTACGTTTAGCTCAACGTTTTCTTGTGAATGTATAACGTAAAACTTTCGAAAGAGGCTTCACTTGGTCCAGTTGTACATAGATAGATATTGAATTTTGATCTAGAATATACTTTCCTATTTCCTCAACTTAATAAGTCTTGAACATTGGGACGAATAGTTTTTCGTTATATAAGAGGGCTCCCAATCGTAAAAAGTATAACAGGTTAGTGGGTTTATGGACAAAAAACCTTGGGGATCCATTCCAGTGAAAATGACACGGCAGAACAGCACATACTTTTAGAATTGGGAAATAAAATACTATCAAAACATGCTTGACCGGAAAACTGTCCATCGAAGCAGTATCCAACGTAGTCTTACTGAAGTGCAAGCAATAGATCGATAGCGTGTGAGAAATAAACGAATACTTTTATCAGTAAAAACATATTTTCATTTATCTGTAATAAAATCTTTCGTATAAAGTAAAGCGTGGAATAGAGGGAATTAATAAATGATAAACGAAGAATGATTACCATGACTTTGAGCTCATGTATTGACATATTGTCATGGTAACAGCAGGAAAACTGTGTTTGATACAAAACAGTAATATTTGTTGTTTAGAATCGAGGTTCTCGAAATATTTCGTGACTAATGATACCTTTAACAATATTTATTAATAAACCGAATAAGAGGTCTTAACTTAATCCAAATCTCCCGGTCGAGTATCTCCAAGAATCTCTCCGTAGTAAAAATATCGTTGTCCTTTCATTCAAATAAGGAAAAGGACGAAAGCCATAAGATCTTGAGCTTAGTGAAACAGTAAAACTCGATTCGCACACCATCTACGTTTCCGCCTTCGAAACAAGGGAGAAATCCGGAGGCAATTCGGCATCGGACGTGACCTTGAAAAGGAGGAATGTAAGGCATCGTGAATTCCGTGCATCCCCACTCCAAAGGGCTCTTCTCCTTAGTCATCCGCCCCCTTCCACCCAATGCGACCCTCCCCCAACCCCTCACAAGCATCAAAGCATTAAATTCTCATCCCAAAAGGAGCTTTCTTCTGGCGCTGCCTGAAAGTGGATCATGGGATGTGGTTCATAGTTAGGGTGAGGTGCAGTGGGTGTATGGTGGAGGTGGGACACGCGTTGAAATCCCGGAAGGTAGTTGTCACTCCCTCAATAGATGTACAACCTATTGCTATGTAGGTCTATTTTCCACGACCCAATTGTCAAACCAAGATCTAATTTATGCAAATTTAATGGCGTCCTACAAAGTCTAGAACACATTTAGTTTATTCTATGGTTACTTGATTCATTCAGTTATTTGCAGTTTTCTCCCACGGAAGTTTTGAAAGAATAGACCAAATAAAATTATCTCTATAATCAATCGATGAAGCTGTCATTTTATAGAACTCCATAAAGATAAGGAAAATAAATTCTTCGTCTTGATTCTATTAAAATTTATTTTTACTTGTAAACACGACCGAGGTCGACTAAGGTCTAGTCATCTTCTTGATGATATTCTGGATGATGCCTATGCCTTTGACGAAACTGGCCATGTTTATAAGTAAAAGAATTTTTAATGGAATCGAGGCGAAGTATTTATTTTCCTTACCTAAAATTATTCGCCTTTTTTAAGGACTTCTTAGCATATACTTTACAATGCAATTTTCATTGTTTTTTGGTGAATTATTGCTACTTAATTAAGTTGAAAATAACATAATTCCTTATCCTGCCCTGAGAGTGATGCTTCCTTTCCAAAGCTATCAGTAATTAGTTCAGCTTCTGTTCCAACAGGATGTGGGCTTAAATCAAGGTGCGGGCGTACTTCGCAAATAACCTCCAAAGGATATTTGCGATTCTCCAACCAACAGGAAAATTGCATTTGAGGAAGGACTGCACATAACAGACAATGAAATCTCTGATTATATAAATTATCACCGATATCGGTGAATCTTTTATCCATCTCAAGTGCATCTTTGATTTATCGAAGCGATGTATAAAAATTTTGCTCCCATCCAATCATGAATGACAGGGAGATCGTTTCATTAAAACAAGTGCACTGATTTCAATCTGTTTTTCCAGCGATAAATAAAGTATGCGTTTGAAAATAACAGTATTTATCTGTTACCATGACGACCTTCAAAAACGTATCCACGTGACGAAGTTGAATTCCACGTGTTTCTGCCCTCATTCAGTTATTTCAAGTAAAGAAAGTCTATATTTTTCAAGGCGATGAAGAAAATAATCTTGGATTCTTATGAAATCTCAAGAGATGCTCAGTTTGAAAACAAAGCGAAGGATTATTTATGGAACAGAAATGAAATGAGAAAGTAAACACAAGTATCTAATTAAACGGCCACAGAATTCTACCATAATAGTAGCAAGGTTAATTATAGCTACAAACTGTAATTAGTATGACAAGGTGTAATAATAGATAATGGTTTATAAAGATGGATAGTAATAAATAGCTTGAAGTTGCGAGAGAAAATCTAAATATGATAGTCGATTAGAATCTGGAATAATACAACACTTTATACAAAAGCTATGCCTGGGTGATCTATGTTGAAAAATCTGAAAAACGTTTGCTAAGTTATTCAACAAAATATTCCTTAAAAATGAATGAAAATACTTAAGCAGATAACTGTTGCAATTGTTCACCTTTACCGCTAAACAAAAGCGGCTTTACCGATTGATGTGATTCATCTCTAAGCAGTCTCCATGGAGACAAGAAATGAGCAAACGGCCTCGTGTTGTTTTCCCCATAAATTTTGATTCAATTCAAGGCCGAGTCTCCTTGACCGAACTTTCATTTTTTCAGCTTTCTAAATTTATGGGCATTGTATTTCAGAAATTTGCTTTTTAATTAACATCAGATTTTAACGTAATAACAAACGCGAATTTAAGAGAGTTAAAGTTAAATTCGTACGTAGTTTAGTGCGTCTATGAGTATAGCATGTTTGCTAATTAATCGAATACCATCATATGCAGGTACCAGTATAGGATAAGAAGTGTCATCTTAAGCTAAGCTTGTAGTGTTCGGGTCAGTAAACTTTACGTCATTTTAACAAAGGAGAAAAACATCAACAATTAGACAACATCACCTTATTCTTGATCGATTTATGAATGCAAAATTCAAGTTGGAAATTGTAACAGTCTGAAATGATAATGCTATCAACAGTACAAAAAACTTAAACATTCTCTTTGGTACGAAAAAATACGATACTTACTTACTAGTGATAGGTTTGAATTCTTAGGTACTTAAAATTTCTTCTTATCTTCCATATTTTTAAAGTTAGGGCTCAAGATTCGAATGATCTCTGAAAATCTTTTGTATGAACTATATATTTATCATCACATAGCAATTACTTCCTTGCCAAACCATGATAATACCAATAACATAGTTCTAGAATAACTATTATCCTTCTGAACAGAAGGGATTCTATAATATAGCAGTTTCAAAATAATTAGTTAGGAGCAATTTTACCCTCGCAGTTTTAAATTATATTAATTAATTTTTTAAATATTCAATGCACTTTATTATAATTAATCCTCTTTCTTTATAACAGCCAATTACAACTCGCACGGGCTCGTTTTAATCTCAAGTTCAGCAGCGACTCAAAAAAAATCAAAGCGTGATAAGGAATTATTTTCAGAGATAAGAACTCTATTCCGTACCGGGCATTTTTTCGAAAGGCTGCAGACAATTCCGGGAAGTCCGTATAAAAAGAACGTTTCGCTTGCGTAAAAAGGGAAGACAGGGGATAACCGATTGACTTGCAGATAAAGAATTCCCTTCGACAATGGTACGATGGCTGTAATACTACGTCCCTTCCATCTACGTGACGGAGCTCATGCATTTATTTGCGTAAGATGGCACTTGGTGAGGACACTTTTAGGGGGAAATGTCGGAAGGACGTCACAACCGAATGTTTGCTTCGATTCGTAGAATTGACTCACAAGCAATGGCAATTCGATAGGTGTAGCTGGTGCCCCATGTAGAATGATAATTATGGGAGGGTTGTATCGCATTTTGTCTCTCCTCAAGCGTCATTAGCTTCAATGCATGTAATGTGGAAGATGGGATGACGGTTGGCTGATGGTACCTTTCCTTTCTGTTGATGCGAATTGACGGTTTTCACTGCTAACGATGTGTTTTAGTTTACAAGTATTACTCCTCCGTTTCCAGGAACAGTTGATCGAATAGTTTATCGTCCATTTACCCTTACCAATCTGCCTACAAGTTTAATCCTTCTCTATATTTTGGATATACATGTTTATCCGAATGTCTACATTAATCTACGTATCGTTCTTCTCCGATATTGTCTTTCAACTTTCGTTGCATCCTAAAGAACATTATACTATTCAATATTAAAATTTATCTTCCTCGAACTTTGGTGCTATGTGCTGTGAAAATTCGGTTTGGATAAAATATTTTAGAATCGTTTGTCATATAAGCAATTGGGTGGTTTTGGTAAAGAGTATTAGTCATAACTTAAATTTCTTTAAGAAATTCTCAGATTTCACACACGATTTGGTTTCATATTGCCGATGGAAAGATCTATGGATTTTAAAATAATTTTGGCATGAAATATTTTCACATTATCATTAAATACTGAAATTTGTTTATGCACGCATTGCAATGCGTGAGGATTTATTTTTTGCAATTATAAAAGGATATCACCATTTTTCCTTGCTTTATGGATCATTTCATTGGATGGAAAATTCTATTGGAAATATTCAAACCTTTTAAGAAAAATTGAGAGTATATTAAATTACAATAGAAAATGTAAAACTGAGCACAGAGTACACCATGAAAACCCCGCTTTCGTATAGGGCAGCGAGCATACCGGTCTCCTTGACCGTTTTGTAGTATCGAACGCTCCCTCCTGAGCAGTTCAGACTTTGGTTTCCCGTGCTCTGAAGTGAAAGGTATATGAATAACCTTTCTTTAAAGTCGGGTCTTCAAAACAATTTTCTGTAGCATCTCTCAACCTACACCGGAGCATCGGTGGTTCAGTGGTAGAATGCTCGCCTGCCACGCGGGCGGCCCGGGTTCGATTCCCGGCCGATGCAACTTTTTTCGCATTTTCAAATCACAAATTTTGCCGCTAGTTTTTTAATTATATCATATATCCTTTAATGAAAACGCTATAAGATTTTTGTATTGGTTTCATACTTTAAATAAGTTTTGCCTGATTACTTTTGTAGAGTGATTTAGTTTTGGTACCTCAATGCGTAGTAATGGAACAAACTCAACGAACGAGAAATAACCTTTTTACATAATAACACAAATTATGACTTGCCCATCAAAATAGGTATATTAAATTTCATATTTGTAGAATGAATTACTTTCGGCTTCTATTAATAGATACAACTATCCATCTATTATATCCCTTTTAATAATGATTCTTTACGTTCAAGTATTTAGGTTTATCTATAATCTACCAACATATATTTTTTATTACTAAATAGGTTATCTCCTAACTTCCCATATAATCAAACGAAAAGCAGAACAAATCAGCAAATGTTTACTATAGTAAAGGACTAAAAGGGTAATACAATAGATATTACTCGTTGAAACCCGTTCTTTGCGTTACTAAGGTATCAGAGCCCAAATCAACCTTAATCAAAAGTTACCCATCCGCTAAAATCTACGCTCTTCTTTGAAATGTCGTTTCGCCGCTAACAATATGGTACCAGTCGCCTTAAAAGACCTCTCGATTATCATTCGGAGACGTCCTCCAGTCTTCCGGAGCAGTTAGAACCAACTCCCATGAGTACATACCACAAAGGACTTTTCCCCGAAAGGATGTTATTCTTGATTAACAAGTCTGGAGACGGTCACTCGACGATCTTGAAAAATCCGCTTTTCGACGCGTTGTTTGTTCCCGAATCCAAACAAGAGACATCGATTCACACACGCCTGTCGGTGCACACGTTGAGGATGATGGGAAATTGAATCAACGGACAATGGTCGTTTTCAATGTGTGACAATGTCCAGACGTAAATTAGACAGTCGTGTGTCGACGAGTCATCTTTCAGAAGAGCTCTAAACTCAGTTAATTGTTAACAATTGATCCTCATAACATGGCTTTACGGGTAAACATCTTTCATTCCTTCGGCCCTTAAAGTGATTTCATTGACATACGAAATCAACAATTCTTTTGATAGAATCGTTTAATAATATTTATTTAACTTATAAAATTGGTGCAAAATTAGTGTTACTAAAATTACGAAAAGATCATGAGGTAAATCCATCGATATTACAATTGAGAATCAAACGTGTCCAATTTACTCTTATTCTAATTTTCATGAATTTGCTTATTTTTGTCTCCTTATTCGTATATTATATTTAATTATGAAATACATAATACATGAGTTTCTTCTATTAATTTATCAATATGTTTAAATGTATATTTCATTCGAAAATTCGATATGCTTTAAATTTTCTGATGAAGAAGTCCTTTCACCTGGTTGGATAAAAAAATTTTGTTCTTCGTTCAATTGTGCTTCGTTGAAGCAATATTGTTCTAAAATACTATATCCCTTTATAATGTGCAAGCCAATTAGAAGTATAAAATATTAATATTTTGAACCCAAACCGTAAAATGAAAAACTACCAGTTTTGTTATCTGTACGTTCTAGAGCGAGAATTTATAATATGTGAAAATACATCTAAAATATAATAATATTAAGATACGATCCCTTCTCATAAGATTGAACTGAGGTATTTTATGCAACAAAACGTCAACATTAAATGACGCAATCATTATGGATAATATTTACAGCTAAAGTAATTATCACATCTCTTATCAAAATAGTTTAAATATTTCAATCGGAAGGAATGGTATTTCATTTACATTACCAATTCACATCTATTCACTGAAGTATTTTCAAACCGTATTATGAAAATGCCAACCTTTACTGGAGGTTGTTAAGTGTGAAACATCCATGAGAGTTTATTCTCATGATTCATTAGCCCTATCAGCATTAGATGAGACGCTAAACTATGTGGATTTCTCGCCTTAATGCTAATTTTTAAGGGTGAGTCAATCTCGTATCGAGAAGTATGTTGACCGTGAAGCAGAACTGCTTGAACGAGTTGGCTTAATCGAATGCTGGAGATATTGTAACGTTCTTTAAACTTGTTAACACCAGGAATTTATTTTTATTTTGAAGATTTCTATTAAAGATATTATATTCTTTTCAAGTTATAATTTTTGATATTTATCTAAGTCATCTCTCTAATGGATGTTATTAAATGAAATTGCATTCCAATTGCACTAGATTGGGAAACGTTACAAATTTCCACAATATAGAGATGCACTACCTTCTTTCACAACTGTCCACCTTTTATACTATTGATATGGATTAAATACTTTTAGCGGAAAACAGAAAAGTAAAACCAAAAGGTAGAGTGTTGAAAATCAAACTTTTCATATTGTATTCATCGGGGTGAATAAATGATACGTGATAAGAAAATAGCGGATTTTGGCGCAAGATTATCATCAAAAGGAAAGCGTGATTCACGATTAAACGTATTCACATCCACTTCGAGATTTGATAGCAGATTGGTGTATTTCGTTCGTTGCTAAGGAAATATCTTAGTTGATTATTCAGTTTCGTTATCCCTCTGTAGGAGGTTTTACTTTAGTATTAAGTCCTATGAAATAGAAACATCGTCTTTAAGTTTTAATTAAAGAATCTTGAAGAATTAATATGTATCAACTACCATTTTATTGATCGATTGAGAATATGTTTTTATTTCAAAGGATTTGATTTCTAAAACTTTTAAGCTTTTTTGTGATCTTCATCGAAAACTATTATTTAAAAAAAATAATTTTTTAAGAGAATATTCCGATAAAGCAAGGTATAAATATTAGATTCTCACATCCACAAACTACCATCCATCTTGGAAAGACTCTCTTGGGATGTATCAAGCTATTAATCATTTAATTTTGTATAAAGTACTATATTTTTTCAAAATAATGATTTTCAATAAAATATTTAGGCTATAAATACTCTAATTGAAGTTGATACAATGGACAGATAGGTTAAAAATAGGAGCTGATTTGAATCAGCTGGATGAAGTTTAGAGATTAAAAACCTAAATTTAATTTTCTGGGATGGATACCGCGTATAGATTCCAATTCTTTATCTTCGTTACGTGAAGGATATTAAGATCGTTAAACTTTATAGCGAATTACGTCACAGTCACTATGGGAATTAATAATCCGTTATCTCAAACTTGGTATCGATATCGGCGGGGCTCTTTGTCGTCAAGCGATAAAGTTGAACTCCCTACGATACCTGACTTCTTTGGTATCACCAACGAAGTGTTCTAAAAATACGATTCCTCAAATTATCGTTCTTTCCAATCTTCGAGAAACTTTTAAATTATGTCTTTTCCACTCCCCAACCGAATAACCTGTTAACAGGAGACCTTGGTATGTTCGACTATTATACTCGCCATTCTGTAACCAAGGTTAAATAAATAAATAAATTATCGGGTAATTGCAGATCACGAATTCCTAAAATTGTCAAGAAAACCCTGGAAACAAGTTAATTCCGTTTTTGTCTTACGATGCTTAAGTCATTACCGAAATTAATCTTTCAAATTTGCTTAAAAGTAAAAATAAAAACGATTGGCTTCGCACCTCAAAAAAGTGCTTAAAACGAACAAATATGGATTTTGTTATGCTGTTATTAATTTCAATAAATAATTCTGTAGGATAATTTAATTCTATAGAAGTCGCTTAGTTTTAATGCTTTATTAAACGTGAATTATATTATCATTTTATTGGTGAAATATTCAGTAACTAGTTTTAGTTGAGTGGAAAGGGTGATTCAAATACATAATCTTCTGTGAAAATTCGCGGAATTATTTACATAAAGTACTTTAGCGAATGATATGTAATATATTGTCGGAGTAATTGGTCTAATCTTATTTCCTCTTGATCTTATTTGTCTAATATAAAACTCAGTTTCAACTATTTACTCGATGAAAAGCCCCTAGAGATATATCCCTTTTCTTATGTGGAATCTGAACTAAGCTATCATCCGTCGTTAAGCCGTAACGATATCATTTGGACATCTAGTGCCCATATTAGGAATTAAAATGCAATTTCGGCAGAAGACATGGAGCTGACCACCTGTTCAAATCACGGACAATGGAAATTTGGAGTGCTTTTTCGAGACAAAGATGAGATAATCAATTGTCGCGACGGAATGCTTTCAATGCCTTTATCTTTCGAGATAGTAAGAAACACACTTATATTAGTGCGCTTTTTAATACAATGGGATACGCAATCTGCAGATAAATCGAATCAATTCCCCGCGGACGTGAAGACAGAGGTCGCCACTGTAAAAAGGATCCAATTTCTTTGGAACGTGATTGAATGATGATCGAATCACGAAGAAGAAGTGCCCATCGATTTATCAAATTGAGACGTGGTAATACGTCTTGTTACGGGGTTGTGAAGGCAGTTCGATTTTTTTTTTCTTTTATGCTCAATTCATCCCGTACTGGAAATAAGACCAATATCTTTTTTGGCATTAAGTAATGAACACGGACAAGTTATTTTCCACGCTGTGTCTTTCTTTAACTTTTATCTTTTTATAAATGTTCCAGTATGTAAATTAATAACCATAAATTAGTCTATCAAGGTCTATCAACTCGAGAGAAGGATATGCTTTTTAATTTACGAATTGTATAATTCATGAAGATGTTTAATTTAGATGAGAATTTAAAACAATGCAAATCTTTTTCCTTTCCATTTTCTAATTAGAAAACCGTTCAACAGTTTTGTATTACGTATCTACAGTTGCTCTTAAAACATCTATTTATAGAATTAAAGAAAAACTGACGCAAAATATATATTGAATAATGCCGTAAACAAAATTATAATTTAAAATTTTATTTTACCAAGTTAAATCAGTAAGAATAAATATTTTAAAATTCTTTTCCCTACCGTACAGTATGAGGAATATTTAATTCAAGCAACAATAAAATTCGTGCAAAATCGCGAGGTATGTTTCTTTTTAATAGTGCACTACGAACCAATAAGAGCAAAACTAATACACAATGACTTTTCTTGTTTTAATTTTACATATATCCTTCCATAGTTAAAGGAATCTTTAAATTAGGTGTCCCTCTTCAAGTTTACCATAGAATCCAATGTAAATCTGTAATTTCGCCTAAGAATTAGAAACCGAAGCAATACAAGAGAAGTAGATAAATCTTTACTTTGACGTTGTTTGGATAATGCTCAACCAATCTGCAACCTTTGACATTTCATTAAGTGACTCACCGCCCATTAATCTCTCGCACAGGGATTGTCCGAGGAGATGGTTACCATAGATACGCCACTGTTAAACCTGTTATTATTCACCATATCGTCGCACCTTATCCTCCATCGTGTTCCACTCAGAAGGTGGCAAAATGCATATTTAAATCGATGCACGCCTCCCATTAGAGGCAGATTACGAAAACAGAAAAATGCAGACGCAGTATGTAAATTTCGATTAGAAATGCGGCTCCATGCTTTCGCGAGATGCTTCAATTCTTTAGAGCACGCGTCGAAAATATGTAATCTTTAATCGAAGATTCTGGAGTCACGGAGAACGTGAATGTATCACGATCGCTCTTTATGGGTCACGTACGATTCAACTCAACGTCACTCCCGCATTATTCTCTCGAGCGTTGGAGAAAGACCAACGTCTCAAGAGTTTTCCTTACTGGACTGCATCGCTCACCTGCAGAATCCGATTCGAAAGGTTTCGATTGAAATATATCGCTATTGATATCCAACCCCCTAAACTCTGCTGTCTATCTGCACAGTTCACGAAATTAAAATCTCATTTATGTTTTTTAACGAATAAAATAAAACGTGTTTTGTTAAGTTTCAATTACGTATTATATGGTCTTTACGAATGGTTATATACCAATAATCTTTGAGCTCGGAATAACTTATCCCAAAAAGTATATTATAAAAAGCAAAGGAATTAGTAATTCATCTGGCATATTGAAATTAGTAAATAATCATTAATTCCATTTAAATAGTGATATACTACCAAAGAAAAGTTTAGGAACTCTGCTAAATATTGACCCAATCTCTACCTTCAAAATGTATCGAACTAAGAAAAATTTCATTTAAACGCATCAAAAACTTTTGATGCGTTCGTGGCTGATATTAAAATAATTGTTTAAAGTTCATTTTGCATTTTCAAATAAGTATCTTAAAAATCGTATGTATTTCTTGATCAAGAGTGTAAAGCTTCGATACCTAACGTTACTTGATGACTGATTAGCCAATACGCCTGGCTATAGCAAATACGCTATAGTTTTGGTTTACCGAGGCTGGCTGTGAGAGTACACGTGTCATTTCCGGTTGAGAATTATTAGAAACATGTTCATTTAAGCATTCTTCTAATTTGCCAAAAATATTCTGTCCAGAATACCATTATCCAAAGAAATGTCAATAAAAGCGTACATGGGAAAAATGATGCAAAATTTGCATCGGCCGGGAATCGAACCCGGGCCGCCCGCGTGGCAGGCGAGCATTCTACCACTGAACCACCGATGCTGATGATTTTTGTTGAAGTTCTTTAAAAATTACTTGACTAACTTATTGCTCTTTTCCAAATGGTAATTAAACCATTAATTTTTTATTGCAATAGATGAAGGAATGACTTATTTAGACCATCCACCTCTAACTCGAAGTTGTTACTTACTCGTGCTTCTCAAAGTTTATTTTTCCATAGTTATCCTAACATCGCATTTGCATTATAAAATACATTTTAATGCCTATTGTGAGTATAATACTTATAACTTATAGAGTATGTAGATACTTAAATAATATATTTCTCATCATATTCTTATACCTCGTATGTACTAGTAAACGATAATTTCTGCTCGCTATACATGTAAGAAAATTCTATTTTCCCTTCTTCACCGTCTTCACTTCTAACACACAGATGGTTGAAGTTAGATAAACATTGTACAGATTGAATAAGCGAACGAGTATTTAAAGGGCACCAATCGCAGTTCGGTGCAGAATCCTCCATTTGAGGCGCGCATCCAAAAGTCGCACACGCTCCCATCCCACTTCCTCCTTGGCCATGACCGTGACCTTGTGAAGGTGAGTCTTAGGCGAGGGAAGGTGACCAGAAGAGGAGGATGTTTTAACACTTGAGAAATGGCCAGTCTTAAAGGAAACCCGCGGTGCGAAAAGCGGTGACGCAATCGGATTGGACGCCTCAGTGCGTAGCGTTGCCAAGGAAATTTTTTCGTGTTTTTTGATGTTTTGAAAATGGCGCTGTAAACAATGGGAGGTGCCCTGTTGGACTGTAAACAGAGGGCGTCTTCGAAAATGGAGTTGCAGTGGAGTCGATGCGTAGTCTTTTGATGAAATAATAAAGTGGAAAGGTTTTGAGATTTCCTTTCATAGCGAATCGATGATTTATGAGAGACGTATTCCTCGATAAGTAATTCTGTTCATTGCGATATTGAGTGTAGAAACTTAATTTTTCAAAGTTGAAAGTGTACAAATAGTATTGTTTTTATTGCCAAATCAATGGGGATTTTTTATTTACTTCCCGTTGCCTTGCTATTATATTTCTATTACCAATAATCTGTTTTCTGTTTCTTTCTGATTTTTGATGGAAGTTAGCAAGTAAGCCTAATGGCAAATGCCTAATTACATTTTAAAAATATAAATGTGATATATATTGGACTACCTTTGTGGAACTGAATATATACGTTTGAAGCTAAATTCATGTAAAATTTTTTAAAAAATTAGTATATTTCTATGCACATTCGAGGATTTTTCGTACCTATATGAATATAAATCAAAATACTATTATATTTTGTGTCTTTATATTTTAGTGCCGTTCGTTCAGAATCATATAAATATCCTAATGATGTCCTTATAGAACATTCATATAGACTTATATTCTCAAATGAAAGTACTTATGCTTCTTTCATTGCAAACTTATAGCTCTAATTTATTCATAGAATAGTTTTTGAAAGCTTAAGACAAACCGCATTAGCTTATCTTTAATTGAATCACTTCTAAATTAATAGATATGCCTATGCAACTTTCCAAATTACTTTATTTGCAATTACTTTTTGCACACAATGACGTACCCTCGTTTACCAACTCATCGATGGATTAAATCGCAGACAGGTTTTATTGCTGGCTTTCCCCTGTCTGCGAGTACAGTTCCGGTCGTAAATTCAATATTGAGCGCCCCGGGTACTAAAGTATTACAGTGGTTTTATGGCCCCGTATGCAACGGAGAGAGAGAGATTCAACCAGTTTGATGCTGTGAAAATGGTTACATTCTACAATTTAACATCCTTGCTTTTTAATTCCGATATTAATCATCTCAATAAAGTAATAGCTCTGCATGGAAAAGGAAAAATGGAACATGCAATCTGAATCAGTAGAACCAGACCAGACTTTTTGGTAAGAGGTTCTAAGTTACAATTGAAACGTCACCTGTTTTTTTTTACGATATCGCAATAAGGAAATTTTAAGATTTTAAAATTGTAAGACAAATTTACTGAAATAGCAATTAAGAAACAATTATTTCGAGATTATTCACAAAAAATATGTTGAATTGCAGTGATTTAAATTTACGATAAAAAAGGACGAAATGAAAAAAATATGAATTCGACAATGCTATTCATAAATAAATTAGTGTTTTGCAATAAATATGTATTCATCAACACTACAACAAGTTTATCCTATTATATACAAATTTTTAAATGGCTGGAATCTTATTTAAGTAAGATTCTGTGATTGACATATAATTTAGATATTAACTCTCACCGTAGAACTCTCCGATAACTTTACCGAGGATCGCTGTTACGTGTATTTCAACGTCCAACCCTTATCGGCCGACCCATCTACTTTTTTCTCTCATTTAAGGAAGTGACGGTTACTAATCGATATTTAAATTAACCAAGGTCAAAAACTGCGAGGAACCAATTCTCTCTGGCAGACTGAAGTGAGAGTCACGGTGAACATTTTGCACGGATACCGCTTCGTCCTTGTCGCGCGTTGTCTGCTAAACTGTCCGTGCATCATATCACGTATTCGAGTCAAATCGTTGACTAGGTAACCGCAAGTTAATTAAAAAGCCTTAGCAGTCAAACGGTTGCCTTCCTGTAGCTATAGACTGTGTGAATCGTATTCTTAAAATATTAAGTACTTTTTAGTTGTTGCTTGGATACTGCTCTTGATCACCGAACTATGTGAATATTCATTTATGTTTACCATATAATAAGGCTACTTTTGAGATTTTTTTATGCATAGAGGTGGAAAAAGATCCTTTTCGCTATGGAATGAAATTATGTTGTAGCACTATCATCAGTATAATTTCTGTAATATGTAAAAGAATTTAATCCATATTGGAGTAATTTAGGAGCGCTTACAATTGTGTAGAATTAATTTAAGTACGTCATAAATTTGAACTCTAATAAACATAAGCATCGGTGGTTCAGTGGTAGAATGCTCGCCTGCCACGCGGGCGGCCCGGGTTCGATTCCCGGCCGATGCAAATTTTGCTTGCTTTTCCTAAAATCAGGACTTTCAAGATATTTTAATGGGAGAGGAATTTTTAGTCAAATTTTTGGACCATTTAGAACGTAAAAAGATATAAATATTTCTACACAATAGGAAATGACACATAATCAACTTTCACAGCCATTCCGGAAACGAAAGGAAACTGGTCTGATTCCTATAGAGAGGGTGATTACTGAAGAATTCCTTATATATAGCTACAAAACCATCCGCTTCTAGACAAGTTATTCCCAAGAAATTAAGAAATCTTTCGGAATTAAGAAATCTTTCGGAAATATAGTGATAAACTTTAAATATTTTGATGAGTGTTTAAATCTCTGTGTGCCCCGCAAAGTAGAGTGGAGAAGTAATTCTTCTTTGACTTCAAAAATTGGTAACGATAACTATATGTGGTACAGAGTAAACTAAAGAATTCATGATTAATCATTACAATGCTCATAACGATTCATAGTCACTCACGGGTTCCAGATCAATCAATGCTAAATAGAGTCCCATCTATTTTTTACAATAAAGAAAAACCCAAGATTATTTACTGGCAATTACAATACTATAGGTAATTCACAGATCATCGTGTGGGGATCTAAAGAGATAATAACTTAAACTTTAGAGTAGCTTTTTTATTGTTGGAAACAATCCGAGCTCAAACAATAAAAAATACATTGTTGTAGCATTGTTATCATCAATTGTCATCCTGGTTCGAACGGGCGATTTTAACAATACAGGAAATGTAAAAATCAAACTAAAAAAGATCGATTGAATTAACGAATGGCGTCTATAAACCTAAATGACAAAAAAGGGATGTTTCTTAGACTTAAAAAATGGTTATGCGGGGCGAGTAGAATCAAGGGCATGGAGTGAAAGGAAGAAGATTGGCAAAAAGGCAAATGAGAGTGGAATGCGGGTCAAGTAGGGGAGGCAGAAGGGGTGGTCGGAAGGAGATGAAATGCAGGGGATTGGCTGAGACAGGAAGCAATGGGATGGGAAAGTAATGAGACGACTGGAAACTTGGAGAACCGGTGTGATCCGGATTGTCTTATTGAGTCAGTCAATTGCTGCGTAACACAATCAAAAGAGATTTCTCCAAACGTATTTACGGATAAATATATACGAGTAAAGCGATTACAATTAAAATATGCAATTGTCAGTGGCTAATAAAGAGATCGTTAAAATGTTTTAAATAATTTATTTTAGTTATTTAGCGATTTTGACTAGCATCTATGCCTTTCACAAACAAAATATTGCATTACTTAAGAATACATTCTCTAAGATGTTTGAGTTGTTATTGAAAGTAATATGTGGTTGAAAGTTTCTTCAACGAAAATGTAAATCAACAATTTATCATCCTTAATACAAAGTATTTCTAATTAGCTGAATATATTTAAATATCCAACTACATTGCACGGATATAAGAGGAATAAATAGTTGTCGATTTTACTTGCTCAATGTTGGATAGCTTATATACTACTTAGGGTTTAAGGAGTGCTTTGCTCATCACGCCACGATGTGGATAAAAGACTTGTTTACTTTTGTTTCCACAGTTGGCTTGGAGAGTAGACTACGTGTCATTTCCTGCTGTGTGGAAAAAATGCATACGTCTACGGCTCTAATACGTTCAAAAGATTTTTTAAACGGTTTGCATTTCTGAAAAATTGGGTGTAAACTGTGTTCTTGGAAAAATGATGCAAAATTTGCATCGGCCGGGAATCGAACCCGGGCCGCCCGCGTGGCAGGCGAGCATTCTACCACTGAACCACCGATGCTTATTTAGTGTAATACTTTGTATATAGAGTAATTCTACATTTTATTATAATAATTTATGGCAATATTTCTCTTCTATATATTAAATGTTGTACACGCACCATAAGATTGGAAATATACGGAGCAAATAACCAATACGTACAACTAGCTTTTCAAGCTTACTCTCGAATCTAATTGGGATGGTGACATAAACACTTCCCGATTTCGGCGAAAGGCATTCGTATTCCATATAAAGGAAGCGCATAATCATTAGAGAGCGTAAAAAATGTACATCGCGCAAAAGAATCGGGTTTCGCAAAGAGCGACTAAGCGAAAGCCAGAAACGAAGGGAAGGCACGTTCATTCGGTGAAAAGAGGAGGAAACATCCGCACTGTTTACTTGGGCCGTAAAATTGAAAATAGAAGCCTCTGAAACGACCTCTATCGGAAGGGAAGAGAAATAACCCGTCGCGCGAAATAACCATCGTCCTTAGCGCAATCCCGCCTTATAAAAAGAGAGGCAAAAGCGAGTGCAATTCCGAACAGGATTTACGAGGTAGTTTTCGTGGTGATGTTTGGTACTCTCGACATTGAAAGAACAAAAAAAGAATTCACGGAGACGTAATATATCAACCGAATAGGGGAATTATTTCTACCTGAGATGTTACGGATATAAATTTATGACGCTGCTTCCCGATCGTCGGCCCTAGGCAGTCGTATGTGGGCCTCTGCTAAATTTCTCATGCCACCCCTTAGTAAGTGCGTTAATATGTTTGGTTTCGTACTGTTAGACATATTTTTTATGAAATATACTTCTTTTAAAGCGATCATTTATAATTTTTGAAAGAGTTTTACATCCGTGTTTATGAATTGGAGTTGAGTCTTGTCAGTTTCCTCATTTCTTACATCATGAATTCAGTTGCAAACTTTTCTTCGAAGAGCTCTCTTAAATTTAAAGAAATAATGATAAAAATAGTATGTAATATCATGATATCAATAACGATGAAAATATTTAGGGGAAATGTATACCTGTTTATTTCTTTTCGTGATCAAAATTTATAGTATCGAAGATGTACTGGTAGAGGAGAATTAGAGATGGGTATTGCCTTCAGTTTCGTGATTTTATAACGATTTAAATTTGTAACTTAGGATACCAGCATTTACGCCTTTATGCATTTTCAAGTTCAATTCTTTATATTCACTGAAATGGTTCAACTCATTAAGGCATTGATTATAGTATAATTTAATTATTTTTAAGATTGAAACATAACGGTATGATGTGGAGAATATTTGTACTCATTCACAAGCGGTGGAGCGAAGATCGTTTATTTTTAAATGTGCGCAATTGATAACGTTCTGGGTCGTGAACACAATCGAAAGGAAACAAAAGTAAATAACGCGCATCTTTTTCCAGTGAATTCACAAAAGGAACCCAGTTGAAATCTCCTTTGTGTCACACATAAATATATACATAATATTTAGCCTGTTAATGATAGATATGCATGTTAAATCTCGGGAATATTTCATGAATTCATTCGGGTATTCTTTAACCTAAGCAGAAAAGGATGCGTGTAAACGGTAATCAAGGATGTACGTAAGAGGCGAATACTTATCACCCTTCATCCTCTGATGATTATTAGCTTCCTTCCCACGTGAGGGGGGATTCTCAAAAGGGGCAAGAAAAGAGCAGCGGAGCGGAGAGAGTGTAGGGAAAGGAAGCCGTTCGGGGGCGAAGTGGGTGAAGGTGAAACAGAGGTTGAGCCAATGTGCGGAGATTTCAACGCGCGGAAACTCTCTTCGTGGAGGAATTCATCCAGATCGACTTCCTTTTTCTGCTACGCCACTCCGACCGCTTAGCAAATTAGCACGTGGAAGGTTAGAGCTTACGTTCCAAACCGTTGTTTTGGTTACTTTTCGGAAAGCTCCCGAGAATTTGGATGTGTTGGTAAATAAAGGTCTGAAAATGTGGAAAGAGAGTTGAGTCTACCAAAATACATGTAAGTGGGTAGTGTGTTGTAGTGACCGGATGCAAAATATCTCTGGGAGGAACAATTCTAGTATTTTACAAAACTCTAGGGAAGGAATATTAACGCTTATATTAATTCAAGATATAATATTTAATAATCCTCTAACTCTGATTCTTTTTTTATTAGAATATTAGCGCAGTAAATCTTTCATTTAAATGTTTTAAAGATAAGAAATTTTATACTTGCCTTTTCGGATAGGAAAAAAAGGTATTTGAGTAAGAGATGACGATTGATATCTACAAAAAAAAATTTCTCTCCCATTTACGTTTACATCGATATATGCGAGTTTACACTATAGCTCCGCAACCTCAAATTTGAAAAGTGATATTGCTTGCTTTCTATTCTCACCTACTCATCAACGGAAGATTTACATTTTTGGTATGATTTTCATATCGTTTAGGACTATGTGAAAGGAATTGCTTTTTTGCTAGGTTTTGCATTAATTACGATTAGCGTTTTATATCGGTTGGGATATCATAATTTTCTCAAAGATACCAATGAATTCTGGTTTTTGGCTTTGCTTCCAAGCAAGGTGGTAGTAAACAGCTCAACGCTAAAATGTTGATAGGATCGAGCGGTCGATTTTGTCTAACGACGTGCACACCCGGTTGCATAAGATTGAGGATAAAGAAAAAATGGGCTGATTTAGCATTTCGTTAGATTAGAAAGCATACAAGGAGTGTATATTGCTGGAATTTTATTGGCTCAAAATTAAAAGTTTACTTCTAAATATTTCACCAATATTGTATGCATGTAATTAATATATAAACCTATGAGATGCTGTCCAATAATTCAAATATTTTCATCCGGGGCCCTTCTTGGTTATACCGTTAGGCTAAGAACCTTTTAGAAGGGGGATAACCGGTAGTTTTTTGCTATTGCTAAATAAGAAAATACTTTGCTTTTAATAATTGCTTTGAATGATACTGATGGTGCATTGAAAAGTCTTATATTAGGAGGATACTAATACTTTTACAATATCACCTTTACATTTTGTATGCTAAGGGTTGATAATCATCATTAGCCCGGCTAAAGATTCGTAAATTGCAAGAAAATATTCCGACTCGTAAGTGCATACGTTTACGATCGTAAATTGCAGGCTTTAAATAGGATCACAAAATGAAACCTAAGAGTGTTCTAAAATTATAAGTGGAGGGATTTTTTTCCTTTCGATATAATGGCCTTCCAAGATGTAACACATTTGCATATTTTCATTAAGATTATACTACCTGATGAGGTTTAGTAACATAGAAGAGAAGGAGTATATTTTTCAATGCATCCACCATAAAATTTATTGGGTTATCCTTGTGTACAAACTCGTAATTAATATTTGCTCGTTGTTAAGTTCGGTAATTCTTTATAATACGCCTAAGATATGAGAGCAATTTATTAGATGAGATAAATTCATCATAGGAAACAAGATGACACAGTCTGTTTCTGTTTAAATGGAAATTGTGTTGAAAGGTACGAATTCCTTTCCTTTGTCCCAATGACGCAGGAAACTGCTATCTGTGGAGAGTGTGGGAAGAATGGTGGAAAACAAACAGATAAGGAAAGTGACTAGTTTCGAGACGGCGTCTTTTGTTTTAGAAGGGAATAGGCGGGAACGTCCAGTTTTCGACAGCGACGCCTTCGGATGACGTAAGCGGTGATAACGGCACCTGATAAACGCACACAATACCGCGTTACGTCAAACCAAGAGGAAAATGTTTGCGGACACATAACGTTTCGTAATTTTTTATGTTTACTCCAAATAATTTCAGATTTATTTATCGTGAGCGGAAGGTTTCACAAATATATTTTAGAAGCCAAAAATATAAAGTCCTTTTTTTCATTCACAACGGATACATAGATCACGTTTTACCTGGTAAAAATTAGAATTGAAGATGAGCTCAAAAATTATATAACAATTCTTTTAGAGATAAATAAGAGCTCAACAGTATTGTATGCACAATTATTACGAATGATTATCAAATAGAATTTCTAACAGGAAATCTAAAATATTGCATCGGCCGGGAATCGAACCCGGGCCGCCCGCGTGGCAGGCGAGCATTCTACCACTGAACCACCGATGCTTACAATGATTGATTTATTGAATTAAATTGATTTAAATGTCTTGCATTCTTCTAGAGTCTTGGATTCGGAATATTATTATAAGGAAGAACTTGCAAATAAATAATTTATTCTTCATACATTTAACGATTTACATTACATTGCCTATTCGCTTAAACAAACGTAACACGTTATGGATTTATTGGAAATTAATGTGTCCATTATATTTAGGCCGAAAATAGATGAAGGTAGACCCCTAATGGAACTGATCGGCCACAGATAATATTCAAATATTTATAAACTGTGCTTTAGAGAGAGAATCATTAGCTAATATGGAGAAATTTTTCTTGAAAATATTTGCAGCCATTGAAAAAATTTAAGAAAGAATTATTAAGTCATAAATGAAGAGTAAATAACTAGTGAAATGAACTCAATGTATTAATTTTTCAAGAACCAATGACATAAAAACGTAGCTAATTTATAAGTAATAATAATTTATGAGCTGAAGAAAGGAAGAAACCTATCGAAGCTAGAGTACAAATAGAAACTGTATAGAAATTTAGGCGTAATGATGAACAGATACGAAACGATACTTTCATTTCATAACCAATGCAAGATCTGATAGATGAATTAAGATGTACGATACATTAAAGGTAGTTCGTTGACAGCGAACGAATTATGATTAATAATTAGTGGCATAGATTAAATGTTCAAGTTTAAGGAAATTAAATCACCAGTCAGCATTTCAGAGACTTCAGCAATATGCTTTTAAAAATTAACCTACGAATGATTCTTCAATAGAGCCACGACTGACGACAGCTATTTCGGAAATTCTAAACAGTAGCATTGCATGACATCTTAGAATTGGAATGACTATGCAAAATGTATGAAATCTTTAGAAATCAACGTTCCAATTTATGTAGCTCGAAAGAGAAATGTTTTAAAAGTTCGCTTTAAGGAATCCATATTCCGTAAATCCTGGCCAATCATATGGGAAAGCAGATGATGACTTCATCTTGTTGATGTTTTGTAATCGTTAAGCAGTCCCATTTTACCTCCACGCAGATGTGTTCTGAATGCTTATCGGAGTGGCTAAAATGCTAAGTTGAGTCGTAAAAGTGTACCCTTCACAATGACTCATTGAACCGCTTCTGAACTTGGCAATGCGACAAATATTCGCGTGCCTCCATTTTATGACCGAATATCAAACCTCGAGGTTGCGATAAGGGATTCTGTTTTTGCTCCAAGAAGCTTTTGGTCGATGTTAGCGTAACAGAAGCTTCGTTATATTTAGTCCAGAAGTCTTTTTCTTTGCGATTATATGATTCTATTCTCATTCATTGTAGGGGTACGTTTTAAAGGAATAAGCTTAGTATCGTGATATGAAACGTATTTTTCGCCCATCCATAATGATTTATTACGCCTTATGAAGAGCTGACTTTACCGGTGGTGTAATAGGCTATCGCTGAATTTACTAAATATAACGGAGACAAGAGAATTGACCTATGAGTCATGATGTACATATACTTGTTACCCAAACATGTTTTATTTATCGTTGCTAAGCAAACTTTCACGAAATATGGTCGAAATAAATCTGTCTGAAAACTCTCTACCCATAAGATGACGTGTTTATACTTTTCGGAAACAACAAAACAAATCATAATTGCATGAATTTTTAACATTAGGGTCATAACTTTGTAAAACGCATTTCTTAATTAGTAAAATATTCTAGGTGAATGAATAGGAACAGTTTATACTTTCTCCATTTATTAAATAGGAACATGATATAATATCAGAATAAACTTTTCGTTCTGGAACCACTTTAAGATATCCATTTTATACCATACCTTGTCCCAGAGTCCGGTACAAACTTCCTTATTTGAAGACGAGCATCACAAACCCATCTTTCCTATGTACATCTCCTTCGAATCTCCTCCATTCCATCGACGTAAGTTGCTGTACAAACCGCTTTTTTTTTTACTTCCTTTCCTTGACCTTGACTTTGGAATCGTTTTCTCTCCACCCACTCCACTTTCATGCCATCTACCGAGTGCGCTGGTAACCGCCCACAATTTCTCCTCTCTTTAAACTCCTCATTTTTTTCCAGTGATGCCGAATTTCTTCTTTGAGGATCCGTTTCGAAAATTGAAGTTGATAATCCGATTGCGTACTATCTTCAATTGAGTCCTTTTATTATTATCACTTCCTGTTCCCCTATCACTTAGTAAACATATGAGTCGATTATCTTTAGATTTATAACTATCTGAAGTAAAATAATATATATCTTGTTTAAGAAAATTAAATAAAAATTAATGAATTAGGAGGGGGATAGAAGATACTATCAACAATTTTTCAAACACGGATAATAAATTGATCTTGTTGCTAAATTGTAATACAATGTTTAGAGTGAATTTTGTGTGTATACTGAAAGTTGGCTAGGATTCAGAAAGTTTTAAAATTTATAATTTTAAAATGGCAGTGCATATTTTTGTTCGTTGAAAGTCCTTCTGTAACCTACTTTTTCAAATAATTTCACATTACTTCTTCCACCCATCCTAAGCCATATTTCTTCAGTAGTTTAGATAAGAGAAAAACTTAATCTTTCGTAACATAATGGAATGGCACTCGCAACGGGTGAATGCCTTCTATCTTCATTTACTTCTAATTAAGAACAGCTCTTTCACAGTTTCCATTAATTTTTTATTTAGTTCTAGTCGGCTCGCAAACAACGAATAATAATGGCGAAATGTATACGTCAACTCCGAAAATAGATGTGCTTTCATTTGTTTACGGCAGCGCGAATTCTGTTTCTCTCCGCGCCATTTTCGCGCAACGCTGTTCTTTTGTTTATTTTCCGATTTTTAACGACGCGAATAAAGGAGCAAGTCCGTGCAGTTGTTAATGGGAGTGCATCCCTGCTTCAGTGTAACAAGAGAGAGATGAAAAGAAAACAATCCAAGATGTCGCCTTCATTTGCATACATAGATGTGAAATGTGGGTTTGTTTATGAATATTTCGCAAAAAGAGCAATTTTTATGATCTCCAGGTTTTATTTACCTACGTCATCGTTAGACTTTTATTTACATAGAAGCGCAACGAAGAAAAATTGCTTTTCTTGTATTGAATTAAACGGCAAAAATCCTCCTCTTTTATAAATGTTCGACTCAATTAAATAAATCTTCGAATATTCTAGATTTAATCTAGAATTATATCTTAGAATAATCTAAAATTAGGTAATTATCGATTCAGTATGCAATCCTTATTAATAAATATGATAAATAATAAATATATTGATATATTCGTATTGGCGAAGAAATGCTTTTTAGAGAGACGTAAATGAAATTATCACGAGTATTCGAATATGATTATTTATATGTATCTCTTCAAACGTCCGGAAAATAGTAAAAAGGGAAAAAGATGGTTTTACTGTGTATACATTAGACGTCCAGTATACGGTTTTAAAAAAAATAACAAAAACATTTCACCTATACCTGATAAATCAACGAATACATTCAAAAAGTGTCGCTTTTAAATAATCTAATAATAGCTATTGAAATTTTGAACGCATATGTTGTATTTGAAAATCAAAACCTGGTTATTCTAAAAAAAGGACAGCTGTACTACCAACTTACAGTTGGTACAGTTCTTAAAATTATGAAAATGTATGAATCAGTTTACCTAACGAACTTGTAAACATTTGATGATTAAATGATAAATTTCCTTAGTTGCATCGGAAAGGTTTACTAACAAAACATTGATTCTGTAATGCAGGAATTGAATGGATAATTGGTTGAATCAGAGAATGGAACTCACCATTGAAAAAGCAAATAGAATTTCATACATTGACTGAAAAAATAACTGATTCCAAAAATTCACCAGGAAATAAATGATCCCTCAATGCTTTTCCCAATATTATACTATACCCAATGTATACATTTAAATTCGCTCCGATCTCTTCACACAAAATATATTCGCAATATATCTGGCATTCCAAGAAACGACGAGGAAAACTTTCCCATCAGAGCTTCCCACGGATAAAAATCACTAAGACTCTAAATTCTCGTTTTTCTGAGCTTTTTCCGCACGAAAAAGTTGAGGAGAGAGCTTCCGAAGCAGTCCGTTACTCGGACGAAAATAGCGCCCTCCGAAAAGCCCCTGTTTACTAAACACGGCGATGTTTTTCCTCGAGATATCGTCCGCAAATACCCGAGCGTACGGGGTGACAGTTTTGGTGGGGGGGGGGGGAGAATGAATTAAAAAAAGGCCGTAAATAAAAGCATCGGAGGGGAGGTAAACAAGGGAGAGAAAAACAGAAGAGAGCAACAGGAGGGCAATAGCAGGTGGGATCATTGGGAGGGACCGATGACGTCAGCGGTCCCGTGGGCGTGGAGGAGATGTGTTAAACAAAGAACTGTCGCATGGCGATGGGACTTATTTTATCTATGGCAACAGAGGTATTTTAAAAGGGGAATGTACTGAATATAGAAGCTCATGGGGCAAAATAACACGAGGGATTTGGAATTAAGAAACGAGTATTCCAAAAACATCGACTCCTTATCCTGAGCTTCTTAAATTAGATGGATGAGCCTTTAATTGGTTAACAAGGCCAGTATCTTATATAGATATCACGTGATGAATGTTACAATATAGAAGAAAATGAAATGAAACATCAGTGAAAGCTAAAACTTCAAAGGAAAAATTGGGAATTGTGAGCCATATTATGAAGTGACGATGTGAAAGATAAGAGAAATAATGATTGAGAACATTCTTCGGTAAATTATTCATTTAAATTCAGTCCGTTTCGCAAAGTTCCTTTACTTGATCAAGAACCAACGAGATTTCCAATAAAGTAGATTAGGGCCGTTGGGTTGAATTTCTACAAACGCCACTGGAATCGCTATGATAATCCGCAGCAAAAGTGAAATTGGATTGCTTTCGGAAAAGATACAGCCTTTCCTTTTTCTTTGCTTAACTTTTACTTACCTTTTTTTCCTCTGTGTTCACGCACATAAAAGGTGTCTGCAAAGTTACGTAAAACTTTGCCAATCCGTATTCCCTTATGAAGTTTAGGCGAATGTTTTTCTCGCTTTATAATCAGAATAAACCCATTTGCAAAGGAGGAAAAACAACGGCTTTCGAGAGATAAAATTTTATGCGGCAGTTGAAAATAAGTTCCAATGTTGCGTAGACCGATTCGTAGAAAGAGTTTAATGAACTTCTCAATGTATTATATGGCTACCATATAAAACTGCTAAGCCTATTAAAGTTCTTGAATAGAGGACGAAAGATACAATACTATCTAACAAATACAAACCTCAAATAGAGTAGATAACGTCCAACTAAACGTTTTATTTCGGTAAACAGTATAATGAGTATGAAAAAATATTGTTTTTTTTTTTCTGAAAAAGTTTGCTTTTATCCAATATGTTTCTTTAAGAACATAACTCACTCAAATTTTCATTTATTATAGATAGTTTTAATGTAGTTTATGTAGATAGACGTACTTACATAATTATTAGAATGAAATTCTTTATCTCTTCACTAAAGGAAATTCTGCGAAGTAATTTGAAATTAGATCTTTAAACTATGTTATATGCTATCATCAAACATTACCAATAATGATTCTTAATTATATTTTATATTCCATCATAATTTATACATTTAATAAGGTACGTGTGTACCTATAAATATATATCCATCTGACGATAGCTTATGAATTCCTCCCAGGAAATTGAGCTGTCCCTGTATCAGAGTATCCATCCTATACTGTATGTATCCTAGCAACTGCTTTTTATATTGAGTATTGTTTAGTATGCTGGCAACGTACTTTTGATAGGTGTAAATTGAATAAACGTAGATGCTTTAATCTAATAATGGGTTCTTATTTGAGATTGCGAGATGAAAAGGGCCGATGATCTACGCTTAGAAGTGCCACTTTATTTCTGGGAAAAAGACTCACATCCGCCCTCTGGAGGCGTAATTTGAATTATCGTCGTGAGAAAAGGATACGCTGGAGACTAACATAAACACCACCCTCTTAGTCTCAATCTGAACCTCTTATTGGTAAATTCCTTTTTGATTAAAGTAAAAACTTCTATCGACTTAGGAAACCTTCTTTAATACTCTATATAGGATCTAGTTTAAATAACTTTTAAATTATGATGATGTCTTTCTCTATAGTATCTCATTAAAGATGTGAAGATGTTCACACACCTTCATTAGTCTAACTGTAAGGAGAGGTTTTAACTATCTCTGTAATGTTTAATTTATTATGGTTTACATTTAGTATTAAAATTCTCTGGTACCCATTGAATTCACATAGATGTGAATGGAATACTGACATATAATTCGGCTTAAATTTATTATATTTCATCTATATGTCTAAAAAAGTAAATCCGTTACCAAGAGCAACTCAGAGTTCAAGAGATAAGTTACGTTTTCCGTGATGTTTTCATCTTCGACTTCAAAGTGAAACATTCTTTCCCTTAGGAATCATAACTCACACAAGAAGCGAGCAAACACTGATTTGCGATTCTAGATGAAGTCATGACGACAAGATCTGCGTATTTCCTTGGGAATGACGCAATCATTTTGCCCTCCAGGATACATCAACACTTCGTCGATCAAGACCCTAACACAACTGACGTCATTCCCACTTGAAAGGAGCCCGACATTTTAGGACTGGAGATAAGCGGTGTCTTTAAAGGACATCTGGTTCATTTTATTAATTCCTTTAGAGAGTCAAAAAATCACCCCTGTACGCACCCTAATCAAAACCTGCTTGACAACCTAACCCAATCCCACGTCCCATTTCGCCACTCTTCCTTACAGATGAAGATGTCATAAGTAGTATGGAGTGTAGCTTGTATACTACGATGGTATTTGAAGTCGGTTTTGCGGACTCTGATAAGCATCTGGTAAACCTCACTCTTCACTGCAATACCTCCCACTACCGCAATCCAGATGGTAAGAGCGAGTTGTTGCACAGGGAACACACGAAACTCCTTTCTCATTGATATCTTTCAAATGAAAATCGTAATGAGAGAACAGTTAGAAATAGTAAGCTCGATATTTCCTTTATGGGTTAGACAAAGAAAAACACTCAAGCCATCGATTATAATGTAATTAATATCATAAAATAATAAAACATACTTTGAGGTCTATTTATTCTTCGATTTTAAAAATAACATCACTCCTGGTTACGCTCTAAAAACAACGTCCTGACCTGAAAGTTCATTTCGGAACGACACATCAACGTTTCCTCCCCAATGCGTCACAAATAAAGCTCTCAATATACCCGAGTAGTATTGTCGTGTTGTCAAAACAATCGAACGCCCAATCAGGTTGAACGACACTCCGCGCTCTTTTCTTCACGCGGGAAAATTGTTGTGACGCCGTCGTGCCCTTATTGTTGGAGAGCAGACGCCATAAATTCATTGTATTACTTTCTCATTGCTGGAATTGGAGGAGAAATGTATCTCGTTCATTCCTTTCGCTTCGCGAATTAAACTGTTTTGGAAATTTGGAGCTGGAAAAAAATATGAGCGTTTCTTTATCGAAATAAACAGCAAAATGGCGAGAATTGAGATGAAAAAGGTTCCCATTCAATGAACCAGGAGCGGCTGCGTAATAACGTTTCTCAGACGTCATCAGTCTCAACGAAAGAGATCAAATAAGATCGTTCTTCAAATTTACTGCATGCTTCAACATGCTTCAACATAATTCCTCTGATTTTTATAGTTCTTTTTGCTCATGGTCTCACTTTATTTTGCAAGACGAGAGTTCCCGCCTTAGATTTACACTAAAAATTTGATACATCCCTTTGTTATTCTTGTACTGAAGTTTCAACGCATACTTTAGAGAAAAACATAACGCACAGTTTCTAAGTGTTTGTTTAAAAAATCCTCCTTAAATAAAGGAAGAACTTAAAGTACATCTTAATTTGTTTCAGAGAACCAAAGTATATCCTTCGCTAAATTTACTATGGAACTCAGAAGTAGGAAACCCACTCAGCCACACCATGTTCTCACCATAACTCTGCTGCTGGTGAAATCCTCGTAGTTAGTGCCTCTATATTAGTTTCGTGTCCGTAAAATTTCATTACGTCGCGGTTATAAATGAAATGGAAAAGTAACGTCATGGAATTATGTTTATACTCGTAGAATAGTTTCCTCAAAGATACAACTGCATTCCATTTCTCTATATGATGCATTACTCCGCACCAAAAGGAACTTATGCTTCTATTTTACTAAAATTGCAGATGTTTTAGTGCCTTATTTCAAATTTTAACTTCTCACGCATTTTAGGTGAGAATTCGGGCACTTAAAATATCATAAAGAATCATTCATACCCTTTGATATTGCTCTCCGTACTTTGTATTTTAATTGCGTAATTATTAAATTAGTAATATTAATAGAATAAAAATGTGTCAACTCAATCCTGGATGGGGCGATTGCTTTTTAAGAAATCTGTATCATTGATTACTATAATCTTAAGTAGTTTTCAAACAAAAATCCAGTGCTGTTAAGGCACAATTGTTAGATTAGTTTCTGTTCGTGCTCTGGATGTATTCCAAATGGTGGAAATTTACTTTTCAACATTTATTTTCGCATTTATTCTTTTGGGAATATTGCTAGATCACATATTTCTATTCTTACCATTGTATGATGAACATCGATTTGAAATATCCTGCTCGTAAGACGTGCACTAACACTTAGAAATTACTGCACGCATTTTATGGACGCACTCTCGGGATGAGGGGCGAAACTTTTTAGACGAACGCGAATTACCGCCGTCCGTGATTACCCACTAAGTGACCATCCGCCTCCCATAGGCTTAATGGCGGAAGGGGACAAATGGAAGATAAACAGAAAGCTTCGAAGCCAGCGCAATGCCTCTAGGCGATTACCATAGAGTAATCTTGCGGTAGACTGTCGCCGACTTTGGAACGCATCCAAAAACCTCTTCGTGCGTCTGAATCCTTTTCTAGAGATGCAAAAATGCAGCGATTTACTGCGCTTCGTTCCAAAGGGAAAACATTCGCATTCATTAAAACTCCTACGCTCTTTCTCTATTTGAGTGTGGGCAGATCTTAAGCCACGAGCTAGGCCTGTCACGTGAGGCTCTTTTCTATAGCATTTCTCTTCGATTTTTATGCTTTATTTCACGTATAAAATAAATTCTAGACTATCTTGTCATGCACAGAATTCAAAAATATATTTATTTTTGTAAATTTTCTAATTTTTTCCCTCCTTTGCTCACTTATCATTGGTTACTCTGACATCCGTTCATTGGGGTGAGGTATTCATCTAGGATATTACATTCTTATATTTCAAGAGAAAAAATTCTGTGCTGCAAAACCTATCAACCAAAAAACAAAATTATATTTCAAACAGCGTAATCTCATTTCAACTTTTAAAGAAGCCTTATGAATATTTTTCTATAAATTAAGAATAAGGGTTCAAACTTTTAGTTGATTCCTAAACTATTATATTATTTCTTTAATATTTTTATAACTTAAATTTTTCATATTCGTATTTTTTTCGACCGAAAAAATGTATGCACATTTAAATCAAACGTATGTTTTTAGTTTGGTCTTATTTTTTCATGAACTGCTGAAATATTATTAATAGTCCATTCATATAATCTAAAGTAACATTCATTTTCATAATAATAAAAATAACTTAGTAAATTTCCACAGAAAATTGTTATATTTGCAACCGGTTTCGTAATATAAAATTACATCCTCATTTATATTACGAAACCGGTTGCAAATATAACAATTTTCTGTGGAAATTTACTAAGTTATTTTTATTACTATGGCATTCCATGAAGTCACGCCTTCTCACATTGATTTCATTCATTTTTATTTTATTCGATTCTAATCAGATGAGAATCAACCAACGTCGCCCTGAAAATCTTAAAGGTCTCAAATTGAATTTCATGCTATTAAATTTAATTTTACAGAACCGCAAGATAAATATTCAATCGGGCCATAGTGGATTAGATAATAAATGACTTTGAATTCACTTAACTTGTAATTCTCCATTTTTAGTAACTTATAAGACTACTCTACGTGTTCATTTTCTGCATGTGACTTGGATTAAGATTTACTGATGTTTACCTAACCAAAGCGTATCGAATTCAACAAGCGAAAGACAACAATGATGTCGGATCGTGTGACCATTGTCTTAGACTCATTAAGACCACTGCAGTTGGTACAACAATCGTTCCATTCATTTCTAAAACGATAATAGTGTTTTCGACTTGCATTTTATGTCACTCGCTTGTCCTGAGTTATTGCAGAAATCATTTAAAAGCACACGTCTCTAAGTAAACAACTCCTAGACGACGGAGAGTCATACATCCATTGTTCTCTCTCTTCATCTGTCCTATACCTATTTATTGATACGATGAGATCATATGGAGATTTCGAGATGAGTAGACAAGGGAAATATTATCGACCTTTCGTATTAAGTTACAACACAGAGATGTAACAAGAGATCAGTTATTTACTATCTGCTATCCTCATATCCTTTCTATTTACAGCTTAGAGATCATTGAAGATAATAACTGGAAAATTCCATTAGGCAGTTTTTTGAGTAATAGAAAGGTAATCACTACCAAGAAAATATCTAATTAGCGACCTATGACTATATTAATTTCAAAAATTAATGCCTTTGGAGTTGTAACAACTCATAGATATAGGTAGCATTTTCGATTGTTTCGATTAATTTTTATTTTACGTAAATATATTGCATGTAGGGTAAATTAACGTCAAATTTGTAATTATTTTCTATAGAAAAATTAATTCACAATTTTAAAAGTTTGATTAAGAATCGAACTCTTAAATAAACTCAATAGCTTTAAGTCGTTTCAATAGCCGTATATATGAATGAAAAACAGAAAAAAATTTTCTGATTCCTTTCCAAATATTAGAAGTTTATCAAAGTATTCTTGTCACTTAGTAACTCACCTTTTATTTCACTTATCTGCTTGTATTTATATTCATCCAGAAGCAAACAATTACTTTTTCAGCAAATGTTATCTATTTCAGTTACAAATTAATATACATATATTTATGTGTTTACATAAACACATAAATTAAATTCGTTCCGCGCTATCAATTCTGAAATTGGATAATTTAATTAATTGGCTTCATCAGGTAGTATATTTCAACTTATTGACTGATTCCTATGGAGAAAATATTACAATGTGTTAATACATTGATACAATTACTTATATAATTAGATGAATTCTCCTATACAATTTCTCTTAAATTTTAATTGATGGAAAATAATTGTGTCCACTGTAACACTGTAGCAGTTATAACCCAGAGCACAATAGACAAAACAATTACTCCATCCGGATAGTAAGAGACGCAATTTCGAAAGATCCAGTACTTCTCTATGCGCATTCCAGCATCAAGTGTCACGGCTCGCTAGACTCATTCATAAATTTTCTTAGCCTTTACTATGCGACCCAACCCTAGCGTATACACTCATCATTCACCGTTACATAGAGATTGGTAAACAGATTCCAAAGCGTGGATTAAATAAGGCAACGTGCGAGAGTAAGTCGCAATAACTAGGTAACAAAGAAAGGGACCAGCACGTGATTTCGGATCAGATCCGTTTTTGCCGAAGAGAAATTCTTGCCTTGAGATCAAATGACGCACGAAACTGATCGAGGACGCAATTTCGCTTTCCGCTTTCGAGTATACATCGCACATTGTGCGGTTATGCTCATTGGCTCGGAAACAATGAGACCACTCAATGGCGTGATAAAAAGAGCGGGAAAATAGCGCGTCATTCCGCCATCTTCCTTTTTTAATCATTAAAAAGAACTATCTAAAATAGTGTTGGGCCAAATTAGCATAATTTATTCTTAATTTACTTTTTCTGTATGTATTTGTATTAAGAATTCCTTTTACGCAATTTTCATATAAATTACGGAACTCAAAGTACACAAACTTAAAATGAAATCAAACCATATCTCGTTTCACGATGATTATTTTCCTAAAAAAAGAAAACTTCATAACAGAAAATATACGGATGATAAATTTCTATGAGTACGGAAATTTGATTCTATGGAGTAAAACGAAAGTATAGCCTCAAAAAGAAAGACGACCCTGCCAGGATTCGAACCTGGAATCTTCTGATCCGTAGTCAGACGCGTTATCCGTTGCGCCACAGGGCCTTGATTTAGTAAGTTGATATTCGTTTTAATCTAGAGAAATTACGGAAGATCTTAGTTCCTTGGCTTTACTCAAGCCTTGTTCTTAGAAAGATAACATTTTAATAGTAATCAAATTTATCTGTTTAGGATAATTTTTCTTCAGCAATCTCCAAAGAATAAATGGGTTAGAATGAACTAAAAAGTCTTTGATTTAAAAGAAATAAACCATTGAATTTCCAAACAAAAACGTTTATTCAGTTTCTATTAGCGAACTCTAGCACTAATTAATCTATAATTAAATCTAAATATATCTTGAACTTCATATAAAAATATGTTCATAATGTTCCATATATTCTTGTAAGATAATAATAGTTCTGTTTCTTACTTAACTAACTTATCACTAAATATCTTGAACTTAACTAACTCAAAATCAAAGCGAAATATCATGCCACTAAATGTAATCTTCTTATGGAAAAACTCCGAAAACTTCCTTATTTAGAGACACTGTCGTACACACAGCATACGAAGAAGCATATCACAACACTTTTGGTAATGAAATTCGTTATATTGGATTGCGTAACATATTTTTGTAGTACACACAGTATTATTGTTTGATAGCGATACGTTTATTTTTGCAATTAAACTATTTTATCCATGATATGAACAAAAATTCTAAATCTATAGTCCCTATTTCATAATAAAAGTTCCTGTTAGAATTTTTACTCGTCTATTAATCATCAGATTTAAAACTATTTGTTTATATTTGTATAAAACTTTGTTAAGATAATTATTCCTTAACATTCAGTACTTAATTTGGATTTCTGTTCGGATATTTTCAGAAACTTTTATATAGAAAGAGAAATATTTATAATACATAAATTTAAAATATATACAGGAATAGAAGGAAAATATTATAGAAAAATCAAAATCAGTGGTTCACGATGATTGAGAATTTAATAATGCAAAAATTGCGTACTTAAAGAATTTCAAATTGCTAAATTTCCCTAGTGTATCGCGGAATGTTTTACTTTGGATAACGAGCAGAGATTTTGGTTGGATTAGGAGGTCAAGAAACCAGATCGTACTTCAATTAAACATTAATAAGCTTCGCGAAACAGCCCTCGTATCGGAATAAAATTCATTCCCGAAAATATAAATCCCAATTATTAGTTAAACCGGAGATCAAATCCCGCTTGAAAGGGGAAATCGACTTTTTTTATTCTTCCGTGAATTAATCACGGAGCGTTATCCTCCATTCACACAAAGGGTTCAAACTCGTTGATTATATTTTTTATCGAATCAGCTTCGCTCCTAAATCCACTTCTGTGATCTCGAATAGATGAAATTGTCCGCTCGATTGCGCACCAAGAGACTGCATTTAAATTCTCTCCTCAGATATTTCTCTCTTTTCCTCCAACGAAAAGTTCGCATTAATTATCCACACTAGAGCGAGTAAAAGGGTCGTTCACCGTTCGAAATATTCGATCTTTCAAAGTACATGGCTTTTTTCGAGGGATTTTACGTAAGAACCATTATCAGAGGATTACGAAGTAAGCGATCTATTCCTTCTTTCAAACTTGGCATAAACTTCGCACTGAAAAACGTCTTTTGATGTAAAAAGCTCCAATATTCAAATATGCAATAAAAGATATTTTAATCAGGTAACAGTTAGATTCGATGACTTATAATTATATAAAAACGAATTGAATTTACTAGGTGTTAGTGGGACTGACATTGTGAGATTAAAAATTCTTTTTAAAATCCATCAAAGCTTTCTTAGTTTAGAAACGTAAACAGAAGCAGAGTAGTTAGCAAATTAAATGAATATTTTAACAGTATCATAAAAAATATATCGTTATGCATAGTCCACAAAAACATATTTCAACTTAGGAGATTCAAATAAGTATATGTTTGTTTAATAATATTCTATAAGAGTTTGTGAATTGCAAAAGGCGGCTTTCTAGAATTTATCTTCATTGAATTATAGCAAGATATTTCACGTAATGACATGAAGAAGGAACAAACAGAAGGTAGTAATAAATACATAACTCAAAATAAATGAGGAATTGGAGGAATTAACCCTAAAATCTTAAATGAAGTTTTATCTAAGTTTGAAAAAAATTTTAGGAACGAAAATGTCAAAACGTTGATAAACTCCATGGGTAAAATCGATCTTTAATCATTCCCAAAATGAACAATATGAAAAAGAAATCATCCCATGATATCGAAGGCTTTAATCCCATCTGATTAAAAAAATATAGGAAATAGATCGAAGGTATAAAAACGTCAGCTATAAATTCTATGCATAGCGGATGCGGTGGTCGATGGTATACGGATTATACACACGCCATATATAAAATACAGCCGAAGGTATGGGGGAATGATGGATCTGGGAATTTGTTTTCCTTTTGTGGAGAGATGAACGACCGGTTTAGGCTATCGAACGGTCTCCCAAAAAGGGTCATTCACTGTCCGCACAAACTCCAGAAAAGGGAATCGGTTCTATTGTTTGCGATCTGCGGTTTGCAGAAGTTGAATGTCCATGGAAAAGCGGCTGAAGGCGAACAATGACATGAGATGTTGGGAGAATCAATTCGTTGGTTTCCCTCAAACAATTGGGGAGTTTAATGGTAATGGATAGAGAGAGATGAATTGACTTTTCAAATGCTCGTTTCATGTCCATTTCAACCGTCTATTCACGTGCTTCGCCTATGACTATTGGACGAATGATTGGCTTCTACAAAGGAAAATTTTGGAAATTTCCTGAATAAAAACTCTTCACAAAGTACAATAATCATGGATACTATCATTTGCAGTTGAAAATGAACACGATGATTATAATTATTGTTTCAGATTAGATATAAATACAAGTGTCTTTTTTGCTAGTATTTATTTGACCTCAGTTGCTTATTCACTATATAAGTTCTTAAAATAATATTTTTCCGTTTCTTAGTAAGCATTTTTTCAGGTTTAAATCAACATTTTCAAATAATAGCGACTCTATACTAATTCTTAATAGCTACTCTATACTAAACTATAATACTTTATTCCTTTGAAGTTTCTCTCTAGTCTAAGTAGTTTGAAGTTGTGAATAGACTTTTTTTCATATAAGTGCTTCTTTATGTCAAACGAAACTGTAGTCATGGTTATATCCCAAATTTTGGCAGAATGTTATACTTTTCATTTTAATATTGATTATTTTTGATTCCAGTAATAATTAACTTTAACAAAATCACTTTCTCGTAAAATATTTATTTTCTATATAGGATCTCAATTTACAATCAAGCTAGGCACGTCTTTTCATTGATATCGTACTTTAAAAATCATGGTTGCATTAGCATTGGTAATAAATACACTTAGTACACTTGGAGTCCCTTGCCATTGAAGGTGATCAAATAGCAAACAGTGATCCACTCCACTTTCTTCGAAGTGGAAGGAGAAAGAAAACTTTCAATTTTCAGTACGTTATATATCATTATCTCTACGAATTTATTTATCGACTATTGAGTAAAAAAGGGCTGGTGCTAAGTAAATTTATAGTATATCTTCAAAGGTATCGATTGCAAAGTAATTGATTCCACGAAGTCAACATGGTCAAGGTAATTGCCTTCGTGGCAAAAACTCCCTCCATCAATCTGTCTAAGTTAGAAGGTACGAGTTAACATCATCTGAGCAAATTGCTTTCTGATTGCAGTCCAATCATTATCCTCTCATGGAGATTTGAACGCCAAACTAGTAGATGAAAGCAGAAAAAATTGTTTTTAACTTTGAGGATTCCAAAAATGTCTGAAAATGATATTCACTTTCCAAACCATCTAAAAAGCAGTGACATTTTATAAAATATCTTACAATTCCTGTTAAACAGAATCTATTTGGATCAGGGTTGTAAATTCATTCAATGCCAGTAGGATTTCATTCCACGGTTGTCAGGCTTTTCCCGGGTTTTCAGCAGATGTGAAAATAGTCTGACAGGACCGGGACTCGAACCTGGGTCTCCTAATTGCCGGTAAATTGCTCGAATCAAATATTTTACCATTCCCAGAAATTATCAATCACCTTCTTACCAAAGGTATTTGTGTTCCGGAAGAAAAACCAAATTTTATTGTATTTGTGAAAGAGGAACTATAAATTCTTGATGATTCCTTAACTTTCCTATCGTTTAAAACTCAATCTTAAAATTGTTTCTAATAAATATAAGCATAGTAATAGAATTCAGTTACTCGTACATTCATATGAATATATATCCTATATACATGGCTATGCTTATCTAATTATGATTGCCTGGCCATGTCGCAAATGCATGTACCTCAGGTCACCCGGACATTTCATTTTACACGCAGCAGATAAGAAATGAAGCAACCTCGTCTCTCCAGAGCATCCCTGCTCAATAAATCATCTCAGCAAGTACATCCACTTTGAATCAAAGCGCGATAAAAAGGATGTGCATCCCTTAAGTGCATCTAATGAATTCTCCACAGCACACGAAGGCGTCATGAACCCAATTCCTTGAATAGGTATTGAAAGAACCGTGGAGTTGCAGAGGAAAATTACCTTGTTAAATGGAATCTGCAGGAGAGGAATGTTGCTTAATGGATCCGAGTGCAGACGAGTTATTGAAAGAGCGCCTTTTTAACGCCAACGGGTTAATCAGCTCTAATTGAATCGAGTCTGGATGTTTGCCTACGCCACATTGATCCTTTTTATTTCTCGTCTTTCGCTTTTGAACTGCGGAAAGTTACTTCCTTTCCCCTTTGATGCACACGTTTCCGATGGAGGAGAAGAACGGAAGTGTGGCTTCTGTGGACTTTCTTACGACTCCGTTTACTTTTCAATTTATTTCACTCAATACGACATTTTTTGAAATGGTTCAGTTATGATTAGACCGTATCTTATTACATGACTATTATATTATTTATATACCATAATCGTTGAAAATATATAAATGTGTCGACAACAAATCTGTACAATCTTAGAAATCCTTTGTAATAGCTTTACATGATATAGTTAAAAAGTTAATGAAAAGTGCATAGGATTAGGATACTAATAGTGGTCAACTATCTTTTATAATTGCTACTATACATTAGCTATTTTAAGTTTTGATTTCGTCTGAGAAGTCTTGTTTCACTTGTTAATAGTTCTTCATCCAACCTCCTTAACTCTCTTATAATTTTCACTTATTAGAGTCTTTGATTTGAACCTCATTTGGAGGTGAATCCCCGTCCATTAGCATTTACTGATTGAGAACGCCTTTCCGTCTCATAGCATTGATCACTTTGCATAAGCACGATAAACGGTGAAAAGTGATTAACAGAATTAGAACATCTTTCTCAAAACGCAAAGATTATCATAGATATTTATAACCATACTTTCACTTAATTAAGTAATCCTTACTTGTAATTGCAATGGAATTAAAATCACTTATCACACTATTCCCCAAAATTAAATTCATTATTTATTTTTAATAGCTTTTAATTTAATTTAAATAAACATTATAATCACTAAGGTAATTATCTAAGCTGAAACGCTTCCTCATGCAAAATACTCTACTGTTATATAAATAGACTAAACAGCTTATAAAAATTTCTTTCCTGCTGAATTTAATTTGATTGGATATGGATAGTTTTTAGCGTTTACAAATCTAAATTCAGTTTAATATTTTATGCTAATATTAAGTATTTTAAAACCCAAATTTTAAATATCTAGTTCTTTCTAATATAAAAATAAATATAGAATGAAAGAGATCCGATTTTGGCATGTTTTTTTTTAAATTAGTTCATTCATGCTGCTTCTTAATTTTCAGTTTCGCGGAATATGATAATTAAAATTTCTCGTACAATATACTTGCTAAAATATAATAAAAATTGGTTTTACAAATACCTGAAACAATACGTGTAAATAATCGATGATATATTACCTGATATTGACTCTTATAACGTTAAATAACGTTAAATCTTAATAGATATAAAAAATTTATATTTCCAAAAATTTTCCGTATATTATGATTTTGTCTTGCACACATTATACATTTTTAAACTCCAATCTAGTTAAATAAAATTATCTCCTCTGATTAACTCATTAAATATTCTTTAGTATATTCCGCCGGTGGAGAAGCTAGCGTAACAAACAGGTTTTAAAATGTTGGACGTCCTTGCTCCTTCTTCATTCTTTTTCTGTAAATGCATTCGAGCTATTAAAGTGCTGCGTGATTGACGTCATACACAGCCAGGGTCATATTCAACCGTCTGAGGAAAGTTATGACATTCCAGCAAACACCTCATTTGCAGGCGCATCAACTTAGATGTCTGATTATATTATAAAATGCATACGGTTATTTTTGCTGTCTCATCCAATCGTTTAATGAAATTAATCTCTGAATGCTCGTCCTCTCTTTATTATAACACTTTAGAGTCCTTGCAGCTGTACATGATTTTCTGTGTTGATGCTCATTTTTATAAACATAAAATTATATTGCGACCACCATTAAGTATAATGATGAGAATCCTAAAAGAGAAATTTTAAATTATTTATCATTGAAGATGGATATCACTTAAAATGGTAATCTATTGAAGTTAAAGGTTACTTTTCTGATGGAAAGAAAGTATTTATGCTTTGCATTTTAGATTGGAGCAGAACTCAATATAAAAATAAATTATCATTATAATAAAATAATAATTTTTTATAGTACGATCGCAAAAGATTTGATTTTTATTTAAATAGATAATATTTGATTTAGTTTAATTTATTTTTATAATTACGTTTATACTAAATCCTCTAAGGTACGAACGATATTGGTAATCCAAATAGGTCATACATCAGCATTACGGATAGCATTGGTTGCTATGGAGAAGTTAAACCACAATAAAAAAGATTTTCAATTCTTTTAATCTTATGAAAGCCTCAAATATTTCTTCTTTCCTGCAGTAAGTAAATACCTTTTTTCATTGCAGGTGACGTAGGTAAATTGACGAATCCGCCAAAAAAGCTTTGGCTATATCATCGACCTTGAGTGAATCATGTTGGGAAAGGAACCGTACTACACAAAACGACAAAATTCCAAGAACATTTCCGATTCCTGCTCGTGCTTTGATTACTCGATGCTGTGGAATTGCCTTGGAATCTCAGTAAGTACTTAATTTTGAATATTAAATTTTTTTGAGAAACACCAACGAACATTTAACGCCCATGAGTCATACACCAAGATGACATCACAGATATAGCCATACCGTACCATGTGTTATTCTGGGATAAATGAAGTAAAGAATAATTATTTCGAACAATGATGGGGTAAATATTATACAAGGTTAATTTATTTTCATCTGGATAGATAATGCGTTATACAAATACTAATATAAGTGGATTTTTTCATAATAATGCTATATAAGGTATTTTAATTTAAATAAATGAAAACCCTTCGGTATATACAAAGTTTATCACTGGGAATTTGAATCGTTTTAAGGCAAAATAAAATACACTTATTAGTAGTGAGATGTGTAAAGGAGTGAAGCGTTATGAATCAATGGAGCAATAGGCCATGTAATGTTAAGTATAATTATAATGATGGAGTTTTCTCAATGTTTATATAGTCAAGTTATATGGTTAATGCACCACATTAAACTTCTCACTTAACTGTAACTTTTAAATATGGTTTTGTCCCTCTCCGACGAAAAAACAAGACGTTTTATTAATTAAGAATCTGATATCTTAAATCGTCCAAGAATTAATTAAATCATTCTTATCTCTGTCTACACCTTATCTGCCTCCTCATTGTCTTAGACGTGGCTTATTTTTATTCACCTGTTTCGATGACTAATTGTGCAATAAGAGAATAAAAATAACTCGATGCAATTCAGTATATCTCTTCGAGCAGTTGATTTATTCTCTGATAGAAGGAGATAAATCTTATCTTGAAGAAAAAACTAATTAAAAAAGGCTTGGCTGTGTTCTGCCATTAAAAGCCTACTCATGTTGTATACGCACCGGAAGAGTGCAGGTGTATTATTTGTTTTATTTCCACATTTCAGTACACAGGGAATGATATTCCCTAAATCTACCATTAAGCTTTAAATTCTCGGGGTAAACAATTTGCTTCCCTGAATTTAGTTTCAGTTTCTAATTGATAAAAGTGCTTCATTTTAGGATGAAAAATAAAAGGAATTGTGTGACAAGAAAACTCTCTTTTAGTTAAAAGTTTTCCATAAGTTTATTTACACTTTATGAACTATGATTAAACCTAGAATTTGATGTCGATAACTCACGATTTTTAGAATTACTTAAATGTTTTATTTAATTTCTAAGAACACAAAGCATCTTTTGCTATTGTTTACCAATTTGCGTGGGATGATAAAGTGATGAAACCTGATTGCAGTGCAGAATACTTATTCTGACAATGAGGATGACCTAAAATTCTGAAAAGCAACATTATTTAGCAAAATCCTTATCTTTCATGAGTGCAACAATCTGATGCATTTTATCACTTAATCTCATCTCGAAATCACCTTATTTCGATTTTGATCGTAGTGGTTCTCCCTATCCGACAAACATACGTATTCTAAGAGATGGATTTACCAAGAATTCCTTGAAAGGTCGCTCTAAATCCCATACTTTAATCTAATCTAATACTTCTTTAAACGCATTAATGCATTTCTCCAAGTCTAGAAAACACGGAAGGTTGTCCTGAATTTGAAACAATCCGGGGAACTTTATTTCCTTATCTAGTAAATGTCACGTTATCTAGTAGGGAAACAGTTGACAGACGCAAAAAAGACACATGACGACCACACCCATAAGCCAATCGAATTCGAGGAAAAGCTTTGGATATTCCGCTTTCGGTTATCTTTCGTCGATTTCGAAAAGAAATGAATTTTGCAACGGAAATGCGTCGCACTAGAAGGACTTATACAAGGAGAAAGCGATGATTCAAGGGGTCGCCTTGGAAATAAATAAACCGCAATCGGACGAGTGGGTGGGTAGAAAACAACGTAGCACTCCAACAAATTATCTTGCATTCCAGAGATAATGCACTTCAAATCTTGTTCTTTTTTCATTTGGACCTCGAAGTGTTGTATGGATGTTCTTCACCAATCGAAACCAATGGCAGAGACATTATATCGGGGAAAAATACGAGAGTCACAAATTAGCGTTATCAGAATCGGTACAAGTCTACTCATCAAGACGGTACCTTTTACTTCCATATAAGGAAATCTTCATTGGGACTCGAGTTCTGAAAAAGATGACGCAGCGTTGGAGTAGATTCCATTCCTCTGTGTTATCTGGCGTGATAAGCAATAATCTGAGATGAATAGATAAATCTATTTAAGGCTGTATGGATTTTTATTGCATTTCAACCGTATCGGATATTCCGAGATTCTCTAAGGTAACGGGGAAACATAAACAAGGACAATAACATTTCGTAAGATATCCATCGTATATGGAGAGTCTTCAATCAGGGTAGAATACATGTATATGAAATAAAAACTATGCTTGATGCATTTGAATTGAAATTTGAATCATTATGTAGATAAATTATTTATATTCCATACAAAAGGACTTAATACTTAAATCTACTGTGTAATTGATTCCGATATGAATATACATCATGGCAATAATATGAAATCGAGTCATATGAACACCTAAAATCAACTAACTTATGAATGAATATTGACTTTTAATACTCAAGTCTAGAATTTCATATTTAATTATCAACTGCAAATGAGATATTCAAATGTATTTAATTGAGTAACATTGTCACATAATTTTTTATGCATGGGAAGATTTGAAAAACATCGTATGTTGCATGTATTCACAAGTTTGTTCCTATTATTAATCAACCAAATAAACAATTCTGGAAACAAATATAACAGCTGAAATTAATTTATATTCGAGCCAGCCTATTTATTCATCAATCATAACATATTTTGTAGTAATCTCCAATTATTTTCACGAGAAAAAATCACTCATTTGCCTCATTTAAGTTTCTCGGATATATTTACCAAATTCCTCTGAAACCAGATACGTTGATAATATGTTTTAGGATGTGTCAACGATATTAATGCTTTAGAAGTCTTTTATAAAAAAATGTTGCGTGCAGCTCAATCAATCGTTATCTCAGAGGGACGGTGCAACGTTAAGCAACAGAAATACCTCGCGGAAGATAACTCATAGTTCACGGAACTACTTTGAAAACCGAGCAAAACTATGGAATTTCTTGTTCATCATCACCCAACTGAACTAATGGAAAAACTCGTCTTTTTAATGCGCAAGCTAAAATTTTGAACGTTTACGTAACTCCGCACGCGATCTGTTAGCACGCGTGGAGGTTCATTGGAACCGGAGGAACTTTGCCCACGAATTCAGCAGCCGATAAAGGTATTCTGTGAGAGGCCATTGCATAACTCGACTGCTGCTCCAAGCGATATTTTCCTGTTTGTTTACACTTTTGGGTTTGCGTTGCCTAGCGAATTTTTGTTTGGATATCACTTCGTTTGTGCTGAAGGCTCGATTCCGGAACCTGCTGTATCGACAAGGGAAGCTTTTGTCTGTATCTGGAAGTTCTGAAACGACAGCAGATATCTGTACGAATAACGATTGCTTGGCTGTATGATTTTTATCGAGTTAGTGATTTCTAAACAGATTTTCTGCTCACTCAACTCGTCAGTTTCCTCTTTATTATCGACTGAAGCAATTTGTTTCTCCAATTCTTATCTCCAAGAGTTAGTATTCCGATGAGTGAGGATGGGAAAGTAAGCATTTTCTTTTGTTACGAAAGCTTTTGATTTTCATTTCGCTGATTCTCTAAAATTTGGAACTGTTCACTCCTCGTGGCTGTATTGATACTTATAGTTCAAGTATATAGTTATAGAGAGATTTTACATTGTGGAAAACTTGCATTCTTTTTCTGATATCTAAATTCTTCAAGAGTGACCAATATCACGATAAGAACGAAATAAATGCACTTTATTGTTTAATAATCAAACGGAGCATTAAATCAACAAATTGTTGCCATAGAAATAAAAAAATTCCAAAGAGTGTAAATCTTTAAAAATCGTGACCAAATTCAATTATTTATGAATTAATGTTGTATGTTACCATTCCACAAAGTAACGCTTGACCGTATTAACTTTAAATTATTTACTTATTAAGAAATGCTTTGGAAAGTGTAATGTTAAATGTATAATCTAAAATCAGAAATAGATTACTCCTTCAACATTATTTCCCAAGTATGTCAAAAGGTTAAATGATTGAGAATTCATAAGGAACACTATCAGTATACCTTATTGTATTAAAAAAATCGGCAAAAAACGCGGAAATGTCTGGAAATAAGAGTAGAGAAATAGTCGATAAAAATCCTTATCTACGTTAAATTTCTGATGAAATATGTTCCGAATCTCGTAAACAAATTGGATCAACAGCTTCCCTTTTAGCAGGAAAAGAGCGTCCTATCAGCGTCTTCTATTTAGCTCAGATTATAGATTGATAAGAGGATTTTATCGATAAAAGCACTTGTCAAGGAAAAAGTACGACCTTCAGGTATTATGCCTCGGCCTTACGAGAGGAAATTCCTGGATTAAAACCTTCCTCAATTACCAAGAAACCTTCCTCGAAACGACATCTTCGCGATCTTGAAATTGGATGTGACAGTGAAATTCGTCACGAAGCGGAAGGACATAATAACAGGATGAGACGCTTTCGTTATTATCTTCATGGTCCAAACAAAACACTATCTAGAGCGATAGCTCAAAAATGCAGAAAAATACAATACGATGGCCTCGCTCTTTAGGATATGAAATAAATAATAAAACCTTGATGTGCAATTTGAATCATGATATTCTCATTGTAATCAGAGGAACTCAAGCCGTGTCCATGGACTGCTGGGGGTCCAAAGATAGCTTCATTGGAGGTTGCATATATATATAGTGTGTTTTAAAGTATGTTGACTATAGCTAAGGAAACTTCACTTACTTAAACTTCAGATTCTTAAATTTCTTTAAATGGTATAAAATATTAGTTTAAGTGTAATAGGATTTTTTAATAATTTTATTCTTATTTAACTAGTAATAGTACAAGCAAATGCATATAGTCTTGCATCTCTATTTCTATAGCAGAAATATTTAAAATATAATTTCATAGTTAGCTTTATCGTCATATCAATCATTGTAATTATTCAGGACCAATAATACTCAGATGATTGTAGACACAAAGCTATAGAAAAAAGATTGAAAAATAATTCGAGTAGAGTAACCGTTCTGCGACTTCTAAGGTACAGTTTAAGAGGAAGTTTCTTCTCCTCAAGATGTTCTTCCAGATAAAGTTCATGTTGTAATAGAGAATATACGTTTTACGTAGAGTGACTATTACTATTTTAAATTATCCTATCTCTCTTGTTCTAAGTGTTTTCAGAAGTTGAACAGTCAATCGTGTTTCATAATAACTTGGGGTTAGACAATGATTGAGATAAATACGTTTCACACAAACTTTAACTCTGAAACATATTATGCATACTGGCTTAATTCCTAAATTTTAGGGATAGATCAGGAATGAGTGGACAATTCCAATATATAAAGATATTATATAAAGAAGACCTCAAAAGTATAATTTTTTCTTTACTACATATTTACAATAGCGGGATTTTATCAAATATTGAAGAATAATGAGTAATATCGAATGCTTATAATCATTTTTATCTTCTTCTTCTAACTTATTCTCTAAATAGATAGTACGTTTGAACGTTGGATCTTAAAGAGTTTGGAGCTGCTATAGCGATTGAGCTGGTATTGCGTACCATATAACTTCCAGGATAAGATATCTTTCATTGGGTTAGCATTATTTAAAAAAGACTTTCAGAAGTCGCTTCAGAAATGTTTAATGCAAATTTGTGGGACTTATTTGATAATTTAATTAGTTAATAAGAATTACATATGCATATTGACGGCAAATAAATCGAATACCTCGGTTAGAGTACATTAAGGAATTCGATTTAAAACTTCGTAAATGTTAATTGTTCTTCAACATGCATTATTAGCTTCGGCAAGGAACATAATAAATTGGAAGAGATGAAATGAACTTTACATCATACTATTTAATTGGAGTTTATGAATTTTTCTACTATTGGAAGGATCCAAGTATGGAATAAATGTAATAGATATTTTGTAGAGAATAGATTTTAGAACAATGTTTATTGTTCTGCTCATTATTTTCATATTATTTCATTTATTTTCAATATGACCGTTATTAAATAGAGTTTTGATAATGCATTAATATTTACCAGGTTAATTAACACGTATTTAAAATGACATAGATCTTTATTAGAATAATATCTAAATTTTTATTGAGTATCATAATTTATAGGAAGAAAACAAAGGATTAATTAGGTAATTAGGAGATTTTTTTGTACCAACCACAATACTTAAATTCTCATTATTATTAGTTTGTAGAACATTAACTCAAATATATCATAAAGAAATCTTAAAAAATCAGTGATTTTTTCGAACAGGAGGAATAAGAAATATAAGCGATTTAGATAAATATGTCTATAATTCAGCTAAATTTATGAATAACTGACAAGTCAACACAATGCTTCTTAAGGTACGTTTCTTCTTTTTATTCAACATTTTTTTGAAGACTAGATACCATTATTTGTTTTGGAACAGAACACTAGTAGCTTGTATAAAATATTCTGAATGTATGCTCTTAAATAAGGCATTCTCGGAAAGTGCTTTAAACGTTGCTTGAAATGTAATGAGAAATGAGTTTTGGTAAGCAACATAAATAACTTCGACATTGGAGAAATAAAGTTGGGTGCTCGAGTGTTTACATGGCTCGTTAAGGATGGAAGTATTTCGAGGAATTCGAGAGGAAACGGCATCTGAGTATGGCTTCATTTGGACTCGTTGAAAGAGGCTTTGGAATTAGAGCTTCGGGTGTTTACGTGGAGATGAGCGTTTCTAGGAAACCTCCTTAAGCGAAGAGGCGAGCAAATTAGCGGTTTCTGGGAAGGATTACAGATGGAAAAAACTTTATCGGACATTTGTAGCTCGGGGAGAGTAGAAATATAATAAACCGAGAGAATACTTTTTGGGGAAAAATATATATGTATAACTTATAGCTATCAATGATGGATATATTAATTACTATTAAGTTTCAATTTTACTTTCCAATAACACTCTGAAAATTATAACAATAAATTATTCTTGATAATTATGTATGTTTTATCTTCAACGCAAATACGTATAATATATCTATTTATTTTTGTTAGATCCACAAATAGGCACCAGGCCATGTGGCTGCTCTCTTATTATATATATATATATATATATTAGTGCAAAATTGTTCACAGCATTGAAATCGTATTTATATAATGCATACATTCCATTTAATTCCGTCTTCCTTTTCTATATTAATATATATAAGCATCAAGCGTTCAACGAGAAATTTTACCTTAGTTCTCGAAAATAATTTTTTCATTTGAAAATTAAACTTGAACATTAACCAAAATTGATGGCTCAATCCCAAAATATCTATAGTCCGTTTCAAAAGCTGGCAGTACGGAGGCTTATGGGGAAATAAATGCACGTAAATTCCCATAAGGGAGCAACCTAGCCTCCTCCAAGCCGTCAGTTAATTATTTCTGAGGTACTTGTACGGATGAAATTGATATTTTCAGCTTAGTTTGGTGGATTTTTTTCCAATTTTTTGGTGAAATTTGGATAAGGAAGGATGGTTCTATATATTGACGAAGATTTCTCATCATTTTAATAAAAGAAATAAATTTTATAGCGGAATGAAAAAAACTGACCTCCTTACCACCCGTGAACAATACTAAAACTGCCATTTCTCTCATCCTATCTAACGTAAAGTGCTAGTTTTTTCTAAGATTACTCTTTATACCTTATGAATACATAAAAGTAAACTTATATTAATCTTTGACTGATAAAATTTTAGTAAAAAATAATTTAAGTAGAACGCAACCTCCGAAAAATTGGATCGTGCAGTCAAATTTATACATCGCCTAAAAATTTTTTGTTTCTTACGTTACGAAAAACTTGTCGCGAGAGAAATTGAGATAAATGTTGTTATTTTCATTTACAGGTTATTCTGAGTCGATATCTTGAATAGAACTTGAGTTTTTGAATTTTATACCTGAGAGCGGGTCCGGATCAATCCGAATTACGCTTACGGGTCTATTAGTCTCGAGCAAAAAGTAACAATGATTAGCAATCGGAGCGCTAAATCAATTACTCCCTCGGTTATAAAATTCAAATTGTTCACGGGTGGTAAGGAGGTCAGTTTTTTTCATTCCGCTATAAAATTTATTTCTTTTATTAAAATGATGAGAAATCTTCGTCAATATATAGAACCATCCTTCCTTATCCAAATTTCACCAAAAAACTGGAAAAAAATCCACCAAACTAAGTTGAAAATCTTAATTTCATCCGTTGCGAAGGCAAATTTTGTGGATATCGCGGATATTCCGGAAAAATGACCCGGCGTACGAGGCTATTCGATTTCTCCATAAGCCCCATACTGCCTAGAAAAGTGGAACAGACTATAGGAAATAAAATAAGTCAATAAAAAGACAACTAACTAATGAATTAATTAGAACAGCCTCTTTAGGTGCTATTTGTAGGATTCAATGGGATAAAATTAATTAACAATTAAAATGGAGCGACTGTTAGTATTCAGAGGACTATTGTTGACACATTAACACTTGAATTAAATGATTATATTGACGCCTACATACAGTAAATGGGAATAAAAGTATTTAATTAAAAATGAAAAAAGAAGAAGATAATAGAAACTGCCTTGGGAGATAATATGTCTCTTTTCGGATAAATATTATTCAGATATATATTGATTGAAGTTAGCAATTGCAATATTCCTTCTATTTTCGAAATATTGAGACATATGCTACCTCAGTTGTGGGCTAATATTTCATGAATCAGCTTTGAGATTCGAATCTGGATCAGCTATTAGAAATCCCCGCATCCCTTCCTAAAATAGTCCATAATAATTTAATTCGCCTTTCCTGAAATCTTTGCGCGACAGGCATATCTCTTTCAATCCTCTTATCACGAGCCGTTTGTCTCCATGGAAATATCGAGCCAGCTTACCACGAAAATAAATGGCGAAATAGCGCCTTATCTTCGATCCGATACGAGAGAATTAATTTGAAAGATGCCTTCCCCGTTTAATTTTATCCCGCGCCAAAACCAGTCCCATTGTTCCGATATTTCTCCTCATTTTGGGACCGGTCGCCCTTGAGAAGGATAAGGCGTATTTCGACGTAAATACGCGATTCTTATCGAAGACGACTACGATAAGGACCTCTCGCTCTAATACAATGTCTCCTTGATTTCAATGACGCAATAGATTCGAAACCAAGCCGTGCGAAGATATAGCTTACTCGCAAAAATATCTCCGACGAAAGCTGAGGCATTTCAGTTTATCACTATGCAAATGTTATGACTTACTGGAAATTATTTATGAGCGATTTACGCATTTTTTCGAAGGTCTGAAATATTTTTCTTTTACATTGAGAGCGATTCGTATAATTGAAATTAGTTCTTTTAATCGAAGGGTTTTAATTATTTTGATTCGAATTCAGATATTTCTACGTATTTCAATTACTCAGGTACAAACAATAATACCGATTTTATCAATGATATAAAAACAGATAACGCGGTATACTATCAAATTTAATCTAAATTTATATTAATTTATCTCATTGATTTTTAATCAATGAAAGTATTTTTTATATATTGAGATAAAGGAAGATTAAATACTGTTATAAAATTTAATTTTAGAAATTACGATTTTTACTAATTGTGTTTTTTGCTTTATTAATTTTCTAATTAACATGAATTCGCTATATATATTTATAAACGATAGGATAGGCAATAGCTATTTACAATAAAACGTACGCCAGGTAAAAAACTTTTTGACGTAAATAATTCAAGGTGAATATTTACGGCCAGCTATCTTGAAAGTGATAATTTTCTAACATTTAATACCTCATCTTAGCTGGCATAAAGTCTTTACCTGGGACTTACATAAGTGAGATAACGAGCTAAGTGATGAAACCCTAAGAAATAGAATAATGTCACATTCAAACGATTGTATGTCACTGAGCGTCCATTGGCGAGATCGCAATTTGAGATATTCCTTCTTTTGTATGTGCGTTACCTTTTAATCGTTGCTAGCTGTTATTTATCGTTCGAAATAACAACCGGTTATTTAACGCGTCGTTTATACAAATCACGCGTTCAATTTACATTCGACGGCCTGTGTGGGCATGACGTCAATGTCTCATCGAATGAAATTTAAACAATGCTCAAAGGGAATTAAATAACAGCCCATTAAAGAAATTACATTGAGCGTCAATTATTTGAGTAATTAGCTCCGTAGTAAATTCGATTCAACTGTGCGTAAACATATTAAGCAATAATAATTAAAAATAATTAATTATAATTGATGTTTTATTGTTAACCTACAGATTTATCTCGATAGCGTTAATTTTTAACAAATGGCTTCAAGTGCACTACTTCGTATCGTATCAAATAAGATTTCTTATGATCTGTTTGCAGTTGCGATACTTATACACAGTATATAAAAATAATATTACTTACTGGTATTAGCTTTTTGATTTGTAAGTTTAGAATTAGGAATCGCGTATGACTAGGTGTACAAATTCGAAGTATTTTTAAGTAAATAAACGGATGAACAGTCATCATTATTCGGCTCCTTTTCAAATAATGTTTCCTAAACTTTTCAAAGATATCTTCTGTTCAACCCAAAGTTTTCTTCTCTCATTTCTCCTCTTGATTTGGTGCTTTATTCTTCTAATTTAAATTCCTGGCACTCATTTGTAAGTGCGAGAGATTAGTTCGATATATCTAGCTTATTCTACTGAAGCCGCTTTCAATATTTCATGAGAAGGGACTCGTGGAATACGCGCTATCACTAAAGAATAAACTTCGTGAAGCAATGCTATGAACACAATAGATAATTTTCATTTGATATTTAATCCTGATAATTATCGGTAATCGAATAAAGTCTATTTATATATAAGAGTACGTGTTCTTGTATTGGCTGTTAATCGGTTTAATTCATCCATCTTCAAGCATTATAATTGACAATTTCGTGGAAAACCAGCTTCTAAAACATCTAAACAACGAGATATCACAAATATAAGGGCTCTGAACCTCCCAACTTCCTTGTTGAATGAGGAAGGTAATGAGAGAATCATTCCCAGAAGCTTCTATTATTGCATTTATCAGAGAAAACATTTCGGCAAAGTTCCCTTACTCAGAACTGCACCTGACGTTTCTGGAGTACAGTACCCCAGGAAGTATGCACCAAAAGAAGCAAGATATTGCCGCTGCTCTGAAGTTTATTGCTTTGTATTATGTAACTTTGATGATCAAGTATTGAGTCTAGTTGTAAAATCTCTTGTAACGCTTTGCTACGAGTTGTTTCCGTATTGCTCTTTACTTTATCTTTATAGCCTTTGATAGGTAAATGAGTAATATCCTCCTATCAAAATCTCTCCAAAGAAGTATATACGTCTATGATATAGTGTCTATTCTTTTATTAGAATTGTAAAATGAATTTTATTAGCCAATATGTCAAGCTGTGCGAACTTAAATTTACAATTCATGCTAATTCATTATTTTTCGCTAATAGCAAATCAAGTATTATATCTATATTTAATTGATTTTTAAATGAAATTTATATATTTCATTCACTTCATTCGATATTAACATAATGCACAAAAACCATCAAAATTTTTACATACTTGAAAAAAGAACTGAATAAAGTCAAATATTTCACTATCTTCCAGCTCTAAAATTATACATAATTTCTTTTAAAATGTCAATAATGTAAAAATAATTATTACGTGTCTCTGAAAGCATTATCTTAGTAACTCTCGAATCTGCATGACAGTGGGCGAAATGTGTATTCGGGAAGCTCTCGGTGAAACTTGCGAAAAGAGGCAAAAATATCTCTGAGAAACAATATTTGTTAGTCTTATAATCTGAGCAAATAATTGCCGAATCGTAAACAAAGAAAGGAAGGTCAAAGTTTAAGAAGTTGTGTCACAAACTTTCTGTTTACTCTTTAAATATCATTGTACGTAGAAACTACGGTTGTGTTAGAAAGAGTCTCAGAGGAAAACAATTTCAAACGGTTTTTTTTATCCTGAAGAATGATTTATTATGAAAACGATGTTGAAAATAAATTAAATAACCACCTACTATATAAAATAAAAGATACAATTTTGTACAAAATGAAAACGATAAATCCTATACATTTAAAATTTTTTATATTTATAATATTTGTACATTGATTTGATTGATATTCCTCACAATTTAACCATTTGGGCAGACGGAGATGCTATAGTACTTTAAATATAATTAATTGATATGATATTATTTTTATTAATTTATATATTGGGAATTATTTTCTAATTTTATGTATGTGGAATAATTTTCTTAGAGTTTATTCACCTTTTATTTATTATTCATTGTTTATTTATTTGCATTCATTGAGTCTTTATTCGTTATGTATTTATATTCGATTTATTATTATATGTATTTCTGAATCATCATTTATTATTCATTTTTTCAATAATACCAATTCTTATAATTTATAAATATAATTAATCATTATTTTAAATTTTATCTATTCGGATTGTTTTCAAAACCAAAATTTTTTAACAAGAACAGTATAAAGCCGAATTTTACAGAGAAATCGTAAGAAATTACGATTAAATTCTGAATATTGATAGAATATTTCTTCGATGATAAACAAGATGAACTTGTTATTGTCGGGAATAATTGCTGCCTATAAATCGAACATCTGTAACATTTCACAGGAAGTGCAATTAATGGCTTAAGAATCTGGAACGTGTTAATCTCCTAACACTTTCCTCGGAAGCGATTGTAAAGATAAGGATTCTCTTTAACGGGAAACGAAGCTAAAATCTCGTAACTACAGATAAACAGAGGCCGTTGTCACGTACACAACTTCCCAAATGAATACAATTTAATCGTACGAATCGAAACTAAGTTGCAATATCACTGTTGATTATTTAAACTCTACTCAATTCATTTTATTTTATTCCTAATAGGTTTTGTATTAATATGAATAATAATTTATCAAACGCGTTTAAAATACAAGAAATTTGCATTTTCACATTAAATGGAAAATAAACAACAAAGTGCAACAAAAATTATAGCAAAATTATTCAATTAATTGAAACGGATACGACACAGGTGAAAAATTGTATTCTGAGAAGATGAATATCACAAAGTAATATTAAAATAGTATCATTAAGTATAGAAAAACTTTCCTTTAACCTTATTAAACGAACCCATTTATATGCTTACGATGAATTGCTACACGCTATGCACTTGGAAATAGTTTATAATTATTATATTAATTATAATTCAGAGCAGCAATTAACAATTGATAATGTATTTGAAAAATGAATGAAGTTTAAGGAAAGTAATGAAATCTTTAATCTACTAAATGAGAGTTTAGTAATTTAAAAACAAAGATATTTTCCGCTCTGTCTCCTTTAATAAATGGTTGAAACAGATTTTAAAACTACCTTCCATCTTGGATTTAAATCCTCTCAAAACTTGTTAGAATAAGATTGGTCTGCATATCGTAATGTACTAAATAAGGCACCAACGTAAAATTTTCGTAAAGTTGAAACCAGTTCCAGAAGGTAAACTTCCAAAACAATTCGTACGGATGAGAGACAATGAAAGAAAAATAGAATAGAGTTTTAAATTTCATAGAAACAGCGAAAACTTCGCAGGCAGCCTATCTCTTGTTAAGGATGTTTCAGTAGCGAAGGGATTGAGCAAAAAAGAGTAGACGACTATTGGCAAACCTCGCAAGAGCTCGTATGTGTCACACATAGCATTATTCTCTTATCTGAAGAAGACAAACAAAGAAAGAGCGTGATTTACTCTCGTTCGTTTCGGATCGACGAGTTAACTCAGAGACGAATTCTTTCTTTGCCGATGAAACTTACGAGGAGACATTTGGAGGAGTTCCATTTTCAAAATAATCCCGAGAAAACAGTAAAATGTTTTTTAGTTTCCATTATTATTTATCTATTAGAGACAAAAACTTGTTCATCCTTCTCTATGTTTGTTTTTCCTTCATTATATTGGAGAGATACATCAAGACAAGCCTTTTGTACTAGATACAGGTTATCTACGCATTCTCCTTTTTATACAGATATTTTTTAATATATCCTCATACATTCACCTATAATTTTCTTCGATTCTTAAAAATTATTTCGTGTTCCTGTATAAATTGTCTTACATATTCAGAATTAAACAGATATTAAGTTCATTTTTGCATTTAGATCTTTATGGACCTACAGTTTACATCAAAAAAATTAACAATTGCCGGTAGTCTCCCGGTTTATATAATTCACCCAACATGAAACCATCTCTCCACTTAGATTGGGATTACATCACCAATTTACTCTATTTTAACATTTTAACAGTGGATCTATTCCTTTCATATCTAATTCGAATGGGTTTCCAGTTATTTACCTCAGGTTTTATTCCTAGATTGTAACCAAACGAAATGTATCACCTTTCATACGTATCATGTTAAACCAAGTCAAATAATTTTTATTGGTTTTAAAGAATAAACTTCAACTATATGTAAGTAGTTGCTATAGTGTAGGGCTTTATCTGTGAAGTTCGATAAAAAAACGCGTGATTGATAGAGTTAACTTGTCGATACTACCATGCCATCTAGCAGCTCTTTCGAAAGTAGGGAGAAGCAATGACAGTTTTTAGAATAGGGCGCGAATAAATCTTGGTCGGAATTTATTATTTTTGTTTGGAAAAATTCCCCTGAATTAAGGTAAATAAAGTTTAGTTCCTTTCTAGAATTAACAGAAATAAAGTTTCTCCAGGTGCCTTAATAAATCAATGAAGTAGATAGTTGAATATTTAAAATAATTATCATTGTTTTTGGTTCTTTTGCCGCTTGTAATTTTTTCTTTGATTTGATCTTTGATTAACTATAATTCTATAAAATTAATTAATTGGACATTCGCAATTTGTGTTCTAACGCACAATGGTCATATAAATTCATATTATTATTGTTTATAAAGTGCAAAAAAGCGCAGTTCAGCTGAGGAGAAAAATATAGCTAATTTTTCATTTCAATACAAAGATATGCGCATATAATTTTTTGATTACCGACAAAAGAAAAAAATCAGCTTAAATGTTTGTAGTTAGAAGCCAATGAATTTTTATTATTAACTCTAAACAATAATATGCAATTCTACATACAATATATTTTAATTAATCTGTTTAAAATATTGCTAACAATTTTAATACTCAATATTTTTCATAAAATAAACTCAAATTAACAATACCACAACAGTTTATTTGTACATATTCTTACTAATAATAGTATGAATTATTTTTGACTAAATATTCCACTTGAAGAAATACATTTTCATTTGAATAATATCCCTTTTTAGCTTTCTATGCATTTGAATTACCAAACAATGGAAAGGAAAAATATTATTGACTACTTCAGAGAGAGAATGTCCGCTGATATTTAGCACACAGAATTGTAACCTTTTTAAATGTCTGCTCTATTAGCAGAACAGGGTTTTAGGACATTCACCTCTCATTTATCATTTTATCATCTCCGTACTCCGCAGTTAATCCATTCTGCGGCGTATTTTCGCTCTATTTATAGCTTTATATCTAAGAGAGATAAAAAGCGATAGTAATTTTTCAAACTGTCGATAAAATAGCGTCTGTTCTCTTTGCCGATTGCATATTTGCTGTTTCCTATCAGATTAGTCAACTCCTTTAATACCGTTCAACACGTGTGTCTCACCAATATTAAATCTAATGTGTTTAAAGAATAATAGCAATAACATTATTGGGAATACAACCATTCCTTTTAATAATAATAATATGTAATAATATAGCATCATGGTAACAAATACAATTTACTAAAGTTAATTTATGGTAAATTTAGCTAAAAAATATTTATTACACAAATATGGGAAAACACATATTTCGTGAAGCTTTATAACCGAGAGCTTACATTTATCTTTTAATTAATAAAATTATTAAAAATCAACTAAAATTTGAGGTACAGTCAATGCAAGTATGGCTAAAATTAAAGTAGGATATATAAGTCATCGATATTCTTAAAGAATCGTGTATTATACATTTTAACAGAAAGAAAAAAGATTCAAATCGGTATGCTATTCTTTTATTACATATTGTACTTATAGAGTGTCTCTCCATTGAAACAATTCTATATGATATTTTTAAATGAAATCTTTAGCTTGAGAAACGCGCACAACTAAACGTAGCCTCTTTTAATTCGCTCACTTTACATAAATATACTTACTTCCCTTGAAATCTTGTTACTTTAACTATTGTTTGTTTACTTTGTTTAACAGTTGTGATCTTTATTTTTCATAAAAAGTAGTTGCTGAACTTCTACATTTATACCTGCTCTTAAGAAAGTAAATATGTATCTTTAACGATTTGATTTATTGCCGATTACATCTATCGTGTTCTAATCACCATATATCATTATTTTCAATTTATAAAGAAGACTATGATCTCAATGGTAAATGAACAATCATAATTATAAATAAACCGTATGGATCACTATCTTTATGCCTTATCTTAATAAATTAACTGCTATATCACCGTTCTATCACAATGGGTGCATATTTTCCAGTCATCGTAACATTTTTATCAATATCCGTTGAATAAGCCTAAATATACAACTCATTCTTAAAAGAAGACGCAAAATAACATGAGCAGGAAACTGTGGGTTTGAAATTTTTCATACGTAGAAACAAAATCATTCCAAAATAAAGATGAGATACCATTCACAACAGATTGCCAATTATATTAGGAAATCTTCATATCTGAAAATTTAAAAAAAAACTTATAATATCTCTCACCAATTTATAAAAAGATAATGCACTTATCGGAATCGTATTTTTATATGATTGTTTAGAAAAAGAAGCAGGAAAAAGGGCCTTCCTTTGTTCTCAATTGCTATTTAATTTATCGCGTTGATAATCGTAACGCTATTTCACGAGACGTGATTGATTGCGAAGAAAATAATGAAGAATAACTGATATCTGTCACAGATCGCAAATCTGTGGCTCAATCATTAATTGAGATTTAATTTTTGTTTCATTCACTATCGTAAACGATGTTTTGTTTTCAATCAGGTCAGTTGTATCTGAGAATGTGACCCAATATTCGTAGAATGGATTGTGTACGTAGGAAGTTTGGGAACCTCTTACTGTTATCAAGTACAGATATTTGCAAAATAAGGTTCTGCAACAGATTTTCGATTGCAATTTAAACTGTAAAGCCAAAGTCATTGTTAGTCCCTTTATATTTAAAGTTTAACCTCCGGGTTTCGATAATTTATTTATATATTTATTAGTAAACAAACAGCAAGAGTTCAAAAAATTTGACGAATGACAAAAAAAGAAACAAAAATCAACAAAATTTACAAAAAATTAACTAATGACTAGAATAATACATTTTAATAATAATATAATAGAGTAATCAATTAGAATGTGTAAATCTCTCGCGACCTATGCCTTGGAAATTATGCCTTGCATTGTTCATATATTATTATTTATTTATTAGCTGATATTTTGTTAAAATCGACAACTTTACATACTCAGCGTTCATATATATTTTCCTTCCTCTATAAATAATCGATGAAATAGCATTCAAAGTGTAATAAATAAGAAAAAACAGAAAAGCAATAAATAAAATTGCAAGCTAGATTTTTGCGAATTGCTTGCGATTCCATTGAAATTGGCCCTGAGTTCGATTCTAAAGTACTCCCAATTCACTTGATTGGAGCTGGTTAAAGAAGGTGATTACAATGTATAATACGCTATTGAAAACAAGTCATCAATGTTATCATTTAGTGTTAGAAGCCATAATCTTTGTACTATATCATTAACTATGTAAACAGTATGCAAACAAACAAACATATAAGATAAGACAGTTACGCAGTTTTGCCATTCAAGATTCGTCCTCTCTCTCCTGAATGCATCTTTGCGAAGCAAGAACGAAGGAAAATATTATTGAAACGGGGGAAATATTTGAACTTCCAACGCTTAGAATTCGGGCTGATATTTATTTTTCCTTTTATCACCATGGAGATTGGTTACCGTCTTTTATTTTGCGCTCGGGCTTCTGTTACGAAAATGTGCCAAAGCAAACGAGATGCTATCGGGCGAAGAAGGTGTAAATATTCGATCCAGCTAAAGCCGGTTTCGATTTGGCAAACGTGCTTAGTTTTGCAACCAACGATACATTCGCGTTCGTGCAGTCTCTTATCGGAAGAAACAAAAAAGAAATGTGTTACACACGAGGAGTTTCTTTGCAAAGAATCGAACAGGCTCCATACTATCCTTTTCATAAAAAATAATTCAGTGGAGACATAGCTAAGACAAACATCTTTAATTGAATTTTTTATTTTGGGTAAGATAAGGTTGTTTCTTTCAGTGATAAAATTCCAAAATGAGTGGTAGGATTTTTTACAAACCTTTACAAACGCAGAAAAAGTTTCGCAGCTCCTTAGGGAAGTTGTGAAACAGAGAATGAGAAAAACAGTTCTTAAAATGGTTCTGTATGTGGCCTAGTACCTAAATATTACCATAGAAATATTGGATGGATATTTTCTTTAGCTTTATTGAATAAACCGATACCAAACCAAGATATTTTTTGATCCTCACATAAGACTTGTCCGATGATAATATAAGGAAATATCCGTAAATCATGCGATTGAAATATTTTCTAAGTTATTTTGAATACATCTTCTATTTAATGAGTTTTACTGAGGAGTAGTTTAACAATTTCTTTTCGAATAAGCACATATCTAAATTTGCACGGTGTGAAATACTCGCGATAAGCACATATACATATGAGACTCTTCTTATGTAATAGCTGTTTAGAACAGAGAAATTCGTGACCCATGCTAAGCAGAGAGCATTTAAACTTCGAGGCACGATTCACTCGAGGAAGTGGGAACCAAAAGGAAAGAATTCAGTCGTGAATTTCAAACACGCCTCATCAGCTTTCAGATCACGTCAGGGTTTCTTTTGAAAATCTCCCCCACGCTAAAGAAAGGGGCGAAGCCTTCACTCACAGCTTTAGTTTGTGTGTATACTTTTGCATAAGTTGAGGACACCTTGGTTGACTACGAGACATCAAGATTCAAACTTGTTTCCCTTCTCATTTAAACTGGGAAATATGACTTTGATTGGTGTTGAATTGAAAACAAAATTTGATAATTTTCCATACATGTGTCTCATTAAATGAATTGAGCGTCTTATAAATTCTTGAATTGCTAAAAAGATACGTTTAATTTAATCTTCCACAAAGAACCAATTGATTAATATGATTTTGGAGGTTGAAAAATATCTAGAATCTGCCTATTACAAATAAAACCGAGACATTATTGGTGAATATTTATCTTTTTTGTTGCTAAGGAGTTTATTTACCGTGAAAAACTGAACATCTGCAGTCTCTCGATCCCTTATATTATTATTTGGATTTTCTTGGTTATCTAGGTCATCCAAGGTGCCTTTTTTAGGTGTAAACAATAACAACCATGTAAAATGAAAACGATACTATATTTGAATATACCCTTCGAACGCATTAGTACTTTCAAGTGTGAAGGATCGTTTCTATGGGAAATATTTCGAAATATCGCTACAATAGATGCTAAAAAGACGTTCGTTGGCTCATGTAAATTCTCGGAAAGAAGGAGTTGGGGTGAGGGTGCTAAAATGCATGCAAAGAACTTTTAGGAAGGTAAAACAGGTACGATGCGAAATCCTGCTTATTTTACCTAACCTGTTTCTGTGATCGTTAAAGAAAATATAGGAATACGTGGTGAATACTGTGAGAAGCAATATGTATTTAGTAGTAACTAAAATCTATAACATGAGGACATGGAGTACTAAAATTTTATAAGTTTACAGAATTTCTTCACCCTAAATTGAATTGTTTTTCAACATTCACTTCTGTTCCGATAACTGTGAAGATGGTATAAAACAGGAAAAATTTTTTCCTAGACGTCTTTCAATTCCAGAATATGCATGAATATATTCATTATTCTCGGATAATTTCATTCAAACTTCTACGATCTACTCTCTACGAAACAATTTTACAAAATTTGTTTAGGTATCCTTGTGGTTAATGATTTTAATGAAATTAAAATAATAAAGGAATAAATTTTCTTAGAAAACTGTTCAATCAAATTTCCTATGTTTACACTTTAATATACTAATTTACGTATCGCATATTAATTATCATCAATGCGTCCGAATTTTATACATTCTGGCAGTTAAATAATTTTAGTTAAGCTACGACACACAGTGATTTTATTTGATAATGCATGTAATTAATTTACGATGGTATTACTTATTTGGAGATGAATTTAAATTATCGTGTTTATTTATGAAAACAATACAAAATAGTTCCCATTATCTCCGTCAGAGGGACGCAGTAGATGGATAAGCATATTGGGGGGCTGTCTCTGAAGTTAGTTTTGGACCTCGTTACCCTGTACTTAGAGGTTGAATGTCAGGGAATGATCCCCAAAAAGTATTATGAAGGGTTAGGTAGTTTGCTTATTCATACTGAAGATTTATTTGTTGATATTAAACCGACATATTACCTCTATTTTCCAGTTTTTAAGACAACTCTTAAGAGTCTTAAAAAACGATAATACACGCAGAAAAAATAACTTAAATAAATACCCCCCGTAAAATAAATAACCCCCGGTGTTTATATAAACACTCCATATAACTCCAAGTGGTTTTGCATGGAGCTCAGCAGAAAAGCCAATTTTGACTTTCGCAACACCTCAATCGAGTTCTTTACCCGCCATGTTTCTTTCACTCCGGAATTTCTCCGTTCTTAGAAAACATCACTTGTTCACCATGCATAAATCTGAGACATTTCACTGCGCACTTAGACGCGGAAAGCTCTCCAAGAGTTAATCTGTTAGCAGGCCCGCAGGTAGGGGAAGTGTTATTTTTCTCCTTATGTGCGTGCCTTGTTTCTCCCCTCCAAGCAGAGCTCTGAAGGCCAAGGTCAAAACTCACACCACCGCACTCTTCCGTGTTGTACGCGGCATAGCGTTCCCCAAGGTCACGACCGAAAAAACGCGCTAAAAAAGTGCACGCATCAGAAGAGAGAACGGCAGATGGTGGCTTGATTATTAAAAGAGGACCAAACTATCACAGGGGGACAGATGGGCTCCGAAAGGTGTTTATGGCGTTTGTTTTGGCTGCTTCTGCATCCCAGGGCAGGAAAACGTGCGTGAAAAACGGGCAAAAATGATGTTTGTTTACCATCAAACACTTCTGTAATCACTAGCGGTGATAAGATCGCGATATTGTGGAAATATTTGTGAATTCTATCTCACTTATCTTAAACTCTCGAAACATTCATCCAAATCAAGTGATAAATTCGAATTTCGCATATATTATTATGTATTCTTGAACGTTTTATTGATATCTTTACAGCAAAAATGTATACAACCTCTTGATAGCCACCTTCTTTTTCGTTCAACTTTGTTGCATTCGCAGCCATTTCCACTTAACAATGAGGTTAAGTAAGGCGCGCAGTTCCGTTTAGTACAGGAATTCGTACAATGTAGGCCGACCCTAAAATCGTCTCAACAGTTGAAGCGGGTGTAGTTGAAAGAATGTGATACGACTATCCTCTTCTAATGTGGCCCATGCAAACTTAATATGCTAAAGCTAGCATGATATTGTGATTTAATCGAGATTTAAGGAATCGTAGATTCTTCAAAAATTTGGTCGACATAGACCACGAAATTTTATTCAAGAATTACCGGAAGGTTGCAGATAATGTAGGATTAGCTGTTTTGCGTAGTTTGGTGAGGTAAAAACTTGGATGCAAATATCTTGCTATATTGTACAATTGAAGTGAACTCGCGGGCAAGGTTATAATACCGGTTGTATCTCGTTCTTTATTGAATTAGAAAGTCGATCCTTTCAAGTCAAAGATCTTAATAATTAAGAACGTCTCCGATTAAAATTATTCTTTTTCTTGTAATAAACTAAGGTAAATTATCTTTGCTGACGCAAAAGAATAAATTAGCAATAATAATAACCCGCCTTCACAATTAAGCTTTATATAACAAACGTATTTACCTTCCTGATAGACTATTGAAAGACAATTTCTTTGTGCGGTATACGTAATTATTAATTATTTAATTCTTATTCAATGTCTGGCGAACGTCATAAGATTATAATTAGAAACGAGTAAACAAATAAATATTAAATTGACTCTTCAAATAATGACATGTTTTCTTTTTCTTCGGGATTACGTACGTTTTCCTGATGATATTCGTATGTGGTCCCAAATTCTCTGAATTGCTCTGATTTTGAAAATTTCATCATCTAACATTTTTATTTCGGCAAATGCTACTATTTATATAAAAGATATACGTTATTAGCGTAAAGAATCATACATTCCTTTTTAATTCAGTCGGCATCGCAAAGCACCTGAAAATTAGTTTGACTTCGCGTGAATTTTTAAAATAAATAATAATTAAATAGCGCGAGTTTTCTGAATAAAAAACTCGCGATCCCATCTATTTGCATTCAAACCTACGTAACTTAGATTGCAAGGAATTGTGATTTTTAAATTATTGAAGATCAAACTCTGCCCTTTTCATATCACAACATGTGTGAGCCGAAACAATTTTCAGCGTTCAGTGACGCGAAAAAATAAGTGCTACATTTATTTGAGAAGACCGGACTATTCCACAGCTATATAGAAAAAACCTTCGATGAATACAAAGACAGACAGCTTTACTCAACATTTCAACGCTTCGTCTATTCCACCGTTTAGCAACAATGCCATATTTCCAGTTTCGTCGTTAAACACGCGTCCTATTATTGCGATCAAAACATGGCTGCCAAAGGACGCTTTCTTTCCAAAAAGTACAGAGGGCGTACTCCAATACACAAACTTACGCGAGTTGAGGGAAGCATTACCGCCAATTCCATTCACAGCGTATGGAACATTTTGAAGAGCGAAAGGATTCAGAAAACAATAATCCGAAGCGTAAACAAAACGTCCGAAAATGGAATGAGGAGTGTGAGATAAGAATCCACTCACATAACAGGAAGGACGGCTATATTTTTCCGTAAACACGAGGCACGCCCTTCTCGTGGAAGGGCGGCAAACTGAAAGGAATCCTCAAAAATAACGAAACGAGGGAATCTAAATGCGTAGGAGAAACCTGAAATTCCACGCTCTGAAACCTTCGTGTGAAAGGATGTGAAAAAATGTCTTCCCCGCTTCGGGTAAAAGGTTTCTCGGACAAAATATAAACATGAATGGAATGTGCTTTTGTGCCCGAACGGTGGTTTTGGCATCTGCCCATAATTGGATCGAATATAAAGGAGAATAGTTTTTCGATTTTTAAACTGTATGAAAATTTTATTTCGGTACCTTGACGGATCTAATATATATTTATTCGTCAAATGATGCTTGTTAGCAGAAAACTTAACTTCCGTTCATCAACTACGTAACTTTTTATCAATAACATCTAAGTGTCTCCTAACGTACGTGATAATACCCAATCAATTAGAATACAGTTAAGTTAAAAAACGATACATTCGATGTACAAAGACCAAATTCTATTAATTACTCTGAAAATGTCTATTTTTTTCTTTTTTTTAAAGAAATCGATGTTAATATTCGTTTTATATCCCAATAGTCATCCTGACCATCGCACTGTACCGAATAAGAAGGGAATTCTGAGGTAGCAAAATATCTAAAATCCAGTGTAGTAAGACTCATTCCATCTGCAGAGAATTTCGGTATCAAATGCTGGGTTTATCGTTGATCCAACCACCCTTTGAGCTTAAGATAGCATAGGCACCCCAACTTTGATGTATCTTCTGAGAGCATACTCAAATAGCTACCTTTTCATAGGTATTTATATCTTAGAGAGGACCCCTATATCCTGAAATAAACATCCCGTTAATGTAAAAATTGCTGCCCTTCGTTCCGAGAAAAATTCCCCCATATTTTCTCCGGACGTGTACCTTGGTCCCTCGACCGAACCGTGAGCTTTTATCGTCGTACAAATTAAAAACAAAAGAAGTCTCTCTCCCGCGATCAAAACTTAACCCTTCTGCGCCTTTCACTTCCACATCCCCTTCCCGTTGATCCCAAAACGGCTATGGGAAAAAAATGCAGAAAGCGGGCCCACCGCTTCTTTGCCCCCTCCCACCCCACGGTTTCCGCTCGGAAACTGCGCAGTTGTCTTTCGGCCGGCTTGCTTCGAAGTGGCCGAAGAAATTCCGGAAGCCTCCAAAAATGAATACCTCAATTTACGTAGCCCAAATATGCTCCAATTATCACATACACGACGTAATATTCTGGATCTTCGATTTTGTAAAATGGTTGAAAATCTGAGTTCAAACCCATTAGATTACCCCCTGCCATACGCCATAAGGCGGTTTGCGGGGTATTTATGTAAATGAAAATTACAATCCAAGGGGTGTTAATAAAGAACGGAACTTCCCAAATGGATTCCTTGTACGAATGAGAAGAGGAGGAATTTACTTGAGGCTCATGGATTTTAAAAGTTTAAAGAATCGCATATACTCCGTATCATCCCGATATGTGTGCTCTTGGTTGGTATAAACTTTCTCGATATGAGTTTATCGTAGCCATTTCAGAGAATTATATGCAGATTTTAAGCAATATCCATTCTATTTATTGATACCCATTTAAGCTTATATTAGATTAAATTAGCTGCAGGGAAATATCGGTCCATCGGTTATCGTCTATATCTCACTATCTAAATGTGATAAATTTGGCTCTGTCTACATCTATTTCATAATATACATTGCTTGGATGCAATGGAAAATGAATGGTAGTAGATTTAAAAGCATATTTATTTCACGTCATAATACTTCAGAAACCATGATGCCCCGATGTATCGATTATTTTCTTGGATCGATAGTATCGTTATTTAAGAGCCTACAAAATGGGAGATTAATTTCCGAAAAAAAATAATCCGCATTTTAGCTCGAAAGTTTCCAATGCACTTTACGGAGACGGAATTCCTCTGCGACTGTGACGCTCGAGTGAAAGTGCATTCGTGACTTTTCCAAGTAAACAAGGGCGTCTCAAGATATGCCTTTTCTGAGCTATACGAGATGAGAAAATCCTTTGAGGATAGTCGTCTGTTTTTTTAATTCTTTACGAGCTTCGACAGAAAAAGCGTGAAATGATTTCGTCGCTGTTGCCAACTCTTTCCTCCGAAATGTTTCATTGTCGAGTGAACTTGGTTTGGAATGAGTATACTGACAATGAGAGGGTAAGATTTTTGAGAGATTTGGGCGGGAAAGTTCTGAAAAATTTGAGAACTTTAAAGAATATTCCATTCTGCACCCTGGTATCGACAACATTCTTGCGGAGCAATATGCTTATTCCTAAAAATTTAGTTGAACCAGGTTATCCTTTGTTAATTGTATTGCTGTGTACATTTATAAATATCGTCATGGTTACTTTCATCAAGTAAATACGAGTTTCGAATTATTTTGAAATATAACCTAAATCATGGGGTACAACAATTTTAAGAATCAAAATTGTTTTATTATATTATAAATTAAAGGAAGCTAGAAAAATATCGATAATTGATTGTAATTGGTTCTCAAGGACTGCAAAAATAATTTTCATAATTTAGCGCAGGCACAACAATGCTAATACTCAGATATTTTCAGCCTACAATGCTGGGTTACTCATAAGAGCAATGATAGTTTTTCCAAGGACAGCATGTAAACTGTAAAGATATTATCAAATTCTTATGCAACCTTGTCAAACGCCATCGTTTGGTTTTACCATATAGCTGTAAATATTTCAGCCCGAAGACTTGATAGTCTTATTCCGTTATAGTTTAGTATCAAACTGCCGAGAGGGTTGATCATGAATTGCAACATAAAATGAAGTAGTTTTTTACCTTGAAGGTATACAGAAAAAATCTTTGTATTGATCATTTTTGAAAGAACTAATATTAACATTGCTATTCCTGATATTTGACCAATTTAATTCTTTATAATTATTATATGTTCCGAAGTCCGAAAATATTGGCAGTAACGTTGAATTAATTTTAGCATATATATATTATATTTACATAAATTATGCCAACAGCGTCAACATTCTGCTACGTAGGATTTTTCATGAGCTTAAAATGTTTTGTCATTAAGTATTTGAGCTGATCCAGGTATGTAAATAACTTCTTTTTTATGTGCACAACACTTAATTTTCTATTTTAGGCTCGTACTGATATTCGAATACCATCATTATTTGACATCTACTTCCAAAAGATATATTTCGTTATTAATTCATAAATATAGACTAAAATAATTGAAAGCTTCAATAAAAATGTAATAACATGAATAGGTATTTTATTCTTAATATTTATAAAAGATAATGTATTAGCATAGCAAGTGATCATTTCGTAACATTCTATAAATATAAAGTAAATCCTTTCAACTTGTTTCAAAGTTATACTTACACATTAATCTGAAGTAGAGACTTAATGGTCTGCGAGAGAAATTAAAATGTCGTCAAACCCATCAGCAATGGAAAAACTTGAAAAAAAAATGTGCCCCGGGTGAGGATCGAACTCACGACCTTAAGATTATGAGACTTACGCGCTGCCTACTGCGCTACCGAGGCCTTACGTTTCAGAGATTTCATTTCCGTATATAATCCCTTAATTTCGTTCCTTTGAAGTCTCATTACTTTCTTCTTTAATACCCTTTTTGAATTTTGTTCATTAATCTATTCCCTTATTATTCTATAGTTGTTGGGCATTTCTGAGCTCGCTGTCTGATATTTGCATTTTGAGTTGTATATATATATATATATATAAATTCAATTCATTACAATATTTAAATAATTTCAGCGAATTTAAAGCCTTTCATACAGTTACATTTCGGTCTACCGCATGAATTAATTGGATATTTAAATTAAATTCCTCTTTGAATACTTTCTCGTCATCTACTCATGGCTCATGGAACTATGCGGATTTGAATTCGACTTTGAACCTTCGTTCGGGCTACGAAGCTATTTCTCTAATCAATACCTACCTCTTAATTGACTTTCCCTAATTATTAAATCCTGTAATACATAACATAATGTAATTTGTCGTTTAATATGGAGCAACACCGTAGAAGGCTCTTTCAACATAATTTGGCGATTTAGAAAATTCCAGTATCTTGTTATAGTCCTCACTACTTTATCTGTTTGTTATCTCCATGATTGTCGTGAAAGTCATTCAAACTTCAAAAATGTTGTCGATCACTTATTACATTGTAGCCTTCTTCTTTAGTTGTACAAATGCGTTATATACTTTAAGTTTAAATTCTGATAACATTAATGGTTCTTGGAGTGTTACCAATGAAAACAAATGTACATAAAACCATAATTCAGTGTTTTTATTTCTTTTATCCTCACATATTTTAATAATCCTTAACTTTTTTTCAATCAGCAATATCTGTCTCCTCCTTCGTGCCGGGCGGTATATATACTGATTTAAGGGAAAGTCTTGTTCTAACGGAAGATATTTATCTACGTTCAAATGATGAACTGTACCGATGGGTTGCACATGATAATTGGACATACTCCCTCAATTTTTCAGGTAAAACTGAGTGACAGGAGGTAGACTAGATCAAAATTGTTATTGAAAGTCCACACTTAAATTTTTTATTTATATGTGAAATTAGTGCCTCATGATTGGAATCCTGAATTGAAAGAAGTGATCATATTCCATGGAATTGATACAGTAGCTTGGATAAACCTTAACGATGTCCTTCTTCACACTAAGCTTGACAACATGTTTGTCAGACATGTTCTCAATGTTTCTGGGATTATAAAGGTATCTGTATTTTTCGGTTACATAGTTTGTTTTTAATCACTTCTGAATTAATTAATTTCATATAATAAATCAAATAATTGTTAATCATCATATTGACTCTTCCTTTTCTTATTTCCCAAATGCTTACTTTTAGTACAACGGCTTGGAGAATAACCTAAAAGTGAAACTAATATCTCCTCTATGGGAAGTCAATGAAAGAGCCAGGCTGTGGCCTCGTGTTGTCCCAGATTGTATCCCTCCAGCTTACCATGGAGAGTGTCATGCAAATCTCTTGCGTAAAACTCAGTCATCTTTTTCATGGGATTGGGGTCCAGCTTTTCCTTCAATGGGCATCTGGTAAGAAATATATTAGATCAGTCAAACATTGGCAGATATTTTTTCTTGTAAGAATTTTTAATGAATCTCTCATATTTTTAGTATTAATAGGATTATGATAGATAACTTTTAAGTGTGTGATTAATATGTTTAGATGGAAATTCATTGTGTCTTTAATGAAGTGGAAAGACCATTTACTTGGTAATAAATACATACCAAAGTTTAGATTTGAAGCCTAGAATATTGAGCAATATTAACTATGCAATAGTAATTTAATTTTCATTAGATTATCATATGAAATTTTAAGAAGTATAATTTTTTATTCATCCTATGCTGTTTACTCCCAGGAAAGATGCTGAATTTGTTACTTACAATGGGGCTATCTTGCGAGATGTCACAGTAAAGATGGATAGAGTTAGTCAGAATGCAACCAATGCAACCAGCGCGTCATTCTGGAGAGTATCCTTTACTTTACATCTGGAAGCCTTCATTCCTGGAGATATCATTGAAGGCTTAGGCCAAGTTGTGCTTGGTTTGGAAGATTCTAGCAAAAGTAAAATTAAAATCATATAAATTGCAAACATTTTCTTAAGAAGTTATTAGTTCATCACTTTCCGTATTTTGGTGTTTTATGATCGAGAAGTTGCAGATGAACTATTTGTCTGGTGGTGACAAATTAAAATCAGTTATCTGCCTTATCCTAAAGGCAAGTTAGATAAATAATAATTTAACAATATAGCATCATATGAATTCAGATTTATGCAGATCCACAAATTGGTATTGGTAAACTCCAGAACTCAAATCATTATTGATTTTTACTTCACTTCTCCACTGAATCCTCTCAAATTTCTAATAACATAATCGATGGTTTAGTACACTCAACAAAGTAATATTTAAATTTGATCTCTAATCTGAAGTTCTTATTAATTTGACCCATATATATTTATATTTATACATACTTATTTATTTGTGTTCCTCTACCTTTGACATTATTTCTCCAGGTATAGATAATCTGATTTTATTTCTTGCTTTTCAAGGGAATTCATTCACTTTTATTTTTATTCCATTCAATCCACCCCCTTCCCAATTCTGTCCACATCTTTCTGAAGTACTATATAAAGTTTTTTTGAGTCTCTCAAATCCTTGGGGTTAGTATCATCAATTTTTAAAATAAAGAATAAAATTAATAATATATAAAAATAAAAATATTTTACAAATCCTGTACAATATGACATTTCACGTTGCCAAAATTTCATGAATGTACAACTGATATTATAAAATATTATAATGTTAGTAATCAGGTAATATCAGTGTGTGTTGAGATCCACTATCGTGAACTCCAATTTTCATTTCATGGACCCCCCAAATATTTTTTCGCTGTCGTAGACCCCTTACAGGTTGTCATAGACCCCTGGAGGTCAATATAGACCACTTTGGAATCACTGATTTAGATAGAATATCTTCAGAGCCTATTATCATTTATTTGGGTTTTTTAAACCTGAAAGATCGATTTAACTTTAAAGTGAAAAATTGCTTTTACGATAGAGAATTTTAAAAATTCATTTAATGCGAGAGATTTTTATAAATTTTTCCTTTTGTCTAGAAACAATCATTAATTGAGTAATAGTGATTATTTTTCATTTATTTGTCAATGATTAGAGGGTGCTGAGTCTGATATTGTTGGAATGGAGAAAGTTTACGGAGTAGCAGATGAAAATGGATATTTCAAATTAACAATCCACCTTAATGTACCAGAGGTATATGCTTATTCTGTAGTTTCATTTATACTCGATTTATTTTATATTCATTTTTTTATTTTTATGATGCTCTAAGTCATTTTTAAATATTGATGTTGAATCCAATGAGACATAGGGCTGCTTAGACTGATGATATTAAGTACAATAGAAACTATAAAATTACTTCCTCTTCATAGTTGATATAAAATTTAATAATTTTTCTCACAAAATGATACTCTATGGAATTTAATTCTTCAAGTCAATTCAAATAATTGATGAAGGAGATTTATAGATATGACTACTTCCCAATTAATAATAATTTTCATTTTCAATATATTTAGGTTAGAAAATTAAAACTCTGTATTATCTATTATCATTATAGGAAAAAGTATCCCTCTGGTGGCCAAATGGCTTAGGGTCCCAGCCACTGTATACTGTTCTTGCAACTTTTGAAGCCAGAGGAAATGGTTATACCGAAAAAACTTTCAAAGAAATAAGAATTGGATTTCGAACTATTGAGTTAGTTCAAGAGGAGATTGGAAGATCAGGTTTGTTTTTTGTGTTTGTTATATGATATTTAAAAGTTTCTCATAGAATTATTTATGATTTATATTAATATTTTTCAAAATCAGTTATGTGACATGAAACATTTTTCACTATATTATCCATGAAAGGTAAAAATTTTATGTTCTTATGCTTATTGGTATTTTAACTATCTTTACATGCTGAATTTTTTAAAATTTAAGAATATTTGAAGAAATATGACATATCTTCTTTGCTTCTTACTTCTTTTAAATGTTGTAATATACCTTTTATGGATTCCTGCCAAGTAAAGCCTTCAACATAGACTATATTTAAGATGTGTCTTTACTATATTAGATGTAGTAAATAATTATATATAATCAAGCATATATTAATGGAATGGAAATGGATATACTTTTCTGTCATAATGTTTCACTAAGCATTAATTTGTTTTTAATCTTATTGCATATTTATTGAGGTTTCAAAAATAGAGAAATCATTTTCATTGTTATTATTTTCAACAAGTAAAACAATGTTTTAAAGTTGAAATTCTGAAACATTTCTTCTAAGTTAACAGGTATGAATTAAATGGCTGGCAATTTTTAAATACACAGTTTAGTTGTTTATTGAAAGTTTTAGAGTAATAAAACTCAATTCTTGATTATCTTTCATTAACTTTTAGAGAAAGAGAGAGTATATAAATATTTTCATTTATTTTTTCTTTTCTATGTTTTAGGTTTAAGCTTTTATTTGAAAGTCAATGGAATCCCAGTATTTGCAAAAGGTTCTAACTGGATCCCTCCTTATTCATTACCAGAGTGGTCTGAAACTAAAAATGGTAAAAATATGATTAAACATCTTCTCTTTTCTGCTAAAGAAGTTGGTATGAACATGCTTCGTGTTTGGGGTGGAGGAAACTATGAGACTGATTTCTTTTATAGGGTAAGGTAAATTATTATATTTGTCCTGGTTCTTTCCTATTAATCAATAAAGGTTTCTTCTTTTTTGGTCTTAAAAAGAATCTTTAGCATTTGAATTATTTAGGTCAAAATCAAACATTTTCAAATTTCCCTTGGTGTCATGGTGCTTATCAAGTACTATAAAGTGAAAATATCATTACATTTCCTATTCTGCTTTTAAGAAGTATTTTTTCCAAAATTAAAAATCTTTTTTTGCTCAATGAAATACTTTTCTCTACTATGACCCAGCATTGGTATTTTTTTAACAGTTAGTAATAATTCAAAAATGAACATTTTCAGTTGTAAAGATGAATCCATATTCCTTTTCAATTTACCCACAAACATCAATTCTTGAATTAATCATTTAGTGATAATTAGTATTAATTGGTTTACAAACCAATTCAAAATTTTACATCCCTCCTAATTCGGACAGTAATTGATTTACTCTGAAAAATAATTCCGTAGATACATTCAAAGCATTAATTTTGATTGAAATTTGTGTCTTTGTAGTATAGAATGAAACAGTTTGATATAAAAGCCATAGGTTTGGCTTAAATTTGATTGTGAATTTAAATTTAAAATTAATTTCTAATTTCATAAGAAATCTTCAATCTATGAAAGCATAGAATCCCATAAGTAACACAGTAACCAAATTTTTCTTGTATTTGTGATTTCAGGAATCAACAAAAAAACATTTCGATAATTTCAGTAGTTGATCTTGTGTCAAACATTGATTCTTTCCAGCTAGCGGATGAACTTGGCATCCTTATTTGGCAAGACATGATGTTTGCCTGTTCAATGTATCCCGTTGTCCCTGAGTTTCTCAATTCCACTGAAATAGAAGTAAAGCAGCAAGTAAGTCGTCTACAGCATCATCCAAGTATTGCAATATGGGCAGGAAATAATGAAAATGAAGCTGCATTAAGGCAGAACTGGTGAGTGAAAATTCTTGAAAAATCACTTTAGTTATCAATATTCACAAACATCTTTCAATTTTTTCTTTAATTGTTCTTAGAGTAAAATTATCTCCAAATTCATCATGTTTCAAGTTTTTAGTCAGATTTCAAATCTGAGGTAAATTTATATGATATTTAGTTATGCTACTATTATAAAATACAAAATTATTTGATGTTCTTCATATAAATCTGTATATATGCATTATCAAGTAATATTGATAATTTTCCCTTACTTTAAGGAATAGAAACCAAAAAATCAACACTTGCCTAAGTTTCACGAGTTTGATTCCTGAGCGACCCGTAATCTCGATTTTCCCCATAAAAAAAACATTGGCCATATTTCCGAAAACTTTTTATGGGACTTCCAAACTGTGCAGAGGTTTAAAGTTTCACACAGCCATTAAAGGGCCCATTCTCACATAAAAGTGTCCGTAAGAATGTCATGAATCATCGTTGGTTCGATGGAAGGGGGCTTTTACTATATCTGAATTAGAAATGCATAGGGAAACAAGAACTCCTTTTGAGACCTTTCCTGAATGAATTTCCTTTTGAAATTTGGCATGTTTATTGAGACAAAAATTCTCAAGCTAATAATGACAGTATCGGTCTCAGGATGGCCTTGGTTCGATGCCTGGGCAGTAATGATTCTGCCCTATAAAATGCATGGGAAATCAAAATCAAAGCAATGTACACTGCAAAAATGTCCTTGATAGTTTATGTTTACCAATGCATAAGCAGAGTAATCTTTCGATTAAAAAATATATAATAGCATTTCTTGCTGTTGGCAAGCACACCTTCTTTTTAAGTTGATTATCCTTTTAATAGCTTTTCTTACCATTTATTTTTTGAAGCTATTTTTTAAAATTCATAATGATCTTTTTGTTGGTGCACATTGGAACATATATGCACATATCATTGTTTATGAGCATCAATTTATTTATTCCCTTTCTATATTCATCCAACTGTTGTTCAAAAAAATTTTAGGTATGGTACATCTTCAAATTATTCATCTTATCTGCATGATTATGCTCTCCTATATGGTGATGTCATAAGGAATGCAGTTTTGAGTATTGATCCTATGGCTATTTTTCTCACCTCTTCTCCATCAAATGGAAAGGAAAGTATGTCTGCTGATGGATATGTAGCCAAAAACCCTCAGAGTAACCTGTATGGAGACAGTAAGTTTAGCTATGGCTCATCTCTGAAATTTTATGTAATAAATATATAATAATAGTATGTTGATATCCCTTTTGTATGGAATGCTGATGTCCAAATGTTCATGATCAGGGGAGAATAGAATGAATCACATTTAAAGCATTTGATTTTAATTATCCATTTCTGTTACTTTAATATAATAAATGCATGAGATGGAGTGAAATTTTTCTTACTCTGAGTATAGGATTTATGTGGCTCTGTTATTACTTTACTTACTTAATTTTGTTGCAGCTTATGCTATAACATTTCCATTAATAACTGTTGCTGAAAAATATGCAGAAGGTGATCCTTCTGGTAGTATGATTTTAAACATTTATTTAATCTCTCATCTGCGTATTGCATTATTAGACAACTTGACTAGGGGCATAGACAATGGATATGATGTGTATAAACTTCACACTGTTCGTCAATATTTAAGTAAAGGAATGCCATTCTATTCCATCATACAATTTCTCCATCTCCTAACTACTTCTTTTCACTTTATCATCCTTGCAGTAGATGGGTTCTTTTATGTTTTGGGTGAGATAAATTTCTTGGTTGCATCAGGTTCCATACCAACAATCCCTTGTAGTTTGTTTGTATCATTAGACTTGGACATCAAATTAAAACTCGCATCTCTTTGTTCATTCTTTCTTAATAAAACCAGAGAGAAAACAGCAAAATTAAAGCACTAAGTGATATCAGAACAAGAGATATTGAGTCACAATCAAATTATTTAATAATTTGATGTATGAGGAAAGAACCAAGCTAATGACTGCTCAGAAATTAGATCTCAAAGAACCTCATCTATTTTATCTTGGGTCTACTACAAAAGAATATAACCAGTTCGGTAAAGCATTGATATAAACAGTAAAAGTTTATAATGTATTACAAATTTTATGCTCTATTGCATTCATTTTCTCTACTGTATTATTATTATCTTTAACAAAAATTAAAGATGTTACTTTTATTTATAAATCATATCAGTTATTTATATATCATACAAATTTAACACTACTTTATAAATTTCACGGAGGAAGGCGTAGTTTTGTGGAAATCCATCTTAAAAATACACAAGAATAAGAATTTATCTTATTCTTGTGTATTGCTACTCTACACTACTTGTTTATTTTTTATATATTATAAGCATTTCAAATATTGTGATAAATTATTATTTCATATAATGAAATGTTATTATATAACTTAAATTTCTTTGTCATAAACTTTTTATTTTTAATGTATTTTATATATATTTGTATGTTTTATTCATGATATCAGTATTTTGAATTATACACGTGAATTTTGAATGGTAAATAATAAATAACAAATTTTAAACTTAGGATTGCCTCTTTCAATATGAATCAAATGAGGGAAGAATATTTTATTATAGAAAAGCAGTGTTATATATTTTACTGAATAATACAATATTTGCTTTATCTTTTTTCAAGTTCATTACTATAACTATCTTTCAAATACTTGGAACCCAATGGTCTATCCATTGCCACGATTTGCCTCTGAATTTGGAATCCAGTCTATGCCATCAGTGGAAGCATTTTTTGATGCTGGAGTTGGAGATGACTGGGGAACAAACACTGATTTTTTTATTAGGTACAATATCTATTTCTGAATAATTTATTTTTATACCCCTAAAGCTAGATTTTTAACTCAAGTTTGAAAATAGTATCAATGAACAATCAGTATCTTAACATTGAAGAAAGTTCAAGCTTTATGATGATTTAAGATCTTTATTAATTAAAGCATGAAGAAGATAGATTTGTAACACCCTCTTATAAAGTCTTCAAATAAGTAAGGTCAGTTGATGAAAATATTGATTTTAAGTTCTTGTATGATATTACTGGTCCATTCATTTTCAGATGTGAAAATTGATTACTACCATTTAAATTCCCAGTCTGCATATGAATAATGACACTTAGTATTTTACAAGAAGTATAAAAAAACTTTTAATCTCTAATATTAACTGTTTAAAATGCACATCTGTTGTAAAAAGAAAAAAAAATATATTTGACTAGAGGAATTACTGAATGTTATTGTATTTTTAATTTAATTCAAACCACACAATTTCCAATATTGCAAATCCTCTAAACCAGGGGTCTCCAAACTTTCCAGCCTTAGGGCGATACTGATAACTCCAGTGGTAAAAAGTGAAATTGTCCAGTGAAATTGAAATCCTAGCCCCGGAACTTCAAATGGAAATGGTTGATATACAGTGCAGTGATATAATTTAGAACAAATATCAAAACTTATCTTTGTTGGAATTTTATAAGAGTTTTCCGCTGACCCAATTTGATAATTTGCATAAATTTGCTCGTGGGCTGTTGTCTATTTTTGGTACTACTTATTTGTGTGAGAAGACCTTCTCCAAAATGGAGTACACAAAAAATGTTTACAGATCTAAATTTACTGATGAGCATCTTAAATCTCTTTTAATAATTGGTACAAGTTAAATTAGTCCACAACTACAAACTATTGTCAGTGGGAAATCTCAATTACCTAAATCTCATGAGTATTTCATATGTCATTATGCTTGTTATAAGTTATGTTTTTATTTAAAATGTTATTTGGATTCATTTCAATAATTTTCTAGTTATTATATACTAAAGTTAAATTTTCTACATATTATATATGTCTTTACTCATTAAAATTCTGTTTCTTTATCCAACTTATCACAAAAACAAAAAGCCTACAACATTTTTATGAGTAGTTAGCCCATGACCATATCAATGTAGATGTCATATTAATAATTATTCAACATAAAATTAGAATACTTCAGTAAACTAAATTTAATTTGCTATAAAAAATATGTTCTCTAAAAGGAGTTTTCAAGTATGGGGGCTGGACAAAATCTGTCCACAGGCCATATTTTGGAGACCCCTGCTCTAAATTATTAAGATTTAAAACTCTCTAAAATGAAATATAATGGGCATTAAACATTATTCATGATTAAATTCTGATTATGTATGCATAAAAAGAGCAATTATTAATTTTTGCTTTCATAGGAGACAACATCATCCAGGAGGCTATGCCGAGTTGATGTATGGAGTTGGAAACCACTTTAATTTGCCCACTAATATGAGTTCTCAGGAAGGAATGTCTAAGTTTATACTTCTCACTCAGGTACTTAAAGCCTAAGTTAGCCTTTTGTAATTAAATTAACTTTAATCAAAATCAGTCCAAAATAAGTTAATATAACGTGGATTCATCAAGATAAGGTAAGTTTAAATTAAAATAAGATGTTTATCAAGTCTTAGCAAGGTACAAGCTTTCATACATTCCTTTAATTAAAATTTTAGGATTAATAAATAAATAAATGTATGTATATATATTTTCTCACATTTTTATTATTTTTGATTTTCTGAATTAAAAAGCAATTTATTATCAAAATAGCTAGAGTCCATCAATGTCTATTTTGAAGTGGCACAGATTTCAGATCAATAATTATAATATAATAATTTTTTATATCACAGATTTACCAAGCTATGAGTCTTAAGGTGGAAACAGAGGCATATCGCAGAGGTAAAGGCAAGAGAGTGCCTTTGGGAAATGGTGAAATAGAAGGAATGACAATGGGAGCCCTATATTGGCAGTTGAATGATATTTGGCAGGCTCCCTCTTGGTCAAGTATTGGTAAGTTATAATACAAATTTTATTCATGTTAAAGAGTATTTGTATGTTTACAGTGATTACGTATTGCTTATTACTATGACAGAAGCAAACATAAGGCTAGTTTGCTAAGTAATAGAACTGATTAAGTTCTGTTCAAGTTAAGGCAAATCATTGCTGGGGAAAATATCCTGGAAAGGGGATACCTCTCTTACGCTTTTTTTAGAGTTCATCAACTTCCTTTATATATCACATAGATGTTCTTAATGGAAAATTCAATTAGCTAGTTTTAAACAAAGCAGAACAGCAGATTATTCGTCCAACATCTCAATGTGCTGCCTAATTGCTATGCATCAATATCCTCAGTCATTTGATCATTGAGATTTGATTGATGTTGAGGGAGAGGTATTTTCAAGACCCTGATGATCCTATCTAATCCTAATAAATGGATCTTCCATTGTGCATCAAAAGATCAGGATCACTTTACAGCAACTATTTCAGTTTTTCACCGACTTTTGTTTGAACTTGTAATAGTCCTATCAACATCTTACAGTTATCCTGTGAAAAATTTTCTGTAAATCATGATGAAACACCTTGTAATAGATCTTTCTCACTTCTTTCCACACTGTTGTGATCTGTTATAGTTGTCCTTTCCTTGCGCAATGAGAGTTTTTTAAGGTAGTTCATCTTCCTTCGGTGTTGGTTATGCTTCCTTCTTACCTCTGTCATAGGTCTTTTGCATCTTAATTCTGTGGCACTGAAGCTGTGAGTAGCTCCAAGGTTGATAGAAGTGTTAAGTGTACTTGAATCTGTTGGTTTGGTCTCTTCATTTCTGATATTTGCTGAATTGTGACAGGTTTTGAATGCTGGATCATAATGTAACTGGTTACCATAATTCAGATCAATAGGTACCTGTGCTGGAATTGTATGATGATGTTGGTACAGTGATGGAGTCTCAGATATTGCTGCATTTTCATCCTGCTCCAGGTCATGGAGCAGGTTCTGTAATAGTCCCATGATGTGAGTCAGCCTCTCTCTAGTATTTGTGGATCTTCCTTTTCTGTGGTAGATGGTGGGTGAGGACATGCTCATTTGGTGAAATATTTGCCTTGACAGTCCAATTCAAATATTCCTAGTCACTGGTGAGACCTTTAGGAATGACTCTTTCTCAAAACCGTAGTTTCCTATGAAGAGAAAAATAGATTATCTTTGGAAATTGGTCAAGTCATATTAGTTCCATTTTGATTTACTGGGGAAATTGATGATGGCATCTGAATGAAAGTAAAACTCTTAATTAACTCTTATCACTGATCTAAATTCTTGTAGCTGCAAGCCCAACTACGTAACGGTGCTTCATATGATTCGTGAATAAAATTTACGGTTATTTTTTCATATCAGGATTTAATATAGGCACTTATTAATAATAATCCATATAATTATGTGTCAAGTGTTTCGAATTATTGATTGTTAGTACACATATGCTCTATTATGTGAATAAGACTGTCAATTAAGTTCTGGTAAAAACGATTTTGTGAGACCATAATACACCAAGATTTTGCTGCTATTACTCCGCGATTTAATGCCTTGACGACATTTCTTTAGCGGGTGCCTTATTTATTGTGGAGAGTGGCGAAGTATTTCCTTCGCCGAGCTTTATTTCAGAGGCCGAGGTTATTAGTCACCAATAGTATTTCTTCTTTTTTCTCCCGTGAAGCTCTCGGTGTCTGTTTACGTACGCTAGCGGAAAGATGTTGATTAAACGCGTGGTGGAAGCGATTTTAACTTACTCGATTTATACTTGCCTTCGTACAGCTACAGTATTTCAGTTATTGTTATTGGAACCGAGAAAGTATTTTTGCGGTGTAATACGAGGAGATGGACAATTTAGGCTTTATTTACCATTTTGGCAGAGGCAATTTCATGAGGTAATTTTAATCATAGATTTTTATTGCATTCGACCTTTTCAGTGATTCCCTATTCTTTTCTATGATTATTCTACAAATTTGAATGATTTTCTTTCTCAAATCACACTTTCATTAGACAAATTAAACTAAGAGAAAGATGTACGGAAAAGTCGCTAGGTTGGTTTAAATTATTCGCTGTGGTACAGCTTCATCGTTAACACCTTTCAAACGATTCTGATGCAGCTGACCGCGACATAGTACGGTTGCTTCATCTAGTAATTATGCAGTAAAATTGTAACAATTCATTTTGTGTTGAACAACTTAAAATATTTCGATTTAAGAATAACGAAATAAGTTCATTAATATATTAAGTGATCATTTTAGATGCACTTTACCTTCGGTAATTGGTGGGTCGACAAAGATGCTAGAGTTCTGCGTGGACGGGTTCTCAATCGTGCCCTGCTTACCCTACGAATTTGGGGTCTAAATCGACTCCTTTGACTTCACTCCAATCATGTTCCAGGCAAGGGTCATCCTCTGGGGGTTGAGACCCCGCCAACGCATGGGAGAGGGCTTTCTATTGTTGCACAGGTCTGGTACCGTTAGGTAAGCTCTTCTCAGCAATCGCGAACATAACGGTACCAGACTACATTCATACAGCGAAATAGATAGTATAGAAAGAGGCTGAATCATATTATGGTGCTCAATGCTCTATAGCAGGACCAAGATGCAGAAATTTTCAGTGGCGCAATCGCTGTACCAACATCATCATGTAGAGCAAACTGAACCTGGGATACGGAAAATGAATCAATTTATTCAAACTTTTCAATGGTCGTATTTACCGTTTGGTTACCCCATGATGGCATTATAAAATATCCCTGCATCATTTTATAGAATGTCATGGATGTGGAACTCCTATCATCCTCGTTATAAGAATTATGATAATTTTTATTTGATTAAAAAAACCTTATTCCAGTTTATTATATTTATAAAAATCTTATGGATTTAAAATAACGGTAGCTTACTATTACTAATCTTTGGTAAATTTTATGTAAATTAATAATTTATTGAAAACCTGAAAAAATAAAAGGAATATAGATTATAGGATATAGATTACCTTTTTTTAATGTTCTAATATATGGAAATAGACAACTGTACACTTCTTAATTTTTAAGAAATTTAATTATTTACTTATAGAAAATATTCTAATCATTTTTTCGCCAGCAGCAGTTGCTTTTACATTGACAACTAACATATATTAAGCTATTAAATGACGATATATAGGCTCTTTTGTATTGGAATTATTTAAAATTTCCTACTTTACAGGGATATTTTAAATCTTGGATATCTAGATTCTGATCCTTGATAATTTACAATTTTTGAACTTAATCTAATTTTTGAATTTATCCCTATTGAGCAAATTAAGTGCATGGCAGAGAACATAAGCTTTTCCATTCATGTATCAATGCTCAGCTGTTGATTTGTTTATATCTAATTTAATTTTTCTACTAAACTATGTTGTTTAATTATGTGTTTATGTATTTTTTATTGTGTTTATTTTGAATTAAAATATTCAAATTAGCCAAATTTGGTTATGATTATACTTATAACATATGATTTTCAATATTTACAGAGTTCGGAGGTAAATGGAAGATGGCTCATTACTTTTCTAAACAGTTTTTCTCGAATATTTTAATCTCTCCTGTGGTGACTTTGGATAATCAGCTTCAAATCTACATTGTTTCTGATGTACAATTTCCTTGTGAAGGAAATGTAAGCAACTGCTTTCTTATTGTTCGTACATATTCTTGGGATAAACCATGCCCTACTGGGGTTACATCAATGGAATTGAACATGGTAAGTACTAACAAGAACTTTCAATCATTAATTAGATATTTCTTCACAATTTTGATTAATGTAATTTAAAAATGTATTGATAAGCAATATATAAAACAATTGTATAAATATTGTATGCCCGGGCTATAAGCAGTAGTAGTAGATTATCCCAAAAATGTTGGTTCATTAGTTTCTTGTAAGCAGGGTTTTATATTAATTTTGTCAGTAAAGTTTATAGAATGATTTTAAAGACAATTATAAAATGTTCATTAATAGGTTGTAAGTTAAGAAATTCTTCCATAGATACATCAAATTTTAGATAAATTATTGAAGTAGCTTCAAAAGTAAAGTCTTCAAAGTCTTCCTGAGCCAAAGAAGGCTCACTAGAAGACCATAGTTAACAAAAAAAGCAAATAGCTATCAAATGCTTTGCAAAAGTTAGACTACTCAATCACAACTTTTTATGAGACACTAGTAAGTTTTGTTATAGTTAATGCTCAAGAATAAAGACTGAATATTTTATCTCAAATTTCAGTAATATGAAATGTGTTTAAACAAATAAACATTCACATCGCCTGCCTCTGTAGCAAAGTGGTTAGCATGCCAACATACCCTAAGTCCACCTTTCTAATTTCAATTGATGGCTTAAACTACTGTACTGTTTCTTAATAAATAAAATGTGCTTCAGTTTCTTGAACTTCCTCGTAATTTAGAAGAATTATAACTTGGCAAAGTCCTCATAGATCATTTAATTGATTGCTATCATAAGGTGAGGCCAAAAGATGTAAGCAAATATTGGTAGGAAGTGAATAGATGCCCTGACAAAACAAAAGGGGGGGTTAGAAAATGGCAGCATAGTATTATAGGATTGCAGCTTGGTGGTTATTCAGGTAGCTACTAGTAGTAGTCAGGTATATTCACCATGGACATTTGGGGAAGGGTTGGTTGTATGTTTGATAGGTTCAAATATTGTTTTGAATATTGAGTAATATTGTGTTCCATTTGTTTCAGGTAGTATGATTTGCAGCCCTTCAGTGGGCAGTGTAAAAGTTTCATTTCTAACAAATTTGGAAAATTATTATGAACAGAACATATATATGGTGAATAAGGTGAATCGTTGAGGAATGCTAGTAGATTTTCTTAGGCTCTAATATGTAGGTTGAGCAACATTTTCCATTTTACTAGTTTAACTTTCATCTTCAACCCACCAGTGAGTTACATAGCTGTCACTATATGTGACACACTATGTGAGTTACTAGCTGTCCAAAAAAAACATCTAACATATATTGAAATAGTCTGGAGAGTTTATCTTCAATTTTGTTAGAGTATCCAGAAAGACATCATAATTTTGAGCAAAAATGGACTTTAAAGCAGCAGTATTTGCATGTATGAGATAAGATTTTGATCTAGAATCACTGTGATGGTTATTGGAGATAAGTTCTTCTATTCACCTGGCTAAGATTCTTGATTTACTTCATGGAAGTAGATTAGTTTCTGTTTAGGATGCAAAACATCGCTTAAGAACTGTTTAAGCAGGGCTATACCACATATCCCATGTGATATTTCTTTTGGCCTTAATGATTCTGTGGGAATGGAGGAAAAGTTGCATATTAACCAATTTTATTACTTAAATAAAGGTAACTATTATTAGATGAGAAGCAGATATTTTATTCTTATATGTAGAGATAAGTTTCTTCCTGTCTAAAGTGACTAAATCCTAATTAACAAATCTTTCGGTTAAATTATTTGTCCCAGAATTTACTTTTTAATGAAAAGATCATGGTAAAGATTTTTGGTATTTTTCAAATTTTGCTGACAGGGTTTGGTAGTAATTTGTATGGATTTAAAATTAGTTTTAAATTAAAAATTATGTTTATAGGGGGGAAATTTGCAAATGATAAAAATAAATCTTATTTGAAAAATGACGAATACGTTATAACCCTTTGAGTGGCTTTTTCTAGGTACTATTCTAAAAGTGCTGAGGCATGTTTATTGATTTTGCTGTAGGCAAAAAAATTGGGTCTCAAATGCAATTTAAGCTGAATATTCAAAAACTCTATTATATCTGTCATCTTTTGAATGTTATTATTTGATGAATTTCTGGTGATATGAGTTTATTTTTATAATTTAAACAAAATATTTAATGTTATAGTAAAATTAATATTGACTTGAAAGACATAAATGTCCATATATTTAATCTTCATTCAGGTTTTGATAATTGTTTATAAAATCTAGAGAATTCATTCTATGTGAGAAAAAATCATCTCTCAATATTCAATAATTGTTTAACAAATTTCTTTTATTTTCACACGTACGTCATACTTCTTGAATTTCTTATTCAATCAATAACATGGTCTTTTACCACACCTGGATTGCTTTACATGTGTAAATCGTCATCTTTGCAAGGCTTCAGTTTTGGCAAATTCATTAGTTAATTAAGCAAAACTGACTTTTAAAAGATTTTTTCTCTCTAAATCCACACAAAAGAACCTCATCATTGCAGTAATATTTCAGCTGTCCTACATCATACCCTGCTATAATATTCTTTGAGAGGCCCCATCATTAATAAATGCAACTTGGATATTGACGCATTGGGATAGCAAAATCTAAGTAAATTTCATAACAATGTAGCACATGTAAAACCAAAGGTTTATTATTTATTATAAATGCATATTCAATTGAGAAACTAATTGGGTTATGTTTCATTGGGGGTTGTTGTGCTATTTGTAAATAATTGGTGAATTATCAGCATGTAAGAGTAACGTTGCAGTAGTGCGGAGTGGAATAATGCTCCCTGGCACTCTAAGGTTTGATGTATAGTTATCAGTTTTACTCTATGATTAACTATAAACTTGTTTTATAACAGAGTCGGCTCCCTGATGAAGTGGCATACACATTTGATCTTGAAGCTTATCTACAATCATCTGGATGCAAAGGGAATGATATTAATGCCTTAAAGAAGTCTTGCTTCCTCACATTTGAGTTGAAATTCTTAGATGGTAGTCATGAATCATCTAGAAATTTTATTCTTTTATCAGAACCTAAAGATATTACAAATATAAAGAAAGCAAATGTCAAAGTAAGTATGGAATTCAGTAACTTCTTTTGCATACAAAAGGTGAAATTCATTAATTTTTACTTAGACCAACAAACAATGTTTTATGTTTTTATTTTTCTTCATAAATTTAAATTATGATAAAAACTTTCAATTGAATATATCAATCTATTACCAATTTCTAACAAATTTATAAAATTATTCTGAACAGTACTTCTTTTGTTTAATTATAACAATTTACTTATTTTTTCCAAATTTGATAAAAGAATTTTATATTTATGATTATCATCGTCTTCTATGCTTACCTGTTTATATGTATATTGTTAATTATCAAAGTTAAATCATTTGTGGATATACAACTATTTCACCTTATTTTTTATCAGCAGCTTATTTAAATTAATTATGCTTTTGTCCTCTTTAAGCAGTTGAGTTTTCAAATAAGATTTAATAAGGAGGAAATTGTTTGTTGCAAATTTAGTGGTTTACAATATTTATTATTACAATTATTACAATACTAAAATATATTTTATATATTATTTCATATTATTACAATATTAAAATATTACAATATTTATTCTATTCTAGGGTGTATCATTTAGTGAACTCTATCCTACTAAAGATCCAGAACTAAGAAAACACTATCCAATATCTCGTGATTACACCATGTCTTCAGATGCAATTGTCTTATTTCTTTGGCTGGAGTTCCGTGGTGTCAAAGTGCGATATTCAGACAACGGTTTTCTGATGGCAGCTACAGAAGATGACCCCATGTGCAGGAGAGGTAGTTCTAGAGAGGTACAGTTATCTTGACTTTTACCATAATATTGATGAATAGTAATTTCTACTACGACATATTCTTGATTAAAAAATAGATCAAAATTTTCAGCTGAAAAATTTAATTTTTATTATTTTAGAAATAGAAAGTAAAGAGTAATGTTTTCAGAGGCATTTTTTGAACAGTGTCTTTTACCGTAAACTCATTTAGTGCAAAAAAGAATGTATATTGCAGATATGTATCTGCATACAATGTATCTGCTTTAAATTGAAATTAAATTATCCAGTTCTAAGTTGTCACTAACTAAGGCACTAAAGAAGTTTGAGAAAATCCCTCTTAACTCATAATAGTAGAAATACATTAATTGTACCTGTTGATAATCAGGTTGTTGTGGGTTCCTAATAAGGTTCTGTTGCAATTCTGGGTATGTATTTTTTAATATTTGATTTCTATTTATTTATAACTGAGAATTACTTTACATCTCCAGAGATAAGCTGATTTTAGCATAAATAACTTCTATTAATGGTCATTATTTACTTGATTTTGTACAGTATATTCCTTGGCAGTTTGTAAAAAGGTTTCTTGTGTTTCCCACCAGGTAATATAGGAAACACAGTAAGGTTACATCTCAGTGAACTTAAATAGGACAATGAAAAGTTTTTAGTACACAAATTAATCATTTTTAACTGTTTTGGAACTCTTTTGCTGCTATATTATTCATATTAAAGATGTACCTATAAATTCTTTTATACTAACAAATAATTTAAAGCATATTTGTAATCCCAAGAATATGTTCATCTTTATACCAGTTAACTTGAAAACTTCTTGAAATAAATTGGAGATTTCAATATAGAGCATGTATATGACCCATAGAGAGTTCATACTTGAATTTTGCAATAGTGGAAGCGGATTTTAATGGTAGCAATTTTGAAGTTTTCCCTCATCATTATCAAGTGCAAAGAATTTTCTAATAATTTCATTTAATTTCAGTTTCATGCTGCAAAAACAAACTATGAGGACCGTGTTCCATTGAAAACAGGATCTAGTGATATGGAAAATACCAATTGCCCATATAATTGTTCAGATCTGGACAACTCTGTGAGGATGGCAATATGCTGTGCAGAAATTTCTGAAATGGATGAGTTGGAGAGATTCAATTATACTGTAACTATGTACTTTTATGAGGAAATTTCTAATTTCTCTGCTTTTCATGAAAATCTATTGATAACTCATCCTTTCAGTTAAGCATAAATATGCTAAGTATTTTTGATTGAAAAATTATGACTTGTTGACTGAATATCCTTTTAACAAGGTTGTTTTTTTATTTAAGAAAACCTTTGATATAAGGTAAGTTTCAGTAATAGTATTTTTATGTATAGCGAGTACATTATAAAAGTCAGAATATGAGAGATATATTTATTATGGTGAAATATAACAACTAAATTTAATTAGAGCATGGAATGTTCCAATTACAATCTGGTAATTTTATTCATCAGTCAGTTAAGAGATTTTGATTGCTAATCACTCATTTAAATTTCAATCTTTCAATAATCGATTTCTTAATAAATAATTTTAACAGAACTTATTAACTCATAACAGTGTGATTTTGTTGATGTTGAAATCAATCTACTGCAATAGCTTCAGTTTGACTTTGCTGCTTTGCCCTCTCCAATTCCTTAATTCTGTCTAAGAACTTCTTGTACTTTGCATGGTTCCTTGCATCTTTCTTATCCAGCTTAGACTCCTCTTTCCTATACTTTTCAAATTCTTCTTTATAGCTAAAATCTTGAGGTGTACTCTTCACTGGATATAAACGGCAAAACTTCTCAAACATTGTCTTGTTTTCATTATACTCAAGATCTTGATAACAAAATTTTTCCATCATTTCAGTCAGTTCAGCCACAACTCTGTCCAATTCTTGGCCTTTAAAATACTCAAATGTCACTTCCAGTGTCCTCATGAGCCAACTGTATGTATCATCTTCACGCTTTTCCTTTACTTCCAGCGCACGTTTGCATAGAGCAGAATCTGGAATAGAAACAGTTTAAGTTCTCAGTAAATGCAAACCATAATACTAAAAATGTTTCATGATGAGAGTATATAATTTTGAAGGAGAGGGTCCATCCAGTTGTTTCTCAAAGTATTAGAGTTCTAGATAAGCTGCAGATCATTCAGATGGATGGGTCTCAAAGAGGTTAGGGGTAATATAGGTTTAACCATGGAATTTTTAAATCTCCTGCCAAATAATTAAATGGGTACTTTCTAACCCACAGTAGGATAGTCAGGTGAATTAATCATATGCTCTTACAAAAAGACATTCTATATTTTCATTTAAAAATTGTATGGAGCATTGAAATTGAAAAAATATTTTCATAAGGAAATGAAACTATGAAGAAAAAAATTTTATTAATGTGGATTTGAACCCCAGACCTCATGAGTATAAAACAAATATTCTATGACTCTGCCACCACTGACTCTCATCTAATGTGGTATAAATTTTATATTTAAGTTGCTGCTCAATGTTCATAGTCCGACGTGACAATCCAGAGGACCTCTTTCTAAAACACTTAATACGCTTACACATAGTAATATCTAAAATCATCCCATTTACTTTAGATCACTCTTCCACACTGTCATAATCCTTTATTATATATCAATGCAGTTGCCTGCAAACAGCTTACATAGACTTTTCTTATGGAGGTTGTTATAAATTACGAAATTAATAGCATGAAAAATCAATTTATTGGAACAAACAGATTCAAGCCATATAGATTTTCGGGCAAAGTAAAGTTTCTTTAAACCTTAATCATGATATATTTTTATGAAATATTTCTATTGAAGTTACTTATGGAAACTATACTAACTTTGACTTCTAGGATAAGATTTTATAGGCATAAAAACAAAAGTTAATGTATAATATACCTGACACAGCGACTTCTGCTTCTCCCAAGCTGTCCCTTGAGTCTTCGTCATTCAGTCCAGATGGCCCAGCTCTTACATCCATTACTCTGCAATGATTGAAATGATAATTAATTTATTAAAGGTTGTGCCCTTCCAAATTCTCCAAGGACATTGAAAAATTTAAAAGCAACACAAATTTAATGGCTAGATTTTGTAGAAAACCAGGCTGTATTCACAGATGACAAAACTAGAGCAACCAAGGAGATAAAATTGTTTGAGTAATATGCAGAGAAATTCCAATTTGTGAAGCAATTGAACAAAACAAGAGAGGCAAAGTACCATTCCTGTAAGCCTTTTTTCACATCCATCCACTTGGATTCGTTTAAAACCTTAATGCATTTGATTCATAGTCACCTTCATCCCTTAAAAAGATAGAATTTTAGTGAGAACAAAGGAAAAATAAAATGGACAACAAAAGAACTTAGCTATTAAGACAATACTGGACTACTCTTCCTACACAGCAAAATTAATCTATGACCAAAAATTGTAGAATGAAATTATCTCATCAGTTGCCAAGAGTGTTGCTTCTTTAAAGGCTATTTATTTATTCTATTAAATTTTTTTATATCTTTTCTAATTTGTTGGTATATTTCATGCTATCAACAGATAAATAATATTTTTAACTGACATACACAATTTGATTTACTTTTTTCAGAAAATCTTCCATGAAAATAATGTTTACAAAATAATATGGCATTGTTTGTTAATTACAATGGTAAAACACACATTGAAATAATCCTCATTTCTAAGATGACACCTTATAAGGTTTTAAGATGATCGTACACACATAAACTAAAAAAATTTGAGCGTTTGGCAAAATTGCAATTGACTCTAATCTATGCATTCCACATCTTATCTATTCCATAGTAAATTTGAGAAGTTTAAAATATGCCATTAAGATAACAGTAAAATTAATGATACACATTCCTTGAAGATCATGAGAAAAATGTTTGCATTTATAGTATAACAACTATCCAGCAAAAAATGAAGCAGTATGATTCTAAATACGAACTTGCAATAAAGTAAAAAGGGAATGCCACATTTAAAAAGATCTAGTAAATCTTATCCCTCTCATAGGCGCTAGCATGATAAAAAATTGAATTTAAATTAAATATGAATTACATCTAACAGCTCTGCAAACCAACCACAAAGTCTTCTATTTATAAATGAAGGAAAAGCCTTCCCTAAACAAAAATTAATCTGTATTGGTTGGGGTTTCTTCATCGCCGGAGGCCTTAAGAACCAGTTTATAAATGGGCCCTACTGAATCCCAAATAAATCGAGTCAAAAAAAAATAATTATTCGCCTGCCTTCTCTCTTCATACTCAATAAGAATCCGTGTCAAAGACGCCGAAAAGCGTGGATTTCATGAGCAACCGCCCGTAGCAATGCTTGACGACCATGAAGCAACTATCGGTGGTACGCATAATGCCTTGAAGGGGAAAATGAATTTGACGCCGACCTAAAGTACTGCTTATAAAACGGTACTACCTCGCGACTGTAAATGACCTCACTGACTGTGCTGTATTACTAAATATGTTAGAAAAAAATTACGAATTAAAGTAAGTCCAAAATATTAATATTACAAAACCACCACACAATAAGTGAAATTTCAAACGCTTCTACAGTTCAGTCAGTATCAGAACAATATCGAAACCGACGGTGTCCGTTATATCCATCATAATATTTTCATCTTTCTCAATATTAATACTTGTTGATATACTTTAAACTATCCTAAATCTCGCTCGTAATAAAACAAGCAAAAACGTCTATCTTTGGAAGAGAAGTTTTTATCAGAGATATTTTGTATAATAATTACCTATATTTATTATTATGAGAAAAACTAAAATTGCTCAATAGCCAAAATCAAATTCTATAAACGAACAATTTTCAATCTTCCGCAACTATGACCAACAGTTCAAGTTAAGAGAATAATCTTAAACTATTTAAGTTAATGGCAGATAAATATGTAATTCTATTTTTCGACTAGTCGAACATTTGCTCTCTGATAACGCTTTTTGATTACAATAAAATCAAACTTACTTCGCATTTGCGAAATTTCAGATATATGGTCATTCATGAATTCTTCCTGCATTACTACTGGTTTCTTTAATATGATATTTTTTTAATGACCAGTTCCTGCGACAGATAATATTTCTACAATGACAGTACGTAAGCCTAACTCTTAGTACTTCGACTAAGAAGTTCACACCGCTAGGCTGCGAATATTCTTAGCGGTGATTTCAACGGCAGAGTGGGTGGATGAGCCAACACACTCGCCGAGAACATCGGACGCAAATATGGGAGTCAGCAGAGAGCGTACACATCTTGGACCATTTTGCAGAAGGCGGAATGTGGTATTTCCTAATGAGAGGGGAAAGCACCCCTTCCATTCCGCGCTAACCGGAAAATCGCTTCGGAGACCCACATCTTAAGACACTCCCACGCCCGTTGCACGGCCCATTCGACCTCACAGACGCCCGCGCGTGCGTCTCGATACAGTTGTGCGTGCGTATTCCGACAGCCGATGGAAGAAACTCGAGCGAAGGCGCTTGCAAGGTCAGGGCAAGGTGGTTCGGTGGAGAGATGTTCTGTGGCTAGAATGAGGTTCAACGAAAGGGATAACTATGAGGTTGGGTGTGGTCATGAGTAGCCCGTGCCGTGAAGGTCGTGTCGGACGGGTCAAAAGAGACCGTGCTAACGCACCCGTGACCAAAGCGAAAATAGAAGTGCAGCGGAGGAAGGACGATGCTTTGCGGAACTACTGTAACGGAGAATTAAACGGGAAGTGAAATACGAGTAATCTGCGTGGAGATTTCATCACCACTTTATGAATCGTTACGGGAGGAGAGAATGAATTCAAGAACTGAAAAATCAACTCCGAGGGAGTAGTTTCTAAATTTTTAATCAGATATAAATAAAGGGATAACTTCCTCAGCTTTATAAATTAATATTGTTAATATTTTACGCAAGCACGAATTCTTAAATCTTAAGATAATGCACCTCTCTGTAGTTTGATTTGGGGCTCAATCAGATTTCTTAAATAGTTTTCCAAATTGAATTCCTTGATAGAAATCCCTTATCCAGACTTAGACAGCTAGGTTACTATTCGTGTATTCCAACCAGTTATCTTTTAAATTGAAGAGGGTTCGATGACAACAAAAATGAACATAACGATTATTTGACTAACAAATCCTTAACTGATGGAGGTAGAGCTTTGATATATCTTTTGAAGCCATCAGAACTTTCCCTTCGACTTGAAAAATTTAATTTCAATGCGACTGAATGGCGATAGATTTACTAAAACAATCACTAAAAAGGCAAGAGAAGCCCATAAAAAAGAAAAATATTTTTGGGGTAATACAAATCAAGATACAACGATATAAAGTATCAAGTCCTATCTGAAAATAAGTTGAATAAAGATTGAACAACGACATAAAATAATGCTGATAAGAAAGAAAAAATGAAAAAAAAAAAAAACTGTTGCTCCATTTAATACCATCATACTCAGCAGAAACGAACAAATACATAAAGTTATATAGTGAGGATAAAATACATCAATGGCCACCAATACGTGTTTATGTATGGATATGTAATTGTGTATTCCAATTCAACGAAGTGACTTGTAAAGAATCAGTCACAAATCAAATTGGAAAGATGATTGAATTCCCTACGATGAAAGAACTGGGAAATCTATTACCAAATTATATCGAAGCAAGAAATAGATCTAAAGATGGAATATGAGATTAGGAAACTCAGAAATTTTTATTTATCAGTATTGTTCACTAACATTATCGCCGAGAACATAACCACTTCATCAAAAGAATATTACATGTTTTCGCAAGCAATTGCAAATCAAATTCGTCGAATTCAAAATTTCTTGGGAAACATCGGCTGACAAATATTTCTGAGAACATATAATCAAACCAGGATTTTTTAAAGCATAATCTCTCTTGGAAAACGTCAAATATATATTATTCCGCTTGGCAATGTATTGTTAGAAGATTGAACTAATTACTCGAATACTCTTGAATTCGATGCGGATGTGCTATGATTTTTACGTAATAATTATATAATTGATACTTATTAAATAGTTCAATGGTGATAATTATGCAAAGACATTTTTTTATAATCTAACTTATTGGCACTGACCTCCAATTGTAAAAATGCCCCTTTCTAATACAATACTTTAACTTACTTATATGATAGTTCATACTAATATATTACAGTTAAATATAAATTTCCAATTTTCTACTAGGTTTTTATGAATTATGCAATAAACAGTTCACCATATAAAAGCAAAATTACCACATACGCCTTACAAGAGTATATCGATGGTGTCTATTCTCTATTTATCATGAGAAAATCGATACGAATTTTGAAGATATATAGAAATCAATAACCTTTAGCTGTTACCTGGATTTCAGAAATTAAAGAGATGATAATCATGGGATTACAATGATGATATGAAGAGTCAAAGAACTTAAACGTGTAAAAATCTCGTGATCTTGAGCTCACGTGCATCGGATTAGAGAAAGAGTAATAAGAATGAGCAAAGCCTAGGCTTCGATCGAAAAATAGACGAAGAGGAATTAAATATTTGCTGCTCGCATAACCACAGCTGAAAAATCATACAAATAAAGTTCCAGAAGGAAAGCTCTCTAGTTACTCGAAGAGTAGTGGTTGATATTATTTGCACTTCCTTTTGCACCAACCTAGAAAATATGTAGGGTAAAAGTATGTGAGGCCGTAGAGGGAAGGATAAGATCAAATAATTCCTAACGGCACGATGTCCTTCGGAAGGAGGCAATTGGAAGATACTGTTCCTCTGCTGACGAAAATTTACGAATCGCTGGTTTTCGGATTTCAGGATCTATTCGAATTCGAAATCTACTCGAAAACATACCGAAGTACATTCTTCTTCCTTCTCATTACCTTGAGTCACAGTAAGATTGCCTATTTCCTTTATTCGCCATTTCTATTAAGGACTACTAGAACATTCTTTACATAGAATAATCTATACAAATATTTAAGTAAATATACCATGCGATGTTCAAGAACTTATTCGAATTTCCCTTCAAAGAAAAAATAAATTTGACGATACATCCTTCACTTAAGCTAAAATATTTTTTAAAAACTCATTCGAAGAAATATAAATCTTATATTTTTGATCAGGATGAAATCAATATTTCTAGCCTGACATTGTGGAAAACCATATAAACTAAACAAGAAAGTACTTCATACTTGCCACAAAGGATTAACGACGATACGAAGTACTCTCTTAATTTATTTTTCAATTAGGATAATGATCAATATATTACTACAATAAAATGAATCAAAAATTTAACTTCAAAAAATCAATTATAGAAATTTAAATGATGTATGAATCAAGTTGATAACACTCAATTTATATACCATAGATAATTAATATAATTAATTGGGCACAAATATTTGTGGTCGCCGAGCGAAAAAATGAAAGAATTAATAAAAAATAGACTTTTCCTTCTGAATTTGGGGCTTGAGAATTAATTTCTTATCTAATTCAATACTCCACTAAGTTTGGGTAAAGTCTAATCATTTACAAAATATTTGGGGAATTCGAGACAATTTCATCCCTTCTAAAATCAGGGAAACATGATTAGAAACAAAACAGCCCGATTCTACGAGAAATTTCTTGACGTAATTACAACTTCACACTCACAAAAATGGTCATAATGGATATTAAAAATAGGTTCTCGATCTAAATTCCCAATACGAACTTCCGACCCGATGTTCCTCCACCACAGTGCGAGACACGTTAACATCCACCGAAGACTAGAACTTCGCGAAAATTCGAAACATCCTTCAATCGGCCGTTGGGGATGATTGTGCTAGAGACCGCCGATGGAACACGAGGAGTAGCAAAGGGTTTTTTTCATCGTGGCCCTTCCTGCGGTGGCTACCACCAGAGTGGATGTCCTTGGGTGGCTCCGGAAGCGTCTGCAGAAGGATGGGCGGGGTGTCCGAATCGTAGGTCCCTCCGTAGGCGGGGGATCTTGGGCGTGGTTTTGCTCCCTCCCTCCGGCTACAGAGGGATGCTCGCCTATAAAATCTCCCACTGGACAACACACCTCAATCGCATTTTGTACCTCATCAGAGTACCATCCGCCTTTTCTCAACATGAAGCTGGTGAGTATCATCCTGTTCTGTACAACTCTGGACGAACCGCGTTTTCCTAAGACTACTATTAACTGCTAAATTTCAAACAGTGAACTGTGCCTTTTTCCGGATAAATAATAGAGCATATCGCTGTAGAAAAATAGATTAAATTCACTGGATCTTAAAAGAAATTTCGGGCGACTTAAGATTTTCTTTCTAGAATAATTTTTGATAACGAGTAAATTCATTTATAGTTGAAAATAAACTACTTTCATCATTTAATTTAAAATCGATAATTCTTAAGAGATCTGAACAGACATTTCAAGATCTAGGAAATAGCGCAAAATAAATATTCTACAATTCAGCCAGTAGATACTTCCATTAAGTTAAAATTAAATTTTCCACAATTTAAAAAAAGGAATATTTTTAGGAGTTCTTTCAAAGAAGAAAGGAATCTTTCAAAAGGAAATGATAATTATCGGTGATATTTTCTGGACTAGATTTACACTTATAGATTTCGATAACGAACCCCTTAAATGTTAGTGATATTCTTTAAAGTAAAAATAAATTTCTCTTTCTTTAATACTTCGAGGTAAGCAATTTTTATACCATCTCTTTCGTAAACAAAGTTTCCAGAAAATTCGAATTATATCAGTGAAAGAAAGATGACGCGGTAAAAGAATTAATTCCTTTTGTCTTCTTAGCGTGGGATGACGGATTTTTCCTTTTTGTTTCTCTGGAGCTCGTCTCCAGATGCTTTGTCTCTTTTCAAGGACAAGGCTGGATCTCGCTCCCATTTCTGTTTACTGACTGTTTACGTCGAAATAAAAAAGAAGTATCTGTACAAGCGAACTTCTTCTGATGTTAGCTTAAGAGAAATGAATGCGATATTTAGCAAAAAATTATGCGAGAAACTTAAAGTTTTCAAGGGTATCGTTAAAAGATTACGAACCTTACGGCTGCGTTTAACCGAAATTTTTCTCTTCCAAAAATAACATTCAGAAAAAAATCTAAACGGATAATCGTCCATTTTTTATAGTTAAATTCTCCTTCTTTAAAAGTCTTTCATAACACTCTTATTACGACCGATGTCCGTCCTTGATCGATCTCAGAAAGATATCCACCCATACCAAAATAAACCTACCAAAAAAGGTGCCCTGAGAGCAAAGGCGTGGTCCGCATCCTTAACCTTGGCGTTTTTTGCCGCGCGGGAAGTTAATCTCGGGCGTTGATGTTCCTAAAATTTAGCAGCTGCTTTCAATCACGTCTAATCATAACATTGATTAATATTATGTTTTCCGAATTCGGTCCAAATGTATAATTTGCATGTTAGATGCGGTGTGTGTAGGCAGATAACAAGGATAGCCCACGAGGACCACGGGTTCTAAAACTGTAGATCTTTCCTACCCACTGGCACAGTACGCTTCTGAATTAGACCTACTGGTCAAATGCTCCAACTTAACATTGGCTTGTTCTGCATCCTCCAGGTCGCTGCTTTCCTTCTCGCCACCTTGGCCGTCGTCTCCGCTGGAGTCGCTGTGCCCGCCATCCCCGTCGCCGCAGCCCCCGCTGTGGCTGCCCCTCTTCTGGGTGCTCCCCTCCTCCCTAAGGTGAAATACAACGCCCCTGAGGTGTCCGTCGTCAAGCAGCCAGTGACCGTCCACGAACCCGAGCTCCGCTACCGCAACGTTGCCGTTCCCTACTCCGTCCCCTACGCCGTGCCTTACTCTGTTCCCTACCCCGTGGCAGTCCCCCACCACGCCGTGGCCTACACCGCACCCATTGTCAAGTTCCACTAAGAAGACCCAAAGGCGGATGACGGCGTTACACGGACGGACGAAAGTCAAGGTCATGGAACGCGGAACTCCTCTACGTTTCAGCTCAAAATCATAAATCAAACATTGTAACAAAAAGAACTGTGGAGAATCCATCTATCCACTGCGGCAACGGAAGATGCCGAGTCAATAAATTTTTTACGGCCCTCAAATGATTTTTTTATTATTTATGATCCTCTGCATAATCCTCACGAATATCTTTAGAACGCGACCAATTCGATGAATTGATGGTATCAACATCTAGATAGTTCGGCCTTGAGATGGTAGGCATCTGGGATACCAGTCTGATGGGAAGCCATTTCTAGGAATCAGCTTTGTTTAACCAGGTAAAAGTTCTCCCAGCAAGTGAAATCATTGCTTGTCAGAATAAAAAAACTCTGTGATTAGATGAACTACTCCATTCTGAAAATATATCATTATGAAAATGTCCATAGACAAGGAACTATAAAACCCAGAAGCTACTGTCAATGTCATTTAAGTCTATCTTCTCTCTCAAGAGAAATCTTTACTCAAACTATCACTAAGCTTTACTTTAAAAAATTGATAAAAATAAAATGAATCTTGATGTGTGTCCTTTCCCAGAACAGTTTAGAATGTCACATACATTCATCAATTGATTAAAATAATAGTCAAATATAATTAAAAGTATAATTTACTAACTCTATACCACCAAATATACATATACGAGTAAAGGTGTACTTGCTTACTGCAAGCAATCGGTTAATAAATATACAGATTAAAAAATAAGATTTTTCAAAAGATTATTCTGCTCAATCATTGCTAAACATAAACTAAAGGGCATTATCGGAGTTTATATTGCATTGAGTTTGATTTCCCATGCATTTTTTAAGGTAGAATTTTTCCTGACCAGGCGTCAAACCAAGAACATGCTGCGAAAAGACTTTCTTCATTAGCATAATTTTCATCGTCTATATGAATTCAATAAATTTCATTAATATGATTAAGGGAGAAAGTCTGACTTTGGGGCCTCCTAGAATTGATTCCTAAACCATCCTAGAAATCATGCCAAAAAAATCAGCAGGCCCATAGGCCTAGTAGTTAGGACTGGACATTCATATCCTCCTATACACATTCCCACAAAGAAGCAATATATAATAGATTTCCTCCACCACCAACTTCAAACAACAACTTTCCAATTACAAAATTCTTAAAATTTTTTTTATTACAAGAGTAACAAATTTCAGAGATATCAATACATAGGCCTCAGACAAAAGGTAGTGAATGTACTGTCTCACTCTGTGAATAAGTAAGACAACCATAAAGATGCCTATATTCCAATGAGACAGCAAATGAAAATAATGCGACAAAAAATTTTTAATAGAGTAAACAGTAGTTTCACAGCCTTACAGCTTATCATAGGTCTTCCCATCTAACTAAGATCAATGTTAGACCATATAAATGCTATACATATCTTACTAAAGTGTATAGAAATACTGACAGTGTAATTCCAAAGGGTGGTAGACATGAAATTTATAAAAAATAATGCTTTCATATGGAACACAATCGCATAAAATAAGTTATCCGTTCTGAATCAAAACAACTATAAAGTAGAACTATAATCATTTTTCTTCTTGTATCTGTTTATAAAGAAAGAAAACTCAATCCTCAGATTAGATGATTTTTTTCTGACATGGAAAGAATGGTGATAGTAATTATAACAATGCAATAAACGCAGGAGAGAGTTTACATCTTCAACTAGGCAAAAAATATAGACTACACAATATATAATTGCATCAAGTTACAGCAAATTCACAATGGACTGCATTTGGGCCAATATTTTGGCTGGTTGTACTTCTCATCAGAGCCTTGAAAGCCCATACATTGGGCTCTGTAAGTCTCACATAAAAGGTTAAGTTTCAAAAGAATAAGTAACTGACGAGAATGAAAATTTTACAAATCAGTAGGTGTTGAAAATTTTCCATTTCAGTTCATAATGAAGGGAGAAAGTATATCCAGAAATCTATTCAGAATTCCTTTTATATGGTAACATCTACAATGAAGGAATAGACGATTTGAATAAAATCAACATTGGAGTAATAAATTTTGTGAGTACAGAAGAAAGAAAAACAAAGACAGGATCATATGAATAGTTATCTATTTTGGTCACAGTTATTATAAGAATCCTATACATATGAATGAACAAAAGTTTATGAAGCAAAATGGTAAAGACAATGTATTGAAAGCTAACTAAAAAGAAGCATACAACTAAGATTGTTTAAAGTAATAGGCAAACAATGAAAACACAAGCAGAAAGAGTTCAAGAGGATGAATGTGGATGTTTTGTCAAAAATTAAAAAATGCCTTTAAGAAAATTGCATAAAAATAAAAAAAAAGTCATTTGGAACAATATTGTTCATGAATACAAAATAAGATCTCTCCTTGATAATCAGATAATTAGTAAAGGTAGATAAACAATGGTGCTAATATGGTACAATTGTCAATCAATAATGAAAATGGACAACAAAAATGAAAATGATTAGAATAATTGAGGCAGTAGGATTTGCAAATAATTAAGCTACTATAAATATTTGCAAAAGTTGTCTACAAAAGTGAATACATTAGCAAACTAAACGTGAGGGTTTGAAATGAAAACTGAAAAAAAAATTTAGATTGGGTATACGAAAGGAAAAAAGGTCATGCTGAAAATGGGAGTTGGTTGAGAGCCTTGCAACAGGTGTTATTCTTCTTTGATGTGGAACGTGAAAAAAATATTTTGAAATAAAGTACCACATATATAGTAGATTGTATGATAAGTGAAACAGTGACAAATTGTTAAAAAAGAAACATCATATGAACATTGAAATTATTGATATGAATCTGCATTTACTCATACGCATGAAAATGCACAGATGTTACGGTTAATTCTAAACAAAACATATTACTCGTATTAATAATACAGGTAAGTGCAATTATATACCTAAACAGAAATTATAGATTTTCCTTAATTAACTTGATACTTTTTAACAGTGAAACAGAGATGATAAAAGTTCCAAGCCTTCAACAAATATAATATTTTTCGCAAAGTGCTTCATTAAGAGTAAAAAGGAGTGTTCTATTAAATATGTTATTCTAACTATGGTTGATATGCAAAGTATTTGAACGTAAAAAAATCAAGAATGAATGGTTTAACTACTGACAGAATTGTCAACATTGTCGGACAATCATAAAAATATGATTTATTTAAAATAATCACCCCTGGAATATTCTTAAATAAAATAAGAACATACCTTTAAAATTATTTTGCAGAAGGAAACGAAATCTTGAATTGATGAAGTATGCTGCTCCACTTCATATTGCGAACGAGAGTAGTTCAGCGCCGAAAATGAATTTCAGTTTTCAGATATTCCGATTGTGCCAACTTTAAAATTTAAACTCTGCCTGTATTAACAAAATTTATTAATTAGGTATACATGCACCGTGAATTATATCAGTTATATCTTAAATTTAAAAATAAGCTGTATATTTATAGAGATTGATTCGATAATAACATTATTTTCCGAATATTAAGTAAACGTCAACAAGACTAACTTTTATCAGTTGGTATGCCATTGAAACAAAAGTGTAGCGTTAATCACAGCCATGTGGTTGATGCGGTGCTAAAGGAGGACTACTTGTATGTCATTAACAGCTTCATTTGAACTTTAGGGTCTCTTTGTTGCATTTAGACTTAAAAAGGTAGGCATAATAAATTTGTAGCCGTGCGTTGCAATTAAGTAGGTGGAATCCCAATGTTATTTCTAATCTACAGAATCTCGTGCTTAGTATCGGCTTTTCTACTGATTAAACATCTCAATCTATCATGATTTTTAATATAAAAACTCATAATTTTTTAGAGCCATGTCTTTCCGAGGCAGAGGAGGTGGTGGCGGTGGTTATGGAGGAGGAGGAGGTGGTGGTGGTTATGGAGGAGGTGGAGGTAGAGGCGGTGGAGGCAGATTCAGCGGTGGTGGAGGAGGTCGAGGAGGTTTCAGAGGCGGAAGAGGTGGCGGTGGAGGATTTGGTAGAAATTCATATCAAGATCAAGGACCACCAGAAGAGGTATGTTATCTCAGATATTTCCGTTTTGTTATTTTGTATGGTAATTCAGATTCGTTTGGAGGAAACACTGGAAATCTTATTCCAAAAATGTATCCTTTCCTGTTATTTCTTCAAACTGTCCTTTATCAGTTATCGATTCGATAGTACACGGTAATTTTCTTTCAGGTAATGCCGTTTGGTCATTTTCTCTACCCATGTCAAGAAGATTTGGTATGCAAGGCTGAGATTGAGGATGTACCATATTTTAATGCTCCAATTTATCTCGAAAATAAAGAACAGATAGGTAAAATTGATGAAATATTTGGCAATCTCCGTGACTACTTCGTATCAGTGAAGCTTTCTGAATCGATCAAGGCCAAATCATTTGCAGCAAAGACAAAGGTAACCTATTTCAACTAAGGTTCTTTTGAGTCCGTTTACATGTATATTATTGATTACTCTAATTCTTGAAATTTACTCATTTCATGTATTAACTTTAACTAATTCCCAATAGAGTGTTTGATAATTCATTGTCAAAAATCTGATCAAAGAAGGATGTAGCCTTTATTTTCTAGCCTAAATTTCTACCTAATTGTAGAAAGATTTGATGTGAGAGATTAACTTACTCTAAAGTATTAATTCCTTAAAGTCAGCTAAATTATTGCCCTTGGTATTAGTTTATTAAATTTAATACTACTAAAGCAATGATCTTTAAAATTCATAATTTTCTACTATCTATCATTTGTTAAAACCTATAGCAATATTATAAATTTTAATTTTATGATAATTTGTATAGATATTAAACTATTTTTAAAAGGTTCAGCCATATTTTTGTGTGCTTTTTATCTAGTTCTTCTTTAAATCATAAAGAACATATGATCAATTTCGTTAGCAAATAGTTATAACTTTTTCACGCCTTTAGCTTGAAAGGTACTAGTATTCATATTTCTAAGATGTATTATTTTGAATTTTTTCACAGATATACATTGACCCAGCAAAAATCCTTCCCCTCCAAAGATTCTTACCGGGAGCTCCTGGAGGCAGAGGACGAGGTGGACGTGGCGGTAGGGGAGGCAGAGGAGGTGGTAGAGGAGGAGGGGGAAGGCCGAGCTTTGGAGGAGGAGGCAGGGGTGGAGGGTTTGGCGGTAGAGGTGGAGGAGGATTTGGTGGCAGAGGCGGTGGAGGAAGAGGTGGTGGAGGCAGGGGTGGAGGTGGAAGACCAAGCTTTGGAGGAGGTGGTGGAGGGAGAGGTGGCGGTGGAGGCTTTGGAGGTGGGGGCAGAGGTGGTGGTGGTGGAAGAGGGAGGTGGTAGGAAAAGGGACTGTGAAAACTGTGGTTTTTCAAATTCAAAGACATTACATCATGTATTTACATGCGATGTATTTGGTTACATTTCCAAGGATTGTAATGAATGTTTAAGTCTACGGACTTATATAGATGTAATTTCCCACATTTGGGAAAAATATATTTTGTTTCTGATAATGAAAGTGAATTAAATGTTTTTAATTAAGAACATGAGTTTGTTGAACTCCACCTTCCCTAGGCTTACATAAAGAATGAAATTATTTTACAATAAAACATCCTGAAAAGAAAATAATGGTATAGAATAAAAATGTTAGACTAAATGTCTACTAAGGCTCATTTCGGAAACAATTTTCTATAGTAATTACAATTATTTTACTCCTTAAAAAAGCTGTTCTATCAACCTATCTCATTCATGAAGAGAAGACCAAAAAAATATTATTCCTTATTCCGAGTTATTAAAAGTTAAATCTTGCCAGTAAAAGTAGTTGTTCAATCAATCATCATTCAATTGAGAGATCTGCAGAAGCAAAAAAGTCTGCAAGTGATGCTAGTTTGAGTAAGGCCTCACCTCGAGAATGCATGTAGCATTTGGGACCTAGCCATCAAGAACAGTGCTTGGGAGATAAGAAAATTTGTGAAAGGCAATAAATTTTATATTACCTTTATTGCTGTAGATCAGCAAGCATTACTGAAATGCCTAAGAATGTAAGATGGGAGACAGGAGATTATTGTTAAGAATAGATTTATTAAATAAGTTCAGAGAAACCATCCTCTCAGAAAATGCTGTGGATATAATGCGTTCTTCCTACTATGGAGAATACAATAGGCAGTTCTGACACAGAAAGGAAAAAAAGAGAATTAGATGCAGTAACAAACTGTCAAAAATTTCTTCTAACAATAGATAAAAATATTTGATAAGGTAGTATTCGATTATAGTCTTGGTGCACGCACTCCCTGTCACATACCAAAAGGAGTCTAGCAGGGTATTTGTATAGATAACCACAAAAACCTATATTAATTACTCACACATTTAATTTGGATTACTCGGTCATGTTTCAGGATAAATAAAATAGTACATTAATAGTGGAACTAGAATACTAAAAACATGGATGAAAATTCAGAATGTTATCATTAAAAAGGAATTAAGTTTATTAAACTGATATAAAATCAATCTCATGACACGAGAAAAATGTATACAATTTAATTTAGTTATATAATTAGGTATTTGACTAGAACATATAGTTATTATTTTGTATAGAATTTTTCAGCTAATTAAGAAGCAATACGATAATATATATAATACAATAATATAAGAAGCAGAAGGTATTTGAGTCAACTTTGGATGTGTAACTTTATCTCGATGCCCAAACTCCCAACAAGGTTCATTTAGATGATTGAAGACTATGCAAAGTAAACTGATTTTTATTTTGTAGGCATGCTTTATGGAAAACAATTTCAAATAGATGCATGCCTTATATTTATTGCATACACCAAATTGTTACATAGCATAAGCAACTTACAATTGGAAGGTAATCAATTATAAAAATCTGTAAAATTTGATATTGCCAACAAAATTTTTGTTCATAAATACTTGAGAACATTGAAAACAATAAATTTATTATCATCAAAAAGTATTGGTGGATATATTAAGAATAATAAAATAAAAATAACAAAATTAAACAAATATGAAATTGATATGTGCAGAGTTACTGATGCATTTTCTTTCCTTAACTTTTTTATGTTGATAACAATAGAACTCTAAACCATTTTGAACATTTCATCTGATTACTCAAGAGAGGTATACTTATGATAACAATTACAGTACTGTTACCTTAAACCAAGAGGGAAAATAATAGAAAGCTAGTTTAGCTTTTTATGGAGAAATTGGAAGTCCTTATGAAATTTTACCACTTTTACATTTTTCACTTAAATAATATTAATTAGAAATGATTTCTATACATGAAGGCACTTAGCCACAAGAAAATTTTTTTAAACTATTGAATTATTAAGGTAGAGATTAGGATAAAGAAGTGATCAATTCATACCAGTTGAACATTATGCTCATTCTTGCAAACAAGCTTGCAAGTAAATTTTAATCACCTATCTCAAGTGAGTTATACATTAACATTGATAGAGCTGATAATTGAGTTTATAATAATAGAAATCTTATTAAATAAGCTGACAATAAATGTCAGAATGATGTTATTTGAAGTAAAATAATTTTGACACATACCTAGGAGGAGAAAATCTAAATTAAGTAAAAACAAAGTTAAATGTTGCTGATTCATAAATCCATAGTAGAAAGGTCACCAAAGGAAAATAATCAATGTAAGATTAATTTAATAAGGGAAATATGCTTAAAATACAAAGACATCATCAGTCTTGAAGTAAAAGATGACTTTCAGCTGATAGCATAAAATCTTTAACTTGCAATTTTAGCCATTGATATAACAATTAAGATGAATACTAATTTAAAAGCTAATTATTTTTGGACGATGCAAATGCAGATCATATGAAAATTTCCAGAGTAATAAATAATGAGGTAGAATCACTGGTTACCATACAAAATCCCTTAATTCAATGTTCATCTTTGTCACAGTATTTTCACAAAAGAAAAATATTAATTTCACATACGTGATATCAGCCATGCAATAAAATGCAATTTTGAAACAAGAAACAAACAATTTACACATACTAAAATATTACTCATATTAACACTTTTTGCCCTTTTTGGTACAATATAAGAGATATCAATTGAATTTCAACATTTAAAATTCAGTCATCCTTCTAATAATTCTCCAATTTTAACAGCTTGTCATGTGTGAAAGGTGACCATTTAGAAATTCTAAAATACCTTTGCTTATCATCTGTAAATGAATAATCAGGCGTTCTGAAACTATTAGGGAAGGTAGTCGGAACATATTGTTAACAGTACCATTTTCTTTGCCATCAGTTGACTGAATTCAATACATGAAAAGTAAATCAGGCACCTTTCCCACTAGACAGACTGTGTATTATAGGTTACTTCTTAGCATATTTATTTTTACAAATACAGTGTGAGATCATTTATCCAGCTTCAATACAGAAGATTCTGAAAAGAGAAAACTAAAACTCTTGATTTTATTCTTGGTTCGGTTGAGTTTTATGAATACAGTCACTTAAATAACTGAGGGAATATATACCTTGAATGTAATTTAAAGTTATGTAGAATGAATATAAATATACCTTGCAGAGCTTTATTGCTCAAATGTGCTAATGTGTACTTCACAAGTAATGTACTATAATGAGCTTCATCCATCAGTTTTATGGGTTACTCCTCAAGCTTTTCTTTCCTAAATTTTTGAAAGTATTTCATGCTATGATGATAAAAATTAAAATACAGCTAAGAAAAAAATTCACAGAATTTTTCTTGTGTTTCATTTCATATTTTTGTGCAAATTAAGTGCCTCTGCCCATGTTGAAGTAAAACCTATCCAGCTTAGTTGGGTCACTGTAAAGCCAGATGAATGGTTTCACACAGTATAATGAGTTTAAGTGATGAACAGAGCCACATGACTATATATTTTCATAAACATTAATGCTTAATGTATCTTAATCTATAAAAAAACATGCCAATATGGCAATTTTAAAAATCTCCCCATTGTCATTCAAACATGGAATTTGAATTACTGGCGAATAACTTGGTTATGCTATTCCATGAATCCTGTTTGTAACAAGTTTTGCAACATAAAACCATGGATTTTTATAAAAATTGAATATTAAAGAATGTTTTGAGATATATATTGATGTATAAAAGTATGGAAAGAATATGCCATTCTCTCTAGCATTTAAATACTTTGACGCCTTTACAATTATGAAGATAAAGTCCTTCATATAAAAGAATAAGTTTTCATTTGCTTTACTACTTCTACTTATTCTTCATAAAAATGTCACTGACATCGACAAAATGTCTAATTTCAAAAATTCAGAATGGCATTCAAAAAATTAACTTATCCACTTACTCCTTGGGGATAGCCAAAACAAATTTCACATACAGAAAGCAGATATCTCTAAGATATATACTGTTGAATTAGCACCAAAACAGTAACTTTAAAAAGCTTCTTTGAATAAAATTAAAGACCTTTCAAAAGGTTACATTTTACTTTGCTTTTTGAAAGCAAAATAAAAAAACCATGGCATATGTAGCATTGACAAGAAACAATATTGCAGTGTAAGATGTTTTTCTAATAGAGAGCTTAGACAATGAGGTTGTATTGTAAAATCTATGCTGCCACTTGATTAGCTTCTGCCTGTCCACTATTACTTTTGTGTAAAGGTGATAAGGCAGTTTCTTCTTCTCCAACTGGTTCTTCTTTTCTGCAATAGCAAACAATGTTTGTTTTAAAATAATTAACAGATAATAAAAAATTATTACTTTATCACAAAAATACTGACTTTCCAAAATTTTCCCCATCTTCAATGGTTTCAGGTAATCTTTTGTTTAAAGTCTCAGGTAACAAAAGTATCATCAATCCTCCAACTAAGGCACCAGCACCAAATATAAGGTAAGGTAATGGTTTCCAGTGTTCAGCCTGTACAAAATCATTTATTGGCAAATGAGCATCAATATCAAATACATAAGAGTAATCTAAATAAATATTTGTGTACAAGCAAAATTATTACCAATAAGTTAATGAAAGGAGCAAGTATTCCACCTATCCTGGCTGACATGGAACTAGCACCAATACCAACATTTCTTATCACAGTTGGAAATTGTTCAGCAGAGAAGACATATACTGCACCATAAGCAGCTGTTATAGCAAGTTTACCAAACATTGCCAGGGTAATGTAAAGCCAAGTCATATCTGGAGAGTAATAATAACAAAAAATTGATTAAAAAACACTATATCCCTTACAAATTAATATCAATAAAATAATTCAGAAATAATGATATGCTTCATTCAGAAAAGCTATAGAGATGAACTACATGATTGTGCTATAGTTTCTAAAGAGACTGATTCTGCATGTAAATGTTTTGTTCAGATTTGAAATTGTAGTTTATGTATGAGTATGAATTAATACAGAGGCTGAGGTTAGACTATTGTTTATTTTATAAAGTAGATGAATTTCAAAGACAATGGGAAGTTTTCAATATTTTCTACTTATTTTTCAAAAATAATTAATTTTTAGAGGAATTAATAATTCACTAAGCATTAAAGCTTTTAGTAAAGAATAAGGTATAAATAAATTATCATTACTTAAAATCTTAAATAACACAAATGAACTTGTTCCTAGGAATATAATAAATTCATATTTTTCTGTTCCACAAGGACTAAGAAATCAATTTTTTAGTGGCTATTAAACTACTAAAAAGGGCCAATTTAACTTAGGAATAAAATGAACTTCATTTCAATCTTACCACTTTAAACTGAACATAAACTATTAAAATAGTAACTATACATTAAAATATATGGAAGTAAATAATTTAATTTAATTTTATAAATCTTGCAAAAGTGATTGGTATTTCACCATGAACTTACCATGAGGAACTGCTAGTGTGAGCAAAAGGGCTACTCCTCCAACCAACATGCTTCCACATAAAGGATATTTTCTTCCCCAAACATTTAATGTTAATAATGTGAAAGTATACCCTGTGAATGGAGTATTCAATTTATTGATTGTAATTTGCATTCAAATACAGGTAGTGCTATAAATAGAGGAAATGATTCTCTAACCTGGAATCTCAACAGCACCAGATATTAAAAAATTGAGGTAGTCATTTCCACCAAGATTTGAGGTGCTCCAAGATAAACCATAATATGATCCGCTTATCACCATCCTAAAATGTGTACGCAATAATTTATTTTAGATTCCATTAGACTTTTTGGCTAATCCTTAAAGAAAACTTAACGATAATATGAACCTCTAGAGAATAACACAGGAAAACTAGATGAACACACGACTAATTGCCAAGATAAAAATATCTAGATGAAAAACATATTATAAAGTTAAGACTTACACCTCCATTACAGATAAAATAAGGGATAATTTGATTAAAGACTTCCTGGATATCCATATGGGTAGCTAATTCGATATCATTTAACATTATGACTGAAATCTATCCTCAAGATGGCTTAAGAGAGAGGATACAAAACATCAAATCACATTGAAGTAGCCACCCAGAAACGAAACAACAGAATTGGAAACAAAAGAATACTTTATTATGGCTATTTACCAGGAAAACCAACCACCAAGACCAATATAGTATGTTTGTTTATCCTGACTAGGATACATAAAGATAAAAATAAAGTAATTAGCTATTAAGAGAGGTATAAGTTGCCCTTTGTATTATCTTGTCTGAAATAAATTTTAGAATAATTTATGTATAGATGCAAAAAATGGAACACAAACTATAAATGTATATCTAAATAAAATTGAATTTCCAATACTATCTTATTTTTAAGAATATTTTCTTAAATATGGACTCATAAGAGCTTGCTAGATATCAAATTTTATTATAAATACTTTGATATGACTAGACAGTTTGAGAAGAAATGCTGGTCAAAAACAAAGTTTTTTATTAGCAGTCAGATACTATGTATGAAAATAGTTTGAAATTGAATATCAACAGAGCTCTCATAATATACAGCAAAATTTTCAAGGAGTAAAATTTGATCCTTGAAACTGATATGCCTATCTATTAACCATTGAACCAAATTTCTTTACTAAACTAAACTTATGCACTTGTTGGACCAGATAAGAAATGAGTAAAATGCAAATGAAGAAGTTTTCCTCTGAAATAAAACAACAAGTTATACATATGATTAGTTCTCTTAGTGTCCTGATCAAATCAACAGACCTAAAAATATTTCACTGCATTTTAAATGAAACTTTAAGAGAAGACAGATAATCATACAGCTAAGATACTATGATTCTATCACAAGAAAGAAATGTATTCACTACCTCTCATATGCAAGAACTATCAAGGTTAATATAAATATTTTAATAAAACATATATTATCTGCAACATAGCTTAAGTTAGCACTGAATTATCTAAGAAGATTATTTGTAATGTGATTCATCTAATTTTAATGTTTTCATTTAAGGATATGAATTGCAATTTCATACCTTTTATCATAACCATTACTTAAAAGCTCAGTTGGATTCCCAATAAAGACTCAAATCAGGGATGCAATGATGAAATTCTTTGAACTCTGTTCTGCAGGCTCTGAGGAGTTAAATGATAACAAAAAAGGAAATGAAATAGTCTTTATAATAATAAATCATGCAAATCATGAACCGCTAAAGATTTTCAGTCTTCAACCTAAATGCTGTAATAAATAATGTTTTTAGCAGTAAAAATTACACTAAATACACTGCAAAGAAATCTTACTTAGCTTGTATAACATCAAAATCAATGAATGCATTTGCTTCAAAGAGTAAGTGATTCAACATTCTTCATAAACAGTGTTCATGACAAAAAAAATTAAGTGAAATCAGCCATTTTAGTAGTGAGGTGACATATGCGATGGACCAAAGTAAATACCAATAATTAAGATAATTAACACATATACTGGGTTAAATTATTGGTTTAGATTGTAATATATCATGAAATGAAATAAAAAAATGCTTTAGTGCAAGAAGAAAGTTATTTAAGGCAATAAAAGTATTTGAAATACGAAATATACCCAGATAAATTGAAATATTTCAACTTTATGAAGCGAACAAATTATAAAGATAGATATAAAGTAAAGTAAAAGTAAAACTAAAGATTCTAGCAATTGATCAACAAAACAAAATATTGCATCAAATGAAATGCTGGATGTAAAACTCATTGCCTATAATAAATATGGTTATATTTAAGCAGTAGTAAATTTGTGTTTCATCTGCTTCCTTCAATTCTAAAATCTTGGAGTATTTATATTTTTATACATATATTTCTTGCAGATGAGTATAGCAAAATATAATAAGGTGTTTCCAAAATCTTTCAACTATTTTCCTCACAGGTACAACCAGACATAGTTTTTTATTTAGAAAAATCATAAGTAAATTTTTACGGTAAAATATACAATCAAGATAATCTATAACACAGAACAGAAATAAAAAACCTGATCAATTGAAGTAAAAGCCAAGAGTAAATTTCTTAGTAGGATCAATCTTTGCAGGCATGACTTTGTGAAAAGCCGTAATAAAATTATATAAATGGTAAGAAAATAAATTATAAATATCTAATAAATGACTTAAATGTAGATGATTTATTATACATGTCTTTATCATGGATTTTATATTGATATTTTTTCTTTTCATATCTGAGTCTTTGTTGTTTAGCTCAAACAAAATTATCTGCTATAACACTATGATATACAAGGGTGGTATGAAAAGTTTCTAATCCCAGATTTTTTTTCTCCAGAAAACATGTTGAGAAATGGCAAATTCTATGTATACCATAATATTCTATCTCATGAACAAACTTTATTATTGGGAGAAACTTGAAAGAACAATAAACAGTACTGAAATAATAATATAATCCACTCACTCTTCAAGCACTCATTATAGATTAAATCAATGTGAGAAGGTGTGACTTTGTGGAATGCTATAGTAATAAAAACAACTTTTAAATTGGTATAATATAGACTAATATAATATATAATAGAAAATTGGTATATTGGCAAATAAACCAATTTTCTATGGAAATTTACAAAGTTATTTTTAGTACTAATTATATAGGTTAAGAAGAAAAAAATTAACTGTTGTCAAATCACTTTTCTTACTAAAACAACCAACTAAGAAACAGTAAAAAAAGCATCATGATCATACTACTTACCAATTAAAGAAAATAAAAAAGCTCTTTTTCCTGAGATTGGAGTGCTTAAATAGGTCAAAGAGGGAATGCTGTTTAACTTTTTCATTCTTCTTTTCCATCTTCTCTTCTACCAAACCATTCATGACAGACTCAGGTATCTCAACTTTGTTCTCTTTGGCAGCTTTACCAAGCAACTTTTTCACCTCATCTATCCTTCCTTTAGTAAGCAACCACCTGACAGACTCTGGAATGATCCTAAAATTAAAAAATGTAAAAATTTATAGGCTACAAAAATTATTTTCAACTATGTAGTCATTATGGATATCAAAATGATTTAAATGAAATTACTTTACAAATGTTAAATAACAAATTGAAGTTATTCCAGTATATAAATTTCAGACAACACAATTAATGTAATTCTGAAGTGAAAGTACCACAATTATACTAATTTAGGTGAGATAGGTTTTTAATATATATTATAATGAATATATGATAAATATATACATACTAATGATATTAAAATGTCTATAATTTAGTTAACATACCACCAGTAACTGAAGAAAAGAATTCCAGGAACTGTAAGTGTCACTTGAAGCATTCTCCAGTCTCTTACAAAGTAAGAGAATAAAGCAGTCAAAACAAATCCAAGGGAAAAGAAATACTGACAGAAAACTCCTGTGAATAGTCTTGCTGATGGGCCAACCATTTCCACACCTGAAAATGATAATGAATTATTATGGATTTACATATAAAAAGTAAAACTTCATCTAGTACATATAATAAATTTTGATATATTGACACTCTCTTACCTATGACATATGCGACTAAAAATACACCAGAGGTAGTTGCACCAACAAGCATTCTGGCTATCACAAATAAAACATAATCAGGAGCAACTGCAGCCAATAGTCCACCAATAACTTGAAGAACAAGTGAAATGAAGAAAGTTGGTCGCCGTCCAAACCTACACAAAATTTGAGCCTGGTTACAATTTTATAAAAATTTTTAATGAATGAGGAATGAAGTAGAATAAAAAATTTAAAGAAATTAAATATGCGGCCGTTCTAATATAGTTCAACTGACAGCAAAATAGTATATGGTAATACTCATGTTGAATAACTTATTCTCTTAATTTTTTACATTTAGAGTGAAATCTTTAAATTGTTTTCCTTGCTTTCATAAAAAACAATTACTTTTAAAGTATCTTCTAATTAATTAAAAAAAGATTAATTAATAGGAATTTGTAAAACAAATAGAAATTTGTATTGCCATTTTAATACTTGAGCAATGAAAAAACCACATCTTGAAAAGTAAGAACATAAAAAATAAAACATCTAAATAAGAATATGAAGTTAGATGTAAAATGTTTCCCATTCAACATATGAAACTTATACGAGAACAGCAGAAAGATAATGACTTTTTTGAAGAGATTTGGTCTTGCTGTCATACAAATATATTTAGAAACCTTATCACTAAAATTTTTGAATTCAAGATCATTATATTTAACAACTAGTGAAAGTGTAAAATTTCAGGAAAATAAATTAGAAGAGCATTTTCTAGCTTTAAAATGAATTTAAAATTAAAAACTTATCAATATATATTAATTTTTTATACTTAATGCTGTCTATGCACTGCATGGGAATCCCTAAATCGATATGCTTTTACTAATTGCACACCATGAAAACTATTGATATGTATTTTTCACACAAAATTTATTTGATTTCTAAAAACATCACCTGTCAGATAAATCTCCAAATATAAGAGATCCTAGCAGAACACCAACCATGAAGATTGAATCAGCTGTGGCTCTTAACCATGCATTATCACACACCATATCCCACTGAATAGACAATGAAAGAAAAATAATAGTTTACAATTTCAAAAGAAATTCATCTCTCATCAAATAAAGCGATATGAAATAATATTTTACAATATTATACATACTTCCATGACAGCACTGCTTTGGTATTTGGAAGTGTCATACACCCAATGGTCACATTCTGTAGTTTTATTAGAAGGAATTCCCTCCTCAAAATATTCAGAAGAGAAATTAGTATTAAAGCGAAGGCACTGTGCAGGTTCATTGCGGGCTTCATCCCATGGTATTGTCATGTTAAACATACTTCCCAAATCATAAGTTGCATTGTCATTTTCAAATGGAAGCTTACACCTGAAAATTTAAAGTTCTTTCAAAATTTGAAATATCACAATTCAATTTATTTTTATCAATCATAAAAGTAATATACTATATGTTTCCTTAAAAGTTTACAATTAATGCACATGAGTAAGCTTTAACTTAAGGAGGTCAAGTAGTCATAATAATTTTTATTAAAAATCTATTTTCACTGGCATTAAGTAGGAATAAAAGATAACGGAATTTTTTTGCATAAATTTTAAATACTTGCCATTTTATAATATTTAATAAGCTAAATGAGTTTTTTTTATTTCATTGCAAATGCATACCCCTTCAAGTATTTAAACATTTCAAGAATCCTTCAAGTTATTAAATAACCCATATTGCTCTTAGTTTATTCAGTCCATCAATTTAAATGACAAATAATGGATATTTCAATCTAAATTTAATTCAAATATTAAAATTAAATACTATGCTCATAGTATCAGATTAAGAAAACTATGATGAAGAATGATGTGATAAAGAAAAATTATTTGTCTAAAAACTACAGACTGACATCCCTTAACATTAAATCAGGCGGCTTAAGTTGTTGAATTTATTCTATACCATTTAATACTGTATACATAATAAAAAGGGCTTTACCTGTGGTTAACTTTTGGTACTAGAAATACAGAAGCCAATTTATGAAGTGCGCAGGAGATGGTTGGTATGCACAATAGGAAGTAAACTCTTTTCTGGTAACGCCCAAACTCTCCCAGATGTTCCAACACATCGTCGTAACCCATTATAACCAACTACTTCCCTGTAAGATCAATAAAAATAAAGATTGTTCCTAAAACTTAATAATTTGAACTGTAGACATTATTTACAAGAATGAAGATTAAGAGGCAAATCATAAGGAGTGAATGAAAATATTTTTTCACCTTTAAATATATATTATTATTAACTACATATTTGACATAAATTCTATTTAAACTATAACATTAAAAAAAATTGTGAGATAATTATTATATATATAAATTTCACAGGTAAAAAACTGATATAACCTAGGCTATAAATATTATTAATATTTTATCTTTAATGAGGGGCTTTATATTAGTATAGACTTATTATTATTCATAAACCTAAGATTAATGATTTGTATTAATACTCTTAATCGATTTTATTACCAAGAAACGCCCTACCATTATCTTATCTATTAATACTTCCATAGAAATGTTTAGTAACCTAGCAATAAAGTAAGAGTGGGTTGCATACGACAGGAAGAGAAATAATAAGATCTATATTGAATCATGCATCGTTTAAATATTTCTATCGAAAAGGTATTCCCTTGTATCGTATATACATTAACATATTATCACTAGCGGGTACATTAATGAGGATTTGGAAAGAAATTTAGTCCCAATAATCCAAAATAATTTAAATGTTTGCAGAATTCTTAGGTGTGCGAGAACAATACTATGATATTTGAAATACTGAATCATAAAACTAGTAGTAACTGCAAGCAGACGACAAACGGCTGTCGCTCGTAAAAGAAGATATCACTTTAACTGATTTCCCTGGATCTCCTTTCAAACTGGTGAATTAAACCGAGAACAAAATAATTTAATCTTTCAGAAGATAAAGCTTAACCTGAAAAACGAGGGAAAAATTAATAAAAAATGCTCAATATAAAAGATGCCTTAACTTGCCTCACCCTACTTCTGCAGGCTGAACAGACGACGCCAAATAGTAGCTTCCATTGCCACCAACTGCGTGTCTCTGCCGTATACAAAAAGCGCGCTTCATTACGGATAGCCCTCCGCATAAAGGTAATTACAATTTTCAGATACAACTGAGCAACTCTAAGGTAATAAGTACGAAATACACTTTCCTATCAATTTAAGCTGCAGCCAAATTGCAGGATGTTTAAATAGTGACTAAATTAACATATATAATAATGAATAATCGCTTTCAAGGCAGATAGTAAAAAATAAATAAAAAATCGATATGGAAAGAATCCACACAATATGAACACTACATGGATTTTAAAATAATATCTCTTTAATATTCTGTGAGAATTTCGAAGCACCTCCTTCGAGGACTTGCAAATTCATTCGAAGGCGAGATAGTCTTTTACATTTAGAGAACTTGCCTTGGCCTAGATTTTTGAAGAAAAGTTCTCAGGAGAATCAAACACTTGTTTGAGGAACACTAGAAGATTGGTTTACATCAAGCAACAATGTAAATAAATAATTTCCTCTTTTAAAATTTTCCGAGTGATTTTCAAGGATTAAAAATTAACATATATTAAACCTATCTATTTATTATAATATATAATCAAACCGTAGATAAATATTTTTAATTGACGATTTAAAAATACTTCAAGATAATATGTGACATGTACATAATATACATATCGTTAATTTTTTTAGATCTTATCTCTATTAAATTTTTACTGCCGTGGTAAAAGGATAGTAGTGTGTCAACGAAAATATAACTGAAAACATAATAGAGTAAAACGATTGAGCTTGGAAAATATTAAGAAGTAATCCAATATCCATGGGGAAATACGTACACTTACTCGTGTTTTTATTGCCGCATAGAAATTCTAGCTATCGAATGTGATTACAAAGGTGAAGGAAGTAATCAGAGATATCTTTATCTTGATTTAGATGAAGGATATCGATTATTAGATAATCGAATGATTTTTTATGCGATTTAAAAATAATAATAGAGCTGTTTAAAATTAGGGATAATAATATATATATGCACGCAAATAGTTTATCAAAATAAGATATATTCACAGCTAATATATTAATTGTCTGCTAGGATGGATCATCGCACATGCTATTTGGAAAAGACAATGTAGTGGAGTTTTGGCCACTCGAACGCCGATCGATGAATTTCAGGAATACGTGTAGCCGTTCTCTTATCTCATTCCTTACTTATTGGTTAAGAAAAAGAAATCTCTGTCGAGAGTTCAATCAACCGTTAAGACTCCTGTAGGCGTTCGCACAAAACTGCCCAGTTGAGCCTTTTTGTCTCTCTACTTGTAAGGCATTAATGCACGATACAGAATATTCCATCACCAGATCTTCAAGTAAATTTAGATTTACGGTAACACACAGAGAGATTTTGAAGTAAGAATTCACGAGCATCATTATTTGCTTTTTGTGTAATGATATTTCTATGAATAATGTTTGAATGAATAATGAATAATTAATGACATTACAAAGTTTTTCTAAAAAACTTTGTGATTTCCATACTTGATTTACTTGGGACCGGTTCCGTAATTTTACATAACATCTTCAGAATATAAAATTACGAAACCGGTCGCTAGTAAATCAAATATTCTGTGGAAATTACAATGTTTTTTCTTTATACTATGGCTTTCCATGAAGTCACATCTTCTAATATTGATTTCAATATCTCTATATATAATAAGTAATACCTCCAATATAACAAATACATCATCTTACCTTAAAACAAGGTATACTATCTCATATAAATTACGAATAAATTTGCAATCATTGATGACGTAATGATTTGTTTATATAAAATAATATGTATCTATTGCCCATCTATTTATTTCGCTTAAAATATTAAAAATTCACTGATATATAATATGATATTTTTTATAGCAAAATTTTCTATAGGCAACTTTTCATCGATTATTTATACATTAAAGATGATTTTTAGGCGGTTAAATTTTCTCATAAATATCATCTAATTTGAGTAATTTCCTTTTCCTTTATAAAAACAATTTAATCCTTACTTGCCGCAAATTTGGCGAATGAATGGCTGTCTGTCAAGTATTGATACTGGGTCTGGGGAAACTCTACGTGCCAGCACATGGGTAGCAAACACAAGCTAGTTCAATTGACCTTTTGAATGAGAAGCGGGCAAGACTCAAAGCATTCCAGTAATGAAAGAAGTCAAACTGATTAACTTTTGGGTCCCTACGCTGGGTTACCAACTTAGACCTGTCACTCAATATAAAATTTAGCTCTTCGTCAGGTTTCTATTTAAGGAACAATGCGTAAATTCAAAAATACTGAAACTCCGTATTTTTAAGCGACGTTTCCGTAAATTTATAAGGAAGTGAAAGCGGATTCAACGGATAGAATTGAGTAACGATAGTTGGATATGAGAGGATTTTATCCCAAATATTCTCAATTTGCCTCAATTAACTCAAACAACAAACATTAGATTAAAGATAGTATACATACTTATACATCGTTATTCGCTTAAACATCAGACAAATCGTTTCAAAAATAACATTTTTTAACTAAAAAGGAATAATTACAAATCGACAAACTCCTTACACTTACGCATATAAGGTTCCAAATAGGCTGCCTTTATTTATTTTATAACTTCTCTTTTATACTTGCAATAATTGAGAGATCTATGAATAAGATAGCAAACAGTTTAATATGTACTTCATATCAAACACTAAAATTTTACTCAGCCAGCAAGTTTGATGATCGAAAAGCAGAATTTTAATAATATTATTAGATTCCTATGGTTATTCAACACAAACAGTGCTGTAGTATTTATTTAGAACTTTCATTCCCGCTAGGAGGCAATGCATTGCAAGTTCCATTGACGCTTTCGTAGTTTGTAAACAGCTTCCCATGGCAACTGCCGCAAGTTGATTGAGGGGTCGAGGGACTGCGTTGTTTTACTCGCAGAGGCCAATCCGTAATGTCGTTAACCAAATCGCTCTGCGCACATCCGTTTTCTCTTCATCACTACTCATTCGATCGAGTTACGCGAAAGATTGAACGAGCGACGGGGATTCTGTACGGCCGAAAAGTTTCATTGACCGGTATGAGGAAAACTTTCACTCACAGGAGAGCAAACGACACACGAAGGTGAGTTAGGAAGGCTGCACCCGCCGTTGGTAAGACGATTTCCCGAAGTTTAACTCGAGCACCAGAAATATTACAGCGACGAAAGAATATATATTTATACTATTATATATATATATATTATGAATGTAAAATAGAGAATTAAAGAGAGGGTATCAGGTAAGAATCAGCCACGTGGATAAGAATGCTCTTCATAAATTTGAGACGAACGAATATTTAACAATCAATGATAATATTCTGCAGAAGCTACTTAATACAGATATAATGTCCGTAATTAAGTATAAAAATACTTTTTTGTTCATTTTTATTTTAATAATTCCATTTGAGGATTCAGCCATATTAGTGGATCGAGTTAATGAAAACTTTACGTAAAATTATATGGAAAATAATGAAGAACGAAAATACTATAATAAAAAGGTATTTCATATTAAAATATCGACTATAATTTTACAATAGAGAAATGGCCAAGAAGAAGAGAAATGAATATAAGTATACAAACGGAGAAAAATAATCATGAAATAATATGAATTCTTTTTTCATTCTTTTAAAAAGAGAGTAAAAAATTCGAAGGGTTAAAAAGTTAATCTGGCCATTATCTCGTACTCACAATACATATCATTTGTAAAGAAAGCATTATTCGGCGCTTATGTGAAAATAATCTTTGAAACGACTTGGAGTGAAGGAAGAGTTCTTGGAAAAAGAAAATTAAAAGAAAACATCATATTGTAGAATGAATAGAGCGAATTGTAAGTCATATCAGAATAGCCCACAAAAGATATTCATGTTCTATTTTAATCCCTAAGAGCGTCCCTTATCAAGCGTCTAAATATTTGGCCAGTAATTTTCCTTGACCATGGAGATATATTTTCAGAGTCAATTCCAAGTTCGTTCTTTGACATGTTATTTCCAGAATGCACTTTGACCTTGCTCGGACAGTTGCTGTTTGGAGCACACTCAACAGCATCAATCAAGAGATAATGAAATATGAATTCGTGAGGAGATAACATCCATTCATCTTTCTACTCAGTCATTGAAACTCACGCGTGAGTAGATTTAGATATTTAATCGGAATTTGTTTGATTCCATAAAACTAACTTAAATTCCATAAGATTATTATTAAAGAGGATTTTAGTATCTCTTCTTCATTCGTATCAATTTGATGATAAATATCAATGAATTTTCTGTTTTAAAAACTTATCCATCAGGGAAAGTTTTAATTGCATAGTTCAATTCCACTTTTCGGTGAAATCTTTATTCTTCAATTTTCTAGGAGATCTAAGATGGTTTTTGCAAAACATGATGGGGAAGTATTTTTCAGCTAGAATCATTTTTATCGTTTTTTTCTATCGCGTATACAATATATTTTAGCTGGTTATCTCCAGATTTTGTCAAGATTGAGCAAACCAAGATCTGGAAATCTTTTCTACCATCATCAGCATTGCAACTCCACCCTGTGTAATCCACCATGTCGTAAAGATGCTAAGTTTTTAGTATCTACGACTTATTCGTCAAAGACTAGATTAGGAATAGAGAACTTTAAAGAAGCTCAAGCAAGAATTAGATTTGACTTGAGATTACGAGAAAATGTCTATTGATTAAAAAAACAAAAGCTTTCTATTATACATCGAAGTTTTTAATGACAACCTTTAGATTTAAGAAGAAATTTAGCTATCGTATTTTTAAAAAAATATAGAGTAAAGGTGTTACAAAAACAACTTGATTATAAGGAAAAAGGGCAAAAATAATGATTCTACGACATGAATTTGATGCAACAATTAAGTAGTGTATAAGTATGTATAAAGTATAAATCTCTAAGTTCACTTATGATGAAGAACTTAAATATATAGTTTTACGGATTTTGTTTATAAAAATAACTTATTGTTACTGATCTTTTATCATTCGAAGGTAGAAGGGGTGAATAATTTCACGAACTGGAAAAAGATAAAAATATTTTCCTCAGCATCTGTCACCACTGAAAATCTTGAATAATAGCGAGCTATGAAGTAAAAACGAATCAAAGAATGTAATAGCTCACCGAGAAGATACACACAACTGAGACAACTGGGTACTTAACTCTTAAAAAAGAGGACCACACCCAAAAGTTAGGAGGTACAATTGTTTTACGACAATGATACTACGTAGCAACAACGTAAACTATGATAACGAAGGAAAAAACATTCTTGGGATTGCAATAGTACCGTTCCAAAAGGTCGACATCTACACGTCAGTATCCTGAAGATGAGCGCAGAGTACGTGTTCGAAACGTCGACAACTTGGAGCGAGATTATCAATTCACTGCTTCAATCAATTTTGAAAGCATACCTTGGGTTAGTAAAAAACCCTCAAAATAAATATTTTTATAACATTTTTAAATGACGGTGGAAGTAGAAGAAAAGCTTATATTTCGCGAAACATACGTATCTATCATAGTATGTATACATGTAAGAATCCGCAACAGCGGAAGTTGTCTTTGATAACACGAATTCTCAGAATTATATCATCCACTCCCATCGCTGAACCGATATTTTGAAAGAAATGAAGATGTAGAGAAACAGAGACATTATAATATAATCATTTCAAATATAATATATAGATTCAGATGTATACAATTTAAACAATAAAATTTTTATGGACAAGCTCAAATAAGTGAAATGGATCCATAATCAAAGAAAGTGAAACACAATAATCCAATTCCAGATAATGCTATTCAATTTCACAACTCTATTTCCGTACACAGTATATAATTCAGGCCTGAGCCTAATTGCTTGGAAGTAATAAAGAGTGTAAATTTTTATCATTTAAAAGAACGTTAAAAATAGACTTTTAATGAGTTCCAAAGAAATTCTTACTTCCTTAAGATTCTTACGAGCGTCTTAAGTTGGAACTGTAAGCAGTACATCAGTTTTGTGTTGCCAAGTAAGAGGTTCAAATCTAGAAATATTACACATTATCAAAAATTCAGTTAATATTTAAGATTAAATTAGGCATAAAATTATACCTTACTAAGATATCAACACTCTGGTCAAAATAACGTTTCAGACGATAATTTATTGGGTAATTTTTAGAAGAATTTGGTGTACAGGTCTAAGATGCGTTCCTAATAAAGGTATCACAATAACTTTTTCTTATAACTTGATAAAAATTGAACTCTACAACTTTATTGAATTTGACAGAATGATAATCAATCCAAGTAGCTGAAAAATACAAGTGAATGAGAAAATTTTTCTCAACACATACAAACTTCGGCCACCTTCCAACAAATAAGAATTCTAAGGGTTAAATAGGTTAACAATTCAACTAGTTAAATATTTTAAATATTTAGAAGGAAAGATAATATTATTGTGTAAAAAACGTTCAAAAATAACTATTTATTTTTTGATTTATTGGAACTACTACATATAAATCTCTATTTAATCGCGCATCCTTTTCGGATGTAGAGATGTGCTTTGTGGAAAACATACTTAAGAGTTCACAACTGTCACTGAAAACGCACATATCTTCTCCATTAAAGTTCATATTTTTTCTGCTCCTAATCTAATCTCTTCAAATGCCTCAAGGTTATTTGCCTTTTCGACACATCTTCCGAGTGACGAAGCTGTCGTAGGGCTTTCGTCTGCACGACATTTATATTATAGATCACGGTCATGATCTTTCCATGATTAAACCTAACTAAAGAGATCGTTAAAAATCTTTTTCCGCTCACACTCAAGGACAAGGCACGTCTGATCAGATGTTCACATGTCGTAGATGTTCCGATAGATATCAGATGATCTTGAAATTAAACGAATCTGATCAGCTATCGGAAGTGCTGATTGAAATTTACGACGAGATGAATATCTAATGGATCCGATGGAACAATACACTCCATTGACTGGAAGCTATGTTTAGATCTACAAAACAAAACTGATTACAAATCGAGTACTCGTGATGAAACGAAGATGGAGTAAAGATTTTCAGCACTACGCTGACTGAAATATTTATGGGTTCCACCGCCATGTGCAACTAGAGAGACAAAAGGATATCACGATTTTTGTTTCCGGGATTGGCGACTGAACCACGTGTTACTTCCGGTTTTCACGCTGTTCACTATGGCTCTCCAAGGAAAAAATAAAATACGCACAGGAACAATGTAATGAGCACCTGTCAGTCGTAGAGCACGCGCATTCTACTACACTCACGTGATTCCGGTTCATTAGATCTGTAACTAAGAAATCAATTTGGCTTTTCTGATATAATTTTCATTTCTAAAACAGGATTCTATTCCTATAATGACAAGGTTATTAGGCGATTACCAAGGCAAATAAAAACAAACGGTGCAACATCGCCCGATAAACGAAATGAGGCTAAAATATACAAACGGTTTATCTTGTAAAAGGTCCAATGAACGGATCGGGTTTCTTTTTGAATAGATATGATCTTCTTCAAACTTCTTGGTACAAATGTACGCATATAGATAATTCAAATTGTATCATCCATTACATAATGCAGAAATTGAAAAAGGAGTTGCGTCACCTCTATTTTCGAAAATAGATGAAAAAAGAAATATCCTCTATTTATTATTTTAGCGTACTTTTACAATCGTGGAGAAGCTGGAAAGGTCAGCACTTGATAACCACCAAACAAAAGTTCCTTCTACTGATAGATAAAGTAACTAAGCGGATGGTATAAGAAAATCACACATTTAATATAAAAATACCTGAATAATAAGGCTCCAAAAATAACACGATCAAAGCTTCTGATTACACTTTAGTCAACGGTTCATGGAGAAATGAAAATAATCTAATAGATTCTATTTACAAAACAGGAGTCAAACCGCATAATGCCTTCCTTTTTCTGAATGAAATTTCTATACGTAAATTAAATTAACCAGTAGAATAATGATTTTATCGTGAATAAATTCCATAAGAGCAATATCTAAAAAAGGAAGGTAGGGATATAGTTGACATGCGAAGAGCTTAACTTCCTAGCTATTTTTTTACGACAACAAAGAGTACATTTTGTGGCTAAAGGTTATTTCATTCGAGATGCTCTCTCGTTAGAGCTTAACCTGAAACTACGAGATTTCATTTGCATTAATGAGCAAGTCACTTAAGGTGACGACACGAGCAAACTCAGGCAAAATGCTCTGCGTTTTTATGAAGATCGCTCTTCGAGTAATAAAGCTGTACTTTTTGCTTATAAACAAATACATCGTTGATGCAAGTTGTTCAGCTTAACTACGGAAACAGTTTGCATAATTACATAGAGATGAAAGTGTGGAAGGTAAGTTTCCAAGACTATCATTGAGAATGTGCATAATGCGCGTCTACTTAGAAATCATTCCAAGAGGGAGAAATAATAAGCATCTACTTTTATTTCGAAATTCATTCAGTGGGAGTTAAACATGATACAGAAACCTGACATCCTGATGAATGGATGCTCGCTGAGAGTATGTTTCGCCTAAAAAAGACACGTTCTTGTGAAAATATGAATGAAAATAACTTCAAGACAAGACACGCATTAAGAACTTGGTTAGATAACAATTTAGGTCTCTCCTTAGATTAAATATGACCCTGAACTGAGTTCTTCTCATTAAGAGAATCCCTGAATAAAAAAGAGCATCGTGGGTTTAAAACTAAACCAAGATCAACTTATCTTTTAATTTAATTTTAGGGATTGGGGATTTAATGTTATTATTTAACATGATGTGAATCTTCGGAATGTTGAAATGGATTAAATCTCTCAAAACTATAATTGCTACAACAAACAATTCTGACGCTATCCAATTCAAATAGAAATACATTTGATTTCTGAAACAGGAGATTTATCAATTGTCATAATCGACGTAATGTTCCGATAGCACTTACTTCCAACTGAGGAAAAACGCCGTTATTCCATTACAGGCACAAAAGTAAGAAAAACCCAGTCTTGAGATGCGTTTATCTTTCGGAGATACGACATACTCAGGACGCTATACTCTTAAATACCGATTTGGAAGTAAACACACGTTTCTCACCAACGACAGACACCTGAGCTAACTAAACCCATCGTTGGGTATCCCGCACCACTCAATTAACCCTGCATCACACACGCTTTCTCCCATTGCACCGTTGCACGCACCTTAGGGGGGGCAAACTTAAACCATGTCAAGGCATTTTTAGGATTTCTGAACTTTCCTTCTGTCACACAGCGTCCCGTAGAGCTTCATTTCCACTGTGATCAAGTGTCACCCTTCCCCTATAGCTTGACATCGTTTTTGAAGGACCGACCAAGGTATACAAACACAAGGTAACACAAACTGTATAAAGGTGCACATTGCTTAAAAAGAAATTGAATCCATCTCTTGAATAAGGAAGAATTATCATCGGAGATCAACATCATGTTAATTACGATATATTTTTTACGTCTCCATAAATATTTTTGGAATAAATAATATAAAACTCTCAATAAAAATGAAAACAGTAAAATTTACTTATTTGGAGTGAAAAGGGACTCAATTGACCAACGTCACCTTCGTTGTTTCCTTTGCTCTTCGCATAAAGATCATGCAAATCATACAGCATTCATTTGTATTCTCTCAAGAGACAATGCTCTCACAAAACGAGCAAGTTTTACACAGCGGTTCTTCCCCTTCGGACAATACCGGCATCTTCCTTTTACAATTTTTTATCAAGGAGAGCTTTGGTTCACAGCAAGCCTGGTGTATTGCCAACATTTTAATGGACTCGACACTTTTAAAAATTCTGCAAATATTACTAAATGTCTTTGAATAGTTGGCGAAGTTAGTCAAATAAAGTTTAGGAAATTTTAAATGTCAAGATCCTCTGCTTTAATATATTTCGCCAATGAAATACTGATATTCTGCGATATAAATGCTGTCAGGGATAAAAAAAAATTGTGTGTACCTTTTGCTTGTCTCTGAAGATGCATCACTAAATTACATTTCTCAACTTTTCCTCATTTCGACATTCATAATTCCTTCCCTACCTCTCCACTACATCTCCTACGATTTATGCACGATGTCATTTATCTTCTTAAGAAATCTCACCGTATTCGGCTTTAGGATTATCTCCTTTTCAAGCATCAATAACGCCATATGATAAATTTTATGAATTTCTACAATATTCTTGCCAATTCGAACAAAAGCAATCTTAAACACGAATAAGATAAGTCTCACTAAATTGGATTAAACTCAATTACGTGAAGAATAGTTAAATTTAGTACATGCGAACTCAACGACGAGAACGAAAATTATCAAATGAAAGTGTCAAATTAACAAATAAAAGAAACACAAAAGATATGTATCAATTTTGCTAGGTGGAATACGAGTAATTAGATTAAATGTTATGTTGAAAGAGTCGATAGCGAATTTCACAGCGTGGAAAACATCACCTATACGTAAATACACCACGTGGGTTTCCAATGGGTGAGCGTTGTTTTAGATAAGAACCCTTGATGTTGATTTCAAAATATATATCCTACACAATAGATTGAAATTTAAAATTCCTTATGTACCTATAACCATCTTAGTATCCTGCAAGGTGCTTTTCGATCAGTGGCAAGGGATGCATAACACAACTTCACTTATCTTGTCATTATACTCTCGTACTGTCCACTAAAAAAGAATCTTCTTTGAAATAGGAGCTGCTTGTTTTATCTCTGCTTCAATTCACTTAATTAACACTTATTATTGCACAATATCATAAAGCGAGCAGATAATTTCGAAAATATCTTCCAAGAACGAACTTACTCTAAATCTATTTAAGAAATGGATGCTCTATTTAAGTATTCAATCCTCTAAGAAGATATAATTAAAACCTCTTACGGAAACTTATGCAGGAAATCCGGCATGCCTCTTTCATCACATGAGGTAAATAAACCGAATCCTCGAATCGGAACACGGCGGAAACTAACAAAGAACCATGCGTTCAGTGCATCGCTTGGACGATAACAAAGGCTTCTTAATCATAGCGGAAACGTATCCGAGTACGTACCTGTCAACTGGAAGAGTTGATAAGAGAAGTGTTCCAGATGGTGACCGAATCCGTTTTTCCAGGGCAGCCGGCTTTCTGCGGAGGATAACATAAACATCACACTTCCACCACAAACGCGACCCGACTGAGAGTCTTGTTGGAGAAAACGGGAGGGGAAGATCAGTAGAATTCTAATCGGGAATCCCTCCGAAAAGAGGGGTAGACACGCGAGGACACGTTTTGTCAAAGATTACCCCTCTGGGCGAAATGCACGTGTTTCCAGAGCAGTTAAAACAATAATCGTCAACGCGAGATATTATTAATGAAGGATGGGAAAATCTTACTCGGGATCATCGAACAAAGTCCTTGGTAATCTCACAAGATAGACCTAGATAAATAAAGGAGAGTATATTCAATCGCTGATTGGTATTTATGGGAAATAGCTTTCACTTGCTAGAACTGATTCGAAGGCTACTCAACGTAAATCAGATTAGTTTATCAATCGGAGAAGCCGAGGCTACCATAGACTTTAATACCCATCGTTCGTCTTTCTTACGATGTCGTAGCGTATCGTAGAGAAGATCGGGGTGTCAAATCCTCAATCATTATCAACAAATTAATGTGAGAAGGTTGGGTAATACTGCATATTTACTTCCTTCCTCTTACAAAGTAAAATATTTATGAATGGAAAAACATCGATATTATTAATTTATGTTTATAAATATCAATGAATAGTAGTCGATAGCCCCAGCAGAACAAAAATCACTGATTGAATCCCGAGTAAATCATGATACACTTTGAAAATCAACAAGATTAATTTAGGAACAAAGTTGAAGAATTAATTATACCCATTTTAATCGGTATCTATCATTCGAGATATTTCCATGTTCATACGAGTCAAAGTATCTGATTCTATGAGATGTTTTTCTTTGAGACGCATCATGACTGAACTATGCATTGAAAAGAATATCGATATCTCCTAGCAACTGCATTGTGCATGACGCATCTAGAGAATGCGACAAAAAATAACACGATGATCTGGATACACTTTAATCAACGGTCCATGGAGAAATGAATATAACCCAATGGATTTTGTTTGCAAGAGAGAAGACGGACCACATCTTGTCTTCATTTTTCTGTGATAAGAATTGGAAGTTCTGCTCTCGCACTGGAGCAAAAAATTAAAATGAAAACACCTTAAGATAAACACCTTGAATCCATTTGTTTACGACAAATGCCATCGAAGGCAAAAAAATGTTTCTTTTCGAAACCTTTTCAACGGAAAATATTTACACGGTTATTGATTTACTTAACACAGATGGACATTTCAGTTTCTACGTCTTTGTCGAAATATATGAATTCTCAACCTCAATACTGGACCAATATCCCAAAATTTACTGGATAAAATATTACAATACTAACTTATCTGACTCAGACATACGTTAAACGATTATCGCCTAAATTAAAGGAAATCAAAACCGATAACGTGTTCAGATTTTCATTCCATCTTACGTACTTACTTAAAGGATCAGAATAGTAAAACTATAAAATAAAAATTTTATAACTAATCTCAATTAATTCTCTTTGTGAATTTATCTTTATCATGGTTTCACACACTTTTGACCTATACTAAAAATTTTATTTCCAAACTTGGTTTATTGGTAATTTCAATTGTTACAAAGAAATTTTATCGTAACTTTTAAGTACTATTTTCAAAATTTAATTACTTTTAAACATTCGAATTTGGCGATATTTTAATAGTATATTATTCGTTACCTTTCGAAACAATACGGTAATTCATATGCGTGCAAAATATTCTCACATTCCAACAATCGCAAATCTATGGAAGTTCCCCGCTAAGATGCAATTCGTAAATAAAATGGTCAACGACCGCCTGTGCTATGTGATAGCAAAAGTGAGGAAGTTCATTGGGGAGTGCCAGCTGCGACCGTTTTGGGCTTCTATTCAGATCTCGCTTATGTTAGACTTGCTCAACTGAAGCCGAGTTCGGCGTTCTCTCTGGTGCTCCATTTATTTAGAACGCATGCGGATATCTCTCCCGTCTAAACCCTCTTTATTTTAAACTCACACGTTTATTCTCCGAAAGCCTTGAGCGCAAGGTCGATCTAGTAATTCGGGACTGGCGTATTACCGTTGCTCTTTAGTTGAGGTATTACGCATCACTTTGCCATTAATACATACTCGGAGGAAAACTATTGGGATGGAGGTTTTTTATTCCTAATTTTCCGATGCTATAAACAATTCAATTATAGTTTCCCTCTGGCACATATAGAATATAGTACGAGTTAACCGAAAGCTAGAGAAGACACCTTAAAAATTAAATTTTACGTATTATTACTTATTCCAGCATGGAAATGTAACTCTCTCTGACTTCAGAAAGTACTTTATGCATTTCTGTAGTATTAGATAGTTTTGTGTGATGAAATAACGTTATTAGGCTACGGAATGTCACCAAGACAACTAACAAGCGTAAAAACTTATTTAGGCTAGGTAACAACAGCCAAAATATGGCTGATATTTTAGTATATAATACCAAATTACCGATCATACCACACCACTCAACCATACCGATCAATATCATAATTAAAAAAGTCATCTTAGTGCGAAAAAAGCAAACCAATAATTCTGCAGCAAATGCAACAAAATAATGTATCATTCACCGAACGATGTAATTAAAATTTTCTATCGCCTTCCAACACATTCTTCACTGAGGAATGAACTTCTAAAAGAAGTAAAAGTAGGTCTCTTCGAGTAATACTCAGAAGCGGGGAATCCCCTTTTTTACTACCATTGAGTTGACCTCGGAGGGGGGTTTGAAAAAAAGATTTTCCTGAAGTATTGAGCTCAAGAAGTTGAAATGTAATTTTGAGCGAGTGAGATATAATCCTCCTATTAAGGTAATGCAAGTTTTTTCCGTCACTACAGCAATGCAACTCAATTAAATTAAAACTACTAAACTACTTCATAATTCTTCACAGTCAATCATTTAAGCTCAAGGGGACGGCTTTTTCAAGTTAATAAAATTTGTATTCGATATCAGACTTGTTAATAAATTTTCATTATTTGTGGTCCGATGTTTTTATATTGATAGAAATTTCGATTACAACAACGATAAAATTGGTTCACTGTAAGAATTTCAAAGAGCGAGATTGCCATTGCCATTAATTATGTTATTTTTGATTTGATTCTTAAATAATCATACGTATATAAAAATTCACTTTAGAACCAAAAGTGTGATACTCCGTTCTAAATGATGATCTAAATATGTATTTTTTGAGCTGCATTCACTGTCAAATAACGATTAAGTTATGCAAAAGGCATACCTGATAAACAGATGTTAAGAGACCACGTCTATCAGTGATTGAATGAAAGATTGACTGCATTTTAGGAATCACGCAACAGTATTTATGTGAGTGGAAATTCAAACTCCATTCCGCATAAATTATTTTTTAATAATTTAGAAATTTTTAAACTGCTCAGCTAAGAAAATTCTGCCCACCACGGTCTTAATCTTACGATATATGAATTCTCATCGTGTCCATCGAAGAATTGATGTCGGAATGGAATCCTAACAAGAAATTGCATGTTTCGCCATAATTAAATTCAAAAAGAAACTATGACGCATGAGCAGCATTCATTTCTTAAGTGTGTCATGAGGTCCATTAACATATAAGTGAATACACTGATATTTGTGTTGATTACCCATGGACACGTTGTAATGCCTTCTAAAGTTCTTCGAAATATTAACTTATATAAATCAATTATAAAATTTAAAGTACAGACATGATGAAATATGGATTTTATTTTACATTTTCATTCACTTGACGAACCCTTAAAATTCCGATATTTACATAAATCCCTTTTTTATACATTGAAGATAACTACTTTCTCCAGCAAAAATATTTACTTTAGCGTAAATAATTTATCTCAAATTATAAATAGATATCCAAGCTCGCAAGAGGAATCGAGTAAACAGAAAATCAGATGAAAACAAAACAAGGTTGCCTTCATGATCACCATGGTATCACGTGGATGCGAGCGTAGTAGTAATTCTCGCTCTTTTGGAAAACTGCCTTCAAGAAACACCACTGATTGGGTAATTGTGGGAATTAGCAGAGCGACTCAAATATTAAGAAGCAACTGTTGCTTGATGTTTCCAATCCCTTTGATCAATTAAGCAAGCTGCTGATTGTGGATTATGTCGCGCTTGCATTGAATCACGATGAAAAATAACGTTTAAAAATTCTAATACTACCTGGATTAAATAAATAAAAACTTTCCATGGTAACCATACGATTCATCCCATCTTTAACGAGTTAACATTTTACCGGACGAACGAAGATAAGACCAGAGGAAAGGAATTAAATTACTCAGAAAAGTGTGCCTTAGATTCATAAAAAGGATGCTAATTCTCTAAAAGGGTATCTTAAATAATTTTTGCAATACTTGCTGGACCATCTTTATCATTCACTTCCAGAGCTCGGAGAATAACTTTCAAGGCCTTAACTAAATCAGTTAACAGCTGTCTCTCGACAAATAGTTCAGGAGGTACGATTCCGAAACGCCGATACAGTAAATGGTGAAGCCCAAGAAAATAAATCAATACAAGAGATTAAGTATTCACGGCTCAATGAAATTACTCCATAAGTAAAGAGCAGATGTGATTCCTTAATAGACAGACCGTTTTCGAATGCATTGATGGAATAAAAGATGTGCAACATAACCAAAGTGTAAAAATAAATTTAATTTATACCAACTGAAAATACTAAACATACAAAACGAGATTCTTAATATTATTTAATTTGTAATTAAAACCGAAAAATAAAAGTAGTTTTCTCTCGAATTCATGAGCTAATTATTTTATTTATAAAATCAGTTTATTGATATATCAAAATGAATGCAATACCATGATTGGGTTTAGAAGACAACGATAACAATTCTAAATATATGGATGTTTTTTAATATATATAGAGCATTAAAAAAATTAATTATTGAAAAATATACACCGATTAACACCGTTCGAAATTAAAAATGAAAATCCTTGTCACTATACCGTTTTGTTTGTAACTGATCTAACATAACGCGAAAACATTCATTTTACACGGGACGTGCAGAATCGATTTTTCTGTTTTCCAACTCAGATTCAAGTGCAATCTGTTTACAGTTTCCTCTGGAAAAATTCAGTTTGAATAAGGTTGTAAGGAAACCAGTACTTCTATCAAATACCACGTCTTTTAGCTACTCTGAACAAATGATTCCATGTAAGAATCGTAAAAATGCGCCCATCTACACTCTCCACCGATGGATCACTATCGTTTGAAACGCCGATTATTATTAAAAGGGACTCGTATATCTACTCCTCTTTATCGTTTCTAATCTCTCTAATGCATCCACGTGGTCAAGACTGGTTCCATTTCGATGCTAGAGACAAAGCAAGTGGGTTAATTCGGAAGATAAGACGATGTTTGCAATCTACGCGATACTGAGCGACATCCAGTCGGTGGTTTTGGCACCGGATAGCGTCGTATGTCCAAAGGGAATCTATTTTGAGTACGGCCTTCGTAGGTTTTCTTAGGACAAAGAATGCGATCCATTCACAACAGGCGATGCGGATATCTAAAATACTTGCGGAGGGTTGTAAATTAAAGCGCTGACTTATGATTCTTATTCGAATAGTGTTTCATTCACATTTCACGGTCCGAGTTGATAAGAAATACGTTCTCATACGATATCTCTCCCTATACCTTTACGTCACACATCACGTAGGTTACAGCTGCTTTGGTCCAAGAAGTGAGCGATAACAAGCTGGCTTATCTGCTTAATAGGGCAATCTGTCCCAATGAACAGAATTAAAAACCAGAGGGAAATGAATAAACCTATGTTCACGCGTAACCTATAGAGAGCTTAACCTTTCAAAAGACATTGTTGCGTATAACGATGACATTTTCCTACTTTCGCAACAATTTACCAAACGTTGAGTGCTGAATTAATAATAATGCTATATAAACTTCCATCAAATTTTTAAGAAACATATATTCGTTTTGATATTTTACAGCTCTTTTTCACCATTTAATTGTCTGATAATCAGCGAGAGAATTCTTACAGCGATGATAATAGTTTTACGTATCTTTCAAATGATCTGAAATGATAGTAAGTAAATTGATGAAAGAAAGAACTTTTTTAAAAGATAATGTACGGCAGTTTCTTTGCTACTTTTTTATTATTGACCTTATTCAATCTCTTATTCTGCCGTAATTTTCTTGAGTGTTTTACGTACTAAAATAATTACTTAAAGCATGCATAGTGCGTATCATAAATATATTTCAGTGCAGTATTCAGGGCATTTAGTATAGTACATGATACATTTCTTATTCTTTCTTGTAGATAAAACAATGAGAGGTAAAGATTTCCTTATTCGTATACTACTTCGTATTCCTATATAGTAATTGCAGGTAATTTATAAATAAACGCAAAAATTTATGACATTTGAGTAACATTTCCTATCGTTTCCAAGAACAGAACAAGATACTCTTCGTTCATTGTTCGTCTGAAAAGTAAACGAACGCATTAAACTTTCAGCAATCGCAGCCGTTCCCACGTTGCAAAGTATCCCTCGTATTTAAGAGGGAAATTCTAATTATTTTACGGCAAAAGATTTTAAAAGAGGCGAAAAAGAGTAAAATCGAAAAAAAAGGCAATGAGGGATATGTACATACTTCTTTGTATACCTCTTCCAATAAACGTTACTAAATAACCCACGAGCAATTTAGTTTTATAATTAAGATAGCGTTTTACTTGTTATTATGAGTCGTGAAGAAACTCACAGCGTTATCTAGCGGTCCTTTCTCGAACTCAAAAGAGAAATATCTTTGGACCGCACCGTATGAATTATTTATATCGAGGTCATGATGAAGGACGGTTGGCAACAGAGGTCACGGAGTTGTTGACCAAACATCCATTCTTAAAATCTATCGTACACGCTTACAAATATGTAACTTTTAAATCTCAAAGCCCAACACTTCCTTTCAAAGATCCGTTCCCTGATTAATACCAGCACAAATTGTTCGAGTGTATGACATAAGAAAAAAATATTTTCAAGCATTTAACAAGAGCTACACATACTTTAAATAAGGAAAATTAGTTAATAATAGGTTGATATGAAGATATCATATTTTAAAATATATTTAAATCGCCCTATAAAATGTAAACTTATTGATTAAACATCTCTAATATCTGTAATTGACTAGTGGAATAAAAAAAGTTAACGGAAAACTTCTAGAAACCGGATTTAAATGCACAAATCCGATTGGGATAAAGGAAATTTTAAAAACTGTGAAGATAATTAATTACTGATACTTAACGAGAAAAGGTTGATTAAATTGATTAACCAGAATCAGATGCTGAAAAGAGCGCAAGAGCTGGCGTAAAATGTTGGCGAAAGCTGTGAGTGAACCGTTGCGTCCGGTCGACAGGGCATCGAACCGAAAAAGAAAAACTGATACTTTTCAGAGAGAAACTGGACCGGAAAGCTAAAATCATGGAATATGAAGAATAAGGGAACACTCCTTCGTCCACATGTTGAGCATTTTCGTTACAAAGAAAAACCTTATAAACTTAAAGCAAAATTAACTTAAACAATAACCTTTCGTTGAAATAAATGAATGAGTAGATAGGAGAATTAATAATTATCTCTCAGAATTCTACAATAAAAAATTTGAAAAACTTTATATTCCAAACAGTTATAGATGACGACGATGTACTATTGAACCAAGGAAATTGCAATTCCAATTTAAAAATTTGGAGGGAAATGTGTAAAAACTAATAATTTACATGAAACTGCAGATGAAAATCAGAGAATTAGTACAACGCATTACTATATAAATATAGCTTTTACTTTCCTTTCCTCCGTAAACATAAGCGAAAGGTTTAATTTATATTCACAACGAATAAGGTTCACATAGCCAATCAGAATCAAGGCAAAGTATATCAAGTATAATTTAATGTAATCGTTAACAAATCATTATTTATTTCATCAATTTTTATCTCTCGCTTGACAATTTTCAACATAACCAAGTGAGTAAATACGCATTAAAATTCTGGAATTATTTTACTCTCGTATTTATCGCTATCTATAGCTTTTACACGGTGCATAATGATGACATAATTTCCTCAAAATTATATCCAGCTTACAAATACTTTAAAAATTTTTTTAAATGTGAACCATCAGAAAATGAATGGGGAGTATAAAAAAATATTTGAGTAGAAGAAGAATGCCATGTCCTGGATATTTAATTGCTCCGTAAACCCAAAAAGTGGAACCATACAAAAGCAGTCAATATCCATTGCTTTGCATAATTAGATGCGGAATGCTATAGACGAGCAACTCGCTAAACTAAAACTTATAGCCTGCTTAAATGGTCTTCCATCGATGGAAAATAATTACGATATGATTAATCCAGCAACTCCGTATAGCTTAGTCGCACAAAATATAATTCCGTAGCTAAATTGGGCAAAAGATCAGGACCATCTTTTCGCAACGAGAGAACATAAGAGGTGGAAAAAACACAAAAATTCTTTTCGGAAAGAATTGCTTCTCATAAAAGACAAAACAAGATGAGAACGCCGAATTAATTCCCAAGATACATTTTCATCGTTCAATTCGAGGAATGACTTAAAGTGTTTCTTCTTCCTAAACTTTCCCTTCAACTGTCCGCTTCAACTTTCAGTAAACTACACATTAAACGCGAAATCAATGTGAGAAGGCGAGACTTCGTAGAATACCATAGCAATAGAAACAAGTTTGTAAATTTCCACAGAAAGTTGGTATATTCGCGACCGGTTTCGTAATATGAAATTAAATCTACATGCCTAGATGTAATTTCATATTACGAAACCGGTCGCAATGTACCAACTTTCTGTGGAAATTACAAAATTGATTTATTACAAATTAAACAACAACAACAACATTACACTTCGAATGCCTTCATAAAACTGGCACCTGATTTCCATTCAATTCGATCCTTAATCCGTATTGAGGGAGAAGATATCACAATCACGCCCATTTAATCGCATCATAATTATTTCACTGTTTACCCAGAAGGTAAAGAAATTCATTCTTGAACTTATCTTCCAAGTCATTTAATTTTGCAACATTCGATTAATTTTCGAATATTCTCAGTGAAAAGTCGTAAGGACACCTAATGCAAAATTGGATTTAAGAGACAACGAAATGCGAACATAGTTTAGAATTGTCTTCGCTTTTATTTGCTGCATGAAGATTAAATGAGGAGTGGCGAAAAAAGATCGTCATTCGCCGTCAACTATTCTAAACTGAAATCCAACAGATGGCAATGTTATCCTCAAAGTGGCGTTGGCGGTCTTTCCCATGAACTAGTTTCGTTCTTGGAGCCAGTGAGTGGAGTGGCCGTTGTGTCTACTTTCGGTGTTGTGCCTAGGATATCTTCACGATTAAAAGTTACTTTGTTTTGTTATGTGGATTTCAGGGAAGATGCAAGATTTGATGGATACGCTATCTTCGCGGAAGAATGCATCCGCATGCGAGTTTTGGTGAAGAGCTTTGAGTGACGTTAAATGGAAACGTTGAGGTTAGTGTCCCATCAGAAAATATTTCGAACGCCCTGTGTTTACGAAAATTCTCTTCGAGTTAGTCATTGTTTCCAAGTGACGATGCCCTTTCCTCGTCTTAGATACTCGTATTGAGCTTTTACGGAATTGATATGAAGCGAACGCTTACTTCGCTCCGGTACATCATGCGTACGGTCTCGTACAATATTGCCGAAATGCACTCGTGTCTTTAGAATCGGAAGCGGTTTCTGTTGACCGAGATACCTATCGCGCTATAATAGTTCCATTTAGGTTGCTTGTGACATCGATTTTTAGTTCTATACCATAAAAAGAGAGTAATTAAAGAGCCGGTACAGGGACGACGTGAACGCGGTGAAATGCAGCAGGGAAGTGAGATATGCGTAACGCTGTTGGCAAGTGCGACCGTCACCGCCGGGATTCTAAAAATGCAAATAGATTTTTGAAACTAAGGGTCGTGTGTATCGAAACCGTAAAAAATTACATGAATACTAGTATTTATTATGATTTTTTGCCTACTACGTGAGTCTTACTGCTCAACATTACTATTTTCTTGATGGATCGTCAACTAATCCTCCAGAATTCGAGTAAACCGCCATCACTCGCGGTCGAAGTAAAAGAAGAGAAAAATTTTACAGATACTCAATCGGTTATGAGATTGAGAAAATTAATGCCTCGAAATACAACAATATAGCGTTTACACTGACAACGGTGGTATTTCCCTCAGCCAATCAGAATCAAGATAAATGTTAGGCGGGAGATCGAATTTACCGAAATTAATTTTGATTTGTAAAGGAGTTGATAACATTATTCTTGGTTATTAGAAACGTAACCTAGTAAATGAATACGCTTTAAAATTCTCGATACACATTACTCTCGTATTTATCGCAATCGATAGCCATCTCACGGTGAATAATGATGCCATCAATTCGCCCAAAATTATAACTCGCTTTCACCTACTTTTAAATATTTTGTCACTTAAATTAATCTTTGTACATCGTCATGAGATTAACGGTATACATTGGACAGTTTTTGAGTAGGAGGAGAATGCCATGTCGTGGATGTTTAATTGCATTTCTTACTGACACTCATTTTATTTTAGGATGCATCCTGTTCGTACAAACTAAACCTTCATATAGACAAGAAGAGCGATTGACTCCACCGAACGGATTTCTTTCCATTGGTTTTGGATGAAGTGTGTTTGAGTATCTGAATAGGTAAGTCTGATTATTTTTTCAAAGTTTGCAGCATTTAAACTTGGGTTAATACACCATAACATACATCTAAGACTAAACTTGAACCTCACACTCTTAACATCTTCAATTTCTGCAAATGGGGTGGAAGCATTTATAGATGACCAACGATCATTGCTCTGCAATCAACCGTTTAACATAAGTGGAGGATAAACTCAACACCTGCTACTCAAGAGATTAATTAATGTTCATGAGAAAGATGAGAATGTAGCTGATCAATGAGTATCTCCATTCTATCTGCATTCATTTCTTTCTGGTTTTACTAAACTCTTTCAATAAAAAAATGACATATCCTTCAAGTAAAACCCTAGAATATTCATTAGCTCTCGGTATGGATACCTTGTGTACAATATAATATTCTAATCTGCTTTTGTTATTAATAAAAATTATATCTCATAAATTTATTCATTAAATAGTTTTTAATTATTTCATTGTGAATAGCACTGACTAGAGCGTGCGCAGCGTTTATTTCGCATCTATAGATCCTTGTTATCTTATTGTCATGCAATTTTATTCCTCTCTACAGCCTTTGTGGTGTTTTATGTTCTAGCGATTCTTTCATTCCAAAAATAGTTGTTTTCGCGCTCCTTTGAAATGGTCGTCCTTCGTATCGACTATGTTTCCTCCATGTCATGTGATTATTAAGGGTTTACTACTAATATAAATTATTAAATATCGTTTTCTTTCATTTTAGGTACTTTGAATTATGGTTCGAGCTGGAGTTCAATTGAGCGTGGAAATCTAAATATAAATATTTCAGTCAGATGCCTTCTTACAGGTATAAAGTATTACGTAGAGTTAATAAAACTTAAATTTTTTATCGATCGAATACATTTCTGTGGTACCGAATACATGACAAATGGAATGGAATTTTTTGCAACGAAAGTTTTGTAGAAGAATGAAAAAATAAAGAATAAAAGACTTTCAGTTTTATTACTATTTGTTAATCTCTTTACTGTTGGATTCTCCAAACTAATCCTCCAGTTCATACTAATGCAATGCAGATCATATCAGAACAGAACTTTTTTAATATAAAAAATATAGATCTATTTACTTTAAATTTGTCCAACTAAGACTTAAAAAAAGATCATAAGTATAGTATATATATGCATATATTAGTACAAAAATCATGGTTACATACGTTATGCGAACATACTTTTCAATTGTCACTATTGTACGGATTCTATACTCCCGTTTCAAATAGCGCGCCAAATTAAAACTGGCTGACGTAAATATATTGATGCCCTGATAGAAATGCTACCATACTTTTTAAGTAGTTTCAAAAAATTTCAGTTAAAACTTCAGTCCAGAGTTTGCGAAATGCTCAAGTTATCGATTCATTCTCAAATAATAAATAAATTTCAATAAATATTTTATTATAAAAAAAATTAACATATCTTTTTAAATGTATAATATATTCCAATAAAAATAAACGCAATTGTTTGGGAAGTTACACAAAAAGTGATTATTTTAAATTTTAAATACAGCAAGTTGTATCTGATCATTTAATAGATGGACTAGCTTGAACTGTTAAAGATACTCTACCTTTAGAAATCTCTGCTACACTAAATTTCTATGACAATTAAAATCAATTGAATAGTTTTACATATTGGTAACAATAATAATAATGATAAATTAAATTTATAAAACTACTCCCAATGCTATTATGAACTAGAGTATTCACTAAAGTTACTTTAACTTTAGTGACTATTATTTAGCTACTTATCTGGAAAATTGAATCTTTAATTTTGTTAGAATTAGAAAAGACAGTTAAATTCAGCACCATATTCTCATTAAAATGCAGTCATTGAATTTGAAACATTCAAATCTGTAAAAGAATGTTACTGTTCATAATGTGCTTTCTAAAAATTTTGAATAAATACAGTTTATATCAATGTTGAAAAAAAGAATCTAGTTTTATAACCATTTTTTTATACACATCAAGCAATTGGTAAAATCAAATAGATTAACTAATAACATAGACAAATTATCTAAACTTCTTGTATATGGATTTAAAACATATGTACAAAAATGTCTACCACTACAGAGGATGAAATTTTCAATTATTCCTTCTTTCATGATTTATACTTGGATATGCTACTGGTTGATTAATAACCAATGATTTGCTCTAAAATTTCAAATTTACCTACTGCATCTTAAGAGGTAGATATTACTGGAAAGGTTTTCATTAGAATAAATAACGTTTTATAACATCAATTTATCAGTGTACTGAATGTAGCTAAAACAAATATTCAACTCATTTAATAAATGTGAGGGATTACTACCTTCCCATTTTAGAATGACTGGAAATTATTCAAGGGAATATAAATATAGTAATCTTGACAGAATTACAACCTTTCCTGTGGAAATGCAGAGGAACAACTAGATATGTGCTAATTAATTATTTTCTTCAATAATTAATCCTTTAGAAAATACACAATTTTGACAAGCTGAAGTTTTTCCAATTCAAAATTGGCAAAGTTTAGTAAATATAATAAATATTCAAGAAGTTAGAACACAGCTAGTGAATTTACTTCAATGAAATAATTAGTAATTATGGTTTTTAATCAAGTAATTACTTAAGTAATTAGTAATTATACTTTTCATAAGCGATCAATAAAAGTAAATGCCCAACTTTGTTAAGGATAATCCACAGCAGAAAGCTCGAAAAACAGAAGATTGTCAATGGTCAAACACTTCAAATGATAAAAAAAAATATTCAAGCACTACATGAAGTTTCTTAGAAAATTCTTTAAATTGTAATGAAAAATGCACTTTGACATACATATATTTTACTCCCGTTTGTCATTACATCACCAAAAGAAATGGCTTGAGCCACATATCATAGTAGAGGTTTTGTGAAAGTGTTATGTTTCATCAAAAAAAATATGTAAAAGTTTAAAATAAATAATATAAGTTAGAGAAGACATTTCAGGGTGAAGTTTATATAGCCATAGTCATATTTAATTTAGGTTTTTGGTCTATGCAGAATTCTTTATACATTAATAAATCCATTGGTATCTCTTTAGATATAAAATTTAGGTTCACTGGCCAAAATTGTCTATTTCTATGTAGATACCCTGCGAGCCACCTTTTGGTGTGTGGTAGGGGGTGAAATTCATGGAAGACATTAGAAATGACAAGAACAAACGTTGTAGTTTCCACAATAAATCATTAATAGATGACTGTTTTTTTGCTACTCATCATGATCAGGTACAAAATATCAGAAAGAAGTCACTTTCATTCAAATAGTTGGGAGGTGGAGGGTAAGGAATGAAGAGTGGTTGAGAAAGGTGATCTCATTGCCAGAATTTTTCCTGCTCATATTTATAAGATACTTTAAAATTTTAAGTTGACTAAATAGGGAAATTCTTCCCACTTTGGAATTTTTGTCCTTAAGAGTTATATGATAATTTAAAAAGAATCAAACCCATTCATTGGGAGAAAATCACATTCTGAATACATTATTACAACTTATACTTCACGATATAATGGTGATTGTGAATTTAGAAGTGATAAATCTCACTGGTTAGTAATACAGGTAAGAGCAGCGTAAGCCTATACAGAAAAAACTCCTGGGCAACATAAGTGATGAAACCTAAAATATTTGGTCAAATACATTTGATCTGACCAAATACATTTTTTGATTAATCCATAAATAATTCAAAAGTTCATCTATCACCAAAACTTGTATAGAAATTGAACGAATAAAACATCATGGAGCAGCAATGTATGATTTACAAATGTTCGTGAAGAAGATCATTTCAAGCAAATTCAATTCAAATCTTAAGAAACATCCAAGTCATTTGTTAGCTACAACAATTAAATTAATATTATCACTGCCCTGAGACATCCAACAAATAAATTCCTTAACAAGATACAACTCAAGAATGCTAGTTAGTTGATATGAAAAGACACTCATAAAATTTATACCCTTAGGATTATGTAAATTTGACAGAATACTTATGTAATATTCATAAGAGATTTGGCTCCTTTGAATTGAGTGGCTTTATATAGGATAATAAGCATTATACATATGTTTTGAATATATTTGGGAGTATTGAATAATACAAGTATTACAGTACAACATGAGCCTATTACATTATTGTCAATAATGAAATAATATTAATTATTCTTTATATTCTGAATGTAAGTATATTACATTGATATCCATAGGAAAAAATTTTTCATAGAAATTACCTTTTCTTAGAATGAAGAGTGTCTTATAAAGTCTATCATTAAGAAAACATAAATAATGACATAACTTTGAAATTACATTATTTTTCTTAAGTAACCACACATTTGTGACCTCATTACATATATTATATATAAATACTCCCAAATTTTTAATTATATTCATCCATAGAACTTTAACTTTTATTATAATTTTTATTCTTGAAATTTAAAAATATTTGAAACTGAAATTTATACTGGAAAAAAGAAGCTAATTCAACTCTGAGCAGAACATGTTATGAAATAAAGTTTGGTTTAAATAATGTTCTCATTAATGTAAATCAATTAACACAATTTACTTGGACTGAGTTTTTAAGTCTATTAATATTCATAAAGATGCATACAATTGAGGAACACAATATTCCATTTATTAGAGATAAAAATCAATGCTTTCGCATCTTTTAACATTCAAGGATATATAATATGGTAACATTTTTGATATATTGAATTTAAACTTATTCAATTTCCCATTAAGTAGCCATGATGTGGGCTATTCATGATATAAAGAATAAAAAAAGCTTTCCAGAGTAGCTAATGTAAATAATGCAGATGATAATTTATAACAACCTACACTAAAATAATATTTCTTAATCACAGACGCCAAAAAAGTTATTGTTTAAGAAATTTTCCATCAAAACTTCAATCGAAATTTCAAAATCATTATAAATTTCTCTTGCCAGATAATAGATTGTCCAAGACCATAAGAAATTTATAAAATAATTATTTAACAGCTATTTTATAGGATTAATTGATATAAAATTTTTTACTTAACTCCAGAAAAATCCATCGCCATTCATTCTTGTGCTCCTTTCTACCTTCCATAAATCTTGCCTCAGAAGTTTGACTAGGCATAAGATTCTTCAATTAATATAAAATAAAATCACATTGCAGTAGAAAATCACAATTCTATGATAACTATTCTTTCTTTGAATGAACTTTAGTTGATGAATAGTTGATAGAAGCACATTGAAAAAGTTCTTCCTCTTTAACTTCGAAGAAACACACAAAAGAATTAAAAAATTTCGAAGATAAGCGGGATATCGAAAGCACAAGACCATGGTTTTAAATGATAATTGATCCGTTTAATTGGAATATAAACTTAAACTCGAGGTAACAACTGATGATTATAAAGTTCCGGAAACTTTAAGAGCAATCATGTATCACGTGACTTTCGGTAAACAACTACTAATGATAATTACTACATTAAATTAATATCGAACCGTAATAAACGTTATAGGTAAACATAAACAAGCTGCTTCGCTAAAAATTTGAATCTTAACCCATTTATGCCTAGCGTTCCATTTTTGGAGCAGCAGTTACATTAAGTTATTTTGTGGCCTATAAATTAAATTTTATTTCAAATACTTGTTTTTTAATTTTTTTTACCTAACATTTATGAATTTCATCAAAAAATTCAAAAATTTTTTTCTTCGGCATAAATGGGTTAATGTAACTGCTGTTCCAAAAATGGAACGCTAGGCATAAATGGGTTAATTGGTCAACTTGCAGGAAAACGACAATACAATTCCTATTCATATTAATCGTAACTAATTTCTTTCTGAAACTGCATCCCTCAAAATCATGTTTACCCTACCTGAGCTTAAAGATTACCTACCTTGGCTGAGAGATTGAATGGTTTATTTTATTTTTAGAATGCGTGATGCATCAACTCTTAATGGTACTTAAGGGTCCTTGTACATGATAAAAGGTGAATATTTTCTTAGAATATCGTAATTTCTCGATATCGCTTAAACTGCTAGAGTACTGTTTATTTTGTGATATCAGGGAAAGAAAAAGAACTCTGGGTATTAGTATCTCATGACTTATGAATATTTATTCAGGTGATTTAAGATGATGTATTGTGCTTGAGGAGCTATAGTTTATGTAGCATTCCTCCCGAATATTGCATTATTAGACATATTGTCATAAGTCTCAATGATTGCATTGAGGTTAATCCTTTCCAGAATTCATGAATTTATTCTATGTATTTTTTTCTGAATTTAACAATGATCGTTTTTTTGGATTCATCACCTATCGCAGTGGATGATAAAAGTTTCTCTGAATCTCTGAATTTTCTCTGTAAGGTTGTATAAAGTCAGTAAAAAGCATGGATTATTATTGAAACATTTTATTTCACAATGACATTTTCTTACTCTAAAATTTTATTCACAGAGTTCAGCATAGAAATAGCTTAGAGGTATAAGCCAAAGTCAATGCATATTTTACCATTTTTACAATTACATAAAGAATTTAAGTAAGAGTTCAAAAACATGCATCTGTACTCAATACATAAAAATTCAATCTGGATTTAATTACATCCATGACTAGAATTCAAAGGAAATAATTGCCATTTCCTAGAGATTGGTCTCCTTCAATTGTCTTTTAAGTTTTTTGTCCACTACTTCTCCTCTATGCATGCAAAGAATCTTGAGATGTTTCCATTTACCACGTCTCTTTAACACTAAAAAACATTAAATATTGGTTCTGCAGAATTAAACTGAACCAATGTGGTAAACTATTTACTCAACAATATGCTCACACAACATGAATGAATTATGATGAAGAGCCATCGAATTTGATGGTCTCTTCTGATGAAAATGATTATAAAATTACAAAAATATGAATACTTCTTGCCCATTTTCTCAATCAAGACTTTTGGAAAACAAAGTTGACTACAACTCTTTCTCTCCATAGCACTTGGATCTGACCGCCAATGATCAGTACTGACCTCTCGTAAGATATTGTCTTTCACAGAAAGTCTATCCTGACTCATTTTCTAACAAACAAAAATGAGACAGTACTTTGGTAAACATTATTTACAGACTCTTAAACTTTTGAGATACGATGATGAAAACACATTCAACATCATCACACACAAGTAAAACAAATACTTCACAAACTTAACAAAACATGTCTTTACAACTCTTTCTCTCATTACACTTGTGTAACATTCCTTTTCTTCTTGTCAAGAGCACTACTGCGGACCGAAGTCAGAGATCCTTGATGACTTGCTTGGTTGAAACCCAAGCCATGGTGAAGAATGGGCTTTGGTGCTACAGGTGGAGGAACCTTGCTCCTTGGCATTCCATTTGGAGTGACGTTACTCTCATCGACCAAAGACAAGAAAGATCCTTCGACTACATTACCCATCTGATCTCTTTGATGAATGTGACTGGGACCATCGCCATTCATGTGGTTTTGCATCCATTGCCCCTCAATATCTCCATCTCCATTCACCATCCCCATGTTACTTGGAGCCCTATTGTTGTGAGACATTCCCATGATAGAATTGTGGGTGCTTCCGTTGATGCTTGGCTGCCCCTGTGATGAGCCACTGAATTGCTGAGGAGGGCCTACCATCCAACTCTCTTCACCACAGCTGGAGTTCTGGTTAGACTGTTGAAGAATTGGCCCTGTTCCATATCCATATGGGCTATGTCTTCTCTCATGCTCGTGTAATAGTTGGCTTGCAGTCCATGACTGATATGGGCTAAGGGTACGATGAGTCACTTCTTGAGGAATGCCATTGACTTCCTTTCCACAGATTACTGAAAGTCTGGTTCCACGAGGATCTGGATGAGTGGTTGTTACATTGGTCATGTCTTCCCCAAGACTAAATCTCTTGGCACTTCCATCATTCTCGCCAATCCACCTGACGAGGTTATCAGACTTAACTCCTTCTTCAGTCAAGCGAGGTTCATATGCTGGAGGAGGAGTGGGCATTGGTCCATTTCTGTTATTGCCATTTGCTGATGTATAGGTAGTTGTTGTTGTGGATGTATTAATTGAAGGCTTATGTTGGTGTTTCTTTGCAGTTCTTCTTCTACGCTGGGCAACCAAAAAGAAGTAAACTCCAAGAACTCCTACTAACAGCAATATTCCCACAGCAGCAGGAAGTATCACCTTTAAAAGAAAAGAAGAAAGAATTAGTAATTTAGTCATCCATGAGGAAGAATTTGATTAGTTTTAACATCTTCATACCATGTAAACTAGCAATTTTAATGCTGGTTGAAAACTATTTAGTCAAAATTAAAATTATTCTATATGTCCAAATTGTTTTTTATTAGAATAATTAGAATCCATTTATTAAATTCTACTGAATAATACATTAAAAGGTCTTCAATAAGTTACAGCTGAAACAGATTTATGGCATAGGTAGTACTATTTTCACATTGAATTGCTGAAATTATTTATTTTGCTTAATGAAAAGCCTCTCCAAGTGAGTAAAACTTTTAACTGCAATTTAAGTAACTATAATTTGGAAAATTTATTTTCCTAAGAAGTAAAATACAAAATTAGTTATTTGATGGTAAGAAGAAATATTTACCTGAAGAGCCATTCCAACACCAGAAGCAAGTCCAGCACGTTGAGGGACTACCACTAAATCTGTGAGGTCAGCGTCCGATCCATTTCCAATGTAACCTCCAGGGTGAAGGAGCACTGGAGGTGGTGGTGGGGGAGGAGGGGGAGGTGGAGATGGTACAAGCACTCTGACCACATTGGATGCTCGTCCATGTAATGATGGCAATTCTCCTCGGGATGAAGTAGCTCGGATTCCAAAGAAGAGAGGTACGTCAAGCAGATCAGTCTCGCCAACAAAATCCAAAGTGAAGGATGTTTCTGAGCCAGGAGCCAATGGGAAGGGACGACCTTTTTCCCATGGAGTAGCAGCCTCAAACTTGTCAGCCACGAGTTCCAAACTCCTTGAGAATCTCACTTCATATGAGTCAACTGTAAAGAGATAAACAAAATTCAAAGATTTAGTTCAGAGGTACAAAAAATACCAGCAAATGGTGTATAAGTAATCTTTAGGTTATATTAAATTTTGTATTGTTGTTGTTGTTGTTAAAAATACAATCAGTTAATTAAATACTGAATATATTGAGCATAATTTTCTGTGATAAATCTATTACTTTCAAACTGAACTTTGAAGAAGGTAGCCATATGACATAAAGAAAGAGCACTTAGTAATATCAATGCCTATAGATATCAATTTATTGGAAAAATTAATAATTTTGTTTAATTGCATTACAAAGGAAGTTACTAGAAATTATTCATGTATTTAATTAACTTAAACCAAAGTTGAGCCAAACCTTGGCTTTAAAACTTGAGCCAAAATTACATTGCAACAAAGGTAAATCACATTTTTAAAATCTACTCATTTTTAAATTCTACTTTGCTATTGAAGCATAATCTGGAGACTTAGATATTATTCTTACCAGTTCCAAAATCTCCACGGGCACCAGGAGCAGTCCAGGTTAGTCTTGCTCTAGTTTCTGCTGCCAAAACTTCTGAACGAAGATCTCCAATCTTTGATGGAGGAGGTTCCTCAACTGGTGGGTGAGGCATTCCATGAATGAATGGGCTTCTCTTCATAGTACTGAGAGACAATGGAGGTAGGATTCTTTGGAAAGATGGTAATGGAGCCAATGCTTCTGGTCTTAAATTGCTTCCACAGCAAGAACCTATGGAACAGGTTAAAATAATGTTAATACTCTATATTTCAGCCATACTATAATTAGAAAATCACTCGGAAAGTTTTATCTTGCTCTAAATGAACTTTCATACTGAACTCATATGAATTACATTTATTCCTTCAATCTAATCATTTCAAAACCTATTTTAGCAAAGATTGAATGTTACTTACTTGTCTGAAGAGAACTTTGAACAGACAACCAGGTGTAGGCTGTATTCCCATCATCTGTGACAGAGATGTCCATAATGTAGAGCACTTGTTCAGATGGAGTGGATGCAGCAGGAATTGGAGGCACAAAGTAGCGAGAATAGACACCATCTCCCCTAGTGACATCAGGGTCTCCACTTCCAGTGTCGAGAAGAAGGAATCTTCTTTGCTCATTTTCCCTATAGGTATGGTGCTGGGAGATGTGAGCTGGTGATGAATCATTGGTTGGCCACATCCTAACTTGCACTTCAACCCTCGCATTAACCACAGGCCAGTGACCTTTTGTCACCTAAAAAGTAATAAATCAATATTAATTTAATTACATGTTACTGATTTAACATTATTGTATAATTTGTATGTTTATTATGAATGATTTTTAATAAATATTGAAATAATAAAAAAGAAAAGTACTTTTAATTTTTGTCTGACTCTTAAAAGTACAATGCAGAAAATAGCAAAATTTTTCAATTATTCAAATATTGGAATAATTCCATAATTCATTTGAATAAATAAATGGGGAGAGAGAGTAAAACAGTAGAAAAATAAAATATCAGTAGAATATTGCTCTTGGGAATTTTTTCTCTTTGAGCATTAGCTGAAATGTAAGATTGTATGCTTACCTCAACATATAGAACCACTGGATTTGAGGTCCCAGGTCTTACAACAGAGCTGCTTGCCCATGCTCTGGCCTTAATTACTGGTGCAGTCTTTGTCTTTGGTGTAGATGTAACTTGGACGTACAAAGGTTGAGGAGTACCAATAAATCTTTCAATCGTGTAAGTCCAGGTTCCACTCTGTAAAAATATTGAAAAGAAATAGGTTATAATTTGGAAATTTTTAAATTTGTTCAGTATTCTCAAAGCAATTAAAAATAAATTTTTGTCTAATTATAAACTGAGATGACACTCACCTCATTCAGAGATGCTTGCAGGGTCAGAGCACGAATTGAGGACAGGGCATCTGATCTGGTTCTATAAACTCGGTTGGATGGAGAAATGAGCTCTATTCTTCTAACTAAAGGATTCTCTGGCTTGTAAGTAAAAATAACGAATCTGCTGCTGACAGGATTGTCTCTACGTGGCCATCCACCAAGGCTTCCAGTATCCACTAAAGAATCTTCCACTACAAAACTTCCTGTGATGACAGTGGTTCCTGCTGCTGGACTTCCGAGGGCTCCATTCACTTGACGGCTTCTCTCAATATCCTCATCATGTAACTCTCTGTAGTGAATCTCAATGGGCAATGCATTTAATCCACCCCTTTGGAATTCATCTCGAATGGCTACGAAGGCGCGGGAAAGAGACATGTAGGCTGATAAGTGAGACTCAGACACAGAAACTCTTTTCTCTGGAACTGTGAAAGCAAGTCCTCCTGTTGCTGCAGCCAACTGATCCAAAGGTTGCCTTCCACTTCCAATGATTGGATAGTTGATAGTTGAAAGAGGGACATGAATGGAGTTTGCTCTTGCCACTTGGGTCCAGAGGGATCTTGATGAGGGGAGACCACTTTCACCTTCCATTCCAGCAGATACTATGATGATCACAGATGCTGCAGGTCCACGCTCCCTACTCCTCTCCTCTAACATCTGCAGAAATATACATGAATTTAAAAAATGCTCAATTGTTCAGTAAATACTAGTAAAAGTGATTTGATAGATATTTTATGCTCGATGTTTAAGTCGATTCAAATATTGTTGATGGAATATTAAACAAAATAACAAACTTGAAATCTATTTCAAGAATGATTTATCTGTTTTTAATTGATTTAGATATATTTTAGTGTGATTAAAACATGAACTTACGTCTAAAGCTTCTTTGATTCCACAATGAAGGCAAGCAGATGAGGTAGGTGCTGAAATATGGGAAGTGCTGTCTCCCGGGTTATAAGGAAGGCAGGAAGCTAGAGCATCCCTCGTCTCTGAACCAGCAAGGGGAGAAACAGGATGCAAACGTGTTGCACCACCTTCCATTGCCCCAACCAAACCCACTTCAACTGACCCTTCACTAGGAAGGTCATGGAAAGCCAGTTTCCTTACAGCTGTTCTCAAGAAGGTCCAAGATTCCTAATAAAGGATAAATTTAGAATTTGGTCAGATGGATGCACTCAAATAACAAGTACCATTTTAAATTTAATTTAATTCATTTTTATAATTTCTTTGGAGAAAAATTGTTTGCAAGAAATATATTGACACATTTATAATTGAATATATATAATTAAAGTGTTTTGAAGCTATATCCATAAAGGATAAACGGAAATATTTCCAGGAAATTTCATAGGACAATTTTATAAGTAATAATACATACCCTGACTAGCATGTGTTTTGTATCTTCAACGACAAGGATGTATCTTGTAAGATCTTCCCTTTTATATGAGAATTGTGGCCTGGTTTCAACAGACATTCCCTCAAATTCACTACCACCCATATCTAATTCAAGGCTGAAAAGAGAATAATAAAATAAACGTTAAATTTTGCAAATATAGAGATAAAGAAATATAAATTTAACAAATTTTAAATACAAGTATTTTTCAATTCTGAATACTTACTTGTTAGCAAAATCTGGATGCTGCAAAATTACCTCCATCACACTCTTTCTATCACACATCAAATTATGCTTCGTTGGAGCATAACGATCATGATTGCTGGCATTGCAGAACTTTGTTACCTAAAATTAAAGAAAAATTGGTTATATGATTTGAAACTTAAGCTATTTTATCTTAAAATAAGAATTGAGGTAATTAAACAAATTATTTTGTAGGTATAATAATTTGTGGAAAAGAAACTGGTAAACACTCATGATAAACAATAAGTTTATAAAACAATTTTCAAATACCAACCTGTGGAGCAGTGGGGTCAAACATAATGGATGAAGTTGCATTGGGATGCAGGAGGTGACTGACATTTCCAAAGAAATGCTCATATTCCGTGAGTTTTTCACAAGGCCTGAAATTATGAAAATATTAATTATAACGATGACATAAAAATTTTCCTAGTATAGCATACACATAGCGTAACATAAATGAAAAGAAAATTAACTTTAATAAATACAAATTATGAATGCATTATAAAAATCTTTCTTGTTTAGATTTGGTTTGAATTTAATTTTAAATAAAAATCGATAATTGAAATATATATATTCTTACCCAGCAGTTCCAATTGGTAGATCAGAGCATCCAGTAACCTTGGAAGTTGTTGGGTCTTGCCCTCTGTAGCAGAGAGGGAAAACAGGATCACCACCAATACCAGCTTCATCAAAGACTCCATAGCGGTACTTAGCCCAGTCTCTAACAAATAGTGCTCCTGTGAAAAAAATGAATCGATTAATTGAATGATCATTCAACAAAAAATATATATACTCATATGTTGTTAAGGTGAATAGAAGAGAATTTAAGAGAATGCTTGAATTACCGAACTTACAAACTTAATAAATTTATAGAATTGAAGACTTTTTCCTCATAAATGAAAGATTTTATTGATATCCCGACCCTCATTCGTTTTTAAATGAATCACTATGTCCTACACACTCATCCCTTTCCTTCTGACATCGGAATGAGTGCTGAAACGTATCTTGAAGACGGAAACACTACAAAAACAGTTAAAATACTCACCTAAATCCTCCCTTCGGTCTGTCACGCGGCTGTGAGTAACTTCTATGAAGTCCCCAGGGGCACCGCACCCTCCGCTCTGCCTTGCCCACGAGGAATCTCCGAAGAGCGGGTGTGGAGTGGAAGTGACTCGGATGTCTGCGGTAGAAGCACTTTCGCCTCTCGCCCAAGCAGCAGTCACTTCTTCGCGGCCGCAGATCCTGCCGTCATTGGCATCATCCATCCACGAGTTGGGTAAAAGGATGGTAACGGTGCGGAACCAAGCGCGTCCTCCAAGGGCGTTGTACAGTCTAGCAGAGGCGTCGGTGATGACGCTCTAAAGAAGAAAAAGAAAGGAAAGAGATTAGCGACTTAGATATACTCCACCCACTTAGCTTCTTTCAACCGTGTTCGCTAAAACGATTTATTATAGACATATTATCCTATTGTGGAGACAAAGGTGCTCCACCTCATGAGGTTCTTTGTACTATGGTAATAGATTTCAAGTGTGATTCATCTAAGGCATTCATCATAAGGTAGTTATGAGGATGTTTATTCCTTATAGAATCCTTTCAACTCATCTCTGATTGATATGTTCCAAAAAATACTTAATAAGTTCAAGTAAAGAACACAGGAAACTTATTGAATACATCGTACATTTTTCATATAAAATATTTTTAAAGTAATTGGTTTATATTACAATAAGCTCTCATAAAATTATTTATAATAAAAATAAAATATATATTTATAGGGTAGGTCATGTGTGTATACAATGTTTTAATAAACATAAAATTGTGACATGAATTAATTTATTCCTTTAAGTCGAAAAAATATACTAGCTACTACTACGAATTCTTCAAAAAATAATATACTTTATAGAATACGAGTTGGAAGTAGCTGAAAATAATTTCTCCCCCGCAATCCAACTAGTTTAAGCTCCACTTAATTAAAATTTAACCGTCCTAGAGCATCATAGAGGAAGCTAGACTCCGGAAACGTGGAACAGCCATATGTCCCTTTTCTGAAACGAGGCTTCATCAGAAAAAAACTCATCGGTGAGGGATGTCTCCTGTCCCTATCCGTGGGATGCGTTTGAGACAAATAAGAGGAAGGGATGCACATATAGTTTTTCGTGGAGGGGAGGATATTACGGAAGCCCCGCTGAAGGAAGAGACGAGGAAGAAGAAGAAGCCATGGAGAGTAGTAAAGCCAGGTGGCACCCGTCGCAGGGAAGGAAGGAAGTGACTCCAGATGAGGAAGCCCTTGCAGAACCCTTATGCACGTCTCTCCCTTTCGTCAAAATGCGTCCCCTTCACGACACTCCAAAGTGTGTCTTTCACGCCCCCCGAGGAATAACGAACGAACCCATCTCTTGAGTGGCCTTGTTAAAAGTCACACTCGTAATTTATGGAAATGCATCTTTCCCACCGCGAGATATTTGAATTTTTTCTCCTCCCGAGGGTGACATCTGCCTCTAAGGTTTCAGCGCCAGCGAAATTGTTTACTATTATGACTCCCGGGCGTTGAAAATCTGGAGGAAGTCATACGAGCCGCATTCTCAAAGCATGAAATTGTCATCGGGTATGCTTCATTAGAATACTATGCTCTATGTCTGTCCGTATTTTTTCGTGCTTCAACACGCATAACGAAAACCATAATGACGCCGTGTTCATAAGAATATTCTTGGGTAAAAGAACCGAACAGAAAATATATTTCAGTAATCTTTAACGGATGACGAAGGATTTAAATTTGTTAACTGAAATATTGAATAATTTACTCATTTAACAATTATTTACTCAATATAAAGAATGAAGATAAGTCAGGGACTTATTATTAGATTTATATATTAAAATGCTTAAATGTAAACTCGTTGAATATTGCGTTTGTCAACAAAAATTTTTTAGCCGTTCGAAAAAGCGGATGTTGAGTTTCACAATACAAAGTTACAATGACGCGGAGTGACTTTCTAGAAAGAGTTTTCAAACGACTATTAGAAGAAATACGCGACTCTGAGAAGGGTTAGGGTAGATAAACACTAACTACGAGGTTAGCACCAGCTGTTGACCTATTGATCATCCACCATAATTCAAGAATCCTTCAGCGAAAGCACAAACAAGGGAATAAATCTCCCATTCTTCTAATAATGACCCACAAAAGCATCCACAAATTTCGAAAACCGGCCTATCGACGTTTAAATATCGGCAACACCGAAAGGGGTGATTTCAACTCCTGGATGATACAAGCCCTCCGACCCAACGAAGAACTTTTCGACAAAAATCTCAGACGGCGTGGAAGAAAGAGAGGAAAGAAATAATCTCCCCGCGTAACAAGAATCGAAAAAGGGCATATTTTACACTTCTGGGAACGTTTATCGAGCCCAAATTAGCTTTATCGCTCTCATGGATCGTGAAATTTTTTCCCTCCGAGGAACTCCGCACGTATAAAACCCTATACAGCACTTCTTATTTACAACACGATGACTAGTGACGAAGTTTATGAGGCCCTAAGACGTTTGGCGCTTTGAAAACGGAAAACGATGAATGTAAAAAAAGGGACTAAGGAAATGATAATAAAAGGATTTATAGCGGGAAAGAAAGGGAGGGTGCGGGTAGAGATCTTTCGAACGAGGGTAGGAATCGCCCCGGGATGCTGCAATCAACACCGGAATGATTACTTTTTCAAACAATACGAAAACAATTTTAAAAGAGCGTCCCTTTTTGAGAACATTTGTGTCGGACGGTTTAAGGAATCTCGTCGTCTTACACGGACGGGGTAATTTATTTTTAATATCATCTCCGTACTCTGGTCAAAGCAGTGCTAAGAATCTCCGAGGGTCATTATATTTTATACCTATATCTTTATGGGTCCATTCTTTAAAAGAAAGGTTGGGTCCAAACACGCAGTTAAAGGGTAATCTATGGAATGAAACGAGGCCAAAATGTCTGGGAATTCTGTATTCCTTTCATACTACTATTTGAAATCAAGAACGGTAAGTTACGAGGACGTCATACTGAGTAATGTATGTTTGCTGACCCATTCTTTTTGATACTGTAAGCAACTGAGTAAATATTTTTGTTTATGTCCCTCAAAAAGTAATGAGCATTGCTTTGAGAGAATGAAAGACCTTGCGCAAGGCTCTCTTTAACGAGGTTCTGTCTGCTGTTGACCTCAAGCATTAGCACCACTGCACAAGAGGTGAGGACGTCCGCGGATGACGTGGTCTCCGCAATACGCGTCCACTAAAGTGTGCGCGCCGCAAACCGATAAACGACCGAACCGCAGCCGTGTGGGGAAACCGCAGGAGAGATTTACGGAAAAGCACAGGTTCACATCACGTCTAGAATACGCCTCTTGGAATGAAAACCGAGGATGAAAGCATAGAAAAGGAGAAAGGAAGAGGATTACGGACGAAGAGGCGGAGGAACGTCGGTGTGGGAATGGGTGGGAGATGTTTCCAACCACGAGGTTCACACGTACGGGTCCGCATAAGTGAGTGCGGGATGTGCCACGGGGAAGGAAGATGGGCGGGACGCCGAGTGTGGGAGGAATGCCGAGAATAAAGACCGAGAGGGTTAAGAATTGGGGGTGGAGAAATACGTGATTAGGTGCCTCTCCAACCTCCCACTATTCGGAGGTGGGGGAATCCTACGGTCGTTTTGTGAGCTCTTGGTGGGAAGGGACGAGGGGGAGAGCGAAGCATGTAATCTTCGCCCAGGTACTGTGGGCGTGGGAGAGGATGGTTATAGGATAAAAAAGGAGGAAGGACCGGAGATGGATGGGGTGGGGAGATGCGCCCCGAGGGAGGAGGGGGGTCCAAGTGTGGAGAGGAGTTTTTTTTCACTCGAGGAAGTGTGTTGTACGTTATGGGAAAAGGGAGACGATCGGAGTGAAACCGCGATGAAATGAACCTTGAAAAAAGTCTTGTGGCGATGTTTTCTCGTCGAGGGATACGGAAGCTGTGAGAGGGTATGGGCTCTCAAGAGTTATTACCGACTCGGTTGGGTTTCGAACTCGGGTCTTTTAGCAATTACACGGTTCTTTTGATGGATGAGATTCGACCCGCGGAGGGAATTGTATCGTGATATGCGAGGAGCTTTTTTTGTATCTGCCCTGAGTGGAACACCGGGAGCCTGCTGATGATGTCGTGAGGAAGGCCGTGGAGGAATTAAAGAGTTGTTAAGGCCTCTACGAGAGAGATCTCGAGCGCAACTGTTAATTAAAACCTTTTCAACGGCGACCTGTAATAAGTCGAAGGCGCATGAGAATTTTATAAGTGTAATTTAAGGTTCGGGAAGTATAAACCGCATGTTCGAAGATGGCAGTTTTATTGGTAACTTTTATCGCAACGATATAATTATGGATATTATATTTCGTGATTCTCCTCCGTACCAATGAATCTATATCTCAGTCTATGGATGAAGTTTTTGTTGCAAAGGAAATTATAAATTACAAATATAAAGGATGGTATAATCAATAGCCAAGCTCGTTTGGCAACATTTTTATTCTTATAGTACGTAACATGGCTCTCGTAAAAACATATAACTGCATTTTAAGTTACCGAAATAAGTTAAATTACCTTAAATATCCCAATAAAAATTTATTAAGGGTGTTTAAGCGTAATACTTTGGAGGGCATAACGTAATAATATTCGCAATAGAAGAGTCACCCTGCAGAAGCTATGTATTAATACGAGCGTTCAATAATAATTCAATGGCGTATACTTCTCTAGTTGCTTACTAACTGTTCCCAAAGGAAACTGAACCCAAAAGGATCGCGCTATAAAAAATTAATCTTCTGATTAACGCCAAACCTCAGGACCGCTAAATTCCACCGCGTTTCGAGACCTTCTCATTACTTATTCGCACTCCTTCCTTTTCGAGGCTTCCGGCGATACAAACAACCTGCGGTTCTGTTTACCGAGGCCCTTAAAAGATGGTCCTTCGCGTCACTTCGGTTACGAGAAAGGATGAATTCGACGGCGAAAATAAATTCCGAGCGAAAACAAAGGGAGGCGAGAACGTTATAAACAGTGACCTGCTGCGAAATCGCATTTTTCAATTGTCTCCTTCACCAGGTGCGCCGTACCGACTCAAGGGTCGTACACGAGAGAGATTGAGGACGTAAATAACGGGATGGACGTCCACGTCTGCACCTCCCCGAAAGCCAATTCGTTTTTAGAGGCGCGACTTGAAACACCCACGCACTCGGAGACAATGCGGCGAAGAGAGGAAACGGCGATATCGGACGAACGAAAGTCGGGATATCGCGTTGCCCGCACCTGCACCACGTCGGGGAAAGCATTTGCGAAGATAAGAGGCGATACGAAAGAGAGAAAGAAGGAAATATAACAAGGAAAAATGATATAGAATATTAAGAAATAGTTCATGGAAAAGGGATTACAGAATTAAATGAATAACTAGAGACAAAATGACGAAAAAATATCAACACTAATTGATCTAGAAAGCAGGATGTTAGAAAAATAAACCGGTAACTATATAAGGGAAACCTTGAAAATTTATCAGCGGAAATGAAGTAGATAGTAACAACCGTTACTTTAGAGGAAAGCATGTTGTAAGCAAAGACAATAATCGGAGGTAAAAAAGGCTAAGACGTATAATAAAGGGAAATTTTTAAATTAAATGACCTCATTAATAAAGGAAATTCGATCTTAATTTACAAAAAAGGGAGTTCAATACAAAAGGTATATTTATTAAATACAAGAGACGTTAAGAACATAAAAGAAAACAATAACCGAAAGAAGAGTAATTCAAACAAAGAAAAGAAGGATTTGGGAACAATTAAGGCAAATTCAACATAATAATAAGCAGTTAAAACAATGGAAACAATATATAAATTACAGAAATAACTAAAATTGCGAGAAAAGCATAAGAAACGACGACAAAAGAAAGCATAAAAATTGAAAGAGCGCTCGAAATTTTACAAAGAACAAAAGATCGAAACTCTAAAGGTTAATGCGGTACAATCGCAGGTGTAAACAAAAGCGAAACGCATCGGGTAAGGAGCGAGAGCGTCGCGAATTCGAGAAAAAGGAAAACAAACGAAACTCGAAAAGGGGCGAGAAGATGGGAGAAAAAGGGAAAATTCCGGACTTTCGTATTTCTCCCCGAGAGATACGCCCACGCAAACCTCTTGCGAGGGTGAAGAGGACAAAGCATCAAGCGGAGGTGAAAAAAGTCGTATCTTTCGACCAGGATCGCCGTTTCACGAATTTCACAAAAAGGAGGGAGGGGTCCTCGTGAAAAATGATTCGTTCTCGGTGTGGGTGGAGTTCGGAAAAGTACGAGAAAAAAACGTCTTTTTAAAGAGGGAAAAAGAGCGGAGTAAATGGGAAATTTTCGGAATGAAAAATCCCGAATTATTCGGGAGTCGAGGAATATAGCTCCGCAGCTTTTTTGGTAGGGAATTCTATGAAAGGGGGAATTAGGGAGTCCTTGGTGTGAGGACCTTGAGAGTCTTATGCGGGATTTTTTCGTTTGAGATTGAGATCTATTGGTAAGGAAACAATACAGCCGCTCTATTGGGCGGAATTGGGGCTATATAGTCCACCATTTAACGCGTTCTCAGAATCGTGAAAATATGCGTAATGGTCGGAGGTCGTAAAGTTTGGGCCTCGGAATGAGGGGCCGAATATTTATATGAAGGAAATAAGGAAAGGGGAGAATAGTTTTATGGACCAAAAACCTGCGATGTTAGAAAATATATTCCCACATCAGTAAAACTCAAACGCTTCTGAATTACGGAAAAAATGCGAAACTTTTCGTTTTTGTGAATAAAATATTCGAGTAGATTAAAATTCAAAGACGTTAATGATAATTCTTGAACATAAATATACGATATCATAAACGGAAAAAAGGCACCTTGTACTTTAAAAATCACGTAATCTATGGTATAAGTATACTATACAAATACGAAAAAAGTAGTGTTTATTAGTTTCCTGTAGAACATATTGGTAACCCTAAAGACACGCGAAAACAATAATTTACACTAAGTATATTGCGCTTTTGTTAGTAACGTCCTAAGATCGGAATCAAAAAGGAATGAAAATACCGAAAGTACGGCAATTGGATACTTTACGCCGATCTGCGACAGTTGATGTGGGTACCTGAATAGGAGAGTGGGAAACCTTTCGAACAGAATTTCCTCGGATGAGACAGACGAGGGTTAGGGAGCGAAATTTTTCGGTAGCAGAAACCAGAGACACTGAATGAATCGCCCGAGATCTCGAGAAATGCGGTGCAAATCATTAGGTAACAATAAAAATTCCACGCGTAGTGATGAGAAAGGTGGAAGAAGAGGGAAAGGAGTTTTTCTGCTGCGTGAGTTGATAGGAATTCGAAGGTGAAGGGAATTTGGGACGTGGAAACTGGAAATCTTAGAAATAAATACTTAGGAAACATTCGGGGATACGATTGGCGATCCAAGGGAATTCTCGGATTCGAAAAACGTGGAAGTGGGGATTCGGAAGCATAAATCTGGGGAGAAGAGAGTGCTGATTCAAAGAAAGGAGCAATTGGTGGAGGAAATTTCGCGCGAAATTTATGACGAATATATAAAAGAACGGGATCTGAATGGAGGAAACTTTCACAATGGGTGAATTGCAAGAAAATCATGATGAATATATCCTACCCGGAAAATATTCAGCTTTTTAATGGTGGTTTTAAACTCAATCCTTTCACATTGTAATACCCCTTAGAATAGCTTCGTGATAGGACGAATGGTTTAGATGGTTATTTTTTAAGTTTGCTTTATTCACTTGCTTTCTTTCATTCTCAAATTTAAATCAGACAAAAGGTTGAATGCAAGACGAAACTTTTTCTTTTGTTTTACGAGTTACGTAGGTTACAATCCGGTCGGTGAATGATAATGACGAACCCCGTATAAAAAAATACCATGGTAGAATACGTTACTGGAGATTACCCAGAACGACACACGTGTGTCCAGAAAAAAAATCTTCGATCTATAGAGAACTCCCGAACCAGAAAATGAATTGCAAAATAATGCATCTAGAACCGAAAATATTCCGGCGTAATTTCCAGCAGACGAAAAATTCCTGGATCGGAAATCAGGTAGCTCGAATGCGGGAGTTTTGAATAGGATTAGATGTATAGATAAGCGAATGAGGAGGTGAGGATACTGATGAAAAAACTTCCCGTTATAGAAGGAGCGGAAAATCAACGCATAGAAAGCCGGGATGGTGTACTGGACTGGGAGATTTTAGGACTGAGAATCTATTCCGAGAGACTTTTAAAGAACCACTGGAGGCCTCCATCAAAGTGTGACGAGGATGGATTCACGGGTCGGAAAGGATTCTAAAGCGCGTTGGAATATTCGTGCCCGGGGAGGTCTCGCCATCTTAAGCGGTGCTACCGTACAACGCCGCGCTGGAGTGGGGGGGGCATAGCCTCGAGGGGTTGCTATGGAGGCGGGTGGAGAGGAATCTCAACGGCGGGGATGAGGTGAAATTCAAAGGAGAGAGGGTTACGAATGGGGGGGCTTCGGCAGGGAAAGGCGCAAAAGAAAAAAAAAGACACGAGCAATTTATGCGAACCATACGCGGGATTTTTTCCGCCGGCAGCCTCGTAATTAAAACGGCTGGTAGAGCGCCGAAAAATTTCCTAAAAGAATTGAACGTCCCTCGAACGCGGCAAGTGATTTTTACCTCCGCACCGTTCGATTAGTTCCCCGCGGAGAGCGCCCCGGAGGACGTGCGAATGTACGGCTTTTCATTTCGATTATACGGCGAAAATTATCGAGAGGCTACCGAATCTCATTACCTCGTGTCTTGCAGACGTCGGTATGGTGCCTGGTCGATTAATCGAATCCGAGTACCTCTACGAATCGAAATTTAGTGATTCGATAGATCGATTGTGAGTTCACAGGTATATCGAAATTTGGCTTTTCGATTTTTCTACTTTGAATGCTTATGTGTGGGAAATTAAGAACACTTTTTGGATAAACGACTTGTTATAAAAGTGAAAATTCGATAAAGCAAATAATATCCATTAAATAAGGTAAAGCATCCACTTCAGGGAAATATTCGTTAAATATCAAATCATTGTCACGCATTGACTATAAATCTTATGTTTGATAAAAACATAAACTTTCTACAAAGGAAAGACACCAATTTATAGAAAATATTGAGCAACCAAAGTTCCTCTCTCATCCAAAAATATCATCAATAGCATAACAATGGAACATCACATCTCAATATAGGCACTGATCGAGATTAATATCTCACGAAGAGATAGTGAATCTTCAATCGTGAAAATTAATCACGAATCGATCGGGCATAAGCACACACTTTCGATAATTCACGCGTAGCTTTCTCCATCGGCGAACTTTCATCGACGGCACCATCAAACTTTCATCGGCATAGAGACGTGCCGATTAGCAGCATCCGAACGCTGCAGATTCATCCTCGGAAAGTTTTTCTACTTCGGAGCTGAGAACAGTTCTACCTTTTTTGTTTCACGACAGTTTCAATAATAATAATTCATGCAATAGGGCCGTAAAACAAGTTAAAAGCGCCATGCCGAAGGAGTTACTATAAATTAGATTTTATGGCCCTCTTTCCAAGTTATACTCGCGAAGGCTGCGTTTGTGAGAATATCGGTTTCTATCTTTAGAAATTTACCTCAAGACTTCATATTTCTCCAGCGTTCGGAGATTCGTGTCATAAAATTCCGTGCTTCGGGAATGACGCCTCTAACAACTAATGGCGGAGGAATCAAGTTTTCAAGGATGGTGAGGCCTAGAAGCCCTTTACGAGTCTTGCATACCCACGGGGATAGCTCTTCGTTTTTTTGGGGAAATTCTTTGCGGATTTTTTCCTCGCAATGCACGAGGAAAATTGTTTGTGTCGACATAAAGCGATCCTCGGCGCGGTTCGTTAAAAAAAACCGTCGCCTCCACCCTCTGAATGCATTCCGAGATAAAAAATGCGAACAATTAAAGTTAAAACGCGAACTTTTTCAGACTAATTGATGGAAGAACTTTCTTGGAGTCGGGCGGCATTTCGTAAACAAAGTAAAACCACCTTCGGGCGACGAGTTTTAGCTACCTTTTTCTTCCACTCGTTTACAAAGAAGACGAGGGAAAAGGGATTTTTTCAAAATGAGCGAATAAAACGTTGCGAAACTCAACTTTTTCTTCGAGAAATTACTCGTTAGTAATGGTGGGCAGGTGATGAGGCACTAATCAGCTCTAACATTACGGCAATCGCATGTCGGAATAGAGGCATGCAGGTAGGTAAACAGATAAGCAGACAATGAACAGTTTTAAAAACCAACACAGCACCAGCATCGTGACAGATTTATCTCTGGGATATTGTGAAATGCTTGAAACCGAACCTGGTCCTTCTAAATTCTCAAAAAACGCCGGGCACTTAAGTGGATAAAGTTATGCCAAAAACTACGAAGATAAATCTATCGAAGAATATACGTTTGAAACACTATGAGAAAGCAGATGGGATGAGGAATTCTGGAGAAACCTTATATGCAAGCTCGCCTGCTTAATAGCGAGTCGAGAATCTCTCTCAAAGAAGTAAAAAAATCTACACAGAATCTACGCGGGGAATCAGGTGTGTTAGCGGTGAAGAAATACGTAATATATCTCCCCACCTCTTCCACAATGGGCTTATGTGCTTAAGGTCACGTTAACTCATTGCGATGGGGTGTGAGCCGACAGAAAGATTAACGCTATTTTGAAAAATGTCCCTTCCTAATAAGTTAGAACTTTCGAAGGTGCGTAAGATGAAGAATCTTCTCCATCCATCAGGAGCTCCCTTCTCAGCCTCCGGCCAAGCATCTCGGAATAGGCCACTGATGAGGAAACACATTCGACCTCAACATGCTTGCGAATCCAGGTTAACATCAGGAGTGGAGCTCATGAGTACCTCTCCTTTTGGAAAAAAAATATAATAGCGATCATCGGCAGACACCCGCGCATTCCCCGAATCGGTCGCCCGCGAGGTGACGCAACGTTCCCCGGGTTTTTTCGAGTTTGTGACGGAATCCGTGAACTCCGTGAAGTGCTCCTCTCCCTTTCCCATGAGGAAGATGAGTCGCGCGAAGAGATACAGAGAGAGGAATCCAGGTCAAGACAGAAAGGAAGAAACATCGAAGAGCTTTCACTTTTACATCGCCATCCTACGTCTTAAATGCCAAAAGCCGATGGATTCGACGCGAGTGGGTGCATCTTCAGGTTGCGCTCATCCGTGAAGAGTACCCTTTCGCTTATTTCATGTCTCCCCGTGATGTTCCCACATGACTCCGTAACGAGGAATCACGACCCGTCTTGGGGCGATGGGAAGGCGGCTGCCGGTCTCCGATTATGCTCGAATCGATTAACTACCGTCTGAATTGCTTGACGACTTTCCATAAATGTCCCGAACATCTCGTGCCATTTCACGTTCAAAATACTGCCGAGAGATATGATTGGTCCATACTTATTCCTGCTCTTTTACGACTATCCTCCATAGAATACTGAATGCTTCCGACATGTATGGAGGTACAAAGGATTTACGAATGAGTTGAGTTGATTATCACTCTAACTTAACGTACATTAATTCATAAAGTAAAGGTAAAGGTGTCAAACGTTCAAAATCATGATAAGCGAGGAAAATTATACACCGTATAACATGAAATCGAAATTACGAGATTTATAAAAGAAAATTTTTCCGTCTTACAGTACTCTAAAAAGAAAATATTTAGTATTCTAACGAAAGACTTGAAGAAACTTGGACGTTCTGTGACAAGTAATAAACTTTCAAAACAGTTAATTGCAAAATAACAGTTGTTGCTCAAAATTTGAAAGCAATTCCGACACAATCTATTACCTTTAATATATTTTCTCAACCAAAACTTAACTGCTAAATAATAAATCGAAAAAACTAAAATTCTGAACTTCAAATTATAATGTTTAAAACTAAATAAGAGCTTTGCAATTTTTCTACTCGCTCTACTAAATTCATGTTCCAGAAATTTCGGCAATATTTCTTCGATTCTACGTATTTTGAGAAAGTATTGCTCTCGAAGGCAAAAGAGAAATAATACGAAAGAAATTCAGCAGGCAATCTCCGTTACGCCCAATTCTTACAAAAACCGATTTTTTTTATGCCGGAGAAGAAAATTACGCTCATCTGTGGCTACCAGATCGCTCTTTCCCGACTCGCGAGGTGTTCGTTGTAATTTCTCCGGGGCAAAAAACCAACGGCTGGGAACATTGATGAAGTTGACTAACGGTAGGCGCGTTCATCCGTTTGTTTTTCCGAGCGATGTGTCTTTTAGGAGGGCTGAGAAGAGACCGACCGTTGAAGTCTCCGGCCGTTTCTACCCCGGGAGATGAATTGAACACGACGGCACGATCTGTATTCCCGATTCATTCACGTTAATGACTCTAGAAAGACGAGATAAATTACCGAAAGCCATACGGGGAGGCGCCATTTCTCAACTTGTCAATAGGCTATCGCTGGCAAGAGATCTTCCGCTCCCTGAATTGAATCCGGGACCTTCGAAATAAAAAAGGGACTGTCCGAGATGTCCGGAACATTTCATCACTCGGCCATAGTAATTAGTCGGGATGACGCCACCTCTTTCGAGATCTTATAATGAGAGGATCGACGGCTTCTAGAAACCTTGAGAGATGAGGAACCCCGAAAACATTCCTCGGGCTGTATCAAATGAAAGGGATAACAGAGCTCTGGGAATGGAGGTGTCGTTATGACAATCAACTTCGCGCCGTAAATGAGGGCCCAACTCGTAAGCCCCGAGGAGGCATCGTTTTGACTTCCGAAGCACAAAGAGGTTCGGCGAAAGCGTTTAAAGTCCGGACGGGTAATTTCATGACGTGTCGAGTACTTGAAAAAGCATTAAGCGTGGGAGATTTGAATGAACGCGCGTGTTGAGGGCATCGTAAAAGAAAAAGTGCTAAACGCGGATAAATGAGAAGGATTCGGTGGTGGCGGTCTGGTTGGCTTGCATTAGCATGAATTTAAATATTCCGCGATCGTCGGAAGGTGAGAAGTACAAATTTACGAGAGGTTTTGGATTATCATTTGAGGATACAGCGAGGAGCAATAAAGAAAAAGCTTTTCTCCGAGCTTTTCACGTTTTCTCACGAAAAGTCGAAGACAAAACACCAGCGAGTCGCGTAGTTAAAGTTGGATTGCATAATGCATCGGGTTGTTTTACAAAAATATCCAACCGCTACCTTCCGAGCGCCGTTTATTTATAATCTTCCGTGCGTTGGATGAATTGCTAAATCGCCACTCGCTAAAATCGTTTGCTTTCTCAAAGCTAAGCCGACCTTCGAAATTAAATTGCCGGCAATTTCGGGAAAACATTGTTTTCTCCGATGCGTCAGTCCGCAGTTGTGGGAAGAACTATTCGTGGGACGAACAAATATGCGGGTTTTAGATAGATAGAAAGTAAAAGAATGAAGTTTTCCTTTCACAAAACGAGGACCTACGTAATCAGAAACCGCCTATAGTTTCCCTAACAAATATATGGGTATTTTACGTGTGTTTCGAAAACAACTACGAGGGCGTCTTAACTTTCGTTTACGTGAGCTGCCATCATGAAGGCCCCTAACGAGAATTCGGTTTCACATCTGTTGATAATATGTTAGATAAAGGCGCAAAGATTCGGAACGGTTTGGACCATAAACTCCCGCTAAAACATTTCTCTAATTTTTCTCGCGTCAGATCGTGTTGCGTGGAAATATTATCTTCCTTTAAACGTAACGCCAAATTAGCTTTCGTTGCGCAAAAGCGATTGGAAACCTCATTTACAACCGAACGTGCCAACGAATCCTTCCAGAGGCCTTCTGGTTCGCCAAATCCAGAGGGAATTAACGAAAAGCTGCAACGCCGCCGTCGGTCGTGAGCGGTCCATAATTAGATCAGCAATGAGTTTGGCTTTTTCTACGCCTCTGCCGCAACCGAAACGAAAAGAAAGGGGCCTCGGAAGTCATTCACGATAAATAGTTTCCGCCGACTCCTGCGTGAAAGGAGATCTTTTCTACTTTTCCCCGACGGCTTTCGCTGCGCCGTGAATGAAGCTCCCTTACCAGAAGCGAATCCTCTATAGGGGAGAGAGGTCCGATTCACCACGTCTCGGAAGCCCATTATTACACCACGCTCTGCGACAGCAACCGATCTGCGCTAACGATTTTCCTCACCGACCCTTCTCGTTCGGCGAGCGCCTTCGCAGGAATGTTATTTTAACACCGGATTTTAATCTCCCTTAATGAGTCGGGATTTTTCCAAGGAAGGAACCGCTCCCCCGAAAAAAAAAATTCAAAGACAGGAATGGAAACATCCTTCCCTTTTATCCTCATACCGGAAAAGGTAACGTGAGGCTTTTCAAATTGCAGAGGCGGTGCTGTATTCTCGCAGTTTTACGCTGCTAGTATGGTTCGACACGAATTTCCTGTGGAAATAATGGCCAGGTAGGATGTCGGTGTCCCTTTCTGCAGGCGTTAAACGCCTTTCATCCTCCGTTGTTTACTCTACATTGCCGTTCCGAGCGGAACTTCCTTTGATATTTAAAAAGCGTGGTTCCCGGACCGGGTCCGAGCTTCCACAGACTCGGACACAAAAGAGCAGCGCCGGTTGAATTAGCGGCAATTCGATATATATCGATTTACATATGTAATATTCGAGTAGAACTTGAGGGGTTACTTGTGAGAAGGGTTAACTTCACTCTTTGAAGGGGTTAATGCAGATATAAACCGTTAACAGATGATGATAATTTCAATACAGCTACGGGGCGGATAGAATTTAGTCTAAAATGTTTTATCTATTTATCTAATATCGAATGGAAATGTTGTATCTTAAGATTTAAACGAACTATTGCTTCAATATAAAATAGTCGAGTAATACAGGAAACAGTATATGTCCATGTGGTAACCGGGTAAACTCTTTTCTTTAGTAGTCTGCTGAATTTGCAAAAATAACGCTCGTGGTCGCTATGGTTTCTGCTGATTAGGTTTTGCACAACCATCTAGTGTAAAAGAGCAGCGTCTGGTTGTTATTAGGACTGACTCTGCAATTCGATATGCCTGGTAAGAAATTTTAAGGACTCTAAAACTGTGAAATCCACGTTTGAAATTAGAACTCACGCCTTAATGCTGTTGCCGAGTGAAATGGAGATGACGAATGAGTCACTTTTCGTAGGGAAAGGGAATTCGATTTTGTTCATTTTGCAATTCATTTCTCCAAAATTTAATTAGAAAGCGCTATTAACACTAGCTGCTGGCAAGGAAACTCTACTTCGTGTATGAAATAGAATTCTGATACTAATTCTGCAGCATAACGAGATTAAACCGCGAACCGGGTCGACCGAACTGGGACATCGTCCGAAAAAACTATTTCCATAGAAAGTCAAAACTCCGTGAAAGAATTCAACCAAGAAAAGCTTCCTTAAATTGATTTGCCATCGATTTCCGCTTATGAAAATAACGCATTCTTAGAAGTAGAAACATCGGCGGAAATGAGGGCACACGAATTTAATTCCTCGTAACGAGCATCGACTGTTCTAAGCTTGTCTTCTCAAAGGAGCGTCTTCTCCTAAACAGGCTTATAAATCCACGAGTTATACTCGACCGGGATCACCTTTACTCGAATGTTTCGTGGGCTAATTAAGAGCGGCTGCCTGTATTACGCCCCGAAATAACGAGCGGCCCACTTAAAAACGTTCGGCTTTTCCCATTAAACGTTCCCATGGTAACCGATTCCAGATCACGCCTCCACTTTTACGTAAAACAGCTCCGCCAGGAAAAAAAATAATTATGCTTATTCAGTCTTTCCTCGGAAGAACAGGGAGAAGAGCTCCTTCTCAAAGAAATGAGTTTTAAATGATATGTATTTTGGTCTTCTCTGGAAGTCGTGCGAATGTTAAGCCTCGGAAGGGGTTATAAGAGGGGTGGGGGAACATGGAAGAATGGGGAGACGTTGGTGACTGTTGGTAGAGGTGGAAGATCGATGGAGGTACGGGAAGTGGAGGGGAAGCAGAGAAGGTTTGTTGTTCGGTAGTCAAGGAGACAAGCAACGATTTTAAACTCCCCCACGGGAAACCCCTCTGCACCTCCCCTTAGGGGAACCGAAATAAGGCGCATATTTAACATTCTTCCAGAAGGAAGGGTTGCGAGGAAATCCACCTTAAAAGCTTTTCGTGGATGATTTTTTTCTTCTATGCCATACGTTTTGGTGCGAAGCAAAGGGCGGCTATCTCAGAGAATTCGATTCGGAGATTTGTAGGACTTAGGCGTCTCTGAAGACGTCGAGTAGGTCTTAATGTGAGCCCGCATAGATGAGCCAAAGATTTTCCCCAAAAGGCCGCTTTATTTGGAGATCGGGAATTCCTAATGGAGGTTTTCTGAAATTGTTTTCGTTCCTTCTCTCTGAGTTGTGGAACTGAAAAGCTCTCTGTGATGAGACCTGTTACGAACATCTGGGGCTAGAGCGCCTTGAAATTGGTCTACGTTTGTGTTTATTTCCAGCGCATCCACCTTGCATCTCGATAAATCTATTTATAGAATGTTAAAAAGCTTTATATCGTGAGATATAAAAGTTCACTCAATATTTCAATTGATATAGATTAATTAAACCTCAAAGTTTAACCAATATAGTTATTTTATGTTTAACTTCAATGTTGAAGGTTATTCTTTGATCCTCTAAAGATTCAGACGGCTGTAGATTCTTGAGAAATACACCCGAAACATTTGTCTCCTAAATGCATTCTAGTTTTATCAGCTTGAGAGGAAGTCATCCCATTAACCTTTCTTATCTGAATTACCGACGCTACACTAATCTAATGGCAACTTAAAAAAAGTAGAGAACTCAAAACGTATGTTTCGAAATATCTCCAAACGCGACCGCAACTCTGTATTATTATTGATTTCATAAAAAACGCAAGAAGTAGCATTTCCGAGTATAAAACGTATAGAAATCAAAGTGAAAGACATTAAGAGCAGAATATGATTTGGGAAGAAGTAGTAGATGATAAGTATATATAATACTTTGTTAGATCAATAACGGTAACAATCTGGCTGCTATGAAGGAAATTACGTTTGAAGTGGGTATATAGTACCCTAATTCAGCTGACACGCAATAAAGTTATCAAAAACATATCCAATCCCCCTTAGCCTCTTCTTAGAAGGGAGAATAGGGGTACCTAAAACCTGTTTATCATTGGTAAATGAGAGTACTCGCAAACATCGAATCTCCTCGGAGGGAGTGTGCCCAAGAGATTAAGGGAACCCCACGACAACCAAGAGGACGAAATATACGACGCGACTGCGTTAACGAGACCGGTATTAAAACGTATCATTCGTTAGGAATCTATTGTCATCCGGACTTGTTCTCCTGAAAAATGCGCGCCCATAAACATCGCCTTTCCCTGAAGAGCGTAAAGCGCTTGATTTACGCGCGTCGTGTTCCCCGCCGATGAGGATTATACTTGCAGGCAAACAAGGGCTGTCCTGCGAGGAACGCCTTCTCCTCGCATAAAAATGAGCGAATTTTAAGTCCTTTGAGAGATTGTAATTCTAGTTGGGCTCGACGCGGGGTCTTCTGCATGGCGGGTGGGACGTATTATCGCCTCTTGTTCCATCTGTATCCTTGGAAAAAACAACGGCCTCTATAATTTTAACATCTTCCAATGCGGACGAATACGTATTTACGCTTGAAAAGGAATGCGGTATTCGGGGGCTAGAGAGATGAATATATTAGACAGAAAAGATACTGCGCGTGTATGCGAAATTCAGCAATTCTCAAGGGCTTTACGGATATTTCGAGAAAATGAATATGGATATTAAAAGTTGAATGCTATGAAATATGCGATGGAATAGACACTCTCAACATAGACGTGTACCTATATATAAATATATTCACAAATTTGCATGTAAGATATTTGCATATCTTCTTCGCGTGTTTGCTGATTAACTCTTCCGTCCGTAATCAAACAAGCACTAGGTTCATCTATTTCTATTTGCCAAAGAACGTTAATCAAAAAAGGATAGCATTTGATATGCTCATGTGAAATGTAATATAGAAATGCGAAATATTTTAGAATTATGATTATATCGAAGTAAAAACGAGAATATCTCCCACTTAGTTGTTACAATTAAGGGTAGAGGTGATACATATATAAAAACTAATCACTTTAAGTATTTCTTTAAATGTTTTCTTCGTCTATTTTGTAATTATATATTACTTATTATTATACTAAAACTCTTTATTGTACTTTACTGATAAATAATAATCAAAATATAAACAAAGACTATACTTTGGCGATTATTAACCGCGCAAATTCAATTTTAGCTCTGAGAATATGATTAAATTTCATAGAGTAAAAATACAGCAGCAGGAGTATAAACATACGTGGATTTCACACTCATCTCCCTCTTGAGAAATAATACAATTTTAATCCTCAGCATGGCGCAACCTAGATGACTCTTAAGGCATGCAAACAACTCGCGACACCTCCGCTTTATCACATTGCGCTGACATTAGGCTATAAAAGGCTTTATCTTTCTCCACGAAGGATGCCTTCAAGATGGAGCGAAAATAAACCTCTCTTGTCCCACATACGTAGCAGGGGAGAGAGAGCGCACTCGAGTAAAGGTAACTCACGTTTGGATGCGACGGGAAATATTACATCTCCAACCTTGCTCTCTTGATCCCGTTTAAAGTTCAAGGGTGAGGGGCGTATTTGTGTAAGGCGATAAGTCATACCTGAAAAGAGCTTTGAGTCGTATTTCAAAGGGGGAGAAGAGTCATTCCGACGAAATCTTTAGTTGCTAATACGCGTCTCGATTAATCTGAATTGGGCGGGGGAGCGACGTAAACACGGCATCAATCTTTTCCGGGAATGAATCTGCGAGACTCACGAGGTGCAAATAAGTTATTCGCGTAAGAGGGTATGATGGGGCGATTAATTTCGCCAAACTGTGACGTTGTTATTCTCCCCTATCCAGACGAATAATCCGGGCTGTTCCCAAAGCCAAACGGATGAATGTCGCGGTCCGTACATCACCAGCAACGTAAAAAAAGGGTTGTTTCGTTTCGAAATTTTTATTTTCGCGTATTTTAGAATTACGATCGGAAGCGGGGGTTTCGCTGCAGAAGGTGTTTTCGCCGCGAGCGACGTTCCGAAGTCCGAGTTGTGGGTGGATACGTAATGTAGTGATTCGGTAAAATCGAAATATTGATGACTGTTGGGAAATGAAGGAATGCGGTTGAGTTCGTAAAAGGTTGGTTGCTACGTAGCCGAAGGCTGTGTGCTTGTGTAACTATGGAAATGATTTATATACATCAACAAATGAAATATTTAGGTAGGAATTAGATATAAATAACATCATAATTATATGTTAAATAAATATTATGATCCGTATTAACTAGAAACGTGCATGTGTGTTAATACGGATGATAATATACAATAATTTGGAAAATTAAAATACGAAAATATATAGATATGATTTCACAATGATACAAATAGTTAGATTATGTTTAAAAAATTATGATTGTTTTATACATTGAGTACTAATGTTACGGAAAAAACAAGAAATGAGGAAGAAAATATTAAGATATATTAAAAACATAAATGCATACTTCATGAACATTGGAACGCTTAAAATATTTAAAAATTTTCGCCCAATAGAAAATAAATGAAAGTGAAGAAAAATATATATAAAAATAGCTCTCAATATAACGTTAAATAAGAAAACTAGGGGAACCTCCTTAGAATCACAATTATATAACACCCTAAAACTCATCCATGCACTCGAATAAATCCCATTAAGAGGGATTGGGAAACTAAAGGATGATTGGGCTCGAATTCGCAACTGACTCGAGACTCTTGACGGAATAGGACGTGATGTGCCGTAGTTCGCCATAATTTGATCCCCCTGCGATCGAGAACCAGCCGACGTTCCACGCTTCCATAATTTAGGCAATTAAACAGACAGGGAATCCTTAAAAGTGCGAAACGCCCCTCGACTGGGCGAGACTGGAAGAAGCCTTCTTCAGAGTAATTCCTTTGACAAAGTTACGCGGGAGGAGATTTACTTTCGTACTCCAAGAGGCAAGACTCCGAGCGAATTGATCCACTTATCTTCCCTCATACCAGCGTGAGATATGCAACTGTTTAGAAGGGGGAGGGATCTCTTTGGAAAATAGAGTGCGTTAGCAACGGTAGCTCTTTATAATTTTCGTTCGTTCACCCGACCTATCCGTAGTCTCGTTTACAGCTTAGAGAGAATCCATTTAGAGCTTTTAAAGTTCAAATGCGAACTACTAGATCATATGAGCGTAATGGCTAATTAGATTGCACTGAAAATGAAACTAGATCGCGGGAGATGCTAATCGAATTTGTCAACTTATAATTAAGTCTCTCTCAAACGGTAAATTAACGAGATTTTAGCAATGCTCTAACTCTGCATGTTCATATGATACAGTATACATTTCTTATATATTTATTTAAGAAACAAGTATATAAGAAGTGCTCCAATAGAATAGGCAACAGAAATTAATTAACTCACGACTTTTATCATCCTAATATCAATTTTATAGAGGGATATGAATGAATTTTGCTTGTAGCGTCTCTAAGTCTAATGAAAACGTAATCAGGCCAAGAAAGCAAAATAACTCCTGCTCTATTAAGGGGATGAGAGTAAAGACAAACACATGCTTCAAAGTTTCTGAACTTCTAATCCCTCAACGATGAGAAACTCTCGACAGCTCCAGATCAGTACATTAATCGAGGAGGGTGTGGGCGCGGTGGGAGGAGAGTGGTAAGACAGGGGCGCACCTCTTGGATTAATATAGCACGCGAGTATAGCCGCTATGGATTTTTCTAACATCAGCGCTAATCCTCCGGTCGTCGACTCTTTCGCGGATCAACGCACGCGTCCGTTGACAAAGACGCATCGGCGCCTTGTTTACGCACGGTTTATCGAACTCGAAGAATTCTGCTCGAATGTGAGCCATCGATTTTATTAAAAAGCTTTTGTACGAGCCGGATGAGATAAACAAATTAAATGGTACATCAATAGCAACACGATTAAAACAACAGAAGTTTGCAATTTGTATGAATAAACAACCTAATTTAGAGACTGAACATTTTCAACAAGGGGCAATTAACTTCGAGATAAAACGTTCGAGCGTCACCCAACTGGTAATTTTTAGAGTGACAATGGTTATTTATTTAATCCAGAATCTCAATGACTTCCTGACTATATACACTTTACTATAACTATATAACTCTAGGGTACCGGGTTCGATTCTCTCCAAACTTTTAGTTTTTTACTGAATATATCTCAATTTTTTAATGAATTATTTACGAAATCTGCAAGAAAACTGTACTATTTTTGTGGGAGGAATATCTAAAATCTTAAGAGATGAAAACCCTTAACTGAAATAGGTAAAATAGTTACTGTTGTCATTATAAAACGCTGTCAGTAAAGAATTTATTTTCAGGCCTCATAAAAACCATATATTACCCGGATCTATATGGGCGTAGGTTCGGGAACTCCTTAAAGTCACAATTTCGTCACGTCCCTCCGTATCAACCCAATAAAGCGGCGTTTGCAAACGAATAAAATGAATCCCTCCGGAACCCTTTTTTACGTTGACAAAATCGTCAATTTCCTCAGACCTGGGAAAGTCAAACTCCGAGACGAACATTTTCACGGGATGAAGAACGAGGGCCGCGAAATGTTTTCAGAGGGTGGAGTTTTTTTCAAAAGAGGAGGAACGAAAAAAAGCTTTTATTTTTCCGTTTCATCATCGCCCCGTCGACAGTCCAAACACGCCTACCTCTACGAGTACGCCTCGCCAACCCGTTCTTGGGCTCACGCGTACGGTATAGGTCTCCTAGACTCGGGCGGGCATGACGTTCGAGTGGGCACATTCCCACGTACGACACTATGTTGACAAAACGCACGGATAGAAGAGCTGAAGAAGCCCTCACGGATGGAACACCGAGGTTGTGAAGACTGCGAAATAAGCACCGAAAATCGCGTGATGGTGAAGTCTTACGAGAACGCAGATGGGTCGTTTTAAATACCCGCCCCGGCTCTCTTTTTACGTTTTTTTTACGCGACCGCGTCTCATATCTCCCGAATTAATTTCCCGCACGGATGAAGGGATTCGATTTTTTTAATGTCGTGTTACTTCATCCGAGCGATATGTCTTCCATTCTTCATATCGCACGCAACCCGACCCTGAAAGATGTCATACATAACCTTTCAGCTTCGTCCGAGTACACCTGACGCTACACGATTCAATTTCGGCGACACCGTTCAATTAAATCGTTGCCATGACGATAAACCAACTCTTTTCCTATTAATGCCCTATGCGATGAAGTTATCGATATGGAATAGAGTCGATAAGGTTTCCGCTAAATCTTAATCCCTTCTCCAAACTGAAAATAAACAATCATCCGAAAAATTGCCGGCTGAAGAATACGTACAAAAGTCATCGCGAAAAAATATTCTCATATTCTGCAGCCCTTCAAAGCCTCTTTATAGGAAATCGATGGAGAATATAAGCGTATTATTGTGCATCGTTTTACATCGAAATACGAGATGGAAAAATGAGAATGTACTTCCAACAACACGCAGGTAATATCACATAAAGCCTAATAAGTGAGCTATAGATGAACTTAGAAGTTGCAACCGTTGCAACTAATAATCATTCGTAAAAATAAATTTAGAACAACTTTTGGAATCACATATGCCCATCGAAAAGAAAGTTATACATTTCTACATTCCTCTGAGGTATATTTGCAGACAGAAACATTTGAAAAGACAGTCTGCAAATTTGTTTGTCATTTTGAGGCTGGGAAATACTTGGATTCAACTGTAAATTTAATTATAATCGAGTTCGAAAGCTATTTACATCTCCCTGCTATCAGTTCCATCGAACATTATAATTCATTCACACAAGTTCTTCGCTCCGGAAAAAATTATCACCCATTCCCGACTATAGCACAACTGTTCCCATAGAATCGATATGAAATTTTTTTACCTCAAGGAAACTCCGCTAACGATTTAATATAAAGCTTAGTTATCCACAAAGTCTCCCAGGTGTGTTTCGCTTGAAATGAGGGGCTTCCATGCGTGTCATGAAGTCATAAGGAAACGGAGAATAAGATGCAATTTTTTCCTACCGATTTAGAAATACGTGGGTAGAAAGCAAGAAAGGGATTTGTACATCTTTAAGTTTACTACTAGTTTTATAGATGTTCGAGCTTGATAGATTATACAGAATAGAAAAGCAATTGAATCAGAACCTTATGCTTAACCTTATTATATGAAGCAGATTCAAAAATTCCATATTTACAAATTCAGTTGACGTTTCTTTTTCTTTAGACGGTCAAGTGAACCGTAAACCCGATCGGTGTTTATAGAAACTCATAAAGAATTTTATTCTAAATAATAAACGACACACTGACAACGGTTTCAGAAATAAACATCGCCTATATTATATACAAATATCTTTTTTATCTTGACACATTCCTATTTTGTTTATTATCTTGCGTATAAACATGGAAATCTTTCCGGGAAACCAAGTCGAAACTTGCGACTTTAATAAACTTATGTCATAAATATCTTAGAGCGTGAATCACACATCAAATGAATATTCCCAACGTCCGTGCGGTATCGGTAATCGAATGAATAAGCATTTTCAAACGGACCGGCATCGGTGGAGTAAGCGAAATAAAAGTATAGACTTCGTGAAACAAGGGGACGTAACAAAACCGGAAGGCACGTCTCACACGCGTTTTTCATTTAGCATCGACAATGCATTAGTCTAAACTTTAAAATTGTGTTTATACTTATAACGACATTTCGGAAGGTAAATACGGAAGAGAGACAGCGCCGTCTTGTCGCTCTCTCACAGATAAAAGAAGAGCGTTCTTTTGGGTTTATTCCTCGTAAAAAAAAGCCAACGGGGCAGTCACGCACCGACGAGACGTGCAAACGCTGCCAATTCGAGTGATTATGAAAAACCGGCGAATTGGAGAGACTCGCGAAAGCTCCCGACGCCAAGTGGTTTCGGCATAGGGTGTTAAAAGCGATCCGGTAGGAAGGAGAGTCGTAAAAACTATTTCCTAGCCTAAGGAGGGACTTAAAAAAACTACGGGGATATCACGGGGAAATTCCTGAAATAGGAAATCACGCCGGCCCAACATTTTTCCCACGCGAACTTCGAAGAAGATTTCATGACGACACAGCGCTGTGACCTCACGGTTCCTAACGTGAACAACGCTCTCATGTCGGTCAAACGTTCTCACACCTTTCGTGGGATGTGAAAAAAAAACATTACGTATAATTTCCACGAGTCGATAATACGAAGTTTTATGAGCGAGAGATATGAGTTGAAGCACGTAAAGGGTTGACTCGGCCTCGAAAGACTGCTAAGACTTTTTCGAAACGAGAGGATGACACGAAGGTATTTTCGAAGAGGAAAGAGTTGACCTTTGCTTCTTAGGCGGTTTGAGGTCGGAGGAGCAACTATATTGGTTGATGAATAAATAGGGGTAATTACAGACTGAAGCATAGGCACGGATAACTGGAAGGGCTGTCAACAAGAATAAAGCGGTTGTGCCGTAACTTACTTCGTTTAATCAACCCTATTTATAGATGACATGATTTTACAACAAGTTTTACACTGGATTACGTTCAAAATGAACCCATCATACCAACATTTGCTCATTTAAAAAAGTTTTGAAGTTTATGAAAGATGTTTATTTAGGTGAACTCTCAAACGTGCCGGAACGATAAAATTCAAAATATTCTTCCAACTTTCCGTCGTGAATTACTTTAACCAAATAAATCCCCGTTATGGTAGCATAAAGAAACACCGAGAATTTTTTCGGCACATTGTCAATTGCCGCGCTCACGACTCTAAGTTACGGGAAACTCCGCTAATGAAACCGCAGAGGAAGAATCATCGTTTGGTCCCGAGTAATTTTAGAAACTTCGGATATAAAAAAATTCCCGATTTCTCCTAGATATACCTGGACCGCTAGACCGTGAATCATATGACCTCATCCGCTTTCCGTAAAGTTCCTCACGGGCATTAACAATCTTCTCTTTACGATTTACTCTGTCATGGTGAGACCCCCCACGGAATTCAATATCCCGAAGACACTCACCTCTAACCCTTCCAGCAGGGCACCGCACTCTTCTTTGGGCACTCCCTCTTCTACGGACACCACGAGGCCTTCGTAGGCACCACCCACGAGTCGCACCCCGGACCGGGAAGGCGGGGGTTCGAGTCCTTCGGGAGTCATCACGTTCCCTGCAGACTTCTGCGCCGTCAACACCAGAAGGATCGCCGTCAAGAGTCGAACTTTGATCCCCATTTTGCGCGTCCAAAGAATAAAACAGAAGAGGAAAAACTCCACCACCCAGTCCCCCCTTCAACACAAGCGCATCACCGCTTTCCTCTCGAGAAACCTTCCGGGAAACAGTGCGTGCTTTACTGGAGTAGGGCTTCAATGTTTCCGGAGAGGGCAAGAACCAAACACTGCACACCACTACACGGCAGGTAGCCAGGAGGAGAACTGAATCGTCTCTCGGCCGGAGTGGAGTCGGTTGGGCACGCAGGTAGGGGAGGGAGAGGGGAGGCCATGGGGGAGGGTACGTGGGGGAGGAAAGCATTATGGGAAAGGGGGGAGGGAAGGCGTGGGAGTGGAACGAGGGGGGAACGGAAAACGTTGCCCATAGACTAGAAGGCTGGAGGGGATTCTCTCGACTGTGGGAGTTTTGGCTCCGGAGCCAATGTACCCTTTAGATCGATGGCTGCTGAAGACTAGGAATTTCTTTCGCGCTGCGCCTTTGTGATATATGGAAACCATCCGAGCGTGGATGTGTTTAAAGAATCTGCCATTGTGAGGAAGCTCCTTGGATGGGATATATTATTATATATCCCTCCACAAGGGTGGTCGCGGGTTCGTAGAGGCTCGCAAATCTTGTCCCAAAAGAAAATTTCGAACCGGGAGATTATTTTTTTATGCGACCATCTCGAGGAGGTTTTTTTCTGCATCGTTTCTGACAGGCCCCGGATTCCGGAAGGGCTTATAAACAAATTTTCCAGAGGAATTCTCGCCGTCAGCTCAAAAAGGCGACCCACTTCGTTTTTCATGCATCGATGATATCAAAGATTTCTACTGAAGTTTCCTTTCGCTCGAATTTCCGCGCTTTTCTAGTCTTTTTTTTGTTAATATTTGGAGAAAAGTTCGGCCTCCAGGGAAAGGGGAACGAATGGGAAATTTTCGATGTTTAATAATCGATCAAATCTGTAAATTTCACAGTCCGGAGGGTTTTCGTATCACTCGATCGTTTCCTATGATTAATCCACGATCGGACTTTGAAGCGTAACGGGAAGGTTCTGTTTGGATGGAGCGCAAGGCAAATGGGAGGTATACAAGTTTCAGGACAAAAAAGTTAACTTACTTTCTAGAGCAACTTTTTGCTAGATATCGGAATAAATCACCCCATCATAGGATAATTCACACCTTGATTTTGGGGAAACAGCCAAATTTATCCTAAAACGCCTGAGTCTACGAAACATCTTGCAATACCTAACAACCATCGAAGTCACCCATAGAGGCATGGTTGTATATGAATGACTAAAGGTCGAGAGGCAACGTAACTTTGGTTTTTCCGATTGATCGAAAGCATACATTCGATGTGTGTTGAAATATTATTAGGATTATAAAATTGACTGAATGCTAGATATTATCCGATTTAGTAAAGTACGCATAAACCTTGGATCATCTACTTTGTCGTTTCGTACAATTAAGATACATACAAATACACAATACATACATAACACATCAATCGTTGAATTTATTGAATACAACTATTGAAGTAGATAAGACATAGCATAATTTCGCTCTAAATAAAGACGTCTATTATTATTATTATTATTTTATTAAAAAGGAAAATTTTGCTAGTTTAAAATATTTTTTGAACGTTGAGATAACACATCTAATAAACCTCCGTATTTTAGTGTAGTGTGATACGTCTATGTATCATAAGAGACAATTTGGATAGAGCGCTATCAAAAAGGAAGAAAGAAGATTTAACATATAGAAATAACGTATTTACGTATTCTATATAAATAGCCTGACTATTAGGTAACGCGTAGAAATTACCTATCCACCTTCCATTCCCATAAGCAGTCACACATATCTCCCATCGTAATTTAGAATCCCTCTTTCCCAACCGCTATCCATTAGGCACACTATTTTTAAAAACCTAATCCTCCATCGACGGGAATATTCGGTACGACACCTCCACGTAACCCTTTCCTTTTTCCGACAAGGTCAAAAGGCTGATAGCCGTTGAGGAGAGGATGGATGACGCAGAACCTCAGGGCAATGGGATGCATCAAGCGATCGTGTTCGCTTACAATACAGCCGACGAAAACTCTCTCTGTGTGCCGGCGAAAGAAAGTTTATTTTTTATTCCGAGGAGATAACATTTCGTAGGAGCCGCTAACGCTAGTTAATCAGCCGCTGACCCCAAAGAAATACGCGCGGAAAAATATTTCACAGAGTGCCACGAGGTAAGGTTTTAGGTCCGGTTTTTTATATAATAGCCATTATTAGGCAAAATAAAAACCATGGTAACCAAAATCTATTACCATATTCGCTACTGGAATCACACTTTGCTAAGTCTGCATTAGCTAAATTTTACCTTTATGAAATGTGTTCTTTCGTAGAGCCTAACTTAATTACGTGGCTATACTGAGTAGTCTTTCATTATACAGTTATGCTTCGGCCAGCGAAGATAATTTGTTTCGGAGTAGAATTCATTAGAAGCAAATCCTCATAAATATATATGAATGATATTACCCGTCTTGGGAAGGAAACGGTTATAGGAATTGGTAATATTATATTGTTCTGTAGATACGTACATGATTGCTCATTCGACGAAATGTCTATCTGAATTATCATATCTTATATGAGCTAACATTATAAACATATGTTCATACATTAAACAATTCTGTCTATTTTGACACCAAAGTTAACCTGGCTAACATTATTACCAAAATCGAAGTTGTATAATCAACCTTTTAACAAAATTAATTGGCTACATCTACAAAGGGGCGTATTTTTCATGCATCCCATAAAAGTTAACGAAGACAATAAAATTTAATCTAAATCACTCACGTCAATGAGTTCACTTTCAATAATCATTCATATCTTTTATTCCCGAAATCTTCAAATGTTATAATGCTCAATCATTTAGAAACATTCGTTATAAAATAGAAATCGAATTTCAAATAGTAATACGATCAATAAATCTAAGAAAAGAAACCATACGTGAGTATAATTCCTTACTATTACAATAGATAACCCTCCGTTAAATGCTTGCATTGATAATTACATCTGTACCACTTTTATTCATTTAAATCGATGTACTGAAAATCCTTTGTGAATCTATTACGAGAAGCAAATCTATTTAAAGGGCGACAAACTGATAATTATTCATATCAAGCTTCAATTACGACTTAGCATAATAAAAAAGTATATTCATGATAACTGAATCTTTGGGGAGTAAATTGATTTAACTTTTTTACGCTCTGTGGTCCCAAAATGACAGCGTAAAAAATTCAATGGTATCCAGTGTCAATGATGTCCCATCATTCCATCTTCGGTGTGACTTGTGCTTAACCATGACTCTATGCCATTGGGAATTGATAGATCTCTATCAACATTCTAAAATGCAAACTCCTCAAGATGGCCCAGTCCATTGTTAGTGGCAGCATCCATCATAGATTCCTGGTGGACCAAGTGACATTTCTGTCTTACAATGGCCTTTTCTCTGCAGCAGGGGTTCAAAAATAGGCTTTGGGCTCCCCTGGGATGCACGCTCTATGACGATTCAGGGAAGAAATGCACTCAATGACCATAGGCTTATGGCTTAAATTCCCTATCGGTTCAAAATCTCTTCCTCTCGATTTAAGACGCACAAATGCACACTCACTACGCGCTAATGCTATTAGATCGACTCATGGGTTATATATCTTGTACGGAATACAATTATCTTGAAACACTTGCATACACAGGGTGTTATTCTAATAAGTTGGGTTGTTATCCGTGACTAAAATAACATGAGATCGATTATATCTGCATAAGGAGAAAAGAAACCGAAAAATTTGGTATCGAAAAAAGTTTTGTATGAAATTAAGTGATATATACTATCATTTTTGATTCGATTATTCTATTCGATACACTAATTTGTTTCGTTGGCATCTATCATACACATTTCAATAACCATAAAAGTTGGAATTTACATCATTGCAGAGAGTATTTTTAGGAAAAATAACATGAAAATTTGACAACATGCTATGAATGAATTATCAACCTGAATGTTATTAATAATGTTTCCATGGCATAAGTAATACGTACAAAAATATATTTACTTACTCGGAGATTTCAAAACGCATTCCTTATTTTGGGATAAGCCTTTAGAGGACATGTAATATAAAAAATATTTACTTCCCTATATAATCGTATTTTTTAATCAAATTAATGAACGACATAAAAACGTTTCTAACTGTAAACGGTACATTTAACAACAAGAAAAACTCGTTTTCGAATTCGAATCCTCTGTTTACTTGTTGCATCCGTAAACACCAATTCTATACACGTACACACGGTGAGGATTCACTTCAAATCGACCCATTCCTAATTTGATTTCTGCGTATTTTCATAACTTCCCGCAGAGATCCATACGGAACACAAATATAGGAGAGACTTTAGAGAGGTTATTATTTTTTCGACTGTCCACGGCGAAGTTTTTTTTATGAAACAGTTACTTAACGGATGGCCTCTGTTGGCTATTTCCCACAAAAGTACAGGGAACCGGGCGAGCTTTTGAGAAGTTGCTCATATGGTCTTTTCAACAGGATGAGAATTATCAAATCGGCGAGTAGCGTTAGTTCCGAGTGCCCTAGTTCCCTCGGAAGCGTTCGCACTGGGTTATCCTCAAATTAGCGAATTAATGAAGAATTCCGCGAAAAATTTTGCGACTGGAAATTTTTCGCAGAAATGAAAATCCTTCATTGTCTATATCCTTGAATTCTTCTCACAACAAACATAAGGTAACCTCGGTGAAAATGCTTCACTGGACATTCCAAACCAGTTACGAAGCCTCTTGAGGGAAGAACACGGTGTCTTACGAAACCAGAATTTCAAAGACGGACCTTCAAGCCCGTTATTGTTGTTTGTTCGATTTTCGAGTTCGTTAACGAGCCACGACAATGAGTGTATTAACGGGAACAATGGGAAAAGAACGAAGCGCATGGCAACTGAAGACACGTGAGGGAAACCTGGAGTGGTAATCCGCAATTAACAATCAGTCTGCGTAACTATTTTATCCTTATTGGGTCACGAGGCTTCGAGAAACAAGTGTTTCGAATTCCTAGGAGAAAATAACCTACAACATCTAGAGAGGTGATACTTCACAACAGATGCCATCTGATTGATCGTTAACGAGATTAATGGATTATTAAAAAAGTCTTGATATTAATGGTATAAAGTAAAGCTTTCTATGAATATAAAATCTCACATTATCAGATGATTATTGTTCGATATCCCTTTACTCAGAGATGAATTTTAATTAAACTCAGGATTATGGGATCGATTCAGATTATTTTAGTTAATCCTGCATCTTTGAGATTTTAATGCGAGAAAGCGGGGTTAAACGGGTCTGCCAGTTTAATCCGATCAGGATGTATTGAGGTTCTTCCAAGTAGTACGCTTAAGGGTCAAAGAATGGATAGAAATGAAAATAAGCACCATGCCAAGTGATCGCACGGATGAATTAAAGTCACATATACGAACATTCAGGCATGTTTTAGCACAGTGAACTCTTTCTAAATATTTTCGTTGAATAAATTTTCTTTGAAAAGTTGTTTTTGTTGGGGAATCGGACGTCATTCCATAGGCTATATAAAATTGTAGATTTAGATTTCTCTCAGTTGAAATTTCGGAATACGAATGAAAATGTTTTCCTTGAAAAAATCCAATTTGGAGAAATATTTTGGTTTCGATCCACTTTCTATCAATATAGAATATGAAAGTGATATGAATAGGTGCTTAGCACTCAAAAGGGCTTTCTTTATTAAACTTCAAAAGCACCTCATTACAAAGGAAAGGAAATTAATTATCTTAATAGCGCAATTTTTTATAGTGATCTTCGTTAGATTTAGGTTAAAGCGATGCGTTGACTTATTAACCGAATAGAGTAATAGTTTTTAATTAAATTGCATAGTTGTAGAAACTGTTTTAACGTAGACATTTTCAACAATCGATAGATTAGCTTTCATTAACATAATTCGATTCTTGCTTTAATAATGCTACACTAACAGAGCGAGCACGTGAAAATCATATCCGAGAACTTCGTGGTGAGATTCGATTCGGAAAAAATCAACAATTGAACCCGTGGAAACGGTTCCCTGAGCAACGCACTTGGGGCCGGCACTGCCCACCACGATTATCGACTACTTTTTGATCCCCTTTTTGGGGTAAATTCACTACAGCGAGGAACGCCGATTCACCCCGCATAGACGAAAATTTCTGCAACCGAAAGGCGAAAATTTCATCGCGGCCTATCCCAAAGGAGAAAAAAAACCAAACGCCATCACGTTCGCTGCTGAGGAATTTTCACCGCGGATTCCTGCCGCACAACTTCCGCTTGTGTCAGAGAGAGAGAGAGCGCCAGAATTTTCGAGGAGCAATATGGCATCACCAAGTGACGCATTCCTCAGCTCTATTCACTCTCTCCCATTTTCCCCGTGTGACTAATTGCGACGACATACAAACGCCGTCCATTGTCTTAGCCCCACCATAGACCCTCCGGGGTAGGGGAAACCATTCGTGTCCCCACATGCAGATCGGTGTTTCGCGCGGATCGGTATGCTTTTGTTTCGGAGGACGTGGGCAGCTCATTAAAACTCCCGATCGGAGATTTTCATACTAGAGATGACGCCAAAGAGGCGGGCAATACGCCGAGGCGATGTGTGATCAACCGAGGCCGCATGCGGTCTACCGACCTTTCCTTCGCGGTCATTAAAATTTCCACTCAAAGATTAGATACGATATTTTTATTTACGTAGATCGATCACTCGAGAGTTGAACTATCAAACACTGGTTGTATTTGAAACAGATACTCATAGGTCAACCACCAACCACTTTTTACTTTTCATACCTCCCTCAAACTGTATTCGCCAAATTATGGTGATTGCAGACATCACCGAAGAATACTCAAAGCCCGCGAGTCTTTGTAGTTGTAAATGCATCTCTCTTTGAAAGCTTGTGCACCCGTTTCACAAAGGTTTTCCCTTATGACTGACACGTACTCACCCAACACTCCAATGGTAGTGGTTTTGAAGTGCTTCGACCGCTGATGTCATTTCACTCACATGGACCCCACCGGGAATCGAACCTCGGATCGCTTTCATCACAGCCAAATGGTCTGCCCTCTTTTAAGTACTCCTTGACTATCCAATCGAGGAGCACATCTGAGAGAATAGAAAAGCGTTTTAATGGCACCGGAATACGATTCTACACGTCACGTTCTGATTTGTAAAGGATACGAACTATTATGGATCGTATCCTTTATACCTTTTAAAGTAGAACTTAAAATACTAGTGATATTAATTAAACAACATTTTAATCAGGTAAATAAACCTTGAAAATCAAATAAAATATTTTATCTGTCAATTATATTGTTCACCGGTAAATTTTTTTTCTAGTTCAAATAAAATCTTGCTAATTCTCAAATAGAAAGCAAGAATATTTCAAAAAATAAATATATAGACAAAAGTTTACGAAACCCAAGCTTCAATATATGTTACTTACTATCAATGTAAACATATTTCTAGATGCATGTTTATATACATTAATAAATTTCTTTTAATACTTTCATTTCTCTAAAATAAATTAATTAACCTATCCCACGTTTTTATTTTTCAAACGCTTCTTTCCGTGTAGCATCTAGCTTTTCTACGAATTAATTAGCATTCAACAATAGACCCTATATGTCACCGACTGAGTCAAAGCTTTTAAATGAATCAACAGAAGGTTAAATTTCTATTCAGGTCCAAGAACATCTGGAAACTCCGAAAAGGAGCTCGTGCAAAAATGATATTGACTAATCGCTTGAGTAATATTCACTCGCGTATTCATCAATGAAAAGAAACACATACTAAGAGCGATCCCGCCAATAAATGCATGGCCTACTCCCCTTCGCTGGCATGGTAACCGAAGGCAATAGTAGTATTACCCGTCCGCAATCACACGTGTTCCTGACCGTCTTTTCATCCCCTCAACCGATTTCTCTTCCGTTTTCCATACCTCCGCGTATGGCTGAGACATTTTCTTATTTCTCGTCACCGTTTGCTTTTCTAGGAAAACTTTCGAGTGGTTGTCAGGGGAACGCGCATTTCACAGTCGCGGTGGTGTCGCCGTGAACTCCATTTCGGTCCGTCTCTCTTTAGGACGTCGTCCTTCTTGCGATGGTCGAATGGAATCTGCTCCATATTCATCTCCCTTGTTCCCCTCCACTCATAAGACGCTTTAGACAACTTGGAAACTTTATGACGGCTGGTTTGGTCGTTTTAAATCCTATCGCTTAATTAATTCGCATTTTCTATCAATCTTAGCTACCAAATGTGTCCAGTCAACAATAGTTACAATATCGCATCTTCGATAATTAGTTAAATATATCAGCACACTACAAATATTTACCCAGATTATTATTCTAATAGCAATAATTAATGAAAAGGACTAAATATTCCGATTAGTATTCCGATGGAGTGTGTTATGCAAAATTTCCCTTTAGTAAAGATTTATCAAAGAGAATACGTTTCCTGTACGTGGACAATGGCCCACCTGCTTTACATAAAGCATTCAGACAGAGGTCCGGTCTGAATCACTTCCCCTTTAACCTTTAGCTTAAAAGACCACGGAGACAAAAGCTGAAAATTTCCAGGATCTTGCTCATTCTGTGCCTCGAATTAAAGTCTATAAGCTACCCATAATTTTCATTAAGACAGACGTAATATCATGCATATCTTGTTTGAATTTGGAACATCACAAAAATTAATGAACAAAATATTTATTTATTGAAACTAATAAATGCTTTTTTTTAGTTCCAACTAAACCCATGGATGCATCATTTATGGACCACGCATTTGGCATATCCTTTCATCGAAACCCCGAGGCACTCGAAAAAAAACCTGACTAAAGAAAAATCTTCGCAGAAAATCCACGGATAGCATCCTTTACACACTGCATTCCATCTTGACCACGAGTGCAGACCTCCGTACAAATGCGCGGTCGCGACGTCCTACGCTCCACGAAGCACTCGAGGGAAAATTGCGAAGGAATCGCGCTCTTCTTTTGTCTCGATTTTCCCGAAGGAAAAAAAAGAAGAACGCAGTGCGTAACACGCGACTGGAATCTGATGTAGAAAGGAGGAAATTCTTCGCTAAATAATTTTGACCGGTCTGTGCTCCTATAAAAGGGCATTGGATGAAAAAGGTATCGTCGCCACGGGGCGAATTCCCCCATCGGCGTTAATTGCTTCGGATCTCCCCCACGAGTGCAGGGGGTTTGGCTCTTAACGCCTCGTGGACCGATCGTGCGAACGTTTTTAATTGGCAAACGCTCTCCGAAAGGGGTCTTCGACTGGACGTGCGTGACATTCGGACAAAAAGGGTTTACTTAATTTCCTCACGATTGTCTCTGTTTCTCGGACCTCGCGAATTAAATTAATGATGCCTCCTTTTTCCAATTTCCTTCGTGTCATAATTGGCGGCAGAATGAATTGGATTCTTAGTTCTATTACGAAAAAAAGAATGACGTATTGAAGGAAAGAGAAAGTTAATAAGTCTCCCAAGGATGGAAGAATTTTCTTTCAATACGCAGGTCCCAATTCATAATTATGAGATACGCGATAGTTCTTATGTCACCAAGGAGGCACATCCGATGGTTGGCTTCATTGATTCGCTCCCAGAGTGGTATATTTGAAATCTTACATAACCATCGATTGACAGGTCTAACTTAGGGTTCCTTACGCTAATAAGGGGGGGTTTCCTGAATGGGTTGCGTAAGATTCCTCTCCTTTCACCCTTCGCAGTGTTAACAGTAATTGCTAGTTCTTTATGTAACCTTTTTTTAGTTAGTTAATTAAATTGATGTGGAATTATTGTCTTTTACTCGTTTATATGGCTGAGAATCGTGGGTATATCTTAAAAACTCTTCCCCATTTAAGGTTCTCAAAACGTTGAACTTGAACAAATTTAAAATAATTTCAAATCAAATCTCCAACATAGTTTTTAATATTATATTTTGAAGATCAGCTCGTAGTTTTATTTTAGCAGAATAATTTTGCAAGAAGAACAAGGGTATATTCTGCATTGTTTATATATTAATGTTGGTTGGTTACTGCTGGCAAAAGGATGTGAAACCCAACTCAATTTAAAAATATCTTATTTTTCTACTATAATTCCCAACTTAACCCCTTTTGTACCTAATTGTAACATATTTCAAGCTTTCCCTTACCTATGGCATAAGTTTTCCTTTTATAAAACAATAAATAATGAAGTTTATGAGCTTGAAACTATCACCCCGATAGAGGTAGACAATGAAGTTATGAAGAGAAAGTCCTTGTAAAGCCTAGATTAGGTTATAAACAAGTTGATGAACTCAATCGTCTGTATCGATTTCAAATAATCCTTTCCCTTGGAAGTTTGTGATTGTAGCGGTCCCAGTTTGTTTACGGCGTCATTCGTTTCTCCGGAAGCCTTAGCAATGCGTGGGACTGCTTCTGGAAGGGAATGTGGCTGCAAAATCTATGCCAAATCCAAAAACGATCGTCGTTCCTTAAATAAGCATAAGGAAAAGCGGATGGGAAGAGAAAATTTCTTGCGAGTTTACAAACAGAAGAGATCCTTTGGCGGGTAACGGAATCCCGTCAGGACTTCAATATTTATATTTAAGGAAGATCGATACGAGCAAGTATACGTGTCTCGAATAAGTTAAATTGTGCAGTAGAAGATAGCTGAAAGAAAGAAATCCAACGCAAAAAGCTGAATGGATCAACGCAAAAGGATATGAGTATAGAGAACATGAAATATTACTCTATATCCACTTGTAATCCAGTCTTAACGTAGCATATGGAGCTAAAATTAGATAGAGAAAATATTTCATGTGAAACAGGCAATATTTTTCTTTGGTGTTAATAATAAATATAATATTCATGTATATATAAATATATATTTTGCGGAAAAACTTCTCAATATATTTTTTCTTCTTTCTTAGTGATTTCTATCCTCTATTCTTATTAGTTCCACTCTAGAAGTTGCTAATATTTACTTTATTCTAAATAATAAAGACAAAATAAAATAATCTTTCAAACATAATCGGGACCATCAATAATTATTATCCCCAATGACATCAAGACATTTTACCTAGCGATTAGACGCACGATAAATTCACCTCGTCTTCTCATACGAAAACGAATTTCTCTGCAAAACACATCCCATGGTATCGCAAGAGAGAGAAAGGCTCAGAGATAAACGTGCTTTTCGAGATGACAAAACTGCGGCACAGTTCGCTCTACCGATCTTGATCCGTCGGAGGGAATTAAAATGGAAAAAGAACAAAAGAGTGAGGCGATGCGATCCATATTAATCGACACCGCTCCCAGAAGCCGTTTCCCGCGATCCGTACCGCATCACGATTACTTGGAATCAAAGGGGTAAACACGTGAATGGATCTGAGATCTCTTTAATAGCGACGGCTGTCGATTTATTCCGCTCACAAACGGGACGAGACCGTCGCTTAAGGATGAATATATGAGACGAAATCCATCTCTCCCTGATTTATTATATATTATGCCAACTTTCGGTGCCGTCCGGATGATTCGTGTTTTAAATATGGATGAACACGAGGTTAATGAAAGATCCGTATCACGGATGGACGGCGTATTCTGAAAGCTAGGGTCGTGAGAATTATGATCCGCTCTAAAAGGGATCGTCTCATTAGGAAATTTGCGGAAATCGGCGGTCGAATTCCTTGACGATGCTTGATGACTCCTAAATCGATGATTAAGGCTGTGGTGGGTCTGATTCTTTTTCTCTTTTCCCTCCACCGACGCCCTAAAAATTAGCCCAAACCAACCGATGTCAGACACATGTTATAGTAGAAAAAATATGGGGAAATTAGCCTCAGATGCAATCTTAAAATTTGGACGATTTTACCTTAATTCTCCTGAAATGATAAACTAACATCTGTGTTGTTATATAGTGAACATAGTGGTAAATGACAATAAAAAATTTTGAATCTAATTTTGAGGAGGAAAGGTAATTTCAGTTTTTGTTTTAACATTCACTCGTAAGAAAGCTAGGTAAGATTTTTTCTGATTATATTAGTAAATTGTTTACTCAGGTCTGAATTTTATCTACTATAATATGGGAGGCAAAGTTTTTTAAGCCTTCACAAGTATAACATTAAAATTCATGTCACATAAAGTAATAATGAAATAGTCAATTAAAAATAATAGATAATAGAACTCAAACAATACATAAGAGCATACAAAATTATCGTGTTACAACATGCCCAGCAACGTGCATGAATTATTAATTGAAAATTTTATCCTGAAAGCAAATCAAATGTTTCTGAAATACAGTTTAAAAAGCATGGTAAATGTGTTCATTTATAGGTAGAACACAGTTGTTATTGCGTGACAATATGATCTCCGCAGAAAATGAGCTCTTCAAAGGAACATGCTTGAGATGTATGAAATAATACCCGTAAAGGATTGCGATCAGAATATACATGCAAACACGAGCCCAGAAATAAAACCGTGGAATATAAAGTTTCCTCGTGTGTCACTTCTATGTAAGGCACGAGCGGATTATTCTAAACATTCCGCATCCAGCTGTCCTCGCTAAAATATTCATGACAAGAGGAATATAAATCTGCTTAAAGGGCAGATAACGACAAATTCGTTAATCTCCCACCATGTTGGCTACATCAGCGTTTTTTGGTACCTGTTTCCAACCACATTAGGCTTAATCTAAAACTGATAGGAGCAAGGCCGGGAAGGCAGGTATTGTCCTCGGGCATTAGTCGGCAAGTAGTACTGGATTCCAAGGATGGGCACCGGGAATAGGATTTAGGAAGCCTAAGGTGCTTGTAATACGGACGGATTTTAATGGAAACCCCTCGCGGAGAATCTGTCCCCGTATCTGATACGGTCTTGAATGGTGTCCACGGAATTGAAGGATTAAAATTTCCGAAGGGCAGGAGAATGTGTGTTTGTTACGAGCGATGTGAAAGCTATCTCGCGGGACAATTGGATGATGCTCTCTAAGTCTGCAGAGTCTTTCAAGGATTTTTCCGCACGATATGGTGTTCCGGAAAGCGTTTTCTGTCGCAGATTTGCGTCCGTAGCATAAGAAGCGTTTCCGAAGATACGCATTGTTATTTACTCGTGCAAGTGACAGATTTACGGAGAAAAGAGGATGAAAGTGAGTCCAAATGCTATGAGACTACTCTCTTACTTCTTAGATGGTTGAATAATTCGGACTGGAGACGGAATAGCGTGCGAAGTAAGCGATCTTTCGTAGGGAATTTTCAAAACATTTCTCTGGATATACAATCACATTTTATAATCTATTTTAGTCCCAATTATATTTCCATAGATCATATTCATATCGGAAATTATTCCCAAACCTGATCGTATTGGAGTTTAACTTTTGCTTCAATACTCCGTCATAAATTCAAAATCTTCGAAGACAATTATTAATAAAAATAAAAGTCAATAACAGCAGTAAAGATATTTGAAAGATCATATGATGTTCTATTCATATCTTTAACTTGAATGGGATAGCAGCTGAAGAGTTTCTAATATAGTGTAAATTTGTATTACATTCTTTACAGAAAGAAGAAGCTATTTAAGCTATAGAAAATTTTAATTTTGAACTTTAAATTATGTAATGTTTTTTATTAAACATAATTGCAAAACTATTTGTATCGTTAATATTTGTTCGAGTGATTTTTCATAGTTATTATCTTTATTAAAATTCATTTATTTTCGTATGATAAAACAAAGGATAAACCATACTCAAGGATCTGTGCCTTGCGCCATTTTTTGCTCGTCTAAAAAACTTTCCAGACTCCCTTATCTTTACAGTTACAGAAGGCAGGAGAGTGGCTGTATACCCTTTCCCTTTACAACTGACAAACTTCGTCCGTACGAGTGATTTCGGCGCTAAGTGGAGGCGCCAAGAAAATCCTTTAAGATCTCAAGAACCCTGTCGCCAAGCTTTGCCACCGGAAACAGTCGGAAACCAATAAATCCGCTATCTCTTTTGCCTCACCTCGGTTACAAAACAACGACTCGGGCGCACCGAATTCTTGGGACAACCTTTTCTTGGGAGCACAAGAATCCGCGCAAACAGCAAAATCCCATTCCGGTTGCGACACATCACCGATCGCCGGTCACAAAAGGGTTTTTGAGAGGATTAAGGCCTTCGCAATCGGAGCTAAGCCAAAGTGCCTTACCTTCTCAGCTGAGAACTTCCTTTAAGTCCATCGCTTTTTAAACATCGGAAAAAAAGATATCGGTCGCAGAGACGACGGATGGGGGAAAAACGTTTTGAAGAACGATTTACGCAAATAACCGGGTACGAGGACCGTGGTTTGTCCCGAAGGTGCACTAAACTGTCTCGGGAAACGGTAAATAACCGATCGCGTGCATCCTGGGGCTCTCATCAGTTGTGGCGAAGGCCAAGGAAAACAAAAGCGTGAGAGAGGACGCGTATGGAACCGATCCTCTTTCTTCGGAAAGAAATGCACACTGTCTCTTTGGGAGACGCAATAAATGTGTCAGGAAGACGGCTACTTGTTGCTCAAGGATTGCTTAAAAAGGAAATTCCCGTCCCTCGGTGTAGACTTACGTAATAGCATGTAATTACGCCGTGCTGACTGGGAGTTTGTGAACTACCGTACGGAAATTGTGGTGTTTAAGTACTCGAAAATGTTATGTAATTATCTGCGAATAGTAAACTGGATGATTTATGTACGCGGGTCGAGAGAGAATTCACTTAGAGCACTAATAATAAGATGTATTCTCGGTAATGTCATAATCATAGTCTCACTCTATAATGTAATTTGGCATCCAAATTATAGAAATAAACAAAGAATTTTTGCAGCAAGGCATGATTATAATTATGTTTGTTCCTTTAGTATTTATTATCTGACCTCAAGAAGCAATATTTTTTATATAATACGTATGAAGGCTAAGGAGTAAAATCGATTTTCGTGAACAATGATAATTTGCTTTCAGTAAAACTGAGTTTAGAAATTTATCTTTAATATTTTGGTACTCATTCTTTTGTTAGAAGATACATCAGTGCTATAATCATAACGCTGGAAGTCATTAAATATTTCGAATTGATGTTTTATATCGATTAATACCATTCTAAAATCATAGTAATATTTTTATCGTCAACAGAGATGTTACATTTAGATTAAGTTTTACGTACTTATTCCTAAAACATATCTTTTGCCTATTTTCCGTTGTGTTGATTACGGTTCATGTTTCGTACTTCCCGGTTCAGGAATTTATTTACATTCATTTACACATTTCCAAAAGGCAGAATTTTGTTAAAAACAAATTGGAAATGATAAGAGGAACGAAACAAAACCAATCGCTTCATTTTCTTTAATTGATACATTGCTGAGCGTTATATAATCGATGGATAAACAGAACATACAGTCCACACTAAATCATCACGTCATGTTGAATAATAGTATACCATTCATTGTAGTCGTATTCCTTCACTAATACTTTTGAATACGCAACTCAATCAAAGCTTGTTTGCAATAAAGGCCCGACATAAACACTTAGCTAAATGGCTTCATTTGAGAAAATAGGGCGAAAGAGGGCACATGTTAAAACACACAAACAAAGAACACTTACGAGGTTACGAAAACTCGGAAATAACAACTAACGAGACTCGGAAAATTTTAGGAAGACGTTAATTTCTTTTTCCGATAAGCTTTGGAACCGCCAATTACGAAGGGTGGAAAAAATCGCCCGAGATAGTAATTATAGGAGGGATGAAAAAACACGCGACTACGCTACCTCGAGGCAATGGGGGTTGAGGGCGGTGGGGGCGTGGGAGGGTTGCGAGGGTCTCGGGGGAGGAAAAGGGTGTGTATCCTCTCTCGTACCTTTTTGACGGCAAAGACCCGTTTCCTAAGTATAGGTCTCGCCTCTCGTAATGGAACCTCGGCGACCATTAGGTCCTCCGGAGGGTGTGAGACGCAATGCATGCTGGGGCGGAAGAGTAGGGTGAGTGGGAGAAAGGGAAAGGTCGGTCGATTCGGGTGTGAATCAGTATCTTCTTATAGGTTTATTTTTTGTCGGAATCCATTTTCTCTTGGTGGGATATTAGTCGAAACTGGAGGAAATGTTTCGAGTGGGATATGACACTCGAAGGATTTTATGGATTGGATTTTTTTTCAAAGGCGCGGTTGTGGATGTGCGTTATTTACAGCTATCCGAAGGAGGTACCGCATCGGAAAATTCCGCACCGTGATTTACGCTGGCAAAGTGTTACGTGTAAAAATATCGAGCCGATTTTTTTTGGTAACACATCGATACACTTCAGTCGAGTATCGTAAAAATATTGCTTTCCCCTAAAGAAAAGATATGACCAAGATATTGGCGGGTTAGTGGAACACGTACCAATATTTCACATTTGTTGCTGATACCTAACACAACCGCAGCATGTTTTGTTGCTATGGGATTATTGTGATGTGCGAACGAAATCTCGAATAAGCCCTGAATACTGAAAATATTTTGCGAACCTTGTCACTCATTCCCGAAGGACGTGAATGGGGAACCTGTTGTCCCTTGAGCAAACAAGGTCTTTCAAACCGTTCAGGACGCTTTCTTGGATGCAGGGGGACGCTTTTCCCTAATCTTGTTCAGATATATCTCAAAAAGTAAAAATAAATGGTATCTACATACCCAGCTTAAAGTAGCAATTACATCAGTTATTCATACGTTTTTATTAGTGAAATAATTGAACAAGGATAATACTTCACACAAATTCTATTCTGATATTTTTGTAGAGTGCGAAATAACTTTGCAGATCTGTGAACAACAGGGATTTTAATCTATGGGCAAAGAGTTTAGTAAACACTTGCTGATTTTTCAATGAAAGCGAAAATTCAAACTTAGTAAGCTTAGTAACTTTCTAATATTTTAAATGCATTAAACCTCAGACTTTTAATACAATTTAAGGTAATTCTTTATTATTTATAATATAGATAGGTAACTTCTACTTTTAAAACAATTTTTTTACTGTTCTAATTTTATTAATCGAACAATTTATTGATGGTAACGAAAGAGGGGTTATGTCTTCATTGTCTATTTTTACGAAAATTATTTTTCCGAGAGTGTAATATTACATTATTTATTTGAAAATAAAAAATAAAAGATTTACTACTGAAGATACATTTACATTTACACAGATCTATAGGATTCATTATCGAGAATCGACACTCGATACACGGTCCGGCTACCTGATTTTTCACCTTGAAACTTCCTAAGACGCAGACTACACCGTTTTTGTGATTAGAGGAAGGTTCGTGACAACATTTTCCTCATATAACCTTATCGCTAATGCTTTCTGTCATTGCTTCTCGGGAGAATGATCCATAATACCACTCTCAGCCGAACAATCAATCTCTCCGTTTATCCGTGCAATCTTTTCCTCTCACGTAATCCAGCGATTCAATTCCTCCCCCGCTGACATCTGATAACTTCTCGTGAATCTGAAATCGAACACTTTCCTACAGCCATTCCAAATCTAATTCCTCCGCCTCAGATGGAACACAATTCCCCATTGTGCGCCGGCGAATTTAGAGGTTCGGTTGATTTTTTTCTATTTTGGGGATGATTTCTAAATGGCCTCTAGAATTACAGAGGGATGGATATGTATTGCCTGCGGCGATATGGGAACGCTGTTCGACCCCCGACGTAGAGGATAATGTTCCCATCTCCATGAGCGTTGAACTTAAAGGTCAGCAGCCATAATAATCTAAAACAGCCACGTATTTTCCCCAGAAATTGTAACTATTTTCGTCATTATAGACGTAATTTAAAATAGAACAAAACTAGTCACATCAATCCAATATCTATAAAATATTGAAGATTTTAATATTATTATATTTATTATTTAATTTGTTTAATTTTATTTATTATTATTTTGTTATTACTGTCTTTTAGTTGAAGTTATTTGGAACACATAAGTTACTACGACTTCAGGAATTAATAGGAGATAGAGATGAATCTCGTATTAAAAAAGTGATTTGATTTGAATGAAAATGTTTAAAAATAAATGAAGTAACTCTATACGAAATAGATTACGTAATTCTTAAATCCCAGATGTCTTTCTAATTAACTCATTCATTAATTTGGAAGAGATTGCAAAAAATGACGTAATTCGGAAATGAGAAACCTTACGGAAATAATGTCTATGTAGAAAAAAGAATGACGAATGAATGAAAAAAACTTCACGATTCTGTCTCGACTGATAAAGTTCAAAAAGATTGATGGCATCAGAACGCGGTGAAAATAGAGTTAGGTCTACATCAGTACGAGGTGCCCTTTGCTAATTATTTTCAGGGTCCATAGATTGGTCTCGTTGGGTCCGTATGGTCGGACCCTAGTTGATGACCCTTAACATCATACAGTGCGATGGGGTGAGAGGGGGTGTCTACCCTTGATGACTTTTAGAAACAAGCAATCTGCACTGGATATTAGGGGACCGAAAAGTTACTCCGAAGCGTCTGCGAGAATACTTTTTACGAGATGGATTTTTTGAATGATGTTACTGCCGATTGAAAAGAGAAAACATCCAATATATCAGCCAAAATGAGGTGAATATATAGAGGGAATATAAAATTGCTTCTCCGATAGCCAATTTCAGATACTCTCCATATCTGCAATTCTATTTGCATATTAAACATGCCAATCTTCAAATGGCTGAGGAATAGAATACATCCTCAAAAATAACTTAATGCAATTTCTTAGTTCGAACAAAAATATTGTAAAAATACAGAATATGCTACGAAAATTTCAAAATTAAGAAGGATAGACGGTGTGTTTAAATATTTAATAACTATTTCTCGGTTCTGAAATTAAGGTAATACCTTTTCATGCTCAATTTTATTGACCTCGATGATGCTTTTGTAATATTAAGAGCTGTACCCCATTTAATTTCTCCTTATGTCCATATCTTTTAATTTATCGTATTAATCACTCTTCAAAATTCAAATATTGTATTTGATAAATTGAGACTTTCGAAACGATTTCGTCAACATTTAATATACTTCATGGAATCGGAGCTAATTATACATTACTCACACTTCTGCTACCTGTTTACATTATTTCAAAATGTTCTTCGAACTACCTCTTTGAGATAAAAGTACGTTGTGTGGATTTATTTTCTTTAAAGATTGCTTTCCGTGGGGAAAGCGTTATACTGATTGGTTGTCATAGTAATGATGCGTTGTCCCGTTACCGATAAATCGATTGGGTTGATGACCTTTGAATATGGATCTGAATAAGCGATGCACTCAATTTATAATTGCACCACCTTTGACAAGGATAAAGATTATCATTAATTTATCAATTGGAAAATTGATAAGGGAATAAGGCTTAGTAGCTTAGCTCTGTAAGTACTCTGCACATTTACGCATCATTGATTTATGAATAAAGAAACGCACGGAAGAAAAAATACTCAAAATTGCAAAAATAAATATACACATCAAAATATAAGACCCTATATGATACGTACAACCGTTTCTCTGACATTTGAAGGGGGTAACATACATCCATTATCCTTTTGAGTACACCCCTACTCGCAAGTATTGACAAATCGGCTAAAACTTTTTCATCCGATCACACGCACCCATCCGGATAACAATCACGTCTCTATTCCTTCTGTAGCATATCACACGATATCCTCTTCCCACGACGAATTCACCCACCACGCTCACTCAAGCATAGACAAATCTCTTCCGTAAAAATTTCGGAGAATAAAATGCTTCCAAGTCCCAAAAATTTCATCCTCTCAAAAGAACCCGCCCTGCGTAAAAAAAATAATAGGATCGGCTTGAGAAGGACATATCCTTGCAGGATGTGGACCGAGAGAGCGAAAGATATGGGAGAAGACACCCATTTCAAGGAAGAAGAAAGATGAGGGGTAAAGGGTGGTGGTGAAGAATGGGTGGTAAGGGAAGACGGAAGACTGGGAGGAAGGTTTCGCGTGGTCCGGGTGTTGTCCTCAACAACCACCGAAAGGGGACGCCCATTCGCCATTAGTCTTCGGGGACTTTTTTTCCGAAAAACTGTCACGGGGTCGTGTTAAAGGCCATGAAAGTGCAGCGCGGTCAAGCTTCTTTCAGGGAAAGAAAAAGAGCGACAGTGGAAAGAATTCCACCCACGACATATTTTATCCATTACCACTCTTCTCATTATTGCACTGCCCACCAATACGATCTTCCATTTTTACGCGCTTTTTCCCCAAACCGTGAGAATCCATTTTTTTCCTTTCGTGTGGGAGTTGCGTTCATAATAGCACCTGGCTTCGATTTTCCTTCGGGCCCTTCTCCAACCTGCTATTGTGGACCTGCAGAGAGATCCGACTTCAGAGACGAAAAAATTCTCACACAACTTGGTAGCCTTTTTATGTATTTCTCTTTTTTCCACGTTCGTGATTTGGGTTTACGACCTGTGAGCGGGCGTCGATAATGCCCGTGGGTTGCGTGTACCGAATCGATTTTCGGTTTCGAGAGATGAAATCTCGTGTGGATGAATCGAACGTCTTTGGGTGGGGGAATCTTCCAGAGTCGTATATATATATATATTTTCTGTGACAATGGCAGAGTACTAAAACGTTAAGGTTGTAACTGTTACGACCGATTGGTGATGTAACGTTGCGTCACGAGGGTTTTATTTCGTTAAACTGAGAAGAATTTAGGTAGCCAATTAAAATCGACGAAAGGGAAGCTATGTAATGTGAGCGTTTTATGATCTCAAACCTTCAACCTGTCTTTTGGAGTGCTATTAGATAGCGTTGATGGATTTAAATGTAATATTAAATTTAGTTTAATGCTCGATTGAATTTTAGAGAATTGGTACGATGATTTAGTATCAACACATTATTCAAGGATTAAATGAGGTACTGATTAATCGCTGTAGTTTTAAGTCAATAAATAACCAACGTGCGCTTTAACTGTAATCTCTTTTCAGAACCATATGCGAATTTTTAATATGTTATTTGAAATATTGTTATTTACATTAGGAGACGTTTCCAATGTTCATGTTCGCAGGTTTTTATTATTTACACTTTATAACGCTCCTCATTCACTCGTCATACATGAATTATTCTTTTCTCTTTTAAATAAGATAGAATCATGTATAACTCATACCATATAACGATCCACCCGCCCAAAGATTTTCTGTCTCATACGCTTGCTTCGTGTTCCATATCTGCACGACCTATTTTCACTATAGGGTGAGTCAATTCTCGCTCTAACCTTTTGTGGACTTTGCTAATGATTCGCGTATTTTGAGAAAGATTTTTATTTACAACGCAGCGTAAATCATGGGTGAATTGATAAGATAAGGAGGAAGTGATGGATTCGTAATCAGATACGTTAGACTAAGAGCGATCGGTTTCTAAATTTAATTCAGGACATTCGATTTGTAGTATTTTGTAGGAAATTATTTTTCCTAAACATCTGACGAGATGATGGATTTGGTGATTTTGTAGTACGACTGTTTTTAGAAGGAAGAAAATATTGATCCAAATTCCAGCAGCGCAGATTATCTCACAAAATACATACGGAATATAGGTATCTTTCTAACTTATGTATATGCTCATTTTTAAGAACATGTATTTCTTTACTATAACCATTATTTTCTTATGAATAGATAAAAATCCTTTCATAGTATTTTAAAAGACGTCTCATTTACTATAGTAGGAATTTTTATAAATTCATTTCTATATCTAACTATAGAATACAATAAAAATAAAGATTTCATATTTTCATTCCTATATATTTCACCAATTCCAAAAACAAAATAGTTTAATTACGGAATTATAATTTTTAGAACAATATCCAACGAATGGTTATAGCCATTAAGTTCTGTATTTCTGAGAGACCTAAGTAAACACTAATGAACGAAATTTGTTCTAAAATTTCATGGAAAAGGTAAGGTCCTAGTCACATACTTTCCTGGGTACCATACATCTGAAGTACTGTTTGTCTAATTTGGAATCCACATTGGGGTGGTTGAACTTCGTACGTTGACGTTGAACGGTAAGGAGTTAAAATTTAGGGTTGTTAATCATTCCTGCCTTCCTTGAAAATTGAAAAACCTCCCATCTTCCCGGAAGGTCAAATTTTTCTTTCCTTTCACGGTGTTTATACACGTTACAGGAACAAGCACTAACATTCTTTCAGTCCGTCGCGATGAAGTACACTTTACGGAGTGAGGATCCACGCCCATTTTTCTTTTGTGTTCCCTTGAGGGTCAACGATCCTCACCCTGGGATGCCCTTGCACCGTAAGCGCTTGACCCCAGGGTTCCTGAGATCTTTCACGACAATGCCACTGACCATTCTCAGGGGAACTCTTTGCTCAAGAGGACATTCAGGTCTGGAAAAATATGGCATGCGGAAAGAACCAATTCGTGTGAATTTCAGGAAAGGTAAAATTTCAAAACTCAGGTACTCGAATGTGTATTCTACCTCATAAGGATCCGCTACTCGTTTAGAGATACCTGTCTGCGAGGATCTCTTCTTGAGAAAAAGGCGAATTACCGCTAGATCCAATTTGCCAATTTGCCAAACTTTTCGAGGGTTTGTCTACAGAGCTACTGGCGTCCATTCAGAAATATTTTCCCATGCGTGAATTTACAGGATTTCGAATTCGATGGGAAAAATAAATACTTTACCGATGTGAAGAGAAAGATACGATCCAAATAATGATATAAGATGTATCGAATTTCTTTCCTTGTCAGCATTGAATTATGAAAGTCGAACATTTATAATCTTTAATTAAACATTAGTATATGGTTCGTATGTATTATTTATGAGTTTTCAAAATAAAATATTTTCGATTACGATAACAATTTTCCAGGGAATGGTGATTTATTTTCCGCCGTTATTTATTGCTTCAAATGACAATATAAAATATTCTGGCCTTTTTATTCTAATTTTTAGCGTAAAAATTAAACATTTCATTCACTTGCGATAATTTTGAAAAAATAGAAAAAATTCAAAAGAGTGTTAAAATATACAATAATATATTTAAATTTGGAAAAATATCAAATTTGAAATTGTGTAACATGTGGCTAAATTTATCATACATATAGTAGTATTTAATTTATATGAATATATCCCTTCCATTTAAACGTCATATAAATTAGGGACCACAAAAATTAAAGGAGTGGAATGCCAAAGGACATTCCTTAAAGACATTGATGCCAGATACGGATTTATTACAATTAAACATTCATAATATTGCGGCATTCTTTTCGCTTGTTAATAGATTTTGTATGATCATAATCTCAAGTAAACACCACTTTTCTGGAAAAATAATCCAATTCAAAGACGAAATTGGATTAAAACGGGACAGTAACCCTTTTAAAATATTCCTACTGAATTAAGCAGGTGTCGAAAACCGTATTGTGCAGTCACACATCCTCACACATGTAAGGTCAATACCAGGAGGAGAGCTACAGAAACAAATGACTTAATTGTTCTTTAAACTTATGCTAAAAGGATGCAAGAAGAACGGTTACAACCTATCGTTGCTAATTTGGAAACCCTTTACCTTGATTATAACTGTAAAGGAGATAATAGGAACTTAACTCAACCATACAGAGTTGCCCTTGGTTACCCCTGTACAAGAATATTTTATTCAGTGACCAAATAGGGTATTAAGTGAACCTTAGATATCAGCATGCATATCTAAGGAGTTCATGCAACTGTTTAGACCAAATTGGTAAGCACTAAGCTATGATTGGATAAGGAAACCTTTGAATAAATATCCTCCATTTGGTACATGGTGATGAAAATCAATTTTCGAAAAGAACATTCTCTGACGGAATCAGATTTTTATTCTCTTGTTGAAAGCCTGCTGAAACTCTTAAAACTCAATCGGATAGCATCTACTGGTTTCGATTTAATACACAAAAAGAATGATCGATCGAATCTTGAAGAAAAACAAAAAATAGTAATCAATATTCTGATTCTATCAATGTAAAATGTGAAAACAGTATCAGAAGCAAACAATTTTTCTAACCATTTTTCTTTTCAAATTATGCTCTTAAAATCGATTACGACAAAACTTTTAGTTTTCCATGAGGAATGTTTAGAAATATATCATCACTTCATCACGCAGAACATTGTAAAAAAAACGAATGACTATATTTATAAAATCTTGTTTTCCTTTCCTTATACAACATACACGTAAAAGCGACGAAGTTTCAAATGGAAAACATCTGCGTTAGAGGAGAACAATGACTCAGTGATGATTTTCATGGTAGAAATGAGTGACCAGGAATTTAAGACAAGAGAAATGACAAATTCGTTCCAAATTTAATGAACTGAGCGATCCATCATAATGTATTATGAATGAACATGGGACATATAAAAATTGTTATCACCAGCGGTGAGTATATTGTCACTTACCATGCCAAACATTGTTGTAATGGATTAGCTGTTTCATGTATGCAAGTTCGTAATTATTATCTATATACCAAAGTATATTTTAACAACTCACTAGGTTTCGTTGAAATACGAACAAAACTTGAAATGAATAAAGATAGTTTACAATTTATGCTATTCTCAAATTCACGTAAACAATAAGGTAATAAGGTTTAAAATCAGTGATTAGTCTGATATTAACTTATGAATTAATTTAGATTTGATTAGCTTTTTGTTTATTTGTTTTTGCTTTCTTAAATATCGATCCAGAATGTGAATTTTTAACATTTACTTCGTCCTTAGGACTTCTAGTATCATCCCATTCTCCTTATTTATGCAGTCTCCACATCTAAAGTTATCCAAGAATTGTTCCTATAGACCTCCTTAAACTTTCTCATAGATAAAAATTCCCTTGGCAAGTATGTACACAGCACGTCCGTATAGGGGGTTAAGAAAGGACTTGAGACTTGATGGGGCATAATAACAGTTGATTTGAACCTCTAGCAATCGCACCTTGGTCACACCCACGTAAGTATCTTACAGACCTACCCTTTCGTCATCTTCGGCAGGCTTTCAAAAATTGCACGCAGACATAAACATATCTTTTGCCAAATGCAAATACGGGAAATATTGCGCGATTATGCCGATGCCACTTTCGATCGATTCTGGAATACCCGTCGCGCCTAAGATGGGAACTCAATACAGTGCGTAAGAAAGGACTGTTTCCCGCCTCATGCATAGTCAAGTAATGGACGCATCATTCTCCGCTCATTGCTGTAAACAAACGAATAAATGGAATACGAAGATTGGCTGCGAAGGCGTCTATTTATCTTTGGGGCATGTCGTAAGCTTCAGTCACGAGCTGGAGACAATCGAACACATGCATTATGTTGATACGATGGCTATAGAAGTATGCAGTTGCGAAATTTAGCGAGAAGAGATGCGCATTCATTAAGAAGGTTTCTTGATGGAAGTGTCTACCATAAGAAGGCTTACATATTGCTATTTTAGAAAAAGAAAGAGGAAACGCTATTCCACAGGCTGTCTCGTGATTTCCTTGTATCCAACCAACTTTCAACTGCGTATAATTTTTAAATGATTATTTTTGTGTTCGAAAGAATAATATCTATGAAAGGCACAGAAGAAAAAGCCAACATATTTCCTCAATAGTGATGTACATGTATACACTATTGAGTCGGAAGATCATACATAAAAATAGCATTCGATAGAAAAGATAGCAAAAGAAATATGTCTTCATATGAATCAGTGATAACTCTCAAAAAGTTAAGGTAATCTTTTTATACGCTAATGTAATAGAGAATTTCATTATATTGAGGATTAAGAAGATGTGTATGTCAATATTGAACATTCAGGGAAGCTATGTATCAAATCGATTTCTAAAACATTCGAATTAAAATAGAAATAATAAAAGGAAAAGGTGGTTATTTATATTTGTAAGTAGCATAATTTTGTCCAGTTCTAACCTCCATTCCTGCTTATATTTAATGCTAAAACCAGCAAAAGCATAAATAATATGAATGAAAATATACAAAAGAGTAATTGCTTACAATGCATGATGATGATGAATCACTTAAGCACTCAGAAGTCATTTTCCAACAACTGGATGATTATTTCGTAACGATTCCATTTCTCAACCATTGGACTGTTTTCTGAGGAAAGTAAGTGGATATCATTGCGGTGCAATCTTTAATTGCGGGAAAAAAACGGACAACTCATAACCGTCCACACAATCAAAGACCTTAGTGCATTCTTTAATTAAGAGCAATGCACTCCCATGATTCAACCGAGCGTACTGTAAATAATTTCGCAACAAGAATTTTTATAAATCGACTTTTAAAACATCCTTCTATCTGTAACACAAACAGAGCTCTATTTGCGCATGTATTTACTTTATGAATATGTATATTTAAAGAGTGGTGCCATAAAGAGATGAGTCCGTTGCAGCGCTGTTTGTTTTCGTGAGAATTCCCCACAAGATCAACCCTTTATGACGGGACCCCCCTTTTCTCAAAAGTGTTTGTAGACCCGCTACGTAGGAGATGCATCGCAGCGACCTTGTCGACTTCTCATGGCGGAAAGATATCTCACTGTACAAGCAAGTAACCTTATCTCCGTATGAAAGAGGGATTCTCTTCACACCGCTCTGTTTGGCAAGCACATCAACTCGTATTTGTATCCTCGGAAGCTCTGGATCTGGATTGTGAAGGGCAGATTCTGCTCTTTAATACTTCCACGGGAGAAGCAGTATTTGGCCATGAAAAGATGTGCATTCGGAAAGATACCGTCATATCTGGAATCGATGCATTTACGAGTGACAATGGTGAAAGGAGTCTCGTCTGTGCAACAATGATTCCATTTACCGTGGAGGCCATAACCCATTCAAGAGGATGATTACGTATATATGCATACTTAATAATATTAAAATTTCTCCATAGTCATTATCTTTAAGTGGAATACATTTTATGGTAAGTGCTTTATAACTGTTTCAACTGCTAGAAGAGTGAATAAGAATTATACACTGAAGATAACTAATCTAAATTCGACTCATAATGATGGCACGCCATAACCCATATACTAAATCTTTTTAACCAAACAAAAGTACGTATACAAAAGTTTGAATATAGTAATATATGTATTCAGTTTGAATAATACCTCACCCAATTTAAATTCGCAACTAGGGCAGTCAATAGGCGCACATTTATCTACATTTATCCGGCCCTTTTGATTTAAAATAACATTTACTTCTCAGTCAATAATTCAAAACGCTCCCTGAATCTTTGTATAGAAGACGCTTGGCGTGATTTCTTCAATGGAGGCCCCTCGGAAGTAATGGGAAGAGGCACGTGCGTCGCACGGGTCGATGGTTTAGGGGCCCCTGAGTCAGAGCTTCCGCCCGGAAAGATGAGGATCTTGGTTTGAGACCCTCTAATCGTTATAAGTCTCCCCTCGTATGTACATAGGAAATTTAAAGTGGGTACCAATTCATCCGAATGTCCTTCGTCATTTATTACCGCCTTCCCCAGGGGTACTTCCATTTCTGTATGGAAGATTACCTACGTATCATCTGCATAATAAAATGATAAGAGACCGCATAACCAGGGATTCTATGAATTTCTATATGTTTACATGTACATGAAGACAAATCTAAGCACAATCTACAATTCTGATTTGTAGTAGATGATGGTGATGAGATGTATTTGTACGAGCAGGAACTGCCTGAAGAATTCTGAAACCAAATAAAATTTACTATATTCACGTTTAACTTAACTAAACAGATCCATTATAAACAAATAAAGGACACAAAACAACTTGTACGGAAAATGATTTTCCAAAAAAAACTAGTTTCTTCTCTCCTTGTTATCAGGCGAAAATGTTGACTTATCGGGAAAAATAGTCGTATTATTAAACAATTATTGTTTGTGGAAGTAAATGAGTGTTTTTCGATAAATTTATAATTCCAGAACTTCAAGGAAGAGATCCATTTTTAGATATTGTATCATTTATAACGAATAGTATTTTCATATGGTGACTTCTTTGAATTAGTTGAAATGATGATGTACAAGTAAATAAATAACAACATCAACGTTTAAATCATGTAAGAATAAGATAATAAAGCCATATAAAGCGGCATCGCAAAGTTTGGTATATTTGCTGGAAATTTGGGGACAGCTATATTAAAGCCTCGTTGGTTTCTAATTTCTGAATCGTCCCTCCTTTTTAGGCAGAGAATTTGAAAAGACTGAAGCCATAGGAAGCCATCCAACCGTCAGTGGCTTGATCTTATGGAGTTCATCTTAAATTATACCAAACTCCTATGCAAAATTCTGGCAGTTTCTTTAACCATTAGTTCTTTTGACTTTTATAATTTGACAATAGAGATGCGATGTCACTTTTATATCCGCACCGACCACTCTTATGAGCTCGTGTTGAACTAAAATAATTGCATAGCAATTGCCTCCGCTGATCTATCTTAACTCAAAAATTAATCCCAACTGAATTTACGGCAAAGAAATACTTGAGATTCGATTGACCAGAGTCTTGTTCCATATTTTCGATATTTAAAACCATATCGAACTTCCTGCATTTGAATCTCTGTTCACTTCATTCACACTAAATCCACCAAGATATGAATTATAAAGAAGCCAAAGAGTGCGGTGGGGTAAACGTAAAAACCGTTATCAGTCCAAAATAATCAGCATCACAATAGGCGACCCAGGTTCATGGCCGGAACTAGTGAATCAAGTGCATAGTACAACCTGCTTCCCCACAACATAACGACGATTATATGTAAATGCGTCCTAATCTCTTCCGGCATTAAAGTCCCCAACAAAATCACCATCGCACCTTTAAATATATAAAAAAACGACGCTCGGCGTCACACGCGATCTCGGAAACAAAAAAAACAAACGAGCGACGCGTGCGTTCCGCCACAGTAAACGAGAGCAGAAAAGGCTTCGGCATGGCAAAGGACCATGCACACAAGAGGACAGGAAAACGGAAAAGGGCACGGCTTTAGCGATACATACCAGGGTGGTAATGCTTTAATTCCTTTCTATTCCTCCTTTTGTACGAACCTTTTGGCGCGGTGGCCAGTCGCGCAGCGCTGCGCATTCCAACTTCCGGTAGGTCGCGCTTCCGGTCTGTGGACGGACCGCTGACCATCCCGAACGATGGAAGAACGCTATAACCTCACCCACACCCCACATCCGACCCCACAATGAAACTCCGGAAGTAGGGCCAATTGTTGGGGGTAGATCTGTGAGGGAGAGATATGCGGATTTCCAGTACATTTCAATGTCATCTCCACCTTTCTCCGTGTGAAAGGACGCCCATGGAGTCGTAATCCCCGAATGTTGGATCTGAAAAATCCATGCTTTTATTTCCGTCGTTCGCTCCTCTGTTCATCACCGCGTGAAGAATGGACGTCGACTGATAAAGAGGGCATCTGGTGGAATTAAAACGGCCTGCCTTTTAACTTTTCTGCTAAACGGCTCGAAGCTTTGAAAATTCTTCAATCCCCGCGATCTCGGATACCAATAACTGTCAGAGAGATAATGTAGGGCCTCGGAATCATCGCCCCAGTTAGTTGCACAGGGAAATGTTGACGGAATCGGTGTGCGGCAGAATTTTATCCGTCGAAACGTCGCTATAACTCCCGAACTGGGTAAATGATCTCGCCGATGAGACTTCGTCATTTTGACAGTTTGCAGCAATTTATATTTGTTTTATTTTTTGCGCGGATAATCTTCCGAAGCCGTTATTTCTCGCCCGTGTTAACAAATCAAAATGAGAGGAAGACTGCGTCAGTTAAAACTGTCTCGTTTGGGCGAAATTCCGAGTAAACAGCGATATCACATCCGCCATAATTTCTATGCTAACTATCAAGCCTCGGATTTTTGATTTAACGATCTTTAATCGAAAACTTGCACGAATGTAAAAGAAATATAAAAAGTAAAACATTTATCTAAGGATGCATAAATGTAACGTACACATATATTCGCACAAATTTTGAATTAACATATGATACAAATGTTTCTTTCAACACAGCTAAGTTTTGCATTTGTTTTTTCTACTATTATATTTGCTCTATATAGTCCAAACTATTTAAATATTACTAATGCTATTTGCTAGAATAATAATCTGAGTGGTAAATCTTAATACAACTTTAAGTGCTATTGAATTTAACCGTTTCAATATTTCCGACCATTCCTTAATTTCTTTTCAGTATATTAGATGCAATGCGAGTTAAAAAGAGATTGATCTTCGATTTCAAAAGCACTTATTTTCTCCGAGATATTTAACTACGATCTGCGACATTACTCAATGTTTCAAACGGCAGTTGTCATAAATCCCGAGTTATGTCAAACTTCGCTGAGAAATAAAATGCTTATGTGTCTCCCTATTTACGTATCACGTATAATTTTGCTTTTCCTGCAAAACATTCTGTATCCAAATATTAACGAGGCGAAGACTCGAGCACTTCAATTGCAACCGTTTTGGATATAATCAATACAACCGAAAGATCAAACTCTGTTCGTCAGAAAAAAAAGTCATTAAACCGGACATGATAATTTGAAAGCTACGTATTACAGACCAAACACAAAAGTCAGAACAAAAAAGAGGAAATTAATGTACTACTGTTTTCCATTACTAACTTATTAACCTACAATGAAATGTTCAATTAATTCAATGATTTAATAAGTTGATGACGTATACAGAAATTAATTGCATAGGAAATAAACAAGGAAGATAATTATATATTCAATTAATTCGTTATTTAAATATTAATTGAACGGCGAAGCAAACAAGAATTCCAGAGTTTGAATTCAATTACTTGACCTGATTACGTTAATGCGTCAATTTATTCGGAACCTTTTGATATTCTCTCTGTCACTCCACATTCTACAAAAATTAACGAGATGAAACGCGTATATTTTTTTAAAAGAGACGGTTATGATTTATAAAAAATAACCGAAGGATATTTTTAGTCTTGACTCATATTTTATTCAACGCGACTTTATGCTTGTGTGTACTTTTTAAATGAGTCCCTTTGACCTCAGAGGCGGTTCCGTAAAAATATATATGGCGAAAATATTTTTTTAATCACTCTCGGGGTACGTACAACGCTGCCTTAATGAAACCCTCCGCTCATGCATTTTCGAAACACTTCGAAACACTGCAAAAACAATGGACATTCTTCATCGCGTATGGAGCACGCCGCATTCTGAATCCCGCGTCATATTTTTCATACGCGCTTTTCTAAAGAGGAAATTCCGGCTTAATTGAAATCGCCCTGGTCAAGGATATGGGATAAAAAAATCATTTTCGCAACAAAATTCGAGAGGAAATTTTTGGTTAGAATGGAGTCCTCTCACCAGTAGTTCATTCGTGGGCTTCGTCCGTGACCGAGCCAACGTAAGATACGCGTGCACAAGGGCTACTCGTTCCACTTATGCGCATCAGCACCATTGAAAATACCGGAGAACGGGTTCTCTGGAGAAATGAACACCGGAGCGTTGTTGACGGATCGAATTATGCAACGGTTCCGCGGAATCGCTTGTGGCTGTTTGGGTTCGTTTCCGAGAACAGAGAACTTCTTTTTTCCACCTCTTATTCGAGTGTTTCCAAATGTGCATTAATTGAATAATCGCGTTCCATTTGCTTGCGAAATCGTATAAATTACCTGTGAAAGGCTTGTTTTCCTCCCTCCAACGTAATGAAGCAACTTTGGTACTCTCGATTCTTCTCAATTGAATTGAAATTTCCATAATCCAGGCCTCGGGTTTGAATGGTCGGTGCTAATGAGTTACAGTCATAGCAGATTCCGAAGCTATTTCTATGATCGTAGAAAAATTTCTCCGAAGCTATGCGCGTTCTCATTTTCCTAGAAAAAGAAGAGACTAATTAGATATTAAAATAAGTACGTCATTTAATATTATTATATGCCATTTACTCAGAACCTACGCTGTTAACTCAGCGAGTTTTAAAGATATATAGAAAATTTAGCCTAAGGAATAAAATATGATGATTAGATAACAATTGTTTCATATTTTAAAAGATTACGAGCAAATTTTTCTGATATTTTTCCAATTTCAAAAGGAAAGAGTGCGATTTCAATCCTTTGTCGCATCTACCTTTGAAATGCGACAAACAGGTAGGACGAACTTCCGGCGCTCCCGATGTGCAGGGAAGGACGTTAGAGGACATATCTCACAAACATTTCAAAAGATAAAACAGTTTATTTGATCGGATGGGTAACTGTTATCAAACGTTCGTTTTGGATTTACTATTGAATACAGAGGGAACCTTTCAAGGAAGTCATTCATCGTGGCCAAATGTATTTTCGCAGAGAAAAAATAATTCTCTCTTTCAAAGCTTGGTATCGTTGAAGAGAAGGCAGAATGAAATTTATCGGAGATATTGCCTTTAAATATTAACTTTGAGGCAATTTAAATCAGTCACTGCTCACATATAAAACTACGTTTTATTTAATTCCTGTCCACTCTTTTTAATACCTCAATCCTTCATTGTATACTTTCATAATTACCAGCTAAGTTTATTATGCAATAGATCATCCTTAAAACAACCAGAACCCTCGTGTTAATCGTAGTCCATTTGCAATAAGAATAAGTGAACAGGAATTTGAAAGCTATTAACATCCTTATAATTAGATTTTAATTTTCAATGGAATCTATTGTAAAAATTTTCGATTGAACCAATTTGTTATCAGTAAAGATATTTGTACATATACTTTGATGCTTGATATAATTTAATATATTTCTATCTATTAATTGAAAAGAAACTTATATCCTGAGTCTGAAATATTGTGAGTATGACTAATGTTAGGGTTGATATAGATGGGACTTTTTAGTCCCAATTTCGCCTAATAAATGTATGTATGTATGTATGTATGTATGTATGTATGTATGTATATAGCGAATTCTTAATCAATCAGAGTAAAAAAATATTTCTATAATCCATATTAAAATTTACATAAGGTATGGCTTTAAAAACATAAGTACACTTACGGCGGATAATGTTAAAAAATTCCTACAGAAAAAAATGCTACTATGGAAACTGATACGTTATTATAAACCCAACAGAGATGTAACTTCTGAGGAACGAACATTCTTAAATGCCTGGAGGGATAAGTAGGTGATGAAAAAGTAAACTTGGAAGGAGTCCGCTGATCTTGGTCACAGCAAGTGGATGCCCATATGGAGGTATCCCATAAAAAATGAGTCACCACATATTGCGAAGTGGGTTTCCTTCTGGAAGGAGAGTCGCCTTGTCTTGGACATCCTCGCCCTGGTTCCGCGCTAAGGTTAACGTCCAATGAGATATTCAGAACCCAGTTACCACTGTAATACAAACATCTAGCGCGTCTATTAAACGAAAATAAAAGGAATTCAGATCCAATTATCATATTATCGTGAAGGTCTCCCCTTGCCATCGAGTAAATAAGAATAGCTCGCATACCTGACAAGGAAGGTTGTAGGCTAATGAGTAATAATATTCACTTCGGCCTTCAACTATTTCAACACTTAAATTTACATAAATACTTCTCATTTTAGATTAATTAAAACCTTGACGTATCATCCTCCTATCCAGACACTATTATGCTTACATACCAACTTAAATTACGATAGACTATACTACCTCTGATGCTATTTTAAGTCTGATTTGAATAACGAAGGAGATATAACATTCTAGCGATCTATCTCAAGCGACCTCTGCATTTTTAGAGCGTCATATTTTATTTGCATACTTTAAAGACCTCTTTTATACGTTTAAATATATTTTCCTATTAAAGGAAATATATCTTTATACGTATAGAGATAAGAATTTCTCACTTTTGTTGCTAATAGTATTTGTGGAAGATTAATTTAATGCTCAAGTTTATCTGAGAGTTCACAATGTGATTTTATTTTCATAAGGAGAAATATTCAGAAAATGCATTACCAACGATGTAGCAAAAAAATGTATTCTGAAGATGCGAGAAACACTGAAATTAAAGTTCTTATGAGTTATAACGAATACTTCATTAATTTTATGCAAAAATTAAATATTGCATAAATCATAATATATATTTACAGTTTTCATTATAACGCCAGACTAAAAAAAGGTACAGCAATATCAGGACTATTGTGTTATTGGAAAGATACGAAGGATGAATTCTCAGACAGGAAGATCTCAAATGCTGCTAGATGTGGTGCTAGATGGTTGCTGGATGTGAATATGAAAAATGGAAATAAAATTCCCATAGATAATATATAATTATAGAATTAATATAGCTTCAGAAGCAGAGTGGCGCAGTGGAAGCGTGCTGGGCCCATAACCCAGAGGTCCGTGGATCGAAACCACGCTCTGCTATGAAATATTTTTTCCTACTTTTATCGAATAAAAGTAATATTGGGAATAGCAAAACTGATTCCTCCTGAGCCTACCAACAGCAGAGTGGCGCAGTGGAAGCGTGCTGGGCCCATAACCCAGAGGTCCGTGGATCGAAACCACGCTCTGCTATCGAATATATTTTTCCTAATTTTTTCGAATACAAGTAACATGGCGAATAGCAAAACTGAATCCTTCTGAGACTTCCAACAGCAGAGTGGCGCAGTGGAAGCGTGCTGGGCCCATAACCCAGAGGTCCGTGGATCGAAACCACGCTCTGCTATGAAATATTTTTTCCTAATTTTTTCGAATACAAGTAACATGGGGAATAGCAATACCGATTCCTCGTCAGACTACCAACAGCAGAGTGGCGCAGTGGAAGCGTGCTGGGCCCATAACCCAGAGGTTCGTGGATCGAAACCACGCTCTGCTAACACTTTATTTTGATTAAAACAATTAAATATTGACAAGAGTTACATCCTTTTTTTTATAAAAGCTTGATGAAAATTTTAATAGAATCCTAATCATAACTTTACACTATTTAATGTGTTAAAATATTGTATTTCGGATTTAAATAAAAATTTATTGATCAAGAGTTCGGTGTAGGCTTAAAGGGATATTAATGTTTTATTGTCAGTCATTCAGTTTCTCTTTCAATGGATAGGTGCTGAAAGTCCAAAATCCCTCACGTTTTCACTAGTTTCATTTTTCATTTATTTTTTAAGACACTCAAGACAGTTTTTTTTTTAAACTATCAGCCACACCGTAAAAATCCGGGTATTTCGTAGTCATTCCAGCAGAAATTGATTCGTAATAATCTTCCTGCGGTTAAACGTTCCACGCGCTAAGAACTTCGGGAGCAGTCAAGCAGAATTGTGTTTTTGCGGCGTGGGAAGAGAGAAAAAAAAGGTTCGATTACGTCGAATAAAAAGTAAACTCGTTTTTCCAAAAGGTAGAAAACGAAACTAAGGTTATTACTTCATGCATCTGAGAATGAATCAGTGAAATCCGTTACCATTGCGAAACTCATAGAAAAGTCGTTTGCTCATGGGAATCAAGGGTCCAAAGATTTATTGGAAGGAAACGTAAACATCTGTTATGTGAGAAGCGACCGTTTAATTGTGTGACTTCCCTAATGGCGACATCCGTAGAGGATTGTTAATGAGCACGGATAGCAAATGAAACTCGGATTAACAGCGGGAAGGTTTGCAGACGCGGTTCGCATGAAAGAATGATTTAACCAAAAGAATTTGTGATAGGCCGCGCTTAAGATATAGATCGCTAGCTGCATATTTATATTATATAGTGTATATAAGTGCATCATATAGTGCACATATTAATTCCATATACGCTTTACGTTGTAAATTCTCATATACTTTCATATAATCGAGTGAATTATATGCCGGTACAAATTTATTTAGTTTCTATCTATGTTATCTATTTTCTAATGTTTATCTTTTAATAACTTTTTAATGAAGAAGCGACATATGAAATTAGAAAGATTCAGTATATTTCTAACTGTGAACGTAATATAACCCTTTCTAATCAAGAAATCGTCCGAATTTGAAAGCACGTGACCTTTTCGTTCGTAATAATTAACGTAAACATTTATTTCGTAATTTTTGTTCGACTCGTGGCGAAATTTCCAACAAATCAAGTTAAAGATGAAAGTAATCACGATTGCTGGCCGATTCTTGTTGATCTTGCGATTGATTCATATGAAATTCCGAAAAATCCACAAATGGATTTGATTTTTCGATAAAGCCCTGGTTACATAACTGAGAAATTCATTTGTATTCGGGCGAAAATTCAAATTTCTGTTCCAAAATAATCCGGAGTGAATTTCCACTCTGTTTGGTTACGAGGACATTCATTTCAGATGTGTATACATAACTTGAATATGAGGCTGCCTTAAGCCTTTTACCAAATCTGAATGTTTTCATTTAACATTCGACCTAGCTTTGTAAACTTTCGCCTGTTCTTTCAAGCATAATTTCCGCAGGATATAGGAACCGCGCAGGTTTGAAAGTAATTGAATGAATCACTCTTTTGTTAACCAATTGAATAATTTCCCTTGCACTAAAAGCAAATATTCAGATTCGAGTATTCAATGAGAAACTTTCCATTTTCACAGGAAAACGCATTCATATGCATCTTTGAAAGGATTTTACGAAATAAATGAAGTTTCCCGAGAAAAATGCAGTATTATGCAAGAGTTTCCTCGTTTTAAACATAATGAGGACATTCAGTAATGTTGAAAATTGAATATTTGAAGAATAATCCAATGAAAATTTAAAAAATTATACGAGCAATTAGTGTATGGATAAAACAAGGAAAATATAGTATATGATAGAGATGTATCATAAAACCAGAACATTAAGGTTCATAGCACATAGAACATTAAGAATATAGCATACCTATGATGTAATTTATCCCAATAAGGTATATAGAGCTAAATTACGGAAAAGGTTTGATCATCAGTCCAGTATTATTATATTCATCTTTACGAATTGGAAAACCGAATATAGATTAGAAAAATAGTCTGTTCGTTCAACATCATTACCAAATTTTATAAAAAAATTTAACTTGCAGATTTGTAATAAAATCAGAAAGTTTTCCCGCAACCAAATCGAATATATTTTTGATCGTTATAAACTTTGTAATCCTAATCACGCATCCGAAACTTTCTAATTTTCCGAGACTTTAAGTCTCATAGAGTTGGAGTGCTTCAAAGTTACTCGTCTCTCTCTGAATAATTGACTTAGGAAAATTCCAAAGAGGTTTCTGCCACCGTCAGATGCCTTCTACAGAAAGCATTGATTTCCGGGGCGATTAGACTTTACAGACGAAGAAAAATAAATCGTTTTTTTAACGGAGATATTTAACTGATGAGCCTTTTATTTATTTCCATGTTTAGTCTTTGAATAATTGGAAGAAATAGCGAAAGAACAAATTTTGAAATTATGATAAAGTATCAAAATGTACTCCAGGAGATATCTAGCATAAAATCAAAGTCAGTTAGCGTCCAAGAAGAGGTGAATCATTTAAAAAAATTGATACTAAATAAGCTCTTTAAATCAATATAAAAATTAAACATCCTTCGAAATACCTAAAAATATAGAAATAAGAAAAAAAACTAGTTTACTGATGTTTTAATCATATTATCTTTTCAATTAAATTGATTTATCTTCATATAAAGGTATAAAATAAATGGAAACACTGTAAGAAATGAACGTCATTTCTGCTTCATCAATCTAGCTATCAATGAAAGAGCTTTTCAATTCATACAATCAAAAAATTAATACAATCAAAAAATTAGGACTAGGAATTAGGACTATTAGGAATCACCTTTATACAGAAACAATAGTCAATATTTTGAAAAAGTCAAGAATTATATATAGAATATTATCATAAGAGTGTCTCATGTTCTTAAACATTACTATCGTATAACTCATTAATTCTAGAACTAAAGTTTAAAACTATTTTGTGAACATATTTTAATTTAACCAATTATTTTTTATTAAAACGATTGATTGAATCTTATACAAATGTTGCGCAAATCATAAGCCCACTTTCACAAACAAAATTTATAAATCATAAGAATTAATCTAATCTATCCCAACCGTCATTTCCACGTATCAGCCAATCCCTTTCCCCTGAATCGCAGCAAAACTCTTTCCTGGAATATCTTCGATAAAACTTTTCGCCACTTAAATTTTCCCACACTTTCCCTTTGCACACATTATATATCTCCATCCAATATTTGAAGTCGCGCGTTCGTCCAATCGATAAAAGCTTAAATTCTACGGTTGGAGGTCGCGATTCCTTCCCTCGGGTGTTGTGACGCGTTGAAGATTATAGAAGTTTTGAGGCCGGACACAGGAAAAAAGCAGATCGCTAAAGCGAAAAATCTTGCGGTGAATCCGAGGGGCTCAACGCTTATGGCTTCCCGAGGCTTCGTGAGGAAAAATCTCCTGCAAAAACGCGAGATGATGGCTGGAATAAGTGTTGTTATTATACCTCCCCTATATGAAGAGATTACGGTAAAGCTGCACCAATACGGAAATGCATTTCGCTTATAGATTCGAAATTGAGGTCTTACCGTTTACGATGCGCAATTTTTACTTCTCGCAGATCTCCCGTTCTGATGGGATAAAGGATGTTTAACTGCGAATTGAACAGCGGAATAAAAAAGTGGGCGTCAGGCTGCTAATCGAGTGCTAAGCTGATTGAGAAGTGTATGATATAAAGCAAAGGATAGATTTAAATTAATTCTACATGGTTATAATAATCTTCATCAAATTTATGCGATTTATTCGCTGTTAAAATAAAAAAATTCTTTGCTTGGCCGGTTGTAAAGGATATTAATAGTATTAAAAAGTATACTTTTATGGAAATAAATAACGATCAATTATAGTTTATATTTACCACTTTCATAAATGAAAGAATATCGATAAAACTATTCCTACTTCTATGTTTAGATTAATTTTTCTGTCACATGCATTACTTTCCCTTATTATATCCTTAGCGGCTAAACAGTCTTTTTAAGATTTTAAATATTTTCATCAATACTAAATCATAATTCAGAAAAGTTAACTGAATTTATAATCTATATTGCTCATAGTTTTACAAATGTATGGACTCAAAGATCAGTGTTCGTGTGACTATATCATTTACTTGGATATTGAATAAGATAAATGAATGCTCTCAAAAGGTTTTACATAAAAATGCATGCATGCTCATCAAAAGTATTTACATAGATACTGCATTTATATTTTACCTTAGGAGTAAAATGACTAACGAAAGAAAGTTGAAGGAAACACAACCAGCCTCTGATCTTCTCTCGCTCTTGAAAAAAGACCGCCAAGGTGTAAATTAACCTCCTCCATAATCGAACCCAAGACCGCCATGACCAAAAATGTACAAGCAACCGATTTGGACTAGTTGGAACAATTATCAGCCCGCCAATAATAATATGCTTCATTACATTGGAAAAATCAACATCCCAATTGTGAACCAATTCTCACTTCGGAAACTGGTTGCAACAATCCTAAGAAATACACCTTGCCGCCTGAAATGATTAGCGATGGGTCGTAAATCAGAGATGAAGAGAACAACCACGAGATTTTGGTGAAAAGGATAATTTTGGAGGAATATTTTTGGACCCGATCATTACCAAGATCACCTTATATGCTGAGGATCCATGTCTAAAACGAGAGAGTCTTGGAAAAATTCCCAAAAAGGAAAAAACAATTAACTTTGTTCGCTGAAAGTTTCACCTCGAGCATGTGCGAATATAGAAAAAATTAGAGGCGAGATATGGATGCAAAAAAGTTAAATTTGAGTAATAAAGGGGTATTATAATAAGAGGTGTTGGTAAAACAGACCCGGATGGAAGGCAAGCCGAGAAATCTTGAGGTGAGAACGTATTAAAACAGCCTCCAGGTGTATCAATTGCGGCTGAGGTGTAAGAACTTCTGCGGACTCGAATAAAATTGATGTTTGCAACATCTGCGGATCGTAATTTCTCTTCCCCGGGAGCGATAAGTTTCTTAATGCCCCCATATGTTCTTAGTCGCCTCTTAATCATTTACTCCGACGAGGTTTTAATTCGGGTATGAGATGACGTCTCAGCCGTCCATAAATACACCATCCCTCCCATTTTTCGAACAGGATGCGTTTAAGGGAATAGCGAGGAAAAATCGAGACCAGAATGTCGGTTTGTTTGGAGGAGAGGCGAACGGTGATCCGTGGGTTTCCTAGAATGTACGCGAGGAGAGCGTGGATACACATGGGGCAGATACGGAGTAAACCTAACAGGGGATACGAATGTATAAACAGTGAGCTTGAGAGAAAACAGGTCTTCGTCGTATCGTCGCTTAATCCCCCTTGTTTTCGAGTTTATAAATCCAAAAATATAAAAGTGAATGGAGTTTCTATTGTAAACAAACTTGGGGTATAAAAAGGTTCCGAGAAGAACAAGAGAATCTTTTTAACGAAAACAGTGATATGCTATCCGAATCTGTCAAGTTAACAAAGTGATCTAGCTTTCTACTCACTTAAAATTCAGTCACGCTTTGTAGAATACGGATATCTCCATGGAGCTACTATTGAAAAGTAATTTAATCTAGAGAGGTTTTCAAAGTTGCCTACGTCTTCCGGCTAAATAATCATGTTTTCCTCATTGCAACCATAAAAGATAATATCATACAAACAAAAATTATCAAAATAGCCATCTAAATCAAACTTTTAATTTTTCGATTCTTTACAGACCTTTCTAAGTATCCAGAATAAGAAATGTCTGCGTAAATTTAAGATATTTCATAAGTTCAATTCGAGGTTCTCAACTTAAAAGTTTGGAGATGAATTTTCAAAATTTTCTCTTTACTAATAATTTGATAACAAATGGCATTCAGTTCTTGAGCTCTCAATAAATATGTTATTTAAAGGATTTACTTGCAAGTTCTCTATTAGCCATAAAGTGATAATGGTTTTCAACATACGAATTCCAAGACCATCGCATTCTATAAACCTATAAATCGTTATTTTATCACCATTGGGTTTAAAATGATATTATATTCGTGACTAAATAAGATTACTATTGCAGAACATACGAAGACTTGGCTGCACACCTCAGTGGAGGCCCGTTCCCAAAAAATGATGGAGTTTTTCGCTGAAAAAGAAACACTCGAGAAACCCACCAGAAATACCCTCTCAAAAGCATACTTCGGAGCGCTTTTCTCTCGAATACGCAGAAAAATACAAAGTAAAAGTTCCTTAGAGGTATTGAAAAGAGAAGATGTTCTTCATTCCACTCCATTAATTTTTTACTCACGCATAATACCAGGATGCAAAAAATGGTCTATTATTCGATGACTTAGCTGCAAAAGGAATAACAGGTATTTCCATGCAAAAAAGGTATCTCTCACTGAGGATAAATTACCTTTGAGAACGACAAGAAACGGCTTAAGCTGTTTCAATTTCACGGTAATCCCTTTATTAATGTGGGTAATTAGGGTGAACAGAGTTAGAGATGAAATTAAGGTAAAGTGAATAAAAATGCTACCTTCACCTAAAGCGATGATCTGATTATCACATTTGCAAATATGATGTAGAATCGTGTCATTTGGATTTTGTTTCATTTTATGGTTTTCCTAAAACCTAAGTAAGATATAGCTTAATATTCATATTACTATAGCAACTATAACTCTCAGATATATATGATTAGTGACTTCTCCGAATTGAAACAATGTAAAGAGTAGTTTCAATATCACTATATTAGTTGTAAACTGTATATATTTTGCATAATTCATAAAATAAATAATCTAAAATATCAATTGGCATAATTTTGCAGTAAAATTAAGCATAATTTTAATAATAATGTGATTCCTAATATAATATTAGTCGTAAATTTCGCATTAAAATCGCTTTTAGTTCCTTATATACGTTCAAGTTGTTGATTCATTTTGTTACTGAAATGACTGAAATTAAATATTATCTTCTAATAAGGTTTTGGAGAAAAAAAAAACATTATATAAGTAATAAAAGATATATTCTAACGCCCGATTTTGCTCGAATTCTGCATTAACCCAACCTATAAAAAATCCAACGAATGCACCTAAAACTTCTCTCCTATAGAAATAACCTCACATGGCTGCTCTTTCTCTCTACCTCTTATGCCCTTTCAGGAGCAATAAAAGAATGAAAATACCTTAATATAGTGCTGACAGGAAGCTCGGCGGGCAACCCCACTAGGTCTTCGATAAACTACAAAAAAATCCCTCACGCTAGAGAAGAGGTTCACCTTAGGGTATTCTCCCAGCAGACTCAAAAAAGAAATGGGTTTATGATATGTTTCCAACAATAAGTATCTAGTAAAGCGTGAACGCTCCCTTTCTACCCTTTAATAACCATGACGACCGGGAAAAAATCCATCTCACACAAAGGAAATAATATGGAATCCTGCGGAATGAGATGACGAGTGGTCCATGGAGGACTACCGAAGATGGCTTTCTGAATGCGTGCAGACGAATTTATTTCCTAATAGCAGAATGCCCGCTGATTTTCAAAAGGGATAGAGATTGGGCTTACGAAAACCGCTATCGAGCAAAAAATACGTAAGAGATATGGCTCGCGGATGTATATCTTTGCTTTATGAATGTTCAAAGAAACCGAAGTTAATGAAAATATATTTGGCAAATAATTCAGAAGTTCGGAGTATGGATTTTTTCGTGCCTTGAGAGAAGTAAAAGAAATAATCTTTTTTTCTGACAGCTATCAAATTTCCTATGGGAAATCTTTATATGAGATTTACCGAAGCAAAGTTAAACAAAATAACTTTCAATAACGTTATATAATATATTATAATGCTATTAATTACAGTAGACTCGTAGATGGTTCTCACTGGGAATATCGAACAGGCGATTTCAAAAATTGTAAGAAAAGCCAAAGTGCTGCGAGTAAAGATGTTGATGCAAATTATCGTTTGATTCAACTAACAAATTCTATTATCTTAAATCTACTCGAATTGTTATTGATCATGTTATAAACTTAATACCATGTGCCGTTCAATATCAATTTTAGGAACTTTCAATAAGAATATTCCTCTCTCTTAAAGCTGTTCTTTTCTAAAAGATATTTTTCTTTCTAAGTCTACAATTGGATGCTTTTTAAGCATATTAACCTTAACTCTATCATTGAAATTTTTATCGTATTTTTCTGTATTCTGTATAATTCATTCTGTTTTCATCGTTTTTAGAAATATTACATCAAGTTACGTATATTCAGCAGAAATAATTTATTATCAATATTTCTCTACAATATTATAATGAAGTATTACTTACTTTAAAAGTTATGAGAAATTTATTAATTCGATGAAAATTATTGTAATAATGACGATAAAAATTTTAGGCAATGTTTCCGATTAAAATAGTAAAACACGTCGCACATCTTGAACAAATTAACTCTATTCTTGGATCAACGAAAAGACAAAGGATGGGTGTATCCGAAGAGGAAACTGTCCCCATCAACTCCTAGACCACCATCGTTCTTACGTGACACGTACGGCAGCATAAAAACCGTCCCACCCTCACAAAGTGATGATGACACCTCCTCACCAAAACACCATTACCCCGAGTCTATTTTTAGTCATTCCCGCGGTAATCTTTCGCGAGGCATTTTAATGACTGCCGGGGAAACGTTTTTAAGATCCCCACGCATCCCTAACACGCACGCCTCAATGTACGCGGTGCCAGACTTTTAGAGAAAAAAGGCCTGTCGACCAGATACAAGTTCCGAGTGGGCAAGGAATGCCATAAAGGTTACTCAGGAAGAGTTTAACAACTGGCCACGGAGGTGTGGGGGAAGATGACGGGTTGGGTGGCCCGAGCGACGATGGGAGATAATGACGCGATCCTCTCTCGAAGGAACGAGACTAGTCGGTAAGACCATAGGCGACGAGAGGACGAGACGCACTCTAGGGACCATGCTCGATTGTTTTTCGACTCATTAGGGACGCGAGGGATCAGGGGACAGGTGGGGGAGAAAGGGAGGGTCTTTCACCTGTCATTTTCTTTTCGGAGTGCACGGCTGAGATTGGGGTTCGCGAATCCTTACGCGTCGCGGAAATGTGGTGCGTGAAGTGCACGACATGATGAGCATCTGTCCATCCAAAGCTTCATTCGAGGGGGGAAAAGCCTGCGGAGATTTTATTTTTTAAGAAGCGATGCTCGTTTGGGGGGATGACTGTGACGGACGCTATTACGCGGGTGTCTTCAAGATGATGAATTAGAGAATATACGGGGGAGCTTTGAGACTTTTGGGGGAGTTCTCTTTGAGATGTTTTTGAGGTAAAAAGGTGGAATGACGTTCCCCTATAACGTATTTTAGAGTTTTAAACATTCATCAAATGACGAAATAACGCAAAAAGTAATTATTTATGAGTTACTAAGAATTTTATTATGTGAAATACGAAAAACTTTACGCACGTTGAAATTGAAAATAATTAAATTTGTCGATTAAAATAGATATTCATTTGTTCAATAAGACTTATGAACTATAGAAAGAGGAAATACAGTTACCAATACAAGTACCACCCAATTTTAGTAAACTCGATTAAAGACTGACAAAAGAAACTTTACTATTTACTATATTTACTCTTTGTAATACAAAAAATGAGTTTTTAATCTCGTTATTTATGATTTCCATTATTGAAAGATTGAAATATTATATATTTGATATGGAATACAATACAACGAATTATGTTGTGGTAATAAATTTCATATTAAGTATATTAAATACGAGTATATATTTATAAATAAAATTCTGAATTTATCTTATGTATAAACCTAGTTTATTCTAAAGGATGTTACATTTTACGTTAAAATCTAAAAAAGAACGATCTTTCAAGCTGGATAAAGAGACAGAAACAATCAAAAACATATCAAAACTTATCGGTAAACTTTTCCATTATTTCCTCAAAAACCAGTAAACATCGCTATATCTCCGACATCTTCCCTTTTAACCTCTAGTCATACGATGACAAAAGGCAAGCTTACGGCGTCAGAGTGGAACTTACACTCCATCCGAACTCATACATTTTTTCTCCGATTCTCACGGAGCTCTCTACACTCCGTCAAATATGCACACTCCTCTAAATATGTCCCTTTTCGCGACAGTAATACTTTCTCCCCCGAGAACGCCTCTCGCGAAAAGTTTTCACCTGTCAACGTCTGGAAGCGTATGAGGAATGAAAGAGAGTGTGGGAGGGATGTTCCCTTCCTGGAAGAGACGTGACGTTCCCAGATGAGAGAGGATTTTTCATCAGAGCGTTACGGCGTCTGCATTGGATTTGCCCGAGTGCAGGCACGCGTGCACACTTAATGCAGGTGGCACGGATTGGAAGGGAAAAAGCGTTGTGTTCTACGAGAAGATCCATTTTCGGTAGACACTCATACGATATCGGTGACAATACACTTGGTATAGAAATAACTCTGCAATAAGTTAAAGCAATACCATACAATTACTTTTACGAAAATTGCTTCATGTTATTGTTACCCCAAAAAAATTGTTACCACAGTAAAATGACAATATTTGTTTGACAATAATATAATAATAATAATATTGGAGCAATAGCGTTATTTTAATTACAGTGTTTTACAATTATATTATGTTAACTGATTTATTAATTCTCATTTGTGGTCTGTCTCCAAAAGAGGAGAAATAAAGAAATATTTTTCTGACTTGGAAAACGAATCACATGTTACTTTACAGTTCATACTATTATCAATAGATGCTGTAATATTTAACTGCGCAATGAAACTTTAAGAATATTAAATAAATAAACAAAAACCGGAGCTTTTAGTGTTATATTATAATAGCTATAGAATGCAACATAACACAACTTATCTTACAATAACATGATAGTTTGAACATCCTTTGCTTTCTTTAAGATAATATAATTGATGAATAACATGCTTAATTGCGTTTTAATTTTACTCTGAGCATTATGGAAGTCATATGGGCTTTAGGATTCGAACACTGAACTACTTTATTTGTTCTTTTAAAATAATAGTAGTGAATTTAGCCATCTAAAATTTAATTTGACAACAAACGTGACGAATTGATTGAATTGATTGTATATCCATTATATTGTAGGTGGTGTTGTTGGTGTTTGATCGCAATAGTAACGTAATATTAAATTAAAGGCGGAAAAAATGAAAAAAAAATACGGAAACAGTTTCATTCATCTTCACTCTAGTGCATTCTTAAACAGGAGATTAAATTTCCCAGATAAACATCATCTGGTGAAAGCAGATCTCAATTTACGCTAAGTTCGAGTGTTGTGTAACGCAGTGAGATGAGATCCCCTTGAAGAAGCGAGGGTTAGCGAACGTGCCCTCGGGGCTGTGGTTCTTTACCAGGGGGTGCGTGGGGGAGTGCCTCTTCAACGGGCAGAGAGATCTTACAATAACAAGGCATCACTCATTATAAACTGGAAGTAACTTGCGAGAAGTGAACCACTGCTCAATTCCCAAATTCTCATCCATTTGAAAGCCTTCATTTCTAAACTGAACCAAAACGTTTTTCAATACGAATGACGCATATCATTTTACTCACTATTTCTATTTAACTATTGCGTGATGTTCTTACGCCTAAGATACTAATTTAGCAGAAAACGTACGACCAAACCATGAGAGTGCAAAAATCAATCCGAGATAGCTTGGGGGCTCGAAGTCCAAACCATTATCTATGTTTCGTGCAAGGAATAGATCATTCAATGACTCATTTTGGCTAATTATATATCATTCCCATTTTCATTAACCTCTGACCAGAATTTAGTTCCTAAAATATTAACAGCAATGAGTCTCTTCTCTCACATGTGACTTTCCCATTTAATTATCTGCCATACGATGACGTGGGTCTTCTTGTGTCACACACAAACCACACAGCTGGCAGGTGGTCATACGTTGGTCGTATTGGAGTAGGATACGTGTAGTGATCGCGTGCTATGAGGAGGGTAGCGGTCAATCGAAAAGCCATATAATAAGCCTTGTAATCCAAGCTATAAATTAATGGTGAAATTCCAAAAACGTACGTATTATGCTCTGATTTACATTTATATCCATTACATAGTATTAAAAGATATTAATTGAATAGTTTTTGCGAATATATCTCACAGCGCACATATATGAATTTTAATAATGATATATTTGTATTTTTCGTGAATTAATTCCGTAGATTGAAGAGGAAGAAAGAGGTATGTTTTAATTTAAATATAATTGAAATCTATTAAAAAAACCTAATTTAATTCATATTGTAATTTGGACGTGCATGGAGATTATTTACAAAAGAAGTTACGGGTTCAAGAAATCAACAAGTTTTGGTTACCCTCGATTCATTTTTTCAATTCATTCCAAGGATCATAGCGACATTGATAGATAACTTCCTTGGGTTAGATGGTTCATCTAAAACGTACATCGCTCGTGTATAGATTCACTCAACTTTTACGTCCGTCAGCTCGACTGGGTGGGAAACTTCATCGCTTACACCAGCAGCAATCCACGGTCCAAGAGTTTCCCCAAACCCTCCCGGAACCTATAACCAATAAACATCGATGGGGGTTTTACTCCTCGACATGTTCACGGAATCTTCATAAAAATCCATCATTTCCGGCGGATGGTCTCACCGTTTCCTTCAAACGCCACTGGTACACACCTCTCGTTGTTGTATTCTCACGATCTAGCGTCATAAAACGTTTCGTTCGACACTTCCTCAAACACGAGCCGTTTCGCGTACTTTCCTCCGCAGCATTGTTTTCCAGAGGACATCGAATCGAGGGGCATCTGTTGTCCCTTGAGGAGAGGACAACCTGCTCTTTTGAAGGACTCAGGTGAAGCGTTGAAGCCATCCTCGAAGGCATTTTGTGGATCGCTGATCGGCGTGTGGACGGTGGATGATTCATCATTCTGCAGCTGGTGGCCTTAGTTTTATAAGGCTTTCTCCACCAATATCCCAAAAATCTCCGACAGATTTAATTAATTGCTCCACAAAAAACATTCGACACTTCGGAGGGTTCTCATGTGAAACCGATTTCTGTAGTTTCTAATCGGAAGCCGTGTGAGCTTTAATGGTACGACCGAGGAATCCGATGGGCTTAGATAACGGTTTCAATGAACTCTCTATGAGATTTGGGGAAATACACACTTGGGATACTTAAAAAGACCCAGATGGTACCGTTTTCGTTTTACTGTCTGGAAGGAATCCGAATAAAAGTTCGTGGGAAAAGCTTAAACGTGGATTTCATACGGAGATACTAAAGACAAAATGATGCCAAGAAAATGGCGGAAGATTCCGAGATTTTAATTGCGAAAAGGAAATGATTATCTCGGTATCTTTTCGGTTTGCTAGGAAGAATGAGATACGCACAATCGATTGTTTAATTGGTACCGTTAGTTGTTATGTAACTTCATTGCGTCCTCTGACGTGAAAGATATATTACATAATTAAATTATACTGTGAAACGTTTGAATTTTTGACTCTAAAATTTATAATAATAATTATCACAGTAAATCTTAAGGAATAATTGCAAATATTATCTATAAAATTGTTTGGATAAAGTGTAATTCAATTTATGCAGCAAAAATAATGATTCCTTCAATAAAACAACTCACAATATTGCAAAAAAATGCTAATATATTATTCACATCGATAGCTGTTAAAAATCACGAGACAGATTTAAAAATAGAACTATAATAAGCACCATTAACTACATTGGAATTTGAAACAAGTTTACGCCCAAACTGAGACTCGAACCCAAGACCTTTCTATAAGTGGTTATCCAGACTCCCAGTGGAGTATCAAAAGGATTGTCGTAACAAGTAACACTCAACCTTTTGTTCAGCTCTTTCAATTTCACGAAATACACTTTATAGCTTTCGCTCATGCGATTTATACTATGAAAGAGCAGTAAGAATCGTACATTCAATGTCATTAAATAAATTAAAGAAATCATCAAGCAGTATTGACGCAGAATTAAATTCGCGGATCTACAGCGTAAATTTTCAATAAACTAAGCAGAATAATCACGACTTAGTTTTTGTTAACCATTTGAGGCTTTGATAACTCGGGATCCAACCGTTATTCGAACCCGGGTCTGCTCTTAACAAAGCTGTAAGCGATGTTCTACTTTGATATTCGATCGCCGATAGTTTTACTTTCCAGAAATAATAAATCATAAACAATATGAATTGGAACATGGTTACAAAAAAATAAATTAAACAATTAATAAATAATAATCAAATATTATGTTTTAGTACAGGGCATAAAAATAGAGTAAAAATTACCAATAGAAAATTAATTTTGTGCATGCGAGTTTTAACGTTAGTAAAATAATTTGTTGCTATTGCACGTATATATAAATAAATACGTTGCTGTAGCGAGCAGATAAGGACAGACGTGCGATACTATGTGACGTCAACTCTTCCAAGGCCATGATGCTCTAGGAGCAAGCTATTCCGCGTTCTCTTATAACTAAGAGTGTGGAAAGATCCATGTAAGCGAATGCGGTTCGTATTGGATGTACTCGTACAGTTCCACTCCCATTATTACGACGGGAAAACTTTTCGGTATATTTGTATCCGGAGCATTATCGCCCGAGGCAATCGTCTCAAACCCGTTGTTAGGGGAACACTCAGCGCGTCCCATACGATGCCTACCCCATTCGAGTTAATTGAAGGCTATCATGTAAATCTATATCAAATCCTTCCAAAGAATTACCATATAGATGGCCCATCAATCTCGTACCGCGCCACTCAATTGGAAAACTATTAAATATAGAGCGTAATTGATACATGAGTTACAGCTTCATTTGACTAAATATCGATCCGACGAAAGTCTAGAAATAGAACAGACCGAACACTTTGAAGAAAAAAAAAGAAAAGGAATGAAAATGCGTGAAACGTAGCAGGGAACTACTAGTTACGTAATAAATGAGTTTGGAAGCTTCTTTATAATTCTAGTCCTCTGCCGCCGCTCAAATCGCCCCGGTAGCTCCCGGTAGCCACTCCTATTCCCAAAGCTACGGTTTTGAAAAATGAACGGTTGCCTTTCTTTTTGCACCTAGAAATTCGCGATAAAAAAATATTAATTTCGGCGCCGAATTTTCGGAATACGGCTGCCAAATTGCTCCTTGTTTCCTTAGGGTTTCCACGGAGATGATGAAGGCGTTACAATTTTTGAAAAAACCTTGCAAGTCATCCCTCCAAAAGAAAAAGACTCGGAGAATTCTGATGCCGACTCTGGTGGAGAAATAATAAAATTCTCATCCAGACGGAAAGGCGTTACACAATGGCAAATTATGACGTATTCATTCTTTCTAAGGAAGACAATTTTGAGCCGGACTTGATTCTCTCCAAGGCTAGCGGAATCACTGTATTTTTCTACTCCAAACACGCACAGAATTCCTTTTCGATGGATACTTAATTTTATCTTTGCGATACTTCACTATGATTCGCATAATTTTTTACGAAAGGCGCGTTGCTAAGGTAGACGTCGCTTAAGTAGACCTAGTAGGTGGCAACCTAAATTATAGCGTGTAGTTCTCTTAGATAAAAATAATAAATTTGCGAATTTCATTACCAAAATATACTTATCCGTTTTAGTGCTTTTTTGATTGATAGAAATCCATTAAAGAAGTATTCACGATTCCCATTCCCGAAATAGTTTAATCTATCTCGGGAAGTAGCAGGTGTTTACTCAAATTTACTTATTTCTGTTAAATTATATACTGAATGGCCACCCAAGAGTAAAGCTTTTTCGAAATTAAGCTCAGAATTGCCTCTTTAAATTCACGTTAATGAAGCAGAGTGGGAAAACATTATTATTAACTCTTCCTAAAATGAGATAAATTGTTCTGGATTTAATACAATACTGCAAAGCAATGGAAAGGTCGCTTGTCTGGATGGGTATGTGATTAGTGCAGGAACTCTATTACTCTATTGTTCCTCCTATAATAATTTACCTTGTATATTATGCGAAAGTTTTTAAAAATCAGAAAAAAACGGGTCATTTACTTACACCCTGTTAGTGACATATTTGATTAATTAAGGTATTAATATACAAACATCAATAAAGAATAGAAGTAAAAAGCTCGTTTAATAATATTAAATAATTAAATTAAAAAGGAGCAGAGTAATTCATAGCATATTAGTAAAAAATCCTCTCATTGGGTCATTCTCTCATTAGGTCACTATATTAGGTCATTAGGCATTCATGTGGAATTGATTAATTTTAACATAATCAAATCGATGAAAAGGCCAATCAAGAACTCATTTTCCACAGTTTGGGTCGTGGTTTGGGGTGGATGTAGATAGAGAGTGTAGCCAGGCAACCAAGAGAAGCTAAAACAGTAAATGTCAGCTATTCAAGCGAGAATGGACGATCGCATGTTTGACAAAGATAATTCAAAACTCGATCATTCGTAAGTTTGGAAGCAACGGTCGATATTTCAACGACTCGGTCCCATCAAAACTGCTCCTTGGGCGCACATGAAAAATCACGTCCCAACTAGGTTATCCACTTCCAGGGCGTAATCATTTTCGGAAAAATCCACTCCGAAAAGTTCGTGCGCTGATTGACAGGCAATCGAGAGAAAAACCCTATGGAGATCGTTACTAAAAGCGCAATTTCCTTCACAAAAAAAGCCTCCGATACGCATCTCGCGCGTGCGTTCATTCCACCGAAAGATCTCATCGCATTTCCCGTTTCGGGGGAGGGGGCGTTCGATCGATCAATATTTAAAAGCTTTTCTTTGATTTGAAATTCGATGCGACTGGGTCGACCCGTCAATCAAGAAGAGACCCCGTTTTACTCCATTGTTTCAGGGAGAATATGGTACCCGCGTACAACGCGTATTCCTCCGTCATTTCGCGATGGGAAACGACAGGTTTAGCGTGTCGAAAGGCACGTTGGTGCAAATGTCGCGAACGACTGTCTCTTCGTATGATTGACTTGGGAATTTCGAGCGGTCGCGTGATGTCACCTGGGGAAAAAGGGGTTGCGACACGCGTTGCTGCCAGGGGAGTGTCAGGTGTGTTTATTGTAACGTTTTTAATTGGTTTCGCTGCGTCAAGTAGCCGATACTTTTGATTGAGAGTGAATTGTCGATGATGCTTATTGAGAGGTCTTGAACGGGAGTGATATAAAATGAAATTATCCTGATTATTTGATAAGAGGAAAATTTAAAAATTAAAGAAGGAATTTCGACGTGTTGATGACCGAAAAAGTGTTTACTAGTATCGAAGAAAAATTCGAAGTTTGAAGGATTAAAAAGGGTTGTTGATCTCTTGTTTACCGTTTAATACATTTCGTCATTTTTAATGACAACCATTTCGGAGAAATAAAGATAAGAAAATGGAACGATGAGTGAATGATCTCTCGTTTGTAGTCTAAAAGTTTTTGCTTATTTACGGATTAAAAACACTTGCGAAGATAAATAATGGTTAAATATGTGGAGGACTAAATGCTATTGATTTCATCTATCTAATCTAAGAACATTGATCCTTTATCGACTTGTGGGAATTTGAGGTTCGATTAAAAAGAGGTTTTAAAGTTTAAATTTTACTCTTAATAAGAATTAAGGTAATATAATTTTTTTTAATAATGAAACAAGATAAATATGGAAATCATAATCTGTGTGAGAATATTGATTATTTTCTCATTCAAATTTTATGGAAGGAATTAAATAAAAGGAAAACTTGCAAGGACGAATCTTCACACCACTAAGAAAGACATTGGGCTCTTTCTTATGCTCTGTAGAATTTACCGATTCACAGAAATTCGCTATTCCCGTCCTTGGAAACTGAATTTTAAATGACACAGATATGCAACAGAAGGCATGTGAAACCTCAAGAAAATTTGAATTGGCATTCATTTCATTACATAGTCTCTTTTGCAATTCTCTTTACCTTGAGTGTTTGGGGAAAATTTACTGAAGTATCGAGAGAAAGTTTTCTTTTACAGTTCTAAAAGCGCAAGTTAAAGATTTTATAGACGAAATTCAGTTGTCCCATTTTACAAAAGCTATAATTCACACTGTTTATGGGAACGAAACATCTTCATCTATTAAAAATAATCTATTAAATTCAGTTTAGCAAGGTTGTTGGGTAATTCTTTGAATATAGAAGGAATCTTTTGTTATTGAGACGAATTATGTTTGGCTTCTTTTCTCAACAGTCATAATATTTCTGTCTTTTTAAATAGAAACGAATGTTGCAAATCGTTGAAGAATATCAGATAGTAATCATTCATTACTCTAGTTGTATCTACAAAATTAAAAAAGTGTATCCTTGAAAGATGGAAAATAAACGACTTGAACTACTAAGTAAAACGGAAAAGAACATTGTATTTTCATTCTAGGCTTTCTTTAGAGATAAAAAGCTACATTACCTACGAGCGAAGAAAAGGTGGCACGTGTCCCTAAGACCGCAGGATCCCCCACTTCCTCTAAGGGACGCTTGTCCCCTGAGGTCCGTCTTAAAATACGCCATTGATTCCTCTTTTATGCAATATTGAACACCAATCAGGGCGAAATCGCTTTTATTTAGCAGTCAAGCTATAGTTGATGACGGGACACGAGAAGGTTACCTAAAAGTAAACGTTCTCCACCGGAATAGGAAACCTTATTTGAGTCTTAAGAACTCCGTATCCATAGAGATTTCCGTTTCGTACCGGTTTAAAGGTCCGCGGGGTTAAAATATTAAACCCAACTAACATCCTGTTGAATATTCCACTATTCATCATAAGGTTAGCTCAAAGCAGATTTTCGAATGGAAAAGATCGACAGAAAACACTATTCTCCTTTTATTATTTATCGCGAGTTAAAATTGTAGCATTTAACATAAAGTACATCCATTTTATATTAATATACTACGAAGATATATTTTATCCGAATTTAGCTATTAGCTATTATATATATATAGTATATAACTAAAACTTGTTGATTTCCAGAAAATACTTACAGGAAGAAATCGGCACTTCAAGGTATCTATAAGTCCGAACCATCTGAATGTAGTGAACGATTAACGTCCTTAGAAACTTATCAGTGATAATGCTATAGCCAATAACTTCAACATATTTCATCTAATGAATGATCTTCCGCAATTAACCGAGTCAATAAAAGAATATCGTTATATGTGTATAATTGCGTAAAATGAATAAAATGATTAAAAAAACATAAGGTTAAACAAATACAAATTTAAGTCAAGGATTAATTTGCTGCAAGTGGAAGAATATTGAATCTTTAAGAAAACATTATTGCCGATTTTACTTAAAGTATACGATATTGACAATAACACAATAAATTGAGCACTTCTCATACTTGATATTACAATAACATATATGAATTGAACACTTCTCAGGAATAGATGGTGTATCATTTCGCTGAAAAAGTTTGAAGGAAAAATACGATTTTTTTGTCGATCGGTAGAGTATAAAATGTGGCACACCTGGTGAGGGACTTCTTAAAATACTGAAGCATTATTAAGCCATGAATTTTGAATTTTAATGTCTTCCTACACGCCAACTCTTGACTCGTGAATCCACTAGGAAATCATTCAAACCTTAGAAATGAAGTGCAGTAAAATTCGATCTGAGGTCTGTAGTTAGGCCGTAGTTAGGGTTCTGCGGGTGTAGGGTGACTCCGAGTTCCTTCACTTTTCCGAGAGTTTCGGGTTACTGTTCCGGTGAAGTTCCTCAGAGAAGCAAATTGGCCATAATTAATCGAACACGGTCGATTGTATCTACGAAATTAACGAGCGACGCTCGAAAATTCCGGGATCGTGAACCCGATAAACAACGCGTTCTATACTTGAGTATGAATCTATATATTTACTTCTTTATGGGAAAGTAACTGTTAAAACAATAACTGTATATTACAAAAATGTATATAAACAATGACTTGCATTCGGTATTATTTAATTATACTAAACATTCCTAAGATACAATATGACTCACCGTTTCCTACTTTAGTACATTTTAATGAGGTTTAACCGCTTCATAATGAATATGAGGACTACAATAAAAAACGATCTTACTAAGTATTTTATTTATAATGTATAAAAATCGTATGTATTAACACTGCGTATCATTATATAAGTTATCGAACGTTGCTGATGTCTGATACATATTTTATAATTACTTAAAATATTGTGCGAGATGAGTAAAAAGAGGTATAAATATGTGTAACCACTTATCTTTGAAATTGAAGTATAAAATATAATTCCGGTACCGGGAATCGAACCCGGGCCTTCCGGGTGAGAGCCGGATATCCTAACCACTAGACAATACCGGATGTCGTTAGAGATGGTCCAGTCCAATTTTTGGAATAATGCGTAAGAAACTGAAGGTTTTGAAATGGGTCACATGTCATTTTAAAATCATTACCCGACCAAAAGGGACGCTTTAGACCCTAGGAAGGAAATAAGGTCTGAAAAGGGGACAACAGGGTTGCTAGGTCAAAGGCTAAGTTCCCTTGTATCCTTCATTTCCTCTCTTTTAGGGTTGCAAAAAATGTATCTCGGATCTTTCATTAAAATCCACCGAATCTTCTCAAGGTCACACTGTGGCTATATTTTTATAATCGTAATCTTCAAAAATAACAAGGAGAGTCATCCTCAAAGATAGTGTTTTACATTATTCAGAAATGAGGTCATTATATGGAAACATCCTGATAATGATAAAGTTAGATTACAATTCAGAACGAAAGGTCATTTCTCTTGTTTCATTTCCCTTACTGAAATAGTTCAAATAATAAGTGAGCATATGAAAGATTTAAAAACCATTGCAATGAATAGTTAAAAGTATACTATCCTAAAATACAAGGATTATTCCACAAGACCTAAGTTTACATCTTATAAGCTCTGAAGAATAACAATTTCAAAGCTATACTGAAATGGCAATGAGATTAGTATGGAGACATTTCCATAGTCGGTACTGGTTTTCGTAATGTAAAATCCTAATACATATATTTCACATGTTGATAATGCCAAACGACCTTGGGAATTTAAAAACGAGCGTCTGCCATATAACCAAGGAAACCGGAACAACGGGAAATTCTTCGAGGAACTAATTAAAAAATCGTTGGAAAATGCTTAATCTCCCCGCATTCTTGCCGACGTATTCGTGCAGCATAACGACGCTTCTTGATCTGCGTGTTTAATCTACGACAGAGATTCCTAAGCGAAAAACACTTCCTTACGATGTGACCTGTCTTCGAGAGTTTGATCAATCTGTTTATTTCGTGAAGGAGACGACCTTTCCACTTGTGCTGGAAACAAGAGGGAAGGGACCGCTTTACGGAAAATGGATGAAAAGTTTAATTTCCCGGACTCGATGGTGCCCACCCTATCGGACATAATGAGCCCCAGATCCCTGACCAATTGCGAAACTCCCCAATAACGAGCAACGACCTTTTTCCGGCCGAATTCAAGGGGAGATAATTAGAAGCAGACGCCGGAAGAGACGGTAGGTCACAACGGCCGAAACAACTGCATGGCCAACGGAAGCAAAAACTCGCGTTTCAAAAAAATTTTTTCCCCGACATTTCCTTAGACTTCAGCTGTCGCGTGGCGATCTTCGGGAAAAACATTCCTCCGAAGGAACGTCAAAAACAACCGAGAAAAGAGCATGTGACAATGTCCACCGTCAAAGGGAGCATCCAGCCTCCGCCATTTGCACCTCAAAAATATGGACTCCTTTTCTTTTGTGCAGAGTAAATCTTCAAACCCTTCCACGGAGTAAACAACACCTGCCGGGTGCCGTCAATGCAATGTACCCGCCTCCTGCCAGTAGCATAATGAAAAGGGTGCACCCACGGATAAAGGAGTAGGCGGCCGAAAAAGAGAACATCTTCGCGCTGATTTCCACCTTTTTAAAATCCCCTATTCTTAAAGGTAGATGAAGAAGATTTCAAAGAGAATGAAAATGCTCTCGGTCGATATCCTACTCCTTTCCTCACCGGCAGCTTGCCGTTAATGTTTCTGCTCGAGTGCGCGGGAACAGGTGGCGGGAAACTTGGGAGGATGCAGGTGGTGGGTGGGGGAGGCGGGGGTGGGGCGTAGGCGGGGGAGGGGATCCCAGAAAGAGGGAAAGAGGAGATGCCGCACTTTCGTCGCACACTTCCTGTGTCGCCAAAAGCACCGGAAGGGGAGGTGCGTTGGGTGCCGGAGAGGGGCGCGAGGCTGCAATAGTTCTCGTACGACCTCAAAAAAGCGGAAAAAGCTTTCGCCATTCACACGAAACGGAGGGGTGACCATCTGCCCCTCCTGAGGGACCCATTCTTTTTCCTCGATTCCGGACAGAAAACTGAGGAGGACGCCATCAACAACCGCCCACGCCCCCGCTTCCTGATCACTGCCACGTGAGCGGAGATGTCGAAAAGGGTCGTCATCAATGCAGTGCATCCCATCCATTTGTTATTGGGTTGTCTATTTCATCGCATAGGCGCAATTTGCCGATGGTTCTAGTGGGGGAACAACCACTTTCCACCCGCTGCCGATTGAGTAACGGACGTTCGGAAGGTGGTTCCATGAAAGACGAGATTTCAGTCTATCGGTCATGACATCTACAAAATTACGGTTGGAAATTTTGCGTTTCCGGTTGGGAGCAGAGGGGAATAGGAAAACATTTCAGAGCGTTTTAAATTTCCATTGTTGTGTTGAACGCTTTGACGACCTCATTATATTCAAGAATACATATAATACATTATTATGTTTTAGAGCGAGGAACATTCATGGTACGACCATATAGCAAAATTGAGTATTCACCTTAATAGTTTAATATTTAATTATATATGAAGAGCTATAGTGAAGTACGTATTTTGAGAGTTAGAAAAAATAATGCAGTCGGAATTGCGACGTACAATAATTCAACACTCTAGATGAGAGAAAAATATTATAAAATATTTTCAGTGTTTACAACACAGAAACTAATTCTTTATTTTGTACCCTTTAGTCGACAGATTAAACTACAATATTGAATATTTTGCAATTTGATTTATGTAGACCACTGTGCTACGTCCAGTTCCTTACTTGGATGTTCAATATTGATACATACATTCAACACATTAGTAAATTACGAGATGAAATCATAATTATAAGAGGGATAATTAATATGCGAGACTTTAATTAATAATCAATAAGGAGGCGTTCATAAAATGTTAAAGAATGCAATTTATATTTTACAAATGTAATTTAAGGCAAAATAATGCTAAACTGACTTCAAGAGCTATTTAATCTGCAATGCAAGAATCTTATTTGGAGTTACTATGATGCTAATCAGAAATTTTTTAAATTAGAACTCATCCAAAGTTAAATATTTAGAGTCCTCCATAGCCATATCAAACTCCGAATTGTTTCAGTTAATATACTCAAAATTATCTCTCTAAAGCTTTAGATGTCATTTAAAATTATTTCTATTATACAAGAGACCTAAGATAACCTGTGCTTGAGCAGTATTCGCAACCAAACGGTAAGCGGAAAATCTAATATGCAAATATAAACAGCAGCGGACCAAAACACAAACACTGTGGAACACCTGGGTCAGATATTGTCATAATTTTTGAAGGGGTTACCACCTGACCTCAGCACACTTATTTCATAAAGAAATGTAAAAAGATAGCATATCCTTTATGAGCGTGAAAAGGTGCTGCGAATGTAACAAGACCTTCGCAAACAAACTTCTAATTCAGCAGGGTACAAAAGCCCTTTCGTCCCATCCGTGCGGCTTCCGCTCCTTTATCGGAACTGCTCTTCCTGCTTGATATGGTTCAAGTTCGCGTGTCACAAAGGGCCGTATCGGTTATTTTTCGTGCGAGGGTGGTGCAGAAGTGCTTTTCAAAGTGTAGGTCGAGTGGGAAGTTTGGGTGGAAGGGCGATTATGAGTCGGTGGCCTGGTTATAAAAACTGTCTCGGGCTGGTGATCCCCCAAATATGACAGGTTCGTGAACGGAAAACTAGATTGGGCTGCCATTTTTGCAGCTGACGCGGAAGGCGGTTAGATAAACGTTGCCGAATTTAAATACCCATGGGTTACATTTAAATTCATTTAAAGAAACCTGCAAGGATAAGGTTGCGTGATTTCTAAGCCAGGGTTTAAACCCTTACCGTAATATAAACGAAGGATCATTTCCGTTGTTTCCAGAGTGCAGAAGCTGTCTTTTTAAAAATGGCTCAATCCTTTACGACTGAATTCATCTGCACTCGGAGAATGGGATGAACTGGAATAACTTTATGAAGATTTAGTAATATATTGAAACCGATTGAAATTACCATACAATTTATTATGTTGAATTCTTTGTATGCACTTATCAACGAGCCCGGATAGCTCAGTCGGTAGAGCATCAGACTTTAAATCTGAGGGTCCAGGGTTCAAGTCCCTGTTCGGGCGAAAATTTTCCTCTTTACCCCATTCATATAAGCCGGCAATATGACTTCTTGATAATCATGTTGTGTGCTAAGAATGGGTATATTCATTCTGAAATGTGTATGGCATACGAGAGTATCTCTTATTGACCAAAGGAATTTCAGGAACATATTTTTAAAAAACATTAAAAAGTTTTAGTTTTGGAAAAACTAACGGAGAATAAGAAATAAAATTCAATCTTGCATTGATTTATAATTCGAAAAGATATTTCGAGAAGAGTTTTATTTCAGATTATAACTCCAGGAAGTATATCAATACATGTATGTCATTTTAAATTTCTAATACTTGTAAAGGCTTCCTCAAAATGAAGCTCGTATTAGTGATTAATTTTTTTTATTCGTGGATTGATATTATAGCGAAGAAATATGAACTTTATCGAGATGATTATCGATGGCATGATTAGAGATTCCATAATTAATCTGTTAATTGCTACGTGATATTCCTGTCATACGCGAAAATAACGTGACAGTGAAATGTCATTTGAATATAATTCTCATTATTTCCGATAAATCATTTTTTAAATTTTCATGTATTCGTTAGCGTTATATTACAATAGTAGAAGTATAATATTAGAATAGTAGAGAGAATTAGCATTCAATGAAATATCAATTTAGATGGATTTAATGTAAGGTTCGAGTCAATGTTTTTGAATCAGCTTTTTCCTTTAACTTAATTTCCGAATTTTCTGCGTAGATAAACGGATATATGCTTTCGGAGCTCATGAGTAATACAGCTGTGTAAATCTACCCAGAATTTTAAATTTATACTTAATATCGATCGTTGCACTAAATGAATCTTCACTTGAAAAATTTGATGAAGGAGAAAAAAGTATCGTTTCACTTTACTCTAGAAAATATGTTCACATAGAGTTGATATTGGTATCAACCATTTGTTTTAAAAATAAACACCGATAACCTTTAATTATGAAGCATAAATCTCACTCTGTGCCAATCAGAACGACAGGAAAAGGTTGGATTTTAAACAAAGATATCATCTTGAATTATAATTCCCATTCCAGCGCATACACCTGGCTCCAACACGATCGGCCTCTGATACTACAGTGTTAAGGCTTGCATGAATTAAGGAGGAAACTGATGACAGTTGGTCACAAAAATCGTTGTCCAGCAACTGCAGCTGCAATTTTAAACAGGTGCTGTTGTGAAATACCGTTCAATGAGAACCGAGAAAAGATGAAGTAACCGTTTTTCGAAGCCGCAGGGTTTGTTCTTATATCCGGTTTAGTTGTTTCCCTATCTCGATAATAATTTTTCGGTTAAATTAAGGTTATCTTTTAATTGATAGTAAAATCTCTCCCTTAAAAACCGCAGGATAGCGAAATTGGTTATTCATTTTAGCATATTATTTATATCTTTATCCGGAAACCTCTTAAATTCGCGAGCGTAAATGATTATGCGTATCAATGAATATAAATAAGTATATTATTGTTTCATTAAATAATATGCAACGAAACATTGTTCTTTAACACATAAGTTGTTAAATTTAGTACGTAAATGCTTCCATAGCATTCAAATTTAAATTTAATCAACAGAACAGGAGACGTTTGCTTAAAGTCACCATAAATTTTTGCCAACTTTATTTATGCGCCTCATTATTATTATCCACCCTAAAAAAACTTAAAACAAAAGAATTCTTGGCTACCTCGTTAACATACCACTAAAAAACGGCAGGGAAGTTTAAATCTACAGTCACTTACGAGAGAAGAGTCCGCCAAAATTTTACGCACACCTCAAGAAAAATAAAAGTTTTCCATTCAAGACGTGCACTGCGTTTCCTATTTCCTTGGAGAAGACTCTTTCCTCCATCAACTGGGCAAACAGTTCTTAGCAACAGGTTTCCATCAACATAGTCCGGATTGCGAGGACAAACAAACAAACAAACCCGATTCATAAAAGCTACCAAATTTGAATTTTCCCCGCAAATCATATACGTGCTATACTCGGAGGGATCAATTTCCGACCATACACTCTTCATCCTACGTCATTCTTTTTTAGAAGGTCAAAATACAATAGACATTTAAAAGTTCCATAAGCATCTGTGATATAACATCGTTATTTTATTCTTTAGAGCCATATTGATGTATGTACTAATGCATTGGAGTAACGTAACGATTTGTTAATATCATGTACTCGGGTTTTAATTTTTCCCTATAATATACAATGCACCGTTGAGAAAGTACAATATAATTTGGTTAGATATAGTTATAGGATAGATTAATAATAATGTCGTAAGTTCGTTAAAATATGTAAGGCTTTGACTGTGAAGAAAAGATATTCCAAGCAAATTTGTTTTTCAAATTTCAGAAGAAAAGAGGAGATTAACATCTTCCTAAAGAATACATCATTCTTCAGTCAGTAATAGATACGGAAAAACAAACATATTAGAAAAAAGCATATTTCACAATACTAATTTACATTTTTAGACTCTGGAATTCATAGCCAAGCTTGAAACCTTTGCGTTAAATTCCCATGGCAAGAAAATCGAAGGTAGTTGTTCTCAGGAATGATAGATCTCTTTGACATAAGAAGAAGCTATCAAAAATCAAATTGATTGATTAATATCAATAGTTGTTTGCAAAAAATGAGACTTTTGAGATCAATAGCAATTGCTTAAAATCCACAAGGTTATTTATTCAACCATCCACGAAACCAGAAGAAAGCATAAATACAGTTGATTCACTCAAGCTACGAGATTCACTCGTAAAAAAGCGAAATCAGATCGGGATAGTAACTTTGCATCTCAGATATGAATCAATAATGATTTGGAAAGTAGGTCTTCATTTTCCACGTGGGTATAATCTCGTGAGCGAGCAGCACTTTCAAATTACCATTCCTGAAGTGACAGGAAAAAAATACTCACTTTGCCTTTCTGAATAGAAATCGGAATATTATTATCTTTTCAGCCTCATTTTTTACGATCATTTCGGATGCTAACTCTTCCACTCTATATACGAATCTTTAACCAGACTTTCAAAGAGGAGAATAATTTCACGAACAAAATCGCATCTCTTCACTAATTGTAAAACCTCACTCTTGGTAAACAGGAATAAAATTTCGTTTTGCGATGTCTTTATTCTTTATCCGTGGAAACCAGCTCTTCCTTTCTTCGCATCTCTTTCAACACCGTCCTTAAAGACCTCGTAAAAAAGTTAGCTGACATATAGTCTTCTCCGGGTTTGTCTTTCGGGTATTGAATATTGATATTTTCGTCCAAAGAAAATTTTGTCCTTGTTTACGTTCGTGAGACCCCGCTTCATTTTCGCACACACTGCCTTTTCGAAGGTGCATAAATTATAATGTTAAATGCGGGAGGAATTTTCAATTAGAGGACGCAGGATAGCTTCTCGAAATAACGGCCATTATGCGATGTGATTTCATTGCTTGCCGAACGGAGAAGATGAGCACCGTGCATTCGAGGCACGAACTAGCGTTTGCGGATGATTTATTTTGTGAGTACGTTGGTGAGTTTCCCCGCAGCGCATGGGGATCGTCTCTACATAGACAATGATTCCGCCTTTGCTTGCCAGCGGGGGTGGACAAGACAAGATATTCGCGTTGAGTCGCGAGTGATTCAACAAGGCACCACTCCGAAATTTTTAAACCCATCGCTTTAAAAATAACTCATGACTGAGAGATACCCAAACTTTAAATGTACACACTTTCAAAAGTTTTGTTGTATTCCGTGTTGGGCGAGTAAATTCCAAAATTCTTCGGAAATATTAATGAATTAAATTTGTTTACGGCTAAGTAAGTGAACAAATAAAGTAAAATGTTACGATTCGATTAAGTTTGCTCTGAGCATTCAATTGGACTAAAACAGTTTTTCATACGTTTTAGATCAAAGTAAACATTATAGACGTCCATCGCTAAGCTGTCTATTAAATGCATTTTATATTATATATGAAAAGTTTATAACATACTTATAATTACTGTATAATGTACTTTTCAATAGAGTATAATTCAATTTTCAATTTAAGGGCAGTATTCATGCTTTCATATGAAAATATATTATATAATACGTAAATCCTATGGGCGAAATTGCGAACGGATAAATTAGATAGATGTTATTAATTTTTTGCATATTTTAGAAGCATCTATAATTTTTCTATAATGTTCAATTTAATGAAGTTTGAAAAATACGTGATGACACATTTTATGATAATAGCCCAATTTCTATCGAATTCGCTCTACTTATTCCAAAATAATTTGCAGAAATTAAAACAAAGCTAATTTTAGGTATTTTAAAGCATGCCCGAACGCCCACTTAAATTTTATCGAAGTTAATGCTATTTATAACACACATGCTCATCGTTTAATTAACTTACAACGAAATACCCTATCCAAATCAACAATATTTAATTAAAAATTTTAAATTACAAAATGAACATTTTAGCTCTGAGGCTAAAAGTTAATGCAGTGTTTTCCTAATGGAATCTCATTTAAATTTATTTCTACGAAACTCTGATAATTAACTTTCCATTAATTAACTTTCAACTAATTTGTAGCAGTGAAACTATTTATTAAGTCATTACATATAATTTAAATAAAAAGTATACCCAAAGCAGAAAATGAACATGGTCTTCTATGGAAGTAATAATTAAATTCTTTAGTATTTCATAAAGCCAGTACAAACAAATATGATTATCAAGTCACACATTTGAAGAGTGCTTCTACGATCAATAACATATCTATCGCTTCGAATAAATATACTTTTTTCTAAAAAATGTTATAAGATTACAGGATATATAAGTATACGAGAAAGTTATGTATCCGAGTTGAAGCAATTCATCCAGGAAAAACATAAAAAATATAATAACGTCAAAACTGTGTCTTAAATATTTCAGGAAAACACCCTTTCAGAATTCATCGCAGAAAACCTTTAATTAGTAAGAATTTTTTTGAATTGGACAGAATGAAAGAGCCTCGCTAAATATCAAGTCAACATTATAATTATACATTCAGCAGAGAGACAGCGTACTGGCCCTGCGATACTCTTTCATCTCACGGGTGACGCAAGACGACATTTTTGTCCCTTAGGCGAGATAAAATCTGCCGCCAAAGGAAGACAGCCTGTGGAACTTTCTTTTATGCGTCCCTAGCGACGAGTAACTTGATAAAATTCCACGAGATATCTCTCATGTCTATGAAACCCGATTTTGTTCCGCTGAAACTTAATGAGCCTTATTTCAACAGACGCACCTACGTAATTGCTACAGGGGAAATAAAGCTAAAAAATTATCATTCTTTAAATTTTTATATTAATTATATCCTTTCAAATTCCTTGATCCTTGGAATAATATGCACGTACAGGTTTTATACGTATGCGTTCGAGAAATTAGCAGCTTTTACACAACGCGCATGTACGACTGTCATATGGTAAAAGGTGTATGGATGACTTTGCGTGGAAAGTTTATTTATTGTATTTATTTTTTTAACTAAATGAAGCATTTACATTAATGCCTTTCCCGATCTCATTAAAATGGAAATTAAATACAAATAATTCGCTCTATTTTACGTGTCCGCATATTATGTTTGCTTTCTCTCGTACAATACCGGTGACGGATTATTTAAATTCCAGCCACGTTGAAATGGGGTGCGGTCTGATGATTTCACACGATGGCTGATGGAGTCAGATTCTGGGAAATAGAGGTTCCCTTAGCGTGGTTGAATTTCGGAACGAATTTCAAGCAGAAAATAATCCCGAACACTATTTGAAATGGAAAACATAAAAAGTGCGGAAAAAGAGGGATATTTTATCGAGGAAGAGTAGGAATACAGTCCAGTATCATTGGATACATTTACGTAATGCGACGTAAAATTAAGCGCGTGTTGTTAATGATGTTAACGTGTTAATATAGGTATCTATTAAATAATTAACACGTCCATTATAAATTTGAAAAAACCAACCTGAATAATGTCGAACAATTCGAAAGAATAACAATATATAATAGAACTGGGAAAAGCCCACGAACATCGAAATATTTCCTATACTATTTATGTGCATACACCATAGTCGAATTCCGTAATCATACAACAAGATGAAAGCAAACAATTCATTAAAAATATAATAATAATATATATGAAATTTTGAAACTCTAACTCATATATTGAAATCTTATTAATTTTCATGTTGTACAATGCCTATAACCACCAATAGCAACCGGAACGTTAACAATGTAACCACTAACAATGCTTTTAGATGCACCAATAGGTACATACACGTGAACACGAGATCACACGCGAGCAGCGGAGGATGATGGACGTACAATCGTGAATCGAACGCGTGCATGCGACCGATTCCTCTACACGCATGGGAATTCACGCCCGAAGTCTACACCTATACACATTACCATCCAATCGATCAAGTTGGTGGGTGGCAGGGAATACGCCATCCAACTCTGTGACTAAAGACGTTCCATTATCGAAGGCCTCCATGCATGAGAAGGATGTCCCCCTATTAATTTCCCTCCGAAGCTCTTTCTTCAGCCAGTTTCATCGTAATTTCCACGGCAACGAAATAAAGAGATCTTTTTTACCGATACTTTTTAATTGAACTCTCATGGAGTGAATCGCTTGAAATCTAAGTCCTCCGACCCGTGACCTTTGTGCGATTATTACCACTGGACACGCTTGTAAAAGCCTTCTTTATTGGGTGTCGTAGGTTAAGGCCCGAGGGGTTATTCTGTCGAGGAGTCTACAGTTATTTGGACGCTCTCACGCCTATCTGAATTTCTGGCGTGCTTTTTGTTTTGAGGTTTCATCGCCGTTCAAGGCCACGACCAAACACGAATGAATGCTCACTTCCTCTTTGCTAACTATGCGCTGATAGACTTCCTTCTCATAGAATTATATTGTGCGAGATTTGAATGTGGAATTAACTAATTCATATTTCGCGAGAGATATAAGCTAGAGTTATTACAGCTAAACCTTTCACTTTCCGCGTAATTTGGCACTATTGGCTCTGGATGCTGGGGAATTTCATCGCTGTTATCCCTGAACATACCTGTTGAATAGCAGCGGTTGCTTAGGGAAACGGGAGATGTAGCGAGGGAATTAATATTATATGAATCCCTCCCAATCCCCGCAATAAACACAGAGATTAAAGCTAGAGCTAAAGCTATTCAGAACTTAGTTTCATTAAAAAATAACAAAAGCAAAATTTAATGCGGAATATCATTGAAATTAAATAATTGCATGCTATAAGTAAGATAGTCATAGATGCAGAAAGTTGACGAACGTAATTGAATAAAAGCAGGTTTATAATTTCAAATATTATTCAAACGTATTCTTGCAATGCTCATTACTACATTGTAATATTCGTCCTTTATGGATACAAAGCTTATACAAAGCTTTATTCATATTATTCCTGTTTAACTATCGTTTATAATGGAAACTAAAATTTCAGTTTCCTGTACCATTAATTAACCTAAAAATTTAGGAAGTAGAAAGAAAAACGAAAAGAGAATATAAGTGAAGAAGGCACACTTACGTTAGTCCATAGACAAAGTCCATTAAAATAGAAAGTAGACAGAAAGAAAAGAAAATTAAAGGTAAAGAAAATAAACATAAAGCCCAGTAAAATGTATATAAAGGGGTATTTTACCGACAATTTTCAGAAATGTATGCTAAAAGAATCACAAGCTACACGTGCTTCGTTAAGTAAACCATCCTGCACTTACGTTATATGACAAAGGTTCAAGAACTCAAGTCCTTTAACACTCGAGACTAAACACGGAGGAAAAGTTAAAAATAGAAAAATTAAATCTCGAGATGGGTTGGGCTTCACTTACTTTTCCAGAACTGAATAACCTCTCTAAAGAAGAAAAATATTAAAAACCCTTTGTTCAAACAACGGGGCACGGCCTGAAGAGACGCTTCAAGCCCCGTTCAATTCGTAAGTCAACGAAAATATATCCCGAAAAAGGTAAATAATAAAGCGCACGGAACGTATCCTTCATTATCCCCCAAAAAAGGGGTTTCCCATCCCACGCGAGAAAACAATCCCTTTCAGCATTTCGTCAAATACGGTCGCACTGCTTCCAGAAACTCTTTGTACCAATCCTCTTCGCCAATGAGAGGAAGCCGGCGCTGTTGGCATACGCATTATGGCGCACGGATTCCTTCAGAAAAGACCCCTTACACTTGTTTTCTTTCAGGGCGTACACGCAGCTGAGAGAGGAAAGATGGACAACTCCCATACGTCCAGTATTTCCATAGGACGGATACGAGGCACAATCCTCATCCGCCCCGAAACCAAATCCACCTTCCTCAGACCTTTTCCACGCCTACGTCCACTCCCCCATTGAAAACGCTAAAAACTCCCTCTTTTCTTCGTTTTGGGAGCGGAAGTGAGAAGAACCCGAGACTCGGAGCGATTCTTTTTTGCCTTCTCTATAGATCTCGATTTTTTGCCGATGGAAAATTAAAAGGGCGTTAAGAGACTCGTTGAGGTGTCGCGGAAAAAGCCGGCGAAATTAGACGCTTCCCGCTCTCGTTTATTAAGTTACCCGTAGATGTTTTTCCTCCAATTCCCATTAGGGGGTCTCTGATGGGTCTGTTAAAGATTAGCGGACCGATGGAAATGTGATTAAGGTCTGCATTTTCGGAGGAGGAAACGATCTCGAGGTGGTGTTTGAAATCTTCGATGTTTCTTCTTTCGGTAACTCCTAATTTCCGATCTTCAAAAGGCGAGAGTTGTTTATTCTGTGGCGTAAAAAGATTCCCATACTTAGCGATGGATTCGTCTTTTATGAGTGCGATGCTGATTCTGCATTCACAAAGGAAGGAGCGACCACCTGTGAACGGCAGCCACCTGCTCTTTATGAAGTCTTTTTTCAACCGTCATCATAAACGATTCGAGATGTAAACATAATGAAGATCAGGGCGTGATTGCTGCATTCACACGTAGTGGATGGTGGTGTGATCGTTGAGGATCGAAAACAAACAAAGAATCAACTACCGATGGACATCATTGCGAGACGAGATTGAGGAAAGAAACAAGAATGTTCTTTAAATGTGAACTCGATATGCTATTTGTTTTCCTTCTTATGATCATATGTAAATTATTCACCATAATAGCCATACTATATATACTATCATTTGCGTTTCTGCAATACTTCCATATCATCAATGGTATAATAATCAGGGGATGTAATTCTACTCTTGGAAAATATATTGATTGATATTTAAAACACTCTAACTGAAATAGAACCATTTATCAACACCAAAGTCTAAGTTATAGCATGGAGGCAATTACATTCTACAATCACTAAAACAATGTGGGTAATAATAAGGTCTTGGAGAAAACATCCATTTTCATTGCCAACCCTCAGAAGTATACCAATATTACTAGACAACATTCCTCAAAGTTTCCAAAATCAATCGATGTATCATTTTAGAGAGCCATCATTACAGTTAAAGAACTCTACGAAGTATAGCTGACAAGGTGTTCTGTAACAATTGATTGGGGATGTACGTATCATATACATATACATATATATATATCGAAATTCGAATAGTGAAAGATGATTTTTTAACTCTCGAAAAGTGTTGGAAAGAATAAGTTATTGAAATGAATAGCAATAAAATTACCACAAAATTACAGGCATTAATTGATTTACAAAAATAAAGATTCCTACTGTTTTAATATATTTCTTATCATCGTGAAGTTAACTCGAATCTTTTAACTTGGATTATGAAATTGTAATTCGCTCTTCAAAATCAATAATTGAGACTCATCAGTGGAACTGAAAAGAATGAATTGAAAAAGAAGTGAATAAGTAGCTTTTCCATAGACCAACTGAGAACAATATAAAAATTTTAAAAAATTTCCATGGCTGGGTTTTATTTTCTTCGTAAAATGAAACCCTAATAAAAAGCAGAGTTAATCGCAAACAATGGGATTTAAATGGAATAATTGGCTTCAAAGTGATTTGATGCATCCCACCGTGAAAATAATATTTTCATGGACCTTCGTAGCTATTATACAAAGGAAGAGTAAAATTAAGCTTACGTTTCTTTTTTTAAACTTTTATATACTTTTCTTCCCTGAAAATAAATATACAAACCGATTTTAGAATATTCATCGGGTTGAGTCATGATGGAACGTAATAAAAAAATACATGTACGTACGTGACATTGTTATCTTAGTCGTCTCTCTGCATAGTGCAGCAATTCATATAAAACTACATGTTAATAAATCGTTACTTCTTAGATAAGAGGAACATTAAAGCCAACAACAATAAAAACCCAGATAATGTACTCATTTCTACCTTAGACTGTCATATTTCGTGTCTAAAACAACATAATTTACATATCAAGCGCGATAATTTTTGAACCCTTTGAATTACATTTCCTCAACACTTCCCGACCCGCCTTTCTTGCATCAGATAACGCACGAGTGAAAAATATTCCTAAGGAAATCCGCGTAGGAGTGAATTCATGGCTAAAAAATCGCTGGCAATAGCACTCCCATTGAGCCACATCTCGACGCTGGTGACAATCACGGATATGAAGACATTCTTACCGAGCGTACGGAAAAAACCAAAGGATTGTGTGCCGTATTTCAGATTCAATACGCATCTGAAGGCGCGCTGCATGGGCTCGTATGTAGATCAACTGAAAGAGACAAGCGCGGGGAGGATTTTATGTGTGGAGAGGGGAGAAAATCTTGCAAGATAGCTGACGAGCACGACACCCGACCTCACGTGTGGATCTCATCGCACGTACTCGCAATCTGAATCAGCGGACGGCTTGGAATAAATACGTCGTCGCCATGAGGATATCCGGCCTTATTATCTATCTCCACGTTGGCCTACAGTTATATCTGCCGAAGTTATCGCGAAACAAAGGAAAAACCGGCATAAGAGCGCTATCGCTCAGAGCTTTTAACGCGATCGCTTTGGGCAGAAATCCATTCGTTCGATATCTCCGAGAATGTCGATGCCATCGGCTAATCTAAGTATTCGCTCGTTCTACAAAAGAAAAAAAGTCTATGAATATAAAAAGCTGAGTTCGACCTCGGTATTGGCGGAATTTTCAGCATACAATCGTCGGTTCCGAAATCTCTGCAAGGATGAATCGACTTTCATGATGGAATTTATCCATTTTTTCGCGTGGAGCTTAATTTTTTGTCCTATCTATCGTGAAATGCCATCGTTCAGGTAACGATACCAGCGGCGTGTTATCACGGTTAAAACCAGTAATACTTTAACGGAAGCAACTCGTCTAAACGGCTTATTTCATCAAAACCAGCTGCCTTATTTGAACACGCCCTTGCCAAAGGAGGTTATAGCGTATCCTGACCATCAAATGTATACATAGATTGAGATATTCAAATGCGTTAAAACACAGAATTTTCTCGTAAGATCTGTATTATATATGAATTTATTTTGCAGCAATAAATGCTGATTAAATTATTTATCATATGGAAATTAATGATGCGTCTAGTTTTATTTCTCTCTTATTTTAAATGATTTTACGTAGAATTTTTTAAATCATGAATTCTAAGAACGGAATTTTACTTTCACCGATAAAAAAACCGAAGTCTTTCTAAGAATATTAAAAATATCCATTTGCAAGTCAAAGTTGTACATACTAACGACATTTGATTATTTTTAATGTTCTTGTTGAAAACTCAAAATGAGTCCATGAGTCAATGAAATATAATTCTAATGACTTGGGACATAAAATGGGTTACCCTAATAAATGGTAGGAGCAAATAATAATTCTGAAATGCTCATTATCAAAATATAATGAACATTTTAAGTTAATGAAAGAGAAAGTTTGGATTATTCATGATGTCTGATTAGAAGTGAATCATCTCTCTTATTTACTTTCCTAGAAAAGGAAAGCCAACTTGAGTCAATTATTTTCTTTACTCTGTAGGGATTAAAATATAATTAACTGAGAAATCGAAAATATAACTACTATACGTTTGTTCATGAATCTTAATTGAGTACGAATTTCTATAAACTAATACCTATTTGATAAAATGAAATCTCAAAGCGCTTTATCCTGAGATATAACGAAGTCCGAGTATTTAGCTAATAAAAATCATACATTTTATTTTGGGAATATTTCAAGTCTGAGAAAATATTAATCATAGACATTTATTGTATCGATAGTTGCTATAGAAACTATTTCGCAAGAATATAGGACTGCGTGATTTAGTAACATAATTTTATTGATTAAATAGATGATAATTTATATATTTGTACGTAATTTGCTTAGTTAGCTATGAATAATCTCCAATAAACTCCAACACTTATAAGTGAAAAGGTCCAAAACCCAAAAATTTTAACTTCTTTTTATGCAGATAACAACCTCCTTCGCGATAATTCATCCTCATAAACACCAATTCAACGTCTGAAATTTTTCAAATGCAATTAAATTCTCGACGACACGTCCCAGAAAAGAGCAGAGATTAATCAAAGAGTGCCGAATCTTTTGGACGGAATAAATCCCAATACGTTTATGAATTGGCCGCATCGATTTATCGAATCCTATCCGAATGAGGCGAAAAAATAATGCGACATGGACCGAGGTTTGGCACAAATTTAACGACCCCGCGTCCTGTTCGCCGAAAAAACACATTCATCGATAACATCGAATGGCGCAATCGATTAATCGATGTCATCACCCTTGCGAGTGCTGGAAGAAATAGCACCGCTTGGTCCACTCAAAATTTACCGACCACGACGCAGCCGGCTTCCCAGGAAATTTATTCATCCGATAAAAAAGCTCCGAAAAAAAACGAAAGCTACCTTCGATTAATCGAAACCCCGCGATGACAACGAATGAAAAACCTTCGCTTGCGATTTTTATCGAAACACCGCGACAAAGGGAAACCATCAGCTCGGCGCGGATTCCAAAAGCGTGATGAGCTCGGACATTATTACGGCGATACAAAAAGTTTACGAACGTTCTCTAAAAGAACGTCCCCTAAAATTTATAATATACGACACTCCGGGCAATCTACATGTAAAAGCTTTCCCTTTCCTCCTCTCGGATCCTTACACCTCTTCTGGCATTCACGCACTTCCCCCCTTTTCGACTCCACTACTTATTCAATCTTCAAACACGTACAAAACCCGTTCTCTCTCTTCCCGCCGAGGACCGAAAACCGCTCCTCTCTCCACTCCCATCGTCGATTTGAGTTTTTTTTTCCTCTCAGCATCCCTTTTCAAAGCCTTAAACGCCTCTCTCCATCCTCTCACACTCTCCTCTTAAAAATCTCGTCCTTACATTACGCGTCACGAACCATCGAGTCCGTCGTTACACGCGACTTGACGGACTTTTTATTTCGGTCGTTCAAGTCTCCGGCTGTGTGCTCAAGGGGGTATCGCCTTTCTGTGACGATGATTCGTTATTGAGATACGTCGCCGAAGGGGGATTGCTCCGTTGCCTTCACTTTTTCTTCGAGAGGATTAACCGATGGAACCTTTCTTGAGCTAATGAAAGCGCGTGCAGCTTATATCTTATTTAGTTAACTCGTCAACTTCTATCGGGACAATATCTAAAAATCCGCTTCTTGAAATACTAATAATACATAATTTAGGAAAGAAAGGATAGGTTTTTGTACTTTGCAGACCTGACGTGCAGGGAGACCTGGGTTCGAGTCCCAGTCATATCGCTATTTTTCACTTCATTTTAATTTAACACAACAATTTTCGTATTAAATAGCGAAATTTCTAATTCAATACAATTTATTTCTAATATATATTTTTATGCATTAGACTTCTTTTATGCCATTTCCAAGACTTTAAGATTCGATAAATTGCTCGAAGCTCAATCGTCTATTCGACTTCGTCCCGGTCTTAAGCTGAGGATAAAACTCAACAGAAACTCAAACTAAAAAGGAGAAATTATAAATCCAGAATTATAATCTAGAAATTATAAATCCAGAATAAACGAATATAAGCTTTTCCTTGATTAAAATACTGCTGAATCGATTTTGAAAACCTGCTTTTCAATTCCAGCAATATCCGTCCGATGAAATTGTGGAGTAAATTAGTTTTAGCACTTCCATTTTTTAGCATATTCAAAGTATACTTTTCTTATTCATACCTTCATTTCCTTTACAACAGAACTTAAATCTTTAAGCCTCATAAATGCTAAAAAATGTTTTCGTAAAAAGGAAAGGAATAGACGACTTTTTTACATCGATTAGTTACATTCGCTTTTTCTCGCGATGCATATTCAGTGTTAGTTTTTCATGAATTAGGTTTTCAAATTCATCCCAATTTAAATAAGATAAAATCAAGTCCCTCGTAAATACGATATACAGCTTCATATATGGAGGCTAATTATAAAGTATTTCGATGCATCCACACTTAAATCATACTGGGAAGTAAATAATAAATAAAAAATTCAGAAAAATGGTTAAAAAAGAGAGGATATATTATAATAAATCCATAATCCTCGGTTAATGTAGAACGATCTGCAAATATTAAAGTACGTTCACTTTACATTGGCAATCACATTGTAATTCATCAAAGTGCTGGCATACACCACTCTACATATTCCAGCAGGTGCATAATCATCGCTACATCCACTTTCATCTTTAAAAGAATAAAAAAAGGCTTTCAAAAAACTCCGACTGTTTTTTCGACCATTTTAATTAGGCCAACGTCAGAGAAATTAACTTTTCCTGGTAACAATTTCTTCATAAATCATAAACGCTGTCTTTTATATGCTAGGATTTGTCAAATTAATTACAAGATAGGATGAAAAATGTGTTCCCGATATGAGCCCTAGAAAATCCTTGAGGCACTTCACTCTGTATGTAAGTCAACATCGTTATTATCGAGTGCTCGAAATGAGGCGGTAACAAATGCGTACATAAAAAATCTGAGAAAGAAGCATTCATCAGAGATTCAACTCATTTTCTTCGATTGGCCCAAAGCTTCGCAACATTCATCCTTCCGTTTATTCGAAGCTATTTTTTCGTCTTAACAACCATCTCCCTGTAATGTATTCCCGGATTCATAAATCGAATTAACATAAGTCCATTTGCCACATGTTGCTTCACATTCCTAAGTGGTATTTGTAACTCGAGGAAAAAAGAGATCATCGGGAGTTGGCAAACGTTTTCTAAAGAATCGATTGTGAGAGGAGACAGCTGCATTGCAATTGAAAATCTTTTACTTAAACATAAGGCAACCTCTAACTCATTATCACACCGGCGACTGAGTAAGCAGTTTTCCAAAGAATGCGTTTCTGATTCAGAATGTATGAACTAGCGATGCGTGGAAGAGGATTAAAACGTATCTCAATTCCTATTGTGAGAGCAATACAAAGGGTTGTGACCGGGCATCGAACCAATCCGGAACGAATAATGACGTTACTTTTGACGCATTGAAAATTTAATTCGAATCTGAAGCCGATGTCAATTCCATTTCGACCCCAACTCATATTCTGATGGAGAAAGATTCAAATAAGAATACTATCACCTGGAACTTCAAGTACCTTCAGAAAGCCGACTTAAACCAGATTAATTAAGACATTTAGATTAAAATTTCCAATGTAAGTCTCTTACTTACTTTCTAAAGTGGACGATTAAATGAATGAATCAATTTCGGATAAGTTTATGCGATATATTCTTGCACGAAGGGCTTTCTCTTCACAGAATTACTTGAATCTCTTCTCACTTAATAAATTATTAGTATCTTATATTTATCACCATCTTATGTACGAAAGGAATATGAATTTACGAGGAGAAGAACCGACACGATCAATAAATACAGGAGACGTAGATTGAAAAAGAAAGCTGATAGATAAAATAATACATTCAAATTCTAATCTACAATTAAACTGTAACCAAGTTCTCAGCAATATAGAAGTAAATATTACTTTTTATCACTTTTAAGTCTGACAACTTATGCCATAATTGGATGTTAGATGATATTTTTCCAATAAAAGATCATAGGCAATAATAAATAAGGAATTAAGATATGTAGAAGTACAATTGATCTCAGAATAATATTCACATAGATATCTAATACTTTATAAAGTTTTTGGAAAAATGAAAACCATAGTAATTTTAAATATTTATATTAATTTCCTTTATCATAAGATTATTTCAAATTCTGAGTAAATTTCATCTTTCAACCAAATGAAGAAGAGATTCTGATAAATTAATTTCCAAAAGCCATTCTTCGATATCGGAATAGATTCCTACAATTTCCTCTTACAAACCAAGATTTATATATGAATTATTACATTTGTTAGTATAAAATTAATAAAATAAACCATGCACATATCATTCAAAACATAAATTAAAATTGCCATTATATGCCCACTTTTTACATAGCTTCTGCTGTTAGGTACCTATATGTGATACGAACATTTTTAAAGGATCATGCATCGATGAATTAGAACAGTCATTCAATTACTTTAAGAAAGCGCAGATGTGAAAAGCATCAAATTGAACACGGAACCGAATTCAGTCCATAAAGCCTTTCTCTTACTAATACAAAATAATGGAGCTCAGATCTTCCTTTCGCTCTTTCTTAATCCCTCAATAAGTTTGCGTAAGTACTCTCAGCTAAGCCTCTCAAAAACACTCGTCTTCAGCCGTTAAAAACCTTTCCTTTTGGACTCGAAACAAGTGCGGCGAAAAAAAAATCGACTAGCGAAAGTCGAAGAAGTCTTAATTGGCAGAGCGTGCGTGGATTCACCGTTCTCCTCACATCAGTTCCTTGTCACGAGTTCGAAGCTGCGCATTATTTTTGGGTCGATTTCCTCGGAATTCTAGGTTAGGGATCTCCGCTAAGCAATAGGAATTAATTAGAGTCGGGAATCCGAATTGAGAAATGGGCAAAAAAGAAGGAGTGCAAGTGGCCACGTCCGAGAAGAGAGGCAATCTGTATCGAGAATTCTGCAGAAAAAACGCCTCGTTTGCGAGAACATCCAGAGGTGAATTGGAATCGATTTGTAGCTTGATTAAACTCGGATCTAATAGGCAGACTGGATGCGGTTGATTGAATAAGAAATATTTTGAACAATACGCCATATGCATTGATGGTGTTGCTTAGATGACATACGTAATTTAAGGATTCGAAGGAAATGTATGCTGAAACTGAATTTTAAAAATGCAAATATAGCAATGCTTGCTCGATGGAGGATTTCAGTCAGCGATTTCTCCTCTTATGGAAGTTTCTAATAGAGACAACCTCCCGGAATTTTGATGGACTAGTCACATTTGAATATTTCCCGATTAAGTTGTTTGACTGTCAAAAGTTTGCTCCAGGTAATTTAAAACTAATGCATATTTTGTTTATATTTATCCAAATATGACTATATTCTTGTATTCGTAATTCGTAGTTAATTCTGGAAATGAATACTTAGGAAAAGAAAAATTATTGTAAAGCGTTATTCTTCAATATTTTAGTAATATAACGCATTTATTAATAATTATCAATAATTACGTGCGAAAACAAGAGAAATCCGCTCTCCCTATGGAAGACAATACATTTGAGAGATTTATAAGGTATACAATCCTAAAATCCAACACTAAAAATATTTACAATCCGTTTAAACTTTAGAGGCAAATAATTATAATAGAGCGAGATAAATACGTAAGTTAGAGTGGTGATACATGACCTTTCATCAAAGATGGGCCATGGGCCACCATTGAATTAGGAGTAATTCATATGTTAAACAAAAATTGTTTGCCAGTATGATTGGATCATCTTAAAATATTTTAATCTTCTTAACGAATGTATCTTGCTCATGTGAAGTAAACAACGTAATTCAACAATACCTGAACTCTCCATGTACCTATCAAATGAGTCATCAAAATAATCAATATATATCCAACAAATTATAGCATTTACAAATAACAATGCAACTCTTTACGAATTAACCGATCCTTGTATAGTCAACGATTTGCATAGCAACTTTATAGTATATAATCTATAGCTTATTTTAAAGCAAAGATTATATATATATATATATACATGATAATATTCCAACCCTTCTTCCTCTGTAGTAAATATCCCTCTAAATGATCCGAAAGGAGATGCGTGATTGATCGATCCAAAAATGTATGAGAGATGTAAGAAAACTGAAGTTGACATGAAATATATTGACTTCTCGGTAGTTTTTGTTTACTTCACTATTTCCGTTGATACAAACATTTCCAGGAGATGAAATCGAGCTTTTTCTGTTCACCCTCTAGGCATTCCTAATATGGCAACCTTCCCACAGATGAGTCAATATATCTCGTATGCTAAGCTTTTTTGACGCATCTAACTGTACTCGACTTTTTCAGCATTTTTTCTCGTACCCGCAATTGGACGACGAACCCGCTAATCGAGATGCTTCTCTCGTTTTTCTCACCTTTGTTCAGTTGTTTCTAGTACTACTTTCAGTCCTAAATATTTTACCGTTTCCATAAGCCATCTAACTTTCAAAACGGAAATCTAGCCTTTTAACGGATTCCGAGAAATATACATGTTTATTAATAAGGCAGCTTTTTCTATATACTTTGAGTTTTAACACTGTTTGTACAAATTAAACCAATAGAAGAAACTATAAAGTTAAAGGTCGTGTTAGAAATAACAGAAACCTTAAAAGCGAGTGTCGTGGGAAATCTCTTCCGCTGGAGGTTTTCATTGATAGTTGTAGGATTAACACATATCGAGTTTTGGTGTTATTTAGTTCTTAGCTGATGTACTTCATCCTCACAAATTTTATATAAGTTCCAATAACAAAATTAGATATGGTTCAACTTCGGAGACTCGTACAATTTTTAACGGACAATATACTACATCAATCATAAGATTCTGAAGAGACCTTAGAAGTTTGTATCTACAAGACGGGAAAGATTATTTTTCAATTGAGTAGCTTAAGGTAGAACTAGAGGCAAGTTCTTATGGAAAGGTTTGCAAAGCGTAAACTATAACATATATTTAAGGTGTTATCTACCAATGAATGAAAGTCCTTAGGAAGAAAATATTAATGCTCGTAAGCTTAATACGATGATGGTAACTTATCATTTTTCTGAACAGTCGCGTTACTGATACTATTAAAGGTTTTTGTTGAAATTGGCAAAATATCCACGTACGCGCTGGTATCGAACCAGGTACCCATTTCACCGGACGATAACTTATATACACACATATCGACAAGCTGTTACCATTGTAAAGGGAAAGCGTGGCACGAGAAATATATCACCAGTGAATGGGCGGCCAAAGGTCCGTATCCAATCATGAACACCCTGGGAACGTATTGTGAATGGAGCCGACAAGAGATACGGGCGGTCGCCCAGGGCATCGAAGTATGGGGGGCGTATGATGTTGGGCGTCGAATGGATAGGCGGGGCGTGGTAACCTTCAACGATAATCGTTTCTTGGATAAAACAATCATATAGCACACTCAGCGCTAATTCCCGGAATGATGAGTTCAACCATATTGTTATTGAGTGGTTTTGGATGAGCGTTTACAGAAGAATGCGAGTAATTACGAAATACAGCTTTCCCTAAGAAATTTTCAGAAAGATAACATGGTAAAACGGTCGCGTTCATTCTAAACAGATGGTTCATTTTTTTAATATGAATGAACTAATTGTAGCCGCTAAATTGTATACCTGCCATTCATTTGCTTTCAATGAAACTTCATTGTCTTAATTTTTATTCTACATCACAATCAGTTTGTTAAAGAACGATCTAGAAGATAATTATACAAATTTTTCACAAATATTATAAATATCATACTCTAATTCATAAGCAAAGTTCTTGATTAATTGTCACTAATGTACTTGCGGATAGAGGCTCGTGAACTTTCTGATTCTAGGATATTAATAACTTTTACACTGAATAATATTCAAATCAATTTTAAACAAAAATAGATCTGCGAAATTAATTATTGCTCAATTTAAGTTCGTTGAATAAATTTTGGTATACATGCCTTTATCTCGATAAATAGAAAATATAACGTATAAAGATAGTTATAGAATAGATAGATATGTAGAATATTCATTGGTTACATTATACACAAGTGGGGAAGCTCATAACTTTGATTAATATATTACTCTCTTTAACGAAAACTATCACAAAGAAGACACTTAGAATACAAATCCGTCAAAATATTAACCTTAACGTAACAACTGTGTCATGAATTCGAATCAGTTTCCTAAACATAAATGATGTTCCTTAAGATTGCCTTCTGATTTCAAGCAATGATTGGAGCTAAATCAAAATGTTTGCGCTATAAACATGCAATGATTCCCAATCTGAAACATCAACTTCATATCCTATCCGTATTTGATTATGGACAGCGATGAGATGTATTCTAAACAAGCTACTCCGCTGAGTGGCGATGAGAGTTGGTAAAAGCTGTCTTCCGTTGGGAGAAATGCGAGCACGCTTTATTTACCTTAATAATCACTAGTGGCAGCGTGACACGTGCTGGCTAGCGCTGCTAATTTGGTCTTCTCTCGGAGCATGCTCACTTTTCAAACAACGAACGGCGTTAAGGAATTCGGGAGTAAATGTATGGTAATTACTTGGAGAGATATATTAATTCTGCCACTCGGAAGATTCATATTAGGATAAGTAGACCGGAATTCCTATCCGAAGGCGAGTTAAAAATAACGTCCTCTAATGAATTCGTTCTATTTCGAACAAAAGCTTTCGTTCGCGGAATGCGAAAAATATTTCGCGCTATGCAGATAATCTATTATTATAATCAACGTTGCGTATGTAATTATGCACCCTTAGCCAGTTAATCTCTAAAGTTGCTTTCAGTTTGTTCTTTTGACGACGCACTCATGTACGATTTAACTAATATGTTTAACGAAAAATTCACTAAAAGGAAAGAATACAAAACGTTGTTCATGAAAACCATATGTATACTATTTTTCGTAAAGATATTTATAAATTTTTAATTTTATAAAAGTTCCTTATTCGTGTAAAGATTTTTCAGTTAAATGATTATCAAAAACTCCGAGAAATGTATACGAATCGTTTGAATGAGAACTTTTGCAAAACCTATGAATCTTGTAACACATTCACATGCCAATACTGCAAAATTTCATTATCACAGATGTTATTCGTCACCGAGAGAGTAAGAAACTAATATTACAAAAATATATAGTAAAATACCAGCAGCCTAATAGACTATAAAAAAATCCAGTTGAATAAATATTATTTTTTCAATAAAATTGATGATATTCTTTCCAACTAATACGTTAATGTTAATGTAAAAATAAAGCCCTTGACTTCACTGAAACTGCATTTTATCGCCCGAAAAGTTTCCACCAACTCCTACACTCGAATCCGCATATTCCAAAAGTAAGATCGTCATTAAATGCAGTAAGGTATAAAAATCCTGTACTTTAGTGCATAGGAAATGACATCATTTTCACTGAAAGGACAACTACTCTCGTTGCTAGATAACATCTCCCTTCGGTCAAGTTTAGAACTCTCTCTTGTCATTTATTCCTCGGTATATACCCTTCGGTTTTAAGAGTCATTTTCAGCCTCATATTTTCCTCCGTGGCGCTCTTACAGTAATGCATTCGTACGTGTACAAGTCACGAAAGTCTCTTTTGGAGCAGACAAGTAGATAACTGCTCATAATGCTCCTCACCGCTTTCCTGTCCATGTGAACTTCTTTTCCCTCTGACACACGCATTGCCTTCCATTCCTCCGTAATCTTCCATCTCCACTGAAACTCATCCAACCCTCTAAACCACCTTCTAATGGGTATCCGTTTCTATTATTGCTAAGGACTCCCACGTGTTTCGTAATGCGACATTATCTTCTATTTTAGAGATAAATTTACATGTTTATTTTTATTAATGACTAAGGTTAATACTATTCCTATTTCAATCATATAAAGTCATGAAACTATTGAAGTAGGAAAGAATTAAAGTTGACGAGATTTAAAGGTAGTAGGACATAGCTATCAATATCTACTCCAAAGTTGAGTTAAGAGTTCATAACTTACAATGTGTAATCATACCTATTTTTTTATTCATATAGTGTATATTTTGTATATAATTATTTTTACATATTACATATTATTTTGTAAATCATTGAGCATCCATAAATATTATTAAATAATAATAATCGATTGTTATATTTTGGGTATCATACAGCACATTTAATATTGATGAGAACTGTACATATTCATATGGTTGCCGAGAAATTTAATTAGGAAACATAAAATCAAAATATTCCGTCTAAGCCAATCTTAGGTCCTTCATTGTCGCACTACGATGTAAACCTGTCGAGTAATATGAATATCGCATTTCCTAAAGAGTATAGATTTGACGTTAAGCATACTACATTGTCACTTATAAGAGAAATTTTTAGGATAAGTGTCACATAACTTTTATCCCACCATCTGGCGATTGGCCCACTAGCGAGGAATCCATATAAACAAATAAAAGATTCTATTGTTTCGACGAAATTCGTGGCAGAGGAAATGGTTTCGGGAAACAATAGAAAAGAATAGAACACGAATCCTGGAGCACTAAAACACATCGACACAAATGCCCTCGATTGAAACAAATCCCAAAACAACACTCTTAAACATCAAACCCTGGCATCCGGACCCATAAAAATGCAACAAATTTAGCGCACCGCCATTAGCGCGCTAGTTAAATGGGGCGCGACCTCAAACGAATCACGATCGATCAACCCCAAAATAACGGTATTTCACTCGCGCAGTCATAGCTCTTGGTCATGACCTGTCATTTGTACGAAGACGGCATAGAGGATGAGGAAACAAAACACAATCGATATTCGAGGGGATAATGGGTCCCTTTTTTCCCTCCCAAAACAAATCTTCCTCAGAAAAGAAAGGACTCGTAGTGAAATTAGCATAGCACGCCCTAGATCGTGGCGTCGTAGCCAGTTTACTAGGAGAGATGGGTGTTAGAGATTCCAACGCGTGTGTCGCGCGGGGCGGGTGTCGTGGAAACCATGAGCACTGCCTCCGCCTGCTGGCACATGGCCAACATGGCGCTGAGCGAAGCCATTTGGGTGGAGAACGTAATGATAAGGGAGTACTGTTAAAGAGAAAAAAGGAGGGCAACTCACGTATTTCACCCACGGCGAAATGCCTGAGACATTGGCACAGAACGTATGTTGGGTGCGCCGGAACAAAAAGAAGACTCGAGAGAGATTAGAAGAACAACGGCACATGTTTGTTCCGAGAAAAAAAAACCCAACGGTAATAACGTTATCGGGTGACTCAAAAACTTGGCCAAAAACCGACTTTAACGCCTTCATCATTTTATGCGGACGCTAACGAATCGATATGGACGGTCTTAGCGGTGATATTCGACGCATTAGGTGTGTTTTTTGTTTCTGCATCCGGATCGCCTTTTAACGCGTCCGACTCGAACACAGACGGAATTCCCAAACCGCAAGATTAAGACGCGGAGTCTTTCTCGAGGGCAGATGTACTCCTTTGGCAGAGCCAGCCGACTGGAAAGATTTTTTTCTGCGGCTCTCATAACTTAAAATTTTCCGGTAGCGTGATCGGAAAGACAAAGGTAGAGAGGGTCGCCGATTATTGTTACCATTTCCAGTTCTCGAAAAAAAAGCAATCGAAGTTCCTTCGGCTCGATTGAAGAAATGCCTCGACGATATGGAACGGTGGACGTGAAGGGGCTTTAATTTGGCTCAGTTGGGAACCGCATTTTTTGGGGTCGGCGACAATCATTTGTAACGTCCATTTTAGAATCGAACACAATGGAAGTGGAGGGGAAATTGCCACAAATTATGAAAGATGTAAGTCCCACTAAGGAAAAGGTATCATTCTTTCTCCCTTTTTCTTTTCTTTTGCGTCGTCTGTTATTGAATAAGAATTTTTCCCATAATACGCGACAATCAATTTTTGTATTCGTACATTCGATTAAAATATTTAGAATATTAGTTAATTCTAAATATATTTCAATGGAAATATTAGAAATGCTAATGGTTATTCAGATTTCCCTAAAATATAAGCTGTTTAAAGAAATGAAAAATCGACACACTCAGATACTTCATACGACGTTTTATTATTTTCGGTCAAATAATTTGCAAATTAAAATAATTCGAATCTATGACACATTAGAACTTCACTATAACCTCATGTTTATTAGTGTAATATAATGCTTAACTTGTACTTAACAAAGATTAATTTATAATGTAAATAACCTAAATAATTTATTTGCAATTAATTCTGGAATCGTTCGTTCGTTATTATATTAAATGCTAATAGAAAGGGAAGCTTAAAAAGAATTCCGAGGAATTATTCTGCCGAAATCGATAGCCTTACGATTCAGCAATATTCCACGTATTCATTTACGAATAATTTATCAATGGAGCTAAAATACAGAGGAATGTGAGCACTAATTAAAGACGAAAATTCTCCAATTGAAGAAGTTTTGATGAAAATTTCGTTTGTGTTTCTGTAGTTAATATATAGTTATAAACTGTTTCTTATTTGTTATAGTCCAAATGATTTTACATTTTTAAAATTAGAAACGGTCTTTCACTTGTACCCAGCCATGAATAATGCACGGTTTCTAAAATTAGAAATCGAAAACAAGTCCTGCAACGTAATTTATTGGACAATTAATAACCGAAGCGGTGCTAATTATATCCACATCTAAAAGTATTTGCTTCGTTCAACATGGAGCCATGGAAAGTTTACGGAGATAATCAACCATACCAAATGATGATAATTGAGGGAAAGACACGTACGGAAATTTCACATCCATCGCTCTCTCCTTTTCGTAAACATTAACTAAAAGTTAATAAACTCTGGCACGTTCATGTTAATAAGTGCCTTCGTATGTTAAAACGTTATTATACTTACTCGCAGAGGGACTTAACGTAGAAGATTTCTTTAATTTAAAAGCGATGGTTTGTTTATCTCTGAACATGTTTCACGCGGTACATAATTAACCACTAAACGTATTGAGAAAATGACCACTTATAGAGAAATTCAATTATGATTCAATAACACGCGTCGACTGATCAATATAAAAATATTTAAAGTAAAAATTAAACATGTAAATCTGTAGAGAGTTCAGAATAAAAATTAGAAATCATGATCATAAAATATAGTTATTTCATTTATTGATAACTACAGCTAATTAGGTACTTAGTCCGAAATGTAAGTCGGTTTTATAATAGATAAAACATAAGACTCAAAATAGAGGAATCCTATTTGAAATCAGTAGATAGAATTATTTCACTCAAAATAGAGTAAATTGCTTCAATTGTTTAAGTACTTGATGGAATCAGATTACATTCTAATTTTTACTTTCTATAATAATCACCAAATTTAGAATAAAATATCCCTGACGGATGGATGCAGTTCCGGCCAAGGATATTTTAAGAGTGTGGGCAAGCTTCCATTCCGCTGCTTCCATTGATTAACCAATTAATATCAACTCCAAAAATATACACCTAGAAGTTTAAAGCCGGCAACAGCATAGAGTCTTTAAAATAGTATGTTTTCAAACAAAGTTAAAAGTAGCTCCTGCAGAATTTTACATATAAGTTCTTAGATTAACTTTTATTTACCTGTCTTACAAGATGAAGTGATCACTTGGTGAAAATTATCGCTTAATAAAAAAGTAGTTAAATTAATTGTTAGTCGTTTAAATTTTTAAACTATGAAACTTGAATTGACATCGTATGGCAGATTATAAAAAAGAGAGCCTTACACTGAAATAATCTATGGAGCATTATAGTGGCATAAGATCATTAAAAACGATAGCTCTGACGTAAAAGGATATAATACCAACGAGTAAATCTGCTGAGGGAGTTTTTTTACCGCAGTTTTTCTTACTGCTGACGAACGAGCGAACTAGGTTTCGAAAAACGTGCGCGCATGCATGGGCTTTAAAAAAATTATGTGAAGGAAATGAAATGGATGCAGCCCATGCTTCCTTAATTTTAAAACATCTTAACACAGCTGATAGGCATTAACATTTTTTAATACCGTCGGAATATTCTGTTTACGGACGCAATTCCGGTACGAAAAATCTCCCTTCGTCGAGGTTGTATCTTAGTACTTAACAGTAATCACCAAATATCGCTAGGGAAAGAGACAAAGTCGAGAAGTGTCATCCATCCACGGGGGAGGCGGAAATCATGCCGTTCGGGGTGGATGGGACCGCATTAATTCGAAGTTCCCTTTTCGAAAAGGACTTAAGATATTTACGGCAATAGATGACTCCCTTAATGTCTCCTTCCATCAAACGCAGTGACTTCCGTCTTAGGGCGCTTCCCTTCCTAGAGACGCCTTCTTCCTACCCTTTAGAACCGTCCTACTTAATCGCATTTCACTACTCCCCCACCAGTAAACACAACTGCTTCTCCATGTCACGCTGTTTTTTTAAAACCCCGTCTATTTTCATAATTTCCATGCACGTGGGACTCTGAGGAAGTGATATCCGCGCTCCGATGCAAAAGAACCGCCGGTTAATTATAGACGGGATGAGATGACTTAACTGATGCGGCAGATGTAGCAATTATCTATACCTTTACAACGGAAATGCGCGGTGAACTGAAACGGAAAGAAGCTATTGATGTTTCGGGAAGAGAAAATGGGACCCATGACAATTAATCCATCAATACGCTCGTCATAATCCATAAAGGGTTAACAAGGGGTCGTTAAAAACACTTATCAGAAGCAGGAAATGACATGTTGCTAGATGCACAGCGTTTCGCATTCCAAGAGGATATCCAAGCAAACAAACATACCCGAAATAAACGATGCCTCAGAACTAATCCTTTCATCTCTATATGGAGCAAAGTTGTCATACGGCTTACGTGCAGTTACTCAAAGTTTTAAGTTACTTCTGAGAGGAGATAACAGCTGTCATCCTCTAAGTACTGAAAGGTCGCTCATAACGGGCAAAAAAATCCAGTTTTGGTAGCAAAGGGGTTTATAAATATGTAACAGATTAAAGTGAACGAAAATGAAACCTTATACTGTAGTCGGTAGAAGAACCAAATTTATTAGTCTATCTTAATAAGGAAACTATTGCTTCTTTATTAAATTTCTTAAAAAAATATGACGAATTTATCTTCAGGTGTATTGGATAATTGGTCCAGTTGAAACGTACAAAAAAAGAAATGGTCTTCGAAATAAAATCGTCATATCTATAATATGCCATAGTTACGTAAAAAGACAAATTACAGGAGTCGATGCTCACAGTAAAAACATGTTTACTTGAGAAGCTTTCCAAATGCAGAGATTACTTTCTCACGTTGCCAATGGTTACGTAAATAGTATATGTTTCAGAACACTCAAAAAAAATATAATTTAGGAGGATAATCACTCAAATGTATTCTACTTTTACTTTCTTGTTAATTTAGTAAAAAATAAATAACTAAGATAAATTCAAACGGCAATATTTTGAAATAAAAAAACTGAATAATAAAATGACGGCATGAAGACGAGAATTCATTGAAAGGCATCACAGAAAAATGAAATTAAAATTCACCTCTAAGAATTCTGACTCAAATTCGCATATATGATTATAAATAAGCTCAAAATTAGTAGATATTTTAGATTGGTTCTTCTGGTAACTTAAATTATATTAGGTCTTTCGCTAGTTAGAAATTATGTGATGTATATAAAACAAAATTTAAAACATTTTTTTATCAAAGAGAAATAGGTCAAAATAATCAACATCGCCTCTGTTGGCAGCAGAGTGGCGCAGTGGAAGCGTGCTGGGCCCATAACCCAGAGGTCCGTGGATCGAAACTACGCTCTGCTATGAAATATTTTTTCAAACTTTTATCGAATGCAAGTGAGATAGCAATAGCAAAACCGAATCCTCTTCCAACTTCAACAGCAGAGTGGCGCAGTGGAAGCGTGCTGGGCCCATAACCCAGAGGTCCGTGGATCGAAACCACGCTCTGCTATGAAATATTTTTTCCTACTTTTATCGAATGCAAGTAACATGGGGAATAGCAAAACTGAATCCTCGTCAGCCTACCAACAGCAGAGTGGCGCAGTGGAAGCGTGCTGGGCCCATAACCCAGAGGTCCGTGGATCGAAACTACGCTCTGCTATGAAATATTTTTTCAAACTTTTATCGAATGCAAGTGAGATAGCAATAGCAAAACCGAATCCTCTTCCAACTTCAACAGCAGAGTGGCGCAGTGGAAGCGTGCTGGGCCCATAACCCAGAGGTCCGTGGATCGAAACCACGCTCTGCTATGAAATATTTTTTCCTACTTTTATCGAATACAAGTAACATGGGGAATAGCAAAACTGAATCCTCGTCAGCCTACCAACAGCAGAGTGGCGCAGTGGAAGCGTGCTGGGCCCATAACCCAGAGGTCCGTGGATCGAAACCACGCTCTGCTATGAAGTATTTTTTCAAACTTTTATCGAATGCAAGTAAGATGAGCGCAATGGAAAAACCGAATCCTCTTCCAACTCCAACAGCAGAGTGGCGCAGTGGAAGCGTGCTGGGCCCATAACCCAGAGGTCCGTGGATCGAAACCACGCTCTGCTATCGAATATTTTTTCCTACTTTTATACGTAACTATTATATCGAACGTTAATTATTCGCTATATAAATTATCTAACATACCCATTTTAAGTTTCTGACAAAGAACAAATGGCACGGTAATGGATGAATAGTTCCATTCCATATCCAACTGTGTTGAAACACCCAATTTTCCCACGTTCAGAAGCCTAACACTCTGAGTATAATTATTTGCAGGAAGTAATGACGCACAACGTTTTCTTTAGGCCCACTCATAAGCATCTGCTGCACATTTTCCCATTGTCTTTAAATCGTACGGTCGAAAATCGACTCTAATCCTTCGACGCGTCTCATAGGACGACCGAAATGGGAGAATAGAGAAAAACTTGAAGGGCTTTCTTTCAACTAATGAAGTGTGCCCGTTTGAGGGAGTCACGGGGAAAGTTGTAGGAAATGATAATCCGTGCGTCGTTAGATGGCTGGGAGTGAAAGGTGAGATAAACTCACGCTATTTTTGAAGGAGATTCTTTCTTCTTGTTAGCTGACACACGCACTCACCATGGAACTATTTATGCAGTCGTTAGTCAACAGCTTCCTCTACTTATCGGCGGAATGTCTAACGACGCGGAAAAACTGTCAGATTAAGGTTACAACATTTGGAAAATTTTGCTATTTTCGATGTTCAGCGGAAATCGTTAAGATGATGCTTTTGGAGGAAAATACTTAAAGATTTTTCTCGCGGAAAGAATATCATTAGAACTAACAATCCTTTTATATTGATCATAAGTACTGAAAGTAATGAAAGAAACTGCTCATCATCATCAAATGAAACTCTACTTACTTATGCAGTTTTACTTATCTAAAAATTAGGGAACGTAAAACGATAAATGTTACATCAATGGAAAATAATGGAAAGAGTAAAATGGTTGCTAAAATTGTTTAGAAGCACATTTATTGTCCACCTCAAAAAGTGTGATGCAGAAACTATTTTTTTCAGTAGATCTGAATAATTATAAAAAATAAGTGGGTATACATGATTTGAAACATTCTTTCATTTTCTCATGCTGAAAAGAGAATTTCGTGATATTATCAAATTATCTTGTGGAATTGGATCCTAAGAATCTATAAATTCATTAGAACTGGTTTCAATTGTATTACGAGTGAATACAATGACAGCTTTAAAAATATTAGGAAAAATTCTATGAGTTCTCTCTAAAATTATTAATATTGAATCCTCTAACGAAGATGAAGCAATTATTTACACGCCGATTATAATTTCGATTAGAGACGTACCTAAAATTTTTCGATTTTAAAGAAACATTCTAAATAAACTTTTTTATTCAAATTGGCAAACTTAAAATATTCTTAAAGAACTTGACTCAATACGTGAATCACTACACCTAAGTGAATGAATGTCTAAGAAATAGTATAAACACCAAAATAATATCTCTTTAAGTTTTTTTTACAACATTGGCAATGCTTACCCTCAATTCCATCGAGACCAATCATCAAATCTTCTATCTATAACCATTAGTCCCATTTCTATGGTAATTTGAGAAGAAGTTATCGATATCGATCTTGGGGACTATAAAATCTTTTGTACAATCTAACTGCATTACAATATCTAATAAAACTCATGTTAAACTAAACGATGAACGAAGTCTCATAACCACTTCCCTTCTGACTCTTCTCGCTGAACCTAACGTGTCATAACATCCTTTTTTTAAGTCAGATAGGATCATCTTGGAATAACATATCGCCATAAACATACCAAAATCTTTTCGGAAAGATTCTCAAGTCACGTTCTAATCTAACATCATACCAGTTGCGACAGGATGGACTGAAGATGGGTTAGGAAATTTATTACGCCGCTGTTCCACTTTACAGCAGGGATTAGAATCGCACCTTAAATTATTTTCAGAATCTCTTTGCGAAATGGGTGCCAACAGGTGCGGGATAATTTATTGAAGATGGAACGAGCGGTTGTGAGGTAGTGGATGGGACAAACGAGATTTTTTGTCTGACAGAGATTACAACATACCTTAAGTCATCTTATGTAACCTAACGCAAGTTTGACTGATTTCATGCTCAAAGTAGCTCTCCAGACAAAATAAAATTAAAAATTCTTCCTCCTAAAACTCTTGTAAATTATGACCAATATATTGTCGAATTAATCGTTAGTGAAAACTCAAAAATTAGTGACAAACATTAACAAACACAGAAGGCGGCTTGATAGTCTCTGAAATTTCCAGATTTTAACAATTAATTCAATTCCTTAAAAAAGTCTATAACCCTATTACATATGGTTCATATAACTTTGATGATAAGGCAGAATAAATGGAAATATATATGGTTGATTTTATTCTTGAGCAATAAAAAGAAAGTTGATATTTACTGTATTTTATAGAATATATCATTCGTATATAAAAAATCGTTCCAGACTGAAATTTATAGTCTCAGAAAGTGCTGCAAGATTTCATATTTTTGTAGATTTATATGTTAATTTTGTAAGATGCTAAACTACATTTCCATTGACATAATAGATAAATAGTAACATATACTACATTTCGCACAACGCTACCTAAAAAATTCCATCTCAAAATCTTAAACATTTCCTGAATAAAAGACTTTTCCCCAAATTTACATCCCGCGGCATGATATTTTCAACCATTTAAGAAAAAGCATTTGAACAAAAAATGAAAAAAACAAGAGGAATTTGAACTACAAATATCATCCGATAGCATTACTTCTTTCTAATCCACGTTACACCCTCAAGATATGAAATTCCTGAATGTACACAGAGCTCCCCTTAAGAATGTCGCTAGCATTTTGATACAAAATAGAAACTTGGAAAATATTTTTTCCTGACGAAATTCCTCTTTCGGAGGAATTCCAACGCTCCGTTCCGCTCCGGAGATTTCTCAAACGCAAAACGCCTTCCTATCACCGCTGTGACTCTGTTTCCCTCGATACGGAAGATGAGCTCTTCGTGTCCAATTATGCTAGTTACGCCACCGATATTAAAAAAGAAAGGATATCCACTTGAAGCTGCTAAAAGCCTTCGTCGATGCGAAATGACCCTCCCAGTCAAGTGGTGTTTAACGCCTCGCTTGACCTTTTATGATAACGATTTTCGGAACACCTGCGTTATGACACGGAGAAAGTGAAGAAGATTCCGGAGACGGGAAGAGGAGAAAGTTGGGGAGGGAAAAAGGGGGTCGGGAGGGTCAAAAGTTCGCACGTATGAATATGTATGGTCCATAATATATGCGTCGTGAAAACCTCGAAACTTTCCACCTTTACAATTTTTTCCCCGATCGACTGCGAAGAGCTTTTCCCCCTGAATCGTTTCCGCGTCCGTCATTGTGCGTTTTGTTTATTTTCCTTTCGTCGCTGGGCAACGGGTCTTCCTCACACATTAATCCTTAATTGATGGTACTTTCACCTCGATATTGCACCGGTTTCTCTCACGATAAAGCTCCGATCTTCTTCATCTAGGAGGATGATCGTCTTAAGCTTCCGTATCATTGTTTCAACTCGCTCCTTAGTGATGTGTGTGGATGTTTTCTAAGCCCTTTTTTATAGCACGCGAAGGGAAAGTAAACTTCAATTGATGAAACTGCGCTGTCTCTACGAGTATCGAGCACGAATCCAGTCGAAAACGTAGAAAGATGAGATTCTTGAAGGGGAACGCAAACCGGTATAACCATCTGATTTCAGGTTCCCAAGAATTCTAATTTGATATAATCGTGATCAGAGAAAGCCTTGCGAAACACATATGACTACCACTTACATCACCCCACTAGCAAGCCTTACCGTAAAATTTAGGCTATGGTAGTAAATTCGGAAATAATGAACACTTATACGATTGTATTTAAATTTCATACATAATTATTCTGCTCCTAAATCAAAAATCAAAAAAAAATTCCCCTCAACTAAACAAGCGAATTAAAGCAAATTTTTGGTGATTGCGACTCAACTCTAAGGAAATAAATTTTAATTACAAATATTTAAGATTCTCATTTTGATAGAGTTCATTCTTATAAGATGAATATAACATATAAGATTATTAAAAGATGCTATTATAAAATCTAAGTTCATATTCGTAGAATCTGGATATTCCAAAGGATTCGATCAATCAACAAACTTCTAATTATTGGTATTGATCATAAATTCGCTCTATACAGATGTAAATCAATTTTCAGGAAATTAAATTATTAATTGAATTTTGGATGCTATACCTTCTATACTATACCTTCTCTAATTTTATAGGGTAAAATTTACGCCTATTATTTTACCCATATACAAAACTATGGACTTTCTACATAAAAGGTAAAGAATATAGTTAATTTAAACCAAATAATAATCGAAGGCAATTCAATAAAATACAAATAAATTTCTTATCCTCCAACGTGATGGATTTCCGAAAGACGTTGCGATAGATTTTAAATTTTAATTCGTTTCAAAAAGTTTGCTAAAGTAGAATCAGGTGTTAAGATCAAGGTTGACAGAATAACAAAGCAACCATCAAAACATCGCGAAATAGAAAAGTCGGCTAGTAGATCAATATTTCCGACCTCATTTTACGTGCGATACAGAGCACTTTCGATCGCTGTGGTTAGCGAATAACCCTCGTATTTAGGGCACCACTGCATTAACGCCGTCCCCACAATTGATGACACCTCTGTATGTGAACACAGCCTGATTTTCACTGCTTCCTAAAAGTTTGCGCTTTCGAAGAAAACGCCACAGCCTGTTCAGGGGAAGTGCGCCGAACATTACTTCTTCTTAGAAACGTTTTACCTTCGTTAGGACCACGCGCCTTCCTTATCAATAAAAGCTTTTTACAATAGTTTCCAAAAGGTAAATGGCCACCTTCGACACCTAGCATTCTCAGGTGTTACGCACCAGTAACAACGCCCATGGTTACGTCGTAAAATTAGACCCTAGACGCTAAGGATAAATTGTCGAAGGGCGTCACGAATATCCGTAAAACTTACGAAGGAATGAAACAGATCATGAGCGCTGCAACGGGTGTTAAGGACAGAAAAGCCCAAACAATCGAGTGTATTATACCGGAGTCTATACCCTATACACCCCTTCAACAAACAGCGCCGTTTACCACTGGCATACCGAGAAGAAAACCTTCGGCGGTAAAAAACACAGGTGTCCCCTGCATTGCGCGGCATTCAAGAGGGTTTATACTCTTCAGTGCGAGGCACGAGTTGAAAGGCGCGGGGGTGGAGAAGAAAGGATGGGTGGGGTTTTAAAAATAGGGGATGAATCCCTTAATGGGGGAGGGAACGCCATCGTGGGCCGAAAAGGGTATTTTTTTTCCACGAAGGAGTGATGCGACGTCAAAGGTGAGAGAAAAGGATAGTGAAAAAGTGGGGAAACGCCCTAGCTTTCCTATACACCCTAGTGTCCCCATCCCCCTTTCATTAGCGACGGGGGCCACGCCTCCCGTGGGGCCCCCGCCCACTAGGCATACTCCTCTTTTGACGCTGCTGTACCAAAAGAAAGGAAATCTCGGAACAGAGGACGGAGCGTGTCCCGTCGAAGGAGGATCCCCCGGTACAAGGATTTTTAGAAAGCGGAGGGATGGTCGTGTTCGCGCGGGGGGGCGTCTCAAGACAATGGGGGGAGCGACAATGTCGCACGGGTCATCCTCATGCAGTTGGAAGCCGACTTCTGAGCATGTAGGGGCGTTCGAGAGATAAAAAACCCCTTGTCGAAGAGCCTCCACAAAGACACTCTCTCCCAATGTGGATTTATGTGCACAGATACAACGGGTCCTTCGTTGCGGAAAAAATAATGAAAAGACGTTCTTGTTTTCGCTAGGAGGAGTTCGAGTTCATTGAAGTTCATAGTTCGCACCTGGTGAACTGTCCTACGACTTTTTAAAACGGACCTTTATTTGCTCTTCCATTTTGCTCCGAGGCGTGTTCCTATTTTATATGTCAGCCTTTGAGTTTCGGCGGCACGGAGCGTGCGTTAGATTCTCGGAAGAAAGGTGGCATCCGTAAATTTTTACCATTTTAACCGTCTGTTAAAATACAATGCGAAGTACAATAGCTATGAGAGGATTATTTTTTGGCAGAATCATTACTTTCATTTTAAGCGATTTCCATGGATAGTATTTTCTTTTGTGCCCTTATTCGAATTGCATCCTATAGCATTTCCAGGACTTTAGAAAGCATGATCTCCCAATAAAGGTAATCACAGTGATTCGAAAGAATTTCCTAAGAAACCCGACACATTTCCAATAATGTCAGTAATAGTGAAAAGAAAGGTGTTCCGTTCCCTGAATATATATAGAGGATGTTGGTCAAAAGGGACACAGGAATGTAAAAATAAATCCACACTGCGCAATTTTCTTTCCGAAATATACAATCTGAGGGTAGAGACCCTTTCTGCTTACGAAATAATTCTTGCCAGAAGAATGAAAAGAATACATACGTTTTATTTTCTATTCCAACTGCTGAAGTGAGTAAGTTGAATGACAATACAGAAACCCGATTCGATTACTCGTGATTCAAATGAAAGTTCGCGAAAAGGAATGATTAAAATGAAAACTTTAGTTTATACAGCATCATCAACGAGTCCGCAAAGTTTTTAACTAAATCCTATGCATACGACTCTAAATGTGTGATTCTTTTTACTCAATATCATGGTTTTCCTCATCCTGTAGGTTAGCTGTAGAGATTGTGTATATATTTTCCACGAATGAAACGAGCCATTCCTGTGATATTAGGCAAATGGACGATTTATACAGACAAGATGGGATATTCCTTGGGCAATTTTTGAGAATATTCAGAAAAAATATATGGACATACGTCTTGTCAGAGACAGATATGGTGCATCCTATTCCCTGCTACGCATGAAAGGAATATTAAAGGATAAAAGCATACGTTCTTATGATAAAAAATATAATGGTAGCGTTGTATTGCCTCGATACTTTATCCATAAGTCCATTAAGGCACATCACGCAAGCAAGTCATCATGGGTGCTACATGTTTATGCACTGCTAGATTACATAGCAACCGAATATTGACTTTGAGTCCATAGATAGTTATCTCCTTTCGGCTTCTAGAATTTAATGTTAAAATTTGCTTTATTACTGTGTAACTCAATACGGTAATCCTCTTCAAAAATTCTTTGAATTCCAAAATATCCTAATTGCTAATCGCAGTAATTCGAATTCAGCTTGTGTACATAGGTGTAATGACTCTTATGATTTTAAACTGATTGTTTCATGAAGTATGCTCCTTAATAAATGGACTATTGAATCTGAGGTTATTATTTTCAATAGCTTATCGAAATTTTGAAACTGGAATTGAATAATCGTTTGGTTTTTCAAGAGCTAAATTGCTAAAATGTTTAAAAAATATTCTAAGATTGGCTTCACAAAGTTGAAAATATATTTTCTTAAATAGATACAAATAGAAAGGATCGATGAACTATGATTATAATCGAAAATAAATCTTTTTTACGTAAGAATATTCTTCTAAAATTAATGCAAGGAAACTTAATTTGGCGGAATGGTGTTTGACGATTTAGGAATACTTAAATGTGAATTAATTCAAGAAGGAAATTTTTACGCAAAACTAGCTGGATTTAAGAAATTGCTTAAGTTCATGTTATTTATTAAAATTTATTTATAGAACATATACTATTTCATAAAGTAGTGCCTATAAAATTCCAAACCATTTCATTGAGAGGGAAAATAATATACACTTATAGTGCAATTTAAAATTAAATTGAGCATACCTTTTTCTATCTATATCTATAAACTACTAAATAACGACGCTTTCTCTTATTATTATGAACTCCCAATCGTAAACTTTAACGAGCACATATGTTTAAGGACAAATCATTAAAAGAGGTATTAAGGGTTGTCGTAGAGTAGGTGTAGTAGAGTATTCGTGCTTAAAGAGCTTCTTATATTGTTAATCGTAACTAGCATCCTTATGATTTAATAGCGAGCGACATTTATTGTAGGAAAACGTCTCAGGGCTGTACAGTGCTTTATAGATGCGCTGCATAATGATATTATACACAGTCCGGATGCGGTACGTACGGTGATTCATACCCTGGGAAACCACGGCTGTGTGCCTGACATGCACTTCCGAATGTATATACCAAAATTCCACTTCGTTATGCGGCACATGCTTTTAACACTAAAACCAATTCAAATTAAAATTCCTTCCCGGAGCGAGTAACGTGTGTCACGCTTGAGATATGGCGTAATAATCTTCACTTACCGATGCATCCTCTGAAGGACATTTCCGGTACCGCAGTACAGGTAGAGGGAAGATCCATACTTGTTATGGACGCTTGTCTGCAGGAAGTTCTCCTCGAAGAGAGGGTGGCTTGGATCCATTATGAAGGCAAGAATGCGTGAAATCAAGTGTAATGGCGATGCAGGGGTAAAAAATCGTGCGATTAAAATATCTCCTTGGTAATCATCCGTTCGATAGCACCGCATTTGTACCCCGTAAGAAGTCAATTGGGTATCTGGAATTAAAAGGTTTCCAGTCACTTAGTGGATTACTCGGAGGGTCTAGTGGCACTCGAACGAGTGAGATATTAAATTAGGAACATATGTTGAGGAATAGAACAACTTAACTCTGTTATAAATTCGATAATTATATATTCGATATATAAATTATATATTCGATAAAGATTAATATACTTTTCAGAAAAAGATAATTTTTCATCCTTGACTTTCAAAATTGATTCTTCTATGTTCAGTATAATGTTTGGAAGATATTAATGAAAATATCGCGAAACAGACTGCTTTTCGACTGCATTTCATGGAACATCAACGTTAAAAATGTACGTTCAAACTATGATGAAATAAAGCATTCAATTCTTCCCTGGTTCCTTTCAATGTTTTTCCTAATACCTTTAGATATAGTTGTATTTAGTGGGAATAGATAAAGAAAGATAGCCTTCAATACATCCACCTATACTATACCTATATCTTCAAAATCACCACATTATTTGATTATTAAGCCATTAAATCTCTTTTGTCTCAGCCTGAAGTTATTCAACAAAGTCTTCAATGTGAAGTTTGTTTCTTTAATTCTATAAAACCTCTCAAGAGAATAATAAAATATTTAAAATCCTCAATCGAATTACTCCTGAAATATCCACCTTATGGAGAATATTGAATATTATTACACAGAATAAACCGCTTATAATTGATTGTAAATTAAAGTAAAGCTAACTTTCAATTCAGTTCATATTCCAGACAGAAATTACCTCACGTAAGAGATAAAGAGATACGAATAGATGTTGAAAACATCTAAGCAATACTTCTATACAACTTACTTTACGACCAGAATTTTAATCCTTAAGATTTGATTGAGACAATCGACTGATATATAAAGATATAAGTCAATCTATTTTATTCTATTATTAGATTATATGGTTAGACATAGTAAAAAATGTGAACTGTTACATTCTACCTTAAATGCGAAAGGACGTGATTAAAATTTATCTCAATATTTCAATGAAACAAAGACTTAAAATGTATGAGGTAAATTGATCTTTTACGGCATAATTTATTTTGATTTAGGCACTAAATTGCTTTGAAAAACATTTAAACACAGATTCAGACTGGTCCCATAAAATTACGAATTTTTCTCGGGTATCCAACGTAAAAAATCGGGGTTGTTAAGTTTGATATTTATTATCTCTTTATAGCTAGTGAAAAGCGAGTAATTGCTCTTAATATACCTTCATCGAGTTACATTTAGCCACAAAAACTTCCGCTGGTGATAAAAATGTCTGTCCTCTCTCCTTTCCCGTTCAATCGTGGGTGAGTTTTTTCGTTTCTTTTAAAATATAGGATACCGCGTCCCAATTTAGCGTAAAACAGGATCGGCCCTCGGAAAGTTCAAGGTGACGACGCCCTTAGTCTTTCAAGGCGTTGTCCTATCGCATTTATCTCCCAAAAAACAATGAGATGTTTAAAAAGGAAAGGGCCAAGTCACCAGAAATCGCTGCGTTGTACCCAAACGAAGAAAAAAAAGGTCTCTCTGCTCATCTTCACGTAAACCTATAATTCACGCGAGATGAAGTTCGATTTTTCAAGTCATGCTAATTTCCAAGGGTTTGGTCTCCCCATTGTTGTGTTTTGTGGAAAGAGGACCTTTCGGAAACGATACGTAACTAAATTCCTCTTCACGGTTGTCATGGATTTTAGGAGATTGCGAATTTATGACGTTTGTGAGAGGTTTCGAACTTCGAGATAACAGTAATGGTTGCAGTATTTATTAAAAATATTCCTGTTGGTGTTTTTATTGCTACAACCGCTATTCTCATCAGCATATCTCTGCCATAAGTCATCAACTAGAAGGCTGATAGCGACAAACTCCTCCACCACTAGCTTCATAACGCTTTCTACAAAGTATCATGTGATTTCCCAGTAAGAAAGTTCAGGTAGTTTACTTCTGCTTCTTTAAGTATACATTGCAAATATAATGAATGAAATTTATACACTTTTTATGCAGTAAAAGATGAGTAACTGTAATTAGTTCTTTTTCATACTTTTGGTACTATTTTTTGGATTTAAAGGAAATTTCAAAAATAAAGATCGTTGGATTTATATTTTTATCCAATTTCCGAGTACATATTTATATATTTATATCTAAATTTTAGATACTTACATTAGATTAATATTTTTTTTTAATCCACAAGAATTATTAACAGCGTCCTACAGTTGGTAGATTATTTATTAATTCTCTAATAATAATAATTGCACAAGTATTTTCTTACTTGAGTAATATGATCAAAATTATGAGATTTGAAGTCTATGTTAAAAGATTAAATTAAGAAGAATGAATAAATAGATTTCCCATCATTCAAATACATACAATTCGATGAGTATGTGTTCATCTTGTGTATTAATTCCTATTGTAATTAAAACCTGATAAGGCTCCTTTAACTCATCTCACATCATTGAGTCTTCGAGCTTGTTAAATCGAACCTCGGAAAGATCTCCTAGAGCACGGTTTATATTTTGGATTTTAAAATATTAAACTCCTCCTTATTTCTATCTTTATTATCTAATATTATAAATAAATTACCTCTTACTTTGTCACCACTCTTACGCGATCTTTAACCTCAAAACTACTTAAACCGGAGTACATATAGTTCTATAAAAGACTTCCGGTGATTACGCTATACTCATTTTTATAGTTAAGTTAAAAGCTGAATAATGTCAAATAGCACCATGATATATTTCATGCAAACCTATCTATGAGATCCCAAGTTTTTCAGACACCACTTAAGTCTATGGACCACACCTGGAGAATCATTTCATAGCATACCTAAACTACTGAATATTCAAAATACAACTATTCGTGAACCCATTTCTACGAACACAAAACTCTAAATTGCATAAATACACAACGAGACAGATCATGACCACCGGTGGTCCACACCGTAAAATGTTTTTGTGCATGTAAAAATGTTCCAATCCCAAATATAAACTACCTTCGGAGAATAGAACATCCCTAAGAATATTGGAGTCTAGGATTAGCTCCCACCTGTGCTGCGTCAAGAAAGGACACCATTGTGCGGAGAAAATAAGACCATTTCCGCCCGGCGTTTCCATTACGCGGCGAAAACGTTCACGATAAAAAAGCAATATCCGTCACCATTCACGAGGGCCAGTGGACGGAATGGGATCGGGGGAAAGTCTCGGTTCGTGGGTCAGCCGAAAGGAGGCAATTTTCGCAAGCTCTTTACAGAGACCGGATTTCGGAGGGATTATCCGAATTCCAAGTGAGCAGCACCTTTTTCCCGAAACGTCAATAAATGCACCGCGGAGGAAATATATGTTTTCATTTCACAATTTTGGGTTTTTTTTTCAGGTATGCAACGGATTAGGATGGGATGCCCATCTTTAGCCATTTCATCCACTCCACAATGGGTGGCACATCCAATCCATTCTGTTCGCCTTTCTACTTATCGGGAAAGTAAGGAAGTATTCTGGAAATGATATGGAGGTTTGCGCGTCTTTATGTGCACGGTATTGCATAATTACAAATTTCACGCGTGTCTCTTTTCGCCCCATAATTGTTATGGTATTCAGTTCTCTCAATCGAAATCAATTCGACTCGATACTTCCCTGGAAACTACTTCTAAAGGATAATGCCGTTATGTCCAATTTTTCGGTTTTTCAATGCGAATTCCTTTCAGTGTCATCCTCTATTTGATATTTCTTTGTTCGGAACCCTTCTAATTTTTAAATCAATTGTAATTTTATACATCCTTAAAATAATTAGTCATAGACGAATATCTCCATTGATATCTGGCATTTAAGAATATTAATCCTCAATGGATGAGATATTTGATACGAAATCATAGCTGATTTTTTTTATGAATGTTGATATTATCGGTACATATTTTCTGCGACAAAACCAAGTCTTTATATTTGTGGAAAGGAGTATGTATATTATATAACGGCTGAAGTTTTTTTTATTTTTATCCATCAAAATTTACATTTTATCGATAAAATGTCTAATGTAGCTTGGAATACTTAAAACTGGGGAATATTCATATACATAAAAAACTGACTCATTGAAGATACCAGAAATATTTAATCATAAGCATACGTATTGATATGAATTGTATTTTAAATTTCACATGGCTATCGGCTGCATAATAATATAACATATCTAGCACATTTTATTTTCAAATAAAAAATCTATTGCATATAGTTTCACAGTGTTTTCAGGGAACTGTTTAATAGATATTTTCAAATATTTATAAAATTAATTTGAATTCAATTGAATATATTTCACAGTATTTTCAGAAAACTTCCAAAACTTGTTTTAACTTTCTATCTCTAACATTACAAAAATACGTTTGATAAAATTTCATCCTTTAAAGACTGAAATGAAAACATTTGCTATATTAATATTGCTAAATTCCCATCGTTATTCCCTCGAATTTGAAAATATCTGTTTACGAGTAGAAGCCAACTTCAATGGTCAACAAGGAAATACGTCCATGTAATATGAATTGCATTCGCGGAAAAAAATTTTCTCGGAATTGAAATGACGTTATTTTGATATCTCGCTTCGTAATGACGATTTCGAAGTATTCATTAGCATTTGGGAGCTCTTACTTTAATTTCACGGTGTAATAAGCTTAAATTACACGGGAAAAAATTTGAGAGTTTCACGGAGGCGGCTAAATTTCAATTTCCCAAATTGGAAATTTATATTGGAATTTTAAATTGAGCCGAATTTGTTGATCGAAAACTTAATTACCACTTCCGCTCTAAATACGACTTTTTCTACTTTAGTCGGATAAATCACACGCATTTTTCAACAGATGACTATTTCATTTCATGAGATAATTCCAGCTTTTCCATTTAATTTACTAAAATTTTATAATCAAACGAAATATTTCTACGTTTCGTAATGAAGTCAATAATGAAATTGCGAATGCATTTTAATATGATGAACTCAATTAAAATAAAGAAAATTTTATACGGCGAAAGATCTAATATAAAGGGATATATTTAATTTCTGATGAAATATAGAGCCCATCACATATTAAACTTAAATCTTATTACTCTCCAGTAATATATTTTATATGAAATTACAATAATATTCAATTAATTAGCCTGTTTAATAAGTAAGATTTATACAAACAAAGTAAAATTTATTATATAATATAATCTGTTAACTTAAAAAACACTGAAATCACGGAAAAAATTAATTCAAAGCTAAAAATTATGTATACATGATTTATGCATACGACCTAAAGGGAGGGCAATTAAAATATGTTTACCTGACTTCATCGGATAGTAGAATATAGTACTGTTAAGAAGTGGATCAAACGAATTTAATTTAATTAAAGAGTCCTCTGAAAATGCTTTACCGAATCACAGGAACATCGAAACCATTTTAGGCGAATTTCCTGGAACGCTCAGCTCTTTACATAGCGTAGCATCGCACTGGCGAAGTCGCTTCGCAGGCATCCACGATACGAATGAACTCGAGGTCACCGCTTGCCACACCTTTGCATCGGAAGGCAAATATGAGGGGTTTGAGAAAGAGCAAATTTCATTGTCAACCGCTTTAAGGAGACTCGTTGAAACCCATTCGCCATTCCGCCATAGCGAGCCTCTATAAACATGGAAGCCAAACTTTGTTTATCCGCTTTTACCCGAAAAAGGGAAAGAGTCAACTGCGGATTTACCACGAGTCATGACTGATGGGAAAAGTGCCTTATGGAGAAAACCCATTCACAACCGGTGGTTGTGTTTGACCACCGACCACCCCTCCGCATCCCAAAACACGCGCACGTATCCGAATATGTCTCCGAAACAGCCGAACAAACAGCGGATTTTCCGCGGTCCATTGTCGCGTCTCCACGGCGACCGGAAGGTTCGATAAATAAACGTCTCCCGAAAGATCTGACCGGATGCCCTTTTTCTGGGGATATCAACGCTTGGGATACCTAATCGCGCCCGTATATTTCATGAGGGATGAGCCTGTCACAGACCATTTTTCCCATTCACTGGAAAGAATGAAGCTGGCCCCGGCAAAGGGTGGGGACGCATTATTATTCCTTTGCGGACGAAGCCGGTGACGCATGGCGCATAGCCGCCTTCCGTAAGGACATGCAGCTTTACCAATCGAGGCACGCGGTGTTGAAATGAGTGGCCGTTGGAAATTATTCAAGAGTCGGATGCGAGGGGAGCGTAGGTGGCTTCTGAAGGGTTTTTCTCCGAGTCATGGCTCCATTAAAGACCTATTGGAGATTGACTTATTTGTCGGATGGGTTTCCGAGCAGATTCCACGGCGGTGGGGATTGAATGGTAGCCAATGTTGATATAAAGGATTGTAATTTGCTCGGTTGGGAGGCTCGGCTCTGAGTGATAGCGGCAATGAAAAGCTGTGGTGAATTCGCATTGTGGAAGACATGGCACCGGTGTTCGATGGATACGTCTGTATGGATCGAAGGGGACGGTACATTTGGGTGATGGGATTACAGCGCATACTGCTTCTTAACCGTCCTTTTCTTTAATCAGCCGCACGCTCCTGTCCTTTTTTCACACATAAAAGGTGGTTGCTGACTTCGTATGATGTACACCTGGCCTGAAATCGCCTAATAGTTTCCTCAAACATCGAATTTATTCTGAATTATTTCTTTAGATTGGAATTTAGAAAGGGAAAAGGATTCTGAAAAGAGTGGTAGATATTTTACGTACTAAGGTGCGATTTAATATTTCAACATTGTATCTGATCCCTCAACTTCCCGGATACGTATTTCGCGGTTGAATTACAAATCCGAAACGATATTTCCTCTCCCTCTCTTTTCGTAGAATAGTAATACGTGTCCAAAAAAGAGATGATTTCAATCAACTTTCGACGAACACACAAATCTTTCACTTTCACTCAAATAAGAGCGTATTGTTTTAGAATTTAATTCGTTGGAATCTAAACCTCTCACATCTCCAAAATTATTAGCGATTATCGACCTTCTCACCCTTGAATATGATGAGTTATTTAAACTTGTATCCCTCTTCCATTCTTTATTAACTTAATTTCACCGAGAATCTCATCTCTTTTACTATGCTTCCTCATCCTCGAAGTTTATCCTTGTGGCATACTTTAATACATTCATACTAAGCTTATCACTTCCTGCATAAAGCAATGGTTCATTTATAGCGTTCTTTTATTCTTTCTCTGAAGAAACAAGACTGACTAACTACTAACTGACTATCCTGGATAAACAATGAGTCTAGGCGAACACACTCATTTCTTAAAGAAAATTAAGCGATGAAATTGATGATATACCATTTATTAAATGTTATTATTATGTGATTATACAATAATACTAAAAAACAACTTTTTAAATTTCCACAGGAAATAATTTTATTTAATAATATTTTCTGTGGAAATTTACAAAGTTGTTTATATTACTATGGCATTCCACTAAGTCACGCCTTCTCATATTGATGTGATTATACACTTTAAGAGAATATCTTATCCGTTGAATGTATAACTTTTATATAATATCAATTGAAACGAGTTCGATCATTGTGAAGTATTCATACGGAATAAATCATGCACCTATCGACCCTTACCTATTGAAAATTCAAGGTGGCCAAACAAAACCATTTACCGTAAAGCATTATGTAAGATGGGACAGATAATCGTAGCAGTTTAAGGGCTAAGGAGATTAGGTACACGAGGATAAATTGCCTATTTAAAGAAACGATAGTAACCGATCGGTTTGATGGACACGATAGTAGCAAAAGGGTAGTCGGGAAAGAAATGCGGGTGATAAAAAACGAACGCCATCTGATTGTGATGATAAGGAAAGGAAAATACGGAGATACGGTCTGGATATGGAGTAGGGCAGCTCCATCGAGTCCCCTCCGAGATGACAAATGATGGCAATAGCGTCTTTTATTGATAGAAATTTAGACACACGCTGCGCATTCTTACGTCCGACTTAATACGATCTGAAGCCGCGATACGGAGGGGTTGGTATGCACCCCTTCCGCTGCCGAAGATGTCCGCGCTATAGACAATGGCGTGTTGTTACCGCCACGCTTGGACTCTTCGCAGTGCATTGTTACCATTTTTTCCGGCCCCATTGTTAAATGTATCGTTTAAGGGTTACGGACCGCTGCCAATCATTATTGCGCAGGAAACAGATACAACTCCACTGTCAATGTTCGGGCAATGCGGAGGTAGTGATTCATATTGTTGGAAAATGGGCTACAACGAAAGATGAGAAAGAATAAAAGGAGATAGGAAATGATGGTTGGCACGTAATGGGTATTTCGCCATTCGTATTTTTTACCATTGTGGATGGAAAAGGAATGTTTTTTGAAGCAGTGAAGATAACTATCGTAATTTATGATTTATAAATAGAAGATATTTTGAAGCTGATTGTTGTTATCCATGATGGTACAAATTATCATGTGACCTGATCTTCGGTAAAAAGATCTATACATATACATGAAAATATTCTTTCGATTCTTTTTTGAATTTTTTATTACTTTCTTGGCTTAGATAGGAAAAAACGGCCTTACTTTTTACTGATAATATTAAAATACGATCTTAATGTAAGATTGTTTTGTTGATTGCCTTGATATAAATAAAAATTTTACTTTTTTTAATTTTTCTACAGATATTCCTTTTCTTTTGCTTATTCAGGAAACTGAAATATGGTATCTTTTCTCCAAGAACCGATTTACCCAATTTAGCCCAAATCGATTCTAATGATGCATCATTCACAAACTAGAACGGCTTATATTCTATTCGTACGTATAGTTATTCATTACAAATAAACACTTATTATTTACGTAAATTAAATAAGTACATCGATATCATGATATTCTACATAAAAGCCTTAATTACTTCAACATATATATTTCAGTCGCTATAATCATTGCGTTTACGCTACTTCATATATAGGTTTATTTTCCATCCGATACCCAAAAATTACCTCAAAGTTAACAATTTCACTTGACTTAAAAAGTTTGAAATGTTTTTTCTCCAACGTCGTAATTAAATACGGGATTAAAAAAGTTGAAAGTTGTCACTTTCAGACAATTTCAGAGCTCTTTTTCTCAATATGTGAGATATGAACTTTTAAATCATCTTTCACACAAAATTTTAAATAGAGAATGTGGGATTTAGATTCATTCCTAATTCATGAAATCCTTCACGTTTCTTTTAAAGATTCCGCCTCTTCTAATTCGGCCCTGAGACTGATGGAAGGGACTATGTAACCCAAACGCCTCGAGTGAAATAAAACCTCTGAATAGAGAATTAGGCTAATCAACGGATATGAGAACAGGTGGGAAGGGATACGTTGAAGGAAGACCTTGCTGCCTTGAACCAGTTTACAAGGTCTGCTTTTACCAAAAAGGAACAAAATGATTCTGCAAATAACAATTTCTATTGGATTTGCTAAATATCGATGCTAAAATATAAATAAATTGCATTTCAAAGATAATGAAGCATGAACATAGTATAATTTAAGATGATTATATACATTCTTCGAAGAAGAAATTCATAATATTCTTCGAAAACAATAATTAAAAAAAAATAATGGCGAATGAAACCATGAGTTTTGATGATTTTCCCACCGCATATTAGTTCATTAGATTCTCGTCGAGGATGAACATAAAACTAAAGAATGAGGAAATGATTCAAAGAGAAGAGGGGAGCTTAATCATCGAGCATTTGATGATTGTACAACTTTTGCTAAACTCTTCGCATGGGAACGAAAAAGCTACTAAAAGTTTTCTGTAGATGATGATTCCGCGCGTCGGAACACTTTGATAAACTTCGACCAAAGCCCACAAAGTAAAGACCTTCCCTTCGTAATTTTGTTTAATCGAAAGATATCTTCATAACGTGGCTATTAAAAAAAAGCAAAGATGTTTTCCGTATTATTCCCCTTCTGAAGCATAAGAACCTGAGACGCCCATCTTTTCTAACTGCAAAGGCAAACTGAAGGGGACTTTTAGTTTAATGAAAGGCGAATATTTTCGAGAATTCACACAAAAGGAATAACGAACAGCTGCTTGAAGAACTGCCTCTCTCAATCCTCGACTAATTACTTTGGCAAATTTGGAAAATCAGCGCTCGGGAACCTGGGCGACAGTGATTCTTCTTAGAATAACTTTTGCGCAAGATTCTTCTCGGTTTAATTGTGTTGGTAACGGATCGGTTAATTAAAAACGTTGATGTAACAAGAGATAGTTTCCAATCGCTAAAATATGTAGCCACCCATTAGTGAGCATGCTAAAATAGTCCGTAACAGGTTGACAAGGAGTGCGTATATTAAGTTAATTAACCCAAGGCCAATCGTGAGTTTAAAACAAAATGGAAATAACACGCTAAATGAATACTAAAACAAACGAAATTCCCTGAAACATCGCTTTATAGAATGAATCTACGTTAGGTTTATGGAATATAATAACAATTCAAATACATATTACACTGTCCATAACAAAAAATGTTCTTAATGTATTCTGTTAGTAAATAGAATCAAGTACTCATTAAAGAAGATTAACTTTTGGAAATTAACAATTTCTTTGCAAATGCTAAATTGGTTCCCAGTAACTTGAAATAGAAAAATTTACACTCATTCTATCCACACCTCAAACTTAATTAGCGGTGATCACTCGCATTATGGGTACATGACTTACAAATATTGGTCGACGTTTGCAATAACAGGGAATTCTGGGAAGTGTACACATGAGTGGGAGCTCGTCTTTCTGAACTCAATTATTGAAGAGCAGCCCTTGAAAGTGAGAATATGTTAGTATTCTTAAATCCTTAAACATATAATACTGTTAAAAAGGATATAAGAAATAATTTACATTACGATTCACTATAATCAACTAATGTCAGTTTATTCTTTCAAGCAGTTTAGTGTGTTTACTGTGCTATAGTAAGTGCTAGACAGATTGAATGTATAGCAGTTCCTTTTTTAGTTTCTGAACTTCAGACAAGCTGCTAACTCGAAATTGATAGTAGAATGAAAAAAAAACCTCGCCTCTATCTTGATGTGAAGTCATCTGCAGCCTATGCAGCGAAACTTTCAAGGAAAGATAGAGAAGGAGAATCTTTGGTCTCAAAAATCTCCCAAGGAGGTAAATAAAGAAAAAATATCCGTAAGAGCAATCTAGAACGACGAGAGCATACTTAGCGTTTAAACCATTTCATTAAAACCTAAGCAAATTTTGTCTATCCAACTCTTGTAACACAATACAAAGAACAGGGTTTAAGGAATATAATTAAAATCGTCCAGGAAGAAGTGTTACAAGAATGAAGGAAAAACATGGAAAGGCACACGAAAATAATGAAGCCTAATAGTAAATAAATATTACGTACGTAGGTACATATATGTTGTTCATAAAACTTACTGAAAAATCTTGAAACGTATTTAATTCACAAAGATATTCTCATATTAATGGCAAACTTAATTTGTGGGAATTAAAAATGGATTAAGGAAGTTAAATTTTTTTCAAGTCGAGAGAACCTTTGATACGATAATATAAACGTTTTCTCGGTGGGAGTTTACTCACAAAGAAGAGGAAAATTCAAAGAATTTAAAGAAAGAAATTGAGAGAGAGATAATTATTGTAAAGCACTGATTGAGTCACAAAAGTTTTCGGGATCTATAATCTTGAGAAATCGTGGCCAAGGGAATGTAAAACTTAAACCAATGAATGATTACATTAATTGAAATAGAAAGTTTTGGATTATTACTGCAAAGGAATCCGACTACGTTGTCGAAAAAAGGAAAATTGCAACAAGTCTTGAAGTCCCAACTTTTGCGTCAGTCCCTTTACTATAAAAACGTGATAAAAAGGGGGAACAAATAAGTAACTTATACCTTCACCACAATTTTTATTTTATTTATTGTAGATCGAAACCTTAGTCGTGAAAAAAAAACAACTACGAAAGCGTTTTAAAATAAAGGAAGTATTCAATTCCTTTTAGACAGAGATGAAGATAAGTTTCAAACGTAAGTAAGCGCAACTAACAAATGTCTTTGTAGTGAGTGAGCGGATTCTAATATTCAAAAACTATGGATACGAAAGTATATCACAACAAACTATAACAAAAAATTAAAAGTGGGCTAATTTCTTTCGAATGTAAAGAAATTAATAGAAACTAGCTTCAGTCCGAAATAGATTCATTTAATAGTAGAAAAACATGAAATAACTCGGAATACCTTCTACAAAAATGAACATATTATCATCGAAAGATATAATATTTTACATCTTAATCCATGATTTAATAGAAGAAGGAAAATCGTGGCAAATATTAAGAGGAATAATATAGAAGAACGAACTGCCAGAGCAATCATAGCGAAGATGTAAAAGCAAATTAATCAAATGCACATAGAGGAAAAGCGAGCATGATTGATTTTCTGCAAATGCGGAAGTGTTAGCTCATCTGAAGATCAGCATATTTAAACCAATAAATCTCCTTGTCGAGAAAAATCTAGAAATTACTTTATTCTGATTAACATAGAGATTTTCCGATGTGATATACTGTCCTTTCTTTAGGTGAAGGAAAGATGCCAAGAAGCTCATCTCTGAAAATTACTTCCTTCAACGAACTCTAATGCATTTAATTTCGAGCGAATTATTTCCGATTTATACTCGAAGCACATTCTACTGCACAATTGTGCTCAGGACGTTATTAGCGTTGTAACATATCTATTTATCTTCTAAATGCGTGCTCGAATCATTTTAATGATACTAACAAAAGGTGAAGTCCTCTAATTTTCCTTGTATAAGCTATTACCTGCATTCATATCTGCTGAGAATATTCTAAGGAAGACTACTTGATATAATTGTTTACTGTTATTGTGTAATTTTAAAGCGTTTAGGATGATATGATCTCCAAAGTCTAATACATTAATTTATACATATAATTCTTACAGGAAAACAAAATATGAATCCACTAAATGAAGTTCACAGCGTTCAGGAAAACAGATGGTTACTCATACTCATGGTACGACAAATATGATTCAGAGATTGAAGCAACAGATTAATTATATATCATATTAATGCGCAAAGTAAAATATATGGGGCATCATCATCTATTTTTTATATCACACAGTCAGAGTCCTGCTAACGTGACTTACAAGGTGTTATCAACAGCACCTTATAATTTTGCAATAAACTTACCGTAATCGCTACTTTTGAAACGACTAAAACTAATTTCATCCTCAATTCTAATATCTCAGCACGTTCCAGAGATTTCACGGCGCTCGTAAAAATAGAAAATTTCTAAAAGGATGACGCACTTTTCGAAGTATAACCATTCAGAGCCATCGATAGTTACGTCACCCGTAATGACCACAATGAATCCTCTCATTTCAAACCCCACGAGTATAAAAATAGACAACAAGCGATTTTAGCGACGGAAGCAGAGCCATTAGCGAGATAAGCACCTTCCGATGGTTGGCGAGGAATCCAAACGCTGTACATTCTGCCCGAACATTTCACACTTTAAAATCCGTTCCCTAAATTACCTCCCGGATGACTCATTAACGAGATTTGTGCGGAGGGCAATCAACGGACGAGGGCAATTAAGCACTATCTCCATGCGTGGGAGGACTTTGAGGAACCGCTACCTCGAAAAATGTTCCGTATCGGAAGAAGCCCTCCGATTCATCCACACTCGATATCAACCCACGGAAAGGTCGCTCCCAAAAGCAATACATTTACGTCCTCAGATACGCGGCAACCGATGCGTTCGTCCCATTCCTACGGTTCAAAGCGAGCGCTCAGAATTTCAAGCGTTCCACGGAACCCTCTTTCGGAATCAAAGCTACAAGGGAAAGCGATTAAAGCGGAGTGCACCCTCTCTCTCTAAACGACCCCTGTTCACCGGATTTTTACGTCCAAAGCGCCCGATGCCTACAGATTTCCCCGTGTAAATAAAAGGAGGAAATGACTGTGGGATGTTGAGGATGACTTAAACGTCGCCTCGTTATGATGGAGTTACATGCCGTGGGTGATGAGGAGATGTTAGCGTATTCATGAAGGGATTTCGGAGTGGCGCCTCGAGGTACAGAAGGGGCGTGCCGCTTGTTCCGTGTGATGCGTTTGATGTTCGAAGGTTAGATACACTTCCTATTTTGTGTGATTTGAGGGAGTGTGAAAGCATTGCGTCCGAACAGGTGAACGAGTTGATATAATCAATTGAGGAGGTTTTTATCGATACACGCTCTTCCTAAGTTTGCCGTATCATCGTGAATTGATTCGCTCTTACGGGTCTTTATGAACAGAATAATTTGCATTTATTTTTGTCTCCTTTACCGCTGCGTGGTATAGTAAACGATTGAGATTCTTGCATTTTCTCCTTCATTGTGATTTCCATGTCTATGTAAGTACTGACATCAGAAACGTTGGACTTAGTTAAAGATCTTAATAGAGACGAACTAGTTGAACTTAATATTTTTTAACCAAAGCCATTTCCCTACCAATCATCTTTCTAAATTACGTCAAATTGATTACTTCTTTAGAGTAACTCATTCTAGGACCAACAGTCCGATTACAGTAATCCAAGGTTTATAGTTTCGATTGGAACGAATTCCTTTCACAATTTGAGATAAAAATCAAATTTCCTTTTTACACAAAATAGTTTCTTTCCCACATTTAAATGCTATTAAATAAAATTACTATTGTTAGGCGTAATTCGGTGAAAAGCCATAATAAAATTTAAGTGGATGTTAATACTGTTCCATATACGAAACTTACAAAACCATTCGCGGAATTAATTCATGGTGGAATAGTGCGAAGTATTCACTTTTATTTTAGTTATTTAATAATACTATTCGGTTCACCACTCTCTCTCTTTTTAAATTTTCTTCCTCAATAAATAAAGCTATAGTATAATACCTCATTCCCCATAATGCATCTCATCATGTACACCGGATGCTATTGTTAGCATAAAAGAAGATTAAACCTTACTCCTTATGAATACTGTATAAGAAGTCATGACAGATAGGGTGTTATTAATAACCAATGGTTAATAAATTCTAAAAAATTTCCCCGATAAAATGTTCATGCAAATTCTGAATTAAAGATGAATTTATTCTGCATAACATTAAGTCTACGTTAGAACATTATGAAATCAATTGGCGAATATATTCCAAACCCGGAACTTGGAAAATTTGCGAAAAGGAATACGTCAACGTTACTTCCTTTTCAAACCATTCATTTCACTCGGAAGTCGCGTGAGAGAGAATCTTATTTTATCTTATCTGTAAGAAAGTTTGGAAAGTTGGAACTTCAAAATCTTTTTAGGCCTAAGCATGAGGACACCCTCCTCGGCCCTACCCTTACAGGAGTGGTTCGGTAATATATTCACCTTTACTTTCATGTAAAAGCCTGGGCGAAAAAATTTTCAAGAGATGTATGAATAAATTACCGGAGAACATTTCCAAGGGGTTCGGAGGGGTCCTCACTGTCTCATCCCAAGGATTTGCTTTCCCAGGTAGACACCGCAGCAAAATGTAAACAGACATTTTTTTCCGAAGGCCAGGTGCCTTTGCTTTCCACTGCCGACTTTAAAGAAGCCTCTATGCAAAACCATCCAACAGTAGGTTCTACAGGTATGAAATCGACATACGACCGAGAAATCGCTGCTAAAACGCATTAGTGAAGGTGTAGATGGGAATATATCTGTATAGACATAACGAACTTTAACATCTATATAATGTATCTTCTGATTTTCGCGCACAAGGCAGATATGAATACAAATTATGACAGATAAAGAAAGCTTTCAAAAATAAAAATTAAATAATTGTGACCTAAATCTTAAATATAAAATATAGTGATGTATTTTTTTATTCAAATAACATTTTCTAAAACTACAGTTAACGAATACTATATCTCCTAAATAGTTCTTACTGATAAAGAAACCAATTTATCTTTCTTCCTAGCAAATTGGACGTTGAATTTTCCATTTACGATCTAAGGAGAAAAAAAGTTCTGAAGAAAGATTGAGGTTCAACAATAAAAAATGTTTTTAGAAGGATTAACATTTAAAACACTTATTCATACATTTATTTTAAATTAAATTGGACAGCAAAGAATCAGAAAGAAAAATTTTAAAACGGAAAATATATTTTAATGAATGATTTCATAATAAACTGCTGGCGAATTTGAGGATTTAGTTTAAAGGAATCCCAATGTATCTAAAGATTCGTAGAGTTGCATAAGATTGCATTAATCATAATATATGAGGGTTTCTTGTGATAAATCAGTGAATTAATTAGAGGAGAGCTAGCACCAAATACCTAGAGCAAGATGAAATAGGAGAAATTTAATAATCTAATACAACAACAGCAGAGTGGCGCAGTGGAAGCGTGCTGGGCCCATAACCCAGAGGTCCGTGGATCGAAACCACGCTCTGCTAAGAAACATTTTTTCACTTTCATTGAATACAAGTAAGATGGGAAATAGCAAAACTGAATCCTCCTCAGCATACCAACAGCAGAGTGGCGCAGTGGAAGCGTGCTGGGCCCATAACCCAGAGGTCCGTGGATCGAAACCACGCTCTGCTATGAATTTTTTTTTCCTACTTAAAACGAATGCAAGTAAGATGGGAAATAGCAAAACTGAATCCTCGTACGACTACCAACAGCAGAGTGGCGCAGTGAAAGCGTGCTGGGCCCATAACCCAGAGGTCCGTGGATCGAAACCACGTTCTGCTATGAAATATTTTTTCCTACTTTTAACGAATGCAAGTAATATGGGGAATAGCGAAACTGATTCCTCGTCAGACTTCCAGCAGCAGAGTGGCGCAGTGGAAGCGTGCTGGGCCCATAACCCAGAGGTCCGTGGATCGAAACCACGCTCTGCTAAAATTTTTGCGGAAGGGTTATTTATTTTATCCATTTAAGTGTTCTCCATATTTTACTCATTATTCTTAATTTTGAACAATATATTTAATGTACAAGATAAATAAAAGTAAAATTAACTCAATTTGCCAATCATCTTAGAATGTTTCACACAGTTTCTCTCAGATTCTGGGATATTTGGAGTTGAGCATTGAAGACCATTGATTGTAGTCACTATGTTCTCTCGAATTGTAAGGTAATCGATCAGCAGCTAATTCGTCTGATCTATTAAAATCTAACTCCTGAGAGAATAAATGGTTAATAGTAATTGATTCGTTGTAAAGTAGTACCTTTTCCCTATCTAAATGTGTACTAATCATAAGTACACTAATCTCCATCTATGCATTCTTATGAAAAGTATTTCGATAAATGGTGATTATATTACATTAAATATTGTAAATGCATAACAACATATGTAATTTTTATTATAATAACTACTAATTATTCCTAGTGAGAATATATTTTGAGCTTTTTTGAAAGATCACGGATATGAGAATCGTATTTTAATGCTAGTTCGTTTTCTTTAAAAAATAAGGCGCCAATATTGTCCGAAGTATTTTGGCGGGCTTTTGGTTATTGAGAACTGTTGGAAAGGGAAAGGCATAACAAATAAACTGTAACACCAGCTGTTATATTTTGTTCTCGAACTTTGGTCAAAGAAGAATATATACTGAGCATCAATACTAAGGCGCCTTCAAAGCCCGCCGTTTGAATGCTTTCGGACGTCACTTAAAGACACGCGTGTCCCGCACGTTCCTAGAAAATACCTGGAAGACGACAAGAGGTGGGAGGGTGATGGTCACTTTTGGACTCTTTAAGGAACACCAAAGCACTTTACTTTATGCATGCTTTCAAAATGGCTGACGTAAATTCGAATGCATGTGACGCAGATCAGGCAAATATAGCAAAGAATTTCACTTTTCCTAATTTCGGAAAGAAACGAAACCGTCTTATCTCTAAATGTTACACAAACGGAATTTCAATTCGCTTCTCTGACCCTTCACGCAGTCTCCTAGCTAACTGACATTTCATGTCCTCTGCTTTCCATGCCATTTCCAACCGTTATGCCAGATTATCCCTTAACTTTCTCCGTGGTGATGTAACCAGGACAACGAGTCCGGAAAGGTAGTTGCACCGTAACTGAATCAGTTGACAAAACAGATTCGGTTCCTTTGGCACAAAAAGGTGATTACACAGTTCTTAAACGGGAAGACAATTGGACTGCAATAAGAAAAAGGAGGAACCCGGTCATTCATCGGAAGATTGGAAACCTGAAAGCTCGAAACTTCCTCCTGTTATCGACCCAATTGACTTCAAATGTGAAAATTATTCAAATTTGGAGACCCCTCTACAGCCTTAAGATTATTTTCCCTTTTATGCTAAAGAAATATGCCAACTCTGATTCTTGCCTTTCCAACTTTCCTTCGATTGATCCATTGAAATTGGAACAACCTTTTCTTTATCTGCACCACTTCATAAGGGAAATTATTACGTGTTGTAAACCGCACAATTTCTGTTTCTTTTTTTTTTTCAAATACGTTCGATAAAATATTCGATATCTTAACGCCTACAATTTTCCAAAATGTATTATTTAGCAAGGAGCAATTTGCTATAATTGTAATCTATAGTCGCGGGAATGTTTCCACTGTATTAGCGCCGTTTCGGATAAAGAAACAGTCGAAAAAATTATAGCATTACGATTCCGTGAGCGGTGCTCAAAGATGTGAATGGCAATATTACAGAAAACCGTTTCTAAGTTAACTTTAATGGGGTTTCTCAGAATTCGAAGCGTGATCTAATGTCGCGTATCATTTTCTCACGCTCGGTCGAAGGAAAAGACCATAAAAAAGGGCATTAACTAAGAAGTTCTCAAAAATTAAAAGTTACGTTCGTTCGACCCAGTGTGAGAATTATGCATATAAAGTCAGCGGTAGCATAAATGCGTAGAATTGGGGCAGTGGAAAAATCTGGATGCTTAAATTGACCCTTCAATTAAATTAGATGAAATTTGAATTTTCATACAACGTGAAATATCTCCATTATACAACGTAAAATATACAAGTTCGCAATTTATAATTACCTCTATGAATTTAATTCGAGTATACTTTAACATAATCTTTGTAAATTTTATTATTTTACATAATCTGTATCCCATACCGTAAGATAAGGGAAGAGAAATTAACATCCATCATTAACTGAATCCTGTTCATATTCATTTCAATTTCCAAGCAGCAATATATTGATAGAAATGAAATGGCATTGATTGAGATCCCTTCTCATGAAATACTTAGTAAGATATTGACGAGACTAGATACCATAAACGTTCGGTATTTTGTAGTACACAATTGATCTCTTTATAGATATATCACAGACTAAATTCGTTGACAAATAACATTGGGTAATACTAATGTTTTCTCTTCAAACTATCCAACGATTGTAATTCTTTAACTTGCAATTTCTATTGATGAATTTTTATCTCAGCCTTAGGAATTAGTGCTAATTTAATTTTACTTAAGAGAATTAATTCTAGCGGTACTCCATACAGAAATATACATTCGGTAAAGAGTTAATAATTCTTAGTCAAAATTCAATACATCCCGAGTCATCCTTTAGAATTTACACTTCACTGACGGAATTTCATTCTTTTCTACGTATTTTAGAGTAGACTCTTATATCTTTCATTAATTCAGGTTACACTTTCATCACTCTATTTCAATAAACCATCCTCACATAATTTATGCATCACGTATTCATTTATTTCTAAGATATTATTTACCTTTACTATAGGAAACCAAAGACAAACTCAACGCAATCTATGAAGTATCTAATGAAAGAAACTTAAAATGATTAAAAGCAACTAACTCTCTGAATGACTCAATTTTACGTCTCATTGACTGTTCCGCCCTCGTGCAGTTGCAACACGAGAGAAGCAGCCTGTTGCTGGTACTGCATTAGCTGCACTTTCTAAGATATCGATTCTCACGTTTATTAAGATTCATTGTCGACACATCCGTGGAAACGACAATGGGCTCCATATATTTTCCTAATATTTAATATTGAAAAGACTAAACTTAACTTAATTTTTAAAATGACTTGAGTACGTACATCTACCTACCTATATTAAAGATTCTTTGATTCCAACCGAAATGTTCCTCTCAGAAAATTTACGTTTCTTAATGAACTTAAATTTAAAACTTATAGATAATATAAATAAAGCAATACTATCTTAGAAATTTACACTCGAAGGAATTGTTTTTTTCTGAATATAGATGCTAATACCCTTAAAGGTATCGGTCATGATCGGTAGGTTATTTATTATTATATTTCAGTATTATATCTTTATCATCTATGTATATAAACACAAATTATAATTTGACATTTGCAGGTGTGACCTCGTGGGAAGCCATTGGAGAATAAGAAACTGTAAATTTTTAACAAACGCCTTATTTCAACAAAAATTGTACAGAAAATGTACCAAGTTTCTTATTATACAAATTAAAATTTCCTTCAAACTAAAATGAATGACTTGAAACAAGGATTAAGGATAGATGATGTTGTCCTGTTAGAGTTATCGCATCGTATCTATTTATACCTTTTCTAAGGTTCGCAATATGTATTCAACTTTAGAATTTCAATCCTAGACAATGATCGTGCATACTAACCGGAAAAAGAAATGTAAACCTCATTCAACAAAACAATACGCGTTTGAAAGAGAATGTTTCCTTTCGTGATGAAGATATCATCTTCATATTTATTATTCGGACAGTAGTTAATGAACCCGTAGGACATGGTCAAAGAAATGATATTCGAGGGAAAAATTCAGTAGTATCATTCTGAATTTTGGACACGGAAGATAATTATTTTGTATTTTTTCGGGAGATGTCTTGACCACCTACGTATCCAAGCATCAATCCCTTCTTAAATATCATAGGATGCCCATAGAGTTGCGTGCACCAAAGCACAAAAATTTCGCAACTCACACGAAGATGGCCACACCGGAGGTGAGATATTTTTCCTTCTCGCCTAATTTATGACCCGAGAAAGCTAATTAATGACCGTTATTCCATTGCCGCAACCCGATCCGGAAGGCCCCTCGCGAAAGCTGAGACGGGGACCATCCGAAAATTTGTCGCGAAAATACCGGGAAACCACCCACACCACGGAATCAAACGCCGAGTTATTTATCGTTTTATGGCACGGCCTTTCTTCTAAAAGCGTCGCGGTCAATTCCAAGGCCTTTATGAGGAGGCAGCGTCGGGTTTTTACGGCCCGGCGATTAAAAGAAGCCGGTTTTAGTCATGGATGGTGAGGTCGAAGAAGGAAGTCAGCCTTTAAAGTGTAGTCCAGTCGCCCGCAGAGACAAAGAGCAACGCTCATAGACGGCGTGTGCCTCGTATAACTTGTGTAAAAGGAAACTTTTTCAGGGAATTGACAAGCAATGAACGTAGTGGTGGGAGGCACTGGTGGGTTAATGGCGTCTGGAGAAGAAAAGGACGGTTCCCTCGTCGAAATTTATGAGTGGGTTTTTGTGGCACTCTGGTGACGTCGCATGCCATTCGTCCTCTGCCCTCTGAGTAATGGTTCCTGGAGGTGAGATGGAAGGGGCGTCGGGGATGGGTAGGATAAGTCGGGAGGTGGAAGGTTAGATGGGGAGGGGAGCAGGTTGCGGTAGAGGTCGGTGAGGCAGAAGATCTGACCGTTAGATTCACAGAAGATATGGTCCCGAGGAAAGATTTCCACCGTAAGCTTTATTATTCCTAGCTTTCGGGTCCAGGATGGATGCGCGAAGGCATTTTTTCATATTTATAAAGGGCCGCGATGGTCCTGTCTCTGAGCGAGCCTAAGCGGTAACTCATAGGACGAAAATTATTTGCTTTAACTTTTAGTCCCGGAGTCATCCGTAAAGCACCGAATATTTTTTCCACTCCGCCGAAGAATAGAATGCTAGTAGGTTTGCATAGGAGCTATGCGCAGGGGGTTCATAAATCATAGCTTTAGAGCGCTGCGCTTGACACGGCAAAGAGGAAGAAAAAATTCATAACCTCTCTTATCCCCCGAAACGGAAAGCGCGATTCCACGACTCTTCTTTCTCTGTGTGCAAGGTTTTCAGAATGTGGAAGTATTCAGGGGATTTAAGGGAGCGCTGCATCCGGGGATTAAGGGGATGATCTAGACATGACGAGGTGATCTACGGCCGCGAGAGAATGGTCAAATATTAAAGCGTTTCCGACTTGAGTATTATCGTTTATAAAGATCAAGTTTTTTGCACCAGGTAATGAAAATTGTTACACTACGGGAATGAATTGAGCGATCAAGTCGAGGAACCCAGAATACCTCGACAAAAAATGTTTAAAAAAAGTCGTATATTAAGGGATGAATGTCGTACGTACGAAATGCCTTGAAATTTGTATTGTCAGTATAAGAAGATTTTGCACGGACAAATGAACTTTTGGGCGCTATCGTATATGAATGAGGCGAATATTGAATGTGCCTAATTCAGTAAAAAGGGTAATGCAGCAAAAACTAATACGTCAACGAATTAAAGGAGAGAAGCTGACTTAATGGGGTGTCATATGGGATATTTTCTGGCTTAATGGGAGAAAAAAAGGAATCATTAAGTCCTGAGGAGATCGTCAAGGTATATTATGATAAATTAATTAACTTACCAACATTATAGTTGTGGAACTAGGAAAAGAAATTATAAATTGAAACAAATCAGTCAGGTAAGAATGTCATAGCAGATCAAAATCTTTCTTATAGAATGATATCATGTTTTTTACCCCACATATTCTTCAGCCAGTTTCTTGAATGATTGTAAATAATTCTTGGGTTATATCGCGTTAGAAATAAACCATATTAATCAGCATTATAGACGATTCGATTTTTCTACCAACGAAGACGACCAACTTTTTGGAAAAAAGAATGGGATGCATAAAATATTCACGAAAAAAGTTTTACGTATAAATATTTTTATTTGGTAATAAAATTTATACTAAATAGGTATTTTGACACTAATAATTTTTAAACGAGTCCACTCTTATTGTTATCTATGTCAACCCCTGAATGACACTTAATAACTTAAGATAATGAAGATTATTAGATGGAAATATCATTTTAAAAAACCTGTAACATTCTCTGAAAAACTAATGAAGCATATCATACAAAAAATATAAGCAATAAAAAGATAAATGAAAATTAAAGAGCGATGAGTTACATGTGTTTCAAAAATATTTAAGGCATTAAATATTTCTCTAACTATTATTTCATACAAAATACAATAATTTATCTCTGAATCATGAAATTGAATTTATCAAGGGAATACGGTGAAAGAGGTACTGAGAACTTTTAAAAAGATTCCAACTATCTGAGCTACTTTAGAATTCCGAGACGTAAAGGACTGTGCGAGACTTAACGATTCACCTTGGGTCAAGTCGTGTCTGCTTAGGACAGACGGATATTAGGGAACAGTTCCAAAATGGAAAAACATAACATAAACACGTTTTCTCCTGAAACTTGTGGAAATGGCCATCAAACTTAAAATGGGTCAAAGGTTGCGATATAAAACGCAAAAGTTCCTTCATCGAGATGGGAGATAGATTAATAAATCGTAAAAAGAATGGAATTTATTGCATATGGCATAAGTGCCTCGTATCTTTTATGCAACAAGCTCTGTTACATGAGTCGCGAAGAATTCACAGATGCTTTTAAAATCCGAATTCCAGCATTAATATTAAAATGCTATGGTTTTTCATTTATCTCGGATATAATAGAAATACGCTTTGAATTTAGCACGTGCAGAAAATCTTCTGCACGTGCATAGGCATTTTCAATTCAAGGTACATTATGTTAATAAAATTAGTAATGATCAGTATAATTTAGAGTTTATCTCGTATTATATATTTTGTAGGCAGATACAGTTTTGTCCCTTTCCTTTTGTCGGATCATTATAATTCCAACGAGTATTTTTATAGAGTCATAGGGAATAACAAAACATTTAAATAGTTCTTCAATCAAAAAATTTCTATAAATTTAAGTATTAAATTTAATTTAAGTAAATAAATTATTGTCTAATCTTTTCCTTAACTCTAACGCATCAAACGGTGTAGGTGATTATCTATTGTGATTCATATAATATTTACAGTTATACTCTATAAATTCAAAGAGGAACAACACAACTTTGTCACCGTATTAAAAAATTAAATTATCGCTTCAAATTCGTAGTCATCATTGTGGGGAGAAATAAAACACAAAAAAAGTTAGCAGAGCGTGGTTTCGATCCACGGACCTCTGGGTTATGGGCCCAGCACGCTTCCACTGCGCCACTCTGCTATTGACGTAAATACTCTTCCACGTAGAAAGACTCGCACCACTTACAATTTACCCCGATAAAACTATTTGAGCAAGTTAAAAAATCTCAAATTTATCAAAGATCACTTGATCATACTCATTCACCAAGGTTTCAAGTCAAGTGAAAGTACATCATTTACAAAATTTAAATACTTTCGCAGATATTAAAAACGTTTCCTCTTAGTATTTAGTATCGGGATCATGTGTCAATTACTGTGCTATACTGTAAACTATTATATGTAATTATTTATCATCATACTTATAATTAGGACAGCTATTTTTAAGCACATTAATAAATTATAATTATTGTTGTAAAAAATGAGAAACTATCATGCTAATAGCATCAAGGGGAGAGAGTCATTCCCATCAAACGAGAGTAATATAATTTCAGATGAAACGTCTGCCTAATATGGTCATCGTAAGGGGAGGGGATTGATAACCCCTCCATTTAAATCCCCCAATGAGAGAAACTGCAATATATATCCGCTTCAAAAATCAAATTCTCGCCGATTTCACGCAAAAACGTAAAATTCTCATTATTTTTACGATTCGTCCCTCTCATTAAAACCTTCCTCTATATTAAATTTCGAAAATGAACCCTGTTAACTACGAAGGGAGAGCAGTTGTCGAAAAAATAAAACGTACGATGCCTGATCCTGCGATTTAACAGACACTTTTTTTTATTATTTATACATTCTCTTTTCCAATATCCATCAAACGCCCAATTTTGAAATGAAGATTTATTTTTCGAATGGCCTGCCCGGCCAATATCGCGTCGTGTAAAGGACGAGAGATAAAGCCAATTCGCTCGCATCGTGTGAAAGGTCTCCTGACAGAAAGAATGGATAATGTTTTGATAGAGTTAATATAACCCTTGTACAAAAACTCACTGTTCCCATGGAGATTTGGAGATAATGGTAAATTTTGAAGGGCTTAAAATATCGAACTCATAGGGAAAGCTTGACATAATGCGAGCGATAAAGGGTGAGCTGCGATGAAAGCAGATTATCCCACGCCGTTTCCGTCTTTATAAATGTTCCACCAAATTATTTGAAACAGCCCTATTTTCGGAATCCATCAGCTTTGAAAATTGGTATTTCTTAGCTCTGATATTCTAAATTACGTTACTGAAATGAAAGACGTAAAATGACCGTATTTTCGTTTCATATCTAACAACGACAAGAATAAATCGTCGCGTTCACGAACAGAATAAGATCCGCTAAAGAATATCACTTCAAATTAACAGCATACGACACAACTTTGCAAGATTGGGTAATGGTTATCGACGAATTTTCCTTCAAACCTAGCAGAATGAAATTCATCTCATTCATAGAACGAGAAAAACCTCTTTTTTAGAATGTATTTCAACATTTCATTTTCTCGAGGAAAAGATTTTATATACTTTTTTCCTTTAATGAATTCGAATATTACCTCGACTTAACTCATTCATTCATTGTTATAATAATAATTGTAAATATTTCATTCCAATAACGGATTTATTATGATTTCTCGCATAAAGCAAGTGTAGATATCCGTATTGAAAAATATTCATTAAATATATTTTTTAAATGAAAATAAATTTCGATCATGAATTATTAGAAATTTTTCTATTTAAGACTATATTGGGTTACTTAACTCGTTGAAAAATCTAAATTCATTGAAAAATTTTATTTTAATTAATTCATAAAACTATCAATAAGGGATAATAATAATAAAGGATTAATCTTTTAGTGTCCTTCCTTTATCATTCATGTTCATTTATTCCGTTCATATTTATAAATTTATGAACTATTCATTTTAATTTATTCAAGACCTTGGAAAAGCCTACCTCTAATTATTTCGAAGAGAAATATAATAGATGCACAGTCTGTTCGACCTAAATATTATCAATAACTCTTCTGAAAATCTTTTCATAAGAACGTGCTTTTATCATAAACCGTGTAAAATACATTTAGGTGTGTCACTATTTGTCTGAATAGTAACCTTGTTCCATTTTCACTCTCAGCGTAGCTCAACGTCGTTAAAAAAATCTCCTGTTTGTCCATTCCCTACACTTTTGAAGATGCCTTCTGAAAGGACTAACTCTATGACAAAATAACCCTCTATAATTACAGCAAAGTTTTTCAGAATGCATTCTAAAATATCCTCACAGAGTAGGCACACAACTCTGTCACAGAAGCGAGTCACTTTGGTGAGTACACAGAAGCTAAAGTTTCTCCGAGCCTTAAAGTCACCATGGTAACGTCAAAGGAACGAGTAAAAATAAAAAAAAGTATATGTTCCTTCCACCCATACAAAACTCGTAAGCAGCAAAGGCGGCTAAAATTAGTACCCGAACAGATTTCTTTAATGAACCTCCCTCGCGAATTTCCTCATTAAAGTCGCGAAGTATCATAATTGACGTGTTTTGTTCGGATCATCCGTGCGAAGGAATTCCGCACCAAATATGATTCTCCTAAACTATGGAGGAGCTTAAATTGTTTGCTTTCTTCTGGCGCCCAAAAGAAATTTCGCATCGCACCTCCGTAGTGCTGATTAGCTTTGGAAACAAGCGAGAATCATCCTGCGAAAGATCGTAATTCCGCCCAAATTATCATCCGTCGAGGCAGGAAAGAAAAGGGAAAATGCTGTTGCCGAAAAGTATACCCGCAAAGGGTTCTAAACTATATAGTATATAAGCGGTTAACGGTATCGCAGGACAAGGCCGTAACGTGAGAATCTCCCTTCGGTATATCTTTTTCATCCTTTGGGAGGGGAACATGCTAAAAAGGTACGGACGGAGCGTGTGAGATACGTTGTTAGCGGCCGAACGGCGAATTTCATCTCGAAAAAAAAAAGATCCTTTTCTCTCCATGAAAAGCGGTGTTTTTGTTTCCTAGTGTTTTGCCTAGAGATGTAAATAAGAGTGATCGATGGGTTGTGGAAAGCAGACTCCTCGGATGCATCGACGGTCTCAAGATCTTCTTTTCGCCTCGTTTTCCATCAATTTCGGGGAAATTTTGTGCCGTTGTTGGCTTCGCCATCACGACGTCTTGTCCCGAATTTGACCCGTCCTTTTGAAAACCGATATGAATCATACTTCTTTTCGCTGTGCCATCAGGGTGGGCTGCGAGAGGTAAGGGAAGGAGGTATCGCATCCATGGCTTGATGAATACGGGATGAATCAGGAAGGAATGAAGGCTAACGTAAATAGGCATGCATTTCTAGTTTTCATAAGGTTCTTTCTAGAAGACGGGAGCAGGATAAAGAATCGAACTTTCCATACATATATTTATAAAATATTTTCAAAAGGAATAATATTTTATATATAACTAGAGAAGGAGAACTTGCTAATAAGCAGTGAATAACCCGAGTCACATCTTAAATATAAAAGCTATATTTTCAAATTTATCAGCGAAAATCAAGAACAATAGTTTTAAAAGTATGAAAAATCTACTGGTAATAAAAATTCAGAAAAATATAATCATTATCATTCGAAAGCAAATATTCTCCTATAGTAATAATCTTACAAGAAAGAAAATACTGCATATTGGCAAGAAATATGTCTTTGATTATTTCCTGCTCTCTGCGGAAAAACAAAGCTCAAAACTTCAATTTAGCCGAAGCAATAGCTTAAGAATTCATTACATTTCAAATTACGTAAATTGGGTATTTTACGTGCTCCACTTTTAAGTAACAAAACGTTTACAATAATATAAAAATAATATAAAGTAATTAAAGGCATTTCCTATACTGTATGCAATGAGAATTTAATGAATAGTATCATTCTTCTACTCTTATGCACATTTTCTTCAGTCATTCGTGTTTCAATTTATAAATTGAGAACTGGCTACCTCCTTACTCTAGCCTCTTTAACCTCATTCCCTCCTTTTAGAGTGGTGCGGTTTAAAACTGAAAATGGGACTGAATATATTTGAGAGTGATTATATTAGAGTGTGTGTGATGCTACTGTTCAAGAGACAAAATGGATAACACTGAAGTTTTCTTTAAATACAAGAACGAGAATGAGTCAACTGTGGTATAGCAGCACCATGAATTCCAACAGACGAAAGCTGTTGATCTGCCCACAGCAGCGCAACACCTCCGGAGCGTGGACCCTTTCTAAGGTTACACCTTTTCGGCTAACTTACAATATGAGGGTCCTTCATTTTTTGCAGCAGATTCCGCCTTATTGGTACCGTGAGATATTGATCCTAAAAGGGTGAAGGGATAAGTTGTCGCATGGCAAGAGATGCTTAAGATACATCTTGCGACAGGTGGTGCACGGAGCGCTATTAAATATGCATGAACTTCGAGTACTTAGCTAGCCTTACCCGCTTTCAATACCTCCATGCATAAAGTGGCGGGAAATAAAACATTCCAGAATGTACCTGCGTATCATAAACTACTGCTCTCTCGGGGGAAAAAAAAGAAATTTTATGCTTTAGCCTTTATAATGTTGATATTTTACTACATGTAATATTTAAAAATATAAGTATGGGAGGTGTTTATTAATGCATAAATCTAAAATTATAGTTTGTATGAGCTGGGCTTAGAATGCTGAATTGAAAGGCTAATATATATTATTTAATTACGTTAAATTTGAAAATAATGAGGCATATAATAATTTATGTTAAATTTTAAAATACGTAGACAAATCAAATTAAGCCAAATACGTAACCTGTTGTCGTATGTCTTTGCATAGCCTAATTTTCAATCAAACTGGATACAATAGGCTTAATTAATCAGGAATAATATTCAAATTGAGCTACACCAAGTCAAATGTAGTCTATCCATTGCTGTTTGTTATTCTCCGGGCTGATCATAACGGCTGAGGATTATGACAACTTCAAAATTCTTTGAGAGGGAGAATCTTCTTTTAAATTCCCACGTATAAGAGAAGAAAAATTGAAAACAATAAATATATTTGTTTATTAAAACATTATTCTTTTATTCTTTGTGGTGCAGTGTTATGAATATCAATTTAAGCAATTAAATCCTGAATTCCTTTCTTAAAGTGGATCAAATTATGGATACAATTTTTAATTTTATAAATATGACGATCATATAAAATATGAACAATTTAGTTATTACTCCTCAACTTGAGCACGTTTAATCCATATACATATGTGATTATATACTCCTAATCTATGTCAATAGTAGACTATTCCTATTCCACCAATATTTTAAGCATGCAGCTTTTAAATGTCAAAATAGTATATCTAAAATGTTGTCGAAGGGAACCCGAATAAATTTTGAACTGTTGAGAGAGTTTATTTCTCTTGGAGACAGAAACATTATAATTCCTCACATCCCTCTGCATCCAGAGGTGACTGACTGGCATCCCCTGGTAGTCAGGACGCGTCCTTGGCTACCTCGCAGCATGGGGGCCAGAACAGCGTAAGCTACGGCACTTTGTATACGAAACCATTTCGGGACCACTGATGAAAACAGAGATAACATATTTTTCTATTTCATTTATGGCTCTATCATCTTGAATTCTAAGTGATCCTTTTGTCTAAGCCTCCGATCTTCGGGTCGCTACCATTTTAACTCCTGTCGCGATGGTTGGAAAGAAAATTACGTAAACAAAGAGCGTCGGATGTCTCTGATGCAAGGCATCGAAAAAAAAACACGCAATCGACTCATGAGAACACTGCACACCTCCCACAAAAGCCTTCAAGTGTCTCGCCCTTAATCCTGCAGGGAAGTACCGTATCGACAACCAATCTTTGCGCATTGCGGAAATTTTTTTCGCTGTGACGTCCGTCAAACCGAAAGGCGAAAAAAAGGCGTTTGTCATTCGGCGAAATGAAAAAAGGAAAAACCATTTATATATATATTTATATAAATTAACCCACCGGAATGACGTTTCAGCGGGAAGAAATCGGAACGTGAAGAATATTAATTGCTCTCAGGGTTATAACGGCGTGAAAAACGCCCTCCGACTCTAAGGGTACCGCATTAGGCGTCGAAACAGGGTCTCCCAAAGGGTACCTGTTCGTTTTTCCCTCCTTTCGCGCTCCGAAAAAATGATCTAGGGAGCGAGCGGATTATTAATTAATGGCGCCCCGCGGAAAAAGGGGGACTTTCGCGGAACAAAACACTCTCACGCAGTCGGTGAAACCACTCCGATGGGGGAGAGAATATAAGGTCAAGTGAGGGGAAAAAACAAACGGGGCCTTACCGGCGACGCCAAAATAAAAGACGATGGCGGTTTAATTGGGACAAAAGAGAAGAAAAAAAATTCGAAAAACGCGGTTTTTTGGTTCATTGCCTCGGATGAAAATCGCGGGGAATGAAAAGTCGGGCTTTTTCCTCTTATAAATTCCTTTCCGGGTATTTTTTCTTGATAAAAGGGAGGAAGGAGAAATCTCTTCCCTCGAATTCCATTTTGCTTCCCTGCCTCGCTCCCTTTCTTCACCTCTTTCTGGTGGAAGCAGCTGTCTGCGTATGTGCCCCCTTAAAGAAGGATAAAAAATTCCAAAGCCTTCTTAAAACCATTAAACTTCCTTTTATTTTTTATTTGCGCTCGGGTCGGAGGTTCTAGATGCAACGGGTCGTTTTAATTGTTCCGCCACTACAACGGCCTTTGCTCTTTTTTTTATTTCGGATAGTACAAAGGAAACTAATGAAGCACTCGTTGAATGGCATATAATTCTAAGTAAATATCGAATCATCTGGATATAACATGCGAGGCTTAACTATCCTAAGAACCACCGCACTCTGCACTGAACTTAAAAACGCGTGGGACGATGTTAATTATGTTCTAGAAAAAACAGTAACCTTTCATCCCTTCCAGACTTCCAAGCGTGCGTGATAAAGGTTAATATCACGTGTCATTTGCAATTTCCATGGAACATGAAAATCGCTATTAACTTCCCTTATTAGAAATTTTTTTAACTAGAGAAAATCTGTTGTTAGGAGCCTTCATTAATATATAAGTATTCATCAATCTAATAGAATTACCATATTATAATAACATATAGTATAATCAAATAAAATGACCTGGCACCAAATAACAAAATTGATATTTCTTACATACTTCATATAAAGTTTCTACTATAAATAAATCCGGGTTTTTAATACTTACAAACTAAATTATTGTTTAATTAAAGTTTAAAAATAACAAATCAAAAATAATGATTTAATTAATTGAAAATTTTTAAGATTTTAATTCAAAATTAATGTGTGGAAAGAAATGAATGGAATTACAAAATGTTTATGATACGTCCATCCTAAATGTGTATGAGTTATGAATACTCTTGACCTTGGCTTAGTTTGGATGTTAAAATAAAATTTTCCCCTCTACTCTTTGTGAAAATATATTAGTATATGAATATATAAGGATTCTATATTACGGCATATCAATGGAAGATCGTTGATGAATAATATTTGTTTTACAACCCCTGGATATATTTGAAACCCATGACCCATTTGGAATAGCTTATTGCTATACTCAACTGGAAAACAGAAAACCATTTCAACTCATAATCTGGAACGAAGTAACTATTATACGCAGAGATTCATTCCCACTCTATTCCTAAAAGAATCCGATTCATTTGCAGATAATGAACGAACATTAGATTCGAGGAGACGGCGAATTTCCGCGCGCGACATCCCTCACAGTATAGTCCTCGGTCCATTGAATTTTCGAAGGCACGTTCATCAGTATGAATCAAAGCAACAAATAATAACACGTTCGCCCGTCTCTAATGAGAGACCCGCGCGAAAAATAACGAACGCCTCCCATTGTCACAACACTATTACGTCCGGGATTCATTGTTTTTATCGGGGGATGAAAAATAATAATCCTCCGGTTTTAGCGCCGGGAACAATGAATGATCTTCTAATGAGGAGCATCCGACGATCGTGCGTTTCTCGCTCATCTCTTCGCGTATGCCTCCTCGGGGAATTTTTTAATTTCCGTAAATCATCCCGGAGTCGGTAATACCCACCCACACCACGATTATCCCCTGAAATTAATTGGACGCTCGAAAATTTTGTGGAAAAAGAATAATACCCCCGGAGGAATTTCATTCGCCATAAAAAAGGGGGTGTAGGAATGGAGGAAGGAAGTGAGTAGGTGCGAGAGGTCTAGAAAGGTCTTGGGACGTGTGGGTGGAGTAGGGGGTTAGGTGAGGGCGTTTATAGGTGAAAGGATGTACAATGGACGCGAAAAAATGCGTTTTCATCAATATCCCATGGATTTATCGCCTAATAAATGCATTCTGTTGATTTTCTTTCTTTTTTTTTCGCTCGAGTGGATGTCATCATTAAGGATACGGGATCAGATATTAAATTTCTGAAAAAATAATCATCCCTTATCTCCTCAGGTGTAATTTTTGACTCACTCAGCTATTAAATCACAAGGGAAATTAAAAAATTGAAATATATTCTCTCTAAATTGAGCAATTTATTAATAACGCCTATATATGGACACACACTTGCCCATGACTGCGACTCAATAGTCTTTCCTTCGTTATTTCCACAGAGAATTCGCTTTGCTCTCTAAATATTTTATATGATCTGATTTTTATCTTTATTTTTCATTAGTGAAAACCTATATCCAACTGGTTACTCTATCAGAATATAATGTATAGAAGAATCACCTTATGCAGTATATGATCCTTAGATATAATTTTCTTCCTTTGCGTATTCTTTGTAAAAACAGATATACCTTAATTAAATTCTATATAAGAACTTAGAAAAACTTTCAGTAGAATGTGGAAGGACTTAGAAGAACTTTCAGTTGAAATGATGTAAGAACGCCTTGAACAGAAGAACAGACGTGATTCGCTACATTTATCTTCATAGATATCTACAAACATATTTGTTTTATCCTTGCTTTTATTTTAACGAAATAATACAGAAAATCATGGATGATAAAACATACCTCCATATTCCGCTCATCAGCTTGCGTTGATATATTGCTTTATAAGCCGTTATGATTAATTATTTTTGTTTGAGTATTCGTTCATTTAATTTCTGACCGATAAAACTTCAAAGGTTGCAAGGTTATAAAGAAGAGAAATAATTCTTTTCCATGGTTTATTATATTAATTTACCAGCATTAAAATTGAAACTAAAAATTAGAAATTAGATAAGTAAATTATTTCCCTAACTAATTTAACTATATTCTATTACGATTCAAAGGCCATTATGATGTGCAGAGGGTTAAGCGATGGGCAAAATTGTCCTGATTATGATTGCCATTTAAACTTTGTAATTAATAGATTTAAAATTTATATTTGTAAATTTTCCAATACATAATTTTAGATAAATATAAATTTATATATAAATGAATAAATTACATGAATTCACTTCCGATACACCTATCTCTAAAAAAAAAACAAAAATCCTACAATTCGATAATCTTATCCACCGAGGAATTCGTCTGACCGTAGAATTACGATACTCCTCAAATAACTGCACGACCTGCGATCATCAATTCCTTAGCAACGTAGTTATTTAATAGGCGTCATAATATCGTTCTATAGTAATCCCTAATCTACCCTGGAATGCACTGGGCATCTCCGAGGAATGCAACCGATCGGTGGGTTAAAACCACTCTCATGCAACCCTCGGAGATAAACACCGCTGTAATGATGACAACCCCCTTTTAGGAACCCCTCGGAATCCCAATACCAACGTACGCATGGATTTTTTACGTACGTGAAATAAAAGCGGGAAATGTTTTTTGGGCGAAGGAAATGTATAGGTGAGAGGTCGATCAGGAACTCGGGTCATAGAGAGGAAAAAGGGTTAAGGGAAGTTTATTAGGGGTGGGACGGGGATGGAAGAATAGGGACAGAATGCTGTATGGGCCCCGTTGAAAGGGGGTCTTCCGAGAGAAAAAAGGAAGAGATATGGTACGGGTTCCTTAAGGGGAGGCTGGTTCTTGTAAAGGAACATGGTCTGGGGCTCATTCATTCCTTTCCATGACCGACAATGCTTTCCCGCTCGCTAATGCTCGTCACAAATGCGCATCAGGTTGGGGAAGGGGACGGCCTCTGCACCTGAGCATGATCTCGGAGGCAAATCCTGCATAGAATCTCGGTGGAAGGAAGGAAGGAGAAAGAAACTGGGGACCGGCGGGTTTTTTCCTTCGAGGAGTCAAAAGACTTCCGCTTGTTACCCGACCCAGTCCATGTGCAAGGAATGGTAAGCCACGTGTGGATAGGAAAAGATTTAGTGCACAGACGCAGGGAGGGGCGAGTCTTGGTTAACGAGGAAATGTTGGGGTATCTCCTCCCACGTCTGCGGAAGATGTTGGGGTCCAGAGGGCAGGCTCCTTCCTCTGAGAGGTCTCGGGTTCGAGACCTGCCCCTTTCCAAGGGCGGACCCTTTGGCGGTAAGATGTGGCGGGAAAACCTCTTCCCTTAGTAACTAAGAGGATGTCGAAGTGGTGAAATAACGAATGTATTATAGGAAGCCCTTAACGCTTGTGCGGTCGCGAGGAAAGGTACCTTTCTCTCTTCGTGAAACTATTCGTAATGTGTTACACTTTATCATGCATTCAATTAAGAGGAATATCTTACCTTGAAATGGTGTTCCAGATGTTAAGCGTAAGTATGCTTGAGGCATTGAGGTAGAGACACAGAGGCTTCAGTAGACACATGTAGTAAGGGCCTCAGGGTTCAAGAAATAATTGGACGTCACGCATAGCGTATTAGAACCTAAAACCAAAGAAATGAAATATAGCTTTTGTTCACTGGACTAACGAATTCTGAGCTCATCTAGATTTCCATAAAGGAATATTTTTTTAAAAATCATCAAGATTGCATTTATTTTATTATCACCAAAATATTCGTGATAGTTTATAAGTGTTAAATTTTAATTATACTAGAAGACAAGAATATGTGGTAATTAGTTTATTGAAATGGATACATATGAATAAAATATGTTTGGATGTTAAAACGATAAGCTGTGCATATTAGGGAGCACCTCAGATAACATTTAAAACATTTAAATTTTTACAAAAACATTTAAGAGGACTTAGGAAAATGAACGGATTGGTAATTTGCTGTTGTGCTTAATTCTACGTTAATTTATATATTCGGAGCATGAGGTATAATCAGTCACTAGAATGAAGACAGAAATTTATTGCCACAATAGTTAAAAAATAAATGAAGAAGGTTAAATTAAAGTAAATGAAGAAAAGCTGTGATTTCGGTAACATGATTCGATGATATAATTAAGACATCTGGGTTTGCTCCCGCTCCTTTAACCATATGATCATTTAAGCATGCTAACTTAAGATAAATAGAATAAAATTAGTCTTCAGCAGTAACAATTGTAAAAAGTATAGAGAATTAAGGGTGTAATTTACTTATGTATATCTTTTTCAGCTGGTGCGGAAAAAATTTTCCTCCCCGGCGGGGAATCGAACCCCGGTCTCCCGCGTGACAGGCGGGGATACTGACCACTATACTACCGAGGACATGTGTAGAGTGAGTTATATTAAATGAACAAGATTAACAGAACGCAAACAAAAATACAAAATAAAATATAAATTTTAGAATCGTATTGTGAGTATTGTATAAGTTAATTTTTTAATACAATATATAGAATTTCAAAGTAGAACCAGAACTTCTAAATGTAAATAAAGAATATATGGAATCCCATCTCTGCCTAGTATTGCTATCACGTACGACCCCTTAAATAACAGTTGCTTCTTCAGCAAGGGAAGTTGCATACGATATAAAGGCAAGGTTTTTATCATGTCATCACCCATTTAAAGAAAGTAATTTCTTTACGGTTTAAGTGCATGTAAGCCTTATCTGTGCTCCCTTCGAAAAGATCAACAGTTCCTTTATTTTTGTGAATAATCCTTTTTAAAAGAAAACCCAAAAGACAGGGTCTGCTGGAAATTCTTGTAAGCCGTTTTACCCTTTTACACGTTTCAACATAAAAGCTGTAAACATAGAGAAAATTTATTTCCCCCTTGTTCCTTCTCCAGATAGCCTCCCTATATTATATTCCACTCACATGGAGATGACAGCCTAAAGATGTTCAGTCTCCTTGTGGGAAAATGCGCCAGGGAAGGGAGCCGTATCAGCTGGTCTTATCTTACGTTGAGCTACCGCTAAGAAATTTAAGCGTACCGGCGTAATTTTTACGGTAAAAGATACGATATGGTAACCTTTGATAATAATAATTTATTGATCACAGGGTATATCTATCGAATTGCGTGTGTTTTTATATACAGACGAGCATATAAATCCATTATTCTTTCGCAATTACCTTGGATACGATTTATTGTTTATCTGAATTATACTTATAATAGAAGTTCCCTCCAAAATATAAATGGAACCGTAAAAAATGTAAAACTGAGGAAGGGGTAATTTTAAGAACGGCGTATTTCTAAAACTTCACCGAGCACTATAGCATATAAATTTATACTCTGTAATTTCGATAATTATCGCTATTAAATTAATATACACAATAGCACTGAATATTCCTGTTATCTTGTTCATTATCCTGCATATATCTTTGTCCATTTTAGAGCTTTCATTGCTACTATCTGTAATAACTTTTCTTTGTCTATATATCAACAAAATTTTTGATATATAAATGAAAATTAAAAGACGAATCGTGAGGTAATGTTTCCTCTTTTGTCATCTTGTTGAGCATTACCGTAAATGCAAGTTTACTGTCATCTTTATGACCCTATGAATAATTACTTACAGTGCTTCCAGTTGGAAAAAGGCTAGTAAATATACTTTATCTGTCAGAATGTGGTAGTTATCTTACTATCTAATCCACGAGAAAGATTGATATGAAATGAGTCGCACACAGGGAATATATGTGACAGCCGACGAAGCTATATGAATTCCTTATCTCTCGTATAGCTCTATAGTTATCGCACACACCCACGTCATCTTTAAATTGCCAGACGTAAACGGAAGTGAAGTATGAGCAAATGCTACATTAATGAGCGGTGATAAAGCACGAATATTAATAAGAAAATTCTATATCAGCTCTTTTTCATTATTAGTATGTTATGAATATAAATAAAACTGTGATTATAGTTTACTTATAATTCTGTTTTAAATATAGGTTTCTTTATGTATTACTAGTATTCTGCATTCGACCAGAAGTAAAGGTTAATTTGTGATTAACTATAATTCCATTAAAGTAAAAGTTTCACATACACCGATACATTCGTGCTATAATAGAATAAATAACTGTAATTCTCTTCTCCCCTTCAAAATGGTAGTATCCCAACCGAAATACGTACTGGGAATCATCTTTTGGGCTTTACCATAAAAACCTCATCCCCGGCCGATTGTTTTTCGGATATTTCTGAGTAGTAAACAAAATTCGTATGTATGACGCTAATCTCTTTAGAAATGTTACCAATGGTTCGTCTTAATGATGTTTACGTCTTCGATAGATATTTCCCTACACATAAAAAACTCTCAACGGATTCACAGTCTTATTCGATAACAATAAAAAAAGAGGAAATTCGTGTAATCCAAAAAGGAACCAAAGCTTATCAAAATTATACAAGGAATTATGTTTTTAAAGGAAGAGAAAAAAAAGCCTTAGGGGTTAAGACTTTCTCTTTTTCCTTTTCTATGCAAACATTTTTAAATCGATGATAAGATACTATAATGCATTGAATAACATATTATAAATTAAGAGCATATTCAGATTTATTACAAACATAAGCAATAATTATCCTGTCTGAATTCAAATTGTATATCCTTACTCAAAGAAAGAAAACTACCTAATTTTTCCCACACTTTGTCATCTACAGATTATGTGTGTAACTTAATACAGTTTATAATTATGTATATAAATTTCGATTTACCCTCATCAAAAATATATTTTTAATAACAATAACTAATGATTTTTCATGCCTTATCAAATGTAAATTAAATATTAACTTTTCATATTCATGTCCTCGGTAGTATAGTGGTCAGTATCCCCGCCTGTCACGCGGGAGACCGGGGTTCGATTCCCCGCCGGGGAGTATATATTTTTATCAACATTGAAAACGAAGATAAAAATTAGCTAAGCCAATAATAATTGAAAAAAATGAAGTTCGAACAGAGTCCCTCTTACGCATTTATCTTATCTATTAACCTCAATGTATGAGTATTCCGTAATTTTTGTTTGTTTATTGTACATCGAAACATAATTACTTGTAATTTGAAATATTTGTCGCATGTTAAAAGTGATTCAAAGGAGGAGCTAAAATGTGTCAGCGAAAAGCTAAAATTACTTCCGAGACTTCAAATTTTAATAAAAGCATTCTCCTCTTTCTTTTATGAACGAAAAAACATTTATCGGGTAGCGGAATGAAACAAGAGTGGATATAATTTGAACGAATAAAATATTTTTCGAATGTTATTTTCTCCCTTTGATAAATAAATTTCTAATTTCGAAACCAACCGCGCTGAAAAATATTTAATCTAAAACTCTTGCAAACAAAATCGTCAAAGGGGAACTGTGTGTCCTCACGCATCTGGATATCCTTTGAGGATCTACATTGCCTCTGAAACATCCTATCTTGAAAATAGAGGAATGATAGAAGTTTCCTATGAATCAAAGGCTTTTCAAACTGGATGGGGAAAGCTTCACGAAGGGGACCTTCGGTCAAACGAATGTTAGGAATTTAATGATATTAACAAAACTCAAATCATCTGAACTAAAACGTGCATCAAACATATGAAAAAACTTTGAATTGAATAGAGGTCGTAAATAAAATATTAACCTATTTCAACCAGGAAATTAATTTTTAAACATATTATCCTGCACCTAACGAAAGAGCCATTAAATATGAATATTAATAAATGTGAAATTAGGTTTTGAATGCGGTATTTCGCTCGTCCTGCGCCTTAAACTTATTAAGGGCCTCTTTTTACCTAATTAGTATTCAGCGATAAAATAGCTCTTCATTTTTAATTCAGATGTCCACCGGGATCGCACTACTGTACCACCACCACCATGAAAGGAATGGTTAAAAAAAATCCCTTTCATCATTAGAGATTCCAATACCGACCGCTGCCCACGTGAAATATCCAACCGCAGAGCAGAATTAATACTAAAGGAAAGGACCAATTCGAATGAGAGCGTTAAAATTTCTCCCGAACCGCTTTAATCGTTCCCCAACGACCAATTACGAGCTAGGAATACCCAACGAATTGGGACGTCGCTCCGAATAGGAGCGGAAGGGTGGAAGGCGAAAAAGGGATGCCCTTTTTTAAGGATACGACGAACTGCACGGTGAGCAACGGACGGGAAAAGATATCGGATAAGAAGGGATGAAAGGGAACGCGAAAAGGGTACGCCTCGAGGGGGGGTGGTGTTGGCTACCGGCAGGGGTACAAAAATCTCCCCGAAAAAAGGTAGCCTCTTTCTTCGAACGCTTCCTTTATCGCGAATGGATCGTTTTGACGAAGGGCCTTTGGTGAAAAAGGGCGAAATCGGAGCGTAAAAGAATTCTCCTTAAAACCTTATTTCTTATTGTGCTGCGGAAGCGGTGTGCCTCGAGGAGCGGTTTAAAATGGTACGGGAAGAATTAAGACGTTTTCCCACTCCGATTTTTTATACCATCCCCCGAAAAATCTTCAAAGGGTGAGGAATTTTAATCCTGTTGACTCGAAATATATGAAAATTCAGCGAGTTATTGAAAGGGGTCTTCAAAATCTCTGTGATGGATGCGAAGGATTCGGCAAAGCGAGAAATTTCACGGAGGGGAGGGTTTTAATAAATTCCCCGAGGTGAAATTTCGCCGCACAATCGAATTTTCTCGAGATGTCTGTTTTTTCCCGGAGCAGCTCTTGGATCCACGGTTCAATCCCCCGAGGTATTTTCATCAAAAGAGCCTCAACCCGTCTTATTCCAGCTGTCGGCTCCTCAGGGCTTTTTTGAGAAGACCTTTGTTGTAGATGCCATCTTATTTCAGATCTTATCCACCCCCGTCATAAGAAAGTACTTCATAAATGCGACCAACAAGAGGTTTTGCCTCATAGCGAGGTAGAGCTCGAGAGAATAAACTTTCTGTATTTATCCACTCTCGAAAGGCGAAAATTGTTTCAGTGGTCTGAGCAAAATGCTTTAAATTTTCTCTTCGTTAGTCATTTCCATCTAATAGCATTTTAATTTAAAATAAACTACAAAATTCCGTAATTTTCAAAACTCATTACTAAAACCGTTCCTAAGGTAACGAAGTAATATGTTTTGTATGTACTAGATTTTTCAACTGATGGAGGAAGGATGGCTTTAAATTATGCACGAATGTATTAAATGACCATTAAGAAAACAATGAAAATGAAAAATTGCAATCATGATATTTCTAAAATATATCATGTATTCGTATTATCAAATTTTAATCTTCGTAAGATAAAATTGTAGCCTCCCCGGCGGGGAATCGAACCCCGGTCTCCCGCGTGACAGGCGGGGATACTGACCACTATACTACCGAGGACACACTAACAGTTCAGTTATATTGTTGTCATATTTCCTTGGCACCTTATCGTCATACACATCATACAGTTAGTTATTAGGTATTTACTATATATAAGGCTATAATTGAGGTTTATATACGCAAATAAGCTGAATCAAGTCACATAAATAATGATTAAAATACATGGATTGGAAAAGATCATATACATTTTTTTACGTAAATATTTCATTCTGGTACACAATTTACTACGAGTTCAGACAAGATATTTATTGCTTCTGTTTGTAATAATTACTAAGAATCTCCTCGTCCATTTTATAAAAAATTATTTGATGAATTATAGTATCTTATAATGAATATTATAAAAACATTACCTCCCCGGCGGGGAATCGAACCCCGGTCTCCCGCGTGACAGGCGGGGATACTAACCACTATACTACCGAGGACTTGTAGTAAATGGTATTTCATTCAAAATATATCTATTTACATGTTTGCTCTATAATTTAATATTCCTTTTATCCTTCCTTCCATCATAGTCAATAGTCATAGTCAATGATTTCATCAGACGTCGCACATAGTCTCTTGAGTAAGTTGATAAAAAATATTATCAAGGATAAAATCTTATATAGGTATTCAGCTGTAATAATTACAATCTTTCAAAATAAAAAGATAAATCAGGTATTAAATGTCACGATAAAATCGACTCTGAGATAATTTGAATGCGAACAAGTACAACGATATTGACTAAGTAATTCTCTCCCTCTTATGATGAGAGAATTGCTACTCATAGATCGCGGAAAAGTCTTCACTAAGTTCTACAAGGCAATTCCTTTCGAGTTTAATTGTATTTTTCTAAACAAATATTTCAAACATATATTACATTATACTTGAAATTAAATATCGAGGAAAAGCAAGATCTAAATTATAACATCATAATGAACAATTGTCCCGCCCTTTGGCATTGGTAATCCATAATTAAGTTCCAATATGTATATAGTGTAATATATCCTTTCAGAATTTTCCTCTTCTGATTCGGATAAAAAATATCCAAAAATAAGATTTCCCGGCCGATAAATTGCTGGAAATAAATAAAGGAGATTTCTCTCAACCTTGAGTTTTATTATATTAAAAATTCTTCTTCAGAATCGGATGAATAGAGGGGACTAAATTAAATACCTAACTTCCCACTTAATTTAGCGAAATCTCATATTTAATCATTCTATATAATCACTCAATGATAGCTCTCGTGTATTTGAATTCTTAATTCTATTCACGAAAATAATAATAATGTTTAAATGATACAGGATGATAATTGATGATCGTTATTCATTTATCAATCTTATTTTCAGAATGATATTCCAAATATCAAAGTCCTCGCCTCATTAATCCTTCATCATTACCTCCGAATACGTTATTGTCATCCTTTCTGCGAAATAACATCCTATTCTTCTCCTCCACCGCTTTATAAATGCCGCAGAAATTCCACAGAAACGTTTCGCGAATTCAATTTCTGCTTGCAAACAAACCCACTTCCCTTTCTCCTGACTAACTCGCGCGCAAACAACCTCAACTCCGCTCAAAAAATTAAAAGGAAAAACCTTGGAGGACTCCTCATCAAGTTCTCCAACGACCCATTTCCAAACCCGTTGATTTTGGCGATAAATCTCCCTCAATTTGAGCGATTTTCTTATCGAAGAGTTAATTTACAGTGCGCGAAAAGCTGTCCGTAAACTTCCGAACTGCTGCCGTGAACAGACGAAGAAAAAGGCCGCGCAGAATTTTAATTAGCGAGGACATTGGAGGCCCGTTGAGACTTAATCCCAACTTAATTGAAAACCTTTGTTTCGTACGGTTTGAGCGACGGAAGATCGACCCTTTGATATTCGGATGTATTCAAATGGGATTATGTTCGCGTCCCCGCTTTCGAAATTGATATTAGAGAGAGAGAGATGACTATCACTTGTTAAACCGGCGGAATGATTTTGATTTTCGACCAGGAAACAATTCGAAATGGGGGAAATATTGCGAAGGCCTCCAAATGAATGAGGGAAAATTGGGGGAGGGGTTATGAAAGGGGTTGGAAATGATGAAGAATTCACATTATCTTGAACAAAGGCCTCCGTTAAGTGGGTTTTTGTAATTTCAAAGGATTTCCTAAGTGAAGAATTTCGGAAGGACGAAATGCTCTCTCATCTTTAATAAAGGGTTTGTATCGAGCAGTAAGTTAACGAGGTAAATATTTAAACGCCCCGATATTCGACCCCTTCTTATTTGTATATAGCTTTTAATGAAACAAAAGTAGCTTTTCTGTTTTTAATTACCTCACATCTTTTTGATCCTTAGCTATACATCTGTTCCATCACAACTACTTAACAATGGATGAGCATTCTACTTTCAACAACTCAATTAAACATCTCAAAAAATATACGACAAATGGAACTCGTACAAATAGGCTTTTAAAGAATATAAATTTTCCATAAAGATAATTGATACGAAAGTGTAAATGGTTGCCGATAAATAATTTAAATTCAACGATCTACAAAAAGTGCCTTGCAGCTTATCTATAACTTAATCGGCAAATTGTACTCAACACTTTGATTGGTAGCAATGTACATTTGGAGATTATTGAAAGATTAGATCTAATCATATTTTTTATTCAGGTAACTATATTGAATTAATTTGTTGATTTCGTTTGAATTTTCAGAATTTCTAATAATTATCGGAACACATGATCCTTTTCTTATTCAATATCTTATTTTTGATTTCAGTTTGAACTGTGCAATTATTAACTACAAATCACTTGAAGGAATTTGTTCACGTCTCAGAAACATAATACGAGATTATTCGAGAAAATTAGCAATGAGGAATAATTTTATTTCGATGATACTTTTCCTGCTTTTTTAGGAATCAATACGCAGCGTTATTATTTCTTAAATAACGATTTTATCGCAACGAAAAAAGAAACTGAATGATAAAAAATTGTTTCCGACAAAGATATCCATTAGAACCCTTATAAGTAATATCTAAAATGGCTCTTTTCCAACAAGATCCACTTCACTTAGCGTAAATTGGACTCCATCCAATCGGTAATAAAACAGATTCAAATAAACCGACTGGACTTGAAAACAGCTCATCGATAGGGAAGATTAACCGAAGGAATTCTCGCGCAAATACTTCAATCTTTTAGAATTTGGCAAAAGAAACTCTTCGGATCTTTCTGCACAAAATCCACGCAAAGGAAGGCTTTTGTAACATCTCCTTGGGCTTTATCCTTGAACATGTTTCCTCTAACTTATCGCAGGAATTTCCGGCATCTTCACCGAGATTTCCTCCAGCGTTGCCCGGAGATCATGAAGGAACGCTTCTCGGAGGATGCACCCGAATCAATGGCGAAGATTTAAGCACGCCCAGCGGCTGAATTCCGCGGGGCCCACTTCTTAGCTTCCGAAACTACTTTTTTACGCTCTTCCATTGTCGCTGTAATTTTCCGAAAAGTACGTGGAAAAATACGAGGACAAAGCAGAGAGAAAAAAGTCCCAGTGTCTGGACCCGGGCAAAATCCCTTCCGCTCCGAAGGGTTGCTGGCTCCGGGGGATACGTTCCCTGAACGTCGTCTGCCTCTAGTTTCCTCAGCTGTTTCTCATTTCCCCATTTGGGGACGGCAATTCGAAAGCATTCAATCTACGCTGGTACCGTTTCCGCCTCTCGAAAACTTCGGAAGAGTGAATATTAAAACGCGAGAGTTTTTCCCAACTTTTCCGCCTTCGAGGACATCACTCTTGCGGTTTTCTCGTTAAGGGGATTATTCAGTAATAAGTTACGTCGGGAACGATTTCGTTTCTCGAACGTTTCGGCAATTTATTTCCCGAGCTTTTCTCATTCGATTAGACGAGCTTTGGCGATTGCTTGGAAGAAGAGGACGGTGACAGAAGATGGTGAAAAATGGGTGGGATACTCGGGTAGAACCACTCCGTCTAGAATTTCGAGTTTTTCTTAGAATGAAAAACGTCCCGAGAAAAGAAACAAGATTGTGTAGGCCTTCGTTGATGAAATTAGCATATCCTTGGATGAGATTGAAATTGAGGTCTTCGTTCGAGTTTCACTAATCAATTATATGGGATGAATTATTAATGATCCGAAATACGACGCTGATTATATAAATAAAATGAATAGATAGCACGCTTTCATTGAATATTGTTAAAACATTTATAACAGAGACTGGTTAATGCAAATGATACAGCAGTAACACTTTCCACTTTAAAACGAGGCAAGAAAAAAATAATTATGCTCACTGATGATTTCAATGCGCATAATTAATGTGTTTGTTTATATATATGTATCGTTCAGAATTATCTACAAATAGGTAATCGTGAGAAGGATGATAAAATTTTAAATGCTACGAAATAATCTGAATGTATAGCATAAAATTATATAAATTGCATATCATGACATTAAATATATATATTTATTAATGGAATATAAAATAACGAATATAGATGCATGTTTACGTAATCATAAACGTGGATTCTAATTGTCATCATCGGATCTAGGAGAACTATCAGATGATCTGCTATACATCTGAAAATTGTAGATAACTCACAAGTCTGCAAAGAGAGGGCGCTCCAGAACAGACCCATTGAAATAAATGGGCGAAGGAAAATCTTTACTTTCGGTGTGACTTTTACGTAGTATATTTTGAAAGATATATACCGCTAATAAGATATACGTATACTATTTATAATGATAAATAATAAACCCAAAGACACTTATGCATAACTAGTTGGTATGTATATATTTCCTAATTTACTAATCAAGTTCATTGAAGCGAATTTTCATGTAAATATAAAAGAAATATAACCTAAGTAACGTATATAATATATGAATTTCACGTGCACATACACCATTCCTGAGGGTTTTTGTAGAAAACTCTTTTTAATGCTTGGAAAACAGTACTAAATTAGATTACAGTAAATTACGTAGGAGCAGAATAATTAAATTTACTAAAATTAAGACATTTTAAGTCACAATGACTTTTCGTTACGAGATAATATTCGTGATTTTCACCTGCGACATCTTTCAGTCGTCCTTACAGATATTAGCGCGTGGATCGTCGTCTCTTAGTGACGAGTTATCACATGAGCACGAAACAACCTCCTCCACCTGTAACATATCTCCTTGAAGGTGGAAATTCGTGGATTTCTCTCTTTTCCAATGCTTTACTCAACAATCGGTCCTCTCTTTTCGGAGAAATCGTGCGCCGTAAAAGGAAGAACGGCCTTCTCTCGCGGCCAAACTGTTTACCAAAAACGCGTAAATCTTCGGAGCGGAAGACAGGTGATACCGTTCGTACTAAACGCTTTACCAATGAGTGGAAAAGCATTTCGCGACGTCTGGCGGAAACTTGAATGAACGCGTATGCTGATGAAGGGCGGAGAGCTAACAGGGTGACACAGTCTCCTCTCTGCTCATTCCCGCTCGTTAAGACAAAAGTGTTAAACGGGGTCGAGACAATGGGTCCGTCGCACTGCACGCGCTGCGCGAATTCAACTGTTTTCTGGGAAGAATGGACCATTATTCTATCTCCTTTCCTGGACCCGCTTTCGAAACCGTGCGGTTCCACTTTGTTTCCGAGAGAGGAATTTTTCAAAGAGACTCTCATCGCACGGAGGAATCAAAGTGACTCTTGAATGGATACCGCAAAGTGAAAAAGGAATCGGTTTCCCAGTTTCCAAGGTCTCTTAAATGGAGGATACCTTATCGAGGAGGTTTTTTGGTGAAACCAGGGCTTAAAAACCTCAAAATCCATAGAAAATGCGTCTCACACTTCGTTAGTTCCTACCCATTTTCGAGCGTTTTAGTGCGAGTGTATTAAAAGCGGTGCAAAACGCACTTGAAAGGACTAGTAGGCCCTCATGATGTTCAATAGACGCGAAAAAAGCTAAGGTATAAAGCGAGAGAATTTTAAAGCGCTACAATTGTAGAATCCATTCCGTTGTGAATTCACACTGACATTCAAATCCTGTACGATTTTTTCGGATAAATGCACATCCCACTTAGTTAAATATATTTATGAAATTGACATTAAACCAAATATATTCGTATTTCATTTGATATAGTTACAACTTGCTATATACCTGATACTGAACCGTTATAATGGCGTACGATTAAAAGCAGTTGATTGATAATCTACAAAATCAATTCGGGGTCACTCCACATTACAGATTTCCTGTCTCTTATCCGCCCTAAGCAGTAGCCCAATTTTGGTCATTACTACTTTCCGTTGTGTTGAAAAATAAATTCATTTCGGTTGGTTCATCTTATATCTTTTTACCTAATCTTTATTCGAAAGTATATACACGTTTATAAAAATGAAAATTGCTACTCAATGTGTTCCAAGTAATATTTTAGTATGTTTATTACTTTAAAAATAGTTCAAAAATTTATCAAAGAATTTGCGAGATACAGCAAAATTCGTCGAAATGTGAAAGTCCGTAGCCATCGGGCTTCACATCTATTATATATAGACGCTTCGGGGGGATATATCTATACATATAGACGCTTCGGGGGGATATATATAACATATATATATATATATATATATATATATATGATATTAATGTCAGGCCCAAACCGCTCGGCCCACGGAGCCGCCGATTTTTTTCCGTAATGGCCAACTAAATCTCACCTAGGAAAAATTGGGAAACCGACCCTACCTATCCTGGGTTCGATTCTAGGAGGCCCCAAAAATCGACTTTCCCCAATTAGAATGCATTGGACCGTTTTTCAAATGATTTTAAAAATACTTCCCATTAACCTAGAAGGATAAGATTTCATGTAGCTATTGCTACCATATATATCTACGGAAAAATGCTATCGCTTACGTGTAACTGATCATGGGTTCGATGCCAGGAGGTGAAATATTTTCGAATTTTAAAAAATCCTAGCTTCCTTAATATGACACTAAGATCATTCACACTTTTTAAACAAATAGATACATATAAAATGTACTTTGAAAAAAATCAACAGTTGCCTATGTGTCACGGGTTCGATTCCAGAGCGTCCCGTAATCTGGATTTTCCCCTTTAGAATGCATGGGGCCGTTTTTCAAATAATTTTAAAAATACTTCCCATTACGCTAGAGAGTTAAAATTTCATGTGGCTATTGCTATTATATATATCTACGGAAAAATGCCATTGATTACGTACAACCGGTCATGGGTTCGATACCAGGTGGTGAAAAACTATCAAATTATGAAAAATCGTAGCTCTTTTCATCTGATACCTCGATCATTCTAATTTTCAACATAAATAGATAAGTATGTTTTGTACTTCGAAAAAAATCAGCAAATGCCTATGTATCACGGGTTCGATTCCAGAGCGTCCCGTAATCTCGATTTTTCCCGTTTAAAATACATTGGCCATATTTCCGAAAGTTTTTTTTTACACCTCCCATCCACGCAGAGGTTGAAAATTTCACACAGGCATTAAGGGGACCATTCTCATTTGAAAGCTATCCTAAGATAGTCGTAAAAGGTCGTTGGTTCGATGCTAGAAGGCGTTAACTTTATCTCCATTTGAAATGCATAGGGAATTTAGGACACATTTTGAGGTACTTCTTGAGTGAATTTCCTTTTGAAATTTGGAGTGTTTATAAAGTCAATCATATTCAAGCGGAAGATAACAGTAACTTTCGTAGGATGGCCTTGGTTCGACGCCTGGGCGGGAATAATGTTGCCGTAAGAAATGCATGGGAAATCGTAATCAATGTTAAGCTCGCTGCGAAAATGTCCATTTACGTTATGTTTAGCGTGGCCTATCAGAATAATATTTCGAAAAATCTTACATTTTATTAAAAGATATATTATCATATTGCTTGCTGTAAGCAAGCACACCTTTACTCGTATATATATATATATATAACATATATATAGGATATTAATGTCAGGCCCAAACCGCTTCGGCCACGGAGCCGCCGATTTTTTTACGTAATAGCCCACTAAATCTCACTCAGGAAAAATTGGGAAATCCACCCTACCTATCATGGGTTCGATTCTAGGAGGCCCCAAAAATCGACTTTCCCCCGTAAGAATGCATGGGGCCGTTTTTCAAACAATTTAAAAAAATACTTTCCATTGAGATAGAACAATGAAATTTCATATGGCTATTGCAATTATATATATCTACTCAAAAATGCTATTTTTTGCGCGCAAGCGGTCATGGGTTCGATGCCAGGAGGTGAAATATTTTCGAAATTCGAAAAATCGTAGCTCTCTTAATATGATATTTAATTCATTCAAAGTTTCTACACGTATAGATACGTATAAAATGTATTTCGAAAAAAATCAACAGTTGCCTTGGTATCATTGGTTCGATTCCAGAGCGTCCCGTAAACTCGATTTTTCCCGTTTAAAATACATTGACCATATTTCCGAAAACATTTTATTACACTTCCCAACCGCGCAGAGGTTCAGAATTTCACACAGTCATAAAAGGGACCGTTCTCACTTAAAAGCGACCGTATTTATGTCGTAAATGGTCGTTGGTTCGATTCTAGGGGGCGTTAACAATAACTTCGTAAGAAATGCATAGGGAATTAAGGACTCATTTAAAGGTACTTCCTGAATGAATTTCTTTTTGATATTTGGAGTGTTTATAAAGTCAATCATGTTCAAGGGGAAGTAACAGTAATTTTCGTAGGATGACCTTTGTTCGACGCCGGGGCGGGAATAATGCTGCCGAAAGAAATGCATGGGAAATCGAATTCGGTGCATTTTCAGCTGCGTTAAGGTCCTTCACTTTATGTTTAAAACTTTATTTTTTACTAAAGATAAATTAATGCATTGCTTGCTGTCAGCAAGCGCACCTTTACTCGTAATTTCTACAAATCAATACCCTTTAAATTTAGTAGAAATAATATCAGCCCTATAAGCGAGAGTTTACTCTGAAATTTATTCTCCCTTTCCTCAAAATTCAAGATATAAAACCAATATATTTTAAAATAACAGAATTCCTTTACGGAAATAACATCGCAAAATACGTCACCACAAATTTAAAAGATACGATAAATAGGTTTGGCCGTCGATTTGATCGATGTATTACGTGGACAATATACGTGCAGAATCAGATTAGCTCTTGTTTCATTACTCTTAAAGAAAAACTGTTACCTCCCACACCCCGATTTTACTTGGCCCCGCAATTTGCAGTTTAACATCGACGTTGGAAGCCGATTTCATTTTCAGATTACGGGTCCTTCTGAAAAAGTGACTCCCATTCAAGGTACCAAGTAGTCGCTTTTAGATGAACAAGATTACGTTCTGATTTATTCAAAGTTCTCAACGGTGTATTCAATTTATCACGGACTAACAGCGCGGCATATTGTATGCTGAATTACGCCATTAAAAGAGCGTCTAATTACCACGGAGATTCGCAGGAATTGTTCATTGTGAAGATTTACATTCAGTTATCTGCGTTTATGCTTTTTCTTTGACTAATGAGTTTGGCCAGTTGTAATGACCGGCTCTCGTGCTATAAATTCCGTATCACTTGAAATAGAAGCTGTGCATGACGCTTTATCGCATGTTTTAATTAGTGTATGAGTTATAGAGGATCCTCGAGGTACTATTCATTGGAAGGAAATGATCGGACAGTGATGAAATGATTTTTCCATTTTAACTTAATCATTGACAACAATTCACAATAGAAACTATAATGGTATATTTAGTGCGTTTTAAACTATTAGCATTCGTAGTTGCATTTAGAGCTCATAAAGGAAAATAAAGTGGGAGCAAATGAAAAGGCACTCTCAGAATGCTATTGAGATCTATTTAGCACATACAAAATAACAATTATCGTTAAAAGAGATTAAAGAGACTCAGAAGTGATGCCCTCATAGTAAACTCAGAACTAAAAATATATGAATTTTATATTACACATATTTTGACCCAGAGAACTTTCAACCTAATTTTAAAAATAATTATCGAACTACCACTGTCTTATCTAACACCTAGAGACTGAGGATAAGCGTATGGCTAGCAAATTATCTTAGCGAAAACTATTACGGCCCGTGATTGCATTCTCTTTAGATATTTGTTTACAAAAGTTAAAGCTTATATTGTATGAAAATTTTATAAATTTCATCCTGGATGAATTCTTGGTGATTTATGATTAAAGAAGGGAGGAGATGCTTTCTTAGAAACTTAGATTTTTCTACGATAATTTCATATTAAATAAAATAGAACAAAATATATAAAATTACTAAAGAAATCTTATTGCCAGTTTAGAAATACCGTAATTTTCTTTAGATTATATAATTCAAGCCAAAATCGGTTATTCTCTATTCCAAAAAGAAAGATTCCTTGATTTAAGATGCTCTTCCATCCACATCTATACCTTTCAAATCTTCTTTAAGCGTCTGGTAGAAAAAACGGACAAATGCGATTGATTTAAATCCAACCGTGACCTTCGAGCCTGGCTCTTTGGACAACCCAGATTTGGCGACGTCGTAGGGTATTGACTCGCGATGCGTGAAGACTTAAGACTGGCAGACTGCAATGACAGCACTCACCGAACCCCACGAGTTCGACTCAAGAATAGCATGCGGACAAACCCTGGAAGCTGAGCCGCAGTGGTATGGGGATTTTTTAGCTTAAGATACGAAAGTTCCTAACACTTCTGCCTCTTCCATATCTCACGGACATCAGTCGCAGCCCACGCCTGCGCTTCCACGAAAAAAAAAATGACGCGAGACCGAGCGGAAGCGAAGCGACCAAGATCAGAATTCGATCTGCGTAGGCGACAGAAATTACCCACGACCTCGCCCTGACATAACTACCGGTTAAAACCCGCCTTATCCGCGAATCTCGCCCTTATTTGCAACTTTCAGGGTCGCTCTTGTTTCATTGTCTAGCTACGACATCCTTTTTGGCGCCGAGTCCCGCAAGGATCCGATCTTCGCCCCACTCGGTTCGACACGTCACGAATGCCACCCTCGCCTCACGTCGTGGAGGGGAAGAGTCGTGAACGGTCACGGACTGCGTAAAGAGCACAAGGGAGGCATTCAGCCAATGGTTGAGGGTGCACGCGGCCAAGTCACGGCACGCATGTTTAACCCCGGTCGATACTCATTGGCGCGCACGCGATAAAAATCCGCGCGGCACGAATTTTTAATTAAAGTTCGTCTCTTTCTTTTGGAGTCGAGGGAATTCGTTTTTAAACAAACAAAATAGAAGGTGCGCCAAGGTCGGTAAGGGAGTTAGCGAATCGATAATGTGCAACGACGTCGCTTTGCGTAACGGAGATGAGATGGCGTTTATTTCTGCGTGGAATGCGGTTATTTATTCACATTTATAGATTGGGAGAAGGCACGAGAGCCAAGGTCAGCCCGGTAGTTAACGAGTCAATGATGATACTGCGCATATATGATCCGCCTTTCACTTGCCTTCTTCATTGCATCGGACATGAAAGCTCTTCCATATAGATCGCTTTGAGTCGAGTTATTTCATACTGTTTCGTTTATTGCCCGCTCTAAACTCATAAGTGTGTTCCGATGAGTTCCGTAAACGTACTGTTACTTTCAATGAAACCCTTTAATCCCGGACGTAAACTTGTAAGAAAAATATTTTTCAGAAGATACTTTCACCAAGATGAGGATGTTTTGTCCTAAGCTGATGGTATCATGGATAGGGCAGTAAGTGCGTTTCAGGATCTTTGCTGATATTTCTTTCTTTTAGAAGACTAAACAATTATAATCAAAGTTAGATTTATCACCAAGGCAACTAATCATTCTATGGAGAAAAGATTTACTCTCGCAATATCCTTATAAATACGAAAGTATCATTATTATATTTGTTCTTTCATTCGACTCATTCTAAACGCAGATTGATTGAAAGTAGCCCTCTCTATCTATTATATAAGTGTTCTTTGTGAGGAACTAAATCATTTGAAAACTGTGAAGCAACCATAGAGATACAATATCAGAAAAAATTAAATTGTAAGATAATTATATTAATCAACATTTAATCTCAAATATACAATCTCAACATATAATCTCAAATAATATATATATATAATATAATATATTACTGGCATTACCCTCGTTGGATAGAAGTATTAAATGTCTATTACAAGCCTTAAGATACGTAGATATATGTACGTGAACTATATATTTTTGTAATTATTTTGGTAACACTATGAAAATAACGTAAAACCAAAAGAAAGATCTCGCATTCGATCTCTCAATCATTGACAAGAAAAATATCTTCATTTAGATGGGCAATTTTGCTGCTGTGATTTCGAGAATCCAGTACGCATCTTTCTCAAGGTTATCCAAACACAAAGCGAGAATTCAATTAGCTGGGACAGAGAAAGGCTTTATATACTTGATGTGATTATATTTTCCATTAATACGGGATTATAGTGGCAAACAATACCTTTCTCGATTTATTATAGGTATTATCAATTATTATAAATCGAGAAAGTCCTTACAGGGAAGTACACCTTTGATTTTTCAGCTCTCTGCAGTTGTCATAGATGGGAAATAAACCTTCATAACATAAGATATAGAGATATAAAATGCTATGACTCAAAGTTCGTTGAATAATTCAAAATGGACTTTAAATTCTCATTGTTTCAATGATCTGGGAGTCGATACACGTTTCAAAGAGGAAAATCCGCATTTATTGGAGCTGGATATAGAGTTTCTGGAGTCAATTAACGATTATAGTATACTAAATCATATGAAAGATATAGTTTGAGATCCTTCTTAGTTTGGGCTTTTAAAAGCACCAAGTGGACAGATTTTCTCAAATATTATGTGCTAAATTTTCTTGTTTAAAATTGTAAAATAATTGGCCATATTGTTCGAATTATTACTATATTTCGAAAGACAATAGTTATGATTACACATCATTCGATTGGGTTTCTTAAAGTCTAGATTAGTATCGTGTATACTGGATATTTTGTCATTTATAACCACAAAAGTTTACCTTTCCTCTAATGCGGAGTTACTGAAATTTATATCACCTAAGTTTAAAATAAAAATCAAAGTTTATCACACCTTTATTCACATCATTGTATCATAATGGCCTTCAAAAGTATCGCTTTTCCCAAAATTATTTCCTAGCTGAGGAATTTAATCAAGACGAGCAAAAATCTCCGAACAGTTCAAGAATATATCAAATTCTTAAAAAGATTCGACTGCAAAGAGGGCCATAAATAAAAATAAATATCTTGTATATAACGAATCTGGACGAATGAAACTTTCACACATGTCCCTCGCTTTCGTTTACAAACTATATGACGAGGAGCCTCCACTTTGCGCAACACTTCAAAAGTATTTGACAGATGTAACTCTAAAGACGCTAAAACGACGCACGCATAAGTGCGATGCTTTAGCTATCCTTTGAACAATAATTATTGCCTCATAACATTGCCTTCCATCCACGATGCCTGAGGCCTTTAAGAAGCACCTTCCCTTCACTCCGGTGGCTATAAACATTCTCATAAAATGAGAGCCGTGCTGAATTTCACAACGGAATAAATCGTCCGCGCAAACTATTCCTAACTTCAACCGCATTATAAGTTGCCGCTCGTCACCCGAACGTGAAAAAGTTAATGAATTACGAAATCAGCCTATAAAACCTTATGATGTAGGTAGCGAAAGGGTTTTACAAATGTTATCAGCAAGTATACGAGGCGCATGGAATAGACCGAGAGTTCGCTTTGATATCTCGTTCCTTCGGACAAATATTTCGCATTTCGTTGCTAAATATAACGATTCTTGGTTTAAATATCCAAGTCAAGATTTCTAAAGCTGTGGATAGTGTGTTTGCACGTAGATCGGGTTTGTTCAACTCTTGGGCAACATAAGGATTACGAAATAAATTCAGTGTTATATTATATAAAATTGATATAAATTATTTATTTGATTTTCAAGAGATATTAGATATTACAGTAGTAAAAGCATTCTTATGTCGATATATTAATCTTCGAGTCAATAATTTTATAATATATTGAAAACGCCTTTAAATTCATTTTCATTTCCGCACAATACCTATTTTCAAATAGCGTATGATTACCTATTTTTATCGATATATAATATTACTATGTAGTATGCAGTAATACTATATTAATACTAACATAGTAATATACGCTGTTTTCACAGACTAACCAGTTTGTGGATGCGGACATATTACACATTTATTCCTGCAATTTATATGAACTTAAAAACTAAAAGTGAAAATATATATTCATAGCACATTATTTACACCACTTAATTTAATTTTCACCGTCATTTTTGACAATACGTGTTTACGAGAATAAGAATTATGTACCAATTTCTCGGAAATTTCTCGGAATATGACTACACAATACAACCATATTGTGCAGTCACATATTATCACAACAGTTCTCCAATCTCGTTTGATTTAGTAGTTCAATTGCAATAAATTGTAATCTCGTATGTACTCCATTCTGTCACTTTGTTGTCATTCTACCTCAGAGGACGATTTCTTTTGGGCCTGTAACGAACGGGATTTCATGGTCCATTCAAAAGCTCAGACAATAACCCTCTTGGGCATTGTTTCTCAAACAATGGTTTGTCCATTGGTATTCCTTGCGGATGTTTTGAATGCATTTTTTTATGAAATACGGCACTTTTAAACCGCTATCATTATGAGACGCTCATTCTGACTGAAATTTAAGTTCCGAAAAAGGATAGAAAGCAATTTAGAAAAGCCAATTTACTTATTCTTATGCGCAATCCAATTATGAAGGTTATGAAATGTCTCCTTTAACTTTTGCGCAGAGATAGTGAACTCATTTAGACGAAAATAAATTCTGAATGAAGATTCTCTTAATGCCAAGATCTCAGCATTTTATCAATCAATAAAGACCCTGTCACGAAGGAGTCCTCGGTTCGATTCCAAGTAGGGGAAGTATATCTTCTAACATCTATATGAAAAGCATGATATCTCATAAAATTTTCCATTATTTTTTTTCAATATAATTACTATTCCTTTCTTCCTTACTTAATTATTTAGAATTATATGGTATGTAACAAATTTGTAAATAAACAGTTAAAAATGTGAGTTACTTGGAGCTGAAAAATACAGAAATTACTCATGAAGAATAAACTGCATTTTATTAAAGGGATGTTTCGAATATCTGTGAAATGTTACGTAACAAAATGTATATGGAGAGGAAATACTAGCACCAGCTAAAATTTAATAAAGAATCTATATTCTGAAGGTTTAATTTATTTTTGTGGTGGTATGAGTTTTGTAAATCGAAAAGGAATTAAATATGTGTTTTAACACGTTTAACTATAAATTTATCTTCATTACACAAAAGGATTTTCAATATAGAATCAATCGATTAATCTGTCACTTTGTCAAACTCCATAACGGCAAGGAAAATTAAACTTTTTCTTAGTTCCACTAAAAATTATTTTACTTACATATATTATATAAATAATTTTATGTATAAATCTATAAGAGAGTGTTTGACAGAGTTTGAGAATTTTAATGGTAAAATTTTTACAAAAAAATAAATAATAAGGGATAAAAGAGAAGACTTATCATTCGTTTTCTTAAGGTATAAAATTTATCTTTTCAATTCATTTAAACGCCCAAAATTTCTCCAATTATTCCGAAATAATGCATACGTTATAACTATGTTATGCATCAGAATTAGCCGTAATCTATTGGTAGTCTAATTTAATAGTAATAAAATGAAAAAATGTAGTACAGAAATAATAAATAATTTAAATATCCGTTTATCTATTGATTTACGTAGTATTTTGTGATTTCACTACATCACCTCTTTCACCATCCTGTGTATTCCCATGGATTTATGAAATAAAGATACCCTTTGAAATACGCAACACCTTTCCTTGTCACTAAAATCGAACAGGTCCCTTGAATTAATGTAGGTCATATTATCTTCAACACTGACCGTTATTTTGTTAGCTAAATTTATCAGTGGACACAATTTTTATTAAATATGGTGTTTTGTTGATGGAAAACATAGGAACGCGTATCTCCTGGGAAACCATTCACTAAATTAACACCCTTCGAGTAATTCAGACCAAAACCACACCGCACCTCCAAGGTATCTGCGGAATGCATGAAATCACCTCAAATTGAGAAATCCTGCCTCCGAAAAATGTAGAGAAACAAAAGCCGCTCACATGAGCGCATTATCGAAAAATAAGCACCCCTCGGGGAGTTCCAGATACCCTCTGGTAAAAATCGTAGCATTCCACTTATGAAATTCGTCTCCTCTGACTCACAAAGGGAACGTTTCTTTCAGCGGAACCAAATGCAACCGCTTCCCATGCTTCGCACAGACCCTTCAAACGATCACGAAATGCCCGCAAAATGTCTCCGACGTGACTCCGTGGCCATGAATGCTCCAGATTATAAAGTGGCATACGCGCCTCTTGACCAACCTCTTTAAGCTTTCTAATGGTCAAAAACTGCGCGAAACCCGTCATTAGTTCCAGAAGCCGAAATTCCACGCGACCGCCCTATCTTTCGCTGATGTTTTTTTGTGACTCACGGGTTCTGATGCAACTCTGAGTGGAGGAATTTTAAACGTCCGTGAGAGAGTTTTTCCTCGTGATGCATCCTCAGATACAATCGCCTGAGAGCTGTGGATGTGATAATTTGGTCATTTTCAAGGTGCGAACCGCTCGTTAAAATCTCTTACGCTATCGCCGACCAGAGATCTTAGGGGAGAGTTCTTCCTTTAGTGTTCGAAGTGTAGCACGCATCTGAGAATATCCCACTCTATGATTCGTGATATTTTAGTAAACATTACTTACAGTGAATCTATCATTATTTCATTAAGGAGGTCCACTTTTTTCCTCAATGAAAATCATCACGAGAAGCTAATACTAATTTAACTGAACTGTTTATTCAACTGAAAACTATAATAACGCTCTAATTTTATTTTATCTATAACAGTTTTTGGTGCGCCAAAAAGTAACTTAGGTTTTGTAACATCATGTAAATTACTGATTAACTGGCTTATAATATATAAACAATAATTCATACTAATTAGAAATGCACCCGTTAACGGTGCAGAGTATTCCCCCATACTTGAAACTTTCAGAAATTTTACAAGACTTTATCTTAAAATTAACTCGCAGAGAATTGTTTCATTTCCTAATCAGATATTTTACAAGCCTATGAGATTTTTAGAGCTATTTTATAATTAGGTTATTTTAATTAATTTAGGTTTAAATCGGTTTTGTGGCAGGATAACTACATGTAGATTTGGTCATGCTTTTCAGAGTGAACTTTGATGGCCAAATTGACGAAGTGACAATCGTGATATATAACTTCGTGTCTATAGCAGAATACACGTGACTAAGGACAAAAATTTACTAGATATGTGTGTGATGTATCGAGAGAATTCTATTTGGAAATATTTTATCGTCCTATATTTTATCAAATTTTAGTTCTAAAATTTATATCGATACTTAAATGTATGAAAGATTGAAAGTCCTTTCCGAATCCTTCTCAAGGAAATTGAAATGCTCCGTCATTTTTATTTATGTGAGTGACTGATTCGGAGATCATCGTAATACAAAAGAAGTGGGAAGGAGAAAGTATAAAATCTTTTCAGATTCCCCAACCAGTCACTGGAAATTCCTGATAAATACAAATAGCCATTGTTTGTGTACAGAGAAAGCAAGGAAGTGAATCACAAAAGGTTGACAAATATGTGAAAATGTGTAGCACATAGAACAATCGCCTATTTATTTGGAATTATGTCAGAATCCGAGTGGTTGCCGTGTTTGCTAACGTGAAATGATTCAAATCATAATTTATGAGGAATAATCTTATGGAACCTGTTGGTTCATTCTTCAAGTGGCCAAGTTGTTGTTGGTTGTTCATGGTGGTTTTCTATTATAATAAATAAATAGAGCATTTCAAACAATATAGTTCTTCAAAAAAATATCACACATTTACGAACCAGGTTTCAACGAAAGATACTATTTCTAATTTCATATCAAGTTCAATCAATACTTAAGTATCCGAGTGAAAATAACAGTTTAGAAACATATGCTAATATTTATTTTAATTTTTAACTCGTGTTCTACTTATCACTCACTTAAACTACTATCAAAACTACGTGAATTGAGCATTCACTTATACGTTTAAAAAAATAGGCATAACTTCATTGAAAGCTATCACAGAAGAAAAAAAGGCATTCAAATGCAACCGGTTTCGCTATAACCCTAACATCATCAGGCCTTATGCTGTTGGTTTTCTATGCTGTTGATAAACTACAAACTTTATCCTTTTCCTCATTCTAGCATACACTTATAGGGAACTTGAATCATGTGTCATTCTTTTCCTAGAAGTTTTTGAAGTTTATGTGAGACCCGCCTACTGATTGCCTAGAAGGTCTCCGATTCATTGTTGTAACATGAGTTACCTACGTAAAAAATTCAATCAAAACGCCGAATTCCAACCGGACCTTCGCATTCATAAACACCAACTCATCTCCACCTGTGGGGTCAGCCCTTACAGTCGTTCAGCTCGCCCTCTACAAGACACCAAGAGGACATTAAGCGCACGCATGCGTAATTCTATCATAAAACTGCCTTATCGACGGCCTTCGGTGCCAAAATCTCGATAGGTGTGCTTAGTTCGGCGTCTCCCCGCTCCGCGTAAAAAGCATAAAATACGTTCGCCCGCACCCTAAAAAAATCCTCCGTGGGCAACACCTAAAAGCACCAGTTCGAAGCAGATGGGACTCTATAGATAGCGACGAAATCCACGAATGTGCACACTGACACCCCTTTTGCGCGCATATCTCATGAAGCGAAGAGGTACGGAAAAAAAGGACCCTTGAAACATTACGGTCCTTTGGATCGCGTCACTAGAGGATGCCTTTGAAGCGACATCACGCGGAGGGAAAAATAATCTACGGCGATAATGAAACCGGTCGGGAAGACGGCATTAACGCTCCATTGTGTCGAATGAATCGGCAACGCGCCTGCGTGAATTTTTATGGAGATACATATTGAAAATCCGCGACAGATAGCTCTGGAAAGAGAGGATGATGGGAGTAAAAGAGGCGGAGTGTGGAAACGGCGTGTGACAGAAAGGCGTGGAGAAAGAACACATTTACCCGAAGAGAGCGTTGGTGTCGAAGCGTATCCGAAAAGGGTTTTTTTTCCGTGGGATGATTTCTGAATGAGTAAGAGCTTTCCAGACTACGAAGAGAAAAATCTCCGATCATCTGCCCTCTCGCAGGCCCATGGAGGTGTATTAAATAAAAAGGGCTCCACCTCATATTCCTCGTATCCACCTAGGCCATTGTTGGCTACGTGACAGAGAGCCCCATTGTTGACGCTAGTCACGGCAACGGAAGCGACAGAATTCCTCGGCGCCGTCCCCCGTTCTTTCCCCCACTCACGAATCCCCCTCAACGTGAAGACTCCTATCACCACAGCTTAAGATCCCCACTCCATCAACAGCGTCCCCCTTTTCACCTCTCCCGCGACCTTCTCCTTTTCAACTCTTTTCTTTACCTCATCTCCTAGAGCTTTCTCCGTTCCTTACCGTCCGACGGTACTTTTTTGTCCCTCGCAAGGTCCTCCCTTCGTGCAGATTCGTGTAGCGTTCCTCCGCGCGATCTCTTGGTCCAGAAAAGAAAGCGATAAAGTTGGAAGAGCGATTTATGCGTCCGTGGGCGTCTTCGAACCGTTTCTACGTCCACGTATCGGTCTCTTTATGAGATGGCTCGATGGGTTTGAATGCGTAACGGAAGTAGTCCGAGACGATTGGGGTTCGATTGAGTACCCATTCAGTCGTCGGGATGTATCGAATTTTGGCTAATTGAGGTCCTTGTCGATAAACGGTGGGTCTCGGAAGTCTTGATCGGGTCCTAATCAGAGTCTTAAAGACTTCATACTGCTTTTTAACAGAGCTGTATTTCGTTCGATTAATTTAACGTGAAGAACATAAAAGCTTTATGCTCGAAGTAAGCGAAATATTCCCAAGGAGAAACGGACTTGAAAAAAGTGACCGGAACTTGAACCCGGATCTCCCAAAAAAGTGATTTTTCCTTTTGAGCGATTCAGAGGTGAATTTGGCAATATTAACCCTTTGGATATAGAGTAAACACTCAAGATTTATAGTTCGGAGGAACTGAACTCTTTCTTATTACACATTATCATTGACGTAAGAGATAAGTAACAATTAGTATACGTTCATGGTGTAGTTAGACACACGGACACATAATCGAGACATAAAACTTCTATAATAGCCGTGACTCGAAATCAGAACTATCTGCCAACAGCCCAGGTGTTTCCTTACTCAAACGGGAACCGAAAAATAATTCCTTCTTTTTATACTTTCTGTAATTTTCAAACAATTAATTATTCGGAGCACCGTTTTAAACTTTCCTAAATAACTTTACTGATCTATTTTTACTCTCATCATATTGACTCAACCTATTACCTAAAATCTGTTACGTAAATTAATGATACATCTTTGGTAATGGTATCCAGACATTTCGAGGAATAAATTATCTCTCTGAATGCTATATTTCCAGAGCAGAGAAAGAAATCTCTCGAATTTTCTTAAGCTCTTGTGTAATTCAACACCTGAGCCATTGAGGACTCCAACGACGCAAGAAACACTCATCATTGGCGGATGAGGGCGACATGAAAAATTGTCCTTAGCTTAAAAAAACATCTTCATCAATATTCTTTCGTCGAGAGTATCTTATTAGTTTCCTTTCTTCTTTTGCTAACCTCTTCTTCTGTGTACGTTGACTCCATTCATTCTCCCTACTTAACATTCAGAAACCTTACTTACTTCGGTATATTCACCAACGTCCTTGGCAACACGTCATTACTCTTCCGTCGTTTGTATCCAACCATTCTTCCTCAACAGCTTCCATTCCTCTTTGATTGCTCTAGCATTGCCATCCTTAACACCCATTCATTCCTAAGTTTCCTAAGTCTTTTATCCTATTCTTTTCCATTCCTTTGAGAGCATCCGCCATTCTACTTCGTAGACGTCCTGGAAGTTTTGTCTTTCCTTTTTTCCTTCGCGTCCCATTCTCCTGTAATCCCTTCCTGCACGCATCTCAGCCTTCAGCCTCCCTCCGTCCCATCGCTCCATTTCTTCCCCTTTCATCCCTCACAACTGCATATAATCCCCTTCATCTCCACTCTTAAACCGATTTCCGATCTCCCTCCTTCGTTTCAAAACCTTCCTCCTTTTTTAACTCTTGCGTCTCCTCGACCTTAACCCATCCCACGACCGAAAGCGTCCTTTCCATCGACAACCCACCCACGAGACCATCTTCCCTCATTGGTACCCATTCCGCCAACTCCACCATATCCCACCATCCCGCTTTCTTGCGACGCTCTTATCTGCCATCTCCCTTGCTTTCCTCTTTCCCCATTTAATCTTCCTTTTCCCGATCGCCCAGACTCGTTCTAGCTCTATCTTTCGACCTCCATCTCACGCTCTCGCTATCTAGATCCGTCCCCTATTTGTCTATTTTCTTCCTTCTGAATTTTACCTCCTATGGGCCCTCGTTTATTCATCTCGTGTCTCCATCATCCGATGCAGACTTTGTAACGTTCCTTTCTTCAGACAACTTCAATCTTTATTCCATTCTTTAGCCATTTTTGTTTTTTTTTTTTTTTTAATTTTCATTTTTCAATTTTTGATCCGTCTAATTTCTTAAAACTTTTATCTAATAATCATTTCAATCCATTTCGGTTTTTTCATTTCTTCAAATCACAACTTCTGTACTTATTTTATAACTTTAAAGTAAATATTCCTTCACGGATTTACATAAATATACGTATTTATATTACTATCAATAGATAATTCATTATATACACAGTATACTTTTATGTAAAATATTTATTCATGTAAACCAAACTTATTTTCCTTCAAGATCTCTTAAATTCCATTATCTTTCAATTTACCTAACTACCTGTAGGTTCTGCAGTCCAACAAAATCCCTTTTCTTGAGTTGATGTATTTTTCCAAGTATCCACTTAAGTTTGTAAACCGCCTAAGTAGTTTTCTTTTGTTCTCTTATTTCGAGCAATCTTTTTCATTCAAACTTACTATGATGAACTAAGGGTTAGACGTAAGAGGATACTTCCTAGTTTCAATCTCGCCCACATGAAGTAGCTTTATTATTATTGAGTCATTCCGCCACTCGTCTTTCTTTCCCGCCAAATTGCCCTCCTTTTCCCGCTATTTTTCCCCGCCATCTTGTCTTACCCCCCACCGGTCGAACTCTTCCAGTTTCCTTTCATCTCGTTCATTTCCCTAATCCGTCTTCCATTAGCCTCCACTATCGATCCTTATCCGCTTATTCTCAGCCTTCTTATCTGCTTTACTCCCACCGCCTTTTCTACCTCCGCACTGTTCCTTTCTTTTTAATCTCTGCCCGCGTTTATACCTTTCATTCTCGATTTACTTCTTTGTTGCCCACCTTTCCCTACCCGCCTTATTCAACCTCCGATCCGGTCCCTTTAATAACCTATTTTCACGTTCAATTGTTCCACCTTATTCCTTTTTCGCAGCTGTATTTTTATCGTCTAAAAATTGATTTTTGGCAGAATTAAATTTTTGTGTAATCTTAGTTGGATTTAAGAAACTAGGAGTGAGTGTCTTATTTGTACATATCTAAAAATAACTATTTACTCGAGGCAATAAAGCTATTTTTATCAACAGATTTTTTCCTATTAATAGTTCTATAATTTCCGACCATTCCAATATACTAATAGACTTTTTAGTCACAGGATCAACTTTATAAAGATCTTGGATATTCTTCCACCCATAAATCTTTCCAAACCATCGCAATCCATCATTTAATCATTGAATTACCTTGCTTGCTATCCTTTTCCATTTTTCCAAGAATCAACCTTTATTTAATGTGTTCATTGATTTTCTTTTCTTTATGTCTCACCTTAGTGTAGGAAAAAAACTATTATAGAAAAACTTACTCTCTCACAACATCTATTTTCTTAACCGAATTTGCGTAACATTCTTTTCTCATTCCTACATAATACCGTCGTTTCTTTTGAAAATATATTCAGTACGCTCGGTTTAATGTCTTGACGAATGAACATTTATATAAAAATACTATTCTAAAGGTCACGAAACACTCAATAAATCGAATTCTTTTGGAAGTTGCCTGTAAGAAAAATTATGATCTATTTCGACATAAATTTTTTTGGATCTTTTTGATCATCAAAGAGGATTTCTTCTGGAAATGAGACCTAAAAATTTCATAGAAGCAGAGTGTGTAAAAGTTCACGTAGGGATATATCGTTGGTGAAAGCATTGAAAACTTATTATATAATACAGGAGGCTACTCTCAACGGAGAATGAATTCATAATAGCCACCTGGAAATTTGTCGTTTTGAATTCCTCTCACAGGTTTGAGATATGGCTACATGACTTACGCATTTAAAAACTGCCTGAAACGTTTTGGGATGTATGATCGTGCGATGGGAAGCCAAAGTAACTATAAGCAGATATTGTAGTACCGTAGTAAAAAAAACATGACTTGTAATGAATAATATTTTCAAAAGATAAAATCGTTACTTGAATGTGCAATTCAATCCACCGAAAGATACAAGCTTCTGTTAGTGATATTTTTGGAAAATATGCTAGATATTTTTATCATGAAAACGATATTAATTACTTTTACAATCAAATATTTATATAATGAATCGATTGTGTTTTTTTTAATTAAATAAATATCAGTTGACATCCACTGATATTACTACTTTCAAATTTTCAAAAAATAAGAACTATAAAACAAGAAAATGTATTCTATTTGACTATATAGGACAATAGAAAAAGTAATAAGAAAATTCGACGACCCATCTCAGACATTTCACATAACACTCCATATAGTGGAATTTATCGAACATAAATATTATCCTTATTTTGAAAAATACGCATAATAGTGCATAGCTAATAATCTCTTGCACAAAAAGGTAGAGTTAATAATGGTTTCAGTCCTAATCGCTTTGCTATTTTTTATTCCCTTTATCCTCGAGTCTTGAGCCACACATCCTTGTAGAATAAATTGCACATAATGACTCGAATAGACGTAATAAATGCTCACTCTACCCATTTTTTCTGAAGCATACCATTCTCGGAACATTCCCGAGATTTACTTAAATTTTCCTCGAGATGTTCAGGAAAGGAATTAAGTGTAATATAAGACTTAAAATTCTTGATCTTTGAGGACGATTCTGAATCTGTTTTCTGCTTCTTATCCTTTTTCCTTTCCTTCATCCACCACCACTTTTACGTCCTTTGTAAACCTTTTTTTCCTCCACAATTTCCCGCACAAATCCTCCGATATCCCCCACCTCTCCTTTAATCCCACGGACCCTTCAACTTCTTCTGCCTCTTACCATCTCCTTCCAGATGAAACTCCTACCTCAATTTCCGTACGTCCCTCATCCTAAGCTGCTTTAAAACGTCCGAATGTTAACGGTGGACCTGGACCATATGGGAGACGTGAGGATCTGCCGTGATATTTTATTTCAACCGATGACTTTTTTGAGGATTAGCGCGATCCAGTCGCGAGATGACATCCTATTCCCTTAAAAAAAGCCGAGAAGACAGGAATTTTCTTGTGGACCAAAAGGTGAGACCATAAGGTGAATCTCGGTGGAATTGTGGTAAAGAGTTTTTGATGTTGGATGGGATTTGCTTGAAAAACTAAGCATGTAACTTCTATCTGAGGATTGGGGATGAAATTTCTTTAAGATTGCTTGTATTTTATTCTTAAGGAGATATAAAAACTAAATAACAACCTTTATAAATTAAAATTTTAATACCAAAACCCGATATCCTGATAAGATGTTGGTGGAAATAAAAAAATATTATTCATCATTATGGTTATTCCTGAAGTATGACGGAAGATTACTGATTTTAACGATAATAATTTATAGATTAAGAAAGGTTATAAAACCTAAGAACGCGGATGTAACTTGTTATTTGATTGAAATCTACGTTTGGATATGACGTTAAATAAGTTCAAGAATAATAATTTGTCGTTTTTTGAAGTTTATCACATCCTCGAATATCCGATTAACTTTAATGACAGAAGGTAAATGGAATTTTGAAGGAGAATATAAAATTCTAGAAATCCTTATAATAGCATAACAAATAAATATTCTATATAAAATATGTTTATCTTATCTCTTACTTTTGATTCCTCAAATCATATTGAACAAGAATGAATGTAATTAAACTACATTTACAACTTACTCATACTCATATAAAACGCAATTAAAGCAATATTTAAGGGAATCTGGCTGGAGAGAGGAGGTGTTAGTGGAAACGCTGGACTTCTGAAGAAAAGAGTGTGGCAACTGAGTTACTGATTGCTTTTTATTGGAGGAAAGAGAGGTGAGAAGTGGCTTCCGTTTTCAAGGTCATCCCGAATGGGAGGCTGGAGGCGCACTGGACCGGAACTGTATGATTCTCGGGCTACCATCTCATGGATCTTTTATACTATATATTTTGACATCCTCTAAAAACCTTATTGAGTTCCTCAAGATAAAAAAAAACAACTTCCAGCACGATTAGACAGTATTTATCCGACTTAGATAACCATTAAGTCTCGCTGAACGAGATTTCATATAAGTTTTAAAGTTTAAATTAAATTGATGTAATAAAACAGGGGACACAGTTTAGAGTAGTATAGTTGTAGGTATTGCATCCTTTTAAATGACAAGATGACAACCTCTATGAGCTTAAGAAGATCCTATTGTAAATGATAAAAATGAATAAATACGACAATTATCATTAGCAGTCTTAAAGGACCGAAGAATTAGCGAAAGTTTTATAAAGAAATGTATATTTCATAACTAAATAAGACCTCAATTAACAAATAACTTAATAATGAGAAAAGGGAAGCACCATCAGTTTTTGTTATTTCATCTACCAATCCCAATACGCTCGATGTTTCGACAAGCTGGATATATTTTAACAGGGGATTAATTATTAACAAAAAACTTAAAGGAACTTGATGCTTTTTACGAGTAGATAAACTATATAATAGAGTTGTAAAAATTAGAAGATATAGATAGAAACATCTCTTTCCCTGGTTTCCATTAACAAGATCAAATAGCACCACAAATATTTGAGACTAACATTCCTACTAGAATTAAAACATCGCGGATAAAAAAACATCAGCGGAACGAGACCAGAAAAATAATAGCAAATCCGCACGCGCCAATGTTTACGTTTCCTCTCCAAAACAAGAGAATAAAGAAGCTTAAACACTCGAAAACGGTTTACAAAACAACCCAACGCGTTTAAATAAATAGACGCTTTGCGAAATTCTATCTTCCACCGCGACGGCATTAAAGGCTTACATCCCGCAAATGTTCCTCGGAGGCAATATCCGCAAAAACACGATCTTATTACCGGTCGTGGAAAACGAATCCGTGGCTTAATGGCCTATTATTACTTCGGATGATCGCTGATGGACTTTGCCATCTCCTTCGCTACGTTCTCAGGGTTAATGATCACCGATCTCTGCGAATGCAATATCTACAGATCGTGGCGAACACACGTGATAGAAGCTTACTAGATAATTAGGAAGGCCAATTATTTTCCCTCGCTCCGATTGAAGATGTGATGGAGACTGAGACCGATTGATTGGAAGGGAATGAGTATTGGCGGAGGGAAAAGGAATCCCATGATTCGATTCGGACTTCTCACCGCATTACGATTGAAAACGAGAAGTCGGTCTTCCACTGAACATATTAGCATTTCTTTAATTCCCTGAATTCAACGATGCGATATTAGACCATCGCGATCCTCATTATCAAGTCGGCATTAAGCTTTGATCATTACCCATAATTAATTTTTTTATGAATCCTAAAGCGAAAGGAAATTTTATATTCTTTAGCAAGCAGCTGGTTTCTAACATAAAGCTCAAAATCTTTAAGTTATATGCATCCTAAATTAAAGGTTTATACGTTAAAGGTGTCTTGAAATTTAACCGAACTGATTGAACTTTTCTTTTCATGTATAATATACGGACATATTGCGATGGAATCTAGTCAATATAGTTATAGATTAATGAAAGCTATTCATGAGCATTACATACATAGTCACATTATAGTCATTTAAGGATTAAAGGTGAATTTACTTATTTAAATGAGTTTGAGCTAGTGATTTCAATTCTATGCTGAATTCTAATCGCCAGGTTATTTTATATCTCACTAAAATTTGCGCATAATCTTAACGAAAGGGATTTCGTCAGTAGCAATTCAACTTTCCGTGTCATCTTTGTAATAAACTTTAGACTCAACTGAAGAAGAATCGACATTAGCGATTATTATCTGATCTCTTACTAATGGATTCACCGGAAGGGTATTATAAATGAAGATATTCAGAAGAATTATAAATTAAAGAAGATTTACGTAAGTTCAAGGCTTCCAATAAAATTGTAAAATAGGTACGTAATTCATTTCAAGGAAAAGTTCACATTATTCATAATCTAAGACAATGATCGCCAAAGTAATAAAAGTATTAAAAATAATATATAATTATTATCAATAATTTTACGACTCTTCAAAGTATGTATCTATTTCAATCGTTACTAATTATAATGATAATTAAACATAAAATCAATCGTATTTGCCAATAAACTCAATTATCTAAAAATTTGAAAAAGAACCTATAAAAAAGGGAATTGCCTGCCTCATTGCTTTTTAGATATTTTTACTGCAATCCCGAATTTAATTTTGGGTAAATCTTGGAAGAAAAGTAAAAAAGAAGTTTCTCATATACCAAATTTATCAAACGAACATTTTTTGATATCGTCATTCTTAAACAAACGTTTAAAATTTTATTAACTTGTAATATTAATAGACCGAAAAATTTCTAGTAAAATTTCTTCAAAAACATATTCTTAACTTTCACGACGATGGAATATCTTGGCAATACAACGTTTGAAACTATGAATAAACGCTTAATTGTCTAAAAAGTTGAAAAAGAACCTATAAAAAAGTGAATTAGCTGCCTCATTGCGTCTGCGTTCCATCCAGATCATTTACCTTTTAAACATTAAGCTGTATTCATTAAGACTAATTATTCCACGAAGTACAGTGATTATGATTTATTTCATTTGAAATCAGTTCAGGAAGTAATATGGGAAAAAAATTGGGCAAAGAACGTTTGAAACATTAATCCTTCACTTTCGAAATGTATTTGCTTTATTGTTATCTGTTTAATTGTATTAATGTTTCTTGGTTCCCCAGATTACATTAGGATATGGAATATGGGTTGTTTTCGTTTTCTACCTTCGAATTTCAATTTTAGTCTTATTGCTCGCTTCTGAAGTTCGTTGGGGATGTATTAATATCAACAGAGATGGAATATAGTGTAAAAATGGTAAAATATTGATTTCAAGCAAATTTAGGGATTACTTAGTAGTTCTGTCTGAAAAATAGTTTCATTAGTAAATCTTGAATGCCATAAGTACTGAGCAACTACTGTAAACGTTTCGATTCAGTAATAAACTTAGTACGTACGTGTTTCAGCTTATTAGTGATCCATTATATTGATATTAAAATTAGAATCATAGAGTTAATAAACTTATCTCTACAATTCTTTTTCTCATAATTCTTATATTTTATTATATTAAGAGATTCCAACCTGGGCCTAACCTCTCCGATTAAAGAATCAAATAAATAAATGTTTAACACCTTAAGTTATAATATATGTTATGTATTATGTTGGTATAAGTTTAATATGTACCTCACACATGGAATTTTTTCTCTCGATTGCTTATTACAACACGAAGAAAAGAAACTCAGAAAACCTTCCCCTCTCGATACTCACAAAAGCTTTCTTTCGTTTTATAAAATTTTCTGCCACGAGACCTGGTAAGCCGCAAGACTCTACAAGGTCGTGAGTGCATTAAAAAGAAAAGAATGTGAACTGAAAGCAACAAAAGCAGAAAAAAGAACTTTCATCGTTTGTTCGATGCTGACAACTTCACAGTACGAATGTATCAGCTGAGTCTCTCGCCTTATTATATTATTCAAATCCCACGCGATAGACCATAAAATAAAATTATTTCCTCTTCGTGCATCCATTTAAAACAGGACTCTTTTTTATTCGGGAAAAAACCGCGTCAATCAACCACCCCATTCACCTCCACACTCGAAAGAAACCTCTTTCTACAATGGAGGAACATAACGAAGCACTTTGAAGAGGGACTCCACGAGGCACAAATGCCTTTTCAAAAAAAATCGCGTTTTCCAGAACGCACGGACCCAGAAATTAAGAGCGAAAATTTATCCTCGGACATCAATTTCTTCCACGATGATGGCAATTCTTAAGAGACGCGACACCAGAAGAATCCGGCTGTCCCTGCACAGACTCCTCTCACAAGAGCGTCTTAATATTCCTACCACGGAGCACAATTGGAAAGCATCTCTCTTTCCCCTCCCTTTCCTCGATAGAGCTCTTTTTTTATTTCGGCGAAAAACGGAGAGAGACATATATTACCTCCCCCTTTTGCCGAGTTCAACAAGTCCTTTCACAAACGCGTACAAAAGCCAAAAGTTGAGGGGAGAGACGACCCGACCTTGAGGAAGATGCATATATACGCATTATAGTTGACAGCGTCCAAAGGAATTCCGCGATGGGCATCAATCAAAGTACCAGAAGGGATGACACTCTGCACAACCGATCCCTTTCATCAAAAAGTCCGTTCCTCTCATCCACGAGTCGACGCCTCCTCTTTAGAGCGGTCTGCAGCCCCATAAAGGCCGAATGCTTCGGAAACCTCCCCGGTGGAAGAGTTTCACTTTATAACTTTTATTCACAAAAACCGTCCACTTCATAAATCCGACCGTCCGAAAGCGGGTATCCGTATTTAAAAAGGTACCTCTCTCCCGCTGGGAAAGTTTTCAATCGACCGGGGTCCTTATAGAGTCCTTACTCACACCTAGTGTCAAATACCGGGAGCCGCCGAAGCGAATGGGACTGGAGATGAAACGGCGTGAAAAACATCGCATTCTCTTCTCTGTGGGGGGCGACGATACAGTTCTCCGAGGGATTTTTAGGGGGTGGCAGGGTGGGTGGTTCTTTGCGGGTAGATGGAGCAGCTGCCGAGCACACACGCGCACCGTGCACCGGGGAAAAGGTCTTCACAGAAGTGCGGCGAAGCGAACAGAAAGGGAGATGGGGTGTCTGCTCGTCTGCCTGGAGGAAGGCATGCGAGGAAGGTTATAGCCTTGGTAGAGTGGAATATGAGGCAAAAGCAGGCGAGAAATGACTTTCTGAATGAAGTCAGGGATGAAGTGAGGTCCCGAAATTCTAAATTACATTCTGGTTGAAGCTTGTTAACTTGGATGGTAACCGGAGACGTGACGGGTCCATTGTATAAGTCCCTCTGCTCCGGGTTCGTGGAAATTTAGGATGATCACTTTAATTCTATGAAACCCTGCGGTTGAATGCAATTTCTATCCGTCCAATAAGTATGGGCTATATGTCTGTCCGGTTAATCTGACATTTATCGACATCATGTAAGATTCCTCTCGTAATGACCCACCATATGCTTCGAGAACTATCATTCAAGGCATAAAGAATTTAAAAGGGAAAATTTATCTTTTTTTAACGTGTTACCTGGTACCTCGTACCCGAAGATTTGTACTGCAAAATTTAAAGTAAGTCAAAAAGTTTTGAGTTAATTTCCGCAAATTTTTAACACTGTTTTTCCTTATAGTAACGAGTGCATTATATTGCAATAATTTTTAAGCATTTCAGAAGTACCTTAATTAAAATTTGGTGACTTGAGGGCCGGTGTATGTGAACCTTATTACAACGAATTAATTTTTCGATAAATATGTATGTGTATGTTACGTTTCACTCAAACACTAAGGTCACTCGATACACCATTGTATGTTTGTACCTGATGTACGTTGAAAGGAGTTTATTTAGAATATATATTTTCAATGTTTGTAAAGTTAATATTCTGAGCTATCTTTTTTAACTTTTAGTAGTTTATTAAAAAATGTAGTATTAAGTCTTTGAAAAATCGATACCTCAAAAACCTGCTGAAACATCCCGTGTTTTCACGGCCTCAGACAAACACGAGAATGCCGATTCAAAACATAAGAAAACTAGACCGCCTTCTGCTTGGGTGAGCGATCTGAAAGGGTGGGGCCTTATGGGAATGGATGTGCCACGGTTGAGGAGATCGGAAGGGGAATGTTGAATTGGAAGAAGGAGAAAATGGACCGAGAAAAAAGAAAGTGGAGGGAGTCCTGGGTGGGTGTCCGACTACTGCTTAAGAAGATTCGGACGTGGGGATGAAAAATTACTGAATGGAGCCTACCGATTTAGACTGATTTAGAGACGCCGTGCGTCGACTCCATGACAACGTCCCTCACTAATGGGCGGGCGGTCAGCGGTGATTGATTAATGGCGGAAAAAGGACCCGGCACATTGGGACCAGATGATGGAAAAAATGTTTTCTTCCATTCCGTCTGCTTCCAGAATGACCTTCTCCATTAAGTGACTCCGTTACACGCACCAAGAGTGAGAGATTGGAATTCTAGGAGGAAAATTTCGTAGAAAATCATATTGGGCTCGGAAACAATCTAAAGAAGCATTAATCATCGGCCGTGATGAATTTCCGTGCTTGACGCGGCTTGATGAGCGTATTACCCATAATGCGGTGCGACACGAAATTCAAAGCTCGCGGCGTACGTATTCTCTCCTTACGTAATTGAGCCGTTTTGGGAAATGTATTCATACATTAGGTTGATCTTATCGCTGTGAATGCAGCTAGGATCGGTTTCCTACGCTATATTAAGATGATTTCATTCTCGTATTTGATGGTCGTACTTTGTTTTATTGTATTTCTGTTTTCCAATAATATATACTTCTTTTACACAAAGAATTTTCTATTCGTCCTACCTCGTAGTCTTTTCAGCATGTTTTGACATTATTATACCACTTATTCTTAAATGAAAATTAATCCTTCTATGTATTTTGCCGCCTTTTCTATTTGTTATTCGTTACAAAGATAATCTTAAGTATGAATACTAATTATTTGCTATTATAAAGTTAATGAAAAATATTTTAAGTAAGATTTTCTGTTCAAACAACATATTTTATGCAATAAATTACATGTAAACCTTTTATTGAGTCCAATCAAAGTTTAATATTTTTATTAAGTAATTTAAGTAATTTTTTGTTAAATATACGTAAATATTCGAAAATTAACTCATTTATGAGTGAATAAACTTTTAATTAATTCAATTAATAATCCGATGTTTACCTTTTAAAGGTAAGCATCCATTTTAAAAATATTTATATGACATTAATCAGTTTAACATTAATATTAAATGACTTAATTTTGTCTCGTATATTTTAAATGAATATTTTTAATTCATATGATTTTGTGCATTAATGGAGAGTAAAAGAATTTTTATGTACTCTGGGTTGGTAATATACGGAAAAATGGCGTAAAAATTCCGAATACGAAAAAATTAGTAGCCTCAAAGTCAAAATTTCTCGGAAAATGTAGTATTAGGCAAGGAATGACAAAATTTAATATCGCCTTGGTATACACTGAGATTAAATTATATATTAACTCCTTACGTTGCAACTTCCATCGCTTCCATATTGCCATGGAACTTAAGGGGGAATAAATTAAATTTCCGATGCGCAAAAATCCAAGCCTTACGTATCGACCAGAATCACGCTTCGAGGAACTCGTGAGAGGGGAGGCAATAAACTTTACGAGAACAATAGAAGAATGAAATTCGGTTGGGAACGCGTTTCCTGGTTTCGGTGGATTTTCAGCATTCCCCCAAGTCGTGAGCACTGATGCAAATTCGATGCCGGAATGGGCGGAAATTGTAGAAACTGACTGTGGAAGGGTGCCAAAATGAATATATACACGCGTAGCGGATTTTAGCACGTAAGGGTCGTTTTATTGTGCGGTGAAGAAACCGCATCCGGAATGAGGGGGGAAGACTTATTGCATACGTTACAGGAGATTATTTGATTGGGCGTAACTACTGTGGGGGAATGCGAACGAAAGACACATATTAATTGTTTTAAAGAGTCACCGGTTAAGGATCTTCTGCTTCCATTACACGCTTCAGTATACTCAAATTACTCGCGTACACAGAAAAGCGCATATTTACTCATTGAATTGGCTTCTACTCAAACAAGAAGTAAATGAAGACGCAATTTTTAAGAACATTGAAAATTCTTAAGTTGTTTCGATGTCATTTATTTACGTATTTACGATTTTGAAGGAAGGAATTAATATTATTTTCATATTCAGCAACATAGTTTTGTAAATAACTCCACTAAAGAATCTATGAATTTATGCAAATCACAGTAAAATGTTTATCAAGGCAATTTTGGCAGTAAATAAATTTATTTTTTCCTATATTGTTAATGAAGGCTATTCTATACATTCTTTTCATTTTCTCAATGAATGCGTATCTAGTAATTAACAAATCTTTGGAAAACAGTTCGATATCAATAAATATCTTTCCTCGCATTAATACGTTATTTATATGAACATTGAATCGATGGAGAGATCGTAGATAAAATTTAGGAAAAGACGACAGAAATTTCGCTGAATTCATCATAATGTATTCTACTAAAGAAGTGATTTCCTTATCTACATAAGCGTTATCTTATGCATTTATTATCCGTATAAATATGTAACAAGAGGTTCCAAAATAAGAATACCGCACCAATAACCCTTTTCTTTTGTTTATTTCCGCGAGGAATCGTCCGTGAAAATAATGAGCATTTAAATCGTTTTGTCTTGGATTCTGTCTCTCTTATCTCACCATCATTATTTTATCGGCCGAAGCATCAAGGAGGTCGCGTGTCTATTACATCTTCAGTGAACTACCTTTCTCTCTATTTATTTAACAATCGTAACCTAAGATGCTTATCTCCCAAGGACTGCAAAGGTGCGTGTCGGAGGGAAGTTTTTTCAACTTTATTAAGGCAATTGAGTAAAACGCATCGCGTAATACTGCAACTTCTGAGGTTAGGCAATGTATGCGAAAGGTCACATAAATCATGCTTGCAAGGTAATCTAGGGCAGACCGTACTAAAGCTAAATTATACTGATCTTTTATAGCACAGTCGTACCTTAGCATTTTGAATTTTTTATTGTAGATTATGAGAACGTGCTTTGTACAATTCAAGTAAACCGTGAACGCGAAATAGAGATTGCGCTGAATATAGAACATTCAGATTGCATCTTCCCTACTTCGTCGACCTATGAAAATAGTTAGAACTTTTATGAGATATGCAAATTATAAGAGATGGAGAATTGTAAGTTTGTATTATACTCTACACCGAATATCTTATCAATTAATATAACATACATATATACTATTTTAAAAATCATACTGATGAACATTTAAAAAATAATTCCATGTTATAATGAAGAGTAAAGTTAACGATATTTTATTTCTGTCATCTTCCCTTATTACACAATAAAAACAATTCGGTTACTCCAGCTTATTTTATAGATATTTGTTCTGTTTTAACTTCTTTTTCAACATATGCACGCACAAACTCGATCGGTCCACATATAATTTTCCCGCAATCGACAAAAAGGAGGCGATATTCAAAGAGAAGTAGCTCATCAGAAATCCATCGGACGGGAATGATACATACTTCGCAATAGAGCAATCCATCTTCTAAAGGTTATCCACGAAAGCGTATCTAAGTGAAGATTTTCTTTCTTTCCTTACATCACTAACGGGCGTCTTCAAATTCTTCGCATCTCGGAAGGCCGCCTCTGACACCCTATAATCATTTTCGCACGTATTCCTTCGGATGGGCGGTCAGAACGTTGCTCGCGGCCTCAGCGACCGCGCACGAAGCCGCCTTCAACGTCTACCTCTCGAGAGAGACAGGCCGCAGCTGGGAATACGGCATCAACGACGGCGATGGTCATTTACGATTCACTTGTGATATTTAGATTTGAAGTTTTTGAGATATAAACGTTGTAATTCTAAACTGTTGCCCCGAGAGACGTTCCGAGTGGGCTATCAGCCCACGCGCTTGTTTGGATGCTGGATTTCACTCCGAATGCTTAGGTAAAAGAATGTGTCTAGAATGAGAATAAAGGCTATATTTCACGTTCTTGTTAACGCTGAAATTTGCTAAACTACTTCCAACAGCCATATATGAATACAAGAATGGCCTAAACTGACTCTTTCTCCCATTTCATCTTAGGCTCTTAAAGTTTCATATTATAGTAATTCAGTATAATTCGCTAGCATAATAAAAGAAAACCAACTAATGTTCAGTTTTAATTCCTACAATAATTCCTGCCAATGCCTTTATTATTTTTGTTGTCATCCTTCTATAAAAACCCCAGTTGCGAAAACGTGTGTCAACTAAATGAAAGTAAATTAGAGAAATTTTATTCTTTCCCGCCTCATATCACAATAAAAATGTACTAACAATACATAAAGAACTTCGTAAATTATTTTTTTTTTCAAAATACATATTCGTTAAAATTTATTGCAATGCACTCAATTCGTAATATCTTACAATCACACCAGGAAAACCAAAACTACATCACCGACAATTAACCTGTAGTAATATCCACGAATAGTTACCCATTTCCGGCGCGCATTGCTTTCTTGGACGGACATATTTCTGCGGCTTTCCGTGTGTTGTTATGGGAACCGAATCGAATATCCCCTCGCGAAGAGAGTACAGCTAACTTAATGATACGACGCGTCGCATGTTGGTACAACGCAAATCCCTCCTTGTGCAGGAAATGATGGAACTCACTCTTCATCACCGCTATTCTCCGTGAATCCTTTTGCGGGGAAAGCTTCCGCACAACGAGATTTGACTCGTCCTCCCTTAACGTCCTCATTTCTTTAAATTTGAAATTTCGTGACCGCGGAACGGTACTTAAAGCACGACCGGAAAGCTTTCTAAAAGGAATAAAGGTGAAAGAGTTTTGGGGATAAAATAATTCAGCCAGGCCGTTGAATCGTAAGGGTGAACTATCCGAAATACCTGAGAAAAACTATTGGAGTTCTGTTTTTATTGTTTTTTAAGAACATTTTTCTGTCGACATTGTTACCTGATGTTTGAATATCTCCTATATTCAGCTCTATGTCTAATCAATCTCAATTATCATCGATGTATCATCAATATAATCCCTGCTTGTTCTAAATAGTAGTAATACCCGGAAAGTTATTCCTCAATTTCTAGGTTAATGAAATTTTTAAACATTTTTTACTTGGTTTTTCCTGCTCTCACTGCTTGGACTTCAATATATTGAAAAAGTATGAAATTTAAACAGTCTAATTACACATCTATGAAATAATTTTAATGTTAATAATTAAGTAATTTAAATATTATTTTTTGTGAATCGATAAATTTAATAGTAAAATAGTTTAAGATATTCTTGTAGGATTTCATTCTAAGGTCTTTCTGGGTAAGAACTCGGAGAATGCTATAACGTAAATTATTTAAGTAAGTAAGTAGAGTAAAGTTTATAATATGATTGTATTTTTTTGATAGTTGCACGATATTTATGAAAGAGATCTGATTTCTGGAACCTTTTCAATTATAACAATACAAATTTCAATTACTTTGTTGTGATTTGAAATAAATCTAATAAAGTTATAGATAATTATGCCAGAGAAGGAAAAATTATCAAAAGATATTGAGGAGAAAAGGAAATCTTTAAATATTTAAGGTCTTTTCTATCACTAAAACATACGTCTAGGTCAATGCTATGACCATGAAGTCGTGCTTATTTTTCATCTTGATGCTGACAATGGAGGATTGATAGTTTCATTGTCACGAACAAGGAGAGAAGAAAATAATATATCCGCTGACGCAGAGAAAGAAAAGGGAAAACTTTTTTGGAGCCTTTTGTGGAAAAATGAGGACGCAAAAAACTATTTTCTACAATGTTAACGCTACAGTTAACTCGAGTTGAATAGCTTTACAGCTGCTACCTTTTTCGAAGATAATTGGCTCGGATTCTATTTTAAACTCGCAGTGTATATTAATGAATATTCTATGACATAATTTTGCACCATGGTTAGCTAAATAAAATAAAATAAAAACAAGATGTGACCTTTATGTGTATCTAGATAATTCATTTCACGAGCTAGGTTTAAAGTTATCCTATATGGCTCATTATTATTACTTTAATGAACTTTTTTTATTACGCTCCTAGAAAAAATATTTTTTTAACAGAAGAGGTTTTATTTCGTCAAATTAGTATCAATAGGAGGTTCATATTAACTAACTTAAATTTTATAAAATATCTGATAATAAAAAATGATTTGGATCAATATTGTATTACCTTAATTATTATAAACATTATTACCTTACGTTTAGAAAATATTAAATGAGTTGATTATGAATAAGATAGTTATGAAGCAAGATACTTTATGGAGAACAAGCACAGAAAATCGTTACTAAGGAAATTTCGGTAAGCAGGGACTCGAACCAGGGATCTTGGGATTCAAAAGCTACTACGCGATTAGGTTTATGACTAATGCAATATAAATCCTGTACTCAAGCCTTGTAGGCCCTTTATTTTCGAATCAAACAAAGTCGGATAGTTTTACTAGGTGAATCATTAAAACAAGTTCATCAAAAACCGATTTAAAGTTGGAAATGAGGTAATCAGTAACCTGAATCTTTCGTGAAGATTATCGTAGCAACAGAACGACCCAGTGAGATGCGTATTTAAGCCAAATTCGGACGTGGAAGATGACCAAAACACCCGTAAAAAACGTCAGCTGAAAGGAATAAAACTCCGAATGAGGTGTGCAAACAGAGTCCTTTGAGAAATTCGCCGTGAAAGCTTATGGGGAAACCCGTAAGACGAAAGAGAGAATTTTAACGGCTGTTGACGTATGATGCAAGAGTTTTTAAAAAGGTGGGCAAACAGGCGTTAAAAAAAGGCACTTAGGATAGATCAGTTACGGAGACACAACGGATCGCATGCGGAAAACGACAGGTTGCGAATTCGTGAGATTTGATGCCCTCTGAAGAGCATGGAAGATCTTCGGTTCCCACGTTCGGAATATCCAATTCGTGGACCATTGGAAGTACATTGGGTAACGTTTGATACGAGCAGATATTCAACGGCATCTTGCGATGTCATCACCATTTTATAATGTCGTGTAGAATACCGAAGTTGTGCGATGTATCAGATTAAGTTCTAAACGTAAGAAGGGATTAAAATAGTAAAGTTTTTTCATGTATCTTAATAATGACGGCAAAAGACAACGTTTATAAAATGGGAACGCTTCTTTTGTTTGTGATTTGATTGTAACTTCGTTTATATTAATACTACATCATGATTGTCGAAAATTTTAAAAACTTTAATTATTTTCTTTTGGGTTAGATTCCTTAGAAAAATATTTATATCGGTTGTTTTCGCATTCCTAATTATACTTCTCATTGCGCATTAAAGTTTTATCAAAAAAATTAATATTGTGAATTGATAACTGTAATTAAAAATGAAATGAGCTAACCTTTTCCTAACCTGGATATACATAATATGGAATCTTTGTATGTATACGAGTGAATAAGTAATACGAAATCTGACAGAATTTTACGATAAAAAATATTCAATATTTTAAGATAAATAATTTACTTATAATCAAATTTAATTTGATAAAATAAATTCCATATATAATATTATGTACTGGTACGTTAACGTTCTGAAAATATAATCATGCGCTGAAATATAAAAGATCTTTATTATTTTTTGAAAATATGATAGAATTGAGAACATTGTATTCCTGTACAATATCATATGGACAGGAAATTATTATTATCAGGGTAGCTAAAAACACTTAATTGCATAAATAATTAATATAGGTAGGGGTTATTAAAAAAAGCCGTGCATGTCCTATTACTAAAAGTATTTCCCTCATTTGTTGATCTAATTTAAAATTTAAGTTTTGATTTGCAAGTTATAAAATAACGTCATATTAATCGATACTAATGCGATTATATTTGCATTTGATAATTTAATAATTTCTTTGGATGGGATTTAAGTAAGGTAAATATCTAGTGATATCAAAATCATCAAACTATAATCACCTTCATAAAATTATGATGAAATTATAATTCGAAAATTGATAGTAATAAACCGTATTTGCAATGAACCCGATTCCACAATCAATAATAGAAGACGGTTTCTTTAGAAAGGTAAGGCTGCATGTTTAATGTCTCCGCTCTTAGTTTTCTGCCGATAAAATCACACGAATGATCGGATATATATTCTCAAGACTAAAACCCCCAAAAATTTCGAAGAAACAGGATTTATCGACCTACGGATTCGGGGTTTAAAGATCGAACTCCTCCAGTGTTCATGTATGGGACATAAATTTTTAAAATATGCGGGCCTAAAGGACTTTCCTGCAAAATGTTTTGAGGTTTATCTCAAAATCGAGAACGGATTTATGAGCACCGCACATGATTCACTAAAAAGCACGCCAAATCCAAAAACAAACTGAAAAAGAATGAAAGTTTCCAACTGTCAACCTACACTCTGCGACGCCAAAAAGATATACGCAGGATAGGATTAACATTTTTGCGTTACCTGAGCTTGCCTCTAGGTAATGTACAGCCAACGGAGTCTGGAGCTTTGCGACGCCTAACCGAAGCTGAAAATTTATAGATTGGAAACTTTACCGAAGATTTATCCTTCGAGGATTAAATAATATTTGATTTATATTCCTCCCGTGAAAATATTTCTCTCCAACCCTTTTGAGTTTTACGTCATTTTTTCGATGAAATTTCCCGCAATTTTAAATCGTCATTATTGCAGATATCGAAAGTTACTTTCCTTTTCGATAATTGATCTCCTAATGATTAATGCAGCGGAACACTCTTGGGAGTTGGGATAACGAGGCGTAATACGCTTCATAGAGCCCACTTTCCTATGAGACTCAATGAATTCGATTATACAAGAGCAGGCAATGATGATCTGATGAAGATATCATAGATATATTATTCAAATACATCATCAACATACAAAAGAACATCCTCTTGCGAAATTGCGAAAATAGATCCACAATTTCCGTATAGATCTTGTCATCATCCAAAGAAGAAGCGATAATGAACTCCATAATTTCATTACATATGAAACCTGAAGCGTAAAATGGTAGCATTATTTTCAAGATAATACTAAACTCTTTAAATCAATATTCCTTACATTTCACTTCATTTTCATTATAATTATGAATCGGAATTTTAATTTAAATAATATTAATAAACATCCTCGGCCTAGCTTTCCGTCAATAAAATTTATTAAAATTGAGTTGTTTAAATTAAATGCGAATAAAATTTACGATTTTTCCGTCTCAATAATAATTTTCCTAATGTTTCCATGGCTTCCATAATCGACCCGCTCCTGGACATTACCTACATTCTTGCCTTCATCATTGCTCCGAAACTCTTCAAAGGTCACGACTGTGATTACCTTAATAGCCAACTTAAACCGGCACTACTGAACACCTACCAAATTCCTAGCAGGGATCTGAGTGCTAACTCAGCGGAAACGTTCTCCTAACGAGCGAACTATTCCGAAAGGGCGGGGGGACCCACGGGGGACAATAGGATGCCGAAATCGGATTCCGATGACTGGAAGGTGGAAAACTTCACGCGCTGATGCTCGGATGTCCGAAAAGATTCAGATCTACGACATAATTACAGGTCGCGCCGCTGAAACAGACGCGTTCCCGGAGAAAACCGTTCCTTTGGGTGTATTGTGCGAGGGAGGAAATCTCCCCAGACGTTGGCTCTTGTTACGCATGCTTCATGCTTCGCGACGCAGGATAAAGACCTCGGCAAGGCGAGGTGCATCGTAACCCGCGGATCGAACGCAAGGAAAGTACGAGATAACAGGTTTTTTTGGCAAAGGAGACTTTTAAAGGTAAAAGTCGGCGATGGAAAGCTAGGCGTCCGTAAAAGGAGAGGTTACTTACGGATTAACCTTTAAAGGTCGAACCCACTTAGGCTGTGGGTGCTCATTTTTACATCTACGCAAGTCGCGGATCCAGTTTTTGCCTTACGGAGTATGAAGTTGTTTCGAGCATTTTAATCGGCCATAAAAAACGTCTTGATTGGGTCGATGAAGATGGAAGTTAAAAGTCACTGCTGACGGGAGCGTACCCATCGGCGACGAGGTGATACTTATCTGAAAGAGTGGTGCAATTTGCTTGTCGTTTGAACGGAAGCCAAAGATTTTCTCCTTGAAGTGCTTCTTCTACACATCCGTCTCTCGGTACTAGGATGCTACGCTCTTCGAAAACTTATTAAAGTAAGCAAACGTTATCGTTACGAGCAACAAAAAACAACTGGTGATAAACTATTCGGCTTCACGGGTAAAATTTACGTTTATTCTCGAAATATTATCTTCTTAATTGATGGAAATCTTCGCTAAAAGTTGTTGTGATTGTAAGAACTAAAAATTACGCCTCGTTACGTAGGAAAATATACGTTACAGACAAGGACACATGTTTATGTTTAATCGGTAAGTTTCCATAGAGAGAAACTCAGAAATAGCGTTGTTTGCGCAGAAATAAAATTCAAGCAGTTACTTTAAGTCATACGTCTATTATACCCTAGATTGAGCATTCGAGTCTATTATTACTTGAGGGATAAAACTGTTAAATTTTTCTTATGTTTTAGTAGCTCTTTTTATAAAAAACATGCACTTTACTACTAACACCCTAACATTCACATTTAATACATGTAACCATCCTATAGCGAATTTTTACCCGCGATACCCTTTATTTTTTATTTATATACTCTTCTAAAGAAGTACTTTTTATTAATTGTACTATTCTTTATTTATATGTACAGTATGATGTTATTTGATTCTGTTCCAAAAAACTTCAGTGACAACTACCTTTTAAAAACTACGAGAACTTAACTTTAATCACAACGAGACTCTATACAAATTATACCTTCAATTTGTAGAGATAGGCATAAATAATAAGTAGCATTATAATAAATCACGTAGATAAAGAAATGCAACAACTTCTATTTTGGATTTCACATACATTCAAAAAAGCTCGAAGCATTTAATAAATCAAGTAGCTTTATAATAAATCAAAAATCTGCTTAAAATAAATGTTAATATAATTTCAAATTAAAGTTTCTGTATTTTTATATTAGCGAAGGGCATAAAATTAGGAAAAAGGCTGTTTACAAGAGGTACGTATTAGTCTTTTAAATTGTCATTCAACGTGTTTCACCCACAGGAAGCACACTGCAAATCAAGGTAGGAATAATCGATCAATCGAAGTTTACCCATGATCGCAGACCCTAAACATCTTCAGATAATCTCCATCTGAAAACGAGTTCCTACCCTCCCTCAACTCCTTATCGAATGATATTCAAAGACTCCTTGACCCGGACATGCGATGTAAATTGCTTGTGTAATTGCTACGTACAATTGGCTCTGCAATCGTCGAAAATATCCACCTCGTCATCGAATGAATCCGCTTTTCGGAGACAGAAATGTCCTTATCATCTCATATCCTTTCATCTTAAACGCCTTTCATTAGCACTAGATTAATGGACTCTGGACCGAAACCCAATACTTGTAAGCGAGCAATATGGAGACGATGATTGGTAAAACCTTCGACCATTTTAGGTGCGTCCATTAAAGGTGGAAAGATCGCGAAATTAGCATCGGTCCATCTATTTGCCTCCGGGCGCACACCCATCCATTCATCACACTCGGAAGAAATTAGACGCGCGGGACTTCATTAAAATACAAGGTGAAAAGGGGCATCTCGGGGTGAAATCACCCCTGCGTCGCCGACCAAAACAAAACATCCTCACTTCATAGCAACGGAGGAATTTATTAAACATAAATTTCTAAGTTGTTTTCAAAGCGCTGAAAAAACAAAATAACTCTGAGGACGTGATTTGGCACAGCCATCGCAACGAGTTGTGTTCGCCTGTCACGAGCCATCGTCGAAAGATGATTGACGATGGCTAATATCAGAAAAAAACCAAAAGACGTAAAAAGAGGTAATTTATGTTTCCCCCGCGCAATAAAGTGAAAAAACGGCCTTCGGGAAGCGCAACGCGGACTTGGCTTTGGAACGTAACAGGTGAATAGGAAGTAAAAAGTATCGGAGATGACAAGAAATCTCTCCAAAGCTTCCTTTCGCTAGAGATATCTCTCTGTAATGACAGTTCTTATTTAGAGTAAAAACCTATCCTCCATCAATACTGCGCTCTATTAGGGAGTTAATGAAAATTCTCTTCAGCGTCACAACAAAGTCATTTACTCAGAGGAAACGAAATTGAGACATGACTGCAGAGAAGAGATGCATTTTTTAGACCCCAAAGAATCTGCCGAAATTTCTTGCTAGAGATTGAATATGGTTATTTTTTGTTTGAGGTCAGTTATACCCATTCTGTTAACGATATCTTGTGGAAGACTTTAACAATTAAATAACGAATTTGAAGTTTCATAATTTCCTATTTTCTCTAATACATATTCACTATTTAGGCTTGGCATTATCTATAATATATTCTCAAGATGTTATAATGGAGAATTAATGTAATTAATATCAGTTGAAGTAATGTATAAAATGTAGTAGAATAAAACAAACTTTCCGAAGTGTTTTCATAATTTCGCTGGTTATTCAATCTACGGTGTGTCATACAAGAGAAATACTATTATTATTATTAGGTGTTTATTACTAGTGATATATGGGCTATTTCTGTTTTATATAGGATATACCAGAGCTAACATAAATCAGAGAGAATGTAAATAGTCATCTCAACAAATCTTAATCCCTCTTTCCAAAACATTTATATTCCAACTAGCTTAAGAATTTCTAATACCTTTCCATTTCTTATCGAAGTGTGGACCTTCCTATCTAATGCTTTTATAATTTCTGCCGGAATTTCCATTGAGGCCACAATCTTTGGATCTTATCTTCTTCATATTTTATGTAATCGGTTACGAAGGTGAATTTTCTCTCACGTGAGATAGAAAGTTGAAAGTTCAAATCTCATATGCGATCAAGCAATAGAAAGTGAGAGAGCGTGTGGCAAGTCATTTAAATATCTTTTTGAGTCTTCTATAGCTCATATAAATGATTCTCGATTTTATATAACTCGTGATTTTCTCCTTCCAACGAGTCTTTAAGAAAAAACTGAAATCGAACAATCTAAGCACTTAGAGTATTTAATAATTTACGGTAAAGAAAATGCAAAAATCTGATTGATATCTTGGGTACAGTTCTTGGTTTGTACACATACATGTAGACCGTTATCCCTCAATTGTAATCCTTACGCTCAGAGAAAATGTCAAAACAAATATTTTAGTATCCTTCTTCTAAGCATTGACGATTATATTTACGATTAATTTTAGCACACTCATCATTTTAAGACCATGGAAGACGCTGTAAAAAGAGAAAGCTGCATATAAAAATCCCAACATCATCTTTTTTATTCAATGAATTCACATGTGAATCATTCTTGAGGTATTTGAAGGTTGGAAAGCTACGATGTAAAAGAAATTGAACCAGTTGTTATTCACTCATTCGCATATTTATCAGAAAAATATCCACATAACAGCTCATACTACTGAAGACAAATAAAAACAAGCAATCAAGAATACTTCACCGTAATTTGCCACGTGATTCCGAAATCACATTCATTACCGTGCTATCCTCATTATTTCGCTTTAATATACGTATAGGCTTTCTCTACATCGCGCCAAACCTCTCGCGGGGCTCATAAATCACTCTTCCCACCGATCTGCAGCGAAATCCAATTTATTTTCGCATCAATTCCAGCGCGATAATTACGGCAGACTTTCGGACACCACTGTCCTAGGGCTCGCGTTATCTGCGCCCGATGAAGCCTTCTTCCCCATAAAGCATCCTAGAAAACGCCACTTCCGTGGGAAACATTCCTCCCTCTAGATTAGCACCGACTCGTTACGTGATTCATTTAAAAAAAAAGAACTCCGAAAATGCGTACGTCTCCTCTCGTAACAGCTACGTCAAGCGTCTCCTAGTATGTATTTTATATCTCGAAAGAGCTCTTCCCCTGAGGCCTGATGAGACTCCGCTGGAAAGATCGGAGGTTTTCGTAACCTTCGACTTGGAAGAGGGGAGGGGCGTGGGAGGCTGGAGGAAGGTAAGCTCATCATTCCTTTCACGAGAGGAGGCGCCTTGGGGCACATCCCACGGCTCCATAGAGATGAAGGATGCAACCCCTCTCCCCAAATCTCTCCCCCCTTCCTAACAACCAAGAGAGAAAGAAAGGAACGCGAGATTTTCGCCATCAGCGCGACCGTCTCTCCGATTCGAGGGAATAAAAATGAGCATCGTCGAGCGCTCTTCCAGGCAACTTGTTTTGAAAAGTTCATCGACCAGGGATCTACACCTTTTAAGCCTTCGGACTGACACGCGATTATATTCTGAAGGATTGTACCTAAGAGAGGGCTCTTTTGAAGGGAAAGAAAAAATTTCGAGTGGTGAAACAAAAGACGGTGGTCCGGCGTGCGTATTGAAAGGGGATTTTTTTCTGCTGCGTAACGCGATCGATTAATTGAGCAAACTGTGGGTCGAGCGGGAAACTCTCATCTGAATAAATGCCTGTTGTTTGCGAGAGAACCCTTCTAAACCCGGCCTCTGATGATTGTGGAGCAAACGAGTGGAATCACGGACGCGACTTTAAGTGGATCTCGAGGGCCTCGTTTCACAGTCGTGATGCCGGTGAAAAATTTTCTTTTGATGAAAAAATGTACGACTAATAACTCAATTTTCTCCAATCTCAAATAAGGTCATGGATAGATTGTATACAAACAAATGCAGATTCTGGGGTCACTCGATTATTTACGTTTAATAAAGCCAACACGTGTACGGTTACGCACCGGTCTTGTATAATCATTCAAAAGCCTCTGATATATTATTTCATATTAATTAATAAATCCATAAAATTCTCTTGACTAAGCCTATGCCGTAAATTTAATATTTTTATTTAAATTTATTTAAATTATTTATTTAATTTATTAAATTTAATTTATTTAAATGGAAATAGTATTGTGAATTGGATATATTACACAAATAATAATCACGCGGAAGACTGGTTTTTCCGCTAATTAATTAAATAAATGCCAATTTTATTTAAACACCTCATATAAATATATATTTCCATCAAACAAGATATTTAAATCATTTAAAAATTAGAAAATCTAGAAAATAAATTGAAATCATGTTCAGTTACCTTGTCCGTTTCGTAAAAAAGTCGTTGTAACAACAACTTAAGAGTAACTTAAATAAAGACACTTTAAAATAATAATTTTGTTTGTAAATCAGTAAATTCCATTGGAGATGTATCAGAAAACTAAAATAAGCCGTCTTTTAAAACCTTCCCATAGATAACACGATTCTCATCAAATATATTATGTATTATTATTACTAAAAATGAACTGATGAGCAAAAAATGGGGTTATCGATTTATTTTTCCTTCAAGGATATTTTCTTAGATTTATACCTAAGTACGATTTATCGTTGATGTGCTAAAATTAATTTCTCTATACGTAAAATTCACGAAATTGAAAAATAAAAATGTAATATTACATACTATATAAATAATGAAAATAGTTTTCAAGCTTATCTTTTTTAATTGCACCGGTATTATCGGTATCAATTAATACCTCTTCCGTACTACTCATCGTTAAGAATCACCCAATACAGGAAGAATAGAAATGTATCCTCACTACGTCTCCATTGTGCAGTAAGTAGGCTGAATCGAAAGCGTCGATCGAAATTGATTTAACAAGTATTCAACGAATAAAAATTTCCAAAGATATTGGATTCCTTTAGCTCCAATTTCCTCTCCTTAAGCATTGATTATACCCCTAAAAGTAGATGATTCCATATAGGAGGCATCCTTAGAAGAAGGCTTCCAAGAAAACCAATCAAAAGCGAGCGAAGGGACTCCTTATTTATGACGATAAATCCATCTCATGTAAATTATGACACCGAATTCCTCATAGTTTCATCCTCACAATGGACTCTATTTTCCTCATTCTCTTAATGGCATTGTTTCTCAATGTATAAGTATGACTAGACGATGACGAGTATTTCTGAGAAAGGAAGGCCATTAGCAATTTAGGAAAATCCTCCGTTATTATACTTTAGGGCTTAGCATTGCTATTTCTAATTATAAAAGCATCAAATTTGGAGACGATATATCTATCGGATCGATAAATATCTGAGACTAGCTTCACAGCACTTTGAGGATGCGTCATGGGAACGGTGGGAAAATATCCCTCTAATAATCCCCGCCTCTTCCGAAATTCCAGAACACGACAATTAGGTCGCTCTAAATTTCAAGTTTGTGGAATGAGGCGCCCGCAATCGATCTTCAGATTCTGATATTAAAAACCATGACGATCGATATTAATCGCACTGGGAGGACTGTCGGATTTGAGATATTTCCAAAATTTTCAAATGACCCATCCGTGACTTATGGCAACCTGGAAAACCAGTTTCTACGATCTGGGCTAGATACCCATCCCTACAGTCACCTTAACCTTTTGACTCAGATATGGTTTTCTCATTGTTTGATGGGTTCTGCGAAGAAAGAGATACATTACGGATGCGGAAAAACAATGGAGCTTGGAAACCTTGAGGTGTAACGATGCTTCATACCAAATGAAGATAGGTCAAAACAAAATACTTAACCCAACATTATAGTGAATCTTCTTTTTCTTTCTATGAGCTGCCTCACTGACTACTATTATTATTCTTAGCTAATTACTAATGTAAGTTACGATGATTGCGTATCTAGTCGGATTATACCGAAAAGATTCATTTGATAACTTCGATCTATAAAATTATAAATAACAATAAGATTTCTTCGGAAAAATTTGTAGACAACAGCAAAATGATACAGAAATAGACATGCAATAGTCTACCTGAATCTAAGCTAATAATATCTATTGGTTTATTTTGTTTCAGATAACTATAAGATTATGAAAATATACAATTATATGCATGTGTACATTCATCGAAATAATTGTGCTTAATCGACTTAATTATGAAGGCACATATCCTGATGATCGACTGATTCCCATATATTTCCTTTGCATCGAAAACACAGATTGATACGAAGTGGGCTTTTACTTTAAAAATTATGAGAAAGGCACGTCTACATCTAAAAATATACATCGCTAGTCGCCCTGCGGCGTATGGAAGGCTTGGGTTAGATTTATCTTCTGACATCACACAAATTAATGCATTATAAATTTTATGTAAAGGCATTTAATATCACCCATTATCACGATGAAACAGAGAAGAATACTTTTTATGGTATATGAGTTTTTAATTACGCTTCATTATCCATTAAAGAAATCTGAATAAAGGCTCATATAATAAATCCAGAAAAGGCGATTACAAATGAATTTCTTAACGTATATATCAATAGATTGTGTCATTAATGGACACGTATAAAGCAACCGATTAATTGTAAGAGTGTTTAAAACTTCATCTAAATAGTATTCTGAGTTGCTTCAGAGTATAATTAACGTTTTTCCTTAAAGCCCCATTCCTAAAATGCACTCTTTAGGAATTTCATTTTTATCAAATCTCTACTTCTTCTTACCTCTATATTTCATAAATTAACGCTTAAAAATCAATTGTTCTGCTTATGCAAGTCTTAAAATGAAACGCTAAAATCATCCAGAACATATGAAGGTTTTCTTTTAATTTAAGACACTATTTATGCTGCACATAAGACGTTCTTACAAGCATAAAAGGGAAAATAACAATCCGTAAAGCATGCGCAACGAGCCTTACCCTCACGCAAACTCTAATGATGGATGACTTCAACGCCCGTGTCACGGGTGAACTTTTGGGTAATCACAAATGTAATCTGCTAACATATTTATATCCTGATAATTCAAACATTCAGAGCCTAAAACTATAGTTAATGTTGGGAAATATATTTTTAATTATAATATTAAAGAAAAAAATCATCCCAAGAAAAAAAAAACCTTGCAAAAATTATTAGTTTTGAAATAAACATGTAAGCAGGTGTTTCCTAAACTCTTTGATAGGAAGGTAGAACCATCTCAAGGTTGCGTCAGTCAATTTTCTAAAGGTCTCGTCTCTAATTAAGTTTTAAATGCCATCTTTGGCTATTAATGCGGTGGATTAATTGCGAACGTGTAAAAACTTCGCGATGTGATATTAATTCAAACTGCTCTTTAGATACCTGGAAATTGGCGGGGAAACAACAAATGGGAGGTCCGAGAAGGACCCGCCCTCGGATACACCAAAGACTAGAGCCCCGCCACCCCAAACAGGCCCCGGGGTCGAAAGGGTCCATGGGTGGGCCAAGAGATACAGCCAATAAAATAAATCATACACCTTACTCGTAGGATCCAAGTTCTCCTTCAGTACATGTGCATACGTAGTTTGTATCAAATTAAGTATTTTTTTAAAGACTCGATACCTTTATAAGGATATTAAAGCCCCTTTTAAAATCTAGATAAACACTATAAACCTATACAAATCGTTCTTTGATGACCATGAGCGATATCTTATTAATACTTCGATAATCATTCGCGGAAACCCATTTAGCCAGTAAATATTTGTCGACCTCATTCAATATGAACTCCGAGTGGAATCTCTTGTCTTTAGACCATCTAGTCGACCCGCTAGAACTTTGCCAATCACGAAGAAAAGTTTGCACTCTTCTGTCGGACTTGTTTGCCTTCTTCTATTCCACTTATTTGTCCTTTCGTTTTACTTTAATTCGTTCGTGTTTTCCTACTTTTAGAGAGGCTGTTTTAGATGTTACCGTCCTTTCTTCCCATTTTCTTTCGCATTAGCGCAATTAGAAAAGTTAAGTAGATAATTGTAGTGTTTAAAAGTATTTGATTAAGGCTTTCAATATTGATCCCGGATGCGAAATTTTCAATTATGGATGTACCATAAATCATATTAGTTTCCCGTTAGAGCATAGGTGAGGTAATTATTATCACTAGACGAATTCGTCTTGGCTTGGTGTGGAAAATTTCTGATGCTCACAGACCCTATATTAATAGAATGACAAAGGGTCTATTGAAAATGCTGTCAGCGGCCATTCTAGTGATGTTTCTCGAAATTTGTAGAGATTTTGCGCCTAACGGCATATAGCAACACATTATTAGTCAGGAATGAGCTGTGAGAGATTCCTGGATTCTTCCGCAGCTATGACGAAATTCTCTCAAACCGGTTGTCATTTATTTCCTCTTTGTTACCATAGAGTTCTACACGCAATAATCGAGAAAACAAAATCTGATAGAAAGTGAAATTTTTCTTCAGTATATTTTCAATTTTAGACAAACAACTTAAAATAGACGTCGTACAACATGTAATATTTAAACTTAGCTATCAAAAACACTCAAAGTTCACATCAAAGATCCTTCGCGTACATAATTTTTGCGAGCTCATATATTTTACTGAAGTTTTCAATAAAAAACGATATAGGAATAAATTCTCCGTTCTTGTACTCCGAAAAGAACGAATAATTTATAACGATATATATTTTTTGACAATTTGGAGAATAATTCATCATCTATTTAATACAATAAACCTGTTTCTATCAATATGTGCATATGCATAATAATTGAAGGAATGTAAGCAATCATTCGAAAATATTTCCCATATTTTCCAGTAAATATTGGCTCATTTCGTATTACTGCAAGCGTATACAGAAAATTTAAATACTACAGAAAAAGAGAATTACATAGCGAAATAGATATTATAATTGTTGCAGTATATTTCTGGCTCATAAATGAAAATATCGTAGAATAAAAGTATTAAATATGAAAAATTGTTTTAAAAGATTTAATAAAGACATAATATTAATAACATTAGATTCTGAGGGATATATTACGTCTTTTTTTGACGAATTTATATTGAAATAAATCATACTTCAAAGAGCATTTAAGAACCTTTACATTATGGAAAACTAATCACGCTTTATAGCAACAGAAGTTAGAAAAAAATTTTACGTGTTTTCGTACTTCATATATTACGGAGTGCCATGAAGGTCAAAAGGTGTGAGTAAAATAAGACAGAGCTTCGGATCATCCGTTGCTCACTCAGTTTGAGGGTTATTCTTACGCGATTTTCACCTCAAAACTATTTTGTACGGAATTTCTGTCGAGACTGAAACAAATAGTTTGAATGAATATTTTAGCGTTTTAATGAAAATTGTACTCACGTTAGGACCCTTCCGCGTCTCGTATAAAACAGCCATCACATTGCCGATTCCAAAATTATCTACAATTGGGCGAAGAAAGTAAATTACTTAAACATTTTACAGTCACAAAATACGGACGACTAGCGCCGAAAATCAAAATTTATTTATGACTGATAAACAGTATGAGAATATTAGTCAAAAATTTACTTCACGAATGTTTTTAGTTCTTTTTATTTATTTATGTATTTACTTCTAAAACGCAAGCAGGTTAAACCCATTAAGTTATGTTGTTATAAAGATAAGAAGTTATAGATATACAAAATAATTTAAATATGAATTAAAAATTAGGCAAAATAAACAATCAAACAAAAAATTTAATGAATCAACGAAAAATACAATTTCTAGTGATTTTTCCTTGATGATCGATATCTCGCACTTCATTAAACAACAATTGAGAGTGTATTAAGAAAGGTAGTACAGTTGCACTCGTAACGGGCGGTACCTCCTTCGCAGTTTTCTACAAATCGGAAGACGTCATCAAAAGGCGGATGGGAACGGACTCGGGCAGGCGTACACATATGTCGAAAATGTGTCTCGGAAAGTACACTGCGTTACGCATTGTAGGCGCGAGGGAAAGCCGCGAGACGGGAAGGGTACCAGGAGACGGCGATATGAGAATTCAAGAAATTATTTAACGCCAACTTCATACACGAGAAGACGCGGGGAGAACTTGCTTGACCAGAAATGAGAGAGATACCTCGAGAAGAGGGGAAAAAATGCTTCTTGATGGAGAAAAATACATCAGCGCGAGTGGCTTCCTCATCAAAACAGCCGAAAAACGTTTTTGCGTCGAATCCGAGAAAATGACGAGTAATTTTTGTGTTTTTTTACGCCGAAAGAGGTTACGAATGCAACACCTCGATAGAAAACTCGTCAGAAGAACGGAAGAAATGAATTAAGACGTCGGCGAATGTGAGTAACCAAGGAGGAATCTGTAAATTCGAAGCTGACGACCGAGTTTTTACCGTCGAAATAAATTATCCGATCATCTTTTTTTTGGGCAGAAGGCGCTAATGCCTCTAACACCTTAGGTGACTATAAACGTCAATTTTTCCGTCGAACGAGTTTCCTCACACTCAGTGACACCTGTATTTCTCCTTAACTGTAGATGATTCATCCATGATTTTGGAGATACGATGTACCAATTAAAAATCGCGATGGAAAAATTCGCGTCGTAAAGAAACAATTCATATTAAATTAAATTTGGTAAGAACTTTAAGAAAACTATGATGATAATTATTGTTTTGGATATAACTCATCTTGAAATTTGGCTTACAATTTTTAATTAATTCTCATTTCAATTTTATTGTAATTTTAATGCAAAATAATCTAATAATTAAAGTATCACTGTATAGCCTAGTCTGTTTTTGTGAGAAAGTTTTTAATGACCTTTTGGTTCGAGTTACACTATTTAAAATTTCCTATGGAAAATGGCAGAACAACCAACTTTATAAATCCATTGGTTAAAGCGGTAAATATATATAATTTTTAAGATTTGTAAAAATTTCAAATATAAAACTAAAAACCTTCAAAACCTATCAACAATGTTTTTGGATTGATTGGCATTTTCAAGTTAATTCGTCAAAATATACATTACGAATGACCGAATGAAATAAAACGTATAATAATTTAGCTTAGAAAATATTTTAAAATGAATTATGAATGATATTATTATAAGCGTGCTAAAATAAATTAATAGGAATATTAATGAAGTAGGAAAGAATAAGTAAAGTTTAAATTCTGCTAATTAACTTTTTAACTTAAATTGTTGTATGAAATTTACAAAAATTTATCAAATCAGAGATAACTGAATACTTTAAATTTATATCTCGCAAAAACGTCTTTAGCACGAACAGTTAGTCAATGGAGAGAAAGTATGATGGTTCCGACGTTTGATCTAATTAATAGGTTCACGGTTTACAATCGTATCAGATAATGGAAAGTACTAACAAAAGGTGAAAACACGAGAAAAAAGAAATCGGAATGGGGGACGGGATAAACTGTCACCGCTCTGCTTTAGGTTTTTGGTACAGAAACGAACCAATGGAATTTCCGGCGAATTTTCTCGAGAAAAATGTAACACATTAACGATTCGCCTCGTAGATTTTATGTCCTATTGATTCATATAGATCAATTCATTGATTTTGTGCGGAAGAAATTTTCGATCTAATATAGGATACTTAATGTTTTCATTGAGGCGTGTTCTTTCTATAATCGTTGTTACAATGAGCCATGTTCTTTCCGTGATTCATATATGTCGTAATTAATGACGTTCACGTTCAGTTCTTCACTTATTGATAGATTATATATAGATTTTTGTCACTATAGAATCCAACCAGAACGAAAAACTATGATTCAATTCGGTAACTGACTTGAGAAATAGAGAACGAAGTTTTTTTATGATTCAGCTAACAGATTAATCACGAAAATCATCTTCAAATTCATTATTTTGTCGAAATGACTTTGATTCAAATTCTAAAAACCAACGAAAACTTCACTTTCCACTCCTGCATTGAAATAAAAGGAAAAGAAAGTAATTGCGTATTTATTCCAATATTCTATCTTGAATTATGACGAAGTATTCTTTTGGTTCTTCTCGGAAAACTCCAAACGTAAAAATTCATAAGAACCAAATTAAAAAACCCCGAATTTTCACTTTAAAGGTTTTTTTCCGAAGTTCCTCATTATCACTCGGTGGATTTTCAAGAGCGGGCTTCAAGGTCGCATAAACGTGATGATCTGATCAAATTTAGAATATTAGAGTTTGTATGGTAATTAAACTTTAAACTAACGTACAGACAGATCATGATTTCAATTGATTCGAACGCAATATTCCATGACCAAGATCTGTTTTTCACCAACGGGTAAATTTTATTTTTACACTCGATTTGAGGATGAAACTATTTTATTGCACTCAAAGTAATTTTATCCCCAAAGTGAGAACTTACAACGCGTGTTTTGTGAAAACCAATACTGGAGTTTTCGTAGAATGAGAATTCATGACTAAGATTTATCAATATAATCGATGTAAACAATATCTACAGCCTTAACCTTTATAGTTGGTGATAAAAGAGATACTTGTATACTATCAGCCATGGAGTTTACCATCTAAATACGAAATCGAACGATAGTTTTCCTGTCTTTCATCGATCTTTCTTAGGTGCAGAAGGGGATAAGATACACTACATATCACCACATATATTTAATTATATCTCGAATAAACCTTAGGATATGTCTTCAAACGCCTTCATTTTTATATTTTTGCCTTAGTAAAGCATGATATTCCTTAAATAATCGTCACTGAATCGAGAAGGAAAATGCCAGATTTGGACGATTTATAACTGAAACTCAATGACTATTTGTTTAGGAAACATATTACAGTCATTTTAATCGACACAGCTCTCCAATCGGTCGATTGTAAAAGCGGGAAGATGATGAAATAAAACGGTAAATGTAATGCTCTAGGTATCCATAAGCCCTATGTAGTCTATAGACGTATTTAAGATGTCATTGACAGTAGACCGGAAATATGTTTCTCTAAAGCTAATTTTTTCCGCGTTGAATACTATAACTTCCACTTCAATATATAACTCTGAAAGAACCTATTTCAATCGTCATAACTAATAGTTTCAATTTACATAAATAATATTGAATAAACATGAGAATATATAATACCCTAAACAATTAATTCTCGTTTAAAATCTTCATAAATTAAATCTTGTCTGAATTATCAAATTGAATAAATATATTTCTGCGATGAGTATTGTAGTTTTTACATTGTTAATATAAAAATAAAGATACGCACTTAAATAATTGGACTGATTAAGGTCATAATTGTATACTTCTCCCTTTAACATCGTTTAAAAATGCATCTTTTGTTAATAATATTTTCCAAATAACATTTCGTTTCATGAATAGGTCTCATTTAAATATATGAATTTCTTTGCCTTATTTTTTACATAAAGCTATGTTTGAACAAAAAAACACCTGGAGAAGAGACGGAGCAGGTATCCTTAATATTGTGCAATGTATATTTTTTAATAATCTCCTTAGTTTGGGATTTCTAAACTTGGGTTCATAAAAAGGTCCCATGATTTACATGATGTATAACCATTTTAGTTAATTTTCGAGTTACAAATGTCAATTTAATGTACAGAATGCACTGAATTATCGTAACTTTAAAACCTAAGTCGCAACAATAATGTATTTCTCTTATTAGTTAAATGATTTTTTATTGACTCTAAATTTCAGTGGAAATTAGATCCAGAGTTTGATTATCATCAAAGCGAGGTTCATGTTGTATCGAATAATTACTATCCACCACAGTGAATATACAATTTACACATATATGGAGACAAATAATTCAATATTTAAGGTTCCTTAACTTGTATAATATAAAATACGAATTAAATCGTGAAAACTGTGAACTTTACTCATTCTATCTCGTTTTTTCGATATCTGTCTAAGGCTACATCATAATTTCCTGAAGGAAAAGGTCAATAACATTTTCAGGTTCCGCATTTACTCACTCCCATAAGCACGTATAAAACAAGTGTTGTGCTTATTTGTCTACAGTTACGAAATTAACAAAGAATGTTCCCAGGACGACAAGTTAATTCAGCTGCTAACAAAAAAATATCGAGCTTCTCCAATAGTTCCGCATAAACAAGTTTTGTCGCAGAAAAGAGAAGGAAATCGATTGAGCAATTGCATTGGAAGAATTTAATGACTGGTGTCGTTAGAAGTGAGGAAGTTTTTTTTAGCTCATGGAGTCGCTGATATCCTAGCGCACGACGGAATTGGAATGAGCGACACAGATCGTCCTCTGTTATCCTTCATTGGAAAATCTTCGAATTATACTGATGGCTTCTTCTAATTATATTTCACTCCTATTAAATGATAACTTATCGGGAAGATGTTCTTGTGACAGACACTCGAGAATGAATGATTAAAATATTTCTCGGTCAAGAGCCATTCAAGGAGTAGAATAGCAGTACTTGAAAAAACATCACCTTACATTACTAGCTATCCCAGAACTTACTTTCGAAAATTTGTAAGTAAATTTGAAAACGAAAAACTTTTCCCAGTATCTATATCAATATTGTTTTCATTACTTCCACGCTCAAGTCTCCAGCATTTATTGCAATGCAGATCTAATCGTAGCAACTTCTTACTTGCTTAGATAATTGCTTTCTCTTGAGTTTAAACGAATTAAAATCTTAATTTATGTAAATCTGACTCTTTAAAGAAACTTAAAGAGGTATTCGATTACAAATCTCTGAATATATTCTCAGAGAAAACTAAATGTTTCTTAAGACTCACAATCAGCAAAAGAAAACTATCGTTTTCAAAGAAAATTAAATTGGTTAACTCTAAAAATTGCAGTTGATTACGCTAATTAGCTTTTTAATCGTGTAAACTTAAAATTTTCGTTAGCAAGCGATGTACATAATCACCAGAAAACAATGTCTCATATCCAAAAGAACTTTAAGACTTCATACAAGTGTTTTACGACGTATGATATCTGCTACAAAAAGGCAATCGAAGTATTGAGAACAGATAAAATAATATTCATAGGCTAAATAATTACCTTAACTCAATATCTTGTTGAAATAATAAGATATTTCTTCTAAAAGATGAATTTGAATTCGGAGCACTCAAGAGTGTTGATTGTAGATGTTACTTCCAAACTCCACCGGTGGCGCCATATGACAGGACTATCAACAAACTTGGCGCGAATTATTTCGATATAAAACTGAAATTGTCGGAGAGTTAAAAGTAACTCAATAGTATTGCAATTTTGTTATTTTCATTGATATGATTTCAATACTGTTTCTTCATCGAAAATCATTTTTATGCTTTCTTATCATTTATTAATTAATTTTCGTTTATGCCTTATTCTGAAATTCACATACCCATAGTGAAATATGTTTTAAGAGTTTAGAAGTCGACGTACACAAACACGGTTTTAAATACCCTCCTTTATCTATCTAGCTTCTAAAATATATATTATTATGACATTTTAGTAAATTTCTGGTTAATAATGAACTTCCTGACATGCTTATTGCTACACAAAGTAGATTATTATCATTCAAATCATACCCTTTGCCTATGTTGAAACAGTCGAACTTAATCTACATTAAATAAATTAGAAATGAATATTATGTCTTTTTTCAATGCCTCGAAAGTATTAAGATGTCTTTTATGCATTAAGACACGCTCTTACTTCAAAAGGTTTTTTGGGGTTTCAGTTATAACTACAACCTCGCCAGGTGCCTACTTGTAGTCTTTACAGAAATTTATCTATAAATGTGGACTTGAAGAAGAATGTAGAAGATTAAATGGGTAGAAAAGTTCAGAAATAAAGGGATATTACCAAAAAACAAGGAAAACTATGAAAAAGAAAAAGTAACTATGATTGGCACAAGTGAAAGACATAATTGAAGAAGAGATAGAAAATAGTAGAATTATTATAGTTATTAGAATATTAGAAAAGGTAAATAACTAATGCACAACCATAAAGAAAACGAAGATGTATCATGATCCCAAGGCTATGGCAGCAAATAGGCAATAAAAGAGATCTAATTTGAATATAAAATCAGACCTTTTGAAAGATGGGAAATCAATGATGATGATGCAACTTAGAGAACTTTGAAGAATTTTTACAACCCCTTGTGCTAGCCTTAAAACACAGACAGAATTTCCTTCCTTCAAACTTAAAATTCTTGTATAATGAACCAAATACTGAAGTACTTTTATGAATCATATACCAAATGAAAGGTTCACATTTAATGCACTATTAAGATTATTGGAAGAACTTTAGGACACCATCCATTGAAATATTATAGAAACAATCTACCAATTAGGGATATAAACTACAAATAAGAAAAATCACAATTTCTTCCAAAAATATGCTAAAATATATATTTTAATTGACTAATGTTGCAAAATTATCAACTTAATTTCATTTATTCTCCATCTATTACATATTATTCATAGATCTTGGGTATAAACCTGTTAATTTAATTGAGAAACCTCTTATAATGTATTTTATTAAGAGTGAATATATATTTCTCAGTACGGTCAAATGAACCTCCAAACTAATGAGTTTATTTAATCCTCAAAATTTGAAACACTAAAATTTTGAAGTACTAAAGTTTTTCTATACTCTTAATACATTCTTCTTCTAATATGCTACTTTATGACAATTTCTGAATGTTATCCTTTGAGAATATTCTTCATACTATCCAATAAACTCCTCCAAATTTTAGAATTTTCCCCTTGCATGGCTGATATGTAGTTCCCCTTTCTGCTGGCTTCTACTTAATCCTAATTTGAAGATTGAAACTTAAGGTCAAATACATCCACAAGCAAGATCTATGAGATAAATTTATACTACTCTATGTTAAAGCAATGGAGTTTGAAATATCTACATAATAGATTGTATTAGATAGTTCACATTAAATTTAAAGAAAAACTTTCAGGGTGCTTTCTCCTTACACTGTAGTTACAGTTACACATTAAATTAAATACATCACAGGTCCAATCTCATCTATATTAATAAAAAGTAAACAGGTAAAATTACATGTGTGAAAGTTATGTACCTATATTATTGAGGTAGAATCTTATGAGAGTTAATAAAAATATATTACAAATAAATATACTCTATGAATTTCCCCAAAATGATGCAAGTTCTTCATTCTGTATCTCTGTAAAAGGAGGAACTAATCCCAATAATTTGCATTAGATACTTATACATCATCTGGTTATTGGATGATAAATAATATTTGGATTTATTCATTCACTTTATCAATGCATCTATAAACTTTTGTTGATGCTATAATGACTTGCAAATTTTTCATAGTGGAATGTGGATATATGGGACTTCAACATTTTTCAAGTTCCAAACATGTATTTTTCTCAACTGGATTTAACAAATTTTTCTTAAAGAAATCATTTGAATAAAAATTAAAAATATTTTTATTTTACATACAAAGCTTAAGCATTATATAATATAAATTTATTTTATACATTTTGTAACATATTTTATCCTGCACCAATCAAAGTGAGGAATGCTCCATGAACATTTTATCTGGAAGTCTTCAGCTGCAAATAATACTTGAAAATGAGCAATTACAGTGAAGCAAACAGAAATTTTTCAGCCACTGCAGTTAATAAAAATCATGACTATAATGAGCTGAAAAATATGTTTTTGTTTAAAGAAAACAAAACTATTCCAGCACCTCTGAGGAAAATATAGTACCAAACAAGGTTAAAAATTATTTTTAAATACAATAAAATAAGAAAAAATCTCCAGATAAAGTAATAGAGATTCAATATATATGTGCAGACTAATGTAATTTTTCAGCTTATATACAAATAAAGTACAGCTCTTCAGTTATGAGGAAGGCAAAACTGAAATAGAAGAAAATTGAAATGTAACATTTTAGCCTAATAAAAATGTATCAATCATTAATGTCAAACTATCTTAATACTAACCATTAAACACTAAAAATCATCAAGGTTTGAAAAAATATCAAGTATGAGAGTTTGATTTTCAAAAAGAAATGATTGATTAAAGTTTTTTTCTTCGATAAAAAATAAAATATAAGCTATGTAAGACCAAACACAGCCTTGGAAATACCTTCATGAAGATGTAAGCCTTGCCAGCTGAGCTTCAAGGTCTTCATCAGTGGTTGCCCGTTCCTTTCCACTAACACTATGCTGTGGTACACGAGCTTGAGCAAGCTGTGAGAATGCAGAATTTCATATATATAATCACTTCCATTCTAAGCTAGTATACTATTTAAGTTATCATAAATGAAAATAAATAACTACAAAAATATCTATAGTATTATAGATAAATACAACAAATTCAAATGGTGACGAATTATTGACTTTAAATCATACATATTTAGATTATTTATTTCATATTATGCCAATTCATTATTCTGAAACAAATTCTTCAAATACCAACAGGAGATCATGAATTACAAGATGGAAGTTATTATTTAAGATAAAGATATGAGCAATGATATAATGTTAACTAGGTCATTCAATCAGCAGATTTGTTGACTGCAGCCTTTAATCCCCATCTATCAATGCTAACATTACTACATCCTAATTTATCTTCCTGCCTATATCCTTCTTTATTTGGTTTACGATTTCTTTACTCGTTCCCCCTATAAGTGAATTTCCTTCAACTACTTTTATTCATTAACTTTTTATTAAGGACTGAAAGCTTTGTATCTAAAATGTCTCTTACCAACAGTCAGTGTGGATGAATTAATTTTACTTAGTATTTCTATTGCTTAGGAAAGAAAAAATGATATTCTGAAAAATTCTTTCCCTATTTTGGATGGTTATAGTTTGTGGATCAAATATTTTCTCAAAATAACTGTCTATAAAAATAATATTACACAATCCTGAAAAAAGAGTGGACTTTACTGAAATAAAATTAATATAAGACTCCTTACACACGCTCAATATTATCTGGAAAATTCCATTTGAAAATACCAATACAATAATTTTCAAGGAGTTCTTCATAGAGATAGATATTTATCTATAATCATGGATAGGTTCCACTAGATATTATTATTACTCTTAAGATCTCTGCAAGTAAGTGTTAGGTGTTCTTCAAAAATTAATTAATCATTGCATTGGATATAAATGATAACACCTACATGATTTTAAGACACAACCTTCTGATATGGATTCAAATGCTCTACCCGTGCACAACAGCGTCCATTTAAATTCCAAGATATAATAGTCCATTATTATTGCTCACAGTCCCTAGTCTTAAGTCACTACTTAACAAGTCTTTTAGTACAGATTAAGTCATCATCTTATGAAATAGATTAATAAGATATAATTGATAATAAATAGCAATGTTCTTTAAATAAGAATACTATAAGATTAAAGGCTTAAAATGAAAAAACCTAAAAAATAATTCGATAATAATAAATTTTTAGATGAGAAGTGTGGCTACTAACAAAATTTTACTCACCTTTCCCGACATTTCTATGCCTATTTCATCAAGCACCTGGCTCACCACCTGGTCACTCTCCTCTTCATCACCAGACTCTCCAAGTATATCATCGAGGGTATCATTTACTGCAATGAGCCAAGGAAAATTGACATGAAGAAAATTGGAACATATTTAAAAATTATATTTATATAATACATCGACATTTTTGTACATAAAATAGGGCTGTAAGTGGAACTGAAATGAAAATAAGTAAATAATACTCCATGTATAACATTTTTCTAGAAATATGACAAAAGCCTGAGGAATCTATCATCAGAGCATTATTATTTTAACTTTCTCATTAATATTATTTTATTAAAATTTTACAGTCTAAAAGTATGTGTGTAAAACTATCGTCATTAACTCTTTGATTATATAACAATGATAATTCATACAGAGTGAGTTTTCTCATAAATGTATGAGCATTAAAATGCACTCCATCACAACTAGAACAGTAGGAAAGATAGTAATAGATAATTTTTACAATTAAATGAATTTAGGATCTTACTCCCCTCCAAGGCATGCCAATATCGTATAAGACTAAAAATTTACAGAATTAAAATTTCAATGACATTTGAATAACAAATTGAAGAGTTGAGAGAAGCATTAATATTTTAAAGAAAGGGCTGGAATTGAGTGCCTTATTTACATTGGAATCAAGTTAACCCAAGGGTAGAACAAAGATTAAGATTAGGATTCCCAACTTTAATCAGTAATTAACAGATATAAGAGATTATAAAATGGGAAATTATTCATTATATAATCTCATTTTGCTTAAAATTTTAGGTAAATGCTTCAAATGTTCTTACTCATTTCATCAGTCATATCCATCTTCATTGCAACCCTTCCAAAGTTCTGCATATCTCGTGCAACTTGTTCTGGTTTCATAATTCTATTCATATTAGTCATTGTTTTAGCTGTAGTTCCCATTGCATCAGCCAACTTGGCATTTGCATGCATTGTTTTAGCATGCATTCCAACAGATTTAACCTAAAATTCAATTAAATTCCAATAAATCATTGATTTGAGATATATATCTCATTGATAATTTTAATTATTAATCTAATTTAAAAGAGTAGGGAAAATATATCAATGATTTTTAAAAATATGCTTACTTTACTTGTAGCAGTCATAAGTCTCGTTTTCTGTTTTCTAAGCTGGACAAGTTGCTTGGCCAATACTACACATCCTTCTTTATTGCCCTGAGCAGCCATCTTCTTTATCTCTAATTCCTGCAATGAATTCAGTATTAAAATTGGTAAATAGTAAAGTAGGTAAAATCTTGGAGTATGCAAATTTCTCTTATCAGAGAGATAGATGAAATTCTATGAACGAAATTTTTAATTCAAGGTTTCTAAATCAAATTATACCAGTTGCGTATGTTTGACACGTATTTGGTGTCAAATAATAATAATATGAAAATATACTGGGTGTAAGCTTTTGCTACGCTTGTAATCTAAGGTGGTAAGGGAGTTTTCGGTTATCGCAGCATCGGCAATTCTACCAGAAGACGCTGCGATAACCAAAAACCACCACCATGGATTATGGATGTATATAAAATAAATTTAACGATATCGGGATTAGGACGAAGAGTTAAAATTTTGTTTAAGTCTGATTCCCCTAGTGGACAAATGGCAAAGGGATGAACATTCTCATTCGCTACTTGATTGTGAAAGACATATCAACCTTACATAAAAACAACTATTTAAAAAATACATGATCAATTCCGTTGTACATGAAAAGGAGAAAGTGAGATTTTCATTAAATGTTGAGCTGTCAAGTTACGCACGATGGAGCTATTTTAAAAGGAGAGTATATTTGAAAAATGCCAAAATTCGAAATACGAAAATAGCTTGTACGATAAGTATTCACCCACCAATTTCTTCTCCTCTCTTTCAAGCTCTCGTTTATCTCTTTCAATATCCCTTCCGACTTTCCTGAGAACTTTATCATTTTCTCGAAGTTGTTCTGCAATAAAATACTTATCAATTATAAAATCAAACATTTTTCTTAAATCTAAAGCAATAAGGTTCAATATTACCTTTAGCAGTAGGTGTTTTACCAAAGAAATTCATTTCAACCTGTAATAATTTTACAATTACGTAAAAACTGATCTTATTGTTTCAAAATCAACGATAGACCTTATAGTATCAATCCAGGGTTCCGTTTCAGTCGATACTCACACGTGACTTTATAGATTTATATTGATAGAAACAATACGTTAACGGAGTATTATCCAAGGTTTAAACTTGGTATTGAGTCATCCTCTAGTAGTTTCAAAACAAAACACAGGCCCATCTACCTATGGAAACAAAAGTGAAACCAAATGCAACGTTATAGCCTGTAATGTGGAAGGGGTTTCATGGGTTGTAGTTGTGAATAAGTGAATTTGCTTTTTATTCATGAAAATATTTCGAGCCTTTGAAATTTGTTATAAGTGCAGATTTTAGACTATTTATTATAAACTCTTGCTGTTTGAACTGCAAAGGAGATAATAATTATGGAAGCGTCAACTTCGGGTGACAGCCAAGCTACTATTGCTCAGAAGACTTGGGAATTGTCAAATAATATAGAAACTATTAGTAGTGTAGACGAAATATATCGATATGATAAGAAGCAGCAAAAAGATATACTTGCAGCTAAGCCGTGGGAAAAGGAGTAATTAAAATAATGCTAATCTTTTCAGAAATTGAATTCAATATTTCGATCGTTAGATCTTGTGAAATATAATAAAACTATTAATTTACCATTTACGTTTTCTTATAGTCCACATTTCTTCAAAGACATACGAATTTCAGCCCTCGCCCTCTTGAAGATGGTTATGCATGCCAGAGCCGGAGGTTCATTAGAGGTAAAATTTCTTCATCACGGGCGTAGATTTCTTTATCTATTTGATTTCTTGGTTGTTATTAGTTTTAAATTTTTATGTAGATTGATATCTTTGAGCTATCGTGGTGAGACATGTTTGAAATTACCCACCTTCCGTAGCTTCTGTGTCCAGCTTCAGAATAATGAAACTTATGAATCTAATATTAGATATCGCAATTTTACTATATTCTTATTCTATCTCATGGGATCTGTTCACAATCTATTGCTAAAGAAGGGATCTTTGTAAATTATACCCCTTCATCTTTATTCATCATTATTTAACCTATATCCCTGAGAGTAGATGAATTTTTAATGAAATTCACATTTTTCCGAACTACTTGATTTAATTTCAGTTCCTCTTGTCAATAGAGAAGAATGAAAATAAGAGTAAGTAATGGATTCCCAACATTTTCTTTTTATCGAGTACGCATATAAGAGCAATTCATTACTCATCTGAACTCAATATATGAAACAGAAATATTGTATCTGCATTCTTACATATGCATATGCATCAAACTAGTTCATAACCATTATAATATATTCTCAAATTGGAATAAATTATAATGAAATAAATTTTATGATTCAAGATTCAGATGAATTAGATTGTCTTTTTCGACACCAGGAAAATATTGTGATAGATTCTGAGCCAAAATTTCTCAGTAATCTTTTTGTAATTTCATGAGATTAACGAGGTACCTTCAACAGTATAGAGCAGTTTATTCCGATGCTAATCATTTCTTATATTTATTTTACAGGTGATGGGGCTACTTCTAGGGAAAGTTGATGCATCAGCAATGATTGTTATGGATTCCTTTGCTTTACCAGTTGAGGGTACTGAAACCAGAGTCAATGCTCAAGCACAGGCTTATGAATACATGACAGCATACATTGAAGCTGCTAAGCAGGTAATTTCAATGATAAATAGATAGCTATGTACAGTAACATTATGTATTTTGTGGCAGTTAAGGAATCAGAAATATCGTTCACTATTGATATTATCCATATAATTTTATTAATTATTAGTTTATTTACTTTCTACTTTATTTTACTTTTTATTAATTTCATTGTAATTGACTATATGATCTTGCTATAAAAACTATTCTACATTCATAATTTAGGGAAATTACAATTCTTAATAATTGAAATTAACTTGTATACACACTGAGTACTTAATACTTATGATCTATATTCAAGGTTGGACGATTAGAAAATGCTATTGGTTGGTATCACAGTCACCCAGGTTATGGTTGCTGGCTTTCTGGTATAGATGTATCTACCCAGATGTTGAATCAAAATTTTCAGGTATGTAGATATCACAACAGTTTTTAAAATTTCATTTATGAATAAAAATATCAATAATAATTACTCTTAAAGATTCCAAAAATTAAAATATAATAAATCATAATTACATAGTTCCAATTCAGTCTGTTATAAACATATTTTGGATTAATTTAAGTGATAATAGAAAGGCTACTAAGTGAATATTAAAAGAAAGGAATTTGAGTAGATAAGAACTTTTGAAGGAAAGTGAAGTTTGAACTGTAGACAGATGAGGATTGCTCGAAAGAAAATGTATCAGATAGGTGGGTTTTGTCATAGTAGGAACTATGGATGTATTATCATATCCTTTATTATTTTTGTTTATAACATATAGAAATGTGTGGAAGGTATTTTGAAATTTCTTATGAATGAGATTTTTTCTCTTAGAGCAACTCTCTACTGAGTCATTTATTGCACTTTTATTTAGTTATTTTTTCTTATGGGAGGAAAATTTTGTTCGTGAATTATTGTGTTTGGCATTAATTTTTGATATGTTTAACTCTGTTTTCTATGTATGTAATTTTGCAGGAGCCTTTTGTAGCCATAGTCATTGATCCTGTTAGAACCATATCTGCTGGTAAAGTTTGTTTGGGAGCTTTCAGAACGTATCCAAAGGTATACAAAAATGTTCTTGATTTTACTCTTTATGAAATACTTACTCTTAATGAAGTTTAAGTTTTAACCTGACTATCCTTTAGTGTAAGTTTTAGACTAACCTACATGGAAATTTGGTTTTTCAGGGATATAAACCTCCAAATGAAGAGCCATCTGAATATCAAACCATACCTCTCAACAAAATAGAAGATTTTGGGGTACATTGTAAGCAATACTATTCCTTGGAGGTTTCATATTTCAAATCATCTTTAGACAGAAGATTATTGGATTCTCTATGGAATAAGTACTGGGTCAATACCCTCTCTTCATCATCCCTTATCACAGTGAGTATACTTTATTTCTTACTAGATTATTGATAAAAAGTGAATCTATAGTTGTAATTAATTTCATAAAAATAAAAACTGTTTAGATGGAATGAATTTTGTTATGCATTTATAGACAATTCTTTATTACAACAATTTACCTCCTATCTTTGAATACTAAAAGTGGATATTTCATCTATTAAACTCAGACATCCTTTATATTTGTATCATTATTATTGAATCTCTTTATTTATATTATGTATGTTATTTAAATTAATCATGAAATTGTGTGTCATTAATGCTCAAGAAAGCTTTGATGCCATGCTTTTTGCTTAAGTTATATTAATTAAAAGATATATGAAGTTTGTAAACTTATTCAACTTAACATAATCATTGCTCCCTTCTAACAAAGAAAGATTTGCTAAAATGCATGTGATTCATTGCTTTAATGCATGTCATATATTTTTATGAAGTTAGACTCTCACAGCAGTAAAGTTTTATCATTTTATTGTATAATGTGGATCATTTTATATTCCAGAATGCTGACTATACCACTGGTCAAATATTTGACTTGTCAGATAAACTTGAGCAATCAGAAGCAGCTCTTGGTCGTGGTGGAGGTGGTATGGTTGGTGGTGGAGGTGGATTTATGCTTGGAGGAGGATCTAGTGGTGGAGGAAGTGCTTCTGACCCACATGAGAGGAGAACAGAAGATAAGTTAGCTAAGGCAACCAGAGATTCATGTAAGACTACAATTGAAATCATCCATGGTCTTATGGCACAGATGATTAAGGACAGACTCTTCAACCACGCTGGACGTGGAGTGAATCCAGAAACTATTGAAGCCGAAAGTCACTGTTCTAATATTGCAGAAGTTGCTATGGAGTGATGTGATATTCATCTTTACTTACTCTGTTTTACAAACTCTCAACCAACCTTACCATAAATATGTTTGTGCAAAATTTCTAAGGAAATACCAAACTATATCTAATATTGGCATAATATAATGTTTAATTGAAACATCTTAAGAATGTCAACAGGTGAGTTTGTTTGCTCAAATGTGATGACAATTATTATTGCCAATCTTTATCCTTGGATTTTAAGGAAGAATTTGGATTATTGATCTGATAAAACCTAAATTTTGAGTTATTCTTCAATTTTGTGCATTCACCTTTATGAATTCATTTGTTGTCATTGGTTTCTTATTCAACTCAGGATTGTTAGTATTAAGCCTTGTTGAAAGAAATGTATTATCAGTCAGTCTGGGAAAGAATTGGAGAGAAATTGTTGAATGAATTAAGTCAAGGCAATGACAAAAAATAATATCTAAATTGTGATCAAAATATGTAATTCATTAATCTAGTTGGAATAATAAAATAAGATATTCACAATTCCTTATCATTCTTTTCTCCAACCTTCAAATATCTCCAGAGTAAAATGTTTGTTGAACAAACAATTTACTTAATATTTTATTTTGTATTCATCCATCTATGACTTGATTCTTCTAAATTATACTAGCAAAACTCAGTTTTGGGATCTTCCACCTTAATATAAGTTTGAATTAAATTAAATATGCTGCCTTTCTAAACTCTATACTGTAAATTCTGTTTTTGACACTAGCAATCATATTCTGTTCATTTCATGAACACTTTGGGTTCATATTCTATTTATTTTTTCTACAATTTCAAATTACCCTACCTAATTAATCATGACAATATTTTATGGCTTAAATGAAACCTTAGTCATAAGGAGTCCAAAGAAATACTTCCAGACCATATCCTCTGTTTTCTTGACAAAAAATTAAAGAGCAGCAATAATGATAGAATCTTATTTACATTTTACATAGCTGCATGTTCTTATCTTAAAAATTTTGCTATCAAATTTTCTACTAACGCATGATCTACACATTTAAATGAAATAATGTTCCAGTTTAAATTGATATTCTATAGAATAAATAAGCAATTGAAAGATTATAGTAAAAATGAGTGTATTGAATGTTGATGAAGAATAATTCTGATTTCATAAAGATTTTAAGATTCCTATAGTGTTTTTTTAATAGTTCTACTACCACCCACCTAAGTCAATTGAGAAAATTATCATGAGCACGGAAGGCTATTTCTAGCTATTTGACTGACTCTGGTCTTCCTGTCATTGAAGTTCTTCTCAGGCAGGGGAAGAATACAAATGAAATAGTTTCTGATGTATTAAAACGTTTATTTGTGTGAAATAATATGATTAGAAAAAAATCACATAAGCACATATTATCTCAATACATATTAATATTTTCCCTTTAAAATATGAAATTATTCAGGAAAATAATTCAAAATGCACCTATATTCAACCAATCACAGACATAAAAACAGAATTTTTTATTTGCTGAAAGTGAGCAAGTTTATTTTACAAGACAACATAATAAGAAGAAATTTTAATTTTATGCATACACAAAATCTACAGAATATTCAAGTGTAAAAGATGAAACACTAATGGTAGGTCTTAAACGTATTTTTAAGGTAAAGTATAACATTGTGATAACAAAGTATTATAAAAACTTAATACTCTTGATAAATATGGGCAATCAAACGTCTTAACAGTTTTAAGATACTTTATTAAAGCCTATGAACAAGTATTTTCATTTTGCAGTATTGCGGCAAAAATGGGTCTATGATATTGTAGGGGCGATTTGATTGCAATATTATTATATAAAATAACATTTTATTTTCAAGATATATGTATTTATCCATTATTTGTAGTACAAGTAATCTAGGTTTTTGATTTGGAGCATTAGTATCTGCTTCAAATTAAAAATTAGTGAAATTAAATCATTATCTTCGGACTGTACGTTCAGAATATTCATCTAAATTCATCGATCCATCTATTAAATTTTTAGGGATGAGTCATGTGGCTACAAGTTTTTATTTTTTTCTATAACTGATAAGGGTGATTAATTACTATATCTTCCTTAGGCACATTAACAGTCCTAGGGAATCAGCCAAGGAAAACCATTGACATATTATGTTTTTCAGTATTACTTACTTTCCAGTCGCACGGTGGAATATGAAAAAGTAATAAATTTCGTGCAACTCTGGATGACAGTTTAAAACATTGCTTTTTAAAGAGTAAGCAATCTTGAAATATAGGTTTAAAAATTACAAAGTTCTAAAGGGATTATATCATCGATGTTCCAAGAAAAAATAATTATCTATTTAGAAGACGAAGATAAAATGCCGTTATCAGAGATTACAAAACAAATATTACATCATAATTTTGAGTTCCTTTCATGTTGTATGATTAGAAAGAATGGAATTTATGAATATTGACATAGCCTTTGCCGGAAGAGCTATGAATTTATTAGTTGAACATCAGTATAGGAAATCATTACAAAATTACCCCGACAACTACGGTATTTTTCCAGCTAACCCGATGATTTCCTTAAATTAATGAAACTATTCCTTCATTTAATTTACTATCTCTTCTTTTCGCAGGAAAGTACGTGTCTATCTCACCAAAGTGAGTGATAAATGAAAATCGATTACGAAATTTGGATTCGTATGAACTCGTTAAGTCCTATCAAATGAAGTGAAGCGATGAGGATTAGCTTCAATAGGCGATAATACTAATCGAAGCGGATTTTCAAATCCCGTGGATTAAAAATATCAAATTTCAGTTTCAAAAGAAAACTAATAGTTGCAAGAATTATTATATAAGTAACGGAAAGAGATATTGATGAGTGATGACTTCTTTCAAAGCGAAAGCTTCCAGAAAGAGAATTCAGAAAGGGTTAAATTTATGACGGCGGCAACAAAAAAAGTAAAAGAAAATAACTTATGAATATGCTGAAATCAACTGGAAAGGGTTACCACGTTAATCAAAGTCGTCGTTTGTGACTGAGATTGTTAGAAAAAATTACAGCTATAGCCGCCTCAAACTGACAAGGAAATGAAAGCAAATGAAAAGATGCAAGATAAGAGATGAGGTAGGGAGGCGAGAAATCTTAGATGTTTTACCTTCACTCTAACGCAGGAGTCGTGGCATAGCAGAGCAGCTGGAGAGCATGGCTAATCGTAAAGAGAAAATTGGAATCGTAGGGAGGTAAACAAAATCTTGCATGTATATAATGTATGTAAATAGATTAAATAAGTAATGGGTTTTAATAACTAACTATATTAATAGCGGCTTGATAGGAAGAAGCTGGTCCATGCTGTTTGCCAGCGTTGGTTATGAAGTTTATATATATGATATCGACAAACATCAGGTTGAAAATGCTCTGCAGGATATTAATGAACAGCTGAAAACCCTGGAGAAGACAAAAATGCTACGCGGCAAATTGAATGCCGCTCAGCAGTTTGCACTAATCAAAGGTAACTGAAGGACACGCGATAGCCAATAAATCTTTTTTATAGTTGTTATAGTTTGTATAATAAACTTATTGTTTTTGAAGGAGCGACGAATTTGGAAGTTTGCTTAAAAGGAGCCAAATTTGTTCAAGAATGTGTACCAGAAAATCTGCAGTTGAAACGTAAAGTTTTCCAAGATATGGATGAATTTGTGTCAGATGATACAATACTTTCTAGCTCAACCAGTACATTCTTGCCTTCAAAGTTTTCAGACCACATCAATCACAAGAAACAAGTCATCGTCTCCCATCCAGTGAGTATGTTATAAATGAAAATTTAATGTATTAAAAATAATTTCCTGACTACCATATTTTATTTAAAGTAACCTCTGTGGAAATTATAAACACACACACACTATTATGCTGAGTTCCCCTGCTTAATTAGAGAGTATCAAGGACTAATATTTTTGCGGTAAAATTACAATCCTTTATCCTCCCAGTGTAATAAATTCACATGGAAAACTTTTGATAAATAGCTGAGAAGTATATGTCAAGATTTTCTTTTGTACCATTTCCTTTCAACTGCTTAGGTATTTCTACATAAAATGTATATCATGTTTTAATTCAGATATGAATAGACTGTGTTCTTAATCTTGTTTACTGGCTCCATATGCAACTCATTTACAATGCATTGAGATCAAAATTCGATAATCTTGAATGTTAATTTTTAGAGAAAAAGAAAGGTTTCGGTTTAAAAGGTAGAAAATTTTGATTCTCTTTGATTTGAAAGATTTAAATTTTTAAAAATTTAAAATAAAAAAATAAATGACAGTAAAATAGCTTTTATTTTACAGAAATTGTTTACTTTCATGGTATAATTATGATTATGTAAATGCATGGAATTTTTTGCTGATAAATTAGATAACACCCTTATAGACTCATTAAAATATAGATTGTTTCTTTATCCTTTAAATTCTTTTCTTTCTGTCCTATTGCAATTCTTTAACCAATTTCCAAAGCTGATATTAAAAAGCTAATGATAAACTTAAACCCTCCAATCATTTCGATATGTATGAGCTAACAATAAAAGTGAAAATGATGATCTGAACAAATTGAGAAAAATTACCTTGTTGCTGCAAAAATGCTGTGTTGCGTTAAGCATCATGGAACAACATTCTAGCTAATTGTAGATCAATGCTTTGTATATCTTATGACACCAGTCATTAGTTTAAGACGTGATTTCATCTTCTTTGCCAACAGGTCAATCCCCCTTACTATGTGCCTTTAGTGGAAATAGTACCTGCACCTTGGACAGAACCTTCTATTGTTAAAAAAACAAGAGCAATAATGGAAGAAATAGGTCAAGCACCTGTTACATTGACAAGAGAAATTGAAGGATTTGCTCTTAACAGAATCCAGTGAGTAGAGAGCTTTGCTTGCTACATTTGTTAATATTCTGAATCAAAATAAGAAAACATGAAGATGATATATTTATACTGTCTTTTCTTCAGATACGCAATTTTGAATGAAACTTGGAGACTAGTGGCTGATGGAATTTTAGATGTTGCTGACATTGACAAAGTTATGTCTGAAGGTTTAGGAATGCGTTATGCATTTTTGGGACCCCTAGAAGTAGCACATCTCAACGCTGAAGGTAAAAAATTACTGTTACCTATCTAGTTTATCACTGATAACTTTACACTAACTTTTATTTATATACAGGAATGAAAAGCTATGGAGAGAGATACTCAAAAACTATATATGCCGTCAGCGAAACAATGGGTCCAATCCCAAAGATGACTGGAGAACAGCTGGAAAAAGTGAACGAACAGTTGTGCGCTATGACTCCCCTTGACAAACTTCAAGAACGAAGGGCTTGGAGAGATAAATGTCTAACTGCTCTCGCGAAGTTGAAGAATGAAATGAAAGAGTGATGCAGCAGATTTGCTGGGTAAACAAGTCGTCGATTTTTAATTGTTTTTTGTATTGATTTCAATCGGGTCATTAAATGTGCCTTAGTTTCTGTCTTCGTATTTTTAGTATTGAACCTTATTTCATCCTACGCTCTGAGTTATAATTTTTGTGTGCAAGATAAACATAATCTCTGGAAATTTATGTTTGAGGACTCGATAGACATAGAGAAGAAGTTGATTAAGCAAGATTTTAAAAATGTACGTTAAATTAGAGAACTACTATGGTCTCTGTTGCTTCACGCCTAACGTAATGTTCAGGAAAGACCAGTATAATTGCACATAAGAAAAAGACAAGGTTTTCCTCGTTGGAGGAATTCATTGAGGATTCAAGCTTACGGAATGTTAATTGCAGAATGCATTTGAGCTGAACATCAAGGCCAAGCATCTCTGAGAATAGATTTCGCAATATCTTCCTTCATACCCAACACTTGTACTTTTTAAATAAGGAATATTACAAGAAAAAATTCAACATATAAATGTCAATTAAAAGAGACATTTTTACCAACTCTCATGCTTCGCTTCGTATTTGTATCGAACTGCATTCCTCAAGGTTCATCATGATACCCTAACATCTGAAGGTGTAATACCCGTAATAGAAAGAATGTAAAACATTGCCAAGGTAAATTATTCATTATCTGCCCTCAAAATCGTGTATACAAATCACAGTAAATGGTAGGACATTAAGAATTGAACTCAATAGATTGCATGCGGCTCTTAAACTAATGGTCACGTTCGGAGACTTACACGACATAGTTTCATAAAATAAAAAGTAATCGATTGATAGTATTGCAAGCATATCACAACGCATTAGAAAAAAGTCCAACATTCGGTTCAGCTGATCTATTCTCAACACTGCAAGAGCGCTTGCTTCTGCCATCTATCGGAACAAGGGAGAATAGTAATATGAAAAGTAAATAGTCGGTACGGTTTTAACTGATGGGCTCTGAGCTGAGTGCCGTAGAATTTTGGTTGTTACTTGTTTTGTTCCACCAAAGTATTTTTAATTTGTTCAAGATGCATCTTTGCAGTGAACTTGATTAAACATGAGTGTCTCGGTGGCTTTGGAATGGACCAGGTATTTTCCTTATTATTTACATGTATATTTTCCATCTTACCCATACCTGTTGTATAGCCTTCTACTATAAAGCGAGAGGCTGTGAGTGCAGTATTTCAAGTATGTCACAGCAGGCTCAACTGATGCCTATGGGAATACCGTGCGTCAAACATTTAGTTTAGTGAGTTCAATCACCATGACTATCAATCTAAACGTCTACTCGTGTATCAATGGTCAATAGCTTATTTGCAAAGTAGAGCTACAAAAAGTGATTTCATGAACCTTGTTTCATTATGTAGGCTGCCTCAGATCTTTTGTCATATTATGCTTTAAAATGATTCTGTGAGAGAGAATCTCAGATTCATAGTTAAATGAAAACAAACCAGCATCATGAAGTGTTTTCAATGAATTGCTAAATCTCAAAAAGCTGTAACATTTTTCCAATTGTTATTAACGGTCAAAATATACTAGTTAGTTCTAGATTTTCAGATTTATTAATGTTATAGAATGATGTATAATATACCTAGAACGGAGGAAAGAACTATGAAACTCAAATCAAATTCAAAGAGATGCTTATAAACTGAAGTACAGTTGTGGTGTTAATCATGTGCAGCATTATAATATCCACGAGATTTCCATCTCACAAGATCACACTAACACCTTTTCCATTTTCAGTCCTTTATTACATTTCATGTAAATAAGATGTGCAATTGCGATGTCACCAATCAAGATCTGAGGTGTCAAGGAAGGTAGTTGGTTTACCAGCATTCAGGCTAAAAAGAATTTGAATGGCTTACAAGATTACCTGATGCACATTGAGGGATAATAGATCTCGGTACTTATAAACAGCAGAATAAGGTCAATCAACTTTTTCTTGACTTGTCATTATCCCTTTCTTGAATGAGATTCCTGGCATTTAAGCTATCCAAAGGCATTCAAGAGATATTAGTTATCGCAAAGATGCCATTGTGATAGGAATAGTCATCAACTTTTATTTTCGAACATTAAATTTCCATTGCACACGAACAGCAAAATTCATTCATTGATGTCTATCACAGAAGAAAAATTTCCCCATAATTTATACTAAATAAATTGTATCAAAAGATCTAAATATCCTGAATTTTCTTGCCACGCAATTTCTGATCTAAATAATTACTCAGTGAAAATGAAAAATGATGATCAATAATTTTATTAAATTTATTTTAAGCAAAGAGTGACAAAAATTAACGTTTTCCTCCAACTCTTGGAGCACTCTTCTGTGTCACCTTTGCAGCCTTCGTCTTGGGTGCAGGTTTAGCCTATAAATGTAAAAAATAATAGTCAAGATAATTTGCCAGTAAAATTAGACACCAAATTAACTGAACAAAGAAAATAAACAGTTCAAAACAGCAAATCAACCTCAATTATTTAATAATATAATTATACTATTAATGTCAGAACGATTTCTGAAAATAGAAATGCTTTAAAAACTCATTGAATTTTTATAATATGAAAAACTTCACAATCTCAAGTCTTTAAGGAACATACAATAAGATACTTTCTACATTTAAATATAACTATGAAATAAATTCGTATTTTACTTATCTTTATTTATATTTTCTAATTAATTCCACTAGTGTAATTATTAAATCAAAATCACTAATTTTTAAAGGAATTTTAAAGATAATAATAATACTTTGTCAACAAAAACAGGTTACCCCAATTACATGTGTTACAATAAATGGTTCTAAGCTTAGCAACAGACATCACAAACATACACACCCTGAGAGGAAAATTCATCCTCATCAACCAGGATTTGAAACGGGGACCTCAGGGTTAAAAGATTAGCATGCTTACCATTCCCCCGAGGCCAGCATGATATTTGCAATAGATAATGAAATCACATTTCTTGATATATTCAACCAAGAAATTAATACAATTCCCATTGAATTAAATTTTGAACCAAACAAGAACACACAATTTATCAATAAGAAAATGGAAAAAGAAATTCTGCTTACTTTTCCTCAAGCATGATCGATTATATTTAAGATTTAAATAAGTACTATATAACAGAGTTGTTCTCAAAAACACATCTCTGTAAAGTCACTTGGCTATCTTTGGCTTCAGTCATCAATTTCAATAGCAAAATATTAGAAATAACGAGGGAAGGTGTGTACAAATAAGTTAGTTAACGTCTACAATACTGCTCTACCATTTACGAGTGTAAATAATGTAAACTACAGAACCCACAATTCAGGTCCAATCGAAAAATAATGAGAGAGCTTGAATGCACAGAATGAGACTTGAGTCAGTATTTGCAATACAACAAGGCAGAAAAGTAATCAAAGGGCATAACCAAAAGAAACAAACCTTAGCAGGTTGAGTGGCCTTCTTGGCTTGTTTAACTGCCTTCTTCTGCTCCTTGGCAGCTCTGAAAAAAAGAAAAATATTTTGTTCATAAAGTATAACTTATATGAATGTATATTAGTAAACCTTATAATCAATATAGAATGACATTAAGATGAAAATGCACGAATTCTTAGTTGCCAAAACCATAGAGGCATAAGATTTTATAATTACTATGGTTATTACATTCTTGCAAATTTAACTTATGTTCCCTTAAGAAAAGTCATCTACAATGCACTGAAAATTCTTGGAGGAACATAACCATGACAAATAACTTGTAAGGAAAGCAAATATTTCACAGTTATGGAAGGATAAAAATAACCAAGTAGGCTAGTTTAAATTTCATTAATTATAGAATTCCATTGGATATTTTAAGCAATTGGACATATCATAAGCAACAAAGAATACATTGAGCAAAATATACACAAGGAAAATAAGAGCTAAACACGCTATAATAACTAAGTCAAAACCAGCTGTCATAAAGTTAACACTCGAATCTGGTCAACTGATAATCTTCATATGATACACAGTATAATAAATCGATTTAAGTTTGATTTATTTAACCAAGTGATAAATGCATCTATGAAGTTTGGCTTACCTCGTTAACAATAAATAATTACTTCAATACACTATGAGGCATGACAAGATAAAATCATAACGTGCGCTAAAAGCGAATGGATATAACAAAGTGATTAATAATATTCGATTGCATATGTTTTCACAATGAGAACCCTTCAATTTCTTTACGGTTAACACATTGAATCATTAACAATAACAGGGGTTCATTGTGAATAAATTATGTATACTCAGCTCTTCGTCTTTCATGGAATCTTAAATACTACAAGAAAGTGCCGATGAAAATAGAGTTCATAAGTTGATGTAGGAAACCAACCTGATAGCCTGCTCACGTTGAGCTTTCCTAACTTCTGGCTTCATGTTTCTCTTAGCCATAATATCGGTAAGGGAAGCTCCAACGATTGCACGCTGGAATTTTTGCGTCCTCCTTGTCCTTTTCTTGGCTTGTTCTTCCTCCTGCCCCTTCTTGTGTTTCCTTCTGTACAAGACGGTCCATGTTACTTTACGAGGATTCCTCTTCATTAAATGCGAGGACTCGCATTTAGCATTCAGGAAAGTGAAGATCTAAACAAAAATGAACATCATTCCAGATCAATGAAAAACTTTTGTAGAAAAAACTCGGAGAAGAAACATGAATTCAAAAAATCATGATTACCTTTCCATCAGCTTTGACCATGGTTTTCCCATGGCCAGGATATATTTTATATCCACTGTAAGAACAGAGTCCAATCCTAAAAAAGAGATTAAATGATTCGATATAAGTAACATATTATATTTAATAACTAAGATGAGTCATATAATTGTCAAGATGGTAAGGATAACAAACAGATACACGTTCACATGGTCTTACTTCATTTTGCTGGCCGGGAAAGAACTTCTTCTGTGACGTCACAGGAACTGACACGCGATAGAAGGTCGAACTCGCAAGAATATCGATAGAAAGCTACTCTTATGGTAGCAAAGCATGAGTCGTAAGGGCGAACGATTCTCTCGATCTACATAGCGGGAAGTAACAATTTGTCTTTCAGAGCAAAATGATTATTGTCTCATTGTCTAATGATTTCATTTTTATATCTCACGCCATCGAGTGTGAATGTCATAGGAGGTGAGGTTTTGCTATCATTATGTTAATAGAGAAGTGAAAATTTCCATTATTTAAATGTACAAAGAAAATTCTTTTGGATTTTCTTTTTTCGTTATTACCTAAACTATGGACTTGAAAATAATTAGTGGATTCCCCACATTGAGGACTAGCCTTCTGGAAATTTAATTAAACTAGTTTACGATTTAAATAATTCCTTTTAGTGAATAACTTTTCACTCTACTAAAAACTTTCGCGTATGAACATGAACTTGTAGTAACTTTTCTTGTAACGATGTTCTCATAAACAATTAATCTTTCTGAAATGAATGTTTCCCATTTTAGGTGAAGGATCTCTGAATTGCAAGAGTAGCGTTTGGACACACTACTGACTTTAAAAATCAATGGTAAAGTTTGGTTAAGGTTAATAATGATTTTTCTGATCAACAAAATGATCGTTTTCTATCAAACACCGAAATTAATAATTGAGTTCAATTATATGCATTTAGTGAAATGAAACTACTTTTACTAGGTTAAGTAATTGGTAATGTTTTTAAGTGGAGAATCAATCAGTAAGTTATTAAGTTTTAATTTAATAAGGCATGAGGTTATTAGGGCTAATTATGTTTTGGAAATGTGTTACCAGGTAATTTTTTACATAATTACAATTTTTGCAATGTCTATAGCTAATTAATTGAAGACAGAGATATGACGGGATGCAAAATTGACGCGTATTTTGTCACAGAATCATTCAGAGACAAATGCTTAAATGTTAACTGATAACTGCTTACATTTTAGATGAAGATTATTTTATCACAGTTTTCATTATATTCTGCATTTGTCAACATTTAAAAATTTTTTAACGTAAAATTGAATAGCAATATTCATCAGTAGATTAGAATATCATTTAAGGAAGACTTATTTCGTTAAATATATTACAATTGATTCTACTTCTTTGTTTCATCACTACATTTATTCATCATTTAACAAAAAAAGGATTAAATTTTTAATTTACAATCATTCAAATAACTGCACTTCAAAAGTTCCCTTAGACAGGTAGTTTATATATATTCAATTAAAACATCTAAAAATCATACTGTAAGGTATTTAGCAAGTTGTTCATTCATCATCCAGAAATGTTTCCTACATTGGCATTTTTACTAAAACTTTCATCTATAGATGTTTGATTTTCTGGCAACAGAAGAAATAATTTGGTATATCAAGTATTCTTTTACTTCCTCATCAAATGATTTTATGAATTGGGAAAATATAATTAATACATTTAAAGATTTCATTCCATCATGATTACTTTTTTTAATGTTATTTGTAAACACAAATTTTTCATTACTAATAATACTCTTCTTTCCCTTCCCCTATCATTATAACATGAAGGTTTCTAATCCTATCCAAGAGGTAAAAATATCTTTGAATGGTCCTAGGTTATTCAGACAAAAATTTCAGTTTTAACGAGAGAGCTACTTTCACCATTATTCAACCACTTGCTCAACCAACCCAAAAGCTCCAACCTTACGGAGTAAATTCATGAAGACTTTCCTGTTTGCTAGTCATATGGCTTTGTTTTGTTTCACATCTAAATTGAAGAATCCTATGCTATAGTGTGGTTAAAACTCATCATGAGGAATTCTGGAGCAAGTCTCGCAGCATATCTCCTTAAATCCTGGTATGATACAGTATCTTCCCAATAAGTGAGACAATTTAGGGCATAAATCTGAGGCATCTCCCTTACATTCCTTTGCATCTGATAATCTACATGGCCTCTGCTCTTGAGGAGGTTTTCCACATGAAAAAAGAGGCTCTCCCCTTGGAGCAGGACAACGAGCTTCTCTCCTCTCTTCACCCCATATTCCTGTACCCCCATCTTTTGCTTCACACTAAAAAAAATGTTTTAAATATACATGTTACAATATGGCAGTATTGGAATACTATCTTTCTATCAACATTTCCAATTTTAAAGATTTAGAACTAAATATTTCCACTTCTGTTGTATGCTAAACTAGATAGAGTAAGTGGATTACCATAATGATTTTTAATTATCTGTTTACTGGCCATTAAGTGATTTATAATAGGTTTAAATATCTTTCATAATGAAGTAGCATCTAAAATATTTTTAAACAAAAAAGCATTGCCAAAATTTTCATTTTTCTGTTATTGTTACTTTTAGCAGATTATGCATTGAAACATTTTTATGACCCTTCATATATGAATGTCCAATTACTCAAGGAAAAACATCATAAATATATCCTTCATATACATTATGTAATTATTGAAAAACTAAATAGAAAACTGGAATTATTAAACTTTTGGTAGCAAGTGTTTGATAAAAAAGAGCAAAAGCAATGATGGATTTTATTTTGGAAGTTGGTAACATAAAGTAAATGTAAAATAATGTAAAACTAACTTAGCTCATTTATAAGTTCTGTTATTTTATATAAGTCAATATCTTTCAGTGATCAAATTTTTGACAAACTGTCTTACCTTAGACCAATTTCCAGTTACCCATTCCACAGGACATGGCAATCGGTTGCAAGGCATTGTTGTGTCAAAACCAGTAGGTCTTGGCCACTGCCAAACTGGTCCCCCACATCTTATTATGAAGTAAAAATTATTCAATTAATTTATAAACAAATATATTCATGGCTACATTATGTTCTTGCATATTGCTGTGTTTATGGATGTAATATGTATTAATAAAGTAAAATATTTACTTAAGACATCTCTATGATTCATGCAGTATTACTTGACTGAGAAATGATAATTTTAAAAATAATTTAATTACAAAACACTCTTCTCTTAGATATGAGTTGTTAGCCTTTGTGTTTTTTGTAAAAAATCATTTATATTATGGTAGATGTTCACTCTATAGTCATTTCACATACATATTACAGAGTTCAGCTTTCTTCTTAAAATATGCTTTAACTCAAATTTTACTGTATTCTTGTTAATAAGATGATTAGGACATCTAATTTCTATTAGTTTATTTTTATTCACCTGAAATTATTTAAATTCTCCAAATTTTTCATTAAATTAATACAATAAAATATATATTGAGAAACTTATTAATTTTATAATTCATATGTAAATACAATATTTATGATAACATTTTATTAAAGATAAAAAACATATGCATTAAGCATTATTCAAGTTATCAGTATTGTAATTTTGGATGATTTTGTGAAACAAACATCGGATGTTAATTATAATTTATTCCCTTTTTTCATCCTTAAGATTTAACACTATTATATTAACTTAAATTGTAAAATAATAGTAATTATTTTTCCAAAGAAAATTTCATGTTATTCACTTATCAGAAGAGGATAGTAATCCATAAAAGGGCTTTGGAATTATTTTTTCCCAAATCTCTTTCCTACTTCTATATTGACATTAATTATCAGTAAAATGAGAAAATACTCTTTGGTAATGGAACTTTTTCTAATCAAATGAGTTGATGTAAGGCATTCAAGATACCTTTCTCTTGGTCTCATGTGTTCATCATTGTAGTTCATGATAATGAGTTAATTTTTTATTGCATAAGTTATCGGTTTTATAATGGCTTTTTAATGATTCTCTCTTCTTAACTTTCATTTTAATGATATATTTATGCTTTCTATTGATGATACAGTGACTTTTAAGTCCTTAAAAGAATTGTTTATTGCTAATTATTTTAATAATATTTTTATTTGTTGTATTTCTCTTATTGTTAATAGAGAGATTTTTGTGATTGATTTTATCTGAGAATCAGAAAAATAAACGTATGTGGCAGTCACAACACTTGCCAAATAATACTATTATTATATTTTTTAAGAATGTTTATTTGCCATTTACTCACCTCACTGGATCCACAAAATGTTCCCAAGGTTTTTCAATACCTTTAGTAATAAGAGAGGATACATTAGAATGTACACAGTATACTTCTCTTGATTTGGTACCTCTTGCACCACAAGTTGCTGTGCAGGGTTCCCATGGTCCTGCCACCCACTCAAAGGAGCAACTGAAAGAATGAAAGAGAAATATTTAGTTCTGTAGTAAGCTTAAGAATGTTGGAAATACATGAAAGATGTGTTTTTCAATCTATGTACTGGATTATTTTCAGCAAAACATTTATTAAGGAGTGTGTGTTTTTCCTGCTAAGTAGATGAATGATGAAAAAAACATGAATTCACATGCAAATTTTCTATGAGGTTAAATTTTATTAGGCTAAGTATAACTAAATAAAATTAATAATCACATGCATGTAACTTTGGATGATCAGTATCTATTAATCTAATTTCTTATCTATAATGGAGTCAATTATGAAGGCACATTAGCCAAGCATGATTCTTTCATTCACTTCATTATTTCTATTCTTTCCCACTGATGTCACAGGTTTACCGAGGTATTTGTTTTCCCAGCACACACACAGTTTTTTTTAAGATTTATTTGAACTCATGCTGCAAAAGAATTATGCATTACCTATTTTTTTCTGAAGTTCATCCTGAGTCTTATCTTCTGTCATACCATTTACAGTTCTTGATGCCAATTCCTCTGCATTGGCTACAAAAAGTATGATATCATTCATAAAACACTGATGGCAGATATTTTCCTCTTAGTCTAATATTTTGAAAACTTCTTCCAGAGCAGCTGTCAAAAATGAATGAGTGAAAGGCAGTAACCCTGTCTAATTTCATTTTCAATCTTGAATACTTTAGTTTCTTCATGTTGAATTACTGAAGTAATGGAATTTTTATAAATGTTAAATAGAAAATGAAATGTACTCTTCCTGTACCCCTTGGCTTTCTAGGGCTTGTATAGGAGGAGCACTTTCCGAATTAAAAACATATGCATTGTCCACAAAGCACTGTACTCATTTAATCTCATATTTATTTGTACTGCTGATAATTTCTTGTTTGTTACAGATATGATCATTCTGAAATCTCTTCAGAATCCAGATTGTTCTCTTGGCAGAACAGATGAGTGTTGTCTTCAAAAATTTGTCTAATAATCTCATAAAAGTTTTGTAGATAACTGGGAGGAGACTGACGCGGTATTGAATCCTAGAGTATCCTCCCCTCCCTAATTTCAATTTCTCCTTGTTTAAAATACTCTGTCAGTACTCCATCTGATCCTTTTGCTTTTCTATTCTTCATCTTTCTGATTGCTGTAGCTACCTCTTCAGGTAGATGGGAAGAATTGATTCCTGATTTTCCTTCAAATCTTGGTTATCCTCTTTTCACTTTTTGTTTCTTGTAAAGTTTGTAAAGTGCTCTTTATAGTCCTCAGTATTTTATCCCTATTGGTGGTTATTGTACCGTCTTATTTCTGTATGTCAAAAATCTTTTTCTTCCCATTCTCTAGGTGTTTTCTGGCCTTCTTCATGCTCTTACTATTCTCAATTGCTTTTTTCTATCTGCCTTCTTCAGTTCTTTTCATCATTTTCCAGGATTCTTTACTGATTTTTAAAATCTTTGTTTTCTTGTAGAACTTGCTCCTGTTTGCAGTCTCCAACACAACTCTTCTAATTTTTATTCCAGTTCTTCTTCCATATGGGTTGCAAATTTAGTTTTTAGTTTCAGTTGGAATTTTTTCTTGTTTTCTTCTAGATTCTGGATATTTACTTCAATTTGTGAGCAAGAAATCAACTTCTTGCACTCAATCTGGGGTATGATCTTCATTCTTCATCTCACAATCTATGGATACTGCCTGTTTTGAGGTTATTTAATACTTTAAAGTCTTGCATGATGTAGAGTTTTTCGATGCGTGGTCTATTTTATTTTTCACGTCATCTGTCATCTACTTCCATGATAGATTCTTTTTGAATTGAAAATATATTTGTAATATACATATTTGGGGATTCTGCAAATTCTATAAGGAGGTGATCTCATTAATTTCTCTTGCCTAGTCAATGCTGTTCTAAGACAATATCTTTGGCTCTCCACTGACCTACCTTTACATTGCTCATACTTACTTTGTAGTGGTGGCCTGCATTGTTTTTCTTAGAGCCAACAATCAGGTAGATTTTCTAAATTTCTTCTTTGTTTATTACTGCTGTTTATGGGTAAACTTGGATGATCTGAACTGAGCAATACTTATCAATCTTGAGTATGAGTCTACATACTGTACCAGATACAATTTCTTGTTGATCAAGAAGCCTATGATGCTAATTCTTCCATCCTCTGTACCAATATATAAACATAAATTACCTTCATTAAGGATTATTAGATCATGCAATATTCTTCTGGCTTTGCTGAGGCAGATGACATCCCATTTCAATCAGTAATTCCAGAGTCGATCTTTACATTTCAAGCTGCAGCAGTTTCCAAACCATTGGTTCCAAGGTGTAGGGAGGTAGCTCTATTCTTCATGATGGGGTCCTGTAATGTCACCAGCTCCCAGACATCAAAATGGGTAGTGCTTTTACATCCAAATGTATTTCCAGAATCTCATCATAAAGATGATATATACATGTATATGCTTTGGGAATGAAGGACAATAATCAACCCCTTTGTCCCATTGAGGCTATAAATTGTGACGGTTTGAGGAGAATTTATTTATATGGATGACTTAGGTGATAAATATAGCATCTAAAAATTTTGAAAACTGAATGCACGTAGTCACTTTATTATGTTGAGAGATATATTCTTCATTCAATCATCAAGGTCCCTTTCTTTTTCATTCTTTCTAATGTAAACTTTCTAGCATGGTATACTGCTAAATTTTAGTGAATGATCAAGCATGCTAGAGAGATAACTGGAAAAGGGATCTTTGAGACAAAAGGCGCCAGGAATTTTTGAGAAAGAGAAAAGGAGGAATCAATAAATCAATTTTTATGACAAAATAGAGTTTGCTATTTTATGAAGGGTTATTGTACTGGTATCTAAAGCTCTGTTGATTTAAATTCCAGTATGCTAACATAATCATGTTTGCAGTCACCTGATGTTTAAAATTAAGCCTAGAAATTTTTGATTTGAGTTGAATATATTGCTACTGATTCACATATCGTGAAGTATTTTTGTTGAATTAATTATTTATTAATAGATATTCTTAGTTAGTGAATCTATAATTACCTGAAGGTGTTGCATGGTCTTGGTGGATTTGGGGGCTTGCGTGATAATGAGCAAAGCCTTCTGGGAACAGATTTGCTAAGTTTAGTATCTGTGCAAACCAGTATCTTGTGCTGTCTCCCTCCCCCGCAAGTGCTGGTACATGGACTCCACTTGGTTCTCCCTTGAAAAGTGCCCTCTTTCCACTGATATCGGGCATCACTTGCTGCACCTTCAATTGAGTAACTCCCTTGCACAAGCATAGGCAGGGGAGGAAGTTGCTTTGATTTTGGTCCCCCACCAACATGTAGAACTGATATCTAAATTATATGAAAATTGATTAAACAAAATTTCTCCTAACTTTATTTTGCATGAAAATCTTTCCTGCCACATGTTTAAAGGTGGTTTGCAGGTGCAGGAAATAAGTAACCTAAATATTCCTTAGTGATGTTGAAAATATTTTTAATTAAGATCGATTAACAGAATCACAACAAAAATAATTTTTAATAACAAGATTAAAAGCAAATATTTACTGCAGCTATTACTGAAGGATCATAAAGGCATAGTGTTATTTATGAGCATTTGCGATATTTTTCTTGCAGGGAAAAATCTTGAGTTTACATGTATTAGAATAATTGCTATTATTATTATTTTTAGGTATGTCTAGAAATGTAATTAAGAATGGAAAACATTTTTAATTTAAGTTTTACACTAAATCCAAAATTCTTTTCTCTGTTCAAATTCAAAGTTTAGTATGAATTTATTTGAAGATTTAAATGTACATTTGTGTGATTTAAAGAAAATAGAATAATATTCCATAGCATTAGAGCAAAGTGCAACTGTCCAAATTTACCTGTAGACTATGAATATATATTAAATGTGTATTGTGATTTCTCTAAATATAATCTGAAAGTGTAAAATATGAATTTTAGTTTGATTATACAGTGCACATATTACTCTGTATTGGTTAAATTTTAAGATAAACTAATCTTAATGCATATGGGCCATTTTTTTAGAGACAACAGCTCAAACTGACTCAAAAGGAAATAGTTTGAAATTTTTTGTGTAAGTGATCATCTAGGTTCACTAATAATTAGAAATTTTCATTTGTTTTGCGATTACATTTTGATATCATCCTTTTTATATAAAATCAAAATATAAGAACCATTAGTTTACTACTGTGTACTTAATTCTTCTTCTTCATCAAATTGTCTAAAAGATGCAGTATCTATTAGCTGTTATAGATGATGAAAAGATATTTATTAATGTGCAGATGCAATTTTTTTCTTGCATAGAAAGAAATCTGTGAAGTTACAGAAAAGCATTGAACTTTGCATAAGATCAGAGAATTCAAGAGAAATTATCATCTCTATTTGTTTCATGCTGATTGATGCTGACCCATTCCAATATTCGGGTAAGTTCTCAAAGTTAACAGATGTAATATGCAATATTATTTAGCTCATTAATTAGACCGGTTCTTTGCAACCGAAGGTAAGCGTGGAAACGCAAACTCTATCACAAACGCTGGAATTGAATTAACAATTGCCGATAGAGAGATTTTCTTATTATACGTCGTTAAAAAAGAAAAGAAGCTCAATAATGCATTCGGCGAGCGGAATTTGTAATGTTTTTACGCAACCAGAAATGCTTCAGGAATCTCAACACTGTGAGACTTTATAATTACTGAGGAAAAAAAATAGTAGTGAATAATGTGAGAATTCTTTACGTTGGAGAGACGACTATCTAAAAATATCGAGGGTAAATTGTTAAGGGTATCTTTTGATTGAAGAGTTGATGTTGGACTTATTTTTATCAGCCGAATTCTTTTTGGTTGATTCAATTCTTATGGAGAAAGAAGTTATTGCATGTATTAATTTTTTCGCACAAATCTTAAAACAGGATCATTTTGCAGAACTATAATATGAAAAAAGTTTGTGGACCCAGACAGTGTAGTTTCATTATTTCAATTAAGGATAAGTTGTGCCAGATATCGCCGGAAATTTAGCCACATGCGATTGTAATTGAAGTAACTCGTATGATTATTTACAATTAAGTGGTATAATTGAAGCACAAGAAGAAATATCAACCGAATATATTTTCCGTTGTACCGTTGCGATAGTTTATACCTAAGACCTTAATTAATTAAATTCTCCTTTTCCCATTAAAATGTACAAATTACTGTCCCGGTTTTCAAGAAAAAATAGATTTGCCATTAGATTCCAATGGTTGTTTCTGATAGCAAATAAATGCGCTTACTTAATTAAAAGAATCAACTCACCGATAGAACCAGCTCGGAAAGTAGGGGGCCTTTAGCCCACAATGTTTGAAGGGGGCCATGGTGCTCGTAGTGGAACATGGTTCCTTCTGCCACCACCCTCGAAGAACTTGGGATTTTCACTCCATCAGCGCACGAATTGGTCCTTCCAGATCTGGTTTCAATGGACGAAAAATGTTATGTTGGCATATAAGGATACGCACGATTTAGGAAAATTGCGTGCTACAATCTAGATTAGTTACTGAATTGGACTATTATGATATTGTTAGGTCACACTTTTAGTAAAAGTAATTGTGTATAATCAATCATTCTTACTTAATTCATCCACAAATTATTAATTCCAGTTATTTCATTAATGAAAAAAATAGAAGGAATTTCTACTATCAATTATTATTATTGCAGATTTAAATATAACAATAAACAGACGAATATTATTCGTAGAAAATTACTCACAAATAACACTTCAAATTTAACATCCTATATTATCTTATTGATTAGAATATTAATCGTCGAGAAATTTCATCAAGTATAACGATTTCAATGCTTTTTACGTGCGTATAATCGTCCAAAATTACACAGGCTGCAATCAATAAGAAAAAGCGTGGAGATGGGCAATGATCCGCTACCGGATAGGATTGGCTACAGTTCCGTCACTTTCGATGTTTTATTTATATTTGTCACCTTTGTATGCAGTTCTCTTGTCCTGTCAAAGCAAAGGCTCTCTTGCGTCGATCACGGAGAACCAGAAACGTGGCTGGAGAGTCGACAGCATCGGTTCGTGCCTCGACTCTTATGTGATGTGCACCACTAGGAAGCACAGATATCCTAGTTAAACCTAGAGGGAAAATGCAGAATTAAAGCCTTCTTCAAAATCTTTATAACGCACGTTCAAATCAACTTGAATAAAAAACAATGTTAGGATCATTTACATCATTTATATGGACAAATTCTTATAGGCACGTAAATGTACTGTGAATATTGTTAAACTTCTTACAAGAAGTGTATTTCAAAATTAAGTCAGAAAGAATGAGATCTAATTCAAAGGGAAAAGAGGTTAGATACTATTTTACGATTTTTAGAATGTTTAGATTTATGTAATCATCTGGTAGTTTCATTTCAGGTGATTTTTGAATTTTTCTAAGTTAAGAGTTTAAAATTATAATTTTAATGGTTGGGTAAAACTCACGTCGTCTAAGATCTCGCTTGAAATTTATTGTGACGTTCTGACAAAGTGATCCGTTCCCAGCACATTTTCCGCAAATGTCTTCTTTGACATCTGACTCCAAAACCCCATCACAGCCCATATCTTGACATTGTCCCTGGAGAAAGAGAACATTCGATGGTAAGAGTAAAAATAATTAGAGAATGAACGACATGAACAGCGAAGTGAAGGCAATAATCTTTATTTTATCGACGTAGTTATGTATATTAACACTAATGATGGACATTCAAATAAGGGTATCTCTAGAAAAAACTATATATTAACTCGTGTAGTAAGAAGGTTTTGAGAAAAGTACGGGAAAATTTTAAATTCTCGTAGGTATAAATGCAGTTTATTATACAAGTTATAAAATATCCACCTTAAAATTTAGATAGTTTCTAGGAAATATTTAATAACTTCCTATTTGCATTTCTAATTCGATATTCTCCGCAAGTAAATTACGAATACCTATACATATTAATACCTGTAAGAATGTCAATTAATAATCTCTGATATATTTATCTCTACAACATACGTTTGTATTCATAGACTTTTTTCCCATTTCCACATAAGAATTTCCCATTGAGTATGCGATTCAAGAGATGGTTGTAAATAAAAATACAAAATAGTAAATAACCTGCCCTAGTAGATCGCTAACATAGGATATAATTCGTAAGAAGTTCCTTTATTTCGACGATTACTTAAGAATACCTGTATGCATATTCCAGAATCCAAGTCATACGAGCAAGGAGTTCCATCGACGAGGTTTTCTCCGCTGGAAAACACCTCACCGGTCTCTCGACTGATGCAAGCCAACTGACATTTTTGCGTCACTTTAACAAAGCAGAAATACAAGTAAGAAGGTTTCTTAAATAATCTAGATAATAAATAGTTCAAGTAAGTTTTCCTCAGAGCCGTCGATTACCCCAGAAGGACAATAATTATTAAGGATAATAATTATAGATATTAGTTACCATATTCCAAACATTTCTGCGTATGAAACGAAACAAAAAGGCGTTGATACTTCACAAAGTATTCAATAGACACTTTCTTTTACCCAATTTTATCTTGATAAATTTATCATCCGAAAAAACCAACCTATTTAGTTGAACGTATTTTGTCTTATTTACATGGAAAGTTTTGGATCGTAGTTTTTGTTGATAGAAACGCACTCAGAATAATTCTGTTACCAAGATAAGATCGAAATTATGATGATATTATAATAATAATTACCTTGTTCCAGTTCATATGGAAGCCACGTAAGATCAGCCAAACTCTTCTCCATAGGAATGATAGATGTCATTCGAGCGCATTGCTCTGCTCTGAAATCCCGGATTTGTGGACATTTGTTCGCCGCACAAATGTCGTACTCTTCCGCGCTTCCACGACATTCAGCACCGCCGAATTCCGGTCTATATTAATACACAAATAGAATATACAAATATGAACAAACATGGCGTATAATGTAAATAACGTTTCAACTTTTTGGCGCTTATCTATAAGGCTGTAATAGCATGTGGGAGAATGGAAAGGTAGGCTCACTATAGATTTACCATCGCTTAATTGAAAATACCAGCAGAGACGTGAACTTCACGATGTATCATCTCACTCCTTCTGAGCTACAACTATTGCATTTTACAATTGGATGTGTAATGATAATTTGAAACCTTGAACTTGTTAAAATTATTTTTGTTTATCGTTGAAAAGCTCCGTTTCGCTAAGGATCACTCCTGACTTCATTTTATTTATTTATTGGTTACACCGTGCAGGGGAGTACAGTTTAACATTAACCCTCACATCCCATAAATGGTGTTCTGATTATATACGTATATGAATCCAATGAAAATGGCTTTAAATATCCATTTACCTGGGATTATCGCATTTCCTGGTGCGGAAGGTGACTCCAAAACCACATGATCTGGAGCATGGACCCCATCCACTCCAATTGCTCCAGCCACCATCCCTCGCATTGTATCGAACGACTGATTTATTTGCTTTCATCCTGTCCACTGTCTCACAGTAGCCGTTCACACACCACTGAAACGATAAAATAGAATTGGATTCATGGAAATATTTTTCCGGAGCTCCGAAATAATTCGATATATGACATCGTTTTTCTCTCACTACTATATCTGTGAAATGAAATAGAGATGAGTCGATTTATTAAATTAATTACGTATTAATTAATTGCATTATTTAGAAGTTTCATTTATTAATCAACATTGATATAATATTTCAATGTATGTGCTATCGATGGGCAATTGTTGATGTATTGTCAAACAGAAGTATTAATTTATATGTACATGATTAGGTTAATTCACTGTTAATATATTATTAATGAGTATTTTTTAATAACCTGTGGAAAATTAGATTCGAGATGTTCATTTTTTTATCTAGATTCAACTTAAATAATGCGAATGATTGGGAAAATCTGACTCTAATTTCTGGAATTGCTCAATGCATTAACGATTCGTTGGCAGGCGAATTTTGTAAATTTTCATACGCGTATAGTGTGGAAGAAAATTTTTCTACAGATTTCAACCTTATCATATCCGCACTCTGTTCCTTCAAGTGGTGGACCTTTTTTGGTTCTGCACTCCAGGGGTGAGGCGATGTGGCTGCACCATAGATGAGTACACGGGTCTTGTAGTTCAAAGCTATGACAAAGCGTGTACCTGTGAAAAAAACGAAAGTTTTATTACCTCTCCATTGTTTACGTATACTTTTAATTCCTCCAATTTCTACGGAATACTCACCCGTCACCGAATTCCAATCTACATTGCTCATCCATAGAAAAGGCAGCATGGAGAGTCGAACCCAAGACAATTGCGTTTATAGAACGAGGAGGCGGATCGTTCAGGCAAATCCATTGCCTGGAAGAACGTCAAAACGATGAGCATTGTGTGATGCAATGGTATTCTTGAAATAGAAAAAATTCAGGCCATGAGAGCGATCATGAACTTACGGGGCTTTGGAGTGGAATTCTTTCTTAGAGCATGGCGACCAATGAAATCTGTTGAATGCAGAAGCTACCATGGGTGCCATCACGCTTCCTTCTGCCGCCTCGTCCCCACAGTCATTACCAGCTGCTAGATCCCCATCGTGGGTCATTCCAAGCCTAGAATCAGGTTTATATAATTATATATTATTATATATATGTATATGAAGATGTTACATATATATTTTAAATTTCCTGACAGTCGTTAATACTCTTCGCTCTGGATACGAGAATTGAAAATTGTTGTGAATCGTGCCACCTTTCGTATCATTGAATAAGATTCATATCTCTGTGGAGACAGACATTCATTAAGGGGTTATTAATTGTATATTAGAGCTACAAATAGGCACCAGGCCAGGTGGTAGTTCTACATTTACAGGGGGACCTAAGCAATACGCTGCCTGGCATTCGCCCTAGTCGAGAGGGAAACCCCCCCAAAACCTTCCGAAGGCAGAACGTCAGACAAAGTATAACTAACTACATTCAAAGAGAAAATGTTACATGATACTTACAAATTGCGATGATTTGCGGTCTACAAAACTAGAATTACGTATCCTCTAATGTATTCACAAATACATAGTAAGTATGGGGAAAGGCTCCAATAACTCTCCAGTTTATGATGTCGAAAGCTATACGAACTATTCTAAATAATCGACGGTATTAACAAGAATCATTTTCGATTTTAAATTTATGCTGCTCATGAAATCGAAGTTTCAAGTTTTCTTTAGTTAAAATCTATTACGTCAAATACCTCTTTGATATGATTGTGAAAATTGAGAGAATCGGAGGAAATTCCGAGGTACGGGAGTAGCTTTGTTTTAATTATGTTAATAGAGAACTATCTTCAATGGACTCCAAATTATTATTGGTATATTAGGTATCTTGGTGGACTCACACGTGTCCCACCTCGTGAGCGATGATGAAGGCACTGGAGAGGCCTTCGTCTCTGTTGAGGGCGCAACTTCTTTCTGGATCACAAGCACCGGAAACAGGAGCGTAACCAGAAGGTCCTCCTATGTCTATGCGGGTCAACCAAACAGCCACATCATGTCGGGTGGCGCTCATTCCCTTTCCGTTTCCAATGGTCTTCAAAAGTCTCTCGTTCCATGCGTTCACATGCTCTAGGGATTGCTTAGGGTTTCCTTCTTCTACCTAGTAACAGGAATGCTAAGAATCGTGAAGGATACATGAACTCATATTCCACGTTTCTAATGAAATTAAAGATACGATGACTCACCTGTCCATCTTTCTCGTCTTCGTAAAATATCATTCTGATAATGACTAAGCGCAGGTTTGAATCCAATGAAGGGTCCTTGTATATTGCACTCACCTGAAACAATTTGGAAACTTGCAGCTATCGTACAGATTCTTAAGGTTTATTTATTTTCTTACAAGTAATGATTTAGTTATTATTCGACGGTGAAGTTTTACATGGAGTGGTAGAATATATTTCTAAGTCTTAGGAGACTTTGGTACCATTCTGATACTTTCTTTTTAATATTTTAACGATCAAAAGCGGTGATAAATAATGGTTCTGTAGACATAAATTAATGAGAGATTCAGTATAAATATGAAAATGTTGGAGAAGATTATTAAAAATCGATCAGTATTGGACTGCTTGGAAGCATTTTGATGCAGTTAAGGGTCTATTAACCTTAAATACATTCAATCCAATCGTGGTTAAGTAACACCGAGAACCTGGATACTCACGATGTTCATGAGGGCTAGCACATACTGAGCAACGTTCTCTCTTCCGTGGAATCTCACTACTGTATGATCCACTCCGATTGCCATCTTCAACCACCTATTCGTCGGCCTCGGATGCTGAGCGAGAGTGGGCCCTAGATGGTCCGAAACAGGAGGAGGCACACTCACTATAACAGGCCTACGTCCTCCTGAAAATGTATGGCTACAATTATGATGTTATCAATCAAAAATATTCTTGTGAAAATCAAGAGATCTTCTCAGAGCATGGACCATTGAATATCCTAACTTTCCCTCACAAGAAGAATACGAGAAACTATTTTCTGAAAGATTCCAAAAACCGGAGCAAGATTAAATGCTAACTTACCTAAAGTTGGTCCCTCTTCCCACGAATCTTCAGAATCACTTTCCTCATCTTCTTCAGTAGCCCTTGCCCTTCTCTTCTCCCTCGTCACCCTCCCTACATTATCCCACACCTCTTCATCTTCTTCCTCTTCATACTCCTCACTTTCGTCACTCCAAGACAAACTTTCTTCTTCCTCAGACTCACTTTCAATCTTTCCTCTCCATCCCTCTTTCCTACCATCCTCCAACCTGTTTCCATGATCCCGGACGTCCTTCTCTTCTTTTTCTTTGCCATCCTCTCCATGGTCCTTCACTCTCTTCCTCAGCCCTACTTTCCTGAGCACAGTCTCCGTGTCCATGCCAAGATTTGCACCCCTTGCTCGGAACAGTAGGTGCTCCTGCCACTCCGGAGAGCTTCCCCCTAGGGGACGCACCAGCAGCGTCCTCTCCCGAAGCCGGAGAAGACCAGTGAGTCCTCCGCATGTAGAAAGGGCCGCCAAAGAGCCCGGAAGACCTCTGACGGTTCCCGAATGAAGGCAGGTGGCGAAGGGTCTGAGAGGAACCGGGTCGCTTCCCGACCAGATGGCCTCCGCGTCGGAGGAAACCACGTCGCTGCTGGGCCAGAGGTCTATGAAGAGGTGTCCGGAGGCCGAAGTGGGGAGGAAGACTCTCAAGGGAGCGGCTTCTTCACGTCTCCAACGACCCCCGCCACCGCTGCTGCTGTTGTCGTTGCCATCCTCGCTCCCGAAAGTGGGGTCTTCCGCGGTCGGGGGTGGTAGGCGACGTGGGGTTACGACCTCGTAGTCTTCGGCGTTCTCTAATGTTTCCAGAAGGTCTCCAAGGGTGTTCTAGGAAGATATAATGGTTCAGAACGTTTATAACTGACTTTTTGTTGTTTCGATATTAACACTGCATCATGGTTAGGCATAAAGAAGCTCAAAAGAAAATGAATCGGCAATTGAAATGATTAAAGAATTTCTTGATTAAAAAAGGTTATAAAAGGAAAGGAAGCCATATCTCCTTTGAAGGCCGTATGCATCATCAGATCTATTAAAAAGCAATCAAGTCGTGCTCAGTTGCAAGCAATCGCACCGAAACTGTGAATTTCCCAAACAAAACTTACGGAAATACGTAGTTATTAAAAATAAAAATCCATCGGCAAAATGATATTTATATTCAGGAATATGAGCAGTAAAAGATAACAGGAAGCTTTTATAAATGCTTGCATAAAATGATTTGGAAAGTGAGAGAAAAAAAATCTAAGAAGTTTGCTCTGCAAAAACTCATGGGAACTCATTAGATGAAGGACTCGAGCAAGAAAATACATTAAAAGGAAGTATGTAAATAAGATTTATTTAATATCTTCAGGCAGAGCACACTCAGCTGATGGAGAAAAATAATGGTAAATTGTTTATCGATACAAAATATCCCTTCGAATGAACTAAATTAATTCCGTACGATTATAATTTTATGGATGAATTTACGAATAAAAATTATGTTCGTAAACGCTTAAAACAGTGAATAATTGAGTTATCTTGAACGAATATGTTGGCGAAGAAATCTGAAGAATTTTACGATTCCTTATGTAAAATTATTATCGAAATTGAATAGGAGTTGGATTGAATTCAACCGCTTTTCCCAGCTAACAAATCTTCGCCCATTTTATTTGAGAAACATTGCAGCAACGATGACGTCAAGGAAAAATGATGTCACGGGCGGGTAAGAGAAAAACGCAGTAGTCTGACAAAATGACTTGAAACTCTAGCCACGTAAATCGGAACCATTACTTATACAACACAGTCAGTTGTCATTATCATCACTTAAGTAAAGAAATTCTTGGTAAAAGCACAGTAAATAATGAGACAGAAGATTTACAAATGTTCTCTTTTGGTACGAATGAATGTTACAGAAATTCGCTTGGTTTTGGTAATGTATTCGTATATTAGAATTATGCCGCCGCTACTATATTAAACCCATTTTCATATATCACCACGAAAGTATTTTATTTTACGTATAGTAACCATTTAAGAAGAGAAGTTGATTTTTTATCAGTTTTGCAGTATGTGATGTAAACAATCCATGGTAAGGTCGGAATTCCCTGTGGTTTCCGCATACCCAATCTCTGGCGCCCTTATGAGGAATTCCTGATATCGACGTATCGTATTTCGTGTTTAGACTTATAAAATTAGGATCAGATTAGAGATTAATCAGCTACACGATGAATGAGGATCAATCAATTGTCGTCTCTCACATCTCTGTAATTACTTCCAGTTATTGAGTCACTAACTAATTATTACTTGGATCATTTGACGTAAAATTATATTAAGTTGTTATAAGTTAACATCTGGACACGTATCTAATATCTCTTTGTCAATAACTTGGTGAAATCGTCTTGGAAACCAGCGTAACTTGTCGCTTGGCAATACACAAAAATGCGCATCGATAATAGAATCACTGACCTTCCAAGAGATGTAAGAGGCGACTTTTGAGATGGCAGCTATCTGGAAGAAGAAGATCACGACGCATCGGAGCCGAGGCATCGTCTACGACGCCAGAGGGGATGGAGTTGCTCTTAAGGCTGCATGCCTCGAGATTGCTCATGGGCAGTGTGGAGATGCAGCACGGGAAAAAAACAGTCGCGTTTCTTTCTCTCGCTCCACATGTCCTTTCCCTCTCCTATTTCTTCGCCTTCTTGTTTACACACATCACTCACTTTCCCTGGACCCTCTTCATGATCTTCCCTCTGTAAATACTGCTCTCAATCTTATTGTATGAGTGATTTAGGATGAGAAGTTTATTTCTAAGGAGTGCTGCAACCACAAGACGTAGGGATAATTAGAAAAGGCCAACGGAATAATCTCAACTCGAAAATAACGGAAACCGATCCAAAATTATCAGATATGTTAAGGAAACAGAACAGGAATATAAAAATCCTTCCATGTAGTATGTATATTATGTTATTAAATTATACCTAGAAATGTCTATTGGATACCTAAGCGAACGCAATAATTGTTCTCAGTTCCGTGATTAAATTTAAGAATCAATTACAAAGTAATCTAGCTTATATTTATGTAATGTAGTAATTAATTATGTATAAAATGTATTGCTTTATGTATTGATGATCATTTTAATCTATACTGTTTAGTGAACATATAACTTAATGCGTTACGTCTGATAATATTTCATCTGGTAAGATTTATCGGTAGGATATTTTATTTTCATGAACGGGAAGAAGAAGAGAGTTCGAATAGCTCATTCGTTGCAGAAGGGAAATAAAATTAGAAATCAAATGGGATTAATTTAATCGAACCAGGAAAGATAAGATAGGATTGGTTGATACATTGACATAAAAATGAGTGAGTATAATAATTCCTCAAAAACACCTAAGGGAAGATCCTTTTTCATCTTTTCGTGGTTTATGTATTTCACATCCTGCTTGAGTTACATGGATGATGTTGCAAATGCTCAGTAATATTTTTCGAAGAGTATTCCTAATCTCAAATCAATCTTATATGCATCTATTTTGTATCGTATTTACCTTCAAAAAAGCGTTTTAGAGGACAAATAAAACAGATTAAACTTTGTATGAAGTGCTCTTTCCATCATCCAATACTTCTGATTATTCTATTGATCGTAATTATAGCAGCATATAAATTACCTTAACATAATTTAAGAATCAGGAAACTTGCGAATTAGTATTATTATTATTATTTAACCTTGACATAATTTGTATACATGCATGTAAATAAATTTTCTATCTAAAGTCATTTACGAATTCTCGTCTTAATGGAGGAGATTTGTTGTTAAATTCCCATGATCACTCTCTTCTTTCATTTTCTATCCCTTGTCTCTTTAATTGTCATTTTGATCGCGGTCGCGTAAATACTTCGATTGTCTTGACTCTGACGTTACTATTCATGAAGTTACTATACAATACTAGCATGCTAACTCTCAGGTGAAGTCTGAATGCTCTGTCTTTTATTGCTAAGATTCTTAAAAATCGAGGTTTTATACGAAGGCTGTTCACTATGGGTTTTAGCTTTAGTGATAATTCAAATTATCGTTGAATTCATAATCTCCATTTAGAAATTAAGGGACCATAAATTTTTGTGAGAAACCACTTATTGACCAGGAAGAAATTAAAACTTATCAACAATTATTCTTCGAAAACAAACCTCGCAATCATCAATTTTTATCGGTTTTCAAATTTTTCTTTCGTTAATACAGAACCACAATCAAAGAAAACATCCGAAAAATAAAGATTATCAAAGAAATAACGATCATGGCGATTGCTAAATTATACCTAATAATACGCACTCTTAAACTGAATCCATCCGTTTTGTAAACTCTTAGCCGATTGTCGATAACGCATCGATTCAATCCTGATTTTTAATATTTGATAGTATAGAACCTCCAAACCTTTCAACTTTTAAAGAGGGTCAAAAAGTGCGGTTGTACGTGGTTGGCGTATCCGTCTGAAGGAAGAGAACAGACTTCCTTTATTCGAATCGAGGAACGTCACAACCTCCCCATGAAAAGAGATTTTACGAGAGGCAGCCGCAGTGGTCATAAGCACAAAGAGTCGTCTTCATTCAGTACAGAGTGGATGGGAGTAGTGGTATTCGGTATTAGATCGCAGATCGTTCGGTTAAGATTCGACAAATGAGCGGTTTTGGAAGAATATCATCAATCGAAATATATTTTCATGTGATTGGAAAACTAAAAAGTTATTGTATATTCCGTTCTTCTTTAAATAAAGTTTATAATCGGCTGATACTAATCTCCGATTCCAAAAACGAAAAACTGTATTTTATATTTAAAGATTATATTTGATTCTCAGTTCATGAAATGTCACATACTTTTTTAAGAATTAAGTTTTGTAAATTTTGCTTTTAGATGACCACATCTATGCTCTCTTTTGCTGTTATTTGACTTTGTTTTGCTTTGTAAGCTTCAATATTTATAATTTAATCATGATTGTCTCAGAGTGAATTTATTGTCAGTTTCAGAAGAACTTTGATATGTCCTAAACATTTACCCTGAAATTTCCACTGAATAAGTTTGCCACAATTTTTTAGCAGTCCTCGAGTGTTTTACATAAAAAGTCTTGAAATCACTTAATTTCTGCTAATGTTTATTTTGTGCTTTGTTCAAAGTATAAAGATTAATTTATTGATTGAAATGAATATTAAGATATTCACGATAGGATTAAATATTGCTATATTACTTAATAAGTAACACTGAAAATTCCCATCTTAACTTGCTTACTTCAAGTAGGGTGAAAGCACATACTTACATCTACTGTCTGTATGTTTAAGATTGTAAAAATGACTTTCTGATTAGTAATTTTAATCCATTATGATAGAAAATTTGAAAATCTAATTTTGGCATGGCTATGAATCCTTTCATCCCTATACAATCATTAAGGCTCAACATGGAAGCATCACTTATTGTAATTATTTTTAAAAATTTGGACTTACATATGATGGAGGTACAGATAAAAGTAATAAGTACCAAAAAAATTGTTCATAAACATACTGTAAATTTATAATAGGAATAGCACAAACATTTTTGTAGCATTCTATAAGTAAACCCTTTCTTGGACTAAAACATTGATATATCTAAAAATAATCAGGATAGTAAGAGACACAGAACATATAACTGTAGGCAAAGAGTCGTTGATAATTTTATAGAATTATGCAAGGATACTTGAGTTTAACTAATAATAAATATGTTCTAAGATACCTTGTTCAATTTCGAGAGGATAGATAATCTTTCTAATTTTCATCATCGCTTAGCTTATCTTAATGCATGCTATATGTACTACAGTTTCAGAATCATATTGAATTTGAATAAATTTTGACACATGTAAATGTTTATGACAATAATGACTTCCATGAAGGCTTATTGTGTTTGATTATCAAGAGACCATATTACTGTTGGTCAGCTTATTAGGGCACAAAAGTATTGAAGTCCTTTGAAGTTCATAAGCCCATAGATTAGACAGGAATCATATGCTTAAGTCATAGAACTTAAAAAAATGAGGAAATCAAACAACTTATCCATTTTTTCTTTCTTTCATTTGAAAACATATAACAAGCCAGGCTACAAGCAACTTACAATATAAATATATAACATATTATGTCTCTCAGTAAGTTTGAGAGTAATAAATAAGCATAGAAATTTAATCACATAAACTCTAACAATTCAACAGGCATAACAGATTTTTTGATGAAATGAAGTCAGTAACAGTACATTTAAATTTGTAATAAATAGTCAAACATCATTTACAGTAATTCATTTATCATCAAAACAATCAGCTCAAAACTTTTGATTGCATTTCTTTGGCAAGAACATAGGATGTTATTTATTTAATATCTCTGATCATGATAAATTCAAAGTAGCAAAAACACATATTTCCATTTAATTCTTAAGTCCATGAATTTTTTGTTTTATTCTAGTCTAGTTCTTTGATACCACACAGCTGAACACTGAGATGAATGGTCTATCATTTTAACATTTATACAGTATTATGTTTGAGTTAATGTTTTTAGATTTTCATTAAGGTATGCCTTCTGTAAAATTTCTTTTTTGTTGGATAATTATCATTGAACTTCATGATGTTTATCATTTATAGATTAGAGAAGAATATTTAATCTGAAGATAAATATTCATGTAATCCAAAATCGAGATGATTGATATGACACAGAGTAAATTCTATGAACATTTAGAAAATACAGCAACAAAATTTTATAATCTTAGCAAGATTAAATAAAGTTATAATCTTTCTTATTTAAATATAGGAATTAATTTTCTTATTTTAAATTCATAATGTAGTTCTATCAACCAAACCATGATATAAACAGTATATTTTAGACACAATCATTACAAATCACAAGTACATATTTATCACACAGACACATAGCACAAAAATGTTTTGAAAAAACAGAAAAAGTATACATTTATATTATGAGAAACTATTGGCATTGCAAAATTGAATAACTCCTTTTATGATAATATATTGAATACTATCTTATAAATAATTTAAATTTCATATTGTTTAAAATCTTGTTCAATTATATAGTATTTTAGTCTTTCATAAAAATCTTTCTGATATGTCACATTCTCACAACATTTAGCAATTGACTTGTACAGTTTCACAACATTAATTTGAAAATTAAAATAAGTAAGGATATTATTTATAATACATTTTTTGAGACATTGAACCACCAAAAACTATTAATTCTTTTTCTGAAACATCAAAGAACATTGATTATAGGGAGTTTATTATGTAATTTCTGAAACATAAAAGGCTAAATTTAGGCCAATCAATATATATATAGAAATCAATTGAAAACTTTGCTAGTAAAGAAAAATAATCAAGCACATTGATTATTTTTCTTGCATTATGTCTTTTACTTGGTCATAGTAAGTATAGTTGCAATAATAAAATTGGATTAATAATTAAATTATGTTATATATTGGAGGCAATTAATTGATGTTTCAAATGTTGGGCATAATGCCAATATAATGATAAGAAGAAATCAGTTTCACCAGTCACATGTTCAATTTAATTCAGTCTATAGGAGAGCCTCTTGTCATACTAGGCTATATTTTTAAAACATCTATAAATTACCTAATTATGATCGAATCATTCAACCACAGGATATTATAAAATTATTTCTTTCTACTGCTGAGCTATTGGCATTCATCATTCACTAACATAAATATTATATTTTAGTTTTGATATGCATAAATCTTTTCAGCATAGTCTATACAGAAATCCTGCCCCATAAATATTACTTTCATGGAAATATAGTAACATCTTATTGGCAACAAATTATTGATTTATCTCTACAATAAAGTATCATTTCCTTTGGGTTAATTAATATATAGGTTATATTTGAAATTTTCTTGCATTTAGCCCAAATCAAAGTTCAGAATGTTGTTCCTTACCACATTATGCAAGCTTCTCTCTATACAAGCATTTTAAATATATCTCATCATTAGGGCTCAAGTGAATAAAACCACTCAGCATTTTTTCCAAAAGATAAATAATAAATGTTTCGTAAATAATTTTTTAAATATTGGGATGATCTCTTGATCAAAAGTTTCAAAAAGCCTTTTAACTCTAGTATATGAAAATAATAACTCAGGCAAGCAATAAATATAAGCAATTGTGTAAAAGTTATGTACATGTGGTGTCTGGGTCTCTTGCATTATATAAATGAATTCAGTGTAGTGGATTATTATCAAATAATTCAATTTATATAGTTTATTGTATCCTACAGCAATGTACGGTTTAATTTGAGAATTACAAACATGATATAGAAAGACTTCTCTTATTGTTCAGTTCCAAAGTACCACTTTATAAGAGCCCAGATTAAGAAATAAGTGATATACTGAATATAAATATGAATGAATATCGTAAAAAATAATTAAAAATAAATATGATCAATTCGTTATATGGAAAATAAGAAAGTTGTACCTTTCCCTCAAATATAATTGCGTGAAAATTCATACCACTTTGATCTTCCTTTCCATTATAATTTATAGAGAATGTTTCTCTTTATGATTTGAATTAAATGACCATAGAAAATTGTTTTTTTTTTTGGAAAACTCAAATGTAATAAGGATTTTACATAATTTCTTTATGAAGTAAGACAACTCTAAGTTGAATTAACAAATTAATTAATAGGGTACTCTCAGAAAAGTCTCGCTGTGAATATTCTATCTGTATGCACATATAACAACAATCCATGTTGTATGCGATGCTCTCAGGCATCAATAGTGAAGTCTCATTCGTCTATACCTACATTTGGACAAGATTCTGTGCGGGCACTCCTCAACACAGGAATTTGTGTTATAGGAGACTAAATGTATCTGATACAAGGAGTTGTTTTCCACAACTGCATTCACTCGTAAACTCTCATTCTACTGTCTTTAGCTATGAAAAATAAAAATTTCATCGCATACATTCATACTATAAGGAATATAACAAAATCAGAATTCCTATCACCTACTCAATGGTAGAGAAGGAATGTATATTTGACAGGAAAAGCCTATTAGCAGTAGACTGGACGTTTTACCCATGGTAACTACAGCAACAAATCTAATTCTGTATATTGCTAATACACGCACTGTGGTTCTATGTACAATCATTCCTACACAATGAAATTCATTCTCTTAAAGAGAATGAACTTATATATATGTATCTAAATTTATGCTATATTCTTATATATATATTTAAATGTTTATAAAAAGAATAAACCTTTTCACAACATAAAACAGTTTCACTTTCCAACAGTTTAGAATGTACCAAATTTTATACAGTAGTTTGATATGTATTTTACATTCTTATATACTTTAGTTTTAAGTTCAACCTCACATTCAACGCCTTTGATATTTAGAGTAGATTATTATTGTTAATAAATGTGAGGAGGGTGTAGATATAGAAGTATAGAATAACATTAATACTCTGAATAAATATTGCATCAAAACATCCACAGAAAATATATAATGGTAAACAATAATGTAACAGCATGCTAAAAATTTACATTGATAAACTTTTTACATTGGTATGTTTCAATAGTAAATAATTCAAATTTAAATGAAACATACTCTCACCAATTATAAACTACATAAATTTTGACCAGCAAATAACATTTAAATATTATAAATTCTAATAAATATTTGAATGTATGCATATTAGATATAATTTCAGCTGCTCAGCAGGTGTTAAAAATATTTCAATGCTTTAATTGTGTAATAAAGATAATACAAAATAAGACAATATATCGATATCTCTGAGTTAGAATTTTTTAAAGAGTATATCATTCTCAATATTTTACTGAAATGAGTCATCATTTAACTCATATAGTTGTTTTATAACTTCTTGTAACATAGGAGAAGTATATGCAAGATGAAACAGTATTTATAATTTGAAAGCCTTTAACATCAAAATCCTTAAAACAGAAAATTTTAACTCTTGATTCATTCCGTAGAATAGTTACCTTTGAAGTATTTTGGAAACTATTTTTTATCATTTGCTGCTTCTGCTCTCCTTTGCATTAGATAACTCATTGCTTTCAGACTGCATGCTAAACTTTGAGAGAATTTCCATGTATCTGTTGGTTCAAAAGCTCTGAAAGCTGAGAGGCAGAATACTATTGAATCTGGATGAGGGCAATAAGATGCTCCATATCCATCAGGAACTACAGGACCATAACCCATGAAGCAATCCATGGACATAGGAATCTAAGACAGAATAAGACAATTAATACATTGCACTAAAAATCTAGTGCATTATTAGCTTTATTTAGTACTTACTATTTGAAACATATAGTTTGTATTTCATTATTCATATCTTTATATTTGTGTATGTATGTATGCAAAATTATTATCATATATTGTGTACGATCATGATAATCCTTTAATTTTAATCAAACTTACTCTCATTGTCATTCTAAACTATGTAACCTCACAATAAGTTATTTCTTATTGAGTTTTTTAAATATTGTAACGTTGTGTATAATTTCTTAGAAGAGCTTTTAAAAACATTTTACTTGATATTCGTAAACTACTATAAGATTTACCTGACTAGTTGAAAGAGAAAAGTGGTTAGCCAGGCGAAATGCTTCATCATCTCTAAATAAAGCAGGCAAAACTTCTCCTGCCTCTTTTGCAGCTTCACGTAAACCCAAGAGATGAATATCTATTCCTTCACCAAGAATATTTTCAATTGTGATTTCTGTTTGTCTTTTTAGTGCCACTTCCAACAATTCTATTCTTCTCTTTTCCTTAAATATAGAAAATGCTTAAGTTAAAAAGCAACCAAATATTCAAAGTATCATACAGTCAAAATGAAAATTTTCAATGTTAGAATTACTAAAATAAGGTTTTGACTCTCAGTAATTTAATGAATTTATAATCAATAATATAATGCTATTTATTAAATGGTATATGCATGTAAGAAATTATCTTTGAATCTTATAAATTAGGATTTAGCAATGTAATAAAATGAAAATTAACTAAGGCAGACACAAGTTTGTTAAGTAAGATCTTATGCTATACTTAAACAGTTATATAGGTCTTATAGGATTATCTCTTACATTGCTTAAGTTGAATGTCACTCGTTTTCCTCCAATATAGTCATTTTCATAGTCATCATCATTCTTCTGCATGTAGTTCTCTCCTTCCTCCTCTTCAGCTTGAACCATTGCCCGTACCCATTCCAAGGCCTCTACTGTTGCAGCTCGAATACAGTCAACTCTTCCCAATAAAAACCTCCTGGTAGAAGCACTCTCATATGTGGCAGTGAGACAGTGGTGCAGTCTAAAGGTAAACCCATATTTTGAATGTATTTATGTAAATATAATTACATGCTATATTAGATTAGCTACATTTCACATAAGATATATCTCTTTCAAATTAAAATATAGTCAAACATATACTTTAAAAATAATTTATGATAAAAACAGTATTACCACAATATATTTTGTATTTATGTATATTAGATGTTTAGTATCCTTTTTAAAATATTATTAAACACTGAGAAATGAAAAAGTAGTTTTACCTATAGTAAGCCAGCTGTAAGGCAAGTTGAATGTATGCATCTGGGCTAACACGACAAGACTTGATGAATTCTTTACCATAATCAGTGTATCGGAATACATAAAAATCTAGGTCTTCTATAGCTCTGTAAAAAAGATGGTTGATGAACAATTTTAAAATTCATTTGGCTACCATTGAAAATAATCATTAGAGGAAGATGGTTTAATGTAACAGATCTTATGTTTCACTGATAAATATCCTGATATTATTCTAGGTAATTTTAGGCATTATATTGGTTCATTGCATGGTATTCATCCATTGATAAAAATTTCAGTTTGAAAACTGACATTTATTTCCTCCATAGCTATAACTATCGTTTAATGATCATACCATAGATTAGATTAATCAATACCTAATTTTTTAGGTATATAAAGGTCCTAGTTTTCATACAATAAAATCTAAAATGAAGAGCACTGTATATTTTCTGACTGTATGCATAAATTCCTAATTCCTATTCAAATAGCATCATGCTCATATTCTCATAATTGCAATGCTAGAAAGTTCACAAAGATCAAATCAGTATTGATTATTCTAAATATATACCTCTTTAAAAGACTATTAAAAGTCATTTGTCAGTTTTTCAGGAGAAATATGAGTAAAGGTAATGACATGAATTGTCAGATAGTGGATTTAACCACTCTTGTTTCTGTTTTTCTGTAATTCACAAGTAGAAAGTAAACTGATTACACTAACCGATCTATATTTCTCCCTGCCACATTGATGTTTCTCTTCATTTCTTCATCTATGATCCATTGCAGTCGTTCTGGAGGATATAATACTGCAGTTTCTCTTATTAAAGGTTGGTTGAAGGGGATGTCTGTCGTTGTTTTTAGTAACTTCTCCATGAGTTGTACAACAGCTATACCTTCAGAGGGTGAATGTTCATAGCATAGGCCACATACTCCATCACTGGTGATAACAAACTAAAGAAGAATAGTGATTGTTAAATAGAAGTTCATCACAAGATTATTAATAATTTGGAGAATTTTCCTAAATCATGAACCTTTGATATGTTTAATATAAATATTTTGCTGAAATTCCAAGGATGCATATTGAAAGGAAGTATGAGTTTTCAAAATTGATGCAAAAGTAGTAAAACATACATATAACGATTAATATTTCTCCTAACCTGTACTGTTTTGTCGAACCATCTGTTCCCAGAGTTATAAAAGCTCCCACCTCCATGTAGCATCTGGTGTGCCATATTTGTCTCATCTCTGTTGCCAGCAAAATGTCCAACTTTTCCCTGGTATAAGCTGATTCCATCCGCAGAATAGTTGAAGTCCAATGGTAGTGGTTCATCAAAGCACACAATCATAAGAGCCCGCTCTATTTTATCAAGGCTTCTCACATTGGTTTCATCTGTTTAGGTAGAGCAGAATTTATATTAATGTAGATTATAATCCATGAATCTCCCAACAATAGCTTACTATATTCATTAATAATTTACTGAAGAAAGATTATGTTATAGAACTTAACACAATATTGTATCTAGGAAATAATTTTGAAAATTATTTGATCACATTCATCATCAAGAGATTTAATTTGTCTAATATTTTTCCCAATCACATAATCTTAATTTTATTGACAGATTTGATATTTTTATCTAATCTACTATTATTAAATGTTATTTTAATGAATAATGTTTTCTAAATGTCAATCAGGTAATCTGATGCATAGAATCAGCTCTCACTTTCATAGAAGTCAACTTGAGTAATTGAAGATAAAAGAGCCATATAATTCTTCAGAGCTATGCTTCAAAAAATTGCATCTTTTTTATAATTCAATATAATATATTATAATTCTGAACAGAGGTGGGTAGGGAATCCAGGAGTACTGTCTATTAGAATCGAAAAAGGTTTCATTTGGTGACATTTAGAGCATTGCTCATGCACAAGCAGGGTAAAGGACCTTTGCACATTTAACATTGATTTGCTGAAGCTTGAAGATTGAAGTCATAGCATTGCACTTACTTTCTTAAGATGAACTCTTCCTATCTCAGCAAATAATATGCATCTGTAATTGTACTTGATAATATGAGTAGACTTGAGTACATGCAGTAAATTTATTAACTGAGTCTTCTAACAGTGTTTTGAGAAATCAAAATTGGATTCCTAGAACTATTCCTAAAAACTATCAAGATATATAATCCATGCAATTTTTAGGTTTATTACTTGAAGACTCATTTTAAGAGAAATAACATAAATATCTTACCCTAGTAAATTTAATTAATCCCTTGCCATGAAGGTGATCATTGATGATGCTAAACTCAGGATAATTATATAGAGCAAACTGAATAGCTTTGAATTAAAAATTCATGCAAACAAACAATTTTTATGTTTAAAAAAATAGTAATAATTACATAGAATCATAATTTCATCAAAGTAAGCAACACAAATAGTTCTGTGACAAGGCAATATTTTAGAGGTGTAATTTGCCTTGCAACATTTGAGAAATTTTTTTCTGCCAATCATCATATTGCGGTTAATTTAATATCCAGTCAGATCCTTCTGTCTGTTAGCTCATATCACATATTAAAACCAAACATAATTGATTTTTAAAATTATAATAGGATAATATTTAAATCTTATTATAAATAATAATCTAATTATACATGAATACATTTTTTGATATTTAAGATTAATTAAATAATTTTCTTTTTTGGTAAATATTTGGATTGTTTACAAAATAGCTGCCATAATCCCAAATTAAATATTATCTTATTATTACAATGGTAAATTTAAATTGTTCTCAGACAATTCCCTGAAATTTAAATGTAGTTCTTAATATCATGTATAATTAATAAAAATAACTTGCATCATGAGGGAATTGCAAGGTAACTTGTTACTTATGCAAACTGGTTCTTCCTCAAAAGGAATATGATTACAAAAATGCTAGTAATTGTATTTAAAATTGACAATATTTCAATGATGTTGGTCATTGTAACTTCTGAGAGATTTAAAATAGTAGGTTAGATTGGTTAATTTACTTAAATGGGTTATTAATATGACTGAAGGGTATTCATAACGGTTGATACATATTATTGCATTTTATTCCCAGAACATGATGGTCATTAATGGTTCTGTCCAACATCATGCCTATATTCTTCAAAAGCTTTTTTCAGAAAAAAAGATAAACCATGAATAAAACTGTATGATATTCATGTTATATAAAATCACAGTAAAATGCTTCATTTAGGGATGCCAGATTTCATTTTGATAAAATTTTTGAAAATTTTATTTTAATTATTAAGAAAACATCTGGTACTGAAATATTTTTTTAACTTTCAAAAATTGCAATTGAACATAATTTATTTATGATTCTGGATAATCTATATTTTCATTCAATGCATATTTAGTAGAGAGGATCATCCTAAAACCTTCTCAAATAGTATTACAATATATATTTATAAATTTAATAGTTATAGAGAACAATCATGCTTTTAATTTTTGGAAAATTATGATTCTCTAACCTTAAGATCAGAAATCCCATTTCTAATGAGCTTCCATATCCAAAATTTTAATGTATTTATTCAAATATTTGAATTCGAAAGAAACTCTGATTGCATTGAGATACACATGGTCTTCTATTATTGATAAAGGTACCTGGCAACCCTAAACTTAGCAAAATAAAGCCATTGCAAAATGTGCAACTAATAGAAAAAAAGAGCTATACCATTTAGCATTTTGTTGGTGCAACAGATCGCAAGCATTTTGGGAAGTGTTGCAAACAGATAAACAACGGCTATGAGAACACTGACGTCTCCTCAATTTTGATCGAATGTCTGCCCATGTGTCCCGTCTCTCTGCTGTCAGCAATCCAACTGGTGGTGTTGCAATTGGTGATGATACTGAAGGTGCCTCCTGTAAAACTTGCAGCATTTGTTGGGTCATTTCCTCCTCTGATAGTGCATTTCCATCCACCTTCACTCTAACAAGATATAGCTAGAATTTAGTGAGAGAAAGTGTATTAGCTATTTTGTAATATTAGAGTTGGCGAACTTTATTTTTTGATAGAACTTTCAAATCTCAAACATAAAAATGATACGGAATGGTAATTTGAAAGAGGGGGACTTGATATTTTATTTAAGAAGTCATTATAAATTGGAGCTAGATTTATCATATGGTTTATCTGGAGCTAGATTTATCATATCATCGAATTCGGAGGAAGATTGAAGGACTGAATTCGAGGCTGCGTGATTTCTGTCAGGGCATGGGAGCTGATTTCGTGGACCTTCGGCCGACTCTCCGATCGTGCTCCCTCGCCTTAAACGGCTCTGGGGTCCACTATACTGCCGAAGCGGCGGGCAGGGTGGCTCATAGGATTTACGAGCATTGTAGGCATTTTTTAGAATAAAGGGCTCGTCTATAGTTAGGAATGCTCCGACGACAATAAATTTAAATTCGAGGTATAATTTTAAACCATCCAGCCGCGTGTCAGTTCCCGAACCAGTCCAAGACAAATCACAACGCGTTACTCGGGCTTCCCCCAGTATAAATAATTTATCGATTGCAATTGTTAATTGTCGGAGCATCAAAAACAAGGTAACTGACCTTGAGCATTTAATACGCAGTAACGGTTTAGACATAATTATAGGCACTGAGAGCTGGCTTACAGAGGATATAAACGATAGCGAAGTGTTTCCTAAAGATTTTAAGGTATATCGAAAGGACCGGGTAGATAAAACGGGCGGTGGAGTTTTCATCGCGGTAAAAAGTTCCCTCCACAGTAGTTCACGCACGTCTTCTTTCGATAGCATCGAGAGCGTTTGGTGCACAATTAGTCAGTCAAACAAACCAAATTTAGATGTATGCGCTTTTTACCGGCCACCAAACTCGCCACGTCAGTTGTTACGCAATCTAAATGATGAAATAAACTCTTACTCGCGAAAAAATAATAATAGCATAACTTTAATAGGTGGAGACTTCAATCTTCCGGACATAGACTGGCTGAATAACATAGTTAAGAAGCGAGCTCGGGATAGTGATTCTTGTAGAAAGTTACTAAGTATAGCGCAAAGAAATTCGTTGTGTCAGATGGTCAAAGAGCCCACTAGGGAACAAAGTGTATTAGATCTTCTTCTCACCAATACGCCCGAGCGAATATCAAATATCGCGGTATGTGAAGGACTATCCGATCATAAGTCCATTATAATAAATCTTGATGTTAATTTGGTGAAGCACCGTAAACCTAAACGAAAAATATATCTCTACTCAAGAGCGGACTTTGAGGGGTTCCGTAATGACCTGTTAGCAAACTTTCTCTCATTCGAAACACACGCGATGTCTTTAAATACCGAGGACACTTGGAACTCGTTCATTAGTATAATGCGTGATTTAATAGTTAAACATGTGCCCTCAAAATACTGTAATCACAATAACGAACCCAGATGGTACAATAAAGAAACCAGAAAAGCACTTAAGAAACAGAGGCGCTTACATTCTAAAATAAAATCCACTGAGAGGATTCCGAACAAGATCGATTCAAATAAATTGCTGAGCGAGTACAAATTAGCCAAATCAAAAACTAAACGCATCATGCGAGATGCGCTCCGTCAGTTCAAGGAGAAAATTTTATGCGAACACCTAGACAACGACCCTAAAGCCTTTTGGTCCTACGTTAGGGAGGTTCAAGGCAAAGTGGAAACGGTAGGTTCCTTAAAAAGTAACAACGGAAAAGTAGTTAACGAAGCTAAGGGCAAAGCCAATATTTTAAATGAATTTTTCCATAGTGTATTTACGCCCAATTGTTCATCGCGTACCATGCAAAATTTAGACGCGCCTGAAAAAATGTCTAAAATCACCTTCAGTGAAGACGGCATCACTAAGCTTCTGCGCAACATTAAGTCCGATAAATCTCCTGGTCCTGAAGATATACCAGCCCGGATATTAAAAGAAGTTGCGGTAAGCGTCGCTCCTTTTCTTAAAATAGTATTTGAGAAATCTCTTAGTGAAGGTAGGGTCCCAAATGATTGGAAAATCGCGAACGTCACTCCAATATTTAAAAGCGGAGAAAAGGATGACCCATCGAATTACAGACCAATATCACTAACGTCACTAAACGGTAAGGTAATGGAGCATATAATCGTTAGTTCTTTAATGGGATTCCTTGAAACTTCTAAATTCATTTTTAGGAACCAACACGGTTTTCGTAAGACGCGATCTTGTGAGACTCAGCTTGCATTATTGGTCCACGACATTTTAACATCAGCCGAAAAGAATAAGCAAGTGGATGCAATATTTTTAGATTTTCGAAAAGCGTTTGACAAGGTCCCTCATCAGAAGTTGCTATACAAATTAAAAGTTGCTGGAATAAATGTCGAAGTAATAAACTGGATAAAAAAATTTTCTCTCCGACAGAGAACAGCGAGTAGTGATAGATGGGGTCAGCTCTAACCCCGTTAAAGTGACATCGGGAGTACCACAGGGTAGCGTAATAGGGCCCTTACTCTTTTTAGTTTACATTAACGATCTTGGTAGTCTCATTAACAGTAACGTTAGACTATTTGCAGACGATACGGTTATTTACAGAAAAATAGAAAGTAGAGAGGACAGGTTAGCTCTATCGAAAGATTTAGATATCATCGGGAAATGGTGCGATGACTGGGAATTAGAGCTCAATATTCATAAATGCTCAGTAGTTAACTTCTTTAAGAAAAAGTCCACTACCGAAGACTTTCTATATAGCATTCAAGGGAAAAATATAGCAATAGGGGAATCTGTAAAATATCTGGGAGTTACGCTGACGAATAACTTAAATTGGAGTGCCCACATCCGTAACATATGTGGTCGAGCACTAAGAAAACTCGGTTTCGTCAAAAGAATAGTCGGTAGGAGCGATGAAAAGGTTCGCGAACGATGTTACTTCACGTTAGTTAGGCCTCACCTCGAGTACGCGTGCAGCATATGGGACCCTGCAAATAAAGACTGCATTCGGGAATTAGAAAAGGTCCAGCGTAAGGCGATACGCTTTGTAAAAAATTCATATGATAAAACAGCGAGCGTAACGCAAATGCTAAAGGACGCCGGGTGGGAATTACTAGAAGAGAGAAGGTCGAGCCAAAGAATTAAATTATTAGATAAATTCAGGGAGAGCTCCTTTATAGAAGACGTGGAAAGTATAATGCGTCCACCTTGTTATATAGGCCGATCGGATAATGCGAGAAAGATCAGAGAAATAGATGCGCGAACGGAGCGTTTTAAAAATTCATTTTTTCCGCGGACTATTCGCGAAAATAATCGCATAGTGAAATAGAGTCATGGTGCATGCACCCCCTGCCAAACGCCGAAAGGCGGCTCGCAGGGTAAATATGTAGATGTAGATGGTTTACAGAAATATAAGTCATAATATTAATGAAATGTATAAGTATGAATAAGGGATTTAAAAGGCTTTCCAAGTTGGAAGGATGAATAGTCTTAGATAGAATTGGGTCAATTTACAGTACATGAATTCTATTTCACTGTGGAATCTTTATGCTTTATTGTGGAAGGCCGTTGAATTTTTCCTTGAAAACATTAAAATTTAAATATTAAAATTATTAATAATTAATATTAAATTTAAATATAAAATATTAAAATTAACTTCTTATGAAGTCACATGCGGCTGATGACTTGAACCCAGTAAAGTTGAACCCGAATATTGTTTTTAGTTTTTAAAATTACTTCATAATTACTATTTACTTTTAAAAATGACTTTAGAATAATTTTTTTGCTGAAAAACATCAGGATATTTCTTTGTTTATATATTTACCTGACTCCTACAGGCAACTATGATGTGTTCATTCTCTGGAATTTCATATTCATCTAGGGATGAAAATAGTGAATCTTGTGGTCTTCCTGGTATGCGGCAGGATGTGAGCAAGCGGTAATACTGTGCCATGCATAGCGGTTGACCTTTTTCTCTTGATGTGGCTCTTTCAAGAGGTAAGGCTTTTCTATTTATGGGAAGAAAGTTGCTCATTAATAAATATTAAAATTACTAACTATTATTACTTGGCATTCTAATTCTCTAATTTTTGTGACAATGACTGTATATTCAATTATTGATGAAAGAAACAATACTATGTTTTATAAAATTGAAAAAATCTCATAATACAATTTGAACCACATGTGTTAGGTGTTATCATACCTAATAAATCTACCCGGATAGGGTTTAAACCATAATTATCGATCAATAATTAATTGTAGATCAAAAATAAGTTCCTGACAAAAGCCAATTGTTAATAGATACTCAAATTAAATTGTTTTGTTTTCTTAAAGGCCTTAACTAAAAGTATAAATTTTTATTCCAAAAAATGGATTTACCTATCTAAAATACTCTTATGCTCAAGGATTCCCTTAAGTATTCTTGCTGCCATTCTTGACATGTCTGTGATAGATGAGAATTGCTTTGGTGGAAACACCATCCCCGGATTGGAATTGATTGGTAGAGGCAGTGGATTGCATAAATACATGTCTTTCAGCCACCATTCATAAGCCTGAAAAAATTTAAGTTTGTTTTAAGTGCTTTACAAACAACTCTCGTATTAAATATAACAGCTTATTGACAGAAAAGAATGGAGTTATTGTGTTGAATAATTGTAGAGTTAGTTTACTCCTTTCTATGAATAATTTATGTTTATAAATTGCTCATTTTAAATATCCCTCATAAATTATCTTCACTGAAGTTAGCAATATTGTATCAGAAACCTTGATTCAAGGTAAAATATAGTGATGATTAATACTATATTTCCTACTCTTTAAGGGAAATATTGATCTCACATCATTTCTGTAAGTAAGGCATAAAATGTCTATGAAAAGTTAAATTTCCTTAGAAATTATGTGTATTAAGGATTAAGTTATTCAGCTGAAATGGATGACATATCAACAAAAAGCAGGAGAAATATATTATCTTGCAACAGAGATATTTCTGCTAAAAGAGAGCATCCATTTTTAATTATTTAAGAATTTGCAGTTACCAAGTTCCTTTATGATAAATTTAATGATTATTAGAGCGTCAGTAAGTTAAGAAAAAGCGAGAATATCAGTCTGAGGTACGACAGTATCAAATCAATGTCTTAAACTGAAATCTTCACTTTTATTTGGAAGAAAAGATTTGATAAAGGATAAGATATGGAATTGGATAAGTTTAACATCTACTTAGGACGATTTGGTTTGCTCGATAATGAAATTATTCTATAATTCTATAATTCTTTAATTCTATCTTATAAAACTCCTTTCTGTAGAGGTAACTACTGTTTTATAACGGGGTCATGGTTTTTTGAACGCGAACTATAATCCAGGAACCTTAGTCGTAAATTGATCCCTCTTCCATCCTTCAAAATAAATATAAATGGAAAGCCCTCCATAATTGAAAACAACGGTCGCTATGGAAACTTTGACGTAATTCCGCCATTAAAATTTTATAGACAAATTTCGGGATCCCTTTGAGCGAAAGGTCACGCTTCGATTCCCCATTAATCCTCTAACCAAATTCCGTCTCAGGATCTTCTTCCCCTCAGTCATATGCCCCCTCCGATGTCAAACTCCACTCCCGCAAATTGATTCCGCTCTCATTAAAAGGCCCCGTACTGAGAGGGAATAATTATTCCTAGAATCCATTACTTAATTAGAGGAAGGAGTACATTTGACCTCCACCCTCTTCCCCTGTTGATGATGGGTCCGAAATAAAATACTTCCGAGGGATCCTTTTCGGCTGAAATTCTCGAACCTTAAATGGCCAGCTCTTATTCAAGTTTTAGTTGTCCCCCTTGAAAAGATGGTCTGTGCTCTAGAAGCTAATGATTTCACTCTGAAGGAGTTGCGTTCGCATTTGAACGGATGAGAGACGTCGAGTGTTTTGATTTTCAATCAGTTGATGGACTGGCTGCTTTGTGGTTTTCCGACGTGGTTGGTGGTGCGAAAGTTGGCATTTTATCCTTGCATTGCAGAGATCTTTCTTTTGAACACTGGCTGGGTTTTACTGATTAGTCTGGAGTGTATACAGGGCTGTAATCATTTTCAATTTTATGTGAATTAATTTTTAAAGTAGACTTATATTTGAAATGTTTCTGTGCCCAAGATAATCCCGTGTGGTACTCGCTTTTTTCTCGTATTCTATGTCAGGGTGCATTACTATTTGAGAAATAATTCTGGACAATAGGAGTAATCATCCTACATTATTCTGATGTTTTTCCTCGCAAAAGGAAATTAAATCAGTGTTAGCGAATATTTTACCTGATATTTTGACATAAACTGCATTTATAGTAATACGTACTTCTTGATTGAGCACGTTCATTTCAATAGTTTTTATCGAGGGAGAGAAATACTTAGTTATCATAAAATATCGTTATGATGAATTAAATCTTAAGAAAATGGAATAACTACTTTCAATGTAAAGCTTTTAAAATATATAATATTAATTCAAATCATTTTCTGAAAAAAAACAGAGGAACTAATGAAATGCTCCATAAAAACTTAGCCATGATGTACATTGAAATTATTTTTATGGCTGATTCTTAATAGAAACTGTATGAGGACAATAAAAGGTTGAATTTTGCGTTTTAGACGGTTTTTTAATCTATTAATATAAAAATCAGATTGTTTAGTGATTTCGGCTCACCGTGCTATTTTTGTGCTCCATTTAGGGGAATTACAGGTGTAAAACCCTAAAAATAATCCTTTAGATCTAGAATGAACTAAAAAAATATGCCTGTGGTGCAAACACATGATGGGGAGAAAGGAAAGTAAACGAATTATCCCTGTTTTTCTTTTAGTTTCGCATCTCGTTAGTGGGAGACGCTCAATCCCATCTGCTTCTTTCTCTGTCGTCTTCCCTCGGGAAGATTCACCCTTCCAAATCCCCCCATCGATATGAATTACCTGGCACGCGATTAGGCCTTCCGTGGAGGCGGAAAACGTGATATAAAATCAATTTCCATCCCTTGGAAATAGCGCGCCCTAGGACCGGAAATCAAAGGGTGTCCCGAGGGGGGCAGAGGAACCGACAGCTGCGAAGAAAAAAGGGAACAGCCCCTTTCCGGAGAATTGCCGAAAAAGGAGCAATTGCGGTGCGCTAATGGGAAAGATCGAAAAAAAGGTCGATGGGTTGTTTTTGGATCACATTGTGAGATTCTCAGACGAAGAGGCTATTACGATGTTTTTTTTTAGATTGATGCCATGAGAAGGAAGGTGTCGTATTCTGAAAGATAAACCTTCTCTGCCTAGTCCGGTACGAATATATCTTCGTAGTATCGTTTTGGTATGAAATAATAATTAGAGAATGTTTACAATGAAAATTGCTGCTTTTAAGTTGTAATAGAGAAATGTTTTAGATTTATTTGAAGGATAGCTGTTTACCTAGCAATGGCATATTCTGACATGATTCTATTTAATAAACTACTCCTAGTTTTTGTATATAATCATAAAATTTGCTTGAATAATTACTTACATTGATTAAATATAGATTTCTATCAATTATCTTTTTATCATACATATAAATATGAATCAATTACTTGAAGATAAGTTCAATCCCCTCTCAGTGAATGAGAAGGCTATCAGGAGAAAGTTAATAAACATTAAATGAGTGTTTAAAGTACTCGTTATTTGTGGTCTTACCTCCTAAAGGTGCAAGGGCTGAATTTAGTGACGAAAGTTGAGCATTAATAGAGACAATAACTGGAAATGACGTAGTGAACAGTAAGTATATATGATGAACAGGTTGTTGAATGATTTTTTGTATTTGTAGTTGTGTTATGTATGATTTTGTATGAAGGTTGCCATCAGACTGTCGTCCAATTGTAACGTATTTATAATAATATTGAAGTATATTTTAAAGAGATCTTTAAATATATGTATTCGGATAGAGATTACAGAAAGCGCGTAGGAACACCTTAGGGAACAAGCAAACATTTTACTTCACAAATGCCTTTTTATCGCTCGCAAAACTTAGTTCTTCCTTAACTCGGTGCAGCAGTAGAAGCCTTTTTTTACGCCCAGTTGACTCGCAGAGAGATATCTTAACTTGTGCGAACTCTCTCTTCGAATTCCCAACTCCTTGCGGAATACAAGGGATAAGTTCCGGAAAGCGAACTTGGAGGGCAGCGGTCGAGGGATTTGCTATGCTCTTCGGCGTGTGCTGCGGACTCTTTGGGGAGGGGGGCTTTCCTTGCGACCTTAAACCATTGCGTTTGTTCTTCCGCAAACATGGCCACAGGGGATTAAAAATTATAATTGGATCTCGGCGATCCCAACCTTTCATCCCATTCAATTTGTCCCTCTTTCGGATTATTTCACCCTCTCACGATCCGTAGGCAAATGCTACCAGAGGAACTCTATTTCCTGTCGTCCGCTAGATGGAAGTTGCATCGCCTTTATTTCCCGCTCTTTGGAACGTGAAAGTTTGATTGGCGAATCGGAGGGCGGAATGTCCGATATACAGAGAAAATGGAATTTTGGAATTCCAAGACGTGGATAATTGACTCTTTTCAATTCGATGGATCCAGGATTTGTCGTTGATAGAATGTCTAGCTGTGTCAGTTCGATCTAAGTGCGGTTATTATTCAATTTTGCATGGTCAGAAAATAGAACGAAAAAGATTGGGATTTGTATGAAGTTAAAGTTTTTCCATAGTTATTCTTCAACATTTAAATTATTTACTCATGATACTTTATTACGAGCAGAAACAAATGAAACTTCTTAAATGTATTTACAGTGTAAGATAGCGTGCAAGTTATATTTATGCAATGCAATTATATTTCTAACTAAGGTTTAAAGTAAGTTAAAGTTATGTAACGGAATGTACTCTATCTAAAAAGGAGAATTCATCGACACATATAAGATGTCAATACTCTAAGAAAACCAATTACGAAAATGAATATTTTGAAATTACGAGCGGTATTTCAATTGAAGATGGAAATTTCCCAAATGCGTAATTCTGGAGAATTTCACATGAAATCGATTTTTAATGGTTCGGAAACTGAAACCATTCTCCTAGGTGCTACTATATCCACCGTCTGAAGTTGTATGGATTTGTAATCACATCAGATTCTCGAGGTGAATTTTCGAGGACTCACCCAGTTGTCAGTCTCATCTCTTCTCCGCAAAAGGCGCTCTTGAAGCCTTCTTCCGATGCCATTTGGGGCTGCTAGCTCCGCCACCGATGCTCTTGTTCCTCGAAGTAAAGATTCGCTTACGATGGGAGTCACGGCTGCAAGGTATCTCTGCAAGGTCTTATCCAAGTCTGGAACCGGCAGCTTTGGCAGAACAACCTTGTGCCGGGAATAGGAACAAGAGGAACGTATATAAGTTGGCGGCATCTTTTATTCATACTTCGATGTGGATAGAAATGAGGCGAAGAAAGCTATTTTAAAACATTATTTTTTTATGGAAACAGGCTACTATTCAACCATTGTGTATATGTAGTATTAGATAATACCCTGTCTTTTCAATGGGAAAAGTTAATTTTTGAGAGAATTAATTAAGTCTCTTCCTATTAAGTAATGCTTTCAGTTATTGTTGAATATGAAATCATACGGATATCCAATCTATTTATATATTCAATTTATATTGTGCCTGAATTCATATAAGAATATTTATGGGCACAATTCGTTTGTTTTCATCTGAAAGAAACCATAGCATCATTGGAAAGTATTTCGTTCAGTGCTGTTATATTGTATATTGAACGTTAAAAACATATATAAAATCTGATCGAGGGAGCATTAATGAGATTTTAATTAGGTTAAAGGGAGGTAAATTAACTTTGCACAATTCTTAATACGACAGGAAAACAATTATCATCCTTCCTGTCTATCCTGATTTTCATTTTAAATGTTCAAATGGGGTTGTATCTTTTCCGTTATTGAAATTACCGAAAAGGAATTTTGTGTGTCTGTTATTTGTTTCTCATCGGGTGTCACACCCTTAGCTTATCACTGGTGTCTACGCGAACAAGTTGGTATGTTACCTTTTGACGGCATTACAATCGCACTCGATTACCTAAGAATCATGTACGACAATATTGACATTAGTTTATTACGTTCCTGACCGTAATTTTTGTATACGTTTCGTCAAATTTTCGAATAATGCCGATTTTAAAGTATCCAGTATTCTACTTTGTGTTCGCAGAGAAAGAGCTTGTGCAGAACTTTTTGTATAAGAGGTATGTTACGTTTTATCGCCACCTACAACGCATAAAACATTCAGCAAAGGAAAAAAACCCTCTCTATATCTCAGAACTTCTTTGCGGAGGCAGAAAAGAACACACCTTCGTCATCTCAACATCCGATAGTCTTTTTTTCTTCGGGCGCCTCTTTCTCCGCTGTTTACATTCGTCGGCGGAGGGAGACGAAAATGAGGAATTTGACGCCGGAAGAGAGACTTTTAAATTTAGCATCCGAATCTCGATAAATCAAAAATGGGAATAAGTCTGTGGGGATTGCTCGGGCACCTCCTCAGGTGAGAACGTGACCAGAAGGTTATCGAGTGTTCCATCGATCTCTTTCCCTCCAAAAGGGAGTCGCAATACGGATGAGATAATTATTAAAGAGGATCTCTAATTAATGCGCCACAAAGTAGCACTCATGATGATTGTCACGAGTTGGGTTTCGCATCGGACATGCCAAATCATGTCCTGTTATTGTTACGTTGAGGCTTTTTTGTTTTATCGCCGTGGTTGTATTATTTAACAGTTTATAAGAGGAGTTTTTCCTCTATTTTTTTTCTTTTAAGGGATATTTTGTAAAAAACAAGAGATGATAATCTCTTAGATAAGTTCAAGTTATGCGGTTAAGGTAACTTTTATAAATGATGAAAGAGCACAACTGAAATCATTCCCGTGAAGATGTCGGACAAGAAAGATTTAACAGGGGTCGGGACTCGAACTTGGGCCTTCAATATTCAGGTCGTTGTTTCGGTTGCCTATAATTATTTAGATATGGGGTAAGTAAGTGATTTTGTGAGTAAAGATCCTGAAGGACATTATGAAATATTAGTTCCACAGTAACCAATTCAGTTTTTATCTCTCTTTAAATCAACGGTTTGGCGCATATGAAAAGATGAATTAACATTTATGGGGACCAAAATATAACACGTAAATAAAATCAATAAATTTGTAGGACCAAAGATTATTATTACTAGACAATTTTTAACAATTTATTCAGTTATTTTCTAGAGATGAAGCTAACAATTACAGTTTGACAACACATACACGATATTTAAAGGGTTTCAGCTTAATATAGTAGAAAAAATATTAAATTTAATTTAACTAATAGTAATTTATATAATAGCAATACTTATTAATTACGATAATGCTGTGAATTCTTGTAGTTGCAAGGGTTCATCTAAGAAACTATAAAATCCGTGTAGACTCAATGGGGCATTTAAATTTTCCACTAAACCCCTCCCCCTTTAAATCCACAACTCCTTGAATGTTCCGGAAAATCTAAAAGGTTAGAAAAGCATCAACTACCTTGGAGTCTTCGGTGGACGATTCGAACAGGAGGAACGGCAGAAGACCATCTGACGAGCTGTCCCGCACCGCCTCGACGCCTCCATTCAAAGACGGACTCCCCCCTCGGAGAGTCATTTTTTACATCGGAAGCATCCGGTCTCCTTTCCCACCATGAGAAAAATCTGCACTGATTCTGACCGGAGGCTATTCGGGGACGTAGGCGGCCTTCACGCGTAACCCTGTTTACATTTACCACGTAGGGGGCTTCTCCCACCACAGCCTCGGAGGGCTGTTTTGAAAAGCAAATCACTCAGCCAGGACCTCAACAATCCGACCTCTTGGACTTGTCTTCAAAAGCGTGGACTCCGGAGACCGACGATTAGCACAATGCGGACAAAAGCCCGCCTACGAACTGCTCCGCGAAACCAGGCCATGACTTTTTCATCCGTGCACCGGTCAGGTGATACCTCAGGGTCTTGAGTCGAGGGTGGTGGTGCACACTGACGTCAGCTGGGATAGTGAAGGGCGTGAAGCACTTAAGGACCTCGGATCCGCAATTAAGAAACGGGGCGATTATGTGACCGCGGGCGCGTTTTTATTTTTAGAGTTTTAAGATGCCCGGACACGTGGGATTTCAACCGAGGTGCTCCCTTAATTGCGACTTCGCCACCTGGTGGATTTTTCTGATTTTTTTCAATCCTCGAATCCCAAAATCCATATTGCCTTCCTGTATTACCGAGCTTTAAGTCTTGTTCATTCACGATGTCTCTGGACGCTACGGAATTGAATACATGTATTCATGTAGATCTCATGGATTTCTCGTTTCCAATTCTTCAATTCCTCTCCTGGATTTCTTTCAACCTTCAGGGTTTATAACAATTCATCAATATTTTGCTCATGTAAATGTCTGTTTACCTACCATAATCTCTGGTTCTTTTGATGAGGTAATTTATGAAATTACTTTCATTAGTTTTTTCAGTATTCAGTATAGTTCTCGGTATAAGTTGGTATTTTTTCTATTTGCACCGATTCAGATATCGCTATAGGTTTTGTGTTTATCATACAGTCACATAATTGATATCTGATTTGAATTGAAACAACTAATTATTACATTATCGATTTTTCTAACTTCGTTTATAAATAATCACTAATTAAATCGCTTTAACTTTGGCATATATCTATATAACATAATATATATAATAATATTTATAAAAAAAGTTTCGAAGCAGCGGATATGGAGGTTTCTTTTATGGCCCTCTTCCTTGTATATTAAAAGATACGTCTTGTATATAGAGCAGTTTGATCCTCTACGTTTGAGATGAAACTGAAATAACGAAAGTGTTTGTAAATTGATGATCTAAAGGTATCAAATGATTCGATTAGTTCAGAAATATTCTCTCGATTTATCAGAAATTACCTTATATGAGTTTTTTTTCGAAGTTTAATCGATTTATTATTATTTTAATCTCTTTGAAGTAGGGTAGAGGTATATGTTAACACAGTGTGTGTCTCGCTTGCACAGAGAACGCTCCAACAGGGTTATGGGACGTGAAAGCTCATTAGGATGCACACACATTGCAAGTGACATCTCATAATCCTCATTATCCGTATAGACTCTAGCTACTGCGTTTAGCGCGAAAGGTAAACCTAAATGTGCTGATAATGCGTAATTAAAAGCGTAGAGAGAGACGTGTATTCATAGCCTATTCGATAAGAGATAAGTAAGTAAACCGCTAAGCCCACATTACAGTTCTCATTCGTTGCTCTATAAGTAAAGCTAATTATTGGTATCCAAGCAAAGTATCGTAGCAACTGGTACAGAATGAATGCTTTTACACACAGATTACACACGAATTGAACCAATTACTGAGCTGAATGTTGGATACGTTTGCAAACAGACGGTGATTACTTTTATCAATAATTACTACCCGTCAAAGCGAAATTAGCGTAGTTTAGTGTAAAGAGGTGCAGGAATCGGTAGAAGCTCGTATATATCATGAGGATTTTGAGGCTCTGATCCAATTTTTTAGTCTATTGAATACCAAACGTGTCAGTGTTTATTAAACAAATAGTGTCCGATCCGTTTTTTCCACTGAGTAGTAAACGCATATTTGAAAATTCAGTAATATTCTACCTAACAGGATAAAGGTTATCGTATCTATGTGAAGAAAAACAGTTTTTTGAAAGGTTTTACTCATTATTTCTATCGTTTTTAAAAATTTTAAATTTCCCTTTCATCCATATGTCCCTTAAATATTCTAAGTAAAACGCTGATTTACGTAGATTCGCAACAGAAAGTGTTATATGGAGCCTTTTGGTTCAAGTATAAAAATTACTGTGGAGATTGCTAATTATTTATTTAGGTATTTTATCCGGAAAAACGCGTTAATTTAACCTATATTTTGATCAGAAAATAATAATTAAACATATTTTTTGAAGGATAATAGAATTCTCAATTGCTCTAAGAATAAGGTATCTTATCGTAAGTGGAAAGACATTTTATTTTATAAATGCCTAATAATATCATTACATAAAAATACATTCATTTAATTTCCGCTCATAGTTATGTAATGAACGAAAAAGCCCGAAGTAGTAGTACATTGCCATAAAATACACGTATGTAAAGGATTCAAAGTAACTTTTCAACGCAAATTTAACTCTTCCGTTTGAACTCTTATGTTTAAACCTGTTGTTTACAACTTTAAATATTTACTCCAGAAACAGATTTTCAAATTCAATTGAGAATTAAGTAATCAAACTGGAATTTTTCGATTCATTCAACGTCGGTTTCGATCAGCAGTTTTACCTCGTTAATGATGTTTAAAACACAAATGTTTTCCTTTCACCGCAAACATTCAAAACTCCGATCATTATTCACTTGGGCAAACTGAAGCCAAAGTACGGATGCATTCGTAGCTTGGAAAACACGGGAGCGGACAAATAGAAGCGGTGAGAATCGATGTTGGATAAACCGACCTTGGAAGGATAAAAAAATACATGGTCTGGTCTCATCCTCTAGTGGAGAGGGTAAACTTCCTCATTTTTTCTTTATCCCTTATCTCGACTCTCAAAGGATCCTTCGACCACTGCTATCCTCGAGTATTCATGGACTACATTCGTCTTCCTCTTTCGCTTTGTCTGTTGAGTCTTCAGAAGAATCTTCAGGTAATAGAAGGGTATTAAAAGAATGAGGGTTTGAGACTTATAGATGTTAGATTATGGAAAGGAGGTGAGAAGTAGGATATTTAAGAGAATTATCAAATTCTAAAGGGAATAAAAATAACTTAGTAAATTTCCACAGAAAATTGTTATATTAAAATTGTTATATTGGCAAATATAAAAATTTTCTATGTAAATTTACTAAGTTATTTTTATTACTATGGCATTCCACGAAGTCACGCCTTCTCACATTGATTTCATTCTAAAGGGAATTTGATTGTGAATTAGAAATTGCTGAATGTCAATACTCAGCAATTTATTTCGTATTTATCAAATATACACTAATACTACTGGATTACGGAACTATTGATATTTTATCGCACGTAGAAGGAGATTTCTTGTGAAAATCAAGCTTAAATAAAGACAATTATTATTCTATTTTTTGACTGAAAACTCTATGGTTACCTCCTCGGTCGGGAGCACTTACATTGTTGGGATTACTTAAATTACTTATTATAGTAAAAGTACCTAAATATTACTTTGTGTACATATATTCTTACGTTATCGGCAACTTACCCTGAAGACGTAGGCGTGGTTTAGTTTTCTACTGAGGATCAAGGTTTAATTTGCTATTTTAATTGTACAGTGAGGAAAAAAGGATCCACGACCTCACATAGTTATTAATTGAGCAATCTATTTACATTAGAATAAGGCCGAAATTGAAAGCGAAACCGGGATAGAGAAGCTCAATCTGGGAGGAGTAAAGAAAACAACGTTAAAAACTCCTTCCAGAGCGAGTAAGGGTTTGTGTGAAAAGAAGATTTCGACGAGGGAAGGGTTCAGGGGGGCAAACACCGGAGCACGAAGAGCAGAAAGGAATACCTCGGAATTAACCAGATACAAGGAGGATTACGACGCACAAACGAACGCCTCGTGGGGTGATTAAATGAAGAAGAACCTCACATAATTAACGAAGCTCGGCGAAAACGTTATTGCTCGCAGCGACACCACCGGGAACTCGCTAATTAATCATCGACGAATGGGAGTTGCACGAGAGAACAAGAACGACAAAGATTTTAGGGAAATTGGCTCGTAAGACCGCGTCCTCCAACAGCGGTTGCGTCGATGCATAAATTCCCCTACGGCGAATTCCGAAGTTTTAATCCCGTTTATTTTTGCTCCGACTGTTGACGCAACGCTAATGTCGCCCGTGAACGGGATTGGTCGGATTAATAAGACTCATTTCGGGGAGTATTTGCCCGGGGTTTAATTTGATTAATGGGAGATCTTATCTCTCCATGAAATGAAAGTATGCTTCACGGACGAGGGGTAGGTTCGACAGGGCGGTAAATTTACCTTATCTCCGAATCGTGGAAGGGCGTTATTTGTCCACGTTTTTTTAATTAATGAAATCAGGGAATGGTTCGATTTCGTCGGTGATATACGATACCGCATTTCCGTTGTAGTATTCAATTCCAAATAGTAATAGCCGGTCACGTAGTTTCGTTTGTAGACTCTGAAATAAATTCACGAGAGAGTGCGGGAAATGGAAATTTTGTTTGATGGTACGTTCTCGTATTCTCGTTTCATGGCGAATAGCGGTTTTACTTAATTATGGCCTGCCTTATTTATTCAAAAAATTAAGAATCGAGTTACTAACTATTTCATTTATAGTTGTTTTCGTGGAAGAGAAAATGTCAAACATTACAATAAATGTACTTTTTTTAAGCACGAAATATTCGAAAATAATATATAATTGATATCTTTTAGATGTGAGTTATTCGAATTTAAATTATCGTCTAGTTTAGCGTATCAGCATTTTATTTTAGCTAATTTAAATAAATTTGGTATTTCATCACGTTAAATCTTCTATAAATAAGGACATTCAATATTTCCTATTGAAAAATTAACAGCAAAGGCTTTTCTAAGAAAATTGAATTATTTTTTCAATATACCTTATTCATATCGACTCAGTAGCTGGAACCATCAATTTCTACACGAATACGATAAGGGTATAATTGGAACCGTCTCTCATGTACATTACTCAGCTAGGGTTTTTCCCTAACTAGACCACGTGCCTCATTATTGCGTGGATTTTCGAAAAAGTAGAAAAAAGACACGAAAGCATTCCGGCATCTCCTTCCGAGCCACTTCAGAAAAAAACTTCAACCATCGTTTTGACTAAGAACTTCATTCCAATCGAGGAAACTCCTAGTAGGAGTCCTAGATTTAAAAGGAAGGGGTTGCCGTGAGCAGGGGTTCGCCAGGGGTTGGACGGGAAAAGGGTAATCGGAGCGTAAAGGGCAAATCGCGTTATTCCCGTCACGTTCCGCTTCGAGGGTAAGGGTTTTTCCAGAGGGTGTGCGGTGTAGTAACGCAAGGATCCTTTGGGAGGCGGGTAAGTGGGGTAAGGGGAGACTTGAATGAACGAGATGTACCCAAGGGACGGGGAAGATGGATAGGTGATTAACTAGATATCGGCGTAGCATTCGGAAGGTTAACAATGAGGAGTTTTTTGTACGATTCGGATAGTATTTTACGCGGGGTCGTGGGTCGAATGGATATAGGACAGATTTCTTCTTCTTTCTTTGATTCTGTCCGGGAAATTATAATTCGTTCCGTTGGTAGGGATAAAAATGCTCACCTCTTTCCAACGTTACATGAAATGGGAATCGCGTGTAAGTCATCATGGTTTATTTTTGGCTATTCAAAACCCAAATATGGTGGTATAGTCTGATTACTTTGTCGAATGAGTGAAGAAAAATGATTTATACTTCATTTATTTATATAGTAGCTATCGTGCTTCATGCATATATACTATTGTTATAAGCTAGTAAAAAAAGAAATTTTTTCTAACGTTTCTATTAACTTAATTTATTAAACACTGATGATATATTCACCTATTTAATCATAATGAGTAATATGACTTAGTATTAATAGGAGCATAAAAATAAAATATAGAATGACTTATAATTGTGAAGAAGTATTGAAAGAGACATTCGAGCTATTCCTAAATACAAATGCTAAAATAGAGTGGAGGGTAAAAATAATTTGGATGCAAATAGGTTTGTATTTACCGTCGGGTTTAAAAGAAAATTCTTAAGATAAACCGCTAACCTTCAATTAAAGCCTCACCACCGATATGGAGATGAACCAAACCTATTTACCTGAATGACATCTAAAAATATTTAATAGTATAAAGAAGTCGATCAGAAGTTTTGAGGAAGTTGATGTTCAGTAAGTTAATGATTCGATAAATTGGATTTTTTGCGAAGAGATTTTGAGCGTCGAGGTTACTAAGGAACCAACGAAATGGAGATGAAAGAGAAACCGAAAGAATTTCATAATCTTTCCGAGATTTATCTGATAATATTTTGGAACAATTCTCCTTTTTGCACCTTTACAAAAAAGTCTTTTCATCTCTCATTGGATTATTAATTCGTGGAAGAGGATCTGTTGAGATCGATTAAAAAAGAAACGCTCTCCGATTTTGAGCTACGTTCTCCGATTGATCGACTAAGATTTTTCCCCCGATTCCGTCCCAAAGGCATTCCCTAACGCGATTCCTTTCGAATAAAAAAAAGGATTGGGAGGTCCTTTAGCGGCGTGTACTCTTCTCTCAAAAAAGGGACTCTCTACCAGTCGATGGCCCGAACAAGTACCGAGAGCAACCCCCTTACGCTGTTTAGTTTGACTTATTTATTTGCTCTGCCCTTTTACGGTCCAAGCTCCTGCAAACACTACTTCGCAGTCGAAGAGGATTCTGGGGGAGGAATAGGCGCGTTTTGGGGGGGAAATTGGAAAGGAAAACTCTTCGATGACGCATGTATGTTTACGCTCCGGGAAAAAATATTTCCGATGTTTATTTGTTCGTCTATATTGAAAGACGAATGTTCGCAAATTTATTATTCGATGAAGTCTAATTAACAGCTGAATTCTGTATCGTGTTTGTCTTCTTTATGGTTTACTGAAATTTTTTAATTCCAAAAGAGATTTTACTACCATATACTTATTTTTATTTTGATTCGAATTTATTTTTTCGTGATGAATTACGAGCGTAGTTATTACATATGCATATTACGTTTATTGTTTATAGGCTCCAGACTCGTAATAGAACTTCTGATATAGTTCAGCGATGTCGAATTTACGTATTTCATTTATAAGTTCTGAATAATAAATTTAAAATATTATAAAGTATCTGCAAACGGTTGTTTAAATATTTACAACGTTTCAGATGATTGTAGAGGCTGCTGAACGATTCTAAATTAAGCTGCAAATAGAGGCCTATATTTAACGTAAATAAATTCAGAAATGTTTAAAATTGGATTGTTTTATCGACCTAAAGAGACAGTTGATTATTTATTCATATGCTTGCAGCAACGCCAACTTCCTGGGCCGTGTTTATTAATATAAAATGCTTAAAAGGTGTCACATGAATTTTCAATCAAGTGCTTCGGAAATTGAATTTGAATTGATGTCCATGGGGTATTAATTAAAAGAGTGGATTATTTGACCGAAAAGAGAGACTGTGCACAATTAAAGTTGTCCTGGAAACGTACAATGAATTTATTCACTGAAATTGATGAATGCAGGCGTGAATTGATATAGAATTCCTTTTGACGAAATATGGACGTTGATTTGGAAACAAATAAACAGTATCCGACAATCTACATGCCTTCTGTGAGGTTGGATTTTATCAAGTTTGAAATTGAATTATTAAATATCTTCTGTAGAGTAGATTTGGTCTATTTTTGGCAGAAATTTTATTTTCTGTTCACAAATTCAAAACCTGCTTAATTAATCAGACCCTTTTAAAAAGTTTCCGTGGATGCCAGGTACAAATACCGCTCAGCTTGTTAAAAAATAATATTTTTCTACTTCTCTATTACACTCCTAAACACACAATATTGTATTTTATGACCCCAGGGAATATTTTTTAATATTTACTAAACTTGAAACAATAATGATTTATTTATATGATGTATCATAGGATATTTTTGTTCAATATATAAACATTTACGCCGTTAAAATTATTCCTACAATAAACTCGATCTATTTTTTGGTATAAGTTAATCTTGTCATTAAACGATATAAACCATTAATATGGATTATTATTGTCTTAATGATCTATCAATAATTTGGATTAAGCTTCTCGTTGGCAAGGTTCAAGGCTATGCATTCGAGTTTTAAATTTAGTTCAAATTTTTAATTGCATCTGTAGTATTTTAATTTGTTTCCCATTCAATCTTTAATCTAATATGTATTACTATCTTATCGTAGTTTAAAGCAGTCTAGTTAGTAAGGCTTAAAATTAAGAAAATTAATTAAGTCACGCACACTGATGTTATCTCCATCAAGTTTTGTCGCCATCACCACAGCATTATTACCGCTCTTAATCCGAATGAGATCGCACGTTCTAACTCTCTTCCGAGCTTAAGACAATCGATTGACGTCAATCCTTCATCGTCGAGTTCGTAAAATGTTTGGAAAGGCGAGAGATAGAGGCTGTGGAAGGAATGAAAGAAATCATAAGGTAGAACAGAAGCGGTGGAGGGACAAAGGGATAGGTCATCCGGGGGAAGACGTGCAGACGTAGGGGGGGATGTGTAGAGTGTTTGAAGAAGGGAACCATGGAAGCGGAGCCCAATTAGGAGCGGGCGAGTTCCGCGGCTGTCGAAGGTACTCGAGAGAGAGAAAAAACACTCCTCCCCTCTTTTGGAAGCCCCCATCCAATTAAGTACACCTCCCTTTCAATAGCACCAAACTCTCGAACGCTCCTTCAGTGGTATCATAGACATGCGAATTGCGGGGCGTGCAATGAATGACGAAGAGGGGGTACCCAATCGTAAAAAGGGCTGTACTCTCTCGTTATTCCATCCTCATGAACATTTTTAGGGATTGCCGTAACAGTGCATTCTCTTATGTTTTTTGTGATTTACGTAAAATATACTCAATATTGGAAGCTATTACTTTATGGGGAAGAATCCCTGAGTGCAGAAACAAGGGAATATTTGTAGAATCCTTCGCATTAAAAGTATTAGCTTCACTAACTTATGGGCCTATGGTTGACCTACTTATCATTTCTCTGTTGTTCATCAATCAATGATGCAAGTAATCGTGGATTTGGAGATCTGGGGTCGAGTCTCAGTCCTATCTGATGTTTTTAGATTTTATATATATTGCTCCAGCCCTTTATCTTATCCGGTTTAGCAAACTATTATTTTCTCTGATAGGATTATTAATAACCATCCTTGTTATTATAATAAATATTTGCTATCTTTGAGTAAGATTTTCCTACAATTTTTCTCAATTCTATTTCAGAATAATTTTCTTATCTGACACTTTGTCTAAATTTAAAATTATTAAATTTCAAATAATCGAAATGTAAGTTCAATGAATACTTAAGAGTTGGATCGAAACGATTATTGTTGTCGTTTCCATGGAATATGAGCTTAGACAAACAAAGTTCTTACCTTCAACTGGAACGAATAGAAAAGCTCGTGTAAACATTGATTTCCATCAATGTAATTCAATATCCATGTATTTTGTGTAAATTTTCGGATTGAAAATCCAAATCACTTTTAATCACTTAGCATTTCAATACATTCATCTTATCATTTCAATGCCAATCAGTAATAGTAATTTTCTCTTGAAAAGGTGATCGTGTAGTTGTATCAAAGGGTAAGATTTAGATCAGCATAAAGGGTTGAAAATCAAAATAGAATCGCATGCAGATATTTGGACCGATATTTTGCTAAATTCGTGTTGCGGCTGTTACGTAAGAACCGATCCAGAACGTGATGAATTTCGGCCGTGTCGATTGAGGGGTCTCTGAAACGGAGCCAAGATGATCGCAGTGGCAAAGATAACCAGGTGTTTACCGCATTGCAGGAGGTGAAGCATTCCATTCAATGAACGAAAATAAATTCTCACTTCGCAGACAATACCGTGATTTCTGCTGATTTTCAACACGCTAACGAGCACCGACAATGGTTCACGGTTCACGTAACGTTGACATTCCATTTCGTGGTGGATTTTTTTAAAGGCGATGCACGTGGAAGTAAAAGAGGGTCACGGGATTTGCTCGTTCGGGAATGTAGTATTGTTCATTACCCATGGCTTGCTCGTTGCTACGTGGTTTTGTTTATTTTTAGGGGTAAAGTCGTTGGAATTTGTCGTAATATTCTTTCGTAAATTATAATGATATGGATGTTTCAGATAAGTGTCGTCATAGTGTAGATTTAAAAATTTTAGGAAAGTTATAATTCACATCTCATTTCAATACCCTCTGCATAAACATTTTAATTTTTTATTTTGGGTACATCACCCCTTAATATTACAATATCGGTAGTAATTACTCCATGGTTTACTTTTTCTTCAGTTTTTTTTGTTATTTGTATGAGAATACTTTTTAATAAAGCAATTCCTCGATCAAATTATCATTACAACCTAAAATCTCTCCTTTAGGAGCGCTTCTTATTTGGATATTGAAGAGGTCTCTCAATTTAAAAACTATAGAACATTTTTATTCCAATAGTTTTTCAATGGGAATCCATAAAAAAGTTATAAAGCCCAAGCAAACTGTATCTTCCCTTCGATAAACATGGAAGATGATTTTTCTAAATCAGATCTCATTATACTCTTTTTCAGAGGGTAGTGATTCATGAGAGCAGAAAGATCAATTTCTTTTCTAGGCATCATTTAAAAATCAAAATAGCTCAGAATCCTCTAAAGTACTCGATTTAATGGCGATTTATTTTTCGTCATTTATTTTCATTTGGGAATTTTTTAAAGAATCCATGAGTTTTCAAGTTTCTTCCGAATAGAATTTCAAGTGAGTGAATGATGAATTCTTCCCAAGTAATCTAGAAATTCTATCCCCTTCTGATTTCAACTCACGTTTGAAAAGAATATTTCTTAATGTAATCCATTCATCGAAGTTTACTCTTAATGGACCATTAAAATTTCTTTCTGCTTCATTTGTGCTCCGCTAATTCATACCATTTGGGTTAAGGATGGCGAATAAATTCTCCGAGTTATTAAGGGAAGAAACTCAAACTGAATTCTTTTACTACGAACTTTGCTAGCGAACGAAATTTCCTCATAAACAAAAACACGAATTTCTTGGTTTTATGATTAATTTGACTTGGTAATTGTGATTTTTAAAACTTCCGTTTGATTTGATTTCCAAATGATTATGTACCCTCAAAGCGTTAACAGTAGGCGGAAAGTACTATTTTCATCAAAGTAATGAAATTTTTTAATTTAACATCTGGTTTTTCCTCCCTTTTACGCTCTAATGAATGCCTCGGATGTTTTCCTAAATTTTATGATTAAATTTCTTATTTAATTTCAAAAACTATTTAATTTGAGTATTAAGAACAGGTTATCGGAGTTGGTGAGATTGTAACTGATGATCAGATACTCTATTGCTCCATAATCCACAATTAATTCATGTTATTCATTTTCTTCTGTGGGTGGATAATGTTTCATATAATAATGAAAAATTTTTATTTTATTAACTTTTTGAATGTTTATTTCTCTTTAAGATAATATACTTCAGTATCGTATTCAATTGCCATGAAAAGATTGAGATAGAAATTAGATTATCGAGTAAAGAATTTGTATGTATAAATATGATAAATAATTCCTCAGTATTGGATCAGTCATACAGAGTTTGAAATTGTTAATATTATCTTCTTTTGGAGTTCCTCGTATTTAATTTTTTCGTATACTTGATTTATCTCTTTTGGTTGAAATATGAACATCACTAAATACCTATAGCTGCTCTCTCGGTGGATTTGAGATGTTATATTGTTTTATTCCTTTAAATGAATACCTAATTCTGTTTTTACCAGAAGTCTTTTTAACATTCCGGAGGAGGGATAATATTTTCACGGAAGACATTAAAGGCACTCGATGCGAAATAATCGAGATAAGTCCGGTTTACTTTGAAGTACATTTTACGTATTGGACGAATACATTCAAGCGTACAAATTTTATTTGAAGATGTCAGGAACAGCTAAGTGTTTTGAATATCAAGGATAAATAACAAAGGCTAATCTTCGATACGTTTATGTCCAGCCGTGGGCAGCATTAGACCAAAGATGTGGAAACTTCTCCCTTCTGCTCTTTGTTCCCCTCCTGCAATTGATCTCTTTAAGAATTCACTCTTTGTGTCTCACTTTAGCCATTCTCCTGCTTTTCATTCCGTCAATTCACTCGCTGCTTTCCATTTGATATAACTCTCTCATCAGATTCGCACAGAATACCATTCCGAGAGACTCTCATTAGTCCTAATTGCATCATCATTTCGTTTCCCTTCCTTTTCCCTGTTTTCCATACCTCTCTCTTCTCATTGGATCTTCTCACCGAACCCCCTTACGTCAAAGGCCCCATTTGAATTCCCTCTCTTTCTCCTCCATTCAACTCCAAAGCCGTGACTGTGTTTTTCATTAATGTAGGGAAGAGGAAAAATCAAACCCATCCTTGGCTATTAAACATTGACGATTCGCATTTGCAAACGAAATATTTTATTCAAAGTGAATCTTCTTCAATGGAATCAGATACGATGCGTGGTGATACTCATGAATGAAAGGTCCATGAATGACCGTGGAAAATAGTTTCTGATACACCTTTTCACTAACGCAAGTTAAGTGAAGAATTCGCAAGGATTTAGTACTATAGTGTGAGATTGATTGTATGAAAAATGATGTCTTTACTGGTGAAGTTTATGGAAATTTAACCTATTGCAATTTTTGAAAATAAACCAATTCAGTGGGATTATTCTCTTGATATTAACCCGTTAATTTTTTCATACGCTATTTTTAAGTTTCTCCATATTCTCTATGGTTTACTAGAACTTTATATAACATATAAGATTTTTTTACGGTTACATTATATAAGTTTTCTTCTTCATTACTTTTTCTTTCGAATTAAAAACTGAATTCGAAAAGAAGATTCGTGTTTCACTAAGTAGAAAGACAAATTATAATCGATGATAATATAGATAAATCAATAAAAAATATATACAGGACGATCAGTTATAATACGTATATGACTAATAAGTGGGAGAAATGATAGGTTTATAAAAAAAGAAGATTTTAAACAAAAAATCCGTATTGTTTTGGTTTCTCTTGATTAGAGGAACCATTTTCAAATCTCCATCCAAGGACATCAATAACGAGTTTCTATTGGAAATAATTACACCCTTCAAGAGAAGAATTACGTCTTCATTTATCAAAAAATCGTATCTTACCCGCGACACGATAGCCAGGCCTCGAATTTTAGAAGTTCCCATTTCAGGAGAACTTTTCCAACACTCGAAAGGAAATTTGAATAACGTGCAATTACTTGGATGGGGCGAACGTCGAGTGGTTCGTTAAAAAGTTATCACGAAGTCATTCCCGAAGTTGGAATGCCATTTTTGAATAAAAAGAAAGCTCCACACGTCAGAATAGAATTGAATACCGTGGAAAATTGCATGATTATGAGGCACTTGGGTAAAGAATGGAAGAATTCAGGATGGGTTTGAAATCAATTCGTACGTAAGTCGCTCTTGGGAAAAAGAATTGCAGAAGATTTTTGCACTCGACTTCAAAACGATACGAAACTCAAATCGAGTTTATACGTTCTGTGCATTTCCCAAAAGGATTAGGAGATCTTTAATTAAAAAGAACTCTTCTGAAAGAATTCAAGAAGAATAAATATTTTTCTTCTCAGTAATTATAAACAATTGCTACTGGATACTGTTTCTATAAAATTGACTTTTAAAAAATCTACCATAGAACTTGAATAAGTATAATACTCACTGTCTGCATAATTTTTTTTGTATCGTTCCTTATTATTATTATTATTATTATACAAAAGAAGTTACAAGTGGACAGAAGTCCGGTGGCAACTTAAATACAAAATATACAATTTTAAAAACGAGCTTACACCGAAATTAAGACAAGAAAAAAAAAATATATATATATAAAATAAAATTTAAAAAAAAAAAAAAAAAAAAAAAAAAAAACATTTACAAATTTTCTACCCTCTAACAAAATACATTTTACAACTTCCATAATGCATACAAGAACACAATACAATCTAATATCAAAATAGTCTCGAAGTCTCCAGCACTAAGCCTAAATATCTATATTTAACAATAAGACTAAGTATATTTAGCAATATATACACTCCGAAATTTTTTTTTTTTTAACAGTAGGTCACATGCTTTTTTTTTTTAATTTATCACAACGTTTTTTAATTTTTTCCTGAACGCCTTTTTATTTGCAGGTAAGGGATTGAACATTTCTTCAGGTAATTGGTTCCAGTCCAATATGGATCTATTTACGAATGAAAATTTACCAACATCTTTTCTCTTGGTGAGAGCACGTACTTTATAACGATGATCGTTTTTCCCTAAGTAAAAAGGTTCCATCAATTTAGAAGATAATTCTTTCCAGGAAGGTTCTCCCATATACGCACGATAGAAACACACTAATCTGTTAATTTTCCTTCTTTTCTCCAAAGTGTCCCACTTGAGCTCCCGCAACATTTCTGTAACGCTTTCAGTCCTCTGAATTCTACCTGTTACAAATCTAGCTGCTTTGCGTTGGACTTTTTCGATACTTTTAACGAGACAGCGATCATAAGGATCCCAAACTGAAGAAGAATACTCCAAAATTGGTCTGACCAGCGATTTGTAGGCCAGTTCTTTTGCTTTTAAGCTACTATTTTTTAAGTTTCGTTTTACAAAGTTTAATGTTTTAAATCCTTTCGAAACAATACTATTGACTTGGTGCCTCCATGATAAATCCTGACTTAAGTGGATCCCGAGATATTTTATTGTTTCTACTTTTGGGATTTCCGCGCCCTCCATGAAGTATGAGTGGCAGCTTTTGATCTTTTTCTTTGAAAAAATTATGTGTTTACATTTGTTAGTATTTATACTCATTCTGTTATCGTTTGCCCAAGATAAGAGCGTGTCAATGTCCGTTTGCATCGTTTCCCTGTCGTTTTCGCTCCCCAAGATTCTGTATATAAAGCAGTCGTCAGCAAATAGCCTAACTTTGGATGAGATATTTTTAGGCAAATCGTTTATATAAATAAGGAATAGGAGTGGTCCTAAAACACTCCCCTGTGGAACCCCCGAGGTGATATTAATTTCGCTCGACAAACTATCTCCGATTTTTACTTTTTGGGTCCTACCCGAGAGGAAGGCTTCAATCCAATGAATAACCTGTAAATCTAACCCAAGAGTATACACTTTAGATAGGAGCAAGTCGTGAGGAACTTTATCAAATGCTTTGTTAAGATCTATAATAATGCCTTCAACTTCCATACTATTATCAAGTGTTTCCGCTATGTCCTCACACAACCCGAGTAATTGTTGTTCGCATGAGTATCCGTTCCTAAACCCGGACTGCCCCGGAAAGAGCCAAGAGTTACTTTCTAAATGCTTCCTCAAGTAATCAGCAATAAGTTTTTCCATGATTTTACAAACTACAGAGGTAAGACTCACCGGTCTATAGTTAACCATTTTCGTTCTGTCGCCCTCTTTAAAAACTGGTATTACAGTTGCTGTTTTCCAGTCAGTTGGAAGAACACCATTCGTCATCGTGACGCGGAAGAGGTGTGTAAGATACGGTACTATTGCATTATCCCCTAGTTTTAAAGCTCCCGATGGTATATCATCCGGTCCTTTAGATTTATGCCAATGTAATTTTCTTAACTTGTGAAGAATCATTTTATGCGTTACTTGAATCTTTGATTTGCTATCGGTGGTGAGACTGATGCTGCGTTTTAATTTCTTTGCCTCTGAAAATACTCCACCGTACCATTTGTTAAATTCATTTGCCTTATCTGAGTTATCAAGAATAGGGATTCCCTCTATATTTTCGATACTTTTGATCGTTTCCTTATCGCCTTTCTGTCTTCTGAGATATCTATAAAAGTTATTGCTACTTTTGGACTTTAAGATATCGCATAAATATCTGTCATGTGCCACTGCCTTTTCTTTATTCAGATTCTTAACTAATTTGGAATAAGATTCTCTATCGTATCGGCCTCCCTTCATTTTCCTATGTGCTACCCTAACCTTTCTTTTCAGTTTCCTAATTTTTTTGTTATAATATTCCGGGTCAGGATTTTTCTGAATGAATTTCTTGGGAATAAACTTATGAGAGGCTTCAAATATTATTGCTTTGAAAGAATTCCATATTATCTCTACGGAAGCCCCATGCCGTACCCAGAGAGAAAATTTCTCCCTCAGAAAGTTTTTATACCCTTCAATGTCTGCTTTGTGAAATCTCCATACTGTCTGTTTTTGTTTCCTAACGAGTTTCTTTGTTTCGAAATCTACATCTACTATCTACTACTTATCATAATGCTCTCTCTCAAAGCTTACGATTAGTAAGATATTTTACGATAACACAATTCACGATTTATTAAATACAAACTGATAGTGTAATTGTTGCACTCGATTCAGAACGATACGAAATCCTATGATTGGAAAACAAAGGTAAAGAATTGCAATATATAGTAGAGTAAAATGTATTGAAAATAGAAGAAAATTATAAGAATATAAACAGAAGGTAAATATTCATATTACGTAGAGTTTCGAGTAGGCATACAAATTGATTGTTATAGGAACAGATTTTATAATCATGAACGTAAATAAAATACTTATCAGTAATAGTTATGGAGGAAGTTTTCAGCTGTAATCTACTCAGAAAACGTTTATATACGAGGGCTTATTTACTTATATGCGCTTTCCCTATATCGTGGGCATATCAGACGACATTTACCGAAGTCAAATGCCGCCTTGATTGAATCTGTGGGCAATCGAAAACTAAGCAAACAGCCCACGCAAAGTTGAAATGTAATTGGAAGATGACCTCTGTCCCACGTGCGATTGCCATAGTCCATTTTCCGCACGGATGACACTTAAATTCCTTCGGGCGAAACGCTTTCAGGACCATTTCTGAGTTCATAGGGAAATCAAGAATCTCACGCACCAGACTAACGAACTCGCATTCTCTCGAGTTTTTTTCTGCTAGAATTCACCTGCTGCATTCAACTCCCGTAAAATTGCATTTGCGCACTGAATAAATAAGTACTTTCACGAAGGAAGTTTTTAATCTCTGTTTCGGAATGCTCTTGTTTTGCGTGCTGCGTGCAGATGTATATTTACCGTCATCTTGCGTCGATTCCTCAGTGGACGCTTAAGTTCCCAACAACAGGAGAAAAAATGTCTTTTATTGTCAGAAATGGAAAATATGGAAGAGGAAAACTGTGAATCAGAGGAAAATAGAAAAAAATTCGTTCAAAAATTTAAAATTTAATTATTACTTAAGGTAGCTTACAAAACGGTTGTAAAGAAGTTTTGTATTTTATGTTTTATTTGAAAAATCATATGTTGAATCATAATATATTCTTTACGACCATACTTAAGGTTAAATGAGCATGATTAAGTTTATAACACAAATAATTAGCTTCCTATTGAAATTAAAGAATGGTGTCCATTTCCTATGCTTTGTGATTTGATAATTTTCTGAATATTATTACGACTTACAAGCCTTTGCTAATATGGAAAGAGAAATTTTCAACGAAACTAACTGGTTAGAGTTCTTATGGCTATATAATATGTTTCCTTACTGTTTGTGAAAACACTCGTATAACAACATTATTGGTATTTTACTACTTATCTGTACAAGAAAATCGACTGGCGTTGAAAACAATTCCAATAATATCTCAGAATCGTTTTTAAATCTCCATTATTTTTCCATTACGTCAAATATGAATTACATGAGCGAGACTATATTTAGTTATTTAACAGCTGTGAACTTATCGTTAAATTTGATAGGTTTACTATACTATAACGTTAGTTATTGGATTAAAGATTTCTTTCTTCTGCAGAGCTTTCGGTAGTTGATTTTAAAAACCTATCTATCAAAACGAGCATGTGTAATGCACAAGGTACAGAAGAAAACGGTGATTCACAGTTTGAAGCGAGCAAACTCCTAACGAGTAGCACCTGGATCTTGATCATAGCAATCCACAGAACACGAAACTATTAGGCTTCACTTACCACACACCTTTTCTCATACCCCTTTAGACGGCCAATTTGACTAATAGAGAATTCCCGACCCCGCCTCTCCTATCAATCTTATCTATATGAATTTGCAGTTTCGGGAAACATTTTCGGAGGGTATTTCACGTGCAGTGCGTGAGATAGTCATCTCTGCATCGGAAAGGGGCCCCCGCAGAGGCAGGGGCCCAGGCGATCGATCGCAGGTGAGAAGGGAGGAATTCCTATTGCGAGGTTGGCGGGAGGCGCGCGAGATGTCATCCGCGTCGTCACATAGTCCGGTGTGAAAAGAGAAAGGGCTTTCACGATTTAGAAGAGAAAAGTAATGCCCTCGTCATGTATTCAGGCGCTTAAAAAGTACAATGAGTGACCACACGAGCGGAATATGCATATTGCGTAGGGAAATTACGGTTAAACGCGACATTTTCACGAGGCTCCATTGTTATCTCAATTGTTGGGTGCATTTGGGTTTCAAATGGCGGACAGCGGTGGGAAACAGAAATGGCGGACGGATTAGCGTTTTGGGTTTTGGCTCGATTGGTTTTCTGCGGGATTCTGGTTTGAGTGTTCGTTGAAGAATTGTCTTTAAATGAATGAGAATGGTTCGATTTTGTATGTTCACGACTTAAATTGACGTCTGACTGCAATTATTTTGTGTTTTTGGCACTAACTCGTGCGTAAAGGCTTAAGTTATCTTATAATACGAATTTTTTTGGATCTAAATATTTTTAGCGCGTATCTCATAGCCAAGTTTGTTGAATTACATTTTAATTTCTTAATTTTGAGTACTGGCATTCTGAAGAGAGGAATACAATTTCCTTCTCGTAGTTTGTTTAATTTTTTATTAAACCTTCTCAATTTAGTTGTCGATGCGTAATTCAATGTTTCTTCTTATAATAATTTAATTACGCCATTAATTATGAAAAAATCAACGTTCTATCAGTTAAAACTGAGAAAGAGAAGATTTTAATCTGAAAATCCAGCAACTAACTTGCTGGCTCTATTACGTAAGCTTTCATTACAAGCTTGTGCTAAGAGAATACAGCTAATTTCGCGTGACTAATCAGAAAAGATGATTTCTATTGTAACCTTTTTCTAGTACCTTTTATCCGATGACAGCCTTAAGTTTGATTAATCATCGCTCGATTTTTTCAAGACAAGATAATAGTTTCTTTGGAGAGGAAATTTTGGAAGCTTTTCTAAGATTTTTCTCATCAATCAATTAAGAGAATCTCGCGCGTCATGATTTGAATAAACCCGGTTCGTAAATATTTTACAACACGTCAAACTGATTATCAAACGAACACGTCAATGGACATTTTGGAAGGGTCCTTGATGGATTTCATAGTGAAATCTATCAATTTTGTCGTCTTAAACTTACACTTTGCCATCATTTTGTCAATCATCAGTGAGTGAGAAAATTGAGTTTCCAGGACATTAACGAACATTCAAAAACCACAAGATATAACCTCAAAAACTGAAATGCGGTCTTTTGATGTTAGACGATCAATGCTTCTGGGTAGTATCTACCTCTACCTTGCCTTTCTCGTATATAGTCTTTCATTTGAGTCATCTTTTTTCACCATAAAATTTGCATATAGAGTGGTATCTTTCTTTTGCTTTGCAGAAATTTCTCTTACCTGTCTTTCCCATTCCTTTGTATGTTTTTTTTGCTCGGGAATCTCCTGCGTATTTATTCCTTACCCAAGATACATATTTTATTCAAAGAAAACCATTATTGATTGTTAAATTTGGGGAATATTATTTCATAATGATGGAACATTAATTGAACTGAAACAATTTATTTGGGGATAGTTCGAGAGGTAGACTAAAAGTTAAAAACTATTAGAAGAATTAAACTTGCTTGTTTGCTATCTTATAAGTTTATTAATTCCTATCCCCTATTATCCTGTGAATCATAAATTTCCTACGTAAAGAAGTTACTCCGTTAAACAAGTTAACTCCGTTACTCTAAGTTAAACAAAAATTCGATTTCGGCATTAATTTATATAATGAATTGGGCTGGCGAAAATAAGTAATTATCTTTCGATGTTAATAATTCTTATATGTAGATATACTCATGATAGTTAATACAAGGATTATATGTAACATTTAATTATCACTATCGAGTTGAGGGTTTAGCGCTGTAAACAAACCATTCTCCCGTATTTCTGCGAATTAGACTGTCGCCAATTTGGACCGTGGGATATGACCCAATGCATAGCGTCATCGTCACCCCACTGTAGGCGATTATATGTTTGCCTGCATCCTATTCCCCCTTCATTCTGATGCATCCCGCGTCATAAATAACTACCCACACTCCTTCATAGAGGGTGGCGAGAGAATAGGATTTCGGTCCAGCGTCCTCTAGTTCTCAAAGGAGGGTTTCCCTTCATTGTTGGGACACCTGCCACACTTCACACGGGCCATGACACTCGGCGCCCTTCATATCGTTTTCCGCTCCTCGTTATTCTTCTGTTTGCGCTTTAGTTCCGTGGGCCGCAGAGGGAGTTTGTGTGTCTGGATGTAATTCAGACGATCGGTTTAGAGGAAAGAAAGGGTTTTAGACACGTCAACGAGTTGGAAGGTTTCTGGGATCCGAAGTTTACATCGGGATGGTTTGCGTTTGCACGTGTCGGAAAAAACGAGTGCTCCAAGTGGATTAAGGTTTAATTGGTTAAGAAAGCCTTTGGATTAGTGGGCATTAGCGGAGGGATGTTCGAGGGAGATTGGTCGTGCGTCTTTGTGACGTAGGCGGTCACGGAATAAAACAGATGAATGTCGTTTTTGAATTGAAGCGGAAAAAGGAAAATGGATCGGCAATTATTCATGCGTCGATTGTTTTTTCATAAAAGCCTTGTTATTAATCGGTTTGCATTCAGTGAATTCCATATTTATTTTATGGAAGAGAAACGTTTTAAATATGACGCACGCCCTCTCTGGTTTTGTTGCGAAGTCCGTCGTTATTTTCCAATTCCGATTTGAAAAAATTATAGTTCTGCCAGTTTATTTGTGAAGTAAAAGCAGTTATTTCGCGAAGGCTCAATTTTTATCTTGAACCTGCTTCTGACAAAACGATTTCAAATATTATTCAGGTTATGAATCAGCTCATGGCATAAATATTTTGAAATATGTTAGGCAGCTATTCGTGGAATAGAAAGAATGACTTTATAGGAGACATTTATTGCTCCATTTATTGTTATGATGAATAACGTGTACTATTTACTAACGGACGCTCTAACGCTATTGCTATTTTATTGACATGCGCATCCCAAGGATTTAATAGACGTGAAAAATATTTGACAAGAGATTCCAAAAGACATTTGAACCGCAAAAAATTGAACGAAAATCCGAATACATTATTAAACGATGTACAGTTTTAAGAATTACGAAACAATCGCTTTAAACTAAATTCCGGTTTCTTCGAATTCGATTAAAGGCACAACTGGTTCTGAAAGCAACGAGACATCATGAGATCATTGTTGAATTTTATTAAAAGTATCTTAATTGAACTATATATTCAAAAAGATGTACGAGTTTATATATAGTTAAAAAAAGATGAAAATTGAGCTTAAAACTTTGGTTTTATATTTCTTAGAATTGATAAGAACCTTCGGTGTACGCTGATTATTTTTGGGGTGGGTAAATTAAAAATTCACGGCATATGATAACCCTGAAGAGCTTCATTTAATTTGCAGACAATTTAGAAGCGTGGGCGATATTCTGCTTGAATCTCATTATTATTTTACAATCGATTTTCTGTCACTGACGTCACATCCGCAGACACTGTTGTTTACGTAATTTGCTCTTAATAAAAATTGATAAAAAACGATGATCCTTCCATCCAAAATCCACCTCCATATCTGATTGAATGCCATTATCTTAATTAAGTAGAGAATAATTTTCTTCATATTTTTATTCGAGAAGTGCATACGATTTAATTAAGCTTTTAAATTTTTTATAGAAAAGCTTCGTTATATAATTAATATGCATTCTAGAACGTGAAGATTATTCGTTGAAAGCATAAACACGAGAATAATTTTTATGAATCGAAAAGTAACTTCCCACCGTTTCTTAATATTTTGCTAACTCTCTATGTTTAGCGAAGGAAATCCGTGAAAGTTATACATTTCAGAAGAAAAAACACATATACTCTTGAAAATGGTAAATTTTTACCTTAAAGCTTTCCATTACTATGAATAAGTGTGTCTAAGTAGTGTAAACTTTCCCTATATCTAGGACGAATTCCTTTCATCCTCTATTGATATGAAAACGGCCGCTTAGAGATGAAAGGAAAGCGATTTAAGTGTCGCAGAACTCTTGGGCGTAATTCTTTAATTCATCCGACTTCTTCATCGTGCAGAAAAATCGCGGTGAGCGAATTTCTCCCAAATTCTGCACACTTTCGTGACGCTAACTTAAATAGTTCCGAATCCCGCCTCCCCCTCTTGGGCGGCGCTGCGCGGTGTTAATAGACCTCCGCTGCAAATTCACTTAAACTTCAACCTTTCGCACACACTCCCCCGATATCCCGTTTCAGGTGGTAAAAACGGATCCACAGCGTCAACTCGGGTGAGGGAAGGAGGGCAACGAGGTCAGAGTGCGGGTCGATAGGTTGTTTCTCGAGTGGGCAAAGGAGAGAGAGGGGTTTTATCCCGCCGAAGGGGCATTGGGAGAGTACACGTGGACTTGTCAAGTGCCTCTCCTCGTCGACAATGACGGTCCCGAGGTATTTTTTTTTCACCGAGACGTGCTTCGAAGTATGCACGGAAAGTCCGCGTTTAAGAAAGGAAGACCTTGCAAAACTGGGGATTTTTATCGGATACTATTTGGAGGAAAACAATAAGAAAGATATAGGCGCCCTCCATTACTCATATTGGTTGCTACGTAATTATTAATAGCACTGATAACAAATGAGGGATACGATGTTCGGGTTTCCATGGTAATTAAAGATTATGGTTTAATTATTGCCATCAGAGATAGCTACCAAATTCCACGAACTTCGTATAAATACCGGTTCTTATCCGGTTTGGCGAATATATTTTTCCCAATGCTAAGGCATGAGTAAGAGATATTTATCGCTGACCAGAACATTCTCAGGTCAAGTCGCTTTCTACGAATTCTTTGTGACTACTGTTTTGTCCCTGAAATACTTACGGTTTCTTCGTTTTTAAAACACGTGCTAAAGTGGTGAATTTAAATGGGGACATTTAGCTATCCTTTATTTTTTGTTTTTATTGCGAAAATTGTTGCAAATATTTCTGAAGGTATGAATATATTTTCTATAAATGTCTGCAAAATCCATTATTTCCGAGGAAGGATGGAATTCCCACCTTATACCCATTACTCTATAATATCTATACTATCTATTCAAATATTCATTTATATTATCACGTATCTTTTTAATTTTACATCCTTCATAAATTAGGCTGGAACGCTTTCATGTGTTTAAATTTATAAGAATTCTTATACTTGAGTTAATAATAAGAATACCTTACTAAATTTTTATTAACTTATCGAATCATATATTACGAAAATTTAAGCTGTTATCATCACTTTATCGTTTCTAATTTGAAATCCTTTTACATTACATGCGTAAATAATTCAATATTTCGCAGGTGACTCATAATTTGAAACACAATCGTACTTAATTATTACATTACTAATTATGATTCCTTGGTGATAAAACAATATCATCATATGATTACAAGCGTATGTCATTACGAAATCCCAAGTTGTTAGTACTTCGATTTTCATTGACCTAATGTTATAATTTGAATCATAGCAATTATTAAAACCTTATTACCTTATTATTTAAACTGAAATCTCAGAGAATCCATGTATCTTGAATTGATTGAAATTTCACCGCTATTTAGTTTAACTAAGGATTGACGAGCAATAAAATCCGCGAAGGTAGAAAAATTGAAGAACCATCCATTAACAATAAAAGCCTATTCGTGCTCATTAACTTGTCAAAGCTATTCAACATTTACGAAATTCGAAAACACGTACTTTTATCCGCGAAAACGAGATATTACATTCTCAGACTTTCTGAAGAAAGTAAGTAATTCAACTAAATAGCTTGTTACTATTTTAGATCGATATCGATGTTCTATCGGGAACTTTAGGATCACTTTAATTTTTTGATAGGCGCGATGTGCATAAAAGAAGCTGCATGTAACACGAAAATCAGTGGATATCCTCCCTGAGCATTATGCTGGAATTACTACGAGACGAGAGGATTTCTCTGTGGTGGGGAACGATGCACGAGTGTCGCTTAAGGAAGCTGCAGAAATTGGCTGTGGGGGGAGCGAAGAGGTTTTCCAATGAAAGATGAATAACGAGTCTGCAGGAATTGAGAGCCTTACATCTGAAAGGGCTCCACGAAGTAAAATCTAAAGTTCATTCTGCCAAAATCGAGAATTAAAATTGTGGCGTTTGTTGTTTTGATTTTGCTCCTGATTGGAACGGAATTCAGGTCCATTGTTCGGAGGCGATAAGACATCTCGAGATGAAATCAGATGTCGGATTTCAGCACTGTTGTAAATATCTCCTCGAAAAGCGATGATTTAAGACTCTGGAAGCTGGGCTTAACGATCGGAGTAATTATGAATGGGAGTTAAGTGCTCTAAATCTTCTTATTTCTAAATCGATCTTGTACTTCAGGGTGATTTGACTAATTCAAATGGTCTTTAGATAAGGTTACCGTGACAGCACCCGCGTTTCGTAATTTGCGAATTTTAGCGGTAAGAATCTAGATCCTACAGAATTCCTACTTCGATGTAAATGTTTATTATCCTCGGCGCACAATGATCTTGTGCAAAAACCCATATATATCGCACTTTATTGTTAAGAAAATTCTGTTTCATAATGCTGTATGCTGTTTGCAATGATAAAATATATTTTTTCTGGGAAATTTTAACAAAGAACTACATATGGTTTTGTTTATGTTACATTATCCGTTCTGCTATATTATTAATCAAATATTTATTCTGAGCATGAGAAAGGATTTATTTTCATTCCCTGAGATTTAATTGCTTTGAAAATACTTTCATTAGACTGATGATAATTGAACCACCTTGAGAGTAAAGCAATTTTATATAAGTTCGTGGCCTCTAATGGCAAACTCCATGGGAAGTTTTCCAATAAATATCTGTTTTATTTCATCCGTTTTTATTAACCGACCTCTGGCTCGGTTTCCTCTCGAGTTCTATGATAAATACTCTTAGAGAACCACGGAGAAGAAAATATCGGTTGCACTTAATTACTTCGCTGGTTAAAATCTCTCTCGTGGGAGAAAAAAAATCATCTCCAACAAAGATTTCTGACCATTAACAAAAGGAAGAAAAATTGAACCAGAATAGATTGCAGTTCGATGGGAAAACAGATTGAGCGGGCACAAAAGATCGCTTTGTACGGATAACGAGTTTTTCCTTATTGTCTTATTTCGTGAATAAAAGAAAGGAAACTCTCCACTCCTTTGTGTTGTTTGAGTTTGCGCTTTAATCCTCTCTTTTAATTTTCCTTAATCGAGTTTCCTGGTTCCTCTTTCATTCGAGAGGGATTGCGAATAAATAAAGGGATATCGTGAAGCTCCTCACCGTGCATTTGGCATGTTGGAAAGGATTGCAATTGATTTAGTGCACCGTCCGTACGTCTGTCGACTCACAGAAAGCTCTTCATCTCATCTTTAGCTACAATGTAGTTAGAGAGGCACGTGAATGGGGAATGTGGTTTCATACTCTCTTTTTACATCGCTCTTCCGCATTTTCATGGTCGTGTATCCTTTCAAATAGGTTTATCATTATTCAAATAGGGTTTTACAAAAATAGGGAGTGAAGAATTATGATTTCAGTACATGTTTAATTTAATTTATTCTTAATAAATCGTTCCAGGTTGATTGTTAAGTTTGGAGCGAAAATTATAGCCCCTATCTAATCTACTTATTGGAAAAGGAATTTAAGAATGAAGCTGAAAGGAAATTCCATTGTAAACTTAAATGTTTAAACCTATATTTTTTAAAAATATACATCGAAGAAAATGAATCATGATTAGAGTCTCTCATTGACCCTGTAAGAGATAGGAATTAAGTCATTAATAACTCATATGCTCTACCTTCATTATTAGATGTACTCCAACTAAAACTTTAACTCTGCTAAATGTTTCTAGAATGAAGACACTCAATAACGTATTTATCTGTCTACATTTGTAAGAACCTTAAAAATAAAACCTTCAGCATAACGATAAAATTTAGAGGGAAATGTTTGAAAGTTCGTGATATTATATAGATTGATAGCGTAGGGTAACTATTCATTCACTCCATCAAGTGCTTTTGTAAGTGAAGATGAAATATTTTATGCCGCATGATCTGACATCGATGATACCTTCCACTTTCCTAGATTTCGTGATCTCTTTAAGAGAGAAGGAGAGTATGACAGCTACAAAGTGTTGCGGTAAATGTAGAAGAGAGAGGAATTCCCTCGACATCTAGAAAGGGTCTCTTTATTAATCTCCCATTCAGAGAAGACATAGCGTTTTCTATGGGGAAGCATATGGAAACAATGATGTGATATATTTGGAAGATGTTGATTACTGTGGGTATATCAAAGGAGAATTAGATTCTGTATAGCAAGTTAATTTTTTTATCGCTGAATTTATCTCTGTTTGGTAAATTATTTGGGAAATAAGTAACTAGCATTTACTATTTTAAAGTTTTAATTCTATGTATAGTGTATGTTATTTCTAGTTGACTAATTCCCTACAAGAAATACATTAAAATAATAAAAGAAGGAATTCTAGTAAATTTAAATGTAATATCTCTAAGTTGTATCTTACTATTTTCCTAGTATTAGTTTCTGTGATTTTATTAAGCCCTTTCTATTAGTTACATTCGGAGATACTCCTTAAACAAAACCTCCAACGGCAATGAAATTCCTTTCGCAATAATACAAATTCCTTTCGAAAGGTTTCGTTAATCTAAGGACTTAAAAAACGAATGTTGAGATGAAATGAAACTTGAAAATAGTTGAACATTAAAGTAAAGTCTCACAATCATTTATAATTACTTCCTCTTGTCTTTTCCATATATTTATATGTCAAATGCTTGTTAAAGATAGTATCCAAGATGAATGAAATTTCCATTTCGATCAAAACCTTTGATATTTATACTCAATTCCACTTTTAAATCGTGTATAATCAATTAAAGAATATGATGATTGAAGAAGTATATCCGACGGTACGCAATTATTAAAGACTCTATCCGAAAAGTGACGATTTAGGTTGGATAGTAGCAGCGCGTGCATTTCTTTCGTAGGAGACATATTGATCTAATGCGGCCACTTTTCCATTTCTCTATGGAAAGCGCAATTCAATCCGAGGCGCAAAATGCTCGATAGGAACGGCGTGAAAAGGTTCACCTCAGAAATAACTCGCATTTAAAAGCCTTCGTCACGTGTTCCATTTACGAATCAAATGCCACTGGCGCATTACTTATTCACGTCTCGCAACCTTCTTTCCGCGATAGTGCAATGGGGCCATTCGTCTAGCTCCTGCTCTACGAGTCGAGTGCTAATTCAATGCGTCTGCAGAGTATTGAAAAATTTATTCTTTCCTCGCCCATCTTCCGCTACGTTGATCAGATTTCGTGAGAGGATTTGCTTATTTCGTCCAAAATTTTCGAGTTCAAATCGGATTTACCTCGTGTCTGTTTCTTACGTAATTTTTTCATCATGCAGATTATGTATTTTCAGTATAAAGATCATTTATGAGATGATAATGAGAGAAATAACGAATAAAATATGTATTCTTTGAATTAAATATCATTTATTGAATATAATGTTGGCAATAAAGCGTTTTTACTAAGATACGATGTAAAAAATAGATAATCATTATTTATATCGACATTTTAAACGAATCCTTTTGTGAAAAACTTCCCTGAGGATCCTCTTAGTTTAAAGAAACATCCGTTTAACTATAGTCCCGATATCAATCTCATAAACAAATAAGGAGCGATATTTTGAAAGGGTTTATTTGAGCCTTATTTCCTTCAATTGTTTGTGGAAACAAAACTTGATCCAAAATTCATTTTCCTTTAACCAACTAAATCCTCTCTTTATTTAATGTTTTGAATAACATTCAATTCTGGGAAATGCTCCATCATTTATAATTTCTAAACAGTGATGTACAGATGAATTAGGGCATCTTTCGCAGATGTAAAAACTTTTGGTTATTTTTCCTGTAGTTCACTCTCGTTTCTAACCTAAACATTCCTTCCTTTGGGGTGTTATTCTTCTGAACATGCCCCTCGTTTCGCTCCGAAGAACCCTACGGCAAACTAAATCATAACGGCCGAAGGACAGTAGGACTCCTCCACATGTTATTTTCTCACGTCCTCGATGATTCCACACCCCAGCTATGATATACATATCTCCTTCAGCCACGACCTTATGAACTTGCCCCGATTTTTGCATATTTATGTATGTAAATTAAACGATTTGTACGATATTCTCCACCGTTCGCGTGTTGCGAAACCACAGTCTATGCATGAATAATTTTACGTTGCATTAGTTACGCTTACGATTTTTTTAATTGATCGAAAAAACTGTAATTTTATTTCACATGAGATAAATTTCGAGCGAAGCTACAATATGCAATTTTATTATTTGAAAGAGTTAAGAATAAATTTTGATACTTTTTGAAAATGATAATTCTAGGTTGAAATATTATTTGGAGTTCTGGAGTTTCGATTATCCATCCAAGAAATACGTTTTGTTTTCATCATCAAGTATTTTCACTATTATCGTGAAAGTGTTTTTAATGAAGATAATTAATCATGTAATACAGTTGTTTTATGAGAAATATCTGCATGTCCAATACCCAATCTCAAGCTTATTTTTAAATACACATTTGCCGAAGAAATTAAACGTTAGAAAAAAAGATATATAGAAAAAAGTTCTAACCATATTTGATGATGGATAGACAGTGATAGAACCAAGATGCATATACATTGAGGAGGGAAAAAAGAAGCTCTTGGGGGAAAACATTCCAAGAAAACCGAGTTTCGCAGTCCAGTGGACAGTCGAGAAAGCGGAAACAACTTGGCTTCTTCGCTTCGTTACGTCATTTCCGTCCTTCCAATCGACTCCTCCCTTCCCACTTTATTTCCTTCATTTCTCCTACATTCCCATCCAATCCGAACTTTTGGGGGAAATGGACTTCTTCATTTCTTCTTTGGTCCATAATAGAGGGTCGCAGTTTTCCCAAATATTTTTATCCCAGCAGTTGTTTTCTAGTCGATCGAGGCATTGTGTTACGAAATACATTCAAATATTTTTCTACTTTAATTGGATTGAATTGAATAGGATGTGAAATCTAATAAGAAATTAATATTTCAAATTTCTTTTTCATTGGTTTTCAATTGAAAGTAATGTTAACACTAACAGAATTTTCAAGTGTTACTGAATACTTTTATGGCTGAAATATTCCTTAGTTTGTTGTTAATGGAGAAAACCGTTACTGACGATAAGTTATCATCAGAGAAAGAGAAAAAATCTTTTTCCTCACTATTTTCTATCCGGACATAGGATGTTAACTTTAATATATAGGGAAAAAGTAATTAGTAATCTTATATCTCTTTTGAAAAAGTTATACCGCGGTACCTTGAGAACTTTATTTTATGTCTTAATATATTTGAATATTATATATATTCAGATATTATTGTTTTGGAGTACCATTTTATATCTTGGTATTATACTATGAAGCGAAAGAATGTAATCAAACTAGATAAAGGTTATTTTTATGTAATAAGTTTACATTTAACGCTGGACATAATAATACGCTATTGTAGCTCTGAATTTTATACGAGCCTTAATTAAACTCTTTTCGAATGTAGTTTTTGAAATCTCATTAAGGTTTGCTATGTGAAGTGGGTCAAATTACTTTATTGAATGTGAAATAATAAAAATCTTCTATTTGATCCAGGGAGCTTAATGAGCTTTTGAATTTAAAAAATTACGAGAAGAAAATTTCAAACACATACATAAGGTTTTTGTTAGTAATTTTGAAATATTTTTTCAGCTCAGTTTCATATGACATTGTCCATGTGTAATTTGAAAAGAATTGTTATAAATTTGAGCAGCTTAGGAAGGTTGTAAAATTAAAGGCCGATTCCAAATAAAGCATTGTAATATCATTTTAAATTTTGCTGAAATTTGTACAATTTAATTACCTTCAATTCGTTCGTCGCAAGTTTTACAATACGTTAATGCTCTGGTATTTTCCTTTAGTTCCTATTTTGTTTTTCATAATCCTGTATACTCTTATTTCTTTAATTATTAATGGAATTGGAAACACTACGGAAATAGCGCGGGGTTTTCATTAATATGAATACAAAAGGAATTCTCTACCAGTGCGCACCGGAATTCTATTGAAGTGCTAATCAAAGCCCTCTTTCACTCTATGACGCACTTCCGTGTCTGCGATTTTAGTATTCCACCGTGAAAATTTAAGAGGATCTTATCTACTCTCCTCTTCTTCATATTCCTCCATCGTTATTCAGGTTCTTTTACTCAGAGCTTTCGTGTCCTTGTTCAATTAACTTTTTTATAAAATATAAAATTACCTCAATGGAAGAATTCTTTAGATAAGAAATTGCAGTAGAATTTCAGGCAGAAATATTGTAACTATTTAAGTCATGGAAATTTGCTCTCTGAAAATTTAGTATAGGATTAGGATCTATCAAGAATGAGAAAAAAAATCAGTGACAAGAACTCGATTTTATGTATTTTTAAATTGATAATTATTTATTTTTTATGTTAATACACATTTTATAAATAGGAAACTCCTTTCTCCTTTAGTCTATTAAGAAGTCCATCACTGTCCTGTCAAATATTCTATCGCACTATACATTTTCTTAAAACCATAACTTTGATGAAAGTCAATTAGAATTTCTATATATATGGAAAGAGTAATGTAAATATTATTGGAAGTATTCCATTTTCTAAACTACTCAATGATATGTTATCGAAAATGTTTTTTATGTTGTGATTTTCTCATATAATTATAGTATCTCTATCATATTTTTTTTTGAAAATGATGATAAGGATCATAAAAGAGAACCAGCCATAAATCTTAATTTGCTAGGTCACAGACTTCGAGAGCATCTGCAGCATTTGAAGTTTCATTGCCAACCATACGTTCTCAAGAAGTTCTCGTTAAACTGTCGCCCGCGATATGGCTTTGGTAGTTTATGGCTCCTTAAATATGTGCATTCAGCCACCATGCCAGGAGCCAAGAGTATAATTCCATACGATAGAGCCCTTGCATTAGCTGTCAAATAGTAGTTTATGAGGTCGACTAGATACCCGTCCGTTGCTTTTTACTAAGATTCGTCTAAAGTAAGAGCAAAAGATATTAAAAACCATTTTCGTTTTATTTAATTCATAGTATATAACTTTGAACTGGAAAGGACCTATTAAATATCTAAAGCTTTCAAGCTGACTTCAAACTATTTCTTAATTATAAAGGACCGAAATGCGAACCTTGAGGTACACCTTTATTTGTAAATAAAATTCATCAGGTGTATCTATTTCCCCTCCAAATAGGAACGCTAGAGCTAAAGAAACTATTCGATTAAATATTGCAAAATTTTGCACCAGCTAGTAATTAGAAAATAATTTAACATGAAGCACCCTCGAAGGGAAACCAGCGAATAACCTCAAAGTTCGATGGTCTTTGAGAACAACAACTATGACTGTACTCATAGATACCGAATCTTGAGAGCCACAACCCTATATCACGCCCATGACTTCATCCACTTGCCCCCCTCCGTACTTTGTGCTCGTAGTTTCAGTTTTCCGAAGTCCTCTAGCAGGAGACCTCTTTGCAAAACCTGTGCCCTCCCAGTGTCAAGGGCCCTTCATACGAAGCAATGTTATTCAAGGGCGCGGGGTTGACAAGGGGGAGTGAGATAGGACGGTCGCCAGGGGTCTCTTTTATTTTAAGAGGGGAAGTCAATGTTGAAGGAGGTGCTGTATAAGTCATGAATAAAAAGATTAGAAGAGGGAAAGGTAAGGAAGCAGAATTATAACTCATGGAATAGCGGGTGGCTGGAGCGAGTGGAAATGTTGGAAAATTATGGGAATTCGCGGGCACTCATCGATCAGAAGTTTTGGAGAACAAAGAATAATAACCCCCTAATCTTTTCTCTGGAGAAGGGAATTTAAATGTTAATTTTTACGGTGACGGAGGGAGGAAACAACGCCAGAGCTTTTTTGAAGTAAAGAACTAAATGTGTAAATTATAACTTTCACGTTTAGTTTTTCTTGTGCGTCGTAAAAGATAACACTAATAAAAGCGAGTTTTTATTAACTACCATATTAAATTTTGTCTTATGTTTTTCTTACCTTTCTAATTTTTTCATCTTTCATATATTAGTATATGGAAAAAAACAAGCGTTAGAGATATCAACATTTCGTTATTGTAAACAGGCACTGCGTATTTACAATGTAAATATGTTTCTAGAAATGCTTATATGTTTACTTTACATTAATTAAAGTTGCTTAAGTTGATGTTTAACATTTAATTTTTTCGCGGAGCGATTTCTATTCCAAATGTTTTGGCCTATTTTCATCTTTTTCGATTTGGATGACTAATCTAAAAAATTGAGCTGTTTTATAGTTAACGTACATTATAAGTTTCAAGCTACCTATTTAAAGTTACCTCTGGTAGAGTAATAATTATGACTTGAATTGGGAACGAAGTACAGTTATTTAGTATTATTTTCAACAAAGTTCGTAGTTTGTTTTCTCTTGGACAACTATGATATTAACGCATATGCTGAATTTAGATTCATCAGGGAACTATCAACTTTTCAGTGGTAATTAAATGGAATACACGAGTAAAGTTACAAAAGGACACTATAATTGGACTATTATACTTTCACGTAATTTAAAAGTTCGGCAAAACTGTTTGTGGCTAAAATTTCTTTCAGAAGAAAAAAGAGTATATTGTCGAACCCATATTTTCAATGTACTGCAGCATATTCTTTGTCGAATGTTTCTAGGCGAAAGTCCTCTTTGTCGCGCACGAAAAATTAATTAGAGAAACGTCCTGGAAATATTCCATCAAAGAGTTCCCATCTTCTCCCTAAAAAAGGGCCAACAAAAGAACGTCGACTTCCAATCGGGCGCTGGGACGAAATGTCGGCCACAAAAAGAGCTCGTTTGCGCTCTACTTCCACTACCACGTCCGAACAAATTAAAAATCCACACTGCACTCCTAGAACGATACTCGAGAGATGGAACTGGTCTTTTCCAGTTAAAGAAAGAGCGTTAGAAATTGGTCTAGTTCGGAACAAGTGCAGAATGAATTGGTTGATTGCAGCGTCGGAATAAAGAGAGATGAATTCTTTTAAGAGGACGAAGGGGGGAGTTCTTTTGGAGAGGTTTCTTCAACATGGAATCGTTGCGAAGAGTTTTCGAGTGTGGGCGAAGAGGGTTAAGTGCGGGGGGGCCGTACGAGTACAAAAGGTCGCGGTACATAGAGGATAGCTGTCGTTGAAATCTCTGGAAAAAAATGAGCGCGGATACGAGATATCCGAGCGTAATTGGAGGGCGGTGAATGCATCACCCTGTGACCTTTCGAACGATCCTTAATTTTAATCGGAGGGATCCCCGTTCTAGTTTTTAATTCTGTCATCGGAGAAATATTTCATTTTCTTCGATCACAACTCGGAAAAGGTCGTTCTCTGTGAAGGGGCAATTTAGAATCGGTGCATGGCTCTTTGAGCATCGTTCACTGGGTTAATTGATGGCCGTTCTGTGCAAATAGAAAGAGATTGTGAAGTTCCATGGGAAATCACGCATCGTTAATCCTCGTGTTTTGTTTTGTTAGGGAGGGAAAATTATAAATTACGTCTGCAGATATCCGTATTTCAATTGCTTTATTCAAAGTGTTATAATTAATAAATTCAATATTATTATTTTATTGGTATTTAAGAATTTATAATAAGATGTGGGTTATTATAGAAATGTATATTGTTGAAGTTTATGATTGTTTAATTTCTAATACGTTGCCGAAAGTTATCAAAAAAATTATTAGGATATTGGTCACACAAAAACTTAGAACCTCGGTTAATCATGCGTACATTTCATCAACATTCTCTCTTCAGGTACTAGAATAATTTTAATACGGCGGACGAAAATGACGAACCTGCGGGCTTATTAGTTTCCTAATGTGGTTCTGGGTTTTGAAACATCGACATCAATTCTCCTTTAGCCAAACCGATAGAGAGAGAGCTCTGAACGCTTCTTTTATTTTAACCAATTAACCTTTCCAGAGATCCCTCCAGGACGAATCGGTTAATCGAATCCCATCTGTTATGACTGTTTGTCGGATACTGAATTGGCAATCCAATCGTACGACCGCAAATTTCCCCTCCGCCGATAGCCTCGAAAACATTTCCGATGGCCTTCATTGATTCCTCAGCGGTGCGCGTCCACGGAAGAGCGTGCATCGGAAGGATACAGTTCCGACCTCTGCACGTGCAGAAGAGGAAACAGGGGAAGCGTCATAACGCTCTCAATTATCTTCCGCAACTATTAAATTCTCGTTCCATTGGCGGCGCGGCTTTGTTCCCTGTTCCCCTCGTTAAGGGTTCGACCCTTTCCTGATCGCAAATCTACCCCTCCGGAAAGATTCTACCCCTGTCCCTTGCTCCAGGATACAGTCCCCCTTTAATTCCCGTAAAAAAATTACCCATAACCAACCTCCCGCAACAATAGGGACTTATTTCACCTTTGCAGATTCCCTCTCCGTTGTTTGGTCTCCATTTTTCTTCCTTTCATCGTTATCTTCACGCTCCGAACTGAACAATTGTCTTTTTTTCATTTCCTCAATTTACATTCCCTACGAATTCATGCCTTTTGAAGTTTCTTTTGCTGAATATTTATTTGAAAGCAATATACAGTTAAATACGCAATTCTTAGAGGTGGAGAAATTAGTTTTAGTGGAGAATAAAGGGATGGCAGAATGATGCTGCTGGTATTAACTAAGACCCAATCCAAGACTGATTAAGTAACTGCAACGTTTAAATAATAATAAAGTATAGATTAGAATCATGTGGTGACGATTTTTTCTATACTGAATGTGTGTAAATAGGTCAACATTTATATTATTTTTCCTTTTTAAATTTATTTGGCAATTTTATAATCATTATAATGAAGCGAACTTTGACTCGATTGAATTAGTATATTTTATATAATAATATACATAACCGATATGTACGAAACTCGTAAATCATTAATGAATTAGCAACGGAAACATTGTCTCGTTCGTTTCATTTATTAGAAATGCTCCTTCTACTCTAACGGGATGCTTAATATCTTGATGGTTATTACAGTAACAACATCCTCATTTCTTATAGAAAATATTATATAGAAAAAAGTTAATACTCTGTATCATACGCTTTGATAAATTTCTGTTGAAGATAAGCTTTTTATTTCTGCATCGCTGGAAAGAAGTCAAAGAATCATTCTCAGAAACGTAACTGTTTGAGTCAAAGGTTTAGACATCTTTGTACATTATCCTTTGTATAAAATTAACTATCTATAAAATCAGTGGTGCATCTCTTTGGGAATACCATTTCCAAGAAGAGTCTCCGTCATGGAATCACAATAGCATCTCTCGGCATTCAAAGATTTGTTTTACCTTTAGAAATCTCATATTTTTTCCACTGATGTATTGTGCACAGCTCTCCATGGATTCCCGTTTGATCCTTTGCAATCTTTTCCGCATTTAAAAATCCATTCTCATTCCTCTTCTCCTTGGAGTGTCTCCTCCCACGCAATTTCATTTATTCTCTCTTCAACCCCTTTCTGGAGGACCACCCTCCGTCCCACTTCCTCCCCACTAACTCCCTCTACCCCCTTTTTTCCACTTTGCTCATTTTATTTCCCATGTTTCCCCACACACTACTATTCCTCTCGTTTGTGTACTCTTGGAAAGTTTACTTCCCTGTTTAAAAATTCCATTTACTTTTTTAATTATCTCCCATAATTCCATTACCAAATCCAATACCTACTATTTGACTGCCTCATTTTCTGTATTTCTTCCCTGTTTTCACTGGTTTCTCGTAGTTTATTTTTCAATTTCGTAGTTTATTTGTTGTTTTAAGAAACTCTTTCGTCTTTTTTCCTTCTTTCATTCCTTAAAAAACAGCTCTTAAAATACATCTTTTCTACTTTTCGAGTATAAGGTTACAATAGTGAAAGGTTAGTTTACTTGAACTGATATTTAGAAATGTTTTATTTCGCTCAATTACTAGACAAAGATACAATAAAGTTATATACCCCAAAAAGTCCTTCCTTTATCAAACTTTAAATTACCAGTGAAAAATGAACTCGCTTTTTCAGAATCCCCATGGTTCTTTCCCAATTTCATAAACGTTCTTTTGTATTCTTGAATACGAAATCATTTTTCACATTTTTTATACAACCTTTACTTTGTTTACTTTTAGTGCTTGATCTGTCATATTTTTTCTTATGTGCAAGTTATTCGAGGCTTTAGCAAAGTTTGTTCGTACGTAACTTTAAATTGAAGAGTATCAGTTGCGGAAGTCATGTTTGAATAAATAATGCCACACGGAACAATATGAATAACTTTTTTACGCATTATAGTTTCAGCTTTTAGTAGGTAAAAAATTAAATATGTAGAATACTCTAGTCCTTATAAACAGTTCGTGGATCAAAGAATTTAGCGTAATCTTTATAAATTAATCGCTAGAATAACTGACGAAGTTCCACCCAAGTAATAAATATTTTCTTTTATCCTTCTTAAATCACCTTAATAAAGGTAGCACTTTATACATCCTATTTTCGTTTTTTTTTCCACTCCTGTCTACCATCCTCCCTTCTTCTTTAACTCCCCCTCTTCTTTTTCTCATCGCCCCTTAGAATTCTTCTCCGACACGCACTTGTACAGTCTCGCCCTCACAACGAGATAAAAGTCTAGAAGCCTTCCCTGAGAAGGCGTAATCCCGCATTCAAAATGGATTAGGAGTCGCGAATACGTTCACAGAGCGGAGGAGATTGTGTGAAAGGGAGTTATTCTCATCTGCGAGGATGGATGGACGGGAGGAGGGGATCCTTATGGAAGGGTCCGAGATAGCATCTTGTATCGTGATGTAAAGACATGGGAGCATAAGCACGCGTGTCTGGCTCTCTGTCGGATTCCCCTATCTTACCGATTCCGAATCGATTCATGAGATGAAATGAATACGGAGCATTTTACGAAATCCTTCTTACTTACATCTATTTTTATGCTCGCGGATAATTTTTCCATTATGCAGTCTATCATTGTCGATGTCATTTTTGAATGCAAGGAAGTGTTTGAATTGCGAAAAAAAGAAATTATTTTCAAAAGTTATTGATTTTGATAGCTATAATTATAAAGCTACGTTTATTTGAGCATAATTGAGGATAATGTGGTATTTATAAAACCATTGCATAGTAATTATATCAGCTGCAGAATCAGGTTTTATTATTAGTAAAACTCAATACTAATCGACATTTAAAGTACATTTGTAGATTTGTTATTTTTAAAAATTAATCAGTAAAGTGATGTTGACTGTAGTGATAACACATAATGTAGCTAATAGATAATTTTTACCAATAACATATGCATCAATTGACTTAAGAAAATAGATAAATTCTCAGTATGTTGCGAAAGTGTTAACTGAAAATACTGTTTTATTACAGCAGAATATTTTAGTGATTATTTGTTATTCCAGAACTCATATCATTTATCATTATACTTATTCCATAAGTATTCTGCTATTTTTCTTATACTATCAAAAGATATTTGGAGCTCATAGTTCGAATTAATAACTTCAAGACTAAAGATGACTCGTAAATTATGTCAAAGTATTTGCCTATCTATCAGCTATAGAAAGAACCTTTGGGCTACATCCATTAAAGACAGGAATACTTAAAGTCTGATTACTTTCGGAACTTCGGATTACTTCGGAAGATGCAGGCTAATAGAATTAAAACCGGCTTAAGGCCTCATAAAAGGTGCACTGTAATCCGAAATTTAGGCTCTAAGTCCGCTATTAACGTGAAGGACACCTGGAAGTACTCAGGCTCACTTTGTGAAACTTCCTCGGACTTCCTTGAATTTCTATTGGTATTTTAATGAGGAAAGTTGAGGTGCTATAAAGCTTAACATATGCACTGTCCTTCAGGTATTGGTCTTTACCTATAATATGATAAAATTGAAATTTAGAACAACCTGCGAAAAAGTAGTAATTTAAGAATTTATTGAATACATGGACCAAAATATTTTATTTAGATCTTATAATCGTTCGAAAGGAAGGAGAAGTTTCCTAATCAAACTATAAATGAGGACCAAATTCTTTTCTATGAGGAAACTTAGCAAATTTAGACGTAAATTTTGGCTTATTTTATTTTAGAGTTTCTCAAAGAGGCTATTATGGATTAATCAATCAAATAGAGTGTATAATGTTTCCCTGATGACTTATTCTGCGCATTAAAATATTCATAATAAAGCTTTTTTTACCTCTTACACTAACAATTAGCATAAATTTAGAACAAAATTTCACACCTATACAGCAAAGAAAGTGTATCATGTTAGTTTTATGTACTCAGTTCAATTTAATATCGCGAAAAATAATTAACAATATTCCGTCGTAGTGATATTATACTCGTCTTATATTACATTAAAATTTCAATGTAAATGATCCGTTTTATTGAAAATTACCGGCATATTAAACTTAGGTTGAATGAATTTCTTTATTGACTCAATACGAATCGAATATTTAGTTAAAGCGATCAGGATTAGAAGATTTAAATCAGAAAAATATAAATTCCTTATATCAAATAACTCCTCAATGACATTATTCCTCGTGTCTTTAGATTATTTGGTCTGCTACCGAAGCAATGGATCCATACTCTTCCTAAAAGACACGCATCCCCATTCTCATGAATCATCCGGAAGCCTCTTGAAGCGAGGACAAGTGACCGAATTCACTTCGATTGGCAACTCCTTCACGCCTCAGAAAAAACAGAGCGGAAATCGCTGTGCAAACTTCGAGAGGGAAAAAAACGCTTGTTTCAACCATTGCAGGCATTTAAGGAGCAAACAAAAGGCTTTGGCACTTGTGAAGGAGAAAGGAAAAGCGGGGATATTGGGGATGGTAGGGAGGGGAACGAATTCCCTCAGGAGGGGGGGAAATGTGTTCCTAAAGGTTACGGGTGGCTTTGAGAAGAGGGGTGCTTAGTTCCATTATTGTAAGCGGCGAGATGGGGAGACCTGAATGGTGGAGAGACGAGCATCGCGTCCCGTGGGACATCAGTATGGAAATAGCCTAACCTACGGGGGTTGTCGTAAACATATGCAGGGAGTCCTTTGTGGAGTTGCAGACGCTTTCGGAGACAGGTTCTCGGTACCGTGAGCTCTAATTGGTATCGGACGGATTCGCAGACGTCAAACAAGCGCACGGAGGACGTAACAGGATTTGCAGGAAACGAATTTGCCGCTCGTTTGATGTAGATGCGGGGAGTTGCTACGGAGAAGTGTCCGTTAGCGGGATTTACGATTTAATCAGCACCCGTGCACTCCGTGGGTATGATTCTGGAGATGATTTGGGTATAGTTAATGTCCAGGTGTCGGTTTGTCGTTCAGGAGGAATTTAGCGATGATTAAAAATTCGTATATGATGGTACCTTTGACATCAAGACGTATCTGATTGTAAGAATAAATTAGTACTCCCCGTAAGGAGCTTGGTTTTCGTATTCGCGATTTTTTAACTTTGGGATTTAGCTGTCGTTCTTTAGCTTGGAGTGCCCAAAGGAAAAAAGTGAACTGTATTTAACATACCCTTAGCTGATGTTGGTTAATTTCACAAAATTTTTCACAGTTTAATTAAAAAGAGTATGCTCATTCCTCACAGTCTTGTATTCTTTCAGAATTTTTCTTATTTTACCACAGACTGCACTTCTTTTTTATATTAAGAGATGAAGAAACTTTGGAAAACTTAAAAAACCTCTAATTTGTCAATTTAAATTTGGTAAAATAATGGTCCTATTTTTGCATTGAACGACATTTAGTAGTTAGAGATTTTATTGTAAATGCATTACTTTTTCATCTATAACCCACCTATTTTTCTTTTTTCACAAGGCTAATGTTGTGAAGAAAGTTTATTATTGAATTTGATTATTAAATATCTCTACAAATAACAATACTCGCGCGGTACAAATATTTATAATCTTCTTCCAAAGGAATTTGAATAGAATGAGATGAAATTGAAGAACTCTATCGTATTGGTGTGAATATAGAATAAAGTTTCTCAATCCACCGTTTTTGCAATTCCTCGAGTTTTAGGTGCATCTCCATACATTTCAGAAAATTTACTTACGTATATGTAGCTGTGAAAGAGGAAGTCCGACGTAAGTTTAGTTTTCTGTCTCCTGTCGTTTCGTAAACTTCTCTTACATTTTAAGCGAACCAGTCACCGAAAGAGCTTTGGGAAAATATTCAAAGTTGTTAAGGGATTTCCTTCATCTGAAGTCGGAACGGGATTCGTATTGGAAAGTGTCTCTTTCCTTATCTCCGCTAGAATTCCTAGATCTCTGCAGAGGCAAGTGTGACGGAAAGCAAACGGAATTACGTGCTTCGTCTTATTTATCATTCGGCAGAAGTTTTAAGTCTCCGAAGTGGTTCTCCCACGAGAAAACTTGGCATATGTCTTTTGCCTTAATTAATTCACAAAGTCGGGAAGTTAGGAAATTCTGCTGCTCTACTTGATAGGACGTTGGCATGCAGAAACGGAATTAATCTCACCGAGAGATTTTCTGCTCTTATTTATAAAGGGGATTGCCCCCGTGAAATTCCTAAACACAAATTTACCTCCCATCAAAGTGTATTATAATCAAGGAGGTATTATCATATTTCTTTGTGATTTCTTATTTATTCCATCCCATAGCGATCCTAGTTTCGAGCACGCTGGATTGTAAAGGGCAGAGTGTTTTATGAATAAATGAATACGAAAGGATCTAAGATATACATGGAACACTTGGGAAACGTTTATTAATTTTGGTTTCATGTGTTTCTATGGAGATGGTTGATGGTAGCAACAAAGAAGCATGGGTATATAATATTATTTAATATTTGTTGTGTAATTAAATGAAGGATTCCGCTTTTTCTTGTTATAAAAAGATAAAAATTTTTGATTATCATGAGTCATGGATGCAGAATATTTTGGTTCAATCCTGTTTAGGTAAGCTTTTTTAAATCGTGAAATAATTTGACTCACTCTTACAGATTTATTCAACTTTGCACTGTTCTATTACGAAATAATAACCCTATTAATTTAAATATATGAATATTTAAAATTTTGTTTCAATCGCTTCTTTATTAGTTACAATTTATTTTTATACGAGATTCCACAGTATTGCGATTTAAAACACGTTCTTTTAAGCCTTAGCAATATTCATCGCTTGTTTATCCTCATTTCATTGTGACAGTTCACTTCCGCGTAATTCGAAATAGATCGCAATGGATGGTAATAAATTCCAATATGTCGGGCGTTTTGTACAACGAGATTTTTATAAAGCACTTCCTATTCAATTAGTCCCGAAATCCGCCCTTGAAAACCAACCATTGGAACCGTTTTAGCGTAGAAATCCCAATTTCACGGTGTTCCCAAAATTCCGCTTCTATAAATGGATTCACCAAAGGGCAATAACCAGAAGAGAGAATTACTGGATTTATCGCTATGCGCGTTCAGGGGAAAGGGTTATAAAAATATAAAAGCGAAGGCCCAGTTGGCATTTTTTCCATTCTTCCTCGTATTCAGAATGGTTTTGGACTGAGAAGGAGGCGATTCATCCACATGATTTGTTGAGAAGAAGAGGAAGCGAAGAGAAAGGTGTGTAGGTGTGGGTGGTGAATGGAACCAGAATTAAACTGCTGAGGTGCGGGAAAAATGAATAATTTGAAGAATCGATCGAAGATGCGAAGAAAGAATAAAAAAGGTGAAAATGAATGGAATATTCTGAAAGAGGAAATAATGAAGAGATGGTATATATAGAAATCAGAAATGTTTGATATGAATAAGTCAAAGGCAAAGTAATATTGAGAATTTATTGAGAAATATTTTCATACTATAAGCACCTTATACGAAGTGGATTTTGAGTTAAGGAACTCAGATAAAATATTTCTTTTTGCCTTTCAAATACTATTAAACGAGATTTCATTTGTGATGAATTCACTCGTACCGTATTTACTTCTATTTTAGTCGCAAGTGTTAGATATAGAAGAAGAAAGATTTTCAACTCGAAATTTTGGATATGAATATTTAGAATTTTCTTTTGAAACGAAATCATTCTTTCGTGGCGCTAATCGTGGATAAATCAATTACATTTTTCGATAAAAAAGTCGAAATTTCTCAATCTTAACCGACACCTTTCCCATACTAATCCAACTCGGTTGCCATTCTATTAAATTAACTATAGAAGGAATAATTTACGAGCAACAAAATTTATACTGGAAATTACTGTAAGGAATATGCAAGCAAAACTGGGAACAAATAATCGTTTGTATTGGATATCCTGTAATTCAGATATAGATGATATAACAGATAAGGCACTGAGGTAACAAGATAGCTTTCCTAAAGGTGAAATAGTTTTCCGAGTATGCAAAAAATATCCAATAATTGCCGATAAGTAGAGGCAAAATCCGATTTCGCTGAGAAAAGACTTTCGCACATAAACGGAAGGAGAAACCATTCAGTTCGATAACCTCGTCGTATTCGTAGTCCCGGAAATAATCAGTCCTTGAGGATTGGGATAGAGAGTGATAAAAGTGAGATGGAATGACGCGGTGCAGGGCCGGCGGGGAAAGAGGGGCGGCGTCGCCTGCCACGTATTGATCCGCTGCACAGCAGGTAGATCCACCCCGCCCTCTGACCTCCCTCCATTGCAATACGCCCCCAATACACCTTCTCAGGAGACGCATTCCACTGCGGTCAGGTGACCGAGTCATTAGGGAACTTTTCAATCCTTTGCTTTCGTGCCTTTTGGATTCGAACACAAAATGGTGGTGGATGTAGAACAGGGTTTCGGTTTCGTTTTCAGAAAACGTATTTCTCGCGAATATTTGATCACTATTTAAATTTATATTTCCTTCGGAATCGTTTTCTTATCTGATCCATTCATCATCTATAACCATTAATGCCTTAATTAATAATGAAAGATATCCTTACTCGTATACTTGATCGTTTTTTCAAATAATCACGTTCAATTTAATACTTTTTAATTTTGATTATTGTTTGTATTAAATCTATATGTATCTTCTTGGAGAAAGAGGTGATAGACCCCATCATGCTTTGCTCCATTGGCTATAAACGGAATGCAAAAAGGACAGTTCGCGATTCATACAATCGATTTAACCGTTCTTTAGAGAAAGAAATATAAAATATAGATTTATTGGGTATATTTTTAAACGATACACTAAATACTTCATCGTAATTTTTTAGTTTTCATTATAAATGATTAATTTTCCTCTGCTGAAGATTTTTGATTGGGAAAACTAAGTAATGTCGTCTTCCGCCTTTCTTTAGGCTATCAAAGTAGAAATACATTTTAAATTAGTAATATGGAGTTATACTGAAGATAAGATATTTCTCATATGCGAAATATTTTGAGTTGAGTATAATTATTAATACTGAATCTCACTAACAGGGCTATATATTTTAATAATTATTTGCTATTTTTAACAATTTTTTTGGTTTTTAACACTTGTTTTGTTAACAAAATATGGAAATTTATTGAAATATATCTGCTACTAATTAGAGCTGTCATTATTCATAGCTGATTGAATTTAATTTACAAAGTAATAAGTGTATGTGCTTTGAATGCATAAATCATAATTCAGTAATACGAGTTAAGAGTAGTCATAACTCATTCGGAAAATATTCACCTTCCACAAATTGAAACGAGTAGAATGAAACGAAGACTTAGTATTCTCATCGGACAAAGACAAAGGTATGATTAAATTTCATCCCTTTCTCCTTTCGACCGTTAATTTCCTCAGCTTTTCACTAATTACTCTTCGTAAGTTGAGGATTCCTTTAGAATTTTCAGAATCGAAAGATAATTAAATTCTTTAATTAAAAGGAATTGGACTGTTTTTTTCTGTCACTCTTATATCCTTTCACCTTCACCAGAAGTTATTAGTCATTCCAAAAATATTAATTAAGCTATTAAAAAACGGCGATTTTAAGCCCTGTTAGTTATCGAAATTCAATAATCAATTTGACCTTATATTCCGAGCAGGATAAATTTGGATCTAAGATTGTATGGTAGATTTTGAAAGATGTTTCAAAAGCATATTGTGTTAAAACATGTATAAAAAAGGTGATAATCATATTTCTTTTACTCGTAGTTAGTAGAAAAAAGAGTATATCTAGCTTACGAAATTAATGATTAAAAATTTTGTAATTAAATTCGAATAAATTATTTCTCTTATTTTAAACGAGCATGTTCGTTAAAATTTTTTAAAGAAGATTTTGAGTTTCGTAGAATGTATTTAGAAAATTCAAAGCGGCAATTCATTTTTACAATTTAAAATTACATGATAAATTATTTCGCTCGTTCTTCGAATCGTTCGGTAATAAATTTTTGTAGAAATAATGTGTGGTAAATAGGATTTAGAATTATGAAAATGAGGTTCCGGAAATAAATACGACGAACTTTATAATCCATAACCTTAAATGAATCACCCTACCTTGCAACTCTTGCGCAATTTGTTTATACTGATTTGAATCCTGTTTCGAAATGGCATTTCAAAGCCATTGGTTAGTTTCGTTTTCCAATTATCGCCATGATCGATCAGTTACCTTCAATGTCAGACGGAATAATTCAATTACGTTCTGTCTGTGAAACAAAAGAGAGGGGAGTTAGTGCTGGTTAACAGCTTCTGGCATACAATTGAACAGCTTTAGATGTTCCGTGCTAATTATCTTGTCCCTGTGGTTCTGCGTTTTATCCATTTCTCCCCCTTCGATGAGCACAACTCCAGGATTTCTTGTAACAATGGCCACGCGCAATTCGGAAGGGTCGCTTTGTTCTTCCCACCACCCTATCGCAATCTGCATTATTCTCTCTATAGTTTCCTTTTTTTACCCTTCCTCCCCTTTCCCCACTTATGCCCCGAACTCAAGGGCCATCCCGAGGTGATAAGCCCATGGAAGTTGCGATACTTACTTTTTAAGGGAGAGTTTGTCGATACAGTTTCGGAGAAAGTTTCCCAACTTACGGTGTAATTTAGTATTTTTTGTTTACAATAAGGGTGTTGTCATGGAAACTTCATCGTCTCTATTAAACTGAATAGTGATTGGAAACCGTTTTCATTGCTGATAACGGAATGATATGTTTCATAGAAGAGAAAAATTAACCTCCATCTCTTCATTCATTGTAAGTTCATTTTAATGGATAATTCATCCTTTAAATTTTCATCTTTATGGATAAAGTTATCCTTAACAAGTTGAGAACTCATTAATATTAATAACTAATATGTCATTGATTACATTAAAACAGCTAATTCATTTTATTTCATTATATACGATATAAGTGTAAGTATAGTGTATATAGTATGTATAAGTTGCCACCGGACAATTGTCCACTTGTGACTTAAATTCTAAAAATAAATAAATATAAATTATGATTCAAATTATCATCTAATCAATTTTATTATTCAAGAGTAGGAGTCTGATACTTTATGTAAACAATATGATAATGCTAATCTTTTTATTTTCTATACTAATGAAACTCAAAGAATGTAAACAACGTATCTTCAAAGGTCAGTTTACGATATAGTTTCGTATAATGGCATTTAATTATTAGTCGGATTAAATTTCTGTCGATAACTGATGGAAACGATTTATTTATTTCCCAGAGTGTGAGGGATTTATTCCACTCCTATTATTTTCCTATTATACATCCTGGTTCGCTCAATTTTTGATACGATGGCGTTTTTATTCACACGATGGAATTTATCAAACGGGACGAGAGTCTTTTTGCCTCTCACATTTTGCTCAGTCTCTCTTGGGTGTCAATCTCCTGTAAGGGGATTATCATAAAATTTATTCTGAGAATAAATCGTTGAAAAGGGAATAAATGTCATCGACATATAGAAATTCGAAATTCCTTTGAAGTATTTCATGCTTCCTTAGCACATTTAGAGCAAATAACTGTATTTATTTTTTCTTCTTCTCTCCTTTTCTTTAAGTACCTGAGTCATTTTCAGTTGCCTTCCTTCTACTCAGTTGTAAAATATATCGTACAATTTACTCTGTAGGTGAATCGTACGTAATAAAATCGCTCGTACGTATTCGTCTGCTTGAAATTAAATTTAACCAAAAAAGACATTTTTATTATCTTGAAATTAATGGTCCTTTGTTTGATGAATGATTTGATATTTGAAAATTGAAAATTTCAGCCAGGTGCTCTTTGGATTAGAAAGATAAATAGGATAATTTATATCTTATATAGCCAACATATAATCTCAAAAGCTTTAACTTCTATTTTATATTTATTTAAGTATTATGTCAAATAGTTTTTCCTCTAGACTAGATATTATTTGGATACTCATATTGATGCAGGCATAGATTTATATGATTTCCATTTCCATTAAAACTCACTCACAAGCAAAAAGAACCACTAATATCTTTTAAACGAGTAGGAATTTTACTCAAATACTTAAATGATCGTAATATTTCTTTGAATGTAGTTTTTTAACCCGCTAATTGGACTAAGGAAAACGCACCCTTTGGGAAAAACGCCCATATAAAATACCTCCTCGTCTGCAAAACCGCTCCTTCTCATAGCATCCACTTCCATAGCCTTAAACAAGTCTCATCCCTATCCACTTCATCCTCTCTTGCCCTCTGGGCCTTTTCCAAAAGGGCCTCTCAAAGGCACCTCCGCATGGCCCCACTTGCCTCCCCACGCACCCCCATTCTCTCCCCCCCGGAACCTGCCCTTTTTCTCCATTCCATTGTTAAAGGAGTTCACTACAATTACATCGTCTTTCCCCTGAAACTTTGTACGTTGCGATTGTCTCCAACTTCTCATCAACCGCCGCGATATACTGACGCACTTCCGGGTGGCGGTTATTGTACCGACGCGCGGTTTATAGTCCAATCACAATGGAGGAAATTCGATGCTCTTTTGTCAGTTCTTTCAAAAGTTTCCGCTTCCTTTTTTAAGTGGTGTAAAATGCGATGTGATTAGAATAATGGCTTATCAACCAATTGTTTTAAACAGTAATCATTGGTTAATTTTAAGAGCATCATTCTTTTATATTTTATAGAGATAAATAGTGGAAAGGGATCGAGTTATAATGAAGACATATTTAAGGTAAATTATTCATGATAACTATAAATCTTATTGGAGGAATTTTCTCTCACTATAAACAGTAATTTCCTTAAAGCTTTATACAGTGTATCCAAGATCAGGGTGTCGTTTAGTAATTTCAGACATTTCAATTACAAAAGCAATGTTCCTGAAAAAGTTTCTTCTAATTTTGGAAATTAATTTTGACGGGAGAAGCGGATATAAAATACGTTATTTAAAGAATGAGCGGAAATTGGATAAGTTATATATAAGCGATGATTAGGGGATAAGATTAAATATCTATCTCAAGAAAAATAACACAAATGATTTATAAATTTTTCTCGAATTTCCTTTTTCTCCTTTTCCATCTTCATCTCACCTCGAGATGAAGATGTTATTCAATTTCCTCCTAATGGTCCAGAGACGATAATTGCGCGCTGCCTTCGTGTAGAAATTCCTAAAATATCTCATTCTTACGGAAAATGCCTCAATTTATAAGATAAGATAGCTTCTTCAAGGAACCATGAAGAGAATGGGCTAAGGATATAACTCCGTTTATATTCGGAAGATTTTATTTTCGTTCCCTTCTTATAAAAGTTTTGAATCGATGTAGCGAAGAGTAGTCTGAAATTATCTTTCACCGTTTTCATCCCACGCAAAAACTTGAACTTCAAATCGACGGAATTTGCATTTAATCATCGGATAAATCAGGCCATCTATTTTCGCGCGCAAATAAGATCACCTTCATCCTTCAAGTAGTCGCATTCCAATATTAGTTGGAAGATGAACAAATGCATAAAGTGTCATTAAGGTTTCAAAATCATTACTTGAATTTCAAACAGATATATAGATACATATTTAATCTGATAGGTGACTTAGCTCTAAAATTTATCAATACAATAATCCCACCATAAATTTCATATATTTTTCAGATAAATCATGATGTTACTATGATATTAGTGTGATACTATTTGCTGCCATTATAATATTATCACGAGAAACCGTTTACAGTAAAATATATTTTATATATTTTTTATAAAGGATGTAATTATATTTTTCTTAGTTTTACAATTAAAAATATTTTAGTGATTATTTGTTCGAATAAAAATTTTATACCAATCATAATCGTGTTAAACGTATTTTAAAAACTTTAAAAAAATTATTACAGAACCGATTTGTGCCAATTCCCAACGAGTTAAAACGCTTCCCAGCTCATTCCGCCTCTTTCCACAACACCCCACAAAACCTCTCGAGCAAACGGGCTTAAAGACTTGAAAGAAAGGCCGGTTAAATCTTCTAATGAACCCACCACCACCAGGAAGACAAAGAAATTCTGTGAGAGGGGGCGGTGGGAAAGGAAGGGGGCGTGTAGGAAAAAAAAGAAAATCAAAAAGAGAGAGAGGGGGTGCAGTGGAAGTAATGGATTCGAACCGCCGGAAGGCAACTCTGCGGGCACACGTCCTCCCCGCACACACGCATTCCTTCCCCCGCAGATAATCCCATCCCTCGTACACACCCCTCCTACTCCAATTAAGCCTCGGGCCATGACCGAAGGAATTAGCCGACGAGTGTGTCTGACGCAAAACTTGGGGGTCGGTGTGGAGGGGTCCGTGTGGAGGGGTGTGGAGGAAAACCACAACCGCGGGTGCTCCATCCCGTCATAAATTGCGTCCGTTGCCCTGGAAATTCAACATCTCATGCGCGCTTCCCATTTCGGTCCATCGACCATTCCTCATCCGCGCTAACTCGACGTTAATAGAGAGTTCATTGTGTCGTTAAACACTCCATAAACTATGGCCGTTATTAACGGCTGAGGGGTTGGAGGAATAACGTTTCTTTACCCGATCGTGATGGATGCAGGCTTAATGAGTTTCCACGGGGAATTTCGCAGCCGACGGCGTATTTATTGGTTTCTAAAATTGTGAATAATCGCGGTTTTTACGGATGCTGAATTAGGTTTCCGTGTTGATAGGTTCGTTGTTTTTTTGGTGGAATAATCGGAAGATGTGATAAAGTTCATTCATCAAGTCATTAGCCTCTTTCTATGGAATTCGACGGAAAAAATGGGAAAATTTATCTCTGATAATCATTGTATATTAAAATAGATTCTATTATAAATAATTATGAGCTCGTAGCAGATGCATATCGAATTAAGTAATGACTTTAAGCCTCATAAAAAGTTTTGAGTTCGTTTCCCAGGTGTTTAATCAATTTTCTTTCCGAAGTTTGCCATACGAGAGCGTACTCGATTTTCTTTCGATGGAAGTCGACTAATGATGTGTAAGCCCGTACGAAGCAATTAGAAGCTGCGCCGTGTAGCTATACTTTGCTTCGCTAATAGACAAAGTTCGGAACCTTTCTAGAAAGGAATGACTAGCCATGTATTTCAATTACCTGAAATTCTATCCCAGAGGAGGTTAAATGGAAGTTAATTAGAACTAGGAGTCGGTGTAATTGATACCTATGATAGTGTGTTAGCCACCGTGAACATTATTATCCTTGTTTTATGACATAACCTTGCAGTGCATTATAAATAACTTGCAGTGGATCGCGTACAATAATTTTTCTCTTGATGCAGTGTTGAAATTTTCATATGATAATTTCAGTTAGTTTGTATAAGTTAATTAAATTCGCATTTAATTGAAATTTAATCGATGAATTTGAAATTTAATGCAACTTAAATCATTATTTGTATTCAAATATTGTTATTTAATTGACTTATTGTTATTTAATTGACTTATTGTTATTTAATTGACTTCTTGTTATTAAATTGACTCGGTTGAATTATTTTCAGTAAATAAACAGAATTTAACCTTTGAAATATTGTCAGAATAAATTATAATCTCCATAAGTGTTTCAAAAGATAAATATTATTAGTCGTTGTTATTTTAAAAATATAATGCCCATATGATAAATTATTTTCAATCATTAATAAATGAGTATTTTTCTGCATATTTAGCATTATAAATGCGTGTCATATTTTGAAGCTGTTACAATGAGCTTGTTACCGTTCTAACAGAATCGCATGTTTTTATCAAAGATAGAGTAGGATATTAATTTGGTAAACCTTATTTTGCATTATCGTAGCACGTGGGACATAGGAATTTGCCATTATTTGTAATGAATTTTTATGATAATTCAATACTATTATTCATTTGATAAAATAGTAAATTGAATGTTCAACTGAAATCGATATTGTTCCAATAACTGTAGTTTTTTATTAATAATGATGCTTTTCAATATGTTTATGGCATAATAACCTTTTCACGATATTATTTCATTTGATGAATAATTGGTTGTGTAGATAATCTAGTGACAGGGTACCGAAGAATAATGCTGTAAACGATATTTTCCAACAGTTTTTGTATTGTAGACATGTTCAGTTTACGCTCAAATCTTTTACGAGAGTAAAAAACATTTATTTATTTGCACTAAAGTTTCATGATTTCCTTATAATAGAATTATGATAGACCTTATTTATTAACCTTTAATTTGTGTATCGACTTGCCAATTTTTTACTGTCAGTCAAAAGGGTTTATATATGTGTATTATGAATCGTTGGAGATGCGAATTTTTATTTTGTGAAAATAAAATCCTCGCGTAATTTTAGGCAGTATAAATCAGAGGAGTTAAGTTCATCAACATCGTCGTAATGAGATATTTAATGTGGTAGGATGGACTTACCTCTGCGCCTACGTCGCTGCCATCGTTGCATCCTGAGTGGTGATAAGCGCTGTGTGATGGAGATGCAGAAGGGGATGCTGAGGCCGAAGATGAGGCGGAGCCGAAGAGGCGGCGGGGAAGTGTGAGTAAGCTCTCCCTCCAACCTGTAATTAACAAAACAAACAACCGATTATATATACGTATCACAATCGTATCCCGATTTAATTGCTTGCGCTCCCATTGGTTGTTGAAATATAGAGTTTTAATGGTTTTTAAAATAAAGACGATTAAACCTGCGCTTCCATGACTACGATTCGTTATAGTAATGATGTGAAAGGATATATTTTAATTTCATTACACCAATTAACTTCATTCCACAATGATTTTTTAATATTATACACGTATATCTATCTTTTATTTTGTATCTCATATATTATTGTGTATTTTGTAGTGGGTCGTACGTTTAAATGGTAAAACAGATCGTATATGGAAATATAAATGTTTCTTTTGGAGAAGAATAGAATAGAATTACTATGAAGCTTTATCGTTGGTATTTAATTTTAGCAGCAGAGTTTTTGTCTGTTTCAGATGCAATCGCATTTTCCCGTAAATCACCAGGAATAAAGATATTATTCACCCAAATCTGACCTTTTGTGACTCGGCATTTGGTTAACAAGCAATTAGCGATGAGAATTACTCTAAAAAGTACGTTTTCTGGGACAAATTAGTCAATTAAGGGATTTTGGAAATGTCAATTCTCCGACTTAGCAATTATCGGGAATCAGAGCCATAGTATTCAAATTGGTTCCTTTTTTCACTCTCTGGAGTGTAACGGTGCCCATAATGAGTTTCCGGTGCTTTTATCCACCGTTATCTCCGAAACTTCAATTATCCGCACAAAATTCTCCCTCAAATAAAGCGAAATGGTCGCCATCTATGAAATCCGGACGCGCAATGTAATTACTTTCCATTGCCTTTATATTAGATGAAGGTATTCGTTTGCGGGTTGCGGAATTTACACAATCTACCAATCAATTTTATGTGCACGAATTGGATACATTCATCGGATTATTTTCCCTCGTCTCTCTTTACGAGACTCAGTAATAACAAGTGAGTTGCTTTTAAGTGAAAAGCAGTAAATACCGAAGGTAAAAGAGTAAAGGTAACTGCGCGAAAATTCACGCGCTCGGATTAAATCCTGGATTCAGTGGGCACGGATTTATAGGATTTAAACTTTGGTTATAATATACCGGTACTGTTGTGAAAACAGTTTTTTATCCAATAAATTCGTCCACTAGTGTTAAAACTGCTTTATGGATGTAATTTTTCTTGCTTAACATGTTAGTTTTTCTAGGTTTTTCTTGATGATAGTTGTTCTTCTCATTAAAGGTATGGTTGGCTTAAGAGATATAATATAATACTTACAAAATAATGTGAATGATTCATTCAAGTGCTAAAATAGATTTTTGAAAGATAGTGAATAATGATGATGAAATAATCTGCATATCAGACCAAATCCTAAAATAAGCTACGTATTTTATTTCGGAAAATATATTCCTTGCCCTTAAATTTATTTACGATAGAATGACTGTATCTGAGTGAAGGTATTCTGCATTAGTTAATGATGTTTTTCTATTAAATTACATATATATATTTTTTCAAAACTTCGCACATCTTTCGATCTCAATATCTCGCGAGCTATTTTACAAGTAGATTACATTTCTGTTTACTTCATTGAAGAAATCCATTTCACCAAAGCTTCAAAACGTGACTATATTTGAAGACACGTATGAGAACTTAACCAAAACTAAACCTCCTATCCTTATATATTAAAAATTTAATTTCTACTCAATACCCATTCTCGTTACCAACGTGCTTTTCCGAAAAGTAAACCTACAGTAAAAACATAAAAAATTGTTGAAGTTGACGTCATATCAGTTTCTCGTTTGTGTTCCATAGTCACCTGGTTTCATATTCGATCATCACTCACGATATCCCGCTCGATTCTCCCCGTTACAGCCCCTCAATCGTGTGATATCGTTACACATCCCATCTCGATCTGTAACAATATGCACCCTTCTTGTATGATCACCAACGCCTCCGCAAATCTCATCTCAGAAGCAATACCACCGATTTCATCGCTAATCCCGTCCAATCACCTGATTCCTAACCTTCCCTTTGCCCAAACGGAAAAATTGCCCACGGACCCCAATCCTCCTCCCCGCATTGCCGATCCTGAGGGCTTCCGGTCTGAGGCAGAAGAGGGGCGAAGTGGGGGCGTGAGGGATTGTTCGAGTTGTTAAGCTGCCCTACGAAGCATCGTCGCTACGGGAGGATATTTACATACAAAGTTGTCCTTAGATTTATTTGCATCGCTGCTCCGAGACGCGGGTTCCCTTGGCAACGATGTTAGCCCCGTTGCCGCGATCCAAAATAACTCTCCCTTTGCGGATGGCGCCAAGGGATGAATTTTGAAAGAGCAGCACGACTTCTAGGATCAAAGTTCTTTGTCTGTCTAACGGGAGAGGTTTCAGATGTTAATAAAGAAAATGTTTATATATTAACTGAAATATATTCTATCCAAAATTATTCGAAAGTAATTCAATGCAGATATATCCGTAGTAAGAATAATTAAGTTAAGATGATGATAAAATCGAACTATTCGACGAATGATGCATTAAGAAAAATGGTATAATTCTCTCACTACATAAATATGCATATAACTATAATAAAATGTATAAATACACTAAATATAAGTACATTGGTGAAATTATAATAGATGAGGATTAATTTTTCCATAAATATTTAAAGAATTAACATTCAAATTTAATGTTGAATTTATTTTAACTTTTTATGTTTTTGAAACGGTATAGTAAATAGTAACCGAGTAATCACGTTATAACAAATTTAAAATTGGTGAAACTTCATATGTTAAATATTTAAAATATTAATCGGGTGATTATTGGAAATAAAAGTGCATAATATAGTTTACCAAAAATAATCAAGTATTTAAAGTAATGACTTCCGATCTTTCTCAATAATAACTCAAATACGTAACAAGAAATTTCAGTTTCTGTCAATTTTTTCAGCTAGTACTACTAAACAGTCCATTGGATATCTATAATAAGGATAAAAATAGAGAAGAGTTGTTAAGTAGACAATTTATTTGTTGAATCTCGTCCATTTTATGGATATTACACGAACCTTTAATTTCCTTTGCTTTTCTCCAAAACAAAATATAATCGGCTCTCACGAACATCAAAAGTAATCCCAGAAGAGAATGAAAGCGAACGTCTGAATGATTTTCATCTCCCTCAGTGAGTTAATTTAAAGGCCGTTTTCTGCAAAAGCGGTTTATAATTTAAGCGGTGAATTTTCGTGGAACGATTCCAACATTCATTTATTTTCAGTGCGATAAAGATACATTATGCTTTAGTTGCTTTGAATTCATTTTCTCAGAGCAAATAACCCGACAATTTTCTCTCAATGGAACCTTAAATTCAGGAGTTTGAGATGATAATAATTTTTTCTCTGCATTAACGAGTTGAAAGAAAATATTTCAACGAATTCTATGAACTAAAATACATATTGAATTTTTAAAAATTTCACTGCAGATTTTTTAGTAAATAATGTAAAAAGATATTGCTTAACTATACCTAATTTTATGTTCTTATTCGTAATGTGAAATCATCTGTTCGGTTGGATATTGATTTACATCACTAACGCGAATTTTAAGAAACTAAGGTAATTATATATTTTAATTTATTGAAGCAAAGTATTTGGGGTCAATAAACTTCTCACGCGTTTATTCCTGTGGAAACACTTTCCGTTTGTTAATGAAATATGATGCTTTTAGTTTACCTTTGAATTTTAACGCAAGTACTGCGTACATTTTTAATACCCCACCACTTTTTTCTTTTTCTGCAGTTTAACCTGTGCACAACCCTTTAACTCCATCCATGATTATCTCTCCGTATAAAAAGGCCGATGTTGGGGTATTCAATGCCGCTATGTTATTTGCCCCGAGGAGAAGTTTCTGGATCGGTCATATTTCTCGACTCTTACCAAAGAGGATATGTTTTTGGCCGAGAATCGTTTTTATTTCTGAAGGCCTCGAAAGTTATCGTTTGTGATTTCCCGTTGAGAAATGTTTGGATGATTTTCGAGTTTACGTCTGTCGTTTTCCTTTGTGAAATGGCGAATTATTACGCTTTCATTTACGAGCATTAGACTTTTGCATCGTCTTTTACGATTGTTGAGAATGAGTTAAGACTGGAAACATCCAACTGTATGAAATGAAAGAATTCACATGAGACTAATTTTTGTCCATATTTTTTCTTAAATTGTACAAAAATATTTTCTCTTTCCCTAAACTTTTTCATAATTTTCTCCAGCATCGCTTCATTTATGGACACACCGTATTATTTTTTTTACGAGTATATTTTTTCTTTTTAATGATCAAACTTTATATTCCATGCTTATTAATTTGCCTCATCTCATAATGAGCTAGTTATTTTAGGTTCTTTAATGCGTACGTGGGAAATATTCTGATATATCTTTACATAATTTGAAACCCTTTCGTATAATTTGATGTAATTAAGATAAATAATGAGTGGAAACATATAATTAGATAATTTGCGATCCTGATATAATTTGTAGTTCGTTAGCAACGCCACACATCATTTGTTGCCGCTATACCACATAAAGCACTCCAATATCAATTACATCATTATTTCGTTAGATAATTTACGCTAATAAAATGGCATTACGCAAATCAATTCTTGTTCATTAAACAAATTTAATTGTCATTTATACAAATTAGCGTATATAATTTTCTGACATAATTATATTAAACATAAAATATAATTTCACAAATATTTTTCTTTTATTTTTGATTTTAAAGTATCGGAGAACCTATGAATATTTCTGCAAGAAACTGAGGTTGTAACTATACGATCTTAATAGAATATTCTAGACCGGAACTGGGGTAAGTTAAAATTTAGTCAAGTGTATATCATGTCAAGACGGTCTCATGTCTGGAGCTGCTATCAGAACTTCTCAAGTATGTCGGCGTTGCTGGCAGACGCATGTTATTTATGCTGTTTCAATGTAGTCGAGCCTCTCACCATCCTGTTGCATTGTTCATACCCCACCGCCCTTGATATCATCGTGTATCCTTTGAAGCTGACAGTTTGATCTGCTAGACGTCTTTCGCGATAGTGTATTGCAGTATCACATTTGCTCGGAAATGTGGAAGGGCCGAGGAAACTCACAAGGGATTAACACCCAACAAGATTATCTCTCTTTTACATTTCCTGTCCATGTTATTTTATGATGATGATGGTGATTTGAATTTACTTCAGGTCATGAGGATATCTTGTGGGAATTTTTTACAGAATACTATGGATAAAAATTCGTTCAAAAAATTATTCTTATAGAATTTTATGATAAAATATTTTTACCATAGTTACAGTTATACCTGAGTGTAAGAAGGTAGCATTTGTAAAATTAAAAGAATTTGATGAGATGAACTGGTAAAATTTGAAGGTAAATGTCAATATCCCTTGTAGTATTCTCTCTTTTATACCCAGAAATGTTTCGGTATGTTGCTGTATCCTCGTATATTAGTTGTTGTCTATAAATATATTGTTTTGAAGCATAGTCCATCCACACTCATTTCAGAAATTTATTCTTTAGGTGAATTATTAATTAATCTAACTTTCACTTAATTTCATAATGCTCATTTTGTGATTCGATTTTGGTTTCTCGAAGATTTATAAACCTCTAATTTTATACACAAAATAGCATTTTCAGTCACTGAAATATTTATATATAATTGAAATCCATTCCCAGTGTGGGACAATGAAATTAAGATATTCAATCAGAGATACCCTTGAATGGATTTTAAAACCCTTTTAAAACTTTTGGTAAAAAGGCTTTTAATTATTCATAAAATATAAAAATAAATTTACCTACTCCTTGGTAGAATATTCCAATTCGTTAAGGGTCGAGCCAAGTATATTAGCACAGAACCCACCCAATTTATTACGCGCCCTTCCAGACTTAATGTGGTACCCGTTTTAAATTTCAGTACCCAAACAACTTACCACATGAACCGCGATTTCCAATTAATTCCGATATGGAACACCGACTATTATTCCGTAATTTACCGAAGAAAATCTCTCCTGCTTCATATTTCACTTGGGGTCGCGAAAAAAGTAGTGGAATCATGTAGTCCTCCAAGAGCTCATACCGAATAAATAGCAAATTGATATCCTCTACGTAAGGCGAAACCGCAGGAAAAACTTTTGCCCTGCGGTTCACCTTACCTCATCGCCTACGTCATCCTTGCGCATTCATTCTGGGCGCTCCCTCCGTGGACCAATATTTGTGGGGGAACTTAATCAAATAAAATGCGCCCCATTACTCTAATAAATTGCCTCTTATCATCCGACCGTATCGGCGGCGTGCGTACGTTACTTTCACCCCCATCCCGACTCAAACCCATCTCCGAAAGGGCAGAATCGTATATCCTCTACATATCCAAAAGAGATACCTCAATCGTTCCGCATTTCTTATCCTCTCCATCCATCTGATTCCTTTTTTTATGCGCCCACTGACTGGTGAATGTAGCGCGGAGTGTTATCCCAATTAATGACCCTGTGAGTTGGATACGAATCTAGTACGTTCCCTATCTCAGGTTTCTTCTATTAACCTTTTTCCCATAGAATTCATTTACCTCTCTTCCTTTTGCCGAAGGGATGTTTTTCGTTTACCTTTTGGAACTGAACGGAGAGCATTGATCATCTGCGTTCATTTTCTTCTGGTTGATTGATAATGAAAAGGTTGCTCGGAACCGGTCGCTAATTATAAAATATTATTGGTGGAAAATTTGTGCTTTTATTCTTGCAGTTAACTTTGTCTATTTTATGAAAGATAACTGAGTCGTACTGAGCAGTTTCTCTGGCTGAAATTCCTTTTTACGAAACGAAACAACAGTTAAAAAATAACGCTCTTAAGTCCTTTTATTTAAAACATTATTTGCGATTAAAACATTCAGATTCTCCGAGGAAACAAAGAATAAAAAAACTCAATCCTCATAAGAACTATAAAATTTAATTCCGATCTCCTATTGCTATTAGTTTAGTAAAAAGAATTAATAGAATATATTATATAATCAATAGAAGATATTAGAACATAACTAGACTTCTATACGAAAGCTTTACATCTTTGTATTTAAAGATATAAAAAGTTATTACAAAAATTACTTTCAAAATCTCAAAATTTATACTCTAATGTATAACATATACTATAATATATTATGTATATATATAAAGTATTTATTATATATGTTATATTATTTTGCAAATTTTTCATTTTAGAAATTGATATTTTCAATTGAAATTAACCATCCAATTTCAATATTCCTCCTTCCCCAGTCCATTCCACACCAGCAATTTCCATGTCAAAACACACGTCTCTTTTTTCCCGTCACCTCAGTGCGGCATTTGCCTATCTATCCATCGATGTCCCTCCTCTTTGTTTTGCTATCCTATACGGCCTATCTCGGGGCCCCTTCTAATTACTTCCTGGACCCTCCCTTCAATCTATTTCCCCCTCGTGCGTGCTCCCATCGACACACTGCCGTGAGAAGCTCGTAAAGAGGTTTTCCCATTCGTGTCTTAACAGCTCCGCATCCTGCACGTACTGTATTCCAGCTACTTCTTCTGTTTGCCCAACTCTTTCTCTGCCCATTCGGAAAAGGCTTCTGGTTTTTCCATTCAGGCTCTCTACGGAGTTTACGTGATGCTCAATGATGGCTTTGATTACGCTTTCGAGATGAATTAAGAGTCTCTCTTGGAGCGGAGTCGGTAAAAATATCTTTGGTGAGAAGCGGAGGTCTTCTGTTGCGAAAGGTTCTTCATTTCTACCTTTTATTCTCATTCGAATGTAGAACCTCGGGATTGAATGCGTATACAGCTATTCTGTTTTCCTCCATTATTAAATGTATGCAGCTATTATTTTTTCCTCTATTATTAAATGTATTTTTGGATGGGATTTTATTTATTCCGAATTAACTAAGTGTTCGGTTGATCAATGGCAATGTATCTTAGAATCATTCTTTATTAGAATATGTAGAATATTATATTATGAAGAATAGTTTTCTTGAGAAGTCATCAGATATTATCCAGTATATCTAGGCAATCTATTATAAGCTCAATTATATATGCAGAAGTGTAACTTATTTTCCAGTATATATTTTAATCCTTAAAAAACTTTATATACGAGTATTCAATCTTTCAATATAAGCTTTAGCGTAATATTATTACAAATCAAAATCGCCAAACTATATGACGTTGATAAATAATGAATTTAAGTCCACCAAGTATAAGAAATAATAGTTAAATGCTTTAAGAGTGAATGATTGGTGAGAATATAAGACAGAAAGGTTTTTTATAATTTTCCTACACAGTTTACTACAGTTTACATATGTCAAAAGATTTGCTTAAAAGTTTCCTTGAATCAAGTTTTCATATGATTCTTAGTTTCTCTGAATTAGTACTTTTTGTAAAGGCAAAAAGTTTACTTATCGTATAAGTAGTTTTCAGTTCAAATATGATTATTACCACGAAAATCATTTTACCTGTATTGCGAAAACACCTTCGTAAAGGGAGAACAGAAAAATATGAATCTTGATAAAGTAAATTAGTACACGTGCGTAACGAATGTTAATTAAAATCGTTTAATGTTATAATGGACAGCTGAACTAAAGTACTGGAAAAAAATATTTTAAAATACTAGAGCAGTAAATAATCGTGAATGAGGCATAGAGTTGAAAACCTTCTTCTGAAAGAGTATATAAAATGTGTTAGGAAGACATATAATCCATAATGGAAATGGTCATCCAGGTTTCTCCCAGAATCTTTGGGACTTTGATGATTATTGCCGTGTATTGACCGATTGTCCATAAGCGCCCTCCATTTGCCAACAAACGGAGCTCTGATTCCTTTCAGAAGCATTGATGCTGTATCGACAGTTCTTCGGATTGAAAGAGGATTAATGGCTCAACAAGACTCGACATCAGTTTCCTTCCGTTGGAAAAATAAGACCCACTCCAGCATACACATCGGACACGCCTATTCCCCGTCTTTTTTTTCCTCTCCCTTTTGCGAGCACTGATGAGGCCTACGTCATCAAAATCGTCATATCATACGCTCGGTGAAAACGCTTACGTCATCGGCTACTCGGACGTGAAATGTGTGCTAATGAGCCTTACTATTTGCTAGTAAGCTGGAAACACCGTTTACTTATCCACGGCAGAAAAGTTTGCTGTTCATAGGAAAGACAAAGGGATGTAATAAGCTGAAATATTAGTGCTTAGTCTTCATTTTCCTTTATCAATAATATAAAGTTGAGTTTTGATGGAATAAAGTTCAATAAAAATAAACTTATAAAATAAAATAATTTTAGGTAAATATAGGATTAGGATTTGATATAAAAATGTTTTCTTTTCTCATAGCAGATTTTATTTATATATTAATGCACAAATTACCTTTTAATATAGCGTTGAATATATATGTACATTCTTAGAGCAACCAACCTATATGAAACATGCAAACATTCATTATATAAATATTATTTTTCAGTTCGTTTTCACTGAATTTATCCTTACTATAGTCACCAAAATAATTTATTGCTTTTGAATTTTCTATTCTTACTATAATTTATTCTCTAATTTAAAAATTTAATTGTTTTGAAATTTTCTTTTATCTTATCTCATAACTTAAAAGACACACACACACAAATAATTTATACTTGTCGTTTGAAAATGTTTCTAATTTACTCAATCGAAAAATTCGATCGAAATAAATGCACGTTTATAATCTTTTTAATAACTTTTTACTTCATTATTCAACCCTGCATTAATCCCAATATAGACATAAAAATACAAAAGAACAATTATATTCATTTCATAAGGGAAAACGCTGATTGAAAATTTCCTCTCTGTTAAGAAAGCCATCGTTCGAAAAGCAGAGAAATATTTCCCTTTCCTTTACGCTGAGTGTACTCGATACTCGTGTTTATCCTAACAGATCCATAGCAACAGCCGTCAAATGAGATATAAACAGCATTAATTCGAATCGATCAGCTATTCATAGGAGAACACATATGTTTACTTTCTCAGACGATATTTCACGTCAAATATTCCTTTCATTTCTCCATTTCCGAGTACCGTAAACATCAGAGATCGTTAGCGATTTCCCGACTCCGCAGAAGTGTAATGAGAAAAATAACTCATCTCCGAAAGCCCAGCACCGGCGCGTAATTGACTATCACCTAGCTTTCCGTTCTTTTATTATGTCCAGACAAGCAGTGTTATGTTTCAGAGCCGCAAACCTTACTCTCTTTTCCCCCATCTCCCTCCCATCCATCTCCACGAATTACCAGACTCATGCCCTCGCCTCTTTTGATGGTACCTAACTCAAATGGATCACCTCCAGCCCTCGATACTCTTTTCAGGTTAGTCATTCTCTTTCGGTTCACTTTAATGCCACTCCCGTAACAGAAATGTTCTTTAGATATCCAGTTAGCTTTCAGGATGAACTCAGACTTTCACAAATCGTTCGTCAGATTCTATGTTGGAACTCAATCGAGTGCTTTAACAATCAATGTGATGGTTTTGGGTTTAAGGTTTTATAGTTGTAAAAGCGAAATAGATATATACTATTTAAATCAAATATCTGGAATTGTATTTTATGCATCGTATCCAGGATCCGTTTATATTCTGAACGGATCATTATGCGAAATAAAATTCAAAGGTAAACTTCTCAACTTATTTTTATAGAATGGTTTCCATTCTCATTAATTTCTGGAGAAGAATATTGAGTTAAAATTGGCTCTAAATTTTCCAGTTTATATCTAATTTATTACGTAAAAGTTATCTCTCTGCCAAACGATAAAGCGTATATTGAAATGTTGAAAATAAAGTTCTAAAAATATAAAATATTTGTACGATTTTTGTCAATTATATCCAAATTAAAAATCCTCATTGTTTTAAGAAGATATTTTATAATGTCAAGGAAGTCAATTAATTACAGAATTGATATTGTATTTAGTACAGTTTTACTAAAGCATTCACTGAGCATTCGAAGAGTTTTTGATTGCAATATATAATTTTCTACAGTTTATTCAATTGTTTAAAAAATAAAAACAAAAGATAAGATTTTTAAATTTAAAGAATGAACATTTTTTAAAAATATCAAGTACTTTTTTATCATACAAAACCACCTAAAGTTCACGTGATAAGTTGAGCAAACGTTTGGCATTTTCCTGGAATTATTTTGTACTAAAACAGTTGAATTGAAGTTATATCTAGATTGAAATCTGTAAAGGTCACGTTTACCATGGTGATATAATTTAACAACGGAACTGTTTATTATTTCGTTTCCACCGGAGTTAAATATTTGTCTATCATTTGTTGATTGCGTACGAACTTTGTTTGCACCGAAATTAATCGCGTCTGTTAATTATAAAGCAATGAAATTCGTTTCGAACTTTTACATCGTAACGAGATTCTGTTTTCAGTCGAAAATTACGAGGAAAAATAGCCCTCTTTATATTTATCGGAAGGAAAGAATCATTGTAGCGAGGACGTTTTCCCGGAACTCATTTTCGTAGCAATGAACAGCCATATTTTTCTTGCGTACTTCGCAAAAACAAGCTCTCTTTTGTTCTCTTTTCCTTAATTCCCTTCACGTCTTGTTTCCTTCCTTCTTTTGCTTATCTCGCCGATCGCTCCCCCCAAAGCAAACCCCGAAAGAGCGCACACCTTGTCGCAAAGATTAGCGTGGAAGGAAAATTAGATCTGTCCTTGTTTTCCCCCTCCATATTTAGCGCCCTCGGGCTCTTTTTCCCGATCGCTCTCCCTAAATTCGGTCCCAGACATCTCGTGTTTTTCTTCCCGAGATGAAACCTCCAAAGGACATTTACTTTGTCAACAGCCGTCGCAGTCGTTTCCTCTTTTGTTTTCCCGTATTAATTCTATCCGAGGGAAAGTTTGGACGTGCGCGTGTTTATATTTATGTTGGCGTTCATATGTATATTGATATCACGAGGAAAGAGGTGCGTTCATTTCGTTGTCCATGGTGAACTGTTTGTGTTGTTGTTGTTCTTTGGTTACGGGTCTATACGCCAATTTCTACTTTATTGAATATATTTATTGCTCATTTCGCTGTATGTTAACTGTATGAATGTTACGTGTTTCATTGATTGTTTATCTAATGAAATTCAAGAAATCTGTATGTCCACTCTCAAATTTGATTAGATATAAATATGGATGAATGTAGTCACTGTTAAATAAAATTTATGCACCGTTTGATATTAGTTTACTATTTGGAGTCGTTGTTATGGAATTACTGATTAGTTTTCTTTTCTAATATGCTTGCTTCGTGAAGAAAATATAAATAGAGATCTCTATTCCTATACTTAACGAATATAATAAGATGCTAATAAGATGAGACAACGTTAAAATAGTTAAAGTAAAGATACCGAGATATTCCATACTGTGGCGTTAAAATAAAATGCGGAATCTTAATCTATTTCCCATGGATACTGATCAGCGTTGTCAAAAATTGGAAACGAGTAAATCTAATTTCTCAATGGACTCTCATCTTCGAAAAGGTCAAAAAACCCTCAAATACTTTTCGCTATCTCATCTCTAAGATACTGCAAAAGTTAATTCGATAGCCTTTCCTTTCTTTAACGGCATAACCCTCGGTTTACGAGCTCAAACTTGCGATGTAACATCCCATCCAAATTCGCGTTCAATTCGACGTAGAGGCGGTCCGGGAAAATTGATACGGACTCTTCTATAAACACGAAAACTACCGGCTGCCAATCATTCGTTTCTCGGGAAGGTCGCTGGTCGTCTCCCACAGAGGATGGAGGTAAAAGGCGGCTTTGGGTTAGAACACAGAGAAAAAAAAGGGCAACGAATTTGAGGTGGGACTTCGAGAACACTTAGATCGAAAGTTGCATCAGCAGAAAAAAGGCTCATTTCTTTTTCCCTGCTGTCCAAGTTACCGCCTCTACCAAGTCTTATCCCTTGAGGGCACCGCTATATACGGCCAATGTCCGTGCACGAGGAATGGGGGGATGTATGTCCCCAGGGGCCGAAGTCCCTTAGGGCAACATGACGAGCTCTCAATTCTCTTTAGGCCCTTTCTTTTCTATTCTTTCGTGGCATCGAGGGATTGCTGTTTTCCATTCTACTTCACTCTTTGTGTGCGTACAGCGATAGAAAGTATGAGGGAGTATTTGAAAGTGATCGTTGTTCTGAAAAGGTTCCTTGGTTACGAAGACCTTAGTTACCAAAGGTGATTTTTTGATGATGAAGACATCAAGCATACGAAACTTTTACTTCTCAAAACATCGCATGTCTATTATAAGATATTTTTCAGTCCATCTTTTGACGATCTCCATAGAAATTATGTACGTAGGTCCCAGATCAGATCATGAAAATTTTATTTCACACTTACAACCGATGTTTTACTTACTTTTGAATTGTATTAATACGTATAATATGTTAGAAAAAAGAAGCATAAAAAAGAGAATTTAAAGTTTATAACTATGAGGTAAAAGGAATTGTTAATATCGTATTTTTATTTAATTTTTAGGATATGGTGTTTAAAGAAAACTTATTCATTGACCAAATTTTAACAATAAAAATTTAATGTCTTCATCAAAGAATAATGTAGTATAAAAGATGAATATTCTGTTTTATATCGTTTTTAATTCCAAATTTTAGAGCAAATTGTATTCAATATTAAAATAACTTCGATACCGTATTTCCTTAATAGAATGCATATAAATGTCTGGGATAGCGGAATTAGATCATTAGATGGTAAAGCGTAGTAGAAAATATTTCCAAGATGATGTGAAGATTTTTTTAAATATCTCGCTGTAGATAATATATAATAAAAGGAAATTCAATTTTAGGTAAAAGGATACTTAAGGTGTCCATTGAAGTAAAGAAAATGAATTCTACGAGAGAATTCACCTAAGAGACCCATTCCATACTCTTTCTCAACAAAGGGACAATGCATGAGTTAATAGAACTATAAATATAAAACTAGTTTATAAATGTGAAAGTTAAATAAAAGAATATTCTTGGTGAGTGCTCATGCAAGTTTGAAGTGTAAGAAGAGCTCTTGTAAAACTATGGTGAAATTTAGAATCTAATTATCATTTCTGGCTTTGATTACCTTCCTTCTGTGTTGTTTCTGTAGTTACGTGTAACATTTTTAGCAATATTGGTGTACTCATAGCCTCTGTGGTGGTAAAAAGAGTTCAATAATTTAAAAATTTTTATAGTTTCAAAACTATTTTGCAGTTTTATTAAGCTTAATAGGAAGCAAAATATATCGTAGTCAAAATGACATTATGTAATTAACGAAAATCGATTGGCATTATTTTTTAACGTGATGATATCTTATTAATACAATAATATTAATAATTATAGACTGCCAGTATCTATTTCGAAGAATTACTTATTTTTGTGTATACTTTCATGCCACTGAATCCATAAAAATACGTCGTGGAAAACAAACGAATTCACAGCTCAACAAAATCGAAAAAAGAACTGATGCGCGGAGACATTCCCATAAAAATGTATCGACTTTATGGAAATTCTCCACGTCGATAACGTCCCGAAAAAGCGTATATTATTCTGCGTCCGAGACAACACCTCGAGAGCTCACAATTTTCAGCCGATCAATACTCCGCCGTGTAGTCCAGGTATACCAAAAGTCCACTCACCGTGAGAGCGAAATAACATTTCCGACCGAAACTCCACGAACAACTCTTTTTAGCGCAATTCTCCGCGGGGGAGATTTCGTCAAATGGGACACTTTTTTCCCTACCCCTCCGTCCCTCCCATTTATATATATTTTTTATTTTTACGAATATTTTTTGCGTCATCCCGTTCAAAATTCAGTTTCCCCTCCCTCAAAATTTCCCCTCGTGGGAGATGAAACGTATTCCCCCCTCCACGGGTTGGCCCCAAGGGAACCGGCGGATGAATGGGGTTCAAACCCTTCCCCTCTCCACATCTACGCCGTTCCGCTATAACCTAACGCAACGTAATTTCGCCAGGCCTTACGACGTTGCCAGGTCACGGCAGAAGTGTCTATGCGATGCATGTTTTACTTTCGCCGTTAGCGAGGCAAATGGCAACCGCGAGAGGCTTTCGTCGAGGGAATTCCGCGACCGGTTTCCGACGCGAGCAGGGGTAACTTCGCTGAATTCATTTAGAAATGTCGGAGAGAAGGAAGTTGTGTATTATGTCCGCCTAAGATTATTTTTTACGTAACTAAGGCAACTTGTTAATTTTCTTTAAAATTTGCTGTATAAATTTGAAGATATTTTGGTGATTTTTTGCGTACTATCTATTTTATCTACTATCTATTACGTATATTGGTAAAAAATTATATTAAATGTATATAATTTAAATGAATTCTATAATAAATAGCATATGATCGAATATAGTGATTAATTTCTATAGAATTGTTCCGATTATTAATTATAGTATAATTAATAATAATTATAATATAGGTCTAACAACACCACAACTAGACAATTGTGGATTGTATTGTTCTCGAAGTGTATTCAAATTAGAGATTTGATAGCGTATTAACAAACAAAGGGAATTATCTCAAAGCTATTCATTTAAATTTTATTTGAACACAAATATTATAGTAAATATTTCCGGGAAAGTATTACCTCCGCTAATCCAAAAAATATTTAAGTTACATTTGATATGCCTTTTAATCAATCTTTTTATTATCGGTGAAGGAATACAGTTAACTTAGAGATCATAGGTTACTCACAATAAAGGCATATCTCTGAGGGATAAAAGAACTGTAGTAACTGCAGTACATTTACAAATTAATGTATCTTCTACTTTATTTGTTTAAAGCACATTATGACTTTCCAAGTAGGTAAAAGATACCTCTACTTCTCCTTAGAAGCAAATTTATCACAAAGGTAACATATAGGAGGATTCCTATTGTTCCACGGCTCTCATTTAAAAAAGCTTTAAAAAGAGTTAATAAAAAGAACATGTTTGTGAAAAACGAGCTTCGTAACAAAAGCCACCCGCTAGGCGTTCTTCTTTTTTCTTCGGGAAAACATGCTTGAAAATACGGCCGAAACGTGTCGTTTTTTTAAAGGAACCCAACGCGGAAGAGAATAAACTCGAGGGGATATTTCAAATGCGATTTTCGGCGAATGTGAAAAAGGCCCATTAACTTGCACCGAAAGAAAGAGGAATCCCGCCTTGTCGCCACCTGCTCCCTCTGGATAATATCTTCCTCCTGTTTTTCTCTTATGCATATAGACGCAGTCCCTGGGGCTCATCTAAAGTGAAAATTCTAGTTCAAACCTAATGCGATTCCGGTATATGCGACCGCCGAGTCAAAACAGAAGGGAGGGTGAGCAAAACCAGTTTGAGGAATAAAAGGTTTGGTTTGCATGGAATCATAAGTGGAGATTCTCGTAATGGCTGTCATATCTCAAACTCTGTTTTGAAAATGGAGAGATAAATCAGAGCAGATGCGCGGAAATGTTTGGATGAATTGGATATTTTTTGTTTTTAATTGAGAATGGTGTTACTGAAGTGTATCGGAAATATTGTCGAACGGATTATTTTGTTGATGAAACAGAATGACTTAATGAAAAATTTGCAATCATAACTATAGATTTAAAATACTCATTTGCCATATTTCGAAAGATTTTAATGGTAAAACATAGATTTTAGATTTTTCTCTTTCATAATGCTGATTTCCCTTTAAACATTTTATTTCTATGGTGATCAATTGATTAAAAATAATGTAGCATTCTTGAAAAAAATTGTTTCAATTGAAAATTTGTTCATGTACTCGATTTTGGGTGAATAAACACGCATATGCTAATTCAATTTATCGTAATACTATATCACTATTATTATCTTTAGCTATATTCGTATGTAAAGGAAGAGGTGTATAAATTTTAGAGAGAATACGATAAAAACGTTATAATCACATAAGGAGTTTCCTTCAGTTGGTGATATGGGCATTGGAAAGTATTTTTTCCTCGCAGATATAGCACCGTAGACATTTATAGCTTGCGGTAGGCTTTTACTGCAGGGTGGTGCTATAATAGGATACCATATTTCATCCCTAAGTAGGGTTGACAGCCGAATGAAATACGAAAAGGGATATCCTTGTGATGATAAATGCTTGGATTAGAATCGCCGAAAGTAGTAATGAGCTTTATAGAATGAAAAATTTCATCTTTCCGATAGAGTTAATCCAATATCTATCAACATGTCAGAACTGAAAATGGTTGAAATTATTACGAATATGCACAATTAAAGGAATGTTTTAGTATTTAAATATTTCGTATATGTTGAAGTGGGAAATGCTTCCTTTCTAAAAGGAAGTGATGTTGAATTTTTTTAACTGCATGAATAATGTCTCCAACACTGTTCAGTATAAACTGATTATGCAGTCTCTTTTATCTTAATTTGTTTAAATTCTTTTGAGTATTCTTAGGCATCTTGAGTATCTTTAGGCATGAATATATTCTCTGTCTTATCGTGTTTTCTATTCCAGTTCCGACTTCGCAAGAATTTCTACGGTTCTATTTTAATTTCTCCGTGTCCCGCTAAACATAAATGAGCCCTTCTCTTTGGCTAGTTAATGGATGTCATATTTTTCAGCATCAATTCATCACCAGGGCGACGTGTGGCCACACACACCATATCCTCATCTATCCGCAGCTTCCTCCGTCTACAATCTATTCCCCTCTCACGTGACAGATTGTCGCTCCCCTTAAAACATTCCGCCTCGACAACCAGTATGATCATCGCCTTTGATAAATGATCGGAAAAGTGAAATTGGGCTTTGTTTCCAAGGTTATTCTCCGATGGTTGGAGACGGTAACAAGGCTGTGTATCCGTGCGAATGTACCCGACACACGTGGATGCTGTTCTATCTGCAGGCATATCGTGTCACATAAAGTAGATGAAATGTGGTCTATCGAGAACCGAATTAAATTAACAATAAGGTAAAAACCATATAAGTGATGTATAATCAGCAAATAATACCAAAAGAAATGACGTTTATGAAGATAAAGAAGCATGCTCGTATTATACAGTATACGCATCACGTATGCGTTATATAGAAATGAAGTATATGAAAACAAGATTGCGTATGAAAAGATCTTGTTGTTTCCCGGTGTATCTGCTGTAGAAAGGTTTCTCGGGTTGATAACCGGTTGAATGTACCCGGTTGTCAACCCGAGAACAAGATTGCGTATATTATCAGTATTTTTCTCTTTGAACTAATTATCTAATAATCTGATTTTCTATGTACTCGTGAGCACTTATCTTTTATTGAAAATATTGGTCATAAATAAATTTTTAGATTTATTCACATTCATTAACGTGAAAATATCGTGTGCATTATCAGATTTTGAAAATTCTATAACTGACTAACTTATGAGTTTGAAAGCTGAAAAGTTTTCATTCGAATGAATCTAACGTTTGTTATTTTACGAACGGTAGAAACTACGATCAAAAGTTCGGATGAAAATGATATGGCGCATGAAGATTTAGATAGTAAATGATGTTTAATAAAATTAGAAAGATTTTTGAAATGTAAAGGAACGATTTTATTCTGCGATTCGTAAAGAAATTTAGGTAAAAGTTGTGAGAAACTAATAAAAATTAGAAGGGAAAAAAGATTATTTCTGGATTCAAAAAATCCAAGTATTTATTAATTGAATGATTGAACATTAACTTTTTCTATTTCCATTTTATTTGGCTGAGTTTCCCTTCGACAGAATGGCGTAGGACTGCTATTCAGAGTTTCCCTCGGTCTCCCCATCCCACTTCACGTCCTGCTTAGGGGTCGACATACAACTGTTATCTCTACCGACACGTTCTCCTATCTCTCTATCAGCTCATCCCCTTCTGGTTAATCCAACGCCCTTCCTTAACCCTTTATCCATCACCTCATTCGTCCAAATTAGCTTCCTCTCTCATCTTATTCCGTATCACAATATCTCCCGATCTAACACTAACTACTCACTTCATACTAACACTCCCCTTTCCGACTCTAATCTCGTAGTTTTATGATAATGTATAATTTTTATCTTTGCTCTGTACTTTATCGTTCCTTTTGACCTTTTAGCTCTCTATGGAACTGTTTTATATTCTTGAAGATTTACTTGTAGCAATTGAGAACTACTCAAGTTCATGTACCTATAACTTCCTCCAAATCGTACAATTGTGCGATGGTAAATTAAATTCCAGGTGATTAGATAGAATATGGATTTGATTAGCATTCGTGCGTATATAAATAATTCTTTCTGTTTATTAAAACTCATTAGAATTATTTCCGGATAATTACGATGTAGAAATATAAGGCAATACGTACTTCTACGTCGTATACGAAATCTGAAACAAGGTAAAATGTTTATATATATTATTAAGAAAAGATTATTCATATATATTCAACTATCAATACATCCTTTATCGTTTTAGCTACAAAAACCACTAAAGGTGACAGGTATACTTTAATTTAAATGAAAACTGTTGCATAGATTGTATAGATTTCTCTTTGTTCCAAATATTTTTTCACAGTAATGGAATATCATTAATATTTTATGTGGATTTATAGTTTAAAATATATTACGTTCGTACATTATTCAAAACGAAGTGAACTAACTTAATGTGATTTTTACTTTAAGTGGAGGACATCCGTAGGAAATTTCTTCCTCGATCGTAATTAGCCGGTTAATGGTTTGGCAAAACAGAAAAGAGCACTCCAAAGATAATCAATTTATTGCCCATTCAATTAAAGCAAACAGCGGCTTGGAGTTTATTCGGAAAAACTACTCCTGCGAGATTACACGTATCCTCTTAGGATTCACCGTAACAATAACATTTTACCTTCTCTTTACTGTTCCAATTAGCATACTTGACTACTAAATGTGGCTGCGTTTTATGTTTGAATTGTATAGTCCTACTTGAAAGTCTGCTCTTACCGCTAATGTTTGATGTTTAATTTTAATAACAGATTTAATTAAATAAAATATGGGTACAGATCCAAATTGGGAAAGAAATTATTTAACTCTTACGTTATAATGTGGTTATTTCATTTAATTTGCACAAAATATTTCTGTTTTAAATTAATCTTTCCTCTTCAATTTTTATGAAACTTTTAAAATTAATTTCTTACTGCTCTGCATACGATGTTGGACTCTAAAGTAGCTTCCATGAAACGCATCCAAATTACGAGCCTTGAAGCTTGGAATAGTACTCTCTCTTCGGACTTAAACTCTCAAAAGTTATCTTTTGAACTTTAGAAACCTCTGTGGGTGTTGGAGAGCACGTACTGTTTTTTCCTTATCTAACTGCATTCGGCTTCAGAATAAACAACCAGCTCCATGGTTACACTCTCTCGTTGGACGTTTATTATATTTCTCTTTTACTCTTTGGATTCCCCCCCAATTCCGGGATATTGCGGATGGCATTGTGTTTTTTATATTTTTTATCTTACCAGCCATCTCGTACCGCATTTGCACTGGGTTTGACTGCCCTCTTGGGATATGCAAACGAATTACACGTAGACTCCCTTTAGTTCCCCTTGAGGGCTTGCATCTAATTCGCTCTTCCCTCTCTTTATCTCTCTTCTCATTTGTCTCGAAATCCCATTAGTTACGGAACGATGTTATCTTCTTCTTTCCTAAAGTTAAAGATATCCATTAAAAGTTTCGTGAAGATTGCTGCGTTGGGATGGGCATCTCGCTACAAGGTCCGGCGGATTCAAAACCGTTGTCTAAACAAGACGAGAGATTCCCGAGAACAAAAGCTAGTTTGCGAATATATCGTATTTAAATTTATGCAAATTATTTGTAATTTTTTATTATTGGGCATAATTCAAAAAGCAATTGTTGAACGTATTAAATATTTAAGGATATTCTCTGTTGATTAAATGAGTTTATTTTATTCGTATTTATAATTTTAAAAAACGTGTAATATCATCAATTGCACTAAAATATAATTTATAAGCAATTCATATTTCGGAATTGTCCTAAAAAGTATGAAAAATTAAGTCTAATGATAATTCTTATTAGGCAGTAACATTCGATATATTTAGATAATATCATCATCAGCTAAAAGAGAAGGATGTAAATTTAACGGCTGAGTTTATATAGAATGGTATTTTTATCAATAACATTCAATTTGAAGACAATTATTATAATATCTTTCCGATAATTTTTAATTTGGCGCTGAACTATGGTTTCGCGTTTTTATATCAACTTTGGATTCGTTATATGTATTTGTTATATTTGTGATATGTTATGGTATTCATTGCTTTTTGAATTAAAAAAACTTAGCTTTTTAAGTAAGATATTTTTACTCATACGATGGTAAATATTTAATGTTCTAAAAAGTTATTTATAGCGTAAATTTAACCTGAAATAAAACTCATAGTTAGCCTAGAGCTCTGGATTTCCAATTGATTATATTTTATTTAGATTTTCATATGGAAATATATCGCTGTTGAATGTTATTTTTTAATCTTGATATTATTTTCCAAATTTAAATTATGACCTTAATAAATTATACAATCTGTATACCTCAAACATTGTTAATTAATGATCTATTTATAATAAATATTGAATCATTATCTAGAACTGGGCGATGTAAATGTCAAAGGGGAATTTGAATATTTAAACGAACGAACGAGATATATCATTCCCCAATTTCTGTAATTTTAGGCATCAAAATATTCATCGATACAATTTCACGTTTCGATGTTCAGTTGTCAGAAGTTTTTCAATTCCCTCACCTCGCACCGTTTATTAATTAGTGAGTGACCATAGAGAAAAGGTGTTATCCATTCGTCCCTCGAAAGAAATGGTCTGTCTGGTCTTTCCCTTGAGAAATGAGCAGCGAGAATCGAGCAGATGGCAAGAGATGAAATAACGCCCTCACACGCTACTGCTGCAGCCGCTTTATCTCAACTTTTCATTTTTCATCTGTCATCGCTAAATATCCTTGCGTTCCATTTTTATTACCACGGGAACATCGTACCGATGGGACACAGTATATTTCCGAACTATAACAGGAAAAATGAATCGCATTACTGCCTCCCAAATCCAAAAAAGTATTTATTAATGAGTGCCTTATTATTTTACTATTCGAACTTTTTGACAAGACTAGAATTTTAAAGTAATTCTTTAGTTCATTAAAATGGTCATAGTTTCAATTTATTTAACTTTACGCCAAATCTCATCCGATAAGAATGGCTAAAATTTTACTAATTTAAGTTCTAAAGTTTACCAAATATTAAATTCAAATAATCTAAAAATGTGCGCTATTATGAAAATAGTTTTATAAACGACATAGCATTCAACATAGGCCAATCTAAGTTCCACTCTCCTATCCTTTGTTATTACACCTTGAATTCTTATTTTAGATTAATACGTATCATAGATATCGTATTAAATTTTGATAAATTATACTTTAATAGTTTTAACTACGTTCTCCATAACTTTCTTCAAACTATTCCCATGGAAAAGTCTATAGAACGTACGTAGGCTCGAGAATTCACGTCTCAGATCATCTCGTCATTCATGAGCGACATCCGTACAACAATACATGCGATCATTAGGTAATCTATGCAGAAAAGTATGTCGAGGGAGGGACTCCGGGCCAATGAAGACTATTATCTCCATCGGAACCATATCCACGCGCCTACAGTACAGCCACCCGCCCCTTGCACGCCTACACACAATGTTTCATCTACCGTCTTCATCTCCCCCACAGCGTATAAAAAGGGGGTTCATGAGTCATTAAAGGCCGTTATTGTAATGCAAACGTGTCTGGCTGGTTGAGGGCGAGAGGGACAACGATGCTATCCAGCAAGATGCTCTAGAAGGGTAGGGAGAGTGTGGTTTGGGGAAGATCTTTATTGAGAGTTCGGTGGAACGCGTTATCGCCTTTATTCCTCCTTGGTAGGGAGCAGAATAGGCTGGTGACATATGCGATGTTATGGAGGATCCGTATTAACGCCACCCAAATACCCTCAGAGTTATGTATCGGTATATAAAAGGTCGTATATATGAATTACCTCGATGGCAGAAGGGTCGTGTTTGTGCTGTCATATGGAATGTTTATGGCACAACTCCTGTATTTACTCTTTGAGATCGGGTGGGAAATTGAGCCATAAAATGATTTGTTTAATCAGGTTAAGATTGAACAAATATAATCTGAATTATTATTCATAACAGTCGTTATATTTGTTTGATTGACGTCACCATGTAATTAACTGATCTCTACTTGTCATTAATGTGGAAGATATATTTTTCGGAAGAATGATTTAATGGAGCCTTTTCCGTTGACTTTACTCGTCTCATTTTAACCATATTGCTTCATATATCAAACAAGCGGGGAGGACGTAGATTATCTATTTGATCTTTGCAATAATCTTAGAAAATGTTTTACCGACTCTAAAGCTTATTTATTAAACTTAAACCTTTATTTATGAAGTCCTTTATTTGGTTTTCTGTTTTTACTTTACGACCTGTTACTTTTCGTAAATAATATTTTTATTTTTTAAGGATTTAAGCTGATGTAGAATATTTTTCAAAAATGTTTTGGAGTTTTCTTCAAGGAGCTCTTAATTTAGACTGGGAAATTTATTCAAACCTAAATATTCCCTTTCCATTTCTCTGCACTTTGAAATATTTTTCTACCATTTTTACTAATTCATACTTTATAATCCTTCTTTAAGACTGGTTTTGATTAGAGTTTAATTCACCAATGCAATAAATAATAACAAATTAAATAACGGAATCGTTCATACTGAGAAAATGTACAGTATTTGAGATTCATTACTTTGAGAAAACAATAGCATTCATGACAGGACTATTTTGACTAATCATCTTTTAAATTTTGTTTGTATAGTCATTGAGTGATTTAGATTTTAGTTTAAGATGATCCCTTAGGTTAAACTGTCATAGTATCAGGTGAAACAATAGGGAAAATCAGATGTATAATGGTTTTAGTCACCTAAGCCAGATCATTTAAGTCCAAATATTGTAAATAAATTACAGTTTCTATAGTAAATGTTTACTTATCATTTATCTAGTAGTCTAAAAAGTGCTTATATCTTCGTGTTTTCTATTTTATAAAATATATCGAGGTCGTATTTTATCCTACAGACTTTAACCGTCTCACTTCGAGAGCTAATTCACTTCCAGGTCGAAATTGGACTTTGTCCTTCCGGACAATGAGAGCAGGCCTTCATATAGCGTATCCCGATGGACAGGAAGTATTAAGAGTTGGGCCCAAAAGTCGGACGAAGTTGCCATTTTCAGATGGGGATTCGAAAAAGCAAAGAGGGGATGGAGACTGACTCACGTACCAAAGGGCTTTACTCCTCCGCCAAGGGAACCCTTAATTTCGTAACCGTGGAATATGTGTCACCAACAGCGCCTTCATTTACTGCCTCCATTCCCAACGGGTGGTCCATTTCAAATGGTGCTGGGATTGCCCACCCGGAAGCCATGGCTCTCGTGGGAGTCTCAATGCAAAGCCTTTCATTGCATCAGATTTTCCGCATTTTATGAATGCATAAACCGTTTCACTTTTTATGGATGCGTAAGCCGGGATTCATCACTTAAAATTGCGCCATTTTATGCTGATGTTCTCAGTAAAGAGGATAACTCAGTTATTAACTGAGTAGCAAACTAAAATTTCTCGAGACTAAAAGTAAACAAATCAAAGTGAACAAATAGGTTCAAGAAAGACCGTATTGCGAGCTTCATTTGTTTCGAAGGAAAATTTATTGCTACGTTAACATTCTTATGTAATCTAACAAAGAAAGATGCAAAAATCAAATGTTTTGTTGATAAAAGAGTTGTTCAATCTAAAGTACCATTCATCTTGAGGAAGCAAGCATTTAGTTTATTCAAAAGCTTTTTTATTTAGTATTGGTCTCTCATGTAGTTTGGTTATGCTTTATCATAGGTTCGATTTATTTTATGATGTCGTTCCAATATTGTGATCGGTAAAGTGTATATATTGGTGATCCGAATTAATTTCTCATTGAAATTTTCGTAAAAATTTAATGTGATTAATATATTTGGGAATATCATGGCGACCATGTTCAGAAGAGATGAGTTTTGTACAGTAACGAAGGAGAAACTAAGCAGCCCCTGTGGAAAATTGAAGTTATGCTACTTGCGAAGCTTACAAGCTATTGTAGCCATCTATATTTCAGGGGCTGCAACCCATTTACTTTCGTCGCCAATGAGATATAACTGAATTATTAAGGAAAATATTATTTATTGAAATAATAATATTTATTGAGAGAAATAATATTTATTGAAGTTGTAATTGAAGTAAATATACTCTTGTATGACGTAGCTAGTTAAAGAAATAGATGCAATCATCATCCATATATTACAGCTATTTTGACATCGCTATAAAAGAGATCTTGAACAAATAAAGGAGTACATGCGGTAATTTTAATCTCTTCGATTGATGAAATAAATTGATTTATTATAAGGAGAAAGTTTTAACACCTTTTTCTGTTAGTTCAAAATTTAGATTATATAAGAAACGCAGAAAAATATTGGCAGAAAATAAAGTAAATGCAAAAGGTTATATATAATATTTTCGTTGTGGTAAAGTATTGAAAAGTAAGAGAAGGAACTAATAAAGTTAAATAATCGATGTTATTTGAACTTTAATCTAAGAAAATTATATTCTTAAGAATATCACACAAATATAAATTATAGATACTCTGGAAACGAACTTAAAAATAATTAAGCGCACATATTAATGACCTATTAAGGAGAGAAGCATATCCGTTTAATTCCAACCCACCTCTTCGTCAATGACCAGACGACTAGATCTCTAGAAACCACCCAATTTCCTGCGGTGCCCAGTCAACCCCTCGACGTCCCCACCACAGGATGAGGAAACCACTGAACCAACAAAGCGTTCTTCCCTTTTCTTTGACATCCGCTGTGGGCACGAGGACAAGGAGGGATCTCCTTGTAAACTCAATTGGCTGTGTGATGCCTTAAGGATCAAGGCGAGAAAGGGCGGCTAAGAACGGAGCTACGAAAATAATTTGTCACGATATTGAAAAACCCTGAATATCAAATTTTACTCCGAAGTTTACTCGAAAAATAAATGGTTCTGAAATTGATGGCAGTTGTTTAGGCAGAGTATATTCTAATACTATTTATGAGAATGTATGAAAATGTTCACTGATGTTAAGCTCGGATACGAAGTAAAAGCTAATTGTATAAAGTGTAGAATATCAGAGTTGTTTAATTCTTAATTATATTTCATTCAGTATCAACAAGTAAAATTTTGCCATTTGAAAGATTGATCTTGAGAGATACTATCGATTTTATAAATTTATGAAGAAAAATTATGTACATAGTAAACCTTATTCAATTAGCTCAATTTAGTTTTCGAAAGATTGATTGTATTAATACATTTTTATATAATATAGACTTTAATCATAGTCCTTATCATTGATATAATCGCAAAAAAGTATTGATTAAAGAAGATAAAAAGTAAAGAAATAATTACATACTTTTCAATAAAGTATATTATTCAGTGAAATAAATATTTATAATTAAAGAAAATAATTTTTGTAGCGCATATCACGGTAGGAAATTGCTGTCCCATTTTTATTTGATCATTTCAACGACCTTTTTAATTAATTTATATTTTAATCTTCTCCAGTATCTTTCATCAATCTCAGAGCTGTGTTTTATGAGATTTATTTATCTCTTTATTTTTTACTGGAGTGGAGGATTTTAAGTATTTTCTAATTTAGCCGCAAAATGTTTTTGCTTGATTAAAGATTTTTACGGCATCATTTAATGGTCTTGTGGGGTTATTACGAATATAGTTTCTGGTCTGACGTCGATTTTAAGGTCCGTTATCAAACTATCATCCGTATTAATCTCTTTTTTAATGAGTTTTCGATTTATATTCTCTAGAAAATACTGCTCAGTATTAACATATAAATTGAGTAATGCGTCTATTTTATGTTTGGAATGGAATCTATTTCATATTTAGAATAAATTCTAACCTAAAATTAGAATATTAACCGAAGTAATAAGTCATGTTTAATTTTCTAATTTAGATAAGATATATTTGAATATATACATGCATATATTTATGTATGGATTATTACAGCAATGATGTAAGGCTCAAATTTATTTAGCATGAATCATATTTCATTGGGTTTCAATTAGGGATTGAGTATGAGGATACGTATTTCTACATAATTGGGTTCTCTATGAAACATTATCGGTAGCAATTTAGCAGGATTTCCTTCCACACTGTTGTCTTCAATCTTTATAGCCTTTCTCACAACTAATTCAAGCGACATCGATAAATCTCTAAAACAAATTTCTACCTCGACGGAAACATCTCTAAGGGTACCTCCACCCGACCTTTTCAAACGATCTAATCTTCTTCCCAAGGAATAAAAACACCCCATTTTAATAGACTCTTCGCTAATATTTCCCCGAGCAATTCTTGCCTTTTCAATCAACTCCACCCTCCCTCCAACTCTCTAGACGTGCCCACCCTACTCTTCCCATAAAATCGCACGACATAAAGCAGAATTACTCGCCTTGTATTCTGGAGAAACGAGTCTTTTTTAACTGCAAAATTTACCTACCCCCTCAGGTTTCTCACCTCATACTTCTTCTGCATTGCTTCCACAATCTTCCCACTCCACTGTGTTCCTTTTATTTTGATCATAACTCGTAAGCACCTCCCAGGACGAATTTCTTACACCCCCTCCTTTCTCTACTAATCAACTTTCCGCGGAGTCTTTCTGGGAAACTACCCGTAACGAAGCCTCTCTCGGAAGAGAAACAAGTCCCCTGTTCTTTCTCTCTTATTCTCTTCACATTACGCACTCACAGATGAAGGAAAAAGTGAATTAGGGAGGGTCTCGAATTGCTTTTTTATCCGTGTTGCGAGACTGGTTTTCATCATTCCCAGTTACCTTTATTCGTAATGGGGACGGAGAAGTTGGGAAGTTGTGGAAAAGATGCGGTTCAAGGTCTGTGGGTGAACTGAGGCGATTGTGTGCGAGGATTGTTTCGCTTTAGAGTCTTAAAGGTAAACGTTTTATGGTGTAGTGGGTCAAGCTAAGCTGTGAATTAATGGAGGATATTAAGGAAGTTGAGGATACATACTCATAACCGTGCGTAAATTGAGGAGGGTTGGAAAAGTTTCATCTTTCAGAGGAAAGACTAAGATGTAGAAATCCTTTATGAGAGAGAATTTCACTGTCTCGATATTCCGGATTGTCAATTTTTTAGTTACAAAATATGTAATATTATGAAACCGGTCGCGTATATACCAATTTTCTGTGGAAATTTACAAAGTTGTTTTCGTTACAAAATATGGTATTTTAAAAGGATTTTATTCATGAAAAATTTTTTGGAGAACTGAGTTGTATAGCGTTTTATAGTTTTTCTATTTAAAGAATTTCTTATAAATCAAAGTAACCAATTTAAAAATTATTATCTAATAAAATCTATTATTTATCTAAGATTTAAATTGGTAAGTATTTTCCTTTCTTATGTAAAACTTCAGTGTGTTAATTACTGGTCTGCAGGTTTCTGATGTATATAGATCTTCTCAATTTTCAATTATAAAAGCAAACTTAAAATTCATATGCGCTGTTCAAAGACAAATTATTTGACTCTAACCAATGGTTGTTTTAAAGGAGTTTGTCAAAAAGAATACTGGAACGAACCAGAATTGAGAACTATTATGTAAGGGACAGTTACACTTATGTAATACTATATAAGAAGTATTTTTATGATTTTATTACATTGAGCAATACGGGAATTGAAAGCTTTTATACTTTCATGACTTTATACAAAAAAATAGGAATCATCATGGCTTAAAGTAATCAACATTTCAGTCAGCTGCATATACTGATAAAACGCCTTCCAAGACTCCTTCATAGTGACCCACATACCGCGTGCAACTTCATTGTTGCCATTAAAGTCTACCGTAATCTTTGATGGAAGTGTTTCGTATCCAGACAACCTTTACTCACGCGCATACACTTCCTATCGTCATCGCTAAAACTCGTACGTAAGCGTGTAGGGCGCACCACCGGCGAGTTGGGTCATAACCGTTAATCACGAACCTTCGGAAGACGAAGAGGTAAAGGTCACGGCACGATGAGGAAGTGCATCTCTCTCCCACCAGATGGATCCACAGTGGGTTTGCCCAAACGGGAAGAAACGTCTTCCGGAGTAAACCCCTTTAAATGGAGGATTTTTGAGGGGAAGCAGTTGGGTGTAGTTACTTATGGGGTGGTAATGGTGCGGGAGGGAAGTGCAGGAAATGGGTGGGGTGAATAGGAAGAGTTTCCATTAGGAAATGATGAGAGTGTGCGAGGCCATAAAAGACCACACCCCCATCCGATCGCAACGTCTTTGAACTCAACAGCAGATGCAATAGGGCCACGGAGGATGTATTTATTTATTTTTTCCGTCTCCATTAGGAACTCGTTCGAAGTGTTTACAAGTATATCAGAAGTTAGGGGTTAGGGGAATAATTTTTGGATGGATTAGTTTTTCAGGGATATTTTTTATTACGCTTATCATCTGATATCAATCATCAGTAAACTAAGTATATTCAAGCTTTATTAATATAAATATTAATGGAATACTCAATAGCTTTCGCTACTTTTTCAAACAGCATACCTCACTCGTAGGTTCCAATATTTAACCGTAGATACATTTCAAATAAACAACTACACAATAATTGGTCACTTACTTACAGGGTTAAAATTCAAATTGATTGTCGATTTCTGATACGTTCTATCGAGCTGAAGATCTAATATGCATTAACTATTAATGTAATAACTTTTTTTTAAGTTTACGTTTCTTTAATTTTAAGGAAGGAAAATGTGAATATTTCTATAAAACACAGCTTACGGCTGATGCAAATAACTTCCTTGTAGGGGTAAATATCCTTATATCATAAATTTGTTTGTTAATATGTGAATTCCTATTTGACCAAGGAAAACGACGTATTGTATACGCGTAATCATATAGAAAAGTGTTTGGCTTTGTGTTCTTAATTATTACTCATTATACATAACTTCGTTAGTATATCTCTTTTCTCACCTAAAACTTAACTTCGATTCTTTTCATTGCTTTCCATTTGAAATAACTTTAATATTTGAAATATCGATTGCAGTAATGATCAGTATATTTATATAAGAGTTTTGATGCTTGAGATATATATAAATATTGCTTTGTTAATAAGACCTTTTGAATTAAGCGTTCAGTTAATTTATTGAAACAAATAGAAATTAATGATTGAAATCGGTCGAAATTAAAAATAACGTGTTTTTCAGCGTTTTCAGCCAAATAAAAGGAAATTCTGATTCGGCCAGGATTCTTAACAAACACCATTTATGATACAAGCCTGGGCCCTGTTTTCATTTTCCTCTTCTCCCAAAACTTTTCCTCTCCATGATTCACACAAAGAGGCCTGAAAACAACGCATCAACAAAGAGAGGATGAATTTAAGTTCTCAAAATTAAACATTTAAAAACCTTAGTTTAGCCATTTCGACCCGAACTCAGTTATGAATTTTAAACGCTACGAAACAAAGGCCGTATTTCTTCTGAAGAGGGTGGATTTTACGATCCCTTCGTGAGATCCTTAGGCGTTTAATAATTAATCCAACCTCGGAGCAAGATGGCTGCACCCTCCCAAGAACTTCTATCGATTTCAAGGTTTCCCGCCGGCGAAATGTACGATCTTTGCCCACCAACACGCCGCACCATAAACAAACTCTGGCAGCCCCCAAACCATGAACCGATTCAGGGCACTTCGAGATCCCGATGCCACGAAAAAGGGAGAACTACCACAGCCTATGTTTGTGGGTCATATGACAACAGGGGTTAATTGGATGTTTGGTTCAGGATCTTCGTATCCCATCGTTTATGTTGTTACCCATTGTATATAGTTTTTATTTGTAATAAGTTATGACGAATTGTAGGATTCTATAAGACTACAGTATTCACTTTCTTACGGTTAATCATATTTCGTTTTTATTTTAATAGTTCAATATTTTATATTTTTACGAATATTTTTCAATGAATGAATTCAATTCAAGAATGACTACTTTACGTCACATATTGTATGAACGATAATAACCTATCGAGCTTAAAGAAAAATTTTCTATAGAAATATTCCGTAAAAAATGACTTCTGTTGGTGGTATTAAATTTACCAATAAAATTATCGCATATTTTAACTCTATTTTCAGTTCTGTTTATACGAATTTTTTAGAGCAATTTTCTGCTTACGAACGTAATTTTTTGGAAATAGATTTAAAAGGAAAGTTCTTGTAAAAATAAGAAAATTTATTTAAAATGTATTGAAGACAATTTTCGCCTTTGACTTAGGAATCCATTTGAAGCGTTTTTCAAACCTCAATTCTTATGCAAACTATGTCCGGGCTTCGTAACCATGGTATTTCAATTGCCTGGGCTTTCAAAAACGCCTCAGTCCAGTTCCTTCTAAAAGAGCGTCTCCAACCTGCTAAATGGTTAACGTGCCACTCAGTGCAACGCGCATTATCCCTCTATCCCCGAAGACATCGTGCTAAGTGGTCCCTCTATCAAGAAAAACAAAGAAGAGTAGCACAAAGTCCCATCCATCGTTTCACGGCCCATAAATAAATATCTCGGAGGAGTTAATTTGACCTTGATTGTCCTGGATAATGCTTCCGGAATAACCACCCCTGCAGTTCCATTACGGGAAGAGACGGAAGTGTATGAAAGCGCGTGGCAATATTAGGGGGGAAGCGGTGGATTGAAATGGGTTGCGAGGGGTAAGAAGTTTGACCTTTTTTTCGATACTCATTTTCCAAAGTGCCGCCCGGATCTGTGCCGACTTATGACTCCCTAGGCGTTCTTTAATCCGCATCTACGTCATAAGGGAATATCTGCCGTTATATTTCCCTTCGAAAGGTTCCTTTTTTATTCGGTAGGGATTCAAAAAGTGAAGCAGCTCTCCTATCTGATCAGGTTGCTATTTTTATCACGTTTAGAGCGATTGAGAATTTGTTATGTTCTGTCGAAAGGATTGGGTTTATTATTTATCGATTTTATCGTAATGATAAATAAGTAGAGGTTTCATTTGAAAATTGAGGAATAATATGCAAAAAAATTTTCAATATAGCTGTCGAAAGCTCTTATTTATCATTCGAATACTGTATTTTAATGCTGAGTATAATATATTAGCGTTTTCCTTTCTTTAATCGATGTAAATTTCGTATTTACACCTGACTCTCAGCTGTTGTATTAAATTGTTATCAGTATACATGAGTTACTCAATTTGAGCTTAAAATCTCATGAGTTAAATCTTTTGAATACAGTTTGATAAAATTTTCCGCTAACGATGTATTTTCCTTAGTCATTAAACTCCGGGACAGTTGAAACGACGAATATCTCTACGTCTGCTTGAGAAATATTTTTAGATGCATGATTATATCATATAATTAAGTTTATATATATGAAAAAAGACCAGGAAATTACTGCTTAATGAATTATTCCAATCGATGCCATTTAAATTTCAAAATATATGAATTTAGATCGTTATCCATTGCTGCTCATAACTGATACTATACGGAAAAGTAATATTTCTGTAAATCTTCAGTCATCCAAAATGTATTCTTTGAAGTATTTCAAATTTGAGAACCTCTTGAACTACATTTCGAGAATATAAAGAGTATCTTAGTAGTCAAACAAAGGTTTACTCGTCCTAAGTAAAACTATCACAAAGTAAGTTCCACTTAAGTCCACTCCCTTTGATTTCCTATCACATATTCTGATCGGAAGAGAAGCAATTTTCTAAATTAATCTCTCTCTCTGAAGACCGCATTCAGGTGGTGCGAAGAGGAGAGGGAAAGACCTTCCAAAGAACGGAGATGAAAAATTTTTGTGAAAGGTGGTCCTCGATCTTTATGCCTGCCTCTTATTCAAGTCCCCGACAGCCTCTTGGAGAAAGCTTCCTTTCATTTCTGCCGAATATATAGCGTTCGTTCCTCATATGGACCTCTCCTCTTCACCCATCATCGTTCAGTGACGTTTCCTAACTGTAGCGAACTACATTCTGTATTTTTTGGTTACTTTGTATATTTATCCACGCCTTAGCTCAACTTTTAGAGTATTCAGTCGCTTATGTCGATTGAATCGCCGCTTATTTGAATAGGTATCGAGTTATTCTTTTCTAATAAATATTCACTTCAGAAACTTATGTAAAATCTATTGATAATAGGTTTCGTTAGCTTTGAATTTATCTTAGGTGGTTTCTTTAAAGTGAAATACTCATTCCTTTTGATGAGATTCTCCTCTGGATTATTTTTTTTGATAGAATACATACATTGTGTCCTTTATATCGTTTGAGAAAATTTAAGCGAAAGATTTATTCAAAGTTCCTGTTAGATACTTCAAAAGTGATTGTTATCCCGCCATATGGTCCAATTGCTACGAAGGATTTGTCTCGCTATACTCCAATATTGAGGGGATTTATTTTTATCCCAGACATCTAAGACCGCTTAGAAGTATAAAGATGTACACAGGGAATTGTCATGAAGGAACTTAGATTTTTTTACCTTTATTTTTATGACCTTGACCCGTGAATTGATTTTTCCTTTGTTCTCATCCTCATGGTGTCACGTAAGTGAGAATTTCTTAGCATTTTGTTTTTGGAGAGTAAAGTATAATTATTCCAATGATTAAATACGTGATAAATTACTTATCAAATGTCGATCTTCTATGTTTGTAATATAAATTTTTCGCATACTTCAAAATTGTTACTTTTTTCTGATCTACTTATATAGGCACCTTAAGCATTTACCTATCTTGAGTTAAAGTTGGTAGATTATGGACTTAAACGTTCATAATTTAATCAGTGTTTTTTAGCCTTTTCCTACCGGTGTAATATTTGTCCTCAGAGTAATTGTTTACTATCACGGTGTACTTAGTACTCAGTAGTAGTCCTCAGACGAAAGCACTCCGCAAAAAATTTCTTAATTATTCTTTAAAAATTTCTGAGTCGATATGGGTAAACCTACGATGGAACAAGTTGTAAACAAACTGAAATAACAAGAAGGTCATATTCTATTTTACAACATTCTTTATTACACATCGTACTTTCGATCATTTTGTCTGACGAAAGGTGAATTTTGTACAGGTTTTTGTTCCAAATGCTTTATCATGAGAAGTTGCCATATCAGCAGAATATTACCAGTTTTTTTTAAACACTGAAAAATGCACCACAAATTTTGTTTTACAAACATTTCTTTCGGACTCATCAGATTTCTAAATCTATTTCTTTAAGGTTTACATAGTGAAAACGTTGATTTAAAAAATGTTTCAGAGGATACAGTGGGTCATTGTAACATTTGTAACTCAATATAACACTTTCCTAAATCAATACGAACCCAGTTTGAAATGCGATATGCGTAGTGTATACACGTAGTTAACAGCGTGCACACACCTCGATCAACAACTACCGTAAAATAAAACACGCTAGAGTTTGGGTTCAACGATTCCTTGTGAATATGGGTCATAACTCCCCACCTCACGTAACAAGATTTACACACCAAGCAACAAAGATTTTTTTAAGATAATCACCTCAGTTCTTAATGAACATGACTGGAAGAGAAAGATGTCTTTGTATGGGGAGGAGGAAACATTTCGAAAAAACATACATCAAAGTTATACGTCTTTCTTTTTTAGATACGTAAATGATCCCAGGGAATCTGTGATTTAAAGCTTTTTTTGACCAAGACTGCACCTTAAACCGTGCTCACTTGCTTCGATTTTATATTACCTCTATTTAAACGTGCATGACTGCCGAGAATACTTCTATTGCTCTAGAATAATGCATCTCGTGCGAACGCGTGATCTCCGAGTTAGGTGCGTCTCTCGATTTTTGTATTTGAGTATAAAGTTTCAACGCAAAACCAAATCATAGTTCGATGTACTTTCATTCACAGAGGGTTTTTTTGAGGTTGGTTCCCAGTGGCGATATAATCCTGACACATTAAGAAGTAACAGATATGTATAGAGAGTTAATATCGTACACTATACCACAGCTTTAGAGAAGATTAAAGGGTCAACACCTTGGTGCTTAAAAGATTGCTTTGTTAAATATAATGTACTTATTGCTTTTACCGAATGGTTCTTATCAGTGAGCACCTCTTTAGAGCTCTAATGGTCACTGAAGCTCATTCATTTTCTATGAAAAGTTTTTTTTATGATGGCAGGTCATGAATGGCGATTATCTGGAATGTCATTACGGGTCAATATGCTTTACTATTATAATATACTTATTTATTAAATGTTACCATTCAATGGAAAATGTGATATGATGATTTTCTGCTAGTTAATGTTATAATTCCTCAAAGATTAGTTAGACACTATTCGATAAGGCAAAATACCATTCATTTCCTATTTATATTTTAATTTTCATACACAGATGAGCAAATTAACCGATCACATATTTTATAAAAAACATCACACACACGTACCTTAACTGTTTGAATATTCTGATATGTAACGGGGACGATGCAAGTGGGGACATATATTCTATTTCTTTAGAACTTCGGTGCCTTGCTTTAAAGATGGCTTGTACATCCGTTGCGTGATCGTAGCTATATAAGGAATTAATCGCAGCTTTACATATACTGTATCCATAGCAGCAGGGGAAATTTGTTTTGAGGTAGCCAATCACCTTGTTATAATATCTGCCAATTTCATACTTTAAATTTTTCGTGAATGTGGATATTTTAACTTTCATTACAGCAAAATTTATTCACATATACGCGGAAAGCACTTGTCTTTTCCCTCACAAAGGGAACCCTTCTTTATGTAAATTTTTTATTACATACGAAACCAGCATGCAAATCTTCTTCTTCCCACAAGTCTTTTCAAAAAGCAACAGTTATCAACACGATAATATTCATGACTTTCATCAGGCACTAACGCCTACGTCTGACCTTAGAAAAGAACGAAATTTCTTGATATCGATATTTTTATATCACATAGATGGTTTTCAAGTCCTTTGATCTCTTACGTTAATAAATTTCAATCGTAGCCTATCACTAAGAGTTTCTTTAACGTCTACTGTACAGAAGGGGATCATTGGAGATATACATTTAGATTGGGTAAATAGGAAATCCGCGGTTGCGATTGTTGATTCCAGCGTCCACCAAAAAACATTGGCGTTTTAGCTGGAATCAATGATATGTTGCATCCTTGGTTGTTCTCTTTCAGAGATTCTTTGATATCGATTTCTTACTTCTAAGGAAAATAAGACTTTCTACAAAAATTCGAAAAAGTAATCTTAAACTCTATATTACACGTAACTAACCCACCTTATTTTTCCAATTAAGGATAGAATCGTTGAAATGAATGTAACGTTACAATTTGGCTACAAAATAAGTTTCTTCCTTCCCGATGATCTGCTTTTTTCTCTAAATGAAAAGCTTTTACGAATCCTTCCAATGAACAGCTGAACAGCTTAAACTCAACTGTATCGAAATATTAAACGTACCAAAATTATATAACATCTATATGATATGCAGTTTATGTACATAGTTTACATGATAAATATTTACAAAATGCCACCTTTATATTCATACATGTGAATCTTATCATCCTTTTAACGAGTTAATTCACTTTCTTCTATGGCGCTAACTTTACTATTGCACCTACTCGGCCCTTAACCACACAGTGTGTTTTTTAATACACGCGTGCATGTCTGCGTGGATATGCTAACGTCAACAGACAAACACACGCATATGTACATAAATATATATTTAACTATAAAGAACAGCGAATAAAAGGCGTGTGCTATGATTCCACTAGAGCAACAACAACGGATACTTTCTCTTCTCCAAAACAGAAAACAGGAATGTACTGATATGAACCATTTTTAGGCTGGAGATCAAGAAAGCATCTGGAAATGAATAATACTTTAAATGCGACCGACAACAACCCACATAAAGTTTTCTCATGTAATCAAACACGACTTTGGTATGAGCTATAATTAACAGTTGAATTCTCTGAGTAAGTGTAAAGTAAACAACTTGATAAAATATATATGTATGTAACAAAGGTATATCTCGTCCAAATCACCTCTACAAAGCACATGATCAAGTCCTTGGGACCTTGTTCAACTTTCCAGCTTAGATACTTAATATCCAAAGCCTGAGCGGAAAGGATTCTTGTCTGCCGCCCTTTCTCCTCCAGGACCACTTGGTCCTCCTCCTGGTGTCTGCCTAAAAGGGTTCGTGTCGCTCCTAGACTGAGGAGGCATTGTGGGTCCAGGCGCCGGCTCGTCGTATCGGTTACCTCCAGCGTGATATCCTGCGCTGTGTCGTTGGTAAGCCTGAGGCTGCTGCTGTTGTTGGTATGATGGCTGTGATGTCTGCTGGTAGCTTTGATATCCTTGCCCCTGCGCTTGGTAGCTCTGTTGAGGCTCAGATTGGTAACCTTGTGAACCTCCTGACTGATAGCTCTGTTGGTAACTTTGCTCTGTTGCTGGTTGTTGGTAGCCTTGGCTAGGTTGCTGGTAAGAAGGCTGTTGTTGTTGAATAGTCTGGTTGTACTGTTGAGGTTGGTCTTGCTGACTGTAAGAATAGTCAGTGGATCCCTCCATGTTTGTCTGCTTCTGCTCTGCATTTTCTGCCATTTCCTGCTTGGCTGCATTTTCCTGGAGGCGCGAGTATTCCAGATGGTTCAGTCTAAGATCGGCTCCAGAAACCCTCCTTACACCAGCGGAATCTTGATCGTGCATTGCGTACGTCTGATATTCTTTATCCGGAGGATCCCCTACAAGCACAGATGCCTCGTTCTGGAATGGCTTGAAATCGTAGATATGCCGCAGATACATCAGTACAGGGGCGTACAAGAGGTTTGAGAATGCTATCCCGATATTTAATGCGGTGAAGCCTATAGCTTCCACCACTCCTCCTGCTATAATTGGTCCTACAGCGTAAGCGACTGAATATGAAATGTCGGCTATAGCGTATATGCTACCATACACAGAGACGTAACGTACATCCACCAAGTAACCCAACGTTGGTAAAAGGGCAGTGTCTATTAAGGCTATTCCAAAACATATCCCGCAGATAGGGATCATGAGTACCTTGTAAGAACTTGAAAATGGTATAATGAAGCAGCAGAGACCCTCAAGAGATAAACCTCCAGCTGCCATTAGCCATTGGTACTGTGGATACTTCTTGGCCATCTTGACGGTAAGTATGACACCGAATACATGTGGGAAGAAAGCTGGCAGCCAAATCATTCCTATCTTCCAGTTGTCTGTTGTAAGATTATCTTCCATCCAGAGTGATATGGTCGGTTCCAAGAAAGCAAGGGCGACGTTGGACATCATGAGTGCACCGGAGCAAACGGCGATGTAAGGGTCCATGAGCAGCCTCCAGATTGGTATACCCGGAGGAGTCTCTGCCTGGTGTTTTCTTATCTGTTCTCTCACGGGTCTCATCACAAGCAACAGCATGAATCCATCCATCAAAGACACGAAAGCAAGAATCAAGAAAGGTACTTCTTTGCCAGCGAATTGGTACAGAGCTCCGCCAAACGGGGGCGCTACCAGACACCCAAATGATATGAATGCCAGCGCAATTCCCAGAGCTTTGGAACGTTCGTTTTCCTCCGTGAACCTGTCAGCAATCATGGCAAGTCCTGAAGTGTCAGCAAAAGCTGATCCGACACCCTGTAGAGATCTAGCGAAAAACAGGATGCCGTATGACCTACCACAAGCGAACACTGCGGTCGATAAGAACATGATGGTCAGCCCTATCATCATCGGGATATCATAACCTATCTTGTCGATAAGCGCCCCTGAAAATGGATTAACCATGAGTTGAACTATGGCCTTAGAAGCGAATAGGATTCCCGTGGCAGAATCTTGCCCTTGGTGACCATGGGCTGGTAATGTGGGAGGCGGCGCTAGTATAGTACCGTTCTCCCCGATGACAGGGGGAGCGGCCACGGGCTTCTTCCATGCTCCCACGTACCTGAGGTAATCAGGAATGATCGGAACGATAACCATGTACAACATGTTGTCGAGGAGTAAAGCGATGGAGACAATCACGAGGATAAGTCTCCTTTGGTATTTCGGCTCCTGCAGCTTGTTCCATATTAACATCCGGAGTTCGTTGAACTCAATATTAAGTATCGGAATGGCCGTCATCTTGCTCTATTATATGAACAGCTAAATAGAAACTTTAGTCAACCAGTTACGAGAGTCAACAAGTAGAATTTGTACGGAATGAAAGCAATAACAAATGTATATAGATATATATCTTCTATAATACGAGAACCAGAGAATATTGATAGAGTTCAGTTATACACAAAGAGTTTGTGAAAGGGAAACTGGCTCTTTTCCCTCAATTCTTCAGCAGCCGGCACTGTGTTCGTAACGTGACGGGTTCCTTATGGTTTTTGTCCAGAAGGTCGATACGGGTGTCGTGCATCAACTGCCTCATATATTATTCGATATCCTCCCGACCTTTCCTCTCTTTCACAAGGTCAATGGGTGCGGGATGAGGTGCAGGTAGTGTTGGAGGTTGAAGTGTGGTGGCGGTAGTGGCGGTCCATGGCGTTGAACCCTGTGACCCCCACGCGCGCATCCCTTATAGCCCTCTCTCTCCACACTCTCTCCCCTCTTAGCTGGTCATGGCCGAAGCAGGGCCGGGCAGGTGGACGCGGGCAAACCTTCAAAGACACAGACAAAATTTTGATTTTTTTTACAGTTTACTGATCAAAAACTTTTCCGAATTTCTTTCTCTCTTAATTTCCGAACAAAAAATAAAGGTCCTCCGAGTCTTAGGAGGAGAACGGTGCTCAAAAAATTAAGCTCTCTTTCCCTTAAAGTTTAAGACTTAATGTTTTTCTTTCTGAGAGTGGGAGATTGAGGGAAGAGGGGGCTTTTCCATATTTATATACATTTTTTGTTCTTTAATCAAGGTTGTTCAATACTTACCGGAACTTAACGGTTACGAGAAGGGATGCCATCCGTTCAGGATACTCTTTAAGATCATGCACAAAAAAGAAATAGCGCAAAATATCCCTTTCAGAGCGGTTAACGTTTTTTAAATACGAAAATCATTTGTTGAATATTTTTTTCTAGATCGCGCAACATTCTAAATTCGTCAAACATATTATAAAATTATTTCGATCCGTAATTTGAATGAATTGCAATCAATTGAATTCTTTACAGGTATATCATGAACGCGCACGTTTATATTCTAAGCTTATATTAATTATAGATTTAATCAATAAATATAAAGCATGTTTATTTCATAATTATTATTTGTAATAAATTATCATATTTGTCTATAATTATATAGAATAAGATTAAACGTTTTATCCGGAAATACTTTTACATTTTCGATACTTTAAGTTAGTTATAAACTCTACAAATCACCTATTTACCTATGAAAAACATCATTATATTTCTAAGAAACATTAAATTCAAAATTTTCAATACCAGTGAAGAACAGAGACGTTTAGAAATACGCAAATTTCCTTGTTGAAGCTTATTTTTAATACTCATCATCTTATGTCTAGCGATGCATTTTATCAGCATGTGAATTTTTCTGATACTAAATAACTCTTTTCTCAAAACTTAAGAATTAGAGATACGTAGGTGAGAGACGACTCTCATTTTAACCGTCATTCGTTTTAATTTACTCTTAAATTCCACTTCATTTCCTGTATTCTTTAATCTCTCTCATCTAAGGCACAAATAATAACTCGGATTTTTTATCGTCCTTTAATATCTGACCCCCATTTGGTCTTCATGATATCTGGCACCATCTACACCTGCGTCCTTCGAAAAAATTCTAATCTTTGCCCTCCGAATCGTTACGTTTCCCTTGGATACGGCTGCCAAGCATTCCAAACGGTTAATCCCACCCTCAGTGATAAAAAATGAATATCGCAGGCAATCGTTTTTCCCGCTCTGTGAAGCTGTTAATCATGCTTAGGGCGAAAGAAAAGGGATGATTTCCAGAGGGCGAGAGGAAAAATGATGCCAAGAGATTTGATTAGCGAATAGTGAAAAATGGGGTTTCTCGACACGATATGAATGTTTCCAGAGCTCTCGTTTGCATTCAAGATCCATCGCTCATCTCCCATGTGGTATGTATTCGGAAAGAGGAGGGACAGAATATTCTTTAGTACATTAGTGAATATTATCGAATTGTGGTGAATTTAAACTTGGATACTTTTTTGCAAAAATCTTGCAAGCCTAAGAAAAAAAACTTACTTTCAAAACTGATGGTTTTTCTGACCTATATACCTATTAAGACAAGGCCAATCCAATTTTCTGCAGAAATATTTTGACTCTAATTTGAATATAGGGCTCTATTAGAAAATATTTTAACATTTTCATGTTGAAAATAGACATTTATTTACATTAGTAGGAGTGATTCTTTGGAAACGACAGATTAAGATGCATTTTCTTTGTGTATGATATTGTAAATGTGTATAAATGTAACCTATATTTTGAAGATAGTAAGAATGAATTGCTAAAAAACTCGTATGATCTTCACATTTTATGTCGTAAATCATTTTTTACCTCATAGAATCTTTAAAAAAATGTTCGTCAATTATTCCATCCAATTTGATACGAATAGCGATGATATTAAATTTATCCTGTCCACTTCATCGCTATTTTCATAAGCATCCTATTCTTATGGTTGTATAAGCTCATCAAGCATTTTAATAACATCAGTTGTCACAATTTAATCAGTTCTCTCGTATTTGTAACAAAAGGAAAGACGTTTGAGTCAATGACTCCTGTTAAACGGTATTTCGGAACATCTAAAGTGAGTAAAACGTTTCGTTGAAGAGGTCAGTTGGACGAAAGAGGGAAAAAGTAGGGAAAATTTGAGGGATCAACAGCGTTTGCCTTCATTGTCCTTCTGAGAAGGGAGGATGATGGATCGAGAGGAAGAAAAGATCCTTGTTTGGTCCTTACCTCCTGATTCCTTCGATTTCCTGAACCTTTGGCACAATGAGAAGGACTTTTGGGGTTTTTAAGGCAATTGCTGGAGATCACAAAGGATCCGAAGGCGTTTCTCGATAAGAAAAGAACACGAAGTCAAAAGATTTAAGAGCATGTTTTCGGATGTCTCACCGGAATTCGTCACAAATTTCTGTGTGTTTGCGGAAGAGGAAATGTTTGTCTGCAAGTGTTTATGGGATTGATTCTTTGTCTGAAAGTTTTGATTTTTGTGTGTATTGTAAATATTTAAACGGCTATTGAACATTCGTGGTGTTTTAAGTGTCCAAAACTACCGATGTAACAAACAAGAAGTTTGAAAATTATTGTACATTAAATAGCAATATAATATTAACGATAAAAATAATATAAATAATTTAAAAATATAATAATAATAAAAAATAAAGAGTAATCAAGAAAAATATCTTATTAAAATGTTATATTTGGTTCGCGCTCTTCCTCCGCAAATTAGCCTAATGTAATAGAATCATACAATCAAAACGTATACTCTAGATTTTCTTTACTCATGACATCTTTTTTGAGCTGATAGTTTTCTAAATCTAAAAGTTATCAAAGTTTCGCAGATCGCGTTAAGGAGGAAAGTAAATTTACGCAGGAAATGGAATTTAGTTTGAAATCGAAAGGGAACTCTATCAGAAGAGCTGTCACACTCAGAGAAGGGGAGACGTTCTACTCCATTAGAATTCTTTATATCGCTACCATGAGAAGAAAGGAGATTTGTTCTCTATCATCGATTGCATCCGTAAGAAAAAGCTCTGTAAGTCAAAGGTCGTATTATGTAGAATAGTAAATATCTTATATTAATGATATTATCAAACTTTTCTCTCGTATTTCCTTACTGTCAGGGATTGCTATTTAGTTTGAGATTAAGCCTTATTTTATAATCAACGTCTTATATATTTATCTTTGAGATTGTATTCCCATCAGACGTGAACAAGATTTGCAGAATGTTAACAAAAGTAGAGCAACTTCAAGCAAAGGGTATATCGACCTCAACAATCAACTTATCCTCTTCATTAAGAAGCTATGTAGACTCCCGATTCACACCTAAAATAGACACCTATTTCTGCCCAAAATCTCAGTTAGCAACTCGTATTTTCACTCCTCTTATTTCATACCTCTTACACAGCCCTATTCTCTCTTTCTCCTCATCCGACGTTCCCCTCCCGGATTTTCATTTTCTAACGCCGCAGGGGGTCCAGCTCCTCCCACGTGGTTCTTCCCGCAACATCCCCTTCCTTCCAATTTCCATCTTTACCGACTTTCCCTCTTGCTGCATTTGACAGCCCACGGAGTCCTCATTGACTGGACCGAATCCGTGCGCTCTGCAACAACTTCCTGCGTTGGGGCATTCATGTGCCACTCTCGGGAGTTATCGAGCAGAAAATCCCGCGCCAAAGCGTTAAATGATCGGGGGAGTGGTTATTAACGAGATTTTCGAAGAGGTAATCGACCAAAGTGATGACTTTCCCTACGACATCGAACATATTTTCCGGTTGGAGGAAATGATCGACATTTTTGGAGGAAATTATTTGGTTTGCGTCGAAATATTGAAATTCTTTCATTGATTTTAAGCAAGGAAGTGATTTAATAGCTTTTATATTGATTGGAGGAGTTTTATTAAGTCTGTGAGTTTTTTTTTCTAAATTCTCAATTATATCGTTCATTATTGATTCATCGAATTTGGATATTAACTGTATTGTATTTCACAAAAGTATTCTAGTATAAGTTATATTTTGTAGTTATAAAACCTCGTGAGGAGTTAGTTTTTGGGTTTTAGATCTCCATACTATGGATATTTGTAACTCTTAATAAAAGAATGCTGAAGCAAAAGCAGCAGTATAAGGAAATGTTTCTCAAAGTGTATGCTATTCAGATATTACGACTTTTGAAACGAATATAGCAAAAGAAACATTCAGCCACGAACGTTTTCAAATGTAAACGTTTAAGTTAATAGAATAAACCTTTAGAAATTATTTCTATCTATTACATTCTATTATTTTCAAATAATATGTCAATACATTTCAAAACTGATTGACAGCTAGTAATGTTACCGATACGCTAAGAAAAGGACACGATTACCTTCTCCTAATTACGTATTCTTTTGATTAACAAACTGATTGCGCCGTAATATAAGAATCGCTTCATTAGTGCCGGTACATCGATAGTTCCCTTCTTTCTAAATATCCCCTCATTTTGGGAAACATAAATCTTCCCGTGTGGAATCCCATGACAGTGCGTGGCGTCGTTGTTTGCTTAAGTGAGTGATCCAAATTATCCCGGCGTCTGCTCGCTCTCCTATAGCGGTCTATTGCGTTCAATTGTTCCTTTTGATATTTCTAGGGCCCTTTTCGGGGCCACGCGCCGCCCTTTCCACATTGATTCACCCTCAGCACCATTTCCCTGTCCTAACAATCATGCTCCGACGAACAATTTCGGCCCATATCTACCCTTTCTTCCGAGAGATTTGAAGTGGGGAAGCGAAACGTATTGCCTTTGCGGGAAACGAATTGATCGAACGGACTTCGTTTGTAGGCGACGCGTTTATCGGATGTGGCGTTGGGAAGTTAAGTGAAGGGGTTCACTGGCTTTATTTGAAAGAAATCAGTCTGAAGATTTTATTATTTTAATTTTTTTGACTTGTTTCGTATTCAAAGAATGGATTTAAGTTATCGATGGAATTTTTATTTTTTCAATTAATATGGATTCAGCACATCACACACTTTTCCCTAAATTAGGTAGTCTTACTGCTTCATTAGATATTGATTTATTTGAATTTATGTTTTTTTAGCACAATACTGAGGAACGTTATCGGAAAATATATGATTTTAGCAAACAATTTACTAAAGGTTAGTAAATAATACATGATTAAGAATATCTTCTAATTGAGTTTTTCTACGTTTTCTCAGACGAGAAACTATATCACGAAGGATACAAAAATGATCAAATATATTAAATATGAAGAATATATATAATATCTTTTAAGTCATTCATTTTACTTCATTTAACAATCTAGAAAGTCATAAAAGTTTTCTCACACATTATTACAATTCGTTTCATAATGTGAAAAAACATTTAAGAGAGGAATTTTCCTGAGCAAATATGACTAAGTAAAACATTGTTATTATATGAAACCCAATTTTCTGTAATATATTATTAATTGAAGTTTAGGAACAGACAAAGAATGGTAGCTGTAGCAACAGTAGTAAAGAAGAGAGAAAGACGAAAATAGAGTGAATGACCTAAATTGGGTACAGTCATGCGATTAGACAGTAAATAAAGCTTGTCATGGACTAATGCCTAATCCTAAGATCACCAACCTCTATTATCGGAATTACGCCTTTATTTTTAGATTAACGAAAGCAAGGTTCCGAGTGCAGGATTAGTAATTAGAATATTTTCTAAATAATGCAATATCTAGTAGTATGCATCTAACTATAAAAGAATAATTAGAGTAATTGACAAAACGGGTAAGATAGAATTAGGAAAAAACTATTAAAATATTCCGATTCTTTGATGTCCTTCTAAATATTTAATTGTTTTGAATAGAAATTATTGCCTGTCAAATAATGTAGAAATTAAATAGGCGATTAGAGATATCAAATGATTTTGTAAAGTCATCTCTGGATATAACAATTACTTTTCATTCATGTTCCGTCGCTTAAATATTACTTATTAGCAAACTCTGTTTTTATCCTACATTATCTTTTTATGAGGTAAAGGTAAAAGAAGTGGAATGAGTTAAATGCGAAAAAATGAAGACCTTGTAGCTGAATAAAATGTTGCTCTCCCATTGTTACGGAATGTTCATTTCACGAATAAATTTTATGTTTTAGGAATTATTTTGCGGATAGCTGCTACTTTCTATAACTATAACACGATTATAATGAAAGTTACTGAAATATGAAATATTTCAAGGTAGTTATTTATTTTCTTCTCCCTTATATCTCCTTAGCTTAATGAACTCAACTTAGAAAGAATTGCCATACTAAAGAGATAGATATTCAACTATAGATAAGGTTGTTTTGAGAAACATGAATTTATTCTGAATCCTACGTATGTTTCATCAGTAGTAAATCACACTCCTTTTCTAACGTTTCAATTTAAGAAAACACGAGTACGAACCAAAAGATACACCAATTTTGTTTCGTGAAAGAATTGAATGTTATCATATTGATTATATGGTTCAAGTTACAAGATATCGATCTTACCTTATAATAACCCAAAAAGTTCTTAGCAGTTTTTAGGTACGATAAACCTCTAGCAGGAAAGGCAACGGTGGGGCGACCTTCGATTGATCGAATCGTCGATAAGTTGAATTCGATATATCGATTCTATAATAACATAAAATTCGATGGTTCGGTTTTTCGATAATCTCGAATCGATAGTGAATGGAAGAAGAAATCCTTTCTTTACGTAGTCCCTCAAATCTTCCGATATTCGTACCCCAATCACTCAATCACGACAAATGAGCACGCTCTGTAAGTACCGCGTGCTCACCCTCTTCCAGACCAACCTTTGCACGCACGGCCTCTAAGAGGAGACGATAAATAAAACAGGGAGACCCGTTGGAGGTCACGCAATCATGCATGCGTGGATCCCCTCTTAGCGTTGCGTTCTGGATCACGCTATATCGAATTGATATGAGGGCGAAGAGGCACGGAATGAGACGGAAGGCAAAATTGGGGTTTGAGGAGTTGAAAGGAAGGTGGTGGGTATAACGTCAGTTGTAAGTAATGTCAAGGAAGTGAGAATTTAGAACTGAAGCATCTGATAGGTCGATAAAGAACTGCTAACATGATACATTTACTCTAAAATTCTGTTTATTCTTTATTATATATATCTTCGCTTTTTAATTAACTTTCAAAGATACTTAATTATTCTCATTTATATCTTTAACCTAATTCCCTAGTTTTTACAATTCATAATTATGTGCTATAAAAATAAAGTTATTTCTTACACTTAGGAAATTTTAATATAATCCAATTGATATAAAAGGTTTATGAATTAATTACTCTTTCAGTACAGCAACACTGAGCCTATAAATTCTTTAAAAGCAGTTGAATTTTATATTTTATATTAAAAAATAGAGAATTGTTCTGTACTGTGTATGTTATGTTTACAGAATAAACATTTAGAATTAGATTTATACAAATTAAAAGTAAATAATAGAAATCATACTTTCGCGAGTAGTATGTCATTACAGCTCAACCCTTTGTAAGGCATAAATTTTCATCCAGACCTGAAAGACATTAAAATGAGTAGTTTGACCCTGAGAGGTTAACTTGCGAGGGCTTTGTTTGATAGATCTCAAAAAAGAAACATATTAACAGAGGGATGGAGATATCAGTCACGAACCCGAACTACGAAGACGATTGGTTGATAAATGAGTGGGTATAAAAGAAGGAATGAGTTGACATGACGTCAGAGACAGCAGAAAATAACGAATGATATTCTAAGGAAACACAAGGTCGATTTCAGACGTTGATGGGATATCATCCACGATTTGCTTTTGAAAGATATGAAAAATGTGTGTCGTAAGAGGGTGCGGTTTATAATTTCTTTAGTTGCCGAAAAGTAGGAGAATGAAACGGTGAATTAGGAGGTTTGAGCTGTAAAAACCTGGTTTAATTCTTTGCCCCTCACTACCTGGGACTCTCTTGTGTACAGCTTCAACTTATCATGCAGTTTGGAGTCACAAAACTTTCATTGAGTCGTCTAAATGCACTTCCGAAGTGATATCTAGTCTAATAATTACTCTTTCGTTTTATTTTTTCTCCTTATCTTCAATGAGAAATATTTTACTTCAATATTACTTTATTTAAAGAGGATCTATGAACCAAAAGGCACGGAAAATTTATTCTGTTTGAGAATATTGAAGGATGAACGAAAATAGGCTGCTATCCAAAAGAATTCATTCATGTTAACTTGATTTCTTCTTGAAATTACGTTCAATGCCTTGAACTCAATAATTTAATCTTTATTCAGAACAGTATTAAAAACTACCACAGTGCATGATTGTACTATAGAAATTTTTGTATTTAGAACCTCTATAAATAAATAAAAAAATTCGGTTCTCGTACAGAAAGGACTTGGCTAGTCCTACGCAACTTCAAGCTCCGACCTCCAGAGACTTTTGGCTCGAGCACGCCGTTAATGTTTACTCGTGAAAATATCGAACGCAGCGATCCTTATAGACTTCGGAATCACGCTACCTAAAAGTAAGAACTTTCTTTTAAATTTCCCCATTAATTTTTCTTCTCCTTTCACTTTTAGTCCCCTTTCACTTTTCCTCAAGTTCTCTTTCACTTTTACTTAAATCACTTTCACTTTCCCGTTTTCTCTTCGGCTTGTATTTATCGACTTTCAACATTTCCTTCAAATTTTTTTTAATTTTTCCTTCTCCTTTTCATTTTTATTTTCGTCTTACGCCTCACTTTCACTTTTTCGCGCACGAATTCTCTACTTCAACCACATGCTCTACGTTACCTTACCTTGCGTACTTCCATCGTCCCTCCACATATTCAAACCTTCGCGGGAACAATATCCACTTCAGAGATCGCACCCTCTCACACCACCAGTTTCACCCAGCATTTTCACATGGACACAAACTTCTCCCGATCATCTTAGGCGAACAATAAAGGTTATTTATTTTTAAAAGTGCGGAGTGGCGCAAGGTGACGCCGCGAAGGGGGATAGGCTATCGTGGGGAAGGCGGGGAAATCTCCTGATCAACTCGTAATCCACCCACTCCCTTAGCCCCAAAGATAATTACGTAGACTCCCCTCTGACGAAGGCGGGAGGTCGGAAATACAATGCAACGAACCCCCACCCATTCATCCCTCGCCCGTTACGGCTGTTTGCATCGGTGTCGTTACGATGCACGTGGCGGACGTGGCAAATCCGCGGCATAAGCAAGTTATGGTAATGGGGCATGAATAACTAAAGCAAAGTGTCCGACATTCAATAAATGACCGGAATATTCATATTCATGAGTTTTACTAGTAAAAAAGCTTTTGGATTTGAATATCAGGGAGCTTTCGAATTTACTATGGATATACAATCTAAAAAAATCTACGTGCATAGTTATCATGCATATTAATCATTGAGAAGCGGCCTCAAAATCTCTCTCTTGTCCATATATTCCGTTGATATTTATCCCCTCTCACTCTGTTTAATAATGCGCATGTAATTGGCTTTGTTCTTCTGCTTTTCAGATTTTAAATTCATAGTTTCTGGAATTTATTTTGAGGTATTGAAATTTAAATTCTAACGCTCTATTCTGATATTTTTCTATCTCAATTAAGGACTCGTATAACATTGTCAATTTCCTTAATTTGAATTTTAAAGTGAGTAAATTTTTCTCGTTACTATCGGATTATTAGGCTGATTTTTATTAAGACTTCTCTTACGATAGTTCATCATGATTCGCTATGTACGTCTTTGCAGGTGTAGCTTTGCGTGGTAGAATTATTAGTCAAAGCAGATCAATAATTTATCTCGATACATCACTGCCTTTCAAATGTTCATTACCAAGGAATGTATCCATCGTCTTAGGGTTTTACACCGTACATTTCGTCGATTTAGGTTATGATTTTCATATCTAAGGACTCCTAAAACAGGTCCAGTTTCATCGAAAGATTCTTAAAAGCAACCTTTTTATAGAGGAAATGTAATTGTGCACATTAATTTCTTTCTTGCAGATATTAGGACTATTCTTTGCGACAGAGAAACTTAATCTATTACGGCACATGTTCATCATTTAAGAGAATATTTTTTTATATTGAAAATGTAACATATATGGAACTTTTATTCGGTATAGTTGTTTATTCGACTCTTGATCTATATAAATGCTTACTACAAATACCATCACTTACTGAAAGTTGAATTGAAGAATTTGTTGTCGCAATGGGAAAATCATGCTCGATTTTTCTTAATTGACATTTGATATAATTGAGTATTTCCTTTTCGCCATAGGTAATTTGTCCTAATTCCTTTTTTCTATTTTTAAACGAAAATATTTTATAAATAGTGATGAATCGATCCTCGGCATTTAAGCGATCAATTACTAAGTTAACCTCATCCATACTCCCGTTGAATAATTAATCGGGATTGAGCCGAACACGGGAAGATAATCGATAACCTTCTCTTGCAAAAGGAGAGAGCTTTTTGCTGAAAGAAAACTGAAACAACATTCAGAGGTATTGACAGACTTTTGCATTGAAATCCTTAAGATTTATATTGTATTGATAACCCGCTTTCATATGTATCTCAAAGTTCAAGACATAGACATGAACTATCATAGATATCCAATGTTTTAGATCATTTAGCTTCATTTACAAATAATTATATATATTTTTCTCTGACGTACATAAACCTTTTTCAGGTTAAGGAAAGGATTTTGATAGTACTTCTTAGCACGTTAAAGCGTGCGCTTTTTCACAAAGTTAAACAAAAAGGGAAAATTAGCGACATGACTGGGACTCGAACCCAGGTCTCCCGCTTGCCGGGCAGGTATACTACCTTTTCAGGTTTTCGTTCCAAAAGATATTGAGTTAATCTCTCAATAATGTGAATCACAAGTTTCCTTTTTATGCATTAGAATTTAATGTGACAAAGGTATTTTTTCGGGAAATGCTTGATTATTCCCGCTTATGCTGAATTTATAAGGTGTTCATTCAATCTGTATTCATTTTCTAAAACTCACTACCGCCATTAGTTACGAGCTTTGCTGGACTTCAGAATTATGTTTTCGTTTAAATCTGGTTTGATAACATTTTTTTTTTCAAATAAAATATTTTCTGCTCATGATGTTTTCATTTTTCTCTAAACGTGCATATTTAGTCCTTTACTTTAACAGAGCTAACCTAAATCCTATCCTATGAATTTCTTCATAAAATTAATCAAAATACCTCAACGCTGTAGAATTCTTCATTGAAAAGAATAATAAATAATGATGATAAATTCATCAATATATCGCCAAAATATCTCTTACAATAGAATTTGCGCAGTTCGCTATGCTTCCAGAAAAGGTTTTCCTTTCTCCTTTTTCACTCTCATTCTCACCTGCTCTCCCTTTTCCCTCCGAATACATTCTTTGCCCCCGCAGCGAACGCTCAACTTCTTTAATAATTCACCTTCCTTGTCTATCTCCGCCAAAGGTAGGGGAGCTTTTATCGAAAAAAAGCTCTGGGAAAGATGGCGATGTGCGTCGCAAACTCTCTACCTTTCCGAGCCCTTTTATCCGCCGTATCCTTTATACATTTCCCTCATATTCCACTCATGTCCTGTTCATGTTTATTCATACTTTTTTTCATTTTATATACCATAAGTGTGTACTATATTCATATTCTACATTTGTCCTTTCTTTTTATCTTTCCTACATATTTTATCTTCATATCTAAGTGACTATAGTTGTTAGACTATGATTATCTGTATGGCATCAGCTTAGTTGATTAGATGTTAATTCCGTTCAGATCTGTGCCTTCAGCGATACTGTGATTAATATATTTCAGAATCCCTTTTGTTCTATGATAAAGTTATTATCGTATCATGGTAATTTAAAAATAGATCTCCTCAAGTATTTTAATGAAAAACTGCTAACGTACTATTCAATTTTTATAACATTCTTATGACTTGAACTCAATATCCTTACATGTCTCATGAATTCCAATTTCATTCTAGGAAAATTGTTTATAAAATTTTTAGTTATTCCATGAAGGTTATGATAAACTTTGGATAGGTTTACTTATGCTTTGATCGCTTGAAATATTTTTATAAATGTTCCCTTACTGCGTATTACGGTTAGAAGTTTTATAGTTTTCCTTTTTAATTGGCTCTTAATAGTGTTCATTAGATTTGTTTCGTTTGTACGAAGAAGAGCCATCATATTTTAATACCATCTCTGAATGTTCTACGAAGATAAATAATCAACTCATCATTTGCTTCCTATTGCAAATTTTCATTCAAACGTAAATTAATTAATGAACTTCACCCTCGTAAACGAAAATTTCATCTTCGAAAATACATTACGTATGAAAAATTAATCCCCACTTCTCAAGGGGTCCCCTCACCATACATCAGGTCGAATGTTCATTCCACCGCACGTAAATTTATCCTCTTTAATTTCATCCACCTCTTCTTACAATTCCCAGAACGTTTCTGGGTTGCGATGTCAGCTGAGAGGTTGTTACAACGCGGAAGCCTTTTTATCCTCCGTAAAGTCTAGCCGTCGTAGTCTCTTTTTGTTTGCAGACAGCGCTTCCAAATCTCTATGTAACCACTTCCTGCGAAGGATCGCGGGCCTCACCTGGGAAGCGAATACGTAGAGGGGTTTCCATGGAAACGGGGTTTCTGGATGTTGTGCTTTCATTGGCTCAAAGGTCATCCCATCCTTCCCACCGTATATTTACTGCCATTGCGTACCCTTTCTGTTAAAACCTGGCTTTATCGCGGGGTTTGAGTTATTGAGGCAACCCTCGCTTGAACGCTAACCCTCCTGTGGAAGTTAACGCTGCTACCGATGGGAAGGTTCACGGATTTTTATGTGTATCACGAAAATAATGGGAGGTTTAAAATTATAAAAATTCAAAGCGCCATTTAGAGACTTGTGAGAGACTATGGAGAATATTCATAGTAAATTTTCCACCGTTCTATTTATTTGATCAGTTTTATGTTGTTAAAATATTTTTACACCGCAACGGAAAGCGTAGTAAGTTGACACGCTTGTCAGCTGAGTGTTCACGGTTTAAGCAAAAGTAATATTATCGATTCGGTTTGAAATATTAGCCTCCGAAGAGATTCAATCTCTATATCAATTTCAGTTGAACGTTCTTAGACTTGTTTTAATTTTACTTTGGATTGTGGAATATTTAGCGTTGATATCTCGCACCCAAACTGATGGTGGATTAAAGATGTTACGCTGATAAAGTTAATTTTCATCGATATTTTAATGAACCCTTGAAGCAAAACTAGTTTGTTTTTAATTTTCAAGCTATTTTTTGTCTTTATGGTTTCTGAATGATCCTTCATTTTCCCTATTTGCTTAGTATTCCTTTAAATTGTCTGATTATCTTCCTCGCAAAATCTATCATACGTAGTATTCCAATCTCTATGAATATTTGTTTAATCGGTTGTTATTGAAGTTGTTTGACAAGTTACGTGTCTGTTATACTATAGATAAAACCGAGAAGACAAAAATCATACGGTTTTAGTAATGAATACTCTTCTTTTCGAACACGTATCTCATTCTGATGCAATGCACGTAAAGACCTCTTTCATCTCTACCTTTGAGAAGAAAGTTCCCGGACAGAGTAAGCCTTTATACATCTGATAGTAAAGAAATTTGCTTTCCTTTGACCCTTCAACACCTAAAAGGAATCCAATTTGCCTTAACAATTTAATGAGAAAACTTACCCCAGGCTTAGTTTTATCAAAATTTAGAGTTAATCGAAATAGACCTTGTTTTTATAAAAATAACGTTGAAAAACTATCTTGCAAGAGCTCATACCTGGGAAATGAATTTTATAATAAGAATATAATTTTTTCTATGATGAACTTTATCGCGAGAGCGTCTTTTATTTAGCTGGGAAACGAGTGTTCCATTTTTATTGCATAATGTATCATAAATTTTTATCAAATGATATATAAAAAATAGGACAGTACAAGGTTATGAGTTTAGTTATTCACATGAACGCCTTCTTAATGATAAAGAGAATAATATCTTTGAAACACCATACCGAAGCAAAAATATTATGCTATTATATTATGAATTCTAATAAGCAAAATGTGTTATTCAGATTGGAGAATTTTTAGAGATATGCTTTTCTTGAAACTTAATGCGCTTAAAGTGAAAATTAATCTGAAGAGATAAATAATTTACGTAAAACCAAGTTAGATTCTAAATGTGGTTTGCAATTTATTACCTTTGAGTATCAGAAGAAGGATATATAACATATCAGAACATTAATCCTTGGTATATAAATACTAAATCCTTACGTATCATATTGCACTAATTGCATAGTTCTTATGATTGATGGAATTGCTTCATTCCTGATCAAAAAGGAAAGATTTCGTATTTTATTATGCTGATGTTCAATGTGATATGAATGAAAGATCACTTATCTCATTATATTTCACAAGATTCTTTCATTTTTCAAATGCAACTGAATTTTAATAACTCTTTCATAACGCACTTACGTATTGCAATGAAGCAAAGGAAGTAACAACGACATTCATCAAATCGTCTACGTAAAAATCGATGCTCCATTAAAATTAATTCGTGTTTGTCAACCAGGAGGACAGCATGTTCTCGTATGGGCTGAAGGCATAATCAATACGGTTTGAGTGGTTAAGGAAACAATACGTGTGTATGTTTGGACAAGGACATCCATTGACTGACACGTGCAAGGCGGGGACGGCGGATCGCAGGGGCTGCGGCGGCCGCGCAAGGCGGGTTGCCGGCGAGGCAGGAGGAGGGAAGCCGCTAAAATATTTACATGGCGTGTGAAATTTTTATGATCCCTGCCAGACGGCGATGGGGTGAATGGGAAGGGAGAATAGGATTCTAGGAGGTGAAATCCTTTTTGTGAGATGAATGAACCTCGGATGGAGGGCACATAGCTTCGTTCATTCTTTGTGAAAGGCATCTGCTGTTCCATGACGTAGGTTACTCTTCGTTGATGGGAATTATTATTGATCATCACGGTCATTCTTAGATACTATTTATAGGTGGTATAAAAGGCGCTAGGAAACCTTGGTATTTCTGTGTTAATAAAAAATTTCAATCAGAAGAATGTCTTTTTTATTGCAGGCGTTACCGGATGGAAATATACGTATGATTAATTCTTAAAAATAGTTTACTGATGATAATTCGATGCAGCTATTATTGTATTCGACAAATGAATTTTGATGGGAATGATAAAAAAATAAATTCTCCCTTAAATGAGTGGCATACATTTTAAATCACAATAATGATTGCATTGTAACTCTTCTAAATTGTAATACTGAAAATATTGCGAATAATAAGTTGTTTAGAATATTCGATAGAAAAAGGTGGCGATCTTTTAACTTTAAATTATAAATTAAAAAATTTATCGACGAGTGTACTTCTTTAAAAAGTCTTCCAGGTATTCTTCTATTCAGTATATCTAACGTTATAATTCGCTTAGAAATAGACATTGCGTAATATGATAATTTTTGAGGAATAGCATTTCTTTTAGAAGTATTTTCCGCGCCTTGATCTTAAGAAATTAATGTCCTTATAATTTTCAACAATATTCCGAAATTTTAGAAATTAATTTATATAATTATGTCCCCTGGATTTCTTATTTATTTTGAACAATGAAGTTATGTTAGATATTTTTATAATTAAAAGCCATAAAATAATTTTATGAAGATAGTAAAAATGCTTTCAAATTCCAAAGTGGAAATGTAAAGTTCTTATTTGTGAGTAATCTGGAGTCGTGACTAAGGTATTTTAAATTTTAAAATATTGAATTGCTTTAGCAGCAATGAAGTATACAATATACACGATGAACGCTTTTTTAATGTCTGAATCCGCCACATAGAGGAAATTTTAAATCGAAATAGTCTTATAATCCTTGAAAAGGAGTAAGAATACGTCGTTAAGGTATTCTTTTATTGCGTTATATTGATGAACTAAAAATCTATGTGAATTGCTCACTTTTATGCATTCCTGATAATTATTTTGTTCCTTTTATCTTCCATTTTGTAAAATGTTCCTCGTTATATATAATTCAACATAAATAGATATTTTAAAGTGTGGCGTTGAGTCATTTGAAATAATAAATCATTTCTCAAGTCAACTATTATTGCAAATTTGGCCAAAAGCACTACGAAAAGTTTAGATAACTCTTATATCTAATAAGATTATAATTCTTAGAATATATTATATCAATACGGAGTGTACAAGTATTTTAATATGTAAATAATTAAATTGTCCCGATTTTTGACCGTGTATTTTAAATTTAGAGGCAATTGAATTGGAAATCTTAAGGTAACGTTATGTTAGTTTACCGCTATTGCGAACTACTTTGTTAACCGATGGAGGCGCCTCATTCGTTGGCAACGCGAGACTCGGAGTATCGGTGGGAAAAGAGGGATATCGAATGGGGAACGCATTAGGAAAACCCTATTTGACTACCCCTGTTGAGTTTTGATAATCGTATATATTTGATTTAACAATGTACGCTTTTTTAAGAGCTTTAGATCATGTACAACTACCGTGTGTCTCACTTTTGATGGTCGGATTTCTAAATATGAAGTCGCATGATTATATAAGGTTAATATATAACCTTTTAGGAAAAATATTTCAAAATCTTTATAATAACCATTTTCAGCCCATCCAATCTCAAACCAATTTATATGTGTATTGATGAATAGTAATTTTTTAAAAGAAAGCATAATAAATATTAATAATTCCTGCGAATATGTTTCCGATATTATATTGAGATATGTAAATCATCTCCATTTTACGCTGTATTATATACTTAAGATGAGTGTTTATAATAAATACGGTTTTCAATTACTCAGAATTATTGTAATAAGATCTTCAATTTGGATTAACCTATTCACTTTTTGCTTAGTAAACACAGTACTCAGTCATTCGAATCAACAAAAGACATGAAAAATATAGACATATTTTGTCAATTAATAATAATATCATGCTTTAAATTAAAACATAAATTTCGTAGGGTAAAGGTAAATATGAGGCAGACACATCAATATTAGCGACGCAATACCTCCCACTACGCGTCTACTTCAAATACGACCCTTAATGTTCAGCTTCTGAGCTTCAATTCTATTCTATAGAACAGAATTCGTCTTCTTATATGGAATTAAATTAGGATAAGAGCGCATATTATTATATAAGATTCATTAAAATAATTTCGAATTTCTATAAAATAAACGATTTAGATAATTATTTTCACCTTTCAATAATTTATACAGTTTTAAGAAAGTGTGGGTTTCCAAATATATATATATATATATATTTGTGGGCATCTCGATTAAACTCTATGTAGCAATTCTATTATGTTTATATTCAAATAAATCATAGGATATGGAGTAGGGAATTGATAATAAAAAGGTTATGCGAAGGAAAAAATGACTTGGAGCATATATGGTAATTTACGTAGAAATCAAGTGGAATATATATTTATGATATTTATGAAAAATTAATAAATAAAGTCGTTTTAAAAACACTATGCCAATATTATTAGTCATATAATAATTATGGATTAATAGTTAATTGAAGATGATCAGTTCGCGAAAAGTTTGCTTCAAAACTAGGAATGGCCGAGTGAACTATATAGTTTTGCTAGATAATTTTCAATTTCCAGATAGGTAATTATTATGCACTATATATGTATATTAAGTGAAAAATCGATACGGAAAACATTATTGCCTTTTAGCCCATAGAAATATAATTATTCGTGAAATAGTGAAACATACTTTGTTGGAAACATTATGACTGGATGAGATATTATTCAGGAATGTTTGCTGTAGTGTGGGGGTAGTAAGGAGGGGGTTTATGGAACGAGAGAACAACCCTTCTAGATCAACAACAATCGAACCAAAACCAAAATGGAGTATACGCGCGGCTAAAAGAACTCACCTGTGTCAGGGATCCCGGTAGAGGCAAACTTGTTCGAGAAGTAACCCTTGATGGAGCTTGTGACTTGCTGTTGTGAGGGGAGCGATACACCTCCGGGTAGAATCGGAGGCAGAAGCTGCGGCAGTCCTCTCACGCCTCCCAGAATTCCGCCGCCCCCACTCTCCTCACCTCCGGAAACAGTTGCCCCAGCCTCCTCCACCGCGCCAGCCGTCGTAGCCCTTTCTGGGAGGACTCCGGATCGAGCTCGGTTGGTTACAGAGCACCTCAGCGGTCTTCGGTAGTATCAGCGCCTTATCCCAGCGAATTCCTAGCGCGGGATAGCACCCTGTCCGGAGTCTAGCTGCAAGCCGTACCTCTCGTTTATCCTTGGCCTCCCGCGAACCCTCCTCTAGGTTTATCTTGTCATTTGGCGTTTCTTAAGGTCCGTCTATAGCGGTCGGAAAAAGGAAGACCGCGTTTTCGGCAGGAGGAAAAGCGAACTCGAGGATGGTGGCGGGCTCTGGCTGAGCTCCTGAAGCCGCCTTCACCTTCAGCACCTCCACCAGCAAGCCACAAAACCCTTCCGCCCCCCTCCTCCAGGCCTAAAAGGGGGCGTTGCCGATCGCGATACGTGTACCGTGCGCGCGCTTTGCTCCCCGCAGATCCCCGCAGCCCGGGAAAGGGGGTCGCGGTAACCCGGTTCCCCTTCGGAGCGAGCGGCCTCCCCTCTTCCCCGCGCCGATCTACCATCTTCTGGGTCCACCATCGCTGCCTTGCGGGACACCTCCCCGACCTCCCCATCCCCCTCGCCGGCGCCCGGAGCACGCGCGCGCACCAGGCGCCGGTGGATGGAAAACCCTCCCCCAGGACCCTGGAGAGGATCCTGGTTGGATGGGTTGCGCGCGTGACGTAACGGGCCGGATAGGGGTGGGGTATTTATCGATCACTTTCCCCCGCCCCCGTTGCACCCCACACCACTTCTCGTACGTCGCTGCGGTATAAACCCCTTTCGCACATATCTCGATTAAACCCTCGAAAGAGAAACTCGCGTATGGAAATATTCGCGCCTTTATCATTTCACGGATTAGGAGAAGGTGTTAAAATGCACGCGTTTTAGGGGTCTTTCATTATTGCGTCTCCCGCTGGTTTAAGACCCGGTCGGGACATTTTTTGCACCTTTTCACTCTCTCTCTCAGGAGGTGTTCCGATTTGGGCCTTTTGGGGCCATCACTCCCATCCCCTTTAATTCGGGCTGAGAGTTCGTGTAGTCGGTTTCTATGAAAAGGTATCTTCTTCCCATAGAATGATTATAGAGAGGGAGTAGACTTCCTGGGCGTCTTTAATATTCGGGAAGCATTATCTCACCGTAGGGATGAGACGTATATTTTTAGAAGTAGAAAGAGAAAAAGGTGGAATTTGGAAGGGTTGATTTATTACGAAGCTCGTTTTTGGCGAGCGGTTTTTATTCTCGCAAACTGGGAGGCGATTTGAAGATAAAATAACCATCGGAATTAATTTATGGCGCGGATCGTATTTGTTCTCAATTGGAGGCAAACGTGCGGCCGTTCTCTCTCGGTGGAAATAAATTCTGTTTAAATATCGTTTCGGAATTGCGAATCGGGAAAATGGGATATCAGCGCCACCATTGCATTTGAAGGGTTCAATTATTAAAACTACCGCTACCACTAAAATGAGTATAGTCTTTCATTAGTATTTTTTTCCGTAAACATGGTCTAATAATCCAATGTTTTGAGATTGATTGCCATGATGATCTACCTTAATGTTAGTTTTTATCGGTTTTAGGTAATTCGTCTCCAAATGAATTCTAAATTTACCCTAACGAGATTTAAACCTGAGATTGAAGCACGATCAGTTACATTGCTAGTATAGCCAGCTTTTTCATCATTTAATTGACCAATTACTCTGTGTTTGACCTGTTTATCCTTATATCCTTTATTATCGGTAATTTATTCTTCGAATCTCCATACAAATTTTGCAAACTCTAAAAATAATATTGGAATAAAACTCAATGAGTATATAAAATTCATAATTACCATATTTAAAAACAATAATGAATACAAATAGAGCAGTTATACCAATTCTGGTCAACCTGATTCTTTTCCAAATAAATCGAACATAAAAATCTTATGATTGTGGAAATGCACTGTTCACTTTATGAAGGTCATAGTATAGACTGTATTTATTAATACTATGCTGTTTAAAGATCACATCTCTTCTTATTCAAATAATTCAAAAATTTACCTTAGCTCTTACCAAGGAATTGCAGCTAAAAAATCAAAGAGCTCTTTTTATTACGTAAAGAGAACCTCCGTCCTATATAACCCCTATAAAGTCACAAATTGGAACTTGGATTTACGATAGAGATATAAATTACTATCTCTATAGAACTCAAAGTATTATTCATACTATACCCTTCTATCTTTGAGATTCTATCAAAAAATGCAATATATTCTACGTTAGAAACTGGCGTTCATCTCGTGCAGAGCTTCGATACCTAGCCCTTGATTATGGGTCTACCTTTTCATCTCTTTGAGACGAGGATCTTCAAAAGTGAGCATCCGAAAGATATACGGATCATCACAGCGGAATTTCCATTCCTCAGTAAGTGCCAAAGGACAAAGAAACGGGAAACACAAAGAAAAGGGAAATTTACAAAGATATGGAATAGCAGGAAATCTCGTATGGGCACCGAAGTGCGTGGGTGGTATTCGGATGACAGGATCTTTGGATTTTCTTTAAAGATGATTGTCTTTGTCTTGTTTCTTACTTCGATGTCGAGGGAATTTCTCACTTAATGAACGAGCGTGGGTTTTCATCATTAAGGTAATGTTAGGATAAAAACTGAGGAATGATGATAAATACGAAAAGTTTGAAATATTAATTCAAAATTCGGATTTCGTTCGCAACTAAATTTTAAGAAGAAATGAAGTAACTTATAAATTAGCGTAGTTTTAGTAAATCTCCTTACGTTTCTGAGTTAATCTTGTTAATGATGAATTATAAGCGATCTAAAAATCTAATTATTTTTTTCATTACTTCTGATGAATCTTGAACTAATATGTTATGAACATATCATTAATTTTGTAAAATTTATGGGAATACAGTTTAAGTGCAGTGGCATGAAAAATTTTAACTTCTTTCAGTTCATAACCTCATACATTCCATCATTTTCATACAAACATATTCTATCTAGAATATTAAATACTGTGGTTTTAAATTTCTGCGATTAAACCGTGATATCTCGGACCATTGTTCAAGTATTTTTATTATTATATAATCAAGGATTATTTATCGCTATGCTATAATTGGTGAACCAATCAAAAACCATATTCTAAACAAAGATTTATCTTCACATAGCATTCAAAGGGTTAAAATCATAAATTATTATCCTTGTACCACTTCCATCCTTAATTGATTTCTAAATATTTAATTTTTCCTTTCTTAAATCACTTCACCCACACTTCACTTTTCCTCTTTGACGAAAACAAATATATATCCAAAGACCTGTCATCATCGTAAATCAAAATGCCATTTGCTTCCAACCCTGAATTGGAAACATTGTTTTCCCTCAAATTATTCTTCTCGGCGATGAATTTCCGCGTTGAATACATTTCGCAAATAAATCAGACGTCATTCTTTTTGTTTTGAATACGAAATCTTGTGGAGGCCTTTGAGTGGAACGCTTTATTTATGAATGAAAAGCAGTTTCCGCTCTGCGAAGAATATTTCGTGGTTTAATTTCGTCACTTAGTTTAAGCAATTTTTATACCTGATGTCTCGTAGAAACGTTACATTATTTACGTGTTTTAGGTTCACCAACCTCAGATCCATTTTATGTTATATTCGCCTAGGTTTTATAAAGCTAGAGCGAATGGAGTGGGTGAAGGGAGGCGTTGAGATGCTTTGAAACGGTACTGTATAAAACTCTTGGGCATAAAAGCTGAGGGTAATGTCAAAAACAGGAGATAAAAGTTACGTGGAAGGTTAAAGGAAGAAGAAGGCAAACCCAAGGGAATGGAAAGGAAGACTTTGAGAAGGAAGTTGGGTGGAAAACTTTAAAGAGGGACTACGAAAGTGTACACAATGAATATGGTAAGGTATTGGCGGAGGCGTGGGACCCTTTCAATAGAGGGACCGCCCGCAGAGGAAGTAAAAGGAAGGGTGAAAGAAATTTCGATCGCATCAAAAGAGGCGATGCTTGCTTACGAAAGAAGGAAATAAGAAAATGATTCAGAAGCTGGAATAGATTTGAAAGTATAAGCTGGAGAAAGTCAGGGGATGATATATCGTATAATATATCAAAATGACGAGGAATGTGACGTGTAATGAAATCTCCGTCCGACATCTATTCGTATATCGTTAGATTTAATTCAGATTTTATGTGCGTAAATATTATTTCTCCCTTATTCTACCATTCTTTTACTGAAGTATATTAAATCCGTATGTTTATACAATGTTTCCATAAATGCCGTTTTCCGATAGGTTAATATACAATTCTTGAGTCAGATGGAATGTAAACTTGCTTTTTATTGCTCATATTAACTCACGTTCGTGCGTATATTATTCGTTCAGTTCTTCAGTAAACCCTTTTACATTATACCAATCATAAATAAGGGATGATAGTATGCAGATCCATGGATTAGCGAATATTGAAAACTTTAGAGATATTTGGTACTCATACGCAGGCCTAAAACTTTTCGGGGCAGTATCCTAAAGTTATGTCTTGTAGCTAAGTGAATATAAATTAAAATTTTTACTGTATATTGGAAGAAGTTGGTTATTGCCTTAGTTTTTACGAAGCATGGAAAATTTTCTCTACTGCAATCCATGACATTTCATTGCTCACCATTATTTTGAACTTTTGATATTAATTTATATTTTGATACAATTAGAGCTTAGGGTTTTGTATTCATTAACAACAGGAAGATTTACGTTTCAATATGAGGTCTTAAACTTTTTTGTTATTCTGTTCGTAATTTATATCGATGAATTTATCTCTTTTTACAAAACTTCTGAATTTGAGCTGTTGTATTAATAAATATCATGATTTATTTTCGTTCCCTTAACTATGTAGTAGTATCTTCATTTACATATATACTTTCCAGATTATAGTTAACTTCTTTCCTACAACGTGGCATTTCCGATAAAATCTTCTTTTTCACAGTAATATAAGAAGGCTATTAGGATAGCTAATTACTTAAGACCCAGAGTATCCGGTGGTACGTCTATTACTCCTATAATGGCATCGGTATTCGTTACTAAGGAGGATGAAATTTCGAAGCTTTAATCATCGTTTACCTCACAAAAAACACCGATATCCCCATCGTCGATATCACCATTTTACAGTCGAAGAATTTCCCATCTCATCACATTGATTGCCCTTAATATTTTCACCCTCCGTTAACCGATCAATCGACGTTTTAAACAAAAGTATCTCCCTCCCTCATCTCAAAATCAATCCCAACGTTGCCGATTCGCCTCCGACGAATTTGTCGATCGTCCATTCAACCTCTCTGCGGTTACCATCGAAACGATGAACTCGACCAATAGAATTTTATCTTTCCGATAAACATTTTGATAAGGCGATTCAAGCACTCCGCGATTAACTCGTTAATAGGCAACTTTAGGATCCAACTCTGTGGTAAAGCACAACCTTCGCCGTGAAATTTTCCTTTTTTCACTATAAAATCGCTTTAATGTATTCCATAAAAGTCCAGGTGAGTGTCGAAGGATAATGAACAGTTTGAAGGTTATTCAGCACCATTGGCAAACTGACGTTTCGCACAAAAGAGAATTGCTCAAGGCAATGTGTTTAACTAGGTTTATCTCCTGGAGACATTACTCTTATGACTTTTCACCATAAAAGGCTCGTCTGGGAGCTATACTTCCCTAGGGACACTTCGCCTCATTCATCTATTTTTGAATTAAAAGGTTCGTTCATTTACATAAGCAATTATTTTAGTTCTTCAGCTATCTTTACAGCCATGATGAATAGTGCAACCTCTTTACCTGAGAATGTTTTTTTTTTTAATTTATAGTAAATACTTTGTTTTCCTTATTGATGAAGCGAAATAAGGCCTCGGTAGCGCAGTAGGCAGCGCGTAAGTCTCATAATCTTAAGGTCGTGAGTTCGATCCTCACCCGGGGCAAACCTTTTGCCTCCTTTAGAGGAATAGTAATTCTTCTAGAATTTCTAATGATAAGGTCCAGGATTCCAGTTTCGGTGGAGGAGAAAATATTCCTCTTAGCATGTGGATGTTTGTGTACGAACATCATAGCAGTCTTCACCGAAGTTACCCTATAGATGATTGTTTCTCATGGCTGAGTTAAATAAATGAATATGAAAAATAGGCCCTCGTGGTAATATATATTCTAGTATTTCTTTTAAATATTCAATAACTAATGGTGGAACTCGTTCACTTTCTTGCATTTCAGAATTTAACATTATAAGCTAATCCAAGTCGTATATTTTTGAATTTTCATATTCTGATTTTTCCGATATTATGTATGATATTTCTGGAAGGATATGTTTATTGTTTTGGCCGGAGTTTCTGTACCCTCTATTTAATGTAACTTTTCCTTATTTAATATTTAATGCATATTTCAAATCTCATATTTTGTTTATTATTCCTTGGCCGACTGTTAGACTCTCTTACCTCCAAAATATACCTTTCTCTTTCAACCGAAAGAAAATTCGGCTTTGAGGCCATTCCTGGAACGAAAACAATCGTTCGCTGTAAATGTTATAACCTTGTAATGTCCCTCCTTTTTTCAAGACGTTATACTTAGTGATCATTCCTACTTTGGAGATACCCACAGTCCTTTTCCTGAAACAAGCCCTTGCACTGCCTCCCTCTCGCGACAAACTTCACTCCGTTTGCTTCGAGGCGCATTGACTGATGCCCTCGGTGAGCAAACACTGCAGAGAAACTGGAGCACGGTTCCGGAAGAACTCTTTTCGAGACACCGTTAAACAGAATAGAGAAGAGGTCTCATGGCAGTGATCAACCGGCTCTTATTTAAACGTCATCGTATTGGCCGTTCCTCCTGATCTCTTGGGTGTAGTTACGGATCTGGTACTTGAGCAAACACATCTCAGCAAATTCCAGATTTCCCATTACTCTGCGCTATTCGAAAATTTCATGCCGTTTTGAAAAATTTGAATTGTGGATTTTGAACGCCCAGTGCACTGTGAAATGGGGCTATGAGTATGGAACAAGTTGTGCACCTTTTATCCTAGTAGTGCTTCTTTGAATACGTAAACTCCCTGAACGTGAATGTTGTGACAATTATTACTGCTTTCTTTTAATGCTGGTTTTTTGAGAAATAAGCGAGAATTTTTAAGGAATACTAATGTAAGGGAATTTCATAACTTATAGTGTTTAAAGAAACCGTAAAAGTAACTAAAAACATTTTACAGTAAAAGTTATACATGTATTAAAGACACGATCATTTTGTATGACTTTCACAATTTCTCGTCCATTGTTCATTGTTTCTTTCTCAAAAAAATAAAAATTTTAAAATGCTGTTAAAACAAAATATCGCAACTTATTCTTGGAATTTCAAAAGAGGTAAAATCTAATTTCTTCTTCGAAAGAATTTAAATAATTAAAGGATCATAGTTATAAATCCAACCTGGTCTATTTGTAAATCATACGCATCAGTTGACTTAGTATTAGTTACTTATAAATATTTTTAATGGGATAACGAAACAGTAGATATTAATTTGAGTCAGAAATTTATTTACGAAGTAACAGAATCTAAATCTCATTTACGTTTACCATTCCGAACGATTTTGGAAATAAATAGGTAATGTTGACAAATATTATATGAGGTAAATTATGTCATCATTAAAATGAGTGAATATCATTACTCTGATGATACTGTATGATGATAGCTTCACAAATACGTATGAGTATACGGGACGAAACAGGATAAGAGAATTCGTTATGATGCAATGAGTATACACAAATTCATTAGGGAAAAAACACATCTACATTCATAACCTTTAAACAACTTCATCAATGATCCTGTCGTTGAAATTACGGATATATTTTTAAATTCATTCATAAAGCTGTTTTTATTTCGACTAGGAATTCACTAACTCTATTGGACCCAGTTTTTAAGAAATGACTTCCCAACACCCACGCCGTGCAGTAATTAACGACTGCAACGAGGAGAAGAAAGTAAAATCGAATTAAAGGTCGCAACGGGAGTAATTCGGAGCGTATCTCACAATGCAAAGGTAGAGGGCATTAATGGCGAAAATGCAGGGGACCAGGGTACGGAAGGGGTTCAGAAGGGGGCAGGTCTTCTGATGGCACTTATTTTTTATGCATGAGCATCACAGAAATAACGAGGAAGTTTATTTATTCCGAGGGGTTCGCCGGGTTTTCGAGGGATCAATCCGTCAATCGATAAGAGTAGATCTCAGGGATGAGGTCTTCTTCCCTCTTTCCTTCTAATCCCGTATATATTACGGATTCATTATGTATGTATTGCATGTGTATTGTGCATTGCGTATAAATTATGCATCCCAGAGCTGGTTAGCTCTCAGTCCCCTTCTAGTGTTTCAAAACATACGAGGCTTACAATGTATAATGAGCTGTGAGACAATACGCTTTGTTTTCTTGCATTTTGATGTAGTGATGCTTAAATTAGAGATGTTTTTGTGTTTTTTATGCTTTCCAAGCCATTACGTTCAATTATTAGTACGTACGCACAATGATCAAACGTACATATTCATTAAATGGACGCTGATGTATCGTTTCTTTTAGAACTAATTGCTTAAAATTCTTTGTGACATTATCATAGATGAGGAGAGAGGCCTTGATAGATAAAATTGGAAGTGAGGCAGTTAACTTCCCTATATATCTACGAGCAAAATTTGTATTTTATGGGTCAATGTAAGTTTAGTGCATTAACCCTGACAGTTGACACATAATATGTAACTCAATTTTAAGTCATCCAAGGGCATTGGTCTTGGTTTTACGATTACTAAAGCCCAGTTTTTAATCGTTCTAAGGCAGAGGAGAAAGAAAAAGTTATTAATATAGGCTCATAGGTTTAAGTATCCTCTAAAGAATGAAATACATTCCTTCCGTTTATCTACTCAGAAAGCATTCGTTTTAAATTGCAGGCAAGAGTACATTATACTATTAATAAACTTTCTCTATTTAATTTTGGAAATGTATTTTTATTTATCATATGTTTTCGAACATTTTGTGATTTTCCCGAAAAGTTTGTATGCATAGTTTGCTTCAACACTCTAATCCGACTCAAAGCAAACATCTATGATATTTTTATGAGCTTGTTGAAACGCATCATTATTATATTGAGTCGTAGTTTTCTAATGACGTCTGTATTGATTCCTGAAGTTGAATCCTTTAACCTTTCCTAAAGAGTTGGTTTTCCTTTTCACCTCTTTGTACGGCTTGTGTCTCTAAGCGACCGGGGCTAAAGCCGCTAAGTCTGACAGCCTTCCGTGCCTACAAGAATCTCTGAAAGGCTTTTTCAACGTTCCTTCACGATAGTATGATTGCATAAAGATACCGACCTGTCATGGAGAGATCCGAGTTCAAGTCACGATCGTTTTATACCTTTTACGAGATATTTCGCTTCGAGAATATTTCAAACAATGTTAGTTTTATCTACATCCATAAAATTTGAATTTTTTAACTTCCTTATTAAACGTAAACAGGATTGGATTGCTTGCTCTATAGTATATGGAACTGCTTTTTATCGATAAGAATATGTTTTAGCTTTCATGAGTCATTTAACCGTTAAAGTTTGCGACAAAATAAAGAAAATCATTTGGTATTACATAAATGGTTGAATTCGTATATGTAGACGTATTTTGTTTTTTTTTTGGGCATAAATCGCTACAATAAATTATTTAAACGTTTATTTTTTGCTGCTTTTATTCGATCTTATATCTGCCTAAAGATGCTTTTCAGGTGACAAAGTGATGAAGTACCTTTGTAGAGTTTTTTTATCCTCTCTCTCCATTTATTTTTCCCAAATTGAGACGAGAGGAGATCTCAAATTGAAATTCAACTCACGCGTGTTTCCCAGTCGGAGGGAAAAATGGAATTTTCGGATGCTTTGTTTTCCTCATCCAAAAGTTGCGTGTTATGCTAATGGAGAGACTTTCACCCTATTTTCGTCCCGTTTTCTTCTTATTTTAACATCGTCTCTCAAATAGAGTGAATCTTATGCTATTATGGTGTTTTTGTATGGGATCTTAAGGTGATGAAACTTTCTCTACGCGTGAGACCAAGGGAATGGAACTTCTTTTCTCTCTTAACTCATTACTTAATATTGCAAACCTTAAATCGGTAAGTAATAACATTATAAAATGATAAATTACCTATTTATCAGCTCATAAAACGAAAGAGCTCTGAAGTAGAATTTAATACTCTAGTGATTCATGATATTGCAATTCTTACTCCATCATTTATCTCCCAACTTAATAGATTAAATTATTAAAAGATATAAATCACGTTGATCTTTACTATAAATTTTCATTATTCTTCCAATCTCGCTACAGAAAAGCAATCTTCCTGATTTATCAAATCATAAGCTATATTACGTTAGAATAGCGTTAAAAATTAATACCTTAATTACAACGGTAAATTAATTAATATTTCATTACATCAATTACGGAATCAATTACGAGCACCCGCTTTTGATAAACACCTTAAACGATTTTATTTCAAATTGAGTTAATTTGAGATTCATTATCTTTTCCTTTTTAATTGGTTTATTTGTTTCAACAAAAATTTTTTTTGTTTAAGTATAATTTTCATTATATCTGTCTAATTTTAAGTTCTTTCGTGAGATTAGAATGATGTTCTTAAATTTATTTGCGTCTCCTAATGACAACAAAAAATACGAAAGTCTCGTTCTCGTTTTAGCTTTCACCTTTTCCTTACTTCCACTTAGTTTGGTGGTTTCATGCTATTTCCCGTACGCAAACATTTGAAACTTTTGGCATTCAATTATAAACCTCAAGAGTAAGAAGCAACTGCCAAAACGACAGCAATATTCTCTTACGGTGGCTATTTCCTTTGGGTCTAACAATACACTACACAAAAGTTTGCTCACTTATATAGCACAGTGAGAAATAATACGTGTGGGAATAGGTTGAAGTTGAAATGCTTATAACTCTGCAGCAAAATTTGCTCGCGAGTATTTATATATGATTTATTGAAATTAATACAGCTTATCTATCTATAGCTTTAAATTAGACATTTCGTCTGTATAGGGTCAAATATATATTTTACGTAAATATTTACTATGTAATGTGTTGTTTATCATGGAAGTTTATTACATTGAATTGTGAATTTAATAAAGTAGAAAAGAAGGAATTATCCTTTTCTAAATCAAAATAAAAAAAATCGATTTTAACGGCATTTAATAGATAGGCAAGTAAAATTTATACTTTGTGCACTCATGAGAACGTAAGTTTGAAAAGAGCTTCAAACGGTTCAGAATCAGACTCTTAAATCCAAATAATAGAGGCCATTTATCATACGAAGCGTACGAAAAATTTCTAACTTACGAATACCTGTCAACTATGTCCGCTTGCACAAATGGATAGCTCTTAATGATATCTATTTACCTCTGAAAAATAATACAAACACCTTTACGAATGGGTCTTAATGATTATAGAAGGGAAAGTATAGTTACCTTGACATAAAGACAGAAAAGCGAATGAATTTAAGGAAACCTTTGAATCCGTTGCTAGAAACGACAACCTGCTTGGGAGGATTTCATGGATTGATCTGCAAAGCCCAAGGGATTGAAAGAAGAAACGGGAAACAAACATGTTGTTTGTCCTTTTGTAGGAAGATTAGCAGTGTTTGACTGAGAATTGGATTTGTCCAATAGAGCAAAGCTGCACAAGTAAGGTTTACGGAAGTGGATTATTGTGATATATTTCTCATTTGACAATAGAAAGCAATAGGGTTCGTGTATTTCCTGGCAGATTTAGCACCGACTGAATTACATTGGATGTAAAAACTTCGTCAACATGTTTACTGTGATCACGAAGAAAGTGTTTACATTTTAGAAAATATAGATTAAACAGTACGTATGATTTATTTCGAATGTAACGGGCTCAACAATACGTATTCTTGACTTTAAGCTTGTGAAGTCTCTGGAATAATTGGCAACTCAAACTGGAATTCTTTGATCTTCCAGCGTCCCTATGACAACCAGTCCGATACCCACAACACCCCACGACTGCTAAGGGAATAAACAAAACGCATTAATCATCTTTTATTTTGACACCGTGGATTGGCGTCAGCACCCGCCAATATTGCTCAACGCAGGAGTCATAAATTGGCTCCGGTATTAATCCCTTAGCAACGCACAGAAAAACGAGAAGGCAGGACTTAATTCGAAGTTCAAACTAACCCTCACCCGGAATATTTACCCTCGCTGATTTTGTGGAAGGGTGCGAATCTCGCTCGGGTGCATACGTCATCCTAGCCTTGAAACCTTTCCTCTCAGGGATTACCCTTATACAGAATTCAAGCATCTCCCCCTTTCTCCGCAGGGGATCAGGGACACCACTTGTAGTGGAACCCGAAGACAAGGGTTGATGTTTGCTGCGTTAGGTGGGGAGGTCAGAGGGACTCGGTATCAGCCGGTGGATATAAGCGTGGTGAATGCGATTTTACGCTGGTTTATAACACCATTATCATGTACTCTTACGTCACACATCTTTTACTTTACCGTTTGAGTTACAGAATCGTTGAAGGACTATTTTACTGTATTATATAAGCTAAGACGGTAAGTATTGAAGCTCCAGATAGTCGAATGCATCTTCAATAGTATATGGCTTCTATTTCCTTACTGTAAACGAATTAAGTTCCCGATAAATTTATGGCAATTATGGCGTAGAATAATGTTTTATACATTCATATACCTTAAACCTTTTGCGTAATCAACTATAATACATACTTCTTTCCCAAATAAAATAAGACAGTAAAGTTGTAAGACAGGTAATTCATTCATCATTGGACTACAATCATCTTGAACAATCATGTACGAGCCTTTCTTCAGATTTTCAAATATTAGAATATATATAAAATGAAATTCTTGCCACAGGATCAAATCTAAGACAATTATACTCTATTTCGCCCAAGGCTGTTCCTTGTGTTAGAATATTATATTACCTAGAATAGGCGTCCTTATTAGCACTTCGCTCAGCATCTTCTTCAATCAAAGGTCGTTAATATTACATTTCCTTCCTTCCTCCCCTCAGCTAGTTAGTCGTATTAATAAATAATTAATTCAGTTCACTAAAAGTTATAAAAAAATTTCAATTAATTACTGAGTAGCAAAGATTTTGGAGTCGAATGCCCTTCAATTTCCGAAATTCATCTCAGATTGCCGTCAATTAATAATTAAGGACAAGCGAATATTTGCTCGATTCCCTTTGAAAATTTATATTTCTAAAATTACTCAAAAGAGTTCCGATACTTGAAAGGACTAGATTTTAAAAGCAGTGAGCTTATAAAAATCAAGGAAGTTCAATTTTAAATTAAATTAATGATTGATAAACCTTATTATGATTAATTAACATTGTTATTAAGGTTCGGAGAATCAATTGCCAAATGAGGCAATTTATATTGATGATTTATATTATATGCAAAATACACACATTAATGAACGTATATTCGCAAAATATGAATTAAAGACTAATTTGAAAGAGCGGGATTATGATATAAATAGATTGTATAGAATACAACTAAATTATATGAAAATAAGTTTCACGTTGCGTCTCCGTATTATTTAGGATGCAGTAGTCTCAAATAATAATAATTACGATCTTATTCTTATTTTAATGGAGTTTTATTTTCTTTAATCATAGTTTGGTAAAGATAATTAGTATATAGCATAGAACGAGGTTCATAAATCAAATCATGCTCTATTTGAATATTTCGACCGATTCTTATGAAACCAATCTTGATGCAATATCCATGACAAGTTCTCTTGACCTAAATTGCTGATATAAACTATATTCTAAATTCTTTTATTTAATAATTAGTAAAGTAAATCATTTCAGTGGGTGGGGTTTAAGCTTCTGCTATGATAAATATTTCAGCTCTTTTAAATTTCATTCTTCTATACATGCATTTTAGAACTAAGAAAGTGGTAAATGTATTCATAAATGTATGTAATATTTTCGTGATAAAAGCAGTTACTTTTATTGAATTCGTTGTTAGCAGCGATCTCTTAAACTCTTTTATGTAGAGTACTTGAAACACCTCCGCTCCTTTGGCATTCATATTCAATAGCAAAGTTACCGTATTTATGCCAAGTATAATATTAAATTTACTCTCTCATAGTTGAAAGCTGATCTGAAAATCTTTTATCTATAATTCCTAGGCTTAATTTTCTCGTAGATTCATCGTTAATGACCTAATCTCCCAATGTCACGCGTCCTTAAAATTTAAAGAAATCCACCGAAAAAAATACGACCGATCTTAGAAAGTAAGCGTTTTTGTGCAAGGTCCGCTGAGGGTAGAGAATGTTAGCAATCGCAGGAGTGACTTCTAGATCTCCGATAGAAAATACTGAGGGCCTTTTCCCCCATCAGAGGGAATTGGGCCTCGGTCAGAGAACACCGGGAGCAGGTGCACGAAGCCCTCTTCTTGCTCAACTTAACAGGATTTTGCCGCTCCATTGCTCTTCTTCCTCTTACAAGGGATGGCCGATGGGAATTCCTTCGCGAACCGAGATATAGAAGCTCCTTCGAAGATGCTGCGGGTACAGTGAACGGGAGATGTCGTGTTACAGCATCGAATGGGATTCCTTACGCTGTTTATATAAGTCCGTTGGAACTGGATGAACGCCGTTCCGGTTGAGGAACGCTTACTTTTTTACTTCCTGCAAAATGAGTTTCGGGAAATCTCTCCTATAATTTATAGGTCGTTCCCTAGGAGTCTCTGAGGCAACCTCTAGTTCTCAAGTGAGGTGCAATTTACGTTGATGTAGGAATTCATTTAAAAAATAATTCTGCGGAAAATTTAATCAAATCGTTTTAGTCTTAAAGTGGGTCGGTGGGAATTTTTAATTTCTCACTCTCGTAGTATTTTTTGGAAGCAAAGGTTGGCAAAGTCTAAGGAACTTTAATGAAAGCACCTGAAAATGCAGGTGGAAATTAAATCTTGTCGAGTGAAACGCGGCTTAATGAAGTTCTGTGAATTCTTAGTTTTTCTCCTACGGGGCACGTTCAATTTATTCTACCTTAGAATTGCTTCTTTCCTAGTATGGCGAATGCCGAGACTAAAATTGAAAATTGCTATCCTTGAGTTTATTATGCTGCTGTGTGAAATTTAGAATTATGTTATTACTTAAGTCTCATAATAGAAATTATGAAGGAAAAATTATAAGATTCATTCCAATAAAAAAATTGTATTTTAAAAATTAGAATATACGTATTTTACGACAAAAATGTGAAATGTTGTTCGATATCAGTATGATTTTAATTATTTCTTATTGTTTCTTAAGTTATGAAATGGTACAATTATTTTGGATTTAGGTAAAAAAATTTAAATGTATTCGTTCAATTAAATGACCGATAAAAATGGAAGAGGTATTTTATCAAAAACTAATTGAAAGACGACCAATTTATATGATCAAGAAGTTATAGGTATATTATAAAGAATTTATATTGATAAATTCAAATTAATCAAGTTAAATTTTCTAATCATTGTTTCGCGTTCTTATAATCTCCACTAACCCTATCGATTTCATTGATGATTAAAATCGATTTTTGAGATAGCAGTACGATTGCGCAATTTATATCTTTATTCACTTCCCCCTTACCTGCTTGCTTAAGAGAATTCCTTTTCTAATTTCTAACCTTTTAGGAAATTTTTCGACTACCACAAGAACACCTAAAAGACTTCTCAGACTTAGTTTTTTCCTTTCTTTTCGTCCTCCTATTAATATTTCCTCTTCTGCCCATCTTTCCCCCCAAAACTACCATCTGCCTCATCAATTAATGATGCCTCCTCATCCACTGACTCATCGGGCAAATACACCTCCCCTTCTGTATTATTTGTCGACTGTTTGTGTTGGAGAAATTCATTACGCCTCCGTGGATACCTATTCCCATTATTTTCCCCTCTGCCAGGGACACGAATTTTTAAGGACGAATAATTTTCCAGGACGCGCCGTGGGTAGCCCACAAAAGAGAAAAATACGTTCTTGAGAATTGAATGTTTTAAGCGTGGGAGAGAACCAAATGTTTGGGATAGCACACGTTTGGAAAGGTTGGTGAATTTCATGGTTGAATCGGAAGGTTCGTAAAGAGGCGTTCATAATTATGCTGACCCTATATTCTTCTCCCGATCTAAATTATGCTTCTAGAGGATTTATGGAAGTTCTTGGAAGGATCATAAGGTATATCCTCCTTATGCGGTAGTCTTATTCGATTCAAAGAGGGTTACGATCAGCAAGTAACTATGTTTACATGAATGTATGTAATTTTGAAAGGGTAATATTTCTTCTGATAACTTAAGAAGGGGCTGGATAAAGCAGCTAGATGATTATATTAACTTTAATTGTAATACGACCGGACGATAGCGCCCAAAAAAAAACTTTGAACTGTTTTTGAAAAATCAAAAATTTTTAGCATTTTATAATGAACAAATAAATTGCATTATACACCTATTTGCATCAAAATATCTTTTAGCTGATACAAGAGATGAGAATTTTCAAAGTAATTAGTCCTTAAATATATCTTTGAACAAATATTTCACGTGTGATAACTTAGATTAAAGGATTATAGTCTAGCGAAACGTACAAAGTAATGAAAAAAAGTTTGCCAAAAATAAACTGCTTTCAAATCGGTCGAATAAAACCCTGTCTATCAAATGTTAAATTAAGGAAGGAAATGTGTTCGTAGAACTTGGCCGAACTTCCAGGGCAAAATGGAATTGGAAATTTCGAAAATCCAATTGTTCTTGTAAAATTCAAATTTAAATAGAATACTCGTAAAAATAGAATTTGTACGTTGTTATCCAGATGGAATTTGAATAGGATATTGGAACCTGGAAATGCTATTCTTCACTCAGACAGTTACAGATGGAGTTATAATCACATTTCACTTAATCAAATTAAAAGTCACTCCTGTAACTGGAAATGGATTAATTGCTCACTAGGAAGAGTTTCAGAAGAATTTGTGAACGGCGAAAGCAAAATTTGAGGTTTATTTTCATCTTCCTCATCCTGAGAACGGCTACACGTTTCTCAAGATTTCTGCTTAGGAGTCTTAACCTCAGAGTGTACTCAGCGAGCTTCCGTTTGCTTAGCCTCCGACGGTCGTTAAAAATTCATTCGGACTCAGTAATGGACGAGAGATAAGAGGGTCTGTAACGGGAAGAGAAACTCCGTAAGAAATGATGCAACGGCAGAAAAGTTGGCAGAGAAAGAAGAGGGAGAGAAAACTCATGATTTTTCTTCTCATATGAGATTCTCAGCAAATGTCTGTATGAGTCGAGGGGACGCTAACTCTTGCAGTGTTTGTCTTTCCACTTGTCCAAATGCACCCTTACGCACTCTCCAAAGTTGTGAAACAAGTGCCCTCTCATTTCTTTTGTTTTCTCGTCTCTCAAATGAAAGGTCATTTTCACTAATAAGCATCAGCTTTAACATGGATAGCTGAGAATTTAAATTAAGAAATTAATATTTCCGGTTTATACGTTTACATCACATAAGCAAAAAATTTAATGTCCCAGCTATTTAATTGTGGGAAAAAAATTTAAAAAACCTTTTATTATCTACAAATAACAAGGAATTATTTTTGATATGACACGATTAATGTTTGAAGTTTCATTAAAAACAGTGGTAAACTCAGCTCCAAATACAATATGGTCCTCTCTAAAATACTTTTGTTTACTAAATATTTAGCATCTTTAGCTTCATTATTCATGATAGATTTAAATTGTTTTTTCTAAAAATTTTCTCTTGAATTTTGAATGTTAGAGGACACTAAAATATGAATATTGCCTATGCATTTCGTAAACTAGTTCTGAATTGCATGGTAAATATACGCCATTGGGTATTTATTTGCATTTTCAAGGAAATTTTCTACACTGCTTTTCGGTTCGGTGTTGGAAAGAGCCTAAACTACCTCAGAACTCCTTTCCTCGTAAGCCTCTTTGTCTTCCAGAAGCTTATGGTCGCAGTTGTGGAAAGTAGAGGCTCTCAAGTTTAAACCGACCTTCGGGCTGAATTCATTCATAGTCCATGAATTAATTTGTGTTTTTAGTTATCGTATATTGACCACTCCCTCCGCCAAAGTTATTTTGGATTTTGCTCGTTGGTATGGTAATTTTTTTAAAGGAAAAACCTCTGTTGATAAGTAGCTTTCATTGACACCGTTAAAAAAAAACTAAATTGGATTTCCTAAATTTCTTTAATTCTTCAAACTGAATTAAGTTTATGCTATTTCATCCTTTTTTCTTATGAAAATCCCTCTTGACGTAAAAATAAAGTTTAAGTTTAGTACTATTGTCTTTATTGTAACCGATGATTTTTTTCTTAAGCCAAACTACCAAGGTTAGAGTAAAACACTGAAAGAATTTTTGTTTTGTCATGAACAAATAACGATTTTGAATTGAAACAACTTGGGATCTTCCTAAAATATTAGCTTTTCAATTATTTTCTCATACTATTTCACCATTGCTTGAATGATATTCCATTAACTAAAACATTTTTAGCGATGATTTTATGTCAATAACATGCAAAGTCTTCTTATATATTTCTTTTACAATTTGATTATCATTTCTAAGAAAATGTGATCAATTACTTCCTTTATTTAACATGCTTTTAAATTATGACCCGAATGACGTGAAGCCTTAATAAGAAATTAAATTCAAAAGGGAACAAATCACGATTTTATTTCACAAAGAGTACGCCTTTCATGAAATTCCATTGAAAGCTTGCTTCGTTAGGAAACAAATTGCTTATCTGTTGAAATGTGTCGCTCGTTTGCTTCAGACGCAAAGTTTATTTTATGGCGGCTTTTTGTTTCTTCATTGAATTGACGGGTCACTGCAGGAGCAGCAAATGTTATGAAACGGCAACGAGGCAGTTCTTTCATGGAAGTTAATTACTCCTCGGTTCCCTTGCGTTGGCGTATTAATAAATGCATCTTGCAAATGTTTTTACTTGGAAATGCATCTTCACAAAAGAGCCCAATTTGCTTTATGAAAGAACGAAACATCTTAGCTGCAGAATGACATGGTATTTAATTTTATATAAAATGAATATTACGCATTATTTTTCAGACTTTTATTAGAGTTAGGATACTACCTTCTAGAATGTACGTGATTTTTAGAAATATAATTATTTATATCGTTCTGTAGGTTACTATTTTTGTTGTTGAATAAAATAAAACACTTCCTTTCCTGCGTCATTGTAAATGCATAATGAGTTTGTAATTTTAAAATATTATTCCGCAACCAATGATGTCCAAACGTGCATGAATATACATCTGTTCTGAATAAATATTCGGAGAATTTTTAATATCCTGTGCCTTTTATTCCTTAACGTGTAATATTCATAATTCACATATCCGAATGTTTCTATATTCAATCTATTTTCTATCTTTATTGGTATGAATTTCCAAAGACGTGTCACTCTTGCCCTATTATGCGTATCACACACGCATTTCATAACCTGGATTAGAACTTTTTGCGCTTACTCTCAATCTAGTGGAGTGGTCATGGGCGGTGTGCAAACATGATTACAAACGGAAATGCACACGTGCATGAACTCAGTGCGGACCTGTCGAATGCAATGTGCAGTGCGTCCATCTGGGATTGCTTCATTCCTATTGTAGGAATGATAACTTTTTTGTAATTGCTCTATCTGCACGAAGTTTTATGATGATAATAAATTTTATTGCATAATCAAGCGGAAATTACTGCATACATATTAATATATTTTTTAATTTGAAGCTAAATTTTTTAAAAATATTTTTTATTACAAACTCCATGAGAAATTCAAGGCTTGATTTTATCGATTTTAGATTTTATTAATTTCTATTGTTAAAAATGAAGAAAAACTTATAAACTACGTTACCAATGATTTTGTGTATTTATTTTGGTTTGCTAAGGAGATTAATAAGTTCGAATTTGATGTAAGAGGCTCTAAGTCCAATTTTAAATTCACAATGACCTTAATTGTCGAAATATATTCAAAATTTAATCGTGGGACCCGTAATTATGAGGTGAAATATATTCCGCTTAGGACATGGCCGTGGGGTAATTGAAAATGATCAGTTCACCGAATCATAAAATATGGAATTGGTGCCTAAACGGCCATAAACTAATTTAAGAAACTCAAAGTAACATTCAAGGAAAGAACATAGAAAATAATGACCTCGCGGTAGCATTTATCCATACGGAAAATTAACTGAAGCGCAAGCACCCATATTATGTTACGCTCACTTATTTGCTAAAAAGTTTGAACTCTAGTCCGCCTCAGGAAACAGGTATTATAATTAGCTCGTAAAATTGTTGAAACAATGGATAAAGCTGGAATTAGTAACAAATGATGATTAGATTCGTGTTTTAGTCCTTTTGCTAGTTTTACTCGCGAATTATCTGTAATGTGGATTAATCTATTTTCAGAAACGCAATTACAGAGTAATTTTTAAGTTGTAGATTGAATTCTAATCCCTTTGAACTGGATTATTTCACGTGAAAATGACGTTAACATTTTGCAGAAGATTAGCATATAACGCCAGAGGCAATTTTAAATATTTATATTCGTAGATTCCAATCATTCTAATGCTAGGTGATGAAAAAGGGATAGAAACTCTTTATTTTGTAGTCAAGTACTATTATACAAGCCCCTGTTAACTGTATTTCCGATAACGTTTATTCGTAAAATTAATGCAATATTTTTTATAATATGGTGTTTGCATCGAACTGAATATTGCAATGGGCAGAGTTAATGTTTTTCTAGACTTTGGGCTTTGTGCACTTTAAAGCAACCGGATGTGACGTAACCCATAGCATATTAAAGCGATCTCGGGGCAGGGTCGAGGTCAGCTGCCGCTTCAGGAAGATGCATTTAGGATTAAAAGGTTTAAGTAAGGGATCTGCTATTGGAAATGGAGACCTCATTTGCATACTTCAAAGGTCATGGGGGCATGCTCAGCTCGATTCGTTCCCTCATCTACTTTCTGGCCCAAAAAAAACAAACGAAGGTTGATAATCTTGCTTTGCTCAGTTGATTCTCCCTTCTTTGATAGCAATGAAAGACCACTTAGCACTATTTATATTTCTTTGCTTATCTTTTCTCATTTTAATCGTTTCCTTTATTAACTTATACAATTTAATGAATCATAATTATGCTCAAATAATTTATGCTATCTGTTAATAAACTTTCATGATTCTTCTATTACACTGATTTATAGGTGTAATTTATAGGTGACTCTGGCACTAGAAAAAAGTTGAGTTTTGTTGGCTTTGCTGGGACATTTTATGAGAGGTTTTTGTCATAAAAATGGAGTTTTATACTTCTTTATTAATGTTTATATGTATTTCTGCTATTCAGGGCTATTTCTTTCCATAATATGAAATCTTTGAAGAATATTTTAATTATTTAAAAAATGTACTATTTATATTTTAAAATATTTTATGTTATAGAAATACTAGTTTTTCGCAACGAAGTCTCGATAGAAATATTTCATAATGAAGCATAATGTATTATCATTTAGAACAGGAAAGTATTTTTCTGAAATTAATAAATAAAAAATTGGATCGGTTATAAGTTGATTTCAGATGACATTACGTTATAGAATTATTGGTGAGAGATAGGAATAGATTGTTTTTAATCATCTTGAGAGTTTCCTATCCATTTCTATAGAACATCGATTTGTGAAGATTAATTATACATAAATACTATCTTTATTCAAGCGTTGTTAATATTTTAAGAATGATTCATCTGCCTGTTAAAGAGAACGAATTATAAAAATGTAAAATTAAGTTTAATATTCAATATAAACATGCATATAATTAGCATTTCATTTATTGGCTGACCTTTTGAAGTTGCAAGTATCAAAACGAGCTGCTATGCCTTCGGATAGACGCTACAGTTTTATGAGGATTAATATTAATTCGCTCTATCCATGTTTTCACAGTTGTGATATCACTGTAATTTAAAACGAGGCGCTCGTTTTCTTTTCAAGTGTACTATACATTGTAGCCTTTCTAAAAATCATCCGTCCGCCCAGGGCGTCCCGGAGATGGAGTGGAAAATGCGTTCAGACAACCGGCTGTGGTCTGATGTATACTTTGTTTCAAACTGGCTCTGCGGTCTGTACGTTCGCCTCGAGCGTCAGTTGTTGGTTAGGTGAGAAAATAAGAGGGCTATCTTCTGAATGGGGAGAGATGGATAGCAAGGGGCTTGGGTAAGTGAAACCGCAGGTGGCAACTTTCCCACATTAAAATTCGGAGGGCTTTGATAGTGAGCCAAGGAAGAGTGGGGGAGGAAAGTGGTGGAAAGAAATGCTATACGAAGGAGAAGAGGTTGGAAATGTTATCGAGGAAAACTCATCGCCTATAATGTGTTGCGGACAAGGAAGTGCCATCAATCCATCTTCGATGTAATTTGGTGCAGACAATGTAGCGTTGTATTGACAATTCCCCTCAGACATTTAGGTTTTCGGCAGATGATTATTATCCATCCATCAGGGACAAATTCAATCGTGTTCTTATGTGCTGGTGTTCATAGTGAAGGATAGGTTAAAATTTTTATTGCTGAATCAGCCTTTGAGAGGATAAAATAAGATTGGTTTTATGGTAATAGTGGATTTCTCTTAGAAGTTTTCCTAACAAAAAACTTTTTAAAAACCTGTGTATAAATCGTTATGTAGGAATAAAAAAAACAATAAGCTATAATAGGGCATATTTTGAGCTGAAAATGAAGGTCTATTACGTATGATTTTATTACTATTAGAATACAATAATAAGTTTAATTTCTTTTTTGATCTTAACCGAAGTATTACGGTAATAAACATCATAGATCTAAATGATGGAATATAGCAAATAAAATAATTAAATGTTGAAAAATACAATACCTTACATTCGTAATTTATAGCGCCATAAATAAGTAATGGTTTTGTTTTTCATAGATGCGACGGTTAATCCATCATTTAAAATTTAACGGTTAAGTTCTAAAAGCTATCGATCGATATATATTTCATTTCTACTGAGATTTATTTTTTATGAGAAAAACTCGTTTTAAACACAATATTATACATCTATTAACTCGTTTGAATAAAAAAATACTTCCTAAAAATTTGTTTGGAATGTCACACTGTCATAGTATCTCATTAAAATTTATAGTTTAAATTTTTGTCGTTTTTATCACTAGAAGTTATGATAATGTATGTGATTTATATGATTCATTACTACTGTCCAGCTTTTTTCCAAGCTCACATATCGTGAATGATAATTAAACGCGTTTATGCGTAATATATTTAACGTTGCAAAATTTTTTTACTACTATATTTTTACGACCATGCTTGGACTTTAGGGACCTTAAAACCCGACAGAAAAAGTAAATATCGAAATATAATTGCTTTATTACGCATAGATTTTCATTTAATTCCAATGAAATCGTTGCGAAGAAATATTATTTGGAAGGTTATTTGATGCCTCATTTTATATTCAGAGTCAGAACTAGTTATTGCTCAATAAAGATATCTAGCCAGAAGACAAAAGGACAAATTTATTGTTTCTGGAGAACATTTTTGCAAATGCACACAGCAATTATTTAACTGTTCTCAGGGAATTAAGCAAAACGTTTTGAGTAAGTAACGCTTATCAGACAGTTTAAAAAACATAAAAGTTGCCTTGAAAAGGTTAAGCTAGTGTCATACATCGCAGAATTCCATGCTCGGATTTTTAATGGAAGGAGATTTCAACGGTAGGGATTTAGCTGAAACTAAGGCTGGAATTAATAAAAAGCGCACTTTGAGATAAGACCCACGTCACTGGCAAAAGGTGCCTTTGAAATATTTCTCGGAGGCCGTATCGCGAATACTACACTAGTAAAAATGCAACCAATTTACGTACGCTCGACCTTTTTAAGCTCTCTCATAAAATGCTCGACAACATCCAACGCAAATTGTTACTTTGTTCGCTCATTCATCCTCAAAGATAAGCTCAGGCTGCACGTAGGCTAATATGAAATCGCAATATTCGAGACATAGCAACAAAGTTTTATTTTCTTAGAGCTACGAGGTAATTAAAAGCGATTTGATGGACGGGAAATGATTGCCTTGTTCCTTTGATATACCTTGATGTTTTGTGTATAGGAACTATGCTTGCAGAATAAAATTTTCTCGTGAAAAGATCAAAGATATGTATCTACGAAGTAATTAATGTTTTTTTGAAATGATGGAGACAAAGATTGGAGAGAATAAAGTATTCGATGATTCCATTGTCTCTTGGCGTAATCAATTCATGTAATGCTCTCAGAAACTATTAATGATATTCTATTTTCCTAAAACATATTTATGTTATCATTAAAGTATTTCTAGTAATCATCATAGTCTAGATAATTTATAAGTATAGATGTATGTTCGGTAGTTAAAGGTTCTGGAAGCAGAGTGGTCCATATCTATTGATAGTCGAGAAATATTTTTTTGGAAGGTAATTGAACAAAACTAAGAATCTTATGCTATAGGATAATATCTCGTATATCACCTCTCATAATTTAAAAATTATAGTTTTATTCTTTAAATTTTAAGTTTAAATCAAGCAGATTAGTTATATAAACCTGGATTTAGAACATCAATAGCAAGTAAATATTCGTTCAATGGAATATTGTATTTCTTATTATTTGTACATTATCAGTGCTTCAATTGAATTTTATGTATTTTTACATTAATTCTATTTCAGTAAAAGCAAGGTAATTTTATTTTACTCAATCGATAAATTTTAGCAGAATTCTAAAATATTGTAAAAAGCTAAAAATTTAATTTTTAATAAAAATATTAACTTTGAATGTTCAAGTTGCCCAATTAAATTTAGTGTCCATTGAAATTGGAATTTGCGTATATCGTTTAAAAATCTTTGAAAAGGTTCAATGGCCTGCTCTCATAGCCATCATTTCCATCAAGTATTTTGCATCTTTCTTTTTTAATCTCAAAAGCTTTTTCGTGTAAGCTCATTGAACTTCGCTCATCGCCGTCCATAGAGATCGGAAAGAGTTGTCGGCAGAAAAATATGAGGAGAAGATATTCCGCTAAATCAGTACCTATTTTTCGGATGGAAGAGTTTTTCAGAGACCGTTGCTAGGACTTTGAACCCTTCTTCGTGATCCTCTCTTTCAGAATGAATGACTTGAAATTCAATGCAGTACACTCTTCCCTTAACATTTCGTGCGATACAGGTTTTATCGCTATACGTTGCACCTCCATCATAACGCGTTCTCTTTTAAAATATGCGTCTAAGGATTGTAACCCAACACGTCTTTATGCATTTTCAATGTACACGTACTTTTTATTCTAAAAGCAATATTAAAAAAAGCTGGGTTTGTGAGAGAAAATGCCTTGAAATACTTAAAATTATCTTGTGCTATTCTTACAACCATTAATATAAAAATCTTAACGTATAAGTAAGTATTTAATTTAATCGGATTGCTTGTTAATCTCTCAATCTTAACTTTATAATGTTTAACGTATAATTTTATGCATTGCTATATATATTATTATTTTACGTTATATTATAACTTTATCTTATCTCTTATTATCACCATTTAATCGCTTCATACGATCACATTAAGTATAAACCATATTTATATTCACACCTGTCCCATAATAAAGTCAAATATTACTAAAATATTTATACATTCATGCGTTTTTTAACCAAGCCTTCGATTATTTTTATCTAATATGGAACTTCTAAGATGTACACATTCATTAAAACTTAATCTTTATAAAACTTTCTTTGAATTATGAAACATTTTGTCGTATCGCGGTTGAGATTTTATGAATCAAATTAAAAAATAAAGAGAGCTTTAAACGTAAATCATTTTCCGTGATCACCGTTGTTACAATAATAATTACATTGTTTCAAAACAGTAATTCATGCAGCAGGATAGTAGCATCGTGTCGTTCTTGTATAACGCCATTGTTATCGTTGGAGGAATAGAGGCAGTTATATCTCAAAGCATGGGAAATTACTTGGCGATTGGTGTGCCCCAGTTCACTTGGCAGGAGCACATGAAAGCTCTTCCAGATTATCGTTAATGGCTGAATGTACACGATTGACCGTTTTGTTTCGACTGTGTTAGACGGCAGCAATAGCTTTGTATACCTCTGTGGATTACACTCTGTCATGTATTCCAAGCATGAGATAAGTTTATTAATTTATTAGTTCGTTTAGGACATATTTTTACTATTCACCAATAATGAATACACAGATCTTGAAATGTAAGTCACAAGTTAAGATCTTATTTTGATTTAATTCGTAGTGCATAATTAACTCCGTACAGTATCATGAACCTATTTAATTTAAATACATTTTTTTCGTTTTTCTAAGTATTGATTTATTTACGAAGAATTATGAAGGAATATTATTGAAAATTAGTCATTTAAATTTTCATGGAATTGACCGAATAATGTGGAAAATTATTCTATGCAATATTTTTAAAATGATAAACTTGCTATATCCAATTCAAATGTGCACAATAACTTGGTATATTTTAGAATGTACGTAGTAGGTTATTTTTTAGTACCAAATTCAATAAGCTTGGTTTTTATAGAATGGAAATACATGCTATCTTTTATAGACAGTATAATTGATGATTTACGGAGAAATTTCCAGACAATCGTAAATGTGTTGTTATAGGAATTTCTATTCCATATCATAACTTCATATTCAGCAACGAGAAAATGTTACGTTATTCGATGGTATAATTGAGGTGAAACTTTTAGCTATAAAATTGTATTCTTTAAACTTATACCGAAGTCCTGAGTCTCAAAAATTTTAACCACCTCTATTCTCGCAAAATATCACGAGGGCTGTTGAAATTTAACGGAGGCTGTTGAAATATCGAATCGGAGGAATGAAAATAAAGACGAAATCCATCAAATATTTGTTCCCTTTTGACTTCCCGTCGAGTTTCCATGGCGTGGGCTTAGATGGACGTGGAGAATCACATACACCGCTCCTTCCCACACTTCCCACTAGGGTGCACTGCTCTCTCACATTTTTCGTCCCTTATATGTTACGGCCTTACTTTTGGATTCTCAGATATATGGGTTGCTATGGATTTGATTGTAGAGGAATGAGGAGTATTATTCTACGTAATGTTTCTAATCTTTTATTTAACGGAATACTTAATTAGTTTGAATGTAAAAGAACTATAATAGAATTAAAATATTCTTATGTATAATTCAAAGTAAAAAGTATTACTCTCTTATATACGTCAATAAGTATGAATAACTTGACTATATTCTATTGAGATTATACTAGAACATTGGGATTAAGAATATATCTTTATTGCTATTAGTCCATTATATACGTAGGAGGTCGTTATCTAAGATATTATTATGCTTCCCATTCCTAATATAGACTGTTTTAGTCGTACAAAGGATGTGCTTTTCAAGAAATGGATGTTTATCTTGAATGTTTCCATTCTATCGCTACGAATGGGCTTTCGTATGAAACATTTAATCGGCAGAATGAGTGGTACTGGAGAACGGAAGTAGTCTGTAACTGAATAAGAAGCTGAAAATGGGAAACAATGGGAAAGATATGTAAACTAGTCCAAATGAGGTTAATTTTGGGGCTCCAAATTGGAAATTTCGAGTTTTTTTGGAGATTGTTTAGTAAATTATATTTTAATAGTGCTCTTTACATTTTATACTCTTTTGGAAATATATTTAGACAAATTATTATGTAGTATATACCATAGATCTACCATTAGAAAAGCGATGGGGTTATTATTGTGGCCTCTAAGGGGTTAACTGTTAACCTTACGGAGAAGATTTTTCCATACGTTTAATGCAACTCATGCAGCTTTAACTTCACCTTCGAATGAAAAAAGCTACAGAATTCTTTCATCTACTCTGCACTCGAAGTGTGAAAATTCTGGTGCAAAAACAGTGAGATGCACATCCTCCTTTAAAACGATGCAAAGAAATCCTCTGCAAAAAAAGTGCCCCACAAAAGGTGTAGGTGGTTTCCGTAATCGTCTAGGCAAAAAGAATCCACAAATGTTTTTCAAGAAGAAGCACATACGAGCACACAATGGCAAGCACGAGCGTATATACTCCGTTACCCGTAGCGACGCCGTTAAGAGGGAGAACGCAACCCGTTGCCAACCGCCATTTATAGAGGAAATCTGCCGTGATTCCGTGAAAAGGACTTTTTTCCCTCCCACGGAGATGATTTAGAGGAAGACGAGCTCGGCAACTCGCGCTGAATCACTGGAATGGTGTGTAAACGGCGTTTTTTGTCACGAAAAAGATTCGGAGACATAAAAGAGGACGAGAATGCCCTCCGTTTATATAATTCCCTTCTTAAATTTCCCCCAAAAAGATATATGTGAGCGATGAAGCTCCGTATGGGATAGGCGCTTATGCTAGGGAAAAAATTGGGTTAGAGATCCCGCACACATAGGGGTCGTTGGAATGGTAGGATTAATCTCCTGTTACTGCAAACGATTTGAGCCTCTGAGAATTAAGCTTTATGCGCTCTGCGAGGTCAACGATTCCAGATTTTCTAAATGAACAGCTCTGGTTTAACTGAGGGATTAATTCGAGGAATTAAGTAGATGCTTGATCCATCCGGAATGTTAAATTACTTTGTTTTGCTTTGTTAAACCCTAGGGACGCTCTGATCACATAGATGCATTTAATATTTATTTATAGCAGCAGGTTTAAAATAACCAACATTTTAGTTACCATTTACCAAATGATGTAATAAATGAAAAAGGTAACTTTATATCCTCTCAAACTGCTATTCACCAGTTACCCATTTTGCTACTGATTATTTTAAAAGTGTATGAGGTGAAGTTTTAAATGTTATTCAAAATTCGAATTGTAGGTTACGAGATTATTACTGTTTTGTTAAGCTTGAATAAAATCCACTAAGTAATCTGTTGTTTAATGGACATTTATAATGAAACGTTGAATACTTTTCCGCATACAATATTATGGATAAGTTTCCGTTGTTTCATAATTCATTTAACTTCATTTTCATTTACGATGAATAATAAATGCGCTTAATGATGGAGAGCATAATTATTTGCATTCTCCACTTACGTCATCCTTTTATCTAAATTTCCATATTTTACGGTACTCATTCCTGTTCCGATGAATCTTCAATTACGTCACAGGGTGTGTTACGAAAAATTTTCTTTTTCTCTTCTACTTATCCTATCTTTCTAATCAAAAATGATCCAAACATTCATTAAATGAATGTGATTAGAATACGGGGTAGTGACTTACTTTCGCAGAAGTTTTTTTTTCAATAATAATACTTGTTTTCATTAATTTGATATCGTGCGATAAATAAATGACGATGTTATGAATACTTGAAGAAGGATGTATCACAAATAATCGCCTCTTTCTCTCCGAATTTAATATAACTGCTCCAAAAAGCGATTAATAGGAACAGAATGCTAAGAAAAATGACAAACCTCCGGAAAAGGAGAATAATAAATAAAGTTTTTCGAGGTAATTAATAAACTTAGAGTACAAAGGAGAAACTGAAATAGCATCTCGACATGAAAAAGGGAACGCTTCTTCTGAACGAGTTCTCCTCGGAGAGGGTTGCATCCTTGGGAAATAAAAGGAGAAAGGTGAGCGTCCAAATGGCTGTTGGAGATGTCTTGGGCGAAAACGCATGGGCCACTTTATTAGGGTTGCCATGGTGAGGAGAGTTTTTAAGGCGTGGGATTTTCACGTGGGGGCTGGTGACGCGGGGGGCTTACAGTCAAAACTCCCTTTACGCCCTCTCCCAACCCCTAGAGGCCGACAACCATTGCGTCCATCCTCTTCTTGTTCCTGTCACAAACTTTGGAGATTCTCATTCTTTCGTGCCCCTTGCGTGGGAGAGACTCACCCACGCACCGAAACTTAAGCGTTTGTATTAATCTTGATCAACTTTCAACGATCAACTAATTTTAAACTAGATAGTCTTTAATTGTCTTTCCTTTGTTGGTTTAAAACTTTCCGTTAACTAAACTCTTATAGCCATTATTTGAAGACTGAGTTATTTAGAAAGATAGTATTTTAGTCGTATGATATTAATGCGTTCCTGTTTCATATTGGGGTAGCTAATTATACACCGAGAAACCAAAACTAAATCGAATAACTTTTATTAGCTATATATAAACTATTTATTTTAAATATCACAGTTTAGTATGAAGTTTAGTATTAGCATTAGGTTAATAATTTCTCCCTGCTCAAATCGAAGGTTTCTGGTAAAGCGATTTAAATAACTCATAGTGCATGAAGATTATCTATTTGATAAGTTTATTTCAATGAGAAAATAATTTAGATAAAAATCCTTTATTGCATAACTATAATTAGCGCAAAATCATTTAATAAAATCGAAATAAAATAAGATCGAATCCAATAAACAGCAAATAAATGAACCCAAAGAAATATATTTTGTTACCTTTAGTTTTGTGAGCAGTTCACAATCAATTTTTTATTGCTCAATTTGTTCGGTGTTTTAATTAAATTGAGCCATAAAAAGCCAATGAAACTTGATATTCCATCGGTACAAATCAATAAAGGTTCAATTTATACGCTCGGGAGTTGTTTCATTTTTTAATCGCTTTCATATGTTTTACATAATTTATCGGGAGCACAAACAGCCAACAGCAATTTAAATGTTACGTTTATGATTATTAATTTTTACTAAAATTGTCTTCCTTTCTATTATTAGACAATGTAGAAATTAAATCATTAAAAAAGTTTAAGCCATCCTATTCTAGAAAGAAAATTGAATGTATCTAGCAAAAATCGTTACGCTTACTATACAAGCTTTGATGCTTCAGTATAGAGTTTCGGGAAAAATAAATTATATTGTGTTAATAAGGAAGAAATGTGTAAAGATGTGTATATTATTATGCAAAAATCTTTTATATTATAATTCTGGTTTAATTTAGAATTTATCGTTGAAATAAACTTAATTTACTTGCATATCTTACTGTATACTATTCCACATAACGATGAAAAACATTAATAAAGCGTATATGTTCCCACTTACAAGTTCCAACTCACAAATAGACCTGTTTTGGGACCTAGGGAGAATTATAATATAACGTATAGCGTACTAATAACTTTGTATGTTAAATATAATTAGTTTTCGATGTATTCAAAAAGATCAACCATCGACACGTGTTTCAATTTCTCCTATGATGATATATCTGATATATCTTAAAACAATAACTAAAATTTACTTCAATATTTTTTATTTGAGAGCCCTCTCCAAATTACGTTCTCTTTTGTGGTTATGCGGATTTTCCTAGACTTAAATGAACCACATCACAAAAACGTGAGTTCTACGTTTGAACCTCATCCTCGACGATTTCCTCTCACGTACGTAATGTTTCAGCCGTCGTATGAAACGCATGAAATAAACGGACGTGAGCAAATGGAGGTAATCGAAGGAATAGGGGAAGAATTGTGGGATTAGACACAATCCTAGTTCGAGGGGAAAAGTAGCCTTGTAGCGCACGGACGATTTCTTTCGGACTTTCCCCATTCTGACGCAAAAGGAACTCCCATTACGGTCGGAAGTAATTTCTTTCCCACTCATTTTGCCAACTTCCCTCGATCGCACTTTCTCGGTTGTTTTTAAGAAGTTTTTCTCCCCCACACGCGTATTCAACCAAGTAAGGAAATTAACAGGAAACGGTTAACTCACATAGTCTCAAAACCTATTCCAACTCGTTTTTTGCACGTTTAACGTTAATGTCCGAAGTTTTTCTTTTGCATTTCTTCTTTCTGCTTTAAGGGGAAGATTGTCGGGATGTTTTTTTCCTCTGATGCTAAATTTAGTTTGCGGTAAATGATTTGTTGAATGTTAATAAAGATATGTGTGACTTACAAGTTCTGAAATAGTCTATTCTGAGCCTCGCTTTGATTTGACGAAATATTATTCCTTCTATTGCCTAAGAGACACTTTTTCATCTAATAAAAGATGGGTGCTAAAGTAAACACATTTGTAATACGTATCCTTTTGGTAGATGAGTTTAAGTGACTTGATGATGCTCGTACTAACAAAGAAACGTGTGGAAGGATATGCTCGTTCTTCACTCAGTCTTTTTTAAGATGCCAAGGATGAGAATGATGGAAAAGTATCTCGAGTCGAAGGAGTACAATTTTTTATATTTAGGGTCAATTCTTAAAATCCAATGGTTCTCTTCAATTCCCTAACCCATACACATACGTACTCGGCAGACTAGATTGTGCAATTCGTTGTAAAAGAAAAACTTTCCAAAAGTACTCCTTTTTAACCGTTCTCTATTGTATAAATTATCATTTTTTACATATATTTGATACGTAAATGAGTCAGTTCAGTAAAATTCTTGACACTTCCCTAAAATTTACCTTCTTTTTGGAGAAATTGTACTTGCGAAGTATTTTCTAAGTTCAAATGGATATGCTACACGAAATAAATATCTCCTGTATGATTTCCCTAGCCCTCTCGTCTAATGAGTATTACATCATAGATTAGAATTAAATGATTTAATTGAGGTTATTTTTAATTAAATTTTTACTTTTCGCTTTAATCGATCGGAAAAACTTTTGATAGACATAATTTAATCGAGTTCTTATTTACAGGACTCAGTGTCGCAAGGCTCCAGTCTCGGTCCCCTACTGTATAGACTTAAATGGTAAGTCCAATTTATGTATTTTCATTAGCTTGTTTTATATTTCTTTAGTTTATATAAATTAATGTATATGACGTTGGGTTACCTAAGTAAAAGGGAGTGATTTTTATTGCTTATGAACTCCTCTTTTACGAGAGAAATGTGGATTTAGAATAGCGGCTTACGATGTAATAAAAGAATAATGTCCGGAAGAAAACATGAAGATTCATGGATGGGTCGAATTCTCATGTTGAGTAAACTGCTCCCTTAATACGTAGAGAAGGTGAAATCTGTGAGGCGTAACGTAGCAACAGAAATGCGCCCCACCGCGAAACTGATTCAAAGTGCTTTTCTCTGTGCACGTATGAGTCCGCGCGTCGCCTCAATGTCCCTTCAGAGACCACTCGCGGAATGCCCGTCCAAAGAAAGCGTTGCTCCACTAAAGGAGTTTATTCGGTGCCGAAAGGCGCTCGGGTGGTTTCATTGTAGACTGTTGGCCCCACACGGAGTAATGTGGATTCATTTGTCTCCCGAATGAAGTCTTAATCAACTCGTCTACTCTGTTTGCTGCTCATAAGGGAATCTCCGAGCAATTAGAATTTGCTCTGCGGCTAGATTCACTGTTTATGGAATTTCAACTCAAGCGCACTATACGAGATGTGAAACTATGCGTATACTTTTATTGATAAAAGTTATACAATTTTACTGACAGTTCGCAAAAATAAAGATATATCTGCTTCTGAATAAAATATTTATGTAGATTCTCGAGTTTCAGTTTTACATGTAATCATATGTAACGAAGTTAAATGCGATATTTTGTTTTGTAAACTATATGTGATTTTCATTTGATGAAAAGTAAATAAGATCAAGTTATACCCACCACCTATCTTTACGGTACATTTATTAATGTGGGTATAAACGAATGATATTTTTTATTATTATTGATAATTGCGTACTTTACAACAAGTAAAATTCTGCAGGAAAGACATTAATGCAGAAAGAAGCCAGATGTATCTCCAATTTAATTTTTATATTGATATTTTTGCTGTTAAATATTGATGGAGATTGGTATACGGATAGTATTCAAGGTAGTTACATTAATTTGAATATTTTACCAAAAATTACGCATTTAAGATTAATTACGCATTTAAGATTATCGTAAATATAAACTTAAGTGCGGATAGAATTGATTTAAATGGAGTTAATTAGTATCCATTTAATTGGATTAAATATTATTTTAATTTAAAAAAAGATACGAAAATTATTTAGTATTATTTCTGAGATTCTGCTTCAAAATTAACAAATTGAACACAAAAGAAATTCATCATCGAATTATGAAATATTTGAAACAAGGGTTATGAATCTTTCGCAAATTTAATGCATCTTACCTTATCTATTGATAATGGGACTATAATATAATTAAATTGTTTTTCTTTTTCATAAAAAATTTTAATTTCAGGCATTAATTTCTAAAGAAAATAAAGTAGAATTTTCGAGAGATTCATCATAGAAATCCCGAGGGAACATTACTAAACGAACGCCCCAAGTGTAATCTACTAAGTACCTCCTGTTCTTAAACTCAGATAAATTATTTAAAATCAGCTTTCAAGAATTAATGGAAGGGGCTACAAGGTATAAAACGGAATCTCCGTCAAGGCATCTGAATTGGAGACATAAAGAGTATTTTCGTCTTTAAAGAAGAAACTTTATCGTCGCTAAAAAGTTTCCGCGCATTAGCAGTGGTGATATTATGACCTTTAACCTTTGCCGTGTTGTAACCATTAGCCCTCTTCTCCTAGAGGCTCGATGCATTATTTATGTTTGCTTTTCTGCTTCCTTAAATAAACCTGAGTAAACTTAAGCTCCGTAGTTTGTGGACTCGAGTGGAATCGATGCGATATTGCTCTAAATTTCGAATCTTTAGAAAAGAATCATTGAGATATTTAATATTTGAAGATCTGTGTATATTGTTCTGTGTATTTGATCGAACATCGTCAACGTGTTATCTGAATATAGACTGATATTTATTTCCATAATTAGGGAAACAAAATGTTTAGGGGATTATCATGGAATGCCAAAATTTAAGTTTCTTTTTTTATTAAACGCAGAATAATCCCTTGAAAATTAATTGAGATTTTTACCAATATTAAAATAAGTGTCTCATCACCATTCAATTACTTCAATACATTCTTAACGAAGTCATTTATTTATTTATTTTAAGTAATTATAATTATATTCATAGGAAAGGTATTACATTCTAATGATTCAAATTCTTAAGTTGTTCATCCATCAGAAAACTATGTAGATACTGGAGAGTTCGATCAGCTAGAAGTATAGGGAAATAAAAAATGATTTACAGACAAAAAGTTTACGACAGTGAAAATAGATGTAAGAGGAATGAGAAAGCTTAAGAAAATACATTAAGGAAAAATGAAATATGATGGGCCAGAAATAATCCCCTGCGTAACACCCATTATATTTTACACCTCGTTATTTAATTTACTTTTCAGTACTTGAGAAATATCGCTGGATGCGTAATTCTCAGAAATATATTAAAAACATTTTACGAACCCCTTCTGTCTGTTTTACATCCTTCTTTCTTTCCTTCATCCGACCTTTCATATCGCCGTGTCCTTTTGCCCATTTTTATCACGTCAAAACCCCCGAAATCGCACCAATATCCGCACATCAAGGATTTCCCTCCACTCCAGCCTTGTCCTCAACCCTCTTAATGCCTCCAATCCAACCTTTTTCGGCTCCTTGGATCTCATCGTTTCATTACCTTCTTCTCCAGACCAATCACCTCCCCCTCCCCACTGCATCCCCCCTCCCCACTGCACCCCCCTCCTTCCAACCCAATTCCTTTCCCACCCTAAAAACCAATCTCATTTCTCACATAACCCTGACTCCCTGACGGGTTTATTCCACCCTAGTTCCTTCTCCCTTACATCCTAGATGTTGTCGCGAGGAATTAGTTGCCTCCGCTATCTGTGTGGGTGTTATCACCTCCTAGTCCAGCGGTTTATGCACTGCCTCTGTACGTGGGAGTAGGCACGATATGCCTTTGTTTTACGCGGGCCAATTTCCATGGGATGGCGATGGAGAGGGATTAATATCAGGACGTGGGTGGTTAAGCTGTCTGAGAAGTAGATTGAGATTTCAGCCGTACGATGAGTTTGATCACGTCCATGTACTTAAGGATTAGAATTGTGATTCCTTTGATGAAGGAGTGTGTAGATTAAATGGTCATCAGTTGTGTTCTAGAGTTGCATATCAACCATTAGATAATGTTCGCTATTGGGAGGTATTTAGGCTTATCAAGGAAGATAAGGGCAGAGATTATAGTTAGTTTCATTGACTCATAATGCTTAAGGTTTGTTTCTGAAATTTCACGTTAATTTGGCGGCTAAGATATTTTCGTATTTTATTAATAATTTTCTGCACATATACATATTTGGATTCGATGTTTAACTAAATTTTTTATTGTTTGTCATGAAGGAACAAGAAAAATTGAACATTGGCACCATTTTTCATATCATCACTCGGTCCATTGAGATTAAAGCGACAGCATAATGAATGTAGTTCTTCTTCATAGATCTCATAAATTCATACTTTCATTTTCATGAGGGAAGCCATTAATTACTTAAGAATCCATTAAAATCATATCCTTCCAGCATTCAAATTGAAGTATATAAACTCCATCGAGAATATCTTGAAGTGACACGTTTATAAATTGCTCATTAACACCTCTTCCGATTGGTTTTTAAGAACTGAAAACAAAATAATTTAATTTAATTTAGCTAGCCATTTATGGATGAAAGGAAGTCTGTGTTATGCACTGTTAACTTCAACTCTCATGAGTTAAACCGTCTTTAAATGTTATCGAACAATGCATCACAATATTCATTATTGGTTACTGGTTATTTCTGTAATTTTAGTAACTGTGGCAACATGAATTGACCGATTTGACCCTGTTTCGAGAAATTAATCAAAAATCACAAAAATTATTCCTATTTTTGGAATGTTAATAATTTTGGAGGAAAAGAGAATTAAAACGGAACGAGAAAATTTATCGGATTTTTCTCCGAGTTTCTGCAAGCCTATAAACCATACATTTTTTGTAGCCTTCGTAATAATTCGTGTAGTAATTTGCCTTCGTCTGGATTGTTCTATTTATTACCCCATTGGATTGCATTCAAAAACACCCAAAACAATCGGAATTAAAGTCTAAACCGACGCCACTCGTCCAATCCGAACGATCGATGATGTCCACCAATAATCACACGAGTCCCAAATTCGATTCCAACTGCGAACATTACGGCTGAATTTTTCATCCGCGCGTTCCCAAAGGGCTCTCCGGAGTGCCATCGTCACCTCCCCTCACCCATAACTCATCGATTCTCGATCGCGAGGTTTCCAAACGAACACGAGACGACCTCCGGAGACGCGACCTTCCATCGGACATCGTCCGAGGGAAGCAGATGTGTGAAGTTGAGGGTGACCGACAATGGGAAGCGTGGTGATCTATTCATCACCCGTTGAAAGACTGGGGTTCCGAAAGAGGGGGAATTTGCCACGGCGGTGGAGGGAATGGGGTGGACAAAAAAGGCCAATCCCGAGAAAAATTACAGCCCCGAGAATCTTACAGATGTTGGCAATTGGAGGATTAAGGGAACGATTCTTCTTTATCGTATCCCTCCACTTTATATATCGTGTGTTTTTCACGCATTCTACGGAGAGGAGTGGAGGGAATGTACTATGAATTCTTATTTATGATAAAGCTATGTACAAAGCACTGTATTCGTTAAAATATTTTGATGATTAAAACCCAGAAGGAATCAAAACCAACAAAGCTTTTATCCGTCTATATACCTGGAATGGGAGGCGTGAGCTTGTTTGGATAAATTATCAGTTCAGCTTCTGTATTCTTATCGTTCATTGAGATTGACAAAATAAGAGGAGTTCGGCCTTATATCTTGAATATTAAGAAGCTCTTAAGATTATCCCTCGTACAACTATTCTCTCGGATCATAGAATTTGCTTTGGGTGTTTAACCCATTTATGCCGAAGAAAAAAATTTTTGAATTTTTTGATGAAATTCATAAATGTTAGGTAAAAAAAATTAAAAAACAAGAATTTGAAATAAAATTTAATTTATGTTACATATTTACAGAGTTACATGGTGTTCCAAAAATGGAACATTAGGCAAATACACTACCTAATACGTAAAATGTACTCTTTGGTATGATAGTCCTGTGAGCACTTAATTGAAGGGCAACATTGCTTTTTTTACAGCAAAAAGTTGTATATTTGTGGAATTCTACAATTTTTTGGTTTTCTTTGATTGTTTTGCGATTACATGATTCTGGCCATCATAACGGGAGTCAATATTGCGTTTCTAAGAAGGTCTTCCCAGTTTGGGCCGAATTACCATGGGTCTTCAGATAATGGCATGTCACACAGCGACGAAACTCCAAAAGATCCATTGGCTTTGGATCGTAAGTTTTATGCAGCTGCCAAGCATTTAGAGATGTAGAGCTAATTTGAAGCAGAACAAAGAGCTTGAGTACCACTTCTTGCCATGAATTGAAGCTCTATATTTGTCAATATTTTCATCTTCTCTGACACCTCCTCCTATATATTTGTTATATACTTTTCTCATATTTGGCTGCTGCACTTGGATCTTCTTTTTATGTTTTTGTGAATAGCGATTGACAAGGCACAGCGGATTGACGCCAGCCCCAGATGATGCAACTGTGACAACACTGTTATCATTCAGCATCCATATTGACTTTACCATCAGTTCTGTAATCAAACGCAACTTTCTTTATTTTTAGAGCATCTTCTGATTCCAATAGGGGTTTGTCGATTCCATTTTTTCTCACTGTGCCGGTTGCTTGATGACCATTTGAACTGAGTGTATCAAAAAGTGCAATGTCCAGGGTGCTCCTTCATGAGAGCTTCAGTAAATTGTAGGACAACGGATGCACCGACACCATATTCCTCATAATTAGTGTTTGGGTTTTTACCTTGATATGGTTGAAACCAACAAATATAACCTAGGCGTGTGGCACCGCATCAAAACTTGTACCCAAACCGAATTGGCTTTCCACGAATAAACTGTTTGCGTTCATGACGACCGAAGTAAGGAATCATGGACTCGTCAAAGCTGAAGCATGTTTCGTTTGGTACAAATAGGATGCATCTCTCTTCTGGATCAGAATCATCTTGAACAAGGTACGCAGGGGCACGCAAAGAATCAGGCAGATTATTTATTGTTCCACCTTTTTCATCACCAGAGTCCTCATCAGAAACAGGAGTTGTTGCATTTTCAGGAGGTTCTATGATAATTGCATTTGCTTTTATGTCATAATTTGTCTACAACAGGTCAGCTATTTTGTGTAGGGTTAATGTTTTACGCAACTTGAGACTTAAAAGTGGTGAAAATAAAAAACAAAGATAAAGGCCATATATAAATATACGGCGAAGTCTCAGTAGTGGTTATGCCTAATGTTCCAAAAATGGAACACTCAACTTTTCTATCCTCTAACTTGTACATGAATGAAAATTTCTGCATTTTCTGATTATAACATGAAATGGTGATTATTCAAGTATTAACAGAAAAAAAATTACAACTATAGAATGTAAATCACGAAAGTTATAATTACCGTTTATCGTGTGGGTACTGAAAAATCGACTCAAAAAAATAAAGCAAAGTTTCAAAACATCCACGCAGCTCTAAATTCGCTCAATGACTAATTCTCTGCATTCAGTGATGTAATATGTACCCTTACAAATAAGGCAGGAAGTTTTCACCCACTTTCCAGTATTCTCGTAAGCGATAGGCCACAAAATAACTTAATGTAACTGCTGTTCCAAAAATGGAACGCTAGGCATAAATGGGTTAATAGGAAGGAAATTATGGTAACGGATATGGGAACGTGTTTTTGTAGTCTATAAGTATGTTTAAATGCTTCCAAACCTTAATTTCATTAATAGACGTTTAGAGGGTTCATTTTTTGAAAGATATTCTCCGATAACTTATATAGTCGCAATTGCAAATACATTTTTAATATTATATATCTTTTATTACTAAGTTTATCCACACGTGTGATTGTTATTTTTTACATTGCGATCATCTTTCGATTACAAAACAGGTGATAGTAATTTATTAAGTGGTAAATCTACTAAGGTTACTATTCATTCATGCTTTGGATTTTCGAAAGTAAACGCTTGCCCACGTCGATTTCATACGACAATCATTTTCAAAGATGACATCCTTATTGAATTTGAGTGTAGAGTAGCAATTGAGTTCGAACTTGATTCACCGTAACTTCCATTTCCCTCTAGCTACTCTCCAATATGCCATCTAAGTGCGTTTCCGATTGACTTGTTGATTGATTAATCGTCGTGAAATGCCAATCACGGGAAGCATCCATTACTTGTGACCAAAACTATCATTTCTGTCCTCTCAAACCATTCACCTTCCATCAGCCCCTGTTCACAAGTTCACGTTCGCCAAAAGACTCCTCAGTAAAGGGTTAAATTTTAAAACTAAATAAATTTTATCGTATTCCGCCTGACTTCGTGTAAGGACAGTCTGAAGTTTAGAATGAAAACACTCTAAATTTTGATACTATTTAATCGTATAGTAGTATTAGTTGAAAGAGTAAGAATATATACAAAATGATAGTCCCAAATCATAATCATATCGATACGAGTATTGAAGGAGATGTAACGAGCTATAATACTCCTTATTTATTCCGGATTGCGAATATAAGTATATAAATGTAAGATTATATCGTGAGGATTAATTACCAGACCATTTAATAAGCACAAAATTTTACAACAAAGATCAAATTCAATGTAAAATAAAGTAGAATATTTTCAGATAATTCATTTGCTTCAAAATCTAATTTTATGTTATGGTTATTTATTTTATTCGCAATTAAAATTTTATCGTTAGTAACACTCTAAAAGCACGCTCCATCAGAATTGTAAACTAAATTTAAAATGTCCGTAAATATTTCCCTCACATCCGATCCAAATATTCCTCGGTCATAGTAGTCTTTTGACAGTGATACGATAAGAGTTGGGCTCACGGGTCACAGCTTCCAAAAATAACAACTCACCGAAAGAACGAAGCTATGAGCATAGGTCGATGTCAGCTCCCACACCGATATGCAAATATACATCCTCCAAAAGGGCTTGTGATGGCAATCAGTCGATTGAAGTAATGACTGGGCATTCAAAAGGTCTTTTGGGAATAGTGGATGGCATTAACTCTCCATGGACAGGAGCCAAAGGCAAAAAAGGTAACAAGGAAAATGCATCAGAACCCAGCAAAATTCGGAACGGGCTTTTTTGCAATGGAGCCATTCGCGAATGCAAATTGAGGGAAATTTGAGCACTAGCGCTTTGCCAATCGAGTGCAAATAATCTCTTTTGATTTTTGATTAATCTACTACTCATGTTCTACTTTGAGAGACCTCGGGTAACAATTAATCGAGTTTTATACATCCTGTGCTAATACTCTGGTACGGAGAAGATGAAAATGAAGAGTAAATGAAGAAATGCTGTTCCTTGTATCTGATATTAATGTCTATGAAAAGCAGCGATCGATGTACGCATCGATTTTCATTATGAACATCTTTATCCTTGTAATAGTGAGTGGGTACTGAGTAAGGAAAATCTTAGGTTTATTTTAACCATGCTACATAAAATGCAAAAGTACCATATTCGTCATGGTTTGTTGCTTCTAGATATGAATAATGTAGTAGATAATTGATCTTATGGAACTTTTAAGTGATTTCTACATTTTTTCGGTTTTCTTCAACTGATGTCGAAGTAAGGTAGAGATTTAAGCTGTCCATATTTTTTCTTTATCAAATGACGTACACGAGCTAAAAGTAATGAAATTATCGTGGATAGTATATTCCAATTCTAAGATAAGATTGAATGTAATATTTGTAGGGATAATGTGTTTCGTAGACTGAAAACCGTGCAAAAATTGTGCAGAAATTTACAGGCAGAGTCAAGATCTAACTTCCGTTTTTCTAAATTGAAATATATTATTTAATAAATTTTTAGGGGTAAATAATAATAAATTCATTCAATGATTCGTGAACTATTACGTTAGAATCTTAGAATGAATTCACTAAACAATGTTAAATTTTGATCTAATAGAAGAGGGATTTTTTTGTGTTTAAGATCCATGAAAATTCTCATTAGCTAATATCAGCTTTTCTTCTTTTTCTTCAAATATTCATCATAATAAGACAGTTCTTACTTCAAAACCAATTCCAATATTTGCTCTTAGACCAAGAAATTTATTCAATAACAATGCTTTGAAAAAGATTTACTGTAAATTTGAATGTTATAATTACAGAACTGTCATAATAAAGGAATTTTTATAGGACTTCATTCTTTGATAAAGTTTCCTTAGTAGTGCATCACAAGCCTCCTCCCTTTGTGCCTCCTCCTTGTTAACCTCCAATTAAGCAACAGAGGACTTCTAGTCATTCTAGGAAAACAAACCCGTATCCCTTGACCTATTTCTTCGTCCAAAGTCAAATACGACTGCTTCGGAATGAGGATTCCTTCCTCTAAAGAAATGCATTTCATCAGAGTGACTGCGACCAGATCTGCTTCCATTCGACAGGAAAAAAATGAGTGCGATGTATTCGCAGCTGAATCCGTGTTGAAAATTGGGAAAGAAGGATACGAATGCAATAAAGATAAAACATGGATCCTGTGGGATGCTGGAGAGAAATAAGATGGGTGGTGGACCCTCCGGAGAGACGAAGGAATTGTGGTAGAATTGTCGTTCGGGGATATGTTAAGTGTTGGAAGGATATAAGCAATGCAGAGAAGGAGGATAAAGATTGAGCATGCAGGAAAGTACAACTTCAAGATTTAAAAGTATAGAGATGAAGAATAATATGGGAGTGAAGCATTTAAAAATAGTGATCAGGATTTTATCGATATTTTAGCAATTTATTATACAATTCATTTATATCGTTGATATGAGAAGCATATGATAATTATAGAGTTAAGTTCTGTTTTTTTTTTTTACACAGTATGTGTCTACTCGGAAAAGTGCTTGATGAGAAGCTGAACTGGATAAATGCAAATATTTATCTACTTCAGTTTTGAGATAAATCTACTGTTTTAATTCGCCTTTTAATGGAGTCATATATTTCCCTGAAGCATTTTCATGGATCAAATTTCAACTAAACTACAACTGTCAACTAAAAGAATCATTATAATAATTTATTTATCATTTCTCGTTAGCATACTAATAATATTTTGGAACGAAATAAATATGTAATCATACATGAACTTCTTCAATTACAATATAAAGATCAATTTGAAGGAGAGGTAAACTCATTGCAATAGAAACTGCCCTTTTAAACTAAATCACAACAATCATTTTGTAGTCTAAACGAAAGGCATTGCTTTTATGTAGATAAATTTGTTATGCTAAGCTCCATTTTAATAATTTTTCGCATGTGTTTCCCTCTCTCATAGCCAACTCTAGGTATTATTCACGTTTTTAATGCCAATAAATGTATGTATATTATTTCTGAAAACAATAAATATAGATCGATCAAACACAATCATAGAAGTGGGAATTGTGCGTAGATCGTTGGCATAGAAATCAAAGGTTGTTGACTCCGTCTCTAAGGCTACTGACCCTTGCTACACTACGAAATAAAATACGAACCGATTTCGCAAGAAACTCTTGACCGCTCTAAAGGAACCTTTTTTTAAATATCTTTCACTTCGCGGAGGTTTCATCTTTCCGAGTTTTTACTCGTATTCGAAGGGAAGCGCATCTTTGGAGGTAAGAAGAGGGGCGATTGAGCAGTTAAGGGGAAGAAAGAGGGATCTGCTCCAACGATTGGTACGGAAAGCCAATTGAGGGAATGAGGACGCCTTTTCGGAATAAGTCCGGAGGGTGGGTTTGGGAAATACGGAAGGGAAACGATGGGATGTCGGAGTGGTTGTACCGAAGATAGGGTGTTGCACCCGAGGTCAAGGAACGAGGGATTCAAATAGGAGGATTATACAGATAAGAGAGGCGTATCTTCTGGAATAAGGTGTGAACAGTGTCTCTCATTTTTCGAGTTTTATCTGCATATTTTTTGGATCCTAAAATTACATTTTTTATATCTTAACTTGATTATGCTTTCAAGGAAGGTGACATATTTTTTTATTTCAAGTCTCAAAGGAGTTTTATCCTTCACGTAAGGTGACGAGAAGTAACGAATTTCTTTTTATTTTTTATGCCTAAAATACGCTGTTAAATGTAAAAAAATAACTCGATGGAGTGAGGTGTTGAGGAATAACCTTTTTATCTTTGGACTTTCAAAAGCAAAATTTCCATCCATTAATAGATAGAATTTCCTACCCCGTTAAATTAAATAGAAGGATATTGAAGAGCTTCTATGGGTATGGATATAAAGTCAAAGCGTCAATCCAATGATACATAATCTCTTATATGTGAACGTATAGTGAGCCTTTACAGTCCATTATCATTCCTTTGATCAATTTACTGTCCAACATGAAAGGTGTTTTAATTCACTTATGACTTGAAACATCCAACTAGGAACGACAGGGCTAGAAATGAATCAAGGACTCCTTATTAATTAAAAGCATCAAATAATAAGAATCTCTATATCTAATTTCTAGCAACATTCATTCTAGGATGTTACTAATAACGTTGATAATATTTATCTTTCAGTGTTATTTTTGCAAACAATTTATTTCGGTTGCAATTTTTAATCGAAAATAAAAAAATTAGTGAGATAATTCAGTTATTAGTATTAAAGCTGTGATGTACGATCTGAAGCGATAAAATACATATGTAAAATATGGTATACAATTTTGAGGCGTACAACAAATAGTGAATATCGGTGCTTATGAATCTGCGGCAAAATGTTATCCTCGTGAATAAATTTTAGCTGATACTGTTTTTACCTACGAAAAGGCAAATTTAATTTATGCATTCAAGCGCCAATGATTTACGTCGCTCATTTAACGAATTTTCCGGAGCGTATTTTACTTGCAGATTGACAATTTCACAGAGAAATTCGGGAGACTCGGTCATAATTCAACGGTGTATGTTAGAGAAAACGCTTAAGTACATGGAGATATAAATCTCTTTCGCCATTTTGGGAAGGATTTTAAAAGTCAGAGGTTCTACAATAAATTCATCCCCTTTCACCTGAAAGAAAAAAATTTGTAGGCGAAAGCGAACTTTTTGTAAATTTGGAGAAGAAATTGAGTTTGATTTATGATAGCGTCAGATCTCATTCTTTCATCGCTTATTCATTTATATTGATTTTTACCTTTTATTAAATCTGCAGGTGGCTTATCTAGTTTATGATATACTCAGAAGATGATGTTTTTGTTATTATTATTTCTTATGGAATCATAATTTTTAATTATAAAATTTCCCTAGGCCATTTTGTGATTATTCATTAATATTCTCATTAAATGAGAGCCAAAATGCATCATATATCATCGATCATCATTAGCTTATGTATTTTAGCAAAAATTAAAAGTAGTGAGCCTTATTGAGTTTATTGTATGATTAATGAATTGATAACGAACATATCTACAATATAATAAACTCATCCGTTTATATAATCATCTTCCTTTTCCTTTTAATGGATTTTTTCGGTAAGGACATTGTGGAATACAGAAAATACAGGATTTTCTCCGCAAAATTGTTATTAATGGCTTTCATTTCGGATTAAATTTAACGATATATTACAACTACAAGTAAGATTTGCCTTCTTAATGGTAGTTGTAATGATTATAAAATGTTACTAGTCAGTTAGCTTTAAGAACAATATAGAGTCAGGTTAGATACAAAAGGATTTAAGAAATTACTCAAAGATACGTATCTATTATCATGAGCGTATTTAAGTATAAAATTTCCTAAACGCTTTAATTTCTTGATTTCTTTTTAAGTTGTTTATAAATATATTTCTTTATTTCTGTCAATAATCGATAATAAAATAGTGGATATATATTTCTCTAAATTGGATTTATCGTAGAAAACTGTATGATATTCCTTCTCAACGAAAGATTCGTTACAAAACAAGAAACAAAATTGTGTTGGAGAATTTCTATCCGAAGGGAATCCCATGGGATGCGATATATCCTTTTATTCTTATACCCATCAATCACAATAGGCTGTACAATTTCTGGAGCAATCACGAAAGCTCTAACCGACCTTCCTATAATAGGGGTAGTCACTTGAGAAAAGGACGTTAAAGATTTTGTGGCCCCGAACTTTTCCTCTGGGATTTCTGGGAGTTGCTAAGGCGGATAGATTTTTGAAAATAGGATTGGAAAAAGTTTGAGTGAAATTTATTTTACGGTCTGTCCATTTATTACTCCCGTTAAATGAGATTTTTCTGAGAGCATTAAAGGAGCAACTAGTGGAAAATAAGATTACTGTCTTCTTCTTTCGCTTTATCGCGGAATACAAGTTCCGTTTTCTTTTAATCCTATTTATTTTTGACCCAGTTATGTTTAATTCCTTTACCTTAAAATTCAACATCAATTTCACCATCTCTTATTTTCTAAATCAAATTGTAATTTGAAGTCTTATTTCAATAAAAATACGTTTATGAATATCAAGTCATTCTATAAAATTTTTATCTCGCGACTAGATTGATGATATATTTCCCCTAACACAGGGATTGAGTGCGTATGTTGCGACCACTCATATTAAATATACTATCTTCCACTTCTATTGTTAGACGAATATTATAATTGTAAGTAATTATCCCGCATTGTTATGAGCGGAAGCACTGAGGTAGGGTTGATCGCAGTCCTGTGTACTATGCAATCTGTATAGCAGTTAGGTATAGTGGGTTGCATAAGATTAAGGATGATAACCGTATCTACTATCTTGAGTTGAAAAGATTCAGCGCAGAGAATTGAGTTGAAGTAGTGCTATAACTATCGACTAGAAATTATGAATTGATATCTATATATAATATAATGATATATAATGATAAATATCAAATTTCATCATGATTTTTGAAAATTACAATTAAAAAATTGGGTCAGAATCAATAAAAGTCTAATCTGGATAAATTCATTGTTATGGATATATGTACCATAAAGATATTTCACTGTCAATTAGCATAACCCTCGCAAATATTCCTTAATAGATGTACATGTTTTGTCTCTTTTTCAGTAAACATTATGGAGGATTTGGAATTTAATTTATTGATTATTTAATTGATTCAGTTTTTGCTCTGGAATGTAATCAACCTGATTGAAGTAGTCGTTATAACCTTTGTAAAATTGTTTTTATTTCTTTTGTTTTTCGTGCCATCAATTTCTTTTTACTGTACATATGGTCTTTCAAGGACAATTAAAATCCATAGGTGCACTGTAAGAATCCGATTCCTTGTTTCTACGAAGCCTATTTTACGGTTTGGTTATCTCGTGAAACGTGCAATATACTCTTCTTAGGAAAGAATGGGTCCTCCAACTCAGTCTTTGGAAATGAATTATTCAAGAATTCGATTATGGGAACAGAGTAAGACAAGAGAGGGTCGTAAAAGCGAGACTCGCCGGTAGGAATCGTAAACACCAAAGTATTATTCGATGCCAAACTAAAGAGCATAAACTCCCATTGATTTGACGATTAACCTAAAAATCTAGCCTTTAAGGAATGTTTTTTCTATACTTTATATTCATCTTCCTACATTTAAATGTTTTTCGGTATGAAATGGGGAAGGAGTATTATAGTAGAACTGTGGATGAATTCTGAATTTAATGGTACGGTCATAAGAAAAGATGGAAGGAAGAAGACTCCCTAAGGTGATATTAGGTATAAAAAAGAGATGGAGAAGAAAATGATCTGGAAGAAGATGGAAGAAGAATCGATAAAGGAACGAAAAACAGAATGAACAACAGTTTAAGATATCGAGAACCTGGAGGATAGAGAGATTTTGAAAATGCAAAAAGTGGAACTGAAAAACGTTGGTTCAGATAATGTCTATTATTTTAATGTTCCCAAAGCTGTACCCTTTAAATGATATATATATTTTATTAATTTTTATAAAAATTACGTGGAAATAAATTCTGTGAATATTATTTAAAAATAGAATATTGCGTCAGAGGAAATATTTAAGTTTCAAATGAACCTATGTATGGAGTATTTTGATATATATAGACGTATCTGTTTTTAATTAATTTCAAAAATCATTATAGTACTTGGTTATCAAGATGGAAGTAGACTCGTATACAGATAAGTATTTATATTTCCCATTTAAATGGCTTGAAAAATGTTAGTTTTTTGTGAGGATACGAATAAGCTGTTCGGTATTAATCTGAGGTTTCCAGACGAAACATTTCGTTGCGGCTTTTAATCTCATCAAGCTCCTTTGAGTTCCCCACGCAAAAGACCCGTCCCCAACCGTTAAAAGAAAAATCCCTTTCAAAAAGGTTAAGTGATTTTCTCGTCCTGGTTCCGAAATGATAAAAGCCTTGAGCGTAAGGTTCCGCGAAATAGAATGTGCCGCAGGAGATGTAAGAGATAAACTTCCCTCCAACTTCATTCGTGCTTCGGTTTAATTTTTACGGATTAAGTGGACAGATCGGTGCGTGGGAGAACCTTATATGAGTGAAGGCCGTTTTGAATGAGAACTGCCCAAAGGTCTCGAAAAGATAAGCTCAGGTAAATTGGGTGATATTCCTTCTTCGCCTTGGAGTGTTCGTACCACCAAATCCACCCACGCCTCTATCCCTCTCTGTTTTCTTCCCTGCACACGTACGCGCACCATGGTAACCCCCTCACGAACAGCCATTGTTATTTCCCATGGGAGAACTGTGTGGATGGCAGGAAAAAGGACAACCGCCACCGGATAGGGGGGGAGTGGAAATGGCGAGACAGAGGGGGACACCGTCGCTGCCTGGAAGTTAGATGGGGCTTTTGGAGCTCGGTTCCCATTTTCGTCTTCCCGCCCCGAGCTTATTTTCTCTCCGATTCTCCTCTTCCGGGAGGAGGCTTTCGCGATGGAAGTGCAGCTCTAAGACGCGGGTTCGCGTACGAGAGAGGAAAAAAGTTTGGCTCCAAAATGAGAAAAAAAGGATGAATGGGGTAAGATGGCCGTGGGAGGATGGGAATGAATAGAGAAGTTGGGAGCACTTAATGGAGAAGACGATGGAGTGGCAAGGCTCGTTGAATGGGTGGTTATACGTTTGGAAAGTGGGAAAGCGATCCCATGGAGAAGACGTTCGGAAATGTCTTCAGGTAATTTTTGCCGAAATGGAATTTTCCACGTTAGGAATCCTTATTGTTTAAGGAGAGGTGTGCTTTCCACTATTTTTGGATTTTTTTGGTCGCATTCTTTCTTAGGTTAGATTTCTTCTGAGATACTTCTGGAACTGATATTCCTCTCTTTATACTTGGATAGCCTGCTTCAGGCAACGTTTTCTTTCCTAAAGCTGAACCGAAAAGAAATATAAGATCCTTTCATTATATGACGGTGATGGATTGGTTTGAATCTTTGAATATTCTACAGTTTAATATTATATAATTTTGCATTTGTACAATTATTTTCATAATGTTACTATGAAGTAAAAATGAACCCTTGATGTATTCTTCTGTTGACATCATCGTTTAATATGGGTTCTGTTGAATGAGGATTAACACTGATCTACAATGAGCTAAGCTTCATTCCTCTTAAAGGATATCCAATTCTACTGCTCGTTACCATAAGGTAAAACATTACGTGAGAAGAAGAATGCCATCTATATGTATCTCTCTCTATGGAAAGGATAGATGCCAAAAGAAAAAACATTAAAGTGATGTTTAAGCAGATGAAATCTGTAATTGATGAGCTGATCTAATCTCTTCAGCAATAATTGATAATAACATAAAATCTGAGGAAATAACACAATATACAGAGAATATTCATATTGCACAATAAAATTTCTTTAAATTTTCAGTGACTTTAAGTTTTCACAAAAAGAGAAGAGGTATATTATAGTAGAACTTTTAGAAAAAGAGAAATTGTTCTTAAATAAATATAAACTCCTGGAAGTATTAATTACATACTTCACGTAGAAAACAAAGAAAAGATATTCCCATTTACAATCGTATTTACCAGGTAGATTCCTACATAGAAAAAAATTGTTATTTGAATAACGGAAGCATTGCATGCTTTGGGGTGTACCGGAACTACTCTTCCAGAATCAGTAGACTCGGAAATGCATTAGCTTCATTAACGGAGGTGTACAACATTTTTGTGCAGAGGCTTTTCTACTCTCATTATAACGGTGACGGCTTCATTACCTCAGTGCTCAATTGGTCTCTCAGCATGCAAATGGAACAAAGTCCATCCTCGAATGGAAACGTGACATTCGCCCACTCCACCTGTTCCCACCAGAATCCTCTCTTTTCCATAGGAACCTAGAATCCGATGCATTCTGGGAAAGGGGAGGGAATTATACATGCTACCCCCAGCAAATGACGTCACTGGTGACCTTCCTACTTCCCCTCCCTCTACTTTTTTAATCCCTCTCCAATTCATACGCTCCCAAGCGAAAACCATCTTTCTATCCAAGTTCTCACCTTGTCACCATACGCTTCGACATTGTTTCAATTGATCTACGTAACTGTGGTAACCTAAGAGAATAATAGAATTCTTTTTAAAGTTTTCTTTAAAATGCCTCCTACTTTCGTGACTCTTGTTCAGCATTGATTGAAAAAAACTTGTTGTAGATAAAATAGGAGATATGTTGTTTGCGTATTTAATAATAAAATAAATGATAATTTATTTGGTTTTGAAATAGATGTTCATCAAAGAAAGTAACCCGTTCAGCTTGCTCTGTTAACAGTGTATGATAGAATATCCAGGGATTCGAATATAGAAAAAAAATAATTCTAGTCAATGAATGAAGTATGTCCCATAAATTTTTTAAAATTCCGCTGATACCATGTAGTTCTTCTATTAGTATGAGCGAAAGTCTAATGAATTAATAAACGAGGTATAATTATCATTTTTACCTAATTCTTAACATCTATGTCGAGAACATTTCGAAAAACCGGAATCTTTAAGTGAAAGAAAGAAAGATAGGGAAAGTGAAAAAATAACAGACATAACACGTCCATCTAAAAATTCGTAAGAGAGATTTAACTTTGACGAAGCGAATGCCATGCACTAATCATTTGAAATATGAGAGATTTATCTATATCAATAACTAGAAAGCAGAGAGGTTTCAAAGGAGCGTTTTATCTCGTGAGATCTCTTTCATAATGTATTTTTAAAACTCAAGACACGTCTTTGTACTCATTATTTCTGTCATCAAAACTTCACATTCTCTTCTTCTATAGAGTTTTCTTGACAATTACTAGGGAAAGTGAGATAACTACATGGAGTTCCGTGTGAGGGATCTTTCAAGTACACCAAAAAGAAAACGCATTCAGAAGCACCGTGAGGATATTTTTCGTTGAGTGATTATTTGCCGAAAAATTCTTTAACCGATAAATTATTTCTATTATTATTATTAAAATACTATGTGAAAGAATCCTATGGAATTTTGATTTGCCGGGAGGGTAGTTTAAGTTTTTTAATTATCGATCCTAATGTGAGGCATTTCTACTTGAAATACTATTCAGGAATTAAATAATTTGTGAGAGAAATAAATTTCTTACTATTTTTGATATTATGTAAAAATCATAGAAACCCTCTATGATGCAATTTTGGATATCGAATCTCTTTAAGTTACGAGTAAAACATTTCACAGTGCAACCTGTCCAAAACTCGTTCAGAGTGCTCCTCATTATATTTTTCACAGGTTTCTCGACAAAACTCATTTCTACTCATTATTTCTCACTCAACTTGTATTCAACGAAAACTATTATCCTCCTCAGAAATGTTTTAAATTAAAGGAAAAGGACATTAAATTTTTTATCACAAGAGAAGAGGAGAGCTAAAATGTTCTGCTTTCCACGGGACAGGCCTTGAACCGCATTCGAATAATATGAAAAAAGGAATTAGAAAAAAAAAGGAATTTATTATTCTGCTCTTTATTTATTTTCGATTAATTTATTAAATTACGATAAAAAACATTCTGAAATTTAAACATTTGGATTAAATCTTTAATTATGTCTTATATATATTACGTTTATTGCTCTTCTAAAACTTCAGACTCTTACCTTTTATAATTCTTTAAATCCTTCATGCCTCATATTTTTTCCTTTATACTCCTAAACACTCAATCCTATTCAACATTTTTGTGCTTCTGTACAACTCCAAGCATATTTATTTTAAATTAATTTTATTACGACAATGAGTAGAAAGAGATATTTAAATAATAATATTTGAAAGCCATAATTTTGAGTATGAATACCTTGATGAGTAGCTTAGATGAATCATCTTTTTTATCATTAATTCTTATAAGTATTTTTACACGTTGAAATTAGGTACAAATGAAATAGAGAGGCTGAGTAATGGAACACACCTCTTTCTGATTATAATATAACCCTCGCTGGTGGAACTCTATCATGATAAAATAAAATTCTAGCATAGCCGCCTTTGGATGAGCTGTCTACAAGACTGGACGTCCGACGGACAGCGTTTGGGAAGCATTTTAATCCGCGAAGGGTTTTATGAACGCGTTTCCATCCATTCATTGCATCTCCCCTTTCCTTAATGGCAATTTTGATTAACATGTCCCCACGCCAAACTAATGGACGCACAATTGACTGACGCTGATCGCATTTCCACGGAAATAAACCGTCGTTGCACCTCCGACCTCTTTCCATCCGATGTCCAATTAGCAGCTCCCGAGGGGAGATTCCCCACATAAAACAACTGCCACCTCTCTTCATAAAAAAGGCTCCTTCTTATGGCGCCGCAGTCACTTAAGGAAAATTAATACGAGGTTTTTCTCCAATCCGTTTACAGCTCCCCGCGCGAAATTGGCTGAGGATTTAATAAGTTGGTGGCGGGATTTCAAAGAAGGCGAGGATTAAGGTGCCTTATAATAGGGTTAGGTTACAAGAGCCATAAATCAATGAATTTGAAGTGAATTCGGTGGTGAGAAGGTGGGCTTCCCGAAGTAGTTTAAGCGTTCTACGGAAAGAGAGTAGATGAGGATTGAGTGGTTTATAAGTCAATGTGATGTTTGAGGAAGAGAAGGATTTGGATGTATTGTTAATCTTTTGATTCCAGTTTTTCTTTTGTATTTATCGAAGTAATACTGTAACTCTAAGTTTGACAGTTTATTCGAATTCTCATTTTTTCGATTTTCGTGAATTGATATTTTATTAATATTTAATTAAATTATCAAAAAAGCTATATCTTATAAATTTTTATTTATTGTTCACTCACTGTGTCTCTATCAAGATATGTGTGCTCATACTTTAAATAAACGTGACACATTTATAAATTAACACATTGTCTCGTAATTGGACCTCACAGATAAATATTTATTTGAATGAAATTAATGATCTAAACAATCGTCCATTTACAGCAGTAACTTTCGAATAACAGCTAAACTTAGTATAAGATAATTTATACTCGCTATTCATTTCCCATTCCCTTTACTTTGGTATGTTTATTAAGTGTAGCTATAAGATAAAATTAATTAGTTAATTTAGCTATAGACATATGAAACTTAATCGTTTACAGTTATTGTAATTAACATTCTATTATATGTATATTCTATACTAGTTCTTAGATTGTTACTTAAACGAAATATAATTTTTACATATAAGTTTAAAATAAATTAGTTTCGTTTCTTATTAAATGACGGATTAAAATTGTTTTAAATATATTTCACCTTAACTCATTCATTAAAACAGTATTGAAGTAGCAGAGGATGATTTAATTAAATAACGTTCGTACAAAGAAACGATCAAGACATGCCCTAGTTACCACGGGAAACAACATGCAGCATTCAATTGCTTCACCGTTTTTTTACTCTTGCAGTTGATTTCAAACCAGTTCTTTATAACCACAATGATCTTTCCGCGCTAGAGATTTAAACTGGGGCTACATTTTCCACTTTTATGATAGAAGTGTAAGTACTTTCGTGATAATACTCTATATAGCACACCTCTATTAAACGCAAATGAAATTCAGGAATTCATTATTTCCTTCTGGCAAATGGTTCTCTTTTAAGTAGACCACAGTCGGAAATGATTTTTCACCTGCTTCGCTAAAGAGAGGTCGTAACTCAGAATTTCCCATCCTAAACCGCGTGCGTACATTTTCATGTGGCGCCGGCTTAAATAGCGGAAAAGTTTCGAAATATCTATGCAACGAAGTGGAAGGAATGCGAATTGAACATTTTCCATTAAATAGTTCTCTTATTACTATGAAATGCATATTCAAATTTATCATTGAAAATATATTCCATAATTCTCTAATACGAGTATATTTTTCTAAAGATTTTACTGCACTTATTTTTATTGCTCAATGTACATTCACTGTCCATTTTAAAGTAAATTGATAAAATATAATTTCGCAAGAAAATAAAATAGCAAAAAATAGTATTAGTTCAGTTATTTCTGTAAATAAGAATTTAATTTAAAATTTAAAGTGGTTAAAAGAAGTGAAAAATAAATTTTCTTTGGAGAAAAAATTCAAATTCTTTAAATTTAAGGTTTTGAATTATCAGGATTAAGTCCACTGGAACTTTAACTTAAATATGATGCATTCATATGTTTAGTTGAATAACTTTTATCTTTTATAGTAACTTTTCGACTGAGTAAATTAGATCTTTAGTAGATTAGAAAATCAGAAAATCATTAATTATTCCCACATTTCCTCAGTTGCTGTTTACGTTTAATTATTATAATATATATTCCCTATATACCATTGTTCATACTCCTCTTAATCGGATAGGAAAACCAATCTAAAGCTGAAAGTAATACTTTCTTATGGACCCTTTATTTCTAGTTTCTCACTAATTTCTTCAATAACATATTTTGAAAATGAACATTTTCAAAATTTTTTCTGGTCTGGAATTTTTGTGGTCTCTCTGTAAATGGCAACTTTCTCTTTCATTACGAAACAAAATTCTCAAAAGCCATTCAGATATTTTTCCATAGTATACATAGACGGAAATTGGTGCTCTTAAAGTTTTATATCGCGTGTAAATGCAGCGCTTAATGTTTCCTTTTGCTTTAGAAATTGCAGGTGGCGATAGAATTTTTTAGGGCCGTCGACAGAAATTTTCGGAAGAAAACATTTAAGTAGAAGTGGAGACCTTGGGATTTCGGTCGGAATTTTATCTCCCCTAATCTGATAACATACTCGGAGAATTTAACGTGAAATCCAGTCTCCCTTTATAGTTGTCATGGCAACGATTGTCATTTCGGAAACGCTAATTTCTTGGAGAACTCCATTTTTAAAAGCATTCATGAGCTACACAGGATTATTATCCATAACACTATTGAAAGGGCTTTATATTCTTTAGTAAGACTGCTTTTCTTTGATTCTAAGACGATTTATTTATAGCATTCTGGAAAGGTCATAAGTTCGACGACCTTTATCCGCTGGAGAGATTAAATCGGTGAACGACCGTCATCAAGTTTTAGAGAACACCGCCAGAGCTATGAACATCAACCTATCGTGACGTATGAGCTAGAGTAGGGCCTCACATTTTCGAATCTATTCTAAGGTTTACAGTGAGATTCCAGTGGAATTTACGGGAAATATTGAAAATTATTGCATCATAATTTTCTGCATGTTGATTTGATCAGTCGATATATGTTCATCGTTATATTTCCCCGATATTTATACTTTTTGAAGGAAAAATTACTTCAAGTTTAATCAATATATTTGGAGGTTCCGAAGATGAAATTTCATTCGTTGAAATTTATTGAAAATTATTATAAAAAAATTATTTATAATATTATTGTATACGGAGACATTTATAGTAAATTTTATAAATATTTAATATTAGATATATTATATTTACATATATCATTAATAGGCGCTTAAGCAAAGACGTTCTTCCTACACCCAAGCAATTTATCTTCATCATGACATTTTGTTAACTCTATCCGATGATTGAATCTACAACGCATTCAAAGCTCTTTTCTACCCTTAATTCCTCTTCTAGGCAAATACAAGACCCCTGAGAAATTTCCATTATTTTCTCCTTAAGGCTCATGTTTTGACCATTAATATAGCCGAAAATTACCTCGAGTGAAAATTTCGCCGCAAGAAAGATTAAATTAGGGAATGAGTTTCGAGGAGAAGTCCTTGGGCGAGAAAGGGGGATACTTGAATTTTTTCTCGTGTGACGTTTTACGAACATTCTTCTTTCCTTTGAAATTTCTATGGAAACACCATAATGTTTAACATTTTCTCGGTGGATTCTGTAAATTTCTTTACCTTCAAAAGAATGAATAATGAAATGAATAACTCTTTTGAAATGTTACAGAGCCTTTTCAGGGCGTCTTTTGTTTAAGAACTTCTCGTTTCTAAAGATTAGACTGTAGATTAATATGAGGATCTTTTTCATATTAGGTTTTTTAAATTTTTTTGAACAACTTACTAAAATGGAATGGGGAACAAACAATACACGAATAGAATGGCAAATTTATCGCATATGTTGATTTTTAGGATAGAAAAACAATTTCATTTATATACAATACAGTTTAAATTCGGTCGGATGATCCAACATGTGTGTCTGCTTAACGCATAAAATAAATTCGCGCAAAACGTAATTAAAAATTAAGTAGAAGCTAGTTGTAGTATACTTCACAGTTAGATTTATTCTGATAAGCAAAACTCGGAGCGCATCGTTACGGAAATTTGTTTCATTTTTATCTAAATTAAAAAAATTAAATTTCTAATTACGTTGGATGGAGCTAGAAAACACAAAGATATTTGCAGTAAAAACTTAATATATGTTCCCATATTACAAATAACAAAATAATTTGAATTCTTAAATCAGTTTCTATTTATACTGAGTAGTTTTATCTTGCTGAATACATTATATTATTCTTTTATCATAAATCAAAAAATTAATGACCTTTAATGCGGTAATTATCATTTAATTTTGGTATACTACGTTAGTTTCGTAATCAAAATTAAAAACGAAATGCATACGGCTACACTTGATTATTAATTAAATCTAGTTTATAAGTACCAATTTTAAATAAGAATTTTATTAAAAATGTCTTAACATATAATTTACTACCATTGTAAATTCCGACGAAAATATATAACATGGATATTGTTAACACTCATAACTTCTGACACTAAAAATCTTTCGAGTTTTCATTGGCCGAAGTGTCGTACATTTTACTCCGAAAGTGGATTAACTCTCACACCCACAAAATAACACTATAACGTTAATCCGTTCCCAAAGGACTGGAGGTGTTAACGGACTAAATTGCTAAAGTAAATGAAGAATTACCGATCTTATAAGTCTTTCATACCCTTATGAATGTGGAATGCAAACGTAGAAGGATAAGAACGCAGCTGATAATGTATTTAGTCTCGTTATCGCGTCTCTATGTTTAACATGCCCACCCCTTCCATTTGCTTCCATTCTTCCCCACCCCTCCACTTGCACCCGCCCATCGTTAGCAACCCCTGCACCCTTAATAGACCCCACGGACATGCTAAGTGGTGACTCAGTACTTGGGTTTCTCTACCCACGCCCTATTCCCCTCAAATCCGTACGTTTCTGTTCCCAGCCCGCAATGTTATTCGGTTCGTGTCGCCCTATTCCCATTGCCTTCTTTCCTCTTTTTTATTTGCAGCGAGAGCAACCTCCTATGTATTGAACATCCAGTTAAAGTTTCTCTTTATGCTGATTTAAATCACATAATTTACTTGTACGATGGATAAGTTTCTGAGCCTTATTATTTGTAATATCCATAGTTTAATCTGCCGTAATTTTCACTTATTTATTATAGGATTTATTTATAGAAAAACTTTGAATATTAATTATTATATTTTCATTCATTGAATGTAAATTATTAATCATTGTGTTGTTTATCATTATATTCTAAAAATACGCAAATACTTTCAAACAAATTTTGTAACACAGAGATTATACTTAATTACCTTTCATAAGCATTACTTTGTTCCAAATCTCAAACATATTGAACTTTTAGGACTATTGAATCCGTTTATCTCTTAGGAACTCAGAATTCAATGTCTAAGAAACAGAGTGGATTGCTATTAAGAAAACTCTTAATAGTTTTTATTAGGAATAATTCATTATATCAGATGGATAGTATTTAGTAGTAGGGTTAATTTTTTTTTGCAAATAGCAGTTAATACAGTTTTATTCATACACATAATAAAATCATGTAAACTCTTTAAACGTGTGCAGAACCTTTCCCTTCAGCCGAAAATTTGAGCCAAGTTATGATAAAGTCAGTGGTTAAGAAAGGTTTTTTCTTAATCGTATTTTTAATTTATCGACTCAGTACATTTTACAGTAAAGAATATTATTACTAAACGGGAAATTAATAAAATTATAGTTTAAAAATTACTTATTAATCTCTAAACTCTTTCGCATACAAATGTTTATCTATATAATACCTTATTTCTTAAAGCATGCCTAAGCTTCTCTTCGTAGAAAGTCGTCTCTTACAAACGATTTCATCGCCACCTGACCCCATTTAACCTCAAAACCCCATACTGGGGATACGAGGCAACTACTCCTTACTTCCTTTTTCCAATTCCACCTTCACCTCCTTCATCCGTCTTCTTTCCCTTTCTTTATCTCTCCCTCCCACCCTCTCCCCTATTAACCCCTCCCACACCCCATCCCGGGAACTGGTGGGCGGAAGGCCGCGTGCCGCTCCTTTGAAAATGGCTAGGGTTTTTCGGGAGGTAGGGGAGTAGATCGGTGCGTGATCAGAGTGAGCAATTAAGGTGGATGCGTGATAGGGCCACTCTCCCCATCCCCTCTTTTGTCGTAACGCACCGAAGTTAACGTTAAGTAATGCGACCGACACAAATCTTTCGCAGAATCCCACGTTCTCGTGAAGAGGGGTTGACAAAGGGATTTTCTTTGAAGGGGGCGTCAACTCTTTTCCCTATGCGTGCCGCACGGGTATGCCAAATTCGGTGGACCTAGTAGGATACCTTGGGGGAGCGCCATTGTGCATCGAGGCTCCTATTGCACCGACAATTTTCGCGTCCTATTCCAAATGAGGCTAGTTATTGCTGAAATGCTAAACCTAATGCTGCGTGCACCAGGCCCAGAATTATAGTCTTGAGTGGCCTCGCTAATGCGCCTGAAATTGTAGCGAGTGCAAGAGGGGAGTTCGGGTAAATGTACCGCATCTTATTGTGATGGTAGACGTCCAAATGAGGCTTCTGGTTATCACCATGTGAAGGATAGTGTCTTTACTACCCATGGTTGTGAGTGATATTCGATATTTAAAGTTCGACAATTCATGCGCAATCGCGTCGAAAGTGGATGGATAAATATGAAAGCGTAAAGAATTAAAATTAATGCCAACAATGGACACCAGCATTATGGCGAGAGGAAGGTTCACTTAAAATTGTCAGAAGATGCATCCAGAAAATTATAGTATAAGTATACAATTACTTAATTTCACTGTATGAATGGTTAAATATTTATGTTAAAATAATAATATTTGATTTGAAAGAAATATTTGTGATGAAATGATCTATGAGAATAGTAACAATTTCCTTAAGAATTGAAAATAGAAGACAATGATATATAAATATTGCCGAAAACTTATATAGAAATCTTAATAATATATTAATTAATTAATGGGTGAACGGAGATTTTAGTTCTATGAACAATGGAAACGAGTGTTTATCGTTATCCTCCTGTCAGTTTTTTTTCCTGCTTAGTATGTCTATTTAACTCTGAATGGACATTATGTATATATTACTTCTTCAGTCTACATCATATTAAGAATTCGAAGCGATTTCTGGAAGACTTTCGACTTCCGAACTTCAAGACAACACCTCAAGATAAATTTTCTGGAATAATTTGAACGAAACTATTGATTTGAACATTAGGAGTAAGGATATATTTTTTATATTTCTTAATAAAAATCCCGATTCTTTGTGTAAAACAATTTTTTGTGCCATTTTACTACTGTTATGATAGACGTCTTACACAGAGGAATGGACATATTATCATATTAAAATAATCATGTTTTTTTCTAGAGGAAAATAAAAAGGTTAAAGTTTTTGAGAGATATGACAACTTCGTGTCACGTGTTCCCCTCGGAATACGGCCCTCAATAATTACGAAAAGAATAATCCTTTAACAAAGCCTTCAGTGGCTAAAGCAAGGTATTAACAGCTCACAGCGGCAAATGCCGAAAGTTTCTGTTCCGAAGCGAGAAAAAATACCCAACTTTTTCGGCCGAAAAATTTCGTTTCCTAGGAAACGTCTCTACTAATAAACGCCAGGGAATGCAGCGATCCGAGGGAAAAAGTTTGAGCGCTGGTGGAAACGTTAAAACCAGAGATGGAAACTGGAGATAAAAAAGTGCGGTGGTAGAGAAACAAGGACGAGCTTAACTTTGGGAAAAATAAATGAATCTCGCATTTCGCACGTGACTCGAATCCGGGCGCGTAGAAATTCGGGGAGGAAAGGAAATCCCGTTAAAGAAGGAAAGGGGATTTTTATTCCTTCCCAGTGCACCCCTTCCTGCTGATTCAATCGCCCTTGGTCCAATGGAATCCTCCAAAAAGTCTACAACGCTTTCCTCGCTTTGTATAGCCCCGGAAGGAATTCGTGCGTCGATAAATCCAAATCTTTCGTGTGATTCGATCTTACCGATGCAGCATTTCATGGTTAAACTTTGATCTATACTATTTCAGCAGAGAGAAGATTGCCAGTAAGCTCCTACTGTATTTTACTACGATTGTATGATAACAGATTGTATGATAACAGATTGTATGATAACAGATTGTATGATAACAAATTGTATGAATAAGGATTCAGCAAAGTCTTCTTCTCTTAGTACCCTTACTTTATTAAATGTTTTGATTCATTTTATTTTAATACTGTAGCAATTTGCCTTTTCTGTACAGTTCAGAGTTAAAGCATATCTCCTAATTAATAGATGGTTTCTACAGCAACTGAGCTATCGATTGTTATTTCTGCGTACTCTAACAACATATACTTACTAGATGAAACACAATCATTCAGTGTAATTGAGATATTATATTTATGTAATATACATGTAGCCGTGTAGCAGTAAGATAATAAAAAGGATTCCTCTCTTTGCCTATTGCTTTTCCATAGAATCCCGGAGAAGATGAAGTTTCATTTTTCGAGGGTTCTTTTCGAAAGAGCTTTTTTAGTACGTATCTTTCTTATTTTACTCACGATATTTTAGCTCCCTATTCAGCAAAGAAAAGGAATAATTTCGACTTGTATTCCAAGAAAGTGATCCATCCAATTTAATTCAGAGAATTAGGCTTTCCTAAACTCTTCCAAAAATCTAAGTAATGATGTTAATATTTATCATAAGTTATTATCTAAAAAGCGTAAATTTAATGTTATTATTAAGGATTGCAAAGTGTAAAACCATGTGCATGAAGACTTCATTCAGCTGCTGAACATATCTGAAATCATACTTCAAAACTCTGATACATAACTATTAATTCTTCATGATGGTTCATATTTTTCTTATTTCTTTATGGATTGTATAGTTTAACCTAGCGAACGAATATTCATTAGAATTTTTGAAAAAGCTCTTTGTGTATAGAGTTAAGTTTGTTTTTTATACAATCGATGATTAATTCTATTTTAGAGATGTATGTAGTTTAAGGAAATAATAAAAAATATGTAAAATTAAAGCATAAGAATTAGCTAGCAAAAGAAAGATGCATTTGATATATCGGTAGAAGTGATATTCTTAAATACTGAATCAATTAAGCATTCAAGCTCATTGTTGTAAAAAACGACGCGTCCGTATCTAAGGGAAAGTTCTTTACTCTAACCATGGGAAATACTATCCTCATGCAGATTGATAGAGAATCGGGTCAAGTTAGGTACTAATACAAATTAGAAGAGACTAACAAGCTTGATAAGGGTCGTAGTTTAATCGGAGAGTGTGTTGATAATCAGAGGACGAGGCGCCTTTCAATTAGACCGACTTCAGCCTGTTTTCAGCCCTCGATTCACCTGAAATTCGTGGCTTCCGTATCTATTCACAGCAAAGAAGAGCACAATGTGTAATGAGGGTCGTAGGGAGTTGGTTTGCAGTAGGATAAGGGATAGTTCTGTAACCCGTATCTCTTCTCATCTTTCCCTCAGCCCTTCTCTTCGCTATCCACTTACTGAGCTGCAATAGTTCGAAATAGTTTGTGCTGTAACATCGTATACCCGTTTACTATGTGACTATTTCTCCTTACGGGTCGGTTAACAAAATTACTCTGCAAACATCCCGGTCTCCGTTGCGGTTGCCCCTTAAAGAGGGCGTTGTTCTTTTGCTAGGATACACAAGCGTCGTTATGGCGAATTAAGGACTCCCTTACATTTTTTTATTTTTTCGTTATTTTTCCGCGTCTTTTCTCGTTTAAGTGTTTTCTTTTCTGGGAGTTACGTACGGAAACCTAATTTGGTAGTATGGGGAACGAGGGTGACTCTTAATTCTCTGTATTTTTTAAAGTTAGTCTTTACGGATAACATCTTAAGTTACGGGCTTCTTATAATTTACAAGCTTTTTAGCTGTATTATTTCTTTTTTGTTTGGAAATACACATAAAATTGTCTTAAAATTCTGTTTTCTTAATTTCTACTGAGTTTTTACCGGATGAAATAAATTCTATGAACTTCTAACAAGAGCAATTTCTCTCTCTTAAGTTAACCTTGCAAAAATCACGTTTATGAATGTATTATTTCTCATAAAGGTTAAAAATATGTATTTATCAATATTTAATCTGAATGAATGTATGGTTTTTTAATATTATTTTATTATTAATAGATTTTAATATGAAATATGTAAGTCTTTTGCGAAGAATGTTAATGGGAATGCGGGTTAAATTAGCTCGATAGAAAAGGGAAAATATATCTGTAAGATAATGAGATTTTGATTTGCCAAAAATAATGCGTCACATGCAACGTGAACTTAGATATTCAATCAGTTACTCGCAATAACTCACAGCTTCCCACAGATACTATCATCTGCTCCTAGCTACTACTCATTTCAATTGAATATTTTCTAATTAAGCTATTACCTCTTCTTCTTTCCTGTTTAATTCTTCAACCAAGAGATAAATAATCTTTCTCACGAAGACGTTTTTTCACCTCGTGCTGCTCTTATTACGTGGCAATATCTGCTGTCTTTTGTGGAATCCATGCATTTGAAAGATAGGTCGATTGCTTGGAGCGATAGGGCACGGGGAGGACTGGAGGGTCTGCCCAAAGAATGCTGCAGATACGGGGAGTCGAGGGAGATAAGGCGAACCATGGCTTGTTCGGGGGAAGTGTAGATATGTTTCAGAATCGGGTTACTAAAGGTGAACTACAGCATCTAGGTTTGAAATGTTTCCACTGTTTTAAATTAGTGAAACATTCTATATTTCTTGTCATCCTTACATTTTATATTTTGATTACATTTACTTTCACCTTAGTAGAATTTATATTCTTTAAAAGAACTTGTAAATTATGGATATGCAGACAGAATTATATTAGAAAATATGGTACAGTTCATGATAAGAAAAAATTGTTTTAAATAAAAAGAGGAAATTCATACAATAGTGAACAGATGTTCACAGAAGCATTTTTGGAGGAAAAGTGGTGAAATTTATCTAGGTGGCCCTATTTAAGAAGATTTTAGACAAAAAATGGTAAAGATTGAGTTAAGAGGAACGATTTTGCTGCAATGCATGCGTTGCTATTCTTTCAATAAGATGCAATTAAAAAAATTGAATAATCATTCATTGTAAAATTGGACGAAAGATAAAGTCGGGAGAAATGAATGAATGAAATACGGCCGATCATCAAAATTGCATTGAAAAATGAATGAAGAATGAAATGAACAAAAATAGCACTAAATAGAGATACAAAACGTCAAATCCGGTCAATACTATTATTAATATGTTCATAGTAAAAATGATGAAAAATTTAATTTAATTATAACTATTCCCATAGATCAGAACTCCAAAATAATTTATTTTATATATATCAGAGAATATTCAATGGATTATCTTGACACCATCACAAGAAAGAATTAACATGTGTTGCACGTGTCGGTGATTACAGATCCTAATTTTTCTTGGCGAGGTGTCATTGAATGCATTCTGAAGGGAGTGGAGAAAGAAGAAGGAACGATGTGTGTCTGCGGAGGTTAAAGTTGTAGGCGCGTGATAAAGATTGAGATGCGTCGGAATGGAAGGGGAGAGATGATCAATCAATCAGAAGGAAGTGCGGTCGTGAAGGACACTTGGGAAAATGGGAAAGTGTATCCCAGACGTGTTTCTTCCTTAACATCTAATGGAAGAATGAGGAAACGACTGGTTTCATTAATGTTCGGAAAAAGGGGGAATTGTCGAATATTTCGATACGTCACTATGACGATATCTGTCCTTAGAAACGAATTATAAATATGTTGATTAAAAATATGGAGACGACGAATGAGATTATATTGTAATTTTGATTTACAATTGTGGAAATTTATTCTAAGGAAGGTAAAATTGATTCTGATATAAGAGCTATTGAATCTTTAAATGAATCCAATTTAAATTTCATTTAGAGAAATTGTGCCAATCAAAAAACAACCAAAATAAAGGAATGTGTGATTTGATTAAGAGGAAAATGTATATTTATTCTTTATGCAATATTTTATAAAAATAAACAGTCGCATATTCTCATGATAAGTAGCTTAAATTATCGTCCAGTTTATTAATTATATTCCTCTACTCAACTCCTCTGTTTAAAGAAACTTTCTGTGCTTTCAAATAATTATTCGTTCAACTTATTTTTAACTTAATAGGTTATTTTACCCATAGATATAACACAATTACTTTTGTAAATTGTTAATAAATTATTCATCATGGTAAACTTCTATTTTAGATGTCCATTTTAGACTTATTGGCTCTCCGTAAATAGTTAGTTTTTGGAATCCAGTACATTTTCTGGGTTTAAATTTTATGGCCTTATAATAATTTTCATTTCCAGTGTACAGCAAATAACCTTAGAAAACTAGTTGTAACCTGAAAATGTTTCTTTTTTCATTATATCTATGTAAATTCACATTGATTGAAATGCTGACTCTGATTCAGATAATCCAAGACGAGAAAATATACTTTTTGCATTATCCATAAATACATCATAATACCATAAGAACTCCATTATTACAATCCTTTTTAAATTAAATCCCACATTTGGATTTCAGGCTTCCCCGTTGTTGAACTTTTCGAATTCACCTCTTCTCACCTGCCTCTTATGAGACACAATCGAGAAGTAACGTCAATGGCAGGATCCACAAGGAAAAAGCCTCCATTGACGAGTTGGAACCGTGAATGGATCGAGGATATATTTTATAAATTGACGTGGAGGTGAGTACAAAAATATTTTTCCTCGCTCGAAAATTTCTGAGTGGAAATATCTGTTCCATCCATTTTCAATATCCCGTCTCCACTCAGTTGTTTATGGAACTTCCTGGTCACCACGTCTACCCATCCATCCTGAAAGAATAGATAAAATATTCCCGTGTTTAAACAGCGAAATATCGACGTATAAAATAAATTCAGATATCGACTCTCGTCATTGTGTATAGTGATTCATACGGATCATGCAATGATCCGTATGAATCACTTTACGAACGATATTTAATACTAATTGGAAATTCAAAATCCTCTAAGAGCAATATTCAGATTCGGATGAAAAAGATTTACTACCTGTATGTTTAATCTAATATAAAGGTAATTTTTATTACTGGAATTCGGTTTTTTGGATGGCTGTGGAATTATTTCTTGTCTAATCATATCATGTTTAAATATCCATTTAGAAACGCTCTATGCATAAATTTATTTTCTTATTAAAGCCTTGGATTAGGAGGGAATTACAGTCGAGAAAAATCCTCACCTCTAGGGAAATTTGCTAGATAAGAATCGGGTAATTACGCGCATGTCTCTCTTAAGTGCTTCAGAGGCGTTTGAATAACAGAAATACGATTCACGTATTTGATCTTCTTATTTTCATAGGCAAGAAAGGATCACTATGATAATTTTGCCACAGTGGGAATAGAAACGGAATGAATTAAGAATACAATTAGATTTCAAATGAAATGTTTAAATTGCAAATGGACATCAAGTTCTTTTATGCTCCGAATCACCTTCGTGGATAGAACTAGAAAAACTCGTTTCAAATCTCTCAGATGCTTTTGACAAAGTCAAACTCATATCCTTAAAAATTACTATTTATTTGGAAAAATATTTTTCCATACAGACGCTGTATTAGTGGAATTTATGGAATCTCAAATGCAGAGATAATATTGTGATAAATTGGTATCCATAGTGACGAAATTGAGTCTCGGATTATTAGAAATGTCATTTCCATTGAAAATGGATTTTAATTTAAAGATTTTATAATACTCTTAATTTGTTTGAGTTGGTGATTATCGATTTAGCCTCATATTAGTAGTTTTTGCTCTAGGAGTTTATTTTGAAATAATTATAATAATTTTTATTTTAATTACTTAAAATTTTATGTGCAAATATATGGACGGTAAAATACAGGAATGGAATTCATAGTGGAAAATATTTTGCTATTAAGTTTTCGAAGCTTTTGATTTAGTTTCTTAGCAACATTTTTGTTTATTCTAATCATAAAGGCTTATTTTAATAATTCTCAATATTTTACTTGTTTAGCACTCCCAAAATACACAGCTCTTGAATCTACTTTTCTAGCATCCAAGAAAAGTGCGTTCACCTTTCGACATAAAGGTCGAATGTTCGAATGTAGGCGTGATCATAGCTCAAGGACTTCCGAAGTCTTAACTCATACTTGTGTTCGTACGACGTCTTCCATATCGCTCTTAATTAGAGAGACATTCATTACGGTCATAGGAGCGCCAGGTGAATGCGAGGCGGTGACGTACTCTGAATATCTTAAGGAAAAGGGTTCGTCCTCTGTAATTTAATTAAACCTGGCTTAGCAAAAGGTTATTTTTAGGAACTAGACGTGTATGGAGAAAGTAATCATCCAAAGGCGTTCTTCCGTTTCGAATAGCCAAAGATAATTGGTTCGTTAGCGAATTTTATACATTTGTATGTTAGCGATTATTAAGGGTTTCTTTATTTGTTTTGCTTACATTTCCATCAAATGAATTTTGTGGTTGAGATAAATGTGAGTTGGATTTTTTTTTATTTTTATGCTTTTTAATCTCATTAATTGTTATGTTATTTGAGATAAATACAGTAAGGCTTTATTTACAATTCAAGTTTGTCAATTTTAATCAACTTTAAAATACTTGATTATATTTTTTGCATTTTCTTCTTAGCATTCAAATGATGAAATTCTCTATCTCTTGATATACATGTATTTAAACTATTTGAACAAAATTTTCAACGTTACTTATAGCTGCAGTTTTATTTCTGCTGTCTATATTAATTAAATAAACCTTTATCATATACTTAAATTACTCCAAAATTTTAAATTTTGGAATAATATCAATTAAAATTTACCTAACTGATAACTCCTTCATTTTTTATATTATGGCTATTGGAAAGTATGATGGAGAAAGCTGTGCAGGGAGATGTTTAATTTCTTATCTCTTAATCAGTAATCATTATTACTATTGCTCTTATCTCATGAGATGAAATTCAAAATCGTATCTCCAAGGTAATAGGCGGCATAATTGGAACCAAAAGTACATTTTAACAGAAAGGTATTTGATTTGACTGGAAGACCCTAAGATTGCTAAAGATATGGAATTCTGCAATTATCCACCAGGATTAAGGATTAGATGTATGAAGCGTATCTCAGATCTAATTCTGAACCTATTATATATCTTCAAATCAATATACTACAGTGGCACTTTAAGGTTTTTTAAGAAGAATTTTTTTTCTAACGGAATCAATTTAAAATTCAATCGTTAGCAAAAATATTGTACAAGGGAAATTTTATCAATAGAAATTTACGTGTGTCATTCATAAATATTAAATTGAAACTCTACGACTAGGAATGATTCAATACCCATGATGACTATGTACACATAAAATTTTCTACAATTATTTTTATTTTTTAATCCTCAAAGCAATAGAAAACGAGAATCAATATTTTTTAATTTTTTGGATTATTTTTAGCAACGTTATATATGAGTAATACTTGGATTTTTAATATGTTTAAAATAAAAGATATATTCCTTAAAAATTAAACAGATCTTCTTCATGATCTTCAATAACTTTCTTGATTATATTGTGGTCTTCCCCCCAATTTAGCCATCTTCTTCTGAGACGAATTAGTCCTACAGGAACGGATTCATTAGGGTCAATGTATCCTGGAAATAAAGTCCTCTCCCAGTGCACCTTTGGCTATCTCGGCGTGTGAAGGAGACTGATGATCGTGGCTGCATGAGGGTTACATAGGTTAGGGGAGAAGATAAGGAATTCGATGAGGGTCTTGGAATTAGTTAATCTGTCGGTCCAACATAGAGGGATTCCCCCAAGAGATTTGCCCCCACACGTTCCGAGCTGACGCCTTCCTATTTCATCTGCGTTCTAAAGGGATTCTTCTGCAGATTATGTAGCGGGAATGCGGAACTGTCGTGATTAACTTTCATGAATGGGAAGTTTGGATTGGTCGTCGGCTACGAATTGGCTGATTCATCAACGACTTAATTAGGGAAGTGTTCGCTATCGATCCCATTTGGTGGTCCACTTTCGTGCTTCATTGGCGAATAGGTCCTCAGGAGAAGGTGATGCGTTTCGTAAGAAATTCTTATCTCAAATCCGTGGGTGTTGATTCAGGGCGTGTGATGCGAATCTTTTACGAACAAGATGTAAACAACTACAGTGTCTATTTCTATAGAATGTCTCTATACTCAGGCCGTATTCGGTATTAATAGGAAATTCAATGAAATAGATACTAGGAGAAATAATTCGTTTTTAAGATTGACTTTTCTTCTTAATTTACGTTAAAATATTAAATGAGGGTGCGTGGGTGTTTTTATAATGTACATGGTTGGAATTAAAGTCAAGAATGAGAGCCGTATTTTTAAGAAAACACTGACTTATAGAAGTACATTTAGTTATATTCGTAAAGAATATAAACTTATAATATCTATATAATCATCTTGTTACAACATTTTTATTTAAATACAGGATTTTATTATAATTATTGCGTGAAACATGTCATGTCATCAAGGATACCGATTTTAATCATAAAAGAAAATATAAATGTCTTTCAAGAAATATAAACCCCTCAGATAAATATTGAGTTTTTCCTCTATAAATCAGTAATATTTTCTTGCGTTCAAGCGGCAAAATTATTGAGAGGAATATATCCTCTGAAGATGAGTCGTACCTTTCAAAATTTCTCTGTTACAAAACTTCTGAGATGAAAATTGTTTAACTACCGTTTCCAATAAATATATTTTATTATGTGCAATTTATTGGATTAGTTTATCCTTAAATTTTCTATAAATAATTGAATTTTCGCGATATCTGCTCTATAAAAATCTGTCATTTACATTCTTTTAAGTGAATAAGCGATTAAAATTGAAATGCAGATACGATAAGCTCTTTAAAGAGATTCCTATTATTTCCATCAAAGAGGAGCATTCGAACATGATGTTGTCTCACACTCGAATTCCCTCTTTTGCTTCATTTGCAATCAAAAGAAAAAGGGAAAAATTGGAAAAACGACCCTTTCTTTTTTAACTCCAAATGTCCGTATAGATTAGAATTCCATTAAATTCAATTCTGTATTCGACTGCGTTCTTCTCTATTTTTTCGCTCAGAATTCGCATCGTAATTGATGGCCTTCTTTTTAAAAAAGAAGTGTTCTGTTGTTGTGTAATTGGCTGTTTTTTTAAATGGGAAATGTCAGGCAATCTCCTTTCATCATTCGAATCCGCAGATTTCTAAACCTGTTTTATTTTTAATTCTTTTCCCTTCGTTTTGAAGCGTTTCATTTATAACCGACGATTTAGTTTCAATCCATCAAAGAAGGCGATTGTTTATTCCGAATCTATTCAAAAACGTCGAATAGACTATTTACAATTGAATGGATAGGATAGACATAGATTACATAGAATGGATGGGAAGTAATGAAATAATGAAATTTACTACAGGTTCTATTCGAACCAAAAAATAATACAAAATAATGAATGAAGAATATGAAGTGGCTTCCATATTTACTGATTCCTTTCTTGTTTTAAATATTATTTTTCAAGCTAACCATATGACTTAAGTCCCTCCTTTTCAGTTTCAATGGAAAATAACTCTTTTATGTAACAATCTACTTTATATGGAGCACGATTATAAAGAGTGACCTTTCATTTTAGTGATTTAAGTGAATTTATTTTTTGTGAAGCTCAGTTTCCATAAACTCGAGTTATAAGGACTTTACCAGTCCAATTGAAAATTTCACGTACCCTTATTTCCTTTCTGTTCGAAGCAGGTTTTTCAAATGCTTTAATTCATCTAACATCAACGAAAAATGTAGCAAAAACTCTTGAATTGGATATCAAGACTCGTAATCTAACATTTGAGTATCTGGTTTCCTAACTAATTTTTAGAAAATCATTTCCTGCTAAATTTTTCTCTCTTTTTCTCTCAACGAAAATATTCTCCTTCGTCTCTTTCCAATCTCATTTTATGCTGATTTACCCTCAATTGACGCCACTCGTCTCGGCAAAATCAATCTTAATCTAAACTGTCAGTGACAAATCCAAAATGTTACATTTTTTCCTTCGGAGAATCAGAAAATGTTCCGAAATACGTTTGGGAAAAAGTTTCGGGAAATCATTTTGATCGAATGAGATTTTTCTTTCGAAGGAAATGTCATCGTGCGAAATTTTGGAAGACATTTCCTGGTTTGGGTATTAGTTTTAATGAATTGCATGGAAGGAGAAAATCCAATTATGAATTTGTTTATTGCTGCTGGTTTATTCCAGCTGGTATGCCGTCAACAGTCGATGTAATTTTATATTTTTGCTGTTAAATTTCATTATAGTATCAAAGTTATTATTTTTTATTTGTATTTTTACATTTAATATTAGATACTTAATTGCAAACTTGGTTCATTATTTTCCCATGGATTGATTATATTTTACTTGTTACTATTAATCGTTTTTTTATTATATTTATTCTTTTGAACCTTCAAATTTATTCTTGTCTCTGAATCATTTTAATTATCAGCTGTATTTATTTATCTATTGTATATCAGAACTACAAATAGGCACCAGGCCTATGTGAGGTCTGTATGTGAGAATTATCATTGTGGTTCTATTCGAATTGCATGATCTTTAATCAATTTATAATACATGAAGTAATGTATCATATTCATATAAACTCTCTGTTTTCAATTTATATAGGATATGATTGTCATAACATTAGATCGTGGTGATAATGTTTTATTATTTTGACGTGTTAATTTCATGCGTTATCTGTCTGTATTTCTCTTTTTCTCAACTTCATATCGATTGATTGGGGAATGCAATGACCTTAGTGTCACGAACCTTTTCCAGACACAAATATATTCGTAATTCCGTTATATCCAAGTCTATCTTCGTGGCCAATTTCAACTTTCGGAAGAAATGTTATACGTGAAAATTCACCGAATTCCTCTTCGTGAACCGCTCACGGGAATATTTTCTTTTCGAAAATAAATTAGCAGCTGGAATACGCCAACTTGATTTATTCCCCCATCTCGGACCTATGCTACGTCGAAAAAACTGGAGCTTTTCGAGCGAAATAAATTCGCCGTGATATCGTAGATTAACCCCGGTACGGTTCATTCGATTTTTGAGCCACGAGATTCTGATTTACTATAATTTGTCATGCGAAGCAAAATAAAGGCTCTCATGGAAACAGCCTTCCTTTCGTTTGAGAAAAGGGACAAAAATATCTTTCGAGACATTGATTGCCACTTTTTGCTCTCTACACCGAATGGATTTCTTCTTTCATGCAATCGAACATGACTGTATGGTAAATATCGTATGACTGTATTAAGAACCTTAGAAACTGTATTAATTGTATAGAAAATATATTATTCCTACTTATTTTATGTAATTATTAATTACATAAATCCCCCTACCTCTATATATTAAACAATGAGTTTATCAAAAAAACCGTTATTAATGGATGATTTCCCACTTGTAATTAAGAAGAAAATACGATAATCGTTTTGATTTAATTTAAAATTTCCCATTTTCAAATTTAGCTCTATTAATAATATTTTATGGGATGACAATTAAGTTTAGTTTATTGATTATGATACTATTTTACTAATGCAAAATTTAATCTGGTGCTGACAAGTTGGCACGAAATCGCTACTGATTTATATTTATGATAAAGACCAGTACAAATGGTTAATCTATAAACTAGAAATTATCCTTATATTTAGGATAAATATAATCTGAAAATTTTATTTAATGTGTAATGAATTATATTAGATTAGTGAGGGAGTTCAACATCAGATGTCGATTGAAAACTAATAGCAGCATAATACAGTTAAATGTTGGGATGGATATTTTTTAAAGCTACTTAAAAAAGAAAAGAATAATGTTCCATATTATGTTTATCAGATTCTAGAATAATAATATCAAGGTTTTGCTCCGAAATAATTTGTCATCGATTTTTCCCGAATGGTATCAGAAACAGTTTATCGCTAATCTTCGCTGAAATCAGGGTCTTAGAAATCAAGTGAAGGATTTTTTATCGAGATAAAGGAGACCCAAAAGATCCAACACGCCGCTACAATTTAGAAAAAAATGTATTCCAAGAAGATTTATTGAAGGCTAATTGCACGTAATAAAGAGTTCTACCTGCAGAAGAGCCAGTCGTGAGCATGATTTATAAATAGTTTGAGGACTATTGTTTTTATTCGAAATCATCTATGGACATAGAGAAGGTTCATTTTGAATATTTATACTTTATTTTCTTTAAATTGAAAGAAACAGAATAAGATTAATCATGCTTATTAATGATTACATATATTTTATTATATCACTCACCAAGCAGATGTACCATTAAACATAGTGCTTTGATTGCGTTTAATTATTCATATATATGAAATATATAGTTTCAAATACTTAAAATCTATTCTCTGAAAATATCCTCCTAAAGCCATGATCATTTACGAGTATCTCTTATTCAGCGATGTTATCCTTAATATTTGAACAATTCAAAATTTGATCTTCCATACGTCAAATTCACGATCGCACTTTCAACTCACGCAGCCTTTGGAACATTTCCTCGTATTGCTTATAACTCTTGAAAAGTGCACCATCCGATATGTTCGCCACACGCCAAAAACCAACAGCGCACTTCACGCCCTTCAAAGAAAACACAGCCGTCAAGGCAACTCTCCCCCTGAAATTCGCCCCTCTCTCCCAAGAGGCCTCTGATGGAAACGGGGATAGACGTCCGCGAAGAGATATCTCGAGAGAAAGAATCGCTTATGAATAATTCATAAGAAGGAAAAAAGATGGGGAACGCCGTAGGTAAATGTGAGGGGGAATTAGCGAGGGTTGGGGAGGTGTGGGTGGGCTAATGGAAGATGTGGAAACGGAAGTTGATGGTCGAAGGTGAGTGGGCGAGGTCTTCTTCTGATGGAAACCGCGGAAGTGTGCATAGATTAAATCCATCGAGGGCCTAATGAAGCGCAATTCCTCATTCGAATAAGATGGCCTACTATTTTAGTGCAGTTCTAATGGTTTTCATTGTGAATGTGGAACTAACAGCTTTTACTGGTAATGTTTCTTTCTTGTAAATTGCGAATGAAACTGTTGGGCTCTTTTTGCATTCTTTTTCTTTTCTATGGGGCTTATGAGAACTATTTCGTAAGCAATTTCAGCTGTTCTGTTTTATGGTAATTCTTGGTTTTTAAGAAAGTGATGCATGGTTAAATAAGCTGAGTTTTAGGCAAGGCGGAAGATGTTGCTCTTTGAGTTTTCTAAAATATATATTTTAGAGTATTGATATATTTTAAATGGAGTATGAGAACTAATCAGAGTGAAAGATGGAGAATTAAATAAAGTATTTACTTATGATGGTTTCTCAAAATATAAAATTAAATAATATAAAGCCCCGTAAATGTTTGTTATAGAAGAAATTGGCACTTTTATTTAGAAAATGTGCTGAGAATTTCTTTTTTAATGTTGGTTATAAATAGTTAATAGAACGTTGATTACGTAACTATGACTACAATCTTATCGAAAAGAGTTCGAATGGCTATACATCTACTTATGCTAAAATTTTGAAAAATGGAAATAAAGCTAGAGATGTAGATAAAAAGAGATTAAATCAAATAAATATTTATCAGGATTAGATGAAAAGAACCTTGTAGTGCAACAGGAGGGAAAATTTTTCTTATTCTCTTGGAAAAATTCTCCTCTGGAAACGAATTAAGATATTAGGAAAGGATTTGCAAAAACTCTGGATGAGATTAGGATTAGATTTTAATAGTTTTTTCACAGGATAGTCATTTTATGAAGGGTATTAGTGTGTTATATTTCTGCGAAAACAGATTAGTTTTTCTTAGTATTAAGTAGTACATTATAAATTAAGTTCTTATTTATCGATGATTCTTTAAGTCAAAGAGTGGAGGTAATTTTGTCATACAGCGGTTATTGTCCTTTTGAATACCATATTATTCACGTAAAAAGCAAAATTTTAATGAAATTCCCCGATCTGGTTAATTGAGGTACTGTTTCAAATCCATATTTCTTTTTACGTAAGTATTCTTTACGGAAACTAGCAATTTTCTTAATCAAAAATCTCTCTTTTTATTATATCTCGTGGAATTCCCAGGCACGTTCTTAAATTAGCAGTCTATCATTTGTTTGTCATTCTGGAAGATGGATGAGGACTTGAGCTTAAGAATTCCTCTTTCGTGCGGTGAAAAGACGACTTTAATATTAATGATGGAGAAATTTCGTCTCTGAAAGCTTGATACCTTGCCTAATTTGCGTTTTCATGTGAAAAGAACGTATTCCCGGAAAACCTATTTTAGAAAATTACGATTTTCTAAATAAAGATGACAGCGGTTTTTATCTGGATATTAAGCTGTTGCTGAAACATTTGTAAAAATAAAACCATTTGTCTAAGTTTCGAACTATCATTCAGTTAAATATGATTTAGGTTTGGAAATTTTTATATGATGATGAGACCTCTCCTTAAACCTTGCCATATATTTTACAAATATCTCTTATGATTATAAATTAATTCTTTTTTTAATTAATTTTAGGATAACGTTTATGAAGAGAAATATCCATTCTGTTATCTTTGAACAGGCAATATCAATATCGTTACTGCATTTCCCCACATATTTCCATGTATATAATAATTCAGCGAAATTTTCATAGTTTACATTTGTATATTATTGTATATTTTACAAGGTTTTATTACATTAAGAGCTCAGTAGTTCATATTGTATCATAACATAACTTTAGGCTGCATTATAAAAGCAATGATCTACTGACAATTATGATGGCTAATTGAGATAAAAATGAAGCTGAAAATATTTTATATTAAGAGAGTGAACCCATAGATTAGTGATTTTTCATTAATCTTGGCTAAAATATGTTGTCATTGTACATTTAATAAGATATTACGATGGGAGCTTTGCATGACCTAGAATTATCTTGCAATTCTCCAACAGCGCGCACGAATCTCGACTGCCGACTGATTACATGTAATCTAGGAACTAGTTGCATGCTATATTCTCATTTGTGAATGATTCCAATCCTCATTAGATAAGTTCTGATTCTGGATTATACTTCTTAGTTTTATTGTCAAATCTATTCAATTGAAATCGATGAAAAATATCGCACACGTGTTATTAATAGATTATATTGTTGATAATACTTGGATCGTACATAGTAAAGTATTTCGAGCATTGAAGTCACTTCTTTCGATTGAAAGCGGAACGCATTTTACCAGTTGTCACCCATTTTTTACGGATCCTTTCGAACAGAATTCTCTCCCTCCATTTATCTTCTTGCGAATCTATCAATCTACCTCAGCAAAAATCCGCTCCACATTTTTTGCTTCTCGAATGCTTTTAAACATTTCACGCCACAGACCTCTCTTACCACCTCCACCGCAATCAGCGCGTGCGTTGATTAATGAGTCATTATTTATAGCGCTCCCTCCTTCGGTAGAATTCGTGCGTCGGAAACAATCGTGACCTTTCTCCCTTCACAAGTCACGGAATCGGACGTGTAGAGAGTCCCTTTTAACCGTGACAATCATCGGTGTGTACGAAAGCGTGAAGCACGTCACGTTTCCAACGAAACGGAGCAACTTGTGAAGAGATGGAGGAGTGGAAAGGCGTGAATTTTGCGACAAGTTGGATTAATTGAGTCGGGAATTAGATCGCTCCTTGAAGGAGTTTTAAGTGAACTTAGGAAGGAAGTTCTCAATTCCTCATCCATTCGTAATTCTCAACCAAATGATTTATATTTTCCAACAGAGATTAACCTCTGGAAGAATGAATTTATGATTCCGCGAATTGGAATTCGCGGCAGAGATTAAAGTCGAGCGAATTCCGTGACCTTTACGGTATTAATGCACACCTGTTCGCCGATTCTTTCCAACAGTAGCTCATTTTCGTTTATCTCATGCAAATTGTATTTAAATTTATACGAATGATATTTCCTCCACTTCTATACCAATCATCTGGAGTTCTAAAACTTCTTGATTACTTAGTCGCGAAGTGTTAACGCTCGGAAAGTTTTGTTGCTATCATTCATGATAATTATATTTAAATTTACTTAATTTATAGTTTAGAAATATTTATGAATGATGAAATATATTTCTTAATAGGCGAGAAATGATTTTAAATTAATACCTTCGTTTAATTTTGAAAGAAATTTGGAATATATCTTTCTTTCTTATAAATATTCACTTTTCAATAGATTGGAATTAGTAATTGGAACAGAAATTAGTTAGCAATTAGTTAAAAAATTTTAATGATATACATATGCTCGCAATTATTCATAAAAATATGTGTTATAATATATATAAATATATATAAATAACGTTGTAATCATAGGTTGATAAATGATAAGTTATCTTTCCGAATGACCTTAATGTATTGTGACATGCTGATTAGTTTTAAATTTTACTTTATTATCACGAATAAAAATACAAAGTAGGAAATTGGCGGGTATGTGACCATCTAATATAGAAATCAAGATGTATAAGTACATTATATATGTACTTGATGTATAACTAACATTAATCTTCACCCGATTTACCTAAACAAAATTCCCAATTTCTGAAAATCGTTTTAGATATGATATCTTCTTTCGCATTAAAGAATAATGGCATATCACTGTTATAATTATAAAAGAAATTTCTTGAACGCTAGAAATTCCTTTTTAATTTGGATTTTGATGGATTGAATGGAGATTTCTTCTTCGAACTGGAATAACCTTCATCCATTTTGTGATAAAGAAAGGTCTTAATAAGCCTTGACGACTGTGGACGTTTTCATATAATAATCTTTCACATCTTCTTAATAATCTTTCTTAGAATTTTGAATACCAAAGACCGTAATTGACCTGAAAGAATTCGAAGAAAACTTTATCTAGAATAATCTCAAAATATCAACTAGCCTTTTACTTTTTCCAGAAAATTTTCCAGGAAAACAGTAAATAATTCACTGTTCATCTCTCATTAGAATAAACTGAGATTTTGCTACCGTGTTAAAATGTTTATCCTTCTAAATATTTCCTTGGAGATGTACTGAGTTAAAATTTCCATGGTAACACTGGTTTTATGGCAATAATAAACAAAAGACCCTTTCGTTTTATTACTGATTTTAAATACTGAAATCATTACAAAGAAATTAAAACTTCACGGAAAAATAGTGAGAATAATCCTATTCGATTTTTGTCGAGGTGTATGATGCCGTTTAATTTTGATACGAGATTTTAAAGCTAAGACTTAGAAGTGATTGGCAGTTGTAAAGAGAACTAAAATTCAAGTGAGACAAATTGTGCCGGTGAGGAAGAAATTGTCGCGAGGTGTTGACATCAAATCTTCGAGTGCTCCTTGTCGTCTTACGCAAGAGGCTTATGACGTGATAATCATGAGCAGCCCCTCGACATCCGTGCAGCACGGCTTAGTGTGAATGTCTGCGCGGCGCATGCGCAGAAGGTCGATTCGCATCAATTCCACATTCATGACGTCACGGTCCGCGCATCCTTCTGCCGGGACATAGTTACCACGAGATGCATCGGCAGCGTAGTACTTGGAGTGAAGCCTTGTGACGTCACGAATGACGCAATACTCTCCAGGGCTAAAAGGGTCATCCGGAGCTTAAGAAACGGGGGCGTCCGTACCTCTTTTTCTCTCTTATTGTTAAGCTCTTTTAACTCCCACAATCCTCTGCAAATCTCGATGCCTTATGAAAATTTCAGGAGCTTTTTCATTGACTCGTATTTCTCCCTCCGCTTTTTGTATCTCGTATAAAAAAGTTTCTCGCTAAATCTAGCCTCTCTGCATTATTCCATCCACTCCGTATTTTTTTTTATTTCCAAGTTAATCCGCGCCTACGTTCCATTCAAAATTTTCAGAAGGTGCTTCTACCACGTAACCCGCTGCTAATTCGTACGAAAATACTCCAGTTATTCCGAAAATATCCGCGAAAGTTTAGCCGTAAATGGAAAAAAATTTATTTTAACCTTTGATAAATGAGTTATATATAAATGAACTTCTAGATTTTTAAGGTCAATGAATACTGAGTGAGAAATAAAAACTAACCAATTCTCCTTTAAAATTATCTCGCAAAACTTTTATATTGATTTTAGGGAATAATTAAACGAGTGTATATTCAAATTATTTAATAATTTTCTATTTTTCGTAAGATGTTAATTATCAAACAGCATTCTGTTAATTTTTTCATGGAGTTAATTGTTGAAACTGCTTACGATCTGCTGAGTTCAAATTAAACCTAAAATCCTATATTTGAGGTTGATTTAATAGTTTTATAGCTAAATAGAAGGGGACATAGTTACGAGTTTGCATATTCCTATTTTCCCTTCATAAAAACTTATCTCTGTATTTATTTAGATTCTTACACTTATTTTATATCGTACCAAATTACTGGCGTTATCAACTCCCAATTAGTCGTTTCAAATCATTGTTTGAAATATTAATTATTATGAATACAGATAGGTAGAGTTCTTAATTAGTTAAATACTTCTATATTTGTTACTCATTTATTCAAATTAAACATCCTTTCTACTTTATCCATTTATAAAATAGTGTGGGCCAAGTAATCCATGAATTCCATTTTGTATTTCCTAGAAATGTAACTCAGTACAGTTATATGCCTTTTAGATTACAGTTTAAAATACCAATTCATCATTTACAACATATTCTCATGTACCGTTAATAATTAGAAATCTTACCGTTTGCTACATTCAAATATCTAAATTGCCCTAATAAACAGACGTTAGTTTATTAATTAATTATTATCTAAATTCGTGAAAACCATCAAATAATTCGTAAATGAATTTCTGTTCAAACAGCCATTACTATAGCAAAACTCTTGCAACTCCCGTATCATTTTTAGTCCCATTATTTTTCTTCATTAATGAGAGTAATGGAATTAATTCACCTACATAAATTCCCTAAGAGCACCTATTTTTCCACAGTTTATTTATCGAAGTAAAGAACAGTTCTTGATTGTGATTTGATTGAACTGAGCTTTTAAATACCAATTAATTTCTCTGTGAGATAATAAACGAATTTTGAGGGCAAATATGACAAAGCAAACAGAAATTCAGTCGGAAACAAAAATTGGTCCTCTGCGAAAATTGAATCGTTTTCCGCAAACAAGAAATTTAAATGCTACTCTTCAAATATATTCACTCATTCCATCGAGAGTTTTTGTGGTTGACGACAAAAATCGTCAACAGTGGAAGTTTTGGAGTGTTCTAGTGTTGAAATTTGAATTTGCAGAACTTCTCTATTCATCCGATTTTTACTTCATTCATTAAATTTTAAGCCTACTCATTATTATAATAATTAATCATATGAGTCAATATTGAATGAGTCTTTTTAATAATATAAAAACATAAAAGGGTGTGTATCGGAACCTACATAAATATTATAAATTAATTCGTATTAATCAAACTAGGTTTCAGAACAAATTCAAGGGAAAGAGATATGTATCTAAAATTTGAAAATAGTGGCTGATTATTCTGTCAGGTCCTATTTATTCTTATATATTTGTTACTTTTAAACTAAACCTTTGTTTATATAAGAATAATGATATAGTAAAGTAATTAAGATAAACCCTATATTTTATCGTTGCAAATGTATTTTATGCGTTTCGTCAGCAGGTTAAATAACTTACTCACTAAAAGAGTTGATGCATTTTCCGTGAGATGGCAGCACGGTGATCTTGGTGAGTTGAGGAAGTACGTGATAAGGCTTAAACTCTTATCTTAGTTCAAATCAAAGGAAGAGCGCACAATTTGCACTATTGACGTACTTACCGTTATTTTACAACTTCAACCTTAGAGCCTCGAACTTGGAACAAAATATACCATAAACGAAGCCAGTAAATTTGAGATCAGTGAATAATTTGTGAAATTTAGAATAAATCGTAAAATCATTAGATAATCCAAAAGAAATGTATGTAAGGTTTTCACACTTATAATGATTGCAACGAAAGACTGCTATTATACACTATACTAAGCATAGTTGTTGTATGTCGCTCATATTATTCCTTCATTTTTCTCCAAAAAGTCTATAAACATTTAAAAGTAACACTTAGAATAGTTGCTAATGAAATACTGCGCTAAAAGACTTGGAACGTATTTATTTTTGTTGTTTATTTTGGTTGCCAAGTGTTTTTGTTGTTGCTAGCTTACGTTCAATTCATAGGTATCTCTTACGCTTATTTACCGCGAGGAATTTTATCCGGTTAAGCCTTTAGTGGATTGCATTTATCTTGTCTTTTCTTATCTGTTGCACATTTATAACTATCAGGAAATCAGTGCACATTTTCCTTAAGCAGAGATTGATAATCTGAGAGGATAATTGGACTTACCATTGCAAATGCATTATTTCCGTTCTTTGACACATCTGCCAACGAAATCTGCAGATAATATCTTTATCTTAGCTTTCTTATCTTGCTATCCTTTGTTTTTTGATTTTTATAAACTTTTCCTGCCATATTTCATCTTCAGAAATAAGCCATATTTTATGCGATCACCCTCAGTTCCTAACCTCCATTTCTCTTGTTTACTTTCCTTTTCTATAGTCGTATATCCACCTCGTATTTTCATTCCTTATTCTTTCTTTAACCCATCCAAACTTTTCCTTTACGTCTTCATCTCGCTTCCATACCACTCCTTCGTGGCCCGTATTTCACCCTTTTTCCCGACGCTTTCTTCTGATTCTTCCCGTAAACTTCTTCCCGCATTCCATCCATCTTCTCCTCTGCCCTTTATCTCATCATCGTCGTATCCCCTTTGGCGTCCTTTTCCCAAATCTCAGTCACGTGATTTCGGGCTGAACTACTTTTAATGCTCGGAAATGGAACGTGAAAGATGTTACGCGATATTCATCTATAGGAATGCGATAGACGATTGGCATCGTATAAGGGTGTCCCTTAGGGGTAGGGGTTTTGTAGGGAATTGGAATTCGGAACAAATTCTCATCCCCTGACATCCTAAAAATTGGCCTTAGAAACCTAGATATTCAGATTATTTAGTTTCTCCTTGGTAATGGATTAAGATGCTATCTTTTGTGATAGTACTATGATGTAGTACTATATACCATATATTTTGCTTTACGTGGTCAAAATTTAGAAATTAAATATTATAACTTCTTTCTCAATATATTGTAAGTTAAGAACGATTTTATCTATTTTAAACGAAAGTAAGTTCTTTTTATACATTAAATGATTACCAGTAAGACATTTTGTATGTTCCTGAGATGAAGTCGTTGTTAAATGGAATGCAGTAATATCCTTGTTACTTTTACCTTCTTCATTTCTCGGTGTCGGAAAATGTATGTTACTTGAAGATAATGGGCATTTTCAAAGTAATTTGTTGTTCGTTATGATATCATCTCTCTACTTTAATAATAGGGTACATTAAATGGTGAATAAACCTACAGATATTGTGATAGTTTGACATTTTTACGGAATTAACTGGAATAGAGTTCGTATTCTTTAGGGGAATTGAGAAATGAATGGCAATTAACTCACATTAAGACTGTTTCTCTTACACTCTGTTTTTAATCTTTCAAAAGCTTTTATTATTGAACTGCATTGCATTCCAAGAAACTTCGACTATAATCGTGCTTCTCTGGATATAGCAAATGAAGAAACACCTTCACGTAGATAGATGAATTTAATACTTACTTCCTAAGTTTCTAAACGTCTTAATCTATTTAAAAGATACGCGAAAATCTTGCTCGCAACATAAAGATATCCATTCTAAAATCCCTCCTATATTCCTTTAAAACGATCCAGGGACTTAACATATCCACCAGACCCTTAGATTTTTATCGTATAGCAAACTTTCCCAACATTCTCTCTTCACATTTTTCTTTCCTTTCCCCTGTCGACCTTCTTTCTCCTTCTCCATGTTATCCTTCATTCTTTTCCTTCACCCATTCTCTCTAACTTCCTTTCCACCAATTCCTTTTGACCTCCTTCTTAACATCCCTTGAGATCCTCTTCTGCGAAGTTCCTTCCTCAGATTCCCTGTCCTTCCCTTCTACTTCATAATGCCGGCCATCGCGTCCCTAATGTCTTAGCCCCTCTAAAATATTCATACCTATCTCTCCCTTTATTTACCCCTCCCCCACCCAACAGCGATCTTTCCGTAGCCCTCAGGACTTCCCACCCACACCCCAATGCCACTCTTTCGTTGAAGGGGACCAACGTCTAAAGTTTGAGTGTCATGCGTCCGCTGCAAAGTGCCCACGAGCGTAAACATTACGTGTATGACAGTGCAGACTGGATATTAAGAACTTGGAATTTTTTTATGTTCCATATTCTTCTAAATAAGCGTATAAATGGGTTTATCTTCATATTTAGAATGGAGAACTTTTTCTTTCAATTCCGTTAGTTATTCGTTGCCATGTTGTTTCAGTAGTTGCTATGGATCTGTTGATAATGAACAACGCATACATTTTGGTTTTGTCATTCAATTATATGAAGATGTTCTTTATCATGATCATGAATATTTTTTTATTTTTATTCCTAGTCTTTTTTATGCAAATTTAATACAATTCTAGAACTTTCAATACTTTTTCTTCTATGAATCCTAAAGTTTACTGTATTAGCTTTTAAAATAAAACGTATACGATCCAAAATATTTCAAGTGTTTGAGAAAAATATTAGCAGCGAATTTATCCGGAGATGAAAATGTCCCATCATAAAATATCTTCACCTATCTTGATTGCTGAAATATATTCCCGTTCTATTTGAATTTCGCTCGTTATTTTGTGGAAATGAGCCTAAATTGAGCTTCACCAACGTCTATTGCTTTCACTAGTAACTTTACCGTTTCTAAACTTTATTATGAACTTCTAAAGACCTCCTGGCATACGTCTAGTTTCTATCTTTTCAACCATAACTTTTAATCAAAGTTCCTCGACGAAAATTCAAATCTTTATATGCTTGGTTAGGCTGTTACGTAAAGCGACTCATATAATGAAGTTATGACGGCAAAGATGTGAAACTATGTGACGTAGTTTACTTTCATTAAGCTTTCTTCTCTCGTGACAAAATATGATTATAGAGCTGTTCAAAAATAGCTCGCGTCTATTAGGCTAAAATGAGTCGCGAGGAAAAGAAAATTGATTTTAGGTGAATAATTTATGTGGCGTTACCTAATGCGAGTATAAATTATGTATATCAATATAACTTGATTTTTCGTAAGGAAAATGTTTTTCGTCTTTATATCTTGACTAAGAAACCCTTCGTCAATATTTTCAGCTAACATAAATTAGAGATTCTTTTTGAAACATTTCCAACTTCCATTTCTAATGTCAGTTGAAAGAAATGAAAATTTTCTTAGAATACATATATGATACCATTCTTGCGTTCAATTATACAAAACTCATTAGTTATCAAGAGCCAATACTTGGATAAGAGTCTTACTATAGTGTTATCAATAATGGAGGGTGATGTGTATTGATCAGTCTAAATTTAAAACGTGATGCGTGTTGTTTATTTAAAGATATTAAACCTGATAAACGATACAGTGACTCCTTCGCGGCTGTGATTCAGCATAAATGCTCACCGCTGAATTGCACTCGCATAGCATGTATTCATCTTGCACACACTATCTTATCTTCGGTGGAGATAACTATTTAAGTGCTACCTCGGGTACAGTCTCTCAGTGAATGAACTTCTGACCTGGTTGCGAGCGTAAATTACATGTAGATATCTTCCCTTGGCAGCCTATTTTTTAATGGGACCCTAATGTATACTTTCCAATTGAAATTCCCAATTTTTAAGTGCTACTTGGTACCACTACACGAGAAGATTATAATTCGCTTTTTCTAAGTAATTGCGAATTTTAAGTCGAATTGGAATTTTAAATTCCAATATAAAAGAAATGTATAGACCTATTTTATGGAAATGAATTTGTATCCAGAATCAAATCAGTTCTGTTATACATTTTTTAAAGAGGTGTGTTGAAATTCATTTTTATGAGGTTGAAATTTGATTTGAGTCTCTAAGTTTACTTTTGAAATGTTTCCTTTCTAGAGTTTGATTGAATTCTGAGATCTCGGTTGGAGTGAAGTAATGCTTACGTATTTTATCAACTGTAAATTGTGATCGCTCAAAAAAATTTTCATCTTAAGCCGTGAAAATACAGATTTTCGTCTTACTTTATTAACTTGAACGTTCTCTAGTACTTGGAATTTTTATCTATCTTAATAAAATTAGTCGTGAAATTAAATACATAGAACTGCAGTCAGAATTATTCGAAATTTATAGTATGAAATTTCATATCTCTAAAAGAGCATGAGAAGCAGCAGCTACTGTACCTGAATATTCCCTCTAGCTTTCTTTCAGTTATGCCGGTTTGACTACCACGTGCTTAATAGCTCATGAGAGGTTAAAGATAAAAAGAATTCATAGCAATGTGTCACTCAAAAGTATTCCTATTGCAGAGATAAATTGCAAGCAACTGACATTCCAGAACAATTCCACATGAAAGAGCTTTCGGAATGCTATTAAGATAAGCCCAAGCAAATAAACATTGCCTTGAATACGTTAAATATTTCACGGATGAACGGACGTATGGAAAATAAATATCATTGTTTATCCATCGGTAAAAGTATTGACGTCATACATATCCATGGATAAGAAGTGACGTATTAAATATTCAGTCTCGATAAATAGAAAACAACTCAGAAGAAGTTCTCCTGTTTTATTATTTTTTATTATACCTAATAAACAAACAAATTATGAAAATAAGGAAATAAGTGTAAATAATAAGTGTGAATATAAGTTAACCAAAATACATTGGCAGTATAAAATGAAAATTTATTATTAATAAGGAAGGATGGAAAATTAAGAGTAATAAATACGTTTCGTAAGGAAATAAAGTTAAAAATAAATCACATTTACGTTGGTGTAGAAAGATATGCCGTTTACCAATGTAATTGTTCTTGCATAGAACGCTTTATGTCACAGAAATTTTAGCCATATGTCTTTAATAGCAGTCATCACTTTGCTCAAGGTTCACGTTAAAGTACATTTCTATTCATCTTTTCAAGGCCAAAATTTTGTGTATATTGGTAACGTAGTGACGGATTAACTACCTCGTGGAAATGTTCGGTACAAATTCGCAGTCTTCTCTTCTTAAGTCATAGATAATCTTCTGCATTCTTTGGATCTAAAATTATCACACGAAATGACAGAAAAATGATTACGCAAATGTCTCCAAGTGCATATCACCTTTTCTTCGGAATTCGTGCCATGGTCGCCCTGAGGAACACTCGAAAAGATGTTTCCTGTGACACATTTTCCCTCAAGCACAGTGTGCTCCGTAAGTAGACAAAGCAGCTGCGGAAAAAAATCCGTCCGCGGGCAGTGGGTGGAATATGCATCTCGAGGAAATTTTCCATCAACCGTTCACAAAGACTTTGTATTCAAACTGTGAGAGTCACGGCACATGTGGTGAAATAGGAAGAAAAAAGGAATGGAAATTGATTAGAAAATCTTTGCACCCCGCCAAGATTCACTTTGCCATGGTGGTTACCTTGCATACTAACTAAAGAGTATAGGATGTCTCACGCTATCCCTGCGCCTTCACTGACCTTTCCCTCCGAAGTAGTTCGGGACCAAGGGTCCATTAAAATATTTTTTTTCCTTGCACTAGAGTGCCGAGGGAAGTTAACCACAGTGAGTGGACGTACAGAATGCAGTGATTTTATTGGTTTTCTGCGTGTATTTGATCGAAAGGGTAATGATTACTATGTCATTATACTTTGACTCATAGATTATCATACGATCGTATTATTATTATTTATTTTTCATTTCGTTTTTAATGAAAAACTAGAGTGAGAGATTTGTACACAACTGCGAAGAATCAATATTTAGATAGAATATTCAAAACATTAACTTTGCTACTTTGAGTTCATTGATATAATTTGGGGTTTATTTAAAAAAATCCATCCTAACTATATTAACATTATTAGAACTACACCAAAATATTAGAAGTGGCTCAATTTTAATGATGAGGGAGATATGTATTGGAGACCTAAAGAACAACTGTTTCAGATTCACCATGGTTTCACTAGTTTTGACAAGATTTGGTCATTACTAGGCAATGAAAGACAAAAATATACAATTTATGGTGTGTTAAGGAGAAAAAGGTATGATTTAAAGGGGTGAGAGGGATTATAGACTATTAGCAATAACTTCTCATTATTTGGAAAATTAAAATATATTTAAATTTTTACGCTTATAGTATTCTTACAAAGTGTGAAGGACAATGAAAACTATTGAATTAAAAAATATTATCAAAGAATATTAAAGATTACAGTAAAGTTGTATTAAAGATATTTGATGATGATTATATAAAATATAAGGTCAAACCAAAAAATTTTAATTTTGGATGTAATTCTGTGACCTTTTCACTTCTAAGCATCCTTTTAACTCATTCGGTTCTGTAAATAGTAGGTCTGTTTTTCAAAATATACATCCACCTCTTCCATTTTGTTTATCTTTTCATCCACGATCTGTAGATTTTGTTTTATCCCACTGAAGCTCCTTCAGATCTTTATTGCGGGCAGTGAAATAAGTATCCTCTTGTATAGTATTCTCTCGAATTCAGTTCACGAACTTCAGCAAATTACATCGGATTCGTACGAGGGCTGCATCTTTTGACCTTTCACGGTGTCCAACCCTTTTCAACCCAGTTCCTGGGCACATCGATTTTTGCAACCACTTCTCTTTCGGCTGAACCTTTATTCCTCTCCGTGTTATGTACCTCTCACTGTGCAGCCTTCGATGGATACCCTTTAGGATTTCGAGGGCTCCGTTCCATTCTCGGAGGCTGCCCTTTGCGCACTGTTTTATCATCCGAGTTTTGTTCGCTGACCTCTTCCAAAAGATGCGTTGACATTTAAAAAGATGTGACAAAAGCATAGAGGTTCATCATCCTCTCTCAGATCGTTCTTTATTTGTAGTTTTAAACGGTCCATCACCTTTTTGGATTGTACCGCTTGAACGACACCCCGATAGGGCGACAAGGAAATTTGACCGACAAGCACATTGTGTCCGCTTTTTGATGATACTTAAACATAATTTTTACCGTAAATTATTTTCATATATTATATTTTTAAAAATATAATATAATCTCTATATTTGACGAAACGAATATCATAGTCATCTTAGCATGATGGTGCTATCATCATCATTCGTTAAACCCTTATCTTCTATATATGTATGTATCTTTGGCTTAATTTTAGCATTCTATCTACTATGGAAGTGTGATATTTTTGTAGCTAAAATAATTGATTTAATTAATGGTATCAAAAGTTAATCTTCTTGTCGATTGATATGCAAATAATCAAGAACGGCTGATTTGAAGACTTATTGAAGAAGAATTATTTGTCCTAATTAATCGTTCTTTACTACAATAAGAAATATTTTGAACTCATGGCTAGCTAAAAATTCTAAAATTCAACTATCATTGATTGAATCTTCTTTGTTACCCTTTATATTGATTCAGATATTCTACAGTTAATTCATAAGTAAACAATTGATATTAACTTTCGCTTATTATTCAAGGCAAATTTACATTCAAACAATGTAGAATATTTTCAGTACCTGTATGATTTACTAAATTGTGATTTGTTTAATATCCAAGGTTCTTAAAATTTGCATTGTTATGAAAAATAGTTTTATCAGTCACATTATAAAAACCACACTCAGAGAGCAGTGTTGGTCTAAGCTTGAATTTCAAATGCAACTGTAAAGTTATGATATGCATACAAAAGCTAATACTACTTTTTCAAAGTTCATCGCAGTTGGTGAAGCTTATTTTCGCAGATATGAAGTTTCTGCTTTCATTTGCATCCAAAGAACTCGAAACTTTTCACGTTTCTTCCACACCACTGAATTTTAAATATTTACTCCTTTTTTTTGAATGAAAAACACAGAAATTTTTTCTATTTCCCACACGTATAAACATGAAATTTCAGTGTGTTGAATATATTATTTATATCATAATACGAGTATATTGTAGAATGAATTGAGAAACGAATGATACATAAAAATGGACAGAGGAAAGAAAGGTTTAAATTATTATGTTTCTGGGGGAATGGAAAAACTTTGTTCGGTGTGTAATATAGCGTCCTCTGGGTTATGTACGTTAAGGGATCCTGTCACGCAGGAAACGGGAAGTTCTTGTAGTTCCTCTGTTCTATAACTCAACCCACGCGACCTCAGCTACATACACCTCGGACCATTTATTTCACTGTCTCTCCCACCTGCTCTACTCTTCACCTTCTAATCCATAGTTTTTATATTTTTTCTTACAATTCCCCAAAGCCATTCCTCATGAAGGATTATTTATAGACGATTCTATTTGTTTTTTATAACATCGACTCTGCCAGTTTCATTCATTGGCTTCGAGAGCATTTATCTCTTTCGTTTTAAAAACTATGATGACATTGGCTGCTGCTTTATACGTATTAAAGACAACGGGAGTTTTATTGTACGGTTGATTTTTTCATTCTCCTAGCTTTTGGCTAGTCAATATAGTTACACCTAAATCGTTCAGAACATTAAATTATTAAAATTCATAAATTTATTCTCCAATCATCCATTTCTGTATTGTTTGAATCTAGTTTTACATTTCCAATCTCATTAATTTTTTGTTTAATGTACTTGTGATATTTCTCTGACATCGTTTTTGTATCCTTAATTGCCTACCATTATATTCAGAGAATCAAATCAGAAAAGATAAAATAAAACGACTGTTACATTATATAGGAGATCAGAGCATGCACAACTACGCTTCTTATTATAGGATTTCATTTATTCACCAAAGTTCCATTCACATTTTCGTTCCTTGACCCTTCTTCTCCCAGCTTCTAGTTGGGTCAACGTCCTATTCGTTGCCATGGGCTACGATAAGCATTCCCTGATAACATTGGGTTATTTAAATGCATGAGCAGTCCCCTTCTTTTTCTTTTCGCAGCGCTTTTTTCATCTGCACGTTAACTATTTTTCGTTATCTTTGACCTCTTAATTTGTTTTCGGGTTAAAAATTTTCCGCGAAAAAATCATTCATCTTCCAATTTATCAATAAGGGCCTCCCATTCGTTTTATTTGCTACCAATAAAATCCTATTACATATCTTATGTTTGGGTGTAGTTGTGTATTCCAGAAAAGAGGGTGTACGTGTATATCTTATTTCCTTTTTTTATTTATATATCTGTGTTCGAAAGAGGGATCTGGAAGTAACATTCGTAATTGGCATGAAAGATATTTTACGTATCTATTTTCCAAGAACTGTTATCTTTTAGAGATAAAGACTCTCCTGAATCTTATCTTGGTATTCTTCTCATTTTTCCGGAAAACATTCATTTTATTACGATAGTTGAATCACGCTATTTTGTTTGAAATTCACTGCAGAGAATCGGTTTTATCTCTGTTATACGATACTCTGTTTTGTCGATATTTTATACGGGGTTCAAGAAATAGTGACATTTTAATCTGCATAATGTTGATTTTCAATACTTTAATGGTAGTAAAGTTTATCTATGAATTAAGATTATCACGTAAGCTTATTTCAGTGCAAGAGAAGAGAGTTATTCTATGTTACTAAGATAATCAGAGTGTCTTACTTCGTTATCTAGTTGGAGGTCTTTGGTAATAAAATATCATTTTATTACCAAAGACGATTTTGCATATTAATCTCGGGAAATAATGAATGTTGAAAATCGAAAGGAAGTTTTGTAATAAAAAAGATAGTTGCAGTTAATTTCGGAATAGTTTCATTTGTACTTTCTCTGAATTTTCATTGATGAGTAATCCTAAGATATATTATGAGTTTATCGCAAAGATATTATTGTACTACAATATTAAAAGATCACAATTAAATGATACAGTTAAAGTTTTCATTAGACTCAAAACAATAAATGATAAATCAATACAATGGCTAGCGATGAGAGGAGAATCACAAATAGACGAATCCAAGGAGGAATGAATTTCAACTTGGCCATTGTATCTTCGGTGTAAATTACTCATGAGAGCCGTCTAGACTCGGAAGAAAGGTCAAAGTGGCTTTAGAGGTGGAAAGCCCATTGAGTTATCTCGCGACAACCGTAAAGCTTTTGGCATCCGAAGAGGGAGTTGTTTAGACGGGTCGCAGGGCACACAACAGTGGTTATGAATCTTTAAAGCGGCGTCTAATTTGGACGCTCTCAGCCCCTACGCAAACAAACCATTCTCAATGGGATGTATACCCCTGTTACCTCGCTATCTTTTTCGAGTCATTTAAAATTAGGGAAAATTATGAAGTGTGAAATTTGCTTATTTGTAAACTATGAATGGCAGGAAATTATTGTTGATATATTCTTTATAATACTTATGATACTCTATCGATTATCTCAATTTGTATGTGTTTTTGTATTTTCCCTTCGTGTAAGAAATTTTTCGTAAATTATAATTCGTGTTCTTCATAAAAATAAGGATTTGTTTACTTTGTTAAAGTCTTAATGTATTTTTATTCCTTTCCGTATTACTATAACTTTGAAATACATTAAAATGCATTCCTCGAGTAATCTTTTTAATGAAATATTAGAGATTTCTTCGTAAATACGATTCAATTTTTTTTACGAGAAATGTATTTCGTTGCGCTAAGCTTGCTTGAATGAATTGCCATTATTTATGAAATTATTTTGAGAAGAAAAAGATGAAATTTTAATTGTAATGTGGTCTTTCCTCGCAAGTATCTACATCAGTATTATTCAAAATGTACTTGAAGTGTTTATGATGCTAAATGTATCATTTATTTTGATCCCTCCAAGTGAATACTGGTGTAAATTACGGTGTCATTTTCATGCACATACGTGACATACGTAAACGCATGCAAACTACCTTTCTCTTCTATGACAACCGATGCTTCTCATTTCCTAATCAGAGCTATGCATCATTAATGATACATGTGATGCGGTTCCAAAAAGCTTCCTAAACGGGGACATAATGGACTTTTTCGTCGTATTTTATATTTTCTTCATTAATTTACTTGTTTAATTTTCTATTCCTCTCATAAGACTCATTTATCAAATATGTTGACTTGATATCAACAAATGAAATATTCTGATTTAGAAGAGGGAAAATTGCTTGCTTTTCGGGATTATTTTTTATTTTATTTGTAAATAATTGAAAAAAGCTATGAAATTATTATCAAGCTATTAGCTTATTGGAACCTTATTATGTAGATAATAAATATGAATCAATTGAAATAAATGTGATGTGTGTATTTCATTAGCTTCCCCAAGTTGAAGATCTATATCTCACTGGGTCAGATCCATAAGGGGGTTGTAATAGCCTTATTCCTTTATGTCACCCCATCCTGAAGGTGAGTGACGCACGTGGCCGTTTTGTTTAGGAAATTCGCTTAAAGGGGGAATGGACTTTGAATTGGATGGGCTGAAATTGAGGCTGCAAAGGGATTAGTAGACCCCGAAATTGTCGATATAAATGCCTATGAATATATGCCTCTTTTAAAGGTATCGCAGTTGAGGTTAGGTGTGCTAAGAAAATGGTAGGATATGGGAAAGATTTGAGATTGTCAGATAAATAAAGGTAATAAAGAGCAATGGCATAAGATAAAAGATTGCAAAGCAGAAGTTAAAGGTTAATTTGAATTGAATGCAAACGTGTAATGAGGATATTCAGTACGATTGGTTTGCTCAAACATCCCTATTTTAATTTTTATGTATCATTTGGGAATCCTATCATTAGGAATTTGTGAATATCTTTCTTAAAATTAGCTTTTAAGATGATTTTACGAAGCGATCTTTTTGGCTATACATTTAAGCTATTACAAAAAATTTTTAATATACGTCAATCTCTTTTTTCTAAGATATGTGCTCTCTTATAACTCACACGCGTTTATATCACATTCAATGCATTCCCTCTAAAAGTGGATTTACATTTCAAATGATTGTTTTTTAAGTAAAAAGTCTTTTCATAATTTCTTCATCTTTTATCTCTTGTGATTGACGAAACCTTGAAATGAATAATGTCTCCGAAACATCGTTAAATCATTAAACTTATTTTTCCTGTATCGATTTGTTCGAAATGACTTCTCATCCGCGTCTTCGTGGGAAGAAACATTCGCATCTCTACCTCTGTGTCCATTTCTCAGAGTTAGAACTCTTTGATAAACAATTCAGCACTCTTTACTGCATCTCTAGCCCTATCCTATCTTCCACATGTCCCATCATAGGTCCTATTTCTTCTTCAATGTGTGAAAATAAGGAAGGATATTGGAGGATTTCCTTTACGAAACATCATCGCCTCTCATTCCGCATTCATTGGTTCTCACAAAAATCGTTTCCAAGGAAGAAAACGTCTCTGTTTCATCTGCTACCCAATTTTCCTGGATGTGTTCATTCTTTCGGCGAAGAGAGCCAATTTGTTTTTACAGCCCTCCACGATCCTTTATCGCTTTACATTTTAGAAGATGCGCTAAAAATAACTCCATGCTGATGCGTCAAATTACCTTTTTTTATGAGGAATCACATCACTCAACTGTTTCCCGGGTGTCATATTCTGTCACAGAGCGCCTCTATTGGAGGGTAGAGGAAACGATATACAGCGGGTCGTGTTAGATTCGGGGTTATTAGTAGGAGAAAGACGTGGTGTTAAGAATCCATTTTCTATGGGTGTTTGTGTTGAATTATTGAGTTTGATAATCATAGTATATGATGAGGGGAGCTATAAGTAGAGAGGGATAACTCACGATGTTTGAAGTAGAATTATTGATGAGTGCATTCCATCGTTTTTTCCAGTACCGCATGATATTAATTGCTGATTAGATAACAATTTCTCCTTAAAGTAAAAAATCACGTCTGCACCTCCTAATAATTAATTAGGTCTACTTACATTTAAAAGTGCAATTTAGTACTCAAATAGTTACGCATTCATTTGAATTGTTTTCTCTATTAAAATATTACTCTATTAAAATATTTCTATGCAATTTTCAATCCTTCTTATTCTAATATCGCACCTTAATAGTTTAGGAGAATTGGTAAACAGGTATATTCTTTGGAATCTAAGTTTTAAAATCTTCATCTTTGGGTTTTTGGGTTGTCTTTAACGTTGGGTTTCAGGTTCAAACCAATGTCCCGTTTGAATATTTCACAGATATAAGGCATTCCTTCAGATATACTGAGCAATATTACCTCCGTTTCCTGGTTGAATTTTGAAATTGATACTGGAAATCGGTTCTAACTCAAATCGGGGTTTCTCCTTAAAAACGGTATTTGCAGTTTGATAAAGGATTTGAACCTCTTCATTTCACCGTTTGGTTTCGTGACAATCCACAGACGCTTTAATTTTCCGTGCTATTCCACGCGAACTGGAAGCGAGATAGAGTTAAAAGCTTTCGTATTATTGTACTCTATCTGGAAAGCAATCTGAACAAGGATTCTTTCTAATGTCCAGTCATATCTTAGTTACAATGCTAAGTTAATGTGTCTATAAAGTGTATTATTGCACCGTAATTGTTTATTTTTTCTTAATGTATTCTTAGGTAGTGGGAGCAGTAAGGAATAAAAACCTCTCATCAACAAGATTTATAAACTTTTACATTAAAAACTACGTGATTGGGCACGATTAGAGGATTATTAATTACATAATTGATGCATAAATTTTAGTATTATTCAATAGAAAGATGTTGTGATAATTGAGTTCCGTTTACATTCCGTCATCATCTGCTATATAAAACATAACATCTAACATGTGTGTTAGATTCCAGTTTGCGATACTATAGATATGGTGTTCTAGCGCTTCACCTTTGGTTTGATTCATGAAGATTTTTCTCTCTACAAAGATTAATCAGTTCGAAAAATTAAATCTCAATCAAATTTTTATTAAATGTGATTATTAATTTAACCTTTACGTATCAATAATCAACTTATACAATATCTTTCTTTTTCCCCGCCATTCAGGATATTTTACGTCAATCGAGATCATATATCCATCGATCATTCGCCATGAAAAATTCCACTCCATTGGAGATGTCACTTTAATCTCAGAGCTTCGCATATCTCTGACAATCGAGCCAAATCTCTTTTTGTCCTTCCCTAACGTCAAATCTTGTAATCTGCACCGATCGTCACGTGACATCGCCATCGCCCAATCGAAATAACCCGCTCTCAAAAACCGTACCTTAACCTTTAAAAAAAAACACTATCGTTTTAAATCTCCCCTCGTTTCTTTCGTAAAAACTCGTGCAATTCTCGTTAGCGTGGGATATCCGAATTGGAAGTGGATCATTAAACGGAAAGGGGACGGATACAGAGAACGCCCGTAACGACAGAAAAAAAAGAAGAGAGAAAGGCGTGTAACCTTTTATTCGGGCAAACGACGGTGAAATTACGATGGAATCCATCGGCGTGTGTCTCCCAAATCTCACGAACGCCTAAACGTTGTTTATAATCCCCAAAGCGACCGTGTTATTTACACTCGTCCGCCAAACCCATCCGCGTTGTCATGGGATACAGTGGCTCCGTTTTGATGGTTCGTTTGTCGACGCCTCCATTTGAGTGTTGGCTCAAAAAATAAACGAGCTTGGATAAATCGATGAATTCTCATAGGTCCACCCTTTCCATGAGGTCGCGGAATTAAAGTTGGGGTTTTGTTCGAACTTTCTCTGGTGTACTGAGCGAATTTCCTACGGGAATATTTTTGATGATTGCTTTTTCATAATTTTGCCCTCTGCAGATTATGGGGTGGTTTTTTATAGTTTGAGGTACAGCGTTCTGCATTTAGCGGATGATATTGGATCTATTTTTATGGATATATGTGTCTGAATAGATGTCATTTTTTAAAATCATTGATCTAATTCCTTCGACCTTATGATGATGAAAAAATTGCTAAATATAAATAATTTGTTAAAATATGGGTATTTTATTTTTAATTAGAGTTGTGGTAATTTTGAATGTTTTTATGGAAGGAAATGTATCAGAGAGATAACAATTAAAAAGAACGAATGTCTATTCGATTCATTCTAATTACCAATTATCCGTTAGAAAGTTATCTACTTGGTCGATGTACTTCGCTGAGCTGTAAATTCACGTACTTCGTTCATTTATACAAAATAAAGGGGATTAAATTATTATTGCTAAGCCATTGCTGGAAAGACTTATTCTTCATCAAGAGTTTTCTTGAAATAATAGAGTAAGCATGAATTCTAAAGCACCCAGTTGACTGAACCCCATTAGAACTTATAATGAGTTTATGTGAATCGAAAAAAACATTCAAAATCACAGAAAGGAATTTATTCATAGTATATGACCGAATTATCTTCCAAACAAGCAGATTTGTATGCCCCCCTTCGAATGAAGTGCATAAAAGTTAAATACATGAAATAAATGGATAATTATAATATGCAAATATATCTAACTGTATCACAGTTAAGTCTCGAGAGAAATCAAAGCAGTAACTCATAAAAGCATTCTAAAATGTAGATCAAAACTCATACAATTTAATAGATTCATTACGTTTTGAGATACGAACATAAATGACCCCCTTAACAACCGAATGAGTGGAATTCTTTTTCCAAGATTGACCTTTTGGCACGTGAGGAATCGGGTTTAATACAAAAGTGAATTTAGGAACGAAAAGTTTTCGAAACAGAGGTTCAGTGGAGCTCATTAATATGAGGATAGGAGGCGTCGGGTGGGTCTGGAGATTGCTTCATAAATGTGCACCGCTTGATTTACGGATGTGCGCGATGCTGTTCCTCTATACATAACGCATCTGCACGGCGAGAGATGGCGTGCATATACCGAATTCGTACTCCGAGTCTGAATTGTGAAGTGGATGAAAGCCATAAACCTTCCTCCGCCGAAGGTTTGAAGCTGAAGGGTTGTAACGCTGTTCATTGACGGGTTATTGATTCAGGAATATCCGGAGAATATCGCATGATGGACATGGGGTCAACTACGTTATCATTTTAACGCAAATTTTCCTACTAATATTTATATATGAAAGATATTTTAGCAGAAAAACGTACAGAAACTCAAAAGTAACTTTAAAATATTGATACTTCGATAGAATTGCCTAAAAATTGTATTTATTCAGATGTAAGAGTTTGATTGTACAACGTTAAAGAAATATCTTATTATTAGAAGCTTCATTATAAGAGACAGGCCTATATGAGTATTTAGATTGAAAATAATATAAATAATGCACATAGAACCCTTTTCTTTCTTTGCTCCTTCTAGTTTTAAGGGTACATTTCAAATTAAATTATCTTTAAATAGTCTTTTATAAACGAATAGAAAATAGTTTTCTAAACCTTTTAGATAGTTGTACTCTAATTTTGAATTTTAATGTAGAGGAGCTGAGATTACGGATAACAAAAACTTTAAATCGAAGTCTGTACAGCTACTAATGTGTGGCTACATGTGTGTCTGTGTGTATATATGCACGTATAATTCTATAATCTATTTTATCTTAAAGAACGAGCGAACATTCTTACAGAAAGCGAAATATCTATCTAAATGAAGAGATAAGGAATGGTACATATAATGCAGTCGCCATCAATTGCTTTCGGTAATGCATCTGAGAATATATTTCGTCGTTGTGTACAGCTTGAGGTAGTAATAACACTCTTATCTCGTATGGATCACATACATTTCATTTATACGCCAAAGCGATAACGTTCTCGGCTTTCATAATACCATATCCCATCTCAACAGAATAGTCTCTTACCACAACGGCGCTTGTTTGCAAGCGAATCCATAGAATAGAATGGCTACTATAGCGCTGCTTGCGACGTCGTGAAAAGAAATGGCAATATAGCACCTCTTCCAGAAGCCATCATCATACCATTATAGAGTCTATAACTACGCCCGCATCTACCGCTTATCCGGGGTTCCCCAGAAGCCGTCTAATCGTGCAAATAATTCCTCCGAATCCGACTGCTGCCGTACGGATTCCTCAGCACGGAATGGTGCCTTCTCGGCCTCTCCCCACTTCCACCCCTTTCTTCGCCACTCATATTGATCCGGGGGTAGGACACGCCCCCATCCGAGGTGCAGACCCCGCCCACCTCCCCCTTCCCCTCCAGCACAATCTCGTGCCGAAAATTCTCCTTTTTTTATTCTATCCCGCATTCATGACTCCTGGAAAGGGCGCCCCCTCCCTCCACTTTCCACGTGTTTTTTTTCCTTGCGATCCAAAACGGTACCGCCCACCACCGCCGCCATGACTACGGGTCGATCGGCTCCCGTATGCAGTCGCGGGGTGAGATGTAGGGTTACCACCTGCCGAGTTGTACATTCCAGGGGATACGGTGGGTGTATATGAGGGGAATACCAGGAGGATTCTGGAGTACACGGTTAAATATCCAAGACTAACACGGTTTTAATTTTAGCAGAGGAGAAAGGGTTATGGATTCTGTCTGAAGGGACTACAACCCTATCCCAGTTGCTTTAATGAACAATCTACCTCACCAGTAAATTCAAAATGGTATCGAAACAAATGTAAAGCTATAGCCTGAGAACTGAAAGACTCTGGTTCGAGCCATCGTTCTTTTGATGTTATTGTTCAACCCAAATTCTCTTTTTGTTACAATTCGCTCGGATTTTGATAGGCCTTATATTATTATATCCTTATATCCATCCCTGTTTAAATTTCGATGTTGTGAATATAATCTCCTCTTCATAACTGGAAGGAAAGTAGTAGTAGTAAAAAGCATCGAAAATTACGTGTATAATTTAGTAGTTTAATTTTTAGCAAAAGGTAAGTAAATGGTTTCTTGTCACGAATGTATAAAAATATACGGCGATATCACGGACCAAAGAGCTTTGCTAAGTGGAATTAAAGCATCAATTATCCATTTTCCTTGGTTAAAATAGCTCAATCATTGAGCTCTAACCTGAATTTTAATCTTAAACGAAGTTGTTATGCAATTTTGCTAAAACCGTCCGGAGAGTTCGGAAATATTGTGATGAGACTATGATAGAGGTAAAACTAGAGATTATGTTCTATATTCGTATTATTTTATGCTCAGTTAGAGTAGAGTTGAGAAACTATTCCGGCTGATAATCCTCAACCCAATATGCATCAAAATTATCTGATTATCTTCTGAGCTTCCTCGGAAATTCAAAGTATAACATAATGTTAATATGTCTATATATTCTCGTTGAATAATGAATTGAATCTCATTAATTAATTTAATGCACGACTTTGATGAAAATCCTTTTGCCTAATAAAATCTTATGAACTTTCCCTAAGTATTAATTTAATTGGAGGAATGTTTGTTAGATTTTGATGATTTTCAGTTTAAAATTTTAAATTTATAAATCTTAAGTCATCTGTAATTAATGCATTTGAAAACATTGGATTAGATTTATATTTCATATCTTTTATTAGCTTGAATATAAACGGAAGTATCGAACTCTGCTAAATGGAAGAAATAAAAGAAAAGAGAAAAACGACGGAAGGATTTTGATTCAACAAAACTTATATCTGAAGGTATAGCGGTAGGATTTCAAAAAATGCTTCATTTAGATGCACGTATTTTAAGCGTAATAAAAAATATGATAATTCGTTTCCAATATAATATTTAGTCAATACCGGAATTATTTTCGGAGAATTCAGAGATGTTTATCGGTTTTTAAATTCAATGAAAAATATATCGCATTAAAGGAGAAACTGTTGTTCGTTCATAAGTAATATCAGCTCATTATGCATACGTTTTGCTTGTTTATGTAATACCAAGATCGACAGCTATATTTCTCCCCTATTTTCATGGATTTAAGGTACGATTTAGTTAGTTAAATGACCCAATGACATTGTTTCACCTCAAATGACCCGATGTTCCTTCCTTCGCATAGGTCGTAGTTCAGGTAAACTTTAGTGATACAGTTTCGAATTTGGAATGTTTGTTCTCATCTATGACAACTCACACTGTTTTCTTATAGAGATTGCTATTTATTTTGCTAAATTAAAACGGAATAGTTCACCGCTTAATATTTTGCAGTAAGGGATTCTACAGAAAATAAACAGCATTTTCCTGTTTGTACAGAGTATAATTTAAATGCTTATGCATCTTATTTATTAGGAAATGCATGATTATAAAGGATATTCCGGTTTTTCTCTTGCGTTTGAGCTGGTTCTTTTAATAATTATTTTATTCACGTGGTTATACGAATGGTTCTGCTATAACTATATCGTTGCCTTAGTGACGAAAGAAACCTAACCAACCCTTTAATATTGAGCATTATGGGAGATGTGGGGCTGCAGTTGAGTAAAGGTGTGCCGGATCACGGGTATGGTGGTAACCCGTGCGAAAAGACAGGTGAATTAGAGGTGAAAGGAGGTTTTTCGCCGTGCCCGTCAGATGGCAGGGAGGGAGCGGTCGATTTCAACGCGAGGCTAAAATCAGATGGGGTTCTTTTTATATCTCCGACCATCTCCATCGGGGCATGCGCAGTGCGAGTGCTTCTCGAGCATTGGAGGAGGTCAGTGGTTTTTTCGTGTGTGAATGAGCACGGCAGTGCGTAAAACGTGGAAGTGGAGAGAATCCCATCTGGGCGAATTTTTTTTACCTTTTATTCCTCTTTTTCTAATGGACTCCAATTTCCGTGCCTCGCAAGAAACAGTCCATCGGTTTTTTTCGAGAGGAAATTTTTTTGTGAATTTATGTGGAGAGACTGACTCGTTATGCATTACATTTTCCCGGAGCTAAAAAAATACGCGATTTGTATAAAAGAAAATAATTCAATGCCCTTCCCTCGCGAGAATTTCTGGGAATTAATTCGAGAGGAATGATTTGAAAAGAGACGATTTTCAATGGGTAAATTCGCACATTAATATAGAAGGTTAGGAAATGAGAAATAAAAATATGAATGCGATTTAATTGACGCAGAGAAGCACGAAATTTTCACTGTAACCTTATCTCAATCGCGCTGGACCTTCATTCATGATCGAAAGCACATACACCCGAATGGAACGTGAATTCCAAAGTGAAGGTTATCATTTGGGGGGAGGGTTTAGTAGCCATAATCCAAAAACTCTTTTTTTATGAGTGCTTGGAAATTCAATGCAATTGAGAGTGATTTTTAAAATATCAGAAAATGTCAAGGTAAAGTATTTAATGAATGAATCTTCGACTACCTACATTTTGAAATAAATTACCAAATTTTTCACATTGAATGAGAGCACTTTTTATCCATGTATACCTCTAATTTAAAAAAATTATAACTAATAATTATTATCATGTAGGTATCTTTTTTAATCCTCAAACGTTTGCAATACCATCTTCATCGCATACACACAGTGGTACCGTAATTATATTCTCTTATAAAGGTGAAACCTATTCGAACATAAGATTTGCTTTTCATTTATTTAAGAGATGAGTAATAATATTCAATCGATCACTGAAAGACACTCATGCAAAGATAGATATTTTAGAATTAACTGGATCCATTCCTTAAAGCTCATATAAAAAGTTAATTTTTAGCGGACATAAATATTCATCACCTATGACATTAGGTGTTTGAAAATTCATTGTAAACTATAATAATGAAGACATCTATTATTAACTTGAATCCCTCAATTAATTCAGATATAGAAAATGTAAAAAATAAAAATTGAAGATTCAGTCATCTCTGTCGTATATGTTTCACTTTAATTGGAAGATGAAGTTTCAGCCATTATGGTAGGTATATTTTAGGAAGCTGACTAAAGTTAGCCTGAATAACTAAAATCCTTTACCTTCTATCAGCTTCGTTCTCAATTCCATAAAGGATATCCTTATATTTTATCTCCCATATGAAATTAGACTTTAATCATAGCATCATTTCGGAATATTCGTTATATTAAGGCATAAACTGTATCCTGTTATCATATCACTCTCCTTTTATGTCCTAAAATTGCTCTTTCGAACCTTGAAATTTCACGACGGTTTTAATGTTATTATAGGCATCGACGTATCGTTATGAATAAGAGGAATTTAATCGTATCTCTTCTCTATTCTACGATAAATCGACAGCGTTAGGCTATAAAATCCTCATGTAATACTACGATTCGTTATGAGCTATGAAAACAAGCCAAAATGCATTCTTTCGGTCGTTAATTTAGGATTGTTTGGGTTGCCACGTTAGCACATTGATCTCAATTGACGTTTGACAGCACTTAATTCCTTAACGCATCAGCTGATTTGATTAACTCCCCGAAATCATTCATAGTAGATGGCGTTCGTGGCAAAATAGAGACTGAATTGAAAGATAACTGAGCGAATACATACGAATTGTTTGATTGATGTTTAATTGATGGGGTTTCAACTCGTGTTTCCGAATTCCGTAATGGATCTGTCTTTTTGTTTGTCAATCTCACTCAAATGAGTCCAATTGTGTAATGAAGTGGGGATAGATATCCTGTTTTCAATCAAAAGATGAACATTTTGTTAATTGAGGGTATCATCATATCTTGAAAAATCGGATTTTTTCTAATATAGACACAAAATTATGTATCATACGATCTATAGGAGGAAAAATTTCAATATTAGTTAATTATAACTCTTGATAATTGAAATTGATCGAATCAAGTTCTATAGCGATTAAAATGTCTCAAACCTTTAAATGTTTAAGAAAGTTGTTCATTGAAGTGCATCGAAAGCTTTTTCTAAATATTAATCCCACTTAATATGACACCCATAAGAAAATCGATCTTTTTATCCGAGAGGCTAACCAGCGGTATCTTTCGCTGATAAATTATACGTAACAATAATTGTATCAAAACCATTATGATTAGTAATTTTTTGTAAATACTGACTACCAAAAATACCGATATAGTTCCCTCCCATGATTTGCCATAAATGATGTGATATATCTGAAATATTTTTCTTTCATTCCAAGCAATACTTTTTATTACATACTAAATAACATCTTGGATGAACTACGAGTAGAGTACTCTGTAGTACTTTTTATGACTCCATTTTTATTAATCAAGATACGGAACGATTGAGTATCCTATGTATGGATAAATCAGAGTAATATACTTCACTGTCTATAAGGAAAGAAATATTTTTATGAACTAATTTTTACGACTGTCAATATGAGAACAAAGCAAGAACATATGTTAAGCTGACATATCTTATCTTATTATCCATGTTCTCTTCAAAAGAATTAAGTCAATGGATTACTGAATCAAAGCATTTACTAATCTCACTTGACATTTTAATACCACCATTGCGATGTGATTGATGCGATGTTATAATAGGAATTATTAACAACAGAAGAACACTGTGATTGACTGTGTAATCACCATCTACATTGTGAATTTAAATATTTAAAAGTTTAAAGATTGATAATTCATGAATACAGATAACGAAAGAATAATAAATGTAATTATTCAGCGTGAGGAATCGATGTATAATTATAGTGCCTGATTATTTTCCGTCTCCCTCCTCAATTTTAAAAATTAAATTGAAAATAATGCGCACAACCTAATTAATTTACTCAAGTTAATTTAGTAGTTAACGTAATGTTTTCAAACGTTACATCATGGTGAAAGAATGTTCATATAATCGGTTATTGATAGTAATCAATTAAATGTAATCAGGAATGTGTCTTTTTTCCTCTTCAAACATGTTGGAATTCCAAGATATGTAATTATATTAATATGCTTACTCAAGAAATAAGTGAACTGTGGAACAATTACACTATCGTACATCTTTCTTGCAGAGTATCTGAAAGAGTTCGTCTCGAGACAGTATCTTGCCATCAACAAGAAGGAGTAGAAGATGAGAAAAGAAAATATATTTTTTAATTAAAAGATTCTTATATACCGTGGTCATATCTCTAATGATTGCTTCCATAGCCACTATCTACTGAATCATCTTTTATCGGATACCTAACTTACACTCCACTAATTAAGGTTTCTTTTCTCAAAGTATTTATCTCACTAATGAAAACTTGCAAGATGATATCAACACGCTATTAGTGCTAACAGCAGTTTGTTGTTAGCACTCGAATCCTAGATAAAACTCCCATTACAGAGTAATCTAGGTCAAATTATACGTCCGATTAATTGAATCAATTTATCGAAGTGGTACAAGAATTTCACAATGGTGCGGTAATGGTTTCTGTAAACTTTGCTTCATGTACAAGTGTATCGGAAGATATGCACTCAACCTTTCTTTTTTTGGAGAAGAACACTTGTAATTCAACCTCGGTAAAAGTGTTCGCAAAAGAAATTTATCTCCAGCAGCTAATTCCTTTCACTTATCTTTCTTATCATTCGAATGACTTTCCCCTTCAATATTCACCTTTGGTACAATCGTATGAAGGACCAAAGGTGGAGATAGGAAATGAGAATACTTTCGACGTGTTGATGCGTTTGAAAATATGTTATCCTTAAAACAGAAGTTTCTTAAATTTTTGCTCCGAAGATTAGCGCTTTGTTTTTTTACTTCATTTGGAATATTTTTTTTTCGTTCGAATTACGTTCGTTTCATTTCAAATTTTAACGAATTAAAATCATTTCAAAATGACGATTCACTTTGTATTAAAAATATCCAGATATGCATTCATTGTATTAAATTAAATATTGTTATAATTCCTGTTTATGTTAAATATATTATTATTATCTAAATGTTATCAAATGACAATATTAAAGTTATTTTACAATGACAACACTGTAATTGTCCTGGAAGTGGATGTGTATGTGGTCTTTGATAAAAAATGAATAAAATGTTTACGATTTACATCGACGAAAAAGAAGACTTTGGAGAAATATCTCTCTGAAACAAAATACCTTTCTTCAATTTAATTCTATTTCTCTTCCACCATTAGAAGTACTTGCATATTTTATTTTATGTGTGCAATTTTAAATTGATTTCTCACTAATGGCAGTGAAAAAAATTCGCTGAACTTAAATTCCATAAAGATATATTAATCGATATTTTGAAAATAAAGAAAGAAATAATGCTTTCATATATAACAAAATAGATTTTACTGGCGGTCTTTACTTCTACTCAGCGCATATAGTTACAATCTCTTCCCTCAGATATCTTTGATATCAATCTCATTTAATTGTATTCTTACATGTATAACCTAAATCCTACCAATTAGTTATTACATTTATAAATAATCGGTTCTTAATTGTATTGCAGAGCAATTTAAACCTTCCGAGATTACTCTGCAAAATAAAAACAACTTGCTAGTTATTTGAATCCCTCGACTGAAACTTTCTTTTCCGGAGTTCATTCCAATAGAGTATAATTTATAAAAATATAGTATAATTTGTATATATGTTTGTAAATATTGTACTCTTTCTTTCAGAATACAAAAAAGAGACATTTCGTGACATCCGTTTCTGCTCAGTAGTTATTTTTGTATAGAAAGCGAATCAACATCGGATGGAAGGACAAGATCTGGTTGAGAACAAACAATGAAAGTGGAAGTGGATGTAAGGCAATGAGAATTCTTGTTCCTATTATTACGTATATATTTTATTTTCCATGTTCCTGTGCCTGTGATTGTGTATGTCCCTTATCCTTTTGTGAAATAGCGGAAACGGTTATGTAAGAAAACATATACGTATGACCTTTAAAAGAGTTATCTGATAATGATCGAATATTTTTCTCGCTACGTAAAAAATATTTTAGCATTTTCCTAATTTTGTACAAATCAAATTTTAGAACGATTCCTTGGGTGAACGTATCGAAACATTTGTTAAACGATTGCCTGCGATTCGTTTATCTTTGATTGCAAATTTGAACCATATAATTTTATTGTTCACATATTAATTAAACGTTCCACCTCCAATTGGGAGACACTAGTTCTAGTGTCGTCCCAGTGTTCCGTTTTTCTATTCTGTTGAATTCTGAAAATATTTTAACTATGAACTATTCACGCAAAGTTTAACTGTACCAATCGTATTCATTAATAATAAAAATAATCAAAGTTATTACATGTATATAATAGGCATTATTGCTAATTTACCTATCAAAGTATTTACCAAAGGTATTTTTATTAATTAAGTTCACTTTTCTCTTTTCCTCAGAAAAGAGAAGAATCCGACCATTGCTTGAACAAAACTTCGTAAGTACTCGAAAATTTTACAATTTAGAACTGAATAAGTATCCAATAGCTCATTCAGGTTAAAGTACCTAAATTAATCAAAACTCTAAATCCATTTATATGATGCAAAAGAATCATCTCTTCAAATAATTTAAATAAATAAAATTCGAAGACTTTCGAATCTTTAACTAGACTGAAAAGCTGTTCATAGATAATTGACATGCAAAGGCAAAATTTAAATATCTAATTATATTATATCAAATTAATAAGCGATTAATCAACCATTTACTTATTATATGCAAGTTTTTATTTCTATGTAATAACCACCTGCTCTGTAGGGGATGGGAGCATGCAAAACTCTCTTCCTTAGCCTTTTCGAAGGCCTACAGACGTAGGCATCTCTTTCAGGGGCCTTTCTTTCACCTTCTTCTGCAGCGGTGAGCTAACTGAGCCCTCTCACTTCTCAGCTGTTCGTTCTTTCTTGTCTATGAGGTCGTTTTCTTGCTCCAGAACCCATAGCAGAGGGCTCCCTGGGCACAGGGATGAACCTCAATGCACGCTATGTGGGTCTGGGGGGGTCCACTTCTTAGGGCGCTAGGTTCCCTCCAAGTACCTCCCTTCCCTCCCTTAACATTTGCTGAATACGAGGATCAAGGACCAGTACAGGAGCAGTGAAAGTTTGTATTCTAACTGACAATCGGTACCAACAAAAGGTAGGGTACAATACTAGAGTAGCAACACTTATTAACATTCGGATTGTCCAGCAACGGATAATGATGGACTGCTATAAATTTATCTTAAATGTTTTGATTAAAAAATGTCATATATTGATACTTTATTGCAAATTTTGTCTCAAACATACGTAATTTGTGAGGAATTGTATAATGAAAATATTAAATCTTGGCATGTCTCAAAATAAACGGGAAAATTACTCCTTATGATAAGAGAATTGATATTGAAGTAATTAATATAATAATATTTTTCAAGGGATGACCGTTTCACATCCTCTTCCGTATGAGTAAATAATAGGAGACATTTATTCGTTGATTCCCATTTTTTCCTAACTTTGACTCAAATTTCGACATGCCTATTATCTGATAAATTGAGCAGATGAATCTGTTTAAAGTTTAAAGGTTCCCTTGTGGTACCGTTGCTAAAGGATATTCTTCGAATTTAACGGTGATATTTCTTCTCACGATTTCTATCGCCGTACTTTTAATATATGGTCGACCATTAAACGCAGTATATTTAATTAACATTTTATATATTTTTCTTACCTTTGGCATCATGTAAGAGAGAGTGATGATCTGATGCCAAATTCACCCATAGAGCTATTTAGTGTGTGAATAAGTTCGATGGGGCAGCTTGATCATCCTGATTTATATTCTTTAACATTAATAAAGACAACTTGAGCAGATAATAATAGGTTCTTGTTTAGTGAGTTGTTCATCTATTATATCTCACACGATAATGAACAAAAGCAATGAATTTTGACTGCAGATATATCATTTCACTTCTCGGGCAGCAATGGAGGTTCATCTTCTATCTTAATTCCCTTTGATTCTTCATAACTACTTGATATTTCTGTTGCTATATCGTTTATATCTGTTTAAGGTTAAAGGATCTTAGCATAAAAATTACTCCTTGAATAGTGGGTAATAGAATACGGATTGAAAGTTATTTAAAGATATCTTTTATTTAAATCGTACCACAATATACATCAATACCATTACAATTCATTCTTGTTCATTCATTGCAATTGAGAAACTCTTTCCCACTCGCAGTTGTCTGTCCACATGAGACGAATCATCCATTCGAATTCTTAAATTTATTCGTCCTTGGCTGTGGTTCCTTGATCGAATCCCTCCCCGAACAGCTGTTCGAATACCTGAAACGAAAGTGAAAGGGATCATTCAAAATCATGTGCGTATTTACGTTAGGAGTAGGGACGTGCAGAGTAAGTGCCCCTTTTGTAAACAGTTACTAGTTACGGATGACCGGGTGAAATAAATGCGATAGAAGATTTTAATACATAGAAAGATCTTTATTTAAAAATAACTCCTCGAACATAGGGCACTAAACACAAATGCAGAGATATTGAAAAGTAAGTTTAATTAAATTTGTGTAATTATTTACACCCTTAGTACTAAAATATATTCTTTTACTTACATTGTAACTGAGATAGTTTTTCCCACTTGTGGTTGCTTACCCACATATGGCCAATTACCTATCCACGTCATGAAGAAAAACCGTCCCGTGCTATCGTTCCTTAAACGCACTCCTCTCATGAAAAGGTTTATGGATTATATGAAAACATAATAAAAGGGATATTTAAAAAATAGCGTAAAATTCAATAGAAACAAAAAATAAATAAATGCAGCGTGATAAGATAATCATTAGGGACGTGAAGAGTTATCACTCCTTCTCCAAATATTAAATAACTTGATCTCATCCCATGATGAAGCATAAAAAAAGGATAAACTGCCTGTTTCAATTTATAACCGTCTAAAGAAAAACCTTTTTTGTTTACAGTTAAATTTTTCTAACCATATATAAAGGATTATATTAATCATAAGCAGAGTCAAATACTCTTAGAAAAATGATTAAAATGATCTCAAATCCAACTGACTCAAAGACTTTGCATCTAATGATGACGTCCATACTAACTGTTTAAATGCAAATATCCTCAAAAGCATTTATCCTCAACGACAAATTAATTTTAAATGAATCTTAATCCATTCATTGAAAACATTTACTATTATAGGAAGGTGAGGATACTCAAAACTTGTGACTGTTGAGAGCTGCTTACAAAAAAGGAGGATAACGTTGGCCGGATTATCGACATGTAGGATGGTAAGTTAGAATTAGTGGTAATGAATTGTGGGGCAGTATAATGCGAAAGTGCAGGTAGAATTGGCAGCCTTACTGTTAAGAATGAAAAATCTCAGCCCGATCTTTACTTTAATTAACCCTCGCTACTTCGTAGCAACTATAAGTTATTTCAATTTAATATAGTACCTAGAACAACAGTCTTCGGTTGATCTTCCTTGCACGCCTTCATTACCTCCAATCAATTTTAGAAAATTATTAATGATAAGCAGTGACATGTATTCTTAGAATGATCACGTATTAATATCATAACCGTCTGCTGTAGGACTTCCTCAGAGAAAATGATACTCACATTCACAAATATTACATGATTTCATCCTTAAGCAAAGGATGGAAAATGGGGTAGGATGAGCACGATCGCTCTTCCATACGATCGGGTAAATACCTTGAGCAATTGGCCTGAAGTCAGAAAATAATAGTTAGATTGTGTTACCAAAAGCATTTCTAAGAAATAAACCTTTTTCTACTAAAATGTCCTTCTTGGAATAATAACATTCCATCTTACTATCTATCATTACTTATTGTAATTTACTATATTCTCTATATGATATATATTATTGTATTTTACTTATCTCTAAAAAAGGGAATATAAAGTGGATAGGAATAAGGGCAAGTATGGTACATAAATATCGTCGGAAAGCATTCAATGTTAACATTTACTAAAAGTAAATCTATCGGGAGTAGGCTGGGTAGACAGTTGCTTAAAAAAATCCAATAAAGAGAAAAATTCTCCTCTGTATTATACTAAATTAGAATTAAAAAGAATTCTATTTAAAATCCCGCTAAACATCTATCCGCTGATATGCTTCCTAGAGAAATATTTCTGAGGGATGTGGAAAGGAAGAATCCGCAGAGCCTAGCTGATGAATTCCTGACCAAAGAAACGGTTTTGACAGCAAATGGCGCAAGTCTTAAAGGTTCTGTAAAGCCCGTCTAGAATGCGGACAATAAAAAGGAGAAAAATGAAACAAATCCTCAGGAAGATGGCCAATTAGCATGCAACCATAGCTGGTCTCAGATCTATTCTAAGCACAGAATGCACCTGGGATAGCTAAACCCCATCCTATTCACATGCTCTTCCTGTGGCACTTGTGGACTTGGGAAATGCATTCGGTTGTAGTTGAGGGAGAGGAATTGTTCTGCCATATACCAGGATTGAAGTGTGTGAGGATTGGTGCATTAACTACATCAAATCCTCGACCCTACTCTGAGATTGAAACAATGCAAGCAGCTAGAGAAGAGGTTGCTTAGAGGCCTTAAGGAAGGATAAAGCCTGTAACATTGAATGCCAACGTTTCCCACTGAAAAGCAAGAGAGCAGACAAAGGGATGAGTTTTATTTTGGGTAGGCTTCTCTCAGCAATAAGCCTTGGATATATGGAATTGAAAAAGAATGGAATACCATGGAATCATCCTTGCACATTGAAGGATTTTCAAGATACAGAATTGCAGGAATGATGAAGAATGGAAATTAATTTTAATGAAGGCAGCTGCAAATGAAACCGCCCGAGGAATAAAAACACTGAAAGTTACACACTGTTGTTGAGTCTTCCAAATGGCATAACATACGTTGGAAGGAACAAGAAATATTTGGTCGAAAGCAATGAAATACTCAAAAAGAAGATGCTACTTCTGTTCACCAGAACTGTATAAGCTTGAGGAGAGGTTGAAGGGTTGAATGAAAGATGAAGTGAGCAAGAAACGATTATATTTAGCCTGTGTAAGCTAGGAGGCTCGATGGAAATCTGCAGAAAATATGAAACGGTGCACCGAAACTAAAAAGAAGTCCCAAGGATACACAAAATCATCCAGGAATCAAGATGAAAAGAGTGCTTGCTCTATCGGTGTGAGATGGTCGCTTTCCACTTCATAGTAAAACGATGGAAGAAGTGACAAAAGTAAGAGATGCAAGATGAAATAGTTTTACAGCAAAGGAATGCCTAACTGCAGAAGAGATGGGGACTGTTGATGACATTGCTGAATGCTCCTTCTTGTTCTTCACATTGATTTGCAACTAAAACATCATGTTCCTCCTTCACCGATATGGAACCGTCCACGGGCTAACTAACGTCATTTTTCATATACAAGTAGATCCAATTCATTTGCATGTAATGAAAAAAATGACCAAAATGAGGTCATTCCTTGAATAGTTTATGTACTCACACGTTTAAGCAATTTCTTCCTTCATCTAAGAATAGGCTCGGGGTTCCATTTCATGAAGACTCATCGCTCTCATCCCTTGGATTGAATGGCGAACGTTCTCGATTCAGAAGGCATCCTAGAATTGAAGTATGTTGAGCTCATTAAAAAAGGAAGCAAATATCCAGGACATAGGCTCACTTCCACTACACCAGCGCCGTCAAGGCTATTTTATTGATTTATAACAATCCATGGCTTTTAATTCATTGGTCGCATTCTTCAAATAACTTGAAATCAAAACCTTCTATCAGAGAGTGTTATCTCATGAGAATGTTTATAAACATAAAGCTTTTCGTCGTAAAAAAATAGGAATATAAAATCATACGACAGCAGCACTTGAATAATTTAAGCTTTGTCACGTTCCAAAATGCATAGAATAATTGAATTCAACACATTAGTAAATCAATTGTGAATAAATGGAAATTTATAAATTTTGAACCCCCGCTAAACATTTATCTCGCTTCTGATTGGCTCAGGAAAATACCACCGCTGTCAGTGCAGAGGCTGTATTCATAATTGTTATGCCAAAAATTCGTTCCCCTGATTACCGATTGAATATCACCAAAATTTCTCTCTTCTTTTATGTCGACCGCGAGCAATGGCGGTTTTCACGAAATCGGACGGAATACGTTTACGATACTTATGAATACGGTCTTGATGTGCGGTAAGACTCACGTAGTAGGCAAAAAGTCATAATAAATACTAATCTTCATTAAATTTTAAACGTTAAAGACTCAACTCATGTATATTTTCAAAAATCTTTCTCGAATTTTAGATTCCCGCCGGTGACAATCGCGTCCCGAAATACCGCCGTGCGTTATGCACTTTCCACAGCGACCTCACCGTGTCAACATCCTCCCTTTCACCAGTCGTTAATTTTCCCTTTTTTCTAATTCAATGCGCTCTATTGAGAATAAAATCATCCTCGTAAAAACTATGATGCTACGCCCGAGCTCTCTGTACGAAGATACGGCTTCGGAACCTTGATATGTTCGCATTGTAGCGATAAGTTGCGAACCCACATGCACGATGCGGCCGAGAGATCTTAAGGCCGTCGTTCAAAATCATCGTAATCATTAATTATGTAGTGTTTTCCACAGTGGTAAACACATCTCGGAGGGCTATGAATGGGATTATAGGTATTCGATACGCTTCGCTCGAAAGCGGTCGGTAAAAAAATTCCAGAGGCACAGTCTTGTCAACGAGGGCTAAGAGCGTTCAAAATATTTTTCAATGGGACGTTTCTTACCTTAATTAGCTTTTCGACCGAACCTTGCGTCCTCGCCAACAGCTGTACTGCTCGACCTGCCCTGGGATAACGATGTCACATTGCCTTTCCCTACGAAGCTGCCGTCATTCTTATCTTTTATGTGCACCGCGGCCCACAGAACGCAATAGCATTCGCTGAATCACTTCATCCGGGGAGAAACTCCAGCGTTTGATAGCCTTTCGATTGATTATAAACGGAGTAACAAAAGCACCGCGAACCACAAATCACAAGAACAACCTCTGCTCTCCCATGATAGCCGCCTACTGAGGCGACACTGGCACGATAATATGGCCCTCTGTCGGATTTCGAAAATTTTCCGGTTCACGAAGAATGTCGATCTCTTCCAACCTTTCCTCATTTCTGCGTAGAGAATCTATACGTTTAAAACTCTCTTTGGATTCGCCTTGTCGAAGACTAGAGTTGGATCGAGTTTCATTCTGAGATAAAATGCTTTTCGAGGAGATACCTCGTTACTTGGGAAAGGAATGAAATTAAATGGCAATGACTCAACGAGTGAGAAAGAGATTAAAGCAAGCATTAGTTTCCGCTCATGATGGATGGAGAGGGTGGAATGATACAGATTTCTGAAAAGTCGTTGGAGCATTCACGATGACTTCTTTGTATTTACCAAACAGATTGGCTAGATCATTGGATTTTTTTTGCTCGCAGGCCACTCGAGTATCTACAAATCGCGGACTTGATGGATGCGTCCGTTGCATCTCGCCTGCGACTTTATAAGACGATCAATTTCTCCTGTTGTCTCATGATTTGACCAAACGGGTGTGAATACAGACTCGTCTTTTAGCCGAACTACTTAACTAACTTGAGCGGGACCAGGAGTCGATGTTATGAATCCGCTTAAGTTTAAGCATGTACTCGTAAAAAATATTCTTAGGTTAGTCGTGGATAATAAAAGAATGCAAATCGATTCATAGATAAAGTTTATTTAAAATGTAACTTCATTTACATCATAAGTATCACAGTTCCATCTATTTTGTACATAAAAGAATCCGAGGTACTCCTTCCCACTGGTCGTTGTTCGTCCATGCGTGAGACTATCCTCATCTCGAAAGCTGTCCCGTGCTAAAGTTGCTGAATTGAAATCCTCTCCCCAACGGGCGAAGGAAGTAGCTGAAACGAGAGTGAATGAGATTATTCAGACTGTAAGAATTGCCTGTTCCACCGTCGGATTGAAAAAGTGCGGTGGCATTATCCCTTTGCCAAAAGCTTTGGATAAAGAATGTAAATGAAGCCGCACGGTCATCATCGGCAACGCTCTGGCAAATAAAATATACCGTAGCGAAGAACGATGGCTAAACAATTCCATGTAAAATATTAAAAGTGCAAATGCAAGAGCTCAATAGATTGTAACGCTGATACCCGTGGTAAGGACTACTCGGACTGTAGGTTTGGAAAGGCAGAAGGAAACTCGGCTAAAGAAAGCAGTTCTATCCCTCAAATCTGTCAAAGAATCCTCGAACCGTGAGATAAAAAACGAGCTAAGCATCGAAAGATCCTCCAAATGAATTGATGAAGCCTCATCCGCTGATATGCTTCCTAGAGAAATATTTCTGAGGGATGTGGAAAGGAAGAATCCGCAGAGCCTAGCTGATGAATTCCTGACCAAGAAAACGGTTTTGACAGTAAATGGTGCAAGTCTTAAAGGTTCTGTAAAGCCCGTCTAGAATGCGGACAATAAAAAGGAGAAAAATGAAACAAATCCTCAGGAAGATGGCCAATTAGCATGCAACCATAGCTGGTCTCAGATCTATTCTAAGCACAGAATGCACCTGGGATAGCTAAACCCCATCCTATTCACATGCTCTTCCGGTGGCACTTGTGGACTTGGGAAATGCATTTGGTTGTAGTTGAGGGAGAGGAATTGTTCTGCCATATACCAGGATTGAAGTGTGTGAGGATTGGTGCATTAACTACATCAAATCCTCGACCCTACTCTGAGATTGAAACAATGCAAGCAGCTAGAGAAGAGGTTGCTTAGAGGCCTTAAGGAAGGATAAAGCCTGTAACATTGAATGCCAACGTTTCCCACTGAAAAGCAAGAGAGCAGACAAAGGGATGAGTTTTATTTTGGGTAGGCTTCTCTCAGCAATAAGCCTTGGATATATGGAATTGAAAAAGAATGGAATACCATGGAATCATCCTTGCACATTGAAGGATTTTCAAGATACAGAATTGCAGGAATGATGAAGAATGGAAATTAATTTTAATGAAGGCAGCTGCAAATGAAACCGCCCGAGGAATAAAAACACTGAAAGTTACACACTGTTGTTGAGTCTTCCAAATGGCATAACATACGTTGGAAGGAACAAGAAATATTTGGTCGAAAGCAATGAAATACTCAAAAAGAAGATGCTACTTCTGTTCACCAGAACTGTATAAGCTTGAGGAGAGGTTGAAGGGTTGAATGAAAGATGAAGTGAGCAAGAAACGATTATATTTAGCCTGTGTAAGCTAGGAGGCTCGATGGAAATCTGCAGAAAATATGAAACGGTGCACCGAAACTAAAAAGAAGGCCCAAGGATACACAAAATCATCCAGGAAACAAGATAAAAAGAGTGCTTGCTCGATCGGTGTGAGATGGTCGCTTTCCACTTCATAGTAAAACGATGGAAGAAGTGACAAAAGTAAGAGATGCAAGATGAAATAGTTTTACAGCAAAGGAATGCCTAACTGCAGAAGAGATGGGGACTGTTGATGACATTGCTGAATGCTCCTTCTTGTTCTTCACATTGATTTGCAACTAAAACATCATGTTCCTCCTTCACCGATATGGAACCGTCCACGGGCTAACTAACGTCATTTTTCATATACAAGTAGATCCAATTCATTTGCATGTAATGAAAAAAATGACCAAAATGAGGTCATTCCTTGAATAGTTTATGTACTCACACGTTTAAGCAATTTCTTCCTTCATCTAAGAATAGGCTCGGGGTTCCATTTCATGAAGACTCATCGCTCTCATCCCTTGGATTGAATGGCGAACGTTCTCGATTCAGAAGGCATCCTAGAATTGAAGTATGATGAGCTCATTAAAAAAGGAAGCAAATATCCAGGACAAAGGCTCACTTCCACTACACCAGCGCCGTCAAGGCTATTTTATTGATTTATAACAATCCATGGCTTTTAATTCATTGGTCGCACTCTTCAAATAACTTGAAATCAAAACCTTCTATCAGAGAGTGTTATCTCATGAGAATGTTTAGAAACATAAAGCTTTTCGTCGTAAAAAAATAGGAATATAAAATCATACGACAGCAGCACTTGAATAATTTAAGCTTTGTCACGTTCCAAAATGCATAGAATAATTGAATTCAACACATTAGTAAATCAATTGTGAATAAATGGAAATTTATAAATTTTGAACCCCCGCTAAACATTTATCTCGCTTCTGATTGGCTCAGGAAAATACCACCGCTGTCAGTGCAGAGGCTGTATTCATAATTGTTATGCCAAAAATTCGTTCCCCTGATTACCGATTGAATATCACCAAAATTTCTCTCTTCTTTTATGTCGACCGCGAGCAATGGCGGTTTTCACGAAATCGGACGGAATAGGTTTACGATACTTATGAATACGGTCTTGATGTGCGGTAAGACTCACGTAGTAGGCAAAAAGTCATAATAAATACTAATCTTCATTAAATTTTAAACGTTAAAGACTCAACTCATGTATATTTTCAAAAATCTTTCTCGAATTTTAGATTCCCGCCGGTGACAATCGCGTCCCGAAATACCGCCGTGCGTTATGCACTTTCCACAGCGACCTCACCGTGTCAACATCCTCCCTTTCACCAGTCGTTAATTTTCCCTTTTTTCTAATTCAATGCGCTCTATTGAGAATAAAATCATCCTCGTAAAAACTATGATGCTACGCCCGAGCTCTCTGTACGAAGATACGGCTTCGGAACCTTGATATGTTCGCATTGTAGCGATAAGTTGCGAACCCACATGCACGATGCGGCCGAGAGATCTTAAGGCCGTCGTTCAAAATCATCGTAATCATTAATTATGTAGTGTTTTCCACAGTGGTAAACACATCTCGGAGGGCTATGAATGGGATTATAGGTATTCGATACGCTTCGCTCGAAAGCGGTCGGTAAAAAAATTCCAGAGGCACAGTCTTGTCAACGAGGGCTAAGAGCGTTCAAAATATTTTTCAATGGGACGTTTCTTACCTTAATTAGCTTTTCGACCGAACCTTGCGTCCTCGCCAACAGCTGTACTGCTCGACCTGCCCTGGGATAACGATGTCACATTGCCTTTCCCTACGAAGCTGCCGTCATTCTTATCTTTTATGTGCACCGCGGCCCACAGAACGCAATAGCATTCGCTGAATCACTTCATCCGGGGAGAAACTCCAGCGTTTGATAGCCTTTCGATTGATTATAAACGGAGTAACAAAAGCACCGCGAACCACAAATCACAAGAACAACCTCTGCTCTCCCATGATAGCCGCCTACTGAGGCGACACTGGCACGATAATATGGCCCTCTGTCGGATTTCGAAAATTTTCCGGTTCACGAAGAATGTCGATCTCTTCCAACCTTTCCTCATTTCTGCGTAGAGAATCTATACGTTTAAAACTCTCTTTGGATTCGCCTTGTCGAAGACTAGAGTTGGATCGAGTTTCATTCTGAGATAAAATGCTTTTCGAGGAGATACCTCGTTACTTGGGAAAGGAATGAAATTAAATGGCAATGACTCAACGAGTGAGAAAGAGATTAAAGCAAGCATTAGTTTCCGCTCATGATGGATGGAGAGGGTGGAATGATACAGATTTCTGAAAAGTCGTTGGAGCATTCACGATGACTTCTTTGTATTTACCAAACAGATTGGCTAGATCATTGGATTTTTTTTGCTCGCAGGCCACTCGAGTATCTACAAATCGCGGACTTGATGGATGCGTCCGTTGCATCTCGCCTGCGACTTTATAAGACGATCAATTTCTCCTGTTGTCTCATGATTTGACCAAACGGGTGTGAATACAGACTCGTCTTTTAGCCGAACTCCTTAACTAACTTGAGCGGGTACAGGAGTCGATGTTATGAATCCGCTTAAGTTTAAGCATGTACTCGTAAAAAATATTCTTAGGTTAGTCGTGGATAATAAAAGAATGCAAATCGATTCATAGATAAAGTTTATTTAAAATGTAACTTCATTTACATCATAAGTATCACAGTTCCATCTATTTTGTACATAAAAGAATCCGAGGTACTCCTTCCCACTGGTCGTTGTTCGTCCATGCGTGAGACTATCCTCATCTCGAAAGCTGTCCCGTGCTAAAGTTGCTGAATTGAAATCCTCTCCCCAACGGGCGAAGGAAGTAGCTGAAACGAGAGTGAATGAGATTATTCAGACTGTAAGAATTGCTTGTTCCACCGTCGGATTGAAAAAGTGCGGTGGCATTATCCCTTTGCCAAAAGCTTTGGATAAAGAATGTAAATGAAGCCGCACGGTCATCATCGGCAACGCTCTGGCAAATAAAATATACCGTAGCGAAGAACGATGGCTAAACAATTCTATGTAAAATATTAAAAGTGCAAATGCAAGAGCTCAATAGATTGTAACGCTGATACCCGTGGTAAGGACTACTCGGACTGTAGGTTTGGAAAGGCAGAAGGAAACTCGGCTAAAGAAAGCAGTTCTATCCCTCAAATCTGTCAAAGAATCCTCGAACCGTGAGATAAAAAACGAGCTAAGCATCGAAAGATCCTCCAAATGAATTGATGAAGCCTCATCCGCTGATATGCTTCCTAGAGAAATATTTCTGAGGGATGTGGAAAGGAAGAATCCGCAGAGCCTAGCTGATGAATTCCTGACCAAGAAAACGGTTTTGACAGTAAATGGTGCAAGTCTTAAAGGTTCTGTAAAGCCCGTCTAGAATGCGGACAATAAAAAGGAGAAAAATGAAACAAATCCTCAGAAAGAAGGCCAATTAGCATGCAACCATAGCTGGTCTCAGATCTATTCTAAGCACAGAATGCACCTGGGATAGCTAAACCCCATCCTATTCACATGCTCTTCCTGTGGCACTTGTGGACTTTGGAAATGCATTTGGTTGTAGTTGAGGGAGAGGAATTGTTCTGCCATATACCAGGATTGAAGTGTGTGAGGATTGGTGCATTAACTACATCAAATCCTCGACCCTACTCTGAGATTGAAACAATGCAAGCAGCTAGAGAAGAGGTTGCTTAGAGGCCTTAAGGAAGGATAAAGCCTGTAACATTGAATGCCAACGTTTCCCACTGAAAAGCAAGAGAGCAGACAAAGGGATGAGTTTTATTTTGGGTAGGCTTCTCTCAGCAATAAGCCTTGGATATATGGAATTGAAAAAGAATGGAATACCATGGAATCATCCTTGCACATTGAAGGATTTTCAAGATACAGAATAGCAGGAATGATGAAGAATGGAAATTAATTTTAATGAAGGCAGCTGCAAATGAAACCGCCCGAGGAATAAAAACACTGAAAGTTACACACTGTTGTTGAGTCTTCCAAATGGCATAACATACGTTGGAAGGAACAAGAAATATTTGGTCGAAAGCAATGAAATACTCAAAAAGAAGATGCTACTTCTGTTCACCAGAACTGTATAAGCTTGAGGAGAGGTTGAAGGGTTGAATGAAAGATGAAGTGAGCAAGAAACGATTATATTTAGCCTGTGTAAGCTAGGAGGCTCGATGGAAATCTGCAGAAAATATGAAACGGTGCACCGAAACTAAAAAGAAGTCCCAAGGATACACAAAATCATCCAGGAATCAAGATGAAAAGAGTGCTTGCTCTATCGGTGTGAGATGGTCGCTTTCCACTTCATAGTAAAACGATGGAAGAAGTGACAAAAGTAAGAGATGCAAGATGAAATAGTTTTACAGCAAAGGAATGCCTAACTGCAGAAGAGATGGGGACTGTTGATGACATTGCTGAATGCTCCTTCTTGTTCTTCACATTGATTTGCAACTAAAACATCATGTTCCTCCTTCACCGATATGGAACCGTCCACGGGCTAACTAACGTCATTTTTCATATACAAGTAGATCCAATTCATTTGCATGTAATGAAAAAAAATGACCAAAATGAGGTCATTCCTTGAATAGTTAATGTACTCACACGTTTAAGCAATTTCTTCCTTCATCTAAGAATAGGCTCGGGGTTCCATTTCATGAAGACTCATCGCTCTCATCCCTTGGATTGAATGGCGAACGTTCTCGATTCAGAAGGCATCCTAGAATTGAAGTATGTTGAGCTCATTAAAAAAGGAAGCAAATATCCAGGACATAGGCTCACTTCCACTACACCAGCGCCGTCAAGGCTATTTTATTGATTTATAACAATCCATGGCTTTTAATTCATTGGTCGCATTCTTCAAATAACTTGAAATCAAAACCTTCTATCAGAGAGTGTTATCTCATGAGAATGTTTATAAACATAAAGCTTTTCGTCGTAAAAAAATAGGAATATAAAATCATACGACAGCAGCACTTGAATAATTTAAGCTTTGTCACGTTCCAAAATGCATAGAATAATTGAATTCAACACATTAGTAAATCAATTGTGAATAAATGGAAATTTATAAATTTTGAACCCCCGCTAAACATTTATCTCGCTTCTGATTGGCTCAGGAAAATACCACCGCTGTCAGTGCAGAGGCTGTATTCATAATTGTTATGCCAAAAATTCGTTCCCCTGATTACCGATTGAATATCACCAAAATTTCTCTCTTCTTTTATGTCGACCGCGAGCAATGGCGGTTTTCACGAAATCGGACGGAATACGTTTACGATACTTATGAATACGGTCTTGATGTGCGGTAAGACTCACGTAGTAGGCAAAAAGTCATAATAAATACTAATCTTCATTAAATTTTAAACGTTAAAGACTCAACTCATGTATATTTTCAAAAATCTTTCTCGAATTTTAGATTCCCGCCGGTGACAATCGCGTCCCGAAATACCGCCGTGCGTTATGCACTTTCCACAGCGACCTCACCGTGTCAACATCCTCCCTTTCACCAGTCGTTAATTTTCCCTTTTTTCTAATTCAATGCGCTCTATTGAGAATAAAATCATCCTCGTAAAAACTATGATGCTACGCCCGAGCTCTCTGTACGAATATACGGCTTCGGAACCTTGATATGTTCGCATTGTAGCGATAAGTTGCGAACCCACATGCACGATACGGCCGAGAGATCTTAAGGCCGTCGTTCAAAATCATCGTAATCATTAATTATGTAGTGTTTTCCACAGTGGTAAACACATCTCGGAGGGCTATGAATGGGATTATAGGTATTCGATACGCTTCGCTCGAAAGCGGTCGGTAAAAAAATTCCAGAGGCACAGTCTTGTCAACGAGGGCTAAGAGCGTTCAAAATATTTTTCAATGGGACGTTTCTTACCTTAATTAGCTTTTCGACCGAACCTTGCGTCCTCGCCAACAGCTGTACTGCTCGACCTGCCCTGGGATAACGATGTCACATTGCCTTTCCCTACGAAGCTGCCGTCATTCTTATCTTTTATGTGCACCGCGGCCCACAGAACGCAATAGCATTCGCTGAATCACTTCATCCGGGGAGAAACTCCAGCGTTTGATAGCCTTTCGATTGATTATAAACGGAGTAACAAAAGCACCGCGAACCACAAATCACAAGAACAACCTCTGCTCTCCCATGATAGCCGCCTACTGAGGCGACACTGGCACGATAATATGGCCCTCTGTCGGATTTCGAAAATTTTCCGGTTCACGAAGAATGTCGATCTCTTCCAACCTTTCCTCATTTCTGCGTAGAGAATCTATACGTTTAAAACTCTCTTTGGATTCGCCTTGTCGAAGACTAGAGTTGGATCGAGTTTCATTCTGAGATAAAATGCTTTTCGAGGAGATACCTCGTTACTTGGGAAAGGAATGAAATTAAATGGCAATGACTCAACGAGTGAGAAAGAGATTAAAGCAAGCATTAGTTTCCGCTCATGATGGATGTAGAGGGTGGAATGATACAGATTTCTGAAAAGTCGTTGGAGCATTCACGATGACTTCTTTGTATTTACCAAACAGATTGGCTAGATCATTGGATTTTTTTTGCTCGCAGGCCACTCGAGTATCTACAAATCGCGGACTTGATGGATGCGTCCGTTGCATCTCGCCTGCGACTTTATAAGACGATCAATTTCTCCTGTTGTCTCATGATTTGACCAAACGGGTGTGAATACAGACTCGTCTTTTAGCCGAACTACTTAACTAACTTGAGCGGGACCAGGAGTCGATGTTATGAATCCGCTTAAGTTTAAGCATGTACTCGTAAAAAATATTCTTAGGTTAGTCGTGGATAATAAAAGAATGCAAATCGATTCATAGATAAAGTTTATTTAAAATGTAACTTCATTTACATCATAAGTATCACAGTTCCATCTATTTTGTACATAAAAGAATCCGAGGTACTCCTTCCCACTGGTCGTTGTTCGTCCATGCGTGAGACTATCCTCATCTCGAAAGCTGTCCCGTGCTAAAGTTGCTGAATTGAAATCCTCTCCCCAACGGGCGAAGGAAGTAGCTGAAACGAGAGTGAATGAGATTATTCAGACTGTAAGAATTGCCTGTTCCACCGTCGGATTGAAAAAGTGCGGTGGCATTATCCCTTTGCCAAAAGCTTTGGATAAAGAATGTAAATGAAGCCGCACGGTCATCATCGGCAACGCTCTGGCAAATAAAATATACCGTAGCGAAGAACGATGGCTAAACAATTCCATGTAAAATATTAAAAGTGCAAATGCAAGAGCTCAATAGATTGTAACGCTGATACCCGTGGTAAGGACTACTCGGACTGTAGGTTTGGAAAGGCAGAAGGAAACTCGGCTAAAGAAAGCAGTTCTATCCCTCAAATCTGTCAAAGAATCCTCGAACCGTGAGATAAAAAACGAGCTAAGCATCGAAAGATCCTCCAAATGAATTGATGAAGCCTCATCCGCTGATATGCTTCCTAGAGAAATATTTCTGAGGGATGTGGAAAGGAAGAATCCGCAGAGCCTAGCTGATGAATTCCTGACCAAGAAAACGGTTTTGACAGTAAATGGTGCAAGTCTTAAAGGTTCTGTAAAGCCCGTCTAGAATGCGGACAATAAAAAGGAGAAAAATGAAACAAATCCTCAGGAAGATGGCCAATTAGCATGCAACCATAGCTGGTCTCAGATCTATTCTAAGCACAGAATGCACCTGGGATAGCTAAACCCCATCCTATTCACATGCTCTTCCGGTGGCACTTGTGGACTTGGGAAATGCATTTGGTTGTAGTTGAGGGAGAGGAATTGTTCTGCCATATACCAGGATTGAAGTGTGTGAGGATTGGTGCATTAACTACATCAAATCCTCGACCCTACTCTGAGATTGAAACAATGCAAGCAGCTAGAGAAGAGGTTGCTTAGAGGCCTTAAGGAAGGATAAAGCCTGTAACATTGAATGCCAACGTTTCCCACTGAAAAGCAAGAGAGCAGACAAAGGGATGAGTTTTATTTTGGGTAGGCTTCTCTCAGCAATAAGCCTTGGATATATGGAATTGAAAAAGAATGGAATACCATGGAATCATCCTTGCACATTGAAGGATTTTCAAGATACAGAATTGCAGGAATGATGAAGAATGGAAATTAATTTTAATGAAGGCAGCTGCAAATGAAACCGCCCGAGGAATAAAAACACTGAAAGTTACACACTGTTGTTGAGTCTTCCAAATGGCATAACATACGTTGGAAGGAACAAGAAATATTTGGTCGAAAGCAATGAAATACTCAAAAAGAAGATGCTACTTCTGTTCACCAGAACTGTATAAGCTTGAGGAGAGGTTGAAGGGTTGAATGAAAGATGAAGTGAGCAAGAAACGATTATATTTAGCCTGTGTAAGCTAGGAGGCTCGATGGAAATCTGCAGAAAATATGAAACGGTGCACCGAAACTAAAAAGAAGGCCCAAGGATACACAAAATCATCCAGGAAACAAGATAAAAAGAGTGCTTGCTCTATCGGTGTGAGATGGTCGCTTTCCACTTCATAGTAAAACGATGGAAGAAGTGACAAAAGTAAGAGATGCAAGATGAAATAGTTTTACAGCAAAGGAATGCCTAACTGCAGAAGAGATGGGGACTGTTGATGACATTGCTGAATGCTCCTTCTTGTTCTTCACATTGATTTGCAACTAAAACATCATGTTCCTCCTTCACCGATATGGAACCGTCCACGGGCTAACTAACGTCATTTTTCATATACAAGTAGATCCAATTCATTTGCATGTAATGAAAAAAATGACCAAAATGAGGTCATTCCTTGAATAGTTTATGTACTCACACGTTTAAGCAATTTCTTCCTTCATCTAAGAATAGGCTCGGGGTTCCATTTCATGAAGACTCATCGCTCTCATCCCTTGGATTGAATGGCGAACGTTCTCGATTCAGAAGGCATCCTAAAATTGAAGTATGATGAGCTCATTAAAAAAGGAAGCAAATATCCAGGACATAGGCTCACTTCCACTACACCAGCGCCGTCAAGGCTATTTTATTGATTTATAACAATCCATGGCTATTAATTCATTGGTCGCACACTTCAAATAACTTGAAATCAAAACCTTCTATCAGAGAGTGTCATCTCATGAGAATGTTTATAAACATAAAGCTTTTCGTCGTAAAAAATAGGAATATAAAATCATACGACAGCAGGACTTGAATAATTTAAGCTTTGTCACGTTCCAAAATGCATAGAATAATTGAATTCAACACATTAGTAAATCAATTGTGAATAAATGGAAATTTATAAATTTTGAACCCCCGCTAAACATTTATCTCGCTTCTGATTGGCTCAGGAAAATACCACCGCTGTCAGTGCAGAGGCTGTATTCATAATTGTTATGCCAAAAATTCGTTCCCCTGATTACCGATTGAATATCACCAAAATTTCTCTCTTCTTTTATGTCGACCGCGAGCAATGGCGGTTTTCACGAAATCGGACGGAATACGTTTACGATACTTATGAATACGGTCTTGATGTGCGGTAAGACTCACGTAGTAGGCAAAAAGTCATAATAAATACTAATCTTCATTAAATTTTAAACGTTAAAGACTCAACTCATGTATATTTTCAAAAATCTTTCTCGAATTTTAGATTCCCGCCGGTGACAATCGCGTCCCGAAATACCGCCGTGCGTTATGCACTTTCCACAGCGACCTCACCGTGTCAACATCCTCCCTTTCACCAGTCGTTAATTTTCCCTTTTTTCTAATTCAATGCGCTCTATTGAGAATAAAATCATCCTCGTAAAAACTATGATGCTACGCCCGAGCTCTCTGTACGAAGATACGGCTTCGGAACCTTGATATGTTCGCATTGTAGCGATAAGTTGCGAACCCACATGCACGATACGGCCGAGAGATCTTAAGGCCGTCGTTCAAAATCATCGTAATCATTAATTATGTAGTGTTTTCCACAGTGGTAAACACATCTCGGAGGGCTATGAATGGGATTATAGGTATTCGATACGCTTCGCTCGAAAGCGGTCGGTAAAAAAATTCCAGAGGCACAGTCTTGTCAACGAGGGCTAAGAGCGTTCAAAATATTTTTCAATGGGACGTTTCTTACCTTAATTAGCTTTTCGACCGAACCTTGCGTCCTCGCCAACAGCTGTACTGCTCGACCTGCCCTGGGATAACGATGTCACATTGCCTTTCCCTACGAAGCTGCCGTCATTCTTATCTTTTATGTGCACCGCGGCCCACAGAACGCAATAGCATTCGCTGAATCACTTCATCCGGGGAGAAACTCCAGCGTTTGATAGCCTTTCGATTGATTATAAACGGAGTAACAAAAGCACCGCGAACCACAAATCACAAGAACAACCTCTGCTCTCCCATGATAGCCGCCTACTGAGGCGACACTGGCACGATAATATGGCCCTCTGTCGGATTTCGAGTATTTTCGGTAAGACGAAAAATGTCGAACTAAGTCATCCCTTCCTTTGTCTGCGTGAAGAATGTATGCGTTTAAAACTCTCTTTTTTAGTTCCCTCTCTGGAAGGCTAATATTGGATCGAGTTTCATTCTTTGCCGTAATACTTTTCGAGGAGAAATCTCGTTACTCTGGATAGGAAAGAAATTAAATGGCAAGAACGACTTCTTGAGTAAGGAAAGGACTGAGGCATGAATTCGTTTTCGCCTGCAGAATTGACCTGTATAGTTCCCCCCCTGAACGACGCTTTGTTAGCATATCACGAAGACTTCTTAATATATGTACGAAATTAATAAGACAGAACAGTCTAATCTTAGTATTTCTTTTTTCGGAGGCAACTCGAGTAACAATTAATGGTGTAGTTGCTGATCTATTGCATCTCACCCACGACTATATAGAACCATCATTTTCGATTGCTGGAAAATGAGTTCACTACACGGGTTTGAAATCATATTCATCTTGCAGTTAAAATTATCACTAGCTCTCCAGGCTCGCTCTGCATTTCCGATGCGTATTCTGAACGACTGACTGACTCTAGTATTCGAGATTTTAAAGGCGGATAGCGAATGCCGTAACTAAAAAGCCGAGCGGAGGAAATTAATCCCTTTGAAGATAAAGGGCGCAGTCTTAAAAACCAAGTCGTTGATAATAAACGAATGCATATTGAATCATAGATAAAGTTTATTTAAAAAGTAACATAATTTACATCACAAGTATATCACTTTTCCATCTTTTTTATTGCATAAAAAAATCCGAGGTACTTCTTTCCACTTTCTGCATATTCGTCCAACTCGATGAATGTCCTCTCCGGAATCGAAATCCTCTTCCCATCGATTGTTGGTTGCAGCTGAAACGAGAAAGAATGAGATTAATGAAAAGCAAGGGCACTGTAAGAATTACTTGCTTCACTGTCAGATTGAAAGAGCGCAGCAGTATTATCCTTTTGCCAAAAGTTTTGAAGTTGGAGTACAAAAGCCTTAATGATTCTCTAAAACTTGGCTAAAATGCAGATTAGAAAAGCAGTTAAACCGAACTAGTATTCCTCAGGATGATCTGCCAATTCGCAAGGAACCATGGCAAGCCTAAGATCTATGTTATGTACAGAATGGGTAGGTTATCCATTGCATGCTCTTCCTATGGCACTTGTGAACTTGGGATACGCATTTGGTTATAGTTGAGTGAAAAGAATTGTTCTTCCAAATATCAGTGAAGAGATGTGTGACGATCCAGGATTGATGCATTGGCTCGATTAAATCCTCGTCCCTACTCTGAGGATGGATGGATGTTAAGAGGTAGAGAAAATGTTGCTCAAGAGAGGGCTTAAAGAAGGATAATGCCACTCAAATTCAAAATTTCCCAAGCAACGTTAACAGCAACGAGCAACAAAGTTATAATGGAAAGTGAAGAGTCATCCTTGCACATACCAACCGAAGGTGGCTACAAGATACACCAAACAGGAATCATGAAAAATGGAAATTCTTATCAATGAAGAAATGGGCACAGCTGCATTTGAAAAAAAGGAGAAGTAAGGACACAGTATGTTTCTTTAATCAGTATCTTCCAAGTATCATAACATGCGATAGAAAAACCAAGAAATATATGGTCAAACCCTATGTAATCTTCACAAAAGAAATGCTACTTCCATGCTCCAAGAATGGTTGCTTGAATCATTGCAAAGACGGCAGGAGTGAACAAACAATCAATACATTTAGTCTGTGTTCGCTAGAAGACATGATGAAAATTTGCAGAAGTGTCCTATGTGGCACCGAGTATGATTCCAAGCTAACAATCAAGACTTGGCAACATATTGGCGGTTGAAAACGATGGAGAGAAGATGGATTGAGGAACAGGCATCATCCAGAAAATATGATGAAAAGAGTGCCTGCTGAAACGATATGAATTTTCTCGCAGCCTACTTCATAGTTAAATGAAGGAATAGGTGACAAAAATAGATTAGCAACAAAGAAGGACCCAACTGCAGATACAATGGATACTGATGATGATAAATGTGTCGAATGCTCATGGCCCCTTCTTGTTGTTCTTATTCTTCTTCCCTTTGATTAACAACAAAGAGTATTATGTTCTTCCTTTACTAAAATAAAACCGTCCTAGGATAACTACCGTTATCATGCGTCAAGTAATAGATTCAATTCATATGCATGTAAAGAAAACATGACCAGTTTCAGATCATACCATTTTTAAGTCACCTACTCACATATTCAATTGTGCAAACAATTTCTTCCATGATGTCAGGAAAGCCTTGGCAATCCATTCCGTGAAGTCTCACCTCTCCCCTCGTGGATAGGATGGCTAACGTTCTCGAGTCAATGGGCAACCTAGAATTGAAGTATTGTGATATCATTAAAAAATGAAGATAACATTCAGAACCTAGGCTCATTTCTACTGCACTTGCTCTGTCAAGGCTATTTTATGGATTTATTACTATACATGGCTATTAATTCATGTGTTGCACCTTTCAAATTGGTTAAAATTAACCTCTTGTATAAGAGTAAGTTATTGCAAGTGCATGTTTGCAAAGGTGTTCACCGATTGTAGCAAAGAAATTCATCGTAAAAAAGAGGAATATAAAATCAGAATAGAGCAAAACTTGGCTTGTCTTTGCTCTGGCACGCTCGAAAATGCAGAGAATCGTTTCATTAATTTTTTATTCTGAATTGAACTTTGGAAAATAAAAATTTATTAAATTTGTACTGCCGCTAAACATATCTCTCGATTCTGATTGGCTCAGGAAAATACCAGCGCTGTCAGTGCAGAGGCTGTATTCATAATTTTTATGCCAAAAATTCGTTCCCCTGAGTACCGATTGAATATCATCAAAATTCCTCTCTTCTTTTACGTCGACCGCTCGCAATGGCGGTTTTCACGAAATCGGACGGAATACGTTTACGATACTTATGAATACGGTCTTGATGTGCGGTAAGACTCACGTAGTAGGCAAAAAGTCATAATAAATACTAATCTTCATTAAATTTTAAACGTTTAAGACTCAACTCATGTATATTTTCAAAAATCTTTCTCGAATTTTAGATTCCCGCCGGTAACAATCGCGTCTCGAAATACCACCGTGCGTAACGCACTTTCCACAGAGTCCTCACCGTGTCAACATCCTCCCTTTCACCAGTCATTCATTTTCCCTTTTCTCTAATTAAATGCACTCGTTTGAGGATAAAATCATCCTCATTAAAACTATGATGCTACGCCCGAGCTCTCTGTACGGAGATACTGCTTTGGAAGCTTTATATGGTTTTAGATATAGAGTCTTCAATTCTTCGAGGCTTCAATTACCCCACGGATAGCTATTATGCCCCGACGGAGTTCTGTGTCAGAAGAAACTGCTTCGGATTCTTAATTAATAAATGCATTTCCACATTAGTTTTAGAAACCTTATTCATCATACGAAACTTATCACTCGCCCATTAGTCTTATCATCTGAGATTATTACTTATATTTACGCGTCTATCTTGAGGAGGAATGGAATCTTGGTTATCACTCACGGTCGCTTCCAAAGAATACGGAGGTAAAAATCTCGAGCCATATTTTTGTAATAACCTGCAAAGGATTCTCCAAACATTTTCTTATGGGACATTGTTACTTACCTTTGGGAGCTCGTATCCTCGCTCAAAGCTCCGCTGCTTCCTCTGCAATCGTATTCCTTTGTCGCTATGGTTTCCTCGACCAAACTTCCAAGTCGAACGAATCACATATCAGCTCAGTTAGTCACTTAAAGGACGGAATTGGGCACAATCACTCAATCCAGTAGGAATCGACGAGATTTCAATTAAAGATAGATTCACACGAAGCACGACGGAAAAGACCAGTCGACGCACACGATACGAAAACAAACTCTGTTCGCAGGGAAAGCCCGCCAAATTAAGGAAAGAGCGGCGAAGCATTACTTGGCCCTCTGTTGGAATGACTCGTATAATAAAACGAATGTCGAATTATTTCCACTGCTCCTCAATCAAGTTTCCTTCGTAGTCTTGATTATCGTTATTTTTCGAACCGTACCTGCATTCTCATTTTGTAGAAATAGTTAGACGAAAGAGTCATCGAGATTATTTCTTGGCAAGAGTGGTTATGTAGACGATTCTTTAGCTGCGGAAAGAATGGAATTTAACTCGATGACCTCCAAGAGTGGATGCCTAAAAGCATTCGTTTAAGCGACACATTTATAAACTTTGAACGAAATGCTGAGAAACATTAGAAATTAATCTCCTGGATGACTTTTGAAGTTATAATAAGCAGAATTTAAACGGAGAGTTTGACGGTTGGCCGCCGAAGGAGGTTGTGTGATATCCTTCTGGCTAAATATGGAAATTCGTTCTCAATAAATTCTATCTCGATTACCTAGTGCAATAAATTCTCCGTTTAATCGATTCGATTAGCAAAGCACATTAATCCTTTAAAAATGGAATGATCTCTTCTTAAAAACATTTCCTGGATTATTGGTTAATGAAACACTTTTTAAAGCCCAAGTTTATTTTCCGATTTAATACAGGATGTGTCGTTATTTTTATTTTTATAAGGTTCAGTATATTTAGTTTTTAATCCTTGTTGCCGGTTTTTTCTTGACATTCATAGCTATTAGCAATTAACATGGAATTTTCTATAAAGAAATATTATTCTACAATATTTGTAAGAACAATTTCAATTTCATTAGCATATCTTTAAATCCCTTATATTTACCAAATTCAATTCAAATACTTTATCCAACTATTTTTTTCCGGAGCTTTTTGGTTTCACGACAGGCCTTCATAGTCACCGCAGCAGTGGTGACGATGGGAGGATGAACGGTGGTGTCCATCGTTAATCGCCCTCTCAAGAAACCCTTTGTCTTTTCGAATTATTAAAGCTCTTGAGATTTATTTTCTAAAGTTTATTAAATGAGAACCTTTATTTGTAAACTCTGTTTTGAATTGCATTTGCATGTTAACTATATCCCGCAAGATGAATCGGGTGCAATATAACTAATTATATATTTATCACTTAATATGGAGAATGTTCCTTACTTGCTGAAAAAATAAAATATTATATGTAATACTTAACTTGTACTTAAAATTTTAGTTCCTTAGTTCCGCGGTGGATTGATAATGAATTGAACATTAAGTGATGATGGAACTAAATGTATGGCGGACAGTTACATGGAAAGCTCTTGAAAAAGTTACTTTTTAGAAGTTATTCTTGGAATAAAATTTATGACATTCATTCTAGTAAAGTTTACTGCCAAGCCGTTCGTTTATGGTCGATTATGGGCTCTATTTTTCTTATTTAAAAATTTTATTTTATTTTCTTTCCTCCTGTATTCGGAATATACTAGAGTCTTGTATGTGGCTCTTGAGCTTGTGCCAAATTCAACAATCGGGTAATTGACTAAGCTCGACGGAGTAGCTTCATCATCCTTATCTTTGTTTTTTATTACTGAAGAGCACTTGAGCAGGTAATAAGATTTTGTTTAGTGAGTTGCTCGTCTATCACACCCAACATAAGAATGTATAAAGCAATGCATTTTCACTACTGGCATATTGTTTCACCTTACGGTCGTCCAAGTAGTCTCATTAAGTCTGATGAACATTTTTATCTATTTTTCGAATGACATTGATATACTTAAATATATACGAAATAAATTTTAGTGTCCTTTCTCTTAAGAAATAAAGTAATTAATAAGTAATCAGTGAACCATCAATCTCTTATCATATTTTTCGTTTTTTTCTTTTTTTTAACAATAAATGGATCAAGTACCTTAAGTACATCTCCCAATGAAAAATGATAATCTGTGCATTTCAAATTTTATGGTTAAAAACTTCAATAACTATTACAAATCATTAAGCAATTTATAAAATATTAACTATGAATTCACTGTGTCATGTATATGTGAAATACCGTGTCCCCTTTATACGAAACATACCTTTTGTCCGAAATATTATCACATAACATCGGACACATTTAATTATTATTCAATATATTTTTATTCATTAAGGTTACAAAAAATTTGAAATACGTAAATACTTCTTTTTATTACTAAATACTTTCAATTGAAAGTTATACTTCAATTTTCACCCCATTTAAAATAAATTTTTCTGCTAACAATTTTCGTTTCTATGGAGACACGACGAAAGCCTTTCATGACTACGGAATGGAGTACTTAATTCTAGAACACGCTCGAACACGAAATTCAATCGAAAGTAGGATTCTATAATTTTGACATTAATAAAATATATTATTTATTGTTCACTCTGTCAAGTAATCCATAGTTTTTCTATTTGCATATGAATATTAAAAAATTTACTGCTCGCTGATTGTTTCTAATCGAATTATTTTCGGTTGAAAATCGTCAGCCTTCTGTCTCGTTAGTTGGATTGCAGAATCTGAAGCTCTCGCGGTTCAACAGGAATATCAGAGATGGCAGTAGACGTAAACTCTCGCCTTTTCCTCAGTTCTTCCTCTACGACCTTGAATGCTGCGCGACCTTCCACCGCTGGTAAATATACTGCTACAAAGTGATTGCGTCCCGTATCCAGAGTCATCTCTACGCATGTGATCTTATTTAAAAACGCCACCAGGATGTAAACCTGCAATGTCACATTTCGTATATACTAACTGGTTTGCGGAAAACCTAATACTTAACATAGTAATAGCGGAATATCCAATACAGTGAAAGATTGTTTTACATTGTGTATAATAATTTTGATGTAGCACCTCGAAGATTACGTAAGTAGAGTAAAAAACCTTGTAATAATCATCAATAAGTGTAAACTAAGGTACCGAGAAGTTGGCGGTACCGTAATGTGTATAAGCATTTACCTATTGAAATCAGTTATTAATGGAAATTGAATTCAACTTGAAGTCCCCTAGTTGTATTTTGGTTGAGAATTGGTAATAATAACATTAGTTAACCTTCATTTGCAATTATTTTTTTGCTAATACTTTATGGGAGTTAATCATATTATGGGGAATAATCATATTTATTCATCATGTGTAGACTCGTTTAACGTGCAGTAACTATGTTTTATACTTCTTTTTCAAATTCCGAATGGATATAAAAAACGAAATTTAGTTGTTTCAGAAAACATTAACCGTTTACGAAATGTCACTGAATATTTCTCATGTAATTGTTTAAAAATATATTTTGTTTAAATAAAGATAGAAAATAAACTTACAGTAACGTAATGTAATCACAAAGTTCATGTGTTTAAAAAGTACATAGTACATATCCACTTGGAGTAGATATCGGGTAGATTTGCGAATGATTTAGATAGACACTATTTCAACTACGTACTTCATCGATGTCCATCATACCCACTGAAGAGGAACACCTTTCGATTCCATTCAATTTGGTTCCATATGTTTTATTGGCGATGACTTCAATGCATTTGCATTCGAGATTCACTCTCCAAGATGTTTATTTTAGTGGTTCTCAAAAGCGTGACCATCCACTTCACTCTTTTGGCAAGTTTCGATCGTGAAGTAGCTCGTCCGAGAGGGTGCACTCTTCTGCAATTGTTTGTGGTTTCGTTCACAGACCAATTTCAATAGAATTAAACGTTCGATGACCATAGACCACTTTTGAATTACTTACTGATTTCACTTGTTTTCTAATCAAATAAAGTAGCTTAGGAAAATAATCAAATAACCTGTTGTTTATTTAGTAGTACTGCTTCAAGTTATTAGTTGTCTCTTTGTTCTTCAACTATCTTTAAGAGAAATTGAATTGAGTAACGCACATTTTTACAGTAAAGCAAAATTTATTACGATTAGGACTCAAAATAATATAATTAGCATACTAACTACTAGCATAATACTACTAGCATATAACCATGATTGACAATCATGATATCTGATGTCATAATACTTTTAAAAGTATGTTGAAACATAAATTCATAGAAACCATTTAATACATAACGTGTAATGGAGAGGAAACTTAATTAAACATATTCCAACGCTTGAGATGCTGCTTATGGCATTACTAGAAGCAACAGTAAATGGAGAAATTAAATGAAAAACTTGGTTAATCCCTATGGCTATTTGTAATATAAAATTTAAAAATCGTCAGTAGTGTGTTTGGCCTATATTTACGCCTTCCTTTAAAAAATCACCCTTAATCTCAAAGTTTATTCCTTATGAATCCACTTACCAATACATAATAACGAAACATCTTACTATATAAATCTCAATTTATCCTCGGAAATGCACATGTTTTTAAATGTGAACCACTAGTTGCTTATATTTCTATTCCAACAAGAATTCATTCGTTTCTATAATTTCATGTTCGTGATGCGGCGATTAAATTAATCACCCATCGCTGTTTGAATGGTAGATTCTTCAATAAAATACGGGTTTTCTAATTGCATGAAATGTCTCGAAGTATGGTTCAATACAGGATCTCGATAATCTTAGATTGTAGCAGTTCATGGAAAAATGTTTCTTAAGGTAATTTTTCCAGTCCATTTAGTTTCAGTAGGGAAGTTGGGAAATGAAATTGGCCAAGGGATTGGATTAAAAGAAGAGAAAGAATTTAAGAAGCGACAAGAGATCGTTGTCTGAAGGACGATGCGGAAGACAAGGAATTGTTTCTGAGAAAGGGAAAGGATTTGAGGGAATATATGTGGAGAAATCTCGTATCGCAATTTTCCCTTTTACTTTTTGGTGTTTTCTCAGCCTCTCGAAATGGTATTTATTGCCCATCGATGATCTTTCAGCTTGAAGATGCAATGAGCAGTTCCACCTTGCTATTTGAGTGCATTGAAGTATGATAGTTATTTGTCGAATTTTAATACTTGTAAAATACGAATACATTTTTTGGTAATCCTTTATTTCTATACTTAACCTACCAACTAGATAGTTCTTATGCTGCAGCCCAAATATTGAATATAAAAGTTTTCTGGTAAATTTTACGCATTTTTGAAAGAAGACGTTACTTATCGATTTTGTATACAGATTATGATCCTAATTTTAGCTATTTTTCAACGAATTCATTTAAGGAAAGAACATTTCTAATTAAATACATATATCAACCTGAGACTGGATTTCTTTGGACGTCCATTATTCACTTCACATTCCTTTTCCTTATATTTCTAATTTATCTTGAGCACTTCTTGACTATAATAAAAATACTCAAACCAAGATAAAAATACAGATTAGTTTTCAATTTTAGAGCTTCAATTATTCCGATAATGATCTATCTAATCTATTAATTAAATTAATAACATATCTTAGTAATGAAAAAACTGTGAATTTACACAGTAAATATTCTGTGGAATTCACAAAGTTGTTTTTATTACTATGGCATTCCACGAAGTCACGCCTTCTCACATTGATTTCATTCCAATTGGTTTTGATGTTAAATTCCATTAAAAAACACTCCTTTGAAATTCCTGGTTATTAATAAATAACCTATATTTTTTCCTTGTTTTCACATACTTTTGGTTTTCGCAAATGTATTTTATTTTTCTTACCGAAAAATCTCTGCTTTTCGTTCAAAATAGTCTGTTTTATATCGTAAGTATATATACCTTGGTCACTTATAACTATATGAAACAGGAAATACTCTTAATATTAAGTAAAGGGATAGTATAACGTAAGATATACTACCTTATAATAATGTATGCGATTTTCCTCGAGAAATCCGAAAATGAAAATGGATTACGTAGCATCTACCAGTAGAAGGGAGGATTATTGTGTATTATTTGGGACCTTTGCCCCAAAATATTACACAATACACAACACATTCACACCGAAGAATCCGAAAAGTTTCACAATGAGGAAAATCGTTATGTAACCCAAATTTTGAACAAACATCGCCTAAATTCGTCGCCTTATTAAGATTCTTTTTTCTCCCTTCTATTGTTGCGAAATGTGCTAAATCACCGCGGTGACAGACTGTTCATGGCAAATTAACAGGATCCTACACGCCCTCTCATAGCCTTGAAAAAAGATACAAAATGGCCCAAATTTGTGGAAAGAGATGTTATGAATTGTAGTACGTATCTTTGTGGTAAATTATGAGAAACGATCATGAGATTAGTCTTTTAAATATCCTGAATATATTTTTAAAATATAGTTTTAGCTACCAGAGAATCGTTTATGTTTTTAATTTTTTTAAATATCCAGAATATTTTTAAATATAGTTTTAGCTACCGGAGAATCGTTTATGGTTTTAAATTTTAGATATTCTTATTTCTTTTTTAATAAAGTAAGTTCACTTCCATTGAAAAAATTCTCTTTATTCCTCAAAATCCAATCTCTTGAAATCATTTGCCCATCGACTCAGTTCAGTGTGAAAGTATTTCGTCATTTCTCAACCATCTCCTAATAATTTACTTATTTTATTTATATTTTTACAGTAATTTCCTCAATTAAACATCTTAATTAATTTTGTTGTGAAAAAGATATCCCAATAATCCAAACAGTCATTTAGGAATTCACAACGAATTTGCTCAATGCTCTATCACCAAAATCTGCTTCAAACTCTCGTTCATTACTCAAGGATCCGAAAAAAGGCTATTGTATAGTGTACAGTTCGTTGTATAATATTTGCAGAAAATTCAAAAACTTCTATAAGCATAGCTGAAAACTATACTTAAAAATTCTTACCCATTGTATATCCTCCAATTTTGTCCTATAAAGTCGTAACATAATAATGCGTTGAATTTAAACGTCAAACCGTTTTTCTCGAAGAGTTTTATGAGAGAAGGATAATAATGATTTTGATAAAAAATGGTAATTTATAATCAGAAATAAGTGCCGATGGCTATAGATGCGCTCAACTTCATCATAAATCTCACATCGTTAATTAACAACTGGATGGAACAGTTAGGGAACATAGCCAACTTTTGAATTTATCGTGAAAATCGATTGTTCACGGACAGATATTATTTTAAAACCGTTATATAGGTCACCATAGTAACTGAACCAGAAACTGATTGAATTACCACCGCTAAAAATTAGCTATTTACGTAGAAATAATAGTAAATAATTATAAAAAATGTAAATATATTATTTAAATGAAAATATAAGAGGGAAGATTTATATATCTTCCAAATAATCAAATTAACTATCCCTCTACCCGAACAGAAAAATGGATTTTAACAATATCTGTCATTCTTAAGGAAAGAGCAAAATATCTGTCATTGACTTATGACCTGCTATTCTTTTCTAAACACTATAATACTATAATTTCGATAAGAAAAAGTATTTTAGATATCTTCAGATGTTTCCAAATTTTTATATATTTATAATAATATGCATCAACATAAATACCCGCCGCCTTAAATAAAGCCGCCTTTTTGCGTTTGACGTGAGGTGATATAAGATATCGATGACCACAGTAAAACTACATAGGACATAACAGCATAACCACTGCTTCAATAAAATATTTCAGGAAATGCGAACTGTACTTCATGTATAATAAAGTTAGAAAATAAAATGAAAAATAACTCTCTCCCATGAGAAACTATTTTTTTTATTTACAGACATTCGCAAAATTCTGCTCTTCTTTTCGATACTTTTTGAGGAGGATGTAGAGTCACAGTGCTGAAGTCACTTGAACTTACTCAATGGAAAGTATTACATCTGGATTACGAAAGTCGACAATTCGTCATAGTCTGCGTAGTCTGTTATATACAATCTCATTGATAATCCTTGCGTAGCTCTACTCCTATGATTTATTAAAGGAAAAGCTTTGTCATCAAAGTGAAGAACCGTCAAATCGATGCGAACCGAATACGGGGAGAAAGCATTTTTTGTGACCTCTGCCGTGACCTTTCTCCTTCCCTCTCATTTTCCGAAGTGAATGGAAAAAAGAGTGCGATAGTGTGTTGTTTTAACGACTCCCGATTTTCATATTTCATTTTTTTTCCGAGAGCGCGTCAACAGGACTCCGTTCTCAAGCCTTCTTCAATGGACTACGGAAACTTTCGCAAACTCTTTGAGAATCGTGGAGTACCAAATGCTAACCTTTTCCTCCTACTATATTAGCACTCTAAACCCATATACAAATACAAAAGGTTATACAAATACCTACATAAAGTTTTCTTTTTTAGAAGCTAATATATAAGCTCACAGTCGATGCATCATTCTACCTATGTTCTCGAAGATATTTCAAATACCATTTACCACAAAGAATGTTAAATTTATCTCGTAGGAATACATAACATCAACAATCAACCTATCAATAAATTTGAATTAAATGGGAAAAGGAAATCAATATAAAAGTAAAAATATCATTCAAAAACTTGTAATACATCGTTCTTCATATCAACTTTTCTTCCTTCACTACCAAAATACCCAAGATTGCTTTCCTTTACGTACACAATTTTCCATTCACACATATTATTACATTAAATTTATATCATAAAAATTAATTTTATATATTTCATTTCATAACTTATTAAGATTTAAAAATTAAAATACCATCGGACTGCACTAGTATCTACTAAGTGTTATTTTCCTATATTCGAAATTAAAAAATGAAATCACTAATTGATGCAATCATTGTGCTAGGATTCACGTGAGAGATCTGAGTTATTAAATTATATGTTTAAAATTACCAAAATTAAAGACTTTCATTAGCCTTCCAGAGTATATCGACTCATAGAGAACAGGAATATTTACCAATCTCATGTGATTATTATCCACCTAATATGAACAGTTTAATTTGTTTGTTTCATTATTTAAAATTTACCCACATATATCACTTTCGCTTGGGACAGTTTAGTTTTTACGAATCTTCCCGTAATGTTGAAATGCTTAAAATGTTCCCAACCAGTTCTGCACTTCGCTGCTCCCAAAAATGTTTAGAGAAAACGTGTGTAAATTTGCTCTTAAAAGCTCTTAACCCTTCCATTATGGAACCTTTCGCTAAATGCACTCGTATCAAATTTCAGGCATTAAAAAAAACCTTCACCTTCGTGCATTTCCAGGGCGATATTCAAAACGTGACGCGGCTTGAACTTTTAAAAGTCAGGGCCCTTGTTCAGGGTCACAGTAGTCTCCCATTACACTGCCCTGTAATCGCCCTGATTTATTTCTAAGTATTTATGACTCGTAATAATTATCTATTCATTTCAATTGTTCCTTTTTTCGGTACACTGCGAAAATTATAAGGTAAGAGGAAACGTAGCTATACACATCAATACTAGCAATCCTTTCTCTCGTCGCCATGGAAATTCTTTCTTATTGTCTTCAATTATTATGAGATGTTACAATCCATTCTCTTTCATCCTTAACTGAGTTTCGTCTCCAAGGAAATAATTTTTTTCATTCAGATAAAGTACTCCCACAAGTAATTCTTACATAGTTTTTTAGTTAATAAAAATAGCCTCCTATTTTTAGAAATTCTTACTGTCATAAGTGTCTATTGTACATTTTTATTTCTCGAGTATTGCCGTTGTTTATCGCCGTAGTTGATAGTTACAAATTTGAAAGGGATTATTCAAAGCTATTAAATTTATCTATCTTACTCTACTATTTTAAATATTCACTATACTTTCGCAAGATCATGTTTCAATTGGCTAAAATAAGACCAGTAAATTGACTCGAAAATAGTGTTATTATTTATTTTATTCTTTGTTTATTGTTATCGTTGTTAATATTGCAATTCTTCTGATATATTCCCTTTCCGTGAAATCTTTCTTAAGAAAACAACACTTATCTTCTGATATTCTATGAAAATACATCCGTTGATACAGCTCCTCTTTCATCCCAAATTGAATGAGTCCTGTGATTGATTTCCAACGGCTGCCGTTTTCCCGCGCCACTGGTATTCTCTAAAATATGGAAGCAGATAACAGCAGGTCAAAATATTCTCTCTTCCGCGAAACTACCACGAAAATGCCCCTTTGACCTTTACAAAACGATCGATCTGAAAGAGTTTATCGGACATGAAAGGCGTTCAAATATTCAACTGTGCGGAAACATGGATTTTTTGAAAATCCATGTTCACTTTCGATCGATAAATTCAACTGTTATCTTCCATCGGAAACTAAAACTAAGGAGATTTTTGTGACTTCAATGTACTCCTGAAGAGCAGCTGTAGAATTTTGTGTTCATAAAGTTCACTCAGAAGTTGGAGAACATGTTGATACATCTTTCTCAATAATATAGACGGAAAAAATAAGAAATAATGTTATTTACTGAGAGAGTATAGTCGTTGATGATGTCTTTTGTGGCAAGAAGGAATCTTACGATAGAGAATAAAGTATTTCTGCAATATAAATATATATATTGACTGATGAAACAACATAATCATCGTGCTATGGAAATTAAACTACTCGTTTCCCATTCCTGGTTAAGAGCGTACTAAAATTGCGTCATTATCACATAAAATACGTGGAATTATTTTACCAAATTTATTAAATGCAATAATTTCATGTCAGTTAAATGTTAAAGTTAAATATCAGTCAGTATCACTGTTACGTTGGTATTGTATGGAAACTTACGATTCCAAAATGTATCGTAAAAAAGGTACTTTAAAAAAAGTATCATACAACAAATGATTCATTGAATGATAAAAAAATTTTCAAAAAATTTTTAAAGATCCTATATGTATTTAATATTAATATGTAATAGAATATGTTGATTGTTTTTGAAGAAATATACTTGTGAATAAAATGTATAGCAGCGCAAGTGGAATCCGCATAGGAAAAATAATTGAGCGAAATGCTAGCAAAAATCCCATTTCAATTTTCTTCTAAATTTAGATTCGAATCCAATGGAATAATTGTATCGCTACGTTAACGGTTTTCATTTATAACGAAGAATGGGAAGTGCTTCGGGCCTTCGCAAAATCTAGGCCTTACATAAAAAATAATTGAATTACGTGACTCGTACATTTTGAATAGCACGTACATCCTTGAGAATAATAATTCTATGCAGATGCAATGTAACTGTTGAGTACATTCCCGCTACGCGTGAACATACAAATTCCATAAAAGTTTGAATCTTCTCGTGAATATATACGAAAAATGATTCTAAATAGAAATTTAAATTTTTTTCGTAGCTGTTGATAGATTTTCTTATTGAGTTCCAATTGTTCGATAAAGACCCTATTACTGTATGGAACGCATAGAAGTTGGAGGAGATAGGGAATAAAAATTATACCATACTAAAGAAAATATACATGTATTACATTCTGTATTTTCATCATTATATCGCGATTTGTTTTAGAACACAGGATTTCTACGGAACTAAAAGTATGCGATAAGTCTGTCACTCAAACCCGTGTTCCTTATTTGTTAATTGATAGACGAAGCTATTTTATTATCTTCTCTAAATGTATAGTTTTCAACACCTGAAACCTTACTTGCTTCACATTTTCTTCGAACATTAACTGTTGTATCTTACAAATGCGAAATTGTACGGTAAATTTTAAGATTGTAAGGATACGGATTTATTACTTCATTTTTATATGCAGTGGACAATTGGAGCCATTTTTAACTTCACAGTAAAGCATAACTCTAATAAGAGACATGTGAACTAAAGAATAAATATCTGTTTTAATAATTTTGTAATAAATAAAATAATAGTTTTCTCGAAGATCAGGTTGTTCCTTAATTTAAAATCTTTTGGTTAGCAAACTGAACCTCGTGTAAACAGGAAGGCCGCATAATGTTGAATGATCGTGAAAATTAAGAATTACCAAAATCGCGATAAAAAATTGTCAGTAATGCACATTCATTTGCGAGAATGAGGCTCTTTGTACATCGTAACTCATATTAATTTGATTCTATGAGTGCTTATCTAAGGTTCCGCATTAGTTCACACCTCTTACTCTGGATGTATAATTTCATAGTCCATTTGGCCTAACATTTTCAGCGAGATAACTCATAGATCCGTATCCATTTTGCTGTTAATGAAATAGCAGAGCCGAGGGAAATCTAGTTTTTATCTGCAGATCCATAGTGATATCAAATAGCATGAAAGGCACTCGAAGGTAATTTAAAATTGCTGATAGGAGAGAACATGTCCATTAAATTCTTTATCTCTACAGGAATTTGCTATTAACAGTGTCTAGTGGCAATTTAGAGCGATAGAAATAACCACTGGTGGAATTCCCTTCTTGAGTACTATTGTTATAACCTTTGTACAGGATCAAGTAGCTAATGTGCACGATATCTCAGTATTGTTTGTTCAAGAACATTAATTTCAGAGCTAATTTTAGGATTGGTTTTTTCTCTTTTTTAACTGAATATTTCAAACAAAAAGTTGCCTTTTGAGTGAAGGCAAGGAGTGTTATCATTAAATAAGGTTCAAGTGAAATTAGGACAATTTGATTGTTATTCTATTGTGTTCTGTAACTAATAATCAAAGTATAATTTTACGCCCCAGTGCTTACGTTAACTGCATTTAGTTTTAATACATCTGTAAATTTAATTTAGTCCTTTTTCATTGAAATTTTCGAAAGGAGGATATGTGCTTGCTATAAGCCTAATTTGGAGATTTCAATGCCCGAAGTTTTCAAGTTAAAAATTTTTAAAATGAAATTAAAACTTTGTATTTTCCACACTGAGGTTTATTCTGCGACCGGTTTCGTAAAATAATTTTCCATCTTCTGGGAGAAGAAGATGTAAAATTATTTTACGAAACCGGTCGCAGAATAAACCTCAGTGTGGAAAATACAAAGTTTTAATTTCATTTTATTATGGCTTTCCACGAAGTCACGCCTAAAAATATCGATTTTATTAAAAATTTTTATTCAGTGACGATTTTTTTGCATTTATTATATATAAAGCTTATGAAAATAACTTAGAGTGAGTTTAAATTCAATATCCTAGCTTCTCTCCCTTGCAATGTGACCAATAACGTAATATAATGCTCACAACGATTAAATAGCCATTACCACTGTCAAACTCATTTCGTGTCACTTGAGCATCTTAGGATAATTTCAATCGTCTGGCACTGCTCGTCTTAGGCCTCAGCTTTACAATTTACTTCACATTATCAATATTTCTCTTCGCTTACTTTACCAAGGAGATTTAGAGACTAAAAAATCCCATCCGTTCGCCCATGCACGGAAAGAGGAGCGGGTTATTTAGAAGAACTGCCGAAGAAAGTTTTAGGAGGAGAGTTTGACGTGTTTAGGAACCGTGTGTAGGAGAGGAGCACGATGGTTGTGCGTGGGTGTGAGAAAGTCGAACACAGGGAAAGCGAAAAGCTAAAAAAGGTGGAGAATGCCGGAAGGAGGGGAAGTTAAACATCGGATGTCCCCGAGGCAGTGAAAGGGAAATCGTGCAACATTGAGGGTCCGAATAGACACAGCCGCTGGGCTTTCACGAGCAATTCGGGATGTATCAATTTCTCGCATTCCCATGGAGGATTGGGGGGCATTCATAACGTGGGAGGAAGCCGCCGTTTACGACAATAAATCGGTCGCGTGGTTTTTTTTTCGGCAGCGCTTTTATTTGGGGGATGTGTAATTGCGAGGGAAATGAACATTACGCCAGGAGAGGATGGGGAAACGTATTTCTCAAGATGGCCGAATTACGTCCCCGCTTCTTTTTTTATTCGCTCGTTGAAATTACCCAGACGTCTTTGAGTAATGTTCGTCTCGGAAGAGGCGGTGTAATGTAGAGATTTTAAGAGTCATCTTCATAAAATACAGTGTGTATAAATGACGGCTCACGCTCGTAAATTTATGAGCATCTTTACTCGAATAACGTGTCTTTAATTGGCCTCTTCGGGAGGTATCGTCTTATTTTCACGAGAAAATTTTCGAATCTTAATTGAGGAAGAAAGCGAGGTGTTTTTTGCTCCGTCTTTGAGATTCTTTCTGTTTAAGAAATACATCGATTTACTGGTATAATTTTATCATAAGCTATTTGATAATAGGCACCATTTATGATCTTAAATATTTAAATCATACGATCGTTCTATATTGTTCATTTGATTGGATTGCAATAATTTTTAAAATTTAGTTAGTAAACTATTTTTGGCCTCTTAACCTCATTTGCTTAGTTGTTTCTTTAGATGATTATCAATTGTATTTTACGTTCCATAAATATAGGTATTTACTATTATATATAGTTCCTATAATCATACTCTCTTTCAGGAATAAAGAATAAATGTATACTGAAATTATTATAAGAGAGTCATGATTCATATAATATTTTTTCGCATTTCAATTATAAACTCTATTAGTTCAGCATAAATATAATTTCCTCTTTTACGCTGATGTTCTATTTGCGACATTAATCATCAATATTTAATATTAAGAAGTTGAAGAGCAAGGTTAAAGCATTGCGTATAAGGAATCATAGCAGGAATTCATTGATTTTTGCGTAACACGCGTGAATTATAGAAAGATTCCACTATCTCAGGTTGACCGTGATAACAGAGCAAACAGCTTCCATGCATTAGAGCCAAAGCAATGAAAGTGCTGCGAAGAATAGCATGAATACGCTAAGAGCACATGTTAGAGACTAAACGTTTGAGAATTTGATAACTTCCAAGTGTGGAATGAATCAAATCGTTCCGAAATAGGAATAGAGAGTGTACAATGTTGTATCGGCGGTTCATTTGGTTACATTCTAGTGTAAAGAGAAAGGATGGTTTAGCAATTTCGAAAGTCCTTTAGTATTTCAAAAAAGGGTTTTCATTCGATATGATTTGAGTTCCAATGAGAATTGGAATTGAATGGAGGATTTGTAACTCACCTGTTAATAAAAGGAAGATGAATATAGATTCTTCCTTATTATTTTCAGTTGCATTTTAAAATTTTCGTACATGACGGCAACGTAATACAATTTTGTTTTTGATGATTTCATATTAGTATACCATTGTTTTTGTACATGCAGTATAGTGGTAATGGTATCTTTCTCATTAGCTATTTAATTAATGTAATTTTTATGAAGTTCTACGTATCCATTATTATTAATTACAATACTCTGTTTATATAAGCTTCTTATTTTTTCAAATCGTACGTTTCGGTTTTTGTAAATCATTTTAGAGTAAAACGAGATTTTTATCTCCATTTTACTTAATACGAATTGATCGTAATGTTGATAATTCATATTATCATCTTGATGTACCTCCTCCAGAATCCCAACGTAAATAAAAAAATCACCATCTATATAGGGATGAGTTTAGAATTTATGTAGCCATAAGATGTACGCGTTCCCATCGCGAGAAAACCTAAGATTTCTAAAGATTCAGGAAACGATTCATCTTAATGAGACGATCGGTCCGAAAGATCAATCTGCAAGACTTTTGTTTCCCTCCGAAGCAAAGGTTCCGGTCTACATGAACCCTGAAATACGGTCTCGAGTAGCGAAACTTTCTCCTGCAATACCCATACAGATCGTTCTAACGACCTTGAATTCCCACCTTCTCTAATCCCTTTCATGAGGAAAGGGTGAATTGATGGCGCTAAATGAACAACTCCAATGCCATGAACACTTTCATATCTTGATGGCTCCGTTGTTTGTGGAGGAATCTCCTTCCAATAAAATCCCTCTTTTGGAGAGTTAATTATCTGCTGATGCAGGAAAGTAAATTCGCTCTATCAACGGGTTTCGAGATGAGCTAAAGGTTAGAGCTTAGATTTGTGCATTAATGAGATCAATATCTTAGAGAAAGGATGTATACTATTGCTATTTAGTTTATATGGATTGAAAACAGTTTTCTTTTTAACAATTTAATCCATTATATTTAAGTAATTTCTTAAAGTTTATACATCGAGGAATGTTTAGGTTTAATGTTTTATAAAACCGTTGTAACCTTTTCAGATCTTTAAAGTCTATTTACAGATATTTAAGTATATGTTTACTAATTTCTTGTTTATTAATCTATTTATATTTATAGGGTCATTTATTAAGATTCACACTACACATATTTACGTGTTTCTTGCTACACACTTTAGAAGATATTAACAGTTGCACATTCTGCAAGCAGAGTGCTGATAATATTTTATGTCGAAACATAAAAAAATAAGAGATATTTTTCAAACGTTATTCTGGAATTTAGAAAAGTAAGAGTAATGGTACTAATTATATTCAATATGTGGTTATATGTAATACAAAAAGATATTATAGAAAAAAATTGAATTTTTATAGTAATACAAGTTCCGAGTAGATACAGAACAATAAATAAATTTTTCAGTTATTAGCAAGAAAAAAATATTGTGTTCTGAACTCATAATGATCACTTTTCCTTTAAATTTCACTCAGTTATGTTTTCCGACCGTCTGAGTAAAAGCATTTGTCGATAATCTCTCGAATTAATCCAACATTTCTTGTCCGTAAATCTCCAAATGCGAGGGACGTCGAGGGAATCTTATCCTTTGGGAGAAACTTAATGTTTGTGAGGAAGGAAAAGAGGCATTTCCATCCCCGAGTTAATGGATAAAAATATGACGCCATCGATCACCGACTATTTGGAACGTACACGTGTGGCGAAGAAAAACTGCCCTCAATGAGATTCGAGAAGGAAGTGATTGCACTCTCTGTTTTCTCTTCTTCCAATTCGAAGAGAGAAGAATCAAGGCCTCTCGGATGGATCTACAAGTCCTTTACTCGAAATTTTTTGGGAGGATGCGGTCTAGCTTCCGCAAAAAGTGTGATAGCTGAGATAGTTCTTGATTAATGGGAGGAATTAAGTATAAAGAAGTTGGATATTGCTTTTGAAACTGATGCTAATTAGAGCTACCGCAGGATGTACCTGCTATGACCCGTGAAATATTATGCAGCTGCAAATTTATTGTACGTAAAAGGTTATAGTTACAGGTGGCAGTTATTCATAAAGTCGCACAAATTGTTTATTCTGCTTTATCGTTCATACTTATTTCATCATTCACTCCTCGGAATATGCCTATTTCACAACAATTTGTGACCTTTCATCGCGAAATATTCAGAAAAAAGTAAAATACTAATGATATTATGTTTGATCTGCAATAACGCTTTATGTTACATATCCATGATTATTTTAAATGACTAATAATGGAAAACATAAATACCTTCTAATTTTCAATAATGATTTTATTTTATCCTAATTCGATTATACTGTATTTAATCAATCCCTAAATTGCCTTTGAATGTTTTCCTTTTCGACCTTAAACAAATGATACTCAGTTTCAATGGTGAAAGAATTAGCATAAATCAAGAGCGATTGTGAATAATTATACCATTATTATTAAGAGTCCTTGGATATTTTCAATTGATTATTTATTGAGGTTTTATATATTAATTCAATTAATTCTATTTTTTAAATATTAGTTACAGCTCTGTTTGAATGTAATTTAACCACAATATTAAAGAAACTATTATTTATAAAAATCCCTTTCATCTTATTTGTATGTGTAAAGCAAAGTTGACTGAATTATTAGATGCTAAAAAGTTAGTGATTGAAATTATACATGTTTATAACACACTATTTGTATTGATTAAATATAATGTATCATTAATCTCCGGATAGCTACTGCTCCTCATTAGTTAACTCACAATTAATTGAATTTATACTGTTAATTTACAATACTTGGGACCCGTTGAAGAAGATGGAAATTCGTAAGTGTGTAACCGTGAAATTTCCTTTATTATCTATTATTATTTTCACTCTTAGTTGTTGGTCATTAATATCTTTAAGCTATAAGAGTTTCTCGTGCCTAGTGAATTATTTTTTTCTCGTTAAATTAAACGTGTTCATCTCCAACCTCCATATTGCACGATCTGATTCACTTAGTCTGAGAGATATGATCATTCGTGAGTTAATTTGGATTGCGGAGAGACTAATTAAAATCATTTCGGCACGAGATGATCCCATGGAAATTAATTATCCCATTTATGACGTCACTCTTTGTTGAGATCAAAAAAACTTAATCTTCATTTATGTCGGTTATTTGCAAATCATCTACTCTATCTAGAGTGATTATTAACCATTGCTCTCTTGTAATTGTGATGCATTACGGCATTAATTGAATTAATTCAATAAAGGAAAGGAGCTAATAAATTTGGCTAAAATGTTTTTAATTTGATTTACTCATCTACAGGACGAAAATGTTTTATCTTATTTGTGGAAGGCGTAATAAAGGTCTGAAATAAAATCTGTTTGAAGTCCACGTTACTTTACGCTCTTAGTTATCTTTACTATTCAGATGTTGTATCATACTATAATTCCTAGTAATTTAAGAATAACGTGGTATTTCAGGATAGTGGATAAACTATTCCGTTCAATTTCCAAGGTCCAAGAAACAGTTTCAGTTTAACATTTACAATTACGGAGATTCATAATTGCAGCACTTAAACTTTATAACAACTTCGAAACAAAACTAGAACAATGGCTGGTTTCATAACATCTTTTGTTAGACCCTAGACTCCGTACTAGGTCTGGCACGATAAAATTCCTTAATGAGGAAGGTATCAATGAAAGACATGTAGTAAGTACTATTTGCACGGTCAAAAACGATTCGTTTACCGACTTAAGTGAAGATTGAAGAGTGAGTAAACAGCGGTAAACCTTAAGATCACATTTCATTCACACATTTCGCAAGTTGTTCTAACGTAATGTTTGCTAATCTGCCATTACAGCAGGACAAAAACTCAGTTTCGTAAGGACAAATTTAAATATTTTGGATCATATTAAAGTGAACGTAAGTGAAATTTCGTAATTTATAATTTCAATACAAATCTCCTTGAATATTAATAATGATTATTATAATATAATTATCAGTTTCTATGCTCAAATTGCATTTTAGAAAATCAGACGTTACCAACATGAGGATTATTGTTTTACACAATTCTATTCCACTAATATCCGAATTATATAAAAGATTATGTGAGACACTGCATTTGATCCTTTTTAGAGATAAGGTTTCATAATTTAAAATAAGCGTGAATGGTTTCTAATCAAACTTCCTTTCATCGTAATTGGGCTGCATTAGGACTGTAGGTTTCCCACGGTTTTTTGAGATAATCGTTTTGCCAAAGGAAGTAAGTGCATTGACGAAATGTATCCCGGTTTAAACCAATCTCACGCCCTTACAGTCATTGAACTAAATTAAAACGGTAAATGAGTGGAAAGCAACATTTCTTATCGTAAAGATAATATAATGGGTCACAAATTCTGTTTTATCACATCCATCATATTGTTATTTATGTAATTGATGAAATTGCTTCCAATCCCATTTTTTTAGTAGGTTTAAAATGCTGATTTAATCATTAAAAGCTGGACTCTTTCATCAATCCGATTTTTCCACCTCGAAAAGTATAAATCTGGCTTCTAAAAATATAATAATATGCCTTTATTGAATCAGGACGAAATTCAGTCTGATAAGACCACTCGTTTAATCCCTAAAGACGAGAATAAATACAACCCATCCCAGATCGGAAAAATCAGATCCTCCGGAACGCGTATCTTTTCTAGACGATTCCCAACCGATAAGATTATGATGTCGTATTTTTACTTACCTTGAAATTTAGTGAAGCTATCATTTCATTTAGAACGAGTGGTTTATTTTCAGAGATGAAATCTATTCTGAATATATGGTGAAATACCGCAAGTAATTGTATATATTTCAGTCCTGCAATCTTTTTCAGGTTTATAATTACAATACGATATTCATTTACAGATTAGTGCTCTACGAATCTTGTGATAGTATCATTTGAGCCATGAAGTGAAGTCGTTAAGAATTATTTCGTATTTGATAAATTTTAGTCGATAAGAATGCTCAAATTGAAAAATAAGAAAAAATACTGTCTCATGAGTAATTAAATGCAATCAGCCCTTTTTTTATTTAGTGGACATTTTTAATTTTTTCATACCGAAATCATAAACGCTAATTTGCTCTTTCAACATTTGTATTGGCCGATAAAATAAACGTTGAGATGTATCGACGTCATGCAGTTTTCGAATGTGTTAACACTTAACCTTTTCCAATTTACGTAAACGAGAAATCATTCTTCCTCTATTTTGTCCAAAAATGGGCCTTTTATCCTATTTCCAACCTGATGTTATTTTTATTTTCGCTAATAGTTAATTTATCATCCCTTGAATACATTCTTTTATATCTCTCACCTTTACACATCTAAAAGCGAATATTTGTATGCTGACGTAGATTTTCCCTTAAGGACAAAATCCGTGAGGAGAGAATTCAAATGTGTTTAATCCTTAACGTTTCAGCGAAAGACATAATTAATGACCGCTCTGACTGTTTGACCCTCGACCTTATGACCCCAAGCAGTGCCTCGGGTCGACAAAAGAGGGAAGGCTAATGAAATCTCTGACCCTTTCACGCAATTCCAATTTTAAGTAGGGTTGCCAACTCTCCGATTCTACATTTGTTCCTGAAATTTGACATTTTTGCAGTTTCTCTGTCCGTGCTGTCCGTGTTTTGTAACGATGAAAGATTTTTATTGTGAGTATTGTGACAGTGCTCACAATCTATATTCTCCATATAATACATCCTAGAAACAAATTATTTGAATGATGAGAATTATAGTGCTTTATTGATTTTCTATTGCAATATTTTCCGTATTAATGCATGTTGAAAATATAGTTTGTAACATTGTACACAATTCGTGTCTATTTTATCAGGCTATTCTCTTCTTTTTCCGTAGAAAGCGTAAATTTTATTTAAAAGGTATGTTTTATTTTCCCTTTATCCTGAATACCACCGTTGCGTTGTTTTCATCATATCATTGCAATAAATCGACTACTTCCTAATTGAAAATACTGTATAAATCAAGGAAATAAAGAGTTTGTCTAAGAAAAAAAATGTTCATTCGCAAACTCATACTAAATTAAAATTTAAATCGTATATCAAGTACATGAACGATTCAAGGAAATGTAAGTTGTATATATTAAACGATTGTTTCGGTTGAGAATGTAAAAAAGCCTTGGTGACGTCTGGTAAAATCTCTAGTTCCGATTCATTTACATTTTTGCTGAAAACTTCTGCAGTTTATATTGAGTTGAATATTATTTTATATCATTATACTTCTTTTAGATGATATTGAAAAGAGAAATTGGGTACATTGTTTATGCAAAAGAAAGAAGAACAGTTATATTTCAAATTTCCTCAAACAATATTTATATTAAAACTTCCTTTCTAGAGAATTGTGTGCTTTCAGAAAAATGTTACATATTTATTCTAACACTCTATATTCTATGAGAAATAAGAATTAACTCCATTTACATAACTCTATCTATCTAAATATACAACAAAAGAGAAGGGAGGTTGCTGTTTATGGGAAATTCCCCCGAAATTTGATTCGCACACCTGTTATTTTTAATGGGCGCTTGTAAGCCTTTCGTGAATTTGAGAAGGGTATTGTTTTTCCTCGAAATAAGTATTTTTCTCCCACTTAAAATCCACGGGAACAACGTCCGAAGGAACGTTACGTCAAGATGCCATCATTTTGATATATGATATCACCTCGTGCAGTCCAATTTCGTTTCGCAGCTGTCAGCCGTGGTTCAGATAAAGAATTGCTCGAAAAGTAAACTTTGGGAAGTTGATGAGAGAACCGGACATTTGAAAACAATGGAGGGCTAAATGCTGGAAATTGGGTAATGGACAAGCGCGGCTTTCCACGAAAACAAAATAAACGGACCAATTAGTTTGAAAGTTTGTGTGTGTTACCAAAATTCCCACCCTCTCCCAGAAAGAGTTGCCGGCAATGACCGAGGGACAGTATCCATACATTTGAAGGCCATTCTGCGAATTAAATAATGTATGAAATTCGCTTGTTGATTTCATGGAGAACTTGACCGAAAAGCTTTCAACACAACAACCGTTGCTAGGAAGAAGATTTTCCACCTCTTTTTACTTCTCTTTAATACCCTATTGGCATTCAATTCTATATCTAGAATGTTAATAAAAAAACCCCACACCAATAAACGTTCCATTTTTAATGGAATATTTTAGCAGTAATACAGTTCTCCATGAAAAAGCTCTTAAAGTTCTATTTTCATCTCAAAAATGTCTGATTCTATCAGAGGAACTAACATTGCAAGTTATTTAGGTATGAATTTTGAGTGAGGTGTGCATAAGTAGAGGTGAGTGGAGGTTTGAAACGCTATTCTATTCTAAAAGATCTTCTTCTCTTCCTCTTATTCTATTGCTCTATGAGAAAATCCTGAATTTCAATACCCATTACTTCTAGAAATACTCTGACGTTAATATCAAGGAATCTTTTAGTGGAACATAATATAGTTGCCCGGATAAAATCTTCACCAAAGATATACATACATATATATATATAGATACATATTATTGCACTTACATAAAAGAGGAGAATCTACCAGGAGCGTTTTTTGTCTTGAGTCTTTGGAGAGAAGTTTATCATGGAATAAATGCTTTATTATAACATTCTGTAATGTCCTAACCAAAAATTCACTCTATGAATCGCTTAACTCAACTTCAAATGATATTCTTTATTCACTCAGCCAACTCCAATAACACATAATCTCATACCATAACAACTATGTAGGAACCTAACTGCCTCCATGTTCCAAGATTTGAACTCGTGAATGTAAACAGAATTTTTAGGCATTTATATCATGTTGAAATTTAGAATGTGCACTTTATGTGTCAAAGAATAATAGAGGAAGAATTGTCATTCTTGTGCTTGGTTCCTAAGAAAATGATTGTTTTAAGTCAGGCAAAAAGTTAAATGAAAATTTTGAATAGATATTACTGTACTTACTTAATTTTTATAACTCCACTTACTTAATTTACAGTTATACTTTACAATTATAATAAATAACGTAAATAATTAAACTTCTGCTCGTAAATCTTCAACAGAACATATTTCTTTCGATTGAAATTTATCGAGTTTGTCCTCCGTCCAAAATCAAAGTACAAGGGTGTCTGTATAGTTCTAAAAGATCACTATTTGCGGTCACAGAACTCCACCACGAGGGTAATCCCAAAAATATCCATCTCTTTCAGCTGAAGACAGTCCCCACCGTAAATTAATTAATCCGTGTCTCCACTTCATTTCCTCCGATTCTCCATTATGAAGATAGAAAGAGGCGACCATGGGAGTGGATCGTGCGTGTTTGTTTGTATTTACGTGAGCAAGAGAGTGTGCTAAGAGATGTTCCTTTTGCGGCGTCTCGCCATTCTATTCCGCATGAGAAAGCGTAAAATGTCCCACACCCAAGTCACTTGCATTAGACTAACGAACTCACAATGTCTGGACCGTGTCGTAATAACGGACAGCGAAAGAGTTTTTAAAGGCCCAAGTTGTGCTACGACTAGGAAAAAAAAATAGCATCGGTTTTCGATGCTCAGCTGTCGCTATTGTTGAGCTTGAGTCTAAGGGAACGTCGCTAAGCGTTTCTCATTTTTTTGCTGGATATTTTTTAGGATTACAAACGCTAACCTCAATTAATGTCAGCTAATGAGTGTTACGTAAGGAGCTAGAATTAAACTACGGTAATTCACAGCATTGTTTTTGTTTTAAATAATACATCTTTACAATGTAATACAATGTTTTACGTGAAGGAATCGCGTGTTAAACTTGCATTTTAAATGTTCAAAACTTCGTTATTTTTAGTTCTTAGTACGAGTAGAAATATCGTAATCAAAATCATTGTGTAAAGTACTACATTTTTTATATATTAAATCCAGTCACTTCCCCTTTGTAATATTACAGAGTGGTTTTGAATTGTAAAACAGATGTACGTTAACATCCATACACGGAGAAGGAAATAACTACTAAGCCGAGTTTCGAAACCGGAATCTTAGCATTAGATTTTGATAGATTCAGCTTGGATAATGTATTGAATTCAACTAAAAGCCTTTTAATTCAACAATGGTTATGATGTCATTCCGTTATAACGTGTCTAAAATAAAACAACCGAAACACTTCATTTCCAATAGAGGGCCTTAGTACTAGTAAGCAACTCTAACAAATAATAATATAAACTAAGATTTTGATATAATCGAAAATCTTTTTTCATCTCGAAAGAAGTCTTGGAGTACAAGCGATCACTCTTTAAATTAATTAATATATATTATATAATTAAATTATTTTTCTCGTTCGAAGGAGTTGAATAAGTAACTCGCTAGTTTTTATTCTCCTAAAATGTCTTTCATAATGAATATTTAAATTTTTAAAAAGCTTTCGGAAATGCATTTCTCACTCTTACTTTGCACATACATTTTGCTTTGCGAAAATTAATAATCCTATTTAATAAAAATATAGTAAAAACCACAATTTTTTTTTAAAAACATGGCAAATTTTAGCGTAAATTTATGATAATGGAGGCACATTTGGAGAATATGATAACAACATATTTAACACTTTTATGCATAGTTACATTTCATAATGATTCCTTTGGATTTACAAATAAGAGCACTCATAAAGAATGTACGATCTTATGTATTGTACAAGTGAGATCAGAATAAACTATAGAATTGTTGATTTATATGCATGGTCATGATGTTTTTCTTTCAATATAATTTGGGAAATAGCTATCATCAAATTATTTTGGGTGGTATGTTTGGAAATATTTTCTGGTAAATGAGACCTGTTCATAGCCATGCTCGGAGGTTGGTCAGCACACATACATATACTTTCCTCGAAAACCTTTCCCCCAAAACCTCAAAAGTTCATCTGCCATCAATGCATGCTCTTAACCTGATCTACATACACCACTCTTGATCTTCCAGATAGTGAATTCCGTGCTTTACATACGCTCTCGTAATCCTTCAAAATCTGCACAGTTCACTCGCTTCGGGCAACAAAAGCATTAAAATGTCAACCCGAAACTACTCAAAATTTCCATCCATCTCTTACGGGATATCGAAGTAAATTATCTGCGCGCGAAACGAATCGCTGAGTAACAAAAGAACATCGAAATCCGCAACCTCATTCGCAGTCCGAGTTCTGTCGCAAGATTTATTTTTTGACGTGAGATCTCTACCTCGGAAGCGATTCTGACCTCTTTGAGTCCCCTTCCAATGAGGCAACCTTATTTGACGATGAGGCGGAAGTGACGTAACTCTCAGCAGCGCCTTGCGCTTGGCACGCTGCAATTGAAGTGAGATCTTCCTCCGCGTGATGGCGGTAGCGAGATCACAAAGCGGTATCCCCTTTGAGGGGATGCCCACCTGCTATGGGATTGTAATAACATGACTGCCGACCGACAATGGAATGCAATAAAGTCTTTCCTTTGTGCCGCTTATTTGACATCGGAAAGTAAGCACTTTGTTAGTTCCCCGTTGAGGTGCACATGATTGAGTATTGTGCAGGGAAAACGTAGTATTTACCAAAGGCTATTGATAAGTAACTCAAATTTAGGTACGCCCTGGGGTCTTAGTGATTGGACTGAAGGAATAGTGATTGGGTTGTCAATGCATGAAACTGCTCTTTTAAGATTAAACAATCATTCTCAGGAGTAATCCTTTCGATAATGAGTGAAAGCAACGACATTTTGCATTCAATTGGCACATGAATGAGAAGTAGAAGGAATTGCATATGATGATCAAACTCATTACCACTGTTTAACGATAAGTAATCAGAAAAAAGTTTGAAGTTCATGATTTAATGATATCTATTATTAAAAAACATAAAGCAATACATATATCCCTGTTTATATTCATGATGATCAATATTTCAGAAAATGACCTCTAAGCTTAGTGTTTTAATGACAATATCAACAATGCATCAGCTCAAAATGTTCATCAAATAATATCTATGCAGACTTTATAGAAAATACAGATTTTAGATCGATCAAACTTAAACATTAATTCTACAAACGTCCGGTATAAAGGTAACAAAGAAAATCGGAGATGTGATCAAAATAAATATCACGGATATTTTGAAATTTTTTGTGTGGAGACTGCTTATAAGGTATAAAATGCATGCCATTAATGATATCTATTATTTTACGTAGGCTGTTGTTGAATAAATATACGACTAACCTATTTAAAATCCGAAACTTAACGTGTTAGGAGTAGAAAAGGTATTTCTATCGAACTTTATGTACATTACATTCCAAAATGTTATTCGCTCTGTGGTCTAGATCTATTTTCAATGACAATTGCTTTTCTGAGTATCAAACGAATCCCTCATCTGTGATATTAATTTTTGGTTTGAAGGGAATCTCCATTTTCATTTAGTTTCCGATCCTTAAATCCCCTTAAATATGCTTTGATTTTCTTGAAAAATAAGCAAGGACCTAAGCGTGTGCTCTGTGACATACATCAAAGAGACATCTGGTTTAATCCGTTTAACTGTGAAATGTGATATTGCTTTCTCAATAGCTGTCCTTTGCCTGTTTAATTTGCGAAAGATAATTCGGAACCAATCTTCTCTCGGATCGTGGATTCAAAGAGTATGATTCCATTACACCGCTTAATATGAAACAGATTCTCTTTCCCTCTAATGTACTTAAGCACCCTCCGATTCGTCGTAGCAACCACTCGACATACTCAAGAGGGGATTATAAGGAATTGATAGGGAATGGGGGTGGAATCAAGTGCTCTTCCTTCATACCAATACTTAACTCCCTCTATTCTCATTAAATATTGACTCTTAACCTTAAATAGGACACTGAAAAGTGCAACAGCGTACACTATTATTATTTCATTCTTTCATTCACTTTCAAATTTAAAATATATTAATCTTTATATAATGCCGATACACTCAAAAAACTGTATTATAGTTATATAGCAATTGCCTTCTCTGTTTACTATCTAGAGTTCCTAAGATGAAGTGAGGTATCAATATAATTGCTTGTCAAGATGGTGGGGAAATTATTTTTCATAAATCGATCATTATCGTATCGTGTAATGTAAATTAAAAAGCACATACGTCTCTTACGGTGTGAGATTTTTTTTCTTAACGGTATTCATACTATTAGACACAATATATCTAAAACCAATACTACTTTTACGTGAGTAGTGTGTATACTATCTATGAATGTCTATTCATAAGAAGAATAATTGACTATTATGTCCCTTGCTCTGTAAGGATACTAATAAAGTTCATATTTGTGTACTAAAAATATAATATATTTCTTACATATTTACGTATGAATTTACGTAAAAAATTAGTAATACTTTTTCATGCAAATGACAATTTAGAAGCTCAAAGTATGCCGAGACTCGATGTTACGAACATAATTTCCAATTTTATTCTGTTTTCTTATTAGGAATACTTTTAATCATATATATATATATTACTACCATACTTCTTAATTAGTACAGTATTTAATTGGTTAAACGTTATGAACATTTCAGGTGACAAATTTAATCCACGTAAGTTTCTCTTTCCATCATTTCATGATACATATTTTCCTGCTCTTATTAGATCAACCTGTTTGATTCCTTAGTTACAATCTACCATTCTCTGACTTTCACTGTTAAACATCCTTATGTCTCCGTCCTTCATTATCAAATTCCCTTTCACTCTCAGCCTCTTCTTGGATCCGTTTTCGTTACTTCAAGAATCGTTTATCCTAATTTCATTGTATCGCCTTAGTAAGATCGAGTGTCTTCTTCTTTTCCCGCTATCTATCCTTCTCTTTGCATTTAATCGCACGCTACGCACACGAGTTGCTAAGGGCTGGAATACCTTCTACACATTTGTTTCAGTAGAAATTCGTATCCATTACCGTTGAATTGAACAGAAAAATAGTTAATATCATGGAATTGTTTCATTTTTTAGTTTCACTAATATTCATCTTTTACTTAAAACATTTAAGGTATTAATCCTATATTACTTTTCAGCTTTTTGTTATAGTTTCGTTGGTAGAATAGACCAAGTTAAGTTGTTGCCTAATATTTGTAATTCTTTTGTCCGGAATAATTAAAATTAATTTCATCGCAGAAATCAAACAAGTCTTGTAATTATATTTCACTGAAAATTAAAATAAATAAACCGAAACTGATCATAATCCATAATTCGGGCAAGAATTATATTTTCTGTAAGATATATTTTCTGTGGAAAACTTTTAAATACGTGTATATTTAAGCAGTGTTTCCAGATTTATTTTTCGTGGCTCATAGGAGCAATTTATAAATCGAGTCACATCCAAATACGTAATAAAATCAGCGCATATCGAAACAATATCCGTTGTAAAAATTCCTCTAAAGAAATTTTTTTTCTTCGTTTTCAACTTATATCACGAACGTGTTTTACGATATATTCACGCACATTCACTCACACCTGTTCGCTTTATATCTGCACGCACTTGTCGCAGCCAAGTGCACTCTCCCGTCGTACCTCATTCCATTCTTACTTTCCCATCGTAAATCACCATCGTTGTCCTATTCTAGACCAGCACCAATAACCTTTACTTCCATTAACCTCCATCCTTATCGGAACCTTCCTCCTCACTTCAACTCTCTCGTAGTTTCCTTTCACTTTTACAAACTCTTTCTTTCACCTTTCCAACTTCCATCAATCTTCACACTTTCCTTCTTTTGCGAATTTTTTCATTGATCGCATTTCTTATTCCAGCGACATTTACCAATCTTCGCTTTCATCTGCCCTTTAATATTCTCCACAACTTTGCAAGCATGAGCTTTCGTACTGCACTCTAGTCACCCTTTAATTACTCTTGATTAAAAAGTACTATAATATACATGAAAATACAAGTTTCTGTTAAATAAAAACTATTTACGTTTATATGAGAATCAAGATAAGAATATAAAAAGATAAACTGGAACTTATAGAATGATAGCAAAAATGGTAGAAAAGGATACTCATTTTATATAAATAGTCACATCAGGATATATGTTCTCAGTTTATATTATTACACCTAACTGGAATACGATTTTATTTGATTTTTTTTAAATGCAGTATCTCTCAGTAAAAAGACCTCCGATATTGCAGTATGCTTGATTCTAGTATCTACCACAAATTATATAAAAAACAAATTAATAGCAGAGCGTGGTTTCGATCCACGGACCTCTGGGTTATGGGCCCAGCACGCTTCCACTGCGCCACTCTGCTGTTGGAAGGATAATGAGGAAGTATATTTGCTATTCCCCATATTACTTGTATTCGATAAAAGTAGGAAAAATATTTTATAGCAGAGCGTGGTTTCGATCCACGGACCTCTGGGTTATGGGCCCAGCACGCTTCCACTGCGCCACTCTGCTGCCGTCCGTCTTTTGTATAGGTAATCGGAGCATTATGAGTTCATTGCAATCGAATCGAAAATCGAATATCCCTCATCTTTGAGAAATAAATTCCCTTTAGCTTATTTTTATGAACCCTCTTCAACTTCATTTCATTTTTTTAGCAATATATTCTCACCTCATAAGGTAATTATTACTATTCACCAGTCACTTTGTACACATGATAATCACCATCCGTTTAAATTATATATATTTTTAGTATTTCTTCTATAATTTTTTATAATCCTAAATTCCGCACAAGTTCATCGAACTAAATTTAAGGGAAATCAAAGAATACCGCAATAGTTTTTCCATTACAGCTTTGTATGTTCAGAGCTATTGATAATCACCTTAGATACTACACTCCTCCATGGAGACCATACCAACTGATATCATGAACATTATGTCTGAACTATTCCTTCTTTTCCCTTTCATTTTTCTTAAGCCGTAATCCCTCTTCCCATATAGTATCTCAAAGTAGCATTAGGCAAGAATGTTAATCTCTTCAGGAAGTGAAAGAGAGTGGATCTCAAGAGTTGTCTTCTCAGAGAGGCACGTGTGATGTTTTTGCTTCCTTGAGAAGCCGAAGGAGAGAGCTTTTTCACCCTTTTTCGTGTTAGATAGCGATCTCTTTGCTTCTCTAACAGCCGTAATAGATTAGACGTTGTTATATTATCTCCCTAAATTCTAGATTCTCACGTCGTCTTGCAGATGCATCTCTTTGTGAAGAATGGTCTGTTGATATTTTCTATGAAATTTATTCTTAACAGAAGTAAGTTTATATTGTATCTTTCTCTATTAAATTTTGAGGATTTTTTAATCACTTCCTTTTATTTATCATTTTGGTCTTCAAAATCTTATTCTGAAATGTTGACAAATAAAATCACTAAAATCTTTCTTTTATGTATAGAGCATTATTTATAAATTTAGCATGATGAGGTATATTTACTAGCAGTTAAAATAAGTTCGAAAAATGTCAGGAATTATGAAAACTCATGAAACTTTAATAAGTTTTTGGAACTTTTGAATTTTTATTGGAAACGTAAGAAGAAAATTAATTTCTTTCATTCGTGTGAAATTTAATCGGAATATGAAAATTTATCTTAGTAATTTTAAGTATAAATGATACAAAATTGAAAACGGTAATCTCTAAAAATTTTCTTCGTTGATGTGTATGTGTTGATGTAGATGTGTATTTACTCAACAGTTCAAAATGACATGTTTCATACGATGTATTCGTTTTGCAAAGTTTTTTAATACAAGCCGGATTAATGCGCTGTAAACCGTCAAAACTGAGTACTGAGATCTTTGTACAGTTTATAACAAAATTGGAATCCCTGAGTAACATCAACTGTAGAGAAGTTTTAAATTAAGAATATGATTCCCTAACATAAAATAAGTTTTGCACACACAATCGGGTTTTATTAGGTAAATTTATTATAAGTGTTACACTAAAGTGTAGTGATGAATAATCTGATCTATAAGACGAAATTCCTTAAAAAAGGATAAAGAATCCTTATAAGATAATAATAAAATCCATAGATTCTCCCTGCCAAGAACATATCACAGTTAATGGTCAGATTTTATTCTGAAAGTCCTTCACAATTGATCCTCTGTTAATCAGACTAAATTGAAATCACTCAACTTGCGGTTGACCCACTATTTCGAGAGATTTCGTCTCCAATAATTCACAATATCACTCGTGGAGTTACGAGTGGGAACAAATTAGGGAATTGGAATTGGATTCGAAATCAAATTCGAGAATTCATTTCCGAAATTGCATATAATCCTAAAAGCAATCTTCTTCCTGTTCCTGTCACTCTCTACGAAAGGCAACAGAAATTGTAAATGTATAAAACATTGCCAAATGCGTATCCCCACAATTAATTTCCATCTACTGATATGAGTTTTGTGAGAAGGTAGCAAGACCGCTATTGAAATATTTTAAGATAAGTTCATCTTACGTTTAAATGGCCCACGGAGGAAACAGAAATGAAGAAAGTGGATTTACCATACACAATATTTATTCCTAGCGATGTATCAGTTGGTAGTATAGTAAGTCATATAAAGTTTAATATTAGATTAAAAAGTGAGACAGACTAGTATAATAAATTGGGTAAAGTAATTAAAAGAAGGGTCAATGATTGGATTTGAAAAAAGAACTGGCGACAATTAATTTTTTAAAATTACAGTTATAATAACTGTAGTTATTAAAAAGGAAGAGATGATTATTATTCTTTACTTCTTCTTAACTGTTTAATACATATCAATTAAGAAAAATAAAGAGATTTTTTTCCTTGAGTATTTTAATCATTTTGTTTCTATCTTCTTTACTTCTTTATACTTTGCTTTATTTCGCTTACATACTTTACTTTAAGGTCATATCATCTTGAGTAGTAGTTAAGCAAAGCATGTGAAGTTTTTTCTTAGTGTTATCCAAAATATAAATTAGAATCGTCTTCATATCTGGCGATTCTGAGACAAGCAAGTCTCCTTATACAGCCGACCCTTCATAAAACAGATATTTAAATCTCAAAGTCAATTAAATCTAAGAATGTTCAGATGTTAATTTAAAAAAGGACCTATAACTCTTTTCTGACAATACCACCACCTGCTAAAGGCCAATATCCACATAAAGTAATTAACCATTGCAGATTTTTTTTCTTTTCCTTTATTCTTATTATATCAGCTATCCTACGTCAAAATATTTGTCGACACAAACTCAATAAATTCATAGGTAAGCATTTTGAAACAAGGGCATTGCTCTTTTAAAGTGAAACCGAAAACTCCTATAAAATTTGCTTCTCCTTGTCACGCTTCGAAAGAACAAGAATGCGGTATTCCTAAATAGATAAGCATCAACCTTGAACTTGCCGACCATTGGAAGGAAAAGTTGCATGTGCCAGAGAACAGCAATTTACTATTCTCTGAATAGAAGATAAAGATTTGTGATACAAAGTACAAGGTTTATCGCCAAAGAAGTAGTTTTAGCTATCGAATAATTTGTCTTGGAACAAGTGCTATTATTACTGTAATATGGCTCTATATTTAGCCTTTTATTGATAACATAGTTTTTCATTGTAACTTATTCGATACGCCCAAAGTTTTTCCTTTAACTCAGTTGTTTCTGTCTTTTATTTGAAACGTATTTGCATAAAATCTGGTATGATCTATTTCCAGTATCTGCAATATTTTTATTACCATTTTTATTCTTCTTCATATTATTTACTCTTAAAACTAACGATTTTCAAATATCTTTTATGATTACCACACCGAAAAATTCTATGTTCAAAATGGCAAGATCAAAATTAAAGCCATATAATAACTATTGACCTTTCACCTCAAAAAATTAAATTAATAAATCAAGTGTTTTTATGCATCTCTTCATGGATTGGTGGGCTTGAATTACTGGCAAATTCCTCTCATATCTAGCTATTTAAGAATGAAAATAATGCCTGACAATATCACGTAATACTTGTAATAATTAATCTGTCCAATTGTTTCAAATTTATCTCACTGAAATTACACAAGTAAACTGGATTAAGTGAAATTGCTAATTCTGAACTACGCACGAATTCTAATCCAGTTACTAATTGTTCTTCTCATTAGCGAAACGATTCTTTTCTTCTAAATTGTCCATGTCAAATGGATCACCGTGACCTCATTGTAAAACGTTACTCAAGATGGGAATTACTAACCTGTCAACGGAAAAATCAAGTTTTGATGATGGGAAACTGGTTACCTCAACTCGCTCGATACGGCTATTCATTCTCGAAAGCTAATCCAATTACGTCTAATTTGTGAATGCATAAATCATCGTGCGTGATATGCCGTAAGTAGACGCCGTAGGAAGTGTTGGCGCGAAAATCTTTTGTCCTCGACGATCGTTCATTATTCCGCGAGGCGGGACATAAGATGGGAGAAATTTCTCTACACAAAGCCTTTCTTTCTTATCTAGAAATGGTTAATGATTGTTATTATCTTTCCTCTGAATGAAATGCGTAACTTTCCCGAAAGAAAGTTTTGGAAACGAAAAAAAAACCCGTAACTCCTTCCATTTTCATTTTTTAACCAAAACTTTTTTCTTTTATTGATTTATCATGCAAATTTTAGAATTTTTTACACCCTTCCATATTATATGATATAATTTCTGCAAATAAAATTATTTACAATGAAAGAAATCAATCATTTTAAAACATAATATCCCTTAATAATTTAAATATTATTGCACTCATTTCCTAATCTAAAAATCAGTTCGTGTAAATATATTTTAGTTTAAGTAACTTTCATGGTTATAGTTGCACTATAGTGTGTAGTGGTAAAGATTTTCTCCTGTTCGAGTTGAAAAGAATATTTTGCTTGATTGTATAGCCGTAGAAGATCGAATGATAAATTTACTTATAGTCCTTAACGCTATTCTGTGTCACCACATGAAAATACTGCATTTCGCAAGGTTGAATAGCTTTGAATCGATGAACAGGAACTTGGTACTTATTGAGCCTATTGTACCGTCATTCATAACTCAGGTTTTTCTTACGTTCGCGAAAATGTCCTTCGCGAAAAGGTTTAACATAACCTCTCTCAAGCAATTTCGATATTGATAGCAGATAAAGGGATAAGAAAGACATCCGAATCGATAAAAACATTTACTTCACCTTTCCGGTAGAGGGAATCCGAACAAATAAATAGCAGGCTAATGCTTCCTCACGGCAAAAAATTAAATGCTTTGAATTGTCGTTGTTTTGTATTCAACTTGGCTATCATCCCATTATGTGATCGACATCCGGCAAATTCTCACAAAACACCGTAGGACGATGATACCAGTCCTTGATTTGAGTCACGTATCAAGGTTACCGTCAATTTTCCCCCTAATCCAGCAAAAAAGCATATACCTCTCCATATCTCGAAGTAGTATGGTAATTTGACCTTCAGCGGGTATCCCTCAAGGCTCGTTTTTAGGCCTTTTGCTGTTTCCAGTTTTATAGCAAGTACTTCCTTTGAAGAGAGGTTATTCATCATAAATTGAGGCAAATATTTTACCATGTAATTTTCCTGAAGCCTGCAACTTTACTAAGTTATAAATTCCTTAGTGAATAGAAAATTTTAATTTTTTCAGCATTCAAAAAGATTATAAATGTATTACATCTCAGACAATTATTATAACGCATAATATTAATTCCTTTATATGTTAAACGGATATCATTTGATTTTGATGTGAAAAGTGTTGGAAAATTTTCTCTTTAACTAGAAAATAGCTGTTAAATTTCAATTAATATATAATAAAAAAATATACCTTCCTTTACTCGAGCTTTAAGAAATGCATTCATGAAGACTTAAAGTACACGTCTCTTCAACCGCATTTAGGTAAAAAAGTAACTATTATGCCTTACGTCTCACTATACAATTAACTTCTATTTACATATATTTATATATATATATATATATATATATATATATATATATATATATATATATATATATATAATATGTATATGTAATTTTGGCTTTTAATGAATGAGATATTGATTATTTAAATTTATCCCTGATATAAAAATGGAGAATATTTATCCAACTTTACCTTAGTTTTGTCCCAATCATTGATATATCTTTTTCTTCTTTTATTAGCTTCTCCTTCCCTTTCCATCATTCTTCAGGTTCAAGGTTGGTGTTTCCTTACAATCGCTCCCTATTTTTATCGAAGAACGGGAAAACTAAAGGCTTCTCCTATTTCAGACGTCTCTGCTAACAAAACTTTTTTATATTCTATCTTTTATGGAAACCATAGAGAATCCATCATTGATGCATCTTCGATAAATTTGAAAAATTCGTATTTCCCAAGGGAAATCTATGATAATGGAGCTTCTCCGTTCTTCCAATTTTGTATGTAATCTTTATAAGATCGACGGGGTTTCATCGTTTATCAAACAGAAAGAAGAAAGCTAATATATATTTTTATAGACCGTGAGTTTTACGTAAAGTAGAAAGGAGGAGAAATGTAAGAAAGGAAATCGATAGTCATTTACTTTTTAGAAAGACAAGAGGTGAATTACAAATGGTTACATTGTAATTTGACGATTTTGGTTACTTAATTCTATGGGTAAAAGATAAAAGTGTAACTCAAATCGGAAACCTCCATCCTCTATAAGTATCGAACACGCAACCTCCTATGATAAACACCTTTACAATTAGACTTTCTCAATGCTTCAAGCGGAAGATTACAATTTACCTGTCCCAAATAAGCAATTCGAAAGTAAATCAAAGATATTACATCGATTATGAAAATATCCATCGAATTATTTCACTGGATTACGTAAGTTGAAGGATCAGATAAGTCCTTTAAAATTCTCATGGATCAAAAAATATACGAAAATCTATTATATTTAGGGATATCTTTGCGTAACCGAAATGGTCTACGAATTATTTGCTTATATGAAAATTCTCAATTTTATTTGCTGCTTATAGATATCCTTATATTAATTATGATCTTTTGTAGATTATCAAAAAATTCTAAATAACAAGATGGAATATATATTTCTAAAGCTAATTCCATGTAAAATATTATTAATTTTGTTAGAATTTTGAAGAGTTAGATTTGTCAATTTTTATTTGTAATTCGCACTTCGTATCTCATCTTGCTTCTTCTATATCTAATCTACGTAATTATTATCATAGACGATATCAAATCTCATTCTTATAAGAAATTCTTTGTTTATAAGATTATATTTGTAGGTATTTTTCACACAAGGTTCTGCATGTAAGTCATTAGATTTGCGTTATTTCTTAATTCTATTGCCATTATTTTCTTATATTCACAAACTTAAACGTGTTCCCGTAAGGAGGCGACTTCAGACGTATTTTATGCATCGTTTCCCAGCAACCGTTCCCTAACTCGGGTTTAATGTACTGAAATTTACTACCTCAGACTAATAAAATCCAACAATATATTGGAAAAACTTCCTCGTTTATTCACTGGAAAGGAGATTGCATGAATCTTCATTCCGACATTGTTCCGAAGAAATAGAAAGTCTACCAGACTATAGTGGAGGGCACTTTCATCGCATTGTGTCTTCCTCATGAGTCACCATCATCGTGATGAGAGCACATCGATACATTTACCGTCGTAAAAGAATAAGCCAATTGCATCATGATCGGAAATTCCATTTTCATCGACGTTGGCCATGGATCACACTCATTCCGCCAAACGGATCTGCGGGGTCTCCCTGGAGAATACATTATCGTTGCCAAGACACGTTTGGCGGTGAAATTGTCGCAACTGCAGCCGATGAGTGTGGCGTCTCCGCCGGGGATTGGCTCTGGCAGCGGTCGGTAATCGCTCCGGAAGATCGCAAATGGATCACGCCGCTGTCAGCCAAGAAGAAGTTTCCCACGGCGTTCGAGTGCTCCGAAAAATGGCTCTAGAAAGGAGAATGAGAAAGTTCCGCGGAATAGCTCGACTACCGATAATGGCCTTAAAATTAGTAATTATAAAAATATTCGGGTGAAATATAGCGAATTCGTGAGCAAGGGCTACACGACTTCCATCCTAAGACATTGTTCATCTGAAGACAGTTCAAGGGAAGGACCGGTGACGCACAATTTTAGAGATGAATTTTTCGTCAGTTTACCTCGAAGTTATTTACGGAATATTCACTATAAAGAAACTCATTCCACTTGATCTGTCAGTCGAAGTCTCTGGAAGACTTCTTACGTAATCCATATATTTAATAGCTTGTTGTTTATAGTTAGTTCTTGGAATGTCCTTTATAGAAATATTAGCACCTTTTTATTTAATATTAGTGATGCGACTGTAATATTCGTATGATTATAGCATTAAAACTGAAACAAGTGGTTATAATATATTATGGTATAATAATACTTGTACTCTTTGGTATCACTACCGAACTATTCTTCACTCCGTTAAATAAATGTTTATCGGAGTTCTGTCTTATACTGATATAAATTTACAATGTGGATAAGTAAAAAGGTTTACATATTTGTGAGGAAATATTACCGCTACTCTATCCTTTCTTTATAAGTTCCTGTTTATTAAATTCAATTATAATTCCTCATATTATTTATCTCGATCGAAAAGGTATACTAAATCTATGGCTTTTGGAAGTAAAGCTCTATCTCTGATCTTACTCCTATTCCATTTCATTTTACGTAGTTGTAACATAGTTATATATTTCATGATGCATTTTTTCAACTTACTTAGCTATGAGTTATCATTAAATAAAAAGAACTTAATAAAAGTTAAAATTATACCTTTGATTACATGAACCTATAAATCCTTTCCTCTGATGAGCATTCGAAACTACACGTGACGATCCTTCGTAAATCTTTGATCAATAAATAACAGGATATAGGGAACGGATCGTGCCAGTAAATTAAACCAATTGCTCAACATTTCCGAATTAAACTCCACTTTATTTGGGCAAAAATAATCGTGAACGTTCTCTCGGGCAGGTGACATCAGAGTTTATCTTCGCTCTTAATCGAGTCGTGAAATCCGTGTAAACGGAGGGCAATGAAAGAAAAGCCGGCTATCGGTACATGAAAACGTGAGCGCAAATTTCACGGCGCCTCGGATTACACGAGTCCTATTATTAAATCGCATTGGGGAGCACCTTGGCTTACATCCCTTCCGCCGTCGATCATTTTGACGTGGCAAGGTCGCGCAATTCAACCGACTTTTATCAGACGCTCCAATAGGCGAAGGAGGATTCGCCGAACTAGATGTATTGAGCACACCCTTTCACATGCGACCGCTGGGGTTATTTATGCAGATGTTTCGACACCACCTATTCCCGCTAAATCATCCGTCCCGATTGGATTAAACAAACTGCGGCGGATTTGAATCGATGAGTTGGCGTCATTCGTGTTAAATTTGTGGAAATGATTGTCACGAATTTAATGAAATAATGGTGCACGATGGAGAGTGGTGGATTGCTGGGTGTATTAATAGAAGGAGTAGCCTTTCATTTTTGGAGCTCATGGACGTCTTCGTATTTTGATTTTGATTGAGTCAGGAAATGAAGAAATTATTTGGCTTAAAAGAGTATAAATTTTATTAATTAACTGAGAAGACAGACACTATCCACCTTTAATCAGTTCACTCTATTTTTTATTTACTAACTAGAATACAAATTGATTCTCATTTTCTTCGATGTAACTAAAATTTTGGAATATACGTGAAAAACATTTTAAGCACAGCGTATAAAATATGTAAATACTTCTTTAATTACTTGTTTACACGGTTGTCGCTGAATAAATTTTATTGTTTACTTTCCTTTTTTACGTCGGAGATCTTTTACATATATCTTACGTCAAATTTTAGGCCTCCTCCTTAAGATGTTTGAGAAAATGAATATTCATTATTCTATTTCCTAAAATTATTACTACATTCACGGACTGGCAGACAACAGTTGTTCTTCTAAAATTTCATGTATGTTTTTACTCTATATTTGTTTAAAATATACATCTAAGCAAAACATTTAACTCTGAAATCCAAAAAAAATCATAATAACTGATAAAATTTAGTTAATACCATTTTTCCATTATTAAAACATTGACAAAATGATAAAGGGGCTTATCAGTAGAATAAAAAAATCAATTTCAAAATAAAAGGCTTTAAAAAGCAATAGATTCTCGATTTAGAAATTTAAATACAATAAGAATAAATCCTGAGTTTTCTCAAAATTCAAAACCCTTCTACTGATTCTTATTGTCTGCTTGAGTGTGATGCACCAATATTCTTATGATATGAGGATAATTATCTTTCATGAGTATTACAAATCTCTTTTCCAAGGTGATGACTCTATAGCCCTCATAAATCCTTTCCTCTGCTTTGAAATTTATGCAGTCATACATTATTAGATAATGAACATACATTCATTCTAATTTTTCCTTTCCTTCCTTGAATAATTATGCTCCTTTCCTTATATTTTAGGTTCTCATAAATTCCTTACTAAAGCACTAGATTCATCTTCCTATCGGCAGAGATATTACTATTCTTCACCTTATTCTTCATTGGCATATTGATCACGTATTAGGAAAAAATGATTCAGTATTTCAGAATGTACTATTTTACTAACAAAAAGATCAAATATTTGTAAGAAGTAGTTAAGTTAGAAGACTTATACAGAAAAACTTATGGTCCAATAGAATAAATATATTTATTTAAAATATTTTAATTTTGTTTTAATCAAACCTCGACTTAACCTTTACTAGTTATTATAAATTTCCACATCAGGCCGTATCTTAAAATATATCCTCCAAGTAATCAATCTTTAATTTGTCTAATTAAATTTATTTTAATGTGTATTCCCTAGTGAAACAACTTTTGTATCAAAATGTATTTTATTGAAGAAATTAAGTGAGATTCAATTTATATTATTTATTTGAATTATAAATATTAAAACTCTTATAAAGCTTCGAAATTAGATTATATATCATACTTCAATCTTCTTCTCCAAATTATTTGATATATAATGAACTAAAACTTCCATAGTGTCACAAACTTCACAACGAAAAACATATGATAAATCTGAGGGAATCAGAAAATGTTCTCAACATTCATACGTCAAAACGGATAAAATAATTTATCAGGATAATTGATAACAACACTTATCAGAGACACGTTGTAGCTACTCATGCGTCATAGGACCCAGTTCTAAATAAATTACCCTGCAAACAGCATTACCACAGCTCAGTATGACCTAACCTTCATGTTTATTAATTATGCAGAATGACAGTTTCTCAAAGCCCCGTCTATTTCAGATAATCAGGAGTGCTTAACTGCTCTTGAATGAACCCACTGTAAGGGACACGCCATTGATGGCAGTTTTCCTCCCGGAGGATTAACAATTCTGCAATTTCCCAACGTAGAGATACTCGCATGACAACGGCCACAAAGCTATAACTCATCTCCCGCGGAGAAGTTTAATGCGCCGCTGAGTTTCACCTTATCCGAGGTGGAAAAAGCTTTCACACATGGCTCATTAGCTTAGCAATAGCGGACAAATCTCTCAAGGGCTGCCTCTATCCATTGTTTACGGAGCTATCTCGAATGAGATAAACAAAAGACGGGGATGAAGGAAAAAATGGAATTCTTTACAGGAACCGTGAATTAAAATTTATAAATTCCGTTCACTGGATACATTTATTCCACACTATAGTTTTTCGCGCGTTGTTTAAATGAAAGTATAATTTCGTAAATGATGTAAATCAAAACAGTTTCAGTCACTTCATGTAAGAGGAAACTTAACCAACGTTCTGAACAGCTAATCGGTGCAAATATATAGATGTAGTTTGAATTTATTTTTTATTATTTAGAAATTAATTTGCCTTCGAAGTGGAATAGTTCAGGTATTTTATTCGAGGATATTTATTTTTCAAACAAAACATACAAACTGTATTATTCATTTAAACATCGTAAGAAAATGTCATATTTTTTTGATTTTTTGAAATGGATCTTATTAAATTTCTGCGCCATAAATTTTCAGCTAATAGGGTTGCATAATCCTTAAATAATATGATTCCAGATTCCAATTTTTCCTTAAATAAATGAACATAATATTTATTTAACATATTTAATTATTATGATTAGCATATTTCTGATGCATGAATAGTGTTCGTCAAATTTAGGTCATTGAGTTTAGATCGTTGAGTGGCTGAGCTTAAAGATCTCGCACCTGGTGGAATAGTGGGTGTGAAATAAAATGAATAATATGAGCTTAAAGGGTAAGTAAACAAATTCAGAGGGACATTGGTGCTATAGTGCTTTAGGTAATGAAAGAGGGAACTGTGCAATGTGGTCGAAGGCTCCGTACACATCAAATGAGTCGCCTGAAGCTGCCAAATATTTTTGAATACTTTCGATTCGAAAATCAGTGGTGCGTCCGTGACTTTCGCTGATTTGGCAGAGAGTCTTCGTGAATCTTTTTTTGAGGACTTCACGCACTCGATATTTTCACCAGCGCTCTTTCTTTTTCCGTGATTCACAGGACCCCACTGTCATTGCTCTCTCCGAATAATATATGATTTGCATTCCATGCTAAGTGAAATATCAATATGTTTAACTATTCCAAACTAACATTTGATAATAAATCTGCCAATACAATGTAAAGATTTTCATTCGTTTTGTCTTATTAATAACTATTTGTATGAAGAGCGTAATTCTATGAAATGACTGCGTGCCGGAATGTACCTCTTATGTATTATTCAAGAAAAATTCCATCTCAGGAGTCATTTTGTTACGTATAAACGGATGATTTTCACTCTTACTGTTATATCTATAAAGTATTATCGCCATGGTTCGGTCATTCAAACCGGTCGTCTAAATGGTTATCTATTTATTTTCATCTGAAGAGCATCGGCCTCCGTGGCGCAATCGGCTAGCGCGTTCGGCTGTTAACCGAAAGGTTGGTGGTTCGAGCCCACCCGGGGGCGAATATTTTGTCGCTTCGCCTATTGAAAGCCTTTTGAAGATAAATTTGTAATCGAAAGGTTTATCCTACATACTTTGTCGTATTATTTACAACATAATTAAAATTGTCTGTTAGTTTTGTAATGAATTTTTTGCTGTTCTGACTTTGTGAATTAATATACAGTACTTAGTGAACATTAAAATATTTGTTTATTTATTCAAATTGTAGGTTAAAATTTGGTTTTCGCCAGGTGAAAACAGATTTTATAATGTATCAGCATTAATAATTTTTTATGTTAATGAAATATAGTAAAATTTGTAGTAGCCTATCACTGTAATGGTGCACTTACATATTTTTTGTTCTTTTTAATGCGATAAGATTTTTTCTCTTTTTGTTAATGAATATAAATTGAATTAATTGTGAACATAAATGACTTGTATGATTTATAATATTTTGTGGAATGTTGCCCACGGAAGATTGAGAATACATTTTCGTCTCGAATAGGGTGAATGGAAGGTAAGTTTTTGTACTTTCCTTCACAATTTGAAAGAAATACACATCGCTTGGAGCTTATTTAAAGTTCAAGTAAATAAGTATATAAATCCAAGTATATAAATATAATTACTCCACCCTTTTTACAAGTTTGACATTGAAGCTTATTCAATAATTGAAGTAGAAAATAAGTAAGTATCCAAGGAACTCTGGGATTGATGGCATAAAAGATACACGTAAATAATTTAATTAACGATCTAGTCTTTCATACAGACATATGATACATTGAAGAATTTGATGCATACATTTGATTGAAGCATTTTTACCTTGAAGGTGCATCACACTGCACCATTATCTGCCGGTTATCTTCCTCCGTGGAAAGCATTATATTCCACGCTTAAAAGTGCAACCCGTAATTTCACGCAGTTAACTTGTTTTAATTCTTAACATCCGCGGCGTTCTCCATCTTGCATATCTTGCATTACTTTACCTTATTTTAATATTTGTAAAGGAATTAATGACTGCATTTCCTCGATATCAAGGTTTTCTGAAAGTTCCTCCTCAAAATTTTTACTTAATATCAATCCTTGAAAAATACGATGGACTGCACTAAATCATTTGAATTTGGTTGAGTGAAATATATGATGAAATATATGAGAATTTTGTATCAATTTCTTTTGTTAAAATATTTGTAATATATTATCTAAAAAGCCATTTGTATATAAAAGCAAACACACTCGAGCGACTTACTTTCAAAATAAAGAAAGAACGTTACGAGAACATACGGATACGTTATTGTACAGTTTACTACTTAACTTTAAGGAATCGATGCTCTATAATTCAAGAGTTAAATATTTCCATATGTATTGTTAACATATATGTTCACAATTAGATTCGAGTAATTCAATGGTCTAAATAAATCGTAATTGACCTATTGAAGGATACACATCTGTACGAATTTTCACATTTCTCTCATTCCTATCTGTTGCTCGGCTGCCTTCAAATGAATGCACTTGTGTGATTAGTTCCACATTTGATTAGAGAGATCTCGCGTTATCAGATACTTGAATTTGCATACAGATACGATTTCTATCTCAGAATCTAATTTCCCGAGCCATAGTCCACTAACTGCTGTAATTAGTACCAATCACCAGTGTCACTTTATCGTAGCGGTAAATACGTTCATACGTGTTACCTTTCATTTAGTCGTTAATAACCGTTTATTTCTCTCTTAATTTCTCAATTGACATTTTCCGCAGCATTTTTCATATCTTCATGATTTTTTATTTAAGAAATGGAGATTCAAATCAATTTTAATTTTTCTCGTATCTTTTTATGTACTATTGTCTCGCCATCAAATGCACTTTGGCACTACTACGTTAAAAAGGGATTTTAATGCACAATTATTTATCTGTTCGCTCAAATGGACTTAGTAGCAATTTCACTCGTCGGAGCACTGATTTTCCTTCATTTATGCAACCGATACGTCCTCTAATAATTTTCAATGTGACACTGATAAACCAAATAAGACCAAGTCGTAAATTCTAATTTCTGTCAAATCTGGTATCTATGTTTCCTTGTTTCTGAACATTACGTATTTACCTTTTGCTAACCTTTGCCAAACCTATTACTTTAGTTCAATGAACGGATTTTCTTAGCGTTTCCTTTAACCATAAGATACATAATTTTTATGTAAAATAATTTCCTCATTTAAATTAATATAATATTACATTTATCAACTATCAGCTTTTTATTTGAAATAATTTTGCTCTAATAAATTAACATAATATTGCATTTATTAATTAAGCCTACATTTACATATTCGTAGTTAATATTGTAAGAAAGTTAATAAATATAAAGACCAATTTTTGGCTCAGAAAACCCCTCCATCTTACTTAAAGGAATTCAATCTTTAAATTTTATTCATTATTACGATTCAGGAAGTATCACTATCTATGCTCTTCAAAGATTGAAGGAATTTCCAATCCAATGTCCCTGAAACAAAAGAAAATACCCAGCATATTGAGTATGCTTATTTAAACTTAGGTCTTCCACTAAACACGTATTTCTTAAATATAACCCATATGCCCGCCATAAGTATTTATTATCAAAAAAAGGGAAATATTACTTGGTGAAAGCTGTTATGGAACCTCAATGGCACACGCCTACACTACGCAGTCACTATTTATATTTACCATAGTCCACACATCCTTAAGTAACGCCCGTTTACATGTTACTCATCCCTATAAGGATTACCTCACCAAGTGAACATTAGCTATGAAAAGCATGAAGGCTGACTTACGAATCAATCAATAAAAACCTCTTAAACTAGTCAAGCAAGTACGTAACGATTCTAATGTTAAATGGGCTATATTAATTTTCTGTTTTGAAAGACCGTGAATGAGGTATTCGCCGAAACCGATTATTCTGGTCTCTTCCACAAGGTCAAAACTTTCTTTAGAAAGGTGATTTATGCGAGAGTTGGTGAAAAATCTGAGAATCGTGACCTCTTTTTATACATTTACAGCTCTTTTGATCCTCCGAAGATCTTTAGCATCATATACTGGTTCCTTTATTTTAGGACGGCTTTTTCCCATTCGAATATTTAATATGCGTGCGATAATTCCTTACCAGTCGATCTTCGTGAAATGCACCGCTTTCTAACACCGGAATTTTTGATTTTTCCACTCGAGGGTGATTGTGGTAGTGGGAGGTTTATAGAGAAAATGATTATGTATGCAAGAGTCCCGGGTTCGATTCGTAGCTGAATGTTTTTTTCGATTTAGGGAATGAATACCATCCATTATTTACACGTCATTGTCCATTATTGCTGTATCATTGTATGCCACCGTGAAATTGAACAAAATAAGTTACAGATGTAGAATCATAAATGTAAATTATATGAGATGAGAGAAAGCATAACAAGAATAATATCAAAAGTATATTATCCTTCGCAGAAGGCTGGATTCACTGTCTAGAATTAAAGTAAAATTTGGGAAAAATAATTCTTTTTTAGTTCATGGATCATATTTCGTTGGAAACATAAAATTCTAATTACTCGATTGCAGTTCTTCGTAAATTATTCTTTAGCTAAAATTTTTATTTAAGCACTTTTTTCATTAGAAATATTTTTACTTTCAGTCATAAGAGAAGGAAAGATTTGTCCATTATAATGTAAACTGGTTGTATATGACCAAGAATTTAATTGTTGAATTTTCACTGTTTTGTTTCCTATTTTTAAGATTGAGTTGAACAAAGTAGATGTGAATTACTTGCATGTAAGATAAATTTTTGTCTTCCTTTTGTTCCTGAAATTATTATCTGTATGTTTCATAAGTTCTTAGACATCGTATTCTTCAACCCCTATTACTCTTCTCTTTCTTTGAAAAATCGTTTCATGTCGTATTATCCATCGGAGTAAAAGTACGGCGTCATTATCGCGAAGTTTTGGCCTAATCCTCACTCAAAAATCATTTTGGGCGCTTTGATAAATTCGTATTCCCAAGCATTTGTTTTTCCGCCCACTCCCTCCTTTCACTTTCCCGCCACTTGTGCGATACCCTCTTCATTCGCGAAGTGAAAGTTCCCCTCTCGACTGTGGGAGAAAGAGATACGATTGTCGACATCACGTTTAAAGCGGAATGGGTGAACCAAACTCCTTTAATGGTCCGGAATACACGCTGTTCCCTAGGTAACGAAGTTCCTTTCGAATTATTTACGACCCTCGGAGTTGAATGTTTTAATACGTCGTTGGAACATATCGTGGGGAATTAGCTGACGAAGGAAGTTAATTAGGAAGGAATCGTATGTTTGAGAGAACTCATTCTGAGGAGATGCGTTATTATGAGTATCGTATTGTGATTTTCTTATGTATCACGAATTTGAATGTATTTATCCCTCTCAATGGATGCGATTCTCTTCGCGTTTTATGGAGGTGTCTCAGAGGTAACAAGTAGCGTGTCCTGAAAATAATGGTGAGAAATTATTAGCTTCCACAAATATTCTCAAAATAGTCTTAATTAGCCTAACGGAATGAAAGATGGACCTCGCCACAAAAGTTTTAATTTATATATCTACTTATGTTTTACATATACTTTTTCTCAGATTTAGCTCATGTATTCATCGTTCTATTTATGTCTGAATGATCATTGTCATTAAACCATTTGTTTGGTGACGCAAGACCCATGCAGGCCACTCTTACATCTTACGTTTGAAATAAAAAAATTATATCAATATATATACAATCCGTAATTTTTAGCCGAACGTACTGGAAAGCCGTCTCAAAATTCCAATCAATATTAATATTAAGTATTATATCTTAAGGTCTTATGCTTCAATCATTAGCTGTTAACTTATCTTTCGAATATTTCAATAACTGAATACCTCTTTTCATGCTGAAAAGAATTAACTGTTTAAGATTAATCGTGTTCGATATCTGACATAAAATAAATGAGAAACAACGGCCTTCAGTGGTAACGATGCTTGCCATAGAAGATGTACACCGTTCCACTCATTGATCTCCTGCTATCCTCGAAGTTTCAGGAATCTGCGATAGAAAGGAATTAACCAATAATACAAATCATCCAATTGATGACATAGTGCCATCTTTATGATGGGAATACCTCTTTGAAATCGTCATAGAAACCGCGTTCGTGTCCGAATCAACCGCAGATTCCTTCTAATGCCGCAACGTCTTCTAACGTTGATGGCCATAACACTTTCTCCACATGCGAAAGTGAAACAATCCGTATGTCAACCAGGTCATCGCTAATGAAGAGTCTCGACCACGGAATTTCAATTAAAGTCTCTTCTTGTCCTTGAGTCGCTAATTCAGAAAAAAGTAATGATCCGAAGGGAAAAGTGATTTCGCTTTCGAAAGAGTACATCAGATGATTCGAGTGACAGGAGCGATGAGTAGATAGCCTGCGGAGTAAAGGACACTTAAAGTCTAATTTACTCCAGTGAAAGGAATATCTATCCGCCTCGAGCAGCGGATTTAGAAAAACTGGATGACTTAGATCTTCTTATTTTTTACTTTTACCTGAGATCGCATCCTGAACTTCGTTTCACAATAATACAGAATAAAAACTCAGCTGTGCTCTCCACGTGATACGTTATGATGACAGGGAATAAAAGGAAATCTCACTATCTGAAACAATCAAAGTCATAAAAGATGCTCCTGAATTGAATAGCTTTCATTTACTTTATTTCAATCTCAATTGTACATCAAATTCGCTTACTATATACCTCAATAACTGCGTTTTCCTTTTAAGGAATATTGTCATTTCATTTTGAGAGAATAGTTGCTGTAATTTGTATTTCGCGTGAATATGGATAAAAATTATTTAGAAATATAATATTTCATATTGAGAAATCCGTTGAAGAAGGTTACCCAGTGATGGAGCAATGCACAGTAAAAAATTTATCCATATATCAAACGTTTTATTTGTTAATTTCTCACTCATTTTTTCCAATAATAAAAACTTGCTCAGGTATGAATAAAATTTATGAGATAATTATCATTTTTGGATCACTATGAAATATATCATCATAAAAAAGGACGGCAGGTTACTTTCCAGATCCTCGTAGTATATTTGAAACAAATGCAGTTTCATTCCGATGTATTTCTTTATACATTCTGGAACATCAAACCTCTTCCAGTCTTATTAAGTTTTATTCCTTCAGATCTTCTAATAACATTCTGCTATGGATACGAATAAAATTTTGAGGATATTCAAAAAATATTGTTAATATAATAATAATAAATATTAACATTAAATATATATAGATGGATAACATTAAATATATATATAGATAATTATGTTTAATGTTATTATAGATATAATTTTGTAACTGAAATACATCATAAGACAGCTTAAAACACGTTCGAACTTATCTAAAGTCCTACCTATAGTTAATGAAACTCTGAATGCATTTTCATTTGTTGTTAAAGAGGACAATCTATACCGATTACTATAATTTACTAAAAATGGACTTTAGAACGTTTCATTCGTTTCATTTACTAGAAGCTTGAGTAAGGAACGTTTCCTTGGAAATTATAAAATTATCATCCGCAACTCTGTATTGCATTTCATCCTGAAGCATTTAAAAACCTTGCGAATAACTTCGTGAGAGCTATCTCCAAGAACTGAAGCTAAATACTATGCTATATACATAATATTCATCGCTTCACAGAGTTTTTTTATTTACCTAGTCATTGTGGAAACTCAACTCAACTGTTGGAACTCAAGAGAACATTTACACTCATTAGAGTGAGAAATTTATAATGAAACAACTCACATTAAAATCTTAGAATGTTCCCAGACAATCTCTGTTTTCGTGATTTTTCTTTTTTGCATAAAATGATGCTTTGTAAAATATTCCGTGGAAACCTTTAGTTCTCCAGAAATTCGCTGAGTGTTTTCTCTAAAAAAAATTGGAATTATCCTCGCTAGGGAATCATTATATTTATGTAATTTTCCGTCGAGTGGTAGAAAAATGTTTTTTTTTAACGTTACAATTAAGATGTTCTAATCGTTTTTTTTTCTGGCTTATATATAACACGTTTTCACTTAGTAATTTATATATACATATAACCTGTCACTCGCCTTAAATTAGATTGTAGGATACTTATATATATTCGCATTCCTACTACGAATTTAGAGCATTGTTCATCAGAGATATTTCCCTGAAATTATTTCAGTAATGTTCATTACGTGAAGTGGAACCTCTTAATACGAAAAATTTCTTGGAGCAAATTAAAATTTTAAGCACGCACGAAGAGAACTTTAGACTCCGTGATGCATTATGAGTTCAAATTGTGTGAAAATACATTCGCGCACTTATCTGTAAGAAAAGTCAAGTGAAACTGTTAAATAGGAAGCTGAATGAAAGGGAACCTTAATACGGAATAAGAGGATTGAATTGTAGGAAAGTGAAAGGTTATTTACGAAAAGATATTTAGAGAAACGTTATGAAAAGAAAAGCAGATTTTCTGCCATAAAGAGAGCTTTGAAGAGGTCTTTCAGATTGTGAAAGGAAGCGGAATGACAAAACGGTTTTGGCTGGTGTTCGGGTGTATCGAAATGCAAAGGATGGGAATTGGTTGAGAATTAAATAATCATGCTCAATCAACGCGTCTATTTTGCGTGTATTTTGCTTTTTATTCTTCCGTAGTTGATTTTCTAATTATATCTTTTTACCCATGAGTTTATATCTAGACAAATTTTATCGACTTGAAACATGAGTAACGTTAGGATAGTTAATGTATTGAAAAACATAATCTAAAATTATGAAGATATGCACATTAGATTATGACGGTAGATTATATTTTATGGTACGTATCGATTTGGGAAATAAAACTGTGTGAATACTTGTGTAATATGTATGGAATCCTTTTACTAGTAAGTAATCTGATACTAGCCCTCAATCCTTCATTTTTTCACATGCAGTATAAAATAATACTATTCATATGAAATACTTTGTTGAAATTTAACTCTTTGAATGTGTTTTATTTCATAGAATTATACTTACTCATTTTTTCGTCTATTTTCAAAGCATATTAAACTTTAGCTTAGCACTGTTTTATCGCTAATCACGAATATACATATATACTTGGCTGTGATGATGCACTACATTGTAAAAATAGCCATTCACTTAGATCAATTGAATCCTAAACCGCATGTATACATTATTCATTACGGTCCACTCACCCCTTTCACCGCTAACTTTCGCGTGTTCTACCCTTAGACTTAAAGAGGAGGACACCGACTTCAGGTAAAGTGAATGATGGCAAAGGGTTGCTTTATTTCCGACTCTCACAGCTCCCATTTCAAAGAGCGCACAAACGCTACTTCCGAAGAGCGATTCGCTGTAATAAAAATTCGCTTTCACTTGAACACAGAACAAAGGAACTCTAAGGATAGGTCAGAATCACTAACGGCTTATGTCTTTGTAGGTACTTTGTATCTACTTATAGTATTCGGAACAGAAAAAGAAAAAAATAAAAGGCTTTTGAATCGACTATTGTTGAACATTGTTATTATCTTCCGCGTGATATGAAGTAATTGTTTAAATGGAATGTCAATAATCTTTTTGATCGTAAAAATTACCTCTAAATCCACAAATTCAAATAGTACAGTATGGTATACTATTAACAAATTAGAGATATTACAATTGATTTAAAATTACCTCACAAAAGCAAATACTCGCTTTAAATTCATCTCTGATAGCTTTTTGTATTCCAGCCAACTATCAATATTCAGTTTCAGCTAAGCATGAAAATATATAGTGAAAAAATAATATAAATGAAAGAGATAGAAAAAATGAAAGAAATATTTCTATGAATATTTAAACTATAAAGTACTTGCTCTCTTGATTTGATATTCAATTAATTAAAAAGTATGAAAGTGAAACAGAAAGCATTAGTGAAAATTTTACGTAAATATAGTAGGATAAAGAATGAAGCGATAAGTAAACAAATTGTAGCAAAAATCTGTGACGACACATATCACACTGGAATTCCCAACATCAATGCTTCAAATAGATGGCAAGAATTCGCGTAGCCTATTTTCTATTATTAGCGATTTGATTATAATCAGTGGTGTTTACATGGAAAGCTGTTGGTGTTGATGACAATTTGATCTATTTCTCCATAGGAAAGGATCCATAGCACCTAATCTGTGACATTATTAGTCCTCTTTCATTGATTTCTTCATTTTTAATTTATGCGAGAGATTGTCGTTGATGTTTTTGCTTAATTGATATATGCTAATTGCAATTCAACGATTGGATAATTCGACTAGTTTACACTAAGAAATTTCACCAAAGCCTACATTTATCGATCCCATTGGTTTCCGATTCCTATGCTGTGTTTCTACTGAAACTAATTCCGAATGTTTTGTTAGTTTTGATAAATTAATTGGAAAAGACGACCTAACAAATATTTATCAAAAATAATGAGGCGTCAGATTCAGTATTCATATTTCACCTTATTACTAAATCCTAAGGAGCTCATAAAAGTGTAAATAGAAACGTTTCAAAAGATTAGCAAATAATTATATAGAACGAATTTTATTTCCGGTCGTTCATTTAGGATTAATTATAAAGTAAAATACTAGATTGTGATACATTTTAAGAAATTATCTTCTTAAGCACAGAAGTTTCCTAACAATTAACAAGTCTAATCATAATACAGCTTTGTTTGTAATGATTTTATGAAACTCATTTGTGTTAATTTATATGTAAATGAAAAAATTATTCAAACGAAAATATTGATATATTTAAGCATCGGCATATTTTCAACCTGCTTAGTATGTCATCGTATGTCAATCATAGTACGTTAAAAATTTTGCGAAAAAATACTATGACGTATTAAGTCATCAAATATCTTCGTCTTGGGGAGATAGGATCATTTCTACCCGCCGATTGAGGCGGTTATATTTATTTCATCTTGAAATCACTTTCCCCAATTGTTTCAGAGTTTGTCTCCTTACTTGAAAGCTTTGGAATAAAAGGAGAATCGCTTTTCGCTGCTAATCGAAGTGGAAACACTAAAGTCTAGTGATATATCTTCGTAAATGACTATTCCCACGGTACTTATACGAAACCTCTCCAATGCCTCATCAACGGTCTACCGCAACGGGAAGTTCTCTTAGCCGAAAAGCGCCAGGAATAAATTCCAGAAACGATTAACTTTTCATGCTTTCCCCTTCCAGCAGACGACGTTTCCGCTTTTCTAATCTAACCGCATAATTATTCCCTAGGCCAAACGCATGTTTCTCATTAAAATCCATTTCGGCGAACATTTGAATACGACGGAACTTTCTCTCTCGCGCAGTTCCTCCGGTGTTTTCTATTGCCCTTTGCAGACCGCGGAGGGAATTCCGTGGCCGCGGCGAACGCGTTAATCACGGAAAGATTAGCGCTTTTAAGCGAGGTCAGGGTTTCGATTCCGTCCTAAAGGTCAGATCGATGTTTACTTGTGGTGCTTTTAACCCGGTCAACGACGTAGATAAGGTCCGTTTCCACGCGACGCTGTTTATAGTAAAAGGCAGCTCGGAAATGTTACTTGCGTTAGAAAGCACGCCACATCCCGGATTAGCTGTATACGTTTACAGAGACCTTCCGATGGACTTTAAGTGCTCGTATCCAAGGAAAGTAAGAGGTTTTAATTGAATGCTCGTTGCTTGAAGCGGTGAGAAGGGATTTGAGCGATAAAACAGACATTTTATAGCTTCACGCGATTGCTTTTGATATGAAACGAATCGTGCTTCCGGCGACATCTGTATCCAATGTCAGGATGACTCTCTCCTTGAGATATTTCGCATATTTTGGCTTACAAAAACGTGAAAATGAAATTATTTTTATCGAATGCATCTCGAAAGAAAGTTATTCATTAAAATATTCACATGGTAAAACTCAAGATTTTTACGTTTTTGAAGAATAAATTACCAAAGTGAAACTGTCATGTAAATTTTCATCTCCAAGCAGCATCTATTATATTTTACTTTCTTCTTTCTAGTTAGAGAATACAGTTGCAATGAAGAAATATAAACTAAGATGAATCAAACTTCAGTTAAGACTGAATCTAATTCTGAAAAATGTTTCTAAAAGAACGCTATTTATTATATTTATTTTTATTTATTTGTGAGTTTCAATCCAATAAGGCTTAAGCCTAGTGGCAGCGGTACACACATAACTTCAACATTTAAACAACATTTACATTACAAGAGGTAATATTAAATGTTTCAACAACACTTACATTATTCTATAATATTTCATCCAATAATCGTAAAGATCTTTCAGGGTTCCTGGTAATAAGTCTTCGTACCGGCATTTATAAAATCTAACTACAACCTTATTGGTAAATGTTTTGTCGAATATTTGAGACAGATTTTAAAAGGGACTCGAATTTATAACCCTCTCGGTAGAATGACGTTTAAAGGTTCATGAAAAATTCGAAAGAATCGGTCATAAATTTCAGGAGACTATCTCGACCTTTCTTCTTGAAACTAGTATAAAAGGAGGATTTCAACGTAATGACATCCATATTTCTTCGGCAAAAAATGTTCATATGAAAGCAAATCCTTGTAACCTGATAAAATCATGTTGCCGTATTTTAAGATAACTGTGCGAGTATATATATCTGACAATTTATCATTAATACCAACGATGAACATGCAATGTTAAATATAAATTTAATACTCTGATTGTTGAATCCCTAGTTTATCAAACCGTAGACTAAAGTTACTAACAAGGAGTTGTTTCCATAAATTATCAAAGTTGTCTTGTAAAGTTAAGGGTATGTAGATAACAAAGGAAAATTTCGTCAAAAATGGCATTATATATTACCTTTCATTCGGTTAGATACTAAAATAATATTATCTTCTTTTTGGAGACTTCAAAATACTAATGGCTGATCTATTTAAATCCAAAATACAAATCGATTTAATATTTTATTGTAAAATATCCTATTATAACGTTGTAAATCAATATTAAGTTAATATTTTCTAAATAATGAAATCTTCAACCGGATCATACATCAAATTATTTTTCTATATTTTTTCATCTAATTCCATCCTGAAATCAACTCTCTCGGTACAACATTTAAGGCAATCAACTTAGATTTTTAAAATTGCGACAGAATACACCATCAAAAACCTCTCTCACCTTTAGAGAAAGCATTATCTTGAAAAAAGAGCGTCCGTTGTAGTATAGAATTTGCATCATTCATTTTCATAACTCACCATCAAATCCTAAGATTCTATGGTGAAATTGAAACTTTCTCTCATTTAATCTCACTGAACCTTTTATACTTTAGGGATCTCGCCGATAAACTCCCAGCAGGTTGTCACTCTCTCTTCTATTTAGAAAAGACCAATATATATTTTTTTTCATCCGGTGCCTCTCCAGAATCTTTAGAACGTTGCAGAAATATCGCGAAAAATTCCGCAACATCCGACTCAGAGAAAGGAGGTATTCCGCTTCATAGGAAAATTGAAATGTTAAAGGATCAAGGGAATTAGTCTAGACGGGAATCCAAGACGTAAGATTTTTTCCAACCCTTTTCTTCCGCAGACAGATTCTAGCCATTGTTTCGGCTTAATTTGTGGGAATATCAGAGGACTTCCTAGTCCATTTGCCTCGGGACAAAGCGAAACTAATTAACGAGCGAACTTTAGATTCGGAGTTGCGTTCGAGAAGTCTTTTTTCGTACGTAATGACGCCGTCCTACAAAGGCGAGGAAGTGTTCAGCTCTCAATTCGTGTAAAGGCTTTAATTGGAAGCGTTTTTCCCCACGAACTTTTTTTGCGACTGATTCACGATGCGGAATGGGTATTTTAGAAGTCGCTAAATTCTTGGAAGCTAATTTTTTTGCCAAGTGATTTATGCGTGGCTGTATTTTCAGCACAGTTTTGCTCTTCTTGGTCTATGATGATAATTAGTATGCTAATGAACTATCTCTAAAATAGAAATGGATATAATCACTGGTACATCGAATCTACGCTTAAAGGATGATAAATGAAGAAATTCCTTCTCTATCAAATTCATACACTCATTATATATTCTCTTTAAATACTTTTCCTTTCAAAACTATTATTACACACTATGCATCCTCTTACTGTTACTTATTATTTGCTGTTAACGTTTTCGTTATCGTACATGCATTACCATTTTCACGTAAATATCTATTTACATATATTATCGTAATATTTTATATTTTATTATTTTTTATACATACGTATGTGGGTAATTCTTTAGGTCATCATTGAAGCGAAACAGTTTTACATCAAAGTATCTTCCTATCTGTAATAACCTGAGAAGAACAATTTGAGTGATTTGACATTCTTTGATGTCTATCAACGGAAATTTAAAATTATGTTTCAATTTTCATCTTCACCCGCTCTGAAACTATGACTTACTTACGTCATCTAGTCTGTTTTATAATTGACGTAAAGTTCAAACGGAGGTTGAATATTGCCTTCAGATATTCATTTACTTCACGGAACCTTCAACTTGTCCTCATTTTCACGAGCAAGACCTTAATGAGATAACTTTATCAAGAACGCTGACATTTTCCTCATAAGAGATTGAAACATCAATTAACATTACCTTCTTGATTGCAGTAACTAGAGTTTGGAGATTGAGTTTACAATATCTATCTACGGAAACTTGTACGAGAAGCATTAAATTTCTATTATAATTGCAACATTCACTAATTATTCACTAACCATGAATAAGAAATTGCATAACAGTTATTTAAAGACAGTAATTTAATTGGATGTGGAATAAATAATCATTCTTAAAAAACCAGTTGAAGAAATATTCCCATCGGAAATGTATCTATTCTACGTTTTTCCTGTAATATTTTCTTGAATAGATAGCCTTTTTTATCATATCCGCAAAGTTATAGAAATTTCATTCGAGAGTGCAATAATTTAGTAGTATTTCTCAAAGAAGACTTTATTTATTGCGATAAATAAATAGGTTATCGAGTTAAGATAAAGTTCAACAAAATAAAGGTGAAATCGATATTCTCGAATCTTTCTCAACACCGTAAAATTTTTTGTCACCATTTCTGCGTCTAAACGCAGCAAAATACGAATAATTTATAGCCGACCTATTTTTGTCTTTTATCGATTAATAGTATTGATTTCCTGAACTTCCATCTCTCGTCTACTCAATCAAATAGAGGAATATTTTCCTCTTCTGTATCCAATCTACTTATGTATCCATTTTAGCAGAGGATTATAAACGTACACATTCAAAGTGAATGAATTGAAAGTTTTAAATCTCTTATTTTCATGTTTGTTAATTCCTTAAGTCCAACATTTAAATTTCATATTTCGTAAACAGCGTTTATTTGACTGAATACGCAGGTCCAATGATTCTTGAATTTATAATCTTCGTTCGATTGAAATTCGACTGCGATTATGAATAAATCATTTCATAAAGTTAGATGAGTTATAGGAAGCCTCATCACTCCGTTGCATTTTTGCATGGAATTTACATAATGTTTCGGAAATGATGTACGGAAACCCATGATTAAGTTGTCATGAAATCACTTTCAAATCTCAATCCCGCCATTTTCCTGTAACCGCAAACCATTTTTTGTCAAATGATTAATATCCTGATTTGCAAACAGTTATTAATTCAGGTATTGCTATTCTCATGAGGACTATAAAATCGTACATGTATCGAGAGAAGGGTTTTGTACTTAGTTCCGTTTGTATGATTCGAAGTTTTTGGATGAATTTTAACAGAATAACAAGTTTCTCAAAAGAAAGTACTCCCCGTTTTATAAATTTAATAAAGGTGATATTCTTATTGTTAAACATATTTGATATTATTATATTACTTCGAGTAAAACAGTATAGAAAATTATCATTATTCTTAACTATTAAAAATAAAATTATACTTAACTATTTAAGAGTGTTTTTATACACTTGAAATATACATTCTTAGGACTAATATTTTACTCAGTAGGCAGGAGCTTAAATATCTTAAAGCATTACTTAATGCGAAATTTCACCAAATACACCTGCAGACTAATAAGTATAATGTTGCTTTTTATTTATATAAACAATGTAATTTTGTCTAGATCTTGCAAATTATATGATGGAAGCATATGCAAAATTTCTGTTTGAATCTAATTCATGTGTATAATATGTAATATAATTCATGTGTATAATATTTTCCTGATAAATATAGCCTGAATTCTGAAACTATCCGCTTCATGAATTGATATTAATATTTGTAAATTAAATCGCTAATTAAATGTGTTACAGAAGTAAATATCTTATCATTCCATCACCTACAAACCTCATACGTTTGTGTTACGCAGAGATGATGTACGTACATACAAAGATAGATGTCGATGGATATCACACTCTTGTAAATTACGCCATTAAAAGAAAATTGTCGGCACCAAGGACGTAAAAAATCCATAAAATCATTTCCTTTAGATAACATAAATATTCACCGAAAACTTCGTACAAGGCTTAAATGGGCAATTCACGCCAGCGCTCACCCGTGTAAGCGTTCTTTTATTCATTTATATCCGGCGCGATTTTTAGCATATAAAAGGAATTCTATGAATGATTCATCGGGAAATGCGTCTCTTCCGGAAATAAACATCGGAAAAGGCCTTCCAAAACATTCTCACGAATTGTGAAACGTGACCATTTTCACGACTGCGGTGTGATAGCCATTTCCTCAAAAACAGGCGTTGATGCGGAAAAAATAATGGTCATTGGGAGGTCAAAGCTTTTGGAGATAATGAACGGGATGTTGACGATGAATATTTGATGAGTATTGATATTCAATTTCCGAGTAAAAGGATTGTCATTGTAAAGTGTACGCGATGGGAAAAGGAAGAAAATTTTTATATAATTAAATAGTAAAAACGAAGGAGTGAAGCAAATCTCAGAACGAATGGATTACAATAATTAAGTAAAAACACATTAAAGGTGAAGATTTACATTAGAAAAGTAAAATAAGGACGACAATTTTTCATTACGTTCATAAACGTACGTATAAGAATATATACATTTATAAAACGCACCGGAAGAGTGAATAACCGATAAACGATTTTTTTATTTTTGCTCAGCAGTATGTGGAAACTGAATAACTGATAAGAGATAGCGAATGCGTAGCTTTGGAAAACTTAAATCATTAAATCAACTCTGATTCTCTGAAACATCTATTGATTCTTGCATCTGTACATTCATTGAACAGCTAATAAACAAAAGAACATGATGAAGGCATGAATGAGAGAAACAATAAAAAATAAAAGCATATAATTCTGCCCAAAAACTTCATTAAAAATAGAATTCTTTGAAATATAAAAAAACGTCTCTCTTAGTTATACGAAAGTTATGAAAAGTTTACGAAATCAGCTATAAAAAGAATAATAGATGATTAATAGCTCCAGATCATAAACATATGTGGAAAACACTTCCCTATTTTATTTCTGTAATACTTCTTAATATCTCACAGACATATATGCATTAACAATTACTCTAGTGAATAGACATTACTATTCACGTATATTTGAGACTGTTACAATTGGTTGAGAAATTTGGAAATGTGAATCGATATAAAACGCTGGATATATGTTTTTGGTTTTACAGACCAGATGCAGGTATGAGCCTCCTTAGCTCAGTGGTTAGAGCACTGGTCTTGTAAACCAGGGGTCGAGAGTTCGATTCTCTCAGGGGGCAATGTTTTTGGGTTCTTTCGTGAGATACTAAAAGTTAAGAGATTTTACTTGCAAAATTCAATTCGGCATAATTTGCATAAACCTTTTATACAAAGTGAGTTTTTTTTAAACCGAAAATGTCGACGACGTGTCTCCTAGTGACCATTTACAGACCGGTTGAAAGCATGTGGCACCTGTCCCTTAGGAACGAAGGGAAATGCCGGTGGGGAATGAGGGAGGGGAGGCTACATGTCTGAATCATTGGAATACCTTGTCATTTCCCGCCCTAAAACTCACTTCGTTTAGCTGTTTTCTCGTCCTGGAAAAACTGCCACATTTGCGCTTGCGTATTAGCCTGTGCAGCGTACTAAAGATGTTTGAGATGGAGTCAAACAGGAAAAAGGACGACTGTCTATTCAAACTGCTTCAGGTAGCAAGGATCCTGTCCTAAAACGGGGGGTAAATAGCATCACAAAAGGGTCATTGGAAACAAGGGTCGACCGAGGGTTCGGTGTCTGCGAAGCAGCTGTAATGTACGAAAGAAAAAGGTTCTTGAACTTTACAGGAATGAAGAAATAGCTTCATCTTTCCATGCGCTCAGATTTTCTAACGACTTTTTGATAGAAATGTAATTTATATTATGTGCACGAAGTTTGCTTCGCGTGAAAACTTAGTTTTTGAAATTTATCGTGTTTTAGCTAAACATCGTAACGTAATATCTGTTAACATCCATTCCAGATATAATATCTTCGTGTTTTTAGTTAGTTTGAGTTTATTTGTACATGAAATTCTGTTTCCTATCCGACCTCCGGTGTTCAATTACAAAAAAGCGATTTCCTAGTCAATATTCGGTAATTGATTATTTATATGACCTTTCCATAGCAACGATCCCCTGTGTACGCCTTTAAAGAATTAATTCAATCGGTTTTTTCATACTGCCAAACAAATGTATATAAATCAACGCCCTATTAAAATGTCCGATACCGTGATCGATAAGAGACCAAATGAATTATCCGCTGCACTGGAAACTTCAATCATTTTTTATGAGCAACTCGATTACTCTTGTGATCTTCACAAGCGGAAATATTGAAATTAAGGATATCCTCAATTGTAACAGTTGATTTACGCGTAGCACTTTCTCACCCGTATCAAGTTATGATTTGATTTTTGCATGTCTTAATCATTTTCGGTAAACAAGGAATGCAGCTTCCTTTTCAAAATCAAGATCGCATTGCCTCGTTTACCTTTCTCAATTTTTAAATATTATGTATTTCAAATTAAAAAAGTAAAATAATTTTTACGTGAATTATTAAATTTGTTCAGATATATTTGAAACAGAAACCACGTGCGGCGGAGGCATCTTATATCTAATGGACTCTTTCTCCTATAACTGTTATACGTATCAAATATATTAATATCTATTTCTGTATTACAATTAACATCCATGAAATGATTTATTTATCTATTCTAGACTATATATAATTGTAGAAGAGAGCTCCATTGTGAAATAAGTGAAAGATATTGTTCTCAACAAAAACCCCTAATGGATGTGGTAACACTTTTACCATAAAAAATAGGAAATGCAACAGCAATATCGGTCAGGATATTACTAAATATGATTTCATTTTCTTAGACGAAAGTCATATTTTTTTAAATGAGAAAATCGAGAAAGTATAATTTTGAATTGAGTCGTGGAATGCGGAATGATGTAAGGAATCTCGAATTTATGGAAGTCCCATAGTATATACCGTTATAGACTATTTAAGTAGCAGTAAATCAATACAGTTTTCGAAAACGAATCTATATAGTATACGAGTAAAGGTGCGCTTGCTTACAGCAAGCAATGTAATAATATATCTTTTAATAAAATGTAAGATTTTCCGAAGTATATTCTGAAAGGCCATTCTAAACATAACGTATATGACATTTTCGCAGCGAGCATTGCATTGATTTCGATTTCCCATGCATATCTTACTGCAGCATTATTTCCGCCCTGGCGTCGAACCAAGGCCATTCAACGAATTAAACTGTCATTATTGGCTTGAATATGATTGACTTTATAAACACTCCAAATTTTAAAAGGAAATTCATTCAGGAAGTACCTCAAAATGTGTCCTAAATTCCCTATGCATTTCAAATGGAGATATAGTTAACGCCCACTAGCATCGAACCAACGATCTTTAAGGACATAATTACGGTTGCTTTAATGTAAGAATGGTCCCTTCAATGGCTATGTGAAATTTTGAACCTCTGCGCGGTCGGGAAGTGTCATAAAAAGCTTTCGGAAACATGATCAATGCATTCCTTATGAGAAAAATCAACATTACGGGATGCTCTTGAATCGAACCCATGACACAGAGGCAAATGCTGATTCTTTCCAATATACAATATAAACATATCTATGCGTTTTGAAAGTTTGAATGATCTGTGTATCATACGTAGAGAGCTAAGATTTTTCAAAATTTGAGAATATTTCACCTCCTGGCATCGAACCCATGACAATTGAGCGTAAAATATAGCATTTTTCCGTAGATATATATAATTGCAATGGCTGTATGAAATCTTATTCTTCTAGCTCAATGGGAAGTATTTTTTAAAATCATTTGAAAAACGGCCCAATGCATTCTTAACGGGGAACATCGAGATTACGGGACGCTCTGGAATCGAACCCGTTACACCTAGGCAAGTGTTGATTTTTTTCAAAGTACAAAATATACTTATCTATTTGCGTTGAAAGTTTAAATGATCTATGTACGATATTAAGGGTGCTACGATTTTTCAAAATTTGGATATATTTCACCTCCTGGTATCGAACCCATGACCGGTTGGACGTAAGCAATAGCATTTTTCCGTAGATATATATAATATCAATAACTGTATGAAATCTTATCATTCTAGCTTAATGGAAAGTATTTTTAAAAATTATTTGAAAAACGGCCCATGCATTCTAAATGGGGAAAGTCGATTTTTGGGGCCTCCTAGAATCGAACCCATGATTGGTAGAGTGGATTTCTGAATTTTTCCTAAGTGAGATTTAGTGGGCCATTACGTAAAAAAATTGGCGGCTTCGTGGCCAAAGCGTTTTGGGCCTGACATTAATATCCTATATATATATATGTTATATATATCCCCCCGAAGCGTCTATATGTATAGATATTTTGTATGAAAAATAAAAACTGGTATTATAATTAATATCATTAATCATTAAATTTAATCTGAAAAAACTTTGAGTCAATTTACGATCAGCTTAAAAATTAAGCATCTCTTTCAATAAATCACCGATAACTTGAAGATCCTGTAAAATATTCAAATATCTTCACTAAAGCAAAGGATAATCACCTTTTATCTCTAATGAGCCTCCGAAGTAGCACACGTGGCATTAAGACCACCCTTGGAACATGACCTTTCCTACCCGAACGAGTAGACTAAGTGAATCTCTTGGTTGTTCTTCCGTGGTGTAATCGCATGGCATCTTACCCGTTCTTACGCACGCAAACACACGAAGGTCAAGACTGCGCATTATCCAATTGCTTCCAAAAAGAGCCTTCATTCTCTTCTTTCTCAATTTGCGATGAAAGACTCTTCGGCCGAATTCAATTTCATCTTCTGCAGTTCTACCTCTTCACTACTATAACGCAGTCGTTATCTCGTGGAAAATTTTCGAAGTAATTTTCGTAATATAAAACTACCGATTGTTTGTGAACGGAATATTCTTTGTTCGGAATATCCGTGAATAAATTTTAATCAATTTTAAAATCATATTTATACTTGTTATTTTGGTAAAAGTAACCTTAAAACATTATTATTCTCAATACGATACACAGTCGTGTTATGTTTTGGTGTTTGGTAACGGCCCCTGGAAACGAAATGACTATAATCATATCAACGAAACTGAAGCTAAAAATGTATGTTAAAATGCCGAGGAAACAAACGGAGGTATCGTGCAATGAGATTGAAGAATACTAAATTGAATTTTACATATATCACTCATACAATATGTGAAACAGAAAAAGTTGGTATAAACAAATCCGTATTACGTGTGGATCATACATAAGCGGGTCCGGATAGTCGAGTATTCATTCAATATTAATGGAAGAGAATGTATTATATTCCACAATTCGTGGTTATTAATAAAAAGGAAACTTTTTACCAAAATATAAACATTTGATGCATACAAATATCAATTATATTTTGATAAAATAGGATGGGACAAAATGTGTTTCACGATTTTCAGTCATTGTATTGGAGTATAGCTTGATGTTATAATTAAGAACTTACAATCCATTATTTTGAGTACAAATTAAAACAATTCTCTGGAAGTATACGTATTTTAATTAAACTTAAGCAAATTAATCCTCAATATCGGTGGTACAGACAAGCTGAAAAAAAAAGTTTTGTGTATTTAAATATTGTTTCAATAGTAAAACCATACCTTTTATGTACTTTACGTACTTAAACTTATAACCAAGCTCTTCTTTCTCTTTTTAAATTTTTATTTATATTAAATTTTACATTTTTAAATTTTCTATTCTTAAATCTTTATTTCATGAAAAAAATCGAATGCATAAATAATGACATTCATACATTCTCAGCTTTCATCTTCAAAACGAGCTCACTCTAATTCTTATAGACTGCTTGGTTGCTGGTTAGTTTTAATAATCTTTAAATAAAATAAAAAATTAAGCCTCCAAATCTATCGGTTATGCTCTATCTGTCACGTATTCAGCCCAGAGGTTGGAAAAAAAAACTAGAATAGATAAGATTAGAAAAAGGTTTATTTTGGAACCATTTTCGCAACTCTTTTACGCATCGTGTTCTAATTTATCAGCCTTTATCATTACCTTTCCTTTATCAGCCTTTATCATTCCTTATCCATTCACTCCTGGTCATTTTATTTTCTAATCCAACGATTCAAATGATGAAATAATACCGATGTCTCGCTGGTCAATTCTTAACCGTATAAACCCCACGAGAAGTTCTTTACGTAGGGATTCGCGAACGATGCCTTTTATCCCTTTGATGGACAAAAAATGGAGTAAAGGTCGTCTCTAAGTGGAGATTCAGTTGTCAGGAAAAGGGACTCGTTTTTATGACCATTGGGGATATTGAGTCTCAAGGGTTAAATGGACAAAGGAATTGTGCGACGCACGCACTTCAATTTGAACGCTGCTATGACGTGCATGATGCGGATTACTCGGTTCTTCACTTAATCTGTGTCTTGCGTAAGAAGTTTCATTTTGTGCTTTCCGAGTACTGTAATAATTTCATTCAAAGTATCCTTTATTCGGTTGCATTGTGGGCTTACGTGAATAAATTATTATGTCCCCCTAAGAAATCTATAATCTACTAAAATAAAACTTTATAATTTATTTAATGCTGAGACTGTTACTTTTTTGTATCATTGTGTTTATCTTTCTTGTAGAACTTTCATTTTAAATATTTAAATAGATTCTGAATTTTAAAGTTCCGAAATGTTTTGTAGCATTTATTCGGCATTCAAGCTTAACGAATCCACCTATAGGGTTCTATCTCAGGTAATAAATTAAAGCCGTATTTCCTGTGATGTAGCTTTTCATTCAGAATTATTTATTATCTTATTTATTTTTACGGAAGTTTTCAGTCAGTAATAATTTGAATGTATACTTAGTAGTTACAAATGGATAATAATTATAAAAGTTTATCATTTGCGATTCTATTTGCTGAAAATAGCATTATAAACTGAAAGCAATATAAATAGTAATGTTTGATGCGTTAGTATTGAGATTCTGCTTAATGTATCGATACTGATTCAGAGGAAACATTCTGGTAGTTACTTATTTTTTTATAAGGTTTCTCGTTGTTATTCTAACTTAAAAAAATAAATACTGTTGAAATTTGTAAATATTTCGTATGAGGATTTTCCATCGAATGCATGAATGTAGAAGAATATGCATATTAGCATTCTATGCAGACGAAGATTGGTATCGAGAATGGTTTTACTAGGGAAGTCAATCTGATATATGAATAATGTATCCCTTCGAATTTTGATATCTACCAGATTTTAATACGTAAAATGAAGTTTAGACAATGATTCCAGTCCTAAAAATATATTCCCTGAAAACGAATGAAAATAACATGCAATTGTGTAAAGACGAAAAAGGAAAAAAAAATTCTGTTTCCGCCCGGGATCGAACCGGGGACCTTCCGCGTGTTAGGCGGATGTGATAACCACTACACCACGGAAACAGCGATGTAAGGATGAGCTTTGTATTTGACTATACCCAAAGTACTGTATTTTCGTTATCGTTTAATCCTAAGGTGCGTTCCATAAGGTTCTTCACGGAAGGTTCAAAATGATGAGTTCACCTCCCCTCCTTTACTTCTCTCACCGTTTACTAATACCTTCCCCTCTTTCGTCTCGCTAACAGACTGTGACGTCAGCACAGCGCGCCGCGTTGGCTCTAACCGTAGCAGAGCCATAAAACCCGTTCGGTCCATTCCATCGTGGAAGACACAAATGTTTTTAATGAGAATCGGAGATCAGACTTTCTCTAGTGAATTAAACTCCGGTCCTATGATGTCTTACATCTGACCCACTTCTTTAGAGCTTTGTCTCAGATTCGCTTCGTTAACAGCGTTCTCGGAGATCTAAAGATTGAAATTGAATTGAAGAGTTCCTTGGCTCTTCTTCACGAGCATCGCCTCATCGATTTGTTTTCCGAAACTCATTAACCTTAATGAAATGATGTGGGTGAAATTTAGATTGAAATGTTCCCTACCGATCGCTTGTCTAACAGAAAAAGTAAAACACGTGTTGATTTGCGAGAGTAAGTCGTAGAGAAATACTCATTTCCCTCCAGAATAGTCAGTAATGAACGGATATCTCATCCACTTCATTAAGGAGTAAATATGTTAATTATAGAAATCACAAAAAATTAAAGAATGGTTAATAGATTAAGAAACATGAGGAATTTATCGATTGATAGGCCACTTTCACTAAATATCTTATATTCATTCCTCAATTTTAAAAAGTGATCTTATAGTATCAAAAGGCTATGTCACTATGTCAAAGAAAAGCTGCTTAGAGCTATTTCTCTTTACAATTAATTAAAATTATATCACATATTAAGGGAGCTGTATTATATACCACATTCATTCCTTGTCTTCAAATAAAATACCACCCAGCCATCCAATTAACTTCTGCCCTCCTAGTATTTCATCCATCCATTACAACCATCTGTATAATATTAGTTAATAAATGACTGATTACATTAATGTATACCCATCGATATTTGTTACTTTTTGATCATACCTCATTTCTGGAACAAATCAGCGTTATATGATTCATCATATTTTCAAATAGTGACATTAAAGCTTTCAAAATAGTTTTGAACCTTTGGCAACAAAAAACTGCCCCGGGTGAGGATCGAACTCACGACCTTAAGATTATGAGACTTACGCGCTGCCTACTGCGCTACCGAGGCTTGATAATGGGGTGTGCTAGAAATAGTTTTACTCTTTTCTTCATTTTAATTATCGTATACCTTTTAAACAGGTCTTCAGAGAATAATTTTAGTATTTAGGTCATTATAATATATTGATCCTGAAGCTTCCAATAGTGGTTGACATTATTAATTTTAATTTCATTATTATTATAATATGTTGTGTTTAGCACTGAAGCAACGTACAGTTACGAACTTATCATGGGATTGAAATTGGAAATTATCGGAATAATGTTCAAAATCACTCTATCCATTGTGATAGAATGATTTTTTATGTCATTGAATAGTTAAATCGCTGAAAAGTACACTAACATTTGCATTAATCGTCAATTATAATATAAAGGCGCAAATCGTGAAAATGAAAAACGCATATCACAGCCTTATATTTTACTAGTTAATTTTTTTAACACAACCTCAAATAACGACATGTTTATATGTTTACAAACATGCGTTATTCATCATTGCGTTCACAATTTTCCCTTCATTTTGATTTAAATTTGTTGTCTGGGGAAACATAGAACTTTAATTCACTTATTCCATTGTTAAAAAAAAAAAACAAAAATTCAGTGAATTACATCACTTAGGGATCTCAAACTTGCGACTCATGATTCGATTGAAAGAGTGATAAGAAATTCTCTCATACGAAATTAAGCTTCATTCTCTCGATTACGTTGACACGAGTGCAAAAGTGAAAAGACGTCGATGTAATGTACAGCGAGAGTTCTGTTCCTAATGAGAAATCTTTTATGATTGTGTTGCCATTGTCAGTCTAATTACCTGGGAAGAGCATTTGCACAATGCGTCGCCTAAGAGGACGCGATAGGCATTGAAACGCTTATCCAAGTTGAAGAACCGATCAATGGAAACAAGGGAATAGTGTAACAGTATAGTATACCATCAGCTATGTCCTGATCACAAGGATATTTTTCCCTTTCAAGATTGGCGGCCGTATGCGATAAACCAGTTAGGCTACAATTTCGAGAAATTTCGACCGACTCCAACTGCATTTCTATGGCCGCCAGTGTTGAGAAAGATTGCCAACTTTACGGTGCCTTATTGCACATAAACCTCTCTACTAAACTAACGCTCGTTCAATAAATTTTTTCCCACAACATAAATTCACAAACCCTTACGGTTTTAGTTTCTAAATTACAGCCCCTTCACCTCCGTGGCCTGTTGGTCTAGGGGTATGATTCTCGCTTCGGGTGCGAGAGGTCCCGGGTTCAAATCCCGGACAGGCCCATGTAGATTTTTATAATTATTTTCAGTTGTAATTGTGCTAGAACATTATAATGTTTCTACTCAAGTAAAATATACTCAAATGTGACATTGATATCGGCGCCTTTTTTGTAGAAATACATCCATCCATAGCATAGTTTCCTGCATAAATTTGCATTCTCGATGTTCTAATGTAGAATAATTAAATTGGATGAATATTAATATCGTATAATATACGAGATATTATTTAAATATTTAACTTGTTAACTTTACATAAGCTTTCATTTTATCTTTTGCAAAGATATCCTACGTTTACATTTTACCAGCACCTTCAAGAAAATGTGGCAATAATATTATTTTGAAATTATTTTGCTGAAGGGTCTAGAGCGTTTATATTTTTGTTTTGATAAGCGTTCATGGAAAGAATTTTATGAAAGAAAATTAAATAACATGATGTGTAAATATTCACCGTTATGATTGAATAAAGGAGATTTCTTGCTCATATAGTGAAGAGCTATAATAAATCAAGGAAATATGTTTTTTATAACATAAAATTTCATGAAGAAAGTAGAATTAGAAGAAATTATAGCATAAAATTTGAAAATTGATCACCTCCTTTTCCCTAGAAGATTTAATCACTAAGAATGCTCTTAATTTGAGGATCGACAGCGTAATCAACTTCTTGCAACGTATATTTAAGTAGATAATGAAAGACTTAGAGTAATTTGCTGGTTTTATAAATAAACATCTTATTTCATATATATACCTAATCAGATATATTTCTATGAAATAATTATCTTCAATCGAATTCCCCTACAGAAATATCATTCTAACCATCAAATGTCTCGTATTTTTGTTCACACTTTCCATTTTATTGTGACTGCTTGCCACTTTCAAAATTTAGATAATTGTATGTTGTGCCTACCTTACTGGAATAATGCTGAATATTAATGACCATTCCAAGCATTGATTATTCATTGAACGTTTGAGAAAATCGTAGTTAATTCAAATCTCATTTCCAACGGTCTAATGAGTTTTTCATATTAGCTGATTTTCACGGACTTTTTCCCGACCGAAAAATTTTAGAAAAGTTTCCTACAGAGAAAGTTCCATCGCCGAAAGATGCAAATTCGATTCCGAACCTTGATATTCTCCTTGTAGCATCTTTAAATTTCGGAGCCATCAAAGTAAAAGTTGCATATTTAATTTGATGTAAGGAAGCTGAGCGTTACTGATCATAGAGAAAGGATTTTGCAAAGAGTATTGGGATGTACAAAATTGAAAAAAATATGAGTAAAAATCATACCTTTATTTTATAATTCGTAAGAGCACCTTGCATGCAGTTCATTTATTAAATATTAGTTTTGTTGATATCATATCTGGCGATAAAAAAGAACTACTCGATTCCAACTAATCTATAATTAATTAAAATTTAATTTGCTCTTCTTGAGGTTGGTATTCAATGCTGTCATAATGCATGGCATGTATGCGTACTTTCAAAACTATATTAGTTTTTTATGGATATTATTGTGCAAAGAAATTTTTAGAGTATCCTATAAAGCTAGATGGAATAGGAGTTCCTTATTATATATATATATATATATATATATATATATATATATATACTATCTTAAATAAGTATCTTTGAATATAAAAGTAAGCATGTTTACTTTACATAACATCTACGTAACAATAGATGCTATGTAAAGTAGTAGTTTTCAGAAGAAGCGGTATTCTAGTCTATAGATATGAAAAGAGAGGGGAGCAATAAAGGCTACGGACAATGTGAATATACACGATAACCTTCCTTCAGTGTCCGTTTTTAAATTCATTCTAATTTGAACAAACTCAACTTTGTAGTACAATGTGCTTTATTTCCTTTCGTTAATATTTAAAGCTAACATTGTTTCCTGCAACTGAAAGTAATTTGCTACATTGTTCCATTACCTTTCTCGGAAGGAGGGAAGGAAAATTTGGACGTTAGTTCAATCTCGTTTACTCCATTATTGGTACGAGTTCACGATACTGCGTACTTTGGAAGTGAAATTTTATGTGAAATAAATGTGTGTGAATGAGGAGAGGGTCGTCTGATGTAGATTTGGCGGTTTTACATCTAATACTTACCTGAATGATCATTTCCCAAAGTCACTTCCAACGATATTATCGAGGATTGGTAAGTTTTTTCATTCATCGCTTGATGCTATTCTTATTATAGTACTAATTTTTAAAATTTTTTGTTGTTTAACGGTAAAAGTTCGTTATCCTGCATTTTGGATGATTGGTTAAAACTCATTGCTTCTTCCACTACACATGTAGGGGAATATGTTCACAGTGAAGTAATTTAGCTAATTTTATAGCATAGAAACAGACTTAAGGTTCGTGAACGCTGTGGGATTTAGGACCCCTATCTCTTACGTTGTTGTTTACTAAAATTATTTAATATTAAATAAGATGTGATTTTCAAATTGAATAAGATGTGAAAATGGGAAATATCCGTCTTAAACTGGTTACGTTGGTAATTTCAAGTAATTTGTAGATGAGGATTGGGAATTAATGTAAATTGAATGAAAATCGAAGGTTTAAACAAAACGTATGCTCTTACAAAATACTTCCTCGAAAATTTTGATGTGTTGATTATAGGTGCGTGAATATGGAAATTAAGAAAAAAATCTGTTTCCGCCCGGGATCGAACCGGGGACCTTCCGCGTGTTAGGCGGATGTGATAACCACTACACCACGGAAACAGCTGATTAGTAGAGGGAAAGTATTATGACTCATCATGTATGTTTTGATATATGAGCATTAGTAACTCCCGAATGAGCTATCTAAAACTTTATAGATATATTCTAGTGGTACCCATTAATCTTATCTAATGGATTTCAAATTATATTTTGGTTCTCGAATAATTCCTCACGTTACATCATCAGTTCGTACCACAAGTAAGGCAAAATTTTTAGCTTAAAGAATTTTTACAAAATACAGTGATTGAGCACTGTGTGCATTCGAAATTTTATTTTTGCTCTTTTTTTAATTTTCGGTTAAGATTCAATTCAAAATATAAATCATATCTTAATGTAAGATTAACATGCGCTATCCATATGCTCCGTAGTTAGTTAAGTGAATATCAAAATGGCAATATCTTCATTTCTACAGAATACCATTAAAATTATTCTTTCGACAATTTAATTTGTTTCCTTAGAAATTGAATTTATTGCAAAGCGTCGTTAAAGTTTGTTAAATTGCTTACAAAGTAAAAGTTAAATCACATCCCAGTGATGGCCAAGAGCCATCTGCTAATTATACTTAGAGCAACAGCCTCGAATTAAAGGTATCTCCTTCTTTTGGCTTCTGTTCAACGAATCGCTTCGTTCATTCATGTTCTCCTACTACTTAACTAAAACCGGTTTCTACCGCCAACTCTGCACATACCCGTGTACACACGTGCTGAGAATGTATTAGATACAAAACCAGTTCGTTAACCGTTATCTCATAGATTATTCTTATAAAAGTTTTTTCGGCCTAAGAATCCCAATCATCCCATATATATTTCCACACAAAATGGGAATTTGCTTGAAAAAAGCCTTATTCTATATCAAATTTCAGATTTAGGATGGAGGGCTTGATTTTTAGAACACGTTAGGTGGTACATATAAAATGCATGGGAAATTGAATACTAAGAAATATAGAAAATTTTGATTCAACCATCATGTTTAGAGACCATAAATTGTGAGGATGAATAAGTGTTCAGGAAAATTTTGACTAAAATTGAAAGCTGTATAAAGAAATAAACCGGTGAATTTAATTTTCGAATGTAGGTCATCGATAATGTGCAATCTATTGATACATCCACAATCAATCATGATCTCGGTGAAGATCGGTACCGAATTAGCATATTTTTACGCAGAGAAAGTTTAGGTTCTTTTTCAAGACGCGGGTTTTGTGGTATGTTTAGCAGAATAGCTAGTGTTACATTGGAAGCTTAGAGTCCGAAATATTCTAGTAATTTGTTTGCTTCTTGAAGAGGGAGTGAAAAACTTAATATTTAAACCGATGAGAATAAAAAGCTAGAAGAAAGACATTTTGCCGATTTTTCTTGTGCACGCAGCATCCTGTTTATCATGGGCAAAAAGAAACTTTCTTACTTGCACGATTGAATTTCTAGAAGTACTTAATATACTAAGATTCATACATATATTACTGCTCTATTAATCACTTCACAAACTTCCTACGTAGTCATTCATTTCGACTCGTTTCGAAAATGGAAAGCGATTCCAGGAATGAATCACTTTCCTACTCAAAAATAAACGTAGGATGAAAGGACAATGTTTGCACAGCATCTTTCTGCTCTGACAAAGTTGCCCATTCAGAATTCAGGTGAAGGTTGGAAGGTGAAAAGTCAGAAAGGGAAGGTATTGAATAAAGATTGCGAAAAAAGTTGCCTACTAAAAATATATCTTCTCTAAATTGTATGTACCTAATCGAGTCTTTCTAATTCCGTAGTGCAACATTTTTAGAGATAAGATGATTTGAATTCCTGGTAGAAATCATACGTAAACACACAATTATACAGTATCTCATAAGATGCTTAACTTTACTCGAATGTCAAATAAAACATCATTTGAATGCGTTGAATTGTATTCATCATTATTTACATGATCGTGAGTTCGTTGAAGTACATTGTAGGATACACGAATCAAAAATATGTACATCTCCACGATAATAAATGGAGTTGATAGAAGATAGACAATTCACAAGTGTTCAGCCACAGACGCAATATCTTCCACCATTTGCGTTGAAAGAAGATGCGAACACTGCAAAACCCTGTGAAAGAATAAATGTTAGTATTAAATTCAAAGATGAGGATTCGAATCCTAAGATAATCAGAATGAATAAATACGAAAATTCAAAGACGTGTAAGATGCGAGTTAACTTGAGAATATAAGCGATGTACTGGACGCTAAATTAATATAAGTGTATAGTGACTGTGAATTTTTGTGCTTTGCTACTCGATAGCAATGTGAAATTGAATGATACTATTCCATAAAACTCCATCCCCATGAATCCAAACCAAAACTTACTTTATCGGTCACCGAAGTATGTTCTGCTATCCTGAATAAGCCAATCGACTTCGGAGTTTACTCTGACGACTTCAGGAATCTGTCAGAATCAATGGTTGGAAAATAAATAAGATGCTCGTGTATAAGGTAGATTGATCTACGAATTAGATTACAAATCATTCGTATGAACCCGTGAACAAATCCCTTAGTTACCATAGTCTTAATGAATGCAAGGCGAGTATAGTTCGTAGATCGAAATTGAATATGATCAGATGGTGTTTAAAAATGACTAAATACTGCTTTAAATATAGAATAAATTACTTCTGAATGCAGTGAATAGAATAATTCACCTCGTAAACCCCGTACACTCTTCCACTCCTTGTACGCCTCGTGAAAGATCGCAGGGGCACGGATTGTTCTTCGTTCCTGAGTTAAATTTTTTTATTATTGACATTGTTAATATGAAAAACTCATATACAAATATATTTAGCCATGATATGAGTAAAACTGTTAATTATGGCCACGAGGCCTCGGTTCCGAAACGTCCTTAGATCTAAGAATCCAGAAAAGAGGTAAATATATCTTTTCTTGCCTTTCGTATAGGACTAAGCCGAACGCCACTTCCAATAAAGGTGGAAGAAGATAGTTCCAAATAGTATTGTGCAGATTAAACAGCTCGTTAATAAAATAATTAACCACGAAAATCATCACCCAGATAATCATCTTGAAGATCAAGAGGAGAGTGAGAGCACAGGGCATTGTTGCGGTTACTAAGGGGTTGGCGTGACGTCACGCCATCTACGTATCCTCATTGGCGGTAATATTTTCGCTTCGATCTCGAAAATAAATGATCGTGTGTGTACATTTAAGGTTCAATACATCTCGAATTACACATTTTAGCAATAGAACTATTATTTTAATGAAAATATCGACATTTTCCTTATTTTGCATTTTTATATCGCAGTTATTTGATATACTACTGCGAAGGATTTACTGCTTATTAATAATATATGCTGATTTCGGTCATTTTATTTAGGAAATTATCATTTTAACTCAATCGTGATTTATTTTCCTACGATTAGAGAAAAATAAATTATGAATTATAGGCATTTAATCCTGATTTGAAGGCTTTAGCAGTCCTGCTCGAATAATGAAATTGGGATATAGCGAATTGTTTTCAGCATATAGGAATTAAGCATACCATTTTTTTTATTGATTTAATTAGATATTAGTTGATGTGAATTTATCGTAAGCAATTTATGAACTGTTAATGTGCTCGGGACATCTGAAAAATGAATGAAGGTATGGATTTAAAGCTGAGGAAGTTATTGAAACATAAAAAATCATGTTTCGTGGTATTCTCCATAATGGAGAAAGGAGTTATTAATCAAATCTATAAAAAAGATAAATATAAATGTTTAAAAACGAATATAGAAAATTAATTACATTTCTTCATATTTTAAAGATCTATTTATGTATTTTAATGAAAAAAATTAGGAAAATATTTTGCAGGTTTTTATTTTTAACGCTCATACTCCCGATATTACTGTGTCACTCCATTCTTTGAGTTTATAATATTCTTACGTTTAAATGAAATATTTTGGTGTTTTCACAAGTGTATAAACTGTTATTAATATGAATAATTAATAGTAACAATTTAGTTTTTTAGTACGAGGAGTAGAGAAAATATGTTATCTAATTGATGGGGCTAAATACAATGTCGGATTAAAATACGTGTAGACCACTTAGCATACATAAAGCAAATTATATTACAATTACATTAATACACTATAAATATATATGCTTTTCTCGTTCATTTTTTCCCATTTGATTCACGAATTGCATTACTACGTGTTATCTATGGAGGCCAAAAAAGTAAGTGGATTTCTGCCTACCCCTGACTACCAATAAGGGCTCATCCCTTAGAATCTTTTGATGCCAGGGCACGCGATTCGCACTTGGACGGCCGTCAAAATGTGCTATGACCTCATCAAATTTTCTCCTGTGTTGTTTTTTTATTCAATAGAATTCGAGTGTGCCGTTTTTTAGGCTATACTGAGCGGTATTTGCACGGGAGAAAGCATATAGAGGGAAGAGTACGTGAAATTTAATAGATGTCGAGATTTCATGCAGGGAAATGTAAGTTCGTTTAGTGATAGTGGGAAGGAAGATATTGCTTTTGTATTTAATGTTGTTTCGTATTTTTATTATACTTTTGAAGGATTTAAGGAATGATTCTAAATATTCGAAAGGTAATATATGTATTCAGGATATATTTCTGTATCCATAGAATATCCTAGAATAGATAGAAGTCGTCGTTCATATCATATAAATAACATTCCTGTTAAAAGTAATGAACAATTATCTTTCCAGAGTAATGAAATGATTTGTAAATGAAACATTTTTTCACGGAAAGAAATAGGACTGATTTCTAAAATATTGCCAAATCAAGTAATTGAAGATTATTTTGCGAATTCTCGTAACTATTTTCTGGAAAAATTGAAGAGTAAACAAGATGGTATTAATTTACAGTATGTTAATAACAATTAAATGTGCACATTTATTGCTCAGAAAGATCTAATAGAATAGGTAAAAGAAGAATATAATTTTACGAGTGATATTTAAATACTATTACTAACAACGATACAATGGTGATATATCTATTTAATTTAATTCAATACAAGTTGTTAACAACTGTAAGGATGTTGACTTTCTTGTTTCGACATCCTTGTGAGCTACTGTAATGAGATACGAGATAAAATTTCTTGAATTCAATGAGTTGATTGTGCAATTCTCTTTCATATTATCTGCACGACTTATTATTCTTAGTATTCAATTCACGCAATGAACATTAGGAAACCTCCCAGTTTTTTCCTTCTCAAGTGATATCATCAAACTCCCGGATGGAGATTTACACTTAGCACATGTTAAAGAAGATGTTCATGCATGTAGTGAAAATTAACTCGATAAAAGTAAACTGCTATATATTTATGTAACTGAATAAATCCTTGCCGGAGTCGAAACGATATGGATGATGTATATAGTAATTCCATCAATAAAAATGGAAATAATTCACTTCGATTACCTCGAATGCGAAAATTGCCTCTGATGTGAAATCTTTTCCTAAGGAAAAAAAAGTTTACCCCTGGGGGGACTCGAACCCCCAATCCCCGGTTTAGGAGACCGATGCCTTATCCATTAGGCCACAGGGGCTTGGACGGTGTGAGGGAAAATTATAAAACAAACCGGATGTGTTTATCATTCATTCATTCAAGTAGAAAATAAACTAGGTAGATGATTAGATAAAAGGAAAGATTAAACATTAAATTGAAAGTAAAGTTAATATAGGGCAATTTGGAAGAATTTGGATAAATTAGAATTATGTGTTTGAATGAATGAAAGGGGAAATTCAGCTTTCTTGTTCTAACATACAACGAATTTTATCCATTTATGAAAGGTTATTATTATAAATACAAACGATATATTTAAATTTATTAAAATAGAAACGGATGGTTTAGTATTCAATTTGGGAGGATCTAACTTTGAAAAGAATAGCATCGACTCTCACATTTTAAGTCGGAATTTTTACATCATAAATTTCACCTCTCACTTCACAGGTACACTGGCAATTATAAGTGAAGGATTCCATTTCAATTACAGTAAGACCCCACTCAACGCTGTCACAGTATAACCCGGTTTTTTTGGGGTTCCCCAAAATCGGATACTGTATTGATATTCGTTGTATATGTGTGCAAAGGAAACGGCCATGCACCAACGAAAAGCGGTGAACTTTAAAGCGACGGTGATATGTAAATACAGTATGAATTTTTTCAACGCTCTTTCGTTAGTCTGTCCAGAAAAAAGGTTCTAACTGTATTCTTCTAAGTCCCAATCCCAGTACAAACGCAGCTTTCCTGCGTCGCAATTGATTTATTTGTTCTGATCAAGGTTATTAGGTGTAAGAAGATATAAATACATACATATTATTTTATTTTTTTCGATAAATTCAGCAAGAACTGATATTTTTTTCTTATTCTTTGTTCTTTTCACTGATCCTCATTATAATATTTATATATATATATATATACATATGTAAGTTTTACGTTGCATCGTTTAACGCTGTTTCGTTTAGCGCTCGAAGTTATTGGAACCTATCCCCCGCGTTAAGCGGGGACTTCGTGTAATTGATCCTTCACTTATAATTTTGCCAGTGAACGATTAAATAAAATCGCTTCATAAATTGATAGCTCCTGATGATTCAGAAGTTAAATGTTAACTTATTAAGAATGTATCTGCGATTAGAACAAATCTGCGTTAAATGCATATAATTCATAATTTATTTCACTGCAATCGTAGGAAAATAAATCACGCTTGAGTTAAAATTATAATTTCCTAAATAAAATGACCGAAATCAACATATATTATTAATAAGCAGTGAATCCTTCGCAGTAGTATATCAAATCACAGCGATATAAAAAATGTAAAATAAGGATAATTTCGAAATTTTTTCATTAAAATGATAGTTCTATTGCCAAAATGTGTAATTCGAGATGTATTGAACCTTAAATGTACACACACGATCATTTATTTTCGAGATCGAAGCGAAAATATTGCCGCCAATGAGGATACGTAGATGGCGTGACGTCACGCCAACCCCTTAGTAACCGCAACAATGCCCTGTGCTCTCACTCTCCTCTTGATCTTCAAGATGATTATCTGGGTGATGATTTTCGTGGTTAATTATTTTATTAACGAGCTGTTTAATCTGCACAATACTATTTGGAACTATCTTCTTCCACCTTTATTGGAAGTGGCGTTCGGCTTAGTCCTATACGAAAGGCAAGAAAAGATATATTTACCTCTTTTCTGGAATCTTAGATCTAAGGACGTTTCGGAACAGAGGCCTCGTGGCCATAATTAACACTTTTACTCATTTCTATGGCTAAATATATTTGTAGATGAGTTTTTCATATGAACAATGTCAATAATAAAAAAAAATTAACTCAGGAACGAAGAACAATCCGTGCCCCTGCGATCTTTCACGAGGCGTACCAGGAGTGGAAGAGTGTACGGGGTTTACGAGGTGAATTATTCTATTCTATACACTCAGAAGTAATTTATTCTATATTTAAAGCAGTATTTAGTCATTTTAAATCACCATCTGATCGTATTCAAGTACGATCTACAAACTATACTCGCCTTGCATTCATTAAGACTATGGTAACTAAGGGATTTGTTCACGGGTTCATGCGAATGATTTGTAATCTAATTCGTAGATCAATCTACCTTATACACGAGCATCTTATTAATTTTCCAACCATTGATTCTGACAGATTCCTGAAGTCGTCAGAGTAAACTCAGAAGTCGATTGGCTTATTCAGGATAGCAGAACATACTTCGGTAACCGATAAAGTAAGTTTTGGTTTGGATTCATGGGGATGGAGTTTTATGGAAAAGTATGTTTGGAATATATATAATGGTATTTTATGGAATAGTATGTTTTAATTATACATTACCATCGAGGGGCAAAGCACAAAAAGTCACAGTCGCATGTATTAATTCAGCGACCAGTACATCATTTACATATATATCCTCGAGTTAACTCTCATCATCATCGCAAATCATCTTTGAATTTCGTAATTATTTATTTTGATAATCTTAGGATTCTAATTTTTGACTTTAATACGATATTATATTCTTTTAACAGGGTTTTGCAGTGTTCGCATCTTCTATCGACACAAACGATCGAAGATATTTCGTCTGTGGCTGAACACTTGTGAATTGTCTATCTTCTATCAACTCCATTTATTATTGTGGAGATGTACATATTTTTGATTCGTGTATCATTCAATGTACTTCTTTATGATCATGTAAATAATGATGATAATACAATTCAACGCATGCATATGTGGTTTTATTTGACATTCCAGAAAGTTAGGTATCTTTTGAGATATAGTATAATTGTGTGTTTACGTATGATTACTGTCAGGAAATGAAATAGTTATCTTTTCACCCATCTATCACCGTTTCTCTATAAATATTACACTACGGAATTAGACTCTATTAGGTACATACAATTTTGAGAAGATAGATTTCTGGAAGGCAACTTTTTTCGTAATATTTATTCAATATCTATTATATAGGTAAGATATATATTTTTTTAAGGTTATATACATATAGTTCGGATAGTAATCTGTCAGTGAAATCGTCCCACTGTATAGTTCAATGAACACCGAAACTTCATGAAGTATCACGGGAGCACAGCCACCATTCGTTTTCAGGACAGCATACATCAACAACGGCTTCATTTCCCGACAAATTTCTCTCTTTTCCTCAAAAGCCTGTTTCTCTTTCACCGCTCGTATCTTAAATTTTTCATCCCCACTTTCGCACTTGTTTTTAACGGTAAGTTTCCCCAACCCATTATCCCTTCCCAAATTCCCTCGGGCACACCGCCAACGCGATTGCACGGACCTGCAGGATGCACGGAAATCTTGGGCCGCGTGCACCTTCCAAGGCCAAAGAAAGTGGTCAACGACGATCTGTGAGAAAGATGAAGTGGTCGTGGCGATATTTGGGAGCGTTCGCAATTCAGTTCACGGGAAACGTGAGCGATTCTTCTTGGGTCACGGATAGAATACGAAGTATCGGAAGGAACGTAAATTTTAAGAGTCGGACGGAACATTTATAGCCCACCTTTCATATGTGTAATTGCTCGCGAACCATTTCGAATTCTCATGAAGTAGTGAGCCTCATACATAGCGGATGTTAGAACCTATACGAGTAGAAAAATTAACGTTCATCACAAACTCTGGGTAATTGGAAAGAATGAAATTAACCTAAACTTTTAAAAAATTCTGTGCGATGGAATCTATGGAAATTTACGCTGACCAACATACATTTTCGTTCGTAGATAAACATATTTGCGAAGAAAAATCTTTCATTATAAACTGGAATATATGTTTCAATTTACGAGAGAATCGATTTGTTTTAGATCACTACGAAATACTATTCGTTTAAGCCCAAGTTTAGCTCATCGGGAATTGAATATTGTATCTCTATTTTTTTAAGGGATCAGCATTTTAGGTTACCAAATGAGTTCAAAGCCTTTTTCTGTGTCACATATTACTATGCATAATAAAATTTTATTTATTTAACAACAGCCCGCCAAAATTAGGTCGCGTGATCAGGAGTGTTTTATATTAAGGTTTTATTATAGAGTTGATATTTTATTACATATGTGAAATTATCTATAAATCCTCACACCGCAAGAAAAGAAAATCGTTTACTATTTTATCATTCAGGAAAGTAAATAATAGAATACGCAATCATAAATAGAAAAACCTCAGTTCAAGGCTATCGTAGGATTATTAGCTGTTAATGAACGCATCGTAACGTCAGTGTTGTATGTAATATAATTTTCTTCCTCTACAAGTAAAGTACACCATACAATTCTAAATTTACTTCAATTTACCGCATTAATTTCAATTTTAATCAAAGTTAATCTAAAATTATACTTCTTTTTTAATTAATGATTTCCAGAAGGTAAGAGTTCGTTAACTTTAAAAAGAAGTAAAAAATGCGACACGAGGAGTGTTATCTTGTGAAAGTCCTTGAGATACGAGATAAATTTCCATAAATACTTTTACCGCTGTATGAGAGGATTAAACCTGTGGTCGGAGGTTAATTGACCACGGAGGATGCACGGGATGTCCCGAGTCTCTGAATAGAAGACGGGAAACTTTTCTCCAACTTATTTCACGCATCGCTACCATAGTGACATGAATTAACAATTTTTTATTCTAATCTTGACGATCCCTTTAGTTTGTACACCACAGCAGTGCACTGTCACAATGGTTTCTAAGGAAACTTTTCCTGATTCCAGCGCGTGTCTGTGGGCAGTAAAGGAAAGACACGGAAACTTCTACATTTATACTCTGAACGGTCTCTTCAAGCAAAATCACGTGAGAGGAAGAAATCCGCGCGTCGCTTTTCTGTTTTTTTTTTTCTCTTCACGAATGTCGTTCCCATTTACCTTTTAGGCTCACGATCAGAGATTCCATCTGCGTGCGGAGTCCGAATGGGTTCTGGCGATTTGCGATTTGATATCTCTTTTTTTTACTCTGCATTTCGGGTTGATGTTGATAAGCCTCTTCCTCATACGATACACTTGTTTGTGCAAACAGGAAAAGATAAGTGAGCCAGTCATATAAGAATTAGAGCTTAGAAGCAACTTCACGCCTCTTAGTAGGAATTCAAGTTACGGCACGCTTACGTCTTAACAGTCGCAAAAAAAATCTTTAAAAAATGGGAATTGAATTAACGTAACTGACTCTGGTCTCAGACAGTGGACTCTAAATATGCGGGGTATTGTTCTTAATTTAGTACTTGATGAAAACCAAGTAAATTGTGATAGGTAAAAGTAATTTACTGAGTGGTTTAATTATTATTATATTAACTCCTTTTTATGATAATTTAACCTCTATCTCTAACTTCTATCACGTCATTTTACGTATAATCTGACGATCTTATATTAAATCTCAATTATCTTTATCAACCGAAGTCTACTAGTAAATTATTTTGACTTAACTTTGTGAATCAGGAGAACTCTACAACATCTTCATGTATTGTGATCCCCACATATGTGTCCTAGCTTTCAGAAACTTATTCTACTTAATTTTCAACTACATAGATTTTGTTTGAATTATTTACATCTGTGTTATATGAACTATGAAGAAACATCTGAAAACGATAGAAATTTTCTATATCAAGAATGTATATGTTACTCATTGCAACATGTTGTCACCTAATTAATATTTTATCTGGGTAAATAGTAAAATTTCTCTACAACTATTAATATTTCTATTTTAATGCTTCAAATCATTAACAATCTACTAATCTCTCTCTACGAGTTCCCTACACGAACTATTTATAGTTTTATGAGAACTTTGGTGGGCGAATTCAATGGAAGCCTATCCTAGGAAGAAATCAATCCTTTTTTGGGGGCATCGGAGACAAACTAAAACCGCAAATTCCAAGGAAACAAACGAACGAAAACGGGATCTGACCGAGACCAGTCTGACGAAAAAGATACCCGTTCGTGGAAATCGTCCATTACGTACAGCATCAAGGAAGAATTCCCACCGTCCCTTCTAAAATAATAACAAAAAACCAGTCCCTCGGGAACGGGGTTGTCTCACGAAATAAGCAAAGGAGGAAAAATTTGCCTGAAATAATCCACGTCGAGTTGGGAAAGGTCATTTCTGACCCATTGAATGCGCATAGCTCTTCTGCTTGCGCGGAACCGCTCCTCTTTTGTTCCGGCGCCATGCTTAGGATTTATGCGAACAGCTGCACGACAGCGGGCGCAAGGAAACAAACTCAACGTGGACGACCATAAAATCTCCAATTGAGAAGATAATTTGGAGGGAAATTAATGGAAACGGGCAACGTGGGAAGAGAAATCAAGGAAGAGGGAAACAATAAATTAGCATCTTCACAATGGACCATAATCGGTTAGGCACCTTGGGCGATTGTTGATGAGCTAAAGAAAGCCATGCGGTGCGAGAAAGAAAGTTTTGGAAGTTTTTCATCGGGAGGTTTTGATGTGTTTCTGCCGAGTTTTGTTGAAGCCCAATTCGGATATATGATGAATCCTTTTATGGAAACAAGAGCCCTGCGATTTAAAATATACTCACCTGCTACGGCGTATGATGATATATCTTGTTCAAATGTTTCAATATATACGCAACTCAAATGATGATACTAGTTATGAAATTTACTTATAAAGGGTGAATTAAATATCACGTTCTCTCGTCAGTTATAAGAAAAGTGAGATTATAGCCTTGATGTAATACTTCAATAGTCATCTGCATAGAAATTATGAATTACATTAAACAGCTTATCTCCACAATCTAAGGATGGTGTAAATACATGAATTTAAAGAACTGAATAAGATATAAAAGAAAACTTCAGGACTGAAATGAGTATATTAGTAGCCTTACGCTCACGTATTCTTCAATCAGTTTTTAGACGGAAAGTCATTTGTACCACTTGAGAGTGAAATGAAGAGCGGCAAAAAGGAATAATTATAGAATACATGAAGGAGGGCATAAATACCAGGTCACAGGTTATTCGAGAAATGTTCACTTGGAACTATAGAAACACTCATTAGCTGAAACACACCCATCTCGACATTTAGTACTCTCGTAAAGATGCAAATCTTGTCCATATTTAAAACCATTGTCCATAAAATACACCTGAAAGGTGTCATAAAATTAGTCTATGAAACCAGGCCAGTTTGAAAATCGCCCATTCTTCTCATGTATAAGTACACCTCTCATTATAATTGTACCGAAGTGAATCTATAGGGCCCAAATTTCATCTCTATGGGAACGATTGTAAATTTGGCATCTCATTCTTCTTGATGTGAAAGATGGATTGAGTGACACCAATATAACACGAATCACCCCTTATTTGGTTCGCCTTTCACCAATAACATCTCTTTCAAAGCGATTTGTCCATTAATTATTCATGAATTATCCTCAAAGTCTTCGGTGTCTCATAACTGGCTGAATTGAATAGACAAAAAGATGATTAGCAAAATAAATTATGCGTAGAAAATGTAAACGAAGACCTTATCTGGGTAAAATAAATATAAATTTCGGATTGTGAAATGTATTAATCAATATAATTTAGGGGAAGGTGAATTCATACAGATAGGTTAGAGGTAAAAGTTATTTGGATGCATAAGCAATTTAATAAAAAGTAATTTATATAATTTCCTTTTGGATTTTCGTGTGCATTAGAACTTCCAATTTATCATGAATGCTAAGTTTTTCTTAAATTCTTTATTGCATATATTTTTAAAGGGTCTTCATTCATCCAAATATGCTCCATGTAATGATTTTCTTCTTTGAATTCCTAGATGGACAAATAAATATAGTTGCAAAAGTCCGTTCCTTGGAGCTGATAAACTGACAGTAAATATTATCGTTATTACGTGTGTTCATTTAAAAAAAATTTTTTATTGTTATAGACTAGCTTTAACCCTGAATCTTTTACTCATCTATACTCATTTTACTCATAATATGAAATGCGATTTATTGATAATAACACACTAGGAACTTTATTTTGTAAGAGTTGAGTGCTTCCACAAACTATACTGAATAATTGTCAATAATATGAAAGCTTCAAAGAGCGATGAATCTATAATTAAGAGAGCATACATTACCTGTACAACGACTTTCCTTGAATCACCTTGTGTAACAGGAAACTGCACCCGTTTTCCACCTCAAATCCACTTCTCCTCCTGCATCAATTTCTTTTATTTGGTACCTTTGCAGTGAGACGTCCGTCCGATAAAGAAACACCGTGTCTCTTGATGCTATAATTTCCTTTTCAATGCTCATGCCGACTATTCATTTACACGGTACGATAAGATTCTTCTGTTGGACGAGATATATTCAGAAATGAAGTGAGCTGTAGCTACAAGGACGTGGGAAAGGGTTATTACTTAGCAAAGGAAGGATAGCTTCTGGATCATAAAGAGTAAAAGAAGTTAATATGACGGCGTGACTGAGTGTCGAACGCTGATCTTGTACCTTCTGGATAGACGTGGGATTTGAATCGCGTCTCACATATATTCTGACGATTTATTCAAGACCACAATTCAAGTATCTTACTATTCAAAGCTCTACAAAGTGTAATAATTAACAATGGTTCTATTCTCTGTTTTCACGCGATAAACGTAATACGAAAGCTGTGAAGGTAATATTGGATAGAAGTGTTAATCTTTAAAGTCATCTTCCGCCTTTTTATCTTGATGAATTGTGGCCAAAAATCATGCGCAGGTCAAGAGTTTTCCCAAGAGAAATTTGGACCGAAAATTCTCCAAGGAATCTTTTTTACACGCAACATTTCCTTTGTATCTCTCCAATCATTGTTGTGAATTTATATTTTAGAACTTTTATCTAAATACCATCTTCAAACAGTCTTATAAAAATATTATTGGATAGAATAGGCGATGTAGAAATAGAAAAGAAGTGAACAATGTTTTCCATTCCTTTTTTTATAATAGTTAAATATTAAAATATCGATGAATTTACAGCAATATTTTAATTTTCTCCATCATCTCCTTGTAACATAATTATTCCTAGTCGAATAAGAGGTAATATTTATCATCCTTCGATAAAGAAAACACTCTTGTAAAATCGTTTGTGACGTATATATATCCGATATGAAAGAAGTATTACATTTCTCCTAAGATTATTTGTCGGAGATAAATGATATATTAAGGTTCAACAAGAACTAAAAACCTTACTCTTCAAGAGATCAATGCTTGAATTTACTAAAGTAATAACGATTTATGGAGACGTATGCTAAAAATAACCCGTCCCATGAAAAATGTATCAATCTCATCCACTTTTGACATATAATAATGAATAGAAACATCGCTCTTCCATAGCACATTCGAAAATTAATTGCTATTTGTTTGGTCCTTGAGTTTACCATCCGGAATCATCCATCCACTTTTCTCTTAACACCTCCTTGGCTCAGTTCGTGAGGTGAGAAGATTGAAGAATCATCTGAAATAGGTCTCACGCGTTCCTCCCCTTAATCTATGCTAACGAAGGCTTCTGCTGTCATAGACGAGACATGACACTTATCCTTTCAAAAGTAATGGAGAATTCGTAGAGAAGCTGGAAATGCTTTCGAGACGGTTGACGATGAAAGTGGTTGATAAATATCGAAAGTGAAGATGAGTTACAGCTTCTGGAAAGTAAAAAGGAGTCGTCTGCTATCTGCCCTAAATCTATCGCTTGCGGGTTCATTAGGTTTTTCTGTACGGTTTCCGAAAAAAGAAACATCAGATTTGTTGATGACTTCTGTATCTGTACGATGAGGGGGCGATTAGAAAGATATCTTTATATATCTTAATTATGTGTACTCTCTTTGATGAGTGAAACTTTCCATCATCAAAGAGAGTACATAAAAAATAACATTTTAGTGACACGTTCACTACGTTATTGTGTAGTATTATTGGCATTTCTTTTATTTTTCTAATCAAAATTTGAATTTATGAAATTGCTTGTGATCGCTTTCACTACTTGTAATTTATCTTATGTATCTAATACTTTTGAGACGTTTGATCAAGCATTTTTGTTTAAGTTTGCTTTTGTCGCTATTTAGTTATTGTTTTTAGTTTTAGTATTATCGAAACTTGGGTGTGATTTGCGTCAACTTTAAACTGCGAAATGATTTTCCTCGAATCCACTCTTTCTTTTACATTTGTAAATATAGTTAACTTATTTAAGTGGCTCATAAGAATAGCCGAGGGAGAGAGAGTTTCGCTTGGACCAAATGATATATTCTACTGCTATATGGTGATAAAGCGGTAGTCCTCAGAAGTATAGCCAAATATTATAGAGGTGAAAAGATAAATGAAATTCGTGGATCTAAACTTCGATATTTTCAATTCAGATCTGTAATTATCTTTAGATTTTATATGCGGGGGTATAGCTCAGTGGTAGAGCATTCGACTGCAGATCGAGAGGTCCCTGGTTCAAGTCCGGGTGCCCCCTTAATTTTGCTATTGTCTGCTTCTTTTTTAAATGATATTTGTGGCAAACGAACTAAATACAAGCTCTTCCTTTTCACAAAAGACAAATCCATCCTATTTGTCACAAAATATCTATTCATGTCCTATTTTTTAAGCTCTTTGACACTAAAATTAATCATAATGCTATATGATTGTTGTTGTAATCAGAGAGGGTTTGCAGATAAGTAAATAAGTATAATTAAAATTATAAAAATAAGTGAAAATAATAAATTTTAATTATAATTCATAAACTTAAAGATGATTTTAATAGACATTCACCTTTATGTGAAATAATACAGATATATATCTTTGATTTCTTTCTCAACAAAATATTCACAACTCTAATCCTATTTGCTTAGAGGTATCATAAATTTTTCCTGCAAACATGCCCTGTTACTTATACGTAAGCATATTCATTTTTTTATCGCCTATAAAAAATCTTTCTTCTATTAGAAATTCAACATTCTTATATACAAGAGAACGTTGTATAATCTGTGGAAATTTCTTTGATTTAATGGAAAATGCGTGTTTAAAAAGTATACGAGATATGATCCATCATAAAAAAATGGGTGAACGTCAGACTTAAGCTGGGAGCCTGGAGTATAATGCTCTACCACTTTAGAATACCTCTCGATCAACTTTCTCCTATTTAAAATATTTTTCTCGATAGAAATAAAATATTTCTTCCTTCATTTGTTATTCTGTCAAAAATTTCGTTATCAAAATCTAAAAGAAACTGTCAGGTCATTATTTACTTTACATTTTTCCTAAATCTTACGAAGGATAAAGAAGAAAATACTTTTATAATTTATTTATTTATATATGTATCTGAAACAACGTACATATACGTCATACTTCTCCTTGTTAGGTATACTTAAATTCATTTTAATTATTTTATAATTACTATAATTACTATCATTACTATAAATCATTTCTTATCACAGAAATATTGAATAACAATAACAAGTAATTTTTATTATCATAATGCAAAAAACATTACTTTATTTACATTCAATTTCTTTATCAAATCAATCGAGATCTCATTCAAATTGAAATTTCTGCATCCCTTTTATATTATACAGTATTCGGATATAAGAATTTATAAAAACATGTATAAACAGAATTTTTTTCTTTCTCCGATATCAAATTAATGAAGGAAAATATTCCCTCAAAGAGTTAAAAAGGTGAAATCACGTATGAGCTCAATATATTCACTATTAAGTAAATTTCAAATGATGCTCAAAGCGAGGTTTTTTTATTTAATAGATATTCACCGACAGAATCAGGTCAGTACATCGAACGTCTTCTATCATCGACACACTAATAAAACGGTGTTTATCGGACAAGCATCGAAATCTCTAAAGTTTCTCACGATCCATTTAAAGCCGTCACTTTTAAACTGCTTTCTTACGCAACTAAATCGATTCTATCTTAACGAGGTGTGTTTATACATCTAGTGTTGTTTCCTTGGAGAGGCATCGCAAAAGAGAACGGATGAGTGGCGAAATCAGATCTTGTGGGATTAGTTGGAACGTGGCGTCGCATTATAAGAGAATGTCCCGAGATGGCACAAAGGGATGCTAGGATGTGCTCCTCCAGTAATGGAAGTGAAAGGGTTTTTATGGAAGCCAATTAGAAGTAATGCAGAGCTTCCAACTCCGTCACGTGGATCCACGGAACAGATTGAATCCCTGCTGTTTCTACCGCAGGAAGATGATGCTTTCCTATTATATTTGGAATGACGTCTTGATGAGAATCTTGAAAGAATTTCTCGCTTAGTAAACGTATTTGTGTATGGAGAGGCTGATAGAATGAAATATAAAGCTGAGGGATAATCTGAATAAGAATTAAGGTAAACATCTCATTAGCCAAGGGAAGAATTATGTATGTCATCATGAAGAAAGCGACTATACTTTATTCGAAATGGACAATTTCAAGAAGAGTTAAGGATCAAATCTTCAAACGTGGTGGAATTATTTATTCCACAGAAAAATATTCTAAAGTTGGAGGAGAGAAGCGAAGAATTAAATGTAAATAATTAAATATATCCTAATAATATAGCATTCGAAGGAGGGTAAAGCGGGGGTAAAGCAGAGGGAATAAAAGGGCTTTTATACTCCGCAAAACTTCCGCAATAAATTCTTCCAAGCCATTTGGCAACGGTTTACAACGCCCACACTTCCCTTCTCATGCCAAAAAGAAAACTTATGAGGATTTTACGAGCGCTGGAATCGGTCGTAGGAAGCAATCGGAAAAGGTACATACTACAATTTCATCGGCGAACCCTATTATAGTTACTTCCCAAGAACAGCTGCGATAGCGGATGATATAGAGAAAAATATATATGAATTACTCTCTGATTTGCCTCCATTTGATGGATGGGGAGTTTGAAAATAAAAAATGCGAAATTGGGACTTTGAGACATTCTGAAAACGATGGGTGGGATTATTGCTCTGAGACACGCGATCTTGCAAACGAATAAGAGAATTCAAAAGATTTTGCAAACGCAGATATTGAAACAATGTTTTAAGAATCACATAAGAACATTTGATTAAGTATAGACTATACTTTAGGTGGATTTGTATATAATTTGTGTATATGGTTCAAAGTTGCATGGTCACCTGTAAATATTAATTAACGTTACATCTGCTATCTTTATTACCTACACTAACTGCCAACAAATGGTATACAATAAAATTTCCCTTTCATCTGCTTCCAATAGCTTTCTCTAACTCTAATAAAATTATTAACGTGTTAAAAAAATACTCATAAATAGTTATATCCGCTGAAACGAGTTATTGGTTTTTTATCTTCTGTCGTAAAATTAATAGTCTGTGAAATACACTTCTCTCGCTTGACTTGTAACGTTGATTTTATTATGATTCATTTCGATTCCGTTCATTGGCATCTTTATAAAAAAATATAAAAATGAAGAATAAAGTGGTTATTGTTCACTTCTTGTCTTAGATAAGAAAAAAATAAACATCAGGGTAGAATGGAAAAATGATTTAATGCTAAATAAATTAAATCAGTACCGAAATAAAAACATCTCTTACGTAAAAAAGAGTTGAAGAGCGTGAGGAGATAAAATGAAGGTGCGTACATTTTTATGTACAGTTATTAAAGTCGCCTTCTTGTTGAATACACATCAGAACTCAACCATGCTTGGTTTGGAAGCAAGAAAGTCACTAAAATATAAAAACACGAAAAAAATTAGGAACCAAAACGAGTGATAGCATCCTTTCCTGCTTCCTAGTGCATGACCATCGTTTTCAAAATCTGCTGTGGTCAATTTTAGCGTTTGGCAACTTATGTAAAACAGCTTTTTCGCCAAAAAATAAACATAACTCCAGAACGAATTATCTTTGCCTGTTCAGTTATCTCTCCATATCTAAGTGAGTTGCATAACGAGTCCATCCGTTGCGTGGATACGAAACAGCGGGAGAGAGCATCTTAAACCAAATAACTTATCATTTTACAACCATCTCAAGTGAATAATATATGCACCTTTAACGCATCCTCTTCGCACGCGTATATAGGTTTATTATACCCATCAAAGGCTGCATTTCACAAGTTGCGCCTTCCAATAGGAAAACGGTGAAGGGTACAACTATGTACCACTCACTTCTCTGAGTGCGAGTTGAGGTAATAACGGAAGCTGCTTCGATCTGAGAATCCCTTTTATAAATAAACTCTTACAGTGAAAGAGTTTCTCATGCTCGATTTTCCTCTCTTATTGTAACAATCCAAAATTCTCATGGATACCTCTGGAGCATCGGCAAACACAGGTTACTTCGCTTCCCTATTTGTCTATCAGCAATCTACTTTTTCCTCGCTACAGTTACTTCGCGATAACCTTTGAACCGAACTCTTCGCTCGGATTATGTTTGTCCTAACCTAACAGAATTTCTAGATGACGAGATTTATGAGCGTAAAATTTTGCATCCTTGCGAAATGACTTTTTCATCTGATGTGCATGCGGTTAAAATCCAGGATTTTTGACTTTGATGAGCTCTAAAAATGTTTCCTCACAATTAACGCACTCGTCCAAAAATTATGTAAATCTTATTTCATGATTGAAAGCGAGAATCTGGCAATCCGTCAGCTGATAGTATATCTTGCGTGTATATTTAACTCTTACGGGATATATAGTATAGAGAATAAGGGTGGTACAGTAAAATTGCCCGGCATAGCTATATTTATCTCAGTATGATAATAACTGATATTAAATTAATATATAATGAATGTCATTATGTATATAATTATAATTTATGAAAATATTCTTTTTCCCTATAAAAATATGCACAACTGATAATTTTAACATGTTTAATTCATATGACAGTTACGCACTGAATTTTTACATCATTTTAATTATTCTCATTCTCACTATACGTACAATATACTTATTCAATATCAAAATATTATAACTGTTTATAAATTATCGTTTGTTTTTTAGCTAAAATTATTTCAGAAGGTGATATGAATGAATTAATAGGCTAAGTACATGTGAATTTACATAAAGTGTTTATTGAATTATATTTAACCTTAATTTTGATAGTTAGTGGCTTTAAAAAGATATATTTCAAGGAAAAACGTAAGGAATACCAGATTGAGGAGGGAAAGAAAAAATCGTGTGTAAAGAAGCGCTTCGTGTATAATTTTCTTTCTATTACTATGTTCATGTTCATTAATATACAGACTGTCTTATGTCATCAAAACGTTTCCATGGTATTTATTTTGTATAATAATGAATAATTTTTGATTGTACTAATATAAATTAAGTTTAGCACTTTAGAAATTCAATAAAATTTTTAAATAAATATTACGAGGGAAAAACTTTAGAAAACTCGTGAATCACTAGGTGAAAGACTTTTAGATGCATTCAGAGAATAATTGCAAATGTAATGGAATTCCGGCAATTCAAAAATTTTACCATACAACATACTATATTCATAATATCATATTTATATTTTTTTACATTTTATGTTGAATTCGCAAGAAATTGTCAGTCTATTAAGTTTTTAATGAAAATATGCTGGTGATTGCAGAATGTTACTTTCCACGCATGAGTAAGGTCGTTTGCAGTCTATTTGATATTTCTCGTGACTGTTTGCGAACAGCTAATGCCGCTCCGTATCGTGAAAGTGATTCAAGATGACGCATAAAGACTAGGAAATTCAAAGAAGCGTGAAAAGATGACATCAAGAGTCTGAAAGTTATAAGAGCTGAGCATTCCTTATTTAATACTTCCTCTGTTACCCTGAGGCAAAAGTTTGAATAGCGTAAGTGGTGCAACACTGGAGACGCTTCTTACGTATTAAAGACGAGTAAAATTAAAAGTTTAAAGGAGTTAGGCTCCGCTTAAGCACAGATTGAGAGATTACAATATTAGATGGTGGCCATTATAATGAAGAGACTCACAGTTTTAGGAATTTTTAAATGTTTATCTAATTATGAATTATCGCATTGTATAATTTAGTAATTTACGTAACTTTGAGTAATTTTATGAGACAATTTGGGTAATAAAAACTAATAATTTAATCTAAAGTATTCGATTAGAGACAGTTCAGTTTCACAATCTCATATTATTTTTTTTACTTTCGTCCTTCTTTAAACTGCGATAGAAGCTACATCAAAATATCCTGCGCAATATACTTATCAATAATAAACTGAATATTTAAGTTTCTTCTGCTTCATTGCTTTTTATTATTTTAACCTTTTTAAAGCATCATGTTTCATTTAAATTACATTCACATTGAAAAGAGGGATTGAAAATGCCATTATTTATAAAATGATATTTATTTTCATTCATTGAGATGACGCAATAGCTCCCCTATTATCTTCGATGGTAATGACCAAATCGTTTATAGACTACTATCCGTTTTAAAAGATGAAAAACATAAAGTTCTTTAATTGTATCACTTCAATATGATGTGATGAAGTTTGTTATTAATTTCTTCTACAATATACTATTGTTATTTATTTCTTATAGAGAAAAACTTTTTCATTCGCTCATGTTGAAAAAAATAATGAAAATTAAAAAATTTAAAATTAATTTTCTTAATTTTATACAACTAATACCAGATGGTTATCAGCGAATACGTTTGCTAACCAGAAGGTGATCAGATGACCAACTAGATGATAACAATGGGAGATGACATCCTAGATAGATATTTTCTTTTCCAATGAACTCAAATTTCACATGCGATTGTCTAGGCAGAATTAGTATTCCGAATCTGTACAATATTGTTGGCACGAGAGAGATACTGTATCCCAGCAACTCAATAAGGAAAGAGGCTTATTCTTCATGCCGTGGAAATGAAATGTAATTGCGCATGAATACATATAACGTACACGTAAATAATAGGTATTAAATATTTGAAACAAATTACGACTTTCAAGAAGATAAGTACAGCCCATCGAACCAGATTTTTTTAGTATATCTTCGTCCCTGTTATGTCGCTATTTTTCAGTTATGTTTATCTCTATGTATCACTCAATATCTTCGTCTTAATTAAAGTAAGTTATTACGCTCATTTTGTACTTTATGAAGGCCGACGAAACTTTTTCCATAGTGACATATAATTGCACTTTTTAACTTATGTCCTTACCATCTGAGCTCTTGCTTAATAGTTACCGAACTAATTGGTAAGTTATCGAAAGTCTTTTTCCAACATTTGCTGTAAACCTCAGCATTTTATTTGTGGCCTTGTAATTATAGAAATATTTCAGCGAGATGGAGAATAAACCCAAAGCACCATCAAATAAAAACTATTATTGTTCAGGATGAGAAGAACCTTCGTCGACAGTACTGTCTTTTTTCTGCTAAGAGTTTTCTGCGCATCCCTTTCATTTCCAAACTGGGTTAGCGGTGTTCGAGCGGAAAATTAATCACCTCGGAAACGACTGAAATCTCGAGGAAAACTGTAGAATAGCTTCTTCGAGAAGATCTCCTTCTTTCACCGACGCCTTAAGGCGCCATTTGCATGCTAATCTCGCTAAATCAAGTCCCCCACGCATCCCCGCGGTTCACTTGTTTCCATCTGAAGGATGCCGGGAAAAAAAGTGAGCCATGCACCGCGATGCGGACAGTTTGGCGGTCGGTTTTAACATACAATGGCCACTGTGAGAGTCGCACCTCTTTAACTCGTTGCCAAAGGCTTCGAAACCACTTCCAACAATCAATACGCCAAAGAGATATACGTTTTGAACGGTGCAGATGCAGTTTGAAGACGACAGAAACTCCGAGTGACGGTTTCGTAACTTGTCCGTTGCTAAGATACAAAGAGTTTTCTTCATAACTGTTTACGACGAGAGATAAAAGAGAACATTAATGTTTCCTAAGAGTTTTTTACACAAATACTATCTGTAAATTGAGGATAAGGAATAAAATTTATTATGAGTACCCAACAGATGACAAAATCTCCCTGGTTTTTGTAGAGGAAAATAAAGTTTGAAGCGAAACTGTTCTTCGTTGATTATGAACAGTATAATAACGACAGACCCTGTGACTGATGGGTATAACGAAAATAATACATGATTTTAGAACGGCTATATTTTAAAAGTAATTGTTATACGATTAATATAAAAATAAATGTCATTTTGTATAAATTGACTTGTAATAGTTATTGATAAAAAATTTTAAAGTTTAATTAAAGAAGTTAAAATATATATTCCTTTATATTTTATCAAAATGACTATTTGAACTTCAGAATTCTGAATGAACAGAGTGATATGGGTAGTTAATTCTCATTAAATGTCAAAAAAATTCAGTTTTATAAAAACATTTTTGTTTACCTCTATTGCTACAATATTAATACCCAAGTGATACACGAAAAACAAGGCAATACACAAGTGTTAACTTTTTATTGAAATAAGAAAACTAGAACAATTTCAGCAAGATGCTACCTCATTGAATTAGTTACGATAATTGTAAGTCTAATATAACTTTCCACTCCAATTTTTTAGCGAGATGCGGTGAAATTATGAATAAGATGCTCGTGACAGTTTAATATTGTTAGATTGTATGTTATTGTATGTTCTTGAGCAAAAAATTTTGCCAACTGGCTTTCTAAAATTCGTGGAAATTCTTCTTTCACCGACACTCGAGGTTTGGAATATTGAAAAAATAAACAAGGAAGTGTTGGACTTAGAAGATGCAAGAAAGATATCGGGTTAAATGAATTTCTCAAATACTGAAGTGGAAATTTTCGAGACAGAATAATAAGAAGTAGAGGTAATAATAGGGGGCCTATGTTGGTTAGTTATAAAAAGAGGATTATAATGGTAAGAATTTATTGATTGAAACCTTTTGATAATAAACGTAAAGCGAGTCCTATCGGATTTCCCAAAATGAAGAATTAGATTATATTTAGATCCATGAATGATATATTTATTGTTGTTCTATTTAGACCGTCTGTAGGACGAAAGGAAATAATGAAGGAAAACTTCCATTGTATCGGCGTTTACTAGGTGACATTCCAGTATTACAAATCAATAAATATGAAACTAATATATCATTTACTATACCTCACAGCCACAAAAAGGAAGCAGTAAATTAAAATTTATGCGACTATTTCCTTTTTTGTTCTTGAAGTAAAATTAAGTATTTTTCGGTTATATTTTACTTTTCCTGTTAACGAGATATTATTTGCTTAATATTTTTTAATAAATATATACAAATTTAGAATACACTTTTATCAGTATACTTGCTGTGCTCTAGATTGTTGATCATTGAGAATTTATTTCCTTACATCTTCAACACTATATAATTCACATATGTGGAAATTAAATCCCATAGAAATTCACATAGTATGCATAAATTAGAAAAGGTCCAAGAAAACCAAAAAATTCGATTTCTCGTCGTATTTTATAGGTAATATAAACTATAGAACGTTAATTATTCAAGAATGTATGATTTTTTCGGAATTTCCTCGTAATTTCAAGTTACGAGCAAATAAACCCATAGTAGTTTCACTCTCAATGTTGTACGTGTTTCGCTTTTTAAATCCATAGAAGCTTTCGAAGTTCTAAGATTCCGCTAAAAAAAAGCTACGATGGATACTTGGGATTTAAAATGTTCATCCCGTCTCTAACTTTCTAATCTGGATTTGCTTATTCTCAGACACCCGAGTGATTTACTCTCCCATTTCTGCGTTAGATGAAAAAGACTTCCTTCAATTTGGATGCCTTAAGGGTTACTTCCAATACCCGTGCCTCCAAGCGAACTGCCAATGTCCACCGATTCCTTTAAATTTTTAATAGCCTTAAGCCCCTGTTTACACAATATCCTTCATTATTCCACGCATTATGAATGTAAAGGAGCAATCAAATGATTCATTTCTTCATTCAAGTGATAAGGATCATAAAAGTGTAATTTACGAGCTTCCTTGACAAACCTCGCTCGTTCTTTAGTCTAAGCCTCGCGGCGAATTTTCTTCCGCTTCAAATTGAAAAACGTGTGATAAATGAAAGGCAACTGTCAAAATCGGGGCTATGGAAAAAATCTTCTTAAAGCACTCAGTTTAAAATGTTAAATGGAGTCCATTTCTTGAAAATTGATCTTTAATATGGAAAGTGAAGTAATGAAGGGAAATTCGATTTTAATATTCTTAAGTAAGAACAGGGATTCTCCTTGCTTGTTCAAATTCTTGGATCAAATAAATCACATATTTCATATTTTCAGAAATATTTCAGCCATTCTAATATATATATATATATATACATTCTAATTAAGTAACTCCTGGAAGAGTCCCAAGAAATATAATTCAAAATGCATATTACTCAAAGAAGGAGGAGAAATAAAAGTGTTGAAAATAAAAAGAACCTATTCAAACTTTATGTGATATTCCAAGAAATCATATCGAATACTTCCAATCAACTACCAGTTGTGAAGATATTGTCTTAATTATAATTCCTATCTAACAAATCATGGACGAATCAAGGACAAGAGAAAATATTCCCGGTCAAGGATTAGAGGCTGTTAATGTTTTCCATGAGAACTTAATTTTCTACATCAGTTTCTCTCGAATAATTCATCTGCCGACTCAATAATCTTCCTTTCATATTTAATCGCTCTACGATATAGAACCATTTGAGAAGTACGTGGTAACGAGATTAAAAATCTCGTACGTTATCGTGAAGAAAGCGTTTCTGCAAAAGTTGTTCTCATCCGTGTTAACATCTTGCTGAAATAAACGAGTGAAAACTGATGTTTCCATCGATAGATGTACATATAGACTTTTCGTATGTCTGAATTCGCGATGTATTATCTGTTTCAAGGAGAAAATCTTCCAAGGTATCTCTAAAACTCATCATTTCCTCAGAATTGTAATTTACACTGTATGTAAAGCATCGTTAACCTAGAAAACGAAAATTGGTATCTCTGATCACCTTATAGCATTTAAATATGTAGGCCATACTTGATAGAAAGTAAACGCTATACCCATTATTTTCCTCATTGGTGATAGATACCAAAATATAGGAATAATCAACATTTTAAAACACAGTTTTCCGAGTATCGTTTTATCTCCTTGGATTTTGCTCACATCAGTGGCAATGGTACATATGAAAAAGATTGTAATTAACTCTTCCTTCTTAATTCATTTTTACGTTCGCGTTGAGAATCATAATACATAGTCGCATTTAATTGCCTATTTCAGTGCTACCTATTTTCAGTATTCATTATCAGCAGTGATGAAAGAAATATACCAGATGTTTTTAAACGTATTTCATGAAATTATCATTCCTTCCCTTATCCGCTGCCCAAGATGAATGGAATTATTTTTATTTTTATTCTTCTAAAAATATTAAGAATATAAAATAATGGATGCATTAAAGAATTTTAATGGAGTGAATATTCATATTTTAAATATTATGAATTCAATACGAATAATAAAACTTAAGGGGCACTTATTTTTCAGAATCATTCTGTAATTATTATTGAGTCTCAATCTTCAGAATGAAATACCTATTTTGTTATAAATCTTTTGTCCCAACCACCAATACTACGAAATATAATATTTTCAATGGAAATAGGTCAGGATAATTATCAATGATACGTAGACATTTATTGCGTACTATAATTCTTCCGATATTACTCAGAGAAATAAAATGACAATATTCGAAAGCAAAAAAAAAGTGATTAGCTGAAACTTAAACTGATTGAATATTAAATCTATACAATCTTATATCTGAGATATCAAATTCCGGAATGACATGGAACGAAACAACGTGATGATTATCTTTTATTACCTTTTCCATGACCGTGGTTGGAAGGGATCCATCTAATTAACCGATCGTACCAGCTGCCAGTTTTCACATCGATTGGTACATAGTGATAGTAACCAAGGTACTATAATACTCTGATAAAAATCAAGGTAATTAATTTTTCCAAGAAGGTGTGAGACTTATTGAAATATTCTGTATGTTCATTTTCTGGTGAACATCGAGTAGAATTTATTAATCAGCTGCGAAAGAACTATAACAGCCTAGTGCGTAGTATCATAAAATGGCTATAAAAGATTCATGCGATCTACTTCAGTATAGGAACATCCCGTTTTAATTTACAGCAATAGATTCTGCCCATAGGGATCAGGTTTCGCGAACCCCGCGACTCTATCGCATCAAGGAAGACCTCCTTATGAGCACCAGGTAGCCATAATCCATTACGATATCCTCTTATAAACACCAGGGCTAAAAAAAGCTCGAGACTAAGGAGGAAAAAATGAGATATTACGTGCGATTTCCTAACCAAAAATTTCTCCTTTTTCGCCAGATCTCGAGCGTGTTTATTTAGCGGGAGATATATGCTTTCTCTCCAGCGTTGACCTCTTCCGTGTTGGGGATCGCTGCTTAGAGATAGCAGAAAAAAGTAGATCTCTTTCGGGATAAATGGTACATGATTACGAAGGAACATCTCCGGAAACTGTTAGGGACTGGAGAACGCGTTTTGTGAAAGCAATCGCCGGTGTTTCTTTCCCAAACGAAGCTCTGAGGGTAAATGAGGTTTTTAAGCATTGTCTTCTCCGTGTGCTTTCTACAAGAGTTCGGGTTCACGGGAGTGCATCGATACTCTTCCAAATTATCTGATACATGGGAAGTGTGTTGGAAATTTTCGTATTTGGGTGATTATAAGAAATTGAGGTAATTAAGGACCTATATATGTCTGCAGGTGAAAAATTGAATTTTCTAAATTTTACCCTCTCCACTGTCTTTAATTACGCATATCAAAGAGAATATTTTGAAAGCAAAACGTATTTTTCATTATTTCTGGTAATAAATTCGGGACCCATAATAGCAATGGGTAAGGTAAGTAAGCTTGAGATGGTGTGTACATATCTTTATATTCAGTACGCATTCATTAACGGAGACAATGAACAATAATTTAATAAATTTTGAGGCAAAAATTTTTGGTTCATTATGAAACGGTCATAATAAAATAACAAAATTATATTCTGCCGTAAAAAACAGTAATGATAGCGAAATTAAACCATTAAATCGGCAATTAAAGACGTGTTTTAGAAAGTTTAAAAATAATAAAGTTCGCTTGAAGATGAATTAAATATACAACCCAAATAATTAAAGTCATAGTGAATGGAATTTTTCATCCTAAATCTCCCGCATATAGTTCCATTTATGAAACACGAATTTTTGTAAGGAACCATTGTGAAAAAAGTAATTAAGCTTCAAAACCTGAGATTACAAGAAGGTATTTAGATAGCATCTCTACGGATGGAGCGCATATTTAGTGTATTTAATTATTCCTTTAATTTTTTATGCTTCCTTCTTCCGTTATATCTAAAACTATCTGTTACCCCTGAATTCTGACTGAATATTTTTTTCATAATGGTACTCAAAATATATCCAAAGAAATTTTAGAGCTGTTAATTAGAAAACCGCTTATAGTTACTATTAAAGAATTTAAGTAAGGGGAAAAAATGATCACTTTGTTAATTTTACTAATATAAGCAGAGTACTTAATGTACTTGAGAGTGCTTGATCTTTTAATTCAATATGAGCTTCAACTCAATCAAGCCTTAAAGAAGATTAGTTGAGTATTATTTTGAACCGAATCTAACTTTACCTTAATAATTCACATTTGATAAGAAAAGAAATCGTAAACAATATTCCGATCCTAACTCCAATCCGCAATGTGAACGCAAAGTTCATTACTATAGAGACGGGGAGAAATTTTGCGATCAGAAAACTTTAATTTCCGATCATTAGTAGGGATATGAAAAAAGTCAAATTAAAATTCTCAAGCAGTCGTCTTGAAATCCTCCTTTCTCCAGCTATTGTTGCAGAAGTGAAAATACTTTAGCTACATTTAAATTCTGTTGCGTCTTAATTTCTCTTGATGACGAAGTAATCTCAGTAATTTCGAAGGGTGTTACCTCAACTCAAGAGAAGATAGCCTAAATACGAGCGATTTCCCTCCTGAAAATTTTAATCTCTTTTGAATATATTATCTACTTTTGGTTATCTTTACGTTTTTTTTCATTCATGACGATTCCTTAATTGAAGTTTCGAGTCCACAATATGTGGAACAGATGTGAATGATATACCAACCCCATGTTAGTATGGTTAAAAACATTTGAAAGTAATATTTATTTCCTTAACGAACCAAAATGCTCTGGTTTATCACACTCATTATGCCTCTAAATATGATAAAATTATTTCCATCTGTAAATCATCATGTCTTAGTTTGTTGTATCAATAATTAAATTAACTTTATCTTATAGGTTTGGTTCAAAAACCTTGCTGAAATATATTGTGATAATCCATTGCCTTGAATATGATATTACGCTCAATTATTTGATTACGCTAAATTAAATTTTCTAAGATTAACATACACAATTGATAACAAAATGAAATATAAATCAATGGGAAAGATTAATCCAATTGGAAATATATATCTATAGCGAAGTTATCAATTAAATATACAATATATCACTAAATATGTTACATCCATCAATATCCATTTCGATAAAATTAAGCGAAAAATAAATTTTCTGCGATTTAAGAAATAAATATGAATTTCCACTCCTTGATATCTAATATATAAATTTTTTTTATGAATATTTTGCGAGGTTGATAAAAAATATCAGTTAACAAAGAAATTTTGGAATCATATACCAGGGACTTTTTTATTCTATATAACCACGTAAGTCGTAATCTTTTATCGAGGAATCTCAGGTATTCAAGTAAATTCTTGAAACGGAATATCACAGAAATATAATATTCAGTTTCCGTAAATTTCGATCAAGGATTTCCTGGATAAGGAATTTTCGTAAAACTCCGATTAAAATTTCCTCGTCGTCTCCGATGGCGAAACTTAGCATAAATATTAATTTATTCCTCTTTCGTTTTTTCTACTTCCAGATATTACCTCATAAAAATTCAAGATATGAATAGGGCCTAAGGTATTATTATTTGCGGAGAAATGTCTCTTTTTTCTCTTGCTTAACTTCCTTTACGTTGCTTCTCGAAATCACTTTTAGCGATAATTTAGCAGTGCTTGAGGGGAGAGGAAAGCATAAAATTTAACGGCTCCTCAGTACAATTGAAGAATAGAGAGTGCTGATTGAGGGAACTCTCTCATCCGAATTCATTACCCTTTGACCCTTTACAGATGTGAATGATCAAGGTGAAACAACACGATCTTCTTCTAACGGAACAATTTGTATTCGGGTAACGCACTCACCGGTTTCTTTTGTTTTCTCTTTTGTCCGAAAGAATTCGCTACGAAGAACACGATTTCAGTGGATTTTTGGCCACAACTTTAATTACTATCCTGGTTAAACTAAAAAGTCTACGTTACGTGCCCCCTAATTATTATATTAGAATTGTAAATTAGGTTAGATAGTGATAATTGTTACCAGAAAAGGGAAGCTGAACATAAACCATCTAGTTAGGAGATCTTTTTTAATCCCAAAACTTCCTGAAATTGAGACATTAAGATTAAAAATGAGGTTTTTGAGTAAGAGGAGGATTATAATAATTTTTACTTGAGCGAAACATTAAATAAGTGTGAAATAAAATTCATTCAAGACGTTATTATCTTTTTCTTTTAATCGGGAGAAGAGAAAGCATAAATACGATTTTAGATTAAAATACACTTCTTTCGAATCTTTAATATCGACTGGAATTGGATTGATGCATTTTTCAAGTATATTAAATAGAACCTCTGTACGATATCGAATTTTATTTCATATCTTTGAAATAAGATGATGGAAGTCTTAACTGATTCCCTTCACTTTCAGGATTATTATGAAAGGCTTTGGAAAGTAAAGATGGGTAGCATTTTTTCCAGTGCTCTCCTTTCTGAATAGGAACGCTTGAACTAGAAAAATCCAAATAAATCCTGATAAATTCATTCATTATATTTTTCTTAGCTCTCAAATATATTGATTATAAATCCTTGATAACTTTTGCTTCCGTGAAGAATGAGTATTAGGTAAGACAAACTTGCAGGGAATTTATCTAGAATTAGATGCCCTCTACATCATGAGGAAAGATTTAGTTGTTTCCAAAAAGAATCACCACTTTATCGCCAAATATAAAAATATGCAAACGTGGTTTGATCCCTGACATCTAGGCTAGGCTCGCTTCCACGAATAAAAAGGAATGGCACCGTTATTCTCATAGAATATCAAGCAGTTCCTTATACGTACTATTAGAGAAATAAATAAGAAATTCTTACTTACATAGTTTGAACAATAAAAGTAACTCTCCATACCATTCAAAGTTATTTTATGTTGAGAAAATTTCTTTCTGTTGATGATAGAAAGTATTTTTAAAAACATATTCCATTTGAGGGAGTCTCTGTATCTCACATTATGATGTTTCAAGTAATAGAATTTCTTTCCTAATATTCTGAGGATTAAACGGAACGATAATGAGCTTAAAGTTAAATTTCGTTTTACATTGTGATGTTCTTACTCTAATATTCACTACGCACTCCCCTGGTATTTCCAATTTCTAGATCCTTGAGCTTTTATCTCTTTCTGCGAATCTATAATCCACTATCCCACTTTTCGTCGGAAAGCACGTTACGCACATAAATTACAGATCCTTCTGTTAGATTTAGTGCTACGCAAAAAAAGGTATCCACTGAATTTCATTTTACTTTCGCGATATTTTATTGTTCCATGCGATCCCAATGTGCTCTCCTGAATTCTGTATCTTACACTCAGGACGAGATCAAAATATTATGAAATTTGTAAGTAAAAGTAGTTTGAGTGCCCTATTTTTGTAAAAGTAAACCATTTTAAGGATGGGTAGATCGTTTGAAAGTGACTTTCTGAGCCGATACATGACCACATGCTTGATTGGGTCTCATTATTTATTATCTTCAACGTAGCTGATAGCATTTGGGTTAGAATACTCTACGAAGGCATGGCGGACTTAATTGGTTTGCTGATGGGGTTTTATGGAATTGATCGTTTGACAAAATATTATTCGATTCGATGAATATTACGTGAAAATGAAATATAATGAAGCATACCTGAAAAATGATCTAAATGGAATATTTGTATAACTTATAAACACCAATAAACTTTTTTAGCGATATATATGTATATAGATATAAGATAATACTCGTAGGGGTGGGAATAAGGAGGTTTTCAGACGAAATAAGTCATTATTTACAAGTTTTAATAACTCTTTCATCAACTCTCTATCGAACATAACTCCTCATATGTCACATTTCTATCTTATAAGATACGACTTTAATTCTAAAATAATTCTATCAGTATCTTTCACGAATATAAATGGACCTTATATGTACCAATATCCATATGCGAAATTATGAGATCCGGGGGAAAAAATGTTCTAGGATGGGAGGATCTAGGAGGAACTAACACGGAGCATAACGTCAGCGGGCGTTTTGACGGGAAAAGACCAATCATCGACATCAAGGGCGGTCTTCAGATAATATCTGACGCTCTAACCTTCGGTTAGGTCCTCCGGAAACAAGAAGAAGCGAGAGAAAGTCTTAAAGAGGTACAGATAAGCGGGTTTCATATGGGAAACAGCGCTCGGGTATGCATAAGGAGCATATCTGTCGTACGGAACGGGTGTTACGTTTCCTTTGGATTTCTCAATATTATGTTGAGCCCTAAAGAGTTTAAATGTTCAACTCAAGGAGTCCATTAGCGTAATTCGAGGCTTACGTTCGATTTCCTATCCGATGATGTGTGCTCAATCATTCTTGAACATCGTCTTTCACCGGCCCTTCAGGGTTTTCATTTCACTCACCTTGAAAGATAAATTACCAGACGTCTATTCTTAGCATATACTTCAGAAAATTAAAGAGACAACTTCCGTAGGAAAAGCTTAACGCTTTTGGTAAAAGGGTTATTAAAAATATTCTTTCACGTCAATATATTCAAAGGGAAGATAATAATAGCACAACTCCTTTATGTTTCCAAAGAATTCCCATGAGACTCAAAAATTTCAATCTTCACCTAATATTAGGTCAACTTAGATGTTTTCTAAAAAATAAAGAAAGTTTGGATTGAAACTCCAGTGCATTTCTAATGGACTAAAATGTTCGCTGGAAGGAGTTTATAGGGAAATATATTTGAGAAAATCTATTTGCTTAAAATTCGTGGCTCTATACGTTATATGGTAACGTATGAACTGTTTTAGGTAAGAAGTTCAAATATAGAAGCAAACATCCTATAATAAAATGTAGTGGAAAGAATTATCTTATTTAAGACTTTTTGCAGGCCAGATAATGCTGGATATCGAACATTCATCGAGATCTTTCTAATTATATTCTGCGTTTCATACGATTTGCTTACGTTTTCATTTGCTTACAAAATAAAGATTATTTTTCAACGATGGAATGGTGAGTAACGATACTTGTTTCATTCTTCACAACAAATTAAATGCAAATAATCTAATCCAAGGAATATACAAGGCCCACTAGTATTTCTGTTTGGAGGTTACCTATTTCTCCAAACCAAGTAGTGGAAAGTTAAGAAAAGGGAAAGCAAAGACTACACGTGTTATACATGGTTATGGAAATATAATCGTAAACACAATAGAATTTAGGTTTTAGAAAATACGAAGCACGTCTCTTACGACATGAGCGTGCGAGTTATAAATCAACGAAGCAAAGTTTCGACCATCTCCATCAGATATCCGTAAGTTGCAATGCTTTCAAAGTAGCGACACAATCTCTTCTGAGTATCATTACCTAAGCAGCGACGTAAAAACGGGAATTCGTGAATACTTTGTGAGAATCAAGACATCTGCCCAAGATTCCGCTCGAATTCGCTCCGATTATCAGAGTATGAAAGTTGTCGAAACTGGAGAGAACATCACGAAACTCAGCTTCGTTCTATTTATAATTGCCTTGCGGATGCATTGCAGATGAAGCGTCTACGCAATCGAGCTTTGGGAAACAGAGACCATGCATTCTGAGAGCGTCGTTCATCAATGTCGAGCTACCGGGATGCAATATCCCTCGTAGCATCTCGTTGCTTCTTCTGGAAACAGAGCGCGTTGAAAACGTAAAAGGGAACACCCAATCGAGCATTCGATGTCGCTCGTTCGCAGTCGTGTGAGATGTGGAAATGGATCAAGGGAAGGGTACAATATAGGTGCATATAATTTTCCACATTCGCAATCATAAATAAGGACTTTAACACCTACAATCTATTGTTATCATCTCTCTATCTTAATATTATTATTAGAGATTTTTGAGAATATTAAATAATATTTTAAATTAGCTACCAATGAAAAAGTAAGTGGTTGCCATAAAACATATAATTCATCAACAAGTTCTGAGCAACGGCACCTATTATAGTGTAGTAGTCGAAAAAAGACGACAGAATGTCCGTGATAAATGTTACCTTGGAACTTGTGGCACTTAGACTATCAAATTGGACATTTATCATTATTTCAATAGAAAGGTACAAAGGAAAGGAAGATATATTTTATAGAGAATCGGTTACAGAATCCAATTTTCTTAGAACGATACTAAAAGCAATCGCCTAGATACGTAGAGTCATAGTATCAATACTAAATACTATGAGCAATGGTAAAAGTAATTGGTTGTGAGAAATTTATCTGGTGCTGTCCATTAAAATCATTTTTCCCTTACTAATGTAAAATACAGTTTTGTAGATTTTTTCTGGGTTAATATCTTTAATCTTTTGGAGCGAATTCTTGTCCAAATGAACCTGGGATAGTAATTAAGTTTAGTTAATGGGGAATGAGTTACTCTAACATTACTATCCTCTGTAGGATTGGATTGCATCGAGTGGAAGGAGCTTAAATAATTAAATCGTTATAACTTGATCTAGATTTGTGTATTTCATTCTACAAGTGGAAAAATTAATTGTATCTCATAGCATTCCCTTCTTTCTAGCAGATTTAATTAGCAGAGTTGTTATTAAGTCCTTGAAGGAGAGTGGGAGAAAGGTTAAATAAAAATACTTGCATTTTTTCTATCCTGTTTCGAAAGACGGAGATGTTTCATTTAAGAAGATTAGAAGTAGAAATTTCTTAGAATCGATAGAGATTTAAACGCTCCAACAAGAAAGCATTTTTATATAATTCTAGCCATAGGTGAAAGCGATGTTTGCTGATAAATTTATTCATACGGACCCATTACATACTAACTACATTAGGTAAAGACACAATAAAAATAAAACTATTTTAAAATTCAAACAAACTAGATGGTATAACACATAAAATGGAAATATTAAGAAATATTGGTTGATACGTGTTGCAAGAAAGAAGTACAATCTTACAAACAAAATTATTTTTAAGGCAAAATTCTGTCTAAATTTCATTCAAGTCAAAGATCGGGAATATAGAAAACAAGTTCACTCTTGTACTCGCAGGATCTAAGAATATTTGGTTATAACTATAAAACTAAGGTTCCCCAAGATGATCACTCTCAGCTATATGAAATAGAATATTCGCAAATAAACAGAGTGAAATTTTAATCGTAAAAATATGACCATTCACTTTATGATATTTCGTTACGCTGGAGATTATTTTAATGGGAAAATTTCTTGCCAATTGTAATCTATTGAGAGGATAATCCTAATATGATTCTGTGATGGACTTTGCAGATTGATCCAATATATAACGATTATTTGAATGATAAAAACGTGATGTGATCGATCATTGTATGAATATTGAAGCCTTATAAGAAAAAGGAAATATGATCTTCAAAAAGAACTTTGTTCTTTAAAAGGCCATATAAGTAAAGGGAAATTAGTGTAAATTACTTGAGAACTATTAATTTAACGAAGTAAAATATATAGAGAATATTAAACTGTACTGGAGAATAGACCCTAAAACACATCAGGTAAACACTAGCTAAATATATTAAATCTAATCGTATTAAATGACTCGTTATCAATTTTTCTTTTAATATCATTATAGAAAACAATGAAATGAAAGCTGATATATTTTTGTAATGACCACCATAAAAATAAGATGAGAACCTTAATTTTTGGAACGATTTAATGAAATATTTTTATCGGCAAGAAAAAATAGTAGCAGCAGCAGCAAAAGCTAAAACAATGAACTCCATGAGCTGTATCTAATCCTAGATTAAATAAATAGCAAAACAGCCAGTTATCACTTTATTTGCCACCTCTTTAAACATTTAACAGACATTTTAAAATTTTAGCTTCAGTCATTCGTTTGCTTGGAAAATCATAGTGAATCCCTAAAGTCGAAAAATTGTTTAATCTTTCCCTTAAATACAAATATTGTGGGGGATTTGGATTAAATATGCTCAATAGAGATGATCTGATTTCAATTACATGAAGAGTACGAGTAATATTGAAACTAAGGTGTAAACCTTTTATATTCCATGTTCTGTATAGCACTATTTGAGTGAGTAGTCATATAATTACTAAGAACAAAACTTCGCAACATTCTCTTATTCTAAACCAAAGTATGACCATAATTCATAATAAATTCTTTAGATTGCCAGTTGAAAAACCACAAATAAGATATAAGCCATGTATTTAAATAGTCACCTCCACATCCTAAATAATTTCATTGCGGTTCCGGCGGAACAAAAATAATCTACCTAATAGATGAATTTACAAAGATAAACAAGCAGTGAGAACAGATTCCTCTAGCAAAACTAAACGTAAAAAAACTATTATGGCCAACAGATTGCTGTCAAACGTAAGAACTCTACCATCTCACCGAACAACCGTCTGCGAAAATAAGAGAAGATCCAGGGAATATGCGGGAACACTATGTTCAAAACAACGACTGCTACACTACGCGTGTAAGACGGATACTGCAGAAACTCATGGAGTCCGCCGATGGGAGACTTATGATGGCCAAAGGACCATCCTCCACTCCGCGGTACCCTGTAAACACTCTCGTTTCTTCTCCCACACTACAGCCCCCCTCTCCAGTCCATCACACTCAAACTTTCTCTTCTTGCATTGCATGCAAGAGATGCCCCCTTCCTACGGACACCTCTCCCACTGTAATCCTTCACTTTTCCCTCCCACATTCCCCCCTCTTCGCTGAAAAAAGTATCTGGAACCCTTCCTCCCTCCCCCATCCCTTGACCTCCTCAGAGCTCCATTTCCCTTCTCCCCCCCACCCTCCCCCCCATCATGTGCATATTCGCGGCTCACTATATAAGCCTAAGGGTTATGGCCGAAGAAGTCAGAGATACCTCAACCACTGTTCTGAAAGCAGCATTGGAACAGCACCCCGAATAAAGAGAAGGATTGGAGTGTTTACCTTTTAGTGTCTGCCAGTGATTCGAACTACGAGGATATCTCAGACGGTGGAGATGGCTTCTATGAGAAAGGTGAGGGACCTTCATTTACTGCCCTCTCAAGTCCGCTGTTGGATTGCTCTTTGGGATTTGCCTTTAAAAACGTCTGCAGTAGAGTAATCAATCCCGAATCTTTTCAGGGATTTTTCCTGGGCTTCCTCGCTGTGGTCGCCATGTGCCGCGCTGAACCACCAGGTAAATATCCGCCATCTACGTAAACGATCGGAAATATAGACAGTCGTTGAAATCACTTTCCCCAGTTCTATGAAATATCCGTCCTATTTCTTTCCATCATTGTTTTTTTATAAAACCTAAGATATTGGAAAGCATAGAAGTAGAAAATAAATAATTAGAGGAAGAAAGATCAGAAAATGTTCTCTTCTTTACCAGTTAGATAACTTTTAATATTTTCTAAGATTCAAGAGATTCACTTTTGTATTTTAATTTTTAAAATTTCGAATTTATTGTGGCGATTGCTTTATTACCTATCCTTGAAAAATAGGAAAATATTCCCTAAAAGTTATGGTTTTTTGTTATTATCATTTCAAAATCAATATTAATAGTCAATAATTTCCAAGGAACCCCCTTTAATCTTAAGTCTGAGAGAATGTTTGTATAGCAGTTCAAATTTTACAAAATAAGAAATAGTTCAAAAAGAAGTTTTTCTCAGTCCCTAGTTTCCTTTTCCTTAATTTTTTTCAAAGTTGTAGTCGGAAAGAGCAAAATATCTAAAATATTGATTCATCAGTTCATTTCATAATTTCGGAGTGATTTTTTGGTGTTAGACATACAATAGAATAAGAGACAGAGTAATGGTAACTATCAATGGTATAGCACCTATAGGATCTTTTGTAGGTTTGAGTATGTTGGATCAATATTTGATAAGCATTTCATTAGCATACGTACATTATTCTAACCGACAACATTCAACAGTCTATTATTCCAAAGTTCCCATTTAAAGCAAAATCTTTGTCTACAAAATTACGCAGTCTGCATTGAGTCACGTTGATTTCATTCAGTTTCACCGCCCTACTGAGGTCCATTGTCCGTAAATTCGGTGTCCTAGTTAGTGACGAATTTGTGACCTCGTGAAATACAGAGTGTTCCACTCCAAAATAATTGGAGTCATCCTCTTTCTAAAGCTCACGGTCCAAATCAGATCTTAATTATCCATTGAAATCTCGCCTCTTTCATCTCTGCACGGGTGAATTTTCTAGCACTCTCGTCCAATTTGCATTCTTATCGTTCCGAATTTACGTTCCTCTAAAAATAGAGAACTTTTTTGGACCTTTTTCTATATTCTGGAATTAAAACTATAGACAGTGAAATTTGTTCCTACTATTATAAATAAAATACGGCTTAGATGTGAAAATATTTCATAAAAATTATTATATTAAAAAATCTTATAGCCTCGAATTACGGAATCTCTTTTATAGTTACCATTATTACCTAGATCAAATAATTATATTGAAATTGCATCTCAGTATGAGCCGCGTTACAAAGCTACGTAAATTAGTCAATTCCCCTATCGCTATGTAATGCCACAATTTACTCTATTTGTAAATCCACCCAATCATGGCACAAATAGTGATGAGACTGAAAAGTATTTTGAAGGTCTGGGTTCGAGTCCCGGAAACTTCTTTCTTATAAAATTTGCTATTTTCCGTTACCACGGTTTCCTATATTGTTTCGAATCCCATTTAAGTATTGGAATAAATCATCTAGAACGATAGACAAGATGATAGATAGAAAAGAAAAATTTTCTAAGCCTAAATTTCTAAAGCATATAATTTATATCTATTTGCCCGCGTTTTTCAACCCGTTAACGCCGCGCATTTGGAAACACCAGCATTAAGGGACTAAAAAAGAGGGGGAAACAGGCACCTCGGAAGCAATTGTCATTCCCCGTTTGTTCGAGCAGTGAAATGGATAAAAGAGATTCCCACCCTCTTGGAATGCGTAATGTTTGAATGGAGGAACCCAAATTATTCCGATTTCGAAAAGAAAAGATCGTGGGGATTTAAGAAGACCGAATTTCGGAGGCAGTAAATGTAGGTCAGGTTCGTTTCCTTAAATATATTCGGAGCCCTACCGATCGCGGAGAAATGAACGAGTTGGCGCCGCACCAATTGATGACAAACGCACGTATTTTGCGATCCAATTGACGGATGAGCTTATTTTTATTTACGTTTCGGATGTCGTGGGATTCACCATGGAAACGAGAGAAAGCTGAGAAAGGGTTCGAGATGAAGTGGCTTTCCCTTCACGAGCGCAATTAGGATCGGGTGACAATTTCTTGGGAGAGAGTTTGCCTAGGATCCGCAGTGTGACACATTATGACGAAGATGATCCCTCTCTCTTGGTTGGGAAAAAAAGTTTTGTCTCACGACTTGTGTCGCCACCTAAGGGCTGCCGAAAGAAATTCACGCGAATTGAATATAATGGAAGATTTCGAAATAATTCCGTATGAGCTTTTCGCTATTAAAAATGACTCTATTCTTTAATATAAATCGAAATTCTGGAACCATATTTGGCTTAGAACAAGAAGTTATTGGGCGATAACTAAAGAGTAACATCGAAAATCATTCTTTTCGAATCCAGCAGTGTTTCATGAAATCTCTTATTCACAATTTTTGCATTATCGTACGAATTATTTTGCATTTCCATACAAAAAGCTAGCGGAAGAAAGAGCAATATTGATGGAATCGTATTGAAAAGATTAAGGGCTAGAATAATATTTATCATGGTTCTTTCGTATATATTAGATGATAATGTAATCTAGGATGCAAAGATTGGATAGAGGTTGGGCGCCTTGATTTATTCAGTTCGACGGTAAGGAATCATTTTATTAAAATACTCTCTCATTAAATATTACGATATTATTACAAAGGAAAGGTAATGTGAATGAAATTCTTCTCCTTGAGTTCTTCAAAGATAACTTTTAATGTAGGAAGGAATATCAATTTCTAGTTCAAATGTTTGTAGATCCAAAATTCATGAATGTAAGTCCAGATTCCAGAGAAAAGTACTTTAATTTTTCATCTGCAAAATCCTTAGACAAGCTGCATGTAACGGATAAACACTAAAGCTAGAAACCGCGACAGTAAACAGCGTACCGCAAGGATAGGAGATCCATGAGAATATCCACACAAATGGAAATGTGTCAAGGTCAACGCTCACGTATACCGTAGCTAACATCCGTAGGATATTGTCTACGGAGAAAGTTCCAAGAGGTACCTCCACGGCTTTCCCCAAATGGACATAGCGGGAGACTGTTTACCGTAACGCTATAGGGGAAGCGTGCGTAATACAACTTCTTTGAGATGCAAATTTACCCCTCCTCGGCTGAGAAACAGCGCTCGAAACTTCGCGCCGCTAAGAAAAGGTAAAAGTTGAGAAAACAATCGAGTTTACAGAAGAAAGTGAATCTCCGAAATTTTTTCCCTCATTTCGCATAATTTTTCATTTCTTCGGGTGAAAGCTAAACTTATGTTCACAATTAGGAATTCTGGCCGCGCGTTTGGGTCATTGCTCCTTCCTTTTTTGGATGAGTTGGGAGTCGAATACACTTCTTCAATCGGTGGCGATTGGACAGCCAACATCCATAAGCTATGCCGAAGAGTGAACAAGGTTGTGCGAATTTCTCTGAATGGAATTTCGGCGAACCAGAATTGAATATTAGTCTGAATAATTCAAACGAAGAGAAACCGAAGTTTATGTTATTCATACTATACATATTAACACATATTTATTCAATGTAGGAGTAGGATACAAAAGTTCAATCTTTGATAGTATGGTATTCCATATCTCTTCTATTTTATCGAGTAAATATCGTCTTGGATCAATAGTTATTGGAACATTTCATCCGAACTTAGAATTGATGTTCGAGTTAATCTAGAAGCACTTAGAAGATTGGAAAAGTTGAACTCATTCCTTTAATCGTTCGATTTGGAAATGTAATATCGATATGTTTACTTTTCTGATGGATTGATCGTTTGAACATACCTCAGTTGAATTTAAAAATATTATCGTAGTGTGTTATTCAATATCATATCGTATTGGTGTATTTTTAACTTTCGTGTTATAAATTTTCCTGTATCCACTCTTACTTACAATCTATCATGATCCAGATGCATTCGTAAATAGTTTATCATGTTCTGTCATTTCAATCCTAGTCTAAACTGAACATTTTTCTTTTCACTAACAAAACATTTTCTTCTTATACTTACATTCAATGAATCCTTACATTAGTTCGAAGAAGGTTAAAGTCATTACTTCTCTCTCTGCTCCCTACTCATAGCATTTATTGACTACTCAACCTCTTTTAACCAAAAAGGAATATAATTGTTTTTTGTGGAAATTGTATGAGTACAGAATTCCTTTCTATAAGAAGTAAAAATAACTTATATTTCCTTCGCTTCACATTCCTCAACAACAGAAAGGTGTAACTGGATCGAATTAAAAATCACAATCCATGCCATCCGCGAGTTAATCAGCAAATCAAACAAGCCTCAATTAAGGGAACCCGTCATATCCCCACCCATTCGCTACTCATAATCAAGAAACAGAGCCCCCATTTTCTTAACTGCTCATATCTTGGAATAATTCCAACGCAGATGACTCCCCGCCTCGTCTCCAAGGGTTCAAAAAAGTAAGAATCTCCGGGTGTAATTGCCATCTCCAAGAAGCTTATCATCCTGATTAAAGTTTAAGGCGCCGCCTAACTAACCGTGTAGCGAAAATCCCTCGCAAAAAATCTCGCCGAAATGGTCTCTTCCCCTCAGCGGCGATAATCATAAGTACCCCCCGCGTGAAAATCCCATTTGAGACAAAGTCGAAACTGGCACAATATCCCCGCGGGGAAAGCTTCCTCATTGCCACCGAGTTGCCACGGAATTCGCGCTTTTTCTTTCTCGGAAATGCCGAAAACTTGCGACGGAACGGTAGTTTCTTAACATCCCCGCTAGAGGGTGAAGGGGCCTGGAGCGAGATACTTATCATCTCGATCCAGTTCCTGATACGAGGAAAGTAGAGGCACATTGAGGTTACTAAAGGGTTACCTCACCACTGCCTTATTGACCGAATTTTAGGAAGCATATCCGAAGTGCATATTTCATCTACCTGGAAGTAATATTGTCGTAGGTGTTGAACAGTAATTCGTAAAATTCTTTGTTCTCTCCTGTTTATTTTACGATTCAGAATTGTGGATAGGTGTACTGGTAGAATTCACATTATAGTTCAAAGGAATAATATCCATCTAGGATATCGATATAAAGTCTAACAAAAACCAATTTTCTGTCACTTACTATATATTTCGTCAATCCAGTAATGCGCGGAATAAACTTTTGACTATGGTAGACCATGCTAAAATGGCGTACTAAGAAGAAAGTAAAAGAATCAAATAATAACATTTTCCACAAATTATCTCGCTTTTGATATATCAATATGCATGTTATATACGAAAATGTTTACAAGCAACCATAGTTTTCACTTTAGCCTTGATCTGTTGCTTAGTTTCTAACTTCTAGACATCAATAGCTGATCTGCAAATGGCAGAGCTCTCAGCACACATTTCAAGGTGCCGCTAACTGCATGGATCACTTGAGTAAGCCTCAAAGCAATGTTTCCGTCCCACATTTTCGCGGAATACGTCGAGTTTCTCAAATCCCTCCGACGCCTTAAGCTCTTAATTCGAAAGGCTTTCTTATTGGCAAGCAGTTGGTCTGAGTGTGCTCGCTTAAAGGAAGGAGAAAAATATATCGATAACCGGAAACGAACAATTTCGTAAAAAAATAATAACCTCAATGAAAGTCTCGTGATTTCCAACGATTAAGGAAAGGAAGCATTATGGAGTTCGTTCGTCTGTTAAGGAATCGGTGCAGAAATTCCTTTCATATAAATATATTTCTAGCGAGAATAATATGAATAGTTAGGAATATAATTCTAGCGAGGAAGAATTAATATTTAAAGAAGAATTGTTCCTGTAATTCTAAATTGAATACCTTCTCTGAAATAATAGTTCAGTAAATAAATTGAGTCGGATAATAAATATCTTAACATATATATGCGGTGTAATGCAACTATTAGGATTACTTATAACTTCCCTATCACATCATAGATCTATAAGTATCGTGTGTATTTTGAATAGAAAAACTCTAGGGAATGCAAACCAAAAGTTTGGAATTTTATCGTATTATCCCTGTACGAAATCGAATCTGAAACATAAACTCACCCTCAAATGTTTTATTTAACTTCGGATATATTACTCGATGAATCGTGGGTATGGGAGTAGGGGGTAGGGGCGTTGGAAGGACTCGTGTCCGAGCAAATCCATGAATCCTCTTGAACGTCACCCACCCACTGCCCCAGTTTCTCCCCCATCAGCTACCGCCCTCTGCAGGGCGCGCCAATGGAATCGCCAACGGAACAAAAGCCTCCTCAATGGAAACAAAAGTGGGACGATATCGGAATACGTTTACGATTTATTCGGCCTCTCACACCACACGGAATTTCCCGAAATCGCATTTTTTCCTCTTCCGCGTACGACATCCACGTCCAAAGAGGAAGTTGTGCGTTCATTGAGCCGATTTGCGTGTCTCTCCCTTCGTCCGTTTCACCTGTTCGTTGTTCTCTAGTCACGGATACAATTAAAGCTCTTTCTGATGTACGGGAACACGGATCCAAAGACTGTTAGCGAACGATCAGTGGAAACAATAGAGTTTGTAAGGTGATACTCTAGTTAACTTAATTTCGGTTTATTCTCCATATATTCAAGAGTGGACTGTTTGTAGTTCCTTCATGCTGTATGTGGAGTTAAATATACGGTATCTTTATGTTTATGTCCACAATTTATGTATATACGTATGAATTTCTTGTTAGAATACAAGCTCAGTATCCATGACAATTTTCTGCTCTCTTTTCGTTGTTCGTTTTTTATTTATATTGGCGAATATCAATCTCATTTTAAATAATCATTATATAGTACTTTATTGTGATACTTTAAACTATAATGTCTTCGCTGAAATATTGTAGTTATCATCCCAAAAATGATATTGAAAGTTTTGGTAGATTCTTTGCATTCATTTATTCATGATTCATATTTAACTATCAGATTGGAATAATCCTGAGCCACATTTATTTTCTTGGGGTGAATTGTAGAGAAGAGATAATATTTACGTCGGTTGACTACCTGACGCGGAAGTGTGAGAGATGCCTATAGACAGGATGTTTCAATTAAACCAAAGGAAATCTATGGGTCAAATTACAAATAAATGTATATAAAAAGAAGGAAGGATAGTTAAAGGAACTAGTCAGTGAATCGGAAAGGGAAAGGTAGAGAAGGGAAGATAAACTATATTGGATTACATAAGATGGAAAGGAATGAAGGACCGTGAATTTCATGGCTTATGAACCCGACATGACTTATGAAGAAGGTGAAGGGAAATAAATCTAGATCATTCATGAGGTACGAAAGCGTAAGCCACGATACCAATCATCATACTCGGGACTTGCTCATTAGCAAAACTCATCGTGGCGTTTCGGAGCCGTAATCTTATATCATTCCCCCTCTTGTTAATAAGACGGTGAAAAAAAAGCGAAACTCCTTCCCGAAGCGGTCACACGGCTTCACACGGACTTCCTCGACCGTGGAGACATCTGCGGTTCTTCCATCGCTTTATAACTGTGCATTGAAGAGGTGGAAATCCGCCACAAATCTGGGATTAGAGAAAAGCTTTTTGAGGCTAAATATAAACGAGATTTGTTCTTTCGATCACACTTTCTCTCTGATTTAATCTTTTTTCGGATTGGAATGATTCTTTTCAAACGTTTTCGATTAACTTTATAATGTAAAAGAGAAAGGTCGAACTTTAAAATTTCTGTTAGGTCACGGTTCATTAAGACTTCGTCTTAATACAATTGCGGATACGTGGAATTAATAGAATAGGGACATTGAGTCAACATCCTTTACAGCCCCTGCCACACGCCGGAATTCGCTTTTTTGTTAGATAGACAGCTGTATAGAGGTGCAATGCTTACATTTATGGATAGGGAATGTGGCTTATTAGAAAAGGGTGAGGAGCGAGGCTCTCTTACCACGCTTTCCTAACTCGTCAACATTAAATGAAGAATTCCCTTCAAAGGTTTCAGTGTAACCCACTCGTTGAATCTATTACTCATAAATATCTCTGTTCTGTAGAATCTGAACGGCTTTCTATCGTCATTACTGAGAGCTAATTTAAAGGAAAATTCCGATTTCTAAATCCATAGAGGTATGAGAGAAGTAAAATCTAGCCACCGAATAATTAATCGGAATCATATTCGAGTTTCACTTTTCGTTGAGTAATTGGATTTTAACGATCCCAATGGGATGTCCATTTGCTCATTACTTCCTCCAACCACCGTATGACGCAATAGGAAGGAGAGAAAAATCGCTGCTCTTTTAACTGAATTAGATCTCTCACTTTGGAGGTTTTTTTCCCTCGTTCCTTCCCCCACACAAACCCCCCTCTCCTTAATCCACTCTTTTCTTAGAGCAGTCGCGTTACTCAATTAGTGCATTCCATCGGATATTGGTTCAGGAAAGGATCTTTTTCACTTGAAAACACTCGAGCACTTGAAACAATTGTTACAAGTGCTCATCTACTCACCTACCATGTTCGCAATAGAGGTACTCTTGGAATAAGCTGCCTTTCTGCATTCAAATGGTTTGTAATGTGTAGGAAGTCCGATATTTTCTTGGTGTTCTTACTTACCTTACTTGCAATTGTTAGGGTCTTAGGATCCCTTTACTTCCTCTACAGAATTTGATCATATAAATTTTGTGACGTAACATAAGTAAATATTGCAACGCTTTGGTATCTGTTAATTATTATTAAGAAAGTGATAATTGACTCATTAAAACGACATGTAATATGATCTCATCCGATGAAAAGTTTCAATTTTGTTTCATGCATACAAGTTTACCATCGTTAGGTTTATTATGCTCAGTCTGCATTCAATTTTTCCCTCTAGATATTACAGGAGAATCAGAATTATACTAGTAGTATCTCTTCCTAAAAGAAGTAAATTGATTTCTTTTGAATTTAGAACGTATAGTATCTGATTCTAACTATGTGGAACCTCGTTCAATGCCCCAGTTATCGATTTCAAAGAAACTGAACTTCATAGATAGTATAGCGCGTAAAATCATAGACGTGTAATCACATAAGTATAACCATCATTCGAATTAAAGGAAACGTGGACAATTACTCCAAAACAATCCGACTATAATTAAGTTGACCCACAGTTCCATCGATTGACATTGCTTTATCGTGTTCCATGGCATTCGTGACCGCAGATCTTAGCGTGGTCTTAATTATAAGCGACACGACTCATAGTATACTTTCATAACGACCCCTCGATGACGTTAACATTTTTTCTCTCTCCGTCCCTTCAAGTCGGAGGCGGCTCCCAGAGCTACCTTCCCCCATCCTCGAGCTACGGCGCCCCTTCTGCTGGAACGGGATTCGGTCACGGTGGTGGTGGCGGCGGCGGTTACTCTGCCCCCTCCCAGAGCTACGGAGCTCCTTCCTCAGGCGGGGGAAGCCATTTCGGTGGAGGAAGCCATTCTGGGGGTGGTGGATATCCCTCTCAAAGCTACGGGGCCCCTTCCAGACCTTCCGGGGGCTCCTTCCAGTCATTCGGAGGCGCACCATCTTCCTCTTACGGCGCACCCTCTAGCCAGTATGGAGCTCCATCAGGAAGCGGCGGATCGTTTGCCATCCAAGGAGGATCTTTCTCTAGCGGAGGCGGATACAAAGCCCCATCGCAAACCTACGGGGCGCCCTCCAACAACGCCGGTTTCTCCCATCAGTCTCAGTCCATCAGCGGGGGACTTTCTTCTAGTTACGGAGCGCCTTCTGCAGGATTTGGTGGTCAATCACACGGTGGGGGCTACTCCCAAGGAGGCCACGGGGGCAGCCACGGAGGAAGCGGGGGTGGTTATTCCTATCAGAGCGCGGGTGGAATCGGAGGAGGATCAAGACCTTCCAGCAGCTACGGAGCACCAGCAATCGGGGGCGGTAAGGGAGTAGGCGGTGGGTTCGTGTCTCAGCCATCAGCTTCTTACGGTGCTCCTTCTCAGAGTTACGGGGCTCCCTCCAGAGGCAGCGGATTCGGTGGTGGTTCCATCTCCTCCTCTTACGGGGCACCTTCTAAAGGTAGCGGATTCGGCGGTGGATCCATCTCCACATCTTACGGAGCACCTTCCAAGGGATCCAGTGGTATTTCCTCCAGCTACGGAGCACCTTCCGTAGGAGGCGGTTCTTTTGGCGGATCTTTCGGAGGTAGCTCCTTTGGGGGTAGTTCTTTCGGAGCAGCACCTTCATCCAGCTATGGAGCACCTTCTAGCAGCTACTCGACACCTTCCTCCAGCTACGGTGCACCATCCAAGGGATCAAGCGGGTTCGGTTCTGGTGGATTCAGTTCTGGCGGTTCGTTCGGAGGATCTTTCGGCGCCGCTCCTTCCTCTTCCTACGGAGCTCCATCTGCAAGCTATAGTGCACCATCCTCCTCATACGGGGCACCCAGCTCAGGTGGATTTGGTTCAGGAGGGTACTCTAGCGGTGGTAGCCACTCGAGCGGTGGACACTCAAGCGGAGGCGGTGGCTACAGTGGAAGCGGTGGATACAGCGGAGGCGGTGGCTACAGCAGCGGAGGTGGATTCGGCGGACACGGAGGATCTGGAGGAGCTGGTGGATACAGCAGCGGAGGTCGCGGTGGTGGCCAAAAATACGACTCAAACGGAGGTTACGTGTACTGAACATCTCGTTCCCTTGATTCCCAAGTGATAAATTACTCACCTGCTCCAGTTCTTCGGGGTGCTTGCAGCCGAAGCATATTTATTTCTGCGCCAGCCGGTGTCTTCCGAGGAGCGGTCCTCGATAAAACTACTACTTTTTTCTAAAATGTCCTGAAAAAAAATATTCGAAAAAAAAACGAGCACGAAGCGGTAACAGCGATTTTTTATGTAATAAAAAGGGACAATTATTAAAATTCTAATTTTTGTAATAAAAAACAGAAATTCTTATTTATTCTCCCTACCATAGTTTTATGTTGATATTCGATTCGCATCTACTACTTTGTGTTTAAGTACGAGTGTTCTGTTTCGTTATTTAAATACGTTCATTATGCTTTATTTCTTGCTTCATTTTAATAAGAGTGCGAATTATATATATAAAATTTGCCGATGAAGATTAATAAGATAATGACGAGAACTAATCTGTACTTCCAAAATTCATTCCATGAAGTAACACAAAGATTTCTCAGTCATTCATTTCGGTATTTTTTCAATTACTGATTCGAATGTGTTTAATTAATACAGAGAGTTTATTACTTGTGATTTAATGATTCCTATTAATTATTTTACTTTAAACATACTTCTGATTAGGTTCTCTCATTATAAAAATTGCTCTTAAGGTAACATGTTTACTTATCAATATTTTTTCAAACGATCCGTTTTATTGAGGATCATTTGTGAAGGCAATAAGAAGTAATTCGTTGCATCTACTTTTCCCCAGCTGTCACACACCTTTCCCCAAGAACTCTCATTGAGAATATTTCAGCACTCTTTTTTATTGATTTTTTTACACCAAGCATCACAGAATCATCTCCTTTTCTTCAACAAGCCTTGACAACAAAGCGGGCAATCTAATCCGAGACATTTGGATAGATCCGCGAAACTCTCACGAGTCAATCTCGTTTTATTGCGAATTTCAAACCTTAGGATATTTTACTCTTTCCTCACGATAGAGGCAGGAACGATTCCGGGGGAGAAGATGACGTAATGATCAACACTGAAAAACATACAGATTCTCTGCCAGAGCAGAGGAAACAATCACACAATACCCGGTGCCACTTTTGAAGGAAAAATCATTCACATGACGCGTGTAAATCTAGATGTGCATAGTGTGCTTAAATTAAATTGCCCGTAAGATCACCCACAATCATTCCGGCATAAAATCCAGAGCAAGGACATTGCTCACTCGAAACATATGTACACTTTCACAATTCAACAACGGCTTCATAATTTTTTTAACATTCCTATATTTTCATCTGTCATTTTTTAATATTTTTACATCACATTTATAACAAACTAGCTGTCTTGGTTGGAATCCTCTACTTTTTTTTCCTTGCAACTGTTTCTCTTTCTATGCAGGCGTTGGTTTACAGTTAGCGGGGGAATGATCATTACACAGGTGTATGTATATATTTATATATATTCATATCAATCATTGCAGCTCCACTGCTGACGATGTACCAAAACCATTCATTCGAAAACAACCTTGCTCGTCGAAGTGGGGGTCGTCGAAAATAAAGTAGAAGGCTAAAAAACTTTTGGTACGAAATTTCTGAATCTGCCATCTTTTACATGTGAGGATTGTTCAACCAAACCTTCGCAATGCCCACACAATCGGCCATCACGTTAAAAAAGAACTCTCGATAAACCAACTTGACCCACTTGGAATGCATCAACTGCTTCGTTAACAACCAGAAAAACCCCAATCGAGAGGAACTCTGTGACCATGATGTTGTTTTAATTCTTTCGACACCACATCCAACAAATTAAATTTTTTTTGCAAATTTTACAGTTTTTCTTCGTGACAGAGAATGTACACTGATACTGTGGAAACGACTCTTCTTCAACTTCAGAAATTCCAGAAGCCTTCCTTTGAGATACTCATGCGGAAGGAAATATAGGGATACATATGACCGATCAGAAACTCGCCACATAAACACTTAGCCACATGGATTTTCGAAAAAACAGTCGAAGCGTATTCTGAAGCGTGTAAAACTAACAACAATGACGGTTAAATACCCTGAAGTCGCGTTTATATAATACTTTCGTTGCACGATTCCTTACCCTTCGTCTAATTACTGCGGAGTTCATTTTTCATGGGATGGAAACCGATGTTTATTTTAACTGATTGGCTTCTATACTCTCTTCCCGGCTTTGGATATGTGCGCAGATTACTTCGAAAGAGGTGTGGAAGCTTTAGGCTCGCGTCGGTCGAAATAACATCCCCAAAAGAAAAAACTGCTAGCGTTGTGCAGACTGAAGATGTGTTCGCTTGATAGAATGGTTTCACAATGACAGCAGCGGTATCAGACATGCAACAGAAAGGGTAACACTTCAAAGTACATCGCGAACAGACTGGTTTGATCACCGTCGTTACAGTAAACAAAATAAGTTTCGTGTACCACCATACACATAACTTCTTCAAATTTAACACTCAATTCTTCTCAATAGAATCAATCCACCAGTGATACCAACTAACATGGTGCTGGTAGGAAATCAGAAGAATACTGTTCTTGGCACGGAACATACAACTTTCTCTGTACAGACAAATGATAAATTATATATAAACCTCTAAAGTACTCGCCTGCGAGAATTAAACGAATCTTGAGGATTAATCTCAAACCCTATCAGATCTTCCTTCCAGGGTCGATAACGAAAATATACTCGACTTGATCTACTTAGATTCCTGAGCTCTGGAACGTAATTCAAGAACCCACTTATAAGTTTACGGAACGAATTTTTGCACCTTAACGATGAATTTAATCAACAAAGCGACCCGTATCCTAGGTGATAATATCATGCTTACGAGGCCAAGCCGGTCGACAGCGTAGCATGGAGACTTCGCAAATTAACAACGCGCGTTACGTATTCCTAAACCTCTCGTATGAACGAGAAATACGGTGTGGTTATTCGTCTGTTCCTCCAGGGTTTACCAGTTCCCCATTAAGAGCCTAACAATCTTAGAAATTTTATACACCAACAGTAATTCTCTTTCTAATTGCAATGCATATCCCGACTAAAAGCCCTGGAGTACAGGATGAATAATGCACATCTCTTTATCCACCTGCAAAACGAATCTTTGGTTCAAACAAAGGACCCTAGGACCTTCCTGAGGCTATAGTTCCCTTCAAGTGGTTCAAACAACGCTTATAAAATCTTTGAACATGTAGATATGATTCATAATGATCTAATTTGACGTCGAGCTAACGAACATAGGTCAAAACCTCTGTCGGAATGTTTCCTTCAAAGATCTCGACTAACATGAGAACAAAAAACGGTATCTTTTAAAACATTACTCGGAAGGTTTCTGGCGCTGAGCTATACACATTTAACGTATACATTTTAACACCCACATTTATACACACATATACATTAATATTTATGTATTGATATATGCCTGAATCGAAGTAAACAATCCCCGCGAATCGCAGTTCGTGACAGTCTGGAAACAGATAGAATTTTCGAAATTCATTTAACATTCCGTGGTACCTAAAATAGGTAATACGGATGTTATCGATGCAATGTATACCAGAGTGACATTTGTCGTTATAGAATGAAAGCTTGGCTGCTAACTTCGTAGTGAGAGAATCATCACAAATTAATTAATTCTGTAATTTTTTATAATGTACGCATCTCTCATAAAGGTTTTTTACTTACAAATTCGAGAACTTTTTTAATCTTTAAATTATCATCTTAAAATTCCAATGAATTTACCAATCGCGTATTTTATAATTTTTAAATAATACGCCCGGAGACCTTTACCGAACTTCTTCTAAGATTCTTGACAAACGCCCTCTCTAAAATAAACCAAACCCGTCTTTTATGAAATGAATTACGCGACAGTTGACTCTGTGTCAATTGCATCTTTGCAGTGCACGGAAAATCTCGAAAAAAATCATTCTTTCGAAAACTCTCTACCTGCTTTACCATTCTACTTCGTCCATGAAGGTCATATGAAGGTCGCGAAGTATTCTTGCAAGGGTAATATCCCTTGAAGGGGAACAGTGATATCTCTTAGAAAAACTTGTTAAGCATATCGCTAATATCTGAAGGGAAAGGGGGCGATTTCACACACTCAAAATGACTTATTTTCCCCGGTCACAAAATGTCTTCTAATACTGACGAGTTTACATGATATTTTAGCACTTTCTCTTTTCTACTTGGGAGGCCCTTGTAAATTTTACTGTTTTCTTTACATCCATTACAAATTATCTTCTTTTAATTTTTTTCGATATGTTAACTTTGATCACATTACTGGATATGCATATGAGTTTCTCTAACATTTTACATACGTTAATTTCTTCAGTGTCTCTAAACTGTGGACAAGTGTTAGCGGTTAAGTGTAGCCCAGCTAAAAAAAAACGTGAAATTTTTTCATTCGATAAATTTACATTCTCCACGTGCACTAATCATTTTTTAATGCTGGATGCAAAATTACACACCACTCCTTTGATTAAATTATCGTTACAAATATCAACTAACAGCCATTTTTTTAAAGACCCTCTCTAAGCGGGCAATGTTTCCTTAATATACATCGACGACCGCGCGGCTATAGAGATGTATCATCTAAAGGTTTATTATACATCTTTGTTTTTTTAAACATTAACCAACTAGCTGGGAGTAGGGCGATCGCTCTCTTCCACCCTGAAGAACATTTCAAAAATGTTTCATTCTTTTTTTTTATCATTCAAGTAACAAAAAATATATAGAATTATCGCTTAAAATAATTTCACTTTTACCACAAAATTATCACGGATTTCATATCCTCCATTAACTCTCTTTTAGCTAAAAAAAATGTGGGGTTTTGTTTATACACATATATTATTTCATTTCTTTGACGCCTACGTCAAAACTCTTTCTCGGTTCCCTTAGAAGAGGAAAAGAACACTCAAACGACGACCTGTTATATATTCTTAAAAAGGCAACGACAATCCTAACAGTTTTGTTAATAGGGGAGGCGATGCATCGCGCGGATGCGAAATTCTTTTCGTGAGGGAACTCCGATCGGATATTCGAATAGAATTCCCTCTTGAGAACAATATAGGTTCACAGGCAGAGATCAATGTAAGCATTTTTATCGTTTTGTGTTATCTGAACCTCAACACCTAGAAACCACGAATATGTATATCCAACGATGAAAAATATACATGTATGTATGTATACATATCAACATTCAGGAAACGTTCGATAAATCTGTACCGCAAAAAATGATATGTTTCAAACTACCAAAGCATCCGCGTCGACGGAGCTTTGGGAATCCTCGCAGGGTCTGCAGGATGGAATGGTTCTTGGGTAACCGTTTGATATAAACTGCGGGCTAAGAGGGGACATCCGACGGACAGAAGGCAGAAGAAAAAAAAATAAACGTTACAAGCCCACTTGTTCTGTTTTGAAACTTCACTAGGAGTCTAGTAGTAACCCGAAACCAACGTGGAAGAAACATCCTTCCCGCTTGGCGGGCGGACATTTTCCTTTGTTTCCCTCTCGTAGTTCGGCTTCCCGCCGTGCGCTCAGCGCCGCAATCCTTCTCCCGAAAGAGGTCAGTGCGTGCGATTATCGGATCGCGCATCTCACAGAGATGTCTGGTCCTGCCGCGGCCTACCGCCGAACGAGAGCGGGGAATCTGCCCCCCCGCCGCCGCCTCCGCCCCCCTCTCTGCCGCTTTGCCGCCTCCGCAGCTTCTTTTTGCCCCCATCCGTCTCCTCCTCGAAGTCGTCGTCGTCATCCGGCTCCAGCGCTGGGTTGACCCGGCCGTTCATCTCGTCTGTCGGAGCCGCAGCACCGTAGTACCGCTTGCCTGCGAACATACCAACGAGATCTTTCAAAGGAAGTACATTTTTGAACTCATGTCCGAATTGTTCATTCTTTACCTCGAATTAACGCAATGCAAACAGCACCAATCATTGCATCTGTCTTCATAATCCCTATATTTATTGCCTACCATTTCCATGACAACTTAGAAAGAGTTATTTATCTGAGGACGTTTTCTGTGTTACTTAAACTTATACACAGTACGCTAATGGATATAAATTAAGACACTTGGATCGCCGACTAGAAAGCGAGTTCGTTTTCGTTAAAAGATGTTCCGGAATTAGTTCTTAAGATTATTTCCAACGCGCTGAATGATCCCACGTTTAGATACAACAGTACTAATAAAGTGAAAGCCCAAGGAATTCATGGTGATGGAAGGAGTTGAACTCTCTTGAAAATATATTCCGCTCTACTTCACTAATTGTAAGACAAATATAGCCTTCGGAATAATCTTATTTAATATTTGACAAATAATTACACACTATTAACAAACTGGAGTGGAATCAACCCAATCTATTCCTGCTTAAAATTCATTTCGTCGTCTTTATACATACCTGCGATTTCAAGCTATAGTAAAATCTGTTAAAAAATATACTTTCGAAATCTCAGATGAAAGATTCTGATATTAATCGAGCGTGAATTAATGGAAAGCTAAAGAACGATTTTTTTCCCACCAAAAATTTGCAGTCTCTAAGCGAACGTTTTGATACTTTGTATTAGTAATACTAATTATAATGTTACAAACACGAGAAATAATCTTTTAGCTACTTTCGTTTGTTTATCTATGAACGTGCATGATACATACTAATTAGATTTAAGGCATTTTTAAGACCCTTTGGAAAAATATTTGTGAAAGATCATTTGAGTTATAAATGACATATTATTTTCTACCTCTTCTACTGATGTATAGCCTAAAAAGAGACTTTCTTTAAATCTTTTCTCACTGACTTTCCTAGACTTTAGTTTACACTTATTCACAGGAAAGAATAACATTAATAACTCTGTTGGGATTACGAATTACACTCAGTAATTATGTTCAAAGTAATTGATTGTCACTCTTATATTAGATATATCAATTTAGCATCATATAAAAATAAAGAAGCGATTGGATCGTAATTGAATTACTATTATTTTAGCCACATTTTGAACACGTGAAATGATAAGTTTCGGACGTTATCTCAGAACTGAACACGGACTGATGTCATCTGATGTCTCAAAGTACATGAATAAAAAAAATAAATAATAAAAATCAAAACCAAATAAACACGAGATGATAAAAATAGATTATATTCTGTGATTATCATTCTTTAAGTATGAGAGTTAAAATTGCGATAAAAGACCAAATATCAAGATTTAGTGAACTAAATCTCACTTATAATGCTCAATAAATGGGGAAATCCAGAAGATCTAGTGAATGCAGTTTTGATAGATGAAACCAGATTCACCTAGAACTTTATACCTCAGAAAAATATATAAATTTTATTTAACTTTATAATTGTATCATACCGATCAAAGATTCACAAGATATCTTATTATCGAAGATTAAAAATCTGGGACATGTACTCAAATACTTGACTGATTATATATTTGTCAAAATCTAAATCGGTTAAAATTAAAAATTAGATTAAATATCTCTGATTAATTTTACTAACATAAGATTAATTGAGAGATATGGATGCTGACAACCGACTGCTGAATTTTAAATTCAATTCTTATTCCTTTTCTTATTCTCCTGCTTATTTTGGCGGAATTTAACTAACTTAACAAACAGCTAACTATTCACTTAATAGAAACGGAAATATACGAATAACTTATATTCAGAATGCGTTTACTCTGGCATCATAAAAAGGTAAAAATTGCAAAGAAAATATTTGGAATATCTTCTAGTAGAGAACCTTAAACTGTCTATAGATCCTAGACAGATTACTATTCGCGCCTCCCTGGCTTCAAGATCTAATTGAGCCATTAGTCACAAGCATCAGTGATGCGAGGCTTACCGCCAATGGCTCCAGACATGACTGTCATCTGCTCTCCAGCAGTGGGTGCCCCTGCAGCTCCAGATGCAGCTAATCCTCCAGCTTCTGCAGGCTCTCCCACCCTTTCGACATCTTCCGGTATGTTGACGACGCATCGGAAGATGTCGTATCCCGGGGCGAGGTAGCCGGATTCGAACACGTGCCTCGTGAGTGCGGAGACGCAAATGAGTGTGATCAGAGAGCAGAGCATGGCCATCGTTCTGAAGGGGAAGAGCTGCTTCTCTCCAGTCCATCCTGGGTATTCGATGAGTGGAGGAAGGCCCAGCAAAGGTTCACCGCCTGTCATTCTCACGAAGAAAGCAACGATGTAAGCTGCTAAAGAGCCATAGGTGTTGCAGTGGTGTTTGAAATGCACTACCATCAGTAGCTGTGGGAACAAGATGACGTAGACGAGATCTGAACACATCGACCTGTAGGAGAAACATAGACCATTGAATTATAGTCGTAAAATCCAGCTCAATGGAAATGATGGTTTACATTAGTGTTATAAAGTTTATTCTCCATTATTAATTATGTTCTGGTAGCGTCTACTGCTGTTACTTAGATTATCAGATCATAGACAAATTCTAGATTAGGACGAAATTTTACAATATCGGTTTAATTAAACGACGACAAAAAAAATTGCGCCCGAGTACTTTAACCGATAAATTTAAGCTTATCTTTTTGCCTCATGAAACATTATAATTTTATTTAATATATTATCATATTTATGCCATAGATACTCGCTACTAAATATGTAATTTCTTGAATACTTTAATTCACTTATACTAATTATAGTTGTGATGAATATACCTTTAAACTTCAGGCTGAGACAATCTTTAAGTTGTATTTGCAACGATCAAACGCAATAGTAACGCTAATACTCGGTTACGTAAAATTGCAGTTTGGATATTATATAATATTTGTGAAACATATATATGTGATTCAGACTTTTAGATGAAATAGATTGTGATTCTAAGTTATTTAAGACTAATTCTCACCAGAGGCCGTAGATAGATGGAATAGTGAGCGCCATGACAGTTGAGAGAACGCCAACTATGAGGATAGAAACCCTCATTACCCATATGATCTCCATCTCGGATGCCTAAAAGAAAAAACGGAAAAAGGATTAACTGATAAAATCATACAACTGAATAAAACATAATTTAAACAGATATTATTATCTTCACGTACGGTATCTTAAAATAAATTTCGATGCAAAAGTTTAGTTTAGTTTAGAATCATACTCATATGATTAGGTCTTCTCGTCAACAGAGTACATCGTAATTAAATTTATAAATCTAAGCTTTCGTCAAAAGGTTAACGCATCAAATCGATTTTCTCAACGTCTAAAGATTAAACGTGATAGAAAGTAAGGAGAGGATTTTCATATGGTGTTCAGATTTGCAGCCATATAAGAGACAGACCTTTAGCTGAGGGGTTGGGATTTCGCTACTTGACACCCTAATGTTGTGCTACACCTGGGATCAAGGCAGAAGGGGGACTGTGGTGACGCAGATGAAAATATAGCACAAGGGCAAACGATCTATAAGCCTTTATGCAGAGAATAAAAAAGGATATATTTAAATGACGTGTGAATCCCTATTCCCACATTTTACTATGCGACTAATGTACAAAATATTTCATTCAATATAAAAAACTAATTTTACTTTAAAATAAATACCACAAAGAAATAATTTTGAATAATTATATTCCTATTTCATTTTATTTTTATAGTATTATAAGCCTTTAATTGAACCTCTCAAAGATACATTTTTTCATACGGTCACATCGTCAGTGGTTGGTTATAATAGAACATAAAACCTCGTTACAATGAAATTAACAGGACATTTTTACAAGAAAGTAACAGAATTGTCAAAACAGTTTGTGATACAATGTCTTGAATTCGGTTTCTACTAATTTAATCGCTCAAATATACAAATCTCCAACTTACATATCGCACTATATCTATCAAAATCTTAAAATTCTACTATTGATTCCTTAAATTACTAAGTGTAATTTTATTGAGGGAATAAATTTAAGGCACTAATTACTGAATTAGCTTATTGGATTATTTAGTAAATTCGTAATGCCGAAACAATGAAACGTATTTTGGATAAATGAACTTTAATATTTAAATGGGGAATGATTGTGTATTTACCCTTTGCCTAAAAATGAGTTTGTAGACGTTTCGTGCGAACATAGATGAGGCAGAGAGGACACTGGAGTCTGCCGAAGACATAACAGCGGCGGAGACAGCACCAAGACCGAAGAAAGACACGAAGTCCGGGGTCAGGTACTGTAGCACCATGGGTAAGATCATGCTGGTCTCCTCAGCAGTCAGTGGATAGGGACCCTTGTAGTCTGTCTCATTCCAAGCTAAAATGAAAAAGTAAAAAATATAGTTATACTTAAAAGATCGAGTGGTAGATAAATACTAATAACTTTAATATTCTCAGTATAAGGACTTATGGTTGCCTTGTAATTACTTGAAAATTACGAGTGTTTCGTAGAATAAGAATGATACAACACCTAATTCAGTTAATTTTGCTGTTATATTTTAATGACAAATTTGGTTGCTAAATCTTTCTAGTAAAGCCATAAACGACGGATTTTTATAATAATGAAATTACTTTCGAATTAAATTCAATCAAGTTCCCGTTCAAGTAATCTTTGGATCGTGATTTCATCTATGAAATCTGCGAACAAAGCGAATTTCTCGAAACGTCTGCTAAAAAAAGAACTTTATTTCATCTCAGAAAGTGGGAATTTCAAGTTTTATCTGTCACGCAATGGAATCATTCAAAATCCCGCTATGATTTTCTTAGCTCATTATCCATTGTGTGAACGTGAAATAACTTATGAGAAATTATCTGTCCACGCCTTTAAGAATAATTAATCCTTCCTTAACAAAGGGTAAGTAATGAACAAGAGCACTGAAAGATTAAAGAACGGCTTCATTATCTAGAATTTGATTAATCTTCACAAAGGAATGTTCTCAAACTTCTTAAGATAAGAGCTTGTGGGGTACTTATTTACTTTATTATTTCTTTCGTATTACATTCCATTCCGTAATTAAAACACATCGCGACTCAGCATCAACAACTGAAGAGGCGTGGGACTATTGGATTTTCGAGATTTTATCCTGAAAGGAGTAGAGCGAGATTCTACGCTGTTTAATCCAGTTTAATTAAACTTTCTTTTCATTGGGAAGATTGGAAAAATAGCAAGTATTTTTACGCAAACAGAATTTGTTCTCTTCTAATTAGATAACCTCATCTTGTAATTAAAACGCATTAAATCATACCTCAATTAATACTAGGTACGCCATCGTGCGGAGAAATATTTCACTTTCACACCGATCGAGTAATTGCAAATATAATACGAGGGAAATTAGGCTGCTTAAGGAATCCATAAATTATTTTTTTCCGAACACTTTTCCAAATAATTTAAGTATTTTCCTATCTTTACATGTTAGAATAAGATTATTGATTACAACTTTGAATTAGGAATGCGATCGAATGGATATTTATTATTTTGTGCCCTAACAACGACCTTAAAGTTTAAATCTTAAATATCTGTAATATAAACATCGTGGGACCCCCTTTATTGTTACTTATCAAGTTTTAAGAAAACTCTTTTAACAAGTTCTATTAAATTCCTTAACTAGACAGAGGAAGCATTATTTTCAAAGTATTTAAAATAGAAAACGCGTAGATAAAGGGAAGTTTACAGGGAACGATATAAAAATAATATCCACCTCATATTTTCTGTTTCTCGAGTCGATTTTAAGTTTACTTCGATAAAATTAAGGGTAAACTGATTGCGTATTTGTTTCGACATTTCACATCACTCCGATCTTGTTTTGTGATTCGCCTTTTTGTGAGGGTTTATTGTACTGTTTTTGCAATCCCGTTCAATTCCCATCGTTAATAATTACTTACGGGTGGCTCTGGCAATGGCACCGATGAGCACTGGAGGTATGGCCATAAGAATGCATCCGAAGGCCGCTACGTAGGATAGAATCTGCGCCCTTGCTGCAGATTTGCTGGAGAGCACGCGCTGGAAATACACTTGCCACGGGATTCCGCCGAACACCAGCAGAAGGCCGTAGTCTATGTAATACGCTAACTCGGATGTCTCCACGTGGCCGATCCAGTCGACGTCCTGGGAAGACAGGGATCCTACCTTCTCGTTTGCCCACGCAAATGGAATGCACATCCACTGCAATGAGAATAAGATACATCTGAATTACTCTTTGTTATACATAGAATAAAACTAGGTCCTTCTAATTTCCCGCCAATTCTAATAAGGTATCCTATCCGCAACATTGTTTTGGTTACATTGTAGACAAGTGTAGGAGATGTTTCATCTAACTACGAAGCATCATACTCCACGAGCTCATAGGGGCCAAAGCTTTTCAAAAGGGCAGTTAGGGACACTCCCCTCAAGGGATAACGCAAAGTAATTGGGTTAAAGGTAATTACCCGAGGTTCACGCTTTAATATGCAGAGTGCCTTTAACTCTATTTCCTCTCGGAGATTTTTTGCGCGTGCGAAAAAAAGGGAACAGCGTGAAACTTAATATTTTTTATTTGAAATTCCAACAGTTTAAACATGGGAGAAGATACCGTCATACAGAAAATTGAGTTTGTTAATACATGGATATCCTATCAAGAGATTAGAGCAATTAAATGGATGATTGATCACAACAACTCAGCATTTGCGGATACGGATTGCAGATATGTGCACGTTTAAATTATTAATAATCTATTAATGAAGTCAAAGGTTTTGCAGTGCTAGATTATAGTATTCAATTTGAAGTTTGAAAATCGTGAAGCGTGTGAAAGAACAGAATGAAGCAATCGATGCGTATATTATCCATAATGAACGCTTTTTCTCTCACTTCGGATGCGAATCCTGAGTGATGGACCCTTCCAAAGAACCCATCTCGAAGATTACACGAGAAAATAACGAGAAATAGTTCTTGGAAATAGGTAGGGAAGATTTCCTCGTAAATCAATCAGTAGATTGGATAATATAGAAGAGGAAAGAAAGGCTGTCGCCTTTGATTGAGTTCTAGATTGAATAGATGGGACGATATTTCCTCTTGCCCCTTCCAATTGTTTCGTGGTAAGGCCAATCACCTCGACTAAATCTTTTTTATTCTTTAACTCTCATTGCAACAGTTTAACGAAATTTTATCCTATACTTTCATTAGATTCGTTAGGGTTTTCGACACTTTCCTTCCGGGTTTTTTCCTTCTCTGGATATTTTTCTCGATTAAATACTTACTTGGCTGTCACATCCTCAAATTTTTCTAAAGTTAATATTTGTTTTTTTTGCAAATATATTCATATTTTTATAATAATATTGATCGAATATGAGACTTTTAGGACTCAATCTTCATTTGATAAGGACCTTAAAAGAATTACAGGTTAATCTCACGCTACTGTTTAGACTAGACTCTAACTTTAGGTTCATAAAAGGATACACTTACCAATCCGATGAAAATGCAGAATAGCTGGATGACATCGGTGTAAGCCACGCTGTAAAGCCCTCCAAATAATGTGTAGAAAACGGCAATGCAGGAGCTGACGATGACGCTTGTCCTATGGTCCATGTCTATGATGACACTGAGAGTGGCCCCTAGAAAACAAGTGAACAACAACCGTCATCTATTGAATGTTCATAAAAATAGAGTCTATAATCTTCCCATAAACGTTTCATTCGTTTCACCTCATTCGTTTTAAATTCATTGTTAATTCAAACTTAGTTACATCTTAGGATACTATCGATACAATATTCTCTATCTGAAATAATATTCGCTAGTTTTAGAAACATTTTCGTAATAATTTGATGCATTAAATAAGAAAAATAAGAATCAATAAAATAAAAAACGGATGATTATCGAAATTAGTTTAGTAGATCGAACAACAACGGAAAAATCTCTGTGGCTATGTATATAAGGATTATGTGGATTATCAATTAAATTTATGATTATTTTAAACTTTCGGTGAATCAAGGGAACGCAAAAGTAACTTCATTCCATTTCACATCCATTTTAATATTTTTATCAAACATAATATCACTCCTTAATTTTTATTTTTATGGTGAATTCTACCCAGGATTCGTGATAGAATTTCATGATAAAAATTTAGCTTTTGAAGTACGTAAATTGCGAAAAATAAAAGGAGATAAAAGAAGTCTGAAATGCGTAGATTTAAAAAAAGTTCGCCTCTTGCGATAACCATCTTCAATCGGGCAGTCGATTGTTTTGCTTGATTTTCGAGTGTTTTGGCGAGATTTTAATGCGGACTTTTCCAATAGGTAGCAAAACTTCCTCCTTACACTTGTGTGAGAGAAATCTTGATCTGAAGATAAGACTCAACGGTAGCTCTTTGAACATCAAGTTGAGATAGCACCATCTCTTAAATAAACGGATTCCTAATTTCTTTTCGAATGATAGGAGAACTTTTTACAGACCTATAAAGATAAAGAAAGATGTACTACATGTCCTCAACTATTATCTTTTAAAGAAATCTAATTTTTATCATCGGTGACGCAAGTTTATAAAAAGCTCCATAAAATGGTAATTATCATTATATAAAGTTTTTTTCGTTTGATGAGTTAGTTCTTTTTTTATTTTTTCAAGGCAACGCTATACATTTTTGCAAAAGTTAATATCAGGTACTATCTTCGGTTCGATTCTAAATTTGGTATTTTTATAGCTCTTATTTTTATTTGATGTTGAACTTAAACTAAGAAAAATCTCTTCTGAAATTAACCTTTATTAGAAAAGAGTACACGGTTCGCGATCAAAATAAGCCACTGTTACATTTCCCGCCATGGAATGCCGATTTTACATTATGTCCAGATATCGATAGAATGCGTTTTATTTTTAGTTCTTACCGAGAGCTGCTAGGATGCCTGCAGCCCAGAACACTTCTCCGCAAAGTGCCGGAAGAAATAGCAGACCACCCATTCTCTCTCCAAAGGTATCCTGAAGAGGGTCCAGCATAGTGATGTATCCTTGACGTCGCATCTTGTTGGCAAAGAATATACCGCCTGCGAAACAAAAGAAATAAGAACGAATCATTTAGCTTTCAAATTAATATTTGCTATGCAAAAGGGCTATAAATTAAGAGGTAAATAAGATGCGCGTTAGAATCTAATATTATCATTTCGATGCACTCGATTCGTATTAATTATGTTCTTTTCCCTCTCAAATTCTTATTAACTAATATTCGATTCCTTGAGTGAGTTCGAAGTGTGTTCGAGTAAATAAAAGTCATCATTCTAATCATTATTAAATACGCTTCGGAGGTTTTTAGTTTTCTTTTGAGAGCGTGTTATTTGGAAAAGAGGGATGGATAAGCCATATTAAAAAGAAACAATCGGAGCGTAGAGTTTTTTTATATATTCTATTTAAAAGGATTTGAGCTCAATTTACACTATTACTTAATAATAATTGCTATAAATATATATGTACTCATCGTCGTTAGGTATGTAAAAATGTGTGACCACAATGCGTAATAACTCATTTCTGGACAAGGCGAAAACACTTGATATTCTATGGAGATAGTAACTATAAAATTAGATAAAAATAACCTTATTTTTATTCGATTGCTTGATTGAATAATCAATTCATTACATTTATTTTATTTGAATAATAATATATTATTTGAATAATAAATTACTGATAACATATTGCTAGACAGCCAAATGTACTAGCTTTTAATGTAACCAAATGTTGGAGTATTCCGCTCATATTTGATGTATGCGCATCTTTTCATGATTCGAATTTCCTCTCAGTTGAATCACACTCCCAAACACATACCGTTCTCTTTTCCGAACTGTATGCAGCCTTGAAGAACTTCTTAAGGTCCTTCAGAGTTCGTTCAGTCGTTTGCATTTTCCTTTCAACATCTAGAGCTCCTTTCAGAGGGTCAAAGTTGTTGACATTTTTCTTTCCTTTTTAAAATTCTCCTCTCGTGCGTTGAAAATAACCCTACTTGTCCTCGTAAAGGTCGTAGCTAATTGAAATTAGCCCAAGTTAGTTGTAAGACCTCAGTTCACTAACAACTGAAAACTGAGCATGGAAATTCATTCCCGAACATAGAAACCTGATGTTGGAATTTGGAATTTTTACTTTTTTAATCATATTGTTTATATGGATTAGTGTTTAAATTCTTTATGAAATTTCGAGTTTTCAGGAGTAGCGAAATATGTCGAGCGTGAGGTTTTATTATAATCTATACCAACGTCTATTCACCAAGGATGAATAGAACTCTACTGGAGAAGAACCTTAAACTATTATTATTTTAGATACAATTACGCTGCAGACGACTATAGTTAAGTTTTCCTAGAATTTTCGCGAATGAGGTTTTTTTTCAGTATTTTGCTAGTCAAATGTGATGTTGGAACAAAACCGAGGAATTCCTACTGACAAAGCATCGTAGAGCAGACACCGTGTTATCCAAATATTCTTTATCTTTGGCTGAAAAATACCGATAAAATTCCGTTTGACGACTCTTGTAGCACAGACCAATTACGTTCCGATTGCCGTTTCCAATCCTTCTATGATCATCCTTTTTATTGGATCATTCCAGGAGACGATCTCGAACACATATAACACTCCGAAAGGATTATCAAAGCAATTGCGATAGCTTTCGTTTGGGTCAAAATCCAAATAAAAATATTGCCGATAAGGATTGTCTTTTCGGTCGAATACGGACCAGGAGAAAAACTTTGGGCGTCCAAAGCATCCATCTACAAAGAAGCAAATTACTTTGCAACATAAAGGCTTCGAGTCAAATGAACTGTCCGATTGCTCATTCGGCAGAGCTCCATTCACGCTTGGATAATCCTTTGTCCACGCGAACCCACTGCTATCCCATTTGAACTCATAGGGAGTGTTAAGAGTTCATGTTTTATACATCGCGGTCCAATTTGTATGATAAAGGGTGAAAATGAATGCTATGGAAACGATGGGAAAGAGATTAGGAATGAATGGGATGGGTCTCCACAGCTAATTAGGAGGTCACGGTACTTAGAAACATGTGAAATGGGAATGCTATGCATTCGATTTTTAGGACAGGCAATTACATCCTCATCGGAAGAGACACTTAAAAAATTTGCGGTAAGGGTTGTTCAATAATTTAAATCCAATAGACTTTATTTATTTATTACTCAACTGTGAGTTTAGTCTTCAATGTCCATTTTCCAACTAACGTTTATACTTATAAATACATTTAGTGTACTATATAAGTGTCCGTTAAAGTTTTCCTGTATGTCTATTATCTCTTTCTCAATAATGGGAGTATAATAATGAAGTTAATATATTTCATCGTATTCCGCGATATTTTTAATACAATTTGATAAATCATGGAATTAAATTTCAGTATTATGCTTATGCTCCCACATTCTATGATCCAAAGTTTTCAGCACAATCTCAAATTCAGTAAAAAATAAAGAGAATAAAAGTAACAAACAGGAAAGGTAGTTCTTTTAAAAGCTTTAACTTTCTGCGTGGACGCACAATTGTAAGATTAAATTTATCGATACCTGGAAGCGAAACTGTATCTAAAAACAGGCGACATTGTAACAATTCAATTCGCATGACTGAATTTTCCCGGGAAACGAAAGATAGACTTCCATTCGGAAACGGTTCTTCCCCTTAGTCATCGGAAATCCTCTATCTTACCTAATGAACTAGTTTCCTTGGGCTTCGATCTCTAGTAAGAAGTGATAAGGTACGTTCCTGTACACCTCATTTGTGTCAAGAAAGCTGATCTCATGGGCAATTCGAAGATGAGGGCTTGCTAAAGAGATGTGTCACAGTAAAAAACATTGATGCAAACTTGATATCAACTGTTACATTTCCGATGATCGTGTGTTGCCTCAATTTAGGTGTGGTTCGCGTCTTATCTCGTTCATCTTATTAAGGAAGGGAGACGATCTCTGGAATGACCTCTAAGAATCATATTCAGGTTGATTGATTTTTCCTCATGCTGACATATATCTGTGAACAAGAACTCTTGACGAAAGTGAATACTTTTTTGTTGATGTTTTAGAATATCTTACGTGATTTGAATGTTCTCTGTTCTTAATTAAGTACAGAAAGTGAAATTTTTCATGAATTATGCATATAAGAGCTTTCATATTCCCAAAGAGAAGTGAACTTCAGAAAAGTCAATTAGAACTCTCATACGAAATTCGATTTTCAAAATACCAGAGCGGAGTTAAATAGACCCTGAACCTGAAGTCTTTCCCATTTAGATTCTTTCGTATACATCCTTTATATTTCTCCTTGGATAATCATAGCTGAAAGGTTAGTTTAAAACTTCTTTTAAATTTTTTCCTATTTCAATGTGTTCTAAAACTTTCGCAATCAAAGTACGCATAATTATTCTTTAGCTTTCGCAAAATCCAATTTATCAAAACTTATCGTTAATAAAATATTTCCGATTCTTGAAAACTTAAATTCCTTATTTCGTTCTTCAACATAATATTCAATATTGCACTGACCTAAAATCGTCACTTATTATTGCATCAGTTCAATCGTTTACCTTCTACGAAATTTCATCGCAATAATGGATAGCACATGCATCTCGTTTCTCTGCACGATTCCCTCGGCATTTCAAGATGCACAAGCTCCTCAATTACCCATTAGTATTAATGCATCGGACTTTTCAGAAGAGCACTCTCCGTTAGGTATCTCGAAATGCTTCACCTAATTGCCCTTCTGAATCGCATATTCTCAAATGCTTATTGGGCGAATGCGGGCAAAGTGCCTATGAAAGAATATCGTGGAATTTATATCGCTTCTATACACAAGGGCCCATTCAGTAAGACTTTGCTGCATCATGCAAAAATCGCGTCGTTGACTCAATTGCCCCCATCCACGTTTTGAAGAGGAGGTATTTTGCTATGGTGAACGCAAGCACTCCCAATTGAGATTCTTTTGAAATGACCTTCCTCATTTTGTGCATCCACGCGTTATTCCTTATCTTTCGTTCGGATATTTTCTCTCGTTATATTTCCTTTTTACGTTCGTTCTTTCGCAATCGAATCCCCGGAAGTAGAAAAACGTAGATGACCTGCAGGCATGCGCCTGGCGGAAGATTTCGTAACATCGATTCATCACCGCAGGAGGTGTTTCTCTGGGGTGCAGACCGCCCCGTTTCCGGGACATCCAGGTACTGCTAGCTGCATACTGATAGAGAATTTTAACCCTTTGGTTGCGAAGATTTAAAGCCTAAACCTTACACAATTTGAAGATTGTTAGATAGAATGATGTTTGATCTGGTAGTCGCGAAAAATTGAAGGTATTTTTAATTCGAAGCTAAGTTTTTTAAATGTATTTAATGAATATTACTAGAAAGATTATTAAATAACAATAACTATGCCTTTATTTGGGTCAGATTGACCTTAAATGATCTCCTATTCTACCCTAAATAGTGCTGAACTCTAGATTAGTCGACCAATTATAATGAACTATTTTAGTAGACTTCAATAGCAGAAAAATCAATGCAGCTGTTCTACCTAAAGAATTCAGCCCTGATATCTCTATTTAGCTTCAAGCCTCTATCATTAGCTTCTAAAAGCTTCGGAGCTGTACTTAGGGCAAGATAAGGGTTGAAGTGGTTTAGCTTACTATCCTTGAATAGATAAAAAAGTAAGAATCTTAAAATACCACGAAAGGTACGATATGCCCGGTTACGTAAATTACCATAACACTCAATGGAACGGTTGGTATTGTGAAAGAATGCCCCATTATTTTGTAGCATTCTTACTACGGTATCTTCGATCTTTTCATGAAAAATACTGGGGCTATATAAAGAGAAAATTCAAATTTTCCTTTGTCTTGGTAACATTTATGGAACATAAGAATACGAAATAAAATTCTTATATACAACGCTGTATTGAATCAACAATGCGCGAATGATGTAAAAGAACATAGTATAGTTGTGATTCACGCTCATTCTGGATGCGTGTCCACGCACTCGTGTGGGAAAGGCGTGCGTGGGGATGAATTACGTACGTTTACGCGAGGCCTTCTCGGAACTCGGTTAATCTGAGATAAAAGGGGTATCTACTAGCGATCCTAGCGGAGGAGTGGGCGCAACACGCAAGGAAGGCGTTGAATTGAGGGGTCCCGTGCCTGCGCAGTGGAGAGATTGCAGCACGCCCGTGCACTTCCATTCATTCACGCCGATTCCGTTCATTACGCCCTCTCGCAGATACGCTGTTGGAGGAATCCCGTTTTGCCCAATGTCGAAATCGCCCACCATCGCACGTAACCTCTCTTAGAAGTGACCGCGGGGAATAAATAGAGGGATGATGATGAAACGAACACAAGGAAAAGTGTTGCCTGCCAACGGGATGTATCTAAGAGAATGTTTCTGCAATTTAAGCCCTAACGACTGAAAATCTACGACTTTAAGAATAAGAAAAATACTTCGTTTTGGAATAATGGGAAATCTGCGTTCATAAACATCAATTACGGAGAATGATTAACGAAAATAAAATGACGTATGAAATATTTTAAATCTCTGCTACCGCTACAATCACAAAGATGTTTTAGCCAAAGATATTCAGATTCATTCTCATTCTTACTTTACTACCATAACCATACGTCGCGTATGGTTAATCATAAAAAGAAGTGATTCATTTTTTAATGGAAAGAGGTATTATTTTGGAATTCAAAATCTATTACTCTATTTTCAAAAATTAAATACTTTTTAGGAAAAATAAGTTCTAAAGATATTAACGTTTAATTTTACTTCCGTTCTGCGCAGAGGATAAAAGGAATGACTATTCAAATGAATGTACATTACTACGTTTCTAGCTGAAGATGTGAAAATACGACGAAGTTATTTCTATCTTGATTACTTCCAAAAAGCGTTTGATACGGAATTCGGATAACGTATAACATTTATAATACATATTTTCAGGATGTAACCGAATATTTTTCAATACGTTGTATTTAAGAGAGGATTGATTAACCAAGATGAAAAGAGAAATATAATAAAATTCGTAGCATTTCGTTATTCATATAAGATTCTCCTGATTTTCCGTTTACCAAAGATCGAAATGATCGCAATTATCTTAGTAAAGGATAGAATTGACGGAGTTATAAAGTTGGTTGTAATACTTAATATACGGCATTTCTTGATATCATTTCGTGAGGGATAAGCCTGCGTGCGTTCTTCCAAAAGAGTAAACAGGTCGAATGTCCCAAAGAAAGGTCATTGGGTAGGGAAACGGAAAGTCAAAGCCAAGTTCCTTTCTACGAAGGCCAATGCTAACAGAACATTCTCTCCCCTAAAAGGGAGATTTAGGTTCAATAAAATGGGTAAAAGCCCAATACCAAACTTCCATTAACTCATGTTCTATGTATCAGTTTCCTATTAGAGACACAGTATCAATAATACGCATAATGTAATTCAACTCCATTGATCAAGGAAATTTATTTAAGATATTTTAATAATTATAGTATTTGAAATTATATTGTTTGGATAATTTAACATTTTCGTGCAATGATTAAGCTGTAAATTCACTAATTGCTTCTAATGCACGCTGAAAATGAATCTATAAGGGCGATTATGAAACATATCGTTATTTTAAATGTTATATTTAAAATTAATTTCCAAATATCATAATCATATCTACTCTTGTATATTTCATGTAATATTTTACATTTACATTACTACCCCGCAAACCTTGCGGCGTATGGTAGGGTGTGTCAAGACACCGAAGTCCCTCACTACTCGTTTCATTCACGCATATCATAAGAAAAGAAAGACCAATAATAATGTTCCGAATATTCAAATTGCGTTGAGGATAGCGATAATATATTAAAGAAGGCTAAAGGAGAAAATATATTTTTGGATTCGTAGCAACTTGCATCATGTTTACCACTTTCCTTTGTGGCTCTACCGTTTCACTATCTTACCGATTCATGGTCAACTGTGGTTAGTCACACTGAGTTCCTTTCTTTCGAATTGCCACCAAAATGGAATGCAAGCAATTTGGCTTCGTGGCTCAATGATAAGAAAACTATAGTTTTGGCATTTTGTGGATTAGGGAAACAACTGGATTCTTAGCCCCATCACGTCATATTTCAATCTCTCGTATTTTTTAAACGTCACGATAGCCAATAAAAGGTTTTCTGTTTTGAAACGAACTCTTTTCAAACGTCGCGGGGAACATCCGCTATTTAAAATCATTTTATAGAAGTTAAGCAATTGCGTTAATCTTCAACGTACGAAGGTAATCCTCGTACTTCAAAAAAGAATCGAGTTTTAAAAATAATCACGCCACTGCTTGATCAGAAGAAATAATAAAATAAAAACAACAAAGGAAATTTCCTTCCACGAACTTCGCTCCAAGAATTCCACAATCTCGAGCGGAATAATCCACCGATTGCGATGCGAAGATAAAAAAGAAATCCCGATTTTCCTCCATCGCGAACTACATCGATCGATCGAGAACTTATTCACGCAAAAGCCGAGCCAAGGAGCGGAAGAAAATTCGATTCTGCAGTCACAAGCAGGAGGAAGAATACTTCGGCACTTCCCCCGCAGACTTTTTCTTCTCCCTCTCGAACCCTATTTATATATCCAACGGGTTATCTCCGTGCACTGGGGATAAACGCAGAAAATCGCGTCGATATTATACACTCGCGTGCGTGCTTCGCTAGGTGGATACCTTCTCCTTAAGCCGTGCTTTATCTCCGACCGCTTTGCGTGTCCATGGAAACGGTGTTGCGTGCTGTCGCTCTGATGTTTCGTTTTCACCCGTAAAATGTACGGAATCCATAGGTCGGGATTTTTATTCAATACGAGCCATTTCGTGTCGATAAAGGTAATTGTCGCTCTCTTTACAGTTCGGAGTACTAAGTTTTATCGGCGGTGGAGGAATTCGGGTGCAGGTTATCGTGACATTGGCTGGTTGTCCCTAAGTCAACCCGTGTTGAGAGAATGATATCTCGACTATATAACCTTGATAAGGTGACGATCTGTCCATAAAGTCATCAACCTTAGGGTTTTTATGAGTCTTACACTTATACAGTATTATCAAATACCAATAAGAGGGAACTGTGGTTCAGGAAGAGAAATAATGATTGAGGTTAAGGTCTCAAATTCTAGGAAATAGTATATTAAAAACATGAAAGTGTTGTCAGTATATATTTAGATGTGAGAAGTCATAAGTTGTGTGGCCATAATCATGCATGTTAGTGCATGGGTAGTGTTCGACTAATAGCATAAAATTGTCCGCAAATACATCAGATAATTAGATAACAAACCTGGACACACTTTCTCTAAAAGTAACCAGGCCTGACAAGCTTTTTCGTCCAGAATTAAAGTAAAATATTTCGTAAGAAAAATAAGTTATTAAATTTGTTCGATTGAGGATATTTTTAATTTTTAGATAATAGCTTTACGAATGCACCAGAAAGAAATTCGAACCAATGAAAATATCATGAAATGGAGAGAAGAGAAACGCTCTAAAATAAAACGTAGATCAGAACTTTAATGATAAGTGAGTCTACATCTTAAAATAGGATGTATCTTAACAACATAAATATACGTATCCAGTCATTTAGACTACGTTGTTTTCTCCAAGGCACCCCAAGGGTTCACACAAACGATTTCTCATCCACCGAAAGTCAACCTTTCGTGACTTAGGAATCGGTAGTAAAATATTCAGGAGGACATCCATCAACTTCCATTATTCCGAAAGAATATCATCAGGATTTGCGATGACCTTTAAGAATCTCTTGATAAAGACTTACATTCATTCCCCTTTTGGGATGGTACGGAAGACGAATGCGATTATAAAGAAATATTTCGGGAAGACGTTTCTCCTTTGACTGTGATCACTACTTCTGAAAATGTTTTCCCTTTTGCTGTCATATATTATCCACAGGGTCCTATTAGTGGTGTTTCAAATTTACTAGCTTAAAAATACGTAGAATTTTTGATGAGAATTAATGTGAACATTATTTAGTCTTTAAGAATATCTATTTATTATTTAGAAATTAAAAGAAAGATTATCACATTACTAAACATGGGTTTTCATGGGTCTTCCAGTAAGATATAATTAAGATTCTACCTTAAAAGGAGCATTTAAGTCACATAGATATTCAAATGCGAGATTAGTAGCTCGTAGCTTAGTGTTGTTGCCATGCAACTAAAGAATGTTACTAGAACTTTATTTATTTATATAAAAATGTAGGATTTAATGTTAAATTAACAATTGACATTAACAATTAATAATTGACATTATGGATATATTTGGTTGTCAAATTGGAATTAGATATATTTCCATGGTTCTAAGTACTTTGGATCTATTAATAAGGAAAGTTTCAGCAAACCTTGGGAAGAGAAAAATATACTTTCATATTTTGCTAGAATAATTAGAATAAGCTAAGGAACATTATTCTTTGGAAGATTAATTTTCATATAAGCTTTTAACCTTTATGTCGTTTATCAAGTAAGCTTTGATGTCCCCTTACTAAAACCCTTAGCACGAAAGAAATTTATTTTCGAGCATTCGAACTATTGATTTTATGATTTATAATGATGTTGAGATATTCTAATATAAATAGAAAATTGGAGATGAAAAATAACGATTTAAACAATAGAATCTAGTAATGTAGATCCTTCAGATAAATTTCCTTATGTAAAATGTCGCATTGAAAGATTAAGAATCATTGCAATCGCTTTCATAATTGAGATGCTATGGTCACCAATTTCATGATCCCATTCCTCAGTGGAGAGGGCTTTTCAAAGATTTTCGCCGCTGAAGATGAGGACTCACCAAGTGCATCGATGTTTGAAACCCCCTGAGCAGTATCCCACCGCTATGTTTGTGCTCCGTGACCCACTTTCGCATTTCGTGACGCCCAATCGTGATTATTTTTATGCCTGCAATGACCGTACATGCAGAGATGTTCTTTCGCCGCGTTAAAAATACATACTCGGAAGGGTGCATCGGCATGAGTCAACTGCGGTCAAAAATCGATAACAATTACGACTCTTCAATCATTGAATCCAGGGGTGCATTTGAAGGCAGGGTGCTTGAAAATTTCATACAGAATGGCAGTTGAACTGTTTCATTTCCTTTGACTTTAACTAAACATGTTTGTAAGTGAATTCAAAGGATAATCACTGTCATGGATGTATGCAGTTATAGATCTAATATGAATCAGTATAGCATCATACTAATAATTCCCCAAACATATTAAAATATTGAATTTCAGAGAGACTTTAATTCTTCTATTGAGCTGTTGAATATTTCATTTTTGTCACCTAAATGTTATAGTTTACCGTTTCATCCAATCAAGTCATACAACTTATTCGAGAAATTTACCGTTTTAGGTAGAAAAAATTAATAGTTTACGTGAAACATGAAGTCCACTAAATTCGATACAAAATAAGATTCTTTCTTGCCTAAAAAGTAACGATATTTTTTCTAAAATCGTTTTCAATATTCGGAAAGTATTGTTATCTACACATTAGATCTATACGCAATATCTACAAATAAATGTGTTTGCCAGTTTCTTGAGTAATATAATGTAGGAACAGTATCATCATACTAACATATTATTACTTTTAAAAAATCACAATATCTCTTTCACTTCCGAAATTCTAAAAGTTCATTGCTGTAATACAGAGAACAAATATCTCAGTATACTCTTCAAAATTCAAGACCATATTTCTTTACCGAATAACCCATAGAAATAGCTCTAAATACAGATATCTTGACATAAGTATTCGCATTGCTTAGGCAATTTCTGCTGTAAATTAGCGGTGCATATCATGTCTCGAATCTTCCGTAATTCCCTCTTCTCATACAAACGGAGAATAAACCTTAAAGTGTGCGATTTTTCATCTCATAACCGCTACAAGAAGGTGGCGAACTCCAGTGCTAAAGTTCGCTATGGAAGCCTTAAAAGTCATTCACACGAGACCAAATCCTGCTCGAAATGATTAGAAACAACAGCTCTGACCTGCATGCGAAAAATTTCTGTGGCACAGTACATATGAAAGTAATTGCATTGGTGCGATAGAGAGTATTGATATAAAGGTTCGGTGTCTCCTAGCAACAACTTTGAAAGTATCAGCAAATAATGTACAATATATTTTTCATAGCAACGAAGAGATGTACTTAATACTTGGATATAAATATAGCAGAACATGCATTTAGCATTTAGGTCCTTTTCATCACTTTACTGTCGGAAAATAAGTCAGTAGCGGGCTATATATGATGATTCACTACAAATAAAAAACATGCCCACGGTTTTTTATTAGTATTTTTAATTCGGGTTTGAGGATAAGGTTATCATTAAAGTTCATTTACATGTTAGGTGATATTATTTACAGTGTAGTGCATTATCTCGTATAATAACCATTATATTATCAGTGGATGTTAAGAAAAAATTAATTTTTAATGATTGAGTATCGTTTATTCAATTCATATTTAGGGTATCGATTCACTGAATCATAGAATATTAGGGATACTCTTCGATTTGTTATATAATATACGATTGATAATATAAGTAGATGCAGCTAAGAGCTACAACTGTTTGTAATTTTAACTACCAACTGAAAAAAAAAGAGTTTTAATTTCAATTTACTCCGTTTATATATTGGTATCAGCGTATGATAAAATAGTGAGTAGATAAATTCAAAATCCAAAATCTTATGCCAAGAAAACCGCCATCAATAGTTCTATTTGCCCCTAGGGTCAAATTTAAGTGGTAGAGCAAATTAAGTTACGGGATTAAGGCTGGGGAAAAGTGATGCGTGTATCCTTCAAATTCAAGCCGAGCTAAATGGTAGGGAACGTCATGGTGCTTCCATCTGCCAGGGGACCGTGGAAACTCTCCGGCGAAAGAAAATTCTGAAATTCTTCCCTCGGACAGTACGTACTAAGTTTACATAACAGTATTTTCGGATATGATTTGTACGAATCATAAGTTGACCTTAGATGGGCTTTTACATTGTATACTAAAAATACAAAAAATAAATTACCAGTATCAATTTCACATTTAGAGAGGTATCAAATCGAACAAAGATATTGATTGTTGGTAGCCATTTTGTTGATTTTGTTAATTACGTTTCAATTGAATGATTGACGAGTCCACAGCTCGACATCTCTCTGGAGCTTGTGAAATATATACTTATCATGATATGGAAAATCTTAAAAGGAATTAATTCACTTTTGTCTTCGATATTACATGGAATTAAGTTTAATTTAAAGCTTAAATGAATTTATAGACTCTCAATGCATATGGATGCTTCCATTAAAACAGAAATACGGGATGAAGTGACAAAAATCTATCATTTATCTGAAGAATTTTTGTAAATAATATAGTTAATAAGGCTCGAAGTATCGAAATAAGTGATTGAGTGTTCTTTACCCTACTAATTGATAATATGAAAAATTCTGGCAAAATTTTCACTATCATCGGATTTCACAGATGCAATAATGAGAGAGAATTTCATGTATCAAAACCTTCGTCTACCATCTATGATTAACTCTTCGCAAATCATATTCGTATGTAGCATTCTGTTCTAAACTTAACCGTAACGTAAAAAAAATCAATTTTACAGCGGCCTTACAGTAACATAACAATACTGAAATATATTTTAGCTTGTGGCAATAGATAAAAAATGAACCAAAACCCGTTGATGGTACGAGGAAATGCTGAAAATGTAAGTTTGACATCATCGACATTTCGAAGTCCATTTTATAACAAGATCGAGACAAAATATAATTACAATGTTGCATACTTAAACTCATAGATCCAAAAAGAACAAATAATGTATCAAAATTATAATTCGTACCGTGCTTGTTTACAGTCATGTTAACAAGAATAAAGACGCATACGAACAATATAAAAAACTCAGAATGTGACTCTGTCATTTCCGAAACACGAAATGAAAGCACGCAAACTGGATTTCGTATTCATTAAACTAAAAGGCACTTATTGAGTGAGCGTAGAAGACTCGCTTGTTTATTCTGGACGATTCTAAAAACGTATCGCATCGGGAAATCCGCGGAGGTTCTGAATGAAGCAGAAGCCACTAAAAGGACAAAATATCGAAGTCTTACTGCATAATGAGAGTGTTGTTCTCAAGGAATTCCATCCCAACATTGATTTGGTTTCCGTCTAGTCGTCACTATCCGAATGCCGCTGTTACGTTGGAATGACTCCACGAGGGAAACAGATGAACACATCAGGCATACCAATCTAAAGGAGGTACAGATGAGTACCTATCATTTGACTTTATATGATGATCGAAAAGAATTTAGGACCCATTCTCTCATATGCATAACCAATATTATTTAAGAATATCAGAAAGTTTAATCGAGATAAAACTTAAAAAGCCAAAAATTAAATAAGAGTAAATATTCACCTCTCCATACAATTTAACACTACATCTGTCGCTATTGAATAATGCAATGAATTAAAACAGCGTTTTCCTCACGATATGTTTGAGATCGACATGTTTCAGTCTCATTACCAATCATCTTATAATCAAGCCGCTGAAATAGTGGAATATACGTCTCTTCATTTATAAAATGGCGTTCCACGAATTCGGGTCGAATGCTATCGATTATCCTCTCCAAAGCTTTTGGTAGGCGTAATTTCGGTTGAGGTAAAGCGTTCAAAAAAGCATTTTTTTGATATTACGTTTACATTGAAAAAGCTATTGTTTCCAGGGCGATGTCTCGCTCAGGAAAAGTAAACAATGCTTCTTAAATGAGCGTATCTGTGTTCTTAGCTTTTCAAACTCCGTTAAAAAAATAAACTCTGAAGAATCAATAGATATATGGTTATGAATACTTGTTCATTATGTAAATTAATGTGTATCAATATGTAAATTAATATCAATTTCCTGTTAACTTTACTGTGTCATGCATAGGTAATGGTGAAAATAGTTTGCAGTTAAAATAATTGTGAAGATTAACATGTAAACGGAATAAACAAGTATTCGTATTATTCAATGATTCCATTCAAAGATTTAAATTGACTTTATTTTAGTTTAGTATGATGGCTTAAAGGAAGGTGAATTCGTTTAGCACAGTAAGTGTTACGGTTTACTCACGAAGTAAAGAAGTAGCGAAAAACTTCTCTCACTCTTGTTTCGTCACACTCATTAAACGAAGTTCAAGTTTACTTTCTCTTAAGGTCTCGTTTATCGGAAGTGTTTCCTTTACTTTAAGTTAGCAGCTGAATTCCTACCGAACGACACTTTAATGGTCTATTCTGGATATCGGCTGCTGTTAACTGGAACCGCTTTTCGTAGGTATATCTAGCGATCGCAAGAGATGTGAGACTGAAAAAGCACCTGCTACCGATCAGTTGATTATACGGGCGAAAAAGATACATTTTATGTATTTCATTTACTAGAGAAGTGCACTTTGATGGTTGTTACTTCCTTTTTCACAAAATTGTCTACAAAATTATCATATCACTTTGCAATTTTTTATCGTGAATAAGGATACAATTTGGTTTCTTCGTGTTAAATGCTCTGATGTAAACCTAGGTGATAAGTGCGATATTCAAGTACATACATATTTATCGTACACTTTGTATAGGCCCTCCTAAGTTTTCACTTGGAGCGAAAAAAGAAGTTATTATTTAGAAAAAAGAAGAGTTATTCCCGTTTTCTCCAGATTTGTCGAAGAACTTGTTTCACTTATGTGATAGTTAACTATTCTTAAAATCTTCTTTCGCTTATGTGAAACAAAATAAAGTTTGATATCGTTGAATCCCTCTACTGTCAACGGCGTCGGTGGTGTAATGGTCAGCATAGTTGCCTTCCAAGCAGTTGATCCGGGTTCGATTCCCGGCCGACGCACTTTTTGCTACTGGAATAATCTGTGATTCGATCTGAAATTGCTTAATATTTTCCCGTTCATCGTTCAAAATATTCAATTCCTTTTTTTTACGATTTATATTATTGAGGGAATGATGTAAAGTTTGCCTTTAGGTTAAAAATTTGTACTTTACAAATATACTAAAGTTTTTCATATCATTCTTTTACCTACACTTCCGAAAAAGATAGCCATAAAATCTCCAATAATTTTAATTAACGCGGTTATCATTACGAAGACTTTAGAATTCCAGTCGTATTCGAAATGATATGGAGCGTTTCATCACTCATAATTAAGGATGAACATATGATTACGTTTTTCCTACGTAAAAACTTTGGATTTCGTTTTTTACTTCAGGAGTGTGAAATGCTTTTTCGGCCTGCTTTCCTAATTTTTCGTAACAATTGACGCGAAAAACAAAAATCTATAACCTGACTATAAAATTATGCATATTTATTCAAAATATTTCCGCAAAATCCTTTATGATGACTCTAAATTCACCACTATGTTTCGATGTGCATCATAATACTAAGATGCTAATACCTTTGGGTACATTCGATGGATAGAGACATTTGTAAAAGATCGCTTTGTAGTTTTATGGCCGTGGACCAAATTCCCTTGAGCCGCGTTTTATTCGCTAATGGTCGTATCAAGAGGATAATACTCACCAAACACCAAGCTGAGGGCGTAACCAAATGGCGCCTGGCACCAAACCAAGCCCTGGGTGTAAATGGCCTCGGCCGTCCCGTTGATGTATCCTCCTCCAACCCACGTAGCTGCAATTAAAGGATTAGAAAAGAGAGAAAAATGAGATTTGCGAATTGAGTTAATGAGAAGGGTATTTAAGCCGATGGCGTCTCTAGTGACCCTCGGAAGATTTTTAAATGAGCCAAGAGCCTCTGCACTGAATCTCCTGCGTTTAGAGTGTAATGGGGATGTGAATGGATTAATGTGCGATGAATATGTGTTCTTCTTAATGGTGCTATTCATGAGGATACGCTTTAGCCTCCTTTTCTGTGGAGCATTAGGAGAGAGTTAAACTCGTGCCGTGAAACATGTAATTGCGCGATAAATGAAACCGCGTTGGAATAACTTCCAAAAATTAAACATGAAAGGTTAGAGGACTTGGAAATAAAACAAAAGTTACAAATATTACGTGCATATTAACTGATTACTAATGGTACCTTTTGGATACTGTTTAAAGTTTTATTTCTCTATATGTTTCTAAATCTTTGCATAGTCTACAATCTATGTATATCTCCAGATGCGTTCATGAATCCAAACATCTCAAAACAGGACCATTTTTACATATATGCATATAAATATACATGTTAATTTAAGCTTTGGGACACATCAATACATTTCTCTCCTTCTATATTCGTCATAGAAGTTAGAGAAATTGATATTTTATTATTATTGCACTTATTTATATACCTTTATCAAAAAACGCAAGGATGAAATGTAACAAGTAATACACACAATAGCTTAGTATGGAATTAATGAAAGCAGTTCTAGGTTTAAGTCCACGCAGTAATTTGTTTTTATCTCCCTCTTCATGGAGATTCCACCGGTACGAAAGGAAGTAATTCCGTATAAACAATCTTTCCTTTTAACTAATAAAGAGACTTATATAAAAACTCTTTTATTAAAATAAGCGAAGAAAGTAAATGGTTTCACTCTTACTTTTCAAGTTGCTTTCATTCATCGCAGTAAAATATCCACCGTAAATGTCATAAACACGTTGGTTCGCGTGCGTTCGCTTATTAAGGATGACCCACCGTTTCACGTGCTTTATTTTGTGTATCAACGTAAGATCTTATTTCGTGGAACCAACGTTCATTAGCTTGATGCTATATTCCTGTCATCAAGATATAGAACGTTAACTTGGAGCTAAAGAGATTTTAATCAGTCCTCTTTGGTAACGGTCTTAAATAAGAGCCGAATTATTGCTGGTCAATAATAGTTTTGCTATATCTTTTTTATGCTCGATGAAAATATTCATAGGCGATCACATTATGAATACTTTAAGAATGTAATTAACGTACGACTGCCCCTTTTATTACCGAAATGTATTTCAGTACAGCGAAGGAAACCCGAATCTCACATAATATACTAAGCCACCGAATACGGTGATTTCAATGGATTAATTGGTATTTAACCTAGTATTGCGTTGAGTTTGGATAAATTTTCTGGAAAAGACTAAAAAATATAAATTATTTTAATATTACGTAATAAACGAAAATTTACAGCAAAATTTCTCCTAAGGATAAGTTAGATCTTACGTTGATATAAATCATTATGATACGAAACAACCTTACATAATGTCAATGATAAATAAATAAATAACAGAATAATATTAAAGTTTCTGTATCTGGCCCGACCATAAATATTGAATTTCATCAGATTATAAGAAAATAAAGTTTTATCAATTAATTGAGAACATCAACGACTTTATCAGATGGGAAAAGACATTTAGAACCATATGGATTTGGTTCCTCTAGATTAAATATTCGTCCTACTTCCTCTTACAACTATTGTTCATCTTCATCGACTGAAAAAGTAGTTTATCGGAACATTAATACTCGTTTGGAGGTAAATATCCAATGTCGATGCACCTTTCCCCGAAGTCAAATGGGAACCCTTTTGTGGTGACCTTCCCTTTTTAACCAAAACGCATTTAGAACTGCGCGAACCGTTGCCTAGTGTTTTCGCTACGAAGAAAGACGGAGCTAAGCAGGTGGGGGAATGGGGATAAAGGTGAGGGGAGAAAAAAATAAACTCATCGATTTTTCATGTCCTCCGCCCCACTGCACGGCGTACTAGATTAGACAGACAAGCGACTGCTGAAGCCAACAATTCTACAAAGAACCTTTCCATGGAAATAAAACGAACGGGAGCGTGTGCAAATTCACTGCCTTTTCCATTGAGGCGCTAACGAAAGGGCCTTATTGTTCTCTCCAATGGCAACCGGAATTTTCCATTTCATAGTAACGTAACTCGGGATAGAAAGTGGAATTTTAAAAATTATAAATCAAGAGCGTAAATATTTCTATTCTGAATGTTGTCACCATTGACAACCGTCTACGAACACTCCTAATACTCGCTATTACGTCAAATAAACTAATTATCGATTAAAGGAATATATATCGACCCAAACTTTGACCTCGAAATATCCCTTTTGAATTTATATTTCCGATAAATGTTTGCTCCAAGGAAAAATAGTTTATACAGACAATTTCACCTTCCATGATTGTCAATTATTTTGGCAATCACATAATAACGAATGGAAAATTTCTCTCTCTCGTTTCCGTCGGAGTAATTAATATATAGAGAGTTTCTTTGGTTGAATGATGTACGTATTATTCGATCAAATCTTGATTAATATGAGAGAGGCATTGACTGTTCAAAATAATCACTTTCAGATACGTTGATCATCTTTCGATAGTGAGAAAGTAATTTTTCTTTAGGTAATTATTATTACGATTAATTCTTTTTTGCTATCTCTACCATCCTGCATCACGAAGGAAGTAAGAGATAAGAACGATATTATACTCTTACTCTAGTCCCAAATATTTTTGTTTCCATTCATTTTATATAGCAAACTTCTGGAAAGATTTATTCGTATTCAACTTGCTAGACTTATACCAAAGAGTTTGACCTTAACTGCGAACTGATTCTGACGGTTTATGTCGCTTTGATTTTTGTTTGCTAGATCTTTGCACCCAATCTATGTCCTCTACAAAGTAAGTCTATATTCTATCGAATTTTGCGATATTTTGCGATTTATTCCAGAGATTAGTCCGTCCATTTTTAATCGGCGATAAATCGTCAAAATTCAATCTGATTGAAACGCTTTGAAAAATCATTCAACGACTGAGTAAATCCAGCACGTTATAAGGGCAGATATGGTTTTTACCCCAAACTTGGGAAATATAGCTTTAGAAAAGTACATTCAAATATTAACATCTCGAAAGATATTCTAACGAATTGATTGAGGTATATAGTTCGTGTATTTTACACCAAAAGATGATATGATTTCACCCTAAACCGCCAATCTTTTTTATAAGCTTTTCTTTTAGTACAAAATCTGTGGAGTTCTTTGGTATTCTGCTAAGAAAAATTACAACCAAAATAATTTTTTTGAGAGATTATGTTTTTAGGGATTCTTTCATCATTGCCTTAGTCTTATTTTGATTCTTTTACTGTAAATTACGACGATGTAGGTGGAGCATAAATTAATCACATACTTAAAGATAGTCTAATCTCGGTCATACTTAAAGATATATCTAATTTTCGTAAAATAATAGTTTGTATGGTAGAATGAGTTTTTACTTCGTTATTTGTATTAAAAAAGATTCTACGAGACTTATTAAAATATGCGTCCCAACATTCGCGAAGGAAAAATTCTTCTTCGGAAGGCGTACTTCGATGAAAGAGACTGTTTCACAGAAAAGGCGTTGAAAGACCTCCGAAAACAGCTCCAATTTGTCACTTAATTTGCTGGAAGCGCTTTTGGTAAAAGATCGGAAACACTTTCTTTTCTGCGAAACGTTTGAAAGAGCTGAAAACCAATTCCGCCTTTTCCCAACACTGAAGCATTTTCTGTTCGATTAATCTCTCCTTTGCCCTTCTGAATAATTATTTAAGCATAGAAAACTGTTATTTCACATATAGATCCAGCCATGGGCATTATCGTGTTATAAAAGAAAGCAATTTTAAGAAACACGCAATTTTTTTTTTTTTTTTTTTTTTTTTTCAAACCAATTTCCCAGTGAAAATCTCTGTGTGTTTCTGCGGTGTTAATTTGTAGAGGTTAATTACTTTGGAGAGGAAATAACTTTGTTTCTCATCTAGGGAAAAGAATTTCACAACTTTAGAAATGAAATGACAATGAAATTTAATTATATCGAAAGAAAAACTCTTAATAATTGCTACATAAGGTGAAGTAACATAAGTTTCGTCATTATCTTTTTAAATTTTCAAGTGAAGCATGTACTTTTATAAAATGATAACTGATTGACTTGGCGGGAATATTAAAACTGTCATAAGATATAATAACAATCAAGAGATTAGATTTTTACGCACGGCATATGTGGCTATACATAATGTATTTCATAAGATAATTAATTTTAAACGAAGTTTATTTTTAGCGCCCAAGCCTTCATAAAAGTATATGATTCCCGCAAAAAATAGAATTGGCCTTTTTAGAAAGAATTTTTTAGGCTTTTCTATGAATTGAACGCTCTCTCAGAAACAAACTTTGCTTCGATTCCATCGATATAGATGGGGCATATATTCCTAAACATATCAAAGTCCGAATGATTGGTTTACACAGAAAAATTGACGAACTTGAAAGGTTGTAAAACTCTCCTCGTGGTCCCCGTAAATATTGCTAAGGAGGAAGTAATGCACGCAATCTATGACGACACATCCTTTTTGAACAGGAAAATTTCTTTTGAGGAAAGTGGAGTACGCAACGTCATCCATTCAGGCTTATTACTCATAGACGATATTACATGAGCTTGATTTCAATGAATGAAGGAGCCAAACAACAATTTAGTTCCATGAATTCTTATTAGGAGTATTGGTCTATTATGCTATGAAACTAAATACCCCTTAACATTTGTATTGCTTTCTGTCCATTTTGAATGTTACGTTTAGACATATAAGATTGAAACCTCCTTTCGAGGTGAAGCAGGGGTTTTTCCCCAAGTCAGTGTGAAACATTATTCACTCTCTTTATGCAGCCGTGTTAAATTGAATGACATTTGAGATTTAATCGCTCTATTTGAATACGCATAAGTGCCATAAATGGACTCCATGCAAATTGAATTGCATGTAAGTTAGTGATCAAAGTTTTTGAAGTGATTCATAAATCATTCCATGGTTTCCAATCTTAAAGTTTCCGTTTGTTCCCGTTTACCCCTTCATCCGAAGAATACAGGAATGGTATACGTAATATGCTTTTATAAAAGCCGAAGATATATTACGCTATTTAAATTACGTTATTCAGTTGTCACGATTTATTTCATTACGGTATCTCACGCACATCTTCCACCGTCCCTTGGTAGCTAAACCTTAATCTGATTAACATAATTCAACTTTCTCGCCTCTTTTTAATTGTTCCAAATGTATTAAAAGGCAGACATTTTGATTCCAAACAAGGAAAAGAAAGTTTGATTCGATAAAATCATCTCGTAAATTTAAGGATTAGATTGCTCTCTGGTATATTTTTAGGAAACTTTCAAAGTAGAACGTTGCACTGAACTTAAACAGTCTGGAATATTATTTCGGTACGAATTACTATGAAGAGTACAGTATTAGGTGGCAAGCAATACATAAGTGCACTCTAAGAAAAGATAATACATATTTTCACTAAATTGAAAAAATAGTCGGAGCTTTATATATAATGCATTATTTATAATGCTCTGTATCCATCTGAGAAAATAACCTCATTTAAAGTTGTACTATAATCCGTATCTTTTCGAGCGGAAACTTTAAAATTGCAAGACTTCAGACCAAACGTGTCTTTATGAAATCATTTATTTGCTCATTTCATTATTATATTTTCTGACATTGTAAGAAAAAAACTGTAATTTAAAATTCTTTTACAAACATGTTTATACTATGATTATATCGTAAAGATTACTACTGAGATTCCCTAAGCTTTGATGGTAAAATCTGTTTAATAATTCCAATTTTATCTCGAAAAACGAACTTTTTCATTGTATAATTTATTTTTCCTTCATTCATTTTGTGTTATATTTGATTCACAAATTGATTTCGGTTAAATATTTTTATGAAATACTCTTTATTTTTATTCATACGATAGAGATATCAATGCAGCCATAAAATCTTAGTGAATTGTTAGTACAAATTTACTATAAGCTAAGACATGTCCGCATATGTGAAATACCTTCGGAAATCAAATCCAGAACTGCTTTCACCAGCAACTTACGTTCTACTAAGAGACATACGGAATAGAAAATTAAAACATTGATTCGCCTTTCACTCAATGTCTGTAATTCCTTTCTTCTTCTTGTTTTAAAATTATAAACTTGAATTATATTAAGTTATAAGAATTCATTCCTTTTCTGGTTAACTTAACCTCCATACGCAAACTTTGTCGTATGTGAAACGGAATGAGATAAATTTGAATTTCCATTCACGAATAATATGTAAAAATATAAAATAAATATAAAAAATAGTAGTAGTATCACATTGCTAAAAGGTACTCGCTTCAAAACTTCCAAACTTTAACATATCCCCAGCGATTAGCGATTGAAGTTTTGGGTTAAGGAGAAAGATATTCCATTGCATCTACAATGACTGCCAGTTCCCATGGCGTCGATTGTGCTCACCTGTCATAGTGAATATTCCAACGAAGAGGCCGATACTTCTTCCGGCCAACATCACCTCCTCCTCGGAGTCGTTGCCACTCTGCTTCTTCCTGGCCGCCCATATTCCCACGCCCAGGATCAGCACGTAGAACAGGATGATCGAAATTAAGCCCGCGATGTTGAACATCTTGGCGGGTTCTTCGGGTGGGCTGAGGGCGGGAAATGTTAACAATCGATCAATTGATTATCGCAGTGGAATGCGGTGCGAACTAATAACGACCGTGAAAAAAAGGTGAAAAAGACTACCACCGGTGAAGGGCTGGTAATGAATCGATTCATTCACCGCAAGTTTATGTAACTTTGATGATTCATTTGCTAAAGAGGGGCAAGCACTTTTTACTTAATAGCGGATGGTTCTTTTGAGGGGTGGGAAGTTCTCAGAATACATGGTGCGTTTGTCTAGGCCGACGTCTATCGTCGATGACAAAGTGAAATTCTACTCAAATGCTTATAACTCATAAAATAGCTTTACTTTGGTTCTAAACCTATAAAATACTTTGGTACAGAAATTGGTATATATCTAACTTTATTCAGTTTATAAGTACAGTATGTTAACCTAAGGAAGATCAATAGTGTATGAAAGGATACCATACCTTACTAAGTTACTAATAAAAATATAGCGATATTTTTACCTCATGTTTTCGAAATCAGTCACTTCACAGAGCAGGACATATATTATTTTCACAGCTGCAACAACCCTTCTTTCTTCAATTGGATATCTTCAGAAGTTTCACTTCAGGGTTTTACTTTTACACCAAAAAGTATTTCTAGAACGTCATACACTTTGCATGTTCATGTGATGTTAGATAAAGGAATGCCATGCATAAATAAATATTTAATTCTTGTGAACATTTCTTATTATTGATAAAATGCAACATACTTCTGATGAAAAATATTTAGAATATTTTTTAATACTTTACGCGAGCTATAGATAAATTTCTAAACTGAATATCACCACACTGGCAAATTCACTTTTCTCATAACTCTAAACATCATTTGTAAGAAGCTCTTACTATAAAAATTAGGCAATATACTAAGTACTTAAAATTACTCCTAGATACTAAGGTATGCCTATGTTATATTAAATATACTGATGGCTTAGCCTATATATTTGATAAACTGTAAATAGTATAGATTGATCTAGAAAATTATTATCATACCTGTGAATTGTAATTATAAAATTACTGGTGATGTTGAACATGCATGGTGATTTATGATAACTGTGAAGTATACGATTATGTGGAATTAACTGCATAGTGGAATGAATTGGATAAATGAAATGAAAACTAATATACTTACCTATATAATAAATTATGCTATAAATATTCTCACATTCTTCTAAATGGCTCATATTCTATATCTGGAATACTATACGTTTTAAAAAATGAAAAAACTACTTAAAAATCTAGCTCTTCGTAATTGTTCCGCAGAAGATATGATGGTACCTACTATATTTCATATACAGGCAACATTTTAGCACTTTCCTTTAGACCTGCCGCAACGTTCTTTATATATTCTGTTGTAGCATTCATCACTTAAGTTGGTACACCAAACAGGGTATATGAAAACGTTCATGAAGTGAGCAAATGAAATATTCCGGTCAAAATAATTAACCGATTCAATTCAGTTTTATGTAAAGGTTACGTGTAATTTATCATTGATCACTGAGCTATGTATATCTTTCGTTAATAAATTCAGCATATGCAAGCATGTTTTGAAATGGAAACAATTTAAAATTGCGCCCTTCGATGTTAATGATAATTTCCAACGGATTGGAAAGAATTCCAATTGGATCGCCTTTTCCAACTACACCAATTTTATTGCCCCATTTCCAAAATTTTAATAAAAGCCAAAGGTCGAATGTCAATGTAACAGTTGAACTCTGTCCTTTATTCGATTGATTAAGGACGCATTCATCTAAAGAAACATTCTTTGAATTAATTCGACCTTTTTTGTACGAACCAAAGTATATTGCGAAAATTGCGTTCTCGTGGATGAGATAGCACTCTGAGATTCGCAAACCTATCTGAAAGATAGAAGAATGATGGATATGCGTTTTAAAACTCGAGCAAGTGATTTTTAACCCTCTCTTCAAATATGCATACATTTGATTTATAAAATTATACATTCATATGAAACTTAATGAGGTTTACTTAAAATTTCTAAGGTCATAATCTTCTTTTATTGCAAAAAAGATCTATAAGTATTAGCAACTACCTTTACAGAAATGGTGATACTATTGCAAATAGTCACTAGTTATTAGTATCTAAGTCTATTCAAAAAGTACTAACAGAACATGATTAATTCATTAATGAATATATAATTTTTCTACTATCTTACTGTTGATAATTGTACATTTATTATGTATAAGTTTCTGTATTATTATATTTTATTAATTCATCCCGTTAAATTTCATTAAATTTTCTTGGAATATTTCTATTTAGTTATAATAGTTCCCTTCTCACTCATAACAAACCCGTACACCTATCAAGACAGAGCAAAACATTACTTCGTATGCCTCAAAAACTAGATGGCTTTTATCTTTTAAGTCATAACAGAGTTAGACTTTCCTTCTGGTTTATTTTGAGACGTTGTCCATTAATATAAGTAACAAACACTACTCAAATAAGTACAACGACATAGTAACACGAAATACTCAAGCATCTAGCAATTCCTACAGGGTGGACATCCAGGCCTTCCTTGCAACTCGTGTGCGTTCTTTTGGGTGAAAACTCATCCCGTGCCAACATACCTTTCGGTATCCATCTTTACTGGTCTGCGGTAACGAGTTAACTATGGAAACGTCATTGCAGCATTAAAGAGGATGTAGCAAATATCATCTGTGGGTTAAACAAGGAGATAAGATTAGACTCTGGGGATTATGGAATGGTGGAGAGAAATATTTCCTTCTCCAGCTGAGATTTCGGTCTTGTGAAACGTGCTCACGTCTTTGACACGTTCGTCAGTGAACTGCTTTGGTTGTGAACTCAAGAATATCACCAAGCATTTGCTCTTGTACTGTCTGCTGAGAAACTTAGCTTTAAAAGAACATGATTCTTAAGAAATGAAAGAAAAACAGTCATCAACTATGATTATGATATTTAGACAGCGATTGCAGGATTATTCAATGAAATTATTTTAAAATGAGCAAATATTATTAAATATACTTTTATGCAAAGGATAGTAAATTCATGAAAAATTAAAAATTCTCATTAAATTAATAAACTTAATTGATACGTAATTTTATTAATATGTAGGCTGAAGCAGTGAATTTTTTAAAATACCTTGCACGTAGATGTTAAGACACAAATATTAAGGAAAGTTACGATTCTTCTAAAATTGTTACATTTGGAGGAATATTGCCCATCACCACGTTAATACGTAAGAATTAATATATGTTTGATAAGGTTACAGGATGGCAAGGAAATTAATTTTTATCTCTACGAAATAAGAGCTGTAATATTAATTCATTATATTCCCAACTAAAATCAATACGTCTCATGCGTAGATTCCAATCGACCTTTGACATTTAATTGAAAATAATTAGGACTAAAATTTCAAAATGTTAGGGAGATTAAATTTGAATTTCAGATTTTCGAAAGGAAAGCTTGTAATATTTGTTTTTGATCACAAATCAGTCTCATAGGACGATAAATTCTGCATTTATTTTCTTCCCATCAATTAATTACCTAAATGAGATGTACTATATTTCAATTTCGGCAAATTAATAATTATTTTACAGAGCTTATATCAATTTAAGAGAATTAATATTCAAATCATTATGAATTAAATTATATTTCTCTAAGTTTAAAATAATTGGGATGGATTTTAATAGAAATATATATCAATAACATACCGTGATTGAAATAGATTAAAGTACGTAATTTAATTATACTCATTTAGCCTATTTCATTTGGCCTTCATAATTTTGTAGTTATTTTAGATCATTTAATTATTATGAGACAAAGTTCAAAATAAGCCTCGTTAAGTTACGTAATTTCCCCTTACGAGATTACGTTTTCATTTGGTTTGTAATTATCATTATTACTTTTCGTTAGAATAGGAAAATTTTTATCTTTATACTTCATTTCTAGAGGAAGATTAAGGGGTATACAAAATTGTATATCAGTTTCATTACATGGACATAGGAATGGTATTATATGGAGGCGTTTATCATATGTGTTTTGATTACTTGTCAGGAAATATACGGAATAATATAGATTGAATACCTTTTTGTAAAAGTTTTCAAACTTCTCTAATCATAAAATAGAAGATAATTACAAACATATAAACTTAATTGGTATTCATTTCACCCTAAGAAAACTATTTCATTAAAAAACAGTATCAATAAAGGGGGAATAATAACTGTATGTAATGAATGACTCGTTGCACTTTTCTTTTATTGATAAATAAATCCATATTTTGCAAATTGGCAATTGTAAAAGAGCATTTATTATTGATTAGAACACTGTCTTCCTTCTGTACAATATATGGATACTGATAACCTTAAAGGTAGCGAGGGGAATAAATAATTTTTCAAATATATTTTGGAATGAGTTTCCCATCATTGCGTATCAAATCACAAATCTTTATAAATGTAAAACATGAAATGTTAGCAATGAAGAACATTGTATACCACATTCCATACCATAATCGCTAAGGGAAGTAAACGCACGGTGCATGGATCCTCTGCCACACACCGAAAGATGGCTCGCAGGGAATCTGCATAGATATAGACATTTCAGAATATTTCTACCGAAGATATTACCTTAGAAAAATAAGTTTGTGAAAACTTGCCCTAAACTAATGGCGGATGAATTGAATTAACCTAACCTGCGCTTTTTTCTGATAAAAAGAGTAATAAAACCGCTACGATTTGTATAATCTTTCCTAACGCACGAGTATATACATTCGAGCAACAGATCTCTGTAAATATTAAATTGTGAATGACTACATATGCAATCCCAAAGATGGCCTATTAACCAACTTTGTTTTAAATAAGAGCGATTTTCTAGGTTACGGAAAAATCACCATGACGTGAAGCCATAACAAAGTCCATTTGTGCTCACCGCAATCCTTTGGAAAAAGAGAGGTTGGAAAGCGAACGGGGAATTTTCCAACTGAACATGAATATTTTGCATACGAGAAACTGAAAACAATTTGGAATTTTCATACAATTTTGACAATGAGAGTGTTCAATCACGTGGTGTCGTTTTTATATCATGATTATTTAAATCCATGAGATGAATAATGCCGTCTTATCTGTTTTTTTTAGATTTGGAAAATTGAAATACCTCATAACACAAGTATTTAATCATCTGCTGATTACTGGAGTGTAATAAAATGGTTATAATTACACATTATATGTTAATTAAGCTGGACTTATTCCTCATTTCAGAAAGAGCATATTTTTCTGTTATTATTAGAGGCAACTTACACAGTTTACTAGAAGATATAAACACTTGGAAATCTATTTCAAACCTTTGACACGAGTTGTGGAGTGAATATGTATCAAATCTTTAAATATGATCCACATAACAATTATTGTATTTCTTTATAATTATAATGAGTTTTCATATAAAACATTCTACAAATACCAGAAACGGTATGAGCATAGGAGGGGATAAAAACAGATGACAGTAAAGGAATGCTCTTCTAAACATTAATCAAATACATTCGATATCTAAAGAGGAAGTACATGCAGATTTATAGAAACTTTGAGAATCATATTTATAAAAGAAATAATTTTCTTGATGCAATATGAGCGATTGATATAAAAGATTTGATTTTATCTTATATTATTATTGATATATGATTATCTTAAAAATACCAAAAGTTGATTCTAGAGTTATAAGATATATGTTATGTAAATAAGTACTTTCGGTATGACGTTTGAATTGTATTGTTTATCTTTCACTGTACGAAATTCAAGGCTGATATATTGAATTGTACGATCATCAAAAGAGCGGAATTGAAGGGTACAAAGACATAAAACTCCGGACGCCGAAAACATAACATCAAGGATTCCATTACTATAGCAACGGACGAAAGAATAGATGTGAATGAGATTCCCGAATCAATCATTAAAGGCATTTAGGGTGCTTGGAGTGGGAAGAAAACAAAAGGACACTTGGTACGTTATCCTTCTCGTGGAAGTGAAAACGAAAAAGAAGTGGCTTATGACGTATCACTGGATGAGGAGGCTGATGTGAAAGGTTAAAAAGGCAAATCATTGGGACTCGAGGACGTGAACCGATTCAATTTGAAGGGTTCGAGACAGAGGAAGTGAGGGGAAACAATACGTAACGGTGATCGACGCGGGTGTACAAGATTATCGGAACCTATGTTTGTGCGTGTAAGTTAAAGAGCCAAGTCAACCTTTCCTCTCAGTGTAGAACTGGTAAAAGATTTTGATAGTGTTAATGAAGAAACTGATACGTTTTAATCCTGACATAAACAACAACATTTCTTATTTTACCGCTAGCAGTTTGTTAACGTTTTCATTGAGTTATCACTACTATTAAAGGCAATTTATTGATATAAATAGTTACCATATGTAGTGGTTGTATGTTGTATTGTTGTTCGCGTAAAGTCCTCTCATTTTGGTGCCAATTAACTGTTATATTTTTCTCAATAATCATCATATAGGATGAAAGCTAATGAATCCTAAAGAGTTTAGTTATTTGAGAAGAATTCAGGAGTTAGTACTCAATCAAATCCTTCAACCAGTGTGCGAAAATATTTTAAGTTTCTTTAGTTTTCTATTTAGTTCCATTGATATACAAAATATATTTAGATTCACTTAGTAATGAAATTGTATATATTATCTGTAATCATACGGAAACTATCTTTTGAAAATATAGCGGATTTAATAGGAAGACATCGAGTCAAGTTTAGCATATTATCTCTAATTATATGATACAAGTTGGTGAAATCTACAAATTAGATCCTCATAAATTAAGTTATTTTATAAAATTTCAGTGAATAAATAAGAGAATTACTTGCTGCAATGAGCCAGATTATATGATCTCCTTCAGATAAATTTCCCACTAAAAACTCAAATCCTAATCATAAGAGATTTGAAGTTTAACTACGAGTAATAATATTATTTTCGTAACATACAGAATAGAATGTCAGTAGAATTATTTTTAGTGAGTGTGGATGTTCATAATAGGCTACGGATCAGTAGATGGTTTCTAAATATTTTCACTGTCAATGTACATGATAGTTTCATGCTAAATTGTAATTGTCATTTTATTAATTCACAGTCTAAATTTCAATAATAATAATAACTTAATTTTCTCCGCTCCATTCGTCGTTGCTATTGATTTGAAATATTTTTTCACGTTCATTCTTTTGAGTCACCGATTTGAATATTTCATAATACGCTTTTCTTCTGTAAAATAATTCTTTTTCGTCTCACAAGTAATTGCTTTTGTCGTGTTTCATATACAAGTTTGACGATTCGGTCCAAATTTCCCTAGGGTATGGTGGCTGCATTTCTCAGGAGAATTTTACGTCTATATATCTTTAAATCAAACCAACTTTTTGAGGAAACAATATTCCGAATCCCTTATGGATAAATATCTTCTGTCAACTTTAAGGAGGAAATAAATTATTCAAATAGATAAATAGCTCCCGAAAAAGTTTATGGAAATAGTAATTTCAAAATGGGAAAACAGAAAATTGTTCGTTTCCATTCTTTTCTTGAATCCTATCATATCATTACACATTGAATATTATTTTGTAACCGTAAGGACCAAAAATCATTGAATTGACTCAATAATGAAAACTCCCGAATAAAATTTCTCTCTATAAATATAGACGTCAATTTTAAAAATAGAAAGTACTTATTTTCTAGATATTAACTCGTGCAATACGCTTCTTCCTATTCAGTAAAACTTTTATAAAAGAATATTTATACGAGAAAATTTAAAAATATCTTTTAGAATTATTTTACTGGAATTTAATCTATATTTAAATTCCATTAATTGGTAAGTAAATATTGTATTCAAACAAAGGAAATTGTAAGAAAAGTAGAGTTGGTAATTGTCGTTGGAAGATGAATTTCTTAAAAAACTATATTCCTTGTTTCTAACAATTGATTATCGGCCTTCGGTAGCTCAGTTGGTAGAGCGGTGGACTGTAGCGGGAAAATGCAGATATCCATAGGTCGCTGGTTCAAATCCGGCCCGAAGGAAAATTTTGGTGAATTCCTATTCTGCAGTCATTTACTTTTCTTCTTTCAAGGGTTAAATTTTTAAATTCACTTACCAAAAATTTATATTTATGTAATTATTGATCATACAAATGTGCGTAGATGATAGCTAAATAAGAGTTCAATTAATATAATTAAAATGTCATCTGATTACTTTATGAAGGAACATAAATGAATAACAATTGATATCGTAAATATATGTTGAATATTTAACAGCTAAAATTATTGTTCGATATAATATTCAAATCCATCTTATGATTAGAAATTACGATTTAAAATTCAGTTTCTCTTCTAAACAGTCTCTCAGTTTCATACTATCATTAATAAGCTATTTTATTTCTGCTTCATTCCTTCAGGAGAATATAATGAAACAAATAACTTAAGGACCTGAGAAATTTATTGTATTATGAGTCAGTGATACTTTTTGTAGAGATACAATTATCGAAACTTATGTATAACATTTTACGTTTTACGTTACGTTTAATATCATTAAAACAAAACAACAAAAAGAGACGCATTGTTAATAGTTAATATCTTTCTCGGTAGACGTTTTCTTGTCGAATGGAGAAGTCAATCTCCAAATTATTTCTGTCAAATATAAATGACTCTAATTAGATATTTTATACTAGATTAATCATAAAGAGTTCGTTTTATAATCGTAAAGAGTTGTTACTTTCAATTATATAGAGTGAGTTGTTCCTCATAGCGTAAATGACATCCTACGGAAGACGTACCAACATTGAAAATCTTTCACTGCCTTAACTCCTGAATTGGAAAGATTGAAAGTCAAGGCGAAGTGTGAATTCCTCGATATGTGCTTATATGCCAATCGCGCTTTAGATGGAACCGACGGTGGAAAAGAATGCATTGAATTGTTTCTTATGCACTCTTGATGGTTGTCATTGTATAGACACTTTTCATCACGAAGCGATGGACTAGATGGAAGACTGGACACTTTTATGCACTGAGTAATGTCATGATTCTGTAGGTTCGTAAGCTCAAGTATTAGTATTGACTTGTTTTTTTCTTTTATAAAAATTAAGCTCTAAAATGCTTAAGCATAATAAAAATAAGCGATTATATGTGAAGTAGATTAATTTGTTTATTATCATTTATGATTCAAAGCACATGATCTTGTTTAAATAAAATAAGTACAGCCCATTAAAAATCTAAATTTACCTAATACTTGTTATTATCGAATTCCCTATGCTGGTTTCTAAAGTAATTAGGGCATGAAACTCACAACTGTGATTCATTCAGTAATCTTTGACGGACAGTATTTCCTAAAAATTTTCTATTAGTAGTGAATAACTGAGCTCTTAATATCGAAGAAGATAAAGGGGACTTATTTAGTTATCGCAAGTGATTATAACATTATATACCATATTCCTACCGATCCTCATAATCTAGTTTCTTTAGCTCACATTCTACTCAGAGACGTATAATTTCGGATACAGTATACGATACGCGATCCAAAAACATTGAAATATAGACAACTTCGGGTTATTCAAATAGCTCGGGCAGCCTTAGGAATCGTCAAAGCCAAAAAGAAGGAATCGATCCCAAAAATGTATTTATACGTTATTTGTAACGCTTCCCCCTTAAATAAAAAAATAATGATTCGTCACAGTGTCCTATCTAACCCTCCGTTGCATACATTCGGAGTTATTTACCCCTTTCTGTTTAAGTGATCCATTTCCTTGACCCACTGACCATCAGACAAGTCTTTCTTGCATCATTACCGCGTCCTCAACGCCTCGAAAATTCCACGTGGTTCACCGTATCCGAAGAAGCGAATCCGTCATAAGCCATCTTCGCTCTCATAAATCGGCAGAATCAGCTAATAATTTCAGCCATGAATAACGGTTAGAAGTTGATATCCTCGGCTGCTGACCCTGCCAAAAAATGCTGGCAGAGTTCCGATGAAGTCAAAGACGAATTTCAGCCTCGAATGCATAAATCATTATCAAAGAGCGTCCTTATTGGTGGGGCACTAACGATAGAGACAATGCGAAATGTATTGGATCAGTGAATGGTTTGACCTCGGCCTGAAAGAATAGTTGGAATATTCGGAAACTGCTTGAATAAGAGGATAATCCAAAACAATATGATTGAGAAAGATTATGGGTGAATTAATATCGTACGCATTTCATGTTCTATTTGTTTCTCATTGAAATATATAGAATAACTTATTAGCAATAAATTTAAAAGCAACGAATGTGAGTGAAATGAAATAATGGTATCGTTAAAACAAAATTGGTGAGATAATTCGAATGAGAAATTTTTCCGTATAAATTTTAGCCAAAAGGATAAAAGTGTTTTAAAAGTGTTATATGTCACGCTGTATTGAAAGAAATTCCTTTTAATTTATTATTTTTTTATTTATAGTGAGGATGGATGCTTGAAAACTATTTTCTTCCGTACTTGACGCATGGAAATTAGATTTTCCATCTACTTCACAACAGTTTTCAGGGAAAATAAATACGTTAAGTAGAACCTCCTTGAAATCCAATCAAAAATAATCGATATTTCTTTGTCCATCAATCGTAACTTCGATTTGTGTTTAAGTTACATTATAAATTCAATCAAGATTTTGTTAGATTGTCAAACAGTTCAAATAATGAGAATTTCAAGAGATAATTGCACCGAGGAATTGACATTTCTGATGGACGTTTGGGAATTGAAAATAGTTTTCGGTTAGAATCTACAAACAATATAGATTTATTGAGGAAATAAAGGTTTTTATCAATTGTAATAATAACTGGTAAACATTTGAAAAGAATTTTATAATTTATTAGTCTTAAGAAATGAAAGGATTGATAAAACCGGCTTCCTTACATTTGTATGTACAACCACCTATCTCCATTAAGTTCCGCACAGAGCATACGCTACTTAATTTCCTCCCTGTGGTTGCAAATTTTTTAATTGTTTATGTTTTTAGGAATAATGAATTTAAACCCAAGTACTGAGGAACATGTAAATGTTTTATACGATATATCTTGTCCATTGGTATTCGAAGGAAAGCCAGAAAAGTTTTTAATCTGAATTATTGCTGAATATTGACCTAAATAGTGCTACAAACGTCTCTTTTGTTGTTTTTTAACCCAAATCGAACTATAAATTAGCCGCAAGGTTCTGTTCAAGGACCACGAAAGTTAACGTAGGTATGCAACCCCGCAAAACGTTTCCTACATTGCTGTTTTCCTTTCAGGATACAATATTCTGATGAAAAACTTTAACAAACCAGCAACTTTTGTTACCAAACATATATATTTCTTATTTCTATATATATATTTTTAATTTCTCTCGAATAAGTAACTATTATTCGATAAGTAAGTAAACGAGGATTCTTAAAACAATTCTATTTTATCCATTTTAAAAATATTCGTAATAAATGACGGAATATAGATCATGGATATAGATTAAATGATTTATTTTATGGATAATTTTTTGAGCATGATACCAAAGGTAGAGAGTGATATTCCGTTTTTTAGTTCGAAAATAGTACCTGTTTCTAAAGATAGTAAAACGTACTGCAGATTACTCCAATTCGTTTTCAAGAGCGGAGGCTAAAAAGGTTAATTGACTCATGTGTTATATTTAAAAATTGTATTACATTGAGAATTCCTTTGTCTCAGAAAGGCATTTTCAATATATGGCATATGTATCTCATAAAATTTCGTCAGAGTTACTTAATTGGCTGATTCTATTTGTTTACTGCAGATTTATGTTAGTTAAATTTTAATCAAAATAGCTTCAATATTTTAAAGGTTAGGAAAGCTGAGAGTAATTATTCACATTCAAAAGAGTGGAATCCTTTTTTATTATCTATATATAAATATATATATTTGTCTAGAGTAAAAAAGGTCAGACTCCAAGACAGAAAAATATAAAAAGAAAACTATAACATAACTGAACTAAATTTAAACACTAAAATCGTTGCGCATCTTAAAAACACAGCTTTAAAGATAATCACAAGCACTGATACTCCTTATTTCATTAAAAATTGTAGAGTAAATAAATGAGTAATATGGTAACCTATACATTAAAATTGAAAATTCAGAGATCATATGAGTATTTACTAGGAACTCCGACGGAATGAGCACAACCGGAACTCTACCAAAATATTCTACCATTAGTTCCATGAGAGCATTAGGCATATAGAACTGAGTCAAAGCTTGGGTCCAGGGTTAATGTGAAAATATTTTCTCTCGTAAAAGGCGTTCGGTTAGAAACCTAATTCTATCTAGTAGAAAGCAACCTCAGATAACAGCTCAATCGATCCAGTCAGTAAATAGAAGAGATGCGTATGAAATTCGCGTCTTATATTCAGGGGACACTTAAGTTATTCCGAATGAAGTATTTAATTATTCGTGAGGAAGAAGTTCTGAAAAAGTGGATGTCGAGGAGCCGAGCACTACAGGGGCAAAGAGGTTATGAAAGAGACGAGGGGTGGGGAGGGAATGTTTTGCGTAGGTTTTGATGGGGTGAGAAGGAAGGAGTCTTAGGTTAATTTCTCGCCAGTCAGTGTCCGGATGGAAAGAAGGATGAGGTTTGGTGGAAGGAGAGAGAGTCTGGAGGATACAGACACGTGCTACTATGCTGTCCGAATCTTTGGCATTTTTTCCCGAAGATGCGTACGATACTAGACATTTTATTTCACATCATCTGACGTCATTCATGAAAGCTGAATTATGATTCAAGTGGAATGGGAACAATTTCAAAATCAAGATGACGACCATTAAAGCAATGAATTTAATTAGATCCTAAAAGTGTTCAACCTTAATATAAATATCTTATAATTTAAACCTATAGTATCTTAAAATATAACCTCCGTCTATAATGTATTTTATATTTACTCCTTATAATAGATAAATGGACATCGCAGAAATCAAACTGTAAGCACGTATACATAAATTATACATCTTCTTACTATTAAAAACGTAATTTATTTGCATATAAAATATTTCGAAGCATATTAACTCCTGAGTATAGAATAGGTAATTGAAAAATAAAACAGATTTAGAAATTTATCGATATTATAAATGTTTTTTCAAATTTAATTAGTCGCGTCCTAAAATTTAAGAAATCTAAAGTACATATTTGGTAAAGCAAAATAATGTCGGAGTTATAAGAGTTATTATAATCAAAATAATATAGGAATTATTGTTATTTATACACCACATTTTATCATAACTTAAGCTAGTTATTAGTAGATTTAAAGGTAAATGAGTGGTAATGAAATTAAAAAGATCTTAATTAGAAACTAAATTATGTGGATAAGATAATTTGCAGTTGTGATATCTGTAAACAAAAACTGTTAGAAAATATTTAAGTTTAGTTTAAGCATAAACAAACGTTGAAGGTTAAATGTTAAATATCCAGAAAAGCATCAACCAAGATTAAGTAAGATTAAGCGATGACCTCAACCACTTTAAATGGAAATGTATTCACAAAGATATCGTGTATTCGATCCACGAAAGCGCGTTATGCACAGAAAATAATCTGCGTATGAGGAAACAGTGATCATTTTCCACTCTCACGGGGAAATTCCCTCGCAAGTTAAGAATGAATCGATGAAAGAGTATAAAACGAATTGATGTTTTCTCTCACCTTTTTCTTAAAGAAGCGAAGAACTCAAACCCACAATTCGAGTCGGCAACACGCTAAATGGACGAGAAACCTTTTTTTCAGTTCCTCCTGTTTGGCGTGAATTCACCCACCGACTCTCCCTTCTTGGGCCTGCTGTGCCTCAGGCAGACCACTTTCTGAAACACCGCACAGCCGGTGCATTGGTGAAGCGACGTATTGACGCCCCCTTAACCAAGGAGGACCTCCCAAAAAACAAAAAAATCAGAGAGCCTTCAGCCCAGAGCACCAGAACAAACCCTCCTGGAGTCTTCACCCTCCACCCCAGGCCACTTCTGCAGACTATAACTTCTCAGCAACGCTGTACAATTCGGAATATCTTCTCGATACCCTCCGCACCAATAAATAATTATCTACAACACTTTAGCGCAGTCTCCACTTTTAATGTTCGGCAACGTTCTCGAAAGTTTGCGACAGTCCAACAACTTCCCGGTACTGCTATTAGGACCTCCTTGTTTTGGGGATCCCGGCTCGAGCGATCCGCAGGTGTGTGGTGTACCGTTGAGCGCAGTTGGGGTGGGCCAAGGGTCGGTGTGGATTCCGCCTGGGACTTGACGGAGGCGGCAGAGGTAAAACGTGCGGCGAGAAAGAAAAGGCGACTAGGTTGGGGGACGCAAGAAGGATAGGACAGCAGTCGCCCCACCGAAGGGACGTCTTCTGACAGGGGCTGTTTCTGGTCCTAAACCTTAGGCCGCACATGGGCGTCTTCCCGTTCGGACATTCACCTGATTGAGGGCTCACAGACAGTGTACACCTCCGTCGAGTGTCGACGATCGATGTTGGAAGGTGTTGGGACAGACGTGATGAAAGATTTCGAAGGTGCAGACACCTCTGGTAGCTCGACCAAAAGGAAACACAGCAGAAAATTCCAGACTTCAACGTCGTCTAGGTGCACCAACAGTTCCAAGACCTATTCAGCAATCTTAGAAACGTACTCCCACATCCCCCACATGGCAAGGTGGTTGTTCAGGTGGTTCCCCCTTGGTTTCCTCCCTCCCTCCTTTGTTATCACTCCCCACCTCTCCCCCTCGAGAGAATCGCTCCGATCCCCTGTTCCTTGCCCTGCTTCCGACCACTGTCGCCGTCGCCTCAGCTCTGCGCCTCAGAGATGCCGCGATCGGCGCCACTGGGGTAAGGCGCGCGCGCGGTACACCCCTCCGTCCTCCCACCCCGCGGACGGCCTCCACCCCTTCGCCTCGACCCAACCCGCGGCCTCCGCCAAGGCTCTTTCTATCCTCTTCGATTTTCCGCCTCCTTCTTCAGTACCCTCCCTCGCGTTTTGGGGACCAACCGCCCACGGTACAAGACCGATATTGTCCTAGAAGGGGTGGTAGCGCACTCGGTCTAATTAGGGCATGGGTAAGATGGAGGCCTCGATCATTCCATTGTTCCGATATTTTTCGCTTCTATTATCTGAAGGAGAAGGGACGCCACAGGCTTCGAGGAGGTCGTTTTTTATTAGAAAATTTTCGCTTTTATATTGGAAATTTATTTTCGTAGTTTTTGGAGGATATTTCTCAGCTGAGAATTGAAAGGGGTTTCGTCATCATCGCTTATTTGTGAATGAACGGAGGAAACACTTTTTGGGAAAATTGTTTTTTTTTAGGGAGTCAATCGTTGGAACATTTCGGGTGGTCCGTTTTTATTTGAGGGTCATATTTATTCATTGGGGAGTTTTTACGTAGTAGGTAGTCCCCTCCCGAAAATGCATCTTTCAGTTTCATTAAAATATGAGTATAAACATGAGTATGCGCACTAAATATGAGGAAGAATGGTTACTTGTTTTGAAAAAATACATATCTTCGATCAAATCGCAAAAGTAAATTACACAACAGCTTAAAAGAAATCAAAAGTTCATTATTTGAACAGAAGTTTTTTCACATTTAAAGACCTAAATAAAATAATACATCATACCATCCTTTTCATCTGATATACTTATTGTTTCCTTGGATATATCAACAATTTTCTATTTAATTTCTAATTCAATACCTTTCTCATTTCATTGACTTTTAAACAAATAAGGATTTAAGGTCGATTCTATACAGAGTAGAAGTATAAATTAATTTATTTTACCTTTGGTATTACTTTGAACTTACAGCAGTTTGAACCTTTCATAACCTACAACAAGTCGGAATGCCGGCAACAGGAAACACTTGTAGATGTATTTTAGCACCATGATATATGTAACCAAGGGAAACTACAACACAAACAAATAATATCGCTGACTTATTTTTGAAATCCGTGGAAGATACGTTTCGTAAACACGGGAAACCGCAAGATCTCCTTTATCGCTTCCATTGGAAGCGGCAAACCCAAAAATTCTCTCCAACATTTTATTGCAACTACCTTCCTAATGTATTCAGCTTCTGCGGAGGAAATAAGAAGGAAAAGTTTTTCTACCGTGCAGGAAATCCCAGATTACGGTCCGATGTTTTCCTTATAGGAAAATGCTGCGCTCTATGACGTAATTGAACCCAACGTTGCTGACGTTAGCGAGGTCGCTTCCGATTCTGCGATTTCAGGTGGGAGTGCAAAAGGTGGCTACAAAACCAGTCGTTCCTGTCTGAGATGGCTTGAGGCTACGGGGAAAGGAATGTGACCGGTGATGGAACAAGGAAAAGAGAATTGGTGGAGAGCAAAAAACCTTTTGATCTCGAAGTTCCGTTATTTGGGATGTTACGAAGGCGATTCGCAGTGGGAATATTTTGTTCTCTTTAACTCTAGGTGTTGTCATGGAAAATAACAAACATGTAGCACATGACAACCCCTCTGAAAGTGAATGTGATGTTTACTACCATATTCTGTGAGTTTGTAAGTAGTATTACCAAGTAATATCTTTATTCTTCGTTTCAAACGTTGGCTTGATCATTAAATTTATTCGTATGGAGTACTTTAAATCAATTCAAGTAACATTTTATCTGTGTTTGAAATGTAAACTTCTCATCTTGAATATACTTTAAGAAAGAATTTTAGTGATGAATCATGGAAGAAATAAAGAACACGATGGTATATTAATTATGATAAGTAAATGATGAAGGCAGCATAACTCGTATTCCAGTTAATGAAAAGGCCTCGCTCATGCAGAACGCCAATATCTTCGGATGAGCTTACTCAGGCTCATTCCTCAGATTAGTCTCTCGTAATCAATTACCTCTTAACTAAGGGCTTTTTTGAATCATTTAAATTGAGATTTGTATAAAACTCACAACTTGAATGTTGAATTTTATTGATTACATATATATTTCTCACAATTTTCGATTTTTCTTTTAGGTAAGTATATGATTGCTTGTTATTTGTTATTTTTTCAGATCATTTTATTCACTTTGATAATTTTTAGACGAATGAATAATTTTTCTAATTCTCATTGAATCAGCTCAATTAATACTTGCCAGTTTAAAAAACTTGATTGATAAAGAAGTCGTAATTTCATTCCATTTCCTTCATTTTAAAATTATAGTTACTAATTTCAGAGAAACTCAAACATCCATTGAAGAATGTGTTGCAGAATACCTTGCGTATAAATCGATTCTCTGCGGTAGCAAACAGTTGCACAGTTTCGTGCAAATACGCGAGTGGCAATCTCTTCCGATGATTAAAAGACCGCTTAATTCACGAAGGATAAAAGTTCCTTGACTCATACTTTTCACACTCCTCAGCGTCAAGGAAATCGTAGTGCTTCTCTTCTTTAAAAGTGAAAGGAGAATTCTTGAGAATCGCTTTCGTGTACGTACTTATGTGTGACCACGGAAATATTAAACGAGGCGACGAACGGCGAATTTCGATTAGGCCTTTTGATGGGATGCAAATTACGTCGTTGGTTCAATATGCCGCCCCTTGATCACGTCGAGTGCGGAATATATTCGCTACGGTTTACATCCCCATGCCTCCCAAATACGTATATATCCCTCGCGAATAAGGAAGAGAGAAAATGGATAATTACCGTGTCTTTTATCGATGGCGTTCATGAACCTTGACTTTTTTCCTTTCAATAATCTAATACAAAAGATAGTATAACATTAAGGAAACATCTGTAATTAAAGTCTCTAATAAGTGGGTGGAAGGTGAAGGGTAAAAGATTGGAGAACGCAACTTGAGCATATTATATTTTCAAATTCATTCTAACAACTTTTGCACCATCTATTTCCCTCCGTCGTCGTGTCTTCTACTATTTTTACGACCCATTTTTATCTCTACTTCTTCAGTTTGTTTTTTTTTCAATCACCTTAGCGATCGATTATTCCTAAAAACAATTCACTAAGAGGTGTTAATAAATTTCCTAGACACGTCAGGATTTCTTTACTAGTTTTGGCACTAACGAAACTCGGTTTCTTCATGAGAATAGTCGGTAAGATGGATGAAAAGGTTCGCGAACGATGCTACTTCACTTTGGTTAGGCCTTACCTTGAGTACGCGTGCAGCATATGGAACCCTGCCAATAAAGACTGCGTTCGAGAATTAGAAAATGTCCAACGTAAGACGATACGTTCTGTAAAAAATTGTTACGATATAACACTGAGCGTAACACAGATGTGAAAGGACGCCGGTTGGGAATCATTAGAAGAAAGAAGGTCAAAACAGAATTAAATTACTAGATAAATTCAGAGAGAGCTCCTTTATAGTAGACATAGAAAGCATTATGCGTCCACGGTGTTATATAAGCCGATCTGATAATGCGCGAAAGATCACGGAAATAGATGCGCGAACGGATCGTTTCAAAAAATCATTTTTTCTGCGAAGTATATACTAAAATAATCGCCTAGGGAAATAGCGACTTGGTGCATGCAGCCCTTGCCAAACGCCGAAAGGCGGCTCGCAGGGTAAATATGTAGGTTTGAATATATAGATTGGCATTAATACTCCCCTGTGCAATCAATTCTATTTTAACTTAACTGTATAAATATCAGTATAAATTCATTAATAAATGCAATAATTCCAGGGTGAACTTAAAATGCTTACGAATATGATTGATAGTTCATCATCGTATTTTGTTCTGGAAATTTTTCTAAAAGTATTATCTATCTCCAGCAAAGTTAAGATAACTTATTTTATTCCGCGTCATGTATCTATGTATGCATAATTTAACCCAACATAGAAAAATATATTGCTACCATCCCTTAATGTTATTTGAAGTAGTATAATTCCCAAAAAATTATTTTATAAATAGAGTACTAAAATACTGGAATAGGATGTCTGAAGAGGCCTCCAAACCCAGCCCGAAAAGCAGAAAAAAATTTAAAACAAATTTGCTTTAAATTACCATGATTTATTTGACTTATAAATTTTTGTATTTTTTTATATTTTCGATAGACAAAAGTAGTAGTGTATCAGAAAGTATCATTATTTCTGTAGCATTTTGGGAGAGGGTGAAAATTACTTAACACGGTAACAATGATCTATCATTATTTGGCTTAAGAAAGATAAAAATATGTGTCTATCTTTTTAATTTTAAATAATACAATTCAATTTAAAATCACCTACACAATTTAACTTTGTTTTGTGCTTCTACAATCACAATCATGTTTATGGATGAAATTATATGTACGGAACGAGCCAAAGAAATATTTCATAAATGCAAGGATGTTAATATTTTAGTTAAACGATCTGGTAATATAAACTTTTGTCTTAAAACCAAAGATATATCTATTTGAAAATAATTCATTCAATTTGAACCAGTCGATCCTAACAATATTACGCGAGTGTAAGATCATCTACAATACTTAGAAAACAGCTGTAACAAAGGAACGTAAATTGAATTATTGCAGTTATAAAATGAATTTTAAATCCTCATTATATACCGGAATATTCTCAATAAAAATATATTTATTTCGATGGATCGGATTTAAAATAAATTTTGCTCTAAAAAGGTTAGAGATACTTCTCTTATAATTCGAATCAGTTTTCATCCTAACAAATACTTTTTTATAATCTTTGATCTAAAGATAATCTATGGATTTTCCCAAGGGAGAGGTTTTAAACTGCTCAAAGTTAAAATTCTGGACATCGCTTTTATGATTATATAATTTGGTATTCTATTAAGTTACGAAATTCATACCCTTGTATTGAGCCTTTATGCCATATTTACCGCAATTTATCTATTATCATTCATTAAAATTAGCTATCAATTAAGCTACTACTCAATCATCTACAGAAAATTCTATAATTTCACGCCGGACCTCGTGGAGCGCCATAATGAGAATTGAAGAAAGCACTGTATTACCCTCAGTGATACAAGACCTATGACGACCCTCTGACGTCATAACGACGGCTAGCGCCATCCTCTGGTGAAACCTCGCAATGTGGAAATCACAAAGCTCATTCTTCAATTTTTTATATCTTCTGTAAATGAATTAGAGACTATAAGTTGAACAAGTTTTTTCACTCTTTTAAAGCTTTTTTTAATATTTGCTTTTATTAATCTGAAAAATACTACCTAGTATAAGATTGGCGGCAATAATAATCATTTTTCTATTTTACCGCCTAGGACACATTTCGACAGGCATTTGTTTTGATGTTAGGTGGCGCCAATAGTATTTACTATTTCCCGCCATCCATCAATGCCACTCCAGTAGTGCTGTATCCTGATTAGTATGAACCGGACCTTCGGTGGAACAGATAGGCAGCAGTTCCAGTACACGTGTCAGACGGCGTCCGGCGAGGCAGCAGAACTAGTTGCAAGTAATCTCCTCTGAATGTTCACGAGGTGTTGTTAGTTAATGCACTTATTGCTTATAAATCCATGTTTCTTAGTTTTCTTGATTAGTGTCGTTGATAGGTCTTTGCGTCTTGCTTTTATTGTATTAATACCATATGGTATTGATAGCGTATTACATGGTGTGTAAAATCAATCCTACTACTTTCAGTACACACCATATAAATTGAATAGAACATAATTCATAGATAAGACAAAATACCATTTGGTATTGGTGGAAATTTTTTATTGTAGTATACTGGTTAGTATGAGCCAGGCCGGTTTCGTATTTTCTTTTTTCAGTCGATATTAACTGCATTTTTAAAGTATTAAATCCTCATTCGTAGAATTTCAATCATTCGTTTTCATTTTGTTATACATAAATGTTAAGTTCTTATTACCATAATTATTTGCGTGAGTAAGTGTAGTTAGTAATATGATCATATCCTCATTGTGGAGTTGCATAGTTTTCTTTCAAAATTTGCTTAAGAGAAGGTCGAGGAAAGAAACTTAAGGTAGATGAATCATAAGTGGAGGTGACGGGATAGTTTGAAACGTAGCCGTTATTCACTGCTCTCGATGTCTTTCTGACATAGTCACGCCTGATTCAGTGGACTTTAAGGTTCAATTAGGATTGATTTATCAAATTGCTTACCTAGGCTTCATAAAATTTTCATTTCCCACTAAGTACGGCAAGTAGTTAGTGTTTCAGAGTTGAATTCTCCAGTCTCTCGCCTGGATGTCCGTCGGGTAGTTTTGCGTGATTTTTAACAGCGTTCATTTATGAAAAGGGCAGGTTTCATGCCATCGCTAATCTAGATATTTGAAATTGTTTATCGAGATTCATATATATATTGACCGTTGTATGTTACCCAATTCCTCCTGGAATTATTAAAAATCAAATGCCACTTCGGAAATTTTTGTTTAATTGGTCCAAAAATCGTGTTAAACGATGTTGAAAGAAGTAATGGAATTTACAGTGATCGAATTTCTGATTCCTTTTGATTAGACTTATAATTCATGCAAAGTTCTATAAGCGCTTACCATTAGTAGCTGTTGAAAGATTTATTTCACCTTTTAGGATTATAATCATTAAGATTAAATTAAAAGTTTTGAGGCCGTCCTAGTTAATTTATCAATGGTGAGAGAAGACGAGGTTTTAAGGTAACTGCTTCGAATGTAGAAGACCTATATAATCAAGCCAGTAAGGCACAATGTTTTACAATACCTTTCATTCGTATTTGAGCCGTAATTTCCATTTCCCTTGATTTAAAGTTATTTAAGTATATTCAGAGATAATTGCTTCATTTTCGATTATTTTTACAATAAATAAATTTTTATTTTTGATAAAATAATTTTGATGAATGAGTTGGATTATTTATGCCTTTTCCTCTTCTTACAAAAAATGATATTCAAGAAGTTGAACCGAAGTAATTAAAATTTGATCATTTTCTTTTACAATAGGTGGGGTATGAAGGTGAAGAAGTCCCCGGAGTTAACGGAGCAACACCGCCAGAAAGATGGCTGTTTTTAAGATAATGCAGCCTCATCATACTGTGTGTACAACAAAGTACATATATATATGTACATTGAAATGGCAATAAATAAAATTTTATGTCTAAACCTGCTTATTATTTTATTTTTTTCATCAGAATACAAAGTATATATATATATTTTTTTTTTCCCGTTTAGTACTGCGAATGAAAGAAAAAAAAAATTCTAAGTCCAAATTTTTACTATCAATCTTCAAAAAAGCCCATTTTTTGAAATAACGGCGGTTGGAGATAGGCGATTTTTTTCAGTATCGCCCTTTTACGATGCTTCCACGACCCTCCTGGAGAGTTCATCGCTTTTCTTAATACTACAAGGGTGGGGTGCAAAGGATTGAAAAGTAACAATATTTTTTTTCTCAGTACCATTTATTTATTTTACTTCGTAACAAATGGCTCTGGTCCCCGAACTAGGATCTTCGCCACCTCCGGGAAAAGAGTTGAACTTGCAATCTCGTTGTAAATAGATGAGTCTCCCTGAAAGAGAAACAAAAATTCTAAGAAAACAACCGTAGTAGATGGACAAGTACTAAAATTTATACAGCAAAGCATCATTCAACTTCTATGAACTTAAAAAAAATCATTGCAAATCTAAATAACTTTTTACGAAACATGACCGAGTGACATCCCCCCCCCCGGCATAAAAAATGTTTTAGTTTCATTATTGATTCAACAATTAAATCGAAATAAATATGGTACACATTTTCTGCAAGCCCCAACTTAAATTGATATTCTCTACTTCACTTGGCACGATTCAATCTTTTTCTAACGGTAAAAATGCAAATTAAAATATCTGCGAGATGAAGGGGTTGAAATATCATGAGTATACGGTTACAATCGTTTTAGATACAGGATAGTTGTAAAAGACTAACTTTACTATTTTTTTATATTCTAACGAACCTTTTTGGCGCAATTGTGAACCGTCCGATGCAAATAACGGTTTCCTACAATGATTATAATTTGATTGGAGAAGCAATTCAAACACGGTTTTATACTTGCAACTTTGCAACAGCGATTGAATATCTACATTTCCGGGACAAAACAATACGTGCACGAGAAATTTAGGTTAAAAAATTAACTTTAAAATACGATACCTAAATTCTTTTGATGGCATTTGGTAAACATTACAGTAACTTCAACTAAAAGAAGTCTTTCAAACATCGTATTCCTTAGGAATTGAATATAACTGGAAATGGACAGTGAAAAGATTTTAATTTTATTCCTTGATGGTGGAATCAATCATGAGAAAGCTACTTTTTGGTCATTTCCAATGGAACCTATTGTATCAGTAAATATTTCTTGAATATTAACGTTAATCAGTCATTTCTGTATAGCAAATAATTCGTTTCCTATCAATTGGAAAATTTAAAAAGCATGCTGTTCTATGAAACCAGCAATCCATTTCAAATTCGATTTCAAAGCCCCAATGGATATGATACAGATAAATTCTGTTTTCATAGTACAAACGTACAAAAATTTTAACATTCATAGATTTGCAATTACGCTTCGCGAAACTGGAACCATCCACGACTGACCGCAGTTAAATTCCAACAGTTCACAGTTTGCTCGAAACTTCGAGACTGATGTTCACGCGACGAACTGGAGAATGCTTATCTATCGTCCGAAAGAACAATGCGACCTTTACATTACATCCCTAACCTCATAACGGGGAAGGGAAAATTTGACAAAGCCTACGTAAGCAATCGAGTAAACCAAGCCTCGCGAAACAGTATGATCTACCTTCTATCAGATTCATCCTTTGATCTTCTAAATTTGGGGAAATTTCAAATAAAATTAAGTAGACTTCTTCAATGGAGGAATCTCGAATTAAAAAGAACTAATTTACTCCCACTCAACTGATAATGGCAATATGTATTATGCAAATAGTTAATAGTAAATTATGAAGAAGAATCATTTAAATTCTCCGAATAAAGATTTGAATTGAAAGAATACTTTTAAAATATTGTTAAACTCGGCAAAAAAATGCAGATTCAACCCGATCAAATATATGAAAAAGTCAGAAAAAAGACCTTTAAATGGTCATAATTAACAAAACTAAGTAGTATAAATTTACAAGCAATAATTACGTTAAATTATTATACCCAGTCAACAATGGGAGTAGATTACTTGCAACTAGCGTTGACTGCTACCTCGCCGGATGCCATCTAACACGTGCACTGGAACGGCTCTCCCATGCAAGGTCCGGTCCGGTCCATGCTAACCAGGTCACTGCCATACCGAAAGGGCATAGATGGATGGTGGAAATAGTAAATACTATTGGCGCCACCTGACATCAACAGAAAAATGCCTGTCGAAATGTGTCCTAGGCGGTGGAATTGAAAAATCAGTATTACTGCCACTAGTCCATTTATACTGGGAAGTGTTGTTCGTATCTATAAAAGAAATATTTGAAAAATTAAAGATCAAGGCAATTGTTCCACTTTTACTCTCTAATGTCTTTACAGCACACGTACTTCACACACACTTCATTGATCTTTTCTTCCCATCACCTTTCCAACCTCAGTAACATCCATAAGTGTATCTATATTCATACATCCCTCCATCTCCCTATATTAGACGTTTAAGCTACGAGTGCTTCAGAGTCTTGTATCGAAGGTTAAGTCTGAATTTTCACCTGATGGTAACTTAAATTACTTTCAATATATATGAGTAATTTATTGTGAACTCCATAAAACTACTGAAATCTAGTCGTGTCAGTAAGTTATGCAAAATTTGCGCTGAGTCCGGATTTTATCCGTGAACCTAATGTAAAAGATGTTTTCTATGAAGAACTCTCTCCTATAATAATGGTATACATCCTCAATATTAGCGATTATTGAAAGGTACAATCTTTTCAGAGTATGAAATTTAAATATTGAACAAAAGGTCAAAAATGAAAACCTAGCTGAGAACTGCCTTTATCCATACATCATCTCAAACTGATATCGTATCTGAGGTAAGTGGTTGCCGTGTACATTCTTTAATTATTATTATGTAGAAACGTTACAAGTGGAACAATGTTCCGGTAGCAAGGATTTAAATTCAACATACGTAAGTACTGTAACATACATGATTACTTCAAAATACATAGAATATCACAACTAAAAATACCCAAAACACTAAACCCAATGTCTGAGATGTCTCTCTGCTCTGGCCCCTGCATTTCATTGCCGCAGCCCTAAATGATCGCACATTCGCTGGGAAAGGAGCAAACACCTTCGAAGGGAGGCTATTCAATTGACCTAAAGTTTTGTTAAGGAAGGAATATTTGGCTGTCTGTTCTTTGTGCGGGTGGGTTGATTTTAAACTCGCGGTCTGTTCTGCCTACGTATGAAGGGTTCACTTACCTACTTCTTATATGTGCCCGAGATGGAGTTCCTATATCGGCTTGGCAACTTATTCTTTACCGTTTCCTCCTAGACTCCAGACCCATCCCAGCTTTCCCTACAATTGCCTAACGCTCGCCGATCTTTCAAAATTATTTTGTACGTATCCTGCCGCCGTTCTGTGGAACATTTCTATTTCCTTAATCAAACCTGCTGCTTATGGATTCATGCTATTGCTCCATATTCCAATATAGGCCTAACCGGACACTGGTACGCGACTTCTTATGAGATCGGACTTATCCTCCTTACTGTCCTCATAACAAAATGAAGTGCCTTATATGGTTAAGTGACGAAGTTAGCTATTTGGGACCCCAATGAAGCCAATGTTATCCCGAGATATTTTGTATCGCATCTCTCAGTAAATGTACTCCCATTAAAGATGTATTCACAAAGAATGGCATTCCTTCTTCCATAGAATCGGATCAAATGGGTTTAGTCAGTATTTACTATCATTTTATTCGAAATGGTCCAAATAGCAATTTCATCTACATCCTTTTGTAGCATAAAATAATCTTCTGAGCAGTGAAATTATAAATTAAGCAGTCATCTGCGAACAGCCTGATTTTGCAATTCAGATTTTTAGCCAAGTCGTTTATATATTAAGAATAATAATGGTCCCATTATACTTCCCTGAGGAACGCCTGATGCCACTTCTGCCTCGATTGATAATTCTTTTTCTATTCTTACCCTTTTTGTGGGGTGTGACAAAAATTTTACCAATACATCTGTCTACTCTTTCATCTAATCCCATTTTTACTACCTTTTCCATTAATAATATTCGATCGGCCTCGTCAAATGCTTTCAAAAAATCTATGACTACAGCATCCATCTGCTTCTCCTTATCAAGCGATTCTGATGCTTCCTGCACCAATCTGTGTTTCTAGTGAAATTCACGGTGAGGTTCACACAACACTTTTTCGCATCCCAAAACTTTCTGATGTAATGAGCGGTTAGTTTCTCCATCTTTTTTGATACATTGCTTGTTAGACTAATTGGCCTATAGATGTTTAAATTTGTGCGAGCGCCCACCTTATGAGTAGGTACTACGATTGCTTTTTGTAGATTTGAAATCAAAGTTCTGTTTTATGATAGTGTCATTAACAAAAATAATACAATAATTCTCCTCTATAATCTGGGTCACTAGTTGCTGCAAGATTTTTTTTGAAGATTCAGCTTTCCGAAATATTCGGTGTGAATATTTCCAATTTCCTTTAAAATAGATCCTTTTTCCTTCTATTCTACTTGATTTACGTAAGAAATGCTCTAAAATAACCATCCTTCTTTTGTTATATAATAATAAGGAAATATAGAACCGCGGCCCAAAGGATTATCTGAGAGGTGATAAATGCTAGGATAATAAATATATTATTATATTATAGTAAATATTTAATTCCATCAAGAAACAGGTTGTTCACAAATCATTGTCAATTTTGACCTCCTGCATGATATTAATTCACGAGAATGAAGTTCAAAGTTGTATAAAATATTATAATAGATTTTAATCATAGATTATATAAATACATTTAATGAGAAATTTCAAAGTCAAAAACCATTCTCGTCTATGTTGGCCACCTTTTTACGATTCTAGCCCACAGTGCGACGTCAGCATTTCGGTTCATTCAGCCCCTGGTTTCCTGGCTACCCGCAGAGCAGCCCAACGGATGCCGTATGACGTCACCTGGCCGGATCTTTTTATTCGGGCTTAAGTCACTCAACTTTCGCTTCAATGCGTCTCCCACCTTCCCCTTTTACGATCATTCTTTATTAGCTTTCCCTGAATTTTAAATGCGATCCTTTTACGCTTTGCTAAATCTCCAGCTTAAGACCCGTGCTATTTAGAACTTTTCCTAGTTTCAGAAGATGGTTTTTTATAGAAATAAGTCCCAAAGTCTTTAGAGAATCTAAAATCTCACGATAAAAACAATTTTTATAATCTACTTCACTATTTTCGTTTTACTTCAAATATTAAACATTTCACATCAACAAGTTTATAAATTAGGACATAAATTGAAATTTTCATAATATGATAAATAATTTGGAAACTATTTTAACATATCGCTACATTTTTAAAATATCTATAAATCGCGAGTGCGAAATATTTTCAGCGAAATAGATGTGTAATTGAATGTGAAACGTATGTTAACTAAATTTTGATTTCTAAATTTCTTTTCTTTATTTTATTAGGTTAATATACACCAACTTTTATTGCCGATTGGCAATAAATTATCGAATAAAAAGGATGATTTAAATGGTGAATCATTGTAATTTATTTGGTATTTAATAATTTTTGTTTTAACATAGCTTTTTCGGCTAAGTAGAAACTGTTTCCTTTCGAAAAAAATTAAATGAGAAATTCCGCTTAGGAAATAATAAAGCTTTTAGAACTATGGAGCACGAAAATTATTGATTTTATGACAAATGAATAAACATGAAGCATATCGATCGATTCTTCGAAACAGGTTCATAATTAGAATTCTGTGGCTAGCTATATACGGTGGTAGAAATTCCGAGTGAAGATAAGTGAAGAATCATCATCTAATCTGACGTAACGCATCTAAAATATTTTCATCTTGTTTTTTACAATTCCATAAAATATATGCTTCTCAACATTTTAAATCATGTAACACTTTAATTAAAACATTACATAAAATTACTTTCATTGCTATATTAAGTCTCAAATAATGAATGAAATATCAATTAAATTATTTAATCTTACATGATATGCACGTTATTTTAAGTTTGCTTTAAATTTCTTTGAACGTCACCTAAAAAAATCATTCCTGTACATAAGTATTTGAAAAGTAGTATATACGTAATTTAAGACTCTTTAATGTCTCCTTTATCCTCTTTGGAATACTTAAAACTCATTTGTCTGTACAACGTATAAGTTTTTTCCCAATTTAATACGGGGAAACGGTACCCCGAATTCATAGTGAAAATTTCGAAAAACGATATAATTATTCATGTATTGCTCTCTAACCTAGTTCTACTTCTAACCAAAAGATTGAAATTTTCAATTATAAATGTTCCTCATAGATATTGGATTTTTACTACCTTTGCCCTAATCTCAGAGAAAAAAGTACCTTTTTCAAGGAATGGGAAAGATGAGGTAAGGCAATCCCAAGGAAGGTGAATGCCATCTTAGAATTCCATATCCTCCTCGACCAATTTCGTAGAGATTTCATACAATCGTTGGAGACGAGAAAGTACCAGCTTATGCAGCTCCTACTTTTTCAACCATAAGCAAGGATAAAAGTTCTATTGGGTCTTTCATACCACTCCATTTCACCGTGGAAACATTTCGGCATGGGTAAAATTGGAAAGATATGAATTTTTTTCTCTTGGGAACACTACCGCATCAGTTACACTCTTATTCACTTCGATTTTTCTGAAAACCTAAACCTCTTTGGAGTGCGAATGCGTGTATCAGTTTTTTCAATCATGGTTATGTTTCATATTTTTACCGAGTGGCAAATCCAAACTTTTTGAACATACAAGTTTTGGAAAAAGATCGAAAGGATAGAAATGTAAACAATAATATATTTATCAGTAAAGTCGAGTTAAGGAAAAATAGAACGCAAAATGGTTATAATTTGATATTACTGATTAAAATTTCCTATGTTTTAAATCATAGAAAATACTAATGTGGAATATAATAGTTTTATTTCAACAATACAAAAATGAAATTTTTCCACTTTTTTCCTTGTATCAGAATTCCAAAAATTCGAGTATGAAGTATAAAGCGGCGATCTCTAAAGATTTTATATAAAACTACATAATAATTATATAAATGTGCGCAAAACTCTTTTATCTTTTATAACTTGTGAAATATTTTCCTTCCAGGAAAATATTCTCATAGATTAGGAAACTAGCGTAAAAAAATTCAAAAAGACACTTAACACATCGGGAAAGTAGGATCAAAAATTAACCATAAAAAAGCAAAAATAAGTTTTATTTAATTCCAATATTACTTTCTAGTAATTACCTTTTATTTTATATATTTATCCAATGAACTTGCCAAAAACACCCAAAATAAATATATAAACCACGACTTTATATTGTCCTACTTTAACTTGTTTCCAGATATTAATCTTTAATTTTATATACGTATCAATTAATAACCGTTTCCAATAACGATCCACCTATAGGCAGCTCTGATTCGAACATTAATCAATACGTTATGCAAGTATGAAACAATTTTCCAATTGAAAATCGCACTTTTACGAGGCTCCATAATCTCCGAAAAGGGCAAACCAAACTCGTATCGACAATTATACACATTCATCTGCATGGTTTCCCACATTTTCCCCTCCCCACCAAACCGGAGTCAATATTGACCGGAGAAATCACATCCACTCGGAGACATATGTAAAAAAAATTACATTCCTCCACTTCCGTCCACATTCCTCCTTAACCCATTCTCGGTAACAGCCCCTTCATCCCCATTCATTATACCGATTATCGCCCTGTTTATCCATCCCTACGCTTCGACCTTCCACTCCGGCATATCTCCGTATTGATCCGCAAAGGCGCTGCTCTGACGTCTACGGCCATCTCCTCTCCCATTGGCGGACTCCGTGCGAGCCTTGGGGTTGGATGTGACCCGCAGGGGGAGAAAGGGGTGCGGAAATAATACCATCCCCCTCCACCCACGCATCCCCACGGGTGTTTCAACCCCATCCCTCCGCCTCCACTTTTGTGCATCGAGAACCGCCTAAATTCCACGTCCTTGGACCCTATTGGATCTCTCCATATTCCCACCCCCCTTCTAGAATATCTTCCGATTGTTTCCTCTTTCGTGGTCCAATTCGGAGGGTATCACACTCTTTTGATAGATGCGTTCGCACAATACGAGCATTTTGGAAAGGTGTTATTCCTTCCACGATTCTCGACTTTCGTCTCTTATGGTTCTTCTCATGGAACCTTGAAAACATGAAAGCGATAGAAAGGTCTAGTAAACGCTTCCGGTTTCCTCTACTCGGAATAGTGGAGACTTGGTGAATGGGTGACCGCACGCCATCGTATCAGGCCGCACGCGGACAGATGAAGCCGCGCCTGCTCCGGAGTTGATGTTTCGATAGTTCGCAACTATTCGCGAAGGGTAGCAACGATTAGATTATGCGTATTCGAAATTGAAAATGTTTCAAATATTATAGAGCTCGTATTAGACCACAAGTGAGTTGTTAATAATTTATGTTAGAAAAGAATACGGAACTGTACGGTAATCAAATTGATTTCTTCCCGAAATATGTTCGTAGGAAGTTATTCAAATCATCTAGTTGTTTCATTAATAGACCAAAAATCCAAATTTTACCCTCTATGTTTCTTGGGAGACAATATATTTAGACCACTGACCTAATATTCTTCTGTCTTTAAAATTTGGGCTTTTCAAAAAAGTTATTAACGTTTGAAATCTTATATTACTAAGAATGGTGAGTTTTTCAATCATATCCTCCACTATGTAAATTATGTTATTAAATATTATTTGTCCCTCATACAATATATAACTCTCACATTCACTTCTTTTGTCATGGCGAACATTTTACAAAAGAATTTCCTAATTCAATAATGATTTATCACAGGATTTTATAGTTTATTCCATAAAAGTGGGTCAATTTGAGAATCCGCGGTATTGTAGTGAAGCGAATAGAAAAGAGATGATTACTGAACTACAACATTAATTTTTACCATAGAACTTAGACTCTATAAGAAACTTGTCAAAAAGACCCAATTTTTTGGCTGTTATTCTATCTTTTATTTAGTTTTGAGGAGTGAATAATTAAATTTGGACAATTTCGACGGAATATATCTGCAAAAATTTGACATATAAGTGAAAAGATAACGTGAGGTTATCAGGTAATAAGGTGAGTTATATATTACTTATAAACGGACTTTACATTGAGAGTAAACTATAAAATTTAAAAAAATGAACTTGCCAATTCAATCTAAAGATAAGTATAAGTTAACAACTGGAGTGCATAATTTGATAAAAGACACGAACATGGCAAGAGAAACATTCGATAAAAAAATGTAATTTAAGGTAAATGTGGGAGCATAGCTTCAGAAAAGGTCGTAGTTGTAAACTTTCAAAGATAAACATAAAAACACACCCACTAATACACGTATATACACTGAATGACGTCAATATCCCTGATTTTTCCGCCTCAGGCATTCGCATGTATGTTTATCAAAGAACGATGCGTAATTGCTTTTCGAAATAACATTTTGGTATTCCACTCTCTCTCATTAAAGTCCCAACTATGGAATGAATTTATTAAGATAAAATAGTGATGGAACATGATCATATTTCTGTGTTTGGTTCAAGTTATAAAAAACTGTAGTATGAAATGAAAATATAGTCATTCCGAATGTATATTAACTCACATAAATTCGGTGCATTCGAAAGAGAATCTTTTCTTTAATTGAGATAAAAATATAGATCTATGTAATCCCCAAATGTTATACAATTAACAAAAACGAAGGACTATTTTAGCAGAAAATCATAAAGCGATATCTCATCTAAAATTAAAAATAAAATTTCATAGGAAATCTCAACAATCGATTCATTTGCAGTTTAGAAATTTTCGTTTTTATCATCCTTAAATTTATGACAGCATAAAAGTGAGAGTGAAAATGATCGTAACGATATCTATTTGTTTGAAAATACATCCACGCCTTAGCAACGAAATAGGAGCTGAATAAAAAGGGAAAGAAAAAAAATGAATACACAAAGTAAACTCATCTTAAATATATACCTTGGACCAGCTGCAGTTTGGAAATCAATTTATATTCCAATATCTTCAGTGTGGTTTATATATTTCCTTTCAAAAGCTCCTTTTTATGCATCTTTCTGAAGAGGATTCCTCATCTCAAATTTTCATATCATCAACTCCTCCTTTCTGGACGTATCCCTCGGACCCGTTGCATATTTATCCATCCCCGCCTTCTATATTCTCGCGAATACGTGAAAGGGTCTATCTGAGACGCGATCTGCAGACGTTCTCTTCAACATAAGTGAAGAAGCAAGCGTTTCCCTCCGTATTTTTTATACGAGCAAAGCCTGGATTAGGTTATGGGAAAGAAAAGCCCCGTACTTTTGGTGTATTTCGATTTCGAACGTGTACCTGAGTATACCTCCGTTGAATTTACTTCACTTAAGCTCCGAATTCGTACTCCTTTTTCTAGGATCCCTTCCGTGCCTTGAGGCTGGTCTCAGTAGCTCCTTCAGTAGGTGACGGAATACTTAAAAACTAGTAATATCGCGGGTAGCCCCATTTGAAAACGCAAACAACGTCTCTGGGCAACACGTTGTAAACAAAATGTAAATTGAATTTTTAATCGTTTTTTATGAGCATCTAAGCTACGTTGTATGTGTAGTCGTAAATGATTAGACGCGATAAAGATCCTTCTTGACGGAAATTGAAGATAATCCATCGGTGGGATGCGATGTTTAACATTAATATTTCTTTGTTACTTCGAATTTTTCTAAGAAAATTATACACTAATTGTATGATAATTAATAATAATTTTGTTTTCTAACTTGTTAAAAAGGTTGTTTTTAACGTGAAATTAAATTTATTTTCTTTAATACTTATAGAAGTTCGGTTGTAATTAAATTCCAGTTAATTAGAATGTAATTTTCAATTGTTTAAATTTATTGAAATGCATTTATCAGTAAAATTACCTTTTATGAATCGACAAACAAATCTCTTATCATGGCTGTGTCTTCGATATTTGAAAAGAGATTTTGCAAGAAATGTTTTGAACAAGATTTTCCAGATACAAAAAATATTTAAAAAATTCAGTCTTGGAAACTTTCTAGCAATTAAATGAATAATTTGACCGATTAATGCGTCCGTAAGGAGATAAAAAAATCAGTGTAAGCAAATGACCTTTAAACTTTGAGCAACCAACAACACGGGGTATCCTATAATCATTGCTAAACGAAAGAGGTTAGAAGGTCATCTTTATCCACCTTAATTGAGATGCTGTATTGTTCGTGTGTTCGGATGGACGGGGCACACGTGCAACTTTGTACATGACCTCTATGGCCATTCCAGAAGAAATTAATTTGAAACTCATTATCGCGTGCATAAGAGTGGCTCTTCACGGATGACCTGCTCCAGAAATAGGATGCAGGGGCTTGCAATTAAAAATCGACTGCTCTCTGAAGAAAGAATGGACCAGGGAAAGGAAGGTGACACACGATCAAAAATTTGTCACTTATAATTGATTGTGAATGAAATTTCACATGAGTTTTTCTTATTTGATATTTCAGCAAAGTGATAACGACAGACATTAATTTTTTTAAACTAATCCTGGAATCTTATTTGCTTTCCTAATATGCAAACCTAGTTTAAATCATTTATCTCTTCTGTCCTCACATTTTCACCTCTTAAAATGAGATTCTTATAATTTAAAAAATTACGGAGGGTTTTATTTTAAACGAAATCTATCTTTATAACATTCGTATATCTTTAGCGCGAACATTAAGAGTAAATTACCTTAACAACAATAATAATCACGAACTCTGGGCTTAGAATATGATCTGCGTTCCATAAAAGCGCATCATAATGAATCTGAACTTAAAGATGTTCCCAAGCAACCTTATTTAAAGATAACCGATTAAAATAAGTATGATTTCGAATACTTATGTAATGCTCTCATATAAGTATAATATATTTAGGGAAGGTGTGAGAATGTACCATCATAGAATCAATGCTATTAAGCGTGTTTTGTGGAATGGTCCATCAGGAACAAGAGCTGAAAAACACCCATTACAGCACCAAAAAATACCTCCGTTCTCGACACTTATCTGAAGATGACTTTATGAGTCGAAATCAAGGTAGTATCAGCAATAAATTACTCTGAGGTATTTTAAATTTTAGTGTTTCACTCTTGATCTTGATTGAGACACTACCACTTAAGGATGAGTTCAAATTTCAAATTGAGAATAAGAAACTTGGTCAATTATCCACGTAATTTCCAAATTATAAAAAATATAAATAAAATAATAAATATTAATTAAACTATGAGGGAAATTTAAAGATATACTTATTCTGTAATAGCTTTCCATTAAGCCATGTCTGCCGTAGTTGATTACATTCAAATATCAAGTCGACGCCAAAAGTTAGCTTCCATCATAAAAAGGGTACAGAATTCAGCGTAGACCATCACAATGTCACTCAAATAAAAATCGGAGCGCGCGATAAACAACGCCATAAAGAATAATGACAGACTATAGAAGATATAGGCTCTTAATCCCTGGAACAAGCTATAACTGGAGGCGACGGCGGCGATGATGAGGACTCCTAGCGAAGAGAATGCATCGACATAAAAGAGACACGACATCGGGCGAGGAAAATCTTTCGCATTAAGGGAAAAAAAGGTCCGTAAAAAGAGTAGACTACGTCGATGATGACACGCAGAACGGGTCGCTGTAGATTTGAGGACAGGGTACGCTTTGACGCGGGATTAAAAGCGTACGCGCTCGGAAAAGACAACCAGTTTCCGATCCCTTGGGAGACTCGATGGCTGAAGAAAAGGAATGGGGTTTTCGACCTCAGGGCGAACGCAAAGGTCATTCCTTTACTTTGTGGACACCTGCGTTTCAAACCACACGTCTCTCTCCATCGATTGTCAAAGGGGGGAGTTTCCAGACGTGAATGAAGATGGAAATAATTGCCAGTGTGGGAGGCGTGGTTACGAGATAAACGGAGACCGATGTATAGGAGAAGAAACTAGTAACTGCATCGACTAGTTACCATAGCGATAACAAAAAAGAGGCTATATTCACGACCGATGTTGTATAACGAAGGAGTGGGCGGGTATTTACTTCCTTCAATCAAGTTGTGAATTGCGTTCTGGATTAAAAACGTTCTAATAAAACGATCAAAAGAAAATGACTGAAATTTAGATTTCATCTTCTAAATACCAGTAAAGCTAACATTAATTTGATTTCATATTCAGCAATCCGATTATAAGCTTTGAATTCATACAGTGCAACGCCAGAATTTATTCAATAATGTTACGATTCAGAATCCAAACTAAATCTACCAAATATCTATCGAGTAAACGAAAAAGTTGATAGAAATAACCCTCTGTCTTTAATGAAAAGCAGATAACTGTCTTTTTGTAATTAGAATGAAAATTTTTGTTGTGATGGTTTTCCTAATTAGTATAAAAAGATGGTTTTCATTCTTAAAGTATTTCTTTAAGATGCCGAACAATATGATTAATTGTACTTCAGTTGAAGAAACGATGGCCGATTTTAAAATATTTTTCAAAATATCAAATTTCTCTCCAAAAATTTATTGGGCATATATAATTATGAGTCAACTATGATTAATTCCATCCTTAAATAATTTTCGATGAGAATTATAAATTGTTTGATCTGAATTATATTGATTTTATTTTGTACGTGTTACGAAACATATTAATAAACCATTTCTTGAATAAAAGAGGAGTAAATAAAATTTTCCTATTTCGTGACTTCTTCTTGTAAATTAAGTTACACAAACTTCCGATATAACTATATATTTTTAATTTTTATTGGTTGCAGAGAAGTATTCGATTTTCATCTTCAAATTATGTAATGCAATGGAACTACCTCGTATTCTGTGTGCAATTCCTTGTAGTCTCTAAATATCTATCACGTGTCGAAGTGTAGATGATCTAAACTCCCTAGAAAAGTTCCTTCTGTTTTATAATAATAAAATATCGATACGAATTTTTAACCATTATTTCTTGAAATATACGTATAACCACGATAAGTAAGATTTATTTATACATTAAGTACATCATATTCTGAGTATTTCTCAAGGAAATCATTCAAGCTTTTCTGATGAAGTCCATTTACTATTTTTGTCTAACTTGACAACACAGTGTATTTCTCCGAAAGAATCCATAAAACTCAACGACAGCTCACGCAACGTTACGTAATTTACGTGGAAATAAACTGTTTTTGGGAAGCCAGCTGTATTGCTTTAGACGTATCATTTCCGTTAAAAACCCCTTTCCAAGATACATATATCGCTGTGATTATTACGAAAATAGCTCCAAGTTTCGGTAATATTTTTTTATAAGTTAATTAGTATCTAGGATTTAATTTGGTTGAGGATTGAAATTCAAAAGATAGGAAAATCAACCAATGACGTAGACAAATATAATAAAGCAATTTCCGATTTAATTTCTTTCTTTTGGATCGCAGGTTCAAAAATACAGAATTGAGTTAATCCTGAAGGAAGAGTGATCAAAACCAAAATTAAATTAAAATAGATCTCTCTCGAACATCAAAATTCCTGAGCAAATATACTCGTAATTCCATAGAAAATACATCTTTAATGAAATTCTCTTTTTATATATGTATGGTACAAAGATTTTCATCAAATTGTCGGATCTTAAAGGTATCAGAACGATTTAAAACGAGAGCTTCCTAATCACTTCACAAGCAAGATGTTTTTGAATTAAAAAGAAAGAAGTTCTACCTCAACTGATTCAAAAATTTTTCTTTTGAGTATACAATGTAACTGCGTCTGGCTGTGAATGAAGATTCTTCTGATTTTATCCACCACAAAAGTACGTCATGCACTTTTGTGCACATTGTTACTCATTCTATTTGTGAAAATACGAATGAAAAAGGAACCTTTGTCTGTGTAAAGCAGTGAACTTGACATTTGATATATACCGAGATATTCAACCGAAATAATATTTCTTTACCGCTTTCGATTGAAAATTTCTTGGGCTTTGTTTTAGAATTCGGTTACTTTATTTTCTCCATTTACGAATCTTATCTAAATCAAACATTATCGCCTCGGTGATAGAATATAATATATCCCATATATATTTCCAAAGCATAAAGTTATCCGTAGAAACTTTTACAAAGAAAAAAAATTGGTTTTGACATAAGTTAAGTAACCATAATACAACTTAAATATTTTTTGCAGTTAGGCAATCGAAATAGATTTCAAAGTATACATATAAAGACCGTCAAAATAAGTCTGATTATTCAATTCATCTGCGAACCCCGTGCAAAGCGACTGCATCTTTTGAAACAAATAATATTAATGAAGATGCTTCTAAGATCAATACAGTGTCAAAAGTGAGGGAAAACTTCTAAATTGAATGAACTATCGTAAAATGTGAAAAGGTCAATGTCAAAACACGAGGACTCATAATTAGAGTAGATAAAGATATATATCACATTTATATTGGAATCTTAAACCTTCTTTTTGACCCAGAGATGAATTAATCCAATTCTTTACTTTCCTAACGCGTTCCGTTCATTAAGATCGGTGTTCTAGATGGTTCTCTACAGCCATAAATATCTCTTCGTTTCTTTTCTATCGCAAAAATTCCGCTCATGACTAGAGAGGCTTATAAAACGTACAACACAATCCCGTACTCCTAGAGTTTGCTCAGTATCTTTACCAAATAAAAGCCAAGACAGGAAAGGAACCTTAATTCCTCCTACATTTTCACTCGGAGTTTATTTAATAGCTGGTGATGCTCAGAAATTCAGAATGGAACCAAAGAGAGAAAAAATCACGCAATCTCACTTGCTTTTGCCCTTTTGAAAACGAATAAAATAAAGTAAACATCGTGTCAACGAAAAGAAACTCATTTATTTCCTCTTCTGCAGATAACCTGACCACCCACGTGGTAAATAGGGGAGGAAATGCCATCTGGCGGAGAGCGTGGAAAGCTGACGAGAGGGGATTAAAAATGGTACGACCTCAAATGAACCTTTGCCCGGAGGAATTTCGATCGAGTTCAATCATGTCACCGCTGAAGGCCACAAAATGGAAGGAAACCTCAGAGCGGAATAAATTTCTCCGAGAGGGAGGTCTAAATTGAAAATTATATATGGTGAAAATAGATATTTGTAGGTGAGATTTGCCTCTTCTCGAAAGATTCATTCTACGAGTATTCAACATTTGTTTGAGAAACTGAAACTTTAATAAAATTTTACCTAACTGAAAACCCATAAAATATGTTAAATATTACATCGGTATTTTCTTTTTATACATAAAACAAATCTTCATAAGTTTGCATAATAATTCTACTGTATCGACTACAAAATATATTATGCTATAAATTAAACTCGTTAAAGCACCTGTAAATAATAAATAATAATTTTGAAATGCAGGTTTCATAGTATCTGGGTTTTATTCTTATACTTGTATAATAGGCATCTATGGAGGTGTTTTCTAATTATTAGTAAAATTATGATTAAAAATTTTAAATAGGTACATTATTAACAGATCCCATTTATTTCAGTGAAACACTAATTCGCCTAACAATCGCGTTACCTAGATTACGATGAATCTTTACTTCAAGTACAACAAGCACAAAATGTGTATTAAATGTTTATTTTTTGTCTCTGTACCATTATTGAGAACCACCACAAAGGTAAGGCCGAATTAGTAGATTTCATTGTTGTTCGTATTATTAAATCTCACGGCCGCCATGACGGAATACTTTGTACGTGCTGAAAGTTACTTTTTGAGCAAAAAGTCTTTCCCTTGGTCATACCACGTAAATTATAAAAAGAAGATGAACCGAGATGGACACTTAAGCGACTCTGAGGTGTGAAAGTAGGACGAGGGCGTCAAAACATCTCTTCGGACACCTGAAATGCGCTCTTTTGTGAATTTAATTCGCCTCGAGGAGTCCAATTTATCTCCTCTGTTATGCAACCAAAAACTAGAATTGACGCCGGAGTGGAATCATAGCGTGGGAATGTTTACTTTAAATCCCACACTGTACTTCGAAAAAATCTTTGCCCCGCGTTCAAAAAATGTTCTATTTTAGACACGGAGAAAGATATGCGAACTATAATTTGCATTTTTATGTCACAATGATGTTTCCGAGGCATGTTTTCACACGCATCTTCAGTCTATGCAAGCATATAAATACAGGGTGAACAGTTTTTAATCTGATGAGCTTTTAATCTCTAAGTTTTCTTTTGTTCCCAAACTATTATTTCTAATATTGTTATTCATGTTTTTGTTATAATTATTGATGCCAATTTCAAATAGAGAAACTGGAGTTCTGGCTGAATTGACACTTCTTTTATATCAAGTTAGACTATGAATTATTTGATACAATTTATCAGTTTGAAAATTATATAAAAATAATTGAATAAGTATATAAAGGATTATCAAAGGGATTTGAACGAAAATTTTAAAGTTACTCTGCGATAAAGAATATTTCTCGCCGATTCTAATGCACTTTAACATGTAATCATTTGAAAACTTTATAGTTGTAAGATTTGTTTAATTTCAGTAGCATAAACTCAGAATTTAAAGCTAAGGAAATATGATTTTGAACGTAGATATTCACATACCTAGCCTCACCTTTAAACTAATACGTAAATTCTTGTTAAACGATTTTTGTTTTGAAACTAAGCAAGAGGCGATCACTTTATTGGTACATGGTAACGCCAGGATCGTGATGGTGACTCAATAAAATACATTTTGAGAACATTACTATAAAAAATTTCACTCACATAGAAGTGAGAGATTCATTTCACTGGATATGAAGTTCGTCTTTAAACCTTTGTAGAAACAGAGAACTAAATATAACAACACGAATAGGACCAGAACATAACAACTGCATATTTCGAACAATAAAACAACTCTAGCAACATGTATTTCATCTTGGGCACCTTTCTCTGATTCGTAATAAAAGAGAATTTTTCGAAAGATACAAAAACTATGGGAATATCAAAATACAGTGTATCAGTGTATTTAAATCACAACGCCATCCATAACATATGGAGGCCTAATTCCACCAGAGCTCTTTCTTTTAAACACAAAACGTCGTTCCCAAATCCTATCGAAGTGGAATCAGCTATAGAGAAGCAAATGCGTAATAATGCGTAACGTAAAACTAGCCAGATAAAGTCCCATTCGACCAAAAAATAAATACAGCACGGAGAGCGCATTCGACTAAGCTCCATTAATTCCATAAAGGGCATCCTTTCCTGACCTTCCCATTGTGGAATCGATTTGGAATTAGCCGTTGACCGAGAGAGCGGGGGTCACGTGGCACAACCGCCTCTCTCGGAGTTCGAACGGGTGCTGCGTTCACCTGAGTGTGGTCAAGTGCGTTTGAGAGGAAGGAGGGCATGGATTGGGGTAACAGAGATTATGAAAAGGTGATATATGGTAGATGAAGAGAGGAAATTCTTTTATAAGGGAGAATAGAAGGCTCTCTCACCTTTGCCTAATTCGCCAAAATGTTAGTCTGAGAGTTACTTATGGTTGATTAAATAATTTCCTTCCGAAACATTGAACGCGATCTTTTTTATATCATCTGAATATCGGAGGTTAAACTTTCGTCGGTAAAGCCTGGCTGTATATGGATTCTGGATTCTGGATTTCAGCCCCTAATTTATCAATTAATGAAACGGTACAGTGGGATAAGTAAGAATTATTTCCAGAGCAAAATAATGTTTTTAGGCATATTATAGTGCACAGGTATACTCTCCCGCACAAAGGAAATATAGCTGTAGTTAAGCACAATTTCCTTGGTAACATATTTGGTTACTTAGTTACTTATTTCTGTTTAAAATCCAATGAAAGAAGTAATATATTCATCGATTCAGCATCTCTCATAGTTGAAAAAACATCACATAATTATGTCGAAATTTAAACAAAGATAGAAGAGAGATAAATTTTCATCCATCCTGTACTAAAATTAGAAATGTTTAAGGTCGTCTTAGTAATATTTATCTAATCGTTTCTGACAATAATTAATGAGATTCTGAGGAACACAATGCCTTCAAATTTACAAACTGGATACAGTATATGAACCTATGAAAATAAAAGAAAAAATTTAACCTGCTGAGCAAATTAAGTGAACGTTCCAGCATTTCAACGCCAAATTGAAATTATGAATTTAAGATCGCAGCGTCTGCGGCGAGGTTGAATTGAAATCGATCCCCTCTATTTCCACGGTCAGAACAGACTTTTAAGAGTAAAATTGCGTTTACAAACAAGTTTGCTAATTTCAAATTATAGCTCCCACCACAACTCTGAATCTTGAATTCGAAGGAAATAATTTTGGTTTGATTGTGTGCGGATGGACATTTAGGGATGATATATATTGTAATATAATTACTTGAATAGCGTTTGGATTAGGAGATATAGAGTTGAATCTAAAAGGAAGAAGCACAGATGAATAAGTACGTGTGTCGAATGTATTAAAACTTTGCGGATTAAATCAATGTGCGGAATAGAATCATTCCATATAAACTTGCCTTTCATTAGGATTGGTGATAGTTTGAGAACCAATCTTGGAAAAGGCGCTAAATCTAGAAAATAAAAATGAAAAGCAATTATTGAAAATTAGCTATTTTTCAACCAAACGCTTCACTAGGATAGGTCACTGAATCCATAACGATCAAAGACTTTGATTAGATCTATTCAAGGGGCGACCGAAAATTCATAAGGAGTACAATTATACCAGGAGCACAGTTGATGAAATATATTTAAAAGAGGAAACAGAACTCAGATGAACTCAAAACAATAATTCCAAATGGAATTTCGCAACTAGCCTAACAAGTATTTTTTAATATTATCTTATAAATTTTTGTAGTAGTAGTGTTTGTAGAAATGGAAACTTGTAATTCGAAAAAATGTTATCTTGAACGTAGGAAATGGATGTACTAGATGCATTTAACGTTTTTTCCAATCTGTTTCATATCAGGCACCTAACATGATTTCCCACCAGTATCTTCTGTATAATGTTATCATTAACACAGTACCTATTTATGCATGTATTCAGTCTGTGGCGATACATTTTGTAAGGAATAAAAAAGAATTTGATTCTTAATTCAATTAAGATGGTGTTTCTAAAAAAATAATTGAAAGTTGCAAAAAAGTAACAACAATTAATTTTGAAGAAATAATAGAGTTTTGGATTTCATTTCACATTGACTTTCATGAAATAGAATGATATTCTGTACACTTTACGGAGCAAAATGGGATGATTCAGTCGCTAAAACTTTGCCAGCCATGATACAGAGCCTGAGACGCATTTCCAGCTAAATGAACCAAGTTAACGAATGAATAAACAAAGGGTGCCTTTGTTCATGAATTCGGGAATTTATTCGAGTGCCCGACGAATTATTTTTGTTTCCAAAGAAGTTTATTTGAAAACGATACAAGCAATATATAGGAAATTGGCTGATGTGAACATGTTATGAACCTAATTATGTTGGAAAAAAACAGACAATCCAACCCCAAAAAAGATTAAGAAAGAATTATGCGTTAATAACGATATTGTTCAAAGAGAGCGTGTATTACGGTAGTCATTAAATATATAAATACGATCATAGCATCGGCTCTTAAATTACAAAGAGTTAAATTTTGTAGATCCTAACAATCAGGCAAATGAGAGAAAGTTGAAAATGGATGTTTTAATGTAAAGAATTTTTTTAATATTATTAACTGCCTTACTGCTTTCATTAGCAGGTATCAAGTAAACAGATAATGGGGATGACATAATGATCGTAAAATAGCGGCAGAAAAAAGATTGATTGATAAAAAGCACGTAAAAATCACTCATGTGATGACGAAGAGGCTCATCAAAAAAAAACCGACAAAGAGAGCACATGTAAAGTATATGCACGAGAATTAGATAAATAGAGTGGATGGAAAATTCTTAAAGTTAATTTATACAGGTCTGTAGAGCTATTTATAGTTAATCTAATTATTCATAGCTAATAGGGTAAATAACCCGAGAGTATTTACGCTAAAGGAAGGAAATGTTTTCATCCACAGTTTAAGCTTTAAATCTGAATATTATATAACGAAAGGAATCATGGTTGGATGAAGATATTTATCCGATTGACGTTTTTCCTTCAGATTTTACAATTCAAAGAAAATATCGCGGTATACTTTAAGAAGGATTTTGGCCTGTATTGCATATAAAATAGATAGCTTGCAAAGATGCGCGTTGATTACAAAATGCAATGAGTTAAAATCACAATTCTGTTAAAAGTGCAATTACTATATATAAGCGTAGAAAAAATCAAGAGCTGATATACAGGTATTGAACACCTCGAATGGCCTGTCTCAGAGTATGAATGGTAATATTGCGGCCATCGCAGATAATCTCAAACTACTTGTACCAAACACTGCTATGAAAGGAGCCCTGAAGGAGGGGTAAACCTCAAGAACTCGTAAACACAATATATGCGTTATTCAAGAGGGAAGTCTTAGTCAGGAGGTGGCATCAGAGAGTCAAACACGTTGGATATTTGTCCCGTTAAGCCATTAGATTCACTGAAGGCAGTGGGAAGGCTATGAAAAGAATGACAGCAGACATGGGTAATGCAAGGAAAACGACTGGTTGCGTAAGAGACAGCACAAATTCAGACAAAGGCTCTAAGACGAGTCATAACTCCCGGAATGAATTCAAGTAATAGCGAAAACAGTGGATGAACAGGATGAATTTGACGTGGTTGTCAAATATTTTGCGAAGACCTTCGACAAAGTATTACTTTCTGATGGCTCAATTGTGCTAGATAAATGATGACCATTTGGTAGTAGAACGGGATGAAAAGTTCGGTTGAAACAACAGAGCTAAACTCGGCAGCGTTTGCTATAAAGAGATGGTAGTCGCTTTGGGAATTCCATAGGGTTGCGGTCTTGGACCAGCACTTTTCCTAATTCATATGATCGGGCCTAAGAAACAGAAGATCGGCTATATACGAAATCGAAAACTATAAGATGGATGAAAGCATTAATAAATCCTTTATATATCAATATTTGATCCAATATATCGGTTTATGCGATATCCTAAATGCTAAACGTAACGAAACGAAAAAGTTGCATTCCACCCTTAATTATTCAATTACCCTCAATATTTAATAAAAATTAATTAACTGAAAGAATGAACGAATATGCAAAAGAAGAAGGTGAAAGAAAGAAGCAGACGAGGGAAGAATTTATGATGAAAGGTGAATAATTAAAATAGGAGCTCTGGAAGGAGTCGATAATGGAAGTGTGGGCGTAGCGCGTGGATGAAGGTTAGTGAAAGAGAGACCCGTCGAGGGAAAGGTCGGGGTTCACAGGATGCAAGGAACATGAAGAGCCAAGGGCGTTTTTAAGTGGATGGATAAAATAATCAAATAAAAAATAATCGGCGTGAATGTACCGCTCCCATTTCAGCTTCCGAATCAGAAGCGGCACCCGAACCGCTGTTCAAGTGTTTTTCTCGTTTTTTTCATAAAATCCACCCCCGCCGTGTATTGCTCACTCTGCATGAAATTTGCACGTACCCTCTTCTCTTGCGATACACGTCATGTTCCCCTCTAATCCGGCGCTGTCTTATTGACTCTCCACACGGTTCTTGCTTGTGTCGTCATGGGCGCTCTCATATTCCATTCTTTTGAGATAGTTCCAGTCTTGTGTCGCTCCCGACTTGTCCCTTGAATAATGGAGGATGTTTGAATGGAGGAATCACACGCTTTGTGTGCATGTTTCTGATGTAGAAGAACCAACAGGTTACGTAATGAGCATCGTGGGGTCTTTTACGTTTCTTATCATTGAATTCAATCACTTACCTCCTGAGTTAGGACATGATTAGAGCGCCTTTAAGATGCAAATTAAAATCCTTAATGGTCCAAGTACTTGGGATTCACGTACGCTTCCACTATGGCGTTCCGTAATGGCCGTTTCATCATGATGTCCTCACACATTTGCTCTCTGAAGTTTTTGTATGGAGTTAGCGAGCTAGGAATAACGATTGCACGATGTAAGTTACACATCAATCTACAACAGTTAGTCATTCATTTGTTTTTCACACATTCGATACCTTCTTTTATAAACGTAGATGTTTTAGAACGAAATTTCAGGATATTCATTTGAGCCTTAATTTGATTTTCCAGAATGTGAACAAGATATTGTGGGTTTGTTGCGATGATAGCATAACAATTCATTTATTTTATTTTAGTAAGTTAATTACTAAAATAAAATAAATGAACGAATCTCACCAAACTTATTTGTTAATCGTGAATATAAAAGCACTTTCCAAAATCCATTATAAAATATATTCTGGATTTAGTAGATACTTCATTCGTTTCTTGTGCAACTAACAGCTCGACTATAAAAGTTATTATTTATTATAAATAGACAGATTTAATTTTGCTTTGAGCTATTTATTTGTGTCTATAATAGAAAAGAGAAACAGATGTACATAAAGCATCCTCCTTAGCAATTTCACGGCACAAATGCTGGAGTAAACAAAAACTGAGAACAATTTATGCCGATTCTACTTATACATAATGATTAAACATCCGTAATGAAACTACGTGCGTTTTTTTCATTTAAAAGAGCAATCAAACCTCTCAATTGCGGTGTTAAAAAAAAATCACTCCCTCAAAAAGAAAAAGAGATATTTCTGTTCTGAGATTACTTGATTAGCGAAATATTCTTTTACTCGAATCTTTTAAGTTTCCCAAAGCTTGATTTCCTTTCCAACTATTGATTGAAACAAATCCACGACACTGATTGAATTTTTCCTCAAAAGGGAACACGAATTCCCACGCTCTTCGGTTACATTTGCTTTTCCGATATCTTGAAACCATCGGCTATAGATTTTCTCGTACTAAAAGTCAACATCTACCTTTCTTCTGGGGATTCGGAGTAATTCAATCGGAATAACCCTTCTGAAAGATTAGATTACTCATACCATTCTGCTATGGATGTTAATGTAGTCCCTCTTCCATACGATGGGAAGTATAAGCAAATTCTAATAGTATACGTTAAAGAAACTGAACTTGACAAGATTAGTTTCCTTTAAAATTATGCTCGTCATCTATAATTTTCAAAAGAAGACTTCAAAATATTTACGCCTCTTCTCAAATTAGGTTGCAATGACCAAAATCCCACCTTTTTATTCAGCAGTATTTGCATCGTGAACTGCTAAAGTGACAGTAAATTATCCTCGAACTTGATACTTTAAAAATCTCTTCCCTATATGTTAGTGATTTAGGTTCTCTTACATGCATTCAACCTTGACGTAGAAGCATGATGAAAATATGAAAGTTTCCAGTCGATAAATTTTTTTCGGGTAGATTGGGTCCCTTAAAATAATCTTCCATCAAGGCATCACCCTCCGATGTGATAATTTTCTCTTATATAACGCGTCCACCCTTCAAGGACAAAGGTTTTTCATCACATGATCTCGTCCTTAAGATATTCAAATCAAGGGGCACTCTAGATAAACTCTCTGCCTCGACCAAAACCAGAAGGAACGAGAGAATAATATGAACTTATCCTTAAAAATAATCGATTTTAAAAATACTCGTAGACCTCTGACACTTTGCTAAATTACTTCATAAGTTCACCTAATGTTTGCAAAAAATACTTACGCTTTTAAGGGTACCCTAATGCGTAGAATATTAAATTATGAGTTCATGGCAATAGATCTGTTTAATACAAAGTTTTGAAATTACATTAATGAACCTAAAACCTAGACAACGGACTTTCAGACCTTTTAGATTATGAAGTCAGGAAATTCTCCACTTATAATAATTGTACATACATTCCTTTAATTACCACAATATGGGAAGGAGTAATTGAATTCTATAATAGCCATTAAGAGTGATAATGACAGGATTCCTCGTTTAAGTGTTCATCACTCGAACCAAGATATCGTTAATTGAGATGTTTCATAAAATTTTAAGAATGGTATTTTCCAATCTATACGTTAAAGTATGAAGTAGATATAATAGGATTCCATTACTTATGGTATCGATTATCCGATTATTTAAAATAATCTAGAGATAACAATGGAATTCTGTTGCATACAGCTATGTCACCTCTTCTTATAATGCCGTACGGATGTATTTTTCAGTGTTGTATCAAGGAATAACTTCACCGTCATGTCATTCTATCCAATTACTTTTATTTTAAAGTATTGTGAGATCCTGAATTTTAATCCTAATTCATTCGTAATAACAGTAAATCGTAAATTCTGTTATTTATTGTTATATTTTTACAAATCTAAGACAGATTTTTTAATCACCGTTCTATTATTTATAAAAATTATTATTTCTTTAAAATTTCGATACATATTTTGTGTTTCATATTTATCATTCTAATAATTCTAATTTTAAACCCATAATTAATTTTAAACTCATGTTACATATAAACCTTTAAACTTTTGAGGTTACTCTATGTTGGTAGGAGACCATTATATCGCCGTATAAAGATCTTGTCACACACGTATGTCTCGCAAAGGTTCTCTATTGTCTCTTGAAATTATTCCATCGAATTAAAGTTTAAATTTCTCGAGGAATAAACGATTCGTCACCGTAAAATACGTTTCCCGAGAGGAAGTAAGAGCGCCTCTGGTGGCGAGAGGATCAAATAGTTCTCAAAAATCTCTCTCCTAAATCTTCGACATTTTTGTCTGAAGAAGCTCTCGTCCCAATGAAGGCGAAAATTCCACCCTTAGAAAACCAGGCGATCTCTTCTTAGCAACTTCATCAGGGATAAAGATCTCCTGAGATATTTTGAGAGGAGTCGTTTGAATTTCGAAACAGAGTACGTAACGGCATCACAAATTTGAAGGTGCATTGAATTTTGCGAGAAAAGTATTCCCTTCTTTTCATTCACGCGGTTGAGAATGGAGTCAAATTCAATGAGAGTAACCGATTCTCCATTCGTTTGCAGTAAATTTAGTAACAATGTACGAAATTATAAATGTTCGGTTGTGATTGGAAGAATAATTGCGTATATTTTTCTTAAAATAATTCAAAATATCTCTCATAGTTTATATATTCTTAATATACTATATGTTTCTAAAAGAACTCCCGCTCTTAGTTTTCCACGTAATATATTCGTAACTCGTATCATAGCGACTAACCTACGTCACACCTACTTAATTTTCCTCTTTCTTTTGAAACTCGATAAATATTTATGATTGAATAACATCGTAATAAATAACATTGCATCTTGAACTCTGATTAGATCCTAAAATTCTCAGCTATTACCAGTATAATGAATATCGTAAAAGGTAAAAATGTGAAGTGCATAAAAATGTAACTACCTTAAACAATATGAAATCTAACTCGTCTTTATTAATTCAAAAACTATTCGTTTTTCAAGAAAATTCTGATAAACTAATATCAAATATTAAAGAGCTCGAAATCATTCATTCATAATTCAGTTTTCTAAAATTATTAAACGGTGTAACGCTCATTATAAAAGGAAGGCATTATTCCGGCGTAACTGAATCTAACTTTTTATGCACTTGCACTTGCACTTTCTAAAAAAGCTTGAACAAATGAGGCCATGAAATCAAAAGAAATTAAAAGAAGTATTCCAACCTATAATATATGTACATGTATTCTATAAAAACAAATCATATCTTTAAAAGAAAACTCTACAGCTCTGGAGATGAATACATAATGAATATATCATTTTAGTTAAAAGCATACTTTATAAAAGTATAGTAACTAGAATGATAATAATAATATGTTTTAAAAATAAGAGTGATTAAACTGCTGGAAAATTGTGAAACGTTTTGCTTTAATTCATTTTTAAGAAAATGTGCTTAAATAGAAAAATTATAAATAATTAAGCTAAAAAGTATCTTAGAATTTCTCTAGGGCACCAAGTAAATATGGATATTAAACGCTCAATCCCCAAAATCGTTCATGAGAGCCCTAAAACGTCGAATGGCAAACACCGTATTCACTCTGAAGTGGTGCGAGGTTTGGTCTGAACGAACGCTTCCCGAGATTTGTAGAGAGTTCTTCAAGTTTCTTTTCGCACAAGTTCGTTTAAAAGGTACCGTTTCCGGTGCTTTTAAGTTCGTTTTGGTGTTCCACAACAAAAGTCTCAAACTTCAACGGAAAGCTAAGATTTTAGAAGTTGAATACAAAGAATGAGCATCGAAACTTCGTACAGTTACACAAAAATGAGATAATTTTCACATCCTGAAGAGAGAGTTGAATCTTTATCTATTACATTCCCTTGAATTAATAAGTGTGATTGTAGAAATGAACAAAAATATCATCTCGTTATTCATGCGTCCTTCTTGAAAGAGTTGTTACACGCAATTAACAATCAAGTAACAACTTAAAGAAAAATGGATGTTATAACTTACATTTGTGTTTTTTTGAAAAGATGGAAAAAAGTGAATAACGAAATTGGTTTACGCTTCTTCGGTTGGATAATTTGGTATCCTTCTCATTAGGTTCGGTTGTCGGTTATATTGGAGTACGAAACCAACACGACCACGTTGTCACACATTTACGTAATCAGCACACGAGGCTTTATCCATTCGTCATCGCTGATCAATTTTAATTACGTAATGGTCCTATGTCTAGGAAACTCAACAGCTCTCTGAAGCTGGAGATTTCTACCTTTTTCCTCGTTCCATCCACATCTGCTCTTCTACAGCAACCTCGTCCTAAATTTTTATTCGTCAACCTTCCTTCCTCCACTCGAAATTATGGCAGAGAAGGAGTTCTCGGTGTATTGACTGAATCGGATGAAGGAGGAGGATGACCTTGGGAGAATGCAAGGTCAAGATGGTTCTCGTGTCTTAGAAAAGTGTTATGCTTGTCACCTTTCTAACCCACGCGAAGAGAGGGAACGTTTACGCAATCACTCGAGGCCAAATGAACATTGATGTTGGAGATAAAAAAGATTTTGACTGTTAAAATATATAGTTGAATTCGATTCGATTGAGATTTAAAATTCATCTCGCCTAATAATAATGATTGAACTTGAAATATAAATGCGAGAAACATGAGTGCGCAGTGTTATTTTCGTAATCTATGAAGTTCCAATTGGAGGTGCAATTTATGATCTATGGTTAAAATATAAATGACTATAGAATGAACATAAACAGTAAAACATTAAAAATTCACATATTTGGCCAATGTATAGAATAAATATTTCTAATATTTCTAAAAATGGTTTTTAAAGATAACTTCAAAAAAATTAGATACTTATTTATCAACACTTTATTCATCCCTTATTTTATCCATCCCTGCGTATGCACCCAATTTACCCTGGGCTGTATATATTTACAATCAATTCAAAGGCAATTTCTAAGGATACATTAACGCCTGTGTGCAGACTATATGCGGCGCATTCTTGTAGCGCGGGTTGCATACACAGTGGCACCTTAATTGTAGAATATTGAATTGAAGATCATGATAATTGGAGAATGCCTTGGCTACCAAAAATTTTCCGTTCAAAGATAATAATAGAGGATTTATAGACAAGCCCTCACGGATTTATTCTGAATGATCTTTGTTTCAACGTTTATATTTCGCGCCAGATTTTAAATCGAATGATTCTGACGAGAGAATCTTTTTCTTAGTTCTTTGAACTAAGAAAATCTTCTACTTCTTATATATTTTATTTTCATTGGAAAACAGACAGCTCATAAATCTCACTTATTAGATAAATAGAGTTCTGGGATACAATATTTTGTATTTGATACACGCTTAAAGTAAATTATGCGTATATACTCAACTGGTATTTATTATTTAAATTCACATCGAGAAATACTCCTTAATTAAAGGTATACTTATTGCTCTCGCCTCTTGACATATCTAAAAGGTTTTAATGAGAAAAGGATGGAAAGTGGTATGCAGACAAGATAATAAGAAAGGCTTCATCTTCCAAAGTAAACTTCCAAAATCTTGTAGAGTTATGCTTTTCTCTCAAACTCAAATCTCAATAATATCGTTTATTTGGAAAGAAGCAAGTAAATAATTTTTTACGATAACTCTGATTGAGAATTGATTTGCTTATTAGGTATTACTGAAGACAAAGTCTGGTTTTAATGCTCGAATTCACGGGTAAAGTGCAATTCAGGACCCTAAAGCTTTCTGGTCGTTTGTCCGTGAGGTCCAAGGTAGAATACAGACAGTAGGATCTTTAAAAAATGAAAGCGGTAATCTTATTAATGATGCAAAGGGCAAAGCTAACGCCCTAAATGATTATTTTCGGAGCGTTTTCGCGAGTAAAAGTACATTTAATGCCGTACACAGGGTAGATACACTTCAAGCAATGCCAAAAATCGCGATAAAGGAAGAGGGAATCATCAAACTTTTGCGACAGGTCGATCCGAATAAAGCCCCTGGACCAGAAGATATACCAGCTCGGATATTCAAACAGGCAGCCGAATTCGTAGCTCCCTATCTTAAATTAATATTCGAAAAATCTTTAAGCGAAGGCAGGGTCCCAAAAGATTGGAAATTAGCAAATATAACGCCTATATTCAAAAACGGGGTAAAGGACGATCCTGCAAATTACAGGCCCATCTCATTAACATCACTAAGCGGTAAATTATTGGAGCATATTATTACTAGCTCCTTAATGGGCTATCTAGAAGCGAACAATTTCTTTGCAAGAAATCAGCATGGCTTTAGAAAAACGCGATCTTGCGAGACGCAGCTCGCCTTACTAATACACGATATTCTAAAATCTGCGGAAAACAAAAGACAGGTCGATGCTATATTCCTAGACTTCCGTAAAGCCTTCGATAAGGTACCTCACCACAAATTATTGCATAAATTAAAAATCGCGGGGATCAATTCTCAAGTATTAGTGTGGATAGAACACTTCCTAAACGACAGGAAACAACGAGTAGTGCTTGACGGTATTTGCTCAAACGTAGTGGAGGTAACCTCAGGCGTTCCACAGGGTAGCGTAATCGGGCCCCTCCTATTTTTAATATATATTAACGACCTCAGCAGAGAAATTAATAGCAAGGTTAGGATATTTGCGGACGATACAGTTATCTACAGGGAAATAGCTACCAGTGAGGATAGATTAGTACTTAGGAATGATTTAGATAAAATAATGGCCTGGTGTGAAAATTGGGAATTAGAGTTAAATATTAACAAGTGTTCCGTTGTCAACTTCTTTGAACGGAAAACTACAAATAATGATTTCACCTACAGCCTCCGCGGAGAAAAGATTTCAATAGTAGAATCTGTTAAGTATCTTGGATTAACCCTGACGAATAACCTTTCATGGAATACCCACATCCGTAATACATGTGGAAAAGCTTTAAAGAAACTCGGTTTCGTTAAGAGGATAGTCGGTAAGAGCGTAGAAAAAGTTCGTGAGCGATGTTACTTTGCGCTAGTCAGACCACACCTCGAGTATGCTTGTAGTGTATGGGACCCTGCCGATAAAAGTAATATAAGTGAATTAGAAAAGGTCCAACGGAAGGCGATACGTTTTGTTAAAAATTGCTATGATAAATCGATTAGCGTAACTAAATTGCTCAAGGATGCGGGATGGGAACCATTAGAACTAAGAAGATCTAAGCGTAGATTAGATTTGCTAAACAGATTTAAGGAAGAAACGTTCAAGGAAGACGTAGTACAGATCATGCGCCCTCCCTGCTATATAGGTCGATCAGATAGAGCGAATAAAATAAGGGAAATAGATGCGAAAACCGACCGTTTTAAAAATTCGTTTTTCCCTCGAACAATACGAGAAAATAACCGTCTAGGAAAGTAAATTCACGGTGCATGCACCCCCTGCCACACACCGAAAGGTGGCTCGCAGGGTATCTACATAGACATAGACATTTGCAGAGCTAAATTGACCTTGCATATAAGGTCACATCCTAGGATCAATAACCTCAATTGAAACATAATATTGTTTAGTTTAGTTTATTTTCTTAGGGAAATATAAATTATAAACGTATCAAGTTTTGCAAATTCAAATCCTTAGAATGCTGAAAAATTATGACTGGAAGTATTGCTAAGAGGAGATTCCCAAGACTTAAAACGAGTAACAAACAGCTGAGTAGAAAAAAAACTCTAAAACTCTAGAAAAGTATAATTTTAAATATATTCCTGGGATTATGGAAATAAAAAAGGAGTTAGGTCATTTAAAATGAATAATTGCAGAGTGGATATGGAAACAGTGCTAGGACAAAGTTTGAAAAAATAATTGAAAATACTGCGAAGAAAATGAAACAAAAACAGCAATAAAAGGTATAAGAAGCGAGTTTTTTCATTATTTTATTAAAAAGAACTGATTAAATGAGAGAAAGAGAGTTTTAGAATAATATAATACATCTAAACCCAAAATAGTTGAATATATTATAGAATATATTTATGTACCAAACTCAGTTCTATAATAGTTCTTGACATCTTAATATTTTCATTCCGATGGATGTACACCCAGATTTATTAAAGGATACCTCATTACATTTCTTTGGGATAATCAATTTGACAGGAGCTAGGACAAATGACAACTACAAAATAAGTCGAAGAGGTGATAAGTGAATGCCCTCACAATAGATGTATCAAAAAGTAAACACCCTTTCTTCTTTACCGACTTAAACTGTAAATCTCACGTCTTTGATCATAACACAAGACGCAGTTTCCGTTTGAATTGGGTCAGTTCTTCCGAATAAGATATATAAAAAAGAGCTTATTGAGAGCTTAATGTATCATTGGATTAGAGAGAAAAAAGGAAAAGAGCTTAAGATTACGGCAAATAAAGTTCCAATTGAAGATAGACGCGATACGGAGATAAAATTCCTAATCTGAGGAATGCCGATGGCAAGGAAATCCAAAAACCGTTTTAACACTTGTTAACAACGGAATCAACCAGTTCTAACAGAAATTTCGATATATTTTCCGAAGTAATAATGCAATATTGATGTGGACCATCTCCACTCACGTTCGTGCAGTCGTAATCATTATTCTTAAAGATTTTCAGTTATATTTGTGGCGAGCATTCGCACTTTATTGCCTTCGGTCGCAGCATTCGATAGTTATCGCACCAAGATAGTCTTCTTCGGACAACCCATTGACCCAAATTTGTATATCGTAGGCAATAAACAAATTCATGGTCATACATCATAGAAGACGGGGATTCCTGAACTGTAAACAAGTACGATTCTAAAGAGAAGAATGAAATAAACTTCCTTGGCATTGTTCATGATATCTTCTACTTAATCCTATACTTCTAACACAACCTTAGACAAGCAAAGCTACGTTAAACCTTTTCCGCACACTCATACCAATGCAATGATAACCATCATTTACCTTGTATTCTTATCTAAGTATCAGATACTGTATCAAATTATATTAACGACAATTAAGCCAGTTAATTACCTGGATTATCAACTCTGTGAAATCGAGTTTGAAATTTATTATACTCATCTTAAGATCTTTTATGAAAGTTAAGAATTTGATTACAATGCAAGATTACTAATCAGAGTTTGTTGGTTCAGTAAACCCCATGTTATCACAGATCTATGTATTTTTAAGCATACTTACTCTTTATTCAAGTACAATGACCTTATAATTATGATAAAGAGTTAAAACGCAATAAAAATGACATTATATGCCAGACTGTAAGTTAACAATAAAAGTTCAATAATATCGCTTGATTGGGGCCTAATCTATTTGCTCATCGTCACCTACGTAAGAAAACGTTTCAAATCATCCTTTTTCCTAAAATAAATACTAAATTAGAATACAATTTATCATTATTATTTTCTCCACAGTAACGATCGAATGCTGAATAATGTTAATGAATAATGAAATGAAGTCCGGAATTTAACTGTCAAGGCTAACTGCTCATAATAATAACTACAAAAGAAAACAATCTATAGGATTGTTAAACAATAAATGACTGAAAAATCTCTTTCGTGTTCTAAAGAGAGAGAAATAAGTGTATGATATAAATGAGATGCATATAGAAAATTATGATAAATTATACAGATAAAATATCACGTTGATAAATGTTATATATAGTGAAATTGGTTGTTGAAGATTTTTTTTATGGATAGAAGTATCACTCCTAAACGTTGATTGCGTTTAATTCTATCTGGATATAAAATTTACAGTCAAGGTAAGTTTTTGCTCTCTAAAAACTTACGATTGAAATAATTATCCTGTTCTATTCAGTTAAAAACAACACGTGAGATGTAACCAAGTTTTTCTGGCGTCATACTTTTAGCAACCATCATTATTTTACTACGCTCTCTAATAATAGATTCCAGATAACGGGATTGGATCCACTTTAAGCACAATTACGGTTCCATCAGAACGGGTGACAGGGCTAGAGATGGAATAAAAGTCTTCAGAGTTTGCTTGCAAATTGCTCTTGCAAGAGTTTACCCTCCTTGTAAACAGTATCACACATTAACCTATGAGTGGGTTATTATATCTGTTATTTCACATATTGATTAAATTTGGTTTTTTAATACTTAATTTCCGTTAAAAAAGAGTGTTGTTAATAAATTATAATACGGTCAAGATTTATGTAACCTGTATAAAAAGTTATAATCGACTAACGTACACTGTAAATATCTTCGTGATCTTCGATTCGTGAATCGTGTACCATCAAAGATCATAGCCTAAAAATGTATTGACTTGTTACGACAAAAAGATAAGATAAGTTAACTTTGCTACTACGAATTTCTCACATCTTCCGAAATATTTCATAAGGGTCCGTGGAATAATATATCTTCAAATTAATACCAATTTATATATTAATTTCTAAAGGATTGTATTATATGAGAAAAATCATTACTATAATACAGATTATACTAACTTATTGAATATACTAACGTATTGTTGTAGCAACCGAATAGCTACGGATGGCAAAGTAAGCATTGATATAGTATCAGATGCGAGTGTTGAAATCTTATCGGTAAATACAGAGTAAACATAGTATAAGCATGAATATAACATATAAACATAACTCATAATCATGCCAAAATTTACTAAACCTACTCACTGAAATTTTATTTATAAGACAAGAGGAGGGTTTTATAAAACCCATCTTATGTTATCGTTGGGAATTTGAGGAGAATGCAATGAAGTAAATAACATCGAAGTATGTAAAAAATAAGAGAGTATGATCAAGTGAAGCCAGTATTTTACCGACTCTAGCATGAAACTTGAGCTTGAACTACAAACCAAAGAAAGCTTGATAGATTTGGAAATCTGTATCTCGTTTCGAGTGATTCAGCCTCCTTTAATGAGGCACGTAAAAGAACGCTGACTTCACCAAATTGCTAGGTACAGGAGAGACGAGATTTCTCAATCTACTCCACAGATACTGATCAACGGGCGTTGACAATGGACGCTGTATGATTCAAAATAGACGGAGGAGAACTTGGAATTTGATTTCGAAATCAAAACAGAAGCCTCTCGATGGTGCGTTGTTTGATTTTCCCAACTCGCGAGAAGAGATTTAGAAGTTGATAGATGATTATCGAGACGGTTTCTGACTCTCATATCATTCTCATGATACAAACCCATACGCACATTTGTTATCTTGGACCCACTTGAAAATTGTACTCAGAGCGGTGAGTGACGTAATTTCGAGAAGTAACGCTGATGAGGAGTACGTAGCAAGTGTTGGTCGCAATCATCCCGATAAATCCCGAGATAAAAACTTAATCAGAGGGATTAATGATTCTACAAAAGAAAAAGGGCACTTTCACGTTAAAGAGATTATATCTAATGAAGAAAACTCGAAAAAGGAAAAATCTGAAAAAGATTTAAAGATTAGAGAATCAAAGATCATTAAAGAACGTTTTTGCTTTGATAAAAAATATCTTAAAATTTTCGTGAAAAATACACGCGAAATTCATCTATAAATTTAAAAATAAGACTTTTTAACGATTAACTTTACATAAAAGCTTTATTTGAGTTCACTCTTTTTTCGAGGTGAATCTAGAAAAGTTCAGCTGTTTGCTTGTACCTGTAAAATTTTACGCCCACTAAATTCTCATGGAAAACATTTTTAGGCTCTTGGTTTGAAGAAATGGATTATTCCTTATGCTAACGTGAATAATATTTAAATTAATATTTCATGTACACTTCAAGGTATGATGAAATGAAAGCTCAAAGCCTTATTTTTAAGACTACTATAGATCTCGTAATTTTATAATCAGATTCATAAATATACCTTACAGCAAATATTCTTTAATTCAAAAATGTATTAGGATGCTAAATCTGATACAGAATTCTCTTCAAAATAATTTACAATGTTTTTTTGCTCCCAAAGTTGTCTATTTTTGTATTCTAAATAATTTCCGGTAGTATTACGTGCTGATTTCATTTAAATAAAATATTTTCTTCGTAATAACCATTTTGTTGTGTATGACCACGACTGATTGATATTGCATTCAGCTTTCTCTCGTTATTTATTACAGATAGATCTAACTCTACCTTAGAGGAAAATTATTTACTAATTACATATAGTAGAACACAGATTCTTACCGACTCAAATTTTCCTTTTATTCCAAAAGAAACAATATCAACCGAAAGTCAACGAAAAGTTCGTTATTATATTATCTTTCATCTTAATTTTTATAACCTCTAATCGGGAATTAGATAGATTATGATAAATAATTTACGTGTTTGAGAGAATCTTACTGAAGAATAATCTAGGTTATAAAGTGAAAAGTGAAACAATAAAATTAATAGAGTATAGTCGGTAAAGAAGGTCAAAAGCGAAAGAACCTGATTTATTGCGCAAAGATTCTGTGCGATTTTTAGAAGCGGCCCAATATCTGATTCTTCGGAAATATAAACAATAAAACCTTTCGTCCATAGTCCTGAAAAGTACTACCTCGACTTTATAACCGTGCGATAGCACTAAGTCTGAGAAATGGTGATGATTCTGAGAATGATTTTTATCGAACTTCTTTAAGACGAGTGGCAATAGAAATGCTTCATAACGACATTAAAAACAATGTTGTCGATATCTTTCTCGAAAGCGAACATTTTTCCGATTGCTCAGTCATCCTCACACAGTTGTTATCTATCGTTTATCTTTCATCGAGAGTGAACCTCAGCTTTTGTTTCGACACGAGTCTTGTGCGAGCTGTGGATAAGAGATTCCAGAATAATTTTGTAGCTCAAAGCGAGCAGTTCGTCTATTATGAATCAAAGACTCTCTATTAGAAATGACGCAAACGGTAATCGTATACGAACTCATTGTCGTCATCGATAAGAAGGAAACACTTCAGTTAGATCATTGCTATCGATGTATTTCTCATTAAAATAAAGACACTCAGACAGCGCGTGCGGAGGGAGGCTGGATTCTACGCACGACATACTATTGTGTTCAGAAAGGGTATCCATTTTCAAACAGCAATGAACGTTGTGGGAAACACCGCCCAAATGTTCCCTTCTCTGGTGACGTCATTAAATAGAGCATATGTTTCAGATGCGACAGTAACTAGTATGTAATTGACATGGATGAGGAAAGGTAATAAAGTATGACTATGAGTAAGCTCTATGACGTAAGGTACCTCAGAAATTAAATTTACTATAGTCCGTTCCACTAAACCTGGAAGTAGGGAAAGCTTATGGGGAAATCGGCGTAAGGAACAAACCTACTCTCTCTCCAGAAGTCATTCAATCGGTGTTTTCAGAGAAAATTAATATTTTCAGCTAAGTTTGGTAAATTTTTTCGAAATTTTGGTGATTTTTTGGATAAGAAAAGATTATACACATTGATGAAGATTTTTCATCTTTATATATAACAAAAGAAATAAATTAAATAGCGGAATGAAAAATATGGTTGCGTTAGCGGCCGAGAACATTATAAGGACTGCCATCCCTTTCATCTTATCCAACATAAAATGCCTTTTGTTTCTTAGATTACTCTTTTTTCCTAGATTTCCTAGATTATTTATGTTATAAATACATAAAATTCAAATTATACTATTTTTTGAGTAACCATATCTTACTGAAATTAATTTAAGTAGAACGTAACCTCCGAAAAATTGGATCGTGCAGTCAAATTTAAATATATAGCATATCATATTTAAACAATTTTAAAACTATTTTGTTTCTTACGTTACGAAAAACTTGTCGTGAGAGAATTTAAGATAAATAATATTTTCGTTTACAGGTTACTCTGAGTCAACATCTTGAATAGAACTTTAGCTTTTTTAATGTTAAACTCGAGATCGACTTTCGGATCAATCTGAATTACGTTCTCGGGTTTATATATTGTCTCGAGCATAAAAGTGATAATGATTAACAATCGAGGCGCATGGTCAATTACTCTCTCGTGTATATAAAGTTTATTTCTTTTCTTATAAAGATGAAAAATCTCATCAATCTATATAATCATCCTTTTTTTCATCCAAATATCACCAAAATTTTAGAAAAAATCGATCAAACTAAGCTGAAAATCTTATTTTTATCCGTTTAAGACCGAACTTCTGAAGTTGTTGCGGAAAAATGCACCTGCCTGCGAGGCTATTCGATTCTCCCATAAGACAATGCTTGCTTAAATGAATTATGTTACGGGCTATAGATTGTTACAGGAAAACAGAAACCTGAAGTATGAATCCAATCTGAATAGTTAAGGTATAATAATAATAAAGCTTCATTGTTAGATGACTAGCGTGTGAGTTGCATATCCGCTTCTTGTAAACACTTTCAAGGCATTAAATAAAAATCTACACTACTAATAGCCTCTACATACAAGCACCCACATCCAATATATTGCTGTTTAATCCGAGTAAGAATACACCAGAATGGATAACTGGTAATCTATTAAGAGCTCCTCACATTCATTTATGTGACCAAACTCCAAAATAATAGAAAAAATCTAAAATAACATTATGCATTCCTTAGAACAAACTTAAATGCAACCGAATTTTGTTATAAAAACTGTGGTGTCATTAATTGATAGAAATTATAAGATCATATACTCTGAAAAACAAGAGTTGGTCACTGAATAAGTGAATTATTGGGACCAAATGTGAATTTGATTAAAGAAAAAATGTACGATTCTTCATGAAAATTACAAATTTAACTCAATTATTGCCAACAATACATAAGTAAAGGTGTGTTTTATTCTTTTTTTGCTTTGATGCCACCATTTTGTGAAAGATGTGAACAAATTCACAATCATCCGTACGGTCGATCGCACAAAATTTTGGAAATAAAAATCAACAATCCTTTACGTTATAGGGTATAACGCAAACGATAAAACATGATATAGAGCGTTAATTTTTAAGAAACCTATTGAGAATTTTTAAGGAATCAAATTAAAATTTCCCAATATACTTATCAAGCCTTGATTAATTGATTTTCCTTGTACCAATTAAGTAACGAGTTTATTTGCTGAGGAAATTTTTCCCCGATAAGTCGTTCAACAGTCTTATCGAATAGTTATAAAAAGTCACACATAACTTAAATAATTAGTTCCATCTTCTGTGAGTATTGGGAACGTAATGCAAGTTGATCTAGGTCAAAAAATGCTTTAATTAGATCCTCGTTAATGAAAATGGGAAGAGAAACTCTTGTTCTAGAGAATTGCATTAAAAGTGAACTTATCACGCTGTAGATAAGAATTGTTAATGGAAGAGGCATCAGTCATGATAAACTAAACAAAGAAATACATATTCAATAGGCATCATAAATGTAATGTAAATTATAATCCATATATATATATATATATATATATATATAGGCATCAGACGAATAACAGATTTTAATATAATAAAATTTTATTTTTTCAATTTTTAAAATTATATTAATTATTTCCATTCCTTCTTATATTGGATTTCGGTTGGATATAAAATACGAAATTCGAGAAGACATATTTGCTGACAACCAATAGATCGTATAGAATGGAGAATGGATATTAAAAAATAGGAATAATATTCCACATTAGATTTCGAAATTATATCGGTACAAATTAATTGAGAAGCTGAGTTTTAGAAGGTGTATTTATTCCATCTTAGACCACCAGAGCAAGTACTAAAACACATACTTAACTCATGCGGAAGATGTCTCTCGTTTTAAGTCCACAAAATTCCATGCGACTCTCATTATTGGAGAATTCTCAACAGAAATTATAAGAACAACTTAGTCGGAACTATAAATATTAAAAAACACAGTTTCTCAAGTATTTTTTCTATAATATTCATCAATACATTCCCTATTAAACACCCTTAATATAACCTCCAAGAAAATTATTTGAATAAAAAGTATTAGTGGCTCTCTGATTTCGCCTGATTTCTAATACAGCTTTACGGTAAATTTCAGGAAATAAATTATAATTAGTTCAAAATTTTAAAATAATTTGCAAATCTGATTTTAAAAAAATCTCTGTCAGTAATGAGCAAAAATCAGGATTGCTATAGCATTATTTAACAAATGGTTATGTAAATAAATCACGCTAAAGGATATCAATTCTATCGTGGATGGCCGCACTTCGTGGAACGACATTCTAAATAGGAAAAATGAGTACTTCGTATTTTTAATACAGTAACAATCTTCCCTTATAAATCTATAAGGATTCCAATCTAAAGGATTGATATCATCGGTGAATATTTATACTTCCAGATAAGTCATCAAATTTAAGCCAATATAATCAATTTATTACGATGTATGTAAAAAATGATTGTCCTTTTCCCATGGCTTTTAAAGTATATACTTTAGAGATCTTTTCCTATTCAACCTCTAATGATAAAGACCGAGAGAAATGAATTCCTTCCTGTTTCCTTTGTTTCGCCTCCGACCAATAGGTCATCTACTATCTGTGTGAACCTCTCATTGAACTTTAAAAAAACCAAATTACAGGTGACAAACACTGTCCCATACTTGTTACCTTAATTTAATCGAAACTTCGATGGTGGAATGTTAGTTCTATGAAGATCCGATGTTTAACGTGAGAATTTCACATCATTTGATTTCGTAACTAATATGATGGATAAAATTATCATGAAGTACAGCATCAATAAAATCAAAAACCCCCTAATCAACCTCACTAAATTCAAATCGGATAAAAATTGGAACAATAGACCTTTTTGCTATGCCTACATACCTAATTCATTCTATTAGCAGCACTCTACGTTAAATATTAACCAGTTTAGGGATAACTATAATTTAAACAGATATAATTAAGAATTTTATGATTTTAATCTTAAAGAGATCGCATTTATATTGAGATTTTACGAATTCAATCAGAGTTACGATGTTTGAAAAAATAAATTACCAATTTATGATGGTACAAAACTTCGCTCAAAAAACAAATAATAATTTAATTGTTTTTATAACCTATTTTTAAATGTTTAAAGATCTCAAGATCAGTTTCTGTGCGAACTCTGAAGCTCCCCTTTGACGTATGAAGTCTCTTCACTTCAGGTCATTAGCTACGTAAGGCAGCTGAAGCGTAATATCTGTGAGTCATTGAATTCCATCGGTTGATGCAAGCAAAATTCCAAGAATTCAAAGAAATGTTTTAATTCTCTTTACAAACAATGGTGGACTTTAGAAGGGAGTTCGATAAGTTTTTTCCTGTTCAGAGATTCGGTTGATATTTCCACCTTTTCCGTTGCGGAAATGAATTTGGATTCGAAATATTGCTACGTTTATTCGATTATCCAAAACTTCCTTACTTATACATGGCAAGGGTGATTCCAGTAGTTGCCATAGCACCAGAAGTTAACCCACAGGAAAAATATAATGTATCATTTTCGTAAATAAAAATCTTCTACTCACATATTCTTCGACACATATATAGGTCGATCAGATAGAGCGAATAAAATAATGGAAATAGATGCGAAAACCGACAGATTTAAAAATTCGTTTTTCCCTGGAATAATACGCGAAAATAACCGTATAGGGAAGTAAATTCACGGTGCATGCACCCCCTGCCACACACCGAAAGGTGGCTCGCAAGGTATCTACATAAACATAGACATATTTAGTATGATAGGCCTGCTGAAATTTAATATAATGAAATTCTCATAACCACGCAAGAGGTTGGTAAAAATTATGTCACACGTTGTAAAAAAGGTAAAATTCCAGTATAATTTGTATCATGCATAATATATCTTTCTCGGATCGTTAAAATCAAATGACATTATTTAGGGTCAGTTTTGGGTAAAAACGGTAGTTGGACCTTACTTTCAAGCACATAAAATAGATACCTCGCTATAGAGTTATAGTGAGGCTTTAAAGATATAACCACAATAAATATAGTTAAATCATTCTTTTTTGGTGCCCAACATTCTAATCCGTACTGTACAGTAGGGAAAGCTATCAATTTATAAAAATTTTATTTGTTTCTTGTCTTGTTTTGTTTTTTAGAGTTCTTTCTTCGGTAATACATATTCTCTGAAAAGTTTTGACCTTATTTATAATGTCTTTTTCCTCGTCATATGTTATATCGCATCCTATAAGTACTGGAAGTGCGACACTTGCTCTAGGACTTGATCCTCAACAACAATTTTGTTTCGTATCGGGTTGCTTCCTAAAAATGCCATAATCTTTGTTTTGGTTTTGGAAATTACCAAATTGTATAGTTTGCTCAACTGGTGATGTCTGTGTACTGCCATTTGGATTTCATATCCAAAGGTTTCACACTAGTTAATTGAGGTTCATTATTATATTAGGTGAGATGATGAATTTTTCCGTTTTTTCTTATTTCCAACTCTCAAGTACGCATTCCCTAGAAATAGCTGTCCCATTGAACCTTTATATTGAAAACTAATACTTGACCTAAAGTTTAGTTAATATTGAACGACTACTAGGAATCTGCTAAGCCTTATCGGAAAATTTACTCACTTATATTTATAAATTATTTCTTATTTTTTCATTTGTTCCCCAAAGCAACGAATCGGCGTAAAGTAAGAGGTAGATTTGCGAGAAGAGAAGATAAAAATAGCGAAGCATTCACCCTAGTCGGGAGGTATACAATAAGTTTCAAACTTTGAGATACTGGAAATTTCATTCACACCTTATCATTGGTTTCTTCGAAATGGCAGAATGAGCTGTAAAAAATCTAGAGAATACGATCGAACAAAACACCCTAAAACGGGCTGAATCGAGATATCAATCGGAAAACAACTCGATTAACAAAAAAAGGAGTTGGTCTCTTAATCCTTCAACTTGGAACCTGCGAGGTAACTCGCGAATTTACGTCATCGATAAAACAGGTGTCACTACTGGAATAATCCACTGGTTTTCCTCTATCAGAGCAATAATCTGTTCATCTCAATGGTTAAATAAAAGAAATAATCTTGAGGGCTGCTCCGACAATAGATTTTCATATCGGATTCTCGAGAAGGGGGACTTTATCGCAGCTGAGATAATCTTGTTGCAGTTTTTTTCCCTGCAACAAGAAGAGTATATAAACCCCGATAATTCGCGGTGAGGAGCAGTTAGGTGTGGAGTTGTTTCTTTTACGATACGTGGAGAATCAAAGAAAGTCGTACAGAGAAAAAGAGCAATGAAATGTAAGTATTAAGGAACTGTATAAGACTTTATAGCTTCAAGTTGTCCCTGGATCGAACTAAGTATTTTGTCAAATTCAACAAATCGATAATCAACCATCCAACTTAAATGTTAATATAATTTGTTTTCCGCGAGTTTGATTCAGGTATCAATGGGGTCACTTACTCATTTAAAACTGATATGTACTTCAGTTTATTGATTTATTGATGTTTTTTCGGATTTTTTACTCTAAAAGGAATCTCTTTATAGAAAAATGTAATTAATGTAAAAAATGTACAAATTGGATGGATGATTATTATAATTTAAGTAATTTTTCAAAAATTTAAGTATAAATTAGTGTCGTGGATGAATCATACAGGTACTAACTTGATGAACATATGCACTCAGACGTGTAAGTCTTACGATATGCTGTGCATCTAACAGAACTTTTTTCAGGGATTGCACAAAGTGATTCTATCTCTACAAAAATTTTAATTAATGCACAAAATAATAAATTGAGATATTTTTGGTCACGAATCAAACTTCATGCAAAGAAAATCCGCGATATCTTTCTTTTACTGTAAATAAAAATGTTATAACTATGATTTTTCAGATAAATATATATAAGGAATAGATTCATTGAACGACAAAGTATCTTTTCATCCAAAATCGTAATATAGATTCAATAAGACTTATTATAAATTCGATGATTTTAATGGCCTAACATTTATTTAAAAGGTACAATAATTTGCCTAATTTCAAGAAGAGAATTAAAGTATTTATAATTCGTTTAATTTGGATTTTACTTAAAGCATATTTCGATTTGAATTGATTATTTATTTAAAATCGTACATAAAAAATCATTGGAAAAACAATGGGCAATACTATTTGAAACTGAAAAACTTCTTAAGAGTGAGAATGCTATTTGCCTGTTTCACTATATTGTAGGAATATATCATTAAATCATTCATTATGACCCTTTTTTCTCGTGAAAAGCGATACATATTAATTAGTCGTAATTGAGCCAATTTAATTGCAATTTATCTTCAGAAATGGAATGACTTTTATGGTAATAATGGATTGTAAATTACATGAAAAAATACTAGCGATAGTGTCATTCTTTAATGTGAGTTCTATCATATCCGAATCTAATGTCAATTTAATTCAAGAATAGTTGAACTATAAGAACAAAATGTGAATTTGGTGTGAATTTCCCGATAATCGGGCGCAATGTGAAATAAATCCATCACCTTAGTATAAAAAAATTAATGTTTACGTACTTCATTACTTTCAAATTTCGCTAATTGTAGGAAACAAAATAATTATAATTTGGCAATTTATACTTGAACTTATCGTCAATATAATGTCGAAATGGAAAAATGAAGTAGTTTCGTGTGATGACACATGCTTACAAATAAAGAGCAAAAGACTAAGGAATTAAGAAAATAAACGCTAAGAACATTAAGGCTAAAAAAATCTAAATAATATAAAATATCGGTGACTTGTTTTCAGTAACGTACACCCTACGTTGGGGAGCCCTATTGGGACTTCTCTTCGCAAGCCACGCCTTCGGTGCGGTTATAAGAAGAGAACACAAAGCACAACCGAGGATCACATACAAGACATCATGCCCAACATACGATGACTCTGTCTGTCCTAAGGAGAATTCGGGGGATGAGGTAGTCCTACCACATGAAACGGACTGCTCATTGTTTTACATCTGCGACTGGGGCAAACTGGTTATCACAGGATGTCCACCGGGACTCTATTACAACAGAGTCCTGAGGGTGTGCGATTATCCAGAAAATGTGAACTGCGAAGTCTGCAACGGAGGCAATGAAGGAGGTGGGGGAGGAGACGGTAGTAATTGTCGTGCATTCAGCGCTAGACAATGTCCACCATCAGATGATGGGGATGTGATTCAACTGCCTAACCCAGCGGACTGCTCCACCTTCTACAAGTGCGAAGAAGGCACGGCGGTGCTACAAAATTGCCCCGAAGGTCTTCTATATAACACTAACAACCGGGTCTGTGATTATCCCGAAAATGTTAACTGTAACAGTTGCGGAGGAGGTGGCGGTGGAGGCAGTGGAGGCGGTGGCGGTGGAGGAGGAGGAGGAGGAGGAGGAGGAGGAGGAGGCGGTGGAGGTGGAGGCGGAGGCGGAGGCGGTGGCGGCGGAGGTGGAGGTGGTGGTGGAAACTGCCCCGAAGTCGATGCCACCCAGTGCCCTGCAACCAACGAAGGAGATGTAGTCCAACTGCCAAATGGAAACGACTGCTCTACCTTCTACAAATGCGATGAAGGAAAGCCAGTTCTCATTCATTGCCCAACTGGACTTCTCTACAATCATAAACTAAGAGTCTGCGACTACCCAGAGAACACTGAATGCTACTCCTGTGGTGGAGGCAGTGGAGGAGGCAGCGGAGGTGGTAGTGGAGGAGGTAGCGGCGGTGGAAGCGGAGGAGGTAGCGGTGGTGGAAGCGGTGGTGGAAGCGGAGGTGGAAGTGGAGGCGGTGGTGGTGGAGGCGGTGGAGGTGGAGGTGGTGGTGGAAACTGCCCCGAAGTCGATGCCACCCAGTGCCCTGCAACCAACGAAGGAGATGTAGTCCAACTTCCAAATGGAAACGACTGCTCTACCTTCTACAAATGCGATGAAGGAAAGCCAGTTCTTATGCATTGCCCAACTGGACTTCTCTACAATCATAAACTAAGAGTCTGCGACTACCCAGAGAACACTGAATGCTACTCCTGTGGTGGAGGCAGTGGAGGAGGCAGCGGAGGTGGTAGTGGAGGAGGTAGCGGCGGTGGAAGCGGAGGAGGTAGCGGAGGTGGTAGCGGAGGAGGTAGTGGTGGTGGAAGCGGAGGTGGTAGCGGCGGTGGAAGTGGAGGCGGTGGTGGTGGTGGTGGAAACTGCCCCGAAGTCGATGCCACCCAGTGCCCTGCAACCAACGAAGGAGATGTAGTCCAACTGCCAAATGGAAACGACTGCTCTACCTTCTACAAATGCGATGAAGGAAGGCCAGTTCTCATTCAATGCCCAACTGGACTTCTCTACAATCATAAACTAAGAGTCTGCGACTACCCAGAGAACACTGAATGCTACTCCTGTGGTGGAGGCAGTGGAGGAGGCAGCGGAGGTGGTAGTGGAGGAGGTAGCGGCGGTGGAAGCGGAGGAGGTAGCGGTGGTGGAAGCGGTGGTGGAAGCGGTGGTGGAAGCGGTGGTGGAAGCGGTGGTGGAAGCGGAGGTGGAAGTGGAGGCGGTGGTGGTGGAGGCGGTGGTGGTGGAGGCGGTGGAGGTGGAGGTGGTGGAGGTGGAGGTGGAGGCGGTGGAGGTGGTGGTGGAAACTGCCCCGAAGTCGATGCCACCCAGTGCCCTGCAACCAACGAAGGAGATGTAGTCCAACTGCCAAATGGAAACGACTGCTCTACCTTCTACAAATGCGATGAAGGAAGGCCAGTTCTCATTCATTGCCCAACTGGACTTCTCTACAATCATAAACTAAGAGTCTGCGACTACCCAGAGAACACTGAATGCTACTCCTGTGGTGGAGGCAGTGGAGGAGGCAGCGGAGGTGGTAGTGGAGGAGGTAGCGGCGGTGGAAGCGGAGGAGGTAGCGGTGGTGGAAGCGGTGGTGGAAGCGGAGGTGGAAGTGGAGGCGGTGGTGGTGGAGGCGGTGGAGGTGGAGGTGGTGGTGGAAACTGCCCCGAAGTCGATGCCACCCAGTGCCCTGCAACCAACGAAGGAGATGTAGTCCAACTTCCAAATGGAAACGACTGCTCTACCTTCTACAAATGCGATGAAGGAAAGCCAGTTCTTATGCATTGCCCAACTGGACTTCTCTACAATCATAAACTAAGAGTCTGCGACTACCCAGAGAACACTGAATGCTACTCCTGTGGTGGAGGCAGTGGAGGAGGCAGCGGAGGTGGTAGTGGAGGAGGTAGCGGCGGTGGAAGCGGAGGAGGTAGCGGAGGTGGTAGCGGAGGAGGTAGTGGTGGTGGAAGCGGAGGTGGTAGCGGCGGTGGAAGTGGAGGCGGTGGTGGTGGAGGCGGTGGTGGTGGAGGCGGTGGAGGTGGAGGTGGAGGCGGTGGAGGTGGTGGTGGAAACTGCCCCGAAGTCGATGCCACCCAGTGCCCTGCAACCAACGAAGGAGATGTAGTCCAACTGCCAAATGGAAACGACTGCTCTACCTTCTACAAATGCGATGAAGGAAGGCCAGTTCTCATTCATTGCCCAACTGGACTTCTCTACAATCATAAACTAAGAGTCTGCGACTACCCAGAGAACACTGAATGCTACTCCTGTGGTGGAGGCAGTGGAGGAGGCAGCGGAGGTGGTAGTGGAGGAGGTAGCGGCGGTGGAAGCGGAGGAGGTAGCGGTGGTGGAAGCGGAGGAGGTAGCGGTGGTGGAAGCGGAGGTGGAAGCGGAGGAGGGAGCGGTGGTGGAAGTGGAGGTGGAAGCGGTGGTGGAAGCGGAGGTGGTAGCGGCGGTGGAAGCGGAGGAGGGAGCGGTGGTGGAAGTGGAGGTGGAAGCGGTGGTGGAAGCGGAGGAGGTAGCGGCGGTGGAAGCGGAGGAGGTAGCGGTGGTGGAAGCGGAGGTGGAAGCGGAGGAGGGAGCGGTGGTGGAAGTGGAGGTGGAAGCGGTGGTGGAAGCGGAGGTGGTAGCGGCGGTGGAAGCGGAGGAGGGAGCGGTGGTGGAAGTGGAGGTGGAAGCGGTGGTGGAAGCGGAGGAGGTAGCGGCGGTGGAAGCGGAGGAGGTAGCGGTGGTGGAAGCGGAGGTGGAAGCGGAGGAGGGAGCGGTGGTGGAAGTGGAGGTGGAAGCGGTGGTGGAAGCGGAGGTGGTAGCGGCGGTGGAAGTGGAGGCGGTGGTGGTGGAGGTGGTGGTGGTGGAGGTGGTGGTGGTGGAGGTGGTGGTGGAAACTGCCCCGAAGTCGATGCCACCCAGTGCCCTGCAACCAACGAAGGAGATGTAGTCCAACTTCCAAATGGAAACGACTGCTCTACCTTCTACAAATGCGATGAAGGAAAGCCAGTTCTTATGCATTGCCCAACTGGACTACTCTACAATCATAAACTAAGAGTCTGCGACTACCCAGAGAACACTGAATGCTACTCCTGTGGAGGAGGCAGCGGAGGTGGTAGTGGAGGAGGTAGCGGCGGTGGAAGCGGAGGAGGTAGCGGAGGTGGTAGCGGAGGAGGTAGTGGTGGTGGAAGCGGAGGTGGTAGCGGCGGTGGAAGTGGAGGCGGTAGCGGCGGTGGAAGCGGAGGAGGTAGCGGTGGTGGAAGCGGAGGAGGTAGCGGTGGTGGAAGTGGAGGTGGAAGCGGAGGTGGTAGCGGCGGTGGAAGTGGAGGCGGTGGTGGTGGAGGTGGTGGTGGTGGAGGTGGTGGTGGAAACTGCCCCGAAGTCGATGCCACCCAGTGCCCTGCAACCAACGAAGGAGATGTAGTCCAACTTCCAAATGGAAACGACTGCTCTACCTTCTACAAATGCGATGAAGGAAAGCCAGTTCTCATTCATTGCCCAACTGGACTTCTCTACAATCATAAACTAAGAGTCTGCGACTACCCAGAGAACACTGAATGCTACTCCTGTGGTGGAGGAAGTGGAGGAGGCAGCGGAGGTGGTAGCGGAGGAGGTAGTGGTGGTGGAAGCGGAGGTGGTAGCGGTGGTGGAAGCGGAGGTGGTAGCGGCGGTGGTAGCGGTGGTGGAGGTGGAGGCGGTGGAGGTGGTGGAGGAGGTGGAGGTGGTGGTGGAAACTGCCCTGAAGTCGATGCCACCCAATGCCCTGCAACCAACGAAGGAGATGTAATCCAACTTCCAAATGGAAACGACTGCTCTACCTTCTACAAATGCGATGAAGGAAAGCCAGTTCTTATGCATTGCCCAACTGGACTTCTCTACAATCATAAACTAAGAGTCTGCGACTACCCAGAGAACACTGAATGCTACTCCTGTGGAGGAGGCAGCGGAGGTGGTAGTGGAGGAGGTAGCGGCGGTGGAAGCGGAGGAGGTAGCGGTGGTGGAAGCGGAGGTGGTAGCGGAGGAGGAAGCGGTGGAGGTTTGTGTTCCTATTATTATATACGATATTATATTAATATTTTTTTCAATTTTGGAAACCGTTTCTTGTTTTTTCGGAATTTTACTTTATAAATAAGTGTCGTTAGTATTTAAGTCAACAATATCGTGAAGGTGTTTATTGATTTATATTTTTCGTTCATATTGATAATGACGACTAGATTTCTGTTTGTATAGAATCAATTTTTATTAAAGCAATGTGTTTATACGTAGTATTTTCAATGAGTACCGGGAATTTTTTTAAATCAAGATTCTAATGTTTTTTTTTAATGTTTTTCTTATTTAATATATACGATCGTATAGTTCCCATTATATGTTATACATTTAGCCAGCGCTTCTACTTATCATTCATTTACCAATTGAACTCGATATTTTTGATACTATTTAGCTCCTTCCGTGTCACGCTGTTAATGTCGTATATTTCTCTAGAAAGGACAGAATTTTAAACTGCTTTTTAGTTTTATAATTAAGAAACAGCCGCTCGGATGACGAATAATTGAACTAGGGTATCATTACAGTATTATCTCTTACCATAAACTACGAACAAGCAACGAATAGAGAAGAGTTTCAAATTCACTGTGCGAATGAATTGCCTTTACGTAAAATCTATGTTAAATCTGCGATTGATTTCGAAATAATATTCAAAACTTGAGGTAATCAATGTGCGAATATCATCAGAGACTCTGTTGTAATTCAGCGATTTTTCATAACCTTTTATTTGATATTTTTCTACGTTTTCATCGGTTATTGGGCGTCTGGGCCGTTAGTAATCTTCAGCATGTTCTCGGCCGTCCGTAAATCGCTTTAAGTACTACTTAGCTGTTATTTAACTCGTAAAAGATATACCATACTCGTATGTCAATATTTCACACTCTAGGTAGACTTTTTTTCACATTTTATGCAAAACATTCAACGAATTCTTTGATTCATTTTTTTCGACAAATTAAAATCTCCCAGCCCTTAGGAAAAGATCTTACCATAGAGGATGCTAAATAAAAAGTAAACTATAAATAAGATTTAAAAAATATACACTGGGGACATCTACACCAACATATTTCTAAAAATGTCGGAAAAATCGGACAATCCAACGAGCAAAATTCATCAATTCCCGTCATTCTTGGAACAACCCAAGTATTTATACTGCTACCATCAGAAAGCAATTAATTACCACTTTTATCTCATATTGTGAAAAAATTTTTGTACTGGATTAAAAATTATATATATTGAATAGCTATCATATAAATTTTGTATAACACTGTTGAGACTTCCTCTAGTCCATATTCTATTCAACAATGATATCAACTTTCGCAGTAATATAATTCTACCTTTAATTTCATCTAATATTTACTTAAGATGCAAATATTTATTTCTATCACCTAAATACTTCTACTATCAAGTTAGAAAATAAGTATTAATTTTCATCAAGTTCCCTAAGAGTTTGGATAGTATATTCATTCAAACATAATTTCCTATAATTTTGAATGGGAACTTCACATTATTTCATTAACACATGGACTGAATTACATTTTAACCATCTCAGAAATATGGATATTGATATTTTAATATTCTTTCTAAAGAAATTAAAACGGAAGAAATCAATGAAAAGAAAAAAATTTTCAAATAAAATATTAACAACAAAGAAAAAACCTAAAGTATGTATGACAGAAATTTAATAATATAAAAAAAAGAAAAAATTACAAAAAATAAATTATACGTAAGTCAGATAAACTTCTACATTTTTTTAATAACAATTATATCAAAAGGTGGTGGAGGTGGAAGCGGTGGTGGAAGCGGAGGTGGAAGTGGAGGCGGTGGTGGTGGAGGCGGTGGAGGTGGAGGTGGTGGTGGAAACTGCCCCGAAGTCGATGCCACCCAGTGCCCTGCAACCAACGAAGGAGATGTAGTCCAACTTCCAAATGGAAACGACTGCTCTACCTTCTACAAATGCGATGAAGGAAAGCCAGTTCTTATGCATTGCCCAACTGGACTTCTCTACAATCATAAACTAAGAGTCTGCGACTACCCAGAGAACACTGAATGCTACTCCTGTGGTGGAGGCAGCGGAGGAGGCAGCGGAGGTGGTAGTGGAGGAGGTAGCGGCGGTGGAAGCGGAGGAGGTAGCGGTGGTGGAAGCGGAGGTGGAAGCGGAGGAGGGAGCGGTGGTGGAAGTGGAGGTGGAAGCGGTGGTGGAAGCGGAGGTGGTAGCGGCGGTGGAAGTGGAGGCGGTGGTGGTGGAGGCGGTGGAGGTGGAGGCGGTGGAGGTAGTGGTGGAAACTGCCCTGAAGTCGATGCCACCCAGTGCCCTGCAACCAACGAAGGAGATGTAGTCCAATTGCCAAATGGAAACGACTGCTCTACCTTCTACAAATGCGATGAAGGAAAGCCAGTTCTTATGCATTGCCCAACTGGACTTCTCTACAATCATAAACTAAGAGTCTGCGACTACCCAGAGAACACTGAATGCTACTCCTGTGGAGGAGGCAGCGGAGGTGGTAGCGGAGGAGGTAGTGGAGGTGGTAGCGGAGGTGGAAGCGGAGGTGGAAGCGGAGGTGGTAGCGGCGGTGGTAGCGGTGGTGGAGGTGGAGGCGGTGGAGGTGGTGGAGGAGGTGGAGGTGGTGGTGGAAACTGCCCTGAAGTCGATGCCACCCAATGCCCTGCAACCAACGAAGGAGATGTAGTCCAACTTCCAAATGGAAACGACTGCTCTACCTTCTACAAATGCGATGAAGGAAAGCCAGTTCTTATTCATTGCCCAACTGGACTGCTCTACAATCATAAATTAAGAGTCTGCGACTACCCAGAGAACACTGAATGCTACTCCTGTGGTGGAGGAAGCGGCGGTGGAAGCGGAGGTGGAAGCGGCGGTGGTAGCGGAGGAGGTAGTGGTGGTGGAAGCGGAGGTGGTAGCGGAGGTGGAAGCGGAGGTGGAAGCGGAGGTGGTAGCGGAGGTGGAGGCGGTGGTGGAGGCGGTGGTGGTGGAGGCGGCGGTGGAGGTGGTGGTGGTGGAGGCGGCGGTGGAAACTGCCCTGAAGTCGATGCCACCCAGTGCCCTGCAACCAACGAAGGAGATGTAGTCCAACTGCCAAATGGAAACGACTGCTCAACCTTCTACAAATGCGATGAGGGAATTCCAGTTTTACAACACTGCCCATCTGGTTTGCTTTACAATCCTAAATTACGAGTTTGCGACTATCCCGATAATGTTCAGTGCCACTCTTGCGGTGGAAGTGGAGGTGGTAGTGGGGGTGGTAGCGGTGGAGGTTCTGGCAGTGGAAGTGGGTCTTGCCCAGTTGTAGAAGCTAGCCAATGTCCTCCAACAAATGATGGTGATGTTGTTCAACTTCCCAATGGAAATGACTGCTCTACATTTTATAAGTGTAATTTTGGTACCCCTATATTGCAATACTGTCCACCTGGGCTTTACTATAACCACATTCTTAGAGTCTGTGACTACCCTGCTAATGTCAACTGCTATTCCTGTGGTGGTGGATCTGGAAGTGGAGGAAATGCCTGTACCTATTCAGAACAGCTTTCTTGCCCAAAAGTGGATGGTGAAGATGTTGTACAACTTCCAAATCCCAAAGACTGTTCTACATTCTTTAAATGTGCAAATGGTTCACCAGTACTCCAATTCTGTCCTAAAGGTTTAGTATATAATGCCCATCTACGGGTCTGTGACTACCCAAAGGAAGGTTCCTGTGTTTCTTGCAATTAGAACATGAAATCTGATTTTCTTGTTTAATTATATATACCATTATTTTTAAAGATTATTCTAACTTAAATAAAATTTTATGAAGGCAAAAAGATTTTGATTTTTAATATAAATAACCTTCTTATTTGTAATTCCCTTGATTATTTTCTTTTCCTGTTTATGAATTTATTAGGAATATATAATAATTAAAGAAATAAATCAAATTGAAAAGGCATTATCATGTGGAAATCCATAGCAATAATAGACTTGGTTGATTTCCGCATATTTTAACAGCTGGTTTCTTAAGCTTTGTTTATATTTTTCAGCCAAATAAAATTTTTCCCGTGGTATACTACATTGAAATATAACTAGTGGAAAGTTACTCTTCTAACTTAATTAATACGTCTCTCAAATTATTAAAGAAAATAAATTACCTTGAAGACCTAAAATATGTATTATAGATCCTTTGTTTATGTAATGCCTTTTTTACTAATGGTTTTCATAATCTCATGAAATTTATTGAATGAATTATAATTACTATGATTTGTTCTTTGTATGCTTTTTCTTATAAGCATTGACGTAGATTATCTCTTCCATTAGCTATATGTTTTGATCCTCACTTCAGATTTGGTTTTCTACATAGTTCATTGGTGCACAATGTATAATTTTTATAGTCCATTTACAAATTTAATTTATATAACTTTTTTATAACTTTGGCAAACAATGCCTTATCATGTCATTAAGATTATTATTAATGAATTTCTTGTAAAACTACTGTCTAACTTACGTTAATTTTTAATTGAGCTAGATGATTCAACTTACTTACCATTTATAGTTAACCCTCTTTTTTATACATCTTAGACATGCACAGCTTAGGCTACTAAATGAAGAGATTTTCTTTATTCTTCTCTTAGAATAATATATTGGAAACATAAGGGCGATTAATATACATTAAAATGAATTATACATACTTTGATACGAAGCACATGATTGAAAGCAATTGAGCCTTGAGAAATTCCAGTTATCAGTCTTTTAAATACTAGAGAGAAGTATTACATTGAAGAGATGCATGCTGAACTATACTTCGAAATATTATGTTTACAAAAAGGAAAATAGGCATCACCTGCTATATAAACAGCTTCAGATTCAGATATTAGATTCTTGGGTTTATCTATCTGATCAAAATTTCAATGCTCAAAAAATAAAAATTTATATATTACAAGACATCTTAAACATTCTTATCAATTATTAGGAACCAATATTTTTTAGTTAATGATAGATATTAATTACTGAATGATACAAAGGAATCTTGCCATTCCACTGCCTTCAAACTCTTAAATCTTATTATTTGTAAAACATATTCAAGTTATATCCCACTTTTCATTTTTTTACTTGTCCAAAAAAAGTATTGTTTAATTACTGATGAACCAATGCATGTGCTTCAGCTCAGTACCGTAATTTGCACTTGGTTTCCATATTACATCCATAAAACATACTACTCATCATCAATGCAAACTTTGCAAAATTTTGTGCTATTTGTAGTTGTTTATAGTATAAATTGAGCATCCATAGGCCTGAAGATGATTCAAAAAAGCTTAAATTCAAAGTAGTGAAAATGACAACAAAAAGAAAAAAGAACTTTTTGCAAATTTTGATAGGGGAATTGGTGTTTCAGACTTGCAATTGTAAGTCAATCGTATCACACAAACTCTCCATAATACAGTTAAGCAAATTAAAAATTAACAAATAAGGAAAAAGACTTGTGTGGTGAAAGGGTATAAACTCTAAAAAAACTTTTATCAGTTTGGATTAAGGAAAAAACACTGTAGGAAGCATTTCTGAAATTATAATTTTTCAAAATGCATAGATGATTTATGATGAGCTTAAGCATGGCAGATGGAGAGTTCATAATACAGAAGGTATTAGATAAATGGTATCCTAGTACTTTTTAGTTCAATAGGAACATTGATTTTTTCAATGAATATGTTAATGACCATTATTGAAAATTATTGAAAAATAATAAAATACAACATTGGACCAGTTTTTAAAGAAATAATGTAAAGTTATGGAAAATTACTGAGTTTAGAAAGAATATCAGAACAAGAGAAAATACCTGAATGGATGTTACTTGATGGAAGGTGAATTCCCAGCCAAATATCAACATCCCTTTCCCTCCTCTAACTAAAAATTTGATGAAATTTTAATGTTAGCAGATTATAATTTACCCCCCATTGACTGGAATATTCCATTCAAAAACAAAGTAGTCCTTATTGACTGCGAGCTAATTCACCTAAAACGAAAATTTTACTGGACAGTTCTTTCTTAGCTCTAGTTCAAATTAATACTAAAAAAATAAGTATAATAAAAATGCTGGACCTTGTTATTTTTTAACTCAACTAATGTTACAGGTTCATTGGTTGATGACAAGAAGTTATTCTTATCATCCATCAATTGAACTAATGATAAATGTACCAAGAAAGTAGATATAATAAAGGAAAATTAATTTACAGTTGACTATAAAAGCAGTGACATCCATATCTTGTCCAGCTACCTCTTTGAAGTAAACTGGTCAGTGGTGTTATGTAATTTAGTTTGTTATGAGGCTATACATTATTTTATTTAACCATGTATCAAGCTATAGAATTATTTACTCCTTCCATGTTATGCTATAAAAGAAATTACCCAATTAAATGGTTTACCCCTACTTGAAAACGATTCATTTCCGATAAATAATTTCTTCTTAAATATACAAATTAAGTATTTTTGAAAGGTTTATTCTTCACATAGAACTATTCTATCACACATTTGCATCATCTCCATAAGGAACAAATGGGAAAACCAGAACATCTTATGAGCAACTTCCCTAATGTCTTTCACTTTGAAACAAGGAAAATTTTTAAAGACTATGATAATAATGCAAAAACAATTTGGCATATATATATATATATATATATATATATATATATATATATATATATATATATATATATATATATGAAATTTTTATTTACTTTTAGTACTTGTCTTTTTTAATTTAATGACTATATATACTATTATTTTATTACAATATATCAAAGTGGGTTTTTACAATTTTTATTTCTATAAATATGATGTTGGACTTATTATACAGGGGCAACTTAAAATACATAATGGTAAAATAATACATTAGCACAATTGAAAACACTATAGTACCTAAAATCTAATTTAATACTATTAAAAGAATTGGTGCATATATCTTTTTGAAGGAAGTGCTCTAAGAGCGATCTTATTCCATTCACTAATACACCAATTGAGAAACAAATACTTTGCTATATTCTTTGTCAACTAATCTCAATTAAAAGTTATGGCTCTCCTTTCTGATGAAATTTGGTGTTCTGATTCATTAAAATCTCCCCACCCTTTTACACCTCCAATGTTATATGCATCCTAACCTAATCATATTTACCTATCTTTTTTTATAATGTTCCAACCTAGAGTCTTTTACATTTCAGTGACTAAGTTTTATAGAACATACCCATTGTATATACTGCTGCTTCTCTCAGAACTTTTTCTATTTTCTTAATTTTGCCATCCTACTTACTAATATACACCAGAAATAGTTAGTAATTCTAATACAAAAAATTAGTAAGGGATATCAGCAGAAACTTATTAAGGGCATATCAGTGTACTATTTTTGATTAAATATTACTTGGCAGAACTCTGTACGGATATGAAGAATAACTAGGTAGCTTCCACAAAAGGCACTATTTTCAGATGGTAAGGCACAAAGGATTGTAAGACATAATATCAGTGACAGGATCTCATTTTTTTTCAAGACACATCAGATATTGTGCATAAAGCAAAACAAAATAATCAGATAGGTTAAACTTTATTCAACTCATAAAAATAACAGCCAATAATGTATACCTGTAACACAAAAAAAACACCAGACTGGCAATTATGCTGCAACACTCAAGGGAAGTTTATCAATCTTTGTCATTAACCAAAGTCTAAATAAACCATTTTGACATTTCTTTCCAAAGTGTGAACATAGAAATTGGTTCGAGGTCACTAGACCCCAGCACAACAAGAATTCATACACATAGCACACATATAGGCACATTGCCTATTTTTAGCAAAATAGGGATTTCATGTATGTCTCATTGTCCAAAAATACAATGCACAATTGGCATTGTTATATCATTGAAAATAATTGGGATAAATTTTGTTACTTTAATGGAGCACAACTTATCCACTGCTCTGCTTTAATTGTTAATCCTCTACTACCTACTTATAAAGTCTTACATTTTGTTCTCATAACCACAATCTTACTGATTACTTGTGTAGATGATAATATTGACTGAAACCAGCCTTAAAATTCTTAATTTTGGGACCAGAGAAATAATACCTAATTTCAATTCTAAAAGCAACTCTATGGATTTTTTTAAACTTCACCTGAATTTTTCATTAGAAATATTTTAAATATTGTGGGATTTTAATCTTCAATCAAGAAATCAGAGGGCTTTATTACCTACTTTGAAAATTAAAGATAAACCATTTTTTTGAGAATTTACTTTTAACCAAATTCAAATAAAATCTTTTCATTTTCCTCAATGTCCTTGATATGGGGTAAGGTATAATTCAAAAGCATTTTTGATGAAAGAAATTTAAGAAAAAAATCATAATCAAAGCATTGAATTACTTTGAAATTATTTGAAAAATATTTAATCTTGTTTATTGTATTATTGTTCCACAAAACACTGACAACTAGAGATGATATTTCAATCACTGTAGAATCAGATTTAAAGATTATGATGCACTTTGATTTTTAAAGAAATAAAAGCATTCAAAAAGGATTATAGGAGATTTCAACATACAACCATAATCATTTGAATTTTTCAAAAGTTCTTTTTAACCAATAATAGACTGCTAATCAGCCCATCAACAAATTTTCAATTAGCATACTACTTCAATTCATACTCCTAAACGGTAGGGGTATGAAATAAGAGTGTTCAAGATTTAAGAAGTAAGATGGTGCAAACAATTCTAGAAAAGAATAATAAGAGGAGAAAGAAAAATTACTTTCAATGTAAGAAGTCTTACAGAATGATTGGTATGGAGTTGTGTTTGCGCCATCTTACTTCTTAAATTTTGAACATAATTTCTACATGAATCTAATTTGTTCCTTCTTTTATTTCCTGGTAAGAACTTATTGTTATAGAACTATATTGTTATAGCTTTAAAAGTAATACATTAAATCTCTCACAGAATATCTCCCAATTTATTTAAATTAGAGTAAATAAACTTGAGATCATTTTGGTTTAGAGAATGGATTTCATTAACGGAATGTTATGAAAAGAAAAAAAGGTTATTTGAACAAATTATGATTTCAGTTAATAAAGTATTCATTTAACTAAACTCTTGCACGTTTAGATGTTAATTTCCGGAACTTTTACTTTGTCAACAGATTTAGGCTAGTATTAAAAGTCAAAACACTATTTAAGCTAAGAAAATTGTTGTCTTTCTGAAAAACCATCAATAGAATAGAAAACTCTAAAGATAATATCATACACAACAAATGGGCAGAAAAGGCAATAAAGTAAACAAACAGATTAAAACTCTTGACTTGGAAAATTTCCAAAGTTAATATGGAAATACGCATTGTAGTTGATTCATAGATTACCAATATCTCAGTAATACCATTACTATAAGACATTTATAATGCAATAGCATTAAGATAAATCAGTGGAATAGAAATATTATTACTTTCAAGATTATTAAAAAGATCAACAATTCTGAATATGTAAAATTCTTTGAAGGATACTTAACAAATATATAAAGATAGTTTAATGGATTGCCTCATCACTAAGATGTGCATAAAACAAAGATAGCATTACTAATTAAGTTAAAAGGGGATACTATCTTTTCTAAAATAAATTTCGATTATTTGATTTCATAATCAACCAAAATAACTCTATATAATATAATAACTATGGAAATTTATATTTTGAATTAACTTGACAAGTTAAGCATCTAGATGAACCTTTTAAAACTGATGGACTAAACATTGTGTAAAAAGCTAATTATACCAATTTATTATGAAACACAAAAACTTTCCTATAGAGATCAGTAAAGGACAGGTACAACTAGATGTCAATCGGGTTCATAAATGTAATTGACATCTGTTTACTCAACAACTAATACCGTACCAAAGGCAAATTATTGGAAGCATAATGCTCAAATAGCAATGCCATTCAACACATTCCAAAATAATGAGAAACAGAAAGATAAAAAGTTCTAAGGTTAATATAAAAGTCTCCCTCTGCATTTAACTACTCAGTTAGAGAAAACAAGAGATTTATGAAATACTAATTTTACCTAAGGTACTTTTACTATAAATAATAAAAAATATAATAATATCTGTAACAATGAAGCCATTTGGTAATATACATTTTCTTCAAATATCCAGAAAATATTTCAACAATAAAAATGATTTCCAAAAATAAATCTCAAATCAATTATTACTTAAAATTGTACGCCCATCACACAATTCTCAAAAAACCAAAATCAACAAGTCAAAGATATAACATCTCCATTTGAACGAAAACATTGTGCAAGCTCTATTACACTGCTCAGTACATAATTTTCTATCCAGCACTATAAATACTTATCTTTGAGAATTTGGAAAGTGTAAAACATTATGTTATGGCTTGCAGTAATAAACTGCATGATGGGAAATCACAAAATCACACACACAATTCAAAAATGGAAGCCTTGAGTTGTTATTAATGATTGATTTCCAAGGTTCAATGTTCCTCAGGACTCCTACATTGAGTCACAAACATAATTGTACAAGGAGACATCACAAATTTTTAAGAAATAATGAAGTTAATTGAACTGAACTGAAAAATAATCTTTTTCAATTCTACAACCATACATCCTTGGATTTAACATAATGATTGATATACTTTATTTAGTCAGTTACTAAGCACAGCAGTAAAAATAATCTAGTTTAAAATTCTCTCCAGAAATTTATGAGTAAGTTAGAATAATTTCCTTGCCTTTCAAAAACAAACTCATAGGATGTTGATTAAATCCACATTTGAATTGAATCATTATCAGCCAGAGGATCATAATATTTTACATGAAGTAAAAGTTTATTTATGATAAATCTGTCGTTTCCATAATAAAAGATTTAACACTTTGACCACATTACCTACGTCAAGCAGATTTCAAATTTCTATAAGATTCCCAGTATTATTGGCCTGAAAAGAATTTTTTAAAACACTTATGATCAGTATATAAAAATAGATAAAAAATTATTAAAAGGAGTATATTTAACAACAGCTTGAGCATTAAGAATGATAATAATCATTCAAAATTTAATTTTTTCCATAGAATTTCAACATGTGTTTCATGCTTTCTTTCTGATAATCTTCTGTTTAACTAGTAGATCATGTACATGGGTTGTTTGATTTACTTTATGGGTCTCAATGATGACACACTGATATTAAAGCACTTATTTGTGTCTATCTATACACTTTAAGGAAAAATGAATAGTTTTTACAAATTTTTTGAATAATTAAATACAAAAAAAATGAAAACTGATAATTACTAAATAACTTTCAATAAAATTAAATATATTTTTATCGTTATTAATTTCTTATAGAAAAACATGTGTATGAAAGAATCCAAATCTTCCAATGTTAATTTAACTTAATGGCCAACAAGGAATGAGATTACATATTTTAAGTCTGTATATTCTTACTTTCCTCATTATAATTCTTCAATTATAAAAGAAAACTGAAAGATTACAATCTCTGCTGGAGATACATAGTAAGAAACAGAAAGATTCTCACCTTGTCCATTGATTCTCTCTTCTTCTTCATTTTCACATCTTCATCTGTATCATTTTCATTCCTATTATCAGCATTGGAAACATCCATTAGCTTACTCTGGCTTGAAAAACCATGCTCTTTACCCTGTGATTCTTTGTTTTGCTTGCATTCTATTCCATTCTCCATAACCTTGGAATTCTCTTTTGTCCTAGTTATGATCTAAAAATGGATAAAGTAAAACCCTCAATGCAATTTAATTTGAAAAACACTGAGCTATAACAGAATCAACTAATCAAAAGAATATTGAAATTAAGAACAAATAATTTCAGGAAATTATTATCAAATTTACATTTTACTCACAGAAAGATTAACACTGATTATTTGTGATGGACAGTAATCAAAGAAGTATAGATACTTACACCCATTTCCTCTATTTCAGTAAGAATTTCATCAAGAAGCTTCACAAACAAATCAGCATTTTCTTCATTGAATACCATTGGTGGCTTCAGCTTCAAAACATTGCGATCCGGCCCATCGGCACTGATAAGAATACGCTCCTCTTTCATTCTGAAAATTTTAAAAAGTTAAGTCCATTTTACAGTTACAATTAAGAAGGTATTCTAAAGAAATTAATTGTTGAACAAAGAAACATTATTAGCTAAAATACTATAACTTCCTTTAAAGCAGTATAAATTTTCAGAGTAGCAGTAGTATTAAAGAACCATCACACAATATGTATTTATTAATTATCTAAGACCACACAAACATTGCTGTGTGGTCGTGAACTTAACAATGGTCACCATAAACATCCAGACCCTGAGAGGAAAATTTCCTCCTTAGCTGGGATTTGAACCCAGGGTTAGAAGATTAGCATGCTAACCTTTCCAACAACAAGGTTGACAATGTGCATTGTTAAGGTAATAACTAATAGTGATAAAGTAATAGCAGATAATTTGCATGCTCAACTAGTCAACCTACTCATTTAACTAGTACGTATGCCAAAATCTTGTCATGATGAGGCGATTGAAAAAATACATGAAGAGATAAATGAGATCATAGTAGAGGACAGGAAAGTAAAATTGATAGCATAAAAATGAATAGAATAATAGAGTCGGAGAAAGAGATGATTTTGATAGGTAAAAAGAAATCATGGGGGGAAATTAATAGACTTCTCTCTGGAATAATAGACATGGAGAAGGCATGGGGATTAATTAGATTAATTTAGATGTCAATTAGATAACATCCTGTTTGAGTAGTTGATTCAGTAATGCGAGGAGGCAAAGACACTACCTTGGGCAAATATAGATTCAGTCCACAACCAACTTATTACAGATAGAGCAACTAAAATTAAGCAAAATAGAAGGATGAAAAAAATCAGCAAAGAAATGAAATATAGAGGAATACAGCCGAAAAAGGAGCAAGTAAAAATGAAGTCTCAGAATGCTTTCACAAACCTTGACGAGTCTGTCCACGTATGCAGAATAACAAATATCAAGGCTACCATTAAAAAGCTCATGATATAGAAATTTGAAAAAGAGAATAAAATAAGAATCGATGAGTTACACATGAAAGGTTATCATAAATATAGGAAAAAATAAAGTGGAAGAATGTTAATGGTGAGAATGGTAAAAGGAACTATCAACCAATTAAATAACAAATTGAGAAGAATTACAAGTAATACTTAAGAAAACTGACTGTATGAGATATGCAGAGAAATGGAGAAGTCAGGCAAATACAACTAAGTTAACTAGGGCAGTATAATTAGATGACAAAATATGAACAAAATTAAAGGCAAAGGAATTTGGAATAAAAAAGGGAAGAAAAGCAACTCCAAGGAAATTATAAAAGAGAAGATTACATAAAAGAACAGTATGGTAAACTATCAATGTAAATAGAGAGAAAGGAAGAAAAAGAACGCTAACAGTGAAAAGACGACTCAGGACCAAGTACATTACAAAAAGAGGTAGAGAGAATAATTGAAGAAAAGAGAAGATAATGCAACAAGATCTGATGATATTTAGGCAGGGATTCTCTCTGCTGGAAGATCACTAGAGGGAATGGGTGACTTTAAATAGGAGCACACACCATATTATCAGTATAAATATTCTGATGATCAGGTAATATGAGCCAACTCTGAAAAGGAACTATCAGAGGATTATCAACAGAATTAGAAAACATGGAAAAGTAAATGATATGGCACAAAAGAGAAGATCAAGGTGTGGATAAGGAGGACAGAAAAGAATTTGAACAAATAGATGGAAAGGTGATGATAGATGGAAAGATAAATGGAAAACAGATTGAACAGATAGTTTAAATACTTTGGAAGCATACCCGCAAGAAATGGGAACTGCACAATAGAAATTGAATCAAGGATGGCCAAGGCTATGGTAAAGAAAGAAAGAGGATACACTAACCAATAGAAAGGAGATTACACAGTAGATATGGAGATTCATTACAAATAATAGAAGAAAACAGGGAACTAATTGGAGAATTATATGGGAGAAAAGCTAACATATACTCGCATATTATATTCAAATAGAAAATTAATTGATATAAAATGAAAACAACTTATGTATAAACTAACCTTGAAACAATATGTTGAGCTTCAGCAGTGGCTGGAATCAAATCCCCATCTTCATCTTGAATGACTAATTCAATTCCCACAAACAATCCTACTCCTCGCACATCACCAATTAGATTTGGATGGCGAGTAGCTAATTCTTTCAGAGATGATAAGATGTAATTTCCCACTTTTTCAGCTTTTCCTCTAAGTCCTTCAGTCTCCAGAACATGTATTACAGCTAAAGCAACAGCTGAAGATACAGCATTACCTCCATACTGTTAAAGATTGTAAAATATACAGAAGTACGTAAAAGTTAAGATGATAAATTGCATAACAATTAAGTAATTTTAAGGTTACTAACTAGTGATAGGTCAAAATATCAGAGCTAAATAAAAAAAGAAAGTGAATATACATACATAGATTACTTTGAATGGTTTAATTTATTTTCCACCCCATCTTCTGATTCAAAGAACAAAGAAAATTGTAATATAAATGGATACTTAACTTTGATTGATTAAAGAAGTTTCAATTTTCCATTTAAATATCCTTTCTTGAAGTGACTCATTCCTAATTACGCTTGTAGATATTAACATCAAAATGATTATATAATGAATAAGATAATTGAAAGGTAATACCACTAAATTAAATCTACTCTGCTTATTCTGTACCAAATACAAGGACACCATTCTTACTCATATATCCTAAATTTAAATAGTGAAGGTAAACAAGTTTAATTTCTTTTGTCGCAAAAGCAAATAAAGAAATTCTAAATTTTACAAAATTGACATAAATAATCTTCCAAAAACTAAATAAACTTTTAAATTACAAAATTTTGTGAATTTTTTATTCAATTATGACACACATGAATTTAAAGTTCATCTAAAACTACTGTATTTTATCGAGTATGAGCACCCCCTAATTTTTTAGAGTCAAGTTCAGGAGAAATTATTCTATATTATTTACATTATTTCACTTCATTTTCAAGCATACAATTTATACCTCCCTTAAATAAGCACCCCCTACTTTATGGGGATCATAATTTTGGAAAAAAAAGGGTTCCTTATAGTCAATAAAATACAGTATTTAAAATTGATACTTATAAAATACTTACTGTATTAAAATATTCTATTCCAGTATTTTGAAAACTCAATGCAATTTCTGGTGTTGTTACAACAGCAGCGACTGGATGGCCATTGCCCATTGGTTTTCCTTAGGAAATAATAAAGTTAAATATACAGATTAAGATACAAGAAGAACTTAAATATGAAGATATAAACATCAGTAATGAATCTTTATGAGTTGAATTTTGCTTTGAGAGATCCAATCAAAGATATTGATTAGTGAAAACAAGGTTAGAATAAATTGATTTGATACAGGATTGAAGCCAACCATTCAGTAAAATACTGAATAAATAAGAAAAATGAGCCACTTAAACAATTATTTATCCTCACTTTGAGCTGGATATGAAACTATTATACATATTTGATATAATATAATTTGATATCCACAATTTCACTGCCAGCTTCGTTCAAAGAATGATAATTTTTATCATAAAATAAATAATTGTATAAATATATAAATATAATTATCATATTATATATTATATTATATAATAATGTATAAATAAAATTATCAGTATTAATATTCAAATTTTTCTATAATTGTATTGCTATCACCAAGAATTGATCTTTTATGAAAAGCAATTTTAGAGTGATGAGTTAAGAAGAAAAAGAAAGAGAAGCCTTACACAAGATATTAAGAGTGAGATTTCAAGTGACCACTTTCTATTTCCCTTGAGAAATTAAATCGTAATGGTTTACCAAGATGTAGAAGGTCAATCATAATATTATCAAAATAAATATCAAGGTAATGTGAATTATAATTATGTTACCCTACCAATTGTAACTATGTCAGGTACAACATCCTCTCCTTGAAGTTCAAACGCCCACCAATGACTGCCTACTCTACCAAAACCAACTTGTACTTCATCAGCAATGCAAATTCCACCTGCTTCACGTACATACCTGCAATAATGAGAAAATTAAGTAAGTTTATTCAATCTTTATCAAATACTGCCATTAAATTAGTGATAATAAAAATGATAGCTCTGGTCAACAACTCACTTAAAAACATTCCTAAGATAATTGGGTGGAGGAATTATTTGACCACCACAGCTCTGTAAACTTTCTGCAATGAAGCAACTAATAGTTCTACCATCAGCCTTTGCCTTCTGACAAATATTTTTCACATCTTCAGCATACTTAAGTCCTAGATCTTCTCCAGGATAATCCTTTGCTCTGTATTTACCTCTGTAAGTGTCTGGACATGGAGCCTAAAATATGACAAGAGCATGGATATGTAGATATGACTTATAGTCTCATTTTCCTTTGTCGTAAAAAGAACTATATATATAAGGAACTAAAACTCAGCCAATTCTAATGATCTAATCTTAAAGTTAAGTGATGATATCTGAAATCCAAACCTCAAATTTTCTTTAACCTTGTTATATAGAGTAATAAACAGATGCTTTCAGCAAAAATAACCCATTCTAGCATGACAAATGTAGGAGAGGACTTAGAAATTAAGATGAATTAAAAGATGGACTCACCACATGCACCCACTCAGGCTTTCCTGAACCGCCAGGAAGATTAAATTTGTAGGGAGATATGTCTATCAAGGATGATAGATGACCATGATAAGCACTAAAAGGATATAAAAATCATATAAATGACAAGATGATAACATAATCTCAATCAATTCTTGCTTTGATTGACTTTTTTTCTTTTCTGCATAATAATCAAGCTTCAATTATAAAAATTAAGAAGTTTGGTAACAGAATTTACAGAATGAATTTGACACAAGTATGTAGGATTATATGACATTTTTCTTCTCTCAAACATTCGGGAACATAATTATTAGTTATAACCTTAAAAGAAGTATTGCAGCTTTGATACATTATGTTTTACCTGTGAAACTGCAAGATAAATTAACTCTAGAAAACGCAACTGATACCAAAAGTTATTCAACATCTGTAAACCCTTCAGATGCCAAAGAAGTCAATAATAGGAATTTTGTGTTAGTTCCTGGTTAACTTAGATCACATTAGCCAACACCAAATTGACAGTTGCGCATATCATGCATAAAACTATACACTGGAGTAAAATAATTAAAAAATTCCATGTGTTGACAAGGTATTAATAAATAAACTAACGCATCAAACGACTATGATAAATGAAAATACCAAACACCTCTTGCAAAATAAATGGACAAACCTGGTACATACTCAAGGACCATATTGTTATAAGAATTTTCAGCAAAATTAAACAATCTATAATTCCCAATGAACTAACGGAATCCTGGTTCAAAGAAGAAAAGTGACAATTTTCTCATACAAGAAATATAGAAAGTAATCAAGTTTCCTCATTTTATGAACTATCCTCGATTTCTCTGCAAATAATTTGACTACTATAGGTGCAAAAATCCCAGAAGCTTCTTAAAGCAGTGATATGCTTCCAAGCAAGAAATTCATAAAAATAAAGAGAACAAAAAACCTAAGATTGAAAAATTTTATTTAAGAGAACACATCCTGTAAATAATTTTGTTAATTTTTCTACTCTAAAGGAAGTCTTGATTGCAGCAAAACTTTTGTCCATTGCTACTGAGCTGTGAGATCAAAGTTGACCTTCAAATAGCAATCTTTTAAGCATGGGCAAGCAAGAAACTGAAAACAAGGGTATCAGACTGCTAGGATACATCAATACCAAGAGAGATACATCTTCATCCTCTGATTTGGAATATTTGCATTTTACCTTCATTCCCATGCCATGATTATAGTTCCCAAAAGAGGCATTTAATGTTCTCATTCTTGTATAGCTTCCTTCTAGATGACTTCTGGTGTTGCATCTGCCTGATTTTGGTTCTTGTATACCCTGCCCTCCGGTATTTCCAGAGGAAAGGAATCACAAATTTCTAATGCTTCATCCATACTATGAAGGAATAGACAGTTTGCACCCATTTCATTCATTTACTACTCCTCAAGTTTATGGGAAACTTCTAAACCTCAAAAGCTTAAACTTAAGAGGACTTGAAGGAAATCCCTAAAACCAAAGGATGGCCCCAAAAGCTGACCCCACCATTATTTGATAAAATTATATGATAAAGATTTCCAAAAGCACCAATTCTACTGACACCATATGGTCAATTTTATCATTCTCCCTTAATTAAAACACAACAGAGGGGGTCAACTATGGGGGAGGTGCATTACCACTGCCTGCATTACTGTCTTCATCTTAATTTTTTTAAAGAACTTCACTGCAAAGAAAAAAAGTTTGATGGTATAATTAAAAGATGCTCAATTTGGAATATACACTGGAAACTACAAAACTGCAAACCTACAAGCTAAAAATCCCATTGTAAGTTAGTCGATAATTTTTTAGATCATCCATCCCCTTAGGAAAACTCAAGGGCAAATATTATATTATCTACTGGTTCCAAAGAAAAGAAGATAAAGCATAAAAATCAAGACATGCAAATAATAATAACTTCTCAACATTACATTGCTACTTCTTCATGGCATTATCACTGAAAAGAAATATTCTTAATTTGAAGAACATAATTAGACATGCAAAGGAACAAGAATATAAAAATATAATATTACAGGAACTAGCTCACTACACCTACTAACTTGATTGAATTAGAAAGAGCAAACATTCAATTCAGAGAGAAAGGTATGTAAATTACAAAAAAAGAAAATTAAAAAACTGAGTAATTTGATAGAGATATATTCCTGAATATATTTAGCTAAAGGTTTCAGAGTAAAGGAAGATGTTCTACTAAATTAGAACTATTGATATACAAAAGGAACTTATATTGAAAATTGGGGAGGAAAGGTACACCTTACTTGAATGAGATGGCATAAAAGCTTAGAATTACATGCTGTTAATTTGTATAAACAAATTACATGGATACTCCATGACAAGAAAAGGAAAAATCTCAGTAATAAAAAGCATTGTTATATCTGTGAAATTGTTTACAAATTTCATTCAAATATTCATTATCCTTAATATGCAGTAGTTAGTAAAAACCTATGTAATTAAGAGACAGAAACTAACTCTACATAGCATACATGACTATTGTTATGATGCCAATGTAATCAGAAAATGATCTATTGGAGCTCAGTAAACAAATATTATATATATTTCTCTTTTGCGAAATATTTATGTTAACAATAATTAATTGTGGCATACAGTAAGTTCACATATCAATTAACTCCATTACCTAGAAATCAAAACCCTTTCCACCTAGATTCTGTAAAAAAAATTGTAATGATGAACCCATAAAAATTTCAGTTGAATTATTATCTGAAATTTACAGCCACATGTCCATTAAATATAAATTCCCAACAAAAAAAACCTTTTAACTTCGATTTAGAAGGCCTCTAGGACAACTTTTATTTCTGAATTATATAAATAAAATGCCAGAAGACTGAGTTAGGTAAGCTAATCAATCGAATCACATATATTTCATGATTTCTTAAATGCTGATGTATCACAATTTTCATTTAAACCCTCACATTCTTCTCAAAGAAAAGACAAAACACAAACTTATATTTTATAACACCCATTAAAAAACCACACAAAAAATTCTAGCTTCTAAGATGCATGATTAACATGCTTTAACAGAGCTCTAAAATAACTAACTACATAAAGATTGACTTTCATAATATACATAAGAAAACTCCCTTTTTGAAAGATATGGAATATGTGAAAGGTTAAATTATATGATCAGCATTGAATTTTTCATAAAACTGAAGTATTTCATTCATTCATGCAAGTTTTATTTTAAAATTTGTCAGACTATAACACTTATGTAAATATAGATTAAATATTTAAGATTAATTTATATAATATATCTATAGCCAAAAGGCAAGCCTTGAACTGAGTGAGCAAATAAAAATTTATAGTTAAATGTTTACATTCAAATGAGCACATACATCCTCAAAAACTGTTATTAGCTATTTATTCTTGCATAAAATCAGTAATCTTCTGAGTATGAAGATATTTCTACATAAATATAGGCCAATATGTACAATTTACTGATGCTTGGCAAGGAAACCAGATTCTACAACAAATACTAAAATTTACTATATCATTCAAGAGATTTAAGTTAGAGGCAATAAAATTTATACAGCAATAAACACAACTAATCAGAAATGTGATTAATCTGAAAGAAGTTTGTACTACAAAATGTAAGAAAGGTCAAGTTATATAAATGTAAAATATTCAGCTTCCATCCGTAGAAAATATTAAGAGAGACAAAAGAAATTCAACTATTAAACTTCAATTGTAGAACTTATGAGGCATTGAATACAACACAACAAAAGTAACATATTCCAATGTGCGGAAGACTTTTCATTTATGTCCTGTTCATCTCTCCTAGAAACATACTGATTGGTTTGGTAAATTAAAACCAAGTCAATCAAGTAATTAAAATTAAGAGGGGACCTCAAATTGTTAACTGTCAGACATACCCTTAATACTAATCTGAATATAAAAATCTGATGAGAATGAAAAAAGTAAAGTTTCTTACAGATAATAGTTGGGTTTCTAGTTGAGAATGTTACATGTTAGCACAAGTTTATAACACAAGACGTACACAATAAAGAGAGCAGTAAATTTTGATAACTCACTGATCCAAGGTGATGACATCATGATGGCCTGTGTGTGTTCTAGCTAGTCGAAGAGCTAAGTCATTCGCTTCTGACCCTGAGTTAACAAGAAAACACACTGACAGGGGTTCAGGCAAAAGAGATGTGAGCTTTTTGGCACAAAGAACCAAATTGTCATGTAGAAATCGATTATTTGTATTAAGGATAGCCATCTGATCACAACCAGCTTTCACTACAACAGGGTGACAATGACCAACTGAAAATGAAAGAGATAACAAGAATTATTAAAAATAGTGGATTGAAGGTAAACAAAGAAATAAAATTAACTATTACCTTTAAATACTAAGTAGAAAGATATATTGTTAATTTTATTTCTTTGTTTATCCGCTAAATATTTACACACAGTAAAGCCTTCACCAATTGATTGTAGTGTTGATTTAATAAACGTAATTGATTACAGGCTACAGGATTATAATAACTTCAGCGATACGAAAAGAGCATTAACTCAAATACTGTAAAACGTTGGTAAATTGGTGGTAAACCCTTGACGTTTAAATATAAAAATATACTTCTACTTTATGATAAATGGATATTTCATGGCAATTTTACACAAATATATAAATCACTTTATACGTAAGAAATATTTAGAAATTTCCATTAAAGCATTAAGAAGTACATGATTTGTAAACTAATTTACTTATCAAAATTCATAGTTCAAAGTAAGCATACTAAAATACTTATATTGCAACTATACAACTTTATAACCTATCCAAACATCGCGTTTAAAGATCAGCTACACCCAAAAGAAATTTATTAAGTAAATTCTATCAACTTATAGATGCACTTACCGTGAGCAACATTGTTGATGCAGTCCAAATATTTCTCGCCATTTTCATCATACATGAAACAACCTTCAGCTCTTACTATTTTCAGGGGATCGGATCGATAGAACAGCTTGCATGATTGACTAAAACAGTAAAATTGCCATAATATTTAATGGGTTGTAGTATAAAACAATTCATTATTACTAGTATACGCTACGCTATAGTATGCTAAGATTCATCCACTTTCTATATATTTAAGATTTTGGTACACAATAATAATACTATATGGAATCCAGTATATGCAAACTTCAAACATCCTAACCAAAGCACAACATAGTAGCATAGTTTTAATAATTGACCATATAATTCAAGTTTCTGTGCAATTAATTACGCATTTAAAATAACGCCGTGAAAACTAAATCGGAATGAGCCAGGTCAAGGCTACTACGGCATTTATATACAGTTATGAAATATTATGACTGAATGGTTGGTAAATATTGCTACGAAATATTAGATATTTAATCATAGTTTCAATAATGATCATATATGAAAAAGAAAAGCTTTTACTTATGAAACAAACGTAAATTTCGACTCAAAATTCGTCGCTAAGCACATTTCTTAGGCATTTCAAAAATAACTACCAAGTCAAAACATGTTCACAACTTACCCGATGTGCCTTTTACGAAGTCTAATAGTCTGCGTTTTCGGAATACTCTCAAGTGGATCTAATTTACAGTTGTCTTCCATCTTGACCGCTGAAACCACTTCTTAACCTACTGAGATCCACTTACTGGAATGAACAGCTGATTTCTGCGCTACTGACTGTGACCGCGATGATAACGCCCTTAGCTTCCCAAGGTTGCCAGAGTAAGCATGAAAAGGGGGGAAGGGCGGGTTGAGAATGAAAATAGCGAATGCGTGCGCCGATCATTCCTCGTCTCTTGTGCTGGCGGTTTCAATCAAGACATAAAGCACATTTGATGACTACGCTCTGTGAAGCTTCAGAAGAAGATATTTACTTAAAAAATCATCATACTGAAAATGATCAAAGTTTTTGCTCACGAGCTGATTGTGCTGAGATGATTGAGAAAGTAATGGAGATTGATTGATAAAGACAATTAAAGTGAAGGAGATTGTTATCGAGATATGAATTTTTGCTGAACAAGGAGTTGTAAAGGGAATAATAGTGAAACAAAACAGGGTTGGCAAGAGGTAATTGAGATCAAGCTAAATATTCAAAAATTTTATTCTAGAAGCGAATTGGAAATAAAATTTTATTAAATGATTTAGTTCGAAGCCAGAAAATGATCCCTATCACTGATTGAATAATATTGTCTCAGATTGATTGGTTTACCTTAACTATAAATAATGGAAAATTCTAAGATCAATCCTTCGCCGTTAATAATTGTATTTTTATGTGATCATCAATAGTGTTAGAATGAACGAACGATATAAATAAATTTAAGTTTGTAGAAACAATTAAAAGATCTATTAGAAAGATTTGAAGATTAAGTTTTCTTAAAAAGAACTAATTAAGGAAGAAATAGATTTCGATCACGCTCAGTGGTTGTAGAAAAAATGGAAATAATGAATTTCACCGGAAGAATTGAGTATTGATGCTAGAGAAGTTCAAAGAAGTATAATTTATTCTTCAGTTTATGGAAAAACTAAAATTACTTGTAATGTCAATTAAATATTTCGTGAAAAGTGTGAAAAGATAATAATAAAACGTCCTCACTAGGATATATATAAAAGGTATCACAATAGCATTATTAAGCCGATAAAAGAAAAAGACCTGACAATATCAGCTTTGCTTTCCTAATGTAATCAAATAAAGAAGTTGAAATACTTCGTCTATGATCATTAGTAATTTTAAGGTCAATAAAGAGAGCGGTATAATTAGTCGATATCCGTCAAATTCTACTCTAAAGAAAATTTCTGATAAAAGGGAAATGAGATAAAAAAAGTGATTGGGGCGGTTATTCAAAAGAAATGTGCAGTGTGATGCGAAATGAATACTATTTATAACTATATTCTTATCCAAATTATAATGAAGGGATCATTTCGTACTACTAAAATTCAATAGATTTCCAGATGAAGAGTATGTGATATATTTTGATAATTTGAAAACGTTTAAGCTCATATCATTGCAACTAGTGTATAAGTTATGCGGAGGATTACTAATGAAGCAAAGAAAAATCCATTTTCCCATATTCTTCGCACTGACTAGAAACAAGTGTGAATTCTTCGCTGGAAATGTCAAGAATTTTCCTTTGATGGTGATATCTCGAGTAGTGATATCAAAAATATTCAGAGATAAAAGCTCTTATCTGTAAAGTATTAGGAAGCTAAAAGCAAGATTTTATCTAAAGAGTAAATGACTATTTTCTTTTTCACCATGCCTTGAAATTTCAGGCATTCCTTTCTATTGTTAGTCATTCGAAACTACGACTTGAACTCTTAAATAATGTTAAACCACATTCTTACTTGCGCATCCAATAATTAATGAAAAACACAAAGTAAGAATTCTTTTATGTTCTATTTATAGTCATCAGAATGACTAATAATAACATAATTCAGAGAGAAAGTTAAGCAAAAAATTCGCTAAGAATATCTCTTATTTTCTTTTCTCTTATCAATATTCTTAAAACCAAAATCCATTTCCTATTCCGATATTCATCATTGGAATGAGTATGATAATATGAGTATGAGTACAGATGTATAAAAAATAAAGAGTGATATTACACTAATTTCTCTAAATATAAAAATGTATAATGTATCATGTATATAAATATATCATGGAAAATGAAAACATGATACTTCTGAAAAAATTAATTAAAATATTCCATACAAGGGAAAATTACCGGGCATGTTTTCAAAGTTCTTGCACAGTTAAGTATCTGATTGTTTTATCTACAATCAGGTAAGATAAAGAGAAGAAAACTAAGTTCCCTTTGTTTTGAGAGAAGGTCTAATGCCATTATTATTTTCTTTTTTACTCGAGTCATTGAAATTATCAGCTGTCACTTCGGAATCGAAAAAAAATACTATCAAGCATTGATAACAGTGACTTCTCATGAGAATCGTAGCAATTAAACTAACTGGTTATTTAGCTCGTACTTCAACTCTTCCCATAAGAGACGAACGTAACATGCACGGTTCAATAAAATAATTTTCTCCACTTAAACTTTTGAGTTAATTTAAAATAACGTGATACGCGGTCGTAACAAAATAAATAAATCCTGTAATAACATCCCTTCAAATACGTAGGAAGACTGCTTACAGGATAATTAGATGTATGGATTTTTATGATTGATTATGAAAACCTTACAGCATTCCAAATTATTATATTATTATCTTCTCTGATCATTTGATTGTTTTATTTATCATGTATATTTATTTATTTATCACTATATTATCTCACAGGGTTTACTTCTGTATGGAAATTCAAAAATGTAAACACTCCTCTACAGGCTATGAAAATATTATTAACTATCAATATTCACCATTGAGGAGAAACTGCATCTTAAGAGCTAGACTTAAGAGTTATTACATTACACCATAAACAAGAAATGGTTTATTAAAATCTATAAAATAAACGAAGGAATAACCTGTATCATATAGAATAAACTAAGGAAAAACGTATGAAAGAAGAAGTGGTAAGTTTAATTAAATACAAAAGAACATTCAAATCGCTTGCACAGTTAAATAAAGTAAACTTTATTATTCAGTTATTTAACAAATTTCTCGTCAAACAGTTTTAAACCCCCTCTAGCGATTTAAACTCGGTCGTTAAAAGATGTAAAGTTGTATTTTTAGTCGAAATTATTAGGTGAAGCAAATATGACGTCACGATGAAGTGCAAAAATGTTAACGTAATCTATATCGGAACTGGTATCTTAGCTTTCCGGATTTCCAAATGCGAAAGCACTTTCGATGGATCGATCAAATTAAAAACCAAGCTCCCGGACAGTCGTTTTTATCTATGGCCACGTAGTATAAACCCTTGCTTTTAAGAAGATTGTTATATATAATTCCATAATTTCACTGCCGGTTTCGAAGAACATCTTGTTACTAAAGGAAGCCCGCAAGTCGAACATACGCATCGGAAAAGCAGTGAGCAACCGGAAGCGGGCAAACAGGCGGTTTTTGGAGCGATCGAAAATTTCAAGTCCCTTCCATTCCAAAACGGATACACGACCGAGATAATCCACCAAACAGGTTTTCCGAATGAAGAATTTTCGGCCTTTCGTCTACTAACGAAAGTTTGAACGGGAAAGCTATATCTCTCTGAACTAAACTGCCAAGAAAAATTACCTCGAATCCTACGATGTAACGTTTTACGTTGTTACGATGGTAGCTGCTAAAAACAAACTAAAATTCCTAAATAAAGCATAAACTAAATCTTCTTTCTTCAGCTCTGAATTATTTACCATTGGTAATTAAAAACTTAACTGAAGGAGAAATACAAATCTTCCTCTTTCGAAATCTGTCAAGAAGTCGTATTGAATTTATTTATTTAATATTTCATAGATAATTTACAACTAAAGATTTTCTGAAAAATGTTATGATACATTCATGAGTCGATTAAAGTTTGCATCTCAAATTAAATTACGAAAAAAAACTATTGCGTTACTTATTATGTTACATAAGTAACGATTATAAAATTCTGAGCAATATTCAAAATAAATCAAGAGCTGCACTTGCAAACTTTGGATTTCCAATTTCATGAACTATTATATAATCGATAAATTCTATAATCGATCTTTTATTGGTATTAAAAATTCTCATTCACGATCTCTAAGGAATACTATCTGAGATGTAGATGAACTGTTATTGGAATGAAGACTATTCGAAAAGAGAGACAGCGATACAAAATCTGTTATCAACTCGTTTTCGAAGCTAATTAACGAGCTGTTTATCATAATCAATAATTAATGAAACACAAGAGAAATGTGATACATTGATTTAAAAATGAATGAAATTTAAATCTCTCAATGAACGTGTTTTGTAAAAATACTTTATTTACTTACAACGAAAATAGAATTAAACCGGAAGATTTCATTCTTTGCGTCATAAATGAATATTAAAAAGTGATTTTCTCATTTCCTCGCGACTAAAAGTATTTGAAATATTAGTAAATTTCACTGAGAATCTTAGAAAAGACCAGTAAATGTGCCAAATAGACATCAGTTCTACGATGGAAATAGTTTTTTCGATGGTCTCTTTTGATTATCATCAAAATAATGTGGCTGGGTAACCATTAAAGCTACAATGTAACGCCGCCTCAATTGCAGTTAAAAAGAATCCATTCCAAAGGAGATTTTGATGCTTAAGGAGCAAAAACTTTTATGGCAACAATTAGAGATGCTATAAAGGACTCTCCTGGAAATAAAAAGATTATCAAAAACTTTCCCCGCATATGGGCTGGTAATTAGCGGGAAAGAGTATATCAGAGTTTGGTCCAACAGATTCCTGACCTCGAAAAGTATTGAGCCAATTGGGGCAGGCAAAAAATGAATATAAAATAGCTGCTGCAGAGGCTTCCATCCAAGCGCAGTGTAATGAGAATCTCCTGGGATGTAATATATTTTTTGGAGATAATTAAGCAGTGTCGATATGCAACCAATTAACATACGAAGGCTGTATTACTTACTTAGTCATTCTTTATTCATTTGTTTCTTCTAATTCTGTGCTCTGTTTTTTTTTAATTTACTCCGGATATAAATCAACACATCAACATGTCTTGATCTATATTTCGAATTTTTAAAACATTTAACGAATGCAAATATTAAAATTTTATATTATTTAAAAATATAACACGATCACAGTAAAGCAGGCAACGTTCCGCATTCTATTGAAGTTTGAGCGCATGGGATTTTAAAAACATATTAAGGTACAGCGTCATGAAGTGCAATGCATGAAATACCAAAGGATAGAACAAGGAAATATTGGAATAAAAATATCAAGAACCATTTCACTCCTGTGCTACGTTAAATCTCCTATGATAAACCACATCAAAGAGTTAGAATTTACCAAAGAAACACGTACAACAACCCATAAACCTACTTTTGTTCAGGTCCTGATTCATTGGACAATACTGAACAATTCAATTGATTACATGCTATTTTTTGAGTCTATTTTACACATTATTCTTGTTTTGGGCTAATTCTTGACTTTTTCTTTCCTTTATGAATATTTCAGCTTAGCAAAATGAATCAAAATGTTTCTTAAACACACCAACGCCGTTACTTGATGACGAAGTAAACTGGAGCAAACTTTGGTTTATAAACCGCCATATTCTCTTTAACTTGCACATAAACCTTTTTCGCTCTCCGTTTGCTTAATCCCATCCTCTTACCGCTCCGTCAACATCCCAGCTACGTCTTTCTATTGCGTCATTACCTAGAGTAGGTCCGGGCAATAGTTTCGCAAGCTAGTGTCGATACATCTCGTCCCTGATAGAGAAATAGATAGACTGTTATCATTCTCATTAGACTGAGAGGAGGATAATGGAAGGGATCAAGTGCCTCTCCTTGGCAAAGAAATATACCGCGGCGGATTTTGTTTATGCCTCCAAGGAAACGAAACGATGACGGAAGAGAATAGAGATCTCTAGCAATTTGTGAGATGCAGACTCGAAGCTTATAGGTACGGAAGATCATCGGTCGTTATTGGAAACGTGCCACGAGGATTCAAAGAGAATAGTGGAAGCGTATGAAATAATAATTTTAGAGGAAGGAGAAGGTTGCATTGACATTTATGCCGAAGCCTTGGAAATGGAGAAGATGAAATTTGCTTTGAATGTACGAGAACTACACTTCTTAAACGACAATAAAGTGGAATATACATGTATGCATATTATAAAAAATAGAATTACTTGAGTATTTTGAGTTTATCAACTTAATAAGCTGAAATGTAATTAACAGGATTAAAAAATGTGAATTGTTCATTATTCTTTTTTTTTCTCTCTAAGAAGCTCCCCACATATCAACTCCTAAGAGTCATCGACATTTTAACTCATCAACGAGCTGTTTACAAATAGACCAACGCATATTTTCGAAACAGAATGACGCAAAGAATGGTTTTGAAACTAAACTATTTCAGCGACGATTGTAAAAACAGAAGGAGAGAGATACTTTGATAGAGACATATTAGAAGTGTATTTTAATCCATATACTTGGATCCTGAATAGCGCTGCGAATGAACAACTTACTATAAAAAGGTTCACAGTATTTTACGGTATCAGCTTTACGTTCGACGGATTTTCAACATGGAAAAATATAATCCTCGATGTTTTATTAATAGCAGATATATATGAGACCTATAATCTCAGAATACATAACTTAACCGTGCAATTTTCGGATATGTTCCGGATATTATTACCACTATAAATTCACACTCTCAAGATTTATTTTTGTGGGATATCTTTGACGACATCCTCCATTTGACTCTGTGAAGATAATTGAATTCCAATAAAATTAAAAATTTTGCACTCGATTCTTGAACGTAAGATTGCAATTGAGATAATATATAAGAGATACAATTATATTGTGATACGACACGAAGCATTGAATCACAAGATGCGTTCTCGTACTTAAATTCCCTTTGTTAAACTAGAGGGTCAGCTTACTGTCCCTGAATTTATTAGCTCCACCGGAAGGCAGATGTTGATTGTTGCGGACGCGTGGGGACTGATTAAGAGTTAGATGACGATGGTATACTCGCTTGCGAACTTACCATCGTTCAATGTCACCTTGAGGAAATCGGTAGCATATTCCGCGGTCCAATTTTGTATGTATAAGCTAAACTCTACAACGACTCGCAAAATTATTCGTATGTTAATCAAGCTTGTATTTTGCGGTGTAAATAATAAATTTCGATCAGTTTTTCTAACGCATGATTTAATCTTCTTACTTTGATCTTTGAAGAAGATGTTTAACTTTCAGAGTGACATAACTTTCCCTGTGACATCTAACGACCCGTCTACACGAAACCCCGATGCATCGAATATTCCCATCTTAAGTTAGCGTGACTTCTTTTAAAATATTTTTCAGCTTTACTTTTGAATAAACGATAATTTTAATGAAGAAGACTGAAGAAGGTAAGCAGTGTGATCCCTTACTTCACTTAAAATGAACTATTAACGCTCACCTTTGAAACTTTCAGGGATTGTCTGTAAAGAGTTGTCCTAAAGTGCGTCATAATTATTACGAAAAACGAATTTTAGGACAGCATGCAAATAAGAATATGCGGGTTGTATTATATACTTAAAAGAATATCATTATACTTATGGAAGATCGCTTCAACTCTAATTTTATATGAATGATTATGAAAATCGCAATAAAGGGTTTAAATCGAGACTTACATCGAATTCGCTGAAATGAATAACAAAATTTCGCTAAAAAATAATGATATAACACTTTTATAATGTTTAAAAATCGAGAATTAATCGCTAGATCCTTCAATAAGGATCTTTGACAAAAGTTTAAGCTACAATTTTTATATACACCTATCGAATTTTACTACTCTCTTCGACTACTGTTAAAGCGTTATTCCTTTATGCTAATTGATATTATCAAGTGAAAATGTGAATCTCTAAACAAGAATGTCAATTAAGAGTGTACTTCATTGTTTTTAACTATATTGCGAAGCGCATTACCACGAAACATGTGATTCGAACTTGTAGGAATAGCATTCTGAAACATGATTTATTTATAGCCGGATATCCTTGATTACTGTCTCCCCATAATGTCTATTCTTGGCGAAGAGTATGAAAAGGCACAAATGCAAGCAAAGTGTTTCAACCGCTAATTTATTTTTCAGCGCAAGACATCTGTTGCGAAGAAAAAAATATCGACTCCCTCAAACTCTATCGGAAGAGCTTTTGCATATTATGTCGATATCCCAGTCACGTAAATGCGCCGTGCGTCGGAAATACACAGATTTAATATACAATAAGAGCTGCACCCTATTTTTCTCTTGCACTATCGGGATCCCCGGAAAACCTTTCAGAAGCTGAAGTAAGTTACCAGCTAAAAGACAGACTCACTATGCATTTCTAACTAACGAATAATATTTTTATCTTATCACTCATTAAAAAACAAGAATTTTCTTCCAAAACAAGGTTTTGCTTCTTAAGAACTCTTTATAAACTTCTTAGAATGTTAACAGTGGATAGATTCGGGTCATGATCTCGACCGTATGAAATTATGCGAAGAGCGTTCCACAAAATGGTCTATTTCGCTCTTATGGTCGCTAGAATAGTTTCCCCAAGGTTGGAGTCACGTTCTCCCTGTACTCCCAACCTTGGAAAACATTGCGACAGACAGAGCAATTGTCTTTTTCACTCTTTGGACCGTTTCAATCATCCCGGAGACTTTTAGTCCCCAACGGACGGTAACCCACTCAGTCGGAGGAGTTGAGATATTCGCACTTGCGATGTTAACACGATGTATAAACGGCGCTCCAATCAATGGTCGATGGAGTTAATTGAATTCCTTGCAGATCCGCTGTTGGGACAACGCTGCGCTGCGAATGAACATCGCGCGTTAAAGATTATCGAAGGCGATTTATAACTTTTCGTAGAAACGTGGATTCTGTCCTTGATGTTTCAATACCAATCGACGGACTTGGAAATTTACGACGATCTGTCAGTATGTCACCCACTTATGCCCATAAGACGCTTGCTACAGAAAATTCCCCGCCTTATCGTGAGGGTGATGTAACAAGCGCTTCCAGATTTTCAAGTAATAGATCGATACAGCGACCTCTTTGAGAAACTCTTGTCCTCGAAATGCATTCTGTAAGTGTTAGGAAGTCTAGAAAGGACCAACGCTTTTAACCTATGCATAAAAACAACATCTTGCTTCGGTACGCCTATGGATATTTTAAGAAGAAATGATCAAATCTGATCGCTCTACGACGATGATACACCTTACCTACTTTAAACGATTGTTTCCCTATACAATAGAAAACATGAAAAATGGTTTTAAACTTAGTAAAGTTTAATTCTGCAGAGAATCTTGCCCATGGTTTTGAAAAATACCAAAATTTAAGACGATGCTAAAATTTAAGATGCTGGAATGTCAAAATGAAAATAAACGATCTAAAACAAAGAAATGATAAATATTAAAAGCGTAACTAAGTCAACGACGGAGCAGAATGAAACAGATGAATAAATTTGCGTGGACGCGTGTTTATAAACGAAATGGCGTGGAGTAAGGGATTGTTAATTCACCAAAGTGTCACCGCCTTCCCCTAAAATAGCGTCTCCTTTCAGTAATCACCATTCTATCTGTTATCATGATAAATTTCGTATCGGAAACAAACTGTGACCTAACCTACTACGCAGTTGTTACTGTAAAATATAATTTTTCTCTTATTCCCGATTCCTATGTTTTAACTCCTCTTGATTCAAAAGTTTTCGGTTGAATGAAGGATGATAATCAGCTGAAAGAATGAAGAGGAAATTTTACGAACTTCGGTCTCCGTAGTTACTTAGGCCACCAAGGCCATTCGGACAAAAACTTCATTTCACCTTTATTCTAGCAATATATCAACTGTCGAAATAATAGCACACCTTCAAAGTATTATCTTTCTTGAACAAGAATTAAGTTTAAATAAACACTGTTTCACGTTTTTCGAAAAAGCTGTGTGTAAACCAAAGTAGTCGTATCGTGAAAATGTCAATACCCAGAAAGGTAGCCAACATATATAAAGCTCACTATGTAAGTGATTAATTATTTATAGAAAGAATCGACCCTGTAGGCATGAAGATGCAGAAAAATATTGCATCTATAGTTAGAGTTTTCCACGGTGCGGAATCTTCAAATGAAAAAACACTGTTGGAATTTTGAGCTGGCCCGAAAAAGCAGTTACACGTGAATATTCAGTTCCCCGAAAAATCGCAGACGATATATTTTAGATGGTTCGTGAAATTCTATTCCAGAGAAGCGGAAGAACGTGATAATGAGTCTGGGAAGTCGTATTTTACAGGGGTCATGGGCCCGCTCAAGATTAATCCAAGTTCATCACTCCGATTGAGTTACGACGCTGCAAATAATTTGCGAGATAGAATTCCGCGATTCTAATTGGATATTACATTCGTTCATATGCCGCCTATCATACTTATTAAGGGATCATCCATCCCAATTATATGATGACATAAGACAACTACATAACATACATGAAATATTCGTAGGCTATAGACTGCTTAACCTTAGATGCGCGTTACATATTCCATAATCGGCGAAGATAACGAACCGCGCATGGAAACCGTCACAGAATTTGCTTTTATGAATCAAAAGCGGGTATTTTTACGTCACGACGGGAATATGTTGTATTTCGAAAGGTTTCAATTTCAATCAACGAGTTTCAGATATTCTTTAACCTAGGACTATTGTGAAGTAATCAAATAATTTACCTTTGCATTCATAAGCTTTTATCGAGCATTGATTTAATATCGAAAATAACTGAAGAATATTTATCGCCTCTTAAATGGTTTTCTAAACGACCAGAAGCAGCGTAACGAGACCGAGATTTGGTTTAAGGCTCAAATTTAAGATTTAATTTAAATTTTTCATTGTAAAAGTCTAAATTTAGAAATTCGTTTTTGTGAAATGGGCTTAAGATGCATCATCGGATTTCATTTCAAGGTACGATTGATTAGATATTGACCATAGAAATTGCTAAATAAAATATCTTTTTGTTAGATTCTTGACAGTTGTTTAGGTTATATCCAAAAATATTTAATATTCATCTATTAATCACTAATGCACGGTAAATAACTAGACTGGAGGTCCTGGTTTAAGTGCAAATGAAAATTCAACTAATTCTGACAAACATAATTGGGTACTTCCAATCCTCCGTCAATTGAGTAAACATGTACTTCAATGCGAAATCATTCTCTGGGTCCTTAATGAATAAATCAGGAAAAGGAGATCTGAAAAAGTATGTGAAAGAGCAGTTTGGCGTTATCTCTCGTGATGCAATAAATAAAACTCCGCGTAAAGATAAGATCTCGAATTTCCATTCTCAGATCATCGATCAAAATTCATTTCAATATCTTCTTCATATCAACACAGGAACATTTATAAACTCATTTTCGCAGCTGAATTATTTCAATGGAGCCCAGAGTTGTAATCGCTTGGATTTCATTAGGGTCGATGACATTTTGCCAATTCATATCCAATTTAAAGTCGAATGTGCGATAGCATATTTTTCTCTTCCTTATTTAATATATAGAAATTGGATAGAACAAAAGGAATCCGAAATTATAGCACTCATCGGAGATCCATGACAAATAGATTTCCCTCATCAACAATTATCTTTCCTTTCTTCCATGCATTTGGGTACTTGCTTTCGAAATACTATTCAGTAAATTTTTAATTTAAAATAAGGCCTGCGGCTCTGAAAGTAGGAGGGGAATTCTTCTTCATCGTAATATTTTCATGTTTTTTCAAAGAGCATGAGCATAGTCAACTTCATGAAGAAATTTAAGTACATTAAAAGAACCTGCATTAGGATGAAGAGATGGGAGTTATCTAACAAGAAACAATATCCAGTGTATCAATACTGATAGAAGACGGTGGGTTGGATGTCTATTTATGCGAATTAATACCATATATAATATATTTTTATCTTCTTTAGTAATACATGCATCTTACTTTAAATGGATCGAGAGCAAACCTTATAGTATCTTCACGAAGCGTCTCGCAAGGGGTTTCATTAAATCCTTTTTTCCGACTGAACTTCGGAAAAATACGCTTTTCTGCCATCAGAGTAATCCCAGGAAAGATTTTTTGGAGGCTAAGCAGCTGTATTATTAAACGCGGGTAAAACAAATATAACTCGATCTAAATTTTATATTTTTATTCATTTTATGAAGATTATTATAAAATTCCTTAAGAATAAGGGGCAACATTGCTCTCCGGTAAGAAAATTGATGGCACAAACATTGTCAAGAAGAATGAGCCTAACTTTCGTCATTATCTGTGAGCCCTTTATCTAAAGCGATCATTTTATGAGCATTTATCTGAATCGTAATAATAAACAAGCACACTCAATCATCTCTCTCTCCTTCTCCATTTATTCCCCATATTTCGAAGTTAACCCTGTGGTACACCTTAAGCTATGCTGGACGAGTTAGCACGCCATAAAAAGTCCACCTTATCGTAATTGCGACAAGGGCATTCGTAGGGTAGTTGATTTCCTCCACCATTGCGACAAATGTCGCAGCCCGTGTTTTTTCTTTGGCGTCAGTATATTAAAGGCGCCGAGGATCCTCTTCGTTGACGAATTCGTGGGATGATGAAGTACCACGTGACAAGTGCGAGCACCGCGATGACAACCACCACAACGAGCGTCACTATTTGAAAAGGAAGAGTAACACGTAAGGCGACTACATACATACATACATACATATATATATATATATATATATATATATATATATATATATATATATATATATATATATATATATATATATATATATATATACATATACTCTTTCAGTATAAAAATAATCTATAACATAATTATTATTATTAATTAATAACAATGATTAAATATTATCATATGATATTAAATATTAATAATTTGGACTGAAAACAATGAATTTATAAGTAATTATTTCAATTCCACTTGCATATCACTGCTTCTCCAACATTGTTAGGGCACTTCTTGTCTTCTGGAGGAGGTTTTGTATCTGCGTAGCGTAATCCTATTGGCGGCATAAAAAGATGATTGTTTTTAAACTTGGTTTGCTTGATATGTTCTACCACTGCTTCTCCCACACTTGTTTCTGCAAGATCACATATAAACTTTAATTAAATCAATTATATAGAAACTTGGATAGGAGTGTCGATTGATTAACTGACGCATAAAAGAAGGGGAATAAGAAATTGTTAAAAGGATTCATATGAGAAAGTCCATAAGTTTTCATAATGTTTTCAATAATGAGGAAAGGATTCAATGAAATCAACAAGACATTCGACAATAAATGTTGATAAACTTTAAGACATTCTAGAGAATTCTAATTATTCATTTTTTATGCAACATTATAAATTCATCATTGTTAATATATATATATATATAATTGTGGATGTGTGTGTACCATAACTTTTAAAAATTTGTAGTATAAAAGTGATTAATATGCAAATAATAAACAAACTCACCAAGATCGAAGACATCCGATCCAGATGAAATATTCAATTTCTTCATTAGATGTGAGGGTACGACTGCATTCAATTTTTTGTTTTCCTTCATATCCAAGTCTTTCAAACCTTCTTCTGTTAATATCCTGATTCTTTTAATTCTCTTGCCCTTAATTTCCCAGCTTCCATAATCAACATACAATCCTTGGATAAAGCATCAACAAGTAGAGGAAATATAATATATTTGCAAAAGCTGATGAAAAAATGTTGATTTCAAATTATAATTACAGAAAATATATGAGGTAGCAAAAGAATTTTCATTTATTACATCAATTTAAATTTCAAAATTAGAAAGCCTTGTAAATTTATTTATCAACATTTCAAGCCTGTTTTTAAATAAATACGCCCAATTATAATTTTTTGGTATAGTCAAGGCAAACTATCCTCAATGAATTTTGTGTCTGTAATTATAGATGTTAACAGAAAAATAAATAAAAAAGAAAAGGATTCAAGATTTTTTAATATACTGATAAATGTAATATTCTGGGAAAGTTTACTAGGAGACAAGTAGATTATAAACTTTCTTATAAAATTAGACAATTCTTTTGATAAAAGGAACAAGGAATGGTGAACTTTTTATAGGTTTTCAAATTGGATGGAGGACAAAGACAATTTTATATCATTAAATATAATATTAAGCCCAGGTCACCCACTTCACTACCACTTCCAATCCAGGTGGGTATTGTAATTAAAGAAATACCCTGCCTATTGACCCATGTCTATTGCACTCAGTTCAGTTAATGAGGGTTTGGAGTTCCAAACTCAAGATCACACTAGGCTAAGTCAATTCATCTTTCCTTAATCCTGTGATTTATTTATACTTTTCATCATGTATGAATTCAATGATATATATATTTTGAGCTCAAAAAATAGAACAAAGGATTGTTTTTTTCAAAAGTTTTCATGAGATTAAGAAACAATTGATAAGTTAAATGTGGTCTATAACAGCTTTAAAATTAATAGGCACTCACCTGATATTTGTAAAGAACTACAATCACTTTTTTTCAAATTATCTATACTTTCTTCCAGTAAATATTCAATTTGATCATACCACAATGGAATCACATACATGTTCTCATCATTCCCTTTTCCCAACAAAACATATATGTCCACCTCAGAAAAAGTTTTATTAGCCTCAATGACGGTTGGCATATGTTCAAGATTCCACAGGGCTATTCCATTCTAAGAGAACAAAATAAATCAATCAATTCAGGAAATACTTTATGATAGGAAGTTGTTGCAAAAGAATGGAGTAAAATATAATTATTTTTTCTCATAGCCCAATCAAATGGCATTAGTTTCTGTACATTGCATCCATAGCAATAACAAGATCAATTAAAACTAAATTACTGCAGTATATTTTGTCTCCTTTTAATAGATCAATAAATATTTAAATTATTAACGAGTTAATTATCTAAAGCTATTTAATAGTAACATGTTATTCAAAAATATTTTTTACATAGAAAATAACACTTTCAACTCAAATAAAAGGGAAAATATGATGGGATAAAGATAATATATTACAATTAGCAAGAGATGTAATTCTTTATGTTAATAGATGTTGATTATATGTTTATATACAAAGCTATATTGATACGAATTACAGCATATTTGAGGTTCATCAATGACATCTTGTAAGAGCATAGGTGATAATTTCAAAAGGGAAATATCACTTTGTATTTATTTACAAAATATTTTTTTGCATTTAAACAACATACCTCTTGACCTTTATCTTCCATAGCTCTTCTCATAGCATCCGTAACTAAATCTCCTAAACCATATTCTAAGGTATCACAACTCTCATTACCACCTAATGTCACTTGAGTCATTGCCAGAGCTACGTTTTCTTTTGATTGTAACAAGAGATAACCAGCTTTTTCAAAAGTCTCAATCTTTCCATCATCTAGCAAAAGTAATAAAAATAAATGTTATTCAATCAAATATTAAGAGTTCCTAAGAAAATAAGATGGAATATTGTTATAAATGTTATACAACATACATATCATAAATATTAATTCATACTTATTTAATTTAGTCTTCTATTAACTATACCAAACAACCTATTATGCTCATTGTAACCTAGCCAAAATGAAAAATATTAAGTTACTGCATGTATTTACCAATAGATATCCATTGTTGATATTAGATTTAATTGACTATAATAGTCCAGAAAGTGGATGTTTGTATGGTCTATGTGAAATAAATAAATATACTTAAATTTCATTTGTGTTGAATACTTTGTTATCACTTTATATGATTGATAATTTTTACCTATTCCTAAAATTATCATGTTCTTGAATGTAATGGATAATTATAATTCACTATAATAATTAATTCAACGTGTGAATGAATAATCAATGTTTGCAAATGCATATGCAAGCTTTGAAGTATAACAGCTCTTCTTTGGCAATTTACTACAAATTACATTCCCAGTATTCATCAGTAAATTATATCGAGTAATATAATAAGCTACTATTGGTGTATGATGCTTAAAGGCTTGGTTAAAAACAAAAAATTGATATTGACAACTAAGAATGTGCACTAACAATTTGAACTTATTAGTATTCATTTAAAAGGATCAGAGAGAAAGATTTTTTGATTATGTTAATGCATAAATAAGTAAGGAGGAGAAAAACTACCTATCAAGAAACTGAATGCTTTGACTTATGAAGCAAATATATAAATACTCATTGTATACAATACATCTGAAATTTGAATCAAAGAAAGCCAGAAAAAATATTTGATTACCTGATTTTATTTCCTTACTATAATCATCTTCAGTCATTTCAACTTTAGCTATATTAAAGTTTTCATCAAGGTGGATTTTCAATTTCCCAATTAAACTATGAGGGTCGTTAGCTATTGGTGGTGCAGTTGTTGCAATCCAGCTATTTTCATTGATTTTCTCCAGAGAACCTAGAATTTTATGATTAAATTATAAGATATGAAATAAGAAATATTTAACTCTTCATTCATGTTGAATCTTCTTACAACACCTTTCTCAGTTGAATTACTTCCACTGTAGATTACAATATTCATGTTTTCTAGTTTTGCAATTTCTTTTGCAAGTTCATAATCAGCTACACCTACAATTCAAGAACAAAAGTATATTAAATTTAATTAAAGGAGACTATAGAATTGAATTTTCAAAATTAATCTCTTAATATAAGATTTTAAATTTCCTTATACTCATGGCCCCAGCTGAATGTTTAAGAAATTAATTATCTATTGACTCTAACCAATAATTATATGAATATGCTTAACTAAAATATGGCTTTACCCACCTATTGCTACAAAAATTTGTTTAACATGAGGTTTCTTTTTCTTTATTTCTTCTTCAATCCCACTCTTTGCATCAGAAACATTTATTTCACCATAATATTTTTCCTATAATTGTTAATTAAAAATTACATTTAATCAAGATGCAAATTGTGAGCACCTAAATCATTTAATCACATATTTAATCTATAATAAAATAAACTATTAATGTGACTTAAGAATAACATTTGTTATGATTAACCATAATGAAACATTCAATTAATACAAAATTAAGATAATTAAATTAAATCAATTTTAATTGTGTATTCCTCCTCTATATCCTACCCAATATTTAATTTGATATTGATTTAAGTTATTTAGTTATGTAATATTTTTGACTAAAATTTAAATTGGTAGAAGAGATATTTGAAGTGTGTTTCTAAATTAAATAATTTTCTATAGCCTTTAAAAATTTTAAATTGATGGATTTTATAAATCTCACCTTGTCAAGTTTACCTAAAAATCCAATAACTATGACTTTTACTCCTAATGATTCAATTGGAAATTCCTTTGATTTTGCTAGATCTTTATGCTCCACATTTGCAGCCAAAGCTTTTACATTTGATGCAAATTTTATTCCTTCCTTTTTGCCATACTTCAAAACATCTGGTCCCATTGCCTTTATATGGAAATATTTTCTTCATTATGTAAATATTCTTGCAGCAAACAAAGATAATTATCAATTTTTCATACTAAAATGATGTGATTTTATATGTTTCTTTCAGGATTCAATAGAGATCTATTTATGTGCACCATTTTAACAATTAGGTTAGAAAATCAACTCACTTAATAAATATCTATAGAAATATAACTTCACTAATTATAAATATTATGATCAATGAGGATAATAATTCAAATTTTCTTATAAAACCAATATCAATACCTCTTTATATAAAAATCTCTCTGTTCTTAAACCAACAGCGTATTGGATACTGTAGATTTGCATATTTAAAAGGCATATAAATATATCTGGAACTTTATATCCAGTATTTTCTTATACTATGAAGATTAATGAGTAAGAGCTAGATAGAAGAAGTTATTTAATTAAGTACTATATTTCCTCAAGATTTACATTAATATTCATAATATATGCTATGTATATGTAATATTTATAATATTAAAATCCATTATAAACAAATACAAATAAAAAGTATATAAAAAAGTATAGTTTATGCTCTATTGAAATTAATTTAAAGTAATTCTAATTATAGACAATAAAAATTTCCCAATGACTACTGTAAATAGTAGTCATTATAATTCTAAAGCATTTATATTGTCTATAACTAGCATTATTTTAAATTAATTTTAACAGAACTTAAACTAGTTTAATCTCACAATTTATACATTTATAGCATATATATTTAAATTGAAATTTACTCAGAATGAATTTAATTCAAGAGAAAAAATTGAAAAGCTTAATTTTAACAAACTGTTTTACAAATAATCTGTTATGCTATAGAAGAAATTAAATGAGCATTTTTTTCATAGAAGTACTTACAATAGCAGAGAAAGGTATTGAATTCAAGGCTTCTACAGCAGGTTCGAATTTTAATAAATCAAACCAATTGTTACTTGGTGAATGAAGATAATTTCCTGCATTCAAAATTAGTGTGTTGTTTGGTAGATCTAGTTTTGTTGATACTGTTGTCAATTGTTTTATCTTTGACCTTCCTGTTTCTGTTGTTGTTGATTTTGTTGTCGATGGTGTTGTTGATGGTGTCGTTGATGGTGTTGTTGATGGTGTTGTTGATGGTGTTGTTGATGGTGTTGTTGATGGTGTTGTTGATGGTGTTGTTGATGGTGTTGTTGATGGTGTTGTTGATGGTGTTGTCGATGGTGTTGTTGGAGTAGTAGGAGGTGGATATAAGATTTCTAATTTGTTAGCTATTCTGGCTAATCCTCCTTTGCAAGTTACATATTGATCTGAAAATAAATTAATTATTTTGTATTAATACCAAACGTTACTGCGAAAAACTTATTTATGACCTATTAGAAGGAAATTTTATTCACTTAGAGGTAACAAGTTTTTTATGAAAGCTGAATGGCTTCTTACACAATTTTAATGAGCAGTACCAGGTCATCCTGCTAAAATTACGGTAATTTTTCGCTTGAGTATGGTAGACTTTATAAACACCCCGAATTTCAAAAGAAAATTCATTCAGGAAGTACCTTAAAATGAGTCCTTAATTCCCTATGCATTTCTTACGAAGTTATGGTAAACGCCCCCTAGAATCGAACCAACGACCATTTACGACATAATTACGGTCCCTTTTAAGTGATAATGGTCTCTTTTATGGTTGTGTGAAATTCTGAACCTCTTCGCGGTTGCGTAGTGTCATAAAATTTGGGGATATATATATATGTCCCACCAAAGCGTCTATATATAATAGATATATATGTGAAAGGTGAAACTCAGAGAATATTAAGTATGATAAGCATGAAAGAAAATTTTCTCACTTATTACCTTGATCCTTAAATTGTAATTCAACAAATAATTTATTAGCTTCATATCGAACAAGTTCAAATTCTTCTCCCTCAAGTTAATCAATATTATTTTGAAAAACATTCCATAAAATTTTATCCAAACCTTGCACTTAATTTAAATCATTAACTCCTTGTACTTAATTTAAAAATTAACTTAACTGGTATCAACAATAATATATATATATATAATTTCATAAATAGTATTATATATAACTTAATTATAATGTAGGTATTAATTTCAATAAACATATGTTTATTTTTGTTTAACTGATATTTTTAACATACAGGAAAAAAATTAAGTGGAATTTCTTACCATCTTGGCACACCTTTCCTGTACCATCAACAGGATAAAACCCATATTGCATGTCATTTACAAATAGAATATCAATGACTCTATCATCTTCTGAATTTACTTCATTGAATTTGAAGAGAGCAATTGTCAAAATTAAAATCCAATGAATATAGCTTTGCATCTTCTTGCTTCAGAAATATTTGGCTGTAAAAAAATAGTTATTTTACAACTCAATTACACAAGTATAAATCATGGAAATCATTAAAAGTACTTAGAAATTAATTCCTAAGAATAAATAAGGAGAAAGTCTGAGTTTTCCAGAATGTTTCATATCTTTTAAACATCTATTGGTGATACCTCTCTTGTAAAATGCATGTAAACTAATGTAAACATTGTTCAGATAATGGAAAAATATACAAATAATATATCACTGATTTAGCTCTATTGGCTTCACATGCACATACCCTATTAAATGCCATTCATTTTGCCTCCTGATAGCCCTCACCCTCTTTTCCACATTCTCATAAACAGTAGCAGTATGAGTAAAAATAAGTTGCCTGCTCAGAATTTTGAGGGAGTAATAATAATAAGGAAAAGAAGAGCCAAGAGATGTGAGGATCATCAAACACTGACTCTGCTCTTACATGTAATCAATGCAATACTAATTAAAATTTGGGAGGAGAAATATTAAACCAACTTGTCAAAACATCAGGTTGAAGTCAGGAAAAATACAGGACCCACAGTTTTCGAAAGATCAATAGTAGAAAAGTAGATGTCAACAAGCAAGTCATTATTGTATGCACTATTCAAGGCCTTGGAAAAGGATTTTGACAATGTTTAATGGAATCGGTGATTCCAAATATGTGAAGGGAAAAATTAAAGAAGGCAATCATAAAAACAACAGAAGAATAATATACAATCTCTATATAAACCAAGTTGCCTTTCTAAAGATTGAAAATGGCAAGGAATTATAAATTTAAATCAATAGAGGACTAAGAAAATAATGTAGCCTGTGACAAGCACTTCAAAATTTTTACCAATATGAAGGAGAAAAAGAATCAGAGAAAGTGAATGTAAAATGAGAAAAGAGAAACTGGAAAGAAAGTAACAAGCTTCTATTTTCATTTGACATGGCAGTAATGGTGAAAATAAAAATGCTAAGCAGGCATCCCTGAAAGCACTATATTAAGCTCTCCAAGGAAATTAAATATACAAAGTAAGCAAATAAAAGAAAAATCCTAATTTGTGTACAAGAGAAGCCAAAAGCAAATTTATCCATTTGAGAAAACAAACTAGTGCAAACTGGATCAATCACATATCTTGGAAGTTACAAGACATGGGATGGTACTCAGATATTTAAAGGAGAATAGCCCAAGCCAAAGTAGCATTTATGAGGAAGAGATCACTGATATGTTTTGCATGTGTGATGGAAAGAGATTCTAAGGAAAGAAAAGGTTAGATAGAAATATTGCAGGCTTGACATAAGAAAGGAACTCTAGCTTTAATAATTCTGTCTAATGTGGAGAGATGAGATGCAGGGCACATAGGCAAGATAAACTTCAGGGGCACTTGCATTATTAGTGAATAATGTATTTATAACTTATTAATTTGATTAATAAAATTTTATGAAATGTTTATCTCTCGATAAATATAATTTTTACATATTATTGCTTTATAATTCTGTACATTAAAATTGCACAGCTTTCAATTTTTTTTCAATTTCATCCGCAAAAATATATTATTGTTATTTTATAATCCTCTACGAAAAGTATAGAAAACAAAGCCTTTCAAAATTTCTTGTTACTTTCGTTTATCACTAGTAGTTATTCGTGATCTCTAAAATTGTCCTTCCCTTCAGGGTTCTATCTTGTATTTCTTCCTTTAGTATTGAGTTGGATACAATATTAAATGCCATGTCATAGATAATGTTTTAGCTTCGATCCATAGTGTCCCATCAAAAGCTACAATATGCAAACAATCTAGAAATTCTACAAAATGTTCTTATGTTACTAATTTCGACTGGAATACAATTTCAGAAGCAAGTTCATATAACAAGTTTATCATTCAATCCATTCGAAAAGAAATTATATCTCATTCTCGTCCAACATCGAAAACTTATGCATGATTATTTTAATACCTTGAGCTGACAATGGAAGGATAACATGACCTGATACTGGAAGTATAGAATAGTAGAGTACCAAATACTTCTGGATTCAGAACCAATAAGAATAGAATACATATAATAGAATTGTCTTCCTGTGAGGCGAGATTGATATTCTCATGTCTCGTTTTCTTCGTAAACCTTGGAATGAAATATTTGGAGCCTTCAGTAATGTACGCTATCTTCAGCCCGTTTTTTCTATCTTTTTTTCTCTTTCTGTTTTAAAGAAATTGTTTATGAAAGTGAAATTTATTTTAAATCTGTAGAGGTGCGCTAATTTTATTCTTTGTCTATAATAATATTTTGAATTTATCAACTAAACGAATCTCTCGTGACTAGGAATAATAAGCTTCTATCGCACGTTTCTTTTTCCTGGAAACCTATAGACTGCGTTAAATTTCTTGGAAGTTTTGTCTTAAAGGGGAGTCGAATAGTTATGTACTAAGGCTCATTTTCCCGCAAAATCCACAGAAATTCCGTCCGAACGGATAAAATTAAGATTTTCAGCTTATTTAGGTCATTCTTTTCCTGAATTTATTTGTGAAATTTGGATAAGGAAGGATGATTCATACAATTAAGAGTCCCCCAACACTCGACAAGGTCGCCTGAAATATGTTTTACAGATAAATATAAAAGAAACTATTTACATAACTCACCCATATTATACAAAGCTGCTGCTTGACGTTTATGGTACAGTGTCACAAGATATATTCAATACCTCTTTTTTTAAAATTAAATTAGCTTTTAAACAATTGTGACATTACTCTTATTTGCATTTATATCTTAATATCTAAATAATATACCTAAGTTATGTATTTACAATTTTGCTTTTTGTATAAACATGTAAAACGATAAACGACACTTTTAGCCCGTTGATAAAATCAATATCAATATCCTTTCAGTCGCATTTTCCGGTATCAGGACATGCGACTCTTCCATTGTTAGACCACGATAAATCTCTGCCAGACCGATTAAATGAGTTCAGGGGAGAGAGTAGGTTGATCTCTTGCGGCAGTTTAGTTGCATTTATTTCCCCATAAGCTTCCCGAACTTGCAGGTTTTGTAGACCGGACCATATCTGTTTCGAAGATTTCAACTGGAACCAGCTTTACCTTTTCATTGTAAGCAATTCTTGCTTGATCAAAAGTCAGTGATGGCGTAGCCACTCGCAAAGAAAGGGTGCAATAATGATTACTTTCAAACCGGAACTAAATTCCCAGGATACCATAGGGAAGCATTGTCTCAGTTTATGGTAGAAAGTTTATGCATTTGCAGGATAAAAAGCTGTGGGAGAAACGCTATATTGGATAACGGACTTACCTTCAGGATTTTCTTATCCGGTGCTTTCGCCTTTCGGTCCCGAAAGTTAGAAGATATATGAATTAGAAAAATACGCGAAATACCGACTTTACGGACCAGAAAAAGTCCTTATGTTTCCCCGAAAGGTTAGGAATACAGCTTCAGGGTTGGAACTACTGAAGATAGTGATGCTTTAGCTATAGATGTTTTTATCTCAAAAGCTTATCTTATCTCTCAGAAAGAGGAGAATTCATTCACTTCTTGATTTCTCATTCGACTTACCTCATGTGATAGATTTGCAGAAATCTTTGATGTGTTTGAAATCTTAGCAGTCACGGTTACTCTTGTGAAGATGTGTGTCGCCCACAGAGGATGGCAGTGAATATTTCTCTCCCTATGAGTAACGTGACACTCGCATAAATATCTCGGAATGATGATAAAGCTGCATCTGCTGAGTGCCATAATTCCACGGATTAGAGAATGAATGCATAACTATGGGCCACGAATGAAAATTAAAACGGATGAGTTTGTTTTACTGAAACGATTTGGTAAACAATTTGAAGGCCAAATAATTTTCAATTAGGCTCCTATTCGCAAATATATTCCCAAAGGAAAAAACTTCCTGAGATATCTATTTGTTTACTCGTTCCGATGATAATCACGTTGATTTGAATATAATAAAGCGCTACGTTGTTAAGTTCACGCATTTCACAACTAGCGAATATTTGCGAACTTCAGGATATCTATTACAAGTACGCTAAACTTTTAAGAGCATATTAAAAGTGGATAGAAGAGCGAGAGGAATAATTATATATAATTATATTAGATATAATTATATCAAAGAGAGGAACAATGATGGTGTGCTCAAAGAAAAAAATGGTAAAGAAATCGTTAAAATTTATTGCCGTTCTAAAAATCTTCATAAAAACAGAATAAATTTCGTGTCGGAATAGAGGCATTGAAAATCAGCTTGCTTTCTAAAGGGAGATTTCAGCAGCCATACGGAATGAAAATTAAATGTCAGAGTTAACTGAGTTTCAGATCGGGGGGTACCGGGTGAGTTTGTTGAGTTCACAAATAATGACTTTCCAGTCCTCAAACAAGTTCATTTATGGCAGTGATTCCCGAAGTGGTATATATCGACCCCAGGGGTCTATGACAACCTGTAAGGGGTCTACGACAGCGAAAAATATATTTGGGGGTCCATGAAATGAAAATAGGGGTCCACGATAGTGAATCTTAACATACACTGATAGTACCTAATCTTACATTGTAATATTTTATAATATGAGTTGCACGTTCATGAAATTTTGGCAACGTGAAATGTCATCCCTTACAGGATTGGTGTGAAATGAGATATTTATGTGTACGTAACAATCCAAAGTTTCAGTTTGCTGCTTCATGGTTACTGTCACTCATGTGAGATGTTTGTAATTAGAATCGACGTCTTTGTTGTAACCTGTAGTGGGCGATTGCAAACATATTGACCTCGGCTCCACTAGCAGTCATTATCGTTGAAAGAGGGATAGTCCTTATTAAATATTATTGCATTCTAATGCTTTTTAATAGTTGCATGTTCATACATATTTGCATAAATTTAATAAAAATATATTTATAAAACTTAATGTGTTTTAACTTCAAGTTTTCCGCACTAAACTTACAACAGTAAGAAATTTACAAAAAAATAATTTCTGGTAGGTAGGTGTCTACCAAAAACCAACAAACATGGCAAGGGATCTACGAGACAAAAAGGTTTGGGATACTCTGATCTATAGGGATGGAATTTTTGCACATGGTGGTGATGGAGTGGATGTGGAAGAAGACGGGTTGCGTAGGGGCGGTATCATCAGCGGACTGGTCTTCAGGCAAGGGGGAAAATGAGTTATGCGTTAAAATTGGACGGGTACAGGCAGAGAACGAGGAGCAAACCTACGTTTCGCGGAAATAGATTGGACTTTAAAGGATAAGAGGTGTTTGGATGAAACTATGGGGTTGTTGTCGGTATTGTTTACGGTAATTTGCGGTACGGTCGGTGATACGAAGGGTGCGATGGAGGCCTGGAATATTTCTGGTTGTAAAACGTCCTTCTCAACCAAAAGAAATTCTTGAAATTTTTGGGCCTCTTCGGTGATGTTAGAACTGTGTTGTCATTAGAGGTGGACATTTCTTCCTCGTGCATGGTGATCCGGTTGCTGGCGATGTTTTTAGTTCCGCAATGTGACACCAACGAGGTGATATTAACGGATATCCCCAGTTATGGCGGTTTCTTACTGGTAACCCGAAAATCGACGATAAAAAAACGATTAAATATACGGTAATAAATCTCCTAGCGATCTATACTATCTACCATGACAATTACCATCTGGGAGCTGCCAATGCTTTTAAAATGTACGATGGCTAAATATACAGTGAGAAGGGTCAGCTAGGAGAAATAAAATGGTATTATTGGTCAAGAGAAAATCTGACCTTCCCAATCAGAATTCGAGTTAGAGTTACCATTTAGGGTGAAGTGATTTTACATGACTGAACGAAATGGCATATACGAAAACATTTTCTACTTACAAATAGTTTACTTGCACGCTATCGCTTCTCCTGCACTCTTCTATTTTATCCACTTGTCATTAACAACATCATTCTGCAATGAAGGCTATCTTCAAGGTCCTTCCGGCTACGGAAATCATTCGCGTATTTCGCGTTGAGGTGTTAAACTCCAAAGATTATCTGCTTAACCCATCGCATCATCGTAATGGATGAGCACGTAGATATTAATGACTTTTAGGCCACATCGAATCTTGCATTCGGATCGGATGCTGATTCCGGTGTCGTCAACTACACCCTAATGGAGGATCCATTGCCCTGCACGCCTGATCTTTGCAAATGACCGGATGTTCTTCTAACCGCCGATCATTCCGATGCAAAGATATCTGAAATTTGTGACGAGATCCTCAAATCGGAGGAAGATTATTCTTCAAAGCTCCCAAATTCATTGACAAAGGAAGAAGTCATTATTCCCGGCTGCAATCTGATTCAAGGCATTCCACAAATAGGGCGCGGAAATTGAAATATCGACTGCCACCCCCATATTATGATTTTTAAACCGGCCCAGTTGGCCAACCGCACTTTTTTAAAATCGCGTGAGCGCCAACGCGAGCGATTTTTAAAACCGGCTCTGTTGTCTAAACAGACCTTTGTTTTTATAACTATGGCATTCCACGAAGTCACGCCTTCTCATATTGACTTTGTTCTTCGCTATATCTACATCGGTGGGGAGATGCTTCATGAGGTAGTCGATGTTCCTGACAGGCAGGAGTTGGTAGGTGAAACATTGGACTTTTTGTTTTTCAGAAATTTAGAGGCGATGTGGTAGTCGCATACTTCTGTTCTAATGTTGTAGAAGAAGCTAGTAGGTACTAAACTACTTGACCCAAGTCTAACACGACTACTGAAGATGGAAACATGGTTTCGGAGATGAGTATTATAACCTTCCGAGTACAAATGCTCCTCTGCAAACTTAAACCAAGCAGCAATAGCACCACCCCTAGGTTAGTTGCCAGTTTCCCTTTTATGTACTTTCACCTTTACTTCATTCACTGTCACCATGAAATAAAATATCAAATGGCTATTATGATTCCTATATTTTTTATTGCATCACTTTCTCATGTTCAATTGAAATCTACATTCTATAAATATTCTGTCAACTGTAAGATTCAAAACCAAAAGGATGACTATAGACCAGTTGAAAGAATTAATTATAGTAATTTAATATAAAATAAATGAAGAAAGGTTATTGTGTTAGATCTTAGATGTCTAAAAATAATCCTCATGTATCACACGCTAATGGTTAAAAAATTTGCAGGATTATAATTTTTACTTCTTTCCCAAAGCAAGGATGCATTTTATACTAAATGGCAAGTGATATTATTTAAGTGGGACAGAATTATACATTGTTTCATTTTATGAATGTAAAGGATTGTGATGAGAAAAAATAAACAATAATCAGTACAGAAAATTTTACTGTAACTTTAACATGAGCGGCACAGTACAAAATTACACCAATGAAATAATTTTTTTTAATTAATAAAACACCCCTCTAGCAAGAGAGCTCTTAGGACAATGAGATAATTTGAGCAAACTTATAAATTAAAGTTAGTGATCCTCTTTTATTTCAAGCATGTGCTACTGAAACAAGAACGATTTCTTAGGGTTAACTGTTTCATTACAAAAGGTTAAGTCCTCAGCTCTAACTCATGAGGTTTTCAGTCACTCAAATCTTGAGTTTCAATACAGAAATTTTACAATTAAAGGTACAATACATGGGCTGGCATTCTTTAAATCAACCCATATAGATATAAACCAGCAAAAATAATAGAAAGATTTGATGTAATGGTTAAAAAAACATGGAAATTCTATTGTACGCTTATGATACGAGAACTTATTTTATTTCACCTCATTCCATCAATTTCCTATAATACAAAAATGTTTCAGATTTCAGGGGTGCAATTAAATAACATTTCTGTGTATTTTATTTTTAATTTTCATTCAAAAACATGAAGATATGGAAAATGAGTCTATAGACTACTAATAGGACAAAAAATATCTGAATAATATGTTTATATATTCATATATATATTCTTTTTTAACTCACTGTCTTCAGATAGCTACAAGATAAAACAAAAGGAGATGAGACTCTTAAATAAAGAGCAAGTTATACTAGATTAGAATTTCGTAAACTAAAGGTAAAGAAAAAGAAGGAAGATATAAGAAAGGATGACTGATAAGAACATTCATTATTATAATGAGCAATGGTTCAGATTTCTTAGTTTGAGCACATTCAATTCCTACAAAATAGGTTGGAGATCATTTGAATAAAAACATACTATATGTACTCAACCAAATAAACTTAACCATGAATCCAAATATTAAAAATACATTAAGACAGTGAAAATATTTTAAATGGTGGAGAGAGAAAAGAGAAATTAGTCTCAACTCCTTATGGCATTACCTTGCAGCTCCCTACTGCATGTCATTGATGACAAGTTTCTCATCTAAACTACTGTAGAACTTGAAAAAATTTCATCATTTTCATCAATTCCACAGAACCTAACTATACTCTGTGCATGTGCTCCAAGTAAGAGAAGATGAGGAAACCTAAAAAGGCAATGCCAACCTTAAGTCACTTTTTCAAACAAAATACTCCATCCATTTAGGAGTTATGACGATCTGTTTTCTGGATGAGCTATTTTCCTGATAATTTATTCAAACGCCTGAAACTTTGCTAGTTACCTACCTACTGCAAATCTTTATAGATGGATTTCTACCCACAAAATTAATAATTTACTTTTCACTAAGATTTCCTCATGTTCGTCCACTTCCTCAATAACGGAATACAATGCACCTACAGCCTAACCCTAAAACTAATCACAAATTACAAGAAAAATACCTGAAATATATATCTGAGAATAAGAGCTGATCAAACAAAGAGCCAATGCAATGGCTACAAGTAACTTCATTTTTTTAAGTAAATTTCAACACACGTACCTCTTCCTGATCTTAAAAAAATGGCAATTTTACTAATACGAATCCAATCATTCAATAACATTCACTCAGGTCCATGTGATAATGCAAATTAAATGTGCAGGAGTTGCCTGAGAAGATTATAATTTTTGCAAGATAAACGAAGATAAACCAGCACAGCACAAAATGATCCTGTATCTCATAATCAAGCATAAACTCATACACAGAGAGTAAAAGAGGAACAGCAGATGTTAAATTGGGAGTTTTCATTGGCATTCACAATCCACTCATCCCTGATTTAACCCTGAACATAATTTAAGAAACAGATTGGTCTCAAAGAATGGAAATCAACTATATGTTCCTTATGTACTTCAAGGCACTTATGGCTACATTATGTAGTGATGGTTCCTGGATTTCATTGAATAGCAAATGAAACCCCTACTAGTATTCTTGCAAGGCAAAGTTAAAAAAGTGCCCCAGCAGTTAATGACAAATATACAAAAGGGTTTCATTAGTACAAAGATTTTTCATATGTCACTAAGATAATAATTCTAAATTTAGTATTTTCGATGAAAATCATTCAAAAATCCAAGAACATTCGTTTCTATGTAATAGCAAATAACTTGTAGTTTTTTTAATACATAAGAAAAGTCTCTAATGTTTTACATTTCAATGCTGCTTGAACCTCTCAAGATCTGCTGTTTACTTAAGTTTATGCTTGCTTATATTCTAACCATCTAATTTTCAGATTTCTGAACTCAAGACAAATAAAGCAGAATTCAAAAGCAGAAATAAAAGAAATCAATTACTTTTAAACACATCATTTTGTGCGTGTTGTTGAAGTATAATGAGGATTCTACTCTTGGGTCTTTAAAACATCATACTTATTTCACTTTAAAGTAATAAATTTTGATATAAATAAACAAACTAATCCATGGATACCTTGAAGAACATCAAACCTTGTGAAAACTAAATATAGGGAAAAATTGCACTTCATGAGGTAGGGGTAGTTAAAACAGTCAAATGACAAGTAAACAGCAAGTGATGGTCATATTCAGGAGCTCCTTGCAATGAAGATACTTGATTGAAAATCAAGTAGGAGATTTATTAAAAATAAAGAGAAACATATACTGGTAATGATTTCTTTCATTGATATAATTATCCAGTCAAATTAAAGGAAACTTGATTTATTAAAAATATATTTCCATAATATAAGAATCAAAAGTGTAATATTTGTCAAAAATTTGATTGGAAACACTGAGAAGTAAATGAAAGTAATTATGCAAAATTAATTTTCAAAAATGGGTAAGAAGAAACTGAAAGCATCTTTTTAAAAATAGTAACTTTTTATTTTTATCAATTTTATATACTATTCAATCCTTAGAATAGATAAATTTGTTTGAATATTTAGTTACTATAATAAACAACCAAATGAATCAATATAAAATGAAAGTTAGGGATTAAGAGAATCAATAACTTAATGTTGATAAAATTTTTTCAAAAATATTTAAAAAATATAATTTTTAAGAAATGGATCCACTTGCATTAAAATATTAGTGATTATATGAGATTTTCAGAAGCAAAGAATTTAGTTCTTAAAGGGATGAATTTCAGTAAAATATAAATAAATTTTAAGATAAAATACTTTTCCATGCCAAGAAAAAAATAAGAAACAAAAATAATTATTAACAAGGCAGATTTCCATACACTCATTAACATGCATACTGATTGGATGTGAGATTAAATACATTTGCAGCATGTGGTGAACAACTAGAGAAGAACCATTTTGAAAAGTTTTATGCTCCCTTCCTTCAAATACTGGTATTGAAAAATAGATGTTTTTCTGATCTCTTTTAGTCATCAAATATCAAAATGGATATCAGAACAAGTTTCAAATTAATAAGTCTAATGTCAAAAGATGACTCTGCTAGACTAAATGCCTTAATTTTCCACCTCACTACATTTACGAGACACAATCACAAACAGCTTAACATTACACGCATCTACTAAATATCCATCTTGAATGGAGCATAACCTGCCGTAATTTCGTAGAGAAAATCTTGCACATCGCAGATTAATTCTTCTGGTAATTAAAAAATTCAAACAAAAATATTGAAGAATTCAGAATGCATGTAAAATACCTCTATGGAACTTAAAGTGAAACAAGTAAGGCATTGAACTGAAGCAAAATTCCATAACAAAAATAAAAATTATAAATGAAGCTGCCTATTAATGCTTATGCCTTCTATCATAATTATCACGCAAGGATTCTATATTGGTGACTTGAAAACTATAAGAACTGCAGACTAGAAATAGTAATTGAGAAAATAATAAATTGCTGAAATGTATAAATAAATTGGTCATTACCTCAATCCTCTAAGATTCAAAAAATCTCACTCTTTATAGAAAAAACAAACAATAACAACAGTCTACTTTCATGTAACCCTATAGGCTCCCTCAAAAACAATCTGATTGGTCAAGAACTAATTTAGATACAAGTTCTACAAACATCTTCCTTTTTTATTAAAAATTAGAACCCTACTCAGTCTGAGTAATAAGAACTTCATCCATAAACATTATAAAGAGATTTATCTCCCTGCTTAGTAGCAAATGAAAAAGGAGGCTTGCTCCAAAGGCAAAAAAAGATACATCTCAAGAAATATTTGATATCCCGCTTGAAAGATTGTAAAGCTTTTTGAAAAATTTGCCAATATAATGGCTACATTATATTGTGACACAAAATCATAATTCCTGACATCATTATGCTTACATCCACTCTTACAAGCTAATTCAGTACTAGTCATTCAGACAAGATAAACACACAGTGGTTTTTGAAAACCTGATGAGCATTAAAACAACTCTAATATGGGTTGAAACAATTAAGGCCTAATAGCAGCATCAGGGTACTACAATCAGAGAAGCGACTGCAAAACATAGACATCTCCTCATAATGAAGCACTTCTGATGCCACCTGTGATAATATGGCATTCTTTTCTAGTACATCCCTTCTTAGTAGAATGTAGAGCAGCCATACAGAGCCAAAGTGGCATCCTGGCAAATAAGAAATTCACTAGAGGCACAAGATTGTAAGTACACAGAAATATCTTGCCACTGGAACAGATTGGGCATTTTTAACAACTGTGCAAATACTTAATATGCAAGGATCGACTCAGAGTATGAGACTTCAAACCTGAGGCCAAAGAGTCATAAAAATGATGAGCCAGCCCAGTGAATAAGAAAAAGTAGGCTGTAGGGAACATAGTCAAAAGTGATAAGTCAACTGCAGTCTGTTCCTTGTCCTGGGCTATCATCCCATTTAGCTCCCCAAAAATCTGGACTTAGAACTGCATCGTCTCCCAAAGAGAGACTTATTGGAGATAAAATAGGCAAAGCTCCCACTCCGTCAGGTGAAAAAATGCTACTAGATGAATTATGAGCTCCTAAGTCAGGCCTTTGTCATTTAGTGTTTCCCATCAACGCTGTATTTATTCTTGTCCATAGATCCTTTTTGCAGGAGTTTGATCTGAACATAAAAAATGAGAGACTATTAGCATATCTTTAGTCATGATGGAATGGAAGGATATACTTTCTATTCATAAAAATGGCTAACAATATTAATAATTATTAGATAGTTATAAATTACTACATGAGAGCAAAGAGAGGTTATTATCATATCATATTATCAGAGTTGGAGAGCAGAGATGAAGAAATGAACCTGAAGATATTTATAGAGTATTTTAAATATACTTACCTTCTAATGGATTGCAGCCATTCCTTGAACTGTGTATTTCCATCAGGTGTTATAAGGAATGCCTGCCTAGCAGTTTGTACAATGTTAACAAATTCATCATAGTCATTGCCTGTTAAATGATAGAGTTTTTGATGCAAACATTGAATGTACCTGAAATACAAAAGTCAGTAGATTAAGCCTTTTTTATTTATATAATATAAATAATACATGAATTATTATAGCACTTAGAAATACTATTTCTATACCAAGTAGCAAAATGTCTGAAAACAATACTTTTACTTGAATAATAGTATGATCAGAATAATAAATTTACTTAAGAAATAAAGTCTTGAAAATGTTTCTCTTACAATAAACTTTAAAAGATATTAATTAACCTTGAAAAGAAACTTAAAACTTGGAACAATTTTATCATTAAGAAGGATAATTGAATCTAGGATGATGGAAACAATGCATTATTATTATTCTTTCTTGAATTAGAAATGTAATTAAAATTGTTATTTAGCATATAAGAGAAGATTTGATAAATTATACAGAAAAGATAATCTTAAGACTCACATTTGCTGACATTTCTGAACTAGAGGATTAAGACCTGATCGAAGATGTTGTATAATAAGGTTTGGACTGTTCCGAGCAAGGTATTTGGCAGCATCAAAAGCTATGTCATGGAGAACAAATGGGCTAACCACACTGTTCACTGCACACATACAAAACTGCAAGAGGTATTGAGTACCTGCAGAAAAAATTGAATGCGATTTTGATAAGGTATAATGGACATGAAAGTAATAATGAAACTTAAAAATTGATAAATATAAGTCAATTTGGTTTTCATGCCAGATAAGTCTCATTTATAGTTGGAGTATTATGCCTTAATCACAATTTAACATGATGCAATACTTGGTGATAATAAGAGATTATTTTATAATTTTCAATGATATCGATCATTCCTAAAATCAAGAGTTTTGAACATCAATTAAGAACTTTTAAAGTGGAGATAACATCCTTTACATTCATAATATGTAATTGACAAAATTGTTAAATGTAGATTGTTGCTATTATTATTTTCATGATTAACATATTAGAATTGGAGTATAAATTATTTCATTCTTTTCTGAGGAACCATTTCACTGGCAGTTTTTCCTCTCATTAATAGAGCAAAAATTAGCAGGTGACTACATTTCATGTAACAAATTTCATCCTATTTTGCTGAAACCTCATGGTATTTCCTTAGATTTATTCCCATGATTTCTCTGCCAAAATTTCAACAAAATTTGACAACATCAGTGGAAAGTGAATTAAATGAGACAATTAATAATAAAAGAAAGATGAGATATCTCAAATGATAGACCCAAGTACCTTGGTTTGAAGAATTCTTGAAAGTGTAACTTTTTTGTTTTAGATTTGATTATTTTAACTCTTTAACATGATTAATCTGCACTACATAGTTCACAAATATTTTTCTCTAACAATAAGTTGAAAAGCTTCAAAACCAAGTCCCTTCAATGTCATTCTTTTCTACAAATGTTGTAACAGTGCACTGGATTCTCCCATTTAAAACACATGGGGCCATCATATATACTTTGTCCAGTCTTAATGTGAAAATAAGTATAACCTAAATTGCTGCAACAGGAGGCATGATCACACCATTTCTCCAATTTAATCTATAAGTTACAAAGTTCAATGTAAACTATAGCTAATCATAGATAATACTATAATTTACAGGGAAACAGGAAAAAAACTTTTATGAGATGAGTTATGGCATTAGAATAAAAGGTGGAATGTTCAATTTTGTTTTCTTCAAAATTAATAGAAAGAGCACAAAATAAATTTCACAATTATACTAAATTCTTACCCAGTTTCTTAGACACTTGCAGCAGCCATTTGATATCTTCACCATATGGTGGATGACGGGCAAACTTGGCTTGCGGACGGTCATCATGAACTCTTCTAGCTAATGTGTCCATTGCAAGCATGCCAACACGATATGCAGCAAGTAGATAGCGTAACTGTCTTGATCCCATTCCTCCTGGTCCATTGTTGACACCTGCCTGATTAACTCCTGGCATCATGACTCCAGCACTATTGTTAACCATGCCTTGCGCTTGATTATGATGATGATGATGTGGATGTGGTGTCATGGTTACTGCATTAACTAATGATACTGGCTGAGGATGCTGACTCCTCCCCTAAAAAATGAGCAAGCATTTCATTAACATGAGAATTTACAAGAGAAGAACTTACTTTTCCATATAATGCCAAATATCCTTATTGCTAATATTCTTTAGATATTTTCAGAGAACTTATTTTCACAACTGAATATCCGTGAGAAAAATAAGAAATTTTGGGCAACATTTACTCTATAATTTAAGTTTAATGTTATTCTGTAGAGAAATTTATAATTAAATTAGAAAAAGAGGTTTGCCTAAACAAATAGTAAAATCTTAAGAACATCAAGAGAGATGCTGTCATGTATGTATTTCTCACTCTAGTATTTACACTACTTATTTGGCAAATATTTGGAAAATAAAAGGGCAATATATACACCGAATCTAACTACTTAGTTTTCCTTGAACAGTTAAAAATAAGAATAGGATGAAACAAATAAAAATGGGACTTCAACATTCAACTCTATATTAGGTAGTAATAACCTAGACAAAATTATAAAATGGTGCAATAACTGGGAATTAGATATAGACAAGAATTTTGTGGTCAACTTCTTTGACCGGAAAGCTATAAATAATCATTTCTTGTACAGCCTCTGCAGGGAAAAGTTTTTAAAAGTAAAATACATTAAATATCTTGGAATAACCCTAACATATAAATTATTGGAATGTCCACATCTTTAATGTAGGTGGAAAAGCTTTAAATAAACTTGGGTTTGTTAAGAGGATAGAAATAGTTCATGAGCAACATTACTTTGCACTAGTCAGGCCTCACCTTAAATGTGCATTTAGTGTATGGGTCAATAAATTAAAACCTGAATAAAATGCTCAAGGTTGTAGGATGGGAATCATTAGACAAAAAACATAAAAGCATAGATTAGATTTACTAAATAGACTCAGAGAATAAATGCTCAAGGAAGATGTAGTACTCATTATGTGCCCTCCCTGCTATATAGGCCACTACAGCAAATAAAATCAGGGAAATAGATGTAATAACGAACAGATGTAAAATTTCTTTTTCCATCTAAAAATTTAAAGAGTAATCATTCAAGTCCATAGAGTCATGGTGCTTGAACCTCCTGCCACACATCAAAAGGTGGCTAACAGGGTATACACATATACATAGAGAGGTAGAAATAAATTCAGCACCTTTGAATAAGCATAAATATGTTCTTTTTCACATTAAAATAAAAATTTTTAAATTTAATTACTATAAATTTATTTTGATAATTAATTTACTTATTATTTAATAATTTGAGACAATTTATCATTAAGTACTTTTTTTACTTTGTTTTAGAATAGAAACTTCACGAAATTCATACAAACAATAGTTTTGAATTATTCATACTTCTCCAGAACATTACCTGCTGTTGAGATCTTCCTTGTGCTGAAGGTGTAATGTTTTGTCTCATGTTTATGCAAGGTGGAGGCCCTTGAGTCATTACGGGAGATTGATTTGGAGGCGGTTGCTGCTGCTGTTGCATTGGCATTTGTGGAGGGATCTGAGGGCATGGACCAGGAGGAGATGACACCATCTGCTGAGAAGGCTGTTGAGGAACCTGTGATGGAGCCAGTTGATACATGTGGTGATGATGATGTGAAGGTGGTGGACCAACAACAGAAGGTGAACCAGGGAAATACTGCCTCGCCTGAGACTGAAGATTTACGAATGCTGCTGTTGAGGCATATTGGTATGCCACAGCTGTTGCAGCTGGAGATGGTTGGGATACTAACATTGGCTGAGGAAGTTGCGGGGGTCCATAGCTACAACTGTACCCATAAGGAAGGAAAGCTGATGGAGCATGAGTTCCCATTGGACCTACTGGATAGACTCCTTGCTGGGAATTTTGAGGTGGAGGTCCTTGAGGTGGAGAATGTGGTAAAAGGGGAGCTACAGGGGGCATTCCTTGGTGAGACGATGTTGCAGGACTAGGTGTGGAAGGAGGACCAAGGGATTGACAAGCAACCAGAATAGGAGCCACACCCCCAACTGAATTTCCAGCTGGAACAAGACTCATGACTGTGGGACCTGTTGTCATGTGTTGAACACCAACACCTGCACCATTACCCATGCTTGCACCCACCATATCTGGAGGGACAGGTTCCATCATCAAACTATTGAGAGCATTTCCAACACTACCATCCAAGTTGAGAGCATTTTCCTGAGATGCTTCACCATGTTGCTCTCCACTAGGAGTGTGCTGAAATTTTGGATTCAGAGAGATTGTGAAAATTAGTATCAATATTAAGGACTGAAAATGGTTTTCCATACAATATAAACAAAATAGAGCTTTCAATGCAAACTTGTCATGCATAGCATTTCAAAACTTTAATGATTGATATTTATACCCTGTTAATGACCAAAAATCATACTTCATAAAAAATCTTGAGTTATTTCATATTTGTGCTTGTCTACATCTTAACATTCACTTATCATTCAGATAATAAAAATATTATGAATAACATTGAATATAACCCAGAGTATAAAGTATAAAATTCCTTGGGGATTAAAATGATCACTTCCACTTGTTTTAACTTATTTTCTAACTTCTGGATAATTTGAAAAACAACAACTGAAATAATCAAAGATCAAAATAGTGCCAACATTATGTTCATAAAAGTGCTAATGATTCTCTGAGGGACTCCTTATTTCATTTCAAAAGCTATTTATGTAACCAAAAATTAAGTGAAACATCGTTTAATGCTTTATTACAAAGTTATTAACCACAGTCTATATCAAATTAGCTATATAAGAATCTTATCGATGTTTAAAATGTTTAAGCGTAACTGTATTTCACTATTTTCATCTGTTTTCCTTCAATTTATATTGCTGCTTTAATTCCATTTTACTTTGGAAACGGTATTATGGTTTAATTATAATGAAGCCTTTTCAAAAAAACCTGCTTCAAATATCTGCCTGGTTCAGTGTAATAATTATCTTCTTGTAACTCAGATATCAATATTGCGAATGGTATGAGTCAGATGTGACAAAGGGCTACATGTAAGATGTGTCAATAGCTGCAAATGTCAAAAAACTAATATTATTTTACTATTTTTATACATTAAAAAAAATAAATTGTTTCCCCCTACATACATGGACTTTTTTCACTCTGTTTGTACATAATTGGGTTTCATTATTTTTTCCAATCATTTATGCTGTAAATTACTGTAATGCATACTTTTTATCCACAAAAATGTACATTCCAACAAATAATACGAATTGGACATATATTCTTTCCTGTGGAGAATTAAAACATTCTTTTGAAAATAAATTTCTGTTTTGCAAACATTTTTTCTGTGAAAGTATATTTTTAGAATAGTTTCTTTGGATAAACTTTTGAAATAGAGATTGCATGATAAAAAAGTAAATATCTTCTAAGCCCAGTAAAATTAACAGAAAATTATTAGGATTATCATTAGTTTAATAGATATTTTTCAAAAAGTGTGCACTTCTCTGTAAATTAGCCAGGCAATTTTTACATATTAGGCAAATCTCAATCTCAAAGTCACAAAAGGGTTCTTACCATCAAGTATAATTCATACCAATACTCTGCAACTTGGAAAAGTACTTCAGGATAAACACCACCACCTTTTGCAGCATTCTCAACTATCACACAGGCTTTTTCAAGCATCTGTTCACTTTGTTCTTTGCACTGAAACATAAAATCCATGTTACCTTGTAAAAGGATATCACATAGTTTAAAAGTAATATTTAAATAGGTTATTCAAATAATTATGATGAAAGTAATACATTATTTTATTGCTATATCACACCCAGAGTAAATTATCAACTTTAAGTAAATACGTACATTTATTAATTCATAGAAAGAGATTAACTATCTTACTTGGAAATATAATAATACTTGAAAGTAGTATTATCAGCATACACAAATTATCATGAATTTTAAAAATTAAATTTTAATTTTTTACTTTCAGTTCAAATGCTTAATTATAAAGCACATTGTTCATAAATTATCCTTTTGCAATGAGAGAGGGAGAGAAAGAGAGAGTTCATGCATGATGTAAGAGTTTATATGTATAAATATTCACACTTAGTTAACAAAATAAATTAAATTATTTACCTGAAGGAGAGCACGTTGAATCTCATTTTGATTGAGAGCATGAGCATGAGGAAGGCAAGATAATGCTAACTCTGCTGCAACACGGACCATGTTTGGGTCCAGACCTCTGGAAGCCTTGTCTGCTATGCTAACAGCTTCTGGTGGTGTTAGATGACCCTCCCAAGTGTCAATGAGAAACGATATGGCAGCGGACCCAATTTCCATTGCTTGACCTAAATTCAATGCCAGAGAGAAAATTAAAAGAGAATTAGACTTAAGCAAAAGATTTTTTTCATAAAATAAGCAAAAATCAAAACATAATCTATTAATAGGAATAAACTTTTTTCTGGAAATTTACTCGAAAAATTTCCAAGTTTTGAGAATTCGAGATAAACCAATTTAGATGTAATGATAGAAAGGAACAGAAAATGATAAACAGCAGAAATTAGATACTTTTGCTTGAATATAATTTGAATCATTATATATACAATCCTATTTCTTTTCAAAATTATGCTCTATAAGATTATAGCAAGGTGAATAATCCTAATATTATTTCAATGACGAAAAAACTGAAGATGTAAATAATGAATAGAGGGTATCAAATACATCAAATTTCTCCTGTTTTATATGTTGACATTCTTAATTATTAATAGACAATATTACAGATTCCCAATTCTTAATTACGAATCTCCATCATAATTAAAACAGTTCATAGCATGATAAATAATCCATGATAAATTTTCCCATAAAGTACCATTGAAGAACTTACCAGTGATCCATGACACGTGAGAGGAATATGTTCTGCTAAGCCAATTATGAGAGACACGGTTGTGAAGCCCCAGTGCATACAGACCAATTTGGAAGGCACAAATGAATAATGCCTTGTGTGGACCATGATGATTCTGAGTAGTAGAGACCTGGGTGAAAAGAGATGTGCTACTGTTTCCTCCAGCCTTGTTCAAAACGATTTTGGCAAGTTCAAACATGCAGTGAGCTCCTGCCTCAGAAGGTTGATTCGGTACAGAAGGATATGCTCTTTTTCCTTTAAATCTCCTGAAAAATAAGCAATCATAATAATAAGACAACCTTAACCGTCAAATGATGTAAATTTTTATTTACCACTTCCAGAGAAACCGCTTCCATTGCTAACCTAGATGAAAAGCTCAAACTTAATTTTAAGAGAAAGAGAAAATCAAGATGGAAGAGACAGTTAACACTGAGCAATCAGATACTCATTTTTTATACTACTACAACAATATTAATTCCTTTTATTAGGTTGTGTTGTAAATTTAATCCATTTCAATAATTTCTGAACAATTTATATTCATGACAAAAAAGTAAATGTAAAAAAAGTAACTTCCTTGAATCTAAAATACTAAATAAATAATATGCTATCAGAAAGAAATGATCGTTTCACAGATTATATTAATGAGAGTTCCTGCAAAAGTTGCTGTAAAGCAGGCACACTGAATTTTATTTTCAACAGATCAACAGATATGCCGTAATATCCATATCACCATACTCTTTCACAAGGAGGTAATTGGAAAAAATAAAATTTACATTGTAAAATGTATAAGAAAAACATTGGAAAATTAAAAGAATGTTTAAAAATTTTGAAAGACAAATTTTGCAGTTAAATATGTCTTTTCAAGGATTTTTTGAACTTTGGACAACACATTAAAGTGTTGTCCAAAGTAACACAGTGAATGCTGAATTAATAATTCAACCAATACAAAAGTGATTTCAAAGACTAAGCATTGAATATGGATATATTTGCAATAATAATATTCTTCTAATAACAAACCTTGCAGACTCCTTCGAGCGAGGAGTACTGGAAACTGTGTTGGGTGTGTTACTGATAGTTAGCCCACCAAGATAATGATCAAGCTCTCCCATTTGACACATATGTTGTCTTCCATTGGCAGCAGCTGAAAATAATAATAATAATATTACTTAATCTATTATATTAGAATAAGAACCTTAAATTTCAATAGTTTTTATTTATGCAACCTGTTTTACTTTTAAGAACACATCAGACATTTAAATTTACATTAATTTATAAGAAATTAAAAATTTTAGACACATCTCAATTATTGTTTAGACTATATCACCAAATTAGTAAACATTCCATTTTGATGAAAACTTGTAAATACTTAAAAACTTAAAATAACTTAAATCATGATCGTGTTTTAAGGGAAAGTTTATAACAAATGAATATTTATGAAATTTCTTACCTAGTCCTCCATTTCCTTCTGTATGTGTTAAGTCTCCAGAATTATGAGAGCTTCTCATAGGCAAGGATTCAATTCCAGCCTCTTCATTTCTCAAATTCATACTCAATCGCTGGAAGTAGATTATTGAGTTTTTAAATTTTAAAGTGTACATTCAGTTTTTGAATTTTTGTGTTTAAGGAGAAGATATAGTGCTATTTGAATGATATATAATTATGAATGATAAATAATTATATATAATAATAATAAATTGCCTTTATATCAGGCATCATTAATAGACATCAATTTAGTCTATATAGACCACTCTTACATTCAACACCTATGGACGAACACATAAATTCCATCCCAGAAAATATTCCGACCTGGCAGGACTTGAACCCAGGACCTCAAGACTACGAGTGCTAGGACTCAATGAGCTATGCACTCGGCCATCGAGGCCGGTACATAAATAAACTTATCAATTTTCTCACCTGACTAGAAGATGGTGGATTGTTGGAATAATATGAGCTTAATATAGGTGCTTTAATCAGCTGATGGACTTCTCGGTCTAAAAGCTTATCCATGATTCTGGCAAGCTTCTCTGGATCATCTTTATAATGAACCAACAAACACACAGCAAGATCACCCCTATAACATAATGAAGAAAAAATTTTCACTCTCAGTTATAACTATTTTCAATGAATAATATCTTTTTAGTTAATTAGAGAATGTTTTTTAAAGATATTCTGTGTCCAAGTGTTTTTAAACACCAAGAACTAGAAATTTGCACTGAATATTTACACATATCAAATACCTTTGTCTTCTGGTTCCTTCACAGAGGAGGGGATGATCGGCTTCTGAAATGTTTGCCTTTAGTCCCAGAGCTGCAACAGCAGCTTCAAAACCTAAGGCTTCATCTGTAGGAAGTCTTTTGCTTGACATATGACCATCACGACTACCATTCCCACTTGCCCCCCCTGAACTGACATTGCCTGAAATGATAAAAAGAAAACTGGTGAGAATCAGTGAAGATATCATTCATGAGGAGTTAAAAAAGGGGACAGGTGAAGATGACTGTGAAAACTGCTATTGTAATACTGATTCTAAAAAATCATTTTCATATCACTAATCTCTAACCTGTGAGTAAAAGGGCATCAACAATGAATCCAGCAAGCATGAAAGGAAGTAAACCTTCTCCTTTAGATCTTAAAGTCCCATCTCTCAACTGCTCAGCTCTATCTCGTATTATTGTCAGTTCTGCATGTCCTAGAGGAATTCGCTTTAACAGCTGTACTAACTCAGCATCTTGGTTAGCTAACTTAACCTAAAAGAAAAATCATAGATTTATCCAATGAAATTGAAACATAACAAGTCTATTCTAAAAAAAGGATTACTTTTAATAATAGAGATTCTTTTTCACTGTTTTTTATCATTACATTTCAGTAGAGGGGGAGAATAATTATTCACAGTATTCATCACTATTAAATAAAAAACAAATAATCCAGTTACTGATCATAAATGAAATTATATTCATGAAACTGATTTAAACTGAAATAATGCATACATGACATATATTTCAGTACTACCACATGGAGTTACATATTTTACTGTATATTTTTATATACATATTATGCTAACCTACCTCGAGAGGTTTAGTGCTGGCAGGAGGCCTGGGAAGTTCAAGTCCAAACAGGCCTATTTTGAAAGCTAGATGATGATGCTCTGTATACTCAGCTAGAACTTGACATAAGAATGCACACTTGGATAAAGTTGCTGATGCTAAACAGCTAATCTGGTGGGAAGCTGGGTTCAGCTGTAGAAAAATAACACAGTTGAGGATTAAATATTTAAAAACAGAATAAAGAACAATTAAGAAGAGCAAGAATATTAGAATACTGATATTCTTACAAGGATAAATTACTTGATGGTGTACTAAACTATGGTGTAAACCAAACTGCTCTATTTTGTAATAAAATTAAGAGTATTCTTATTAGTACATAATGTAATTATATTAGAAGAATACATACATATATATAATGAGAATTCTGCACTCTAAGAACTAATAATTGGTACCATAACTCTTATTTATTATTTGCAGTTTATTGATAAGTTTGATAATTAATAATAAATCCAGGAAATAATTCAATAATATGCCTTTAATTAATCTACAATGAAAGAGTAAAAATATATTGAAATTTCATGGGATCATTACCTTCTTTCGTTTTCCTTTAGAAACAGGAGGAGGAAGTTCAACCATAAGGTTAGGTGGATTGGCTAACAACTCTTCGGCTAACTTGACACCAAGAGCGCAGGCTTCCCACCCATGACCATGAGCATGCAATCCTTCAGCACGTGCAAAGAGAATTTCCCACGAATCCTCAACACGGCTGAGGTTAGCAAAGATTGATCCAGGTGACACAGATGTGGGTAATGTACTTTGAAAGCCCTGGAATACAACCAGTAAAACTTAATGAAACACAATTATCCATTATGTCAATCATAATTTTAAATAACATAAGACAATGTGAATTTTGATATTTATTTTTGGAGATGATAGTGGTAAAAAAACAAGTAACAAAGGTAATAACAATATAAAATATCAGGATGATCTCAATTGAAAACAATGTAAATATTTCATAAAAGAAACTTGAATGGATTTATGATGGATCATATGTAATAGTTATTCTGAAAGCATTTTAAAATGAGTTAAAATCATAAAACTGAATGAAGATTTCTGTTAGGAACTTAGGTTTCATACGTATCCTATTCAACACATTCAATGATAAAGCAAGTTCTAAAGAATAGATAAATATTTGAGATAATATGTAAAGAAAAAGTAGTATTGCAAAGAAAAACCAAGGATGAGAGTGCTTCAAAAATGAAAAAACACAATATTTAAAGTGAATCACATGAAAAGTGATTATAGACAAGACAATGATATACTTATGAGAAGTTATTAGTCATACTATAGGATATGGCTGAACTAATTTTCTCAGTTACGCACTCACAATAAATTACCATTTAGTGTAAATTTCTACAAACTTCATCAAATAAAATTTGCATTCTTAGATAAGATGGTTGAGCTTTCAAATTGGAGTACAAAGAAATTATGTCTTTTACTTGGAAAAACTATAGAAGTAAAAAGACTTGACAATTCCTTAATAAATTGGAAAGTAAGAGTCTGTGGCAACCAAAGCTAAAGATAATGCATCCTGCAATAAGCTGAATAACAAAAGAACAATGATGCATCTGGCATCAAGTTCTATTTGATGGAAACTTGGAGGTGAAAACTTTATTATCAACAAACTCCACAGCCAGAGCCTTTGGTAATCAGATGGCATCTAACAGCAGAGGACTTTATTTGTATCAACAAATTCCTGAAACTGCACTTGACTTCCCACACACTTGTATTTTTGGCCATGAAATTTGGCTTCTAACTCAAATTATTATGAATTTCCATTATTCAGCATTGAGAGATGGAATTTTTTTAGATGGAAAATTGCAAACTTTTGTTAGGTGTCAGAGTGTTTTTTTTTCAACATATAGTGGTTTTTAAAATGCTATTCTAATTAAAACAAAAAATGAAAAATAATCATGTAAAACTTAAGTTACATATTCATGATAAATGATAAAAGAGACAAGCAGTTTCTTGAAAGCTATAACCTCAAAATGATATAATAACAGTAAGATATTATATAATTAATATGGTAATTATGGTAAGATATACTAAATTTTGTATTTTTTGATTATAAAAACTTTAATCCATTTTTAACTTACCTGAGATTTGTGAGATGGTCCTGCCTGATCGCCTGAATAAAATCTTCTGCTCATATCAATTCCACTGCCTCCAACTCGTCCGTTAAGAGTTTTTGCATCATAATAATAAACGTTATACTCATCTGAATTGGAATCTGATGAGTTTGAAGAATCGGCTGGAAGAGGTCTTGCAGTACTATTACCCTCTGATGTAGAAGGTGCTTCGCCAGAGGCAAAACACTGCTGGTTTGATTCACTGAGAGAAACCTGTAACATGTTTGGTCTTCTAGAATTATCTCCAGAAGGTTTTCTTGGGCTATCTTTGGTCTTTCTTAACACCTGATCCTGAGATGATGGAATGCTGTCAAAATCACCTACACCACAAGACGTTTCTGCAACAGCTGCAGAATCCTCAGCATTGCCACATGTATCTGCTACAGAGGGTGATTTGGGGGAAGGACCACAGCTGCTAGCATCACTACTTCCCTGAGAATCTGAGTCAACTACTACGCAAGCAGCTCCTTCTATGTTGGGTAAACCCACTGACAAATCATTCTCTCCATTGTTCTCACAGAAACCTTCACTGCTGACACTACTTCGATTTCCTTCTCCCTGATCTGCTGATGATGGTTCTGAGGTCATCCTACGGCGCGCTTGAGGTCTGTATTGTCTATTACTAGATGTTGTGATGGCACCAGAGTCTTCCCTGGATCGTCCTGCACCAGAATGACAACTCAAATCATAGTCTGACATTGCTGAGAAGTTTAATGAAGCCATGGATCTTGCCATGGAAGATCCACTGATGATATTCCCCTGATCTGAAGAATGTTGATGTGGGTTGTGATGAGGGTTGTGGTGATGAAGAGAATGATGGCCTCCATGATGATTGTGATTCAGGTGATGAGGGTTGTGGCTGAAATGATGGTGTGAGTTAATGTTGTACTGGTAATGATATCCATTGGGCTGCTGACTGGATGGATGGTGTAGAGGTAGTCTGCGTTCACAGTTGATGACAGCAGATGATGCATTCACTTGATTCATAACATGTGGAGAGGAATTTGCATCTGAACCACCACCAGATGCAGTCACTGGACCATGACGGAAACAGGCAAAAGGACAGTGATACAAATGACTCTCAGGTGAATATGTGATGCCTGGGATAGGATAATCGTCCCACGTGAGGAAACAAGCCTCAATGGCTGGTTTAAAACCCCCGAATACTTCTACATCGTTCTTAAAGCCATTGGCACCCTTGTTACCTCCTCCACCACTACCTCCTGATCCCCGACTCTTTGTAACCTGTACAAGAAATTATTTTGTAAGGGAAAATAGAATTAGTAATAAATTTAGAATATTTATATTACTTTCAATAATCTCATAATCCATAAGGATATGAAGCTTTCTGAAAATTAGTTATAAAGCACTGATACCTAAAACTGAGGTTTGAATTAAGTTTCCTTAATACCAAAATATAAATTCATACATACATCTATCAAATAGATTTCTAATTTACTGACCTCCTAGGACTAAATACATAGTTTTTACCATGAAATTGAAAACCTTTGACAGTCAGCAAGGAGAATTTAGAGAATGATAAACCCAGTTACAAGAGACAAGACATTAGATCAACATGAAATGGAGGCTGAGTGTTTAATATTATTATTATTTTAAATTATATTATAAAGTCTTCAAATGACTTAATGAGGTTTAATTTAAGGTATTTTAAGAGTTTTATAACATTATACACATAAATAAACTCTGATTGAGGTTTCCATTCTGATTGAAAGTATATTGGGATGCACACAGATGTATTAGGAAACTTGAACGATACAGACCTCAATATTAAATGGAGAAGCAAAGATATACATGTATAATGCTTAAAGAGGGATTACACCAACCCTTTAACCATGAGTAATCTATTATGAAATTTTTTGCAGAATACACTGAATAATTAAAGTTTTTTCAAGATAAATTTAAAAACTGACATTTCTTCCCTGATGATAATATTACAAAATTAATTAAATAATTTAAAGTTTTTTCAAATAATTGTTTAGAAAACTGGAATAAATGAAAATTTAGTACAAACATTTTAAAGTGATAAATAGGCATTAAAAAAATTACCTTCTCTATAATTTTGAGATGCCATTCCCTAAGTTTTACATAAAGGACATCTCGCTCTGATGGAGACAATCCAGGATTTAAGGCAGCCAGACGCCACAGTTGGACTATTTCATCACACAGAGATGCACTAGCATGCTGGGGAGCATGACTATTACTATTTATGCCTCCATGTCTACCTCCAGGTCCTGAACTTCCTGTTTGGAGAGCCACTTTGGTGTTGAACCACCATACCATAATCTGAAACAAGAAAAGGCAAAGTTAAATTCAAGAAGTAAAGAGATCATAAGTCACTGATAAAAAATATAGTTTATGATAATTTATCATGGAAAAAAAATTCTTTACTGTTCTACAAGCTGCTTTTTTATTTTATCAAGTTCAGTAATTAATTAAATTTATTGAAAGTAATACTTTAACCCAACAAAGGAGAACTCAATTACACTCAATCCTAGATAGGAAAAACCTGATCTACCAGGACTTGAACCTGGGACTTCAGAAATATGAGCACTGGCTGCTAGCACGCTAGGCACTCCGCCAAAGAGGCTTATAACATGGGTAATTCCGTTCATATCTTGGATATTAATTTACATTTTGAGTTATTAAAGAATAAGCGAACACATGAAACCTTTATTGCCTTGAACTTAAAAGAGAATATATATCTTGATAAAACTCTTTAGCTCATGCAGGAGTTTTTTCATCGTTTTTTATTTCATTAAGAACCTCCAAAATGAGATATTGTTTGTTCAACTACTAGCTAAATACTAATAATTTGATACATTAAAATAAATCAGCACCTGTTCACAAGCCATGCATTCCTCAGTAATGATTTCCAACAATGGAATAGCATTACGATCACTCCGCTTAAACATTTCTCTAACAATAGACAGTAGATTCCACATCCCCTCAGGCTCACGGCCTCGTAAAGGACGTAGAAGACTACACCATTCAGCAGCTGCAGGAGGAGCTGTGGTTCCCAAATAGTTGACATCACTGGAAAACAATTAGGGTCGTAAAATACAACACACAAAATATTATTACCATTATAGAGAAAACTAACAAAATTATCAATACAAACACTGGGAACAAATTACTATAAATGAAACATCTAGTTTATAATAACAGTCCTTTTCAACCTTACCTGAAGACGATGGGAGCAGGAACGCAAAATTTGATCAATATCTTTCTCAAGTTGTCATGAAGAGTTTTCTCATCTAAATACCAAGAGGTCTGATCATTAGCAGATGCACCAGCAGTTGGATCAGGTGCTCCACATACCTGCAAAGAGATTACAAATCAGTACAGAAAACTCAAAAATTTTATCTAGGGGATCTATAAAGAAGATAAACAGTTTGATTATATTACAGCAAAAAGAGAGTAAGATAATAATATTACATCTTATAAGTTGATTGCTTATTCAAAATTTAGTTCATTGAACCAAAATATTTCAGAAACAAATATATTTAAAAAAACAAACCATGCTTAAAATTGAATATCCTTTTAAAATTTTTCATGAAGTTTCTCATGTTACTTCTCTTTAAAATTATATTAACTAGTATTTCCTATATAATATTACATACAATATAATATATAAATATAATTCAATTCACAATCATTATCAAAATCAAATCACATACATTTATATTACCATATTCTTTGGATTATAATGCGCATATACAATCCCTATATTTGCTAACAAATCAGCAATACAATTTATGCATGAATTTCTGCAGTTCTACGCTTACACTTCTCTGAAAAATCAGTCAAATGTTTTATTATGATTTAAGTAAATGACAAAGCAACCACCCTTGATTTTCAATGCATAATTTCTGGTCAGATGTTTTAAAAGTACTACAGGTCAAAAATATTGACTGTTATTTTTATAAGTTGAATCAAGTATGACCTATCCAACTACTTTATTATGCTCTATGCTTCTTATAATCCAGTGCATCTAATTATACAAAAAATAACTTAATTATTCAATATTATATATGGCGATTAAAAGGAATAAATAAACTACATACAGTGTTGATGGCAGATGGCTGAGAAGAAAGGAGTTCATCAAGCAGGCGTTGAGCTGTTGGTAGAATTTGCTGAGGCAACTCGCTGATGAGATATTGAGCAAATTTCTGCAACTGATCACGATGAAGTCTTGAAAGTGACTCTGATACAGGTGCTCTTAAACAAACTTGATTGGGCTGGAAGAAGATTCATCTAAGTATAAATAGCTGTTTTTCATTTGTCTTTTTTTAAATTTATGTCCTTGGATTGACCAAATCACTGCCAAAACCTCAGTAATATTATAACTGAATGTCTCAAATAAACTATAATAGGTTAAAGAGTAGAATGAAAACATTGTAAACTACAGTTGACCATCATCCAAAAATATACATAAGAGGAACTGAGGGGAAGGTAAGGAGAGGGGAAGGATCAGGAAACATACATATTTGTTAGTTAAATTTTCCTCAAGAGAAATTGATTATTAAATAAGAAATACTTTTGTACGATTCACAATTTCTCTAACCACATCAATTGAGCAACAGTTTCAGTTTGTTAATACCACTTTGTCTAAGCATGGGACATAGTATTTTAAAATTATTATCAACCGGAATGGAAGGATTGGTTACATCAAAAGACACTAAAGCAGCACTTTTGTAGAAGTGAGTAGATAGGGGTAGATAAATTTCTTAACAATTCTATAGAATTTATAATGCCATGTGCAGGTTTAAAAATAATCACATTATTGATTAAAATATTCTCTTTTGCATCTACATTATGAGTAGAAGATGACATAGCAGACACCTATGGACCTACAAGTATATCTGATTTATGAATTTTAGGAAGACCATGAAGTTTGGGAGGCTCATCAATAAAAACTAATATTTTTCTCTAAAACTGAATGAATCTGGATAAATTGAAGGTGATTAAAAATATGCAATTAAAAGATAAAATTAAGAAATAATTTATCACAGCCACAATAAAAATTTAAATTAATAAAATTAGTAAATGTTTTGTTACAAAAAATAGGTGGTCTTCTTACCAAATGTATGCGATGAAGGCATGCTGCAACAACATGTGAACACCAGCATGCGGTAGATGAACAAGTACAGTTGCAAGAGGTTATGCGTCTTCTATCAAAAGTAACTGCTACATTGAATTGCCCATTGCTTTGACCGACAGTTGGAGGAGGTGTTACAATGGCACTAAGATGGAATCCTATGAAAAAATAAGAATTTCATGCTATGCAGTAAGGATGGCTAAAGATTATACTTCAGTTTAAAATATTAGAAAGAATAAGAGATACTAATTAAAGTAAAATAGACCAAAAGATAATATGCTATATATGCCCATCATTCTTGAATAACTTTTGGATATGAATGATAAAATTTGGTTGTGTAACTTGAAGTAATAGGATATTTTAAAGTTTCAGCCCAAAAGTGATAATTTACAATAAAAATATCATTAATCTTGCAAAAATAATTTTTCAACTAAGACATTAAATAGCAGTTTTCATAATAAATTACTAATATCAATTAAAAAACATACATATTTCTTCTCATGTTATATATGAGACAATATTAGTGATTTATTATCAGTAATTGAAATTGGAAATATATTATTACTTACCTATCTGCAATGTGTCCTTGACAGCTCGGTATTTTAAAAGTTTATCTCCTGTTTGAAACTCATCTGCTGATCCATTAGCAAGGCAAGAATACAATCTAATGTCCTCCTCGTTGTCAGGGAAGCTCCAGAAAGCTATACGCAGCTGTAGTTGTTCAGGTACTGGCGGATAGAAATGCTCCACTAGCTCAAAAGGTATATGGGAAGCAACACATCTGGCACATAGCTCTACTAGGCTAGCAACTTGATTTTGGTATTGCCCGCCACTGCTTCCCACATTACTGCCCATGCCAGAGATGATGCATCCACTTCCTGCACTTCCAACTCCGCTGAGCCCCCCTCCCATTCCAAATCCATTGCTTGTTCCATCTAAAATGAGATTTACTTCAATTAAATTCATGCTCATTCTTTGGGATTATCACAATGTGAGCTATGAATATATTAATATCTAAATCCTATTACCTTAAAAATATATTTCTGATGATAAAATGTTTATTAAATTCTACCATAGAAAAACCCTTACCACATAACACATAAGCTTAGTGATTTTGTGGGAAAAAATTTCCTAGAACAATGTATTTAATACAATTATGAAAGTATTAGATACAGAGGATAATTATGAATGCTAAATAAACAGTAACTAACGATACCTTAGGGAAATATCAATTTAAAAGACCATCACAAAAAGAAATATATCAATACTAATTAAATAATCATAATGATGTATGATTTTAATCACCACACAGCATGTAATAAGACAATTAATTGGAAATGATTGGATGAAATTATTGACAAGAATTAAACACTTCTTTATTTTATTTATCAATTTCTTATGAAAAAACCTATATTTGGGAGAGTAAAAGATATTTGGGGATTTTCTCAAAATTATTTTTCTAGTCAGAGGCAAGCATCAATTTCTTTCCCTTGAAATATTATAGCATTCACATACTGAAGGAACATCAAAAATTAAATGAAACAAACTCACTCCAGTTAATGTAATTTTTAAAAACTTGAGTAACTACTGATAAAAATTCTTTCTAAATCTGAAGAATAAACAGAGACACTTAAAAAAGTTCATTTACAATTATAGTTCAATACGTTCTCCACCTCAAGAAACCATGGATTGAAGGTCAGTTGAAAACATAAAATTTTCAAGTGGTGCTTGACTCATTAACTGGAGCTTAGTCTGGGAATTCAAGAGATCTGTTTACATGAAGCATAAACAGTGAAGATCTGGCAACACACTTTAGACTCAGAGGAAATCTCAGAGGATCCTACAGAAAGATGAGACAAGGAATCAAGTATAGATGCTGTGATGTATAGATGGAACATATTTCTATATCAGTGAGAAAGGAAGGAATTTTGTGCTGACAATAACGATATTGAATAAGATTCAACTTTTTTACTGTGCATCAAACACTGAGTGCCTTGAATATTAGTATTGTGTTATCAAAAAATCAAAAGGAACAGTTATTTGTGTGTTTCTGAAGGGACAGTTATTAAGAGCCAGGGTGGAATTCACTCATACAAGTTTCTACAAAATCGTAAGTTCTTTGCATGTATCCAAAAAATATTCTCTCTAGTTATATATAGCATGCAATTTAAACATTTTATTCTTTTAATCGTCGTCTCAACTTAAGATATAGAGAATAAAGTGAAATTGACCTGTTAGCGTAAAAGTAAGCTCTGATAAAGTCAGTTATCATATCTGCTCACTCACTAACGCGTAAAAAGTGAGTTTAAGGCCCGACTCAAAGAATGTTAGGAAGTTAGCGAACCACCTGACGCCCATTTCAAATTAACGAAAAAACGCTCAAGAACTTTAATTAAATAACGTAATAAAGTTAAATAATACTGGTGAATCTTTGATGAGGACTACTTTAGACGAAGGAAATTCCCAATAACGTATCTCTATGGAAAAATACGTAATCATTAGATAATATAAGGATCATAAACCATTGTCAGGGCACTTCTGTTCTAAAAGTAGTTTAAGTGGGAGGAGTAAGCAGATATGTCGCTAAGACAAACCGAATTTGTAAATTCTATAAAAGAAACACGATAAGCAAGTCAGGATACATAGGTAAAAGTATTTTAAAGCCAGTTTCCGGTAAAGCGTAGAAATATAAGTATCGGTTGAATAAATAACTTTTCAGAAAGATGAAAACATAATCGCAAAACCTTTAAATATTAATTCATGAAATATAATGGGTAAATTTCGAATCCAACGATAATCAACTCACTCTACATCAAACACTCTAGAGCAAATAATTTTAAATGACTCCAAAAAGGTTCAAACTTTCACGACTAATCCCCCTTTTTAATTTCGCCGGAAATTTAACCAATAAATGTGTTTACATTTATTAACAAAGAAAATTTTTCAATAGATTTTGAGTTAAAATTTAGCAAAATAAGTGAATAAAAATGCAGAAGTGCTTTTTCTCACACATAACTAGAGTCTAGCATACACTGTTATGGAATTCGATTTGAGGAAAAATGTGACACATGCACATATATAGAGACACAATGATGAATTAGGTTTATTATCGAGAACTGTGTTTGGTTTGGTTTGTAACGAATACATATTATAGTCCTAGAGTAACGGGGCACTCCCTGCTACACGCCGATAAGCAGTTTGCAATGGATTGTATGTATAAAAACAGAAATACTTGGGTGTCTGCACATGGAGCCAACTCTCGTATATAATATTTCGCTTGAATTGAGAGTCGCCGAGATTGTATATATTATTTCATTTGGCATATAATTATCATTAGATCTAGGATAGAATTTTACCAAGATTGAAAAGCAGAAGTAGGAAAATAAACAATAACGAAAGTGAAAATAGCGAACACTTCAAAGAGGAAAAGAGAATAAAGTTCTTTCAAGGAATATTCAATACGTTCCCGCGTCGGTATCAGCTGGAGAACTTTTGCCTGGGAAGATAAACCTATGTAATATTAAGCTTATTTCATACATCTACGATTTTTCAGAATTGGTAATTGGAAATATGCTGATCTACTTAGGAAAGCAATTTAAAGTTCAGTTCGTTTAAGAAAACTATCGCAAGACATTCGTAGATTAAGTTTTAAATTTCCTAATTCCATTGTATTTATAGTGATATGTGCTTAACCTTATCGTTTATACTTCGATTTATTACAGATTATCATAAAAATCATTGACTCTCGTTTAAAGCGAATACATTTTCAATGCATATCATTACCTGTTCTTTGTCTTGGGCACCATTTAGTGAATTTCATGCACCACCTTGAATACTACCCTTTTCTTAAATCTTATTTTCGGTTCGTTAGGCGTGATTTTGATTTTTTTCATACCTTTATAAATTAAGCTACATTTCAATTCTTTCATTTCATGCTTTCATCCTATCCAAATACAATAATTAACGTAAAATATTTCTCCTGCTCATTCGGTAGGAGAGCATACACCATGATTCTACATATGTGCGTAATTCATCCTAACGGATGAATTTCGCACATAATTATCATGAAATGAATTCTTAATGCACCACGTTCAACGAAGCTTGCATCTCCAATTCACTCGCTAAGTTTGAAGGCTTTAGTTAAAATAGAGAGACATAGTAGCGTTTTATAAGTAGAACCTTTCTCTAAGTTTATCACGTGTATTAATTTCTACTATCCGTTATATTGATGTGACAGATTAAATCTTGTATCCTCTAAGTAACCTCATCGCATTTCCTCAAGATCCGACGAGATAACCGTTCATAAAATTTATATTTTCTGAACTACTAAAACAACGCTTTCCAACAGATCCCATAGAATACGTTCATATTGAGGCCTGACTAGTGCTAAGCAATACAGGGGAATTTCTCCTCTTCCTTCTCACACAAGGAAGTTTCTAAAGTGCACCTCCGAAGATGAAGGTTCCCATGTTCGCTACTTGTAAACGGTGCTCCAGTATATCTAATGACTGAATTCTGGTAGAACTTATCCATAGTTGCGGGAATGGAAACAAAACATTGCTACCCCCACAAAACGTACAAAAATACTTAAATGAAATATAATGGACGTGAACATATTTTTTAATGCGTCAAATAATAGTCCACAAATTAAGATTTTCATAGGAAGAAATAATCTAAAACAATTTTTCGATGCATTTCATGTTAAATTAACGAAAATGGGACTACCCAAAGAAACACTATGTTTTCCTTCTGTGATAAATAACTTATTTACTTTATCATCCATAGCCCCAAACGTAACAAAATTGAATAACTGATTGCCTCGGTCAAATACTAATACTATTTATCGCTAATACGATTCATATTGCGAAGATCTATTGAGTATCAGATCCGCCATCTCCGGAAATGGGATTTTAGGATGGATACGGACTATCAAAAGTTTTGCGCCTCTAAATATTTAAGTGTCGTCAGTAACACTTAGTATACGTTTACTGTATCAACTACTAGATGGAAGTGCAGAGTTACGAAAACTATTGATCCACTGCATAGCAAAATTAGACTACAAATTGGGTACACAAAAATGCCGTTACAATCACAAAAAACCGACAGGGACTATCTGCAAATGCATCTAGAGTAATTTTCTGAAAAATAATTAGGAAAAAACGCAATCTAAAGGTTTTGCTCCACTTCTGATAGAATCCACCAAGACAGATTACTCTTTGTACTCCGGTTAGAAAACTTTTGATGAAATTTCACATCCATACTACACGACTCCAACTACAGAATTCAGTCATTCGTTTCTTCGTAAACTGTAAATAAATTTTTTTGGTTCTATCAAATAAATGAGCCATTTTTGAACGAGGAATTATTCGAACTGAAATTATTTCGTTTCTTGCACGTATCTAGGGACGGGAGAAAGAAATTTCCAGAAGTAACAACTCTTTATGACGTCTTTTTACCATTTCTGTCCTACATCCACTCATGTTCGAAGCGCTACTTTTCACTTACAGAGCTGCGATTTCCGGGCGTTGAAGGATGACCCTGTTAGCCTAAGAGAGAGGCCTATGGAAGAAGGCGCATAAACGCTCGAGGGTTGGAGAATCCGGTTCTGCATTCATTATGTATGAACACCTTCGCGTGCGCTTGAGAGTACTACGGAGTGCAGGAATCCAGTCGTAGCGCTTCTAAAGTACGTACCGAAAATTCCGCCCTATTTATTCGAAGAAATACGAGTGCTGCACAAAAAATCAACAAGGATGAAAATGTTAGGAAAAATGGCAGGGTAAGAATTATCTCGCAAGGAATCAAAAAGCGACACAGAACAAATTTCGGTCGCAGATTATGAAATGGATAAAGCTACCTCTAAAAATTTAAAACACGAACAAATTCGAGGCGAAATACAACGCCAAAATCGTCGAAAAAATCATAATACAGAAAATTTTTAAATCTGTTAACAAAACGAAATTTATCCGAGAAACATCAACTTAAAATTCGTAAATATCAATTTAAACCTATTATTTAATCACGAACTAATATTACTTCAAAGTAGAAACAATTATCCTAATGCCAACTATGAGCGTTCCTTTATCATTCACGGAACATAGCAAACAACATCTGTACTTAACTGTTCTTATTATCGTATTTCTTAGTATTTTAGTACAGTGAATAAGATTAATCTATTTTACGTTGAATTCATCCAATTTAAAAATACTGACATCATATATTTTAATGCTTATTGATTATTTAAATTAAATTCTTCAAAGAAATTACTTGAGCTTCATATACCTAAACAATTACACTCCTTGAGGTTGAGTGTTGAATTCCGGACGGTTTTACACTATTCTAGGAGCTTCATTTTTGTTCGTTAGTATTCATTGATCAACTCTTCATCGATAACTTTCATTTGCCTTACTTAATTGTTGATCTCATAAAAAAAAGAGAATCAGGACATGTTTTAGTCAGACAGAATTGAAAATCGAAACAAAACGTATAGGGACCAATATATATGCAAGTTTCACACCCTTCGAAGCCATATCATTAATTTCTCCATCCTTAGTTAATCAATATTTTCCGTCAAATAGATTACCTTTCACAAAAAAGAATTTGTATAAAAATTGTAAATACAACAATATAATAAATAACATTCTAGCGGAGTTTTGACACTTGACAGAGGAATATTATTATATCGAACCCGATTATATATTTCTTTTGATGTGTGAAAACTATACTGACAGATTTTTCAAAAATGTCTCGAAGATTGAGGCTGAACATAGTTCACGAATTTTTATATATGTGAAATAAAATTATTAGCTATAAACATTGAACTATCAACATTTATCAATGTCTAATTTTCTTACACTTCTTCATTAATGCTTATTTATTTCTGTTATATTCTGTAATAATTTCGTAAGCAATTCTATAGTAATTTAAACATTGTATTGATTTTCGTTAAACCATAGGATAATCAAAATTAGTTTCGGGGGTTATAGCTTCACAGAGAAGTCAGTTGGGAAATTGTATGTACGATTTGGAGTGTTAAATTGTCAGTATGCAAAGTTGTGAACCTATAATTATACGGAGCACAACGCCTAAGAATTTTTTCACAACTTTCAGGGAAATTACGCTTTTAGAAGTTGCAGCAGATTTGGTTCTCCTTTCTCGTATACGGATGTTGAGCAGAGAGAAAGATTTTGAAAATAACAAGTCTTTTAGTGATCGGCACCGAATTACAAAAATACACGTAGATCCATGGCGCTCTCTCGTTAGCACGTAAAAGCGGCGTGTACGGTAAGAAAGATACAGATGTTGATGTCAGTTTGAAAATCCTTCATCAGCGACCTACTGAGCTAAGGGAAATCAAATAATATCACAGGATTAATAATAATTACTATCTTATAATTACGCGATTATCATATATTTATACGAGTAAAAGTTCGCTTGTTTACAGCAAGCAAGATGTTTTTTACCAATTATGTATTCACTATAGCTATTCAAAAGTTTTTTTTTAATACATATGCTCCTTCAACTATACTTTAAGTCATTATTTTCAGTAGTTCATGAATTAAGTTCGAATTTCCATATTTTTTTTTGGCAGAATTTTTCCCGTCCCGGTCTCTAAGGACAATCTGCACTAAAACTGCACATTATATACTTAAGGTTCACGTTTTTTAAGTAATCCCGAAGTTTCAAGAATAAATACTAAATGGAATTGCCTCAAAATGCGTTGTAATTTTCCCATGTATTCTTTACAGAGACTATTCAAATGACCCCTAGAATCGAACTCATGACTTTTAGTGGAACGATCCTTTTTCTTAAAACAGATAATTATAACTACTATCGCTTTGTTGTCCATCTCCGAAATATTTTTTTTTAATATTCAAATACACCTATATATTTTAAAAGGGGGAAACTCAACCAAGCCTGGCATCGAACCAATGGCCTACAGCACACAGTAGATAAATACATAGCAAAGACGTATACCTATAGTTTTTTTTTAATTTTGAGACATCTATATCATCCGCAGGTACTTTTTTAAAATCGTCAAAAATCGACCCCAAGCATTCTCATGGGGGAAAGCCCGAATCTGGCCTTCTAGAATCGAACCTATGATAGGTTGGGTGGGTTTCCAATTTTTCCCATGTGAGATTTAGGGACCTTCAAGTACAAACATCGGTGAGCGCGTGGGCCCAGTAGTTTTGGCTGGACATTCGTATCCTATGTATTTACATCCCCCCGAAGTAACTATGTATAATAGATAATTCTAAATGCGCTTAACTTATGAACCTCCTAAAGAAATCAATAGTTAAAGAAAATACTTTTCGATATGACAATATTAATACATCTCTGAAACACTAGTTCAAATGTATCGGAGAAAATAAATATCTGTTTAAATTCCAATTTTAAAAAATATTCCAAAATCATGAATACTAGTAGGAATAAACACATCGCAAAATCTTCCAATGAAAGGAAATACTTTGCAATCAGAATATCTCCAAATGGTAAACGAACGATTAAGAATGCTTTGCCTCTGATTGTACTCATATGGCAAGTAGTTCCATTTATATGAAACTAATTTTAACGATGAGAGCTGTGTAGAAAATAAGGCGAGCTTCCTAAACTCAACGGCAATTGATACATTACTTGAATTACTTCCCCGAAGTTTTGAAAGGAGGATGAAATGGTAGCAATAATTTTCCTGGGTTCGTATGCTATACAACAAATTGCTTACGACTAATCTTTTAATGCCCTTAACCTCTTCCCGCGGCAAGAAACTCAATTATCTTTCCCCTTCCGTTCCTCCCACGAACTACTAAGAGAGGAAATGGGATCAGTCACGACTCCTACAACGTTCTCCCATGATAGTTTATCGCGTTAAATATGTTTTTATGAAATATATATATATATATATATATATGTTACCGTCCATAAATATTGACTCGCACATTGAATTTACCAAGAGGAAATTGATGATAATGCTGAACACTACAATATTTTCATTCTGATAACTGAAGATGATTTGCGATGAAAATTACATGGATTAGGGAAAAGAGCGAACTTCCATCTTTCCGCTTGATTTTTGAAAGCGCTACCTAGGGGATCTAATTAGAATACACTTTACATTCACAAAAAATTCTTTTCGCTTCAGAATGTATTTCTAAGAAGTATAAATACGAGTTATCGGACATATTGAACGTAATTTTCCTTCGAAAGAATGAAATAGAACGTCCGCACGATAGGGAAAATCCATTTAACGAGTATTTAGCTGACTTTCCCACGTTTGATTTGAATATAGAAAATGGATGCTCTAATTGAATCATCAACTCAAAAATCACGATCACGCATAGCTTAACGAAAGCCGTCTATTTTTATCACTACTTTAAAAACTACGCAAACATTTTTGCTTGAAAACTAGCAAGAATAAGTACCTGGAGCTTGTGATATCCGAAATAACCTGATTGTTGCGTTCATTTGGTTACAACAGGAAGCCGTGGCCGTGTACCTCCGTAATGAAATGTCGTTCCACGAAATTAAGTAAAATAATAGTTTGCATGAGATGTCATATGCCGAAGGTTTCGAGAGACCATATTTCGACCACAAATAACTATGTTTCTAGTGACACTTTGGAGAGAGACACGTGACTGAATTTATTTAAAAAATTGCCATGAGAACTGAATTGACTGAGTTGGTTAAGCGGGTGATGATTGGTAAAGTTTATAGATGAGAGGACAAAGCCCGCATCCGCTCCTCATGGGATTCTGTTATACGAGGGATACATCTGTAATTTACAGTTACGTCGAATACGGAAACAACATTACGTCACCCGTTCTCTTCTCCTTATTCGGGGCGAAGTAATTACATTAACACGTATTGTTACGATACCTTAACCGTTCTCACATCGACTATCTTTTGTTTTCACGATTATTAAGGTGGTATTTAGCCGCAAAATCCATGGTTAGTTGTTTAACTGTAATGAATATTACTTTTTCCTCGACGATGATAAATTTTGCTTTTTGAAATTTTTTATTAATTTATTGGTTAAGATAAAGTACACGGTTAAATAGCTGATATATTAATAATAATTAATCCGAAGACACTTCACATCTGTATCTATATACAGTGATCAGTATGAAATCATCGTACGTTGCACTAAAATGTCTAAAAATTTTACGTTTACAACCTAAATAGAAGAGAACAACAATAACAACAACAGAATACTTCTAAAACCGGGGCTTCGTTAGAGGAAGAAAGTATTCAGGCAAGCTCGAAATATTTCTTCCGGAGAGGCGAAAAATACTTTTGGTATTATTCACTCTTAGCTCCATTAATCGGATTGAAACATGCTGGAGTCTCATCCTGGCTCTCGCAAGAAGAATCCCCGAGCCTTGTCATTTTTCTCTCGCCGCCCTTGCCAACTCTTACATCCCACCACCCATTTTGTAACAGCTGGTATCCCACAACAAAAGCTATGAACAGAAACTAAATAAACATCGTAGGCTTCTCTAGACGGATAAAAATCGCAACCTCATACAAACACGTTAGATGCAATCTAATAAAACATATTTATAACCTAATGCACGTGCCATTTGTATTAGATCCTTTACTTAAAAACACAATCACAGTTTGAAAAAAGGTGTAAAATTATGATCAATAAAAAATAATCAAAGCAATACCTATGTGTATATATATATACATAAAATAGCAGAATACATCTATTGTTATTAATTATACAAACTAACACTAACAGACGACCAAGAAAAATAACAACAAAAGGTGACATCCAAGGCTGGCTAAAATCATTACTTCTGTCGCTCTACTACGCCGAATCACTACCTTTGGGTAGTACCCCCGTGGAAAATATACTAGGTAAATAGTATGAAATAGGATATTTAAGTCATTGTACGGCAGATACTTAAATATTCACCTCTATTCACACTTTTCACGGATAATGGTGCTTTTTGTGCATGGAATTTCTTCATTTGATCAAGTTAGTCTTATTAAACCAAGTTTTGTATGTAATGCAAAAAGAACGAGAACTCATAAATTAAATCCTGGGTAAAAAAAATTAATAATTTCTTTAGTGTTCGGCGCTCGGGTGTTTGTTATCCCTTTTACAGACGCGGAATCATTACGTGCGAGGCACATTCAGCGAAAAATGTTCACTTAAAAAAATACGAAAACAAGCGAGATATACAGGAATGACCACGACAAAAATGACATCGGCATGTGACGGTATTGATCATCATAAAAATGATTCAACAGAGTACACCAAACATCGATTTCTGGTGACGGCACGGGCTCAACATTCTTAGTTATGTCCCTTCGCGTTCCACTGGATAGAAGTAAAGTTTTTTCGGTTCGATGCCCTGTAAAAGGAATACTTCCGATTCAGACACCCGCATTCGGAAGGGAGGAACGCTACGCATGCGCAAAACAGAGGGGTTGGTTGAGGGGACGAAGTCGCCCTGTTTCCCACTTCTGGTGGTGAGCTTTTCGACAAGACCATTCCTTCGCAGCCATTCTATGTTTAGAGGTTAAAGGTCTGAACAAAGCCTCCTACCTGAGCCGACCTTCTGACCATTAAGGGTTCGAACCCTAAACATCCCTAAACCAAAACACGTTCCTGAATACAATTCATTCCTACTAAATATATTCAGGGAATCAAATATTTTACTTTCAAACTCGGAGAAGGAAATCCTTTGTCATGCACCAGAAAAAATCGCCATCTTTAGATCTGAATTATTTCGATGCGATGCTAAAATAGGAACGAAACAACGATATAGAAAGGAATTTCTGCACTTGTTTATCAATACGTAAATTTTTCTTTCGGGTATAAATATGTATGTAAAGTGTGTAATAATACTATGGAAAGTTCAATTTCAACATTACTCAAACATTAATCCACAAAACCTTTCAATAATCTTTTTCTTTTTCAACTGTACGGTTGCATTCATCGGGTTTGGGAAGAATCGAAATTCTTACTAGGATTTAATAGATGTAAAAATGTTTGATAGGACGGGACTCGAGCTCCACTGTGAGATCCTGGTTCGAGTGCTGCTCATATCAAATTTTTTCAAGTCTTATAAATCCTGAGAATATTACAGCCGCGCCAGCTAATCGCGCGAAGTTAACCTTTACCCCTTTACCTTTGGAACTCAGCTAAGTTATTCCTTTTCAACAGCGAACATGAAGTTCCATGAGATTCAAGTATTAAAGACTAATTTTATAAATTTACATAATATACGTTTCAATCAACCGAGAAAAATAATTAAAGACATCAAATCGATACGAAAAGCCAATATTATATTCGATCGACATTTTACTCGCAAAAATTTAATGGAAAAGAATTTTTTTAAATAAAACAATAGCGAGAGAGGAATATATTATGACAAAAATGTTGAAATTCCTTGACAAGTCGTAAACAGAGAAAAAATATCTAGCCTTATTTTCCCCAAGTGCTTGCTAATAGCTAGTGATAACGGTTATAGAGAATTACTGAACGAAAGCGGCCTTTAAGAATTGTGCTTAAGATATAATTGAAAATCCTGCAGCTCATTGATAAATCGATAATATTTTCATAAGTTAGAATGATGAGGAAATATTTAAAGGGCATGTTATCTATATTCCAAAAGAAGTCAATATCTTTAAGAAAGTTCTTTTAGGCTAACAATACAACCATGATCTAATAGAAATATAGAGCTGTATGAAACAATAAGCATGCGATGGAGCTCAGATGAACCTCCACGTGATCAAACAATAAGTTTGAATAACACGACAATCATAAAAAACGAATGATTTAAAAGTCATTACTAGACGAAGTTATACGTCGCTTTGGGGACTTATTTTTCTCGTGATACCATCCTCAATGTCTGCCAAGTTACGAGAAAGGCAAACATTCATCGGTACATAGGAAGGGGAAGATTTAATGGCAATTTCATCGAAATATTCACCATGGCGACTCATGCGAGACAATCATACACCGAGAGAGATCACACGAATAGATGCCAACGGATCGTGGAAGGCACACGTGAAGAATAAACGGGCGGGATTAAACATCGTGACTTTCTCCGGAGCGAGAAAACGACCAGCTGTAAATAAAAAGGGGGAGGGAGGTGGAAAATGCGTGCTCGTGGGGCATCCTAGTTCGACAACCTACGAAGCATGAGTCGGTGCGTACGTACGCACGCCAGAGACAAGGATCAACGTATGTACCTTGTAAAAGGTGCCAAGAACGATGTGTTGCACATAAATCTCGCATTCCTCAAACCTTTCACACAAAGATTGCATGAAGTAGGTAATCATCCTTCTAAAACGTCGTATCAATTCATACCGATAAAAGAGTGATAGAGGCTCACGTAACGCGAAAACGAACATTTTCGGAGGTTCTAAGATTACAAAACTAAAATTTTTTTAGACATTATAAATCTTGGACTAAGCTCATAGGTACGAAATATGCTTTCCAGCAATTCTGAAATCATACCTCTTGTCGAAGCTGAGATGACTAGAATCTTTCAAATGATTTTCTTAATGCGCGAATTAAAACTTAACACTGCGATGAATCACCAAAGGAAGCAGCTGAAAGTAAAGCGGTGATACACAGATAAAAAGAGGGGGATATGTTTTGAGAAGGAAACCTGCTTGAAGGCCGAGAGGTCAATGTATCTCGAAACAGCTGCCTAGAGAACCCATCCAACGAGTATGCTGAGGAACGTTTAAACCAGCGTTACTTCCATTTTCACAAGATACCTCAAATGGTATAAAATTCTCAAAGAGAAAATTCCTTGATCTTCAACGCACGAGTAACGTATTCATTCTGTACAGATATCCGCTCCCTAAAGGCGATGAGCCTCGAAACAGGCCTCAGTCATATAAATACGGAACCAACTTGCCATGATACGCTCCCAGTCAGTAAATATAGCTTTTATGCAAACCATTTTTTTTCGTATCTCGGAAAGAAGAACAGATGCCATCCGTCAGTCTAAATTAATTGAATAACAATAATGAATAAAATTAAAAAGGAATTGTCCTCTTTTCACGGCAATTCATTTCAAAATCCTCGTAAGGTGAACAGCAACGATAAGAAAATAAGCATCATAACTGGCAACGATAAGAGAAAATCTTCAAAGTTTTGAATTTATCATAAAATTCATACTGGAATAGATCAATAACTTTAAATATTACGATATAAGATGTCAGCAAAATCTGTATTCTATTACTTGAAACAATAAGCAGAAGCATATCATTATATCAAATATTGAAGTTAATTTCAGATAACCTGTACATATATAATGGTAAAATTACCAGGAATATTTTCTATAACGGGGACAACATACCTTCACTGGCTTTCTTTATGTTTCCAAGAGGTCCCGAACAACCTATATTTCGTCTCCATCCCCGCCAATTGTTGCACAAAGATTCTGGCTCACTTATCCAGCTGCATAATGAATCTTCCTCAAACCTATCGGAATCTTCAAACGAGTAATCACAATCATCCCAATAAATTGGTGCGCTATCGTCCCTTCTGGGACTGCCCACCACAGGAGCCGCCAGTTTCTCAGCAAACTTCAAGACTAAATACTGACACTTCTGCCTTGACCCACAAGCGGGGTCACGACTTCCAAATTACTTCAGAAGCGATCCGAAGACCACTCCCTAATACTAAATCTAACGACTAAGACTCCATCTTCATCAAAAAAAGAGCATTTGCCTTTTCATTCACACACCCTAACGAAGTCTGCCCTGTGTTTTCTGAGCTGTATTTGTTTCCGATGTCTTAGTGGACAACAACAAACATGGCGGAGAGAAGAAGAAACATCGAAGAATATATCGAGACCTATCGATGGCAGCGACTCTCGGCGGAAGTGCGATTTCGATACGACCACTTCCTCTTAGGCGAAAATCGTGGTGAGTGCTAACACGTTGATCTTATTTGTATCCTTATCGGAGAAATATCATCCGTTCTTAAATTTTGTCAAGAGGTCGTATAATATTGTAAGAGAAACTATACATTGATAGAGTTGTGTAAGAAGTATATATTATTCGAATTTTAATTCTCTTATTATACGAATTGACTGTGGATGGTTCGATGCATGTCACTATATGCGTTCCCAATTGTTTCGTTGTAACTCTTCAATTCTATCTTGTAGTTGTTTAACGTTAATATTTATTGCTCTTTTGTGTATGCTTTTTATTGTATTTCAATTTCAGACCTAAAAAATGGCGCCCCGTAAAGGAAAAGTACAGCAGGAACAAGTTCAAGTCCAACTTGGACCCCAAGTACGAGAGGGTGAAATAGTTTTTGGGGTAGCACACATTTTTGCTAGCTTCAATGATACTTTTGTACACGTCACGGATTTGTCTGGCCGGTAATTTAGTATTGTTTATATCTAACCTTCCATAACTATGTATCTTATATGTTGCTAACGAATGTTTTGATTTACTTTAGGGAAACGATTGCCCGTGTTACTGGTGGAATGAAAGTCAAAGCTGACAGAGATGAAGCATCTCCATACGCTGCTATGTTGGCTGCTCAGGTATTTTGTTAAAACTGTTATAATGGATCCTATAACATCACATCTTCTCCACTGAATATTCCATTCCTTGGGTGTTCATCATCCACCTTAAATTCAAGTTCTCACTTGTGTCATTCATAATAGTGTAAATTAAATTACCCTCCAGAAATTTGTATTTCTCGAATCATTCCAATCCGGGGCATTTAGTAATTTTGTCAGACCACGTTATTGAAAGTTTTCATGTGCTATAAATTGTTGATTATCATTAGGGTTATTAATCCCAATTCTCCACATATGTGAAATATGTCCCGATTCCCTGCCGATTTTAGATTCCTCTACGTCATTCTTTCCTGAATCCGTTCGCAATGCTACATCTACATAAGTACCCTGCAAGCCGCCTTTCGGCGTGTAAGGTTAAAGTGCTTAAATTATTATCAAAATTCAACTCCTTACTTCCACTCTACTAAAACAATGTACTGTTTCAGGATGTTGCTGAAAGGTGCAAATCACTTGGAATAACCGCTCTCCATATCAAGCTTCGTGCTACCGGAGGAAACAAGACCAAGACTCCAGGACCAGGAGCTCAGTCAGCGCTGAGGGCTCTTGCAAGATCTTCAATGAAAATTGGTAGGATTGAAGATGTTACTCCCATTCCATCAGATTCTACAAGGAGGAAGGGAGGTCGTCGTGGAAGACGACTGTAAATTTATTACCTTCATGTTTGCATTTATATATGCTCTTAACATCAAATAAATCCGTTTTCAATCAGTATGCCATGTATTTATTTAACCAAAGAATCGTAGTGAGTAATGTTTGATGAGTTACTGATAAATTAAGTATCCCTTCGTAAAGAGAGTATAATAAAAATGTCACCTGATATAATCATATCTTAAATTGGATTTTCAAAGCCCCTGAAGAATACAAACTGGAGTGATAATTTTGGATTTAATTGCCAGAATCTGATTAAGTATTGCAGATTTTAATTTTTATATAATCCAGCTAAAGTGATACCCTTCTGTTGATATCAGATGTTATATAATAGTTGCTATTGTATGTAAGTATTGTGAATGCAAATTACTTGAGCATTAATTATATTTGAAGGTAGAATAACTTCAACATCTTTTTCGTACATCATTTATCTATTCCTATCTCTTGTTCAATCAGAATAGTGTTCAATTAAATAATAAGAGAACAAATACTGGCTCTGAAATCCTTTATAGGGGTAGGTGAGAAGTAATTCATATAACTTTTTCAAGTTGAGTAATTATTAATATCTTTTCTATTGAAAAAGTTTCCTCTTTTCAAATTCTGGATTGTGGCAGTATGAGAGTAATAGAATCAAAGAGGGCTGCAAATGTCTTCATGAAGTCTTTTATCAGTGAAAAATCTGATATTTTATTCAAGTTTGTTGAAGAAAGCCATGCTTTATAGATGAAGTAATATCCATAAGAATTAATTTTTTCAAAGAAAATGACTGTTGATGATTCAACATGTATACTATGTTGTAATATTGATGTCAGCTTCTTAGATGTTCAAAATTGAATAAACTACTTGCCTTGTTGAAAATAAGTCTCTAAAATTTGGAAGTTTTCTTTTTTTATTAAGTGTAAGTTAGTGATCAAGCTGCCCCAAAGCATACTAGTCATAACTATCACTATGAACAAGAAGGAAATTTAAGAGTAAAAAAACAATGACATGCAATTGAAACAAATAATTCATCACTTTATTTGATAATTGGGATAAACATCTAAAGCAGAGGTTCCCAAACTTTTTTGTGTCGTAGACCCCTTGTCATGTTTTTTGGGTAGACCCCCTGCATAACTGAAATTAATTCTTTTGTAAATTTCTAACTATAGTGAAGCTTCGCATTAAAAACTTAAAGTAAAAGCACAGCAAGTTTTATACATATATGTTTTAATAAATGTATATATATATATATATACGAATATATGTACGAACATGCAACTATTAAAAAGTATTTGAATGCACTATTATTTTATAAAGGATTCAATCTGTCTTTCAACGATATGGGCTGCCAGTGGAGCCGAGGTCAATATATTTGCAATCGCCCACTACAGGTTACAATAAAGATGTCAATTCTAATTATAAACATTTCACATGAGTGACTAACCATGAAGCAGCAAACTTAAACTAGATTGCTACGTTCACAAAAATATCTCATTTCACACCATTCCTGTAAGGGGTGACATTTCACGTTGCCAAAATTTCATGAACGTGCAACACATGAAATATTAGAATGTAAGTAATTAGGTACTGTCAGTGTATGTTGAGATCCACTATCGTGGACCCCTATTTTCATTTCATAGACCCCCAAATATTTTTTTTCGCTGTCGTAGACCTCTTACAGGTTGTCACAGACCCATGGGGGTCGATATAGAACACTTTAGGAATCACTGATCTAAATCCTTAAAAATTAATTAAAATGGCTGAAGGATAAGAAAATTAGGTTCTGATCCACTAATCTAAACTAATGAAATGCTTAAATGAAAACAAAATAAATTCTAGAAGTCTTTGCCAAATATTTGAACTGATAATGCTGATGAATGAATGAATCATAATCACAAGAGAAAAATTTTTGTTTGTAACATTTAGATTACCACATTTTTTATCTGAAATTGAGAATGGATACTAGGAGAAGGAGAAGCATGCTCTGATGAATTTCTAAGAAATTCTTTAAGATTTTGCAAGCTATTTCAACATAACAAATAGAAAGTATGTACAGTAAAGTGCAATGAATAATAAAATATTGTACAAAAATAAAATTTCTAAAGAATAAAATCACTTTGGATATAAATTTTCCTATCTTATTTGAGATGAAAAATGAATTTATCTTTATTATTATTGAATATGACTTAAGACCAGCTTCACTTCTCACTACATTTAGATGTACGATTTCTTTCAGCTCAAGAATGCAAGGAAAGGATTTACTTATTGTACAGTCTAGGACTAGTGACTGAATAGAATTGAAATTATTTAAAATCTTAATTTTTTTCTCACCTTATTTTTATCCTGAATAGATGTATTAACATAGCTTTGGTATCAGTTGTAAAATTACTTTAGACTTCCCTGAGACAGTACTTGATACAATAGAGATGTGTAAATTACTTTATTTTGATCCTTAAAGATTGTTCATAAGAATACCGTTTGGTATTTAAATCTTTGGGATGACTAAAATTCTCACCAATCTATAACAGGTGAGTATTTGATTAAGTAAGTTGATGAATCAATATATTTCTCTTTTACAAGTAATAAAAGTGTTTCAAACTCCATCTTTTTTATGTAAATATGACAAATTTAAAATAAATACCAGCATCTCCTGTTGACAATACTGAATTTGTAATTCATTTCAATGAAGTACTTAGGTTAATAAAAATTTAGTATTTCTTTTAACTTTACATATTAGCATTTCTAATGCTTTATCACATCAATTCTACAAAAAATATTTTTCTTTGTAAATAAAATATTTAGTTTTTTAAAATTTGAATTCACACATACATCAGGAAAGCCTTTTTTTATTCAAATCTTCAAAGCATTTAAGATGTAATAAAGGTTTGAGCAAGTACTTTCCTCATATGTTGTTTTAATTGATGGGAATGGGTGAATATACATGTTAACCAAAGAATTCTAACTCTGCATCTGCCTGCAAATGAAAGGCTAAGGTGATTTATGTTTGCTTAAGCTGCTTTAACCCAGTACCCATTTTTTGGTCTTCTTAATATTTAATAATTAAGTATTTACAAGCCAGTTATTAATAATTGCAACTCTTTTTTTATGAAATACTTTATAAATATTTATGTAAAAGAGCAGGAGTTATAAATAATTAAATACTTGTATAACTTATTATGAGGAGCATTTATTCTTCTTGAGTCAAAGGGTCTACACCCAAATATTTATTATATTGGTCATGACTCAGTTGCCCACATTCTCCATTTTTGGTAAGCATGGGAGTTTTCTGCACCTGCACCCAAATTTTTTAATTATAAATTCCAGGATCACTACAAAATTAAAAGCAAATTGAATAGAAAAATTAGGTTGATAATAAAATACTAATTATAATACTTTAAAATATTGTAAAATTTTGTTTTCTCAATAACCTTAATTTTCTGACAAAAAACTGATTTGAGGTTGAAGAAATATGGAAAGATGCTGGCAGAGAAATTATAAAGTAAAATATCAAATGATATATCATAAATATATTAATTTTTCACTTACTTTTCTTCGGTCTCATCATGGTTACAGGTACAAAAGTGTTATATATATTAAAAAACCAGGTATTAAAAGAAAAATTAAAAAGAACGCCATGTTAATGAATGAAATGAGTACTTATTCAGCTACACAGGAAAAAAAGGATCCATTTGAAACTGACATACAGCTTTTGCTTTTAAATAAATATTCACCACCATTTCCAGGAAAATAAATATATCATGATGAAAAATTATGATTTTCATAGGATCTTGTGAATGAGAGTTAGAAACAATCAGATTAATGACCCTTATGAGTCATTATAAAAAGATCACCTTCTTAAGAATGATTATCCATAATCTGCAGCTACTGGTTAGCTCAAATATATTTTTTAATGGACAAAAAAATATCCTACTTTCATGGAAATTTAATTAAAATAAATTTTTTTCATTCAAATTTTCTAAAGTATAGTAAAGATTGCAACAACATTTTGAAAGATATTGACAAATACTTATTGTAATGATTGATTTAATATTAAGTTTTAGGAAAGAATAGGTAGTATTAGTAAAGACAAATGTTACGTACCTCAAAATCTTCCATAACTTACTTACAAATAATCCTGTATTGTATCATAAACTCCATAAAAGCCAATTATTGGAATGATAGTGGTAAGGATAATAAAAGTATTCAAGGACTAACAGAAAAAACAAGCTGATTAAAACATCTTCCTTTTTATACGAAGCCACATTTAAAGAACATACATGAAGTCACACAATGAATCAGGTCAACTGATTAAATGAGGCATTCATTATCTGCAAAGGAGAAAGGATTCATGGTTGAATACCACAAACCACCATTTCTTTTCCCTAGGATTCAAATTTTCTGTAACTTTCTCATGTTAAAAATTGTTATCATCATCACTCACAAATGTGTTGGAATAAAAGTCTTATCTCAACTTTTCTTTGGTTGGATACAATACAAAGGAAAACTTTCTAGTGTGTTAAAACCATATATGACAATGCATAAAAACATGATACATTATAATAAAATCTTTTTAAAGCTCTCTCCCCAATTTTCTCAATGAGTAAGCTTTAATGATTAATAAACATACTCCAGGTTTTAGCAGTAATTACATATATACATATGTATTGTTTTAGTTTTAGGTTATAAGATTTGCTTAATATATTTCCAAAGGCATACAATAAATATTTACTAAAATATCTTGTGTTCGTTCACTACAATATTGTTATTTTGATTTTCCTTACTTTACAAATTTACGCTGATAAATGCATTCTTCATTCCCTATTCCTTGTATATACCCTCAAAATATTTTGACCAAATTATGAAAATTCAACCAATACAAACAACAATGTAATAATTTCCCTAATAAAAATTATATTAATTCAAATTATACGAACAGGTTTCCAGAAAATAAATAAATAAAAGTCTTGAGAATTTATTTTTCTCATTATAATATACTTAGGTATAATTAAATTCCTGATTAAAAAATCTTTATGTTTATTATTTCCTGAAATATATTCCATAATACCTTATGTCATTAAATCTTTCAAAAAAATTTCTTTAAGAAAACTCAATCATGAGCCTAAGTCAACACTTCAATATTTATACACCAAAAACTTACCTGCGCATTAATTTCACAAAATCGACTAGAAAATTGTAAAAAAATTATTGATATAAGCATGCACTCCTTGCTACCCTTTTTCATGAATATACTTGCATAACTGACCCACATCGTGAGTTAGCTTGGTGATTATAGTTATTTCCGGTGGTGCATGATTGTATTCCACCCAAGTTAATTGGAAATTTTTATAAAAAAAGGACCAAGTATTAATTTAAATTTCAGATATTCATGTACTACAGCATATTATTAGCACAATTTTTCTAATAAAAGGACACTTCTTGGCATTCACTCTTAAAAAACCTTCAATAGAATACTGGAAATGCCTATCACATTTGCACTTACGTCCAGTATGATATCTATATGTTCTTGGATAACATATACGTATGTTGAATGGAATCTAGGCATTTTTCCATATATTTTAACAGTCATATGCTTGGCATCAAACAGAATATATAGGCGTCACTGATGCATCCAGTATGATGCAGCAAACCAAAGTTTCATTGACTATATTGCAACAAAGAAATAAACAATTTATAATCAAGGCACAATTTATAAATACTGTAAACTCTCATTGCAATAGCTGCAAAATCATAAATATTCACTAAATTTGTTAGTCTTTTATGCAACCTTAAATTTCTTCAAATAGTTGCCTTAGATAAGAAGGTAATTCTTTGTAATATTATATATGATTATATAATCACTCAAGGAGATATATATATCTCACCAATATATAACATTTCATCACATTCATGATTTCATCAATCATAAGATATTACCAACTGTGTCTTACTTTAAATGAATTGTATTCCCATCAAGTACTCACATGTAAGAAATTTTTAATACTCATTCCACATTATTGAAGTCCAGTGATACTAGAAGACCAACCCAGTTTTTAAAATAATTCCTCCTTCAGAAATATTCCTTATTGAGGCATTTGTCCTGTTTACCTCAACATTTTATCACCCATTATCATTTTCATTACCTACACCTTTACAAAGTAGAAAATGTTCAGAAAATTTGTCTTTCTACTTTTATTTGTACTTCACTGTCATTCTCTCTCTATTCCTGAAATGATTTGAAGAGAAGCTTTTAGGCCTAAAATATCGTTGTTCACCTCTTCTCCCAAACCTCTCCAAAGGGACCACATGTCACTGACTTAAAATGAAAGATCATCACTATCTGCATAATCACCAGAGTCATCAGCCTCATCTTCCACTTTACGAGTAATTATTTCTTCATTGTCTTTTATTGAGTCCCAAAGGTTTAATCCATCTTCATCCTCATCTTCTATGGTCAGGCCAATGTGGTCCAGATTAGGAGAAAGTGCATCTTCTCCATCCATATTGCCTCTACCAAGTTCATCAACTGCATCTTCTAAGGATCTGTTTTTTCATGGTGCCCAGGAATGATTGAAAATAGAAAGGATAAGCTATGCATTAGAAAAATAAATGCTATGAAAGAATTAACCTGAGATTGTTCCATCTTAGCCATTAACTTCAGAGAAAAACATTTAAACAACTTTTTTTTACTTACATAACATTTTATGCAAATATTTCCATGAGTTAAGGATAAATTTTGATAAAACTATAGATATTAATAGAGAAAAGGTTATGGAGTCAAAGCTGTTGATTAAATATCAGAAATGAAATCAATGGAACTCTAATGGCCAAGAGGACTAAAGGTGTGCTCGAATTTTCACTCAATCAACGTAAATAAATATTTACAGGAACGGTAATATAATTGGCAAATCATCTACTAAGTTAAGCTCAAACTTGAAATATTTTTGAACGTTTATACTAAAATTTAATATGAAACTGGACTGATCAATCCATGTTAAGTAGGTAGGTAGGACCACGTTATTTCAAGGAGGAAAAATATGTTTGGGATAGTGCTAGTTTATTTTGTGAAAAAGTTGTGAGGTTGCACGGCATGCACCTGACAGCAGAGGTTTAACATAACTAACAAAGCTGTTTTAAAGCAGCAATTGATAAAGCATGCTTGCTGCTTTAAAATAGTTTTTGTATTAGCTAAAACAGCATGGACATAATTTTTGCAGATTAAACTTCAATTGTTACCATATGTACATTAATTGACGATAAAATAATATATAATAATAAGTAATTTGACATAAAATCTTTAAAAATGTGATTAAAAGGTTAATAACTTAAGAATTGATTTTAATTAAAACACACTGATTCATCCTAAGGGTTTAAACTTGGCTTTTCTTTTAATTACCTAATACACCTATGAGTAAGTCCCCTTTTTAGTTGAACTTAAAACTAAATTCATCATTTCTTTGTAAATATTATGTACTCACTGAAAAAGTGCTAAGAATAAAATTAAAAGAAAAATAAGAATCACTTTTTGATACTTTCGTAGTTTGATTTGCAATAAAAATTTATAAAATAGTTCCAGTAATAAAAGGTTCCAGTAGATAATGATTTAATTTAGTCCTTGATTCACATTAATTATGAATTGTAATTGATGCCTTGACTATCAATTGCTATTGCTAGAAGTATAGAATATAAGTTACAATCAAATTTCATCAATTAATCAGATTTTATGATGTGTCAGAATTGACCTGAAAATTTAGTTTCTATTAAGTTGAAAGGGCTGCAAGTAGATATAATTTTTTTCTAATCATTGGATTAATTCTCCTTGTTCAATCAGCAATAAATTACTTCTTTTCTTAAAGATATCGAACACTATGGGAGTATATAAAATACACTATTGAATCAAACTTATGAAAAAGAAGAGGAGATATTAACAAGTGTTTGCTCTTATTAAACTCAAAGCAAAATTAAATGATGAGACGTGTAAGAGGTAAACATAACAACTCTTAATGTTTGACTGTGAATTTAAGAACATTTGTAAATGTTTAAAATTGGAATATAAGACTTTCTCTCTTAGATTACCAGTTCAATCACTGTAGTATTACGTAAAAAGAGACATAAAGTTAATATACAACTAAAAATTAATATACAATGAAAACCAGGTAAAAATAGAATATTAAAAAATCAAATGGCAAACATAAAAAAGCTTTACAGAAAGTCAAATCATGGTTCAAAAGCTGTTTTTATCATCAAAATTTTAAAATAATTTCTTATATAGTATTTTCAAATAATTACCTAGATGAAATTACACAAGATGAATTAAATTCTATATTTTTCAAGGGTCTGCTATATATCATTATAATATATGTCATTTTTGTTGATAAATAGTTCAACTTATTCTAATCTGAAGACTAAATTACCTTCATATACGAACAAAAACAGTAATTCAATGCTATCATTGAGAATAGAGGTGACATCAATGATTATATTAGTTACAATTTTTCGATTGACATATTAATCATTCATTCAATCAAAGAATGATTCATTAGTATATAAATTATTAAAGTATATAAACGATAAATGAGCTGTTAATTAAATTTCATCATTTTATTACTAATCAGAGATATCATATGCATTTACGCAAATTGCTTATATATTTTATTCCAGTCATTGTATCTATATGATTAAAAATGTCATCATCAATAAACTAAAAAAAACATTTGCTTACTTATGTATTAGAATTTACATCTATTTAAACATAACATTCAATAACATACTGCAAAAACAGAGAAACGGTAAATGAAAAATAATTTAGGAGGTGATAATGTTTTTAACTATTAAATATTTACTGAATAAATAAGTGATCATTAATTCTCTTGATTAAGAACCAATTTTTTACTCTAAAAAACTTCCTCGCTAACTTTTGTGTGACAAAGTATAATCTAATTTAGGCTATTGAAAACATAGTTCACCTGTTAGAGACAATATATGCCTTAAGCAATAATGACTGTTAAAAAACTAATAGCATTACCAAATATTATTTATGATGACAAACTATTGTTTCATGATTTAGTAGGATAAAAAGGCTCTAAATTGAGCTCTAAGTAGCAGTGCATTCAACACTTATTCAGCTGACTAGGGATTTATTCTTAAGAGCAGCATGACAATGGGTGCATGTCTACAAATCTGTTATATTTCAAGCACAAACAAGCATATATTGCTGTAAACATGCGTCGACAGTACTTACTGGAGTAGGCTTTTTGTCTACATTCCTTCATCCAATAGCCTGCAAATATCAACAACAAGTCAACACACACCATTCTTTTGCCTCTAGATAAAACTTATTAATGCCCTACCACATAATATATTAGATGAAACTAAGCAATAAGTTTGATCTAATCCATTGAGATTGAAATGGTATTTATAGTTTGAAAAAACCATGCATTAATGAATAAAATATTTATTCAATATCTTGAATTTTATTTGTAAAATTATAATTCCCCATAAAGTTCACAATTTCCTGAAATAATTTGAGGTATTCGTTGAAATTACAATTGCTATTGGACCTCTAACTGCTTTCATAACATTAAAATGACTGCACATTCAGTACAACTGATGAGTCTTGAGATAACCATCTCAAGTTAATCAATTCACATTAAAAGGAAGAAATTTATCTCATCAAGCTATAATTAACTTAGAAATACTATTAACTTTACTTTAAAAAAGCCATTGCAATCTAATGTACATGCAATGAGAGAGCAATTTATAGCTACACACAGAACCCAGAAATATGAAAAGAAAACACCAAACATTCCATCTTGACATCCAGAAAGTAAAATGGATGTCTTATAAATAATACTTGCAATCATAATATTCCTTTGTTGAATTATCTTCCTCATAAAACCATTACAATCTCATTTTCAGTGTTACCATACTGTCCATCCAGCTGAAAAATTCCGTCTATTATTCGTACAGGAAATCAGTAAATGAAAGTGAAATAAGAAAAAAGGGGTAGTATGAAAGAATTTCCTTTGAAAATCATACCAGATACAATGTGTTAATATTTATAAACTCATAATCATCATTATAATAAGTAATGTGTAACTAATTTCACGTGTTTATTAGTGAATAATAAAATTAATGACTAACGTTAACTTTAGAGGAAACAGAATTCCTTTAAGACCATTAATTCCTATTAAATCTCTACTGATGATATATTTTAAAGTACAATAAAACTTATTGACAGTAAAAATAGTAAAATTAGCACAAGTAGTCAGGTTAATTCATAACATAACCTATGTATAAAAATATTAATAAGTCTGAGAAATGTATATAAATGCGGCAATTTGTACTGTACCTAAAATTCAGTGGTAATGAATTTATTATTATGAGTTAAATATATTTCAATTTTAACTAAAATTTTCTGAACAGGGTAGGAATCAATAAATTTTCACAAATTCAGTATACTTATGCTTTCAAAATAGGTGACTAAACGATAATATCCTTGTAGATCGAATTATGCCTGTTTATAAAGTAAACCAGTTGTAATAAACAATTTCTCAATAAGAATAGTAAGCTTTTTCAATCAAAGAATGCATAAATAGCCAAACTAAAATCATAATCAATTTTGACTTTTGCATGCTTCAAATAATGATGCAAGTAGAAGATCAAATTACGAAAATTCCTTGATAAAGCCATTGGATGAATTGAAATGCAAATATGTTTTCTAGAAAAATGCAACCTCATGAATTTTTAAAAAAACATTCAGAATTGCAGGACATAAAATCATAGAATGATATATCTATCTATAACTTTGATAAAGTAAGTGAGAATTTGAACAAAATGTGTCAAGAAACATTTTTTTCAAATTCCAAGACAAAAATTCAAATAAATAGAATTTCTTCAATCTCCAAGACCTTCTTTGTTGATTTCCTTAAAAAAGTCAGCTGACTTCAATAAATGTCAATTAATTACTTCTTGATTAATACTCAATTGAAATGAATTAATATAAACTAGATTAAAATAGCAAATTAAAAAAATGAAACCAATTCACAATATTTCATAACAAGCATACATAAGAAACAAATTTATTTGAAAATAAAATTTGTTTAGATTCTGCTGCTTGGAGTTGAAAGATACTCTAAGTATGAGAACATTTTTAATTAAACATTTAAGTACTCCATAAATTTTAAACCTATGCATAAAATAAGTTCCATAAAACTTACAGTTCATCTTGCGGCTCACTACCTCCCTCTTCAGCAACTAGTAGCTCATACTCATCTGCTGCAAACCTATCCCAGTCTGACAGCTAAGAAAATGAAATGAAGAGTACAAATTCAATAGTAAAATGCTTTATTAAAAATTAAATAATTCATATTTACTAAATATATTCAGAGAAGAAATGTTCAAGGAAGACCATGCGCCCTCCCTGCTATATAGGTTGATCAGATACAGTGAACAAAATAAGGGTAATAGATGTGAAAACCAACAGATTCAAAAATTTGTTTTTCCCTCGAACAATACACGAGAATAACCATCTAGGGAAGTAAATTCATGGTGCATTCACCCCCTGCCACACACCGAAAGGTGGCTTGCAGGCTGTCTACATAGACATAGACAAGTAATTTAAGCCCTGAAATATTTAAAATAAATTCACCCTAATAGAGCAAGTTCTATTAAATTAATATTCTACATAAATATGATTAATATAAATTAATATAATTTTCAATCTGTAAAATATTCTTCTCTTTTGGCATAATCCTTGTCTGACAAGTTTTATTAAGCTTAGGTTCTTATACAAATGATAATATCATCAATTAATTAATACATAATTAATTATTATACATAAAGAAAGATCACAACTCAAATATGGCATATGATTTTCATTAATAAATAATGTAATAATCTATGCATACAAGTTCTCAAATACATATATTATACTTAATAATATTTGTACTGTGATAGAAAAATCATGTCACTATTATATATGTAAATTGATATTTTACTTAAACATGCAAAATTTATGCTAAAAGATAGACATAATTCTAAAAGAATAGAATTTTGCATGACACCTAAAGAAAAAATTGTTGATATCTGTTATATTAGCTTTATATTAATATTGTTCACTAAAATCTTGTAAGTTCCATCAAAAGCACATGAAACATAATTTCAAGGAAAGGAGAAAAAGTCCATTAATTTTAAAAAATTTCCCTAAAGATTAAAAAATTTTGTTACTTGAAAATGTATTAACACCTAATTACCTTTTATACCATACATTTGCAGTTTGAATTTATTTAAAACCAGCTTCCTCATACGTTTTATGACAAAATGAAGGGAAATTATCAATGAATGTTGCAAACCTTACTTGATATTTAAATCTAAACTAAGAATGATTCCAAGAAATAATTTTACCTAAAACTTCTTTGCTTTTCTCAGCTTTTACAATCTCTGAGTATTTCAAGATGCATTCTACTACATCGAAAAATAAACAACCTTTTTTTCATCAGTGCTAATTAAGAAGAAATATTTTGCTATTGAAGGTAAAAATAAAGGCATAAAAGATAAACATATTTAAGAGAAGAAGTTTCCCTCAGCAATAAACGTAGTTCCTTGTAAAAATTCTCCAAGGAATTTTTTTATAAAATAATGTTAATACTCATTTGATTTAAGAAAATGCATCATTTTGATGCACAGATTAATTTGGGAAAATAACTAAATCATATAAACAAGTTGATAAGAAGAGCATTCATATAGGAAATTTTTAATTTTTGTTTGAAAATAAGAAAAATGATAAATAAGAAAATAAAAGTTCTATCTTGAAAACAACTATGAGCCTGCTTTATCTTACCTTCAATTGCTATTGATGAAATCACTTAGCCATCTTAAAGTAGACAATGAACATTAGTAATAATTTTGAAGAACACCAAAAGCATCAGTTTCATGCATTAATTTGGACTGAGGTGATAAGTAACCTAAGTTTTTAGTAATTATGCAAGAATATAGAGATGATTATAGATGAACTACCTGAGCAATGTAAATACGCATCCATTTATAAACTCCTACTAAGAGTACAGTTCCTTGCTAAAAATTATAAATAATAGTGAGTGTTTCACTCACTCATCATTCAAACTGGGAAATTGATAGATGACATAATTTAAAAAAATCTTAATATATTTACTGCAAGATATCTGAAATTAGAATTAGGAAAATTCTAACGTGAGTTTTCAATGATCCACGTCAATTACAATCAGATGCATGTTCTTCATCTTGAGAATAAATATAGTAATTATGTCGCATAATTTCATCTCACAGTTGTGAAAATTCCTTTTAATTGTAACACTTTCACATTTTTTGAGACCAAAACTGAGTCACAAACATACAGAACAAAAATTTAGCCAATATCAAATCCTTAATACTCATCCTTGTGACAATTAAGAAGATACATACCTCCCTGCCTTCTCCATCATGTTCTCTCTGAGCAGATGAGGAGGCAAATGGATCTCTCTGCTCATGATCCAAGTACTTCTCCAAATTGAAGAATGTGTCAAAGAATATTGGTGTCATCTTGCACCTTTTAAGATCACTCAATGAGATTTTCCCAGGTGTCCGTGGATGAATCATGTCCAGCATCTGATTGATATTAAGTAATTGTATGAATAAATACATATTGTACATTATAAATAAGAATATAAAATAAGTCCTCATAGAATAAAACTAGCAAGAGTGGCCAACAGGTCAATTGTCAATCACTTGCAATGCTATGTATTATGGACTTTGAAGTGATTATAGAAGACAATACTTTTTAGCAATAGTTTAACACAATCTATAAATTTCTCAAGGTCATAAATTACTAGAATTCTAACTTCCTGACACTTTGATTATAGCTAGATAACCCAAAAAAACATAAATCCATTCAATGCTGCAGAAATCCAAAAAGAAACTGAAAATTTTAGATAAGAATGGTGGATTCTGAAAAAGATAAAGAATCTTTCTCTAGCTCTTTGTAGCTACTTTGAATCAATAAATATTGAGATCATAATTATCTATATTCTTCTAAATTCCCTGGACTTAAAGTTTTTGACCATTTATATCATTATTGTTGTCATATTTATATAGGTAGGTAAGCCGTTAGTCTACGTTTTAGTATGAGGTACACTCAGTAAGCTATTAATAGATTAGCAAAAAGTATGTTCAAATTATTCTTTCATTATAAATTTTCCTGATCCCTAAAATGAAAAACATATTAAAAATCCAATTATAAGCAATACAGTGTGCATTTTATAACAACTTTTCATAATTAAATTTCATGAACAAATTGTACAACTTATACATTTACACTTAAGTTAGTAAAAATCTATCTTGGGAAACTGTTGGAAAATCAAACTTTTTAGAGACTTCAGGTACTAATTGCTGCAGACAAGATTTGGATCTGGAGATTTAATTTCTTCATGAGTCTATATCTTGAAAACTTAATAAATGATTTCAACAATCAAAATAGTTTTTAATGTATATTTTACTTATCTACCTATACCTCACTGGAATGCACCTTACACTGAAAGTGTACGTGTATAAAACAATGCATTTCATACTTCTTCCCTCTTACTGTTAGACCATGCCTATGACAACATGTCTATTAAGGCACATTTTAAAAGAAAAGAAAGTTGATCTAATGTACAGAAAGGTTCGCTACCCCTGGTATTTGATACATCTTTCCTGTAATTATAGATAAGTTCTACAAGATATTGCTGGAAATAGCGTATTCAATCCATACGATACCATGTAAGATTTTTTTAATGTTAAAAACAAAAAATAATTGTGAATAAGAAATAATTTAATAAATAAAAATATGAGATAAATTTAATTAATTTTCTTATCACAGTAATCCATGCCTTACCTGGCAAAGACAATCTTCAAATGGTAATGTTTCAATTCCAATTGCTTCCATTCTTTGCAGCTGCTCTTCATAAAAATACTCTAGTTCATACATGGAAAGAAAACCATCGCCATCCAAATCCATACACCTATTGAGAAGATATAATAATAATAAAAATAGTAAAATAACATTATGCTGCAATAAAGCTAATTAATGAGGATATTTTATATGTAAATATGAATTACTAAATTACAAACTTATATTCAGGAAAAATAAATAATATCATCAAGATGACTATTTAAAAGTTTGTCATTGGTATAGTATTCATAAATCTATTTACTTTTTAATATTTCATGAGTTTTGTAGTAATTCTCACTATTTTCATAGAAAAAGGTTTTTCCTCACATAACCATTAGATTTTTATAAAGTGGAAATATGATTAAATTTAGTTATATTTTCATCAATAATGCACTTCCAGTCTCAGTTATGGTAACTTTTCATGGAATATTTAAGTTAAATCATTAATACTTTTCTAGAAGATAAAAATAACATTTACAGGCTAACATTAAATGAAATAGCTTATAATAATTATTAATATGAAATTTGGGAGCTATGAAGCAGTAAAATCTATAAAAAGTAATTTATATCTTAATAAAAGAATTTTTTATTCCTTAATTTACATTTGAGAAAAACACCTTCAGAATGAAGTGCAGAGTTGCAAAAAGATTTTATGGGAATAAAAACTGATTTCTATAAAATAATTTTGTAACATATTGAATTAAAATACGGTGATACAAAGGGTAAATCTACTATTCTATGAAATTCAACCTAATACTTTGCATTGCATTTAATATTACCTGAACCAGTATTCTATTGCAGTAGGATGTGTCTTGTCTTCTTCAGAAAGAAGAAACCACACAAACTCCGAGTATGTCATTTTATCTTCTCTGTTGGGCTCTCCACCAGCACCTGGGATTGCAGAATTATTTCCACTCCTTCTATCACGTGTGACAGCACCAGAAAATATCCGCTCAATTATTCGAGAAGACAATGCTGAAAAAGTATAAAAATTAGTATGATAGAAATGTCAACTAGATAAAGGGAAAGGAGAAATACATAGCTTATAAGAATAGTGCAAAAATTTGAAATATTTTATCTCAGATTAATCAAAGACTTTACTAAGAAGCCATTACATTATTTAATGAAATATTGCCCTCTTCTAAAAAATTCCTGATATAGTTATACATATCTCTATTTTGATATAAGTATATTAATGTATGCAGAACATTAACTCTACAAGCATATCCTTATTTGAGTAGAGAACTAGAATTTTAATTTTCATCAACGATATACTCAAATTGTTCCATTGAGAAAAATAACTCTGTATCATGATTTATTGCTTCATAAATCAAATGAATTAGTAAAAACCTGCTTAAAATAATTACATAATAATATGATTTTATAGATTAGAAAGTATTGATGGGTAAAAATGAATGCTGTATTCCATAAGATATAAATTAAATGATTTATGTAAAGATTTGAAGATTATTTGATTCTAACCTTAAAATATAACCATCTTAGATAGATAAGTTGAATCAAATATATCCTTACATAAAATTAAATCTGATGAGTAATCTTTATTCTTAAAACTCTTTTACTTATTTGCAAGTATGCAGATCAATCAGAATCCTGATTGGCAAGATAGATTCCGAAAATTCTTACCATGATCATTGTGACGTGCAAGGTCCCTTCTATCTATCAATAGGTCATGGTCTGTATCCAATTCCCAGAATTTACAATATATTACATAAAAGTGCTCATAACTGAAGAAGTCTGTTATCCTATTGATATCCTCCTCATCTTGAAGCCTCCTTATGGTTGCAAGTAACTGAGATTTACGCAACTCCTTTGCAGTAATGCGGCCACTCCATGTCCTATTAACACAGTAAAATATCCTAGCAACCACCTAGAATATCAAAACAATAGTATATTAATAACAATTTTAGATACTTCTCTAACACTAGAAGATCAAGAATATTCATTAAAGTGTAATAAATACTCTCTTAAATTTGTATCACTCATTGACTAATTTTTGTTTGAAGTATAGTTATTTAATTATTAAGTGAATATTGAGATATTTTCAGAACATTTATCTATGATATCATACATCAATATTTAATTTATTAAAATGAATGCAACGCACAGTATGAACATATCTTGAGTGAAACTCAGATGCTTCTTTGAGGAAAGTTAGTCCAGGATGAGTATCTACAACATCTTGAACTAGAGGATAAAAATCTTCAGCACAGAGCCAGTGTCTACCCCCTGGGTTACTGAACCAGCTTATAAGGAACACAAACCGTGATGCTTCATCATGGCATGACATTAAAACTCTGTAAAAATAAAAAAAATTGATCAGAAAATGGAAAGAATGATGGTGGAGATGTATTGATTAAAATATAGTAATTTACTATATGTAATCACCTTCGCCAGAAATCAATGAAGGATTCAGCAGACACAGTGCCAGTCTTCTCACCACCAGCTGCCAGGAAAAGAGGTACTTTCCAGTACAGAGGGCAGTCACATGCCTGAGTAAAAATTAAAACATTGTAATAAGTTGTAAACACATCTGCTTTAAATATTCCTAAGACTGTACCTTATCTTTTAAAAGGTAAGGATTAAGTAAATATAATACAATATAATGGATATAAAAATATTGTTCGGATTTAAAATCTATTTTAATGTTCCTCAAGTTCTAAACATATCATTAAAAAAAGTTTAGATTTTGGTTACTATTTAAAATAGGTTGATCGATGTTTTATTTAGGCTTGCTTATTCTCAAAGGTAAAAAAACTCATCTCATTAATCGATAGTAACGATAACATATTAAGATAACTGTAAAAGATTTCAGGAAAGTAATTCATTATGATTGTGAATTTATGAAATTAAAAGTATTACTGATAAATCTCCAGGCTAAAATAAGTAAATAATAATTATTATTGTTTAGATATTTCTACGTTAACCTTCGACTGGTTGATAAAATTTAATCGAAAATTTAATCAGTAAATGAATTAAATTTTCCTTATTTATTAAAGTCTTCCATTAAAATCAACTGCTAACTAAACCTCCTTCATCTTTGACTCTCACAACGAATTCCGTTTTAGGCGAAACTATTTTTAGATCAAATCCACTGCAGGTCTTCAAGGTGACGCCTCGCTTCGCCAACGTCCGGGTTTTCTCGAGAATCCTCTGTCGTGGTTCCTGACCGAAATATTTCACCTAAAGTTTCCTCGCAGGGCCACACCGCACTGCCTCAATAGACATTTCCACCGGATGGACACCGCGTAAATTCCACTCGGTCACCTCAAATATCTCCTGAATGACCTGTTGTTCATGGGTTACAGATACAATTTCCAATGACCGCCACTTAGTTCGATGTCGCAACCTGTTGTGATGTTAGATATTCTAGCCCCGTAGATTCCTCACACGCTATCGCTTACGTTATCGGTCGCAATTATTTGATTTCTGATCTATTCAACGCGAAAAAAATCTATGAATTTCCAGGCTCAGAATTTCCATATGGATTGGCGGAACTTGACAGATACTTCGAACAAAAATGGGCTCAAAAATTCAACAAGTGGATATCTTTATCGCAAGGGGTTTTTCATATTTTATTCATCACGAAAAGGGGTGATCTTCTCCACTTTTATCTACGATCAAAAATGTAGGCTGAGTTTTAAGAGCGGAACTCATGCTAAAGAAGGCTACTTAAAGGATCGCCATATGCGTTCATTCATAATTCATATAAGAATTCGGAGGCTACCATTACGTTTTCTCAGTGACTCACGCTGGAATTCAGAAAGTGAGGGATATTACTGTTTGATCAGATACTTCTCAAGTAAGAAGGACCGAACAAGGTTTTAACACACAATGTAAATAAACAATCAACAATATACTTCAAAGTAGCAAAAGAAAGTAAGAAGAATTCAATCATAACTTCCACTGGAAACGCGTCAAGAATTTAGACAGAAACTAATTTAGAGTTTATATTTAATAATTTATTTAGAGTCATAATATACGCTTCAATATCTATGAGGGAGAATAGAGATAAAGCAGTTTTCCGTTTTCTTAAATAGCATTGTAAAAGAGAAAAATCTGGTGGAGGTGTTCCGATTTTCTAGGTTATGAACACATCGTGACTGATATACCAAAATCACATGCGCAAATAAAAGAACTTCCAGTAGCTTACCTGAGCAATGGCTCCGAAGTGATTTCTAGAAGCCCTCCTGCCAGGGAGGTTCTGGAAGGCCGCTGCTACCTTCTGCAGGACTGACTCCAGTTGCTGGGGATTGAGCGGTCTCCCGTTAGGAAAGTGGAACCTGTAAAACACCATTTGGGTAAAGTTTAAGTTCCAGATACTGCATGGTAAACCTCTTAACGAATAAAAATTGAGAAGAAATACGTAAATACTTCGCTTTCTTCAGCTGAGTTGCAAAAACATTAAGTGAAAGCGAAAAATAATTCTCATAATTACCATTACAGCTTTCGGTAGGATTCTAAAGAAACATATTTTTAGTATTGACAGAGATTCCTTTGGTTTTAAAATAGCCGTAAAAAACGACTTTACTCATCATTTGGAGCAACTTATTACAAGGACGTGAATTATACCATACTGTGGCTAATGCTTAATAGCCGGAAATGTAGAATTTGCCAGTAATCCTTTGAAAGATAAATCATTCTACACGGGTAATATCTTCTTTGAGGCGACTGACGTTTTCTGGTAGCAAAAACATAATTAAGCAATTCGGAAAGGATTGGAGGAAATTTTCTCAACAGACATCATACCCACGAGCTACGATCAGTCTTTTGATTGATACACCTTCTCATTATGGAGATATAATAGACTTGATTACCCCTCAAGGTCGATCATGAAAATTGATCTCCACTCACTATATTTGGTAGTACACGCATTCGATATCAGATGGATTTCCGGCATTCGACGAGCATTAATTACGCAGAAATAGGGACAGTCAAAAATAAAAGCAGATTTGGATCTCACAAAAAACATCGAAATATAGCGAATCGAACAAATGATCGAGAAGGCGAAACTAAACTTTATTGAATTATATTCATAGATTTCTCTAATTATCTGTACTGCGAAATTTGATGATTTTTCATCACAGATCATTTGTCGATGTAATTAGTCATTCAATCAAAGAGAAATAACTGAGAAGTAAAAATATTGAGCTTTTTTATTATTATCTTAATATTTTTATTATTTAATTATAGTTTTATTTTAACTATCAAAAAATATTTTGTAATTTTTAATTGCAATAAAAGAAACTGAGTTAATATTCAGAGAGAAATATTTTCACGAATATACTTTCTCCTTAAGTGTACGTGTATCCAGTACTCGTAGCTTAAAAGCAAATGTAGCATTTAAATGATGGCTAGGTCATTATAAGCAGCAACATACGGATTATAATTGAAATAATATTGTTCATTCACTTAGTATGAATAAATACGAGGAGGGAATATACTGTATAAAATTTATATTATTTCAATATTGCTGTAAATTATCCTGGATAAAAACATCAAGATAAAATTAATTTCATTATCTTCGTATTTTTAATTTTGACCCCCCAAAAACTTTGAAGGCAGAAAGTCTAACAATAGAACTCTTGGACCAAAAAAGATGAAGGAATTTTGATTCAGATTCGAAAAGTTAGGCCTAAAAAGAGGTTAACAAGATCTTCCATAAATCCCATTGCTCATTAAGGGTCCAAACAAAGAATCGGTGCTTCAAAAAATAAACGGCTGAGATCAAATGCAGCATTTCACTTCATTTTTCCAGCATTTCGCATTTCCCTGACTATTTATAAATTGAAAGGGAAAGAAATGAGGCACTTCTCGGCAAAAGGAGGGAAATGAACGGTTTAAGGTTGTCTCTGGTATTCCCTTAGCGGGGAACATTGTGTTCTCTCCCACGGAAAATGGATTTTGCGTCAGAGAAGCCAGCGGCGTTCATTTTCTGCTGTCAACTCCAGTGACTATAACAAGAGTGAACGTTCGCGTGGTCTACTGTAACCCTTAACCGCCGCACAAGTGGTTTTTTACTGCCATCCCTTTCTTTGATTACACGAAACCAGGGGATGGAATACAAAAAATAAAGCTTCTTTTGAAGAGATTATCGAAAATGCACGATCAGTAGCATATGAGGCAAAGATTTGAGCGATAATATCTAAGAAAAAAAACTTGGAGAGTTAAGGGTGAGCCTGTTTGATAGCCGATTATTTGGCTTCTACATCTACGTACATGGATGCCCTTCAAAGCGCCTTTCGGCGTGCGGCAGGGGGTATAAATCGTTTACATTATCGTAAAGTTTATCCTATTATTATCGCATAGCGCAAGCTTTGAAAATAAAAATAGCAACTATTTAAAAACTCATTTACTATTTCTTTACTAAAGATGCAGAAATGGAAGGGCTATAAATATTACTTTTAATAGTAGTAGATAATATCTCTTGACAAAACTTTAAAATTGTATTCGATCTCAAGAATGGATTAAGTTATACTCAATTAATAATTCATTATTTGGTACGTACAAACATAAATTTTCATTAGGTTAATCGTACTAACATCAAATTTCTTTAAAATTTTATATCGAGACCAAAATTTTAAATGAAAAGAGAAAAGATTTCGATCAAGTCGAAACACAAACAAAACGAAAACATCTTTTCCCGACGAATCAGGAAATATACATCTCCATATTTTAATAAAGCTCTGCTTAAACATATAGAAATATTTAATGACCTATTTAATGAAATAATTTCATATGTGTATTGTTTTAGAATAAAACTCATCAAAATTATCGAAGGTTTAGATTATTGGATTTGTTATTATAATAACTAAAAAAACAAATTACATAATAATGAAAAATATATATTTATAATAAAAAACAACCAGAAAAGGCGCGTGGAAATTTTTGGTGATGAGATGAGGACAAGAAAGCTAATAAAATAAAATAAAATAAAAATAAAATAAAATTAGTTATTTAAATTGAAAATGGACCTCCGAATTCATTCTGAAGACCATCAGATCGACTTTCACACTTTCTTGCTCCTTTCAATTGATATATTTAGCTTATGAATAAATATCTCTAGTGATATCCAATGGAATTTATCAATAATTGCACAAAAGAAAGCATAATGTATTTGACATAAAAGAAAACATAATGTATTGTCAGCCACGTTATGCTTAAGTCTCCGTTATATCTTTTGGTTTAACTTTATTACAGATTACAGTTTCTAATAATCCAACTCCATCGTGTTGGAATTTATACGAATACATATAAATATTTTTTTGAGAAACATAATAAATTGGGAAAGTTTTATCTCTGAACAAAAATAAAGAGAATATCTATTTCAAAAAAATTATATCAATAATAAATATTATAAGAAAATAATACTTTCAGCGAAAATTTACTGTTACATCACCGAGTAAAGTTTCATAAGTAATGGTATCCATAACTCTTGACGCAAAACTTTGGATTCTCAAACGCGTGTCTAATGGCCAACCTCTTAAAATTTCGTACGTAGGTAGATCCTATGAAATATTCATCACCAAACAGTTCGAATTTTAGCTTTCATGGAATGAATGAAAACAAATTGGGAAGAGAAATTCAGAATTCATTAAAATGCTACTTTAAACACACAGACGGTAAGAAGGTAAGTAATTGAGTAACTAATAAAATAAGCGGTGTTGATACGAGAGAGAAAATTTTGCACAAAAAAGTTTTAAAAGCTTTCTAAAATATATTCAGTTGAAGATAATCTAAAGTATCGAAACCATGGTCCTCCAATAAATTTGTCTCAAAGAAAAAAGTGTGCAGTCTCTATTATTTAAATTACATTCACTAATTTTAAACATAAGAAATGAACCTAATATGCTATTTGTATAGAAGATAAATTCTTTGGTATAATCACGTGCACGATGAAGATAATATAACGGTTCATCAAAAAACTACTTTATGTGTGTTACCTTTAGGAATACACTAAAATTTTCAAATTGGTAAAACCAGTTATGTTAAAGCTCGTTCTATAAATAATAGATGCAATTTCAAAGGCGAGACTAATATGACACTAAAATGCTTCACCCACAATAAATGATTTAAAACAAGGATGTTAACAGACACATTTCTCCTCATAATTGCTATGTAGAGGAAATGAGGTCATTTAGTAATCAAACTGACGCCTGTAAAACGCACCCGACTGATTTTAACACAAAAACTACGCTTCCTGTGTTTGGATAATGCTATCTTTTATGAATTTGCGTACGCGATATGATAATCAACGAGGATAGTAATTGACTTCCCATATTCATTAAGTCAAGAGAACAATTGAAACATAATTACGAAACCCTTTGCGGAAAAGTGACTTGACAGTGCTCTAACCAAAATTATAGAGTGGATTTAACAGTGGTCAAAAGTAAAAACTGAAGATCCCTGAATAAAAAAATACCGAATATTCTGCAATGCGAAAAAATATAAAATTGAGAACAAACATGTTTATATAGTCGACGTGAATTATTAACCATAAATTACACACTCATTTTATTATGGATAACTTAGAAGAATTTAGCATCACAGAATTAATAACTCTACTTGATAAAATGACCAATTTCAAGATCAATCGGGAAGATTAGCAGAGGTCATTATAGGCATAATGCATAATGAATTTCGTTCTGAAAAGAGTATAATTACGCTATACTTTAGACATTGTGATTATAACTATAGGAAATAAAAACGTATGTTTACCTGGGTATGAGATGGGAGTTTTTGGCAACGGCTGCCTTCGTCTGCCTCCTGAGTGTAGACAGTTGTGGTGGCTGAGTGACAGCAGCCCCTGGTGAGGCAGGTGAAGAGGCTGTTGGACTGAGCAGCGTAGAAGGAGATGGTGAGGCCTGCGCCGATGTGCCTCTGAATGGTGTACCCGCCGTGGCTCCACCACCAGACACCGCTCCTGATGCAGACACACCGACGCTTCCATTGCTGAGGTGGCTTCCATTTTTTTCTTGGCTGTAAGTCTGAATTAAAAAAAAGTTTGTTAGTTTACTTGGTCTATACCAATAATGTGAACATTATACTGTATAAATACAATTTTCAACGACACGAAATAGCAATGCTGTAATTGGATTAATAACACCGACAGACTTCGGTGGCAGAGCGATTAGAATGCTGATTTTCTAACAATGCCTCGAGTTCCGATTAAAGGAATACTCCTATTATGGAATGTATGTCTATTTCCGTTCATTGTTGAGAACTTCATTGTAATGATCCCGTAGGTGGATACTTGTGAGGGCTATGTTAAATAAATAAATAGTGCATACTTAAAATAAATTACCATTGGACATTAATTTCAAACGTGTATAATACGGCATTTTCTTCCTCTACAAATTAAACTCAGGAATTGAAGAGTCCACGCACAAAATAAATCTTACAGCACTTGTGTGTTTACATTTAAATGAGTAAAACGGCTCTTTTAAGAGTCTAAAGGTGTTGAGAATAGCCTCGTTTGATTTTTTCCCGTTGAAATGTTACGCAAACATTGCAATGTCTTGAAGGAAAGTCCCGGCAGAAGGCAACTATTGTGGCCAAAATATCCGAGCGATAAACAGTAAAAAGAAACAACCACAAACTATTTGGAGCAGTAGTCGATAAAGAGGAGATGGCTAAAATGCTTGCCAGCATTCTCTTAGAGAAAGCGTTCGGGAGAAAATTGTACATTCAAAATCAAAGCTTGATTTTCAATATTAATTCCATATTACATTGCTTCCAATAACGAGTGCAATATTATTATTATTACTATCATTATGTTGACGGAAATATGGCACATGCTCACTTTTTCGAGAAAGTTGTAATGTAGTAATGCTCAAGTTTCCTTAAATTCGCAATAAAGATAATAATCCTATCACTGAAAATGTGTAAATATTAAAAAAATCATACAACTAAGATTATGGAAAATAGTTAATTTATATATACAAAAATATTTTGAACTAGATAAAGAGATAACTAGATAAATTCATTAAGCAAACAGTATTTAAGAGTAAACCAACTACAAATTAATGAAAAACTCCGATGGAAACCATCTTCCAAAGACATCACATGATTTTTAAAATCCAAAAAGATAAATACTTGGATTTTTACCAGAGTGGAGGTATGTTAGCATTCGTGTACGAAAAGGAACTTATAAAATGGACTTGAAAAATGATTTATAATGATTAGAACGGAACCTTCCTTCCTGAATACAACTTCGTATCAATAGTATCCAATAAAGATAAAAAATATTTAGAAATGGAAAACCCAGGTTGATTATATGAATTTGAAATTAACATCCCACATCAGTTGACTCTTTTCTATGCAAGCGACTAATCGTCCAGCTATATCTAAAGGTATGCGAGATTATCTGAACCTGTTTCAAGAACGTTGAAAGAGCTTTGTAAGAAATTCATTGTCTGAGATACGATAGGAATATAAATACCTTAATTAACACTTAGAATCACGATCGACAGTAGAAAAGTTACGCAAAACGATTCATTTCGAGTAGATTACATGGAATTAAGGAAACTAAAACTCCTGGAAGAAATTCTTCAGTATCTTTAGAGGAAGAGCATTAATCAAGGGGTATTCAGAGCACGGAAAAATTACATCTATATAATTACATCTTTTGGTTCAATAATACCCTAAGCAGCAGATATTTAAAATGATACATGGAGGATTTGGAAAGCCATTATAAAAGAATAACTATTTACTAGGCAATTAATTATCCTTTGCGTGCACATAGATTATACGAGAAATGCTGGAATCTATTCTCTATTCTTAAACGACGCAATGATACCTTGAAAAGTTTGTTGGGTGCGATTATCAGAATGAAGTAAATGCAATCGCATATTCTCACTATGTACTGGCTCCGTTTCCGACGCTTATGCAACCCAAAGACTTTCCCGTTGAGAGTGAAGCCCACACTAAAGGGTAAGCATTGGAATGAGGGTTGATTTTCATTCAACAACTGCTCCTATGAACGCTCTCTTGGGAATGTCGAGAGGCTCTTCAAAAGTAAATATATGGCAAAGGTTACCTATTCAGGAATGCGAAGAGTAGCTACCGTAATGTGCATTTATCCATGCGTTGGTAACACTCGTTGTTTACTCAAGTTTCCTGGATTTGAGAGGACGACAATCGATCACTGTTTGACGTTGTTAAGCATTCCGGTTTCTTGTGAATTTTTAATTAAGTATTCTGATGAATTCAGATCTTCTGATTATATTAAAATATAAACTAAAGGAGAGCGTGACTTGTTAAATTCACAAAAAAACTATCTAAATATAAACTTTCTATTTATATTACTTTAATCTCTCGACAAATCGTAATTGAAGAATGAACTTGTTTTCTTAACACTGACTGTGCATTTATAGAAAATGTATGTTTCTTTATAATCAATTATATTCTTAACAAGCGTTACTTTGGACTTTGAAGAGAAGGAATGAGAATTGTTAATCGTAATCAGATGGTAAGCAAATAGAATAAAATTCTTCGAAGAGCATTAGAAACTAAAAATGGCTCATCTAGTCAGCACTTCCTACCTTACGCACTCAATCAAGATTTGTAATCAACTCAATTAAAACAGCACTATCCTTTCAACTATTTCTTGGTTTCCAATATAAGACACAAGTTCTAGCACACAGAATAGAAAACTCGGTGTATGCAAATAGATGTCTGAAAAAGATATGCAAGTATAAGTAAATTGAAATTAAGTTATCCGCAGACTGTAATAATAGCTCTTAATTCAATTATACAATAGAATAGAATACATTAAACAGTAGTTTTCCTTAAGAGAATATTAAGAGCAAATTCAATGAACCCTGGAGCGTAATTGATGAATAAAGTTGCTCATTTGATTTGGAATGAGGTATCCCCAATTAAAAAATCAACTAAGTACGCATAATTGAATGGTTTCCTGTTAATATAAATGCGTATAAAGGTTAAATATGTTTCTCTGAGAGAAGAAAAGAAAATCGAACAAACTAGAGAAATCTATCGCCAAATAGACCTCACATCAGAAATGGCATTCAGGCAAAGGGAATAGATTAAAAACGTGGAATCCGTATTGAACTCGCACGCACGCTTGAAAGCCATCACGCGTCTCGTACATCATGTCGCTATGTTTGAAAGGGGAAGGCATTGGTATGTTAACCACGATCACCGCTCGATCTTTGTAGTGCCACAAATTCCGAACTCTTCGTTAAGAAAGATTGTAGCGCGTAACAAGGCGGAGTGCAACGTAACAATGATAGGTATCCCCAATTAAAAAATCAACTAAATACAATATATAGTAGTCGATGTAACGGAAAACTCCCAACAATTGAATGAAATAGAATTTAAGATTTTGGACGGAAATTATTGCAACGGAATTTATTGAGAATAAAATGCTACCATATCGAGAAATTCGATAATTTCGGATGCTTCATTTTTCAGCACGATTTCCTAATTAAAGGGCAAGAGGCCAGTCACGCTCATAAATGATGAAGAGTGCATATAAGGCTTACGCTGTGGTGTCCTCGAAAGTGACAGCAGCCCTTCTCCGAGAAAGACGTTTTGAACGAGCGATTCTGAAAATGAGCTACGCCTGATTGCTGCTCACTACCTCCCTTCCGGTTAAGACCAGATGACTTCGAATGCGTCTTTAAACGTACGCAGAAGGTGACCCAGCGCCTTGAATTAACGAGTACGTCCTTGACGCGTGAGTCGCGATCCAGTTTTGCAAAAAAATATTTAGATTAGAGAATGAATTGGCATGTTCTCTTCAGTTCCTCTTGTCACAGACATCGAGGAAAACAAACTATCGAGAAATTTATCGCGCGATTAATTCCTTTATTAGACGATTTTTGGAAACATAATTGAAATCTTTAGAAAATTTGGCAACTCCTCAATAGAAGACAAATTTGCGTTGATAAAGGACAGAAATAGTAATTGCAAAGCATTCTTTCAGCTTCAGTAATATCTTACGATAGTAAGGATTGCACTTGAATAACTTTGTCTATTTTCAAGGTACTGTACTATCGTCAATTTCTTTTTATTTTTTGTAGTAATAACGAGGGAAATTGTTTCCTATCAGAGTTTACCTTATCCTAGATTGACCATAAGATTGACAATAAGCCTTATCTAGAGTTTCCCTAAGACGAATTTTTGCGAGAATAATATTAAATGCATAAATATACTATTCTTCTTCACGCAACCAAAAATATTTTATCGATAGTATGGATAAAAATATTTCTTTAAGGGTTTCAAGTAAAATTTATCAATAAATTTGACAAAATCACTAAGAACATGACCGTTATTTCATGTGACAAAAATAAAGATTCCACTAAAAGATACTCTAATGAAAAAATTTCGCAATTAGAGAAGACGAGATACTGTCGAATCAGACCGAAGTAGTCTGCGAAGAAAATCTTAAATGGAAAACCTTTGGCGCAAGGAAATAAAAGGCAAGATCGATGCAAATAGGAGATCAATGCAGCGTTGAGTAACTTTGGGATCGTTGGAAGATTTCCAATCAAGTATGGAATAACCAACAAGCGTATAATGGGAGAATACATTTTCAAATTCAGCGAATGGAAGTTATTCTTGGGATACGCGTCAAGTACTTCAAGCTGGAAACGAATGAAATAATGCGTAAGTAACCAAATTATTTCCCGTAAAACACGATACAATTCGAGGGAGGACAAACATCCGATCCTTGCATATAATGGGTCGGCATACAATGGCAGCGTAAAGCGATTCATTCGAGTCCTCAGATGAATTGGGTTCATGAGCTTAAGTGCGCGAAATTGGCTTCGAGAATGACGAGGGGACTGTTTCAAAAGAGCCGATGAAAACTCGCGATATATCGATTCAGACATCCGGTAAACAGAGAGATGTCCGAAAAAATCGGCTTTGCTCATCACCTTGGATGAACTTCCGTGACTCGTTGTGAAAGAATAATGAGGAGACAATGAACCTTCGAGCCGTTTTCGGAGGTAAATAAACAGTCACGTTACGTGGATCTGCACGGAAGATGGGAGAAAAAGCAGTGAAAAACTTTCATAAATATTTGGAACAAAAATTCATAATAAATAATAAATATATGGCATAAAACGTATGCCATAAGAACAAAGTTGATCAAGAGGATCAAGCTGTACCAGAAGGAATTTATATTGCCAAAAGAAGTAAATACAAAACAGTAAACAAAGATCGCATCAGAACTACATTTCAGAAAACAAATAAAGAGTATCATTGGATGTATTCTAGAATATATTTGTGTTAGTCTGCGAATGTATATATTCACCTAATTCGACTAACAATGACGTGTTTCGTGGATTCCAAACGAATAGCCAATGATCAAATGAGACAGTTCGAGATCATCAAAATATCTTAATCATTACGAAACAACTTTATTTTCAAGTTTCATTTCTAATTTTGAATCCTGTTGGAAGGTTCTCATTGTGAACAACATTGGCCAGTTAAAGAAAAAGAATACAAGATGGAAATAATGAAAGTACACGGCTATAATAGTACAGTAAATGAATCAAGAACGCAAATCCCTACCTAAAACAATACAATCAATAAGCTCAACGAAAACAAACTCAAACTGGTTTATTAACCATGAGAGGAACTGAGGAATATTTTTTAACGTATAAATTATCTATTTCACTCATTCCTTACTATAAAAATGAGAAAAAAGGGAATCCGTCAATTATGAATGAAAGGAAATCGTGCGATTAAAATATTAGTTAATCTTGATTCTTTGAAGATAATTAGAACCAGGTTAATATAAGAAACTTATCATTAATAGGTTGTTAGTAAATTTGTAGTTGCCATAACCTCTTTGATTAGCTCTGCCCTAGTCATGTTAATTGTTTGAAAAGATATTGAATATAAACAAGAGATCATAAACATGAATAGGGGCAATATTATCTGCTCTTAATTATGAACTAACAAAGACATCAAAAGCTATCATCGAAACAGTAAATTGTAATGGAAGCCTTCCATTGTATGCAACAATGTTGACTAATAAGCCCATCATAACATTTATCGAAAAAAACGAGTTAAAAGTCCTAAAAAAGGCGGGAGACGGTTGGAAAAGGACCGAATACCTCGACCATCGATTCCTCCAGTTTGGGTTTACCTTATTATAAGATCTGGCCTTCCTTTTAATCGGTGGCGCGTAGGGGAAGAGAGGACGCTGCGGTGGTTGTTGCTGTTTATGCGACTTGTACCCGCCGGAGGTCGATCCTCCGTTGAGGCTGCACGCTAAGCATCTAACATTCACCATCTCACGAGTCCACTTCCCTCTCCTCCCCTGTGGTGCCCCACCGCCCGCGAAGCAGCACAACACTTTGGCAGAACTTCACCAGGGCCTTATACCGGCCCACCCGTCCAGTTCCCCCCTTCTATTTGAACACCTCATGGACCTATGCACCATAACACGCGCTAAAAACACGTCCGCACGACTCGACGAAGAAACATCCAGAGACCTCGACAGCGACGGCGGTTTCCTATTCATTCCCGATGTCGGGAATACGTGAGATGTAATCTCGCTGCAAGCGTCATCCTGTTGCATTACGCCATCGGAGGAATTATTGCGCCGTCGACGGCCGCCACCTTCCAGTTGCGTGGGCGACTACTCTTTGTTTACGCGGGAAGCATTTCCTCCGCGAAGTTCTGCGGGCGAATGAGGTGGGTTCTTGAGGGGCCCCGGAAGGCCTCCGGTGAGTCCGTGCTGCGATCACGTGACCGAGGGTTTAAATTCCTTCCTCCGCAGTCGGGCACGCATCCCTTGCCGAAGGGGAAGTGGGCGGATGGTGATTATTGTTGGAGGGGAAGGGCGTAGGAGGGCAAGGGGGCAGAGGCTCGCGGGTTTGGCCACTCATTCACTAGACTCGACTCAACTGTTTGCGCGAACTTGCAGGAGGGAAGGATTTTGCGAATTGAGGGGAGTCGGTCGTCCTTCCGCGATGGGTGACGTAAAGAGGCAGAAAAAAAAGAGATGACCCAGGCCAAAAGCGCAGTCGGTAGGGGGCGACTTCAATTGACCATCAGTTACACTTTAAAGGAGGGATGCTCGAATGAAATGAGTCGGTGACGCACTGAAAACAGTCCTGATATTTTCCCAACCATACTATAGGTTCGATGCGATTAAATACTATTCAAAATTATCACTTTGGGTATGGATACGCAATCTATCGTATCGATGTCACTAAAAACTAGCGTCTTTTATGAATATTAAGCAACCAACCTAAATCAATATTCATTCACTTCACTTGAATTGCAATCAATACAAGATCAAATTAATCCCACAATCACTGAGTTACACTTCAAAGAAAATAACGGCACACAAATACGATTATCAGATTATCAAACGTCCATCCGCACAGGATTAGAAAACAATCCAATCCAAAAGAGACACGATAATCTTATCCCACAATCTAAATCGCGCATTCGGATCGGAAACCGCACCGAAATGAACTTCTGAATCGGACAAGATCCGCACTTACTCTCACACACATGAATTATTCAAGCCGCAAAACCGGAGATGTTAAATGGTGGACCCCGAGGAAAAAATTTTAAAAGGCGTAGACTTCCTTCCAGAAGGGCCTTCGGAACTTTAGCAACGCTCCCAGTAGGACGTGCGCTCTTCGTGCAGCTCACGTAGGAGAGAAGCCGATGTTATCTAGTGTTCGTATTGCTGTCCGCGAGAATCAGCCGATAGTTAACCCCTACCCTCTCCATCCCACCAAAGACTCGCCTCAGATACGCCGCCGATGGACATCTTTAAAAAAAGTTTGCGACGGAATTATATATACAAAGCGGACTTGAGCGAAACACCTGTTACTTTGGATCCCTCGCGACCTCGGTGATACTTTCACGGCGATTTACATTCGAAATGCGAATTTTTTCCACGTTCCCATCACCATCTCCTCTTCACGGATCACACACGTGTTGAGTAATCGAAGCGGGGGCGCTGTTGCACCGTACGGTCTCCCAGCAACGCGGGAAGTTCGCAACTATGGGCCGCAGCGAACACCCAAAAGAGTGGGTTTTATCAAGAAAATTCCGAATTGCGATCCTTGCCCACTGCCACGAATCGGGAGGAAAACGCCTAGGGCGAAACACGCGTGACGCACGACTCAAATCGCGTGGGATCCCGCAAAAAAGGGGCAGGGAGGAGGGGGATAGAATGGTTAGGACCTCTGCCCGCAGTCCCACGCGAGTAGGGCCCCGTACTCCGCGGCCCACGCCCGGAATGTTTCTCTTCGCGGTCCCCTCCACGTTCCGAACCTGAGGACCGCTGTACACACGCTGGAGATTTCGTCCCACGTACGATGACGCCCAAGCTCAAGAGGCGTGGGAGAGGTCGTGAGGATATAAGTTGCGGATGGACGCGAACGAGGAACTGACTTCGCGGTACGGCCGCTCGATAGAGAACTGAGGAGATGTCGGGGTCGTCGGTTAGCTCCTGGATGACGGCGTCCTCGTCCCAGCGCTTCTCCCACCATCCCTTTCCCCTTCCTTCACAACGCGCAGATTTTCCCTAGAAATTTCAAAACTTCTTCCACCGGTTGATTTATAACAAATGCCACATTTAGCGGCACAAATGTTTCCAAAGACCTCGGGATGTTTCCTCTTTTCGCCGCACGGCGCGCCACCTGCGACGTCCACGGAGGACCCTTAACATTTTAGGGTTCGCCAAACGCGAAATTCCACAGATCATTACGAACATCTCCAATGTAAAGCATTTATGCCAATTACGCGAGACAGATGTCTCATAGGGAAGATTACGAAATAATCAGAAGTCTTTCTTAAACTCTTGGGACATATTAATTGGCGACGTTGTTTACGAGGCAGTTTGCCGAAACAAATAGGAGACCCAGACGAAAAGAATGTTTACCGTTAATGTCCTCTGAACATTTTCATTACATACCTAAAACTATAGCATTTGACCGTTAAATCCCTAAAGTTTTATCCACGTGTCCTTAAGTGGGCGTGGTAGACTTTCGATCTGCACGCGAACTAAACGTCCAAATACTAACAATGATACGACATAAGTTTTATGGTACAAAAGTAGAACAGGGATACACCATCCATCTCTAGACTGATATCTCATGAAAACGATTACGTCAAATTCCACGGGACGGAATTCCCATTACGTGAACAAATGCCCACCATATGAAGGTCAGTACCTTGACATCCACGGAGACGATTAGAGTTGACAGACCAAAATCTGTACCGGAATCGAAGTGCAAGCGGAGTGCACTTAATTGGAAGCGAATGATGCAATTGCTGGAAATTCACGACAGAGTGAAAAGACGAGCTGAGCGACACGTCACCTATTCAGTTTCCTTTGGAGTGTCTCATAGGCAACCTTAATTCGTCCCCGAGCCTCTCGCTGAAGAAGACCAAGTTGGTCAGTTCTTGGTAAATGACAAAACTCCTCCAAATAATCCTCTCGTTACATAAACGGAGCGAGATCGCGAATTCCTTTCCTTCTTCTTCCTTTCGGACCATATGTTCGTTTCGAAAGACATTCATAGTAAATTAGTAAGAAAATACGAATCACTCGGTATTATTCACCATTTTTTTGCACAAAAGTAGATTGAGAACAAGGACGATCGTAATATACTGATACAGAGCTGGGATTTGTGATAAACATTTCCCAGTAACCCTGTGGAAGGGAAGCGAGTTAAAAAAAGTTGTGGGATGACATGGAATTTACAGGTTTTTCTTTGTGAAAACGTTGCGTCATACCCACGAACATAATTCTTTCTCCAAAACATCAATCCTTGGAACGAAATTCCTGCGCGAGGAGGAAACGAAAAATTACGTTTTAGAACTTGAGATTTTTGGAACGTTTCGAAATGATCTGGCGACGAAAAAACTGGAAGGTGAAACTGAGATAGAATTTTACAGCATGTTAGAGAGATGGTAAATGCAGATACGAGTGGAGAAGTTTAAACTGGCGCTATTTTGAAGATAAATCTTTGACTTGAAGAAAATTACGGTCATTAGACAATTACGGAGAAAAGAAATAAAAAAAGGTGTCGTCACACATGCTTCGTATATAGCAATGATGACGGTTAGCAATGAGGTAATGCGACAGATTCATTATAAATGGCTCAATAGTGAAAGGAAAATATCGAAGCAACTATTCTATTTCATCGGTTTCTCAATATTAAAAAAAAACAATACTTCAAATAAATACCGACAAAATAGATAGGATTAAGAAATCTGAAAATTAAACAAAAAATAAAAAGATCGCATTTAAGTTCTTCTTTGAAACACATGTTGAAAAAATAGTTCTTTCCGATTTAGTATTTTAGTGGTTTATATGATACATAAGGCACGTTAATTTGAGATTCTTTGGAAGAACCCATGCTAAGAAATGGAGGAAGGAATCTCATGACAGATAAAATCATAAAGTAATATTTTTCACTTCTCACAAGTGTGAATAATAGAGATATACAAAATAATAAATGATGGCTTCAGAGTTTTACAATAAGCTACATTATCTGTTCAATTTGGTTAGATATATTTTATACGATAAGTTATAAACATAGCTAAACAAAAACAGGCTTCAAAAAACATTTTAGGTTTGTTAATTCTTAATATTTGGAACGGAACCACATTAATTTCCCTTATAACGCGATGGTTTCCGAATAACATAACAATTACATTAGCGTATTCCTTCCAGTAAACCTTCGAAACCAGATCTTCGTCATCAGCTATAACGAATATTTTTAACTTTCAGTTTTCCACAATAGGTGTGCAAGGCCGCAACACTTTTCACACCCGCTCCTCAAGATGCGCGGATGTGTTAAAAATTTTCCCGAAATTTCCTAAATTACGAAAACTCGCATTTCATCACGTAACTGCCGAAATAATAAGAAGACCTGAGGGGGCTGAATGAAAAAAAACATTCGCGTGGGAATTTTCCGAGTGAAAAACGTTCGAAAGCTGAGAGATTCCTTAATTAACCGCTTAAGAAAAACGTGACCTGTGGTCTTCCCTTCTCCTTAGACTCAAAAGCACGGTTTTTCCGTGCAATTCAAAGGCAAGGATCCCTCTCGCTTCACGAATGACACTGGCCCAGAAAACTGGAAAGGAATCGACCAGCTACCCTCGTAACGTATCCCAAAAGAGATAATGAATGCCGTCTCTCCAGCAAGGCCTACTCCGCGAATAGCATGGAAAAGAAATCCACTTCCTTCTGAGACAGACAGAGATTGTAAAGGCTCGTGCCGTAACCTGGGACACCTAAAGCCCCTGTTTACTCGGACGATATACTGCTATGACAGGCTACGATAAACGTAAGATAAAAATTCAAAGAAATGAAACCTTATTTTCCAAGGCCTGTCTTTGCGGAAGGATATGGGGTTATGTTGCGATAAGAGATTGCGAATATATGTTACCATATTTTCCATAGAGGTGCCTTATCCTCGATCCTAATTTACTGAGAGATTGTTCATTTACCCTGGAATTCCAGAGGAAGTTTAAAAAACAGATTATGATACGATGCGGATGATGATTGTTCTTAGGATCTTAGGAGAGGTCTTAAGGAATTATTAATCAACAAACGCTTATAAATTAAGTTGCCTCTTGTAATGTTTTTGTACACATTAAGTATCCTAATTCCATATTAATTTGCTATTTAGAACGATTATAACACAATTTTAAGTCCACAGTCTGAGGAAAGATCTTCGAAACTCCTCAACAAGGGTAAAAATACCATTGAATAGCTTATATTACCACCTCACCTAAATATACCTATCACCTCTTAAAATTATTATATAATAAATAAAATACTTAATTTATTCCATAGTGATCGAGATATCACTATATCAGTCAGTCCAATCAGTTTCCAATGAATGGGAAAACTGATTTTCTATAGCATAAGCTATTCCTTAACGCTCACCATTTAGTCCATTTTATATAGATTAAAACTTTTTAATGCGTTCCTAATAATATTGAATGTAAGATTGGACTATAATAGGTTTGAATATAGATCGTCTAAATTTGGAGAGATCGTCTGCATTTAAAGCGTTCGCTGTTTTAGAGCCTTCCTCCCTCAAAGTGATATTCTCAGACCAGAGTCTAGAAACAACCAACATTCTTGGATTGCCAGAATCATGAGAGTCACCTTTACACATTTTCGTATCCAACCCATCATTTTCATCAATGGTCGAGTCCAATCATGGTGATATGTGAACATCTTATGGTTATTTACATGGGCGTGTTCAAACACGCCTATATCTACGCCCAACGCTCAGATATTAGTACACGAATCGAAGTTAAAGGGAATACGAGATGAGAGCACTGGGTCTATATTTACTTTACCTTGGGTCCCAAAATTACACGTTGAGGGTTACTACAGAAATGTGTGCCAGGCGAAGTACTCTCCCATTTACGTAACCTTGACGACTAAACGAGATGCCACTCGTAACTCGGCAGCAGAAATGGGTAAGAAAGTTTCTCTCAAACTGAGAGCTACTGCGTTTCTTATTTAGCAACAAGCCCTTATTATCGTGAGATTTGATGTTGAATCGCTAGAATGCAGCAGTGTTGGGTCATTTTGAAATGAATTGTAGGATGTTTATAAGATGCTGAAACTGGACGATTGAAATGAAATATTGGGCTGTCATAGCAATATCTAAAACATACACTGGTTATTGAGCATTGACTTGAAATTATATTAGATAAAGAAATTGAACTTAAAGAATAAAAATTATTTAAATCAAATCTAATCAAATTGTCAAATCCATTTCAATCTAATTTAAAAATTTTCAACTTTTCTACTCATTAGTTGATATTTGTTTTACGAGAGTCATGAACTGAGTAGTTGTTACCAAAGATAAAGTCAATACATCAATCTTTATAGAGTTGAGATAAAATTGTACAATTTTTCCAGATAAATCAAGTAATGTGCTTTTATTTCGAATCAATACTTTTGTTTGAGATGGTTAGGGAAGGAAACATTACAAATTAAGACATCAGTGAACACGCTTTAGATTACAAAAGAGAAAAATTTTAAAATTTAATCGCTAGTTTAGTTGCCATAAATATTGGAATTTTCATAATTATATTTATTTAAAATGGATTGGATGGATTAGATGGAATAGGTGAAAATTAAGGCATGGGAATGAATGAGATTGATTCAGCGCATCCGAAATAACACATTCCGATCAACATAAAACTAAGTTGCAGTTTTCGCATTTCTGCCAGGTTTCTACTTTCTTGGGCGAGATTGAGTCGTAAAGAAGTGCAACGCGATATTATTCATGTGGAAAACTTCGAGTTGTGAAAAGAGAGGAAATCCTGTTTTGCGTTTCACATACAAATGGCTCTTATTTGCAGATCTCGAGTTCGCCACTTGGCAAGGAAACGCCAACACATCTTCCCGCATCAAAACAGGTTCAACATGCAAGTGACTGCAGTGTTACGTCATCAAAACAAGGCAAGGGGATTGAACTGGAATTCCAAGTCCTAATGATCCCATAAGAGAAATGACCCGGTATAAAATAGCCAAGGATATTTGGGTTCAAGATACTGCGAGAAAATGTTATTCTTACACTCTCAAAATTGTTCATTAGCCTCTGTTTGATCATATCTCTTCAACTATGATGAGCTACACTCTCAGGGAATGGGAAAAGCGTGTCCTAATTTTTTAGCAAGAAAAGAGTACTCATAATGCATTAATGTTTGTGATTCCTTCTACACTTATTTGTATAGGAAAGGAGCGAAGAGTTTTCCAAGACTAGATTCTACAAAACGTATTCCAATATCATACATTTATCTCCCGCTCTCTACTACTCTTGGATATACTTGCGATTTATCCATTGCATTCCTAACCCAAGCCATTAATTAATCAATCATTTACGTCTCATTACACAATACTCTCCGATTTCCATATTTAATCTTCTAGCTTTATTCACTCTCTTTCAATGACTTTGCATTACTTAAGCTCTGTATCAAAGCAATACGGATACTTAAACAACGTATGAAAGAGTTTGATAAAAAATCCTTTTTATATGTTCAAATCTGGTCGTGTATTTATTAATACTGATTGTGAGACTGATAACTCAAAAATTTTTATGAATCTATTTACTAATTCGTTTTTCATCTCCTCATATTCTCTTTTCACCTTGAATTTTTAATCTTCATAATACGTGATTCCATTGGATTGAGGCACTTTTTCACTAGGAACACTTAAAGGATTTTATGTCTTTAATGTTTTCTATTCACCACAACTGTCTCTTCCTTCACCTGGATTTTATTATGAACCCTTCCCCTCATCATTAATGATTTCACTTAGCAGTAAATAGATTAAATCGCATCTAAGATAAGTCAGAAATTAAAATTTCACTTATTTGCATAAATAGCTTCACCGAAATAAAAAATATACTTGAAACAATATGCAGAGAAGGTTTTATCAGTGGGAAGTGTTAATTTTATGTATCTATGATATGAAGTGTTGCCTTACAACAGTAAACAAAAGATTTGCCTCAGGAAATATATGAAAATCTGAAGTTTACACCCAAGGAGCGAAATTACGAGGTCATTAGTGAAAATGGCTCTTTAATATTTCAGCAAAATATATTACCATGATTTCCATAAAATCTTAAACGTGAAGCCGTCATTAGGAGTTGGGAAATACATCATTAAAACGGACACACGAGTCAATAGATTGGCAACGTTTCGCTAACTAAAACGCAGCTTAAATGTCCTAATTCAGTTTGCAGACAGAGGAAGATTCTACACGGGGATTCGATCCTTAATGAAAACAAATGAAGGGAATTAGGAAGAATAGGATTAGCAGGAAGTCGTAGGATACATTTAGAGGAATTGAGACAAACCAATTTACATACTAGTGCTTCGTTAATCCATTCAATGCAAGATAATAATTAACCTAGAAACCTGGATTCCAACAGGATTTCGTCATTCCGCTTTTCGAGTTGTTTCCCAGACGCTGAGCAATTACTTTAATTGAAAGTACTAAGAGAGTTGTGCCTCTCGTCAAAATATAAATTCGTAGTCACTTGTTCCGGGAAAATTTAGGAGTGCCGTAGCTTTCCGTGCATGATTTATCAACGTCGAGTTAGAACGAGAGACTTTCTAGAAAAATAGGCTAGGACAGCGAAATAACGATGCCAACTGGAATGAACAAGAAGAAACGGGAATAAAGAGAGAGAGGAAAACATTATAAAATATAAAACTTGTAGATGGAGCGTTAAAAACTAACGATTAATCGGTATCTAGCATAATAATAAACATGGTATAGAAACCATAGAAACAAAAATACTCCGATATGGTTGCGGGTTACGATGTGATGCGATGCAATGAATAATATGCGGATGAATACGATGCGGGTTTTTAATGTTTTCGGAAAACTTATATATCAGGAGAGAGGGGGCTAAAACAAAACGGGAATGCTACTGTCCTCAGAACGGCAACCGTCCAAATAAGAGCCGGAAGAGTGTCTTTGAGGATCGCAAAGGGGGAGACAAGAAAAGGAAATTGAACTCCGCGTACGAAAGAGGACGACCTGGAATAAATCCAAACAATAAATGGGGGAAACTTCAGAAGAGTACGTAGACAAGTTACACACAAAGGTAAGTGTAAAGATCTCAGAAGAATTGCGATGTATGAGCACTGCCGATTATTTTCAAGAAACCGATTATTATATCAACTGCAGGAGAATTTTATACATAAAAGCAAGAGACCGAATGCGAGTTATGGGATATTCTTTTATACTCGAAAGATCACGTACAAAAACAAACAAAAACTTTTCGGTATTGGAACCGTAAATTTAATCCTTCGGACCATAAAACTTTCGATCCATGAAATGTATCAACCAATTTGACCTTGCGTTGTGTTAGTTCAAATATATAAAATGACAGGATTAAAAAAAATACTCAACTACTAGTGGCAACGGCAAACATGTTTTCATCAATTTTATTCTATACAATTTTGTAATTTTGTCACAAATTATTTTTATAAATACAAATCAAGGAAAACTGGGGGTGGAATATAGTATTTGTTTTCATTATAATAATGGTTACAGAATAATAATTCTTTTCGTGCTTAGACTTAATTTTCTTTCGAATTTTGATTTATCTTTAAAAGTTAGATGAATTACCGAAAAATAGAAAGTATATGGAAAAGAAAATCTGATAATACGATAACCGACTGAATACCAAAAGTGTCGGAACCCTAAATGTAAAAAAAAACACAGACGAACTATTGAAGCGAAACAAATTTATAACACGTACCAGGACATAAATGACTTTTGAGAGTTTTCAATTCATGAATCCACAACACGTAGACATATAGTGCAATAAAGATGACGATAAATCATGACGTAGGATATGTTCATTTCAGCAGAATCGCATATTACTCCAGGAAATATACGACAGGATATGTAAATCCGCAAATAAATTAATCCGGACAAAAGGCTGTACTTAACAAGAAATATCGAGCCGTTAATTTTGCCTATGGGAAAGATGGGGGATCGGGCAGTTAGTTGGCGGGTACATTAAAGGGTCACAGTAGCCGTCAAAAGGCCTGCATTTGAACGTGCTGCCAATGCGGCAGGGGCAGGAATTTTCGACCCAATGGTGGTTCAAGACGCAAATATATCTCACACTCGTACAATTGGCTGATATTCAACGACGAGGCAAGAAATTTTCTGCGTGGGTTATTTGTGCCTTGACTGAGGTATTGGTTCAACAACCTCTGCTCTCCTATTTTGGAGCTGCATCGTAAGTAAATAGCGCATCCTCGAATGAAATAGATAAACAACGTAAAACCTCTTCCTTTCAGAGCGAAAATCTCGTCTACTGGAGTAGAAGGATGAGAGAAAATCTTCCGAAAGACATAATTTTCTGTACGGTCTACAAAAATATCCTCTTTATTTAAAATAAAAGCATTTTTATACTAAAAAGAAAGAATACATTTATATCTAGGAGACAGTATAATGCTCGTGTGCCACCATTACTTAAATTAAGTAGTTTATTCGAACTTTGAATTAAAAAAAAATGAAACATCGTTTGTAAAACCAAAAAAATCTGGATTGGAGAAATTGAATGGGAAAAAAGAGATTTGTCAAAATAATTGGAAATAGCTTACAATTCTAATAAAACACAAAAATGTTAATCAAATAATCTTATTACCTATACAAGCATTGTACTCCAAAATAAATACCCACATTCAGGACAGAAAATATCTCATTCGTGCGATATAATTTCATAATTAAACACTGAGATGAGTGGGTGGAGAGAACAACTGAAAGAGGACGTAATTTTCGCATCATTTCCAAGCATCTACTCCAAAATGAACGAGTAGCCGAGGACACTGCTCTAATTTACCACCATAAACTTCGCGCCTACGCACAGCTGCTCTTCCCAAGCCGCACAACAGCGATAACTAAGTTCGGCATAATACCGTCGCCTTGGATACCAAGGCACATGCAAAGCGTAGAAATGGAAGTCCACAGCGCACGCGATGTACTAATCTCCACGAGAAGGGTTCAAGTTCCCGGAACCTCTGCTTCTGCTGAGCTGTCCATCATGACAAACCAGGAGATATCGCCTCAACCCATACTGTCGATTCTGCCATTTTTTTTTTACTCCGAATAGAAACTCTTCATCGTTTCGTGAAATATCTCTTTTCCTTCCAAACCTAGCGAGTCAATAAATAGACTGAAAAATCAACATGGGGTTTGTAAAAAGAGGTAAAATTGGGTCAGGTCGAATGGAGCGCGGAAAAATGAACCGCTGGGTATTCATTCTGCAGCATATGTAAAGATGATAAAACAGAGACAAAAAAACCCGGGATATGGTCTTAAGAACAAAGAACTTGTGATCTTAATGAAAGAGGGAGAGTCCGTAAACATAGTTCGATTGTACTTCACTTGTTTCCCAGCATTATTTTAAGAGCTCCTCATTTAAATTGATAAAAATACTATTTTATTTTCGAACCACAGTTTGTTTGTAAGAGACAATATACTAAATATCTCGAGAAGAAGATATCAGTCTTATGTTAGCAGATTTAAGGCCACTTTAAAATTAAAATCTATACATAAATGTATCTCAATATTTCAAGAAAAACAAATAAAAAATATTAAATAATATACCTCGTAAATTCTTCTAAAATATTCTTCTTCAATTTCTCAAATTACAATAAAAAATATTTAAATAAGAAGGTACTTTTTCACGATTTTAAGATTGAATATTCGAAGCAGCAACCTACACATAATTTCTCCGCCTTGGCATACGCATCTCTTTTCGAGATGAGCTCGTCATTGTCCTATACATAGGATGCACGGCTTTATTGTCATCGCCATAAAAATGACCGTATTTTTAAATTGCAGATGTTTGCACGTAAACCTCAGAAGAGATCCAGAATATGTAAACAATACCTGGGTTAATTGAAACTTTTTGGCATTATTTTTATCGATCTTATAAAAATTCTCGTGGAAATGACCGTATCAGAGAATGAAATATTTCTAGGGACAATATCTCAATGCCAAGTCCTTTCTAGGCCATCCTACAAGATAGAACAAGGTAATTTTTTGTCGAAAGTACTCGAGTACTAACATATTTCGTCAAACCACGTGTCGTAGAGTTCCGCGTAGTTGACATGGGACATCTCCGGAAACTTCTTCAGCGTTCATCGTACTTGTTGAGGACAAGCGGCGCCAGCTCTTTGAAAACTTAGAGAGAGAAACTAGGCTGAAAACATGAATTATCACACGACACCAACTTATGGAGCGCACTTCCATATTGCAACGAAACATTGAATTCTAAGTCAACAGAGAAGAGATGGTTGTTCGAAATAGAAGGTTTATCTAATGTAAACGAATAAAAGGGACGGATTCTACTCACCCGATAACACATCTTTCCATCGCACAGCAAACGTAGAAAAACGTCAATGAGTAAAAATAATGGAAAAGAGACTTAATCAAACGAAGGATTCAATGTGAAATGAATGTGTGTGTAGAAGCTCTAGAGGAAGACCTATGAGTTAGATTAAAATAGGCAGGCGATGCTCATCGTTAAGGTTGAGAATTATGAGCGAAGGAATCGATTGGCTGGAGAAAGGAATGTTCGGATGGATGTAACAAACCAATCTTCGAATAGTTAAACCGTGAAGGTAGTCTCTCTCATTCCGAACTTGTACCATTTGAATTTTTACATCACGATCGCTCATTCTGGAGTAGGATGAGACATCGATACCGATCAGGACCAACCTGTCACTGGAATCACACGATCAATTTAATGCGTGACTCAGGTGCACCCGTATCCCGAGCCTAAATTACACTTGCGTAACTTAAGGTTGCACGATAGGTTACCCGAGCTTAAAAATAAAACGCTTGTCGATGAGATGGTTCGGTTACGCAGCTTGTGATTAATTAAAGCGGCATGCACCTTAGAGGACACACTACGATCTTCAGTTGTTGTTGTCAAGGCGATGACGCAAGCATCCGTATCGTAAGGGATGCGTGTTTTTTCACGACCGCAACCGAGTCCTTTTATTAGTCGGGACATTAGGAAAGCATCGGATCGATTGCATCCGAATGTTGCGACACCATGTGTGTATGTTTCGAACCTGCGACCTTGTGAGAGACGAAAACATAAAACTTACTGGAGAGTTGAAAAGATTACCTCTGCAGATCGGATGGTTCGTGTCAGCGGGAGTCAATGGGTTAGGCTTCTTTCCTTTTAGCGAAATTGGAAACGAACGTACAGAATTTGTTTACGACCAAATCGACCACAAGAAAGGGTTTAACTGGTAGAAATCCTCGTTTAATGTACTTCTCCTCTTCTTTATAGGGACTTAGAAACACAGTTAAACTGAATGCAAACACGTCCTTATGATCCAATAATTTGTTTTTATGTTAGATTAAAAAAAGGCAAGAAATGTAAAAGAAGAAAGGTAAATTGATTAATCGACCAATAATCATAATGCATGGCTTAATGATTCTAATTCAAGTGAACCAAAATAAACGAATAATCATTTACAGAAAATTCTTTATAAGATCTTATTTCGAAATAGTTTTTAAGCAAAATACTCGTATCCTATTATTTCCAAAAGAAATGAATGGACCAACTTTGACGGACATCCTGCTGTAGCTAACAACGTCGGACATCTGTGTACGACATTATTTCCTTCGGATATTAATGGAAGGGATGAAAAAGCAACGATCTTTCGTCACAATATATAATTAATCGTTAAAAAATCTTTGAGTAAATTTTCTTTAGTGTCACCGACGGAGAATGTTCTATTGAATGACCAACGACGAAATTGCCATCCGTGTCATAAGTTTCTTATAACTCGGATGGCTTCATCTTTCAGGGTCATGCAGTGAAAAGGTGCAGAGTACTCTTAAGGCGATCATCAACCGAGCTCTTTCAACGGAAATTTAGAGCGTAATTCTGTTAACGAGGATTAGACTCGTTTCTGAGAAAAGCATTGCTCATCCCGACCTACAAACGAGCTTATGGGCGCGGGGAACAGATCTTGCTGACCGATGGGCTTTTCTTCTGAAAAATGGTGCTGTGACCAAGAAAACAAGAAAAGTCTATGAAGGCCGAATGTGAACTTATTTTCGTCGTTTCGTCAGCAATTTTCTTTCAAACGAACCATAATGGATGCTGTTTTTACCAACAAGATCCTCTAAAGATTACAAAAAGATGCGATTGTGAAAGAATTATGTTATCGTATTCGAAACTGCAAACATTCTAGGAAAGGCAAGAAAAATATTTTACGCATAGAAATTCGTACTCAAGGTAAAATAATAAAGAAATGATAGATCTTATAGCAGCCAGTTATTATGATAATAGTCATGAAACTGGAAATATTCTGCTATATCGAGGATAATATGGAGTTTTATCCATTAATTCCCACATATTCGGCAGCAGATGTTCTTTAAATAAATTTATTTCTAAGAATCTCTTAAAATAATACTCTCCTGGGAATGTAAAACCTTACAAGTAGGTTTGTTGATAATTTGGATATATAGAATTGCTTTGAACTATTAATTATATTTCTCATTACAATGGAAGTTTCTGGGTTATAATATTTAGGTCACTATTAGTATAAGAAATGTAAGCATAGAATGAAGAATTTCATTATAACTAGAATTTCATAGAAACTCCCTCCACTGGAAGGGAACTTTCAAGTTCCTTCATGGTAAGCTCTTCTCAAAGTTTTCCTTCGAACTTCATTGAATGAGGTAGTAAGCGAATTCAACTCAAATTCATCATCATAATTAAGAAATGGGTGAAAATAAATAGATCAATTATAATAGATGTTAGCTCAAGTTATACTGTATTAATTATATCTATTACTAGTTATACTGTATTAATTCTCAGCGATAAAGATGCTTAAATCCTCCCTTATTTAGGTTTCATTCTATAATAAAATTCCATGATTGAATTCCATCATTTAATTCTTAAAATATGAATGGGTTATTTCTGTTTGAGCCGCCGTAGCTCCTGAGGACATCTTACAGCTTCACTTCTCAAAACCAAGAAAATGACTCAAATACACAAAATGAATATGTGTAATAATGCACACTTGAAAATAGAAATCTTCCAAAACACAACTCAGAACAGAACAAGAGGCAAAGAATAAAATATTTAATAACACTACCAAATACAAAAAGTCAATCCTAAATCTTCCAAAGAACAATAAATTCTCCAAGTGAATAGCGGGGGAAACATAACTATTAAACCAAACCAGGAACACAAAGCCTTCCTTGTGGATCTTCTAAGTTGCTAGGCACTTGAATCAGGGTTCGTGAAAAGACCATTCCTTTCGTCCGTAAAACGCCGTGAATTAGATAAACTGCGGAAATGACGAAAGGAAGCAATAACTTTGCCCTATATTCCGGTCTTAATAGGCACGCTGGACGCGTAAGGGATGGAGATAAAGGGAGTGGACTATATGGGAGCAGGTACACGCATATGCGGAAGGCTCCAGCCAGCATCCATCCGCAAAGCCAGACTTAGAAAAGCGACGTTGCCAGATTGGCAGGCTTCCTCGCGAAAAAATGACGAAGATTGGGGTCAATTCGTGTGCCTCGATAGCGATTTTGAATCGATGTTTCCGTCCAATCTTACCCGAGTGTCGAAGAAAAGGTCGAATCCTAATTTTGCCGCGGAAAATGTATGCCTCCGCCCAAATCAGGGGCGTTGCTCAAGGAGGAAAAGTTTGGATTGAAAAGACGTTTGTTTGGTTGAGAGATGAGTCCATGCATTCAGAAAGAGATGCTTGCGAAATAGGCGGAATCTAGGAAGAGATAATGTTCGTGGCACAAAAATAAACTTGAATAAAAAAGAGGAAGAAAAATATTCCAGCGTTCCGATATGAAAGATACAAGGTTTACTATAAACATGCGAAAGGGTTTGAGTTCCTGTTATCGATTTGCCCCTTAAATTAATACGAAATAATTAAAAATTTTGTGAAGATATATTTTAATTCAAAGAGAATAAAATATATATATGCGTCCAAAATTGAATTTACCTGGTATTCCATTCATAAAGAGATCTAACCTCAAAATTTTAATATCTTACTGCTGAAGTCAATTTATATAATTGGATCGATCCTTTGTGGAGATTTTTAAATTCGAGAGATTGACTACGGTCTAAAAATAAGGCCACAAGGGAGAGAGATAGTTGCTTACATTTCTAAACCTATAATAATTTAAAATGTTTATAGAGAAGCAAGGAAAAACGACTGGGTTTGCTGGGACATGTGTGGTACATTGGTAAACATATATGCAATATTGACTAGTTTTTTTTAAGATTTCAATTAAATTTAAAGATAGAATTTATAACAGTCATTAAGGGTAAATCATCCAATTAAAAATAATCTGAATAGAAACAAACATAATTAAAAAAAAATAGAACGATAACTTCCAAATGCCTGTTTAAATTAAATGTTTGAAAAAATGATACCATTTTTTGGTTTCCTCATTTACTAATCGCATCCAACTATAAAGCGAAACTTCCGAGTACAGATACTGCCACTCTTACAGCTCCTTAAGTAGTTGACATGCTATGAAAGAGATGCTTTTATCCATACAAATCACACATCAGCCTCACACGAAGATTTCGCTCTTTCGTGTTTTTTTTAACGACATTTTAAAAAAGACTTTCTCGCTGGTACAATAATTATCGAAGTTGGCATCAAAATAATCCTTGCATTTACTGACATATCTCGACTTGACTTCCGACAGATGTTGATGGTCCGTTAGTACGAATAAACAGAAAAAGCAAACAAGATAATGATGCCTCAGAGACGTCAAAATGTGCACATCGAATGCCATAAGCAAAACTGGCAGAAGCACAAATATTGAATTAATACATAAAATCTAGCAAGAAGGCGTTGGAATTTCAAATTCACTGACGATTCTTCAGCCATAAATGGTATTTAGCATAGAAAATAATATTTATAGATATCATCAAATCTCTACATAAAAAGGTCACAACCGAAAAGTAAAACTAAAATTAAAAATTTCCTCAGAGCAAAATTACGAACGTTACTCTAAGAGGAATGATATCGACAAGCAATCTACTTGAATGACCTCTACGATGAATTCATCAAATGAAATTAGAATATATTGTTTAAAATAAATGAAGAAGTTATCCACCTTTATAAGGCGATAGGCATCTGTTATATCCAATTTATTTTTTAAAAACCCAACACATATATGCAATGCATATAGGGTCATTGAACTCCTTAAAAACAAGAGGACAACTCCTGAACTTTTCCCAAAGACGCAGTAACACTTGGCGAACCCACAATTTTGTTAAGAAAATATAATATAGGAAGACAAACCTATTAATAGGCGGAACTCGAAAATATTCATGGTTTCTCAATCACGTATCTCCTTATGTTTCCCAGAGCGATACAGATTCTGTGGAATAGGATGATCATTTGCTAACAAGGTAAAAGTAAAGGGAGTAATCATGAAATGCTTGACACTCACTGCTAGGGATAAAAATTCGAGTTCAATGATTTTCTACAATGTATATGTATACGTATCTCTCTTGTTTACAGTACATCCTTCCTTCTAGTTTGCCCGTCTTAGCAAAGCTTATGAAAATGACCTAGTCAACATGTCAAATCATGATAAGAATCAGTTGGCAATCTATCCATGTTGTTCAAATGCCTTATTCCAATTTTTTCACATTTATTCAAATAACGTTTAGAATAATTTTAATAAAGATCCATTTTATTTTCTTTCGATATTAGCGTCAAAAATTTTTAGTACAAAAGGATAGTATAAAGAGTTAATATGTATATTGGAACAATATTAATAATAATCAAATGAGCTTTATATCGGAATTATATATCGGAATTCAATTTTCATTTTCAAGGCCAAACATCATGAGGGTACGCGAGGAAATAAGTACGAGAGTTTCCATTTATGGAAACGAAATATCTGGATTAAGGCGAAATAGGACTGGATTAGCTGAACCAATTCCAGTAATGAGACGTCAATTTCACTGCAGATCGATTCCTCGAAACAGGATATCGAATCGCACGAACTTAAATTAGTGCAGCAGTGACGTAAGCTAGTTCGGCTAAACTTACTTAGGAGCTGGCACCAACAAATTCCGAGCAGAATTGAAACTGAACTCAGTTTGGTAAGTTTGTATTTCTGCATTTGGAAAATCGTTTTATAACCTGCTCAAAAACCTTAATCATCTACGATAAGTATAGTACTGTACCAATAAATTATTTAAGTTTAATTAACATCAGCTCTTCCTAGTCAACTACTATGAAATGTTTCGATATTTATGAGCCTATAAGATTAATGAAATTTTTATTTGTGAATTGCAACGAAAAATTATAATGTTCAATAAATTTGAAATATTCTCCCTACTTGATTCATTCCAGTGCTATTAATAATTACACTTATTATTAAACTTATGTTTCCATTTAAGATTACGTCCTTTATTTTAAAATTGTATTATAAGAACAATGAAAATGGTACGAATGCAGGGCGCGTAGGTGAATTACGACCAACGAGTTCCGAACAAGAACATCAATAAAATCAGTAGTATTTTAACACCGAGAGAAGTTGGCAGTGCTCGGCCTTTCATCATTCCTTCTTTCCCCTTGGGGAGTGCGCGACACGCGATGGAAGTAAATAAACAAAACAAAACCAGAGCCCCAATGCGGTGGAATGCAGAAGTAAGCAAAGGTTCTATATGAAAGCGTAAAAACAATTTCCAAGTAAAGCTGATTATTCTTCGGAGCAGCGCCACTCCGTCGCGATCTTTAACTACGGAGAGGGACAGTGATGGAAAAACGCGGATGCTTCCCAAAGAATTTATAAATATCAATCCAGTTTACGTATGAATGAGGACTCATCTCGTGTCGGTGACTTGGCAACGCGGCGGGAGATGCTGCACGCGTGTGTGAGTGGGAATGTCTTTCGTGAGTCAAGATGGACCGCTGAAAAAAGCCGCGTTCAATGCGGAGCGAGATCTACTGCGGCCTTTCTCTTTCTGTGCAGCTATTCCTCAGGTTGATCGATGGGAAACCATCGTCATCTTTCCCACGTGGTTTTTGGACTCGTTTATCTATTCAGGGATACGTAAATTCCCATGGGTACGGCGATGTACGGACATATGAAGAAGAAACCACTTTATTAATGGGAAATATTACTAGAAGTACATTTAGATGTGAATAAAACCAGGAAAATTTAAAATGTTAATTGTTCTTCATGAATTGACGCTGTCGACCTCATATATACGAAATCCTCAAACGTTTATACCCGAAAAACCTTCAATACAACTCCTAAATATCATAAAAAGTTCTATTTACACTACAGTAAGCAATAGATTATAATATCTACTGGTCATTCTTACAAGGAACCATATTTATACGCAGTCATTGTATTTAATCAGAAAGGAGCGTATGGTTTAACTTGCATGCATCACCATTTCAGTTCACGTCAAACTATTAAGTTCCACTTAATCCACTCATCTCTGAACTAGACACATGATATCTTGCCCTTCCATCTATAACATTCTCCAATGTAATATAGCGTGATTGTTACTAGGTGAATTTCCAGTTGACTTATAGTAGAGAATCAATTCCTTGCTTCTTAAGTGAGAGTTAGCAAGTGCCTACAACAAACATTTACTATCACCTGCAATGAATGCAATACTGTATGCATTATGCATCATTTCACAAATCTTTCATAATTAGTTAAAATTATTCAGAGTTTGAAATAAATTAAGTTATTTGTATATATTTGTTATTAATTAAGAATTGTGAGATTCAGATATGATAAAAATAAGTACCTTCACTCTGCAGCTGAATATATGCTCAGTTATTCCGGTGTCTAGAATAAGATCAAAGCCAGAGACTGTCTCGAGCACCGAACCAATACCTTTATCTATTTAAGGATTTCCAGACAAATACTAATAATAGATACTTCCAAGTTTCAAAAAGGCAGACTGAAAAGTAACATTTAGCGGTTGACTTCCAACACAGTCCCTCTTTATCAACGACTACTTAATGATCTTGATTATTTACATTTCGAAATATTATTATGCACCTGAAATATATTATGGAGCATTGATAGACTTGCAGATACTATCAACTCAAAAAAATGAACTGATTTTATGAATGTTTGCACACATTCCATTAACATTTAGAAAAAGATATTTTAGAATCATTTTAACTAGGAAAGATTACGAATTAACACTTCGATAATATTCCATTGATGATAATGTTAAGATTATAAAATCGAGTCTAACTACTAGTTTATATCTAAAAGACAGTTTTCAGGGCTTTTTGAGTCTATATTAATTAAAATTACGTCGGTTGTCACAGCGATAGAACTATATGCAGTTGAATACATTTACGATCAAATTTGCGGAAGAGAGTGAAAACAATAAGAATAACCGATAATAAATATATAATTAATATCTAATTGTTATTTAAACTCATACTATCTTATGACTATGACAGAAAATGTTCAATCGATTTCCATCCTAAAATTAACGATGATTCAATATCAAAGTTAAAAAAATCATAGGATAAATCAGCTCCATAAAATTTGCAACTTCAATAAACATATTTTCAAAAAACTTCAAGACGAAATGATAAAAATTCTTAAGTGTAGAAAAACTATATTAGAGCAAAGAAAATCCTTAATTATCTTCTAGAAAAACCCAGCCTCTCAATATACAGCCATATAAATTCGTTTCTATGGTGCCCTACAGGATAACAATCGCTTATTTACAACGCAGAAGTTTTCCGGCAAAGTTTCGATGGATGAACCGCTATTATCCGCAACGCGCATGAAATTCATGGGCACGCTACTCAAGTGCCCTCAAACCATTCCGCCATTGAAGAGGTTTATGTCGATCGCTCCCTAGGCAACCTAAATATTTCCAAGATATCCGCGTCGCATCCCGCAGACCTAGATGGAACTCTCATGGGCATCAGCCCTTCAACTGTGACCGCGTATCAAAATTAGAACGTACCGGAATGCACCGCTCTTGTGCACTGGAGATAAAGTATTTATCGCTATGGGAACCGATTTTTATCTCTCCACCCGGTTGTATCCTAACTCAAGGGTCAGGGTATTAAAGCACATTTGAGACCCCGGGTCCCGTGTTCGACTCCCGCCACCCCTTCCCACTGGACGCGTGCCAGCAGGAGCAGACGCCTCCAAGATACACCCGCTTGCCCAACAGCCCGGAAACGATGCTTCATCCTCCATAGGCCTTGCTCTTCGCCGAGGTCGCTGTGGGTACCGCTCTCGGTGTCCTATCTACTCGGCCAACGCATGTTGAGGGGCGCTATATAAAGATAAGGGTTGGGCGGAATGTTGTTTGGCAGAGATCTTTGTTTATACTCCCACCGGAGTGATTGCGACCTATTGAGGGCAACAGTCCTTCCGTTGCTATAATTACTGCTCGAGTACCGAGAGGTGGGTTGTTTTCAAGCAGTGGAGATAAGTGGGGAATTTTTGCTGCTAATGGTGCAGTTCTCCCCTCTCTGACGAAAAACGATCGCGAACTGGTGAACGTTGTAATCATCGACACTAATGTGCGCTATGATGTCTTTCCAAAAGCAACACTCGTATTGAGAAGGACAAGCAATTGGAAGCTATGAGTTGTGGGATGATAATGTCGAGTGGGATTTGAAAGTGAGATAAGATTTTCCTTTTTAGCATTCGAGGATGCAATCACAGTTTTCTCAAACTTAAAAACTAAAATATCAAGTCATGAAAGATACTTCTTACCGAGGGTATAATGAGAAATAATGAGTCCTACTCTTTTTATCAATTTTTCCCTTTCCAAATTACCTTACCAAAAAATCTTGGTTTTTAGAGCAATGCAATTAAGTGGTGAACTATAACCCATGAAAGGCTATATGGTGCAACAGCCTTAGAGATGCTTCTAAAGCAACACACTCGAGAAAGTATTCTAATCAATGGAGCATTAATAAATTAGAGCAAATATATTAAAAACTACGGCGCACTCAGAGACTGAATTAAGGAAATTCAAGATACATGGAGAGATTCTAGGCAGTAGAATATTAAAGTTCTCAATTTCAAAGACAAGAAAAGAATTGACCCTCTTTAAGTTCCTTAAAGTATTTTAATTCCTCCGAAATTGAATACGAAATCTGGCCGGAGTTTTTTATCCTCCACGTAATTGTTAGAAATGAAATAAAAAATAACTTACACTGAAATTTTTAAAATAATAACATTGTAGAGCACAAGTTTATTTAAATCATATCATTAATTCCTAGAACCGTGAAAGAGAGAACCTAAAAAATAGTGAAAGCATTTGAAAAAGAAACCAAAATAGCTGAATCTGGCTAATCCTAGTTCCTACAAAAACAAATATCCTAAATGATTCTAAATTATTAAGCCGTAAGAAAAGGGAAGAATATTTAGACTTCTTAGTACTGGGAGTGCCAAGAGAGGCGTATTTCTTGCTGAGATGTGAACCCGCTCTCTTGAGATATGCCGCTTCTTTAATGGCGTCGAAACCATAACTCTAGGCTATAACAGTTGTCCTCTAGCCAAACTCTTTCCAATTCTCAATGGAGGGGTGGCGTAACTTTGGATTTCATGGACCAGAGCTTTCATAGAGAGATATCCCGAAAGGACATTTCAAACGATTGCGAAATATTTCCGTAAATTTCGGTTTAAGATATAATAATGAATAGGACAGTTTCCTAGAATTTAATACATTGATCAACAAAATAACCCAACTTAGCTCTAAATTTCCTCCTTCCGTTATTAAATTTTATTCTGAAAATACTAACAAAACCAAATTTTTGAAATTCCATTCTTCTACAATCATTGTCTTTAGTTTTCTTAGATTAAACTTTAACACATAGATTGAATATAATTATTCGCTGATATAACTTTAAAGAAAGAACCTTGAAAATGTCTACTTTGGCCTTATCTGCTGAAAGATCGGTTGTTAATAAATAATTTCCTATCCACAAATTTGATGTTAGACCATTTTAAAATCCGCAATATTTTAGAGTAACATATATCCTTACTTTTCGTTTCCGTTGGCTTCAGTCGATAAAATTTTAAATTCAGATCGTGACTTCATTCTGAGCGAAATTGAGTTGATTTTAAATTCTTGGCAGAGGATAAAGGACTGTGCGATCATCTGCGATTTGACAAAAAAATCAAAAAATACTACGGATATATTTGACATCCGCTGTAAAAGGTTACTAAAAATAACACGATTCCTAAGAAATATTTGTAGAAAAACTGAGCATTGGAGAGTTTCGAGGAAACGATGTGAATTATACATTTATTTTCACCGAAAAACAGAAACTGCTTTATCTAAGAACTGATATGTTACAGCCAGATAAAATAAAAAAGAAACATTATTAAACGTAATGAGAATAATCGTTAAATTTATTATCTATTTAAATGCATAGGAATCTTTGATAAAATTTTAATCATAAAATATCAATCAAATGTTGCATTGACAATGTTATTGTTACTAAGTAAACACAGGAGGTAATAACAAAGTGCTTACGAAATTCTAAGAATATTGTTTCAGAAAATCCAATTCTTTCGAGATGAGAAATGAGAAAAATAAAAGAGTTCAGAAAAGAAATTGATTCGTGAGCAGTAGGAATTTCCACACATATAAAAAAAATCTCAAACGAAAAATTTTCAATTTACTATTTCACGACGGGGTCTTCATTTTTCTTCGTAAAAAAGACTATTGGAACGAGACGATCGGGCATTTCCTAGTTTTAAAATCGAAGGATAAACTTCATCCGCAGACTAAATAAACAAAACTCGCATTTTAACGGTCCACCGCCATATTCTGAAAAATCCATCCTCTGGGAAGAGGTATTTGTTTAAGGAAGAGATTCTTTTTGCTTCCGGTATATTCTTCCAGATTTCGAAAACGCTTGGACGTGTCTCTGACATTTCTAGACGTTTTCCAATCTATTATAAGTGACTGTGCGGAGATCTTTCAAGCAGAACGAAGGACTTAAAATAGAGACCATCTCGCTCGTCTCCTCACTGTAAATATACGACTCAAATCAAACGTATGCGCGAAAAGAAAAATTGCCAATGTATGAAAACAAACATTGAAGACTGTTATAAAGTGAAATAGGAGCAACTGTAATTTCATGCATAGGAATCAAAGAAATTCAAAACATAACGTACGATACTTATGACGATAACATATGATTCCCTTAAGTTTTCTAAATATTTCTCCATATCCAAGGATATATAATCGTTACTAATTATATGCTTGTCTTCTGTAATAATTTGGTTCATTTAAATTCTTCAAATATATCGCAGATATTGAAATGTACATGATTATTTCTTATTTTCCTCTCAGAACCTATCACAATGACCAAAATTCGTTTACATATATTTCAGTATCCATCGAAGGAAATAAATCGTTATCCATCTTACACGCTTTATTTATAAGAAAGCCACATCGATAACAGTTATACCTAGTGACAGCATTGATCAAGTCTCTTCATTAGAAGATTCAAGAAAACAATTGAGTCGAAGATGAGTTCGATCCATTTTAAACGTGCTTCATCCAACGTTGGTTTAAGATCGACATTCTGAGATCATTTGAGGGAGGAGCTGAGTTTATTTCTAGCGCGCAGTAATTTCTCTCACCGAATGCACTACGTTTCCTATGAAGTGAAAATTTGCAGTACTCGGCTGATGCAACTATTGCTCCGTTCATCTCGATTTGCCAATGCCTGAGACGTACTTCCAATCCCTCTTCGTGGTACAGTATTGTATGGAGTCACCGATGCAGAGGATAAATCACGTAAACTTTACAATTTATACAAAGCATTAGCTAAAGCAGTTGGATGAGATATGAAGTAAGATTGCCAATATTACCTTTTCATTAAATCTTACTTTTATTGGAATAACTGAAAGCGGAATAGAGTATTTCCTTTAGAAGAAGTAATATTAAGAACTTCGTTAAGTATAGAATATCTCTACATACGGATTTCTACTTTTTGAAGCTTAAGATGCTACCAGACCTTCTAAACACGAACCGAATAACTAAAAAAAGGAAAATTAAAGTAAAAATTAGATTTCAACCAGCGAATCATCCGATTTAGGAACTCTAAACATAAACTGGTTTATAAAGGTTTGGCAACTCAAGCTTTTCTGCGATTTTCGACAGATTTCATGATTCACAAACGAACCATGGAGCATACATAAAAAACAAAACCTGTCATCGTTCCCTATTATTACGATGACATTTGAGTGTGAATCCTTTACGTCACGCAATGATATGTATCCAGGAAATGACGGAGGATCGTGAACCACCCACTAAAATAGCACTCGTGATTAAACCCTTCGATGCAACAAAAAAAACTCCCTCATTGCTTCCTTCTGATCTATTAAGTTCTGCATCTGCTACTAACCACTCCCTCGACCCTGCAAGAATATCGCCTTGGCAGCCTCCTCCCCTCTTCACTATTCCTCCCAAACGAATGACTGTATTTTTGGCCACTCTAGGCTGCTGAGGCCGGCCTACACCTCTCGCCGCTTTCCATGCCTCGACAAGGATAGGGCTCTCACTCCGATTGAGAACGGGTAAGATATGCTTGGAAAGAAACCCTTAAAACCCGATACATCTTTCTCCCCACGGGACTTGCTTAAATTCAAACCGGTGAAAATTGGGGGTGGAGTGACATTCGAGACAAAATTGTTTCCGTAAATGCTCAAGTCATTCCCGAGAGAAACAGCTGATTAGAAGAAGACTGAAGGAAGAAGATCAGATAAGTGATGCTGACACTGGAGGAGGGAAATAATTCTAAAATTACCTTGTGAGGAGGTAATAATGAGAGTGATTTATGACTATGAAACAACTAGTGACTAGAATTAATGAGATGGAAGTTCAAAGTATTATAATACAGGCAAAGTATTGTTTCATAAAAATGTGCTTACTTTCAGATGATGATTTCGTGTTTATCGAAGAGTTTTAAATTAGTTAACACAGAAAGAAAAACTTTAAGGTTCACACATTCTTATCAACATTAGGCATTGTTGAATTATACTCATCAAATATAATCAATAAATAACAGTTAGTCCGTCATTTAGAGTCATCAAAAAGAATATTTTGTAGAACATTATGTTTTTGGATGATTTCAACCAAACAATGAAGTCAATCTTCCTATTTTCTTAAATAATGAAGGTGAAAGTATCACCCGCTAATTAGTTTCTACAATTTGTAATTAATTCAGAACCATGGGAGATTTAAAAAATTAGAGCAGACCATTGAACAAAGAGAACATTTAAGACACCGTGATTCAATTTCAATGGTAGAATTAAAGAGATTTTTTGGAGGACCGTTGTTAAACGAAAGGTTATTCAAAGAAGCCCAAGGATCTTTAATATCCACTAACGAATGACCTTTTTAACAACACAATAGTTGACCGATTGCCTGATTCAAACATTTATTCTTGTGAATGGGTCCCTTTATTTCTTGATTTTGATTAATGTCCTTTGATTTAAATGGCTATTGTTCATCTTCTTACACACGGTTCTCGACGAAAAATATTCTCTTAGAGATAAAAGACGATTGGGCTGAAGTAAAGCGACAAGAAGAAAATTAGTACTGGGAAGCTTTTGAGAAGATACAAAGACGAAAATTAAGATTACAACTGTTTTGAACATGCTCATTCTCTCGAACAAATTTTCTACGGTTTTTGAAGAGAATGGAATGTAAAAAATTAATGGTATTAAAATTCACCTTCAGCAAATCTAAACCGGAAAAAATTCCACTGACAATTTAAAGTTAATTACAAGCTTGATGACTAGATGATTTTAAATCGCAAAAGGAATTTAAAACATCGTGATTTATGACTTTTCCTCCATTCACAAACCACAACTGTAGAAAGAAGAAGAAGTTCCCTATTCAAATGAATCTGAATTCTCAATTATTTCAATGCATGATGACCACGCTCTGAGCATCCTTCCAAAGGGACATCTCTAGAGAGAGTAAATGTTACTTCGACGACTCACTCCTAAGGGAAATTAAAGGGAGAAAAATCTTAACGCTAAGCCGACGTCAAATATTGAAACGGACCTACAAGAGGATACAAGCACACTTCTGGAAATGCTTGCATTACATGAGGTTTTAGTTGTTTACCCTCTCCTAAAAGGAAAGTTCTGTCCCACGACCTGGAGACGACGTTAAGAGATTCGAGCTGAAATAACACGAACATTTTTTGGGAGAGAACATACTTATGGTAAGAAAAGTCTCTGGTGCCCTCAGGCAATTAATTCTCACGTTTACATTACGAATCTGTGACACTTTCACCATAACATGGAGACCACTAATATTTAAGTCATTTCTAGCTCCTTTCGTGTGTTTATTATGTTAATTAAGAAACTGAAAGCTACGTATTTTTGTATTGAAACTTGCATATAGCATAAATTCCTATGATTCTCGAATTATAAGGGAGTAGATAATCTTCTGAACCAAACCTTGATGAAAATTTATTTCTACGATTTTCATTGATTGAAACTAATTTATGAATCGCAATTTCAAGTGGTTTGCAGGAGATCTTCTGCGCAGTGAAATTACTCAAGTGAAGACGTCAAACTTCCTATGCCTTTACTCCGATTCCACAGCTTTCAGCAAAAATCGTTCCCAAATTCATCCATCTTTCTGATCGTTCTGCTGAAGCCATTAAATTGCAAACTTAGATATCTACGACCACTAGATGTGTACAAATAATTCCAACAATAACAAATGGGGTATGGCACAGCCTTGCATCGATTTTTCTTCCCATTTGTTTGTTTAGCCATTCGGTTCCAGTTCCAGAAAATAAACTCGGAGATTTGGACAGAAGAACTGAGGAAAAATGACTTCATTGCTACAAATACACCGAATATCTCCAGTCGTATAGAATGATATTTCATAACATCTCAAACTATCTCATTTGGTTGAGAAATAATGATCTGGGTTCGCAAGCGTTATCAATCATAAACAGATTTGTTGCCGAAATGTGATAGATATGTTTATAATTTCCTAAAATAATATTTATTTTTTCATCGTGGTGGGGAAATGTATCTTTAGAATTTCCTACAACTCCCAGATGACGTGATGAAATATTTTGTTCCTAGAAATGTTCTCAATGTATTGCGCGAAGTTTTCAAATGATGAAGAATGCAAAAACCGTCTAAAATATAAAAAAGGTAATGAAAACAGCACTATTCTAAATATTTCCAAAGAATTTTCCATTTCAATTAATTCTAAGTTTCATTCTCTGCATTTACACTAATTGAACACCTCCGTGCGGAGTAAGAAGTATGTTATTTTGCACTATCACGTCAAACACACGGGAGCATTCATGAAATACACAACATATGTATATGGGTATTGGTTCTTATAATCTCGTTCTCTATCCTTCGGAATGGTGGTGCAGAATCTGGCAAGGGAACGCGAAGGTTATAGTTGCAACACGTGCATTCGCTAATAGGTCTCGGTTAACATAGAAGATTGAATCATTCGTATGCACGATCCAAACTCGGTGCAACGATTCACGGACAATTTCACGCGGAATAACCTAAAGAAATCTGCGCATAAAGAACATAACTACCAAGTGCGAAAACTGTTATTAAAGTGTGCGCGGGTTTATGTAAACTTGGAATTATTCCGTCATTAATTTCAATGCCCGAGAAGGATGGGAGCTATCGCTTTGTAGACTGTTTTTTCCGTTGTAGTCATAGCAACATATAGAGAAAGGAAGCCGGGCTTGCGTAATGGTGTTAAGGTGCTGGGAAGTGGTGAATATCGCAGGAAAAGCTGCGTCGAAGATACACCATTCGGAGAGGAACGTTTCTATATGATAAATTCAAAATTTTAACTGTTACACATGATAATTAACATCGAACGCATATTCTAAGTTTCCAGATAAATCTGACTCGTTTATACGGTTATCAGGTGCTTCTATTGGCTATAATTGCGAGTAATTTATCTACCATTCGTAATTATAATGATGCCATTCTTACGGTGACGTTGTAAATGCGACGAAAACAAATAAGGACTCCACAAATATAGATCTTTCCACCGCACTTAGATTCCCATTATATTTTTTCGTAACCACATTTCCTTTGCAGACGACAACCCAATCTCGTGAACAGCTGCCCTTTGACAGCGTTAAGTCCTCTAGGACTGATGGGCATATTGGATAATCTCAGCGGGAGTTGTCTAAAGAGGATATGCACTCTGGAGGTGGTCATATTGATGGAAGGCATGGAATAAGGAGTACACGTATGAAAGGGTTGGTGAGAAGAAGACTGGTGATAAAAGGGGAGAAAGACATGGTCCTTGTGGAAACTTGGCACTCGTCTCAGAGCAACGCATGCGGTGCCATTAGGACCGCCTCATTTCAGATGAAATGCGCTACACTGCGACAACTAGAGCCGCAACGGACAGTGGCGTTTCTTAAATGAGAGGGCCTTTGTGTGAAATGTATAACATCGCCATGTGTTGCGAAAATTTGCGGCCACCACGTTTTTAATCGTGGGCAGCACAAGTCAGCCCTTTCACCATTTCGTGGAAGTTCAACGTTCTCGCTTTTAATCCTCTAACCTAGCACTTGAATATTTCTAGGAATAAAACCTAAGAGTTACGAAACGCGACAAAAAAACACGTGTATTATTTTAAATAACTTCATTCACAAATCTAAGAGAACATCAAGGGCGAATATTGATGACATTCATTAAATAAAAACGCTTTTAAAAAAGATAGAATTAGATAGAAGAATTTTGTGCTACAGATAAAAATAAGTACCTACGAAATCAAAGTCAAAATCTCAAATTGCTTTTTCTTGATAGTATCCGATATTATTCTTGAAAACGTTAAATTATAATATTCAGGTAGATTTTATTTGTATTTAAGATCATTCATTTTTATAATTTATCACATTGAACCTCAACAGTTCAAAATAAGAAACCTTTAATACGTCAGAAAAAAATGTTACACTCCGTTATAAGAGAAATAAAACTCAGATTCTGTAATGAAAACGAAAACTGTAAATGAATGTAGAAATTATTTCTTAGGCAGTCTAAAGTTATTTATATACTTGGCTCACAATTAAGTCTTCCACCAGTTATTCATAATTTACAACCAAATTGGACACACCAGACGTTTCAGTCCGAAAATGTTGGATTCTATTCCTGGTAAGAAGTAAAATATCGACATGAACGAGGTATGCTCATGAACCAACGAATTATCAAAAGAAAGAAATTAATCAAACGATACATACACATTGAAGATGGCAGAGAAACGGATAGAAAGCTATATTTTCATTTCCGGCGCGTGAAGTAACCTTCAATATAAATATATCTTGACAAAACTTCCTTCTTAAGATAACAAACACTACCGCCAGTAGAAAAGGTGCCAGAAGAAACAATATCATCAATCACACAGAGAAGTTTTCACATGTGCATTAAGGTATTGTCACTTCTCCGACAAATAAGGAGTCAACAGTACATCTCACAACTTCAGTGAAAGAACATGGAGCTGAACTATTTAGAAATAGTTTCTGATTACAAGGGTATAGATATCGCTCAATGAAACGTATGATCTATAATAAAAATAACCCTGAGATCGGATATGATAACAATGGAAATATAAAATAACATAGATTAAACAAGCATGGCACAGAGAATGTTTTTTCACAAGATCGAGTTCCGATATGCCAAGATATGTTTGTAACACAGCTTTACAAAGCTGATACAGAGTAACGAGCAAGTAACTTAAGCCCTAGCGAGAAAAATGTGTGGGGTGAGAAAAGAAATGCTGATGCAAGCGAAAAAAATGAGAGCTCAACTAGGAGAATGGGTCATAAAAGCCGTTTTGGATGTGAAGCCATCCAAGTGCCGCCTACATACAATGCAGTTCGTACGCCTTATTCTCACAAGTTGGATAATGCAATATGAAGCAATGTCAAGATCGATACAAAGTTCGCAATATTTAACGTAGGTCGTCATCCAATTCCAACCAAATAGGAATAATGGAAGAAAAAAGGTCTTCAAATATAGGTTAAAAAACAGAGGGTCTTTTATTAAAGCAGATATTTTTTAATTAAGAGACCAATTCATTCGGAAAACAATGTACAACTTAAAAAAGTAATTCCTGCGTGATTTTTGTTATAAAATTAGTTTCGTAACCTAATATGAAGAAATGTCGAGTTAACTTTGATATTCAAAGAAATAAAGAAAAACATAAAAGATCAACATTAAAAGGAAATAAATTCTTTTTGGATTTATAATTTGTAACTGTAAGATGTGTTTGAACTATTTTCGTCTCTATCGGATGCATTTCAGTGCGGTAAAAATCTTTCTTAATTTAATTAAACAATCTTCCACGTTGTTTATTTAAATAATTTGGTCTCTCAGTTGCTGGGCAACTTTAAATTCCGCTCGATAAGGATCGAGTACCGACGAAGAACACGCATGAAACAATAAACAACATCACCAGAAGACTCCTTTCATTAGAGATATTACAACCCTACGGACGAAACAACGGGGAAACAGATTTCCCGCATTTTTTTCCGTGCGTCTTTTCCTTTCACCGCGTACCATCTCAGCCTTCTTACGTAGACCTAAACATATGAGAGACAAAGCCCCTGAAAAAAGCAAGACAAAGCCCATCAGCGATAAAAAGCCATCTTGGAAGAATGACGGAGGCGAAAAAATCGAGCAGCGACGTCGCGTTTTTTTACCGAGGCTTCTTTTGAGGATCTATAATCAAGTCGAGGGGTTAAAATATAAGTCGCGGGAGAACGTCTGGGAGATCCGTAGGAAAAAGAAGAGGAAAGCCCTCGAGTGAGACCGTGAATCGGGCTGATGCACGGCATTCTCGTGGGAGGTACGTGCTCAAGGGGTTTCGTAGACGTCCGCAGAACTCGTCGGACCTGAAGAGGGCGAGAGATAAGCGCGCTGGATGCTGCATGGACCAGGAGAGGGAACCGCGTCTGCGCGAGGCGTGTATGTACGGTCGGAAAATCGAGCGACACGTGCGCTGAAGATAAAAAAGTGCGACGAAATTGATCCGCTGAAGGTTCAATGACTCGCCGACGTTTGATGTGCGGAAATGTTTTTGCGAAAATAAGGAAAATGTGGTTTCGTCTGGGCATTTGGCTGCGGAGGGTCGAAGGGGAAGGACTTTATGGTATCCAATCGCGGGAAGTCCTTGGTAGTTACTGAAGGGTAATCTAATCGATAAATCCATAACATAACATTGGTTTGAAAAAATCGTACCCGACAGAAACGAAATATTTTCTGATTTAGTTTGTATATTTTAAGTTCAACCGAAGACTGATTTCTTTAACGATTTTTTTTAAACTTATACATTTTTCCGAGAACATTCTATTGTTAGGAATTGACCTACCACAATGCCACTCTCGTCAATCTTACACGTCACTTTTAGGGATTCTAGTAGAGCATCTATTGATTATATGTCAAAATACGCATCTCCTATAGTGGAGTAGTACGTAGACCATTTGGATTGAGCTGTCCGAAAATTTATTTCGCCGATTTTAAAAGTCACGACGGATATTCCATTTGTCCGTGGCCAATACAATAAAATTCTACAATTGCCAATATCCTCAGGAAAATTACATGAACAAGGAACAGTCGCACACAATTATTATTAGCAATTAGAAGAAGCTCACAATCATTCATTCATTATACTATTATCGACTATTATTTTCTCTGAAATTAAAATAGATTATAATCTATTTCAAATAGATTATAATTGTTGTCAAATTTTAATAAACTGTCAATTGAATAACACATATTAAAATGAAAGCCCGAAGTGCAGAAATTTTACCCCAAGAAACCAGCAACTTATTAATAAGAAAAGAAATAAGATGATATCCACAACAGAATTGAGACAACATTCAAAACAGATGTTTCTCAAAGAAAACAAATGTTCACAATAGCGAAATATATAGGCACATCCTAACGGAAGTGGGAAAATTCAGTTCCAGCAGTGAGATAAGAATTCTCCCAAGATACCACGCGGTTTTGTCACCTAAAAAATAAACTAGAATCCGAACTTTCATGAATTCCAAATACTGTGAGGATAAACCTAAAATTTTCATACAACAGACAAGAAAAACATTTTTTAAATAAAGCGAGACTACGGGTAAAACTTTGAATACCACATATTTGGGGAGGTTGATTATTTTTTAATTTCCGCTTGAGATACAAAAGTGAGAATGAATCGCTAAAATTCTATTCAACATCTCCCTCAAGATGTGCTATTCAAGCAATGAGAACGTACACTCTTCACCTCGAGGCGAAACGTACGAATGGAGAAAAGAAAAATAGGCCATTGCTTCATTGTGTTCTGCGAACAACGTACGGAGAGACGCTCAGCAAAAAATTGATCTCTTAGACCTTTGAGAATCCAAAGAATAGACTCTGAGGAAGGGTCTGGAGAATCGCCAATTGTGATCTAAAGTTCTGAACGGGATGACAATTTCAGATGATGAACAAAACAAGGGACCCGTCCTCCATTTATATAACCATCGCTCCTCCGAAAGACGTTTTCATTTCCTATCCTCAAGAGGAGATGCCATCCGATCCGTATCAAGTTCCAAAGACAATTTCCCTCTCAAAGAATACAGCTTAAATAAAAATAAGTGACGGTTTTAATGTGATTACTTTGAATGGAAAAGGAGACTTTGACTAAATAGATGAATCGAGTGAGATTTTGATCCAAGTAATTTCAGTTAGTTTCTGAGACATGCCATATAATTTGCTTTCTTATTATTTATTCTCTCTTCACTAATGTTCAATCAAAGTTAATTTAATTAAGTCATTAGCCATTTATGGGACGATTTTTTGCACTCATTGTAAAAAGCTGTTAATTTGATGAGTACGATTTCTCTACCGCATAGTTTACGCAGTTTGTGTGGTATTTCTAGATAAATAAAATATGTGGACTGTTACACATGATAACATAGCATGAAAAAGATATGAGATTCACACTATAATTTATGGAAAAAGAATCGGAGCTTGAAAAGGCAAATAAAAATCGAAAAGATACGCGATCTTAAGACATGATAATTTGAGAGTAATAAAATATTTTTAGATTCTTACAATCGCCCAAAAATATACTGATTGTATATGAATTTTAATTTCCATTTAATATAGTCCAAAATGATTTCATTAATTCTTTATAAATGAACAAACGATAACTAACGAAATTTTCCAGATAACTAGGAATTTTATGAGCAACAAAAGCAATAAAGATAAGAAACAAAGGAACGTATCACTATATTAAATAGTTAATATAGATTGAGTATCGAATTATGTTCTGAAGTATTCCTCATGTACAAAAGTACTTAATATACAATGGATCCAATGAACTCAACACGTTGAGTTTAAAGAATAATATAACCAAAATCAATCTTATCATGATTTTCAGCTGGTTTTTAGCACAATGTCCTAGGAAACCACACTTCCTCAAAAATTGGGCAACGAACCTCACAAAACCGCAAAAGTGACATTGCCGCTCTCCATCAAACATTTCCAGGAACTATCGAAATCATCCTTTCTTGTATTTAATCTTATCAAATATTAAAAGCGAAAACAAATGTCGATAGCAGCAAGCTGCATCTAAGATTCGCTAGTACCATTAACAACCACACTCCATGAAATAATTATGTAGTAAAGAAAAGAACATTTTACAGACCTGTGATCGCGTATGAACTGATCCAATCACCACCGGAGCCTTCCTCTTCTCTAATATCTCACTGGACGGACACCTCTCGAAGATTAAAACCCGCTCCGCCACGGAGCCTCGGGTCAAGAAAGGTCGCACTGGATTTCCCGCACCACTAGCGGCAGCACCTGATCCACCAGTCCCACCGGGAGTACCCTGATTCCACGCCCCCTGACCCGCTGCACCACTCCTCTCCCTGATGTGCTGCTTTTGCTGAGACGTCAGCTCCGGGTGGGGCACAACTTCACCAATAGAACTACCGATACCTCTAGCTATCTTGCGGCGCTGAAAGACGTCGGTGGATGGCGGAGTCCATTGTTGCTGCGAAAAATTGGAATTGACCGCCCTTTCGAACCGACTCCTCGTCTCTGATACGGACACGAGAGAGGCCGTCTCTTTAACCGGACTGGTGCTTTGCTGTCGAGCATCGTCCAACCTCGCTTGGGCGGCCTTGTAACGCGCTTTGGCATAATCCACCAACGAAAGTCCGGAAAGCACTTCCCTGTTGCCACCACCGTTCGTCACCACCGCGTCTGGCTTCACCAGAGGACCGTCTTCTGGGGTGGAGCGTTGAGGGACCTCTTTCTTCACTTCGTTTTCCACTGGGGCCGTCTTCCGGAGGTTGAACCGGTTGCCCTCTATCCTGGGGCTGTTCATCTGGGGTTGGGGGCTGGCGTTCTGCGATACGTTTCGCATGTCTTCCCTTGCTACGGAAACGGGACTCGTTCTTTGGTCGATTAAGTCGTCTTCCGGAGCCAACACCACGCCCGTACGAAGGGCTTGGATGAGCCTCTCCTCCTCTCTGTCGACCACATCTGCGAGCCGGCGTTGCTCCTCCGTACCACGGTTGGCGATCTTCCTCGCGGGCAAGGTCGCGTACTTGGCGGCCGTGGTGGCCACGCCGGGTGAAGTCGGACTACTGACGGGCGCTTCCGACGAGACGAACTTGTTCGCCGGAACTTCTTCCTTCTTAACCGCATCGGGACCGGATTTCGCTCCCCGCACCTTCAGCGGCCACGTTGTCGTACCGGAAGGCTGCTGCTGCGGTTGCATACTCTGCTGGATGGGCTGCTGAAGGATGATGGGCTTGGGCTGTATGGAAGGCGCTTGAGGACTCACCGAAGGCGACGGGGACGGAGGCTGAACGGGCGAGGTGACTCCCACATTGGCACCGCTCCCTACCACGGGCTGAGAATTCTTTCGTTCGAACTTCTGCAGGGCCGATTGTATGGACGATGGCAGCTCCTTCTTCCTCTGCCGCTGCCTCGCCTTGTCCTCGACTACGAAATTACTCACGAGGCGTTCCAATCCCGGTGCGTCGTCCAACAACATCTCAACGCTAGGGGGCTGCTGCTGCACTGGTGACGGCGCACTCGAAAGAGTAGGTGATTGATTGGGTTCCGATCTACGTCGAATTGGAGAAGGGCCCACTATTGTCGGGCTTGTTTGTCTAGGCTCCACCGCGGGTCTAGTCGGGGTTCGTTCCCCTCCCGCGAAAGAGGGCCCTGCGACCGGAGACGTGGCCGAGGGCCCAATAACTGCTGCAGAAAAGCTCGCTTCCACACCATCGCCGGGCCTGCAACCTAGTATCTCCGAAGGTCCCAGACCACGCGCCTTCCAAGCGCGATATATCGCCTCCGCGTGATCGGAAATCTGCTTGGCGATCGCCGCCACATCCTCCTCCTCCCCGGTGGAAGAAGAGGTCTTGTCCGACTCGCTGGAGCGCCGCTTTCCGCTCTGTCCCGCACTCATTTTGCCCCCCGCCTCCTTACCCGAGTCGGCAGAAAACTTTCGCCTTGTGACTGCGGGATTGGTCGGCGTGGGCATCTCGGGCGCCGCGGCGCTTGCCATACCATGCGTCCCCACGAAGGGCAATCCTTCCGATGGCGGAGGGCTTGCCCCCCCGCTCTCGCTGCCGCTCCCTCCGCTACTCTCGCTCCTGCTGTCGCTGCTGAGGCTTCTGCGCCTCCTCCACGTTCCGGATCCCTTCCTCTCTCCAATTGCTTCCTCCTCCGATCCCTCCTCCTCGAAACCTTGCCTCAACTGCGGATGGTGCGCCAGAAGGTAAGCCACCGCCTCCGGAGACAATTCCGCTTCGTTGTCTAACACCAACTGAGCGAAATCACCATCGACGAACCCACTCGTCTGCTTCTTAACATTCGTTTCCAAACCGCCAGAATCGGAGACGGGAAGGACGTTCACAGGAATAGCGTACCCGAAATGTACCGCTCTGCAGTCTGCGTTGGAAACCAGACAAGCGTTGAGGTCTGGACAATGGACAGCTCTCGAAGGTCTCGGATCGACGGTACAGGGGACGTATCTGTTCGTTCTCGCGCACACTTTCACGGCTTCTTCCCCCGTGCGACTCTCCCCATGCGCTCCCACCTTCTTCCCGACACCGGGATTCACCCGAGCCGGCCCCGGGTTCATTCCCCGGGAGGACCGCTCTCAAAATTTCGCAAAGAGGACGACGGCGGCCGCTGCATGGCCGCTGGCGATGTCGTCACTGCCAACCGCATGTGATTACTGAAAATGTGGCGGAAATCAAACGGGGATATCCGAATCCCCTGTACAACGGAACGATCGTCGTGGAAAAGGACACGCGCGAACTCCGCGTGGATCACTGTCACCAACACGCTTAAAACCGGAGCGCTACACTTATAAAATTCCGAGATCCACCAACGGCACGAGAAGAAAACTTTTCCCTGATTTACCACGTCTTATTCCCGTCGAGCCGAACACACTCTATAAATAAGAAAACCACGGACCGAAAAAATGTCCTCCTTGTTCTCATCGAATATCCTGATGAGGAGGCACTTTCGTCTGACGGTACCGAACCCTGGAAAGATTCTGCGACGACGGTCCTCTTCCGATCCCAATCACGCTGGCACTGCTTCCGCGACGGAGGGGCGTCGCGGCGTACGCTACTCAGCAAAGCTCGATCGGGGGTTGGGTCCGGGAAGAACACGACGGCGTCGCCACCTCCGCATCTCCCTCCCTCCTTCCCGACACCTTCGCGATCGGGAAACCTCCTCCAGCCATGGCAACCGGCGAAGGCCTCTTAGTGTACCACCGAAATAGCAAAGGCGGAAGGGGCAGTTTTCCCTTCTCCGCCACCCTTCCCACGCCGCCCACGTCTGCGTGTGTTTCCGATGGGATCTTCCGACCTAATATCTCCGCCTTCAGATTTCTTGGCCTCCTCCAAATTGATGTGCGAACACGTGGAAGGACTCCCCCGTGGAATGCACCCCTTTTGTTGTCGAGTGGACTCGTCGGTATCGGAAGATGGCGTCACTGTCCGTTGATTATCTACTCGTTCATCTTCCAGAATAAATCTGGGTCGAAGCGGTATCTGTGAAGAATCAAAACATACATTATAGAAAAACATACATATGAGACGCAAATGAAATTCATGCATATTAAAGGAGAACAACAGTACCCTTTACAAAGGTGCTTTAATACTCATAAATATATATATTATAGGTTACTTGAGATATTTCTTGATTCTTTCGTTCAGATAGTTGAGCCACTGAGTTAATTTTATTAAATACAATTTAAGAAAATAAAGGAAAATTCAAATACATGAAAATTGAACAGGAAAAGCTATGCTACATTTAATACAATATTTAAAAATAATAAATTCCAAATAGTATGCAACACTCTTTAGCAATTAATCATTCAATCTCGATTATAATACGCACATACTGAGCCTTTGAAGGATAAAGCGTAGTATGACACAATATGGCGATTTATCATGTGCCATAATAAATGATATATTAAAGAGAAAAATTACATCAGCTGTTCCATTTAAAGCCGTGATTCAGTTTCCCACAGCCCAATGAGCATCCTTTTCGTGAGCTAATATTGGACTGCCTAAATATGTATTCATAGCCAGAGTATAGCAAATGCGTTATTACGTTATAGTACAAAGCGATAAAGAATTGAGTGCATTTCATGTTAAAGAGTAATGGGAAGCTTCAATGAAAACAACATTTTCATTGGAACAAGTTCTCTGAATTTCATTACTGATATATAACATCGAATGTAATGGACTTAAGTACAATAGAAGCTGATTAAGATGATACAATATATGAATAAATGTTAATCCGTACAAATTCAGTTAAAATTCCTTATTTGACTCTTGTAGTTGATTAATTTAACCTCTGTGCCGGATGTGGACAAAAAAGTAATTCAGAATAATAATAAATTATATAAATACATTATATAAATTAATTTAATGATTGGAATTAGAATTTAATTCGATTTACGGTATTGAATTGTGGGTTGCATGCGCAATACTAATCTAATCGTAGACAACTGAGGGGTATTATTCAATTAAGTAAGAAAAAAATTTAATTATTATAAAATACTTTAATTTTCTCTGTCCTTCTTTGACTCTATATTACTAGATGCACTTCAGTGGTCGGTTAACACGATATGAATCCGTGTTTATTTCTAGACCTCGGAGTTAAAGATCGCACTTGTGTGCAGCTGCAGCGACCTAAAACGAAAAGATAGGCTGACCATGGCAAAGAGCCCTACGCGGTCGCCAAATAACAATGCAGCGCTCGCATTTCCCGGAAATTCGGATGAAATCCTACCTGTAGACTGATTTCCAAGATAATTAATGGCATCCCGCGTAAATTATGCAGACGAATTGTTCCAAATAAGAACGCCAAAAATAATATCAAAAACAAACGAAATTTCCGTGAATTATAAAAAACCATAACTCAACTCTTTCATTAAAATTGGATGACTGTTATCGAACATCACAGGAGAGCAACGAATAAACGAATCTCTACGTGGTTCGTAGCTAGTTTTCAGCTCGTTTCCCGCATGAATATCGGCCACATGACCGAATCGCTGTGGAAGGGTTGGGGAATTCGGAAACGTGAGAGAATTACATTGAGGGATCTGAGGGACGGACAACGTAAAGCCGTGAATCACCAGACTGAAGGTCATTCGGTTATGTGCCGTACGTAAACAATGCAGTTGATCATGCGACATATTCACGCAATTTATTTCTCTCTCTATGAGGTTTAGTCAGTCACGTACTGACTGTGGTAGAAATACAAAGAATACTCGAAATTTAACACAAAGAGGGCATGTTTATTCCAATTCTCTTCAGTTTCACGTGTATAAAATATTTAGCTAATGTTACTCTATTATTGATACTGCATTAAATAACAATTAACAATCAAACAATTGCCTACCAATCAGAGCTACAGTTTCAAATCCATTATTGTCATACAAGAAATGAAAGAATGCTTAAAAAATATTTCACTCAGTATTCGTCATAAATCGTTTCCGTTAGTCATAAAAGATACAATTTTAAAATATTGAAATTTTATTAAATGACCATGTAAGACGGTTCTCGGATAAATAAATATTGGATCGAAAATTTTGTCAACATTAAAAACTTCATAAAATATTATATTGATAGATAATTTTATCCTCCGCATAATTCCAACATTTGCCTTTAAAACTCCCAAACCAGCATTGTCGGCTACTGTTCAAATAGATCGAGGATAATAGATAAGGAAGGTGCAGTCTGGTAGGGAAATACAAGAGATGACCTATAAGAGAATATGATAAACACCGGGATCGAATAAAATGCAGATATTTATCTTCACTCGGATTGTCTCTCTTTGCGATATAATGCTCATAGTGCATACGCCGTAGAAAATAAACTATAAGGAGAGTGAAGTCATTTTCAAAGGGTGACCATATAAGGTTTCATAATATAATACCTTTTAGACAATAGTGAAAATAATAACAATTTGGCTCCAAATGAAACAAAACAAATTAGAATCATATCATATACATAGAATAGCTATCAACACAACAGAAAACAGGAAGTGCTAATTAACTGATCAGTAAACCACTCATCCACAACTGAAAAGTGTTTATGCAAATAAAAATGGCATAACTCAAGGGAGTGCAAATGATAGATACACACGACTTTAAGACATTGTTAAGTTAAATGGATAAAAAATCATTCTCAATAAAGGATGATAAAATAAGTACATTCCTTCAACTCTAGTCAAAGGATATTATTCATAAGTATTATTAATCCAACATTTACCTCTACAAGGTTCGTTTTGATAATTTAAGAATGTGAAAAAACGAAATTTCGGTCAACGTAAGCTGCCTTACGTGATGAAGCACCATTTTGTAATTATGAAAACAATTATGCAAGTATGAATTTTATTCTGGAAGTTTCTTAAATCAAATACAATTCAAATAAACCAAAATCAAATTTATGGTAGTTAAATAAATTAAAAAGCTGTTTCTATGTTTCAAAGAACATCGTAACAATTCTCTTCTCAAAAACCTATACTTTTCTTCAAATTTTACTCATAAATGTAGTATAAACAGTAAGGGCAATCCTCTACAACACCTCTATAACAACTTCTACTTTATAATATTTACATTTCCCAGTTATTTATACTTGATAAAAATAGAAGATAGCCAAACTGTAATGGTTTTTAGCACCAGAAATAAAACAGCAGAACACTTCCGGTAATTTCTCTTTCGAAAACGAATGAGGAATACACTTCCTGCGCCGGACGCGATTAAGATTTTAAGGGAAACACGTAAATAGACCTTCGGCGATCCCAAATACTGCTCCGTGACGCACGATCGGGAAAGACTCCTAAACTTACGATAGCGGGTTATGAGAACACTCGCGTGACGTTCAAACGGGATAAGTGACGTCAGAGGGGTGGATGGACATCGCGAACTCGTGCGCTACGCGGGGGCAGACCTACTTTCACCCCCAATGCAACAATTCGAAGGAATGCGCCTCAGTGGGTCGGAAATGGGTAATTTTGAGGGAGTGTACTGGACAGACTATACTTCCTCAAGAAGTGGTACCTCAGATTTTTCTTCCTTACGTTATAATATATCAGACTACATCTCAGGCTATCAGACAATACCGTTGAGAAAGAGGCAATCAAATGAAACGTGAAATATTAGTACCCCTTATGATGAGAAATAATTTATGCGAAAAAATATATTGTAGAATTATTTTCATTTCCACAACATACGACAATATTACGACGTACATAATATGAGCCAAAACCTTCAGCAATATACAATATCAAAATTGGAGAGCAACATATCCTCAGAAAGGATATCTCTCCCACTTTTCATATTTTGAAATTAACATTATAGTTTCGAAATATTAATGTCGAGCACTAACTTGAGGCCACTTTTTAAATCTGAATAATTATCATTTCTTCTCGTATTCCAAGAAAGCTTTAAAACAAACAAGAGTTTCACAATGAAACCTTAAGTACAGTATATTATTAACAGATGAGAAAACCCTTAATGTATATCATTTGACAGATTCGTAATGAATCGTTCACTAAATTCATCTTCATTTGCTTTGATAAAATATTATTAAATTAAAGGTACGCAGAAAGGTTTGTATCTTATTGATATACATTCAAAATTAATTAACCAACATAAATGAGAAGAAAATTCCTTTCTGAAGATCACATTTTCTCAGAGCGTGGACACTAGGACCTTAACTTCAACCAAATACAAGGAAGATACTGAATATATAAAAAGTAAAATGACATGCATATCAAATGGAGATAACTTGCAGATGAGTCACGATGATCTTTATCACTTCCCATGCTAACGAATGACCTATTTTTCCACTTGTGTGGGGGGCATTATATATATTCAGACAGAAGTTGAATTCGCTCGTTGATCCATCATAAACTGCAGACGAAAGGGAATGCACCAATAAAAAAGTAATAAAGGAGTGCAGAGATAGATGTGGAAGAAGTGGGTGAGATCGATTGGAGTTTTTGAGTGGGTTCCATCTTCGTGGAATGGAAGTAGGTCGATGGCAGCTGTAAAAGGGCCGTAGGGGAGAAGCAGTGGTATTGTCACCAGACGACATAACCGTCTTCGACACGACGCTGCCATTCCGTGAGTACTATGATGACATTATGACCGACGTCACGAAAAAGTGATTGATTGTCGAAAAAGAGTAATCCACGAGTGTGTCTGTGTCATTAAACCAAAGTTTTGAGTGTCGCTTGCAAAAGTGAATACCTGCATGAGGTGTCCTTTTGAAGGAGACGATTTTTCATCCGAGATTTAAATGCTTTTATGCATGAAGCAATGTCCCAAAGGAAGGCAAAAGAGCGATTGAAGTACGAGAAAATAGTTAGGCAATCGATGACCTGTCCCAAGACGTACTGAAATGAAAAATTCGTGACTGTGATTAAATACAAAGCATGAATCATTCGTCCAAAGTCCTCTACGAAATGGAATGCTGCAATATATATGGTATCACATTGAGAAAATTCATTCAGAATTAATATCCTCAAAAACTTGCTCTTCATTCGAATACAAAATGTGAAACATAATAAAAATAATATCTATATTTACCCACAGAAGAGTAATAGAAAAAATTATGATTTCAGGAAACGGTTAATTTATTATGTGCAAATTTATTTTACATATCCTATTAAGTATGACGGTGTAACTAATAATCCTTTTGTGTAATTAACAATCTACTTCTAAAGAATTCTCGACAAAATCTAACACATTCTCCTTTTATAAAAATCAATAACATTAAAAGCATATTTCTACAAGTCGGCTTAATTGGGAAAATAATATTACTAGCTCAAGATATACACGTCCAGTAAAATTAATAAATACATCAACATTTCTGAGGTCAATTTTTTATACTATTAATTCAGGATGCAAAATAAAACATGTTATTAAAATTATTCATCCAATTCAAAGGTAGATTAGTTCTAGCGTGATTGTTTGAGCACTAGAACAATTAACAAATGCAACGTTTCCGGCTATAGTAATGCTCATACTACAGTTCTACTTCTAAATCATATCCCTTCATTCTTGATGCCAGATTACCATTTCTAATAACAATAATAGTGGGAACTAATACATACAGATATCTAGCTGTTAAAAATTCACTAATTTCTGATGAATCTCTCCAAAACTCGTTATCTCCTCGGAGAAGATATGTATACATGGATGTAGGGCAGTTCTAAGGCCATCAATTTTGGGAATATAGCATGAAATATCATTGACATCAACACATCATTCGCTACGACTTTTCACCATAAATTTGTTAGTCAAACGTCAAAATGAGAGGCTACATTCATTCTGCATTTTCCCGAAGGACGAACACCCCCATTTGAAATGAAAACGACCCAGGGGAGACACATCCGTTGACAGAAAACCCAGTCAATAAGTAAACTCGGACAAGCGCCGACAGAGGGGCAAGATCAATTACTACTTCTCCCCTTGAAATCTCCACATCATGGCGTTTAGTCGGGCGTAACTTCGTCTACAGGACCAAAGAGGAGGAGGGGGAACGAAAAAGGAACGAAAAATGCTAACTCGACAAACATGGACGGAAAATGAGAAAAAAGTAAACTCGGTGGACCCAAGACGTATCCGTGCGGAGGATTTATCTTTCTTTGGGAACGAGACATTTCGGACCACTGGAAAGGACGAGACGCCTAGTTTTTCCGGGTCGCTTCGAGATCCCGTACAGCACCTGATTCCCATTGTGATCTACAAATGCGGAGAGTCTGGTTCCGCAGCTTTGTTTACCGGAATGAGAATATTGAGGGAATGGGGTCCGACGGGGTGTCGTCCAGACGATCGGTGACTCATTTCCAAGACCTTACGAGATGGCATTCGATTCCTTATACGGGACATACCGCGACGGACCAGTCTCATCACTCGTTCCATGAAATTCTAGCGAAAGACCAAATTGGAGTGAGAAGAGAAAAATCCATCGGCGACCACGGAGTGCGGGATGAACATGAAGGGGTGGACGTGTTGGAAATCTTTCCGCCAGAAACCAATTCCGCGGAGTGGAATGTTTATCCACTAGGAACGATATGAATTCAACATGACACGTTTTTCTATCTTCTAAATTGCATAGCACAATGTAACTAGAACTATAAATTAGAGAGGAGCTCCACAAACTGATCGGTCATAAATAATTCTATGCACAAGTACTATTTATTTTTTAAGCTTATCCAATGTAAAAACACTTAAAATTGTGATCTTAACAAATGGTACTGAAATTATGTCTAATCTCCCATATCTCCCCTTAGTGAGTAAATCAAAAAATTCACATAAGCTCAGATTTATCTAATTTGTTAGTATAAAAATACTAAGAGGCAAATATAATATGTATTCACAGAAACCATTTAAATAATGAGTATCTCAATAACCTAACAATCTAAATGAATTACATAGACAAGCACCGTGTAGAAAATCAAATTATTTCCAATAACTCTGCATGACATAGAACAAAAAGAAAAACATGCAAAAACATACTGAGGGGAAACAAATGACATTCTCAAAGGAAGCCTATTAAAAGATGTGTTTTCTAAAAACTACTACTATATTATTTTAATCTTAATTTACATCTAAAATTATCACTGAAGATTATATATCATTATTAAATTCAAACGCCCAAGCATATATACTTATCTTCGAACATAAGAATGAATAAAATCGCATTGAAAAATATCTAGAACTGGTGATAAATGTTTCGAAAATTTAGTCAGAGTTCCTTCATTTCTAATTAATGTTTGGAATATCTCTTCTTATAGTTATTATGTATAAATATTTCCTTTTTTACTTAAATAATAAGTCTCCCACTCGTAGATATGGGACTATTCTGGAATTTTAAAGAGTCCACTGCAGCTAAATATTCACCACGTCATAGGATAAAGTGAGATTAACCTTTCTCACTATGAAACGGGATGTAGTAAGATCTCTTGTTAATATTAGTGAAGAAAGTGTAAGCGACTTTCGAGCAGGATCAAGTGTGCGGGAAGAAAGCATGAATAACCCAACAGACTACTTTCCCATTCTTTTGAGAAAAGTGGGGTAAGATCACTACTCTATACTCGTTGCAGTCTCTTCTACGACATGTCAAAAAGAAATTCTCAAAGAAAAGAGCCTTGGTGTACTACGATATGAATACGGGAATACGGAGATCATATTTCATTCACGATTACAGAGATACAAATATCGTACCGGGTTAAATAAAAGGAGCCTTTGATAAAATCAAATATTATTATTATATTCTTCAAAGTTTATCTTCTTGGAAATTTGAAAGTTTTACTATGAAAAATATTATTTTAGCATATTGCACAATGTGTGTAAGTATTGCAACCTTTTTTCCTTCCCTCAGTGAAACATATGAAGTTTCAAAAGTAATCTCTACGAGCACGCTGTATTAAAGGAAATACACGGCGATGAAACTAATTATAATTATTTTATCGAATTTCATATGTGAAACGAGCAAGGTTTTTGAAACTATTTCTGCTATTCGCGAGAAACTGTAGGATAATTTAGAAGATTAATAATATATCAATAATAAGTTAAGAATTTCGAATTGAAGATAACAATATGCAGAGTACACCATGGGTGTACACTAGACGCAAGATGTCCTTGAATTGGAGATATCGAGGATTCAGTTTTAATAAAGAAGCTATTCATTAGCACCAAAAAGGACAAATTAATTTATATGCATGAATTTTGAAAAAAATATTAACTTTCGCAAATAATACGTAACTCTCCTCAATGCTAACAATGTACCCATCATGAATTAAAAGCTTTGAAAGGTTCCACTACGCTTCCATTACCTCTTTCAAATCAATCCAAAAAAAACTTAAAAAAACCTCATTCGGAGAATCGATAACATTCACGCCGGACAAAGACCCGTTTCAAATTAATAGGATTTCAAATGTCGTAAAAACTCATCTCGCAAGATTCTTCGAGTCAAACTGAACGAAGCTCATTATCATATCGGTAAAATCTTCGTGAATATAGACGCCTCGCGCAGAACGAGATTCACTCACGAGAAAATTTTAATCGCGAACGTCGTCTGCGAATATATTCGGTGGAGAAAATGAGCTCTTACGTAGAAAGAAGATTTTTGTGAGGAGTGGTGAGAAAATTTTACTGCACCGCAACTCCAGTCGGTGAGTAATACTTTTGCATTAATGACCGTGTGCATGCAGCAGAAATTCAAAAGGAATCCTTAAATGGAAGCGTTCGATGATTAAAAATACACACCTCCACGATGAGGGGAATACGTCGTGTTTTAAAAAGATTTACATGTAAATAGAACCTGCATTTAGAGTAAATTTGGATACAGATAGACCTAAACAAAAACATTCTTTAGAGGAAATTGATAAAAAAGTTTAAAAGGACGATTACGATAGGAAATTACTTTTCGTAACTTTTGACGAGAGAGAATTTTTCAATCCCAAAGTAAATTCCTTCACTGATTAATTTAGCCGTAGCGTGGACAATCATCGTGGGTCCAAATTAGCTTTTCTAGGGTGGTACGGAAGATTGTTAATGGATAAGAAAGTTCGGATACGACTTCTAGGCACGTTACCTTTAACTTTCTCAAAGGTCACCAAGAAGTACCCAAACTCTCGACTTCGGGAGACGTTTAAAAGGCGGCAGACATGCAATTAAGAGAGGCCTGATTCTCGGGGATATCTAACAAAACTTCTCGAACAATAGAATTAATCCTTTAGTAAATCAATCGAAAAGCGGCGGGTGGGAAAGACACGGGATGGATTCACGACTCTAAAAAAAACTGGAAAGATTGAGGATAAATGGCCCACGTCAGATTGATATTCGATAATAGCTACGGAATGAGGAAAATAGAGCGTTCCATAAAATACCACTGCCTGTAGGTTACTCGAACACGATCTGGCTCCACTCCAAAAAGGATTAGCGACAGAAAAACCACTTGAAATGAAACACGGAACAAATCTGGTATCGCACGCGATGTGGGCGTATCACGAAATCCGCGGGAGAGGATTTCTGGAGTTATTAATTGCCGACTCCAGAAACACTGGTCACGAACCGAAGACTGATTCTAATTCAACCTTATAATTTCATTATTACGAAATACATTCGGTTAATTTTATACTTTACGTATCAAAAATTCTCATCTGAACATTCCACCAGAGAATTCCAATTTAAAAGCAATTTAACGGATAATAGATAACGTCTGAACTGCGGTAGAATACGGACTAACTGCTTGACAGTTAAAAGCTACTAGGATCTTAAAGCGGTGATTATAAAGGTTAGTTCTCTATATTTTCTTATCAAATACCCTGAATGAGAAAAGGAACTCGATTTTACAGAGACATTTTTACTATATTTTTACATACATTTCCAACTTCTTTTCGTACACTGAGTGATGAACGGAATTTCTAAATTGCATATTCAAAAGAGCAAAGGTAAATTAATTTTTGCATTTCTTTCCGATACATGAGATGATAAATAAAATAGTATCAGTGAATTTATGAGGATACATATTCCAAGAAAGAAAATTTTGCAACGCTCTATATCATCCAATGCTAATAATTCTAAAGATACGAAATATTTATCGGCGAACCAGTTACGGCCGCAACTACCAGTCGTTCCTCGAGTTTCGAGAGCTTTATTCCATAAAGGACTTAGTCGTGGCTTATCTTACCACCTGATCTACTTACATCGACTATATCATTCTATGAAGTTAGCTCGTATGAACTTATTAATTGGTTTATAAATAATTTGACAGAAGTATCAGCAGATTGCGGATTTTCCAGGAACCACAACAACTTCCTCACAACACAAAGTTGTTATAAATACCTATATGAAACTTTGCAATTCACCCACTTGAAATAGAAGGAGAAGTAAGCGAAAAGACATAACTTGTCCTAAATTTTATAGAGAAAAGCATCGGCAAGAAATAAAGTTATTGCCATGATACACTGAATATCTTTACAACTCCTACTTTGCTACAAAACTAATGCTTCTAGAAATTGAATAAAATGATTTTAATTGGATACGAGCTATAAATTAATTTCGATTAATCAAAAAAATGACGAGTACTTACGATCAAAACGAATAGGACTTAATTTTGTAAGCTCTGTGAAATGCACGAATAAATAAAAGGGTTACATTAAAATAATGGAATAGTTCGAAAAAATGCAAAAGGGAGTTCTAAGGAGCATTGTTCGAAATAAATCCTTCGGGTTAAAGAAGAAGACAAGGGTCAGAAAGGGATGTCACACGGTTCGTGAGTGAACGGAATGAGTGGGGTCAGAAACCTTTATAAACCAACGGAGCAAAAGACTGAATCATTTATGAGAACTTCAGTCGTAATAAAAAGCTTCGTATTATTTGTTGCTCTTAAAACTATACCGTGAATCCTCCGACGTTTACCCAAAACCATAAAGTCTGCAAAAAAGCCGCTTCAGACAAAATTAAAACCTAAGCTGATATCTCTCCTCATATGAGAACTTGGGGACTCTTCGATCCGGAAGATGGAACAATTCCATTCTTCTCCTCGAGGACAAATGGTCAATTCTAGCGGCGGCGTTTTTAAGGGCCTCGGAAAAGTTAAAAAGACGTCACTGGAGGAGTTGGAAAACGTCGGAAAAAACGGGAAGTGAAAAGGTCGGATAAAAAGAAGGGGTGAAATTTGAAAAGGGCAGGAATGAGAAAGAACTCTCCCTTTTAAATAATGAAAAAGGCGAAAGGTTAACGACGAAAAAATGTATCCAAAACCTATACGACTCGGAAGCGGTTTCCGTACAAAAACAAGTGCGAGACGACGGGCGCTTTGAATTGCACACATTTAGCGGCTAAAGAGATTCTACATTCCGTCTCTAATTAAATCGGAGCCCAATAACGTAACTTTTGTTCAGATCCCAACACGAAAACCTCGAATCAGACTACCGTAGGAATTCAAATCACCTTTCAATGAGGAAAAATATTGGAAACTCGTTCAGAAAATGAAAAGTACTTAATTTTATTTGTCGTTTCCGACGGAAAAGTTCGAGGTGAGGGAAATGTAAATCCAAAAGCGCTGATCAATACTTCATCATAAATATACGCGGGGGATGTTAAAATTAAACCCAAAGGGTAGAGGTAGGCATTAAATGTTAAGAGGGTTCTAGAAAATTCGCCTGCTACTCATTTGAAGCTACCGAGCCTTCTGAAATAATTCAATTTCCAGATTCCTTCTGAAAAGCGACTATGAATAATAGCATTTACACGATGAAGATAGCAAGACACGATAAACTGATTAACATATACATTTCTTACCGCCTTCTTTTGCGCACATTAAGAATATTCACGACATATTTTGAGAAAGAATAAGTTAAAAATCAGATAAAGGTATTATGCGATGATTTATAACAAAAGTCAACGATATTAATCCAAATAATATACATTATACGGTAAATTATAGAATGATAGAAAGAATTTTTTCATAAAAATTTATTATCTTAATCCTGCCTAAATTTGTGATAAACGATTCATAGAGAAATGTATTTTATGGAAAAATTAAACTGAATTGAAAAGAGCGAATTATCCTTTGAAAGCAGAGAGTACTTAATTTAAATCCTAACAAAACTAGACTTTAATAAAAATAGAAATCCCGTAACGCTGGAGCAAATTATAAATTCCGGAATCCAAAGGGACTGAAACAGAACATAACCAAATGAAGCGACGGAATAATCCAGACCGCATAAACATCTCCGCCAATATACACACCTCCTCTAGACTTTCCAATCTCCGAAAAAATGAAGCGCCTCTTCATTTCGTCCGAAATTGAGACATCCACTAAAACCCACGGATTTATCACGAACGTGTCGTGCGATAAACGAAACGGAAAACTTAACGTTCTGAAAGAAAAAGCTGCAGATGCGATGGAAAGAATCAAAGAGGCGGATGGATGTCTCCGATGGATTTAGTAGACTAAAAAAAGATAAACGCAGACGCCGTGAGCATGATTTCGTGAGCGAGATTTAGGAGTAGACTTAGGAAGGGAAAGAAGGAAATGTGAGGGGGATTATGGGAAGAAAATTGAACGGGGAAATGTAGAAAAACGACTTCATCTACTGACAATATGGAGACTTTATAGTTTCTTGACGCCTAGAGGGCTCTCGAACGAGATGAGATAGATGGTACCCGAGGACCTTATAACAGTGCCTTTCGTTTCATCACACTTTCTACCTTAAATTATTAAAGATTTTTGATGGATATTTTACAGAAAATATTGGTATATTATCATCGATAAAATTTATAATAAAGTTGGGAAGAATAAATATATTGAAGAGCACAATATTTTCATTAAATATTCTTCCTTCAATTTATACCTCACAATGTTATTAATGTGTTTTTAAATTTTTAGATTTGGAAGCTTTTGGGAGAAATGCAAGTTGCTGAGGATCTGTTTCAGTAATTCTTAATTAATATCTCAGTATTAATGTATTATTTCCTTTCTTATATGAATGTACTATAGATCTAACCACAGTTTTTTATAAAGTTAATAAAACAAGCTTGTCATAAATATCGTCATAACATGCGTAACCTGAATTGCTTTGTAACCTTTACAATAGTGAATTTTATTTATAATATCCTCATAGTTACAGATTCATCCAACTATTAAATTCATTAATCTTTATTATCGATCTATAGTTTATATTTACATCAATAATATTAACACATCAGACGAATTCGTTCGAGTCAACTATGAAAGCCTTTATAGAAAACGGTATATGCGCACTTCTATAAGAATAATTTGTTGGCTATTGTTTGAGTTAAATAATATATACTGATCAAGAATAGTAGGAGGTCGATTTTAAAACATTCACCACCAACTCTAGATTTTTGAACATTTAAATTGTTGGTCTCCTGATAAACACAATTCGTTACGATTTTGAGTTACGAAAAGACTTAATAATTTCTCAGCAACGAACTGGAAATTCCGAAACGATCTGCGAAGGAAATGTACAGGCCGACGGCGATTTATGAAGGAAATGAGACTTTTTCTTTTGGGATCGACAATGACTTTTCTTGACCGATATTCAGCAGGAAGTTCCACAAAGGACCAAAGAATTTTTTGTGGTTCAGCATTATAAAATCCATCTCCCTCTTCGTAGATATAAATACTCAGCCAGGAAGTAGATGGAAACATACAGTAGCGGTGAACTTCACAACATTATAGAGAATCGAAACAAGTTTCAATGAACGAAATCCTTTACCGCATTTGGACAAAAATACACGAGTAAATGTACGAATAAAACAGTGAAATAAGATGCAATTAAACAAATGAGAATATGAACGTTTCCAAAGGAACGCGATATATATTTCCACTGCAGGGTCATTGAAAGACCTATCACTTTGCTCAGTTTCAAAGCCGTTCCTGTTAACAATAAATTAACTCTACCGTGGGACCATCCACTCGACACGTGGACGACGAAAACGAAAACTTCGCTCACCACTCACGAAAAATATCTGGGCTGAAAACGAAGCACATTTCGCGCGAATTTCTCGCCGCAATTTACCGCTGCAATTCGCAAAGAAACTTCTGTAACTCGCAAGAGTTGGAGAAAGGATAGTACGACGGATACCTGAGAAAATACGAAAAATAAACTTCGATGCACAGGAGAAAAAGAGTAACGGAGGAAGTGTGGCAGCACGAATGGGGAATGAAGGGATTTCGAGGGGGGAAGGAAAGTGGCGGTGGGAGAAAGCGGGGAAGAGAGAGGAAAGAGGGAGTGCTAAGAATAAGGCGTCGTGGAGCGTCCATATTAGGCGACGGAAGACTCTCTCTCTTTATACTCCCCCTTTCTAGAGCCCAATCCCCGACGCGAGGAATAACTGCCATCCGCTATCTATAAAGCCTTCGACTGACTTGAAACACGACGGCGACACGGATTGAGGTTTAAACTGTTGCTCTAAATAATGTGGTCTAAAGACTGGTCCTTGTGGGACACCACCGCAAACACGGAGTGCACAAACAAATTGCTTGATCGTTTACGATAATTCCTTTGCCAGAATTATAAACAAAAGTATCAAAACGATAAGCAATTCTGTGATATTAGGATGACTGAAATTCATAATTCATTAGGCAACCTGAAAACATTTTGACAACACAGAGAAAATTATTAAGAAGGTAACCCTAAGTCTGTCTGAAACGGACTACAGGTAATTAGTTTCATAATAATAGACGGTCAACTGTAAGAGTTTTAATGTTCATAAGACGATATTTTATACAATTTCGTTAAAAATTTGGTCTTATATTAAATCACACTTTCTGGGTTCTTTCTGGGTCTGAATATGTAGTATGAAAATCAACCCAAATATTATAAGGATTTAACAATGTCTTGGACAAAGTAATATGTTCTTCTTTAATCGTTTCAAACGAGCTATTCCAAATATAGCAGGCAACCGTGAAAAAAAGATTTACATTCTAAATTAAAACTAACTAACGGCTCGCAGAGTGACATGGAGTACCTTGTGACAACCATAACTCGAGTGTTATTTTAACAGATAATGAAAAACAAAGCAACGAAATCTTATCTGAATAACATAAATATCCTCATTAAACAATCACTGACATGTTATGTAGCAGAAAGGAAACGTTTGTAGTAGCTAACGCACTCTATTTTTCCCACCTTCAGAAACAAACTTCGTATCACTGAGTGCATCCTTGAGGTGTCTAAGTACATGATAATCACTCGATGCAAGCTCGAGTGAGTAAATGTTTTGAAGTACACTCTCAGCTGCTAGTTATTCCGCAATGTCTCGTCACAGTGAGATGCATTCATTATCACGTAATGACAAGTCGTAACTTGCGAAATAGTGTGCGAAAAATGTTTCCTATCAACGATGGAATATATGACTTTAAATTCATTTAATAAAAACACGATATAATTAAACATATTTTCGACCTGTATTTTTTTACAGCATTCGTTATGTAATTCACCTGAAAATGGAAAATTAAGAGAAGGCGTAGAAGATATTATAATGCTAATATACTTCCCATCTACAAATAGCGAAATAATAGGTAATCAGAAGCATAAAAAGAAGTTATTTTACTTCGGAAATACGTGATAATCCCGCAGGATAAGGCATCCATCACGCTCCGTACGTGTCATCTCTTCCACTGTAAAGCTAACTTAATCTCTTAGGCGATTCATTAATTTTAATGGGGCTTATGTTAATGTCTTACTTTTTAAAATCAATCCTTTTTAAATCAAATGGAATTCCTTTTCATTATTCAGAAGCCTTTGAAACTTTAAGCCTTTTACTTGCTATACAATAGAGGCGAAGATTTCATTAAGCTAAAAATGATTTTAAAATTAAATAAATACGGTTAAAAGTACTTCACCATTTTAGCTAAAAATCACGTTGAAATTATATCCTCTTGCCTATCCTGTTACTGAAGAAAAAATTTTTTTCGTAAAATTATAAGAACCTATATTTAATTACATCTATATTTCATTTATGTCTTACGTGTATATAAACAAATCTCACAATCCAATATTGTCAGTATTAATAACTATAATAAATATAAATATTTTCGGAATTCCACTATTCAAGGAAAATAAACTTCAATGAGCTCGTAAAAATAAACCAGTCATTTCGGATTTATTTCATCCTGCACACTTGTATGGGGGTATAATATTCAGAATAAGGTTTTTTCAGATAGTAATAGAGCTATTAATAGTGGGTAAACCTTTCTTACGAAGAAAACGCTAATCTTTAATCACAGACACCTATTCATTTTAAATTTTCTTTCCGACTCAGAAGCAATTATAATTTAATTCGTGGAGAGGGAAAATTAAGTAACAGTCAATTTAATTCAATTAGAGCTTTTTATGAGAACATCTTCGGCTGACATAATTACACATAATGGGTTCTTTTAAAATTTCCTTAAGCTCATATTTCCTTATTCTGGAAGAGCAAAATTAACTTACAATACTTCGCTAAAATTCTTGATTTTTTTAAGAAGCCATATTAACTGGTATTAATACACTGGTAATAGTTTCAGTAAAAAATAAAAGTTTGCAATTAAATATTTGTGAAGTTCCGTGGCTTCATCAGAAATTCGCCAATGAGCTGGTATTGTTTAATGATCAAAGAAGCCTATTGAAGGTAAAACTTTACACTAAAGTTCAAAATTCAGAATAAACTTAATATTATAAATTATTCATTAGTGCTGAGACACAAATATTGATCATAAACAATTTATAATAGGCACATTTACATGCGATTCTACTGCATTTAGAGTACGATACTAATTAACACAATTCTAATTAATAACGTAATTTTCTAATGTATAAAGTTTTAACGGTACAAAAACCGATTTTATCGACAAAAAAAAATAATTCGCTTATACATAGGATAATCAAACTTCTTGTAAATCCAATGAAACATTCCATTCTAAAAATGGTAGCTTAACCCCTGAATGCATTGGAAAGAGAGGTAAAACCGAGACTTACTCCGGAAACAGGAGCCTAATTAAACATTAAAGCCGAGCAAAGATGACGTATCCATAGCAGCAGTAGGAGGATAAAAGTCCTCGAGTGAATTCTGAGAACGTGTAACGGCCATTTTGAAATATGTACGGTAAAAATTTAAAGCAGGTGTAGTGGGGGTGAAGCCCACAAACGAGCAAAGCCCTTGGGGAGGATTGAAAATGTATGGCACGCGTACTCTAAATGGCACGCATAAGGCATTTTCTTGACATGCTACGGCCTCCTAGTAACTCGAGTCCACTCGCGCTGTCCCTAGCAAAGGCTAAAATAAATTAAATCCGCTACAGAGTATAAATCCGAAACAAAGAGCTTTGGATTCTTTGGATCTACTGAGTTCCACAGTATCTCATTTCTATTGGGGTTCTCTCTTTACAGACATTTCATTTCATCCTTTGGATCCTTTTTATTGAGTTTTTTCGCAACGAACGAATTACTTACTACTAACTAGTAATAAAATATATAATAATACGTAATAATGTAAATACATGTAATAATACGAAAATAATTATTATTAGTTTAAAGGTTTAGGTTAAATTTTAATAAATTATCCCCACAACATCAAAATCACCCACCCCAATTCCTACATATACTCACGTAATACCGTAAGTTCTTTTTTCATATCTATTATATACATGGTTTTTTTTAAAATAACATTGTCCATAAAATTGATACGATTTGGATATCCTCCCAAAATCTTTGATTTTTTTATTACTAATTACAATCTATGATTAATAATTAACCTTCTAATGACCTCTGAGGAGAATGAAAAACTTTTCAAGCACTCATTTGAATGTCGACTCCAAAATGATATAAAATCGCTATTTTTCCGATATTAAATGCGAGTCATTTACACATTTTAAAGCGTAGCTTCAGAAAGAATTGAAAATTCATGGCACCGGAAACCATAACAATATTTTATTATTAATTTATTAAATCTGCCATAGCTAAACTTATTTTCCTATTTCTAAAGGAATTTTCTAAGTCAATTTTCAGGTTGTAAACTCCAGGCTTTGAAAATAAACCTCTATCTATTCAGCCCTTTGCATTTCATTTTTTAATCTAAGTTCTACATTACAGCGTAGTAGCAAATAACGAGCGTGACTCTTGCCCATGAACGAACACTAATCAAATCAAATGAACTCAAACCCAGGTAAGATTGAAGGCATATGATATCATGGATGTACTCGCAAAATCGCACCCTATCTTTGTCGCAGCGAGTAAATTAACCGCCGCTACATTTTTCCATCGTTGCATTCAATTACCTCGTTCATTCTCGCAGCCATTCAAAGGGGCACACGTCACGATAATTGGACGCGATTTCAAAATCTCGTTTCGCGAAGGGGACAAAGACGGTCGCGCACCACCGGATCGCTTCCTACTGGAAAAGATACCCTTTTAGAGCGCACAAGGGTTACGGACCTGTGGGTATTTCGTCCGAGCGCCATTAAGGAAAAAGCACCACGTGGATGTTCTTTATGGCAGAAAAAGAGGGGAAGATGTCTCAAGTTTACTCTTCCCGAAACACGGGAGGTGACGACGTCTACCTCAGACGGTTCTTTTTTACGCGATGGGCGAGAGGTTAACGAGTTCGATGTGCGATGATCAAAAGAAAAACTCAGACTATCTTCGGGAGAGATGAAGGATTCGTTGCTATGGAGATATCCGAGCTATTAATAAAAATAAAGTCTAATTAAAGGAGATGAGTGTTTCATCGTGGCCTGCAAAGCATTCAGACATGTTTTTGCTTCGAAATCTTCAGCATAACCTACCGTAAGTTCAAGAGGATATCTGGCTCGCGTGGAAAAATGTTAAGATACGGGTGTTTATGCATTTTTTGCTGAACGGGAATGATAATGAGTGGAAAGTTTGAATGTAATTGGGGTGTAATGAGAGTGAGATGTAACCGAATGGATATCTTTAATCACCACCTTCATTCATTCTAATCCTTTTCGTATCATAGCTGCTATTTTTTTAAATAATGGGATTAATAACATGTCTCATTAAAATCTTTTATATCGAGCTAATAAATAGTTATTCTATTGTTCCTGCGGCAGAAGAAATTTTATGGAGAAATAAAATGACAAATATATAATGTCATAATTTAATTGCTATTATCGTCTAAGAAAGAGTAATAGAATACCACGATCGTTCATGATATGGGCATAAAGGAAGAATACGTTACTCCTGCCCTTTCCAAACGGGGAAAAAACCTTTAAAATCCAACCAAATATTTACTTTATCCTTAGACTTCTCCTCAAAAACTAACGTTATTAAATAAATTAATAGATTTCTCACATTCATTTTACTAGCTGTATTAGGATAAATCCGATAAATTAAAGAGTAAGGTGAAAATGTAATCAATATGCTTGAAGAACTGAAAAATGAACTTCAGTTGCGAATGTTTAATAAAATAGGACATCGGGAAAAGCAAAAACTTTGCCAAGAATACTTTCCCTTGCATTAATCGCAGAAGTTGATGGTAAGATAATAAATTGCATAAATTCATTCAAAAAATTAAAATCAAACAGTTTATCTGACTCTTCATCATAAGTTCCTCCTAGAAAAAAACGTTTAAGTAGTATATACGAGTTTGTAGTATTTTGCATTTAATATAGCGGCAGAGGTTTCGAAATGAAACATCTTTTTTCTTCAAGAAAGTTCACCTAATAGATCAAATAGAATAGGAAAAGCTAGTAATAGCGGATAAAATAGAGAAATAAACTTTAATTGAAATATTGATGATAAAATGACAGTTAAAACGGCGAAGGATGAATAGAAAGACCAAAAAATACAACACCATTACCGAATACACACATTGATTCAATAGGCAAAGTCGATTCGCAAATCAGTGTAAAATTAATTAAGCTTGAAAATTGGGGAATTGACCTTTAACCGAACGAGTTTGGGCTCCGACGAGAACTGCCACTTCCGGATAACACTCTCCGACCGTTGGCATTCACAGAGACCTTTAGAAACTTCCCGCCCAAACGGCGATTTCAATTAACTAAATAAATAAAAATAACTCGCAATTATACGATTTTATGGTTGAATACGAGTGCATCAAAATTTCACGAAAGCATTCCTCTCTAACGCGGATATGAGCGGCGATGGCGAAAAAGCGAAAATTCCCTCTCTCGGGAGGTAAATGACGAAGAAGGATAAAAATATTCCGAGGGCAGATAAATCGGGCTGAAATTCCCAACTGAGGATGCGTGACGCTCAAACAGCGAATTCATACTCAATAGCTGCCCATAACGAATATTAATTTATTTGAAGTCTCGTTGCTATGGCCTTATAAAGTAGATTCAAGTGATAAAGTCACACAGTATACATATATTTATCAACTTTTACGATATCAGTGGTAAGAATACATGGGAAATAAACAATAATTTGAAATGTAAGCTTCATTATGAAATAATTTCAAACTTTAAAGATTGAGTTTAACCAAATATTGTCGATATTTAAAAGTTACGTAGCTACATGTATAACCCAACTTCATCTCGCCCTTGATTACGAATTCAAGTTATGAATTTCAAGTATTTATAGTTTATATTATCAAAGATCAGGTAAAGAAAATACTTTAACAGAGTCGAATCAATCATTAATATCTTGTTTATTAAAATATTTTTAACAGAAATATGAATATTAATACGCAAAATATGCCAAATAGGTGGCAATTGATATGAATAAAAAAGCTTGAACTACCACAAGCCTAAATCAGAAAATTTCTCAACGTTATAAATCTGGATATCACCAATTGAATTGTAGTAACATAAAAGTATTCAAATAAAAACGTTTCAAATTTCAGAGTGAATAATAATACTAATATTCCTATTTTCCTTGAGTAAAATGCTTTCTTGTTTCCTCACAAGATGCAGAAAATGTCAGAGTTAGATAACCTGAATTTTTGAGAGAGATATATATTTTTTAAATTGACGGCTTTCTAGGATACAAAATATACGTCGTATTTTCCTTAATAAAACGAGAGGCCGAAGGCAGTCTCTGGGCGGTCTGCCTGCCCATAAATTCGCCGCTATCCACGGCAACGTACCAATTTACTTCAGACGTCTGGCATCTCCTTGCGCTTTTCCTCTTACGCCTTCTTATCCACTCTTTCTTTCCCTTCTGTAATAATTCCCAGTCGATATTTGTCGTATTTTTCGATACATTGAATAAAGCGAATTGTATTAGTTCGATACGTATGAATAAAGCCGTGTTTCTACAAACCCCAGGGAAGTAACCAATAAAGAAAGAACGATCTTCGGCTCATTTATAATTCAGCGGGGAGAGAGCCAAGAATAGGAAACAGTTACAATTATCCCTAATTATGATAGCTACCTCGCAAGCGAGCTTTTACTTGAAGAATTCGCGAGATAACGCTAGAAAGTTCAAACAGCTTTCACTGAAAAATTAATATTGCTCTCGCATGGTTGCTGATGATGTTTGAATTGGTCCAGTTGTTTACATCCCAGCTCATATCAGATCGAAGACAAACTACTTTCCCCTCCGAAGATTTTGCAGCATTCTTTTGCCGAAAGCGGGCATTTAATTCGTATAATTCGATCGGGAAAGCGAAAACGTTTGTAATGCGAGCATCCGGAAGCAATTAATGATGAAGAACGGCGTATATCGGCATTCTCCGTTTCTAAACGAACAATTAAGAGAAGATTAAAAGACTGCCTTTTGAGGATCGTTAGAATCGAGGTAAAACATGAAAAGGGTGTTTAAATAGGTGAATGGCCAAGCGATGTACATATAATCGCTCCTAAAGGAATAAACATAACCTTATCAAAGATCTACACGCAAAATATAGCCAATCTCTTTTGCACTGCTTTCTCCCTAAATTGCAAAACTGAAAGGTTAAGATCGTAATTTATTCGTTAATGGACGATTAAAACTAGTTAAAGGAAAATCAAAGTTTTTATGGAAAAATTCAGGATCATAATAAAAAGAGAAAACAATTCCTTTTAATGAGAGAAAAACGATATAGATGATCGTGTCCCATAAAAAGTTTTCAAATCATTTCTGGAACAAAGGATTCAATTCCAATGAAAGCTGCAAGGAACCTTGATAGTTCGTAGAGAGTAAATACAAGTTCCGTGATTAATTAGAAAAATTAATTCATTACTCGCGCTTTTATAAGTGGAGCATAAAGAGAAAACATACTTTAAATTCCCAAATTCCTCATATCCCTTACTTGGAACAATATTGTAAACATGATAGCATAGAAAGATTATGATTCATTCACTCGTTTTTCATTAAAATTGATCAGAAATGTAATATAAACGCGTCAATGAGTTTTGAAATATCTAGAAATTTCCTTCGAAATTTTTAAGCCTACTAACTTTATTTTAAGGTAGATAATTCGTTTCCAATTTAATCAATCGGTGATTAAGGAATCGATAACTGATAAAAGCCCAACATAATAAATAAATAGGAATTAAAATCAGGAATTGTGAAAGAATTGCTACATAATGAAAAGACACAAACTAAAAGAGTGCTACATAGGATGAATGGGAAAATAAACATCCACAGTTATTTATAAAATTAAAACAGATTTTTAAGAAACCAATCTTAAATCATCTAGTGAATAATTAAGTAACAAGGATTATTGTCGGAGAAAAATGGGAATATACAGTAAAAGAATTATCGATAGATAACATGAGATATGACGTCGCAATATGGAGACCGTGCGTAAATCTAAAATTATACTATTTTGAATGACTTGGTGTGATTTTATTTTACGAACATATTTAGATTTCGTGAATGAGATTGTGTGTGAGTAAGTATCGATGAATTTTACTGACGAAAATTTCTGTGAACAAAGACCCGTGTGTAACAATATTACGAAGCAATTCAACACCAAACATCTTAACAACTAATAATGTAACGCAGCAGTTGATTAATCGTTAAAGTTTGGACTTGGATCAAACACTAATTTAATTAACGATAATTATAAAGCACGGGGATGATAAGCACGATGTAGTGAGATGCAGACAACCTATAAACCACGAAAGGGGACATCGCGAGTTATAAATGCACGCTAGCTTGAGATAACCGTTCCAAAATAGAATCGATAGACGTAACGACCAAAGATATAAATTTAATTTAAGTCGCCTAGAATCTTCCCCATGGAGTATTACATCCCAAGAGACCATTCGTAGCAACATTATGCATTCACCGAAAGATTTCTGGAATTTTTCCATCCTCGGGGTTGGCGCCGAGGGCAATGCGGGGGCAGTAAAATCCTTTAAGTGCCGCTGATAAATCTCACGCCATCCGAATTCTTAAGAACGTTACCACAAACGTGTATATGAGGATGCAGCTGCATTTTGACCGAGTTTTCGAGCCTCGGAATCCGTTCGCAATATTGAACGAAAACCTCTTTGAGAGCGAATTAAACTTTAAATGAGGAAACGAAAATGGTTTTTGGATAAAAACGTCTTCGTCTAGGTCACCTCTCAAGCTTGTAGGCGTTGGAAAACCGTATTCAGAGAAGGAGATGAAAAAAATTAAAATCGAACGAATATGTTTTCGCTCCGTGCCCTTTATGCTCAGTGCATGCGCTCCCATCAAAGGCTTTTCATACGTTTCACAAAAATAAATGAATGCCTTAGAATCTCCTAAAAACTGTGATCAAAGTTTTAGAACCGTATTTCTACTTCACGCTGCTATCTACGAATACATGCATACCTTAGTAAGAATATTAGAATATAGTTATACCTGAATTTGTAAATTATGCTTATGCTTTTTAAGAAATTTTTATACCATATTATAAAGAAATTGATTCTGATTTAACTACTCCAAATTGATATCAATATATTTCATAACTATACGTTTCATCTTCCAACGGAAAAAAATCATAAACAAAAGCGATCTTTTGCACTCAAATTTTCATGGATCTCTCTGAAATTCCATTAAAGGAAAGCTGAAAAAATGTATATCTCCAAATGAGAATCAAGCCTACTACATTTTTACGCAATGTACTCATAGTCTACGGAGGTGGATTCAAATATATCTTCCCTTTTTAATTTAGCAATTCTAGATAAATAAGGTGGATAAAGTCTAAGAGGATAAAAGTAAGAGATAAAGTCTAAATTCACGCTCATAACAGCACTCGCATATCAAATCTTACCACGTGAATACACGTAATATCAAATGCAAGCGAAGAAAAGATTTTACTTTGACGTAGGAAGATAACAAACTACAAAGGCGCTCGTATTTAAATTAACCCATAAACAGCGCTCTCCTCCCCCCGAGAAATTTAATCTGACGTAGCGTTAAAACCACTAAAGAGACAAGAAAAAAAATGGACTTCCACGCACAATGTTAACAAAAAATTGCATCGCTCCAGAATCTTCGATAAATCTTTAGGAAAGAAGTGAATAACCGAGGGAGAGATGCATGGGACCGCATAAATCACATCTCACTCCTTTTCGTAAAAAATACAACGTCCTTGTCCAGACGTAAACAATCTCCGCTGAAAGTCTTCTCCCGACAAGAGTTTCGTGGCAGACGTCTTCCGATCCACCGGAGCCCACGTGACCTCGTGTTTCCACTTCCTGTCACTCACTCAGCGGCACATACATAATGGACACTCTTTTATAACAACGCTTTTGACTTGCATCGCAGGTCAGCCGTGTTCTAATATATTTTCTCTTATTAAGCTCTACCTTTGATGGTTTGTCGATGGAAAGGGAAACAGAATGGATATTCAATACGAGATTTTGTGTTCTTAATAATTTCTAAAAACGACGCTAAAATTGTCATCAAAATTGAAGCATTTAGGTATATCATTTTAGCAAATTATTTTTAAATCCCTGAACAAAAAATGAAGGATCAATACTATGCTTAAAAATTAAATGACAGTCTTCAAGAGAGCTTTCACAAATCAGTCGATGTTTTTATACGATATCGTTTCTATTAGGAGAATATCAAATGCGTAAATATATCGTTTATTTGAGCTATTTACTCAATTACTGTTCAGGAAAGTTTGATTGATTACTCTCAAACATTCATCGAATTATACAAACTCCATTCATATCGTAAATAACTGATGCAACCATGGTTACACAAAAGTTACGTGAATATAAATGGCGTAAAAAATTAATGAAGCACATCAACGGTGTACGCACTTTAAGATGAAATAAACAACAAGCAGAGCAATGGATATGCGGAATCAAAATTAATAGGTCTCATTTTTCACTGTTAAATACGGCAATACGAACAGCGTGAATAATAGGCCATTCATTTGAAATGCAGATTATGCACGAGTTATAAATATAAAGAATATGACATCACAATCGTCGCCATTTCCCTCGCATGAATACAAATGGTGTTTGGACAAACTTACGATGAGATACTCATAATAAATAGTCCGCTCATATGAAAAGTTTTGATGTAATCGCATGGAAAAATATTTAATCTATTACATGACATAAAGGATCATCTAAATAAAGCGGGAGAATGAAATTTAAGAAGCAACATCAATTCAAATAAAAATAATAAGTCGTAACGATTTCGAACAAAGGTATAGAAACAACTTTAGAAGATCATTATCCTTTTACTGCCTTTGAATCCCACGTGACACGAGAAGAAGGAATAGATTCCATTAGCTTTTCTTTTAGCCCTTGGAATTTCACGGTGAGGACTTAGGTAACTATTTTAAGAAATATTCCTAGATGGAAAAACGTCCTAAGAGCGAACGGAATTTCAACGCTTCGAAACTTGCGCTCCACTTTATAATGTAATCAAAATTCTTGAGCGATGATTTATTCTTCCCTTCGCGGGTAATAAATACGGATTCCCCAAATGTATCCAATTAGGAAAGAGTCTTTAATTACTTATTTTTAACGATCCAAAAATGCGATACGTAAGAGGATTGACCTTCAGATATCAAATGGGAAAACCATCAATACCTCTGTCTCATTCTTGAAGTGTCACGAATTTTAGAATGTACGCTGATGAGTATGGGAGAGATTTAGAGAATGGCGATCCAGTTCAAACGAGATGTTGCGATCGATATGAATCCCTAGAATTCATATCAAAATTCCTACTTCAACCACTCAATCATAAAAATTGATGTTCGATATTAGAGGAATACATTTATCACTCCAAAAAGTAGCAAGTATTATACATAAAACTTATAGCAATTAAGTAGAATTCTAATAAAGAATATTCCATTATTATTCTACAACTTCTTAAACCGAACAATATTCAATAACAAAGCGTCATTTTAATCGATTAAATGCAATATTTTCGATAATCGTACATAGAAAATATCATTGAAATCTTAAAAAATATTTTCGTTTACCGCTTTATCCCTCGTAAACATTAAATACTTCATTGCCAAAAACATTCTAAACTAACGATAATGATGTAATCAGATTCAATCCATTTCCACCTTAATAATCTTTTAATCCATAATCATCATCTCAGCACTGAATCAAAATCACGTAAATACCAACGGATTAGAAATAAAGTCTCAAAACTATAATCACACCTCAAAGGAACTGGAGGAATGCACCATTGCCTGTACAAGTGGTGCCATTAACATCATCCCTACCTATGAAGAGCGAAAATTGCTTGAAAAATGGATAAAGATCGACAGAAATAACGCTGCACCTCGTATGATCTCAGGATTCGTGTGAAGACTGTGTTAAGAACTCCGGAGGGTCGATAAGTGGTCGAAAAAGGGAAAAATGCAACGACCGCAGAAAGACTCCTCAGGTTAATTGCGCACAGACGGGAATAAAGCAGCTCTTCGAGGGATGGGCGAAACGCTAATAAAACTTGGACGCACTTCCACCACTATCGAGAACTCATTTGCTGGTGTTGTGAGGGCGCTCTCTGGATTTAGAAGATGAATCAGCGGTGCAGCTGATGATTGGAGATCGAAGCCAAGATGTTGGCACTGGATGCAGCTACGGGCGATCAACGAAGAGGCTCAACGTGTGGAAAGCAATGTATGCGAAAATATATGATTTCAGTTACGAGTATTAATGTGAATAGGTAATGTACGTGGATAGTGATTTAGATGCACAAGATTAGCAAAAATAAGAGATTTAAGAATAGATCGATGCTAGTTTAAAATATTATTTACTTTATTCTTACATTTAGATTCAACTGCAGAAGTAGAGTTAATCTTCCTGAAATATATACAATATCAATCGCTAAAAAATTAGGTATTCAATTGAAGAACTCAACAAAACTTAAAAACATATAGCTTCATCCACCGTTCATATGATAGGGCATCTATGCCGATTGAGATCACTATTTATTTCAGAGCAAAACAATGCTTTTCGATGAAAAAAACAAGAGCAACTTTACTGAATCATCGCTGCGATTTATGATGAAATAGGCGTGACCAAAGTTGAAAAGAGTTACGAGCATGGAACATGAGTGCTATGCGATTCGCTGAATGTACTACACTAATTCGCACGCGATGTTCACAAGCACCTCTAGACCAAATACATAAGACGGTTTAGTCTTGTGTAAATACGTTTCCATGCAGATCCTCATTCAAGAATCATATTTTACCCTAAAAATTCATCCATTTCATTCATAAAATTGTCATAATCGAATTCCATTAGGATATGTTTTAATAGTATCGAGTTGGTTGTTCGGTATTTTGATATTTTATAATTGCCTCATGCCCAAGGCGGGCTTACGAGCTTTCTCTATACAAATTCGAGTTTCTCAATACTCCGCTGATATGATTAACCAAATAATTCACCCTGAATTGCACAGCAGCTGAGATACCATATTTCATATTCATCCAACACTAGATCCTTCTCGTGAAAGGAGATAACTCTTCCACGCGCGTAGCATTAACCCAAAGAAGTCAAACACGAGCAACCAAGTATAGGACAACTAACAATTCCGGAGATGCAAAAAAAACCACCTTAATCGGGTACATAATAATTAGCGCACACCCGATAGTTAAATTCCCCTGAACTAAAAACGGAATGTACCGCAGCAAAAAACGTAGATTAACGAATCTTGCGAACTCGTGCAGAAACGCCCTCGAGGAGGGAAACTATGAATAATTTATGGCCCCTAAAAATGCCGCGAACTACCATCAAAAACCAGCAGGCGATCTGTTAACCGGAATAAGAATCGGGGGAGAGAACACCCACCTCATCAACCCACGGAAACGGGAAAAAATTCGAATGGGGACTTTTGAAAACGACGAAAAACTCCCGTGAGAAAGAGGGAAACGGAGAAGGCGTTTTGGGGAGAAAGATCCAGATGTAGACTGAGATGAGGAAGAGAGAGTGAGGAAGACATCCAGAGAGTTGTATCGGGGGAGGAAAGTGGCGCATGCGTGCTGGTTCCCATCCGGTCCACCCCCGCACCCCAACCAACCCTCCACCACCTTCCTAAACACCGGTTTCCTTCATCCACCTTCATATTCCTCCATGGCGGAACAGTCGCGTGGGTCACATACAATTTCATAGGCTTCCGAAGTCCATCTTTCCCGCACTACAGAGCTTCGTGGATGAAACCGCTAAGGGGATGATCCTTGAAGGTATGCTACCCCTCGACGCATGAGTACTGCGATCGATCTGTAGTGGAGCCACGAGAGGTGCTTCAGATCTGCGTAAGGTAAACATTCCGTGTCTCTTGAAGCCGTGAAGTATGTCACCACATCCGCGATTGTCATCAGGGGCGATTCGGAAAGGGGTTCTCTATGTGAAAGCGGCAAATGCTTCCGGAAGGGAGATCGATATATCGAACCGTGAAGCGATTTCGATGGATCGAGGTTTCGATTGACGTCCTTGTATGAGAGAATTGCGTGAAATGGTGGGGTTCATTCATCACGCTTGACTTAGATGAACGAGGGCAAAAGTCACTAAGGCATGAAGATATAATGAAATCGCTGGATTAAAATAACATGGTAGGGTTTCACTCAAGCCCTTATATGCTAATGTTCACTTAGTCATATCAAAACATGTAGATAATAGAGGACTGAATATGTTGTTTTTCCAACCCTGTTTCAATTAAGACTACAAAAATAAATAAACAAAGAGTATATTTTAAGCGTAAAAGAAATCTCAATTCTTCTCTTCCAATCTATTCAGCGAAAAGATCAGATTTTTAATGATTCAGAGGAATGGAACTTTTTCATCCTTAGGAGTCGATCTTTCGGTATGAAAACAATGAGCGCGTTCGTAAGATAAAGAATTTTCAATAAACCGAGATTTCTTTCTCATATAATAACACAAATGCCATATGAAAAGCATCACATCAAGACGATAAATTGAAATAACTACATAAATTATCTTAAATATTAATTAAAGAGGATATCGAATGATTCATCACTCTATTCAACCCGCAAATTTTTAGCAGAGAATCAATTCAACAACAACTTTTACACTTTTATAAATATGCAAACCCTTTACGTTAAGATAAAGTTCTAACAGTTCATACCTTCCACTCATCAAATTGTCTGTCCGTGACAGACAGGATACCCGTCCTCTCAAGATCACAATTAGCAGCAGGAAATAATTATTCCATGAATGGGCTATTAATAGATCAAAGAATAGATCCCCAAGATCGGGTCACCCATCAGTCAAGGGCTTGATTAATTCTCGACTAAAAGCTATTAGACGGAAATAGAAAGGCTTTTGGAGCGGAAGAGGTGGCGCTATTTTACGACCTCGGAGAACTATTTTGGATTCGAGAGACGTGGAAATCCGACGAACGATTCTCCCCCAAAAGGAGATAAGAGCGTGTTTAGACCACACTTCTAATGGAAGCGATACAAAGTTTGAACGCGTGTTGCAGAACGCTGTCGGGAAAGCCGTCGGTTTAAACGCGTTGCATCCTGGGATAGCAGCTTTAAGAGACTCCTCCAGCAGCTCTTATAGAAAATCAATGAAAATACACGAAAATATTCGACGAGAAAAGAGATATCTGCGCTCGTTAAAGACTGACGTTGATAAACATACTGTGGAATAAATGCCTAGCAACGCTAATTTCCCTCCACCTGCGATTAAATAAAACATCTTCTAAATGCCGGAGAAGGTTCTAGAAGATGACAGTAGCATCACGTGCGTTCGAAGAAACAACTTTCTCGGAGAACTTTTAAAGTGAGCGAACCCTCATAAGAATTCCTCGGAGATATATTTTTTTCGAGTGTTTATCCCCGTCATATTCGGAGAATTCCCAAGAGCAGCAAATATTTAGATAAGTTTTGCATAATTTGAGGGGAGAAAAAGATTTGCTAAGAATCTGAACGTGCTCAGTTGAATTTCTTTCTTTCCTTGTCTCTGATGGGCAGGAAGGTATAATAATTAAATTCCCGAGTAAGATTAAAAGATAAAACAATTATTTTCCTTAACACTGTCTGGGAAGCATTTCTGCACATAAGGTTACTGTGATTTTTCCATATACTTATACATTAGCCCATATTAGAAATGATACAATTTGTTGATATATAATACTAATAATAATCCCTAATCCCTAAAAATGATAAATTTAAGAGTGATTACCTTCGATAAAAGGGATAAATTATGCATTAATATTTTCTTACAGCATAGCTCCACTAACGTTAATATAATCACAAAGTGCATTCTGTTCTACAAGGTTTGATATCAAGCTTTTTCGACTCAACGATCTACTCTCCATCAATAAATCACGCAATAAACAGCTTTCGAAACCCGAACGAAATCACTCCGTTGCTACGTTAACATTCCAATCCGAGATCCACCTTTATAGGCAATATCAGCGGGAGAGATGCTACCGAATGAATATTCGACCATTACATCTCGATTTTTCTCCAAAATTCCCGAAGGCACCCAACCACCAAGGCCTCCCAAAGCACCATTCCAATTCCCCCGGTTTATTAAACCCTCCGATGAACGAGAGGAAATTAACACTTTTGGGCCGACATTCGCAGGTTTTCGAATAACCCGTCCCATCTCCGAGAGAAAATGAACTTTAATTCCTTCACTAGATTCGCGCAAAAAATCAAATCCACCTTCAGGGTATTTGGAATTTTCTCGTCGCCAGATTCCTACGTTTACATCTCCTATCGCACATCTCGCCCACAGCAACACCATGGGATGCCATAAATTGGTCGCCCGTTTACGGGGTGATCCAATTTGCACCTCCCGACGAATCAACCCTAACGCCCTAAAGCCATCATCTCAAACTAACGCTTTCTACTCCTTTCCATCAACCCTTCACTCCTTTTTGTTTCTCTCTGCGAACGACTTCCTGAAAACGGCAGAACGTTTACTCTCTCACACGAAAAAATGAGGTTGTGTTTACTGAAGAAGAGCGCGGGGAATGAAAAGGGCACGGGATCTCGGCGAAATTAGGATCTTTTTTGGGGACTGTCATAATGCACATCCGAGACTTCCTATTAGAGAAGATCCTTTGAATTGCTGCCGCTTATGAGGAAAAATGTAAAAGATTGGAAGGATTTTCTCTTTAATATCTTCGTCATCACCGCAATATGAGACTCCTTCGCTGAATACGTAAATTGTGATGAGTTTTGGAAAATATGCGGCTGCGAATAACTGCAACGTTGCAGTGAGTAATTAACTGAGGATTTAAAAGGCATTCCTTAATAGATCCAAGGAAAAATATCAAAAAGAGATGAACCCAGGTCATCCACAGTCCCAGCAAAAATTTTACTCCTAAAGCGTCGTTTTTAAGTTTAAAAGTAGAATTCAATGGAATTGAATGGAAATGGAATTCAATATTTGTTTCATCATATGTATGCAAGATGAAATTTCTGAGTTACAAACTCCGTTGCACTAGATATTAAAATTCCATTTTTTTTCTATATGTTACTACATATCTTCTCATTTATTCGCATACATTCGCTATGAATCATTTAAACCAATCGATTTTTATCTCTCTAATATTTTTCGCTCACTAACAAAATAGCTGTATTTACAATAACATCTCACATCAATAAACGTTTACATCTTGGCGATTATATGATATAAAATCAAGCATCACTTACATTCTTTTGGTCTGTAAAAAATATAATCCATTTATTTCTGAAAGAGGACGATTCAAGCAATCTCTATCGCAAACATAAGTCGTGTTCATAGAAGTGATAAGTATTCAAAAATTTGATTTTCAAAACCCAAATACATTTCAGGTGGCTTTGAGAATTTCTACCAATAAAATTTTGTAGAGATATTTTAGCGTTGAATAAAGCCTATTTTGGATAAAGATTATATAAAGAACAAATAAATAGATAATTTTTATAGGTCCTCCTTCATTTATTTCATCCCTACCTAACCTCAACTTAAATGAAGAGAAATTTCTCATATGATCGATAATTCTCTTTGTAATAAATATATCTCAATATAGATGTTCATATTCAAACGTAATAGGCCTCATTACCATTTATTATATTCTGAATTAAGTAAATAAGTAAATGTATGAAATCATTCTCCTGTTTCACACGAGTAATTCTTTATATTACCTTCCTTTTCTCGAATCCGAATAAAATTCCGAAAATTTTGTCAACCTATCCTTCCTGAACTACATCAAAAAATAAACTTTCGTAAAGAGAGCTTCCAAAACATCGGCCCTTTCAATGCGAGCGACACTTCCTCTAAAAACTCAACCTCTCCTAAACGACACCACTTGACGAGACATTAAAAATTCCCTGCCAAAGCAGCGCGAAAATCACTGAGCGAAATACGGTCGCAATGTCTCGAGGCGGGTATTTGTGCACGAGACACGGCGGCATGCAGATGAGAAGTCACCCGTTTGACATTTCTCTCTATCCCGTTGAGCGGAGGGTAGGAAAATCCGCATTGGGATCTCCCACTCTGCACGTGGCACCCCCTGCAACCCCTTGGAGAAGTATCTCTGCGGAGAAGGGGTCTTATTGATCGGGCCATCACCTGCCGCGGACCCAAGGCCCGATGATGGTCGTTTATTCCAAGTGTTCTATGGTCTCCTTCGGGGGCCCATATTCTTACGATGCCTCCCCCGTGACCACAGGAACTTTTTCAGTCAACCCCCCAAATATGCCCTTTTCCGAAAGTTCAACCTTCACACTCGAGGCTGTAGCCCTCATCGGATATTAGTTTCGTTCCGTGGGAATAAAGGGTGGAAGGAGGGGAACTCAAATTGACAGCTAGGATAATAAGAAAGGGCAAGGAAGAGGAATATTCCAAACTGATTCTTGAATAGGTAGGGAACCATCAAGGTTTTGTATGAGATTTTGACAACGATTACACTACTTCAAATTGATTCCTATAATCGATCCTCTTTCCCAATCGATAGAAAGGTATTATATTTTAGGTGAATAACACCTCAAGTGATAGTCTATGTAACTATATGCGATCTTTCTTAAGTAGCGAAGGTCGAAGGTAACATCCAAAGGTTAAGGAAAGGGCAAAAAAGGAAAGAGAATCTTTAACCTCCTTCTATTAAATACTTTTAGAGAGACCTAATATTACACGTAGATTTATAACTAATTGTAAATAAATCTCAATTATAAATTGACCGAATTTGATGGTTTAAAAAGAAAAAAAATCACAACGAATTTTAATAAGGTACAAAAAACTGATTTACATCATCAACTTGTAAATGTATCCATATATTAAAGAAAATATATTTCATAAACAAATATTATGGATAAAACTATTAGTACGAAGATCTATAAATAATATATTCTTGGCGATAAAAGACCTTTAATGAAAACGAGTTTTCAAAAAGGATTTTCGTTACGGTTAACTGGAGAGTCACATGCTATTCATGGTTGAAATATAGCAGAGTATCACTTTTAAGGCCATTTGTATGTGTTTCGAGAACAATTTCTATTCTTATCTGAATGAGAAGCAAAAAGGCGCATGATTACGGGCAGTTGGGGTATAATTAAATTCTTTCAAAGGCACTCTAAGGGAAATGGAAACTGGAAAAGGCCGAGAAAATATGAACTGAATTCTTTTAGACTTTATTGAAAACTAACTTCCAGGAACTTTTTATTACCAATATTGTCAATAAAAATTTGACAATTAATTGACAAATACAATTCATTTAACTTTGATTCTAAAAACTATAAATGTTCGTAATGCGAAAAGAATCATGAAATTCAAACTTAGTTTCTTTCGTGAATTAAATCTCAGCATAATGAGGAATTAATAACTAATTGCGTACGAAAGGTTAAATTCACATTTTAAGAAAGAGAAGAGCGAGTGAATATATTTAATGAAAAAAATAGTTTCTAAGAATGAAAAAGATGAGAAATAAATTGTACTGAAAACAAAGTTAAATAAAATTTTCTCAACAAATGAGTTTGGTCAGAAACACTTGAAATGAGAAATAAAAGAAGATAACAAGGTTTCCTCAAATTCAAATGACTTTTTATGGAAGAAATTCAAGAGAATAAGACTGGAAAATAGGATTACATATTAAAATATAAATAATTCCTTCTCGTTCCAATTTTACAATTTTTTAAGAAATCGATATTTTGAAGAATGGGAATAAACAGGAAAAAATTAAATAATTATATGGCAGAGATGAAAATAAATAACATACGTATTCACTCACAGCAAAGGTAGTAATTGAAAGATCGGGGAATCGAGTCAGACACACCCATAAAAAGATACTCGTAGATAAATTAGACGATAAGGCACATTGTCATGGTAAGCTTCGTGAACAAAAGTAATAAACCAATAGTGTACTAAACTAATCAAAGTAACTTGTAGGTACTATTCAGAAAGATCTATAAGAATTGGTTCAGCTAATTCGAAAGACAAATCACGAAAAGAATTTTAGCATGCAAACAAACCGATACTTTAATCTTTATAGCTTCCATTTCAAGAGTTTCTTCCCAAAAATACGATTGTCTTAAAAACAAGAAGAAAGCAAGAAATAAACGAATTCCGAGACAAAATTACGTCTCGAAAGCCGCAACTTCCGCTTTTATCTCCAGCAGACTGCTAAGAAATAGGGACGGTACTAAAAATTACAGATATCAAAAGAGGAAAAGTTATCCAATGAAATAAGGCAGGTCCTTGGAGAAACCGAGGAAACAAAAATTGGAGATATTCTTAAAAAAAATCCAATTTGGTTAACCCGGAGAAAGAATGGGCAACAGCGTAACAAAGGAAAATGATTCTGGTATTTCTAGAGAAGGAGGACGTAAATCTTACTATAATCACTCGAATTTTCTCCACGCATCCATTATGAAAAAAGTCTTTGAGTTTTGTAGAAATAAAAAAAACAGCAACACAAATTTCTTCTGTAATTTCAGGAACTTCGACTTTTAATGAACCCATGGTTTGTGACTTCAGTTTCTCTTGGGGATAATTCAGAGTCTGGGTGATTCTATCACTAAAATATACAACTTTAAGTAATCCTTTTTAGCTATTCCACATTATATATACTTTCGAGAAGCTAAGAGATAAGAAATGAGGCTTTCTAAACAATTTAAGAGAGTTTTTCTGACGTCTTATTCGTCATAGAAGCAAAAAGCTTCATCCAGAATTACTTCATATTAGATGCAAGATACAATTTTAGTTACATTCCATTAGTTGTTAAAATTATCAACACCATACTATGGTATTGTTTACCGCGAATAACAAAGCAAGCTTTCTTATATTTCTTTATTCGTGAAAAAGACCGACGCAAGAGAAGATAGAAGTTAATATCTTACTACTCCTAAGACAAAGGACGAACGAAATATAATACTTAAGTTTCATTTGCATTTTGTGGAATTTTGACTAACTGATGGCATTCAAAGCCTACAGTACAAGTCATGAAACCATTTTAAATAGCTATAAAACATTCTACTCTGCATCAAATGACGAAGTTATACATGAATCTTCATACAGAAGTAATCCATGGAAACATAGATCCGTATAATCGTTTTAAATTACATAAAGATCGAACATAAATGACTCCGAACAGATTAGATGGTAATCAACAGCTTTATGGATAAACAACAACATAGAATGTCATTTAAGTTGAAGAGAACATAGGGCTGTGCATATCCACACATCCGAGTGCAGCCCACGACTTCATCCATTTCCCGGAAATTCCTTCCGACCAAAGACAGCCGAAAGCTGAAAAAACACACCTCCCACACCCAGCATGGACCTCATTGATGTTTTAAGGGGCCACGCCTGTTTCTACGCAAATAAGACCTCCGGAATCATGGATGCGCCGTCGACTAAAATCGCTACTCAATATTTGTTTAGATGACGGAGGCAAACAGCCCGAGGGGTAGAGACTCTCGCGAGGCCGCGGCGGAGATCTTCGTGCAAACAAACCCTTTCTCCGCCGATTCGCCTTTTCCTCATCTAAATTGAAAAAAAAAATGAAGATCTCGGACCGCGCTGCTTTCAGCGCCCGAGGCTCACAGTGCCTCGAGTCAAAACAAAAAGGACCGCTGATCTCATCTGCATCTCGCCTGCGCGCGACACTCTCCTTTCACTCTCGGATTTTTCAAAAACACCTGATTAAAGCGATTTTTCCGGACGAATGTCCACCGCCGGCCGCTGCTGCTTTATCACGCTGAATTACTAAAGGGTTCCCCGCTTACGTCACAGTGATGCCTCAGTTAGTTAGCGCGTCATTCCCATGGAAACGTTGGGATAATAAGCGTTTTCTGTTGGTGAGAATTATCAAGTACGGTAGCCGACGATGAGTCATTGTTTACCTAGCGAGAAATGAAGGTTAGCTTTAATTTCGTAGAATGAGTAACGAGAACAAGATAAATCGTATACGAGTAGAAGTGTACGAGTCTTAAAACGTATAAATATTTCGATGCTAGATATTGATCTAATAACCTTACCTTTCACCTCTCATTAAAGTAATTATTTGTAATTCAACCAAACAAAACATTGGGTTGCAAATGATTAAGTGGCTGTTTTCGAATGAATAGATGATCTAGATAGAACTCGCCTTAGATGAATCGAAATATAAATTACTTCGCTAATAAAGTATGACCGAAGAAAGATGGAATTGGGAACGCAATAGGAAAATATGAAATTATTCAGAAATGTCGAAACATTTTGATGTATTCACATAATTTTATCTGTCTACATTTACTACGATATTTTTTAGAGAGATTGCTACTTTCGTGATAAAATAACTCAATTCTCCTTTGATCCCAATCACTCAAATATATTAAAAAACTTATTCCTCATAAAATTCTAATTTAAAAAGTAATCCTAGATCGTACTCATTCCACAACTAACTTTTACGTCATTTTTTTCACGAACCCTTCGACCATTATTGAGAATCCGAGCTATTCCAGGAGATCAACATCTCCTTGGAAACAATTTCCGAGACAGCTGTCAGAAGTTGGGCCTTGGATTTTCTCTCTATTCCTTATCCAACTATTTCCGAACCTTTCACTCTATACCCTTCCAAATCCACGTTATTTATACCCAATCTCTTACACGTTACTTATCTTTGTCACAATCCTGCTTGAATCCTGAGGGAAAGAAAGACACGGAACAATACCGTAATGGAAAAAAGAGAGAAAACTTTAAAACGTCCTCTTCGGATTAAAGTGGAAAATATTCATTTCGTTCCGAGCGAGGAAGACGAACGTGGAATAAGGCAGGAAAATTACGTCGGAATTGCGCCTCGACCGCTTCAATGAAAGAGTGATTCATTTATCTTAAAGCGAATACGCTCGTCCGTAATTTTATGTGAACGCCCTATGGCTACTCTCCTTCACAGTAATTTGGAGTATTTTATAGCCTCTGAAGAGAATATCAAACGAGGCCGAACTCTGAATATATTCCTACCGAAGAGTAACTCTCATCCAACCGTGACTTTGAAGAAAAGTAAAAATCATTAATTTGATGATACTCGTTCGCATTACTACACATTCTACTTCCAAAGGTAATAGAGATAATAGTTATTTTTAAGAGAAAGAAACAAAATATTTGTCGAAACAGTACATTCACCTTAACAAACATTCGACTCACTAAACTATAGCTATGGCAACTTTCATTGAATCACAGTGCTTAGGAGAGGGAGTGAATCTTTATTAAAACCACATAATAAAATAAAAATTTCAACTAGATTCTCCTAATAAAATAAATCCGGGAGGATTTAACTTTGCGGAATGACAAATGTGTAAATGGATGTGAAATAATTAATTAATCATTAGAATCAACTTATTAATGAACAGAACTTCGTCCAGTTGTTTCAGGTCCATTCACTAGCTTTATCAGATATATAACATAAATTGAAGCTCATTATAAATTATATAATTTGAAGCTTCAAATATATCATATAATTAGAACCCTGATTAAAAAATAGCATTTTCTCTTATAGGAATATTTAAAGGAATTGATTATTTAGTTTGTTAAATTACAAAATAACAGTATAAACTGAGCCAATAAAAATAACAAGATTTACACAGTTTACATTATTTCCGCATGAAATCTATCAAATTTGACTTCAGTAAAGGGGTCAATTCAATTAATCAGTCCTTAGCAACCATGGCCCAATAGCCAACTCTGAAATACATTCAAAAAACACTCAACATATGACCAATAAATACTCCGAAATCCAGTCTATTCAGCGAAAAAATAACTTAATAAAACGCCGGGAAAATCATTGAAAGCTTATCAACAGGAAAATCTGAATAAAATAGGAGAGGAAGCCTGAAATAAAACGAATGGAACTCAACCGATTTCAATCAGTTAACCCAAAAAAATGACCGTTAATTTTATTCAAATTGGAAGATAATCTTTGAGTGATGACTTAATCCATTTTCGAGCCACAGGCGATGAATGCAAAATACTTTTCGTATCCACCGAGTACCCAAAATTTGACTACCGCTATCGGCTGTGGAATAGATCCTTATAAGCCCATCCTATTGATTCCATCCAATCAATCTTCATCTCCAACGACAAGGACGATTCCATCGTTCTCAGACGCTTACATTGATACGTTATACGATTCCGTTGTCAGCAGTTAATAACTCAGCCATCAATGGAATCAACTAGTAGATACTCTTGCGTTAAATTTTGGAAAGTTTCCAGAGCCTCGACTTGTAACGGTTAACGTCCTTTCAACTTTTACGACGCTCAGATAAACTCGTGACATTTGCGCTAAACTGCCTCTCTTCCACACTGAGCCATTCATCACGGGAGAAGTGAAAATCACGGAAATATATATTCTGAATGCATCGAGAGAACATTAACATTTCAAAAGCACTCGATCTTTTCATATACAGTAGACTCTCGATAATTCGAATTTATAGGGACCAAACAAAAAATTCGAATTATCGAGTTTTTCGAAATAGCGAGAGTTCGAATTAAAGAGGGGCTGAAAGTAAAAATTCGAATTGAAGAAAGTTACATTTTATTTGTCATTATATATAAGATTGTGAATGCTGGTAGAAACAAAAATATATATTATAATAAAAATGTGGATCAATTTACTTATTATAAAAAAGTTGTATCATTTCTTCATAAAAAATCGGTTATTTTCGTTTGGGTCGCTTGGTTGGCTGCAATCTGGTCCACAGCATTTTCTAAAGTGCTCACTGCTTTAAACACACAACCAGGTTGGATGTTATCCATTTCAGACTGTTCGAAAAAATGACGCAACCCTCTTAAAAAAAGGTTGCTTCCTTAGAAGACACCATCGGAACATAGTCGTCTTCGTCTTCACTGTCAGAATTCTGTTGACTGACCGCAATTGACCACAGTTTCATAATGCCTTCATCAGACAATATACCCGCTGTGGCAACATTATTGTCAATATTAACATAATCGTTGAAAGTTATGGGAACCTCTGGAAGTCTGTTCCAAGCACTCAAAAGAGGTCCCTCATCTTGCAGATCTTGTTGAACCACATCATTTCCGTCCTTGCATTCCTGATCCTTGATGAATCCGCAGGCTTTAAAACAATTAGCGATCTGTGAGCTAACCCCTTCCCATGCTTTGTGAGCCATTTCCATTGCAGTAAGCACTGAAATGCTACACAGGTTACTTATTTTTTCCTCCTTCTTCAACAGCCGCGATGACTTGTTTCTTTCCGGTGAGCGACTAAGACTTATAACGTACAGGGTTCATTTTAAGGCTGAAACTGCACTAAAGCATTTCAGGGGTGGTGTAGCATGAATCATAGACATTGGAGGGAGGCAAGTTCTTGGAAAAATTGCCTCGACACTTTCCATGAAATGAATAATTTTTCGAATTGTGGAGTGAGCCGGTCTAGCTTCACTTCGAATTATAGAGGGGACCAAAATACATTGATTTTCTTCGAATTATAGAGGTTTTCTCGGGGGACCGAGGGTTTTCTTCGAATTATAGAGGTTTTCGAATTACCGAGGTTCGAATTATCGAGAGTCTACTGTATTTACAGAGGATGTTTTATTTTAACTTTATTTCAGCATTTGATGTTTTAATTTAATGCTTTTAAATTTCAAGAATTTTTTTAACGAGTTATAGTAAAATGTATATGTAAAATTAACAACTGTTCAGAATTGGTATTTGGTTGACAAGTTTACGAGTGATTCTACATTATAATAGCTGTTTTTTATAGGGAGTTTGCTTCTGATTTTCTGGTTTGTAATTAAATTATAATATAAAAATTTGACAAAGAAGGAGGTGACTTTTAAATTCAAAACCATCAAATATAAGCAAATCTAAAAGAATAAACTGAAAACCTTTTTACTGAAATAAAAAACATTCCATAAGTTTTTAACATCTGACATTTGAAGATGATACAATGGATTCATCAGAATCCCACAAATTTTTAACATCCGATGTAAACTGCTAATAAATATTGAGAAATGAAACCAAATACACAATTTACGCCGAATATATATCGCAAAATACAATCACCATGAGAATTTCTCTGATTACCATTAAAATACTACTCCTTAATCTACTTTAATGGTTGTAAAACCTGGAGCCTCTAAGAGTTTAAGAGCCAGTTACAGTAAATTATACTTAGAAATGCTAAAATTAACATGAAAATTATGCTCTAAATACTCACGAAGAATAAGTCGATATAATTTCCAATTTTTATGTAATCGGATGCTATTTCTACAGTATAATCCAGCAACAGAATGGGTATTACGAAATGCAAATTTTACTACCGACGTTCCCAACTAACGCCAAAAGACATTACGCTGTAACATGCGCCGTAAGTTAACGAGCGGAAGTGATAGCATTAGAGTAGGATTTTCTTTAGGTAGAGCACCTCTCGTACAAGATACAAGTAAGCCGATTGTGGGAAATAAAATGGTAACAAATAAAGTCAACGCTGTCGACATACAGGCTGAAAAATTAAATGGTGATTCTGCATGCATTTCTATAATAAAAAAACCGTTTCCTGGAAACTTTTCCACTTTTTCTTCGAACTGTTGATTGCAAATTCCTGTCTTTTCAGTGATACCTTAGCGAAAAAATATTATTCTGAATTCAAATATAAAAATTCTCGAAAATATATATAACAGAAACTTCTATATAATTAATAAACGTTAAAGCGACCAATAAGGTTCTGTAGCTGAAATTACCTTCTAAAACGATTAATATGAATTTACTTGTACAAGTACTAGTGCCTACTAATTCCACATAACAAATGGAGTTCTCTGTATTGTTTAGTGATAATTCCTTTTTATCTTCTCAAAAAATGGTATACACTGAAGTATTCTAAAAGTTTCGTGTGAAACAATTGTTTTCTTCAATTCTTAACAACTCAATAATGAAAATTTCCAACAAAGAAATCAGAATAAATACCACAATTGGAATAATAGAGCTTAATTAAAAAAAACTACATACACTTCCAAAAGTTGCAAGAATATTCTATAACTTTAACGTAATATAATTCCTTTTCTTGATAAATTTCATACAAGAAATTATCAACTCAATCGATAAATATCAAACATTTCCGTTAGTTAATAAAAATCACTTAAAGCACTATCTCAACTGAAAGAGAGTTCTAAGCGAAGCGAAACTTCTACAAAAATCCCTTTCAATCAAAGCTCAGAAACACGCTTAAGAAATGAAAATTGTTGATCGTTCCTGTCGAGGAGTGTTTTTCGAAGGCACGTTCGTCGATGCCAATTGCAGCCGCGGATGTTACAGGTTGAAGACACCCACAAGACAAGGTAACCTCTGCCCCGCTTCCGGCTTCACCATTTCGGGACGACGCGCCGAGATAATCTCCACTTGAAAAGGCAGTGAGGGATTGATGGGGGCTTTGTGTTCCCTTCAATCACGGAGATCGGAAAAAATACGAATGGAATGAATAGACGCTCGCGATATATCGATTCGATGACCTGCGGAACTTTTTAAATGACCATCTCTCCACTGTGTTTAACCTAATGACTTCAACTTCTAAATCGGTGCTTTTAACCCAAATATGCTGAGACAATTAAGTGATAAAGATCCGAAGGTGGAGTCGGTGACGTATTTGGAATCTCGATTCCCAACTTCGGGCTATGCGATTTATGACTATTAATTACTTAATCGTATAAAAGTCTCTTAAACATCCAATTATCAATTCATTTCCATCGACAAAAAGATCCACTTTTCGCTAATCAATTTAATTCTACTTGCTTTTATATCCTAATTTTTGAAAACCCTGAGTAATTAATGTTCTATTTCATAGTACCTATTATTAAGTCGTATTATTTTTATTTTAAGGCAATAATAGCTAACGAATTATATCAACTTCATATGAATACGAACGTTACGGCTTTCGACCAAGTGATATACACTTTACTTGCTCAATATTACTCAAAATTTTCTCATTTGCCAATAAACTAACACAATGGAAGAGAAATTTAATTAAAAACGTTTCATCTTTCTCGCAAATTACAATAGAAACAGTTACAGTTTCATTCTTCCAGTTGAACTATCGAGACGGAATTAAAATCCATTATCTAGAAAAGCACTTACGTAAAGTCATTAGGGGGAACTGTTATTAAAATCCATAAATGACACTTAAGAATACCGACTGATTTGCATACGGAGCATAAATGCCCATGAAAAATAAACGAAAAAGAAATTGAGATGAGATGAATAGTAGCAATTACTGCTTCAAAGGCGATGAAAAATGTACCCATGAGCTTATTTAGCTACCAATAAAAAGGTTTAAATTGAATCTCACGAGCATAAAATAGGTTATTACTTAACCCAGTTATTTTATGTCCAGTCTAGAACGCTTGCACATCGTTAAATTGAGCTTTTATCCTAGATATCAACGGCGGGCGATCAAGGTGTCTCGTATCAATTTATGATGGAGTTACCTTAACCATTTACCTTCGGCGGCTCTATAGAAGACGCCTTTCATCCCTTGATGAATTCACAAGTTTCGAACTTCGCTTCGAGCGAATTTATACTCGAAAAAAAAAGAAAATAATGAGGTTAAAGCACGCGCTTAGTCATCTGCGGAATGTTTGTTCGGTATCGCTCATCATCCATGGCAAACTGAGGGCAAAAGTGAATGGGCTAAAAGGGATCATCTCGAGACAAATAGACAGAGGTGTATGTAGTTTTAGACACGTGAGATATTCGATACCTTTGGAGTTTGCGAAGGGCGTGGCGAACAGCTCCTCGTAGACAATGGAAGCGAAGCAAGGGCCCCCTGAGGAAAGAAAAATAAATCCCTGAATTAATGAATTAGATATGAAGGGAGGGTTGCTGATTAGCTGAGGAGAAAGGTGGAGGGGTATGAGATGGGGAACATGTGACGTAATGGATGGGAGTAGGAAGACATGCTGTGTAAAATAATAGATCTTATATCATGCTCGAATAAGTTGGAAAAAAACAATCATTAATTGATCTTTGAATTAATTAGAATTGAAGCTCATTCACCTATTGTACTAAGACATTATATGATGAAAATTTATTTTGTTATTTCTCATAATTAATTATACTACAAATATTTACGGCTGCATAATTATAATTTTTTTAATTGATATTTTATCAACAAGTAATGTGTTATTACTATAGGACGAACGTTATTTAAGTTGAAAAACTGATTGCAAGATGTAAACAAATGCAGATGTAAAACAAGCACATATTGTACACAATGTCTGTGCTTACTTTTATTATTCTTCACGGAAATAAATAAATGTCATGCCACTAGCTTCTAATCGAAACTTTCAATTAAAACCCTTCATTGATCATTTTCTCAATTTCACCAATTATAGTGGAACTGCTAGCTAATGCAATTAGTAACCTTCGGAAAAGCTTAACTTAATTTACACTTAGAAACAATGAAATGGCTTTTAAATAGACTAATTTACACATTGAACCTAATTCATTAAGCACAATAATCTCTACTAAAAATTTTCATACTTTAGCATTTAACTTGAATCGTTCTCTCTTTATAATTTGGAACTGAACGCTAGCCCGTTACATTTCATTACTTCGTTGCAACGTATAATATAAAGTGTTTTTTTTGTAAAATGCACTTCGGAAGAGGGGTTTCCTTCCTGAAAAGGCGAATATTGGAAGGGATACTTTCAATTATGAACACCCTTTTATAATGAACACCACCTGGTGTGTTGAATATGAGTGGTCGCCATACAAGTAATTGGAGTATATTTTAAGGGGGAATAAGAAAATGTATGACCTGTAATATAATAAGGCCACACGCACACGATTGTAAGGGTTGGACCAACTCCTTAAAAACTTCATCCTAATGGACATGAAAATGATAATTTAACTACTCCCGAACAAAAATGTATTCCACTTATTCTATATATTATTATAAAAAAAATTAATGTCTTTTATTCTTATACACTTCTAATTAATTCACCGATACTAAATTGAACCTTATCCATTCATAAATAAAGATACCCTGCAATGCCATATTTCAAGTAAAGGAGGTACAGTATCACTTTCTGACTATGCATTTGGTGTTAGACTTATCAAAACGCATCTTCTGGAAATATACGACCTCGAGTTTGCTCTTGTGGTGCAGAAGCAGCGATCGTCAGTGATAATTCTTACATCCTCGTGTCATATGAGATTTAATCACATCAGAAAGACACTATTTATGTTACCCCTACAGAAGTGTTAAACCTGATGCATTGCCCATTTTATCTCTCCTATCTATTCACTCGGTTATTTCCATGAAACCTCGAAGCAAGCAGAATGTTTAAGGCGAGACAAATAAAGACAGACACGATAAGTCAACCTCATAATATATATATGAGTATCCACAAAAAATTAAATTCTCGGAAACCTAATTTCACAATCAAAATCATTCCATCAGCAAAACGAACTAGAGCTAGTTAAAAAAAGTTAACTTTAGGCAGAATTGTTGTGAAAGAGATTCCTTGTTTTTTAATTTCCGGCTCGGGGAATTCCCATTTGAAACGACAAAGAGGGAAACAATACAAACGCATCGAAAACGATTTCAATGGAATCCATGGAAACGAGAGATTATGATATAAAATTTAAATTCATAAAATTGTTTTAATTGAACCTTTTGTTCGAAATCGTGGTTATCAATTATCCTGAAAGGTTGATACGCGCATACTATTAGAAAAGGTCTCTGAATAATTAAAGTCATTAAAATAATAAAGAGAAAAGTAAATAATACAAAAACCGACATGGGAAAACACTCTATAGCAACACCAGATGATGATTGACCTGAATTTCAAAACAATTAAAAGGGTATAATCCACACAAATTAATAATTCCCCGCGAAATTAAACTTAGACAGTAAAGAACAACAAAATCACTATTCAAATATAATCGTCATTATATGGCTTTTAAATAAAGCGAAATATTTTCCGAACACTTTCGAATTCCGGAAAATATTGAATATTTCCGTAATCGTTTGCTTTTAATCAATTCCGAGACAGATGGAATTCTGAGTAATTAATAAAGGAAAATAAAGAATGGAGGGTGGGAAGTCTGGAAGGATGAATCTAATAAAAGCTTCCTCTCGTCGCTCGTAAGAGCAATAAAACTAAAAGGAGAAGTCGAGGTAAGAAGGGTGACTTATGGAAGAATACTATCTCAAGAATGCGCCGTCTTATTTCACCTCTTGTGTATATATGGCAACGGATAACAAACATGGGGGACAATTCAAGGAGCGGATTATTTATCTCTTCCACAGAATCACCACTCAGCTCCCGAAATAAATTTAAAAACAGGATTCATATAGAATAAGCAAATATTGTGAATCTCCATTGATTAATAAGTAAACGGGATTTTATTTAATCAAAAAACACACGTGAAGGAGATATTTCAACGTAATTCGTTTGCATAATCAGAGGAATTTGAGACTGTCACTCACGTATTATGATAATTGATGGCATAATGTTTTCGAACGATGGTCAAATAACGGCTTTCATAAAATATATTGACGAGATCAATAGTGCTAATTGAGTATAACGGAAAAAATTAGTTAAATAAATACTTTAAATGGTGATTTTCACGAGTTATAATTTAACAAGAAGTAAAAAATATCTATATATTTTACAGCAATTTTAATAAGTTATCAGGATAAATAGACCACATGTATCGCAGTAGCTGACTGGGTAACTCATTTTTCACAGGAAAGAAAATGAACAGGTCTTCATAGATAAGAAGAAAATATATGAGAATGTAAGAAATATATTCTTTTGTTATTCCCAAGACGAAATTTGATGATGATGATGTTTATTTATAAGAGTGCCCTCCAGTCAATGAACATGAATTTTAAAAATATCTTTCTACATCAAATTAATATTCTACATTACATGTTTTATATCAACCATTTAACTTATTAAAAATCGAATAAAATGAATAGATATCCTACACGAAAGACTCCTATATACTTAGAAATATAGATGCTAATTCACATAGAAATATAGATTTTAATTAATTCAGTATAATAAATGAACGAAATTATTAAATTAAAACCATTTAATAACCCTACACATATGTAAAAACAGATGGCTAAGAAAAACTTTTCATATGAATCTTATAAATATTAAATTATAAAACTTTAAAATGGAAGCTTTAAGAGCATTTTAAAATTATAAAACACTATTACCAAGAAAGTTAAATCAGATAAGTCCAACAGGAAAATTAAATAAATTAACAAATAATATCCATTAGCAGCTCATCAAACAATTAATCGTTTTTCCTTACGCACATCTCTTACTCATAACATTTAAACCTAATTCTCAGACTTAAATAACCGCTTAAAGTCTCGTTTAAAGACCAGCGTCAGCTTGAATACAGATCACTCCATTCCGAGAACCCGCTGAATGAACCAACGCCCTCTGACGCATGATAAATACTTCCGAAGAGAATGAACTATTGATAAGATGGCGCGGCCCAATCCATCCACATTTAATTGAAACACGTGACAACGTGAGATCGTTAACGAAGTCGGTGCCTTGTAGTCGGGCAGCTGGAATTAACCCCGTCTCCCATGATAGCCCGTGACGCCAGCAAAAATTTAAACGAGTGGATGGAAGTATGCAAAAGTTTTGCAAGTACCCTCTACGAGAAAGGGCAAGTGGTGCGAGATTTCCTGATATGGTATCCCAATTCAGCGGGTTGAAATACGAACTCATAAAACACAGCTTTCACTTGGGACGTTTATATATTTCTGAATCACGCAAATCAGGTCCCGTATGGTTTGTGCCTGTCCCCGTTGATTGCGAAGGATTAAAAGATGTCACGCGTAACTCAATGCTCGAAATTTATTGACTGAGCCTTGGCCCATATCGGCCTACGTGAGTTTAAGAGAACGTCAGGATAGGATTGGATAGATAAAGAACTTTCAACCCATGTCCCGATGGCAATGAAACCATTTTGATATCAGGACTCCGGTATCAGGAATAAGTTCATTGACAATTTTTATCCATCCACATAGTGGAGATTCAACTTATATCAATCAACTCCCACGTAAACTGGACCTACAGAAACAACAGAATCACATTCATACTTGAGATCTCTTCACATTGATGACGTATTATAGATTTATTGCTTACAATGCATTGAAAGAAATTATGATAATATTCAATTTTAATGAAAGTGAAAATAGCCTGGATGAATATTTTATTCGACTGAATTATATTTGCAAGTTTATTCCAAGAAATTCAAGTGTTTATATTCGTAATCAATCCAAAATCTACCCATGTCAATCTAATGATGTCAGAGTAAACCAAGAAAAGATTAGATTCAAGGGAACCCATATTTTTTCAATTGAGAATATAATTATTAGTGAATATTTACTAAAGTAAAAAACTAAAAGTAATATTGCTTAGCAACTATACAACAATATCGGTTATGGTTAGAAAAATCACGCTAGAAACATCAGGAAATAGTGGATAGAAAAGATGAGAACACTTCCATATTAAAAACCACCGAAAAATTAAACATGCATCTCCAATTCGCCACATCACTCACTGATTCATCAAAGGCATCATTTCTGGAGGAAAAAATTACAGCTTCGGAGGAAAATTTAGGCCAAATACTACGGTGCACAGGGAGTCTCATCAACTCTTACTCCTATGATTAAAGACGAAATCCGAAAAAGGGAAGGACGGAATTGGCACGTTTACAACATCTTGTGATTGCCACAGAAACCCATCTAGGAAATGCAAGGAAAGAGTAATCTACGGAGATCTGTGAGTAAAGGGTCGATGGAAGGAAGTACACTGAAATATTAAAGAAAAATCAACTAAAACATTACATACTGTTCCGTAGCTACTTACGATGTATTATTTTTAGACATTTCTCGATAATACAATACTTTTATTGAAAGTAATTTAAGGAATTTAAAATATAGGAAATACCTGACGTTGGGTGTTTAATGAAGATATTATTTTGTATGTTTTATGAAATTTAAAATATAGATAAATTATAACGTACGAAAGCAAAGGAATAGAAACTTCTCGTACAACAATGAAATATTATATCCTGCGTTAGGTCATAATAGTCCTAACACAAGCGTTGAGCTCACCCTTAACAAATATCTGTTAATAGTTTCCACATTAGGCAACCGGAAGGAAACTGCAAAGACCTCCCCCTTGACAGCTACTTTTCCATGCTCAAGCTCCATGACACCGCAAAGTAGAAGAGACCATCATAAAATCATTACGTCCTTAGAAAGGGGAGCACACCCTACCTTCGTCTTTAAATATTGGCTTCTTAACCAGCGTTATGCCACCGCTGGAAGGGGATCGTGGAGCCATTATCTAAATTGATATCGACGCCAATGCGCTCTTTCTACGATGGGGAAGTTGCGTCTTCCTATTCATTTTTTACTCCATTTGCCCGCTACGTCCGAAACCGCTCGTTAAACTGAATTCGCCGCCGAATTGGATCGAGAAAAAATTGACGAACGTTCCCCGCGAAACTGTATAATTACACCGTTGAGAGAGATTTGACGCTTACGGTCCACATGATGTGGAAATGGCTGTCGTTAGTGTGGATACGTTCTTAGAAATGTTTGCTTGTGAAGGAACATGTTTACCGGTTATAAGATTCCGAATTGCTTCTGAACAAAAAAGGTAATCGAACGCTCGATTTGCGCACAATTTATGAATGATAGAAAAGCCATAGTACTTTTGCTCTTTACTATTAATTCTACAACTGATTAATAATAAAATCAAAACGCAGAAGTGATTTCATCGGAATAAAAAAACTTCGGTGTTTTACCAAAAAGATATCAGATAAATCACTAGTCAGAATTGTTTATATTGATAATTAATTATCGGAAAGACTAAATCCTCAAATCGCATCGGGAACAAAACATAAATATTATGAAATATCTGTGTCATTTAAAAAAAGCCTGGTCATAATTTTGAAGTGATCAATAATTCTATATTTATATAAATCTCGATATGTTTAAATAATTCTATATTTATATAGATTCTCTTATCTAAATAATTCATCTGTGTTTTCAACGATTTGTTACTCATTTTGAATAATAATATGAAGAGAAATGAGATATGTATTTCAAGGGCAGTTTTAATATCTTGGTTGAAAGCTTTATGTTAGTTACTAGTATACTCCAGGTAAGTTCGTAAAAAAATATTATGGCAACTGATCTTCCGAGATAAATAAACAAAAGCCATTTACTTTTTATTTCAACTGATAATTGTAACAAAATAAATTACAAAACCGTCTTCTTCTTCATTGAAATGAGTCTTTCAATGAAAGAGATAAAGCAATCTGCTTCAGTAAATAATTTAGGAGGATGTCGAACCCTTGATGAGGATTTATGTGGGCTCTCGGGAAATTAATTCGCGCTGCATAAATGAACGTGCTATGCTTCTCGAGAGAATGTATCGTGAGGCCATATGCAAACGTGGAACAGACTAAAAAATTACTTGAAATACGACTCGATCCGAGGTCCTTCTGTTCTCTTGAATACAATTAATCCTTACCAAGTTTGGATCGAAACGTTTGCTTCGCGATCCGGTTGCATTTCATTAATATGATTCGATCACGCATTAGAAAGAGTATACATAAGTGAAGGCCAAGATCGAATTAATCTGCAGTGGGATTCTTCTTAAAATAATAGTTCGGGTACTTAAAATAAAAAACAAAAACCTAGAAAATGTTTAATTATAAATTTTCATAGCTTCGAAGATTAACACCTATAAGTAAAAAACTGGGATATTTATGGCACAGATTCTGCATATTCTCGTACAATTATTGTGAGAGATTATGTACTTAAAGTACTTGTGTGCATTTTTCGGAGAACAATAAATAATCATTATCACGATGAAATAAATCAATTTACATAGTATAAATGAAGAATGAGTTACTGCTTTATAATTCTTTTGTAAATTGAATAATAATTGCATAGAATTTCAGTGACCTTTTGGTATCATTATAAACCTATTCTGATTCTCATATACTCTATCTGATAGCATCACGCAATTATTGTGCCCTTATTCATCACCATAGTAACCCTATTACTAAGTAAGCTAAACAATGCTCTCCATTTATAATTTAAAAAAATGAATTATCGGGTCCAGAATCATATGGAAATAGCTTATGTAAATCTACAGAACATTTTAAGGCTCAAAAATATTAGATGCAAATTTAACCAATACTATTCCACCCGACGTATGTAGGTGAAGTATAAGCATTATCAAAGACTGTTTCGTTACACCTTTAAAGGTCACTTATTATTTCAACCACTACAACCACAGCTTTACGCAATAACACACCTTCACACGCAACTTTATTCACCATTGCAATTCTAGTATTACGCGTTGTCGGCGATAAATTGGCCTTGTTATGACTTCGTGCTGAGAAATCGAGGTCGAAAACTTTTAAACCGAAATGTATCTGCAAAATCTCCACTGCAAACTTTCAGAGAATAAATATTTAAGCTGAATTTCTAATTTTGCGAAGTCGCAAACGTGAGAAAACTTTCGTAGGGTCGAAAGAGCCCAAATTCCGACAATCGCAGCTATTTCCTGTTTTTGAGTGTCTCCAAGTCTTCTCCGGAAATACAGGACGTGCTGAGAATTGCTCCAGTTCGAAAGAAAGGGTTACTGCATACTTCTTAGTACGCCGCCATCATTTGAGTCGAATGGAAACCAGCACATAAGGATAATCAAGTATTCAAAGGGCCTAGACAGTTAAAAATCATTAATTCTAGAATATGTAGTGAAGCAGGACATTGCACACAGTCTGTCAGCTTTCTCCGTAAGCTTTCGGTCGAGCGTTCGTTTGTCTTGAACGGTGGCTATCTAAAGTGACTTCAACCATTCATAAGGAATCTCAAGGTTGCCACCATCCCTTTACCGGTCTCCTAGAAACCAAATAAGGGCAAACTCCTTAAGGGACAAAATCTCGAATGGAATTTAAATGCATGATCTCTAAATATAATGGCGTCAGAGGGAAAAGGGTTCTACGTCCAATAGACATTGCTCTTTCAGACGCAAAAATTCAAGGACTACTCCTTGCTTCTGAAACAGAGCGCTTTAATTAACGACTATCGAAGAAGTGAAATAAATGTAAATGAAAAAACTTCCTGTTAGAACAAGATAATAAGGGATAAGCTGAAAAAATTATATTTTGCAACTAAATAGTATTACATGAGTTAAAAAGATGATTTAAAAATAATTTTTACAACATAACGAAAATTAAAAAGCCATCCATAGCCATGAAGTTTCTATATATTGTTCTTCATCAAAGGCGAAGTTAATAATTGTAAACTAATTGTAACTACCTCACTACTTTGTTAACAATAACTTCCTCACTCCTCATTGACTATTTCTATATAGTAACAATAACTTGCTTCCCAGGTGGAACAGCCATCATGACCTCTAAATTTCTATTTATGTTTACATTACGTAATGTCGAGCCCTGAAAATATACTTGCATCCTTTAGAAATTGATTGAAAATTTTAAATGATAACCTACAGACGTTCCGAAAAAAAACCATTTGCCTTTTTTTATCGGGATGCGAATGATTCATGCTTCAATAGTTCCCCATATCAGTCGATTTATCTAACAGCACTCGGGAAATTTATATTTGTTTTGAGTCGCACCATAACATAGACGCAAACAGATGGAAATTAAAACACACAAGAGCCGATCGGTCGAAGCAGATACGGCTAATTCAATCCGACAGGCAAATAAAGAAAAATTTCGGACAGCTGAACGGTAGACAGCTCCTTGAATTGACGTAGACCTCAGGGTCAAGGTAACTCCTGGAAAACGTGCGTAAAACCTCAACATCTTGCACGTTACAACACCGAGTGCAGCGCACGTGCCCGAGACTCGGCTTGCTCCTTTCGTAAGCGAGGAAAAATAATAATAGAGAGGCACTTGGGTTAAGCTTTAAAAAGGAGTTGGGTGTGTACATAAAAACTAAACGAGTTATATCAAACATCCGGGCTTTCAGAGCTCGTGGGCTGTGTGATTTCTCATCAGAAAGCATACATCAATCAAAAGAAACCTATACCAATCCATTATTGTCATTTCCTGGCTGAAAGTAAACTGGGGAGAGGATGACTTGAGAAAGAAGGGGATAGGGAAACTGGTTAGGAAGAGAGTGAACGAAATTAATAAGTTGCTAGTAGATAATTATCCCCATTAAAAGCTCGACTGATAAAGTTTAGGATATCCAAACCGCAATTTCTTTACCCATTCACTTTACCCATTCTTTCACCCATTCGAGCACGTCTCATCACTCACTTTGGCGAGACACTATCAAATAAAAGCAATCGAAGATCAAGAGTCTTGTCCGCAAAAAAGAGTTATTTCTCCATTTACTCTCAACAAAAAGGCGTCGAAATCTCCCGTGGCGATCCCGCAGCAGACCTCGAAGGATGACGACACAAGACGTTTTGACGTGCAAGTGGGCGTGACATGGGTGTCCTTGGAGGAAGATGGTGTGGGTGGCTGAGAAAAGCATGGGCGCGTTCGAAGGGAGGGTCCAAATTGAGATGGGAACAGTTGCGGAAGGATGAGGGGATTCTACGGATGCTCTGAAGCGGTGACAGGATGATGGACAAAAGGAGAAACAACGAGAAGTAATTTTCGGTGGAGAAATAAGTCGACGGAGTGACCACGTGTAGAAACATCTGTATGCGATAACCTAGTTATGCAAGATAAAGGCGTGGAAGGAAACCGAAGACTCAAATGCCCGAATTAGGTTCCAGACGAATTTTATAGGTTTTTGATAGGCCCAATTGTGAAAAGAACCTTCCTTGTTTTACGCAGAGAAAAAAAACCTTCGAATACAACACAAATCGATCCTAGGTAAGAGAATAGTGTTTTGTACTGCACGAGTTACTGTTCTATGATAGTTAAATCAACACTTTTAGCATTAAAACTCAATTTTATTCTAAGAATAAGAAAATAAATTAATAATTCACTTTATTTACGTCGATTCAAGATTAAAGAAGTAAAAAAGATGATTATAACGACCGTAGAGAAGATATAAATATAAAAAAGCAATTAAGTTGGTTCTGTTAAAGCAAATATTTACTGATGAGAAAGATAAAATGGAACGTTGGAAAACAACAAAAATTTTGATGATGAATAATTGAAAGTAGCAATCCTTTAAGAAAAACAATGAAAGAAGTTTTAGAAGACGCTTGATGGTCTGAGTAGGGAAAGATTTGTTTTTCCTTAAACGTTAGTCCATACAGAATGCAATATAGCAATATCGAGTTCTAATCCTAAACAGGATAACAATCTAACAGTTACTAGGAGTACATTTAGAGATTATATTAACTAATTAAATCAATTCTATAAAACCCTGTCATTAAATATGGATGATCCTCATGATGAACACAGTTTTCGAAATTAAAAAAATCGCCACAGGAAAACTAGGAATAACAATGCACTTTAACAGATTTCAATATTCATTACAATCCACGAGAATAGATTCAGATTTCGTGCATCTTAACTCTGCAAGTATAGTAGCACGAATAGGGGCTATTTATACCTTAACCTAAACAGTCAAACTAATCTGGGAGATTGACCTTTTCGGAAAGGGATATCCCCAGAAGTGGTTTTTCGTAAAGTGGAGGGAAGGAAGCCAATTAACAAACTTACGAGAGGGATCTTTCCACCACCAGGGTAATTAGAGGCGTCTCAAAAACTTTTCTGCTAATTTTGTGCCGAGCTCGCAGAATTCTGCGGCTTCTATTCATTTCCTGCAACTTCTTTGTGAAAGGTTTCCATGGTAATTCTCTTTTACTAAAATTGTCCTTTAGTTCTCGTACTTCGACGAAAACTCTATCGGTATACAACCAATCCAAAGTGACGTTTCTTTCCTTAAATTCATTCCGTTATAGAACCCTGCCTTTCAAAGAGACTTACACGAAGTATCCTTCAGCTACGTTTCTTTATAAGAAGTTCTGGAGAAAAAAATGGCTAGATTTAGGATAGATTATTTGTTCTAATTAAATACTACAGCTAATCTGAAAATAACTCATGAAAAAAGGCTTACGAAATAAATATTTTATGACATTAATTGATACCCAATTATTGGTAGAATGATATAAGAAGAAATCCACTAAATTATCTCTAGCGTACGTTGTTTTCTAACATCACTGAAACATCTGTTCTCAATGGGTAATGATACTCCGGAAATGCCATCTGAGCTTTCTCGTCTACCAAAGAGAAGTGGATATGAAATAAAGAAAACACTAAGACTTGAATCATAATCTTTTAGAGGTTTTGCTGTGGCCAATAACTTGCCTTTACCTTATTGCTAAATACTGACCATAAATAGAATTTATAAGCAATTTAAATTGAGAGTTCCGGGTTCAAGTCCCACATCTATTTTTTATCCTCCGGTTCTAACATACTAATAGAGGATACTCTTAGATAACATAACTATATGAATGCTTAATTAATCGTTCCTTTCTTTTGCGATATTCAATTACGTTATAACTGTCTAAATGAAAATACAGATATCTCACGATTCATTATGCATTCCAGGGATTGGAATTTTCCCATAATTGACTTCACCACAAACAAATTCCGATACGTACAAAACTTTAATCATTTCGATGCCAAACAGAATCCATCACATATGATCTCGAAATTTAATGGAAATTGATGCGAAGTATTTGCTTCGTCAAGTCGCCGAATTAAGGAGAGTAAATATTTAAACCAATCGCTACAAATTAAATGAGAAGTAAATAATAATAAGTTCCTTCATTTACGTTATGAAACATACGACTCGATTCGAATATCTCCTTCGATACGCCGATCAAATACGCGTCGGTGTTTTCCGAATCTAAAATCGTAGATGGAATTTAATGAGCTATTCACGATGACTTAATTGAAATAGAAGTTTACGCTCCAAACGATAAATCGATCATAATTCAGCAGACACATCCTCAATCATGATATAATCTCATTTGATCAAGTGTTGAATCACGAGCAATGCTGATAAAAAGTTGATGGATGATAAGTAAAGAATGTAAATAAGCTATCGATGGATGTATCTTAAGTGTTAGCATACTTAACATCACATCACTCCTAAGTTTAGACACAAATGTACTTTCACTCCAAATAAAGATATGTTTTCTTACTTTGTTAATGCCTTCCGTTTAAGGTATGACAGACAATACGAAAGTTCTACCACTTTAAAATTCAAACCGCTGGTCATCAATTCAAGATATCATTAAAGAAATAATATTCCAGATAGATTCTAGAAAAAAGAAATAAAATTCTTAAGAAGAAGGGTCCTAAAATAACATCTTATATAAATATTCATTAAATTTTTTTGATATCCGAGGTAATTTTTGCAAGAATAGTCTTTTTGAGGAAACTTATTAGATTGTAAAAATTTGCATTTAAATGAGAATATTACGAAATTAAATCCTCAAGCAACGAATAGGATTTTAATTAAAATCTAGAGTCATCAATTGAATGCTGAATCACCATATTGTCGAAGATGATTTTGAATTCACTTTCTCCGAGAATTTATTTCTAATAATGACCAACCTCCTATTGGCGACATATGCCATTCAAAAATATCAATATTTGACTTTTAAAAGATGACTAATCAACCAAAAACTTTCATTTCAGAATTTTAACTCCTCTACTGTATTCCTATTTCGGACAACCATAGAGTGGGAACCAACACTTTTTTGCACAATCATAACGTGACTCGAGAACAACGAACACTAGAATCGGATGCGATGACAAAATTCAGAAGAGACAAGTGAAAACCCATTCGATTACAATTTTTGGCCAAAAAACTAGGACGTTATCGTGCTGTACATAGATCCTACTCCATCCATTACATCCGCAGCAGATGATATCAAGTGCAGACAGCCGCTGATACATTATGGATGACATTAAGAAAGAGAACACACGGAAGAGCTACAATGGGAGTACAGACAGAAGAGTAGCTAGGAAACGGATCTTTTTCCTCTGATATCGAATATAGGACAAGTAGCTGCCCGCAGCCGCTATGAATAGCACAAAAACTTTAACACCCGCATCATCGGTGAATGATTATTCAGAGCGGGCGATAGATTTATAACGAGCACTTTCCAAGAGCTATATCACTCGGAGCAAGTTTAAATGATACTGATTATAACAGAGAGATTGCTGAGTGCATCGCTATAGCGACGGATAAAGAATATACTTACTTAATCATCAGAATAATTTATGCGGAGGAAGTCATGAGATATGAAATAGGAAAGAACACTTTGTAATAAGCCCCCCAATGAATACAAAGTATTATACCTCATTTCATTGCGTCTTCCCACGAAGTACGATGAAGCGCAGGTTATGCAAGTCATGGAAACTTTTAACTTATTTTCTCCTGATACTTTCTACACGCAAGAGAAACATTACCACACAATCTAGTAATCTAAAAAAGAAACCATCAACAACGATTACTAGCAGTATCTACGTATATTCACTTACTAGTATCCGCCTATCATCAACGAAGAAAATACTTTTTTCGGGAGAATTGAATTATCGATTGGACCGGAAGAGATAACTTTGGCAGCTGAGTTGCTGCAACAACGCCTCTGGCGCCATCTACGTAATTGAACATCACCGGCCACTGCAATTTACGCCAGGAAACTCAATCCGATGAACGAACTAATATTAAGTAGCTTGAGTAAACGAAAGTCATATTTAAAGTTTAAAGTATTCTTAAGTCTAGAAGCTTATGGTAAGTCCACCGATAATTTAGCTCAATTGGTAGACTGAAATGTTAGCCACTCTTTCAAAATAATTTCCCAGCTTTAAATTAATTATATTTAAAGATTAAATTCATAAAATATTATTTATTTAAAAACAGAAACTTATAGATATAACAAATAAGACAGAAATTATGTCTGTGAAAATGGAGTTAAAATTAATTATTCGCTCATTATTAATCTAAAAGAAAGAGAATTATAATGGTAATTAGTTTGCATTAATTTTCGTAGTTTAATTTTAAAATTAATTGCTTCCGTGGTTTACAAATCAATAGATATAAAGCAATGGATTCCCATACAAAAAAACTATAAAAGAATTGTTCATCAAAAACAAAACGGTTCCTACACAACTGTATTTCATGGAAAGGAATCATTTAAGAAACTTTCGACAGAAGATGTAACTTTAGCCTTGTAACCCTTGTTGCTACGTTTAATGTTTAAGTAGTCGAATTCTAAGACATGATATTTGAGAAACAAGAGATAGCTATGGGAGTCATTAATTAACTTCATCAAGTATGAGATTAGAATTAATAAAAGGACGATTACAGCCTAGTTATTGCCAACTACTCGTATCACAGTATCGTGGCAACACTTCTTATCAACAAATAACGGAGTTATAAAGGAATGTTCTAAGCGAGCGAGTCCATTCCATTATGGATGCTGGGAACATAACCACGTCCGCCAGCAGATCAATCTCTCTGCGGAAGAATCATTCACGATTTCGAGTGCCAACAGTTTGCGAACCGAAAATATGAATAATTTAAAAGGAGCCTTGATACGGAGCTGCATGAATATATTTTCGTGACTCCCTATACACGACAATCCCTTCTTATGCTGGGCAACCACTTCTTAAGGTTCGACGATGAATCGGCAGTAAAAAATAACTGAAGGGAGAAACAATTATTCCTTAAGTAGATTCACGTTCGGCCATGGGCGATACATTTCCGCCAAAAATACGTCAAACTGTCACCGTTAAAAACCAAGAGTGATTTCGCAATTAATAACGGTATCTCTCGAAGGCATAATTAAGGAATTAAAGACGCGGTAGCATTACTGGCTACTTCCCTTTGATCGAATTAATCTTCGGGGAACATTTTTTGCGCAGCTTTCTCTGAAGTAATTTACTCTAATCTCAAACATTAGTGACCTCATTTCCGGTGAGTACTCACGTTCTTCATATATAGATGTAAATTTAATGAAATTCCAAAGGGGTAAGCAGGAAAATATACTAAATTAATCATCCTTTTTAAATAGAACGGTTCTTAACTGGATTGCCTAATCTAGGAAAATCACTATAATTTTCTCAAGAAAATGTCAAATACTACGTCTATAAAGTAATTTTTGGTGTTCTAATAACGTCAGATGTATAAAAACTTCCTTTCCTTGTGAACAATCTCAAATTTTCATTCGTACTCATATGCATTTCGTACACACAATTTTATATAAATAATTATTATAAAAAAGGGCAAATTACTTCATGACTAAATTCACATCGTTCAAAATATTTTAATTTTTAGCATATTGGAACGTGAGGCAGAATCTTATGACAGTGAGATTTGCTGATCTCGCGTAGAAATCCACTTCCACACTCGCAATGGTCACGAACCGCTTTGAGGGAGTATTCAGAAGGGAGATCGTATCTGAAAAGCTCGTGCTTCGATGCGGGGTGAAATTCCCCCGATATGATCTAGATCGACTTTAAATTCCACTTTTGCGGAGTCGATTTGAGGGATGCCATGAATTATTTAACGTTTTCCGATTCTGGGAAAGATCGATTAATTAAAATACTCGGGTGCGGAGCGAGTTCTTTTTTTAGAATGAAAAGCATCCATTCATTTTGAAGAGATGAATGTATTTGAGGTATTGTTGTAAGAGACCATTCATTCACAAACTATCTATTTCCTAGTTAGGATATCACGGGTTAGAAATTTGCCCTTTACATTAACAAAGCTTTTCTAGAATCAGAAAAATCGAAATGAAAAATATTTTTAAAATAAATTACGAATCAAAGGCGGTTTTAAGGCGTATTTCCTCAGCTTAACCATACGGTGAATTCAGAAAAAATTAAATAGTATTTTCTGTCAATGAAATATATTAACCAAGGTCTCTTTCACTTCTTTTAATTTAATTTAATATCATGAACACTGCAATTTGATCATTCGACCAGGTGGCAGCGGTGGTGTAGGGGGATATATTACAAGGTATTGCCTGGCATTCGCCCGAAGACGGGAGGAAAACCCCTCCAAAAAAACCTCCCGCAGGCAATTTTATTTAAAAGATTAGAAATATTTACCTTTAATGTAAATTTAGGATTATAATCGACATCAATGCTTATCTAATAAACATCAAGAAATTCCTATCAACAAGATTCTAACAACCAAACCACCGTGCATGTTAATTGAGTGCTTTACAATACCTGTTTCTAGCTGGAGCAAGGCATAACTCTTGATCATTTCATTTCATTCCAGAAACATCAACTTTAAAGGCAGTTACATAAAATTTAATCGAGAATTAGGCAATAAACCGACTCCTTGGAGACAACCGCGCGAGATGAAGAGCAATTCTAGACCCTCTTCGAGATAAGCACCGAAACACGGCGGTTGAAACGCCATAAACCACGGGATAGTATTAGCACGCACGCTCAGTCTGCAACAAAGGACGGTGGATAGCGAATTAAAATTCATGGACGATAATCCGACGCGTAAGTCGACTGCAGGGCAACATCATCTAAGATTCTTGGGTGGCCTATGCCCAGACGGTTATCTCTCCAGACAACCACGCCTCTCCGCTGTACCCAGACTTCCTTCTCTTAATCCCTCTTTAATTATCCTTCCCTTTCCGCAAAAGCCCGCTTCCCCAAGGCCTCCGAGCCTATTCCGTTGATTTAACCTCTTCTCATCAGAGACGTCCGTGCATCTGTCCACCGCTAAATATAATGGGATTAATCGATAAATCAATCCATTAGCCACAAAGAGAAGGAAGCTACGCCCTCTTCCTGATCCTTCCTGCCGACCTATATACTCCGTGGGAAAAGTATAACTCTTAATTGCTTCCCGATTTTATCTCCCTGATCCATTATCTCCCACCACTCGTATTATGCAGACGATGAGCTTTCTGATTTATTATTTTCTCTCGAGTGATCTGCTAATCGATAGCGCTGTTTTTTCCTTTTACTCGATGCTTTTTGATTCAGTTCCCTGATATTTTTCACAACATTCCGAGTCGAACCTTGGACATATATATAGAAGAGATGATTAAATAGTAACATTTACCATGCATCATTTTTGTGTAAAAAGTTTGATAATTATTCCTAAGAAATTTTTCAATATATGTTAGCGTCAAATTTTAATTTTGGTATCCCTCAAGGTTCTGTGCTAGGTCCATTTAATTGATTGTTGGCAAATGATAATGTTTCAAAGAGAGTTAATTAGGAAATTCTTTTTCAAAAATCTTAAACTAGCATTAAGCGTCGTGCAGAATAAATTCTTAGGCACAAGAAATATGGAGCTATATAGCGGGAGAATTTGTATTTTTCATTTTAAGATAGAACATCTTATAGAATTAAGCCTTGGACTTCTCGAGAAATTGATTTATTTGATAGCAATTTTATTATTAGAAATTTTTGAATGTGTAAACAAACATTAATGATACCATTCTCATTCTTTGTTTCTCTTTGAATTAATTTAAAAACCGAAAATTATTACAGAATCAAATTTCATTCGATATATTTTCCTATTTTACTTATTCAGGAGTATAAAGTAGCCTATATTGCACTCTTTAATGAGGATGCCGTATCTCGCATTTCTCTCCGTCAATTAGTTCCCGGAATTTCCACAAGACATGATGCACTTGACTTTGCATTAACTGATTACACCGATTGCTAACTCGGTCCTTTTCATTATACTGCAGCGTAATTGATTGGTGATCTGAGTTAAGGTCAGGCAAATTGAGTATTTCCTGCCATCGATCCGATTACTTCAACTTTAATATTAGCGTTGCACTCGGGAAATTAATCCTCGCACTCGAAGTATTTGATATCATTCGAATCTTTATCAAACTTTAAATGGGACAATATAATCTATAAACGCAATGGGCAATATAACCTATTTATTTTATTTATTTAGAAAAACGTAATAATTTGGAATGTACCAGGTGGCAACGATAAATGAAAGGAATGTATTTTACAAGTGAAAACTTTACAAACTACCTCAGCGAGTTACTAACTAACCAACTAGTCATGTAATATTGCCGACATTTACTGATTTACTATATGTTGAATTTTGCATTATAACACATGAGAAACAGTACCTATTCACAAGGATGTACACTTCAATCAAATTTAACCTTGTAATACTGTTTAACTTGTAAAGCTGAGAATGAGATGAGACATGTAAGCCTTGGAGTCTCCGAACAAAATTCATTTAGGGATGCAGAAAGCTGGACGTCGGCGAGGGAAATTAAACACGCATTCCTTACACGCCTACAAACCTCAGCATCGGCGACCGACATGTTCTCCCCACGCAAGAAGTACTCGCCTTATTACTACAAAACTAAGAGCTCCTGCACTAAATATCATAAAAATTCCTCCTCGATGAATGCAAAGGTCACGCCTTTGAGGACAATGGCGAGAGTCATCACTGGAAGAAAACAAAAGATGTTAGGCGTAATAAAGTTTTTCGAGATGATATCATGACTCTCGCTGAGTCGGCGTTTCACTATGCGATGACGTTAAGTGTTCCGAAAGCCTTTTCGGCAAAACTCCGAAACTTACGGCCTTAGGTTTCGAAAAATGGCACGTTCTGTTGACAGGAAGTCGTGACACGGTTGACGCTTACCACGGAGGAGGGATGGTTCCACTGAAATGCGGCGGACGTACACAGATAAGGGAGTTCGAAATTACGGCTGCGGACGGACTGCAGAGTGGCAAAGTTCAGAAGTTACGACTTGTGCCTAAGATTACATTCATAAGCGCATCTGCGTTCGCGGAAACCTTAAAACTTGTTGTATTAGCATATTCATTGAGGAGAGAAACGGCTGGAAGTGGCTGGAGAATAGAATCAAGAAGTTATAACGGATGGTTTGAGATGTCACCTACAGGGAGCATCTTAAATAATTCCGGAAACTTTTGATAAAATATTTGATCTGTACTCATACCACCGCAGCAAAGAGGAATACCAATGAGCTACCAACACGAATTTTAATTCAAACGCATCCTACATTTTAAAGCCGAATGGATGCCTACTATTTTTCAATCCTGTCAGTTTAAGTTTGCGTAGTTGAGTATACATTTCAAATTAAACGCCTTAGCACAAGATTTATTGAACTTTACAGAAATTACGCATTGATAAAAATCATTTAGTAATTAAATAAGTGTTCTTATTAATTTTAATGCAGATGAGTCAAATAATTTAAACACCAAGCAAGAAAAAATAAAAAAGAGGACAATTAAACGCACGAAAAAACTAATTTAAAGAACATAATAACCTTTACATGGTAAATAATAATTTTATTTTAAATGACAATCAATTGACGGAACTTAAGGGCATCTAGCTGAAGTATTACCACAGCGTGCCGGAAATTTATATAAGTAACAATGTCAAAAAAATAAAATGTAATCACTAGCACAGCGCACTATAAATTTCCAAAATTACAATAAGCAAATAAAAAATAAACTTTGTGATAAATTAATTGATTTAAATTTAGCCATCCAATTTGCAGAAACAGCGTCTAAAATAAAGTACCTTAGAAAAAGTAAAAATAAAGTATTTACTCAAAGAACGCATCTTTTTAAACATCGATACTAATTTCCTTTTCCTTTCCATTTCATTTAAAAATAATATGTTCACGTAATTAATGCCCATTGTACTCGAAAGGAATCCCCGCGTTGGAGTCGACCTCACGGCAGATCATTCACCTACAAAGTCTCCTCGTACACCTGTTTACCAGTGGAATCCAGAATTCACCAATTTAATAAAATTGGGATATAATCGCCGCTGGAATCCCTCAATAAACTTCCTCACGCCATCAACGCCAAATCCGCGCAAAGAAACCCGCTTCACGGCACGAAACCGCCTCTCTCATGCGACCATTTCAAACCCTTTGATACTCATCTCTTTTGCCTGAAAACAGAAAGAGCTCGCAGAACATAAACACCCTTCGTTACGCCCACCCACCTCGACAAACGCGCCCTCATAACGGGAACCTCGACCCTTCCGTGGGTGACGGCAACCCGATGCGACTTCAGTTCACTGACCTCCCTTAAAGTCCCGGAATCGCGGAATTTCCATTAGTCGATTACGCTGCACTGCCCCTACCACTTTACCCCCACGCGTAGAGGATGCGGGACCTCTTTAATGGACGACTGGTGCACTTCACAGGATCGACTTTAGTGGCGAACAATGCGCTAATTCGGTGATTGTAAATCTTCTTCTGTTGCGAGACTTGCTTAAGTGGTCGCGATCTAAAACACATTAGAGAGTAGAGCGGACTGACTTAAATACGTCGTGGGCTTCCTTTCAAATGTACACGAGCCTATCTCTTGAAAAAGGATTGATCCACAAAGAGAAATAGGTCCAGAATATGTACATTTGATATGATCACTTTAAACTTCGAGATATAGAACCATATTATACGATACTTAAGAAATTCTCACGAAATATTGTTTTTTATAAGTACATGAGTTAATCCTCCTATTTGAAAGAACGATTCATATCGATTCACAACGGATTTCAAAATATTATTGGCGTTATATTTAATTCGGATTAAAACATATAACAGTCGAGGAAAAATCGATTACTATCACCAAAAGTTCTGAAATTATAATTCGTGAAATAAAATCTACGATAATTCATGGAGGTCAAGTTTATCTTAACGAATAAATTAAATCATTAGATTTCCATCCAAATATTGAACTTCCTCGAGCATCTGGAGCTATAAAGAGTAACTAACTGATAATATTTGGACTCATTTTTACTTCCATAAAACACGGCGTTTTAGATGCCTACCTCCTCGAAGTAAAGCCATAAAACAATAAAGAATATATCTTCAACAGAACTGCTGGTATCTGTTACCGTGAAAAGAAGCAATAAAACAATTTAATCACGGTCATTAATCTAGATCTATTTCCTTCCGCTTCCAAAGCAATCAACTCATTTATAAGAGCCAAAAAATCTCCTAAATGGTCCCTGGTGGTTATTTATTAGAGGTGTCACCCCCAGGGCTTGGTTACCCTGAGCCAGTTCCACCAACATCATCCCATCCCTTAAGCTGGCCATGTACAAGTTACACCGTAAGCTCCCACTTTCGAACTAATTGCTAAACTGTCTTTAGACCCTAACGGCTCCCCTTATCCTACTAGAACCCTGTATGAATAGAATTTACCCACCTATATCTAATTCAACCATCATTTGGGCTCTACTTACCCATTTTGAAAACATATACCAAAAAAATCCTCCCTAAAACAGTCATTGCTTTTCTCTTTATTTAATTTAAAAAATAATTGTTCTTTTTAAGATTTTTACTCGCATTTATCCTCATCAATTCATAAAACGTTAAACCAAAAATTAAAGGTGCCATTTTCCATTGTATAGAGGAATTCAGGAGAAATTCCTCAACCTATCTAGCTAATGTGATCCACTCCTTGGTAAGGGTCGGTTCAGTTTAGTCTGTTCTTGACCCAATTTCCATTACGCAGTTCCCACTTATGGTGAGCATACTAAATAGGTTTAAACCTCTAGGAAATGGGTACCCAGCATCAATTATGAATTCTTAAGGAATAAGGAGAACCATGAGATTATATTCCCCTTCTTCATCTCGAAAAGAAGGCTTAAAAACTCCTAAGTTTGAAAGGAAGAATAAAATATGGAAACGAGATAAGCTTTGACTGAGAATGAAGAGGGTTTACTGATTTCCAGATAAGTACTCGGAGATAGTTCTCCCCTATTCAGCAAATCTTTCTTTATCCTCATAATTCATTTCTCAAAAAAATCTACGATATCTGATCTTCAATCTGAATGCGATATCTGACTCAGCCAAACGCTATCAGTAATTAAATTTACGAGAATGTGCCTTCAGTTGTGACCAATAATTAGTGAAACTAGAATAAATAAGAGTATAGTGAATGTAGCAACAAGTAAATGAAGCATTCAGTCCAGAAAACGATGAATGGAAAAGATAGTTAATATTCGATTAATTATAAAGGAAAATCTCATATGGAACATTCATGAAAGTTACTTTCAAAATCATTTCTCCGATAAAACAAGGTTAATTAATTTTGTTTTCCTTTCAATAAAAATAAGTAAGCTTATAGCTTTGATTTTCTTTTTTAGCTGGAAAGTAAAGATAGTATAACAGAGTACAAACTGGAGGGGGAGTTTTAACTCCGAATTGAATCAAAGCTTGCAGAGCATTGTGATATCCAACCGATAAAGAAGACAAAACAGCATAAATAATTAAAATTAGAAATGTAGGAAAGCGGCGCTGCTGAAGAGAAATGAACCTCAAATATTAATTCGGAATATATTTGAATTTTTATGATAATAACACTTAAATAAGATAACGTATTCGCAGTTTATATTCTACGGATTGGGAATAATTGAAATTATATTTTCACGATCACATGAAGCTTGCAAACAAAAATATTCAATTATACATCCACTATAAAAACAATGAAAAAAACTTCCTATACAATCGTAACACAGAAATTAATGAGAGGGAAAGAAGTTGCAAAAACAAGGAAGAATCGTAATCCGATTCCATGGAAAAACACGCTCCACCATCGACGAACTTTATTATTAAAACCAAGAGAAAAAAATTACGGAAAAACTCTCCGGGGAACTACAGCAATTAAACGCCAAGCTTCGAGCTCTTATTTTAGCGAACTGAAAGCATCGAACGCTTTTATTCAATTCACTTTCCAAAACTTTATTAACTCCGAAACCCCGCCCGGAAGACGGTTTTCCCGCTTGCTTTCTTCCCACATCGCATTACATTTTCATCGAACACTTCAAAAGGGCCGTGAAAGAGTCGACTTTTACCCACTTTCTCCTTCGGAAAATATGAACGATGCCTTGGGGCGTTGTTTCGTTCCGATCCAACGGAAGGTTCCCCCAAACAACTGCGGAACATTCTCGCCGAATATCGACTCTCGGAATAATGAAATATCCCGATTCTCGAGGGGTCGTTAACGAGACGCCTGGATTCCCCTGCTTATCGGAGATTTTCTGACGGAATTTCGGGGCGTATGGATTGGGGCTCCGCTATCGCTTCTATCAAATGGGCAGAGGCCCTTCCACTATTAATGGGAAGATGAATTTCACGGATAGCTGAATTCGAGATGGAAAGCCGTTCAAGATGTGCGGGAATTATAAGAGGGAACGTCTCTGATATTATCCCTCAATAGCTGTGGGAATCGACGATTAAACTACTATCGACTTAAGGGATAGGAGATTTTAATGGCGAATAATTTACTCGGGAATTAGTGATGAAGCTTTCTACCTCAATTATATCTCGATGAAATTGAAATTTCCTCCTCTCTTTTTGCATTGATGAAAAAAGTTTAACCTTGCTTTGCAATGCTGATTCTTGGCTGGGAACGGAAGCAGTGAACAGCGATTAAAAATATTAATATTAGTAATAAAAACGGAATAGAAGAAACAAGCACAAGAACTATTCTTAAAATCTATATTTATTAACTCTTGATATATTTAATATCTCACAGACATACATGTCTCAGAGACAACTTTCATATCCTGCCATTCTAAAGCATTTGATTACATACACGCATCTAATGATCTTGGTTTACGCACGCAAAACATACAATATCCCATTGACATTAGTTCATTCCACAGGTTCAATTACCTTCTTCATCCATGACTATTATAAGACCATCTCATAATTAAATACCTGCTCACTCGTGTTAGAACCAGTCATCCGTATAATAATAACTAATGTACACGTTTTAATGAACTACCTCTTTATATCGAGCGAGCAAATTACGATCATCAGACACGTATGTATCATATCGGACTGGTCGTAATATTTTAAACTCAAGGGAGGGTTTAGATACATTAATCAAAAGGTCAATTACGAATTGAATTAACTGGATGGCCATCGTTACCACTTCGTATCGAATCATGAGAGAAAACAACTCAGCACTTTGCAGACAACGTACGTGTGAATATCGATGGAAAAAATTCCGCTAATTAAATGAAGAACGAAGCACGTTGCTTCGCTAATGGACATCGGCACTCCCGGTTTAAAATTGAAATTATGACCCATTTATAAAGTAAAAAATGATCAATCATACGTGTTATTCGCAATCGACCTCTGACTTGTGCACAACATTAATGAGATATTTAATTACATTCAATCCCTCCACAAACTTGATTTTGTAAACAACCAGAATTAAATATGATATTTCAAAATAGCCCGACGTAAATGATAAAAAATAATTCGGAAAATAATCTATGCTTAACCTTTATTTAACATACTTATTCATCTTTTGTGACCAGCAAAGGCTTATTCATTTAAAATTAATCTTGGAATTAAATTAAAAGTGAACTAAAAAAGAAATAATGTACATTTACTAGAATACTTTAATTGGGTTCTCTCGAGGGCATTGAGGTTTGAAAATTAATAAGAACACCTAAATTTCGGAGCTAAACATTAATGCGACGCTAGAACACCATTCTAGAGACATTGAAAGGCGATAATGAAAATTCGATGTGACTATTTCCAGAATTTGTGCCAAAAATTATCATTGCAGTGCCAAATCAAGCTAATCAGCATATCTCAAATTTGTCTCAAAAAGAAAAAAACGAGTTTTAATATTAATGAACTCATTATTTAGCATCCTTTCCCATAATCATACAATCCTATCAAGAAGCGATAATAAAAAAATTTAAGTTTCAAAGAACGCTTAGTTTAATGGTTAAATTCGTCTAATTAACGAATGTGACGGCACATAATCCCTCGGATTGAACGAATTCCCAACTAACCGCGTTCACTTGTTATAGGAGGCTTATATTCACCCGAATTCAACCTTGAAACTGAATCAATACCCTTCAATCCGCTGCAATCGAGATAATCTTTAACAAAAACGAAAAAACGATTCTGGTGGATGGACCGAAAGATACCCAATAGACGCTTCTATTAAACGGATTTTTAGCAGCCTCTCTATTGATGGAATGACCCTGAAGGGATGCGAAGAGATGAATGAATGATACATTGCTATTGGGAGACCGATCAAAAAAGAAATCGATACCATCCTGTGGGAGAGGGATGCTGACTCGACTGTTAAAGCATTCATGATCGCCACATGCTCATCAACCCAACTTGGTCCATTGCTAATCAGCTTCGTCTGCACTTGCACCCTCAGCCGGCGATGGGTCCAGGAAATTCGGTTACGTGAGGGTATATCAGGAGAATAGCGATGTATGTTTAACACAGTGTGCTAGGTTCCCTTTAATTACAAGCTATCTTATGCATATAAAACTAGGAATGGGAGTTTATTTCAGAGTTAAAAATGATATTTAAACTTATGGATCATTGATCACTTAAAATTTACGCATCAGAAAATACACCAAAGGTACGAAGCATCTGAAAACTATCACAAAAGATGCTATATAGTAATGAGTAATAATAATGAATGTATCATAGTAAACTATTGAAAACCTCGTTGATTATGGACTACATACGAATTAGAAGTTACGAATAAGTGTGAATAAAAAGAATTGAATACGAACTGAAGTTTATAACGACTTCGCACTGGAGTGCTAAGAGAAAGGGATTCAATTAATTTATCCGGAAAATAATAATTCGTTTCTATTAATGTCTAGCGAATCTAATATATTTATAGGCTAAAAAATGTTCACACAATATTTAGACACTTGCAAGACTCAGCCTCTCACTGAGAATGTATACGATTGAGAATTAATCTTTGGAACAGAATCGTGCATCTGAAAATTATCCTTACGTAACCTCTGACATTTACAGTTCGCATTAAACCTTACAAGATCATAGTATAAATCATCGCCAAAATGTTCACCGTGCAAATCTTGTATGCTTCTCGAGAGATATCGTACCAAGTGCACTCTCCTGGTAATTCCTCTCAACACGAAGGCACCAGACGAGATATCTCGGAGTGAAACGACAGAAAAAAATGGAGACACTCCGCACGGGAATATTAAAAGGAACCCTCGATAACACAACCGTTACACAAGTTCGCTCTCCTCCATTTGGCAGCCTGCCACGAGATAAAGTGGAAAGGACGAAAAAATTGAAAATGAGATGACGCGAGGATTGAAAGGGATGGGTTTTCTCACGCAGAAAAAGGAAGCACGCATTCGCGAAACGAAGTTTTTTCACCGAGAATAAAAGGTTGGTTGTTCCGAGGAGAAATCTGGAGAAATTTTGCGTTTCGGAAGAAATAACGGGGAGATGATGACATGACGGAGAACGTGGATGCATCTTAAGTGAGAAGAATAGTGGAACACTCATCGCATCACCTGACAGGATGAATATACATATTAAATTTATGCACCTTTCTTCTGCTTCTCTGGTAAAATAAAGAGATGTTATATCACGCGAATAATAACACTAAGAAACTTATTTGATCACTACTATTCTGTATTGCAGTATCTCGACATAAAATAATTAGTACGTCTAGTAAAAGTTAAAGCAACAGGGAATGTCAAACAAATCGTTAACATCAAATGTTAGACACTCTCTTTAAACCCGCTATAGCCCGTATGCATCTTCAGTTGCACACATAATTAAAAATTTTATAATATAACCATAATATTTATGTGCATTCATAAATATTATAGTTACATTATTCAAAAACAATATGCACTCCTTCTCTACTAGAATTCTATTTTTGGTATTAGTATTAATGAATTAATATTACTTTAAAATGAAATATTTTAATTTGAACATGTAGACCTGTAATTAGAGCTTTTAAACAGTAGAAAAAATTAATGACATTAAAATCAGGCGCATTTACCTTTTCTTAGACTTAATTATCCAATCAATTTCAAAGTAAAATGATCTCTTTTTTCACTGATGTAAGATTTGATACATAATACGAAAGAACTATATACAATTCCATATTCTTCAAAAGCACAAAACAATCCAAAAATAAAGATTATACATTTTAATCCTTCTAAAAGATGCAACGGACGATACAACTAAATTAGTTGAATTAACTATAGGACAAATCTCTACTATAGTCATAAGATAAAGGTATGAGGCAAGTTCACCCACACCTACTTCTCTATACTCTACGGAAGAAAAATCCCGGTGCAGAATGTTTTTCTCTGTGCAAACTCGATTTCCCCTGATATTCTCTTCCTGTTTGAATAGCCCCGCCTCGTTGCTAAGAAAGAAACAATGGCAGAAATTCCCTCTCCAATCACGACATACTCGGGATATTTGGAAATTGGGCGTGGGGTCCATGGAAACAGTGAAAGTGCCTTCGGAATGAAAAGGGAAAGGTCGAACCCGAGTCGTGAGGGCAAATGAACTTGAGGGGCTTTTTTTGAGGTTTCTAAACGCGAGGGACGGCGAATCCTGTCCACTCACGTGACCAACTTTAAGGCTTCCACAGTTCTGGGATGTGAATTGCTTCGAGGAAACTAGAGTCGGAGACTAGCATCTCTGGAGAAGAAGACCCACAAACGGCTGCAGACTGGTTCCCTATATCATCTTCCCTTAGTCTCGGCACTCGGGTTATCGAATTACAGACATTCCATCCTCCAAAGATGTACGTATCTACCACTCCGTTCGTACGAGTGCAAATGGATTACTTGCTCTATAAGGCCGTTCTTACCACCTTCACAATAGGCCGTGGGGGAGGAGCGGTGGAGGAAAACAAAATTCCAATCTTAGAAGTAAACAGATGATGCGTTGCACACGTATCGACATCGGAATGAGATGAGCAACGCCTCGTAGTTGGGACATGCCCAGCTTTACAATACAGGTTTCATTGGGTAGTGTGTGCATTCATTGAGCACGCGCTTTGCTAACGGATAAGAAATAAAGAGCAGATCCTTTTCTAATGCCAATTCGATACGCAAATAACACCACATACTTCATTCTCCATAAAGTTTCCTTCACAAAAGAGTCCAACGGAACGTGAACTTTGAAAACGTACGGTTGGTCATAACTCACAAAAAGGCCAAATAGAAAGCACTTTTGCGGAACTCGATAAATAACGCAAAAGGGCAGTTTGTCACGGGTTTTGTGAAATGTTTCAGAAGCTGTGATTTATCCGCAGCTTACAACCTATACTTTAATGGCAATCGATGCCATAATCCGATGAAGCATTTTCCCAAATGTAAACCGATAAAACGTATTATTTTCCTTTAAGTGAAGATTGTTTTTCATTTCATTAATCTCTGTCTATTACTAAAATAAATAAAAACCTATATAGATTTATCACTTTTTCTATCGAAAAAAATTCTTCTTAAATAATACGAAAAATAATATCATCTTGTTCTAATAGTTTGCACAATCAAGTATCAAAATCTTTACATCACGTATTCACGACCACCAATTCGTCTATAGATGCAGTGTATGCAGATTTAATATACATAGCACATGAAATTAGAGATAGTAGCACATTAATTATTGTTTCCATACCAGGTTGTCACTACCGATTTATATATTTCAAGTTGGGAGACAAAATTTTTTTTATTTTTCATTATTCCAATAAAATCACAAATATTCCTTTACATCTAAAGGATTTAAAATGCAACTTAAATAACCTCGAAGTATAAAATAATAGGAGTCTTGAAAAATTCAAATGTATCGCAATTTGGCTGAGGAAGCTTTTAATATTAAACCAAAAGCAAAACCCATAAAACATATAATTGATAAAAATTTGACAGATTTAATTTTGCCATAAAATACATTTGCAGTCCCTGTTCGTTAGAGAACTTTTATCCGGAATTCCCGTCTGAATCAATTTCTCGAACCACTGACCTTATTCGCGACCAAAATACTCCAAATTCCCACGTAGATTCCGCATCAAAACCTCTTCCGTGTCCCGACCTTTATCTTTTCCCGATTTACTCTCCCATGAAAATCGCGGCAGTCGTTTCCTAGTTACGTGTAAACACGCTACGCGATTTCCTCTCCAAGACAAACAAAAACAATGCCGAAAGAGCATCTTCTCTAATGAAGCCCCGAGGCCTTTGCTATCAAATCGACTGAATATGACGCTCGATGCAGTCATTTCGTCTCGTAAGCGTTAAGGCGATGAGGGCGGCTGTGTGCTCTGAACGGCATGCGATAAGGCGTTAGAGAAAACGCTAAGGACGTCAAATTTGGACTCGCCAAAATACCATAAATAAATGTGCCTAATCGATTAACGACAGCAAAAATTGAATATTTCATATTTTAAGAAAAGAAATAGCTAAAATAAGATATAATTGGATCCGAAATTTAAACCATAATACATTCCTTTCCTTTTCTCGGATGAAAAGGGTTAATATTTAGGAATAGAAAAGAAAATATAAGCGCACCCAAGTAATTATCACTCGAAAAAAGTCCGAATCAAATTAAAGTTTACTTTTATCAGTGATATAAAAAAATAACCTAAATATTAAAGCCGTACAAGCTACAATGAAACTATCATACCATTAAAACGATGTTCTTAGGGATTAAACCGAAAAATACCGTTTGAAATCGTTGTTTATGTACGAATAGCAGAGCCACAGCTGTATTGATCTATCAGTTACATAAATAGATCGTGTCAAAAGATTAATATCATAAATGGACGAATAACCTATCCTTACGTATTCTATTGTACACGAAACTGACCCCCACTGACAGCCTTTACAGATATAGGGATCCACCGAGTGAGATAGACCTTCAATCCGGCCGTGACTGTGAACGCGGAATGCCAAGCAACATGCGATACCGCCAATCGGTGAGAAGGCGCTAACGAGGCATTTATTTCCACGTCCTCTGACTTCAAACGCCTTCCGAGGTGTGATGGACAAACGGTAGGGACTCTCCCTCCATGAGAGCTCGATCGTTACCACCCGCAGCATTGAGATTTTGAGAATTCGGGACTTGAAAGACATCTGGCGGAAGATTTGAAGGGGGATTTGGAAAATTTAACGAGCCTGCATTTCGCTGATTCCTTTGAAACTGGAAACTCTAAAGCTGAGAGCAAGTCGATGAGGGACTGTAAAATATCTCTTTCAAAGTTACACAAGAAGCGATTCACTTCAGTAATTCACCGCAAGGATAATAAATGAATAAAGTAATCGAATTTCGCACGGAAAGTGAGAATAAATTATCTTTGTTGGTAAATTATGCCGCAAAATTGGAATTTAATTCGAAAACCATTATTCACCTCTTACGTCTATGCAGTTAACATGTCCAGTAATCCAAAGACTTTTTTCATTACACTGTCGATCTAAAATTCTACACCAATTCTACCGTTTAGCATTTGAAGAATTTATACTACATTCTTCTACTAGGTAAGAAAACAGCGAATCTCAAAAAAATTTGTTTAAAAATTAAGCTTCCAAATTATAAAATACATAAAAGATATTATAGATATAAGTTCAAGGTCGATATGTTTCATCATAATTACCTAACACTTGATTAAATAACTGAACAGTATTAAATAAGATGCCAAGATTATCAGATTGCTATATTTAAGAGACGAACAAACAAATATTATGTGAGTAACGTTTGCTAAATGACATTTCCTTCCCATCGAACTATAGTTAATAAGATAATTGACCACTCGATGCAGGAAACCAATAATATGTCATCGTTTAACAAAAAAGAAAAGGAAATATCGTAAGACACACCAGTTAAAACGATCAAGTACTCTCTTGATGCGAGCTACACAATTTCTATAAAAGATAAAGGTAATTGAAGCCCTATTCTTGCTTTCATCGCGAAATTTTACGGGTTAAAAGTATTGATTCTTAAATTAAAACTCTTGAAGGCTTTACGATAATTCAAACCCGAAATTATATCAAACATATATAAAAATTTCCAATCATCGTTATTCAATTCTTAGATGAAAACAAAACTTGGAATTTCCATAGTAAAACTTAGCATTTCAACATATCCTTAATCAAATAATGCACCAAAATTTCATATCCTTAGCCGCATATTCATCAAGACACCCAAATGACGAGCATATGTTAGAGAAGAATTTGCTTAGATGCAAACAGCGTTGCTACCCTCATTACACCTCCCCCTTAAACAAGGTCACCGCACTGGAATAACCCATTTAAGAGACTCTACGATCGATAGCGTACCTAGGAATACCCTCTTCTTCTTAAGGAGGAATTCAAAACGTCCATCAGCAGAAGGAAGTCGTAATTTGCCACGTCAATTCAGTTCCTTTGTGTTTCCTTTTTCTTCGAATCAAACGACAAAGAAAAGTTCGTTCGAGTTGAAACGACTATTAAATGCTTACGTAAGGAATTGATTCGCTTGAACGGAATGGTTGATCACAACTACTTCCTGAATCATTCTTCGTCAATATAAATGAAAAAAATTACCGATTAAAAGAAATCATTTTAATAAATTTAATATTCCTCCATTTATATCTCCAAATGGAATGTCAATCAACTTGAACACGTATTGGAAACTCTGACTGAGTTCAAAACCATTAGCAACAGAGAGCTTTTAAGGGCGGATGGAGATGTTTATATAAGATGAATAGCGACGAAGTTTGCATAGTAACAAGTTCAAGAGCAGCAAAAATATTCCATGGACAGCATTACGTTATGCAATATAAATATGCAAATATAAAATGGTTACTTCAGCTGTATTTACTAAGCCAACAAAATTAAACTTCTGACAAATGATATATTGACCGCTAATATTTCTCATTCTATCACTTAATTCACACTTCTGAGAAAGTCAAATTTACCACGATTTCCTTATTGGTATTAGTTACTCTTTCATAATCCCTGCAGTATCCTTTCGGTTCACACCCAAAGTAACGTTCACATGCAGAGAAAGGACTTTCTAAGTTATTTTCGATGCACACAACGGCTCATTGCAATCGTAGTAACATCCGTTCTCAATACTCGAGTCGATTACGAGGAAATTGGAGGAAAACTCAGCGTAAGCAGGAAAGAGATTTTCCTCCTGTTTCGACGGAAGTCGAATTAAAAGAAGGACAATTATGGTATCAAGCGGGGATGAATTCTTAAGCTTGAGAAATAATAATGGCGAATACTTCTGAGAAGATTAATTTACGAATTATGCAATGTAAATAGAATCACGCCCATATCCTCTTCGCACCTACCGTGTGTGCGAAAGATAAATTATCAGCAAAGGAAAGTGGGTAATGTTTCTTACAATTGGGGATGGGGAAGAGTCAAGCGGGTGGTGGTTTTATATTTGCTGAAATCGGCATCGACTTCAGATCCCATCTTCAAATCCCAGATTCCAAAATACTCACGTACTCACAAAACTACATAGACAATATGTATCTCAAAACAGTTTACATCTCAGTTTTTCTAATTCTGATAGAATGGGAATTGGTAAAGATACCAAGATTCCCATACATACAATCCAGCGCAAAATTCACAACCAAATTTTTTCAGTTGAATAGAGGAAATTGTACTAATACGTATATGTATACATACACATACTTATATATATATATATACAATAGTAGTAGTCGAAATAGGAGAACAGTAGATAAACAAAGACATTTCTCAGCTCTAATGAGAAACACCTACTTATCCACGAAAGGGCATGGAATAACAATTATTTAAGCAATATCCGGCATTAATCCGTCCTCCCTCTCCATGACAACATAATACTTCACGGGTATTAACGGAACGTTACAGCCAAATAGACAGCGATGGTGAAAATCCAAAATATACGCCCATCGGAACGACCCCATTGTGCGGAACCCCCTCATCAAAGCCAGTAATTAAGTGAGAAAAAAGCCATCACTTCATCCGAGTCATAATTAAGAGCCACTACCAGAGGTCGGATAACAATGACTCCATCCCTCACAGCTTTCAAGGGCAGTGCTGTGTAACATCAATAGGAAATAGTTGCACAACGCAACCCGCCCACCTTCCTTGCGGCATTCCTTTCACTTGAAGGACAGGTCGCACATCGCTGGAATCCAGTCGATATGAACCGCGGAGGAAAAGTATTGCGCGCTAATTCTCAAGGAGCGATATTTTGGGAAATTTCCTTGAACCCTTCCGCGCGAAAAAGGAACGCCTTTCACCAAAAAAGCGCTTTTGAAAGGATCTGGATGAAGGCTCTCTTACATTCCCCTCGGCGAAAGAGCGGCTCTTGACCCACAGTCTCCTCTGCGAAAAATATCGACGCAAATTATGCGTCGAGTCAGTGAGTTGTGTGCATGAAACGAGCCATTATCCTCGCTCCAAAAGACATGTAATTAGCGAGAAAAAACGCGTCTCTTGGCGACGGAAATTCGGAGGGGATCGTGTGACACGAATAAGAAAGCTGGTCACTTGAGGATAATTCGAGGAGTTTCGCAATGCGTTCGCACCGTTCATCCGATGCTTTCGCATCAACCGAAAGAGGCGGCGGATACATCCGAACAAACAAAGGCGGGATTGAGACTAAGCAAACGGCGAATTTCAGCGACACATATTTGCCTTAAACTTATGAAATGGCAACATCATGGCGCGCTTAAGAACTTCGATAATTGACAATAAAAGTTATTTGTTATTATCTACGTTTGAAAGCTATAAAAGTAAAGCTGTAAAAACATAATTTTAATACAAAATTTCAAAATCTTAAGCAATTGATGATAAAACGATTTTAATGTTGAAATTAGTATTTACTATTACGTATTTACGACGGAAATTATAACTATAAATTATCTCATCACGTATCTTTCACTTTCTCTCATTATCACGAAATTTCAACCTTTTATGAAAATAAATACGATTTAAATTTTCAGATTAACCAAAAAATATATTAAGAGATCCTTATAATAAACTTATTTATTTATTTCCAAATTTTCTTAGCTTATCCAACTCTCAGTAAGATTTTGAAAACTCATTCGATGTATTAGAAGAAATAGTATTTTTACATTTAATTCAAAAAAGTGCCATAATACAGGTGAAACGTGACCTTGGATAACGTGAATCACTAAACCTTATTTGTTTCGATGCTAAATACACGATAATATTATACCTGCCAATCTCTTTAGAAAATTGGATTGTTAAATATTTATCGCCTTCCAGATAAAAGTAAATGGACGAAATACGTTGCCATCACAACCGTTTAATCTCACTTTACTTTCAGGATGACGATCATAAACGAACGTTTCCTTTCCAACTCCTGCGCATCCTATCTAACAACTTCTAATTTCCAATAATACGCATAATGGATTCCTCATCTTTCCCTTCCCAGCATTTCCTTCCCATTGTTCATCAATTAACCATCTTGTGGTTCATTATGCAGTATTATGCAACTCGGACGACAATCTTCGCCAATAACATCCTTACGCTTTCATCTTTCATCCTTTTGATTCCCCGCTATATAAAATATTTTAATTAACTCCGGCAAAATTCAAATTATCTTCATCTCACTTCAATTTTGATGAATAATTCACACATCCTTCACACCTATTTATTGCTATTCCAAAATAACCATGAATTTCGTCAACGTATTAGCATAAATGATACATAAAAGAAAGAGGAAACCATTGAGAACAAGGATAAATGACGACTAGCACCGTTTCGCGGAGATATGAATATAAAAATATATGAGAAGTCTCCACGATAAAAATAAATCAAATTTATTATCAGTGGGAAGCGTTTTCCAAGATAAACGCTGTATATTCTGAAGGTCGACATGGGAACAATATTATGGCCGCGATACGGGAAAGGTGAAAGTAGCCACATATTTTTTAATCAAATTTAAAATGAATTTCGCTTAAATTACTCAAAAAAACTCAGATAACGTTCCACGTTCTAAAAAGAAGTCAAAATACGAGTATAATTATATAAATAATCAGAAATTGTAGGATTTATGATTGATACAGGAAAGATTGAGTATAAGAATTAGAAAAGAACAAAAAATGAAATGAAAGCTTTCAATTATTTTATAACTCATACATAACTCTCTCACCGTATAATTACACAAAATAGATCTTTGATCGCTATATTTCATTGAATTTCACGATTTATCATTGCCAAAGCAGCCATTGTCCATGTAAGCACGATAATTTACGAAACCATATCCTACATACCCGGATAACTTGCAAACATGTCTCGGAATAAAAAATAAACAATCGCCATGGAAACAGAAAATAAAACCGGTCGGAAAGATCCGCGTAACCCCTTTTCATAATCGAAAACAATAAATCTGTTTATCTCTCGGCGTCGGCAGAATCTTCCTTGTTTCTTCATCGCGAAAACGAAGATCGAGTATAAACTCGAGGCGATATTAATCTTTCGGTATTACCTCCTTCCGGCCAAGTGCCTAGTATCTCTCTTATTAAGGAGATCTAATAATTCCGAAGAAAGGATATGGAATGGGAAGAGGGCGGTGTGTTTGCATTGAAGATTCCTCCCCTACCATAGAATCTCTATGGGTGGCCTCCCCTGACGCAACGCCGACATGCACCGTGGATTCCTCGGTAACCAGATGCGCAATTGCTCAATGACGCTGCCACCTATGAGAGCCTATTAGTATGGGTAAAAGGCGAATCTTTGCCGTGGGGGTGGAGGAATTAATCGTCGCCTAGAGACGAAATTTTTCATCCCAACTAGGATCGTGGGCGAATTCGAAACGCGACGGATTTGGATGTATATGCATGAGATGGAGGATTTCGTTACGCAACGGGATGGGGAGAGGGAACCACGGGAGTTGTGAATTGGACGAAGAAGGGAATAAAATTAATGATAATGTGAGAGGATATTTGCGGTGAAAATGCAGATTATTTTGGACGGATGTGGATTTTATCGATCCTTGAACTGCCGCGGAAAAAATCAGTTCCTCCTGCGTAAAGCGTGGAATACATTATAATACGCTAAGAAATAAAATAAATATAACACCTAACTTTACCGAATCTTTACAAAAAGAAAACATTGATTGTAATATTGATTCCTTATTTGTGACCAATAAATTTTGTTAATACATAAACAAACTTCCGTTAAAACCAAATGAGCGTGGAACAAAAATAAATATGCAATCACGCCATAACGATCTCCTTTATAATCAATTTAGAAAGAGAAATAATTCGTTTATAATATAACAAACAAAGCAAAATCTAATTTACTAAAGGAAATTTAAATGAAAATTAAAGATGGTTCAATAATATATTAGAACGCATGTCTGTGACAATCATATGATCGTGAGAAATCGCTCTTCGTGATTAAACATCAAATCAGTTACGTGATAAACCCTTAAATGTCACCGATCCGAACAAAACGATAAATGTCACGTCTAACGAAATTCAATTACTCGATTTTGGAAAACGCAATATGTATTTGCAATCACAATACAGATTTCCTCGCCAATTCAAGTCACATAATTTTTGTCAATAAACCTGTTATGTATTATTCGGGGAATTGATGAAAATGATCTAATTAGAAAAAGAACAAAATATATATTTAGTTACAATATGAATAATGGAACAAGTTTGAGCTCAAATATTCATTTTCGATTGTATAGTTGATTTTCATTGATAGAAATAAGGAAAAGCAATTATGTAATAATAACTTCCTTGTAAAATTGTATCTACAAAACATAAGTCAAAAGAATCCTTTTACAATAGATAAACAAATATCGCACATGAAATCTGTTCAGTAAAAAGATAATACGCACTTCTACACCATAATAGATTCCCAGAGCATGCATCATCATCTAAAATACTCCCTTTAAAGGAAGTGACATATTAAACAAAACTGCATGAAAAATCTGCGCATGAAAGCCTTCTTCAGTGGAGGAAAAAACACTCAATAATTCATTACAATTTTCCATTCGCCACGATCAAAGAAGCAGGGGATTAAAAAAGGGGAGATGACACCAAGATGAATCTAATCCACGAACGGTTTGCCACCCAACCTGTTTACATCCCATTAATGTCCATCCCGCGGTTATACGCCCATAATAACATGCTTGATTAGAAAACTTGCGCGTCCGGGGTCATAAATTTTTTCCCTCCAAATTCATTTTCTTCGGCGGATTTTGGAGACGCATACATCTACCTCTTGCAGAAGGCACGTCCCTCGTGAAAGTTAGAAAGTGTCGAAGGCCACCGTCAACAAAGCCTACCCATGTGTTTTTTACGAAAATATTTCAAGTTCGTATACTAAATGGCGTGGAATGTCGGCAAAAACGTGGTCCGATGTCGAAATCGCTGGCTGAGACCACCTTCCATTTTAGAAGAACTCATTCCTACGCTATCGGCGCGCCCATAATCACAACAGACACGCCAGATGCCCTCCTTATGCGAGCGCACGATCGTGAATCCCAACGGTTGCCAACACCCGTGACTAACTCGTACATTTTTTATATCGAATGCAAACGCGATCGATTCATTTTAAAGATTACTAAGAGACCTTTATCGTTGCCAAACTGAAACGAATCGCGACGATTCTCCTATTCTTTAGAAAGAGACGCAACAGCTGATGATAGATTGCCTCATTGCGGAATATCGCAGTATGGGAAGGAAAAGTCACCCGTTCGCTCATAAATATGTATTTCCGAATGAAAACCTCACAATTCCTCACTCGAATTTTTCGTCATCGTAAAGTTCACCGATATCGAATTTAATGACTGAATCACGTTCCTATTTTTGTTTGGGTGATACGCTCCTGAATTGAGACGCATTTACTGGGAAAACTTAGAGTCGTCTACGTATTCGCGTACATATTCACAGATATTTACGTATTGAAATTTATGCTCCTATGATAAGTTTTTTCTAGAATAATATCAAAGTAATATTTCACGTATCAGAATTCATGTTGACTTCCCTCACCACATGACGAGCACAAATAGAATTTCTATTTGCTTCAATCAGTAAATATAAATAGATCGACATCCGGTTATGATAAAATTTCTTACCTTGTAGAATTCCTTCAGTGATATCTATGATAGCGACGGATTCAATCGGAGAGTTCCTGAAACAAAAATAAATATTTATTGATGGCTATAATACAAATAACTTTACTAATCTATATACATCATAAATTATTTTTCAATTACATATATAACTATATTCTACAAAAATATTGATTTCTATATTACCTACGAAAAAGATGCATTTTAAGAAAATCTTGACTTTCACTTATAAACACGTTTAAAGCTAAATTAGTTCGTAATTTTGTAAGGAACTTCTTGCTTTTCGTTAATTTAAAATTATTTCAAAATATATTTAAAACACCGTGAATTTTTCTCATTTTTTTCGTTAAAAATATAAAATTCTGTCATTTCCGAGAACAATTAAAGAGTTATATAATGTAATCTAATGTAAGGTCGATTGATTACGAGAAATAATAAACAAACAATAAAAATCCAATAATTAAATATAACCCTCACTCAACACGAATTTCCAATGTGGTTCATATTTAAACGAGACAAACATGAATTTCATAATCTAAACTGCAATAACCTATCTTCGATCCTCTCACATTAGTCTAAATTACATTCTCGCTCAGTATCAAAAAGCAGTAAAATGCTTCTGACGAATCACATCGAAACTAATCTATCCTCAGAGTGAAGGACATCGCCGATAGCGGGCAATTAACTCCCGCGCAAGTCGAATGACGGGATATACCGCAGGAAGGGATGTCCGACACCGAGAGAAGAGATTTCCACACGTTAAGTGATTCATTCCACCGCACGCTTCCACTTCCCCAGCGTAAAACGACGGAAAAACAGAACGTATCCACGGAGACGAAGATTTAACAACTGCGTGTTCTATTTTTAAGCTACCCCTGCGTGGAACTGGAGATATTGTTACGTACTTATTGACGCTTACATTTGTGCAGTCAGAGAGCCTGTAATAGAATTTCAACATTGAAGCTTAAGATATAATTTAGGGTATAAATCTATTAAAAGTATTATAATTTCGCTCTTTAAAAAACTAACCTCTAAGGCACGGAAAGTATGAGTAAAAAGGAGGTTCTTTTTGACACTTCTTCCTCAAGAAAAAATGCCTTTCATCTATTTTTTTAATTATTCCCTTCCTGAGAAAGCAGGTCCAAATACGTCTTTGCCAATTTAGAACCTGATAACGTAACGAAAGACATCAACTAAGGTTTATTCAGCTCATCTAAAATTTAGTAAGGGCTCAGGAATTCGATTCGATGGCACTTGAAAGCTACGGCTCTTAAGTCCCAATGAACCTTGACAGAAAGATAGTCTCCCTTAGCATTAGAGAAAGTCTTTAATGCTCTTTCCGATACCCTAAAGTTCAGTAAAGGGGATTGAAAGTCATAAAACCTAAAATTAAATGTTTAGAATCTCGACATCTAACCCAAGTGTCTATGAGATAATATTGAAACAGCTGCCTAGCAGCTTTCTCTCTACGATGATACAGCAAGATAAGTAAACCAGAGATGAAGTAATAGTTTTATAAAACCCATCATTATAAAATGAAAGGGATATTGAATAACAAAAGTAATTTATTAAACACGATCAGGTAACGCGAATTAAATGTGTTACAATAAATGGACGAGATATTACATAAAAAGAAAATAAATAATATAATAACAGTAAATATATACTGAATAAATGTTATTTTATAAAAACTTTAAAATTTAAAGAATGAAACTATGAAAAGAAATTGAACAAGAATCAAACAATAAGAATCGACAGTAAGGAAAAATTTAGCATGTAATGGATAACCTTGTAACAATTTTATGGATCGATAGAAAGAGGTGTAACTATTTCTACCTAATGAAGTTAAAATCATGATGAAGATATTTTAATACACTAAAAGTTATTTAGTTATAAAAAGCAGAAATGTTTTAAATATTTCCCTTTTTAAACAATCCCAGTGCTGTCTACAAAAGATATAAGATGTCGGAAAAGATTATACTCTCTTCTATTGTCTAATCCAGTTAATGTTCAGTGATGTTTAGTGAAACCTTTAAAAACCCAACTTAATTCAGCGCACTGCGACAAAGCTTGTACACATTCCGTAACTATCAAGCGATGAGATCAAAAAACAATTTTCACCCCTATTCGTTTAATCTTCGCCTAACTTAGGGGTGATTACGAGAATGTCTACCAAATTCTCACCAGACGTCTGTCGCTAATCTTTCCGCTAATATTCTTTTTACGGCGTGTTTTCCAAGTTGAGCACATTTTCACCGCTATTTTGAAACCGAGACTTTTATTAATGACCGGTCATTACGTCTTCATTTGGCCGTAATGAAGGAGTCTGCTACACAACGACTCCTGGATCTTCTTTTCCTCAACTTTCTCGTACTCGCATCCCTCGTTGTTCTGAGGAAGCGCTTCACAATCTCCATTCACCTCGTAATTTTCACTCCCTAATGAGTCGCATCCTCGCTTTCTCCCTTTCTTCGGAGTTTTTGCCCGCGTTCCTCAGACCCACGCGTGGGAACTTGATTCAGTTTCGATATGAGGATTTAAGAGGATCGATTCGTTGCGCATTGTTCAAGAGGATGCGGCGTAGTGCGGATCCCCATTGTGTCCCGGAATGAAAGTTTTTTTTATAAGGAGGGACTTTCCCGATGGGAACGGGGCTATTATGCGACGCTAGACGCAGACCGGTCACAAACGACTAGGAAGTGCATCCTTCGAAAAGGCGTGAAATCTTTTTCCCAGTTATTCGCACGAGGAATATAAGCGTTTTTGTACGCCTACGTCGCACGCGTGATTAGCCAACCTTTCGTAATTTCGCCGAACTTCTGACTTTTCTATGTAAAATTTTTATTAAATTTAATCGATAATTGTCCGTAACCAAGGTGATGGCGAGCTGAGGGCGAATCCAACTTGGGCATTTTATTAATCGATTTGATTCAGTCGATTGTTGAATGAATATCTATTTAATCCTAAAATCAAGTTCCCGAATTTGTCATCCTAGAGGAAAATTATTACAAATAAGATGAAAATCATGCGAATTGAACGCTAAATGAAATTTGTAATTTTGAAGGGTCTGTTCAAATATATTGTCCAGTTATAAACGTGTATCCAGAAATTCTGTCATAACCGGAAAGTGTTAATGAGAGTATATCCTATTTAGTTATATTATTAAGATAAAACTAAACGTACAGCCCCTATTCTTAGATAACTTTGAGAAAATATGAATGAAATACGTTTGTATTTGGTATTTTCATAGTGCTATTTAAGAGATTTATATATACTATTTAAAAACCATCGCTGATAAATATTTTATGACTCAGTAAAATAATAAATAATAAATTCATCTTAATATAATAAAATTATCTTAAAACACTCATATTTAGACGATCAAAAAGACACAACCCATTTTCCTCATCAAAAAATGTATTCTGCACCTAAATTTAAAAACATAAAGATATCCAGAAGGGAGACTATACCACAATAACTATCTTCTAAATAATGAAATACGTATTATATCGTAAGCGAGGATGGAATTCACAGGAAACTACCAGAAGCAGAGCCATAAAGCGAAGAGGCGGTGCCTTGTGTAGGTCAATGACTCCGTACATAAATAGCAGCCTTATGGATTAATGACGGACTTAAATCGCTTTCTTCAGAAGCACGTTCTCCATCTAAAATTCTGCCAGACTGACGTGTGTGTAAGTGATGACGAATAGAAGAATGCTTATGAAGTAGATGCATTTTTTTGCTTGTTTAGCTTTTTTGTCAGATCCTACTCCCAGATAAAAGCTTCTACAGTGTTTTAGAAATACTGATGTCTAACTCTACATCGATAAATCAACGCCTAACAACCAGTATTGACTCACATTTGAATAAAAAAAAACAGTTCAAATGTAAATGGTATTGATAGAAAGAGGAATGACAGAAGCTGAATCTATCATCAGGTACATTTCAAGTATGTACAAGTATCGATAGGTTAGAGAAACTCTTAGAAGAACTAAGTAAAGTTACAAAAGTAAATAAATTAAACATAATATCCTGATGCATAATTAACTGAATTATTGATAAGACCTTACTTTATTTGCTAAATAAACTAAATCTTTCGGTTATATTAATATTCAATAGACTTATCACAGATATCAAAAATCTACGCAATCTAAAACCTCAAATACAACAATTTACATCAACTACGAACTACATTCATCCTCCAAGTTGAATACCGCTCAAGACATAACAACCACTCTCATGTAAACAAACAAACATAAAACACCACTGGAAACTAGAAAAAAAAAAGACGACGAAAATGCTTAGTGTTCCATGGGCAATTTTAAATCTCTCAACAGGACTAGAAGTGGGTGTAGAGGGAGGAATAACTAGGGTGAATGGGGAGAGTGAACGAATGGGTGCTTCTAAAAGAGAGAGGAAAACTAGCCTCGTGGAGGGGTAAATGGAGTCAGGGGCCAAGAATTGGAAGGGACAAAGGATACAGCGCAGGGTGAAAGGACGGATCGACCGGGGATGCTGAAAAGAGCCGCGTTGGCAGAACCGCATCCCTCCCACGTCCAATCACAAAGCAATTTCTTTGCCTTGCAAAATGAATATTTAAATAACCATCCCACCCAATCTGGAAAAAAAGCTTATAAAAAATATAAGAGAAAATACGAGGCGTGGAAAACGTCCTGAAGGACTGTTTATTTTCGATTCACGGGTTAATCTTACCCAAACAAAATCCCTCCCGAGTGAATCTATTTTCCATAAATTTGATAAAATTATGACGCGGCGAAAGTTTATTTTAGGTTTAGATTTGAGCCGAAAATATACGTTTCCTAGATCCATAAATATACAAGAGAAGGATTATGGCCTGTCTCGTTCAATAATACTTGATAGAGGTGTACAGAGTGGACGTATAGTTCAGAGAATTTCTCATTTGTTTAAGACTCTACAAAATTAACAAATCAAACCCTTGGTGGCTAAGGGTAACCATCTAAGGTGCTTATCACTGATTAACTGCTTTCTACTCAATAGAATCATTCATTGTCCACAGTCTTCTGGATGCTGAAGAGATATATATATCGTGGAAAACGAGAAATAAATCTTCAAAAAGTCTGACCGAACAAATATAATAAATACAATAGTTTCACAAAAGGACGAAGTTAAGGATTAATTATTAACATTCACGATACGGAATTTTACATGTCTGTGTAAATTAGGAGTGGTTTTTATACGAAGAGAACCCGGGACCATTTACATTTATGAAAAATTAATGCTACTTTTCCAGAAAAATTATTCGGAATAAAATAAATTTCTTACTTATACAAAAATAATCTTTGAATAAATTACGAAGAAAATGGATAAATTACAGAAAATGTAAGCTTGAATAACATTATGAAGTAATATATAACCTTTAAACGAGCTATAATTTATGGTATGGTAAGTTTTTTACCCCTTTTTATTTGGTCGGGTGTTAGTTATGTCGATCATTAATTTTATGGGGTGATTAATTAATCTGCAAATTAATTAATCGCCCACCCCAACTAAAACATCTCAAAAAACCTTACTCCCGCCACGACCATACCCGAGGTCGCCTCCTACCACAGATGAATGACCTTTCAATCAATACTCGCAGCCGGATACTTTCAAATAAGAAGTGCACAAAATTGAAAACACAAAATAAGGCATGTATATGTTTACGTCACCTCGCTCTACTTTTTCAAAGTGCAACGATACGCGAAAAAAATATGCAACTGTTGTCGAAATGAAAAGGTTCTCCCGTCAGCAATATATATTTAATGGCATAAAAATAGTGAAATATTCGATGATAAGTCAACGAGACAGTCAATTAATAAAAAAATAAGTATTTAATCTCTCAAAAATTAACCGTTAAAAGCTTTAGAATTTTAAATTAATTACTTAACAATATATTGAGATATCGCAGAAAGATATAAAATTTAAAGGCATAAATAATGCTAACGGAGGAACATTTGAACTAAATGATTGTCGTGTAAGCAACCCGGCACTTTTTGAAAGCTGAAGACTATTGAAACTGATATTCAACGTAAAATCCATGGAACTTAGGCGAAAAATAACAAAGAGCTTCTGATGATAAATCTAGATTCCAATTGATAAGCTATTATTTGAAATAGCCAAAGTATTCTACAAGTAAAAAAATTGATAAATTACAATTTATTCCATTTATTGGAAAATTCATCTTTTCGGTAGAACTAAATTACGAATTATATTATTAAGGATGATTAAAACTCTTGCGAAAGAGTAAATTTTAAATAAATATATTGACACAGGCCGCCTTTCAGTTCATAAACACAAAAAACTAGGCATATAAATATTATGGAACCCTATTAATTAATATCAATGTCGAAATTAACGACCCGTCTTCCTTTCATTCAGCTGAAGACATCCAGAGCTTTCGTCACGGAGTGTCTGTACTTCGCGCACCACGAACCCTATAAAGATGAAAGACCATTAACACGAGCCTACGCTTTTACTTTCGTGCAAAGGTTAACACTTAATCCGCTTGAGATAGCGAAATTAAAACACGAAGGGCGATTTCGACAGCCTCATCTCAAGATGTTTATTTCCTGCGTTATATAACGAGTTAGAGATACCGTCCGCCTCATATTGTTTACTAATTACCACCTGTAACAACTCCAACTCCTTTAGCTGTCCCCGTTTCCATGGCGAAGTTTCGAGAGGCAAAAAACGTGAAGATCGAATAATCGCAAAACGAAGATGAAGGAGGGAATCCGTCAAATCTTTGCGAAACGGCGGAAACCGCGAAATTCGGATCTCTCAAGGCCCTGCGAGATTGGATTGATGTGCCTTGCGAAAGATTGTCATGAGTTGCTTTTCTGAAGAATGAAATGCCGAATTTCTATAAAAAGTTAGAAATCGTCCCACTGAATAAAAGTTTCTCCTCTGCGTTTGGTATATAGGTAGCCAAAGAGTTTAAAAGAAAATATAAATTTCGTTTTTGAGCTAATTTTTATCGTAATTATCTCTTAAAACGAAAAATATAAAAGAAAAATTTAGGAAATGCGTTGAGAAGGAAAGCTAATCCATCAACATTACGGATCAAACATTAAAATATCTATTAATATATGATATTTTTATGATCAATGATTTTTGAAAATATTAATAAATAAAAGTCTTTAGCGAAGTAATAAATTACGTAACCAAATATAGGCTTATTTAACGACTATTTAAAAGATTACATGTTATGGTTGCACATAAAATAGGAGCAAGCTACAAGTTACGATAAAATGATATAAAATAAAAGTCATGATAAAATCAACTTTAAATAATATCATAAAACAACTTCCAGTATCTCCAGGTGTTATTCACCTTCAAAAATTCATATTCAACAGCACGCTCACAGCTGTTTGAGAATGCCATTTAATTTATTTCGTGAGTGATACCACTTCCGAAATCCATCTCTGATGACGGTTTCGAGTCCAATTTCCAACTGAAATTTCAATCACCGCGAAGATTACAGAGAACCGCCCACGAGTCCATTGATTGCGGACTTAATAGCTCCGAGGTATCCACGCAACTACGCACGCAAAACAAAATTCGTAAACCACCCGTTCAATTCCCTGGAAACACACCTCCAAGCGGATTAGTTATGAAACAGAAAAAAAAGCCGCTCGGATTCCGCACGTCATATTCGCAAGCGTTGCGACATGAGAAAGTCTGATTGTTTATCGGTTACCTAGGGAGCCCTTGAAGCGTCTATTGAAATTCTACGCTGCACCTTCGCCCTGCTTTCGAGAGATGCGGTTGGGCAGGATGCGTGCGGTCGGGGAACCGCAGAAGCCTAGTCCGCGGTCGCTGTGGCCCGCGACGCCGACACAACATCTCGCATTAGGCCAATTATGATTTGCCCCATACAGACTCTTTTTTATCGAAAGTGAGGGCAAATATCTGCAACGACATGTCGCGGAAGGTAAAGGATCAAAACAAACTACGCCATAAGGTGCGCGGTAAGTAAACCTCATGCTCATCTCATAAGGAAATGAATGCTATACGTAACAATAAAACAAACTACTCTACGTAATATTCTCCTCTTTTCTTATCTTGAATGTAAAAGGTTCTTGACGCTGAATGAATTAACTTACAAGAGATATATAACCAAAAGAAATAAATCTTCCTCTGACTGAATTAAGTGAGGATATTCAACTTCTAAACATGTAAATCATACTAAGCAACCTCTTTGTCACTCAGATTATTCCAACATTACGATAATTATTGACACTATAAAGATGAATGTAGAATAAGAACTAAATCCTTCGAGACATGACTTTTTTGATTGACGAAAATAATGGATTCATTCACTAAAGTAAAGTATCGTTTAATATTTCCTATTGAAAAAAATCGATACCCTAATTGTTGGTATTGATATTACACAAAGGGAAAGTATCCATGGGGTAAAGAAAGAAAAAAATACTGCCAAGTTAAGGTAAATCTTTCTATGCTATATGAAGCAAGGTGGTATTTCGGTGCGTTTGTATATATATCAAAGAAATATTTCAAGCTTTAAGTACTAAGAGTTTCATTTCAGTTTATAAAGACAATTCGTTATAGAATCGGATCCAATATCCAAAACTTTCTTTACGCAAAAATATGGTATCCTTATGTAGCTTTCGCTAAGGAGGCATGAATGCTTCTAAATTTAGCTTAAGACTTTTAATTCTGAGAAAGAAAGGTCGGCGACATTTTATTTCGGTACCTTCCAACTTTGTTTTATTTTTGGGCTCATTCATGCATGATCAACCACAAAAAAATCCAGCCCCCGTGTCCGAATAACCACGAAAAAAATCTCAACCCAAAATATCTTTTTATCAGGAGTGAGCGTCAACGGAAAGTCCACACAACATAACCTCCAAGTCTATTCCTTTGTTTTACATTCAGTTTGAAAGCAAATTTGCGGGATATTAGAGGGTTTATTTTTACTAAAGCCCACTGAGAATCAGTTAGTAGTCCATACATCAGATTTAATTTAAGAGCAATGCACAAGTAGAGATTAGAGAAGTTGGATGGCTATCGAAATTCAGTTATTTTGAGCACCGCATGATCATGAAAGTGTACGTAATTCAAAAAACACGAAAACATGGCTTTCTGGATTAAATTTATGGAATTTCTTGAAAAATGACGAGTCCATCTTGAAACTCCCATCAGCATTCCTCAATTCAGTCTTTTACTGGTTGTACGTTAGCTTTACCATACTTTTTTGCTTTCTAATGTCAAAGATTACAATTAATATGTAATGACATACAACTAGTTAAAAATTAGAGAATAATCTAATCACAGTATTAGCAATATAATATCCCAATAGATCGTTGTTATTGTATATCTTTTAGTAGATCATTTAGGCGATACATACAAACATAAATGTACATAAATTATAGGAAAGGACGGTAAATATTCTGATAAAGAAATACCTAGTCCAATTTAATTTCGATGAATGGAGAAAAATTGTATAAAGTTCCTTTTGCATATCTTTTGAATACCACAGAAAGTAACGCTCATTAATATCGTTGGTTCATAGTCGAACCGAATATATGTGTAATTAACCCTTGAAATTAGACCGTTACATATCTCTACTACGTTTGGATCTACTTACGAAGAACAGATATGAATAATCAAACGTTAGAATCATTTTGAATGGAATATTAATCTCGATAGAGGGAGATGAATGTTCGGAAGGTATGAGAGGAACCTATCATTGGAAATCCTCCATCAAATAATGACGCTCTCCAGCTGCTACAGATAGAAGATCGAATATTAATAAGACCGCTCGAAAAGAATTCCAAGACCTACTAGATATGCCCCATAGACAACAGCGAGATGTATTTCAGAGTTAATCGCACACCTTTCACATCAGCTCTGAACGTCCCCTTCGCTCAATTAACTCTGACGTTACCGCATAAGAGCTCCTTACATCATACTATGGGAAGATGAAACCATCTTCTCCTACATTGTATGCAAACCGCATCGCAAAACATACGGCATAATTCTATTTTCCCACGTGCGTGCTGAATACTTAAGAAGGGGCATCGCTAAGGCGAAATCTGACGTGAAGTCGCCCCGCATAAAATCACGAAGTGATTTACCGCTAATCCGTTCAACGCAAAATAATAAGTTGGACACGCTCTGATAATTTAAAGCGTAAAAATTATGCTTTTATTCTCAATACGTGTTTGTATGCTTAACAACCTCTGATCAAGAGAGATAAATTTTCCACTAACCTACTCCATAATATGCTCATCTTTTATCTCTACATCTTCAATTTATTTATAATCTTTTAATTTCATAATATATATCGATTTATATACATTTATATTGGATACATTTGATATGGAAATTAAATTACCATCAGTAGAACCCAAACATCCTTTAAATATAAATTGATGGACGTAACAGCATACTCATTCTTCTCAAATAAATATAATGAAGACATAAGGAATTCCCCAAAGGAAAGAACGGCCTCAGTCCGATATTTTCAAAGAGAAGCAATGCTAAATTTTGAGAATTTTAATAACTATTTTTAGCTCAACTTTGGAATTTATTTCGTTTTCCGACCGATTTAAACAAACAATAATCACAGTCAACGCAAGCAATGTATTCAATGTATAATCCTGAAGATAGACAAGGTAACGAAACATTTGCATTATTTTTGTGATATTAAAAATTAAACAGATATCCAGATATGTATGTAATCGATCCTCTAGTTACATTAAAAACAATAATGAAAAATAAATATTGATAATTTACACAACTAACAGAATCTTTCAAAGTTAGGAAGATTCTGTAGGCTTAAATTGATCAGGGTCATTCATACTTACAAAAAATATAAAGATATTTTCAATTTCCTACACGTTTTTCACTCCTAAAAGATGAATGGTTATAAGCGAATCAATCAAATAAATGAATCGCTTTATTTTATTTCATTTTATAACCTTTAGAAAGGCGTATTTGAGATTCAAACATTTCTCGGGCTGTGTGGGCGACCTTTTCAATTTATAACCATTCAGAAATAGAAATCACTTAAATTATTCGGATCATTTGTTATCGTTAAATAATGAAAATACATCGCGAGACATTTTTTGTGGACATCTAATATTTCACATGGAATTTAACTCCGTCATAGCTCGATATTTCTGTTGGATTCCTCTCTCAAGTGGGCACCTGAATAAACATTATTCTACGTCTATCTTCCGAGTGATATCTTTTTTCATGGAGCGAAACTATAGGGGAAATTGGTTCCTCTTTCCCAAGAGACTTTTGCGCAAACTCAGGCTCATCCAATCGTTGCGGAAATGAGGCTGAGCTGGAAACGTGCGTGTAGGCGTTCGTTCCAACATTTCCTCTGCCGCATTGCTCTTCCAATTCATCGCCTTTAAGCTTCTAATACGATCCCTTTGCGGAAGGAATGAAATTTAACTGGTGTTTCTCCCTTAAAACGAGATGGAATACACTTCTGGGGTTTGGGGAGACGAAACCAAAACCCAGAGAGAATTTCGATGGAATTTGAATACAATTGTTTGATAGCAACTCTTGCGTATTACAAAGAACGAAATTTACGAACAAAACTAGATCTATGGCATTTGTTTTCCATACTTGGAATTCAAATAAAGTCAATAACAACAGCACTGTCTCCATGGCAGTCAATGAAAGTTATCTCCCAAGAATATGAATAAAGTTGAATACAGAATTTTCAATAATTCAATGATAGAATATTCTTGAAATTTAATAGATATTGTATTCGAATAATGCCATTACTCTACACAACGCTTGAAAATCATGGCTAAAACTGATATATGATGAGAGTTACCGTTTTCCTATTCCAATTTATAATACTATAATCATTAAAAGTAATACGTTCCCTCTTTAAACGAAAAATCATGAAAATCCAATCAAGTAATAGTAATAATGCTTGGTCACAGAATTATTACGCAAAACTATTTATTCACGTTTAAAATCATATACTTATAATCCTGAATGCCAATAAAGAATAATTATATCAGTGAATGTCCAGAGGAACAAGAAATGAAGGTTGGACCGTTTTCTACTGTTTCCCTAGATCATATACCATTTCAAATAAGTACTAAACAAACTAAAGATCTGAATATATAACTTGTGTTGCATTTCCCAAGAGATGAGTCGCTATACGCAAAAACTCTCCATGAATCCACGCATTTGCTAATTCAAAACCAATGTATAAATCCATATGATTTTTAAATGGGCATCTAATTTAGGGATTCAGATGAGAATACTACCCACTTAGTCTTACTACTATCGAAGAGTTAGATAGGCGTTCTTTGGAATCAAAGACAGAAATAACAATAAATTTATCTCCTCGAGATGACAAAGGTAGACAAAGGAACCAAATTAAATATTTCCAAATCATTATGACATCAGACCAAATACTGATTGTAGAAAAAGGTAGGTGGATGATTTCAATATATTTCCCAATGCAAAATAGCCCTGAAATACGTCATAATCCACCAAATCACAACATTTATCGAATAAATCTTTTCGTCTGACCCTGATTAGAGCTAAGAGAACCAAAAGAAATCGACAAAATCTATAATTCCGCTCGATTATTACAATTAAATTAAAACACACGCTTCTTAGCGCATATTTATATCGCCATGGAGACGTATAAATATATCAAATAAACGCTGAATTAATGTCCTGCGATATCCGCCCACATCCGCCGCATCAGCCCACCGAAGACTACACCCAGAGCCAAAAGAAGTTGACGACTTAAGAGGCGGTAGAAGTAGTTTATTGCGTGTCTGCAGTGGGGAGCCAAAGAAAAGGATGAGCTCTTTAATAAGAGAGAAGAATAGGTCTGATAATGGACAAAAGGAAATGAAAGATAGAGAGTAATAGGAAGGAAAAAGCACCGTCGACCTGTTAATGTTAACACCGAAAACTCGTAATCGGAGAGATAGGTGGATGATTTCGCTGCTGAATTGAAATACTTCAGAATCACCTATGATTTATGCACCGCTTCCAAATCGCTGGACTACGTTCTGATCTAACAAAGCAATAAATTAACAAAGTCTTTATCTATTGAACTTGTATCATAATGCTGCAGGATTAGAAAAGACTTTAATCGAAAAAGTTTCCAGTTATGTGAAGTTAATTAAATTTATATTTAATTGATTTTCAAAGAAAGGAAATAGAATACAATGTTACAGAGTTAAAGTTATTCACTAATATGTAACAGAAAAGCTTTCCATGAGAGTAAACTTTCACTAAACCACATTATACTTTACACCTCTTCAAACCTTAGCAAGTAGCTACACGAATCTTCAAAATCATGGTCATATCTTATTATAGTTAAGTAAAATTTTATTCTGATAAAGTTTGACTCCTGAGTGGAAGTTGTAACAACTTGTAAATCTTTAATGGTAGATCATAAATAATTAATGATGTATTTTAAAAAGCAACTGATACTTAACTTACTTGACTTATCACCAATAATTAAACCACATTAATTTCTTTAAGCCAAGCAATAGCCAGAGAAGACGAATGCAATATGATAATCTTAGAACGTGATTTTTTCCCAAACAATTTTGTGTATCATTACCAGACTAAGGTGAAATAAAATGAATCAGATACAATATATAAGACAGTAATTAACTTCATTATCCTTCGTAACACGAGTGGGATGCAACTTTATTGAGTGGACCTACATTTTACAGGCCAAGGAATGGGCGAAACATTCAAATGAAAAAAATTTAATGACTCCAACTTTAAAACGAGATTCGTTGGCACTGCCCTCTAAAATTTACGCTTCCCAACTTTACGAATCCCTTTTACATCATCACGCGGGTTTAAAACCTTCCTCTCGTTCTATCTTTCAGGGTCGTGTTCTTCTGGAACATCATCCTAAATCAAACGAGTCCACGCATACTCGTACAATCCGTTACTTCTAAATCATCTCTAAAGCTTTTGTCGTTTAGAAAAAACTATAAAAATTTAAAACGCCCCAGATATAAAATTTAATGATCCCATTTTCGGAATCTGATAGACGGCTTACAACGGCTCAGACTATGGCGTCGATAAAAACAAAGTGGCATCGACATATTCCATTCCGATACGATTGGGTCTTGTAACGGAGACTGTCTCTTAAACTAACGCATAAACCCGTCCGTTGGCAAATATATGGCGTCAGACGGGTAGTGCCGAGTCCATAATGGCAAGCTCCGGTGAGACAAATGCGTCTAATGCGATAAAGGTACCACCTTACCCGACGAGAAACGAATAAATAACAAACCAACTGGGCAGCGATAAAACCGGACGTATCCGTGCGAACTGTGTGAGGATCAAGGGAAGTATTTGCGAAATCGATAGGGTATCAGTAGATTTCTAGTTTTGGAGCTTCTTTATGGTTTAGACCCTTTCTCTAACCTCTAAGGTGAAGTAGTAAACTACGAGATTCACTGCAAATAGAGGTATTCCTTCTAATTTTATTTCTCTTTTGAAAAACGATGGTCTAAACCTAGAAGGCACTTGCAAATAAATCACAGAGGGTCCACTATTTCATTCTATTACGAGAATGCCTCCTGTTTAGCTTAATGTAGACACCCACAAATTTTACTCCATCGGCTGATTGCCTAATATTACATGTCGGCGTTATCTGAGCGAACAACGGCCATCGCGAATCCGTGGGAGGCGACAAAGCCCAAGGGGGAAATTGCGCTATTAAGGAAAAGGGAGAAGTGGTAGAAGAGAGGACAAGGGAATTAGGAGAATGTGTCACGAAAGGATGAGAAGAAGTAATGATGGATAAACATGCGACCTCAAGGGAAAACAGACGTGCTGTGCGCTCTGAAAGCGCCCTAAATACCAGATATGAGTAGTTGAATCAGATAAACGAATTACCAGTGGATGTGGAGGGTGTAGTGTATTACATAAGTTTTTTTCGATGGATTAGAAATCATCATATAAATAAATTACTGATTAATCTGTGATGAGAAATTGGATACATTCCAAAGCTACATTCGCACAGTCGTTTTGTAACTAAATATCGTATTTCTTAACAATATCCATTTAAGTTTGGGAAACTAATTGGGAACAGCTGAGGATACTCACAACACGTGATCTAACGTAATCTAAGAAATAATTATGAAATTAAAAAAATCGTATAAAATGTAGTAAAATGTTCCCTTAAAAGCTTCGATTATTAAAAGTCGGTACCTGCATTCACATTTGATTAAATTTAAATGCATATTTACTTCAGTTTACCAAACGTTACGCTGAGCATCGAAGTGGAAATACTAACTGAAATCAGCAAGAGGCAAGCCATAAGCCATGGGCGAATTCTCAGTCATCAGCTGTTACTATGGTTGAGCTCTATAATGAATCACTATTTTCCTGTTCCTGAGGTTATCAATACAATCGATGTTGTCTCGGCAGTCAATAAGAGTACAGAAAGATTTATAGCCATATCTCACCGCACCAGACAAAATAGTCAAAGCTACGAAAGTCATGGTATGAAAACAGAAGAACAAATACAAATCATCCCAAATAAATAGAGATGGGGGAAGGTTAAGGAACTAAGGAGGAGCAGCTGAATGCATCAGGCAGATGGAATGGTGGTGAAATGGGCAAGAGAAATGACCTAAGATTCATTATAGGGAAAGTTTGTACAGGGGCTGGTGACTCAGGGCTGGGAGGGGCGATGGAAGAGGTTTTTCGGTCTTAATGGACACATGGGGGTCAGTTTGCTGCCGTATCTGGTACTCCTCTCAAAGAAAGAGCATTCAAGCAGTTACGGCCAAAAACAAAGCTGTTTGTAGACATGAGGGCGTCAGGAAAGTAATTCTATAGATAGAGAGGTTACAAAGACAAGGGAAAGATGGTCATAAATTGAATTAATTGAGAGATAAGTCGAGTATCCCGAACGAAGAAAAGTGACTTTTATTAATTCACGGGAGAGGAGATGGGTGAAGGAATGGCAGTAGAAAGCAGAATGAAAATTAATGGGAAACCCCTTAAGATATGAGATGATTAATAAGTAGAGAAACGTGTAATTATTCAACAGCCAACCCACGGACCTCCTTTCCATTAGTTCTAGGAGATGCATTTCTTATGTAACACGTGGGATATGAGATTGAGATGAACGAACCATTCCTTGACTTCATCGGTGAACTATCTTAATTTTACTTTAAGTTTCACTTCTGATAGTTTTGCAGAGGTTTTATCTCGCTTTGAAAAGGATGATTGAGCATCCAAGTCTCTTTCCCGTGAATTTAAACTTACCAATCACAACACACTTCATACATCGATTGATTCATGATTACGTACGTCAAGGACGATTTAAAATTTTTCGCTCGATCTAAAAAAAACTTTCACCAATTCAATCCTCTCCCGAATGAATAGCTTTCAAATTAAACATTCACACGCTCATTACGAGACGAAATTTCCACTTTCACAATTTCCAAATAAATACTTTACGAATACAAACATCGCTCATTTAACCTTTTCAACAAGAGATTCGTGAAAATGCAAAAGAAATCAGCCACCACGTCATGACGAGCATTTGCGACGTTTTTAATTAACGCTACCCTTTAAATGAGACAGGAATGACAAGGAAGTAGCTCTCAGCTACCGAACAAAGAAGCACCTGAGAATGCATGACGTAGAATAATTAAATATGCGATACGTTCACAAAAAGTTACTAGAACACTTGACACATTTCCGAGAAATATTAAGCTCCTGCGTTACTCATCCGATGAACCAATCCACTGAATATTCATACACATCTTCTTTGATTTAAAAATGCAAACCCCAAAATCTTTAAAAAAAGAAGCTCTTAAGAAGTGAAGTAAAGTATATGAATTTTAATGCGATAGCCAGCGGTTTTAGGGAGAGAAAATTAGAACTTTGAAATTTGATTTCACGAATTCATATTAGAATCATAGAAGAATAAATCTGTCGGGAAGAAATAACTTCGCGAAGCAGCACGTTGATTCTATTTCAAGAAAGGATGATTAATATTAATTAAATATTGTGGTAACTACAGAGTGAGTTCCTGTAACATCCCTGCCCTTCAGTTCTTGGGCCATAACTAAAGCAACAAAATAGAGAGACCTATCCTGCCATACAGACTGCTACACACACAACACCGATAAAACTTATCGAATTGCCCTTTCGGGAAACAAAAAGATAACTTGAACCAATATTATAAAAAAGGCGGGACGTTTTAATACCACGGTATTGACTTTGGACCATCCCAAACGCCCAGTCAATACTACACTCCCCACCGGTGGACGGTGGAATACAAAACGAGACAATGTGACCTATCCTAAATAAACCATTGTTTACGATTCATGGCAGCGTCGCGCCCGATAGCCTATCGTGAGGAAGGAGTAGAATGTAGATCAAAGAGACCAGGAAGTGCGTCGCTGCGTCTGCAGAGGTCGCGCGCCTTTTAAAACGCCCTGTTCCGGCGAGTTTCTCTCTCCGGGCGTGGGACTGCAGATCCTCCGGCGGTCACTTCCGCTTGAGAGTAAGGAGTAAGAGATGACGCCCTCGCAGGTTGCTTCCCACTTGGTATTTCCGCCTTCGAGCACGCCCACCGCAAAAAAAAACCTTCTTCCACTTCTACTCCGGGGGAATTCGAATTACATATGCTTAAAAACACGCCCAAGCGTTTTTTGCACATGCCCACTCTCGGTGCAAAAGCATCGCCGTGTTGGACCATTTCGAATGTCAGGCAGATGCTCGACGTCTGGCAAAAACGGCAAAGCCGAGACTTGCGATACTTTGAGGGAACATAGATTTTTGAAAGCTGTCGCTTCAACGGAACGTTCACAAAATCCAAGTATAAAGGAAAGTACAGATCAACGTATCTTTATCTTTTAAAGCAAACAGGGCTCAGGAATCAGTACCGTATATATTTGAAATGCTGCATCACTTAAGAGATTGTAACACGACGAGTTATTTTATTTGTGATGTACGTGTACTGATACACATTAGTATAAAATACTGGGGTGAACACTGTAGAATGATTAACGACAAAAAATTTCGAGCATACCAAAAGTCCAGCAAAATAAAGAACGGATTTCTCTTGGATATATAAGGAATTCAAAACGAAGTAAAATTTTCAGTCAGTAAAGTGAATGTATATGATACACATCAAGATTATTTAAAAACGAAAAACAAACGAATTAAGTAAGTAGTAACATCCGAGAGATATTATTTTACTAAGAGGAAAAATTAGCTATACTTTATAAATATGATCATCGAGAATTTTAAGAATAAATTATGTATTTAAATAATCCTTATTTAAAAGAAATGATACATTTCATAATAAAGCTAGGCGTTTATTATGAATTAAATAACGCAATAATAATACGAACATAATTAAAATAATAGTATGTCAATGAAGAGATCAACCAATCTAATCTCCTTATTCATACAATACAGTTCATATTATGTAGAAAAAGTTTAATAACGCATAGAAATATTATTTAATGACAGGAAAATTCTATAATCCCTTAGGACAAAAAAATCGGTTGAGAACTTTCACATTCTAAAATCAAAATCACAAAAAAGTCTCGCAATAAAAAAGCGGTAAGAATAACAAACACGAGCCACCCACACAGTTACGATAATCCCACTCTTTAAAAAGTCCGTCCGTTTACCCAAAGGATTCACAGCCTCTCCGGGCATTATTCACACAAAAATAACCAGCTACATTCGAATCAATCACACGCGCACACGAGAAGCTCACCTAATGCACCCTTCCATTCACGAGACACCATAAAATCTCCATCCCTTCACTAACAGACAAACATCGCACCCAGACGCACCCGTCCTTTCAACCGGTGCGCGCTTATGACTGTCATAAAAAGATATATTTAGTAACGCCGACTGATGTAAAAACGCACTCTCACCGATGCGGATACACACCCCCTCCTGCTGTAGGTATCATCATAGCAACGCAAAAACACTCTTGGTAGCGAAAATAGCTCTGAAGGTCGAGCGTAATCCTCAGGGATATTAGAAACGGACCGCCCACACGACAAACACCTGCGTTCGAGGCCCTACTACAAAGGAGAAAGGAAAAAAGGCGGGTGTCTAGCTTCTTTTATCCTCCGCGTAAAATCGGGAATCAACCGGTTATGAAAGGGTTCAGGGACGCGGTAAACCCCCTTCCAACACCTCCACAGAGCAAATCCAGTTCATCCTGCCTATTTTCTCATTGTCTCTCTCAAAAAAGTAGCGAATGCTACATTTTTCCGTACGCCAAGCGAAAGGTGACAAATAAACAGCGAAAACAGAATAGCTGAACAATTCTCTAGGGAAAGAGATGTCGGGATGAAAAATGGACCTGTTAGCATTAGGCGTAAATAAAAGCGATTTGAGAGGAAATTCCGCCCGAGATCGTCTTTTTAGCTTACATAAATTCCTATAAATTTCAACTAAGGAATTCAAGGTGAAGACTGTTAGAACGTGTTTCCTATTTTGAAACCCATGAATGAACATATACAAGAAAAATACTCTGATAAGACGTAATACATATAAAAATATAAATAACCATCAAATGAAGGTTAATCCTCCAGGACTATTTATTTTCGTAATAGCGTATATTTCTAGCATTACGTCATAATTACGTAATAACGTAAATACGAACCCATGGGTACCCACTATGAAACGAGCATCTAAACCTTTTCAAACGATACGAAACAAATTTTATAAATCCTGAAAACGAGGGCCACTAGCATTATATTTATAAGTTCTGAATAAGATTAACCAAAAAATAAATTAATATTGTTTTCATTGAAACCCAAACTGAAACTGATGAAATTTAATTAAATATATACGAATGGACTCTTACAATTGAACCCTTATTTATTAATTTCAAACCGTCAATTATTATGAGTAATAATAATTATGTATATAAATGATATAATTGAATTAGGAAGTTAACGTATTCTATGAATATGATTATTGCTAGTATATTTATTCCATTTAAAGCGTAAAATATACGGTTATGAGCTTTAATCTGAGGGTCCGGGGTTCGAGTCCCCGTTCGGGCGAAATTCCCCCCCCCCCACCAAAGGCGGCTTGCAGGGTATTCATGAAGAAGTTGATAAAATTTACGTAATCGAATGAAAAGTGACGACGTTTCTCTGGAATTATCATTCATAAAGGCTTTATCATAACTGAATCAATAATTTCCATCAACTTATTTCTCATTTTAATTAATATTACTAACAAAAAAAATATTATTATTGGTATTAAAAGATTGGGTTGAAAATACACTAATAGTATAGCTGAAAAAAAACTAGGAAAAAATTGCGCCCGAACAGGGACTCGAACCCTGGACCCTCAGATTAAAAGTCTGATGCTCTACCGACTGAGCTATCCGGGCTCATGACATATTGTAGATTAATATCCAAACACATCAAAAAAGCTTGTGAAGAAGAAGAATACGAAACGAGGGAAATATAATGGATTAATACTGAGAAATGGATTTTAATGAAATGGGATTTCTTTGGAATCTTCGTTTGAAGGTCAAAGTTAAGAGAATATCAATTCCTTTTAAAGATATGGGTATTAATGGCAAAATGAAACCGTTGTTTCTTTTCCTTTAACGAATCCTAAGGGCTAGACTTGGAGTACGTATTTAAAAAGAAAAATCTTTTATTTTTACACTTAAAATGTGGCTCTTGAAATTTAAAACTTGCGAGTTAGTTTCGAAGAATAAAGGAAAATTTATGTAATTACGGGAAAAATAGCTATAAAAGGTCATTAGGTTACAATCTCTAGTTACCCTAAATAAGACCTAATTGTTACAATAATAATGAGAGGATGTAAATCTTATCAACGTCGACTATTTACGTGTCATGCTATGGGTCATAAATAACTATTAAATGAGACTTCCACAGTTTATCATTTCTACCAAGCAGTGATATATATTCCTCGCCAGCAAGCTACAGAAAATTTCCCTGCACACTTTTTAGCATTCCCAACAGAACTAATGACACTGTTAAATTGCACTTAGCCGTTCCAGATTTTCCTTTCCAGGGGATTATAATGAGACGTGCAGACTTCCATTACTCTAAGGGATCTTTGTATTTGCACCGATGGAATAACAGATGAGACGAGAACCTTAGCTCATTAGCGCTCTAATACCTACTTTGCTAGATTATACGTAGGATTCCGAGAGATACGCATCGCAAAAGATGAATGAAAAGAATTTCGCAAGGACGTAATAAAACGTGTTACGTAAATGAATGGTAGTAAAGATGACCGCAGATAAACACATGTGCATAAATTTGTCGCTAACTCCCTTTCAAAGCCTTTGCCGGAGAATGTTGGTCAAGGTAAGGAGAACAATTTATTGCATTCAACGTCCGTTTCTTTCGATGAAAACGAAATAATCTCTTTGGAAAGGAAAAATGTGCTTGAAGAGCTCTCGGTTCGTTAGATTCAATGATAAAATTCCTCGCGGCTGTACGTTTCAAAAGATGAAAAGGAGGTCCGGTTAAACGGATACAATCTTCTCGTTAATTTCGAGAGGGAATTTAGAGGAAAATAAAAGACTAAAGGACTTTCCACTCATCAATCTACGAGAATATCATAATTGACTTAAAGGGACGCGAGAGAATTGGTTCGTTAAGAGATTCAAATCAATGGGCGAATGATCGAGCGAAAACTTAAAGAGGTTCATGCAGGAATTTTAATGGAAGCATTTAAAAACATTACTACATCGATCAGAATGGAGAGATAAGTGGTTTGTTGTTGCGTAAGCTGCGCTACAAAGCTACAAACACTCAACAACAACAAAAGGGATAATTAAATTACAATTCATTCTTAACTGCAATTAAAGTAAGCATTATTAACAACAATCATTCTTACAGCATAATGTATTGGATATCGTAACATAAAAGCTCTCGAAAAATAAAGGAAAGAGATTCCAAGAAAACGTCCTCAGCTTATTCAAAGACGAAATAAAACCGTGTTTCGCTGAAGTAAGAAGTCAGGCCAAAACCATCTCTGAACTTTGCCAAGGTCCGAAATAAACGGGTATCCAATAGTGTATACATATCCAACCGTGTAGTTACGATGCCCTACATAAGACTTTGCTCGTAAGTGTCACCATTTCACCAACACCATCTTTCACCGGTTTTCGGAAAACTGGACCGGATATCCACTTTTTCACCAAGTATAACTCGTTCGAAAGACATAGCACCGTGTTCCAAATTCGCTTACGTGGAAAAAAAAGTTTGCCTAAGCACGTGATTTAAGTTCTCTAATTTTATTTTCTCTTTGCTTTAAACAGAGATTTTACAGTAGGCAAAAGTTTCTGTCTTTGTTCAAAAAGAGATTTGATTGGTGGGTAGTATAAAAATTTCAATTACTATGAAAAGGTTCTCCAATCTTCAACCTCCTTTAATTTAAGTGGGATCTTTTCGTTTGACCTACGCTGACTTGAGAGGACTCCCACTCCATCAACGCCCACATGATCAGAACCCATTTGATAGACATTCATTCATCGACATTTTTATTGATATCAACCTCATCTGACGGTATATTTTTTCACCATCTCTTTAAATTTATTATACTAAAACAAACGGAATCCGTTAAACGTGAAGAAACATTCAAGCAATTAAAATCCGGAAGATAACAGAATTGTCCAGCAAATTTAAAAAATTCCTCACAACGAGTTTATAAATAATATATTATCTCCACATTGTTACCTCGAGATACGATAATTAAACCAAATTATTTAAATTGTTGAATGAAATATTACGATAGAATGTAATTTGAACACAAATAAGGCTATAGGTTAACGAATCATCAGTAAAATGTAATACATTATGGATAAATAGCACACATTTTGGATCAATCAAAACATAAGTTCATAGAATACCAACATTGATGTCACTACATCGTCAATTATTCTAGTAAGTTGTACAATAAGAATTCATTTCTCTCGTAAGAATAACACACTAGGTGAAACCTGACGAAATCCAACGCCTCTGTCTAACAGAATTATAACACGACCTTTCCGCTAATTAAATTCCAGCACCTAAGGAAAACATGGACGCTGTTCCTATATTGTCATAGCGAAGGGCTTATCTTGAACTTTCCCCTATAACAGAGGAAACCTCTATTTGAAATTACCGCAGCATTTCAAATTCAATTACGTTAATGGATGACAGTTCACAATTTGGGAAGTGAGAGGTATCAGTGTATAAGATCTCGATGGAATGGGTAAGGAGATTTTTCCCTCTAATTAATATTAATTAAGACCTTTAGATTTCATGATGAGAGAAGGTTCTGAAATTAACCTGCCTTCAAAAGGAAAAAGCGAGGAAATAAATCAGTAAATATTAAATCATTACCGACAAAATATATAGTATAAGATATAATCTAAAAGAACAAATAAAGAGAAGGTTTGTCTAAGGTGATATAGGAATCCAATAAAATATGGGCAATAAATGTAATTAATAAGGTCAGACCTCTGCATAGAATTTGAATTCAATCGAGAAAACATTAATCAAATAAACGAATTTCCAATGCCTCTGAGTAAGTAATGGAAATTCACTTGCTTACGCTTTTGATATTTTCGTTGAATTATGAACTGTTTGCTTTAACCCAAAACTCTACAAACATCGTAACAGTGGATCCTAGTTTTCCGCCTACCGCAGTTTGTGATTTTATGACACGAATCTTGTCGCCCAAACAGATACGCGTGCTTAAAAAACCTTGACTCTTTATTATGCAACAGAGTGACGCTTGTTAAACATAACAAGCGGAGCAACCTAGAGTAGGCTTAAGGCAATAAGCTAGTGTGGCAACTTCCTTCAGGTGCGGCTATGGAACAATGCCTGATTATCGCAGGAAATTATGAACGCTTAAGGCAATGAAGGAGGCAAAAAATGATCAGATACTATATCCGGTGACTTAATTATGACATGTTTCCCATAGCTAATCGTAATGAAGGAATAAAAAATTTTTCTTAATCTGCTTACCTTACAAATATATGATGGAGAATGTTAATTAAAAATAATAATCGGTACGACTAATGAATCGTTAATTAGTTTAGTCTATAGTTAGAAATGTCCATTATAAACCGGTATTGTTTCGATTAAAGAACCGTTACACAATTGCGACAAACGCTGATAGTGTTGCATCATAAAAGGAACTTAGCTGAGTAACAATGATCTCCCATTAAAATGTATTATTTCGCTTATATACCACCAAAATTTTATTTACTCATCGGTAGAACCGCTTTTAGATTTCGCCATACTGAATTGAAGCCATCAAAAAGTTAAACGGATCAACGAACTTTAATACTCTTCAGAACCTCATTTGGAACTTTTAAACGAGTTAGACCTAGCATCCTTTTAAGCCCTACCCGCCAAAGAGAGAATAAGAGATGTGTATCTCTTTGAACGTCTTTGGTGACCTCTCTGATGCGTGATTTTCCTCATGGGCGCACTGTGACATGTTTCCAGGAGATATCTAGACTCCTTCAAATGCCGCCCACTCTCCCTCGAGATGACCGAGGAGTTCCAAATAGGGTTGTCTGAACCGTTCACAATGGAACACAAATGAGCTGTAAGTCATTCTTCTCGATTCCTGGAGACGATGGACTTTCTAGGAAACGCGGTGACCTATGGGAGCGAATGCAAACTTGGACATTCACCTTTCGAAAAAGACTTTCATGGATTATTTAAAAGAACTTTCTCGTGAAATAGAAGGGAATCTGTCACTCACTTTGAGGGCAATCGGATGAGGATAGATCGAAGGAATTGCAACCGATAAACTTTCTATCGAATTAACACATCTAACTATGTGAAACTTTAAAAGGCTTTAGCTGAAACTTCTTCTTTCCCGATAAACGGATGTTTGAAAGTAAAAAATGCAGCTATATTTATCAATAATTGGATAAAATATTTTTAGAAAATTTGCTCAGATATTTTAAGAATAACTTTCAGTGTACCTTTATATATTTTTGTAGTGTTTGGAATGATTGAAATGAAATATAAGTCAAATTTGTATTAATTGAAGATTAAATGTAGATTAAATTTAATTGCGATTAAACTGTAAACTAAATAATATAAATATAGTTAGAAAACCAAACTTGAGGATTTGTATAAGTGATACGAGTAACGAGTGATATTTTTATTTTATGTAAAATTTGGTTTCGAAACGACATAAAACTTTGACTAGAGGTTGAACGTTACCAAGAAGAAAATAAAATAATACTGATATATTTAATGATGTAATTGAAAAATTAACAAGAAAATACACTAACTGAATGTGTCTTAGTAAGGAGAACATGAATGTATCCTTTTACGATATTATTCATTAAAAGCTGTCTTCTCCACATAGTTATTGATTCGGTAAGAAAACTGAAATATACTTCTAGATTACATTTCAACAATCAATTGATGCACTTGGGTAAATACGAGTAATTTTTAGCAATTTATGCAGCCATTAAAAAGCTATTATGGATCGAAAGTTTGAACTTGATAAAAATCTAATGGATTCCTTTTGAAGAAAGTTATCTTCATAATGAATGGTTGAGAATTGCAACTCGTAGATGATCACTTTAAGAAGAAAGATGAAGGTAATTGCTTAAGATACCTTGACAAGTCTCTATCTTCTCTTTCGATAATGTATCCAATTCGCACCTCGTACCGAGAGATACTCTGCTGGCATTTTAGAAGACCACTTAGCTAAATTGAGCCCTTTGCCCTCAGACTGCGCCATTCACGTCGCAGCACTCGATTTAAGAGTTGCTTCCATTAGAACTGACTTTTTAATGAAAGTGTCGGGTTGACTGATAGGGGAAACTTCTCTTAAAGGAACGGATTTTTAAGCAAAGTTTTGAGCATTTATAATGATGGATAAAAAGTTTTTCAAACAACCAACAAGTAAGTCGGAAAAGAAAAACTAAAATTTAATTACAAGTAAAATTTGACGTGAAAGATTACCATCCACATCATACATGGACTGTAATGCTAAAGATATCTTCGATCTATATTGATCGCTTTAACAAAAAGTAGTAGGAATATACCCCAGAATTAAATTCAGTTGTAAGAAAGATCAATCAAAAAGATACGAACTATTTAAAGCAACCAGTTTTTAAGTCATGGCTTCATATTCATTCATTCGTGGAAGATAAATAATTATTGGATACAAAATAATAGATACTAGCTATGGTCTGTGAGCTATTCAAGTAAAAAAGCCTCTAACAACTTAAAAATTATAATCCGAATGTTTCTGTATTAATTACAGTCTGCTCTATAAATAAATTAAACAATTACTATACCTAAGTTCCCTGAGAGAACAAAATAGGATGAGGATATGAAATAAAGCGAAAATTGGAACAATTAAATAAGTAATTAGATACGAAAAACAGAAAAATGAATAACACTAAAATATGCGAAACATCTGTTTCCCTTCGCATTTATACACAACAAAAATTTCACTCCCTCTCACCCAACACAGATGGGCTTCGTTTAAAGCTCCAGCGAGTTTGAGAGGTTTAAAAGACATCTCAATTGCCTTTAATCCCACCATTCACATTACGTCGTCAAAATTCCCAAATTACACTCCGCCAGCAGATGCCTCGAACCTCCTTCAATAAAGCACGACCTCGTCAGCTCCCCCGCCTCCCTCCCACGCCCTCCCCTATAAATCTCAATCCCTCCCACGACCCCTCCGCGAACGCTCCCTGTGACGCGTTCGCAAATGAAACCCATGTTTCGGATGTCACCCGTTTTCTAGGTCTCACGTCCGTGTCGTTCGGAAAGCGACCACCGGAAGGTTGATGCCCTCCGAGGTTATAACAGCGCACCAAAGGTCCGCTGGAATCCCTCCCGATAGCCAAACATTGTCCTCGTCGAGGAGCGCGTGCCAGCACGATCGGTTGCGTGAGAGGTACTTCGCATTGCGGCCTTGATTCGCGGCACGGAAGTCACAGATACGGGGAAAGGGGAGGTGGTGCCCCAGAAGCGGTGACTTCGACGGTGGACGCAGCAACTCCTCTTACGCCGTTTGGGAAAAAAGCTGGTAAAAGACGGGAAGATAGGTTGCGGTCTAGGCCGAGAATATAATTACGTCCAAAAGGAAGAATTACCTGAGAAAAAAGAGGAATGGATTACACGCGCAGATCCTTGGCGATGTTTAAAAGGGAGGAAAAACGGAGGCGTTTTGATGCGTCGGATTCATTACGTCTCCCAGATGAGTCTTCATAATGTGTGGTGGAAGTTTCTCATGTGCTGATTCAAGAGGATACCTTGTAATGGAGAAGCGATGCGTGAACGCAACCCACGCGTAAGTCGCCACGTTTTTTGCGCGTTCGGCTGCATCAATGAAACTGCTACCTCATAAACACCGAAGGAAATACTCGTGAGAATTTATGTCCACCGAGTCGATAATATATTTTCGCTCCCCACATTTAACTTTAATACGAATGAAATATAAGTAAGCACTATATATTGAACTAAAACTCTCCTCGAGACAAATGTTGAAAAGGGTTTTATAAAAAAGGAATCTTTTCTCATATAATGACAGAAAATGTACATTCCTAGTTTTAAAAAATAATTCAACTCATTTACGAATCTTGGAACTTCAACTCTTATAATCTTGACTTTGATCCATCGGTCTTTTTCTCAATTGTGATACGATCAAAAACACTATTTTATTTACGAAAACCAACTCACTTTAGACATTCACTTTAATTAAGATGAAATGAGGAAATTCATCCACAGCGGTCCAACTTTCATTCCAACTTTGACAAAATCTTTCTTGAACTTTAATTGGATTGCTACTCAAATAATTTAGAGATCCTTCCGAAGAAAAATATAAAAGTTGAGGGAACACTGATGACTGTATCGAAAGAAAAACTTCTATTCAATCACACTTGAAACTAAAATGGCTCAAAAAACTTGTAACTGTGACTAAAATTATGATTTTTGCATTTATGCTGACCGGAAAATCCGCAAATATTTACAGGAACCAGAAGGAACCAGTCACAAACTCATCAGAGACCCGACGGTGGTGTCCCCCAAGGACCCATACTTTCACCACCCGATTTATTAAAAGGAACCTCCCATTTTTCCAATCAAGACCTACATCCATCAGTATCCATCCATCTGCTCAATGAGCGATCCGTCGATTCCGATGTCTAAAAGTTTCCACGCCCTTCCAAACATCAAAGGACGAACACATCAGGAGTGGGTGGAGATCTCCAACATTTTTCTCAGAGTATGATTTTGGGAAGAAGCGAAGGAGAAACGAGCGGAAACGGCTGTTTCAGATGAAAAAGATTGAAAAGTGGGACGGGTGAGGGGGAAGAGATGGCGTTTTAGGGAAATTCAGAGTTTTTTTCCTACGCTCGAAGAAACTCTAAAGAAACAAAAAAATCGCCGGAGAAAATGATACTGCGAAGAGATAATCGAAAATTATGGTCAATTCCCCAAAATAACCGTGAAGAGGGATTGTCGACTTAATTGAGGGGATAAAACAGCAGACTTTGGCGCGTAGGAGTAGCAAAAAATCAAAATAATGTAAGACCTCGAAAGCCATGTGCTCCGTGGAAAGTTTTAGAAGATTTGTTGAAAACAACCTGAGGGTAAACTAGCCATATGGTTTATGTCTGTCAGGTGTACTCAGTGAATATAAATTTCCCTGAGGAATTTCAAATAATGGGAAATATAATGAAATTTTGAAAAGGTATAATAATGAAAACAAGAAAATATGGGAATGTTTCAGATGAAAACATCAAGGAAAATTAACAGAAACCATAAGATACCAGCTCTAACAGAAATTACCAGAACTGGAGAACCTCATCTCCTTTACAATATGCCAGAAAAATTAAAATTTATTAGATAGAAACAAAGATGCTACAACCTACCATACGAGCAGGTAAAGAGATAGTCAAATCATTCTTCATATACGAAAGGATACGTATTTAGAGAGTTACTTAATGTACGTCCCATATTATCCTGCAGAATTTTTTACCAATATACGCAAAGTATTACTTTGGAATGAACCTTAGAAAGGGTTTAAAACTATATTTCAAACTTTTATCTATTATTAGTGGGTGATCGAAAACATTAAGTATAAAAATTACTATTATTCTAACAATACGGGACACCTAATCAGTCACGCGGTAGAATTGTTTTTTTTTAATTAGTTTTATTTCTCAATTGAAGGATTAATGGAATTTATCCGTTCCTTCTAGTGTCCCAATATTCTTATCTAGTACTTAGTTATTTATTCATTATCTTCTTATCTAAGATGAAAGAAAAATTTCTTTTGGCGTAAATACGGATGCTCCTTTTTCTGGCTTATTCAGCTCTTGTGTTATACTATAATTTTATAACATTTTGAACAGTTTCTGTATTCAGTGACTCTGAAATCCATCAAAAAATATTAAAAGGGATGTTATAACAATATTAATCTGTCATTTTATTCATTCCTGACATTCCATCCGAGTACAGCCCAAAAATAAAAATTGCCCCACTCTACACCTCTTTCTCAAGCCTCATTCCCTCAAAAGAACTTCGGTAGCTAATGGAAAGCAGTTCGATATTCGATAGTATGAAACCTTCTGAAACACCGCGCAGATGGCGAAAATGATACGCTAAATTCCATCCGAGCGAAAGGAGCAAAAACACCGCTCCAAGAATACTCCGAGAGCTTTTTCTCAGACTAAACCATTTTCGCCCACAGATCAAAAAAAGATCTCATCCTTTAAGTTCAAACAACCCCGCCCCACCTCTTGGTTACGGACAGATTAATATCCCACTTGGCATCTGTCAAAGAAACTACCCATCCGAAATATTCGGCATTCTTCTTCCCGTTGCATCTACGGCCATATTCCCAGCCTCCGCCGGACGAGTTGTGGAGCAGCGAAGTCCTTGAAAAAAGCACGACACCCACTTCAGATAGAGCATAGTGGGCCGGCCTTTGGAAGGCGTCGGGAAGGAGTGGGGCGATAAAGGGTTAGAATTATGAAGGCGAGGAACATGAAGAATGAATCGTAGAATGAGAGGTTATGAAGATGAGTGGAGCACCGCTTGGGTTCTCAAGGAGACGGACCAGGGAGTAATGGACTCTGTCCCGAAAAAATGACTATAAAACATACGAAACCGTGCTCCGGGACGCCCTCCCGCAGGCAGAGGTCGGTTCTAATTAAGGCGGTCAAAGAGAAAAAGTGGATTGCAAGAGATGAACTGCTGATTCCCACCTTGGGATACAGCGATGGAGCCTAGAATTACCTAAACCCTTCGTATCGCGGCTCGTCATCAAGGTGTGATTTAGTGTATCTGACCACAGCCACAAGATATCCAACGTAGAATCAAGGCATTTACGGACTATATCATCCAGTGCGCACATTACATCCCTAGAATCGCTTTGAATGGCTTAAAAATAGAAAAATAATCAATCACTTCTAACTCGATAATAACAGACAAGTCAGCCTAGTAGAATCCCTTAGGCATTAGTTTCCCCTTACTCTCTATTTCTACTGCCCTTCTTTTTATATCTAATTAGTTAAAAAGTATAAAATCTATTTCAATTTATATTCATTTGTGTTATAGCCTTTCTTTACCAATATATTTCCATGAGTTACGTTCCAATGGCCAATGTATTACAATCATTTCAGCCTCAGGAGATCTAGCTCAACTTATGACATGGAGGCTAAATATTAGGGAAGAAATTCAATGTAAATAGTTCACCATTAAGACTATATTTTCTATAAGAGGAAAAGTTCTTAGGACACAAAAAATGTACATGATATATAAATTGTTTAAATCCCCGGTTAACACAGTTACAACCATCAACCAATTACCAACCAACCATTACAAGACAGCTTATCGGTCAAGTTTCACGATCTCTTATTAGGTCCAGAACAATGAATCTACATATAGACCGACCAAAAATACACATTTTAGAAATTACATCTTCAATTTCCCCAAAAAAGCCTTGGATAGCCGAATAAGCTCAAAACAAAAAAGTCTTTAACCTTAAATTAAACATCGTTGCATATACTCCAAAATAATAATACAATATCAACAAAAGGACGTTTACAGAAGAAGAAGAAACAAGAATTAACTTTCCACATAGGTATATATGACATTATCATAACACGAAATTTCTCGCCCACAGCGTGAATAAAAAAAATCCAGATGAGTTCCCAGGAGGGAATCCAATTAACTGAGCCCTTACGAAAAGATCAGGCACGAATCTACGCATCTCTTTCTACTTCTAAAGTAGGCCACGAATGTAAACAACGAGGAAGGAAGAATAGGAACGCTAGGGAACGAAAAAAATTAAACGAAAAGCAGACATGCATTCATCAGATTCCTTTTCCGGTTAGTGATTAAATTTCATGTGTGAGTCATTCGCGAAGGACGTTGTGATTGGAGACGTATTTTTCCAACGTAAAACTGAGTTTAATGACTTACTTTTAAGGCTTACTGATATCGAATCATCATTCATAATCCGTCAAACGACCGACCCGTAGTTGGGTGAAATTTTCCGCTTCGTTCTCTCCAATGAGATATTAATTATTACATAAAAACTCCCTCGACTCTAAAGGTCATCTGATTTCGAAAAAAATTCATTTCCTTTTCTAGCTCCAACGTCCCCAAGCGATAGATAAAACTTTTATGATATTCAGAGAGGGTCACTATGCCGATGGTATTTGCTTGTCGAGCAACATAAAATGATTCGCTTCGACCTCTAAAATAAGGATTTTTAAAGAATTGTTAAAACTCTAATTCTTCAGTACTCCCAAATTAAAATAAATCTATTTATTTTGATTGGATGGAATGCACGACAAAAATTAAAAGTTAGTCCAATTTAATATCCGAATTACCTTACAGCTATTTAAAATATAAAACCGTACTGATAGCGAGCTAAATTATTCTATAATATATTTAAAATCGGAGGTCATAAACGCAAACAATTTATATAAAAATATTTACTTTTATTTTAAGTATTCACAGATGTTATTCACTTTCTGTGTTCATTCAGCGATCCTGTGGGTATCGTATAATTAAATTTCGTTGTATCTGAATAAATATTTACTTTCTCTTATTTAATCATTCAAGAGGTAAATTTACGGCTGAAATGAATAATCGCATTCATCCATTCAGAGATGGGATTAAAACTAAAAAATCGTCCTCGATTCAATAATAATATTAAGTAAAATTTTCTCTTTACATAAAGACTGCTAATAATAAAAATGTTAGCAGGGATCGCATGTTATGCATTGAAAATCTGCATTATGGCATTGGTAAAGAGGTAAACTATGGGGAAAATCACAACCATGTTAGAGTAGAAATACGGGGTTAAGGCAAATGAGAAATACATCTGAAGGTTCGTTGGAGCATTACTCCACCATTTGAAAGGAAGGGTTCATTCTAGCGAGGAATTCACAGAACCATTGGGGAAAAAGAGTTCCCTAACGCGTAAATGGACACACAGATTGGAACTAATGACGAGGGTGGGCTTTTTGTTCGGTGCACCGATGATACGACTCATGAAACCAATGGAAAATTCCACACGAGCCGAGGGTTGAAAACATGCGGAATTTATTCTAACAAAAATCAATGAAAAAACTTCCGGTTAGAAATTACTGTTGATATAACAGGGACAAAAACCTATAGAGAATAAACAGGGTGAATAAAATTGATTAGAAATGATACACATTTCAGAAATCAATTTTTCAAGAGATTTGTGAATATTGGAGAAAAAGATGTGGAGATTTCTTTGTTTGATTAGAAGTATCCCACTAACTTACAAGATACTTACATACTGCATTTACAATATAGTCTTATAAATACAACACTACTTATTTTTCTAAAATAATAACCTTAAATTATTAAATATTTAAAATATATATAATATATCCTAAGTGTGGAATATATTAGAAATCCAACGATTTCGGCAGCATTCAGAATAGCAAAGTTAAACAAGAAAATATAAGCTCTGAAATGCGGAATAGAGCGCAATTAAAGCCAGTAAGATTAACGCGTATCTCAGCAGGCTATTTGGATTTCATCGCATGCCAACTGCGAAAGAATTACTGCTCTCCGAATAAAAGGCTATGCATGCAAAGCTCATTTTTCAGGGTCGGAAATGGAAGTAATGGAAACATTTCTAGAATTCTTAAAACACAACTAACATTCGGGCACAACGAATTTACTACCACCAATCCAATATTTAATGACATTTTATCAAAATTTACGAGGAGGATACTGAAAGTCAGCTATCGTTTTTTCGATTTTTAATCACGAATAAGTCTACAGATAAATAAATAATTTTCAGCGAGTACGTGCTCGTAAATGAATCCCAGAATTCATTCATTAGTTAACTTTAGAATCGCTCACTAATTAGAAGTAAAATACAAAACGTGCAATTAAAGGAGTGAAATAAAATCTAATTAGCAATTACTTGCTTTTTGTGTCTCCATTTCCAATGCATAGAGAGTTCCAACGGATACATCGCCCGCTTTCTAACTAAGACCGCGAAAAAAATTAGTCGATAAATAACTTTGAAAAAGCCGCCACACAAAGCCAAAGCTAATTGCCAAGCTCGTTATATAAATGCTCAATCTAAAAAATCTCCTCTATTCACAGTCATTCGGAGCAGTAAAAATTTAATGGGATTAGGATAGAGGATTAATTCTTTAGTTTTCTGAAAATACATTAGTCACCGCTTTCACAATCATACTTCCCTGAGATTTAATAATAAACTTCCATCTCTGCTACTATAAGAGCTCAATAAAATATACGTTTTAAGATAATAACCCACATATAATTAACTCACTCGTTTAAAAATATACGTTTAATGAAGAATGGATGTAAATACTGAACTTAAAAATGAATTCATCTTCTTCATCCATCAATTGCAAGTGAAGATTAAATGAAATAAAATCAAGGACATATAAAAACGAGTCTTTGAAATAAGGACGATTTTTTGAAACAAAAGGAAACTCTCCATTTTTATGTTTGCCAAAGGCATATGCCAACGTTAAATTCAGGACAACCATTCATCTTCAGTTACTTTTAAATCTTGGAAGAATGGAGTTAATGGGAGCTCGATTTTCCAATTTTTATACCAACAAAAGAATAACGGATATTCAAGAAACGTTAAGAAAAAAACTCATGCTACAAAAAAGCTGCTAAAAATGCCGACCTCCCGCGTAGTCTACATGAGACTATTTCCCATATAGCCTCATCAAAAGAGAATGAATGCCTGCAATTTTTAACTCTACGCTATTGAGAGAACGACCTTAACCCAGAGTTGGTGTTTTGCTTAATTGTTGGAGAGGAATATAACATTAACACTCATGCGACCCACATTTCTGAAGTTATGACCAACTTAACGCGTTTGCTAGTTCGAGATATGAAACTGCAAGGTAAGTTCGAGAAATGTTTAGCATTATTTCTGTTCCAAGGTTACACAAACTGATTAAAAAATTCGCGAGCGACCTTAAAATCTCTGGTTAATTCACTTTATGTACGAACTAAATTCAGAATTAATTTTGATTTAAAATCGATGTATTTATTTTTTTTTACTGAGCGAATGGGATAATTCATTTTTTATGCTTAAATTGCCTTCAAGTATTTGTCTGATTCTGTATGTCTATTTAGTAAAATCTAAAAAGAAGATATTTTTCGTTTTCGAAATAACCAATTAACATTAGATCAATTTCAGCGATAGCAAAATATTTGCGTGAAATTTCAAGCAGAAAACTGGACGTATTTAATTAGCACTACAATGAATGTTTTCAAAGTAAATATTTTGACAAAATCAAATTCATCGATATTATTCCTTCTATAAATAAAATTAGCAAGATTTCACATAAAAATTTGGGAATTGATAAAATTATGATTACTGAAATATCTGTACTTGTAGTAACTACATTGCATCATATTTTTCAATGATAAAACACTCAAAGTTGATATGAAAATGCTTGTTCGAGGATCTACTTATCTTTCGCGAGGAACATCGCATTAAGAATTTTCCCACGTGACATATTCATAACAATTCGAGAAACATAGTAAAAAGCGGCTACCGAATTTAAAACGAGCTATGGTTTACATTTCCCCATGTTAATATCAGCTCGCCGTTAAAATGAGACGGTATTACAGGGCGTTATGGGAAAAACGACGATGAAGAAAAAAGATAAACGACACTGTGAGAGAGAAACACTCCGTGAGAATGATGAGCTCGCAGTCACAAAAATATTAGGCCTCGAATAAGAAGGTGTGCCGTTTTTCTCACGATTAACTCAATGATACGAACGGTACTCGTAACACAGGTAGCGTACAAACGAGCCAGCTGTGGGAGGAGTGGTTTAAAGACCTGGAAAACGAAAAGTAAACAGAAACGAATTACTTCCTCAAAATTCGCGAGTTTTTCGTACAATGTTTTGGGAATGGACGTGTATTTTGCAAACACGTATCTCTGAAAGAATGAACGCAATTTTCATCGTGTGTTTTTCACGTTGGGTTTATCTACAATGAAATATTCATACATGTTCTCTCGGATTCCGAGCGAATGTTATTTATCTTTAAAACCATGTTTTAAACTCTGAAGCATTAGTTGAAAAAACCCTTTCCATTCCCTTTCAACTGTTTAATTTTAAATATTTGAATTTTTCGAACACAGGATTGGGCTGTTTTAAAACAATTGATGTAGAGTAAAATTGGCTCTTAAACTACCATTTTATATTATAGTTATTATTTAAGATACCTGATCCTAAAATACAATACTGTTGTCGATGACTTTAAAATTCCTTTATCATAGTAATAAAGGCAAGAAATTACTAAGATTTCTCCATAACCTTACCCAATATCGTTCATGAATTACATCCCTCGTGATTAGATTTGATACAATTATAGAATATACCTAGAACATAGATAGTGTTCGTTGTATAAGAGATAAAACTAACGTGAGTTACATATCAGTACTTGAAACATTGGAAATCTCTAAATAATTCATTCATCCTCATTATAGATAGAATTTTAAAACTTACTCGTATCTGTATAAAATGTCATTGAAATATACACAAGAACAATTACTATCCTCAATTCTCTAGTTCTTCGTATTGTGAATCTGAGTTTCCTTGGCATCATTTCAGCAGAATATCCCATCATTTTGAAACAGATGTACGACTTTAGATGAAAAAGTCTAATTTGAAACATAATGAAATTAACCAATGGAGTTGAAGGACGAGTTATTCCCGAAGATAGAACTAGTCGTGTAGAATTCTCAGAGAGATACCTATCTGCTAGGAAAATAGCTATATTGAGTACTTTTACAGCAGCAAAAACTCACGGGAATTCTTCTTATACAACGTAACCGAATTCGATGAGTATGAGTCCGCACCTATGGGATTGTGTAACAATCACTCATGTATCGAAATAAAACATCGTCACTCGAGTGTTAAGGGCATACATTTGCATAACGGTACGATCTCTCGTCGCACACCGCAATTAGAATCCCAGAGTATTCACAATTGAGATAAAATGATACGAATGAGGTACTGCAAGGTAATATTTTATCTACTTGTAAAGGGCATTGCGTTATTTCTCCATTTGGAGGCATTCTCAGGGGGTTTGGTTTTATATCTCGTGGCGCAATCGAGCACTCGGCTTAGGGGCACAAGAGACGCTTTTGAAATACAGTCGACATGCATTCGAAGTTGCAGAATGCGATAAATATTGTTATGGTTAGAGACTGGAGTGGATGAAAGATATCAGCAACGTTTCTTCGATAATCTGACCTCCAATAAATGAGACAACGAACTCTAACTATACCGCTAAACCTTCCATGCTAATAAGTTGATTTTTATTTGAAAATGGGAATACACAGTCTCAATGATGTTGATCTTCCATGTCCATTGCCTCAACGTCACTCTTCATACAACAAATATCAAAGAGGTCAAAAAAGAAACTACATAAAATAAACCACATTAATACCTACAAATTTGCTCAGGTTTTTCTGAAGTTTTTATGACTTACATCGCCCGGATTTTGAGTAATTGCATTTCTTTAATATACCAACCATAAGGTATATCCATATATAAAGTTAGTATATATTTTAAAACAAAAATCAGTGCGAAATAGAAAATAAAAAGATTTCTCTTGTTGCAAAAAAGTTAAAAAGAACCTGAGGAAAGAAATATTTTATTTAGATCGTCTTATAAAATTTTTTATTCGTTTCCAGTTAATGCAAAATGCAATATTCTACCTATCAACAAATCTCCCCTGACCCCTATACTCAATATTTAAGCTTTTTTTGATCGAACATGCACATTTCCAATGTATTGCTCCAGAGAAAAGTATAAGTAAACAATCCACTCTGTTCATAAAGAGGGTAAGACCATCCATACAAAACTGCATAGTTTCCCTTTTTTGGTCACCCAAAACGAACTTTTACGATCGACCATTGGGTACGAACGGTGACGAAAATTTGCCTCAGCGTGCAGAATTTAGCATTCGAGAAAGCGCATTCTCGGAAAGAGTTGAGCAAAGAAAGGTCTTCCACCATTCTGTCACAGAGGGTCATGGGATGGGCTCGAGGTAGGGCTTCCCCGTTCATGGGGAGGCCCAAGAAATGGGATTTGGAATGAGTGCTTTCTAAGGAGGGTGAAGATGGAAACTGTGGCTTGAGACTTAACAGGAGGGAGGCTAACAAAAGAATGCCGCGCTCTTTAAAAGAATATTCTGAAGGGGGCCGAAGAAGGGAGTTTTTTTCCACTAGAGAGAATCGTTATCTTGTCGAGTGAGCGAAGAACTGCGTGAAGACCACGAATAATCGGGTGTGAAATTATTCGAATGCTAGGAATTTATTTCTAGCGCTGCATTCTACGAATTCGGAAATGTCGTAAAAATGTTACGGAAGAAGATTCGGCAGAAAGTTTATCGTCTGGATCGTGGGAAAGGCGTTGACAAGTAGAGAGTTAAAAATAGGTGGTTGGGCAACCTTCGAAGGAAGTCCCAATTTAGAGAGGATACTAAGTTTCTGATTCCTTTTATATGAGCCGCAAGAATTTCTAGGAATGTATGAGTAACGCAGAGATGCGGATGTGATAATATTTAACGTATAATTGTTTTCAGATCTAACAACTTTAATTCCAACTTTCTTCTTGTTACTGTTTTCTCATTTACTCCATCCTCTTATTGGTTCGAACTGCACTTTCGAATGGTTCTTAATATTATAAATTTATTGTACGATGACATTTTTACTCTTTGAGTGTACAGTGATAAAGAATAATTTCTCGCATTAAAAGGCACCTATGAATTCTCGTGTACTTCTTTGTAAACTGAGGAAAAGATATCGGAATAGTTCCGTTTCTAGGTAAACAAACAATATTTGATAAAAAGATGGAGAATATATCTTCCAACCCAATTCCTTTTATGTACTTCAGGATTCATCTCTCAATAATTAATAAATGTCATGGTACTGTCCGACTGTATGGTTCTGAAGATTTTTTACAGAAGACGTTAATAATTCTTTAGGAAGTACTCAGTATCAATAGCCAATGCTACACAAATGAATAGAAATTATGTACAGCAGTTAAAACTAAGACGAGCCATTAAGATACTGTGGACAAATGTAAATAAAATTAAATCAGATGTACTAGTATTAGATGTAATTAGATAACTGTGGATAAGAGTACACATTAAACAACCAAGAGAACATTATGCTACGCAGTTCAAGGTTACGTCTGATGTCAAACTACAGAACGAGTGCTTGCGTCACACAACAGTAAGATAGTACAACTTCTCGACGACGTGATTATTACGGAATCCAAACAATGATGAATAATGAATGTTAACGTCGATATATATACGTCAATAGTTCAATTCGTCAGAAAAAAGTTTGATAAAATCGAGTGAATGACCGTGACGTAGATGATCTTGTAAAAAGTGTTTATACCCTTAAATCCGTTGGCTGCAGTAATTACCCGCGTAGGAGGTAAAAATAACTGGATCACAATCGTTTTTTTAAGTATTCTCGTTAGCGAAGGGAAGGAGAATTATACGTTATACGAAAGCCTGAAAAAACACGTCACAGCCTAATTCACGAGAAACAAAACAAGCGACCCGAATGTATGAAAACGAAGTAAGAGCGGAAAAGCATACACGTCGAATGAAAGTCATTTAGCTGAAGTGATTTCTCGAAAGCAGTTCAACATCCGGTTTCAGAGGAATTAAGAACAAATTAAAGGAAATAATGAAGAATACATTAGCCGTACAAATTATGAAGACCAGAGCTCAGAATGATGGATGATCGCTATCGAGCAATTATTTGTTTTGCGGAATTCCAATTTTGAGGTACAGAAGTCATATCCCAAAATATATATTAACGCATTAACGATACTATTAATTTGTAAAGGAGGTCATGAAATTTCAACTAAATTTACGAATAGATCGTTATTTTATGAATAAGAAGAATCAAGGATATAGTGGAGAAAATATTTTTAGATTAATAATAAAAATAATAAAAGCAGTTCGAATTATGTTGCAATATCAAGCAAAATTCAACTTTTTATAGTAAACTGATAATTATTAACCACTGAATTATACGTATTTTAGTAAAAAAATGGGAATCACTTTTACTTATTCATCACCAGAAGCTTAGGCCTTTAAAATTTAAAAAGAATATTTATATTTCCCGAAATTTTTTTCCTGTCTTAGCAAATAATTGTAATAAACCGCCGCGTTCAATAAAAAGCATAAAATATGGAATCGATAAACCCATAACGGAGAAAACTACTACACAACAGGAAATGGATGACGTTCCGTTTCCTCTACTATATATTAAACATATGCCGGGAGGCAGGCAAACCTTTGAGCGGACCGTATATGGCTCCAGGGCTTAACTTTATGCAGCTTGTCATTGGATGATTTAAAGAGGATGTAACACATAAAAATCAGCAGATTTTGGCTGGGAATCTGAGACGAAACAGCGGTGAGAATCAAGCATTGGCTAGACCGATAATTTAAGATGATAATTTTAAGAAATAATAAGAAAAATTACTTCAGTTTGGTTTTCCAAAGTTTGATCACGATCGGTCAATATTGAATAAAATAGTACTGAAATATTAAGAGCTCTGATATGGAGTTTAATTTGAAATTAATTAGAGTTGATAGCATAACTTATGGTACTATAAACTTAAAGCGCTTAAAGTTGGGATTGCGTTGAGCTAAAATATACTTTTGTAACCATGGTGAATAACTTTTACGATAACTCCCGTTTAAGATAAAAATAACTTAACATCAGCTTAAACAGCTGTACACAAATCGTCTTTTGAAAGTGAAAATCTACTTTTCCACCGAAATACCAATAGATAAAATACAAAACAACACACTTTGGATCAAACGATGTCAAATATTTGAAATTATACATAAACAATATTGTTTACTGTTGCATTTCTGTATCATTACAATTCTAATACAAAAATTAACATTCAATACTTAGAATATGATCAACCTCTAACATAAATATCAACAATAATAGAAATGATTTTGAGTAGTTAATATATAAATAATCGCATTGAACGAGAATATTTTTGTATACAGATGAGCAAAAACTATTAGACTTCTATCATAGATATCTCTTTCACGTTCAATATATTCCTTCGATAGACACGTCTAATAATCCTGTTTATTTAGAGACTTCCAAAATTATTATTGCTTCAAATTTTTCTTCATCATTCCTCACATTATTTCGCTACGAATCGTTGGTAGTACTCATTCCATCAGCTTATGTACGGAGAATTGGAAAGAACAAAGAGTAGGGGCAGAATAGCTTTTGTTCTTGAATCAAAGGACACGATTGCATTGAGACCGTGATTTTATTGTGATCCCTGTGAACCGCGGGATCAGTGCTTTGCACCTGTTCGATATTGGTACACCAAGCACGATGGAAGTCCTCTTCGGCGGGGGGACCAAGTGCATTGCACCTGTTCCAGTGTAGGCGACGCCCCTTTAAGCATAGGTCTCAGGTCTACCACGTTCGCGCCTTCCCATAAGCAGCACTTCCGTACAGTTAGAATAAGACAGAGATATATGCCTCCTATTTGATATAGAGACCGATTGAAACAGAAAACTTACGCCTGATATTTACAATCAGGATCTTGCGCGTCTTAAGTATTATAATGAAAAGTTTAATTTTAAATAGGATTACGTTTAATTGCAGCAAACCATCGTAGCGTATAATATTGATTGTTGCGTAAGGGTCCACACCGACTGTTAGTTGCTGTGAATTAATTATAACAATACATTTCGGGTAAGATATTATACACAATGTTAGGAATAAAAATTACCCATTATGGCACTGAGATTCCGTACCTTTGATTACAGTTAATTAGCATATGATTTATGTAAGAGTAATTCATCTATTTGTAAGGAAATGCACGAACAGTAAGCTTAGGTGTTAAAGTCAACATTTTCTTTAATTATAGCGAACAACTTCACGTAAGACTGTAGTTACAATACGATACATGCAAACCGAAAATTATAACAGTGATAATTAACATAAACTTACTTCAATTGTAGTTAACCATGATTTGATTCACTTAAGGGAAAGTTTACTTTTTAAAATAAACTGGAAATGCATGACAATTCCGTTAGACTGAGACCGACACAAAAACAAAGACTGCGTCTCGCACAGGAGGATCGATCAGGAAAGATCCAGCGTAAGGAAGAGAGGCTGAGACGAAAACTCCGCTGAATGAGCTGTGGTCCAGAGAGAACGTGGAAAAGATCAGCGGAAGATTAAAGGGGCCTTCATAAAAGTATGGCAGGAAATGATAACGATACGAGCTTGAGCAGTCAAGGCCGCCCACCAGACAAATGACATACACCAATCCTTATCAAAGGAAACGAAACACGTGCAAATAATCTTATTTACCCACACTCGTGAATGACACGATCAAAACACAATTGGCTCCCTTGAAGAAATGTTATAGGGGATGAACTTCAAAACATGGTTACCATTTTCTTTAGTGATTAATGTCGGAAGCGTAAATAAAACAAATTATAGATAGAAATTCGACGAAATAATCTCACTCCGATTACGCGATTTTCTTGTCTTTAAAATTGACAATTATAAAGGTCGAGAGATACTTCTGAAAGAAGTTGTAGCAACCAAGCAACCATCATTGCGATCTGAAACTGAATAAGCACAAATTCTCTTGTACATGTAGTTCATTCAGCATCTCATTCAGGCTCTACGTTTTTCGGTGCTTACGATACAGGCATAGAAAATCTGTCACCGTGAAATTAGGGTCTTTGAAACCAGGGTTAGAAACTAGAGGATATTTCGCGCATACAATTAAATCTTCATCTGCAAAATTCTATGAATGCTGTTTTCAGAGGCGGTATGTTGTTTAAAAGGTGAATCACAAAAGGACGGGATGGAAATACAATTCCGAGGGAAACAATGCTTTCCGCGCACACACGCACTCACCGGTGCAGCTTTCCTTTCATAGATGTCAACCTCGTGCGGATTAGCAAGTTACGTTCGCCCCGTCGTGACGTCACGTTTTGCATGAAAATGCTATCGCAATTGTGATGCACTCTACTCCGCAACTTTTGCTCTGCATATGGTCACGTTTTGTTGTCCAATTACACTCGGCCTAATTGATTTTGTCTCGGCACGTGATGAGGGGATTGTCTTTGGCGCAGACGAAAGCCCACCGAACAAAGGAAAACACGGCTCAAAACATTGATTTTCCATTTCCGAAGGAGCAGGAGAACAATTCCGATGCAATTGTACAACTGGGAGACTATCATGAACGAAACGAAACGAACTTATTAATTTACAAAATGTGCAAAGTGAATCAGGATTTTTTAAATGGTCAACTTGCACCAAAAGATATAAAAAAAACAAAAAATACATATAATTAAAAATTTAAGCCAAGATACTTTTCCCGCGATGAATTAAAAATTCATAATGTAAACAACTTTGATGAATATTCGATATTTTCACCCAGAAAGCACGACATTCCTGTACATGCAGCCTTGCATTTCCTATGGCTACGCCACTGACCAGCTCAGGGGTGACTGAGCTATGATTTCCATATAGCTGGATGAAAGATAATTTTCCTTTAAATTATATGTGGAGTGCCATGATAATTATTTAATATAGATTCCTTTGTTAGCCTTCTAATTCGATAGTTAATCAATATCACTGTGCAGTACATACATCAATATATACATAAAAGTTATCTCGTTATATATTCATCACGAAATTAACGATCATACACTTTACACTAACAAAATTTACAAATACATTTAATACTCCATTACAGTAGCTTTATCGTTAGAGAGACTGAAGGTTAAATAACTCAAATATTTTCTAAATCACGCTCCAAAACTGTTTTGAACGCTGGCAGTATTGTTTTCTTTCATTTTCGAGAAGAATTTACAACAAAAATTTTACATTCAAGGCCTTTTAACAGATTGTATAACAAATACGTAATTCATCGCATACGGACCACCTTCCATGCACAAAGTCCGATCATAGACGGATACATTACATGCAAATATGTTCTTAATCCGACACAACAGAAATACCCTAACTGCAAGCCTCCCGGTGGCCACGAACGTCGGCAAAATCACAAAACCAAGGTCGGCATCCTCAAACGCGCTCTCGGATAAATAAAAGCGTTTCTATAGGAAATCCATGCAATCGCGGATTAAATTTTGCGTGGGCGACCACCAAGCTCTCTCCCACGTAACATCGTCGGAAAATCCTTCGCTTATGGACTCACCTTGACAAATCCTCCGTCTTGGATTCCTGGACCCGCCTCCGAGAGTCTCTGCGATCTCTTAAATATTTCCGAACGTTCACTTCCTACATGTAAACATTCCTGCACGCATTTGGGCGCAGCCTTCCTTCGCGGCAGACTGTGAAGCACGAACTGCCCCTACCAGATCATGTGGTCACCCATTCAAGAGCGCCCTCGTGAAGGATCCCTACGCGGGGACTTCCTCTCCGAGCAAAGGAGAGCCCACGAGAGAAATGCACGCCCGTGAATGCACCACGTGAACGAAAAATTGCAGGAATCCGACGCTGGAGCAGCCGAGGAATGGTTGCTTTCCCCCTCTGAAAATTCCTCTCCGCGGCGGGTTTAACGTTTCATTCACACTTGTTGGGCAGGTACGCCCCTGTGAGCACTGTGCCCAAGACGGGCTCTTCCTACGACTCCCTGGGACGGTCTTTGCCGAAAGATCCGTCCGCTGTCATTCTACACGTGCCATCCACTCCTTCCTGCCCGATGTCGTACCAAACCTTCCGCGGGAATAATCACTACTGGCAGCCTCGTCGAACCAACACAAACGCAACCCTTCTCTCGGGGAGCGAGATGAGGAGGTGGATTCAGAGGGAGGGGACGTCCACTGAGTGCGTGTCGAGGAGGGTATGGGTACGGACCGGTCTGTAGCCCCTGGCAACTGACGCTGGCGCCCTCGACAGAAGAGCGGAGAACTAGAGAAAGAGGAGGATGCGCGATGGGAGGGACGAGGGGGTAGGGAAGGGGAAAGAGGGGAAGAGAGGCGGCTGGCTCGACGACAGAACTCATCGATATGCAGGCGAATCCCTCTCGATCCTTCTTCGACCACTCATATCCTTCGATTCACCCCCACAATTGATACTTAGGGAAGAACGTTTTTTAGCGAACGAAGAAATTCTAGTTTTGAGGCAGATTCCAGCCCTTCCGCCCGCACACTCGTTACGCATCATTTGGGCAATTTTATCTTTCACGGGTCGCCGGAGACATCTGTTGACCCCGCCCGAAACAGGAGGCTGGGCCCGTGTTGGAGTTTGCTCAACCGAGATATGTCGAATGATGTTTCATGATGAACCGTCGGAAATAGAATGCGGTGAGGGGATTCGCAAGGCGTTCGCGAGCAGATGAACACTCCCGTCAATATATCGTGCTCCGTAAAGGAACTTGATTCAACATATAAGATCCATGCCAATACTGCCTAAAGGCCCAAAAAATGCTAAGAATAAATCTCCATACCGTAGATGGAACTCGTAAGGAAAAATCGGCGATAAAGCCTTGGCTAGAATAGTCTCAAATTCCCTTTTCACTTTTTGTACTGGTGTATATTTTCAGAAAATTGTACGAAATTTGTAAAAAAAATTCACATAAGGTCTGCTGTAAAGATTTTCAAATTGGAAATTCTCTTCGTTGAGCAATAGATAAGAGAAAACTATTTTTCAGAACATGTCAGCGAAATTAAAATCACAAAAACCATGTGCGAAAGTATTTTACTAATTCTAGAATCCTTCAATAACCATCAGTTTAACAACTCACGAAATTAACATACCGAAAAAGATTATCTTCCTAAATGTTTACATTTGACATTGTAATTTTCTGCAATAACCTTTAATGCATGAAAGTTTTTGTTTATGATTAAAGATCATTTAAAGGTATTTCAAACACATCATATATATATATATATATATATATCAGAGTATACCCTCATATTCTCTCATTTACAAAAATTTTACTGTCCATTTCTTTATCTTCATTCTTAAAATTTTTCCGTTGTTGGTTAAAATTAAATTATAAAGCGTAAAAAAATAATTCTTATTTTAAAATACTGACTTAGTTAATAACATTTGACAAGTTCCTTGTAGAAGAATGTAAATACTTTGGATTAATGAAGAAAGATAAATGAAATTGTATTTTTATGTACATTCATTGGTTTTCGCACAATCATTTTTCCAATCTAATTATTTAAAGATCTATTTTCTTGTTTGTTAAATAATAAAGCACATACCTGAGAGGCCATCCAAGCATTCCTTCATGACACAGAGGAAGCCCTTTGAATAATATCATATTGTTTTGAATTGTTGAATTTTTAAGGATGTTTGAATACCTGAAAACAATTTGAATTGTTCTCTTGAGAATAGAAGAAGAATATAAGTTTCAAACTTTCAAGATGAAAAATTTCCAATGAACGGATATGGATATTAAAACATTATATCATTATAAAACATTATATAACATGATATTATATTATATAGAGGTGAAGAATATTTAGCTAATTTTTTGACATAGTTAATGATGTAAATCACTTTTATGATTTATTGACAAATGACAGAAAAATTTAATGTCAATATTATATATATGTAATATCCATACCTCTGGTGATAGTTGGCACATATATAATGTACAAGTTTTTATAGCTTAGCAAGTAACTGAGTATTTTTGAAAATATATTATGAAATAGGCACCATGATTATTAGTAAAAGTTTGAATTATTTGATAAATCTAGATAAATAATTATTTAATCTTCTTATCTATGAAATTCAAATATTTCAGAGGACCATTTATCACAAAAAAATTATACAATTAGATAACTGAGTAGAAATGAATATGGAAAAACAAAATTTATGTACTGTTCAGCACAGATGATTCTATAAATTACATAAAATTGAAATTAAAAATGGTACCAGATGGGTATTAGGAAAATAGATTATATTTAATAGATACCTATTAAAATAATAAACAGTATCAATAGTAATAAATAATTTACATCTCCATAAGATACAATTTGATGTAATAACCAAGTTTTGAGTTCTTATTAGATAAGCAAAGGATGGACTATTTCAAGTAGAAAAGACATAAGAAAAAATGAGGTTAATCGGCTACCTTGAGCTGTTATTCATTATTTGGAGTTGAAAATTGACCGTTTGCTAGAAAATCAAACTATAAAGGTTTCAAAGTTTCAATGTCAAAGGTTTTTCTTACTAGAGTATGTAAAGCCTTACTAAAGCTGCATAATTAAAAAAATTTAAATCTAATAATGTATAAATTCAAATAATTTTGGGTGGGAAAGAGAACCTGGTTGATAGATTACTAATGGCTTGTCAAACATTTGTTTTATCCTCATTTAACCCTTGAAGTGCAGAATACTTGCATATATTTTTATGCCAATTATGATTATTATCATTTCAATAAAAATGTAGGAAATATGTTTTTATACCTGCTCTTTCTTCCAATCATTAACCTTCCCTGATTTGCTTAATGTCCTACTTGTAAATGAGATGCACACATGCTCCACATTTGTCCTGAGTATGAATAAACCTAATATGTGATTCTTTATCTTAGTGTGTTTCCAAGTTATGAAATGCGTACACCTCCCTACACAATTTTATTTAATTTTCTTCTGAACAGTATCTATGGGCTGTTTCTTTTATAATTAATCAGCAAACTGCAAGGATAAATAAATTTGATGAGATAATTTAATCTGAAAGTCTTGTAAATCATTTATAATTTCTTATTCTATAATTATGGAGCAATTCAAATTCTTGAATAATGACTACTGATAATAACCATAGGAAAATGGTCTGAAAAGGGGGTTGGGGTTAACTGCTTATTGCTACTACTCTGACTGACCAGAAGAAGATATGATTCATCCCACAAACAGTTGTCTTAAGAAAGTAACTTCTCATATCTGAAGGGTTAAGAATACATGTTTTTATTATTTAATAAAATTTACTCAGGTTGTAGCTCACATAACGTAATGATAAAATTGGACTTTGATAATCGAGTTGACTTGCACCACTGTCAAACTTGATATGAGTATTTTCTTCCTCCACAAGTTTCAAAAGTATTTTAAATGTAAAAAATACAAATTTTGATAAAAACTTGCTAAATTATTTGTAATATGCTCATGAAAAATTTCTTGAAATTAGACTCTTTCTTTCTATGTTTAATATCCAATTGCTGTCTATCTCAAAGAGGTATTTTAGCAACCTTAGCAATGTAATTTTTACAGATGGATTCAATCCTAATTCCAAACGAATGAGGATCTCAAATGATTATTTTCCCCAATACTCCACATCTATTACATCAGCTTTAATAGCTAAAACTTTTATGGTGCTACCCAAAAATATCTTTACTGATTTTGATTATCATAAGGAAAATGTTTGACATAATTCTAAAATGAAGTCATTAAATATATAAATTTTCTCATTTAATTCAATTATACTTTTAAATAACATGAAACAAAATTATTTCATTCACTTCAAATTGGGTCCCATAGAGGAAAGTATACTTCCAAGTAATATTATACTTATTTATATAATACACTATTATTCACTTTTACCAGAAACGATGACTTCTCATTATTGGAAGTTGTGAAAATATTTCACTTGTATTTACTCATATTGCAAATAAATAAATATATAATTATAGCTTATAATGAAAATTTAGAAAGATTAGGATAGAGATTCAACCTAACTAATAAATGGAAAACGCTAATTATAATTTTACTACAGTGGAGTTTCCTATAATTGATTCAAAAACATGAAATTTCAGATTTTGAGAAATGAAGAATAAATTAATATACATAAGCACAAAATTTAAAGTTAAGACTTTAAAAAAACATTAACTCAAAGAATAAACAGAAAACACATTTAAATGCATATTAACTGAATCAATCACAACATTAAATTTATTTTTAAAATTCTATTTTCCATAATTTTAACTGAGGAAAGAAAAACTTTACAATTCTTCTATATTGTGAAATTTATACTCTCACACAATTATTCACTAAAATGATTTGAATACTCTGCTTTCCAAACTATTTAAATATTTCCTTTGCTTGTTGCTAAAGTGTTCCAGTATAATCTGAATTTGTAATAACTTTGGAGAATCCTTTTTTCAAATAATACCTTCACCGGTAAATTGAAATTTCAATGAAACTTCAAAAGAAGACAATTTAAAAATCAGTGGGAGATTCAGCTACTGAAGTATTACTAATTGCAGAAATATGACGAAGGTTAAGTTTTATTATGAAGAATCATCACATAATGACTTTTAATTGCTCTTCATTTATCTAATATTTATCTCAATAGTAAATATAATGATATGATATTATTAGTTACTTTATTGCTTAGCATCGAAAATTTTATTTTAATATTTAAAACTACCTACAACTTAATATCTACAGAGAAAATGATAAATTACCGATGAATTCAATTTTGTAGAAATACTTCACATTCCAACATCTCCAACATTTGAACTGATTTCTTGGGAAATAATTAATCTCGAAAATTCAGAAGATATGTTAAATTCACAACCAATAATGCCTTCAGTGAGAAAATTTTCTTTACAGCCTATGAAAAATATATTCTCATGAAAACAATGTCAAATAGTTTAAAGCAAAGCACATGCGCTCACGAAAATAAACTATATTTAACTTATATGCCAATGGTTATTTCTGTATCTTTAGCTCTATATCAGCAGAAAATATATATTTCTTATGTGCTTTGAACCTTTGAATCAAACTTTAAACAACGGAATAACAATTAAAAATGGTAAAGTTTGCGGTTCAAAGATTTGAAACAGATGCTTCATCAAATTATACGAACCCCTTTTATTTAATAATACAGAATTATGAATTCAGCATCTCAGAAACTTCATGATTTTTATAAAGAAATAAATTATTAATAATTCTTCTGATTATACGCCATTAAATTACCGGCTGAAAACAATTGACATCTAGAGAATGATTTCCAATGGCTACTTTCACGCTTGAGGATAATTCTGATTTTGTACAACAAATGACGAATATAATTATCAAAAAAGCTAATTCATGAATCGTACACTATGATCGAGGAGATCAAATTCAGACAAAGTATTCCCCCAGTACTTGAAGTGATGGGTGCCCAGTTTTCGAATAACACATTCATCATTTTCAGATCATTGTACCATAGTAATCCGTAGAAAATTTGTAAATGTTTTGGTAATAATCAAATTTCAAGAGCGAAAGGAACTTTTGCAGGTGCATCGGCAGTAGATAGATATGATATATTGTGAGAAGATATGAAACAAGTGAAGTACGAATAGTTAAGCTTCTGTTATTGGAGTACCATCAAATTACTTTTGGGAATGTTTTTGGAAAATAGGTAGTTTCGCCTTTCCATGCGAATAAGAATAATTTGAAATTAAAACTACTTTTTCAGAGCTAATATTCTCAATGAACATTCATTCAGGCTGCATCCGTCCTTATACGCTGTAGAAGTAGGTACTTGTGTGAGTTTTTGTTATTAAGTATTTTTTGTGTATGACTGAAATATTTTAGTGTAATGCTAAATCATGGCCTCGTTTAAAGCCGGAGGAAAAATACCATTGGTGTATAGCAGGATATTATCCTTATTTCCCGAGAAATTGTCATTTTGTTTTGCTTATGGGTCAGGAGTATTTAAACAACTTGGTCATGATTCGAAAGAGAAGAAAATGATTGATTTAATATTTGTTGTTGATGATCCTGCAGCATGGCACAAAGAAAATATAGCTCGTCATCCTAGTCACTATTCTATGTTGAGGTTTCTGGGGCATCAATTTGTTTCCCAGTTACAAGAGAACTGGGCTGCCAAAGTCTATTTTAATACGCTCATTCCCTTCGAAGATGGTCTCATAAAATATGGTGTAGTTTCTCACAATGCTATAGTTACAGATCTATTGGATTGGGACTATTTGTATCTTGCTGGTCGCCTTCACAAACCAGTCATGATCCTCAGACCTCCAACTGACACAAGACTACGTTCAGCGTTGAGGCTTAATATTTATGGTGCCTTTCATTCTGCATTGCTATGCCTGCCTGAGACTTTCACGGAAGTAGAATTATACACCACAATCGCCGGTCTTTCTTATGGTGGCGACTTTCGCACTACCTTTGGTGAAGACCGTAACAAGGTTCATAATATAGTGGGGGCACAGTTGAACGAACTACGAGGATTGTATGCTCCTACACTAAACTCTATGAAAGATTATCTACACGAATCTTCAGGAGGTGATCCAGGATCTGGGGGTCGTCAGATGGAGCAAGATGCCTCCCCAGAGGCTCGCTTGTATCACTTAATGCAATTACCAAGAAAACCTCAGCAACGCCTCGTTCGCGACTGGAACAGAGGAATACGTGGGGGAGTTATTGGAAAATATTTAGGTGATATAAGTCGTGGAAGTCGTATCACCCGAAGGTATGACACAGAAGACTCCCTAAGAGCCATGTCCTACGACCCTGATTGTGGAGATATGGTAGCTTCTGTGCTCAAAGACATTGTTCGCCGTTCAAGTATATCCCAAAGTCTAAAAGGCATTATGACGGCTGGTTTCGTTAAGTCAGTGCGATACAGTGCTAAAAAAATACACAAAATGTTACTATCAATGTAATGTTTGTGTTGCATTAAAACTTGAAGTTGTTTTACATTCTTTGCATAATGTAAAAAGCCATATCTGTCAATGTATCATTTATGTCTGGCATTGCTATTGTCTAGTTCAAAGTCTATTTGTAAAATGGTTATGTTGTTGAATACTGTTATTTGCCTTGTTATTGTTATCTAAATCACAAATACTAGTCTGTAATTCAATTATTACAGTTAAGGACTGCTGTATAAATTACTAATGTAGAACTTATAGGTCATGAGGCCTATAATAATAAGCTCTTGAGACATATTTTAGGTTTTGTTTCTGAAGTATCAATTGCTTAAATATCATTTGTGAATTAGTTTTAAAAAACATTGTTGAAAAGCAGTTAAAACTGTAGATATTTATAAATATATTGTGAACACTTTTATTTCCCTGAGTTTTGTGAAGGTAAAATGTATATTTACTTGACTCCAAACTTAACTTGAAAGGGAATCAACATATATTGTTGATACCTCCAAAAAAGTAATGCTAATAAAATTCATCAACATTTTATGCTGAAATTTACTTGGAGTTTGATCCTTGAAGTAATATTTTTTACAAAACCCTAAATAATTAACATATGAATATAATAAATTATAAGATCTTCGTATTTCGTTTGAAAAATGTGAAGTTCAGAAGTAAATAATTTTGCACCTATCAACTATTGCATGCTATCTCAATTACTTAATCTTCAGATACATAAAAATTCTATTGACCATGTTTTTTACCTGAAGAAAATAAAGCTCAGAAATATTAATGGAAAGATCAGTTAAAAGATGTGCAAAGTTTTTAGTATTCAAATCAGATTTGACAATTTAAATCAAGAAGATCCATGATTCTTCGAAAACGAATATTTGAGAATCAAATTCCAAGAATGATTATTATTAATTTGATGATTGGAGCTGAAGACTAAAATCCTTACTGTAATAGTTGTGTAACCTAAAGATAAGATATAAAACTTAGCAATTAATTTTAAGAAAATCAAGCAATAATATAATGTCCTCATACTAATGAAGAAAAGCTAAAATTTATATTAATTCAAATTAGGGAAATTTTTAAAGCTTTTTTTACATTTATCTTACTTTATTTTTCAGAAAATGTCTTTCATAGGACCAGCTCTACCTCCTCATCTTCGAAAGGATGATGATATACCTGATGATAATAGTGATAAAAAAGATGAATTGATTGCAGATGAGAGAAAAGCTGATGAAGATGAGTGTGACATGTATGGACCAGCATTGCCCCCAGGGATGACAAAGACTTCATCAATGGGACCAGCTTTACCTCCTGGTCTACGAGAAAAACTTTCAAAACAGGATGGCGAGGCTTCTTGTAGTAATGTAAATGGTGAGTCTTCAGATGAAGATGAGTATGGAAATGTAGTTGGACCGATGCCAGTTTTAGATGATCAAGGAGATGGCAATTATGCTGCAAGGTTGATTGAAGAGAGATCTCAAAGGATGCAAAATAAGCTTCTGGGAAAAGTAAGTTTGGTGAACATTTTTTACAACCTCTGGACTAATTTACTTTAATGAGGATTATAATCATATCTTGTTTTTTTTTGATATATTGATTTTTACTTAGCTGCTAGGAAGGAAGGAATATTTACTCTTTATGTATTGTAAACCTGATTCTTCATATTCTGAAGAATTATTTTGACAAATAATGATTTTAAATTGACTGGATAAGTTTGTAATGATTTTAAATTTTTTGCAGGTTAAAGTTTAAACATTTACTGAGTAATCTCAATACATTTTCTTAATCTTTATATTCTACCAAAACTTCATCTTAAAAGTAAATGTAGCCTTTAAACTAGGGTTATTTCTATTATTATTTACCGTTCTTGTGATATTCTCATAATTTTCATTTTCTAAGTCATAAACATTTGGTCTTCTGCAAGGAATTCACTTTTGACTTTCTTCTTCAGAGTAATCACATTCCAAAGAAAAGGGAAAAGTGGATGACTGAACTTCCCGAAGGAAGAACTCGCCAGGCAATGATAGGAATGAATATAGTTCCAAGAACATTTCAAACTCGTCCTGCACCTAAGCTAGATTCAGCTGGTAGATCTGCATGGACAGACACTCCAGCTGATAAGGAGAGAAAGGTAATGTTGCAATATTATTTTAACAGAATTAGTGCATGTTAAATGTTGATTAATTTCACATTCATTTAAGAGATCATCTAAAAATACATTTGTTGTAAAAAAATTAATGTTGTTTATTATTAACTTTGTACTTGTATTATATTCTGTAGTAAGATTCTGCATACTTGAAATGTGTCCCAAGAAGACTAGGATTTATTGTTGAAAATAATAAAGATTATTAGAAGATTAAATATTAAAGTATATGGAATAATATATTCCAAAAAAATTTATACAGAATGTTTTAATGTTATATTGTTCAAAATAAATATTTTAATAGGGAGACAAGGTTAAATGATGACTCTTTAAAAGTCATGATGGAGTTTCTGCTGGTTCAAAAATGTTGGTTTTACTCTCCAATTTTTATTAGAAAAGAAAAGGTGATGCCATTGACTCAAATGAAGAGAAGGAGAGTGATGATGATGAAGATAATGATTTATTGGAAAGAGAAGCTCTCATAGAAAGGGATAAAAAGATGCAGGAAATTGCTGAACTCCACAATAAGGACAAGAGACAAGAGTCCTTGCTGGATATGCATATAAAGAAACAGAAGAAGGAAGCCAAGAAAAAGAAGAAAAAAGAGAAAAAGAAAAGGAAGGTAATTATAACTCTCCTTCATTGAAAATTTTTAAACTTAGAGCAGCAAGAAAGATGTAATAGATTCATATTGGTAGAATTAGCATAATATGACAATATAACTGCATTTTTAAAATCGCTTTTGTCTATTTTATGCAAAGAAAAATTTAGAATGCCAAAAAACAAAGAATTATTGGTATTTTATTCTTATTGTTAATCCTATTCATTTATTAAGAGCAAAATCTCAATGGAGTTCTATAGATATATTATATGTTTCATTAATTATTTTTAATTTTGTTTTAATGGCTTCAGTTTGAGTTTCATTCCTTTTATCAATAATTAATTTCAATTATTTTGCAAATAACTTATTCCTGCATATATGCCATTTTTGTTGAAAATTATACTCTTTTATGCATAGCACTACATTTTTTTGTTAGGACTTGAAAGGCATTTTTTAGTCCTTTGTTTTGAAAATATTTTTTAAATTTAGCCAAGCACACTACATGGAAAATTATTGAGATTCTTTTCATAATGTTCATCTGAATGCAGTGCTTGAAAAAATTTATTTTTTCAATTTAGGATTCAGATAAACCAGAAAAAGAAGAGAGGAGGCCATTTGACCGTGATGTTGACTTGCAAGCAAATCGATTTGATGAAGCTCAGAAAGCTGCTATACTTCGCAAAGCTCAGCTTTTAGATGACAGATTTTCAAGTGGACGTCAAAAATTTTTATAATTTCAATGTGCACATATATGGACCATTTCAGTGGTACATATTTTTCACATGAAAAATAACTCCCACCTAGTAGCAGTTATGTAGTCACTGTGTGATATGAAAGCAAAAATTTCTCAGAAAGATTTTTGAAATTTCTTTTTGTTTCTCAAGAATAATTCTTTGCTCAGATGTTTTCATCTAGCAATTTATCTATTACATTTTTCAGTCATTTTTGGCTGGATTCATAGTTGTTCACTTAACATCTATTGTAAATTATCCAATACTCTTTAATGCATCATCTACTGTGATTGCCTATAAACTTCTTCAAAAATACCATCTCTTAAAATTGTATTCAATTGTTGAAAAAATTTTTAAACTGATGGAGATATGTATCTGCAAAATATATCGTTAACCTTTTTGATATTTCCTTGAAAGATGAAATTATTTAATTCTTAATCTAAAATTGATTTTTCAAACTTAAAGATTTCTTCTGAAGTTAAAATAGTTGTATGATATCTTTACATTGAAAACTAGTTACATTCTTTTACTGATGAGCAATAATGAAAGCAATAATCAACGCAATAAAATATTGTATATTGAACAAAATAAAAGGTCACATAACAATAAATAAAGTAGCTCTCCTTAAATTCTTTCTCCATTCATGTGCTCCAAGTATAAATACTGCCATTGTAACTTAATGTATATATGGATCTGATGTACTTCTGAAAGTGTGAATGAAAGTACATTTCACGTTTTTACATCAATTGCCTAATAAAATCACTTAAAACATGTAATATTTTTCTCTTAATAGTATGATTGTTTTCCTATGAGAATATTAGAATGATTTTTAACCTTGGCAGAAGTTTCATTTACCATCTGTATATCACAATTCTTTGAACTTCACATTTTTTATGAAAATACATCGTCAAAGAAGGCTATAGTATGAGGCAGGTACAACCATCTCCGGTTTGATATCTGCAAGTGTAGCACACCCTGAAAAAAATAGAATGATAATGGTCATTCACAGTGATAAAAAATTCTCTGTACAATAATAGGAATATAAACACTCTTAACAGTTTCTAACCTGTTAGTGCCATGGTAAAGTCAAGCTCATTTCTAATAAATTCTAGTACTGTTTTAACTCCGTCTTCTCCATTATAAGCAAGTCCCCAAATAGCCGGACGACCAACAAAAACCTAAAATTTAAAGCACACAAAAAATTTAATTTTCAAATTCTTGCTTATATACCAACAAACTTTAATGTTTATAATTTTCAAAATGTTACGATTTGGATTGTATAATTAAAGTTTCACTTTGTTAGAATTTTATTTAGCAAGAAAATATTCTAATAATTAAAAAATCATGAATTAGTAACATATCATCAATGTATAAAATTTGTTATACCAATATCAAAAGATAGCCATAAATAGTTTTGAATTTTTTAAAGTATTTTGCTATCATACAATGAGAAAAAAATATTTTCCTTAATACCATTTTAGCTCCTAAAGCCAAAGCTTTGAACACATCTGTTCCTTGAGTGACCCCTCCATCTAAATACACATCACAGCGGTTATTTACAGCTTTGAGTATCTCAGGTAAGGCCTCAATCTAAAATTAGAATTTGATGTAATTAAAATCATACTATCACAAAAAATCATGTTGCATTTTTCACTTCTAACTGAAATATTGGAATAAGACCTTGAAGAATAGTCTTAGAAATTGTAAAAGAAGCCTCAGAAGAAGTGATGAAGAAGTTTAAAGGAGTCAGAGACAGAAATATCACTGAAGGAACCTGAAAAATGATGAAACACAGAAAGAAACCAGGGAACATACCAAAATATGGCATTGAGTACATGATGGTATATAAGGCCACCAGGCAAAAAATAAAGGAGCATGTCAGGAAGTTAGATTAGAAAGTATTTTAAAAAGTATTAGAGGAAAACAGAAGTATGTAAAAGACTAAAAAAAATAACTGATGGAAGAAAATAGATTTCAGTTTTATAGATGGAACAACCTTCAGAAACAAGTAAAACACAAAACTATTCATAACAAGAATCAATAGAGAAACCTCCCATTCCAGTAAAGTTATCCACAAATTAACATGAGCGAGGGAGAATGAGAAGTCATGAGACTGGAGACATGCAAGGATCTATATATATTATGTATACTATACAAAGAAGGAATTACTAACATAAACAATTACTGACCAATCAACATCTTTTAAATGATTTTAAAAAATTGAGCTTGAGTTGCATTTTTTAAGAAAATATTATCCTCCATTGCCCAGAGTACAAGGTGCATTTTGAAAGAGATTCAGTATAATGGATCAAATCCATTTACTAAAAGAAGTTATTTACAGAAAAAAAACAAGTACAAAATGCCTTGTTTGCTATGATTTGGGAACTATACTCAAGCCTTTGAGTCATATAGTGTATCTTTTTTATAAAAATCTCTCATAAATCAAAGCAAAGAGGTGAGCATATCTGACTATTCTGGAATATCTGAAATAATACTATAGCACCTATTATTCTGTATGAAGAAACCGACAAATTTAGCATTGAGTATGGAGTTTGATAATGCTATTCACCCATCTTATTCATAACAGTCTCAGAAGAAGCATTACAAGTCTTTATACTGTGAAGGAAAATGATTGGAGATAAATAGAGAATTTATAAATCAAGTGTATTTTGCCAATGACATAGTTCTATTTCCAAGACAATACAATACATAGGTGAGAGAGATGACGGGCTTTACATTATCAAAGAGGTGAGATCAATGAAATGGATGTGGGCAGGTAATGTGGTGAGTAAAAATAACAATATTTGGATGTCAATAGGTCTGAACTGGATATCATGGGATGTGAAACGAGCAAGGAGAAGACCAATGCATATACGGAACAAAAAAATAATCAAGTACAAATGCATAGTTTTAAAAAGGGGAACTGAGAAAATTCAAAAGAGCTATGGGGGGCCAGCATCCAACATTGGATTTAAAATTGCTAATTATGATTTAAAAAAATAAACTCACTTTTATAATTGGATATTAAAAGCTAATGGAAGATAACATATAATTGTATTGAAATTTTAAGGAATTGCTTAATTATTATGAATATAATAAAATAAAAACTTTATTTCATTAAATAATATCATCTTACTGTTGCTGGAAAACCATCTACTTGTCTTGCACCATGATTTGAAACCATTATACCTGCAACATCATACTTCAAAGCTTCTTCTGTATCCTCCTTTGTGAGAATTCCTTTTAAAATGAGAGGTAACTTGGTGATGCTATTTGAAATTGAAAAATTTAAACATTAACATAATTATTCTTTAATCATAATTAACCCATCATTTTGAATTTCTTTTGATAAAATCATTAAAAGAATGCTTAATATATCACCTCACCTCTTTAGCCAAGCAATATCTTTCCAAGTGAGGCTTTGATCAAACAAGTCTGTGACATATGCTTGCAACTGAGATCCTTTCTTTCCTCTATTTCTCACTCCCTGTGACTCATCAGACCCAACAAAATTGGCAAGCCTAAATTGGGATTTTGATTCATATTATTTCTGTCTTTTGATAAATAAAGGATATTAACTCTCTTTCTGATTAAAGAAATCATATATTCATGTTGAAGGTTTTTGGGCACACAACATCGGTCTTTGCAGTGACAATGTTTTGCCAACAACGCTGTTGGCTTCTTCAGGTCATGGTGTGTGTGTTTTATTTTGTCAAATACATACGTTGTTTCCTTTCACCCTCTCTTGACAATGTCTCTCCTGATTAATTCTTGGGTGTAGAAGTTGTTTCCATTTCAAAAACACCACTCTCACCTGAAGAAACCAACAGCATCATTGGCAAAACATTGTCACTGCAACCAAAACTGTGTCAGAAAACCTTCCACATGAATTCTAGTGCAGCAAAATTCTTCATTTCAGAAGAAATCATATAAGTAACAAAAATTTTTCTTCTATTTCACTATAAAATATTTTAAATTATACTAATTTATAAAGGTAAATTTAGAAGTAAAATAGAAGAGATAGAATTAATTTTAATGAAAATTATACTGCTTTATTCTATGATACAATGAATATTCCATATTTAAGGATACAGCTTTAAAGTTTTTTGCACACAAATTTTGAGAATCATATCCAAACATTCTTGAGAAAAATTAAATGAAGATAAAATAATCTCCACTTTTTTAAAATAAGGTTGAGAATATAAGGCCTTATCTAGCCAATAATTTTGCACGAGCTAATAATCATGTTCAAATGAACTTCTGGACCTTTTATTTAAATTCAACTTTGTTTGATGAACATCATTGTTTACATCATATTATTAAATCAAATGTAATAATTTAATTGAACCAGAAATATAACAATGTAGAAATAAAACTCAATTTCTCAGCTAAATCAAATTACTGATAAAATGATGCAGATAGCAGCAGATACATATCATAAATAAACAATTATTATTTATATGTAAAATTTTGAGAAATCTGGGTTTCATCATAAGAATTACACCTCTTTTATATACATATATACACCTCTTTTATATACATATATTCCCTACCTTAAATGTGATGGAAGAGAAAACTTGTTGCGTGCATCAGCCCAACGAATTCCAAAGACTGGAGCATCTACTGTTAACACTAATGCTTCATATCCTAACTTTTCTGCTCTTGCAACTAAATCTCTGGTCAGATCCCTTGAATAAAAAGAAATCCATTATATTTTATTATGGAGAAAAAATTACATTTTTTACTATGAATAATATTTCAGAGATTTCCCAATTCTGACCTAGATATAGGTATAAACCATTCATTTTACAATTCTGAAACATCTGAGACAGATTAAATAGTGAAGAATATGATTTTTAAGTCTACAGTATCTGGCAGAGTTAGGTTGTAAAATATATTGTAATTTTTATACTAACTAGATAAACTTTAAGTTATTTCTGTAACCTGTTATGACATATAACTTTTTCCCAGCAGCACCATCTTACAGAACATAATTACCTAAAATAACCTGAAAGAATTCTACTCATATTCCCCCAAATTTTTCCTTTTTTATTTAGAAGTTATTCTATAACATTAATATCTAACTGTAACTTTTTATAGCAAAATTTAAAATTATTAGAATTTTATAAAATACTAATTGAGTAGAGAAATTATGGAGCTCATTCATACCTCTTTTTATAAATATAGAGTTGAAACCATTTTGTTGCATTTGGAGCCCCCTCTGCCACTTCTTCCAGACTACTTGTTGACAGCGTACTCAATATAAATACTGCTCCCATTTTTTCTGCAGCTATGAAAATATTTTAAAATCTGAATTAAGAAAGTTATACATAAAGGATGTATTTTTTAAAGTAATAGCTAGTTCTCCTTTAGTAATACCCATTTAAGTTAAACAGTTCTATACAAATCTTAAATATGTATTTCCAATGGCAGATCTCTTACAGATGTAATAATTTGACTATACTCATATGTATTGCAATATAAGTTTAAAATCAATAAATAACAGAACTATTACAATGATGATTTGTAACACAATTTCACTTAATAATCTCTCTATATATCCTTTATTGGAGCTTACATCTTACTTCTAGTATTTATATAGATGCATGATTTTTTGTAATTTTCATAGGACAGAGTTCTATCATCATAAAAACTTTGAGGCCTCCAGTTCAAGGTTACTCTCTTGATAAAGAAAATTCTTTAAATTTTTAGTGTAATTTTTTTGTTTTATTTTAAGTAATACGATATTTAAAAATTATCAAATATAAAGACCAGATTAAATTGTTTGAATGAATACTACAATATTAAACATCCATGAAAATTATAATACATTAAATATTATTAATTTTCATGTTGGTAGATTGACATCTTGAAACTGAATATATAATTTCCTTATCAAGCCAAAATTAGGTCAGTAAGACTACAACTATATATTATTATGATGATATGATAACATCTATAATAGTTAATCCAAAAGCAAACAAAAGCAGGATTTGTGTCAGTCCTTATCAGAAGTAGCTAAGTGATTATTTGAAATGCTCATAGGTGTCTTAACAACAGAGAGAGACTAATCTAATCAATTTTCCATTACACTTAATATAATTTTTATTTAAAAAAGACAGTAATTACCTATATGATTTTTCATTTCTAAAGTAATTCGAAAATTAATAGATTCGATTTGACGCATGTGTTTAATCTAAAGTTGAATTATTGAATTCACGAACCTCTAGCGGTAGCAACCTCCCCATCTGGATGGGCCATCCGGTGCATGGCCGTCGGTGACACACCAAAAGGAACAGTCACTCTTTTACCAAACACTGTGGTCGTGAGGTCCCGCTGGCTTACATCCCGTAAAATTCGCGGTCGTATTCTCAACCTGTAATTAGAAATCACGTAATACGTTCATGTTAGTAAGCTTTTGTTGTGTTTTTCGAATTCAAAATATTGTCTTGATACTCTCCCTTTCAACGGGAAAAAACCTTGACCTATATACAAGTATCACGAACCTACTTATGCAGGATGGAAAACAACGGTTTTCATCTTAAATGTAAACCTCTTCCAAAAAATAACAAGTTCTTATGCTCATCCGAAGACGGATATAAATGGTACTAAAATCATAGATCACAACTGAAACAGCCAGCATATTAGTTAAATTTTATCTGTCAAACAATCAATTACGTATCCGGCGACAAAAAATTAACTATATATCGTTGCTCTCACAATATTTTCACGTATTGCGTTTTAGAAATCTTATAATCATTTATAGCACTTGAATAAACATCAAATCTAGGTATTTTCATCTATATATTCATTCTGCTTTCTGCTTTTGGAGCGATAAAAATTTGGAACGGTAGAATAGAAAGGATATAAAACAACTCATTGCCAAATTTTTCGCCCACTTTCATCAGAGAACCCGATTCTTTGTCCACCGTGATTCTTCGTGATCTCTTAGCGTACGTGACCAATTCTTGTAGTTAGAAAAGAGCGGCTCTTTTTGGATTCAGCGATGAGTAGTTTACAAATATAATAAAATGCATACAAATGCGTGAAAAGTCTCAAAACGTGATTTTTAATCAAATAAGTGGTACGACAGAGCTGATCATAAAATTTTTCTCTTTCGCTCATGTCCAAAGAAATGTAAGAATGCTTCAGTAAGTATTTGCTAAAATTATTTTCGACCAAGTAAATAAGTAGAAGTTAAATAAAAAGAATCAAAAAATACAGCAGATATGTATGCAATGAATGAATTATTTTCAAGTTAACAGAAAATAACAACAGGTCTCGAGAAATCGTTTTAATGTAGTTATAAGAATATTTTACGACAAAAACTAACTCGCTTTTGGTTTTGCGTTACATTTGTTATAAATGACATCGTTTCAATTAATTAAAGCATACCAATCGTCAAACATTCCTTAAATTATAACTTTATGTTATTGCACAATTTTTAATATTCACTCAAAGGAAGATCTTATGCTCGAGTAACTCGAGGATTTATTTTCAGAAAAAAACGGAAACTCTAATAAATACATCACTCTCACAGTAACTTCATTTTACATGAAATACAAAGATGCCTCTAAGTCGGATACGTGAAAGATATTTGCATGAATATTAAAATCGGTTTTGCTAACTGGCTGGGCGGAGGTAAAGTCGAACTTTTTATGAGTTCAACCACCTAATAAGATTTTCACGCACCATCAGCTTCAAGGTTCTTAAACTGTGTGGGAAGAGTTTAATTATGTAAGATTATAAACAACAAAGAATATGATGGACTTTTGCTATCATGATATTCTTAATGTTAACATCTTTGATGATTTTTATGTCGTTGCAGATATTTTACTCATTTAATGTCAAACATATTGATGCAATTCCAATTAAATTTCTCCGAAAGAGTTATCTCGTTAAGATTCTTGTCATTTCACACAAAATGCATAGATAATTTTTCGGAAACAAAGCAACGAGTAGATGAAACCGTATTCTTTAAGCTCTCTCGCACTGGCATCTGAAGACCCGCTCGCATGGTGCTACAGCGTTTTCAAGCTCAGCGCCAAGAAATTTGAATTCTCCACCAACCCGAAAGGTAAATAAATAGTTTACCTTCTGAATGCCTCCCGGTTCATAGACAAGGTCACTTCCTCTCCGGCTCCGCTCCTATAGTAGTCGAGAGCTGCTCGAGGCAGAAGAGACTTTCCAATCTTCTCCACATCTCCCACACACACTGGCACGTTAACTCCTGCGAAAGAATCCTTTTCCGATAGCATGCCGCGTCCGCGGGCTGCTAGACGGCGAAGGATGTGATGCCGTGGAGGCAGTTTTACTGTTTTGTCGCACGGATGAATGAAAAATACAAGGGAAGAGGTCTCTTCCCTTGCGAGGGCTTTACAGTGAGTGCCTGTGATAGGCGCTATTTGGGATTGTAAGATAAAAGTAGGTTGCCTTGTGGAGGACGGTGGTGCGAGGGGGATGAGTAGGTGGGAGTTGGTGGTGGGGGGAACTGGAAAACCACGGCCAGAAGAATGGGAGGGAATCTCTGGTGAGAATGTGGACGTAAAGGAGATGACGAAATGATGAGAGTTAGAGATGGACATCCATTACCGGAAATAGGATCCTCCTATCATAAATTATTCATTGAGCGTAGACGACAATATTTTAGAGGTCCCATACGTCAATCCAGCTCTCCTTGCCTCATTAGTTCTTTCGATTCTTACTTTGAGAAATATTATGGAAACATTCTCTTTTTACTCGAGGAAAATATCATAGGCAGATTTGACCATTGACCACGCTTTTAGTTATGCCTGAAATATCCAGGAAATCACGTCAAAATGTCCTCAAAATAAAAAAGTATTATTTACTCGTATACATCTACAAATCTAGTAACAATACAATATCGCACATCACATAAACGATTAAATTTTAAATGTTATAAATAAAACTTCCTGCCAATAATTATTTTATGTTCATGATCTGTAAGCTAAATAAATCTATGGGCAATGCTCAATTATTTTGTAATGCAGGAACAATTCGAACTCAAAGCAACACCTCTTGCTATTTTCCCGGAATTCGCACCGTTGATGTAACCGGTAGCTGCAGAGATGAGAGAGGTCATTAAAAACGGTAGACACGAAAATATTTCAGAGGTTGGAGCCCTCATATTAATATCTGAAAACAACAATTGTACTGAAGAGAAGTGTCTTGAACTTGAGCGATTAACTGGTGCCGACCGAGGTAACCAAATTTTGGCGTTAAACGCGGTAGTAGTACCTACCTACTCCTGGCACAGCAGAGAAATACGAGATGGGGTACGCTCGCAATTTCTACTAGAGACAGGAAACGAAACACCTGGGCGAGGATGATGAAAGTGACGGACATCAAAGATAAGGAGAGATCATTGAAATGGATGTGGGCAAGCCATTTAGTGAAGAGGAAAGATATCAGACAATGTACATCAGCAGTCCTCTATTTGACTCCCAGAGAGCTGGTGAGTCCAATAGGAAGACAGAAAGATCAATGAAATGGAAGCATTATCACGTACTTAAGGGTAGCCTGGCAACGAGGAATTCAAAACAGAGATAATTGGACCTCGGATTGTAATTGACAGAAGTAATAAAAGTAGTTCAAGTGTACTCTGTAAGTAAGATAGTCTATAATGAAAAAATCATTCATTTGAAAATGCACAAAAACTTTTATAAGTGAATGCTAATTTACATTAAATTTACACCAAGCAGCAGAACGGTATCTAAAGTGAATTTTGGCATTTCAGTTATTATCATTCGCCATTGGGCTTTCCTTTAAAGTTCGAGCGGTTCCGTTCGAAATCCAAAACAAAAAAGCACTTCAATGAGGCGAGTGAGCGGAATTTGATAATGGTTTTGACATTCAGCATGAAGAGTTCATTGATCGCGGAAAATTTCGCAGGTTATGGAATAACCACTTACATTGGATTGGAATCCGTTCCCGTAAGAAAAAACTTCGCATGCAACCGCGTTTCATTGTTTCAAAGCATATTCCTAACTTAATGAAGAGGATAGGTTTTAATAACTTAGCAGGTTAAAAGCGTGCGCTTTTTCACAAAGTAAAACAAGTGAAATATTATGTCGTGAGCCAGTCATGTCGCTATTTTTCACTTCTGTTCAACTTTATTCCTAACCTACCCAATTCTTATTGTTGCCGCCTTATTGAAAACTAATTACTAATAAAGCCAATTATTTAGGTTCGCGTTGCGTCCCCTATATGTTTATTAAAGCTTATGACGCACAATAAAATATTTAAGGAAGGCGATAAGATAAAGAACGCAAAGGGTAATTAACCGAGTATAAAATTATTAAAAGATTGAGTGACGTCAAAACTTATCACATTGAAAGACCGCAGCGTACACAGTGGACCAACACTGGGCGAACTTGAACCAGAGGGTCCCTCGATAGAAAACGTTTCAGTAGGTCGCTAACATTTTTTCTCGATTCACGTTACGTAAAATGTGATACCACTAAAATTCATCTACGATGCTCGTTTTCTGTTGAAATAACAAAAACCTTTCCATCGACAAAAAACTAGCGGTCATAAATCTTACAAGTTAAGAGATGTTTACTGAAGGTCGGCTCCTTTTAATAGAGCCGAATGTATATGATAAAAAACTTCTACAACTGGACTTTCTTTGGATAGGAAAATGAAAATTTTAACGATTGAAAAAGCGCCTATGACGGCGTAGAGGGCAGAATTTAACGGGTCGTGAAATTTGATCGATCGATTACCAGACGATTGCTTTAATTTTTATAATAAACTAAAGACAATTAAATTGATTTATGAATGCTTTAAACTTCAGAGTGCAAATACGCTAATATAAAAGTAGCAATTACTCACGATATTGCCTCCGTTTATATTGACTGATCTCTCACCACGCAACGTATGTAACTGAACGATCTTTCTAAACATCCCTCCTTGGCCTTCGCATCCACAGATAAGAGGAGTTTGCTCAAGACTTAGCTTACGACTCTATTACTGAATGCAAATTTAGTTCTTCTATCGAAGCAATAGTTTGTAGATGAAAGAAATAACATTTTTCATCTATGTTTACCTATAAATATTACGACATTAACTTTTATCTCGAGATTAATGTTCACTTGAAATAATGAACTTGCTTAGTATATTTGGACCAAACTAATTCTTTGCCCTACTTTCGCTTTCCAAGTTCAAATAAGTTCATTCCATCGAAATTGACATGTCATCTCTGCTACGCAATAGAACGTGAGTTTCAGCATTTTGATCGCCAGGATTTCGTAATCTTTTTCAGTAGTCAATTTAAGGTCAGCAGTCTCCAATAGACATCTAGTATGTCCTCGGTCCCGCTGCTCGTCCATTCGCTATGCTGGAAGATTCTATCACCTCTCCGAAGGTCAAGTTATTAATCTTTTTTTCTGGCAAGCTATTCATACAGGGAATTTGTATTTATTTGCCAACTTTCCGTATTAACTATTACACGCTGATTCCAATTATTGGTCTGCATAAAACCTGAATCTGAAGCATTAAAAAATTAGTCCTATAAAATTACATATAGTACGGTACCAGAAATTTCTCTGTTTAATTACTTGAGAAAATTGAGAGAGAATTAACGTGATATTTACTGGTACTATTAACAGCAAAATGATATTTTTTTATTGTTTATATACCTCTGTCAGAAAAATTTAGTACCGGGCATACGTTAGAAAATATTTACCTTGATGACTTTGATTAAACACAATTTGAAAATGAATTTAACCACGATATGGAAAAAATATTATTCAGAAGGTTTTACGTTATACTATTTACTTTGTGCAGTTAAGTGTATTGTTTGAGTTTATTTGGGCGTCTTACAAGAATTGCCAACGCTTTCAATTGATTGCAAGGAATCAATAAGGTGCCCAGTCGGGTCACGAAAATAACAATTGAACATGCGACCTGCAAGGAGGAGAGTCAACCATTACTAATCCAAAGATTTTCAAGGATAGGCTGAAGAATTAAGCTTAGAATTTTGGCTTCCTATAAGATTCATTGATATTCTAGCGCGGAAAATAGAGTAACTCGTCCTTGGAGAATTCTAAGTAAATGCATAAAAAGACAGGTATTAAGCGAGCGTTTTTGAGTACGAGAAGAATAAAACGCCAGTAATTTACAAATTCGAAACGGTTGCGATTATTAATCAGTAGTAACTTTTAGAGGAAACTATATGGATAGGGTAAACAAGTCTTGCAACGAGATGATAACTCGAGTAGATTTCGGAGTACGCGTACTCTATCGAGTAGGTTAGCGTTAGTAAGTCTTAATACCGCTCTTTGGGAAACAATCTGTACAAATTGTCAGCATTTTTTCTTTCATTTAATAAATAGCCAATACAAGAAACAAATTTCCCACATTTTAAAGCTATAAAATTTGGTCATTTCAATTTCTTACGAAGCATATTTATAACATCTAAAATACTATATCACAAGGCACATATTCAACAAGACTATGTTTAAAATATTTTCTAAGCTTAGGTTAAGAAAGAAAAAAGAATGCACACTTTTCTTGCTCTAAAACTGGTTTCCCTTTACTGTGAATTACATTACTTCGAAGTATCACAGTAATTGAATTTTTTCGATTTCTGTAGTAACTTATACGAAATGCCAGGTTAGAATTTGATTAAAGTATAATGAAGCTACTTGTTTAATAAGAATTCCCTAGATAATTGTTATATTTCCATTACATACGTCTCCACTGTTGCGGTACTAATTAATCAGTGGCTCATTGTTAACAAAAATGATGAATTTCACAATCCCATACTTTCTCAAATATATTTCTGAGCATATCTATAATTATTAAAGCTTTCAAGTAAACACACAAAAATCTACTCATACTGAATATACTTAGCATAGCTTCAAGTTAGATCTAAAACTTTGAAAGAAATGACCTCAAAATCATTTAAATGTCATCTGTTGCTATCTAATTGGAATTGCTCTGGTATTATAAGAAACTCAACAATTACCGGCAAAATAGGAAACAGCCTATGTATGTTTTAACGTAGTAAGTACAATATACAAAGCATTTGGCCATCAAATTAAAAATACTGCACTATAGAGAATTATTTCTTAAGTAAAAAATGTTAGTTTGTAGTTATATGCAGTCTTTCTGTCCACATGAAAGAACAATTGTTAAAGGCAATCTTCTCGCCGATGATAATTTTCATCAATCCACATTTTAAACATAATATTTTCTATAATATCTCCTGCAACAGTTTCATCTTATTCCTCCACTCATCTATCTACATTTATACACCTAAACTGCATTGATTAAACAGTTAGAGTTTGGTAGACAATTTGTATTACAAAAACTTACACTTCAAGCACTATACAAGCAAAACATAAATTATAAGTGCCGCAACACGAGATATGGCATAATTTAATATTTTTTATTTTAGTTACAATTGGCATTTGCAAATATTATATGTTCAACCAAATCAACAAATAAGCTGCAACCATTTTGCATTTCGTCCACTCCCGATTCGGGAGGTAACCTCCAAAATTCACTACCCTCACAGACAGCCTGCCTCTTGGGCAAGTGAACGTTGTGACCAGGGAGCTTCCTTCTAAATCCCTTGGTCAGTAAGATTCGACACACCAAGCAGGTATCCTTTTTTTAGTCAAGGGGCATGATACAGATTACAGAGGATCTCACTGGAAGGATAGCAAAAAAGTATAATACAGACCAAAGAGGAAGTGCTTCAGAAAGATAAAATTTCACTTTTGAAGCAAAACCTTATGGAGTGAGAGGAAGGTTGAACAAACACTATTGTTTTCAAGAAATGCCCATTTGAGTTACTATGTCCTCATTCCCACATTCTTACAGACAATTAGGGATTTCAATATTTCTATGTTATTTATTGTTTTGCTTAAAATTCAAATACATTCAGGGATGAAAAAGAATGCTAATAACTATTTCCTTGCTTTCTTTGGGTTGTTTGGCCAAACGATCAGTTAAATGCCATTTTGACAATAATGCATGGGATTTCAGGTTCGTTCAAAGGCAACTTCTTTCTTCCTGTGATCATAAACAACGTTTACAAGAATTATTCAAGAATGTAAAAAAAGCTAAGTGATATAAAGCAGTGCTATATGCCACAAAAATCAATCATTACCATAGAAAAGGAAGACATGGAAAAACAGTGAGAGAGCCCTAAGGAAAGAGTTTCGAGGCACTTAAGAAAGAAAGGATATCATTATACAAACATTTTCACCCCCTTTGTTGCAAAAAAAACAACAATGATTAAAGGGTAAGGATTGGGAGCTATTCCAATAGGTTTGATTGTCTGCAGAAATGCTGCAATTAGCAAGTGTCCAATTCAAGACTCAAGCAAACCTTTTTGACCCTGTCATAATCCCCCAAAACAGCCTTGGCCAAGACAACGCCAATACCCCAGAGAGCAAAATTAATTTGTGGACTATACAAGGGGAATGACAATAAATAAGATCAACAAGGACCTAAAAAACAATAAAAGATTTACAAAACGCCACCCCTTTAGAGGAACTTAAGTTCAGCCACAATTAGGCCACTTTATTTCGAAAGTTCGTTATACTGAACAATGATGTATGTTTGCAGGAATAAATGGTAAATGCCAATCCTCAGCTCATGCGGGCCATTTTGATAAGCTATCTGATGGAAAAATACATCAAAAGCAGACAGAGGAAATAACTTCCTTCTGCTCATGTGCAACATCACCATCACTTGAAAAAACTATACTCCTCAAGATACTTTTTCCAAATGATTTATCACCCCCTTGGCTCAAGCGCTTGCTTAGGGGGGGAATGTACGAGGTAAAAGGCATCAAAATGGAAGTGATTCTTTACTTAAAACAATGAGAGAAGGCTCTGGCCAGGATAATAGTAGGGCCTAAAAAGATCAACAATTTCTCTTGAGAAAAATTTAAAAACAATATGGAAATCATTAAGACGGCCTCTGGTCTAGTAAATAAAAATTTACAATGGACCGAGTACGGGAATTGATTCTCTATTCACACCACCAAGGCACACAATAACATGACCAATGACTCCTTTGCTTTAATGCAAAATCTTAACGGGAGTTTTATCTTTCGCTATATTTATAAACACATGCAAGCCAAGTACCAAAGTTGCACAGACTATTTTCAGATAATTTTAAAGTATTTTAAGGTGCAACTTAGGAGGATTTGCCAAAATGTTGACAATGTAACATCAACAACATTGCAAAATAAGGACAGGGAGCACTATTGATTTTGGGCACATCTTTTAGCACGATGTTTAAACTCCTCATGACATAAGCCAGGATAGGTTAATACCGAGGTAGAAAGAGAATTTAGGTATCAAGAGGCTATGGGACTTTTTTTTTCACAGGCAGGATCCAGCAGTCTATATCATACAGGCAATCCTTTTTCCATATCTTCAACCTGACTGCCAACAACACCACTATATTCATTCATCCATTCAACACAAAAAGTGACCACACGATTCCTTTTTACAATCACAATAAGTTCACCATTCCATTGGACCATCTGCATTACGAAAAGCATTTTCTTCATCATTCACATTTCACAAACATGAAAGTAGCTTTAGCCACACCTCATCCTGAATGCCCCAACCATCAGTTCTTGGGGCATGGATAAGAGGTTTAGAGCTAGCAAGAAGACAGGTCAAAGATTACAGGGATTTGGGCTCAACACCCAAGGAGATATCATACAGATTATATTGAAGGTCAGGCTCAAAAAGTATTCAAATTGAAGAAAAGGATTGCAACAGTCACTTCTCATTTACAAAGCAAAAAATAAAAATCCTCAACATTATAATAAACAAGTCCAATAATTATAATAATGCCATCCCATTCCCTTTATCACTCTGACAATCTTACAATCACACATCTGATGGTAGGAAAACTAACCCACAGCCATTTTTACTTATTCCACTGCAGGCCAAATCCCTTTCACTTTTCCACTGTCTAGAAAAGAAAATAAAAAAAATAGTTCATTTTCTTTCTTCCTCCATCTTCCCATATGCTACCCCCCTCTTTCACATTTTCCACCAACTGCACAGAAACTTCTCAGCACATTTTGCACATGATCTGTTATGGCACATCCAAATTTTATCCTCCCTCACCAGGAGATTTGAGTGACCACCCCTTCATCCTTTTAAATGGATCCCTTATCAGAGCTCACCATCACCTTACTTAACCATTAAGAATATACAATGACTGAGATTATTTATGTCACTAACTGGATGCAACTCCTTGCAGTGTACACAAATGTACGATTCATTTCCTATGTCCGGCTGGTGATTCAAGACTCGAAAAAAAACAGAGACAAAAGGTTTATTTGAATTTTTTTCGCTCTCTCTCTATACATTAAAAATCTGGAATCAGTGCCAGAACTACCTGCCTTTCTTTTTATTATTTTTTTGGTAATCTGAAAAGCCTTTTTTTTACGGATGTGAGTTGGGTTAAGAAAGTGGTCTGATTTTTAGCCTTAAAATCCTCTCTCCCACACATTTCACTCCCTAACTATACATAACATCACTACCAAATTGTTGATTTCTTTAAGCCTTGTATCCTCCATCCCTCTCTCGCATGATCACTCTATAATCAGAGGTGCCAATGCCACTGGTGAGTAGACACACCTTTGGTTAGCATCAACAAAGAGGCCACTGGAACTTCGAAAAAGGGAAAGAATGTAGACTAGAAAGGGCGCACAAGTGCTCAAAAACTTGAGAGTGGGCCAGCGGGAAGGCGACAGTATCATTTGTTGACCATGTGCCCCTCCGTAAAAGGTTGCTAGAGAGTAACATCTGACGGTTTGCTACTCTTTTATTTATATTGTTTCGTCAGAATACAAACTCTGGCGAGAAAATGGGAGAACTGCAGATGGAGCTGACCTGCACCCTAAGCAGGAGATGGGTGCAAACCGACTGTGATAAGGTCAGGGAGGGGAGAAGAGAGGCAGACAAACAGGGCAGGGGCTATGCCTGCAAATTTGGATTGCTGGAAGACCTTTGTGGCTTCTCCTTTCCGCTCACACTATCGCCACTGTTGCCTTCACTCTCCCCAGTTCCATCACCCCTACTCTCTTCCACAGTATATATGTGAATTATAGATTCCAGTGGAGGAGGCTGACTGTTGTCTGGTGACGGATGACCCGGTGATGGAGTGGGAGCCCCTGTACTGCTGCTGGAGATATCTTCCCCACCTGACCCAGTATTTGTTCTGCTACCGTTCTCATCTCCTGCCAAAGAGGTTCCTACTACACCAACATTGTCCACAGCCAAACTGAGACCCATCCTTACAGCACCACCAGCACCCCCTCCTCCCACCTGACCTCTAGTGCTAATGGATGGCGATGAAGCAACAAACCCACTGCTCTCATTGAGGGAAATCAAAATAATGACAGATTAAATCAAAATACCTCTCATTCCTTTTTAAACTAATACCAACTATCTTAACAATGAAATAATTTAATAATAAATTTAATTTGAAATATTTTAATGATATTATAACTATTATTTTGTTAAAATTTATTGATAAATATAATCAATAAATCAAAATATGATGCTGTAAAATATTGCAGCATCACATTTTGTCTACAGTATTTTACAGACAATATGTTAATAGATGATCTTTGACTATCACCTTTTCCTTCCTAAAATTTTTTTTCACTTCATAAACTTCATTTAATCATATTATACATGGTAAAGCAAATGTTCATTATTTTTGATAATGGGATAATCAAAAAACATTGCTTCATGAACACAGATCATCATAATGAGAGAAAATATATTAAAACATGAATAGTTTTGTAGTTAATAAATGTTGACTAAATGTTAAAATAAACATTGGCCTTAAATGACAGCATAGTTTCCGTTAAAAATAATGGAAAATGAATCTGATCAAATGAGCTATAGACAGTAATCACAATAAGAAATACATTAAGACAATTCATTCAAAGGCATACATAGTAAGTCTCTATTAATTTACCATAAACTAAGAAATAAACCAGCTTAGAAGTACATGGTATAAACTGAAATAAGATGCCAATTTCAAGTGTTTATAAGAGATTATTTTTCAAGTCTATCAAATAGTTGAAAACGGATTAAATAAAGACGCAATATACAGAAATGGAAAACGTATTTAACGTAAAATTAATGTACCTTAAAAAAAGAGCAAATAGTTATTAAAAAATTGATTCGCATGTTCATACACACCGTCTACTCATAAAACTTGTTCCATGACCCTGGGGTAAGGGACCTTCAACACAGGTTGATGAAGAAGGAGAATTACTCGAATGGCCTTGCTGCTGAGGATGATGAGTTTGGGCTGTTGAAGGCTGTTGCATATGTGGAATTGGCGGATGACCAGAAGGAGGACTGAAAAGCGCATTAGCTCGAGTGGCAGACATTAACTTCACTACATGTCCCTGGACTCCTGTAATGGGATGATGCTCTTCAGGAGGTTGTGGGCTGTCTCCTTCCTCTGACATTTCATCAACTTCAGGTTCCTGTGGCAAGAACATTAATACCTTCATAAAAAATTCAAACAAGAAATATTACCTAGAGGGACAAATGGGATTTTAAAAAATAATTAAGGAAGGTTTAAATATATATATATATATATATATATATATATATATATATATATTTTTTGAAATGAAGTACCACTATTATTGAAAAAAAAAAAGATATTAAGGTACAGGGTGTGGCAACAATTTATTTTTCCAAAATGAGTAAAAGTTTGCTTGCCTACAGCACACAAGTGATTTTTGTTTCTAATGATACATTAACTGTAGTTAACTAAAGTTTTATAATGTTCAGGTGCTCCATTTACAATTTTTTAAGTCGTCACATGGGATTTTATGAATTAAGTTTTTCCTACACGTTTCTTAAGACACAATTTTTTACACCTGGGCATCGAACTAAGTACAATCTATAACAAGATTGTAAACTTTTCACTTGAGTTTCATGTTCATTAAACAAGTTAAAATACTACTCGGAAGTGCCACAAAATGTATTTCATTTTTTCCATGTATTTCTTATGGAGAAAATTTTAATGCCCTCTAGAATCAAACCCATGACCTACTGCAGAATGATCTTTTTTCTTCAGAAAGATAACTATAACTGCTATTGCTTTGCTAAATTAAACAGCTGCCCAGCTCTACAATAAATACCTACAATGTAATAAAATAATAATTCAAATATACCACCCAATATTTTATATGGGGGAAAATCGAATGAGCCTGGCATCAAAGTTTTATCAAGTTATAAAACAAGGAAGTTATGATGCTTCATCCTGTATAGGAAGATGAGTTGTGAATGTGACATAAAACATAAGCAGGTTGCTTTGTTTTAGAAAAAGTAGGAAAGGATAAATAGTGATGATGAGAAAGAATTATTGGGTTTCAATTGAAGCCATTAAATGGGAAATGGATTAGTAATGAAATTGGTGATAGAAAAAATGAAGATGAAAATTGGAGTCTAAAGAAAAGAAATATAATATATGTATCAGGAATGAAGGATTTCACCTTCATACTTAAAATGGAATTTTGGTTGAGCACTGTTCTGAATGTTTTGTCAATACAAGGAAATATAAAATAAGCAAAATACCTCTTCGGGACACAATTCCAAGGCTCTTTCCAAAGTTTTTCTAGCACTGTTTGATCTTTCCAAGAAATATCCATTTCCAGATTCATTTGACTGCGCTGGTGGGGACCAGTTGTTGTAGCTGTACTGTGCGTTCTGAGCATATGGTCGCTGGAAAGGTTTTTTACAGTTATAATTTCACAATTTATTTTTGAAAAGAAAGTTCTTCAAACACCAAAGAATAAGAGACACTGGAAAATTGTGTGCATACCCTTTCCAGCTCATCCTGAAGCCATTCAACAGCTAAAGTCCACTTGCGTTTCAAATCTTGATTGCAGTTCAATATCTGATAAGCAGTGTGGCACTTAGTGAAGAGAACAACCATGCCCTTAATACAATGATAGGCTCTTTTTTGGTAATGATTTTTACTTCGTTGGATTGTCTCAAAAAGCCCGTCTCTTTCATCGGGTACACCTAAAAATTGAAAAAGTTTGATAAGAAGTTTTAAAAACCTCTTAATAAGACCAAGAAGAAAATGTGATCCATCCATTTTTTCCAAAGATGCTAATAAACAATTTAAAATTCATTAATTATAATCTATATAAAAGTAAAAGATAATAAATTAAGGCAATTAAAAATAAAGGATCAAAAAAGGATATAGAGAACATTCATGTTTACTATCAGTTTTACTTACCTTTTAATGCATTATGAATTCGATGAGTTTGCCATGAGTCCTCTAACAACAGCATAGCTAAAAATAAGTCCATAATATGCCTAAGTTCATGGCAATATGTATAAGCTATCTGCCAAAGGAGCTCACTCAGAACTGTACGTGAGAAATGAGGATTTTCCCAGCTGCAGAACTGTAGTAATTTTACAGCTTCATCTGTTTGGTTAACATCCTCAATTATCTTCTTTACATAACTGTTGAGAAATTACATCAATATTTTCTGGTTAAAATCAAAATTATACCTTAACAGAGCTTTCATTCAATTTGTTAATTAACAACAAATTTCTCACATATTTTGAAAATAAACTTATGACCAAATATCTTTTCCATAACCAAATAAAACTTACGACTGGAAATACAATAAAATAACCAAGGAATTAATTTCACAAACCATCTTATGTATTTTAAAAAGAAATTTTACTTCTATGGTTGATCATTACAAGCTATATGAATAACACATCTTTCCAATTTCCATAATGAACTTACTTTGGTGAGTTGAAAAGTATTTCCGCTGCTTGGGGTTGTATAGGCATAATGTATTCAGGACAATTAGGGTCAGCATACGGATTTGGTGCAACAGGCAACTATGATAACAAAATTTAAAGGGTTAACATGAGCAAAAAGTTGATGGTTCATTCATAGATTACATGAAAAAACTGATATCATTGTAAATATACCTGCTGAGAAGATAGGGCCTTGGAACTGATATCACAGCATCTAATTAACTGCGCCACAACCTGGTGCAGTTTAGTAAGCTCAAGGTATTGATACTTAATAGGAGGACAAGGCCCATCGTCTAAGGCTACCTTCATGAAAAGTGTTGGAACATTGAGCTGAAAAGGATACAGAATCATGATAAAAATACGTATGGTGAGTAAATCATCTAGACAATGCTAGACTTCCTGATTAGAGTAATAATCTCAAAATAAGAGATTATAACAATGAGTATACAAGTATGAGATAAAATAAATATCACTCATTATGAAACTTGAAATAATTCATTTTAAACGACATAAATTTGTTATAGAAGAGGATGGACTTCAACTGCAATATACCAAATAACATGTCAATTAATAATTTTATCCAATCGTTTAAATGACAAAAAATAAAATGAAAATTTTACAATGAATGATTTAATACACTGTAGACTGTAACTTCTTGTAGAAATGATAAGGAATGTCTATGAAAGAATGGAATAAATAAGGACAAATGCTGTATGTATACCTTTAACAACTGGGCTCTCTCTTGAACACCAAGACCAGCATACATGCAGAACAGGGAAAAGTAATGAGGAAGATGTCTGGCATGGTCAGATACCTCTTTATGCAATAATAATAATACTGCATGAAGAATATGATCACTCAAAGTAGCAGTCGTATCCACTGCAAAGAAAAGTTTGAATAAATATTAGCAAATAATGAAGCTAAAACAAATTATTTCTGTTGTTGATGAAACTTACAGACTCCAGGAACAATAGAACCCCAAGGCCCATCTTGCAGAGATAAGTGGCATAAAAGTACTATTATCTTGATGAAGGCAGAACGGACTTCGGTTGTTGGACATACCAGTAAGTATTCACAGAACCTGAAATACAAATAAAAGAATATTCATGAGGTTACTTTAAATTTAATTTAAAGTGAACTAAAATATAATAATAAAATATTATATAGAAATAACAAAGACACTGTCTATTCTATGAAACTTGACACTAGTAAGGTATCATCTATTCCTGTTACATTGCCTTGCCTTTAGTTTTTTGTCATGAATCCAGCCAACTTGAATAATATTTGGCAAGAAATTTTCTGTTTTCATTAAGATGTAAACTGACAATTCCATTCTACTAAAATTTAAGTCACACAATTCTTACAGATTGAATGGAATGCTGAAAATTTAAAAAAATAAATAAGATCCCAAATTAGTTATGCAATTCAGTCAGTCAACTTTTGAAAGATTAAAAAAAATTAAATTTAAAATAATCACAGATAAAAAGTACATGTATAAGTACAAGTACAAAGATAAATTTTAAGAATTTAAAGGGAAATATGAAAGCTGATAGAAGCTTTACTATTCTGACAGTATTCTGGTTTTACTGTTACTGTTAATTCTGTTGCTAAATACCTCTGTAAATAAAAATCATAACCCTGAATAAACGTTCTAAAATAAATATTGAAGAATACCGGAGAGACTCTAGGTAAATTCACTCCCTTTCAAAACCCCAGACTAGAAGAATTACAATATACTCTGGTAATAATTTAGAATGGTCAAATCAATATGGTGATCATACATATTAAAAGTACAACTACTTGAATATAACATTAAGAAAAGACTCCCCATTGACAAGTTTTGAGTAATTATAAATATAACTAAATTCATACTGGAAAATTTAAACTCAAACTGAAAGTAATCATAAAATTATAACAATTCTACAAATTCGATATAATAAGAAAGTACTATGTATTTACCTATGCGGGTGAGCGAACAGCATGTGATCAGCAAACCACTCCCTTATATGTTTTGATGCCCTTAAATGATGACTTAACACATCATACCACTCAGATGCTGCCCCACGTAAACTTTTCTTAGTATGGAATCCTGTGTGGAACAAAAATCGAGCAGCTAACTGAATACTTAGCATACTCAATTCTTCTTCATCTGGACTCTGGAGAAGGGAAAGATGGTTCAAAAGTCAGTAACTTGACACTAGAATAAAAACTCAAGAAAATAGACGAATAATTTTTGATCATTACGATGATTCATTACCAATTTCTCACTGCGTTGCTGAAGTAATGAATGCAAGGTTCCTCCCAACACATGAGGCTGTCTAGTTGGTATGGTGGGTATGTTGCAAGAAGCTAGTTTTTTTATGAATTGAAAATATTCAGCAGCAAACTGGTTTCGGTTATGCATGAATTTTATGTTCTGTTTCCTAACACTTCTTTCAATTGCAGGTGGCATCTTCATTACACCTATTTTGGTATCAGCTGAAAGAAAGAATAGAGTAAGAATGAGTAAAACTAAAACATCATTATTAGCATAATGAAATTTGGAAAACATTGCTCATGAGACGAGTTTATTCTTCGTAAATTTATAACAATAACGAGGAGCTGATGAATAATATTATCAATAAGAGTGCGTGTCACTATATATAATGATCAAGTGAATAATAGGCTGATTTCACAAAACCTGTTTTACATTCATCACTTTTAGACTAAATGAATGAAAATAAAAAAGGATTAAAACTTTCTTTGATATGTACAAAAAATGTAGGTTAATTTTAACTTGATGAAGATAACTTACATAAGGTTAACTCATCTAAGGATTTGGCTAGAGGAGCAGTGTCTTCATTGCTAGCATCCAGTCTGGTGTAAAATAGCATGTAGGCATTCCACCAACGTTTTTGTCGTCTATAACTCATTCTTTTCAACATATGATCAAATACTTCTCCCATGTAATCTCCTCCAAAGCATTGAGTTTTCATTTCTTCCTCATCTTCCATTTTGCATTCACTCACCTCATAATCATCAAATTTATACCATTTACAAGTACCGTCAGTATGCCTAAGATACAAATAATAAAAATTGTACTGATTTCACCATTATTGAGAAATGCTCTACATCTAAGGTTAAAATAGGGATAAAATAATCTTCTCCATAGTCTTTCAATTGGAATTAATGCTTACAATAATCCCAGTTTTCAAACAACTGTCAACTAAATACTTCTTGTGATATAAGATTTATTTAAGCCTAGTTTTACAAAGTTCTTCCTCATTAAAAACAATAATTGTGAATCTTTTAAGATTTACATAATAAGATAACAACCATTTCAAGCTTCTTACACTTGTGATAATATAAAAACATTAGTAATATCTAAAACATTTCTAATAATTCAAAAAAGAATAAAACAGTACCAACATATTTAAATAGGACTTAGTAAAAGTTTTCTTTGACTAAAAAATGTACAAATCTAATATTTAGAGTAAATTAATGTAAACAATGACTTAAGTCTAGAGGGATATCAACTTCAATTTTTTTATGTAAGTGAAAAAAATTTTTTGACTTACCTGTGAAGAATATAAGAATAATAGTGCCCACCACTAGCCTGTCCACTGTGAACAACAATTCCAGATAACTGGTACCGGGTGCAAACTTCCGGTTTCGTAGTTTCATAGTCACGATCTATATCTTCTCCTTCCAGTTTTGCTAAGCCAGCAACTATCAATTTAAAACATATTATAAACATTCATAATACTAAACAATGGAAGGGAGATTGGTAAATGATATATATGAGATCATAAATGAATTAAAATAAATATCTTAAGATTATTTTTATACATGCATATATTACCTGTATAAGGATTCATGTCTAAGTCTCTTGGAAACTCAAAGTAATCATTAAACTTCATGGCACAAACTCTTTCAAAGTCGTACTCAAAACGCTTCAATTGTATGGCTAGAACTGGAGGCAACTTTTTTACACACAGCCTTTTCACAGTCTCCACCTGATAACATGAAGTAGGCAGGGATTGTTAAAAAGAAATTGAAATTCCTATTTTTCTTAGATATTTACCTTACAATACACACCAGCTAATTCTACCTTTTTAATAATAATAATTAATAATATTTACTTTTTAATGTATGTTTAAGTAAAGACCATATTTACCTTTTTATTACACTTTTCACAATGATAGGCATCAGCACCTTCAAGGAGTTCACCCTTTACATACTGCTCTAATGAATCTATCAAATTACTGTGGTTTCGAATATCCACACTTATCACACTGAATGGCTCTTCCTTCGAATACCTAGAAAATTGAAAATAAAAATTAAGATATGAAAGGGAAATTTCCAGTACAATGAAAATTCATCCTAATCAAAAAACTACATTACTCGTCACAGTAAAAAATGATTCAAGTTTATTAGATTATTTTCTTTAAAATGAAGTACTATAATAGCCATAATTTTATTAATATAAGTCAAACAAGCAAGATGTCCATGACTGAGAGAAAATTTGAGATTGAGGACCAAAAAATCATAACAGATCATGAGTATAAACTGTAATTGGATTAATATTTTAATTGTTTGAGCAATCATTCATGAAAACAAATTGGGGATAGGCATATTTGTCTTCAGCTCAGTTGATAAATATAACAAAAGAAAACAATGAAAAGCATCTACAAAACAAACAATCATTGGTAAAAAATACCAACGATAATTCTTGCTACTCTTTTTAAAATATGATAGTTGCTATACACGTAATATAGCAGTAGGAAGCTTTGTTACTACTGACCTATGAGGACAGCCTTTACAAATTTTTTGATCAGAATAAGATCCACCTAAAATTTTTCCCATTAATTGCTCCTGTCCAAGAGCTTTTAATGCTTCATCAATACTTTCAACAAGGCTCATAAAGAATTCAACAGCATCTTGCTGTTCACGCAGATTTACTGGTTCCCCCTGAAGCCTAGATAGAAAAAAAAAATATTACTCATCATTTAGTAATTTAAATCAACTTCAGTACTATAAATTTTATATCATATTATAATCTACAAATTCCACAAAACTTACTTAAAATGTTTCCATAAGCCTCGTGGTACATAATACTGAAGTTTGCTGTAAGCTAGATGGCCAAATATAGCCTGGACTTGTTTCAGTATGCCTATATTATACTCTTTTCGTGATTCTTCAAGACCAGATTTTTCATCATTGCAATCATTATCACTGGATTCCATATTTCCCTTAAAATAACAACGCAACTAGTGAGAAGTACATGGAGTAAATTAGAATACATCCAGAGGAAGATATGAAGAAACTTAAACCTAATTCTAATAAACTGAATATTTCTTTATTAATTATATATAATAATAATTTATTGTTGGGGAAAATTACAAAGAGAATGTTAAATATCAGCCACAAAAATTTCAATTACCAAAATAAAATAATGTGATTCTTTCAGAAATATAAACTACAAACATTAAGTTCACAAGATTCAAAATTATTTGAATGGTATAATTCAATAAAAATTTCGAACTTAATGAACAGAGAACTTAAGAATATTAGTCTCATTTTGTTTGCCAAACATTAGGTATTATGTAACTTGTTCTAATAATAAAGTTTCAGTTGTAAAGAAAGTTTAAACTCTCAATTAATTCAATATGATCAATATTATATCATCAATTTTACATTCATCAGAATAGATTAGCTTCTGACATCTTACCTCTCCTTCTGGTCTATCCTCTCCACTAAAGTCCTCATTCAAATCAGTTGCTGCTCCTTCAGCTGCTAAAAGTCCCGTTCTTATACTTGCTATCATATATAACTGCTGCAACACCGAGTTCATGTAACAAGTTGCTCCAGCATTTTTAAGACCAACAAATCCCTTTGGATGTCGAGGACCAACAGGAGGAAGGTAGTCCCACTCAACCAATGGTTCTTCACGGTCTACAATAAATTGCAAAAATATAGCGATGATTATAAAAAACTGTAAAATTGAGAAATTATCAAATACCATGAAAATGCATAAAGCATATGCTTTTTACCTGAATAAAACATGTCAGTTAGCATTTGGACTAACAGCCTCATATTTGGGACACAGTGATCACATAGAGCAACTAAAAGGTCAAATGCAGCATTTGTTGTGGGTGGTGAGGCACAAACTGGTATTGTGAGAGATCCGCCAGCATCTCCACTGTCCTCAAATTCGCCTGTCTTCTGTAACCTAACCATTTGACGAGAAGCAGGGAAAACAAAGTCTTCTACCAATTCCTGTAAAATTAACATACAGAGTTAGTAAAATTAATGACCATAAAAGACCTCTATAGCTAAAGATGATACCTTAATTAGGTTGATCCCTTTCCTCTCATCTGATCCTATCTCAAATCTTTTTTCAGGAGACATAAATGAAAGAAGTTCCCTTGCAATTCCAAGATGTCCTTCCAGTACAGCCTCATCAACCTGAGATTCACCAGTTTCTCTCACGTTATTCTGAAAGAGAGGTATATTCATGAATAATTAAATTAAAAAGCTTTTAGATAGAAAAATCTCTTCAACTTTTATTAAATTCACACTTGAATTGAATTGATTTGAAAAAAAAAAGGTTCACAATGTAAAGCCTTACCCGTACTTTCTTTAGCCATTCAATTTCTTTACTTAAAAGTGTATCAGCAGTTGGTAATGGACATCCAGAGCTACAGGCAAAGTTTAACAACCTACACAGTAACTGTAAACAAAAAAAGTTGATTATTAGATTTATTTCAAAATATAATTTACTGATTCCTGAATAATTACACATTAGTTGTCTATGGAAGGATGAATTTATACAAACTCACCTGAAAATATTCATGAGAGTTTCTAGCATTGTCCACAACAATAGAATTCAAAACAGTAAATAAGAGGGTCACACAGAATTGGAGAGGTTGTTGAGTACCACTGCACCACATAGATATAAGGAGGAACTGTTCAGCCGCAGCTGTTCGCACCATTCTGGAAGAAAGATTTATAATAACAAAATGAGATTACATTATTATATTAAAGCTATCACAGAATTACCTAAATATGAATTGCCTTGGGAGAGGGAAAATAGATTGGGAACAATATGCTACACTTCTTAGGACTCACCTATTTTTACATAGCAAGAGGAGGTCAATGATGAAAGAGTGCCATAACTTTTCTTTTGTTAATACTTCTAATGTCTTTGGATTCAGAACCAAGGCTATTGTGAGCACCTCAAGAGCTTCCTTGCAGACTAGAAAAAAGAAAATAAACAATACACTACATGAAGAGATAAAAGTTAAAACATGTTTAGAAGTTACATTTTCATTTAAAAATAATTAAGCTGCTATAAATTTCTAATCCACTCTATTACTCACCTAGAACATCTTCTCCATCAGGCTGCCTCTGGTTAGAGCCATCTGGAGGAAGACTTGATAAGGTAATGGGCTTAGAAGAAGTATCTCGGAGGTACATATTTTGAAGAATGGTTAGTAAATTTTCTTTTTCATTGTTGTGACTATTTAAAAGATGCAAACTGCCTCGTGATGCTGCCCATGCCATTCTAATAATAGCATGAATCATTTCTAAATCTGGTAGATGTCCGTCTACAAGACACTGCCACTTATCTTCATGGGTTAGATGTTCTTCACTAGACTGTAGGCGGATAAAGGTTAAAATCCATTTATTGTATATTATTTTTAATATTTAAACAATATCTTTTGTAAATATTAATTTAAGCTAAAAAGTGAGTAAATAAAAGTAGAGCATTAGGCTAAGAAATTTTGTTTAAAATATAAACAATGAAATACTAACTAATTTAGTCAGAAAAATATCATGAACCTGGGAAAGTTATACACAATGTAAGTGTGTAGACATAAACACATGAAAACAAGGGTCTAATTTTGTTTTGGATAAGGGATAGGTGAAATAACTTTACACAGTGGGTTTTTGAGACTTGAATACCCAAGTTCAACTTCTTCTACTACTTCAAGTTCAACTGTTTAACATTTTGTAATTGAATTAAGCATCATGCGTGTCAATTAGAGTGCACAAATTACAAACACAAAAGAAGATTATATAGAAATCACTCGTCAGGCAAACCTTTTCTAAATTTTTTTCAAAACTAGGATACAAAATAAATCTTAAAATTATTTTGAATCATAAAACTTGCATATTTTCCTTTAAGTTTTTAAGAACAGTAAAAATACATTACATGAGATTCGTATAATGCTTAGAACAAATTAACTAATTAATAAACCTAATTATTAATTAATTAGGTTTATTCACTGCTAAAAATATCAAAAAACTTCTTTTAGTGTTAAAATTAAGAGAAAATTGAATTATGTTCAAAATTCACAACACAATGAGGAACGACTACCATTGTATTTCTCAATCTATCAAACTATTTTTATCAAGTTACTTGGGTTTGGTTCAAATCGGTCAAAATCCATTCCATATTAAATTTTGTTTATTAAATTCAAACTCAAGCATTCAGTTAATTCCCTAATTGGTAGGAGTGTAAGTTTAATAATTCTATAAATTCCTCAATCAGTGCCCATGGCAATGCAAACATTGCAACCAAGAAGCTACAAACAGCATGAAAACTCCTATTATAGTGTATTCAACAACCAAGACTATAATCTCTTTCTTTAAAACCAAGGTAGAATGCCTACCTGGGTTGGATTAGCAGAGAAAGAGCACTTTTTGATTCCAGAAGGACAAGGACGTGAAGTAGCTGGGGAATGGTTGGATGTGGAGGGAGATGTAGACAAAACAGGGGAAGAAGATGAAGGCAAAACTGGTGCACCTGGCGTTACTGACACAACCCCACCATTGATGACTAATGAGTAACCACGCTGCATGATCTCCTAGAATGGGCACAAATAATCATTCGAAACAATCCCGAAAACTTAAAGAAAGCTTCATCAAACTTATTTCTATTAAACCTATTCACTGAATAGCAATAGCAATTTGTAAAAATATTTAGCAGCAAGAAAATGCTAATGAACCTGAATGATGAATATAATGAAAATGAAATTTTATGCATAGTAAATGGGCACATTCTATATTGAGGGAGATAAGCATCTTTGAGCACCTAAAATAAAACTTAACGAGAGGCTGATGAACAAATTAGTATCGGGGTATGAGAATTCCAATTCGGATTTACCTGTAGAGCCTCAATCCTATCTTGCAAAAAAATGACAAAAGCTGCCCATAATATTCAGTTGATTTCACTAAATGATTAATGGTGTAGTTTAATTTCCGAGAAATAGATTTAATAAACCTATTAATCTTAAAATTATCCTAATATAATTTTCTAGATTTTATCCTCCTCTTATCACAATGGACTATATTACAATCAACTACAAACTCTAAGAGACAACTTAGGATTATCAGATAATAATAATCCAGAGATTTCAACATCTGCAAAGTAATCTTATTTTGCCTAATATCTCCAAATAAACTTTCTGAACCTAAAGTAACCTAAAAACTTAATTTGTGTGCACAATTAAAAAGTTGGCTACTTTATATTTGAAACTGCGACAATAATTTCCATCTGCAGATCCAGAAGAATTGGAATAAGATTTGGGGTATAAATTCCCTTCCTGAGCACTAAATGTGCAATAATATAACCAATTTCAGTGATAGAGTAATTTTCTGAATTTCTTGGGCACTGAGTACAAATAATGAGATAAGAGGCACTATACCAAATATACAGCTACAAGATTTAAAACTTTTACCTTAACCTACAAGTTCAAAATCATGTCTAAAATGTTATTACTTATACTCAAGAATTTGACTCAGTGGCTTCTCACAAAAATCATAGCTCGAAAAAATATCCTGATAATTATTACCTACAAGCAATTGACTTCAAATAAATACAAAAATCGTACATCGTATTCAAATTATAACTATCCAAATATATTTAAAATATATAGTTGGAATTGAAATGGAATTCTGGACAGATGTAGAATTATTACATACCTCTGGATATAGGGCATCAGCCAATTTAGAAGCAACAGTTCGTAGCATATGCTCAGTATTTGCACTTGGGATATTCTCTAATGCTTTGCATAGAACAATAACTTGTCCATAAGGCAGAGGAGAGGATGAGGGACTGGAAGAATTCCCCCGCTGAGCATTTTGCCAATGCTGAGAGGCAGAATCTCTAGTGAGGCATGCTCTAATGGAACCAGCCACAGTAAGTAATAATTTACACATTTTGAGAGCTGGTAAGTATGCAGACCTGAAAGATAAATTAGGAACTGTCTTAGGAAAGATATTTTTTTTTTTAATCAAATACCAGAAAGGCATACATTTGTAGCAGTGTAAATTAATACTAATTTATTAAGCTGAGATTACAGATGTCTTAAACAATTATGTGAGCAAGTTTCAATCATAATTTTTTCAAAATAAACTTTACAATTACAATTAAATAATCATTAAACCAATAAACTAATATTTATATGAATAAAAATTCACTTTAACCCTTTCAATGCAGACATACTTTGGATATTTACTTTTCCCTGTGAAAGTGAAGGGCCATCAAAATATTTTTTTGCTTAAATGCAAATAGGTTTGATAATGGATATTTAAGATCATAAACGACAAATTCACTTCAAATCATCATCATGATCCTTTACTGATCACAGGAGAGAAAACCAAAAATAATCTTAAGTATCCACTTGGAAAAACCAGTAATGAATACTTGTGTCATTAACCATACAAACGCTCGGGATGGGATTAAGATTTTTTTACGGAAAAAGCAAATCAAACAGAAATAAAAGTTTATGAAATGTGAAAAGGGATGATCATGAGCTATGGAACATAGGCACAATGTGTACCATAATTTACTGGGAGAACATAGCTCTTAAATTTATACCAGCTAAAGGGTTAAACCAGAAGTGAGAAACTTGTGATTCACAAAATCAAGAAAAAAATTGGTAACACAGATTTAAAATTAAATTTTGCTGTTCCACTATTTTCTGTTCCTCCACTAATCAGTAATACATGATTCTTGACTATATACTGAATGACAATGACAATACACTGAAATAATCAAAAATCACTCAATTTTATGGAATGAAAGGTTTCCTTACCTCCTGGTTGTTAAATCTGCATTGGGTAACAAAGTATCCTTGGTTATCATATCAATGATAATAGGAGCATCACGACTTTTTATAAAATTTAACTGAAATTCAAAAGCCTTCTCTGAAGTTGGATCCAATGCAGGCATCAACAGCGCATATGTAACCTAGAATTAACAAATTTTAATAATAAAAAAGGTGAGATGGTTATTCCTCACTTCTTAATGCTAGCTTAAACACTCTATACAAAATATTGACCAAAATATGAAAGGGAAAAGAAAAACTATTTTAAAGGAAATGAGGTCAAGAACTGAAAAATTACAAAAATTTGCTTTACTGCTATAATTATTGACACACATTAAATTCTTAAGCATTTAGTAGTCACAATTCAAGATGATCATAGTTTCCTTGATTTAATTTTTGCTTCAAAAATAAAACTTGCACATAAAATTCAAATAAACCAATATTAGTTTATGGATTTCAGAATTTTACAGTAAAAAATTAGCATTAAAAGCTCAAAATATAATAAGCTAACTAAAACCAGTATTTCCTGTTAATTTATAAACAGGCAGGTGCTTTCTATTGTTGATTATCAATTAAGACTTAAAAGTTTTTCCTGAACAATATTTATTTACCAGCCAACTAGACAGGATTAATCAACGAAATAATAAATCTTGTGTTCAAAGTGGTTATATTTACTGAATTTTAAAAATTTAACTTTTTTGATTTTTAAAATATTATAATTGTCAAGATATTCTTAATTCTTATAATTCCAGCATTGAAGGAATTATAATTTAAGGGCCAACCTTCTTTAGAAGATTCACTGATTAAAAAGCTCACAATACACACTTCATCAAGTGTTAACTTAAAAAGGAACACAGAGGTTATAGCAAAAAGTAGCGACATGACTGATATTTAAACACCAACTCCCCACTTGCTTGGCAGGTATAGTAATCACTATACCACCACGGTATATTAAATCTGCTCTTTTTAAATCTACCTTTCTCCTATCCTTTGAGAGAATACTTGAAGGATTTTATGACAGATGAGCATCAAAATCCTTATAAAGAATATTAAAAACCCATTTACCTCAAGATAGTATAGGACTTGAGATGGCGAGGGCCCAAAGAAAACGCTTCCAGGAGCCAAAGCTTTTTCTTCTTGAGGAGCAGGAGAAGATGAATTTGCAGCAACAGAGCTGGAATCCTCTACTGATGAATTAACAGGAGGATGGTGCCTGGGGGAAGAATTCAAGGCAGCAGAGCGGGAAAATGTCTCCTGCAACTTTTGAACAGTATGGACATCAGGTGGTATTAATTTTAATAGATATCGGGCACTGTCTCTCAACAAATCGCATTTGATTTGTGATCCTAAGTCAGCTAAATGAAGAAAGAACTGTGCATAGCGGGCTTTCTGGGACATCATCTGAAAAAGATCATTTATCATTAAGTATTACACTTGATTAATAGCTAATTACACCTTAAAGGTAGCATAAGCCATATTTCTTACCACTCCCGGGAGAGCATTTTCTCCCTCTACAGTAGGTCCATCATATGGATGATGAGGGGAACTGGTGGAACTATCTGAGCTACTATCTGGTGAACTAGGCATGGCAGCACTCACTTGACACAACTTAGCAGTAAGTATCTAAGAAAAAGAAATAGAAGAATTATTGAGTAAAAAATTAATTTGGCTTTAGATTTAAACATATAAATTTCTTTTATGACTCAGTATAATGCCTCTGGGTGACATTTAAAAACTGATAGCTACAGATATTTAGCACTAAAGCAGTGATTCATTGCAGGATACCTTAGACAAGTGCCAATAACCTCAAAATCATTCTCAAGACCAGTTACTAATTAGAAAACTGGAAATGATTTCCTAAGTTTGACAGTATATCATAGTAATTTTATAGTTACAAAATTATAATGAAATTATCTATAAATTGAAGTGTTCCAAGGAGAATTGAAAAGAATTTCATCATAAGTATATTATAATAGAGGCTTCTTGACATATTTGAAATTAAATATTCAAACTACCATAGGATTTCTCTAACGTATATTTGAAAGAATTTTGTATTTGAGATCTGCATTAAATAATAACCACAAACCTTTCAGGAACATGACACTTTACATACAATAGACTTCAAGAGTTTATTATATTGATAAAGAAAAATCACAATGTTTACTAACCAGTTTATCCCGATGAGGGATTTGAGCAAGTAGTAGTCTATCCCCAGTTGGTTCCAATGTCTCACTGTTGAGAAATAAGTCTAACTTTAAAGAAGTTGGAGAGGCTTTTAACCGGCGCATGACCTGACGACGCAAAGCTGCCACAGTCTCATGACTGTGCATATGCAGCTCTATGTCATCCAATGGCTGTGATCGACCCGGATTGGAGAACCTGACAATCACACTCATGTGTTTTCCTCTGCAAGCTCTGGAATGAGAGAAAACTTCTTTAAATTTTCTTTTCAGAGTGAAAAAAATTATTTATCTACTATCTTTAAAACCTCAAGAGATCAAATTTTGTACATCATATATCAAATTAAATTTTATTTTAAGATTAATTAAATGCATACTTAACTTATCCAGATATATTAAATTCATCATATCATGCTCAAGCAAAAATAATATCTAGACCCCAAGTATTGGATGACGATAAGGCAAAGAAATGAATTTAATAAAATGGCAAGGATTGTTTTTTAATACAGGTGTTACATAAAAGAGATCTGTATTAAAAAATCTTTGAGGATTCTTACTATAAACTAACTTTGTATACATTTGTTGTAATATTGATTGACTAGTTTCATTCCCATTGGCTTACTTAACATGGAAAATAAAATGATGAGATAGAGAAAGATGTAAGCCTGTTGCAAAAGGTGATCCAACAAGGAAAAGAAGACTAGAGCATGAAACTTGCATATTATTCCAGGAAATAAGAATTTAAAAAAGCTTTAGATGATTTCCTTAAATTTATGATTGAATAATTATAGCACTGAAGATTATAAATTTAATCATGGTAGAAAAGTGGTCCATCTGAAATGAGACTACACAAGTTCATTTGTGCTTGTGCTTAATTTAATAAACATATGATGATTTGTCTTTACAAAGAGTGACATGGAAAATTAAACCATTGAATAGAAGTTCTTAAAATTTTAAGAAGTAGTAATCATGTATGTTTGAGATAACCAATTGCTGATAACAGACTACAGATTACCAAAGAGCAATCACCTCATATGATGTGAAAAATGAAAATAACTGTTAAGATGATCAAAGTATATTACATGATTCAAGGAAATACAATGCAATAATATAGTCATACATTAATTAGACAAAACAGAGAGGTGAACAAATTTAAACGAGGGGATAATGAATTAAGAAGATTGAAAAAAGAGATAGTATTGAAGCATGATCTCATAAGACACTTCTCCTTTAAGAGGCAAGACTAAAATGTTTAAAGAGCATCACATAAAACAAAGTGTAATTAAAGAAAATGCATCAGATAACTTATTAATTTTTTGTATTTTCAAATCTCAAATAACTCAACATCATAATTGATACTGTGAAAACAAGCTTTGCTATGGCAGAGGGATAAAATTTCTCAAAGATCATGTTTTGAGATAACTTATTGGGGAAAAAGTATATTTTATTCATTTAAAATGTGTTTTATATTATAATTATAAAAATAAAGAGAGTATCATCATTTCTGATATTTTGGAATAATTACAATGATTAACATAGAAATAAATTTAATTAATAATAAGTTTAAGCAATTAAATATTCTTCTGGGACAGAAAACTAGAGAGAGATGAAGAATTTAACAATAGTTCTTGACATGAAGTTAATAAAATATACTCATTATGGATAGCTCAAATGAAACAGGTTATAAATCAAGAGGATTATTCATGAAATACATAATTCACTATCCTATTCAGTAATACCACTTGCCTGTGCAAAGGTAGAATCTTTCTTTCTCCAGCAAAGACCCTGTCACACTCACTAACATATTCTTGAAGCACCTTCATCACACGACACATTTTGACTGCTTCTTGTCTTAGACATGCTTCAGAGGCAGCATCCAGTTCGTTATTTTCTGAATCTTCTTTACACGTAGTTAGCACTGACACTGTATCGTAATGAGCACGTAGCCTATCCATACACTCGGAGATGAAATTCCCATGAAATCCTATCAGGGTAGCCTGGAGTCTTGGTCCTAGGTTTGTGCTCACCTCATTAAGGAGCTCTATGGCCCTGTTAGCTATTTCTTCTCCACTACATGTGACAACCTGAGGTTTGAATTATTTCACTATTAATTGAGTTATATAATCATAATGATACCCTGAGCAGACAATTAGAACATGCATTATCAATTGAAAGAGGAGATAGGCATGATGCTGACATTCCACAACTGAAAAGACTATGAATAATCAAATTCTACTCCGGCAATACATGTTTACTTATCTTATATGAATTTCAAGTAAATTATCTAATCATACAAGAGAATTACTGAAATATCTACTATCTATCTATATGTTAAAACTTTTCAATATTTATATAATTATCAAGGTTGAAGTTTTAAATTTATAACTAGTTTCATTTTTATTTGCTTCTAAGGAACAAAAGATGATATTTGACAATAAAATTCAATTTAATTTAATCTGATTCTTCATAAAATAAACTTCTATGACTAGACTTAGAATATGAATTCCAATTAATCTATGATAATCAATTACTTACCCGCCATAAATACTCAGATCCAATGAGATCCATTTCATCCATAAAATGTGTCCTTTTCTTTGGAGTGAGTTTACCCTCCTTTGAGTTGACAGCCTTAAAAAATCTTTCAAAACATCTGCAAAAAATGTTTTTTTATGAATTGAAAGATGAAGTGAAATAAGACATAATGAAAGATAATAATTAAATTACAAATAAACCCTTCTTGGATTGTTCTCATCACAAAGGAAAATGAGGGTGATTTTATTGTCTATAAAAAGGACTTAATTCCAAACCCAATGCATGATTAGAATTAAAGATAGCTCTGAACAATCAATTTCTGAGAAAAAACCATAATCAAAGGAAAAGCATTCAAAAAGTGAATAATAGGCATGTTTCTGATAGAAAAGTTGTATCACACTTCCTTTTCTTGTTAGTAAAAGTTTCTTTCCCTCTTTGTCTAAGTGAACAAAGCAGGGAACAAGGTAAGAGTTTGAGGCAGGCATTTTATCTGTAGTTGTTCTGAACTTAGTATTTTTTAGTTTTTAGTTCCCTGAATTAACTCTCTACTAATAATAATGAGATTCAGTTTTTACGTGGTACTAATCAGCATAATCAAACACTGCCTCATAATGATATTAAAAACAATTTGATCTTTACTATATGAATTTGATCAATTATAATGAATTAAGTCCAATGATCCAATTGATGATTCCAATCATTACATCTTCACAGATACAGTAATGTGAATAACTTTGATGTAAAAATGATAGTTAATTTAAAAGTAATAAGTACACAAAATTTTGAGAATTGAATAAAATATTACTCTATCCACGATTTTGTGAATTATTGCAAGTTTGATTTTTATTTCTCTGAATTGATATTCAAATAAGTTACCAATTCAATAATAAATCTTGCCGAAGTATAATGGATGTGAAGAAGAAAATTATGGGCATCAATCACAGTGTATAATGATTGAATGAATTAAATGATTGATTTAAGCTAGGAAAAAATTAATATTAAGAATCTTGAATATTTACATAATATGCAAAATGTGTATGCCTCTGAAAAAATCAAAAAGATATAATTGATGAAGTTAAAGATATGAATCAAATGAAGTGGGAAAACATACTAGAAAAAAAGTTCAACAAAAGTTTTATACTTGGTAGAGGTGGAAAATGAAGGAAACTAATAATGTATTAACATGGTTGAATTCCATGAAGACAGGAGGGATTAGTATGAGATTTAATTGATTCCTGATCATCTTACTCCTAAAAAACAGAACATAGTTTCAAGAAGTGATGGACATATACATACACAAAAAAGCAAGAGAAAGAGTGGATAACTAGGCATGCAAGTATACCACAATATTATGAGTATATTAGATCATTAATATAAACTACAATTTAAATCAGAGAGAGTCTTGTGCAGTTTGTGGTTGACTTTTAAACATAAATGTTATTAACTTTATAAGCAACAATTTAAACACATTTATATATATATTTTTTCATCTTATTTTATAATCAAAAATAACAGAGTAAAAGAAATCTGATAATTTAAAACATCTTTTTATGGACTTAACCTCATCCATTCTAAAACCAATAGACATTAAATGATACACAAAGTGGGTAGGTTCATCTCATTCAATCAACTATCAATTTAGTTTGAAATATTGTCTCATGAAGATCGAATTCATAACTTCATAAATCAAGTACTATCTTCAATGAATGTAAGACATTGTCAATATTGACACATACTCGAGTATCATAGAATAATGCCATTCAAATCATCATAAAATAGATGAATAAAGATGATAACAACATAGAAGTAATATTATTGAAGATTCAGAAAAAAATATATTCTTATGATAAAATTTCAAGTTTTTCTTAGCATAACTAAAGCAGAGATAATTATATTAATGAAAACAAAATTTATCAATTTACTGAACAAAAATGTAAGAGATCAACAAACCAAACCACATTAGTAGATAAAGGATATGTAGATTGTTTTAAAAACAATAAATGGGAAATTGGCTGCAATCACACAAATTGACAGACTGAATCCTCTCAGCCCTTAACTTTATTAAACTAGTATCACTGCCCAAGCATTTTTATCAAATATGGTCCCCAAGAGTCAATATCTGAAGACTGGCTTATTAAAGGGACGATCACAGGTTTGATACAAAAACGCTTCAAATTCAAGACTTATCTCATTAGAATGCAAATAATTCCAAATTTTGCCTCCCTTGCCCTTCCAATTTCCAATAAAAATAATTCCTAACTATGATTTAGAAAGATATGCTAAAATGGATGTAAAGAATTTTTGCTTAACCAAATTTGACCAAAACAATTACATTTTCTCAACCTATTTCTTGGCTTTGAAATTGAGGCAATTAGAAAATCCTTCAAATTGCATTGAATTCTAGAAACTTTTTAAAAATCCTATTTCCAGTAAAACATTTCTTCTCCTTGTTTCTATGATTCTTAAATAAGCACTCTGAATTCTGAACCAATTTTCATGATGATGATATTTTAATGATCATAGTCTAACTTTTTTCAATTCTTAGTGAAAAATAAGTATTAGATAACAGTACCAATAATTAATTTTCTTATTCTAATAATCAATGAACAGTTTCCAATGTATTACATCAAAACTAAAAACGATATAAAATTTTATTTTCTCTGTTTTTGCTTACTGTAAAATCTTAGATAATTAAAATTTGATTCTTTGGTTCATACTGAATCTATTTGTGATAACATTTAGAATACAATCAAAGAATCAATTTTGTGCTTTTCATGAAAAGAAACTCATAAATATTGCATTCAGAAATGCATGACTTACTTCATGCCACTTTCAGTAAGAAGGGTTGGGTCTAATTGAAGGATATTATTCTCAAAAAAATCCTTGTTAATTGCTGGATCAAGATCTGGCTCATCACCCATGAGTTTAGAAAACCACTTGAAACATGCTTCCCGGTCAGAAGGAACAGCAGCTTCCTCAGCTAAACACTGCCAAATCTGCTTTGCTTGATCTGCACATAGCCACAATTGACCATCCTGAGGAAAAATTATTCATCATTGCATAAGCACAACAGCTAATATTTTTGGGTTATGATTATACATGAATCTTCAGTAAGATTGGGGTAGAACTGAATTGTAGAAAAAGAAAGTGTAGATATTTAAAAAACAACGTAGAGGTTAGAAAACATATCAATAATATGTGAGTATGAGAGGAAATCAAAACTGTTCCTTATTCTAAATTCATACATAACATGATTAAATCTAAGAGAACATTGTAATTACTTTTGTTAGGAGAAAACATAGGGACATTTTTATAAAATTCCTTCTTAAAGAGGATAGCTAACATTATAATTCACCAAAAATATTAATTTAGTCAGTGACTAACATTACCTTTAAAAGAAAACGTAGAAAATTAAGTCTTTCTTGAACCTGCTGCAAGTGATTATACCTACGGTCAGGATATAGATCATTTGGATCTAAATCAGGATTTTCTGTAAGGAATAATGGAAGAGATAAAATAAAGAAAAAATATGATTGCTATTCATCATAACTATGCCAAATTTATAAGAGGCACTTACATCAGACAATTTATCAGGTTAAATATACTAATTATTTGACAAAGGATAAATTTTTACCTTTAAATAAGGCTCTTGCTTTCTCCATATAAGCAGTTAAACTTTTTGCAACTAGAATCACTAATGTATGCTGACTTTGCAACCGTTCAATTATTTCTTGCCTGAAAAGTAATAGGACAGAGTAGAATATATCTTAAACTAAAGCGATAAAATTATATTCTGGATTAACAATTTCAAATCATACAATGAAGTTTACTATCACCTGTAATAAACATGATGGGTTCGTTGGTTATGATTCATATTAGGTGAAGGTTCATATAAACAACAAATCTCCTTTATCTGTTTTAGGGCTGGTAATACCCATTTGTCATTGGTTTTCAGTTCTTCTACACATTTGTCCAACCACAGGGTTTTCTGGGCATCACGCTCCTATGAACAGAAATTTTTAAATTAAGTTCTTGAGCAAGATTTTCAGTTTCAATGATAATGAAATGTTTTGTATATCTTCAAGAGAAAAACTTGCCTGAGAGCAGCTATAATCTAAAATTTTAACATGTGCACTCAAAGCCTGATCCATTATTTCAGTTGGAACTTCATCTGAGTGAGCTAAATTCCAAAACAAAGTAAGGACCTAAAAAGGATAAAAATGGATAAGAATTATTTACTTCTTTTAGTTCAACAGTAGTTATTACATAAATTTCAAAAGAATTATAAAAATAAGCTCAACAAATAAATTGTCTTCTAAATATAAGTACAGAAAAATCAGCGAACTAGCATTAACTTAAACTTATTATTAACTTAAATTAACAGTATCTCCTTAACTAACATCATTGATAATCAATAAAATTATTTATTTATGAAACATAACTCAATAACAACATTTTAAGGACTGATGAAAAATTTAATTTTCTCAACAAGAAATACATACACTAATAAGAAAAATACAACAAATTACTTTAAATTTTTATCAATACTTGAAAATCATAAAAATTAATCAATCAATGTGATCACCAATTTAAATAAGAGGAATAATAATGGGCTATCAAAAATTAAATTATTATTTAAAAAATATCATAAATAATTATTAATACAAATAAAATAAAAATATAACAAAAATAAAAATTCAACATACTTTATGAGCCATAACTCCGTCTTTGTCATCCTCAGCTAACCTTCGAATAAGCTCCAATAATTTTTCACGCTGCTTTTTAGAGGCATTAGTCCAGCTTGCCTGAGGTTAAGAAATAATTACCTTACATCAGTTATACAGTATGAAAAAACTTATGTCTATTGTATGCCATGAATTACAATATAATGTTATTTCATTCCCATAAATTTTATTCCAGTTTACTTCAACTTGTTTGAAGGGAAAATTTTAGAGATCCAATAACTGACATTTAAAAAATCATAAGAATCTTTAAAGTGCTATTCAAGATATATTTTAATGGAATTTAAAATTATTGGTTAAATATATTCAGTTGAGTATTTATTCGATAAACAATGATTGATTCATTGACAAAATATATAATTCCTATATCTTCAACTTTAAATTATCCTATGATCCTTCCACAAATGTACATTTAGATGTATTTACACAATTACCCTCTACTTAAATATATAATGAAAATATAAACTTAAGAATATACATTAATACACTGCAGGTCGCTCTTTGGCATGTAACATCAGGGAATATATAATTAAATTTTACTCTAGAACTGCCTAGAATTTGATACTTCTGCATAATCTGCAATTCAAATTTGTAGTTCACTTCTGGTTTACAACAAACCTCTCACAAAACAATCATTGGAAATTATGGCTAATATATAATGATTTTTTGAATGAATGTATAATGAAATTTTGGACATAGAAATAGTATTTAGTACACCCATTCAGAATACCTAATTAAATGTGTATATGCGATGGAATGTTTTAAATGCTTTCAGAATATTCATGGATTCCATCTTCAGGTAATGAGTCAGCATTTTCACTCACAATGATAAGACCTCAATAGTGAGAAATAAAGGTTCATTAAATATTCAAAGATCTTGTTTGTCACTAAAAAAATCAATTTTTCAAATCAAGTAGAACAAAAAAAACTAACTTTTTAAGAATAATACACAATAGATGTAAATGAAATTATTCAGCGTATTATATTTGGACTACTAAAATTTTAGACAGGTCATCAAAAAGTCATGTAACGGTATTTTATTTATAGGATAGGCTAACTTTCACGCACAATTTTTTATTGATTTACATTCAATAGCTGTAGGAAATATACAGTCAATGCATAAAACAAGACTCTTTATTCTTTTAATTATTCGTTTGTAATGTACTTTAAAAATCAATTTCAAAAGATGCAATGGTTTTACTACAGGTTAAGTTATGGTGATTCTACTTATCAATTATGAATAATGCAGTAGATAAAGTACATTTTTTCTAAATAGTGCTAAGAAGTACTCATACACACAAATAGAAGCCCAAAAATAATTCTTTATCCTACTGATGAATTCATTAATTATAATAATGATTTTTATCAAAAATAAATTTTCATCCTATCATAAATTATAAAAGATGCTTAAGCTTGCAAATGTCTCTGGATGCCAATTCTATTCAGTTTAATTTTAGAATGGAAAGATAGTGCTACTAGAGTTTATGACAAAAGCAGAGATGATAGATTACAACCAGACATTTGCCACATAATTAAACTTAGGCCAAGAAAAAATTAAGAAATTAAGTTATTATTCACTCAGATAATGAGAAGGATTAATAAAAACAGACTTAGTCACTAAAACATTAGATTTTGAACTTTTCACCTGTAAGTTGAAGAAGCTATTTTGTTACATGAAATTCCATCTATCCTTCATTGTCTATAGCCATAAACACCATATGAGTTTAATATGAACTAATAATGAATGGATAAAGTTCTTAATTCCCAGGCATACCATATGAAAAAGGGAAGTTGGAAGTTCAAAAAAATTAACATCATAGTAAACATTAAATTAATTCTCTGAATTCAGAATTACCTGAAAGCAGTCAAATAGATGATCTAATTGCTCAGGTGAAAAGTCCCATGCAAGTTTGGCCAGAAGATCATGAACATTTTTCACAATTGCTTCATGTTTTCCAACCTGAGCAGCCCAAACATCATCTAAGTCACTCAGTGTAAGAGCTCGTTCTTTTATCACAAATCGCAAAATTTTTTCCAATTTATCTACATACTGGGGTTGATGCAGAGAGTCCCTCAGGACAATCTGCAATACTTTATTTTCTTTGATCCAACCCTATGAATAAATATAAACAGAATTAATAACATTGATAAACAGACCATTCAAATAAATCAATATTATTATGTAATTCAACCATAAAATCATGATTGGAAAATTAATACAATATCATTTCCTATTGTATAGAATGTATGCCTTATTTTGAGAAGTCATAAGAGAAGGTAGTTAAAATTGATATAAATTATAAATGTGCAATGACAATTGAAGCAAATTTAGGTAATTTTTATTAAATAAGAACAAGCTACAAGCAATAAGAATCATTACTTTTTTATATACTAGCCAGTATGAGGGTATGTAGTAATTAAGTACTAGGAATTAAAAAAGTGTAACTCTACTAACTGCCATGCGTTCAGCTGTCAACCACTCTTCCTCTTCCACCCCAGAGTGACGAGTATAATAAGAAACACCAGCTATAACTTTGTTAACCTCATTTAATGCATTCATTTTACCATTAAAGGAAGATATCTGCAATAACCTGTAAGAATTATGGTGATTATTAAGTAAATTGAAAAGGAATTTCCATCCTGTCATTATCTAAATGTCAAGATTTGGAAGATACAAAAATAAACATTTGAAAAATATAAAAGGGAATAATTACCTGAGTATCATTTTGAGCCTAAATATTTCTAAATTTTTAACAGTCTCTTGTTGATTAGGTACCCTTGACACTAATGATTTGCAGGCTTTAATTATGGCCGAAATAGCATCATTCTTTGACTCATTCTTTGCTTCTTTCTTTAATTCATCATCTGTGAGATTATCTAAAATTACTGGCACCATATCCTTTAATGAATTGAGATTAAAGTTAATTATGGAAGTTCTAATCCATCCGAATAATTGCATGAATTAAAAATGTTTTACTCACGATTATAGGCATTAGGTACTTCTCTATTGTGGGTACAATCAACATTTCATAACATAGCCCAAATGGTCGGATAAGAGCATGGATCACAGGCACAGTGAGACTTTTACCACTTTGAAACCTTTCTAGCAAAATCTGAAAACCCCCTAATTTTCCAAACCTGTAATAAAAAAAATATTATTTAACAAACATTTATTTTCAATTTAAATATAGCTGCATTCCAATCTGGTATAAAAATATGATTATTTCGGTATGAATATACAGTAATCTGTAGTATGGAAATTATCATCTTTAGGGATAGTAAATACAGAATTCAACTGAAACTTGAATAAACAGACAATGCAATTTTTTAAAGTTCTTAATATAAAAGTGTTTGAACAAAAATTACTCACTAAGAAATAAAAAATAACAATACTGTTTAACAGAATTTTTTTGGAAGAAGCTTAGTAGATAATTCACACTGAAGGCATATTTTGGATCACATAGTGAATTACGGAAAGAATAATTTCTTACATTTCCTGTTAATAAGCTTCTTTACTTGCTGAAGTCAGGAAGTTAAATTCTATTTGTTACATAAACAACTTTTAAATCACTTTGATTCAAATTGAGATAATATTCATAAAAGAATTTTATTTCAAATGTACATACTAAATTTGAATGTAGCATTAACTATATAAGCTGCCACTAGTATTATGACAAGAACTTTTAAAAATTTCATTATTCTAAAAATACTTCATTGTTTTCCATTATTGTGCTCATCAATATGATAAAAAGAATATTACTGAACTTTAATTCAATATTCATGTTTACCTATTTATCAAATCAACAAGCCATCCTTTTGGACCTCTGCTGTCCATTGAGGGTCTAGCATAAATGTCTTCATCTCGAACAAGTACACCTGGAGGAACTGACACTGAAGTTCGTGTAGCATTGAAAGTATGGAACCTGATTTGATAAATGATCACAAAGTAAGCATTTTAAAATCAAAACTATAACATCAATGTGATTGTCAAAGACACCAAATAAGGTTATATTATAAATTTAATGCATATTAAAAATCTGATGCAAAAAACTGTGACTTTGTTTTGATTCTTAAATGATTATGAGACAAATTACATGAATTATCTGTGATTACTAATAGTTCTTTATCATTCTAAGAATACCATTTCTACAATTCAACATTTGCTACCCAAGGAATCTTTACATAGCTAAAATGAACATGGAAACATACTTCAAAGCAAGAATACGAAATTTATATCTTATAGTTATTTTAAAATATAGTCAGCATTCCTCATTACAATCAGAATGAGAGTTATCCTTGCTACAAGGAATACATGAACCTCAGCTTTCATGCATTTAAAATCAATTGTAATTTAAGTAAGAAATACAACAAATAAAATTAATCTACTTACTTATTGCTTGGGTTGAACACCATTGCTAGAAGATCCAGGAGAGGAAACCAATCTTGGTTGAGCTTCACGACACAAAGTTCAACAAGTCGCTCACAATTGGTATATATACACTGGTGTATGTTATACTTCCAGCTGTTGACTGCTTCATCAGTTAAAATCTTTGTGAAGGATACAGTCAATCCTTCACGAAAAAATCGCTGACAAGCTTCACTCCTAACATCTAAACCTATTATGGCATTATGTAAATTAAAATTATTATTTCTCATCTTCACCATACAATCAAATTACTTAGAAGTATCTATACACAAACCTTTTCGGCATAAATCAATTGATGCCTGTAATAAAACTTCCAGCTCTTGATCAGGAAGTACAGGCACGACCCAACGAGCATTTGAAATTTTTTCCTCTAAACTAGCCAGTTTTGCATGGGGAAAATCTGGTTCTCCCACTTCATCTTCTGCATCCATGTTCACACCACTACCTACACCTGATTCAGCTTCATTTCCAACAATACCAGAGCTTTCAGGCAGTATGCTATTATTACCACTCTGAAAAGTCAGATTATTTTTATTGTATCGTTCCTTCCGAGAGAATATTAATAAAAAGTAATTTCTTAAAAATAGGCAAATTTGATCAAAATTTCCGAATTTCTTAGACTGACATGAATGCTTAATAGGAAACGCGCGCGATCAGGCAATTTGTGCATTATAAGAAAATACCAATCCGTGTCAGTTCACCAACGGAAACTATTACTAATTATTACTTAGAGTTTCATTATGAAAGCGCTTTGCATTATCGTAAAATTTGACAGCTTGGGTGCTTCACGTACTCATATCAACTTCATTGACAATCGGTGTAACATTTATAAAATAAAAGATAGACTATTACTTAAAAATAGAGGAAAATAAATTAATTCAATGACATCACAGCATGATTCTCCTTTCTCATGAGACGGCATTACAGAGTAACATATACGCTCTTGATCTACTTCGCAATGAATTCATTTAGGTCATGAAGGTTACAGCAACTCCTATAATAAAGTCAGTCAGTTGCTTGACCAAGATTTAATCAACTAAACACAATTAGAAAACGAATTTTCAGTACTAGAAACAAACAGCTGTACTTTCACTCGACAACGGAGTCAATCATTCACGATAACTTTTCTTGCAATTAGCATGAAGAAATAAACATACCTGAGTGTTTTGCGTGGTTGTTTGTCCATCAGGAGGCTCGGTAAGGACACCTTGTCCTCCTCTTCGGGTGTCTATCGTCATCGTTCTTTAATAATATCGCAACATAGACTTCAAAGGATTAAATTGAAGTAATAAAACAATCTTCAATGTTGGTTTCTTAAGTCAGCTACATTATCTATAAGAAGATTCCTCATTAGACGTTTTCTTAAGAGGATACGGAGAATTCTTAAAGATAAGGCTAATCAAAAAAGGTTAATAAACTAAAATAGATATTTCCAATCACTCCTAATACAACCAAATGGTTTTTAAAAATATGTAAGAATAACCTTAAGATCGGTATTCCAATTATGAGTCATGGCAATGCCGTCTTGAAATCAATACTAGGGCAGAGTTCACCGATCTTTGATTGGCATAGTTAATATATTGTTAAAATATCGTCACAACCGCCTGGTTTATACCCTAAGTTATATTAGAATAATTAACATCATTCAATCACGACGTTAGAAATTGAGTACGTCAAATAGTGGAACCCACCCTTTGAAATATTGAAGACTAAAAAGACAGGATAGCTACGCAACATACACTGTGCGACACACGGGAGAGCCGAATTCAAAGTGATAGTTTACTAAAATGACGAAATCAATCATAAAATATAATGCTATCAAATCAAAAAAATAATTCAGAAGTATTATACGTCGTTACTGAAGTTAGACGTGTTTACACTTTGTGCTACAGCTCACCACGGTCCGCAAACGGAAATAGCTCCGCTATATCAAATAGTTATTTCCCTAGATTATTACATTCATTTACTAAAACTTTTTTCGTTATTTTATGCTTAACTATGGCAAATATCGGAAAGATTCATCAGCCGGGCAACACACAAAATGGCGTCTGTTTGCAGTGTTCGCTCATGATAGGGAGGGACTACGGGAGTAGCGAGAACTACAGCACCTACGAACATCAGTATTCACGCCCAGGTTGAAAATATCATCGGCAGTGAAAGGGGAAACCATCAACGTCAGATATCACATGTCAAACAATGCTAATGACAGTCAAATATATAACTTTCAAAAGCAGGAAAAGACCAACCTCTACATGAGGAACCGAGTATGAACCCTCTTGACGTAAACTGCACACGCACAGTAAACACCATACACCGGTGACATGGGCGTAATAATATTTCCTCTTTCTTATAAATTTAAATTTTGCAAAAATCGACAGTGACGAGAATTAATGTACATATGTATGACTTATATTTTTACCTTAATTTTTAAGTTGCTTTCTCAATCTCAGTTCGACGGGAAAGAAGACTGAATACAATGAGAACTATTTTGCGACGACCTACCATCAGCTGTAGTAGATTCGGAACTGAAAGTCACGTTAAGGTCTTACTTAAGGACGAGAAAATATAGAATGATCCTTTATGAATTCTATATCAAATCAATTCTAAAATAATCTAGGAGAAAATTAATCATACCTGGATATATTTTTTCACTTCAATTCCACTCTACGATCTAATTTTGAGTTTCACGAAACAAATGCATGAGAACATGCGTCGCTTTCGGCAAAATGTGAGAAGTAAACTGGCTAATGCGTTAGTATCATAATACATGTGCAATATTGCAATTTTTTAGCTTTGATAGAGTTTATATAGACTTTTTAACAATGCCACCTTTTATAAAAGTTCCCACTTTATACGTTTTAAGCCTGAACAGTTTCATTAAAATACTGTATGACTACGTGATAGAGACTAGGGAAAACGCAAGAAGAATTAGAAGTGTAGTTCTTTCTTCTCTTCATGCTGGAATAAAGCAGCACTTGATCGAAATTGCCACTGAGAACTATCGTGGAAGTATTTACGTGTTGTTTGACTTGTTGGAGGTGTTATTAGATCATTGCACTACGAAACTCCATGCAGTTGACGAAGAAAACAGTCTCTGGTTATCTGAATGTGCTGAGTTATACTCTAAATTAGATCAATGCCAAGCAACAGGACTAGAAGAGTTAAGCATTAGAGTGCAGTTAAATCCTAGAAATGATTTGGAGGCAGTTTCGAGCATGAATTCCTCGTTTTATCGCACTCTCCGTCATATGAAGCATCTCAAAGTACTCGTTTTACGAAGCGTTTGTGACAATGAAATTCTTCGTCTCTTAGGGAGGAACTGTCCTCATTTGGAATATTTAGATGTTACATCTTCATGGCTTGTAGATGACAAAGGTATACGGCAGCTTTTATTGAAGGATCCTGATTCTTGTATTAGTGAAGGGGGAGAATGCAACTGGCTCGAGATGAAGAGAAATGAAGAACGAACTGCTTGCTCCATGGGTCTGCGAGAAGTCCGCATTCAAGATACCAACACCTCTCTTACTGGCGTGCTGTATCTGTTGATTTTTGCATCCAAGTTGCGTTCTCTTGGCGGATTTATCTATTATCGCAACGTTGGTGATGCCATCGTAAAATTGGCAAATAAAATACCGTCTTTAACTCTTCACTTGGCAGAGTTATGGGATACTTGTCTTCCTCCGTATAAAGCGGAAATTATTGGAAAAGCTGCTCCAAACCTCAGTGTATTATACACCCGTGCCGATCATCTCGCTAATGTATCAGTTGATCCTTTTCCTTTCCTCACATCGCTTACCGTTGATTTTGACTTTCATGATCAGGCTCATTTATTAGAGGCATACCTTCAATTACGTGGTTCACATCTTCGAAAGCTTTCCCTTGTAGATCAAAAACATGCCATATCACTGACAATGTTAGATAAATGTTGTCCTTCTTTGGTTGAGTTAAGTGCAAAAGTATTTGGAGGTGGTCGTTGGATATCCAGAAATCTCAGAGGTGTGTGTTCCATGAAATTGCATTTCCATTGTTCTTATCTATATTGCATTCATTCATGTAAATCCATTCATTTTATAAAAAGAACATGAATAGATTTTGGTATTTATTACTAGGGAGTAAACCATTGTTGCCTTCTCTGCAAACTGCACATTTGCGATTGGGATCTAATTCTACCTTGCGAGCAGTCTTGGGTGGCTGTCATTCTCTTTGCCACTTGGATTTAACTCCAGAGAATGCAGATTATGAGAACCATTCTGGAGTTGGAATGTTTTATGTTGTTGGCGTAGATTGTCCCTCAGATGCACAAGATCAGGATGACGATGATGAAGAAGGTTAGTATTCTTAGCTATCCTGTCAATCTTTTCCAAGAAAATATCACTTCATTTATTGACAAATTATTATTATTGTTCCTCCCATATAAATTCACATTATGCCAGTGCCCTAGGATTTATTGTAGAATAAACCTACATTCTTTTTACAGTTTCTGAAAGTTGACTCTGAAACTTAGGAACACATATTAATATATTTTTCAAAGTTTATTGGTCAAATATTCTGTATGTTTCAAGAATCCATTATAATTATGTAATTTGAAATCACAGTAATGAAAAATTCCATTAAAATATGTAACTCAGTATAAAACCTTAAAAATTACTCTATTAAATGCACTTAATCACTCACTTCATCTTGAGTATTGAGTAAGTGAGTATTCACTACTACTACTAGCTTTAATTAACCAGAATTGTTAATTTTTATACTTTATCTATATAAGTACTATGTATTACCATGAAATTTAACTTAAATATATGTTACATATTTCCAATCCATGTAATTTGTTGGTTAAGGCCTTCCTTTGGTTGATGATGAGGTGTTACCAGTAAATGAAATTTAAGGTGCATAAATTTTTCAGTTTTCAGGAGATATTTCAGTAAAATACGTATTCAACAGATATATTTGAGGATAGTTACACAGTTTAAATTAAATCATATGCTATAATTTAATATTCCTTAATCCCTAGTTATTATTTTTATGCACTGTGATAATATGTCAATTTAATGATTTCTGGAGGAGTAATGGATGTCTCCTAATTGGACTTTAAATCTACCAGATATTTTTCCTAACAGGATTTGGAAATCTTTTTGAGTGAAGTTTTAATTCAAATTGGCTCTGTGAATTTCTGGGATATTATAAATTCTTAGTGAAAAAATAAGTTTGATATGTAGTAATTGAAGGAGTAGTGCCTTAGTTGAAAAATATATTTAATTGTATTCATTAAGGTAAATTATTTTTACTAAAAGGTGTAAAGTTAAAAATATAATATTATGAGAAAATCATTTTTAATATTAACAGTGTACTTAGTCTTAATCCGTCAAGGAGAATAGTTACACTTCTGTCATTACCCACGTTAAAATATTATTTTGATTCTTAAACTTTTTCATTCAACTCTATCTCTATAAAGTATAATGCACTCATAGAAAGTGCTCAACGATTCTCTTTCCTCTGATTAGTAACTTCATTAAACTTAGAATGTGAATTTTTCTTCTTATCTGACTGAGAACAGCCATTTGATTAGTTAATAATTATATAAGTGCTATGAACTTCATGTTTTTGCCAACCTAGCTCTTTAAAAACTCTAATTCTGCTGGTAAATTTTTACTTTAAGTGCCAGAGAATGATTTTGATGAAGAACTAGAAGACAATGAAGATTATGAGGATGTTGAACTGGAAGATTCTGGAATAGTTGAAGGTCTTGCACTAAATCCAAACCCCAAGCTCACAACTTTTGTAGTACGTAGAGAATGGCAGTGTGGAAATGTTGGTTTGCGCTCTCTTATCTTCTCTTGCCCCAAGTTGAAGTCTGTTGGAGATTTATATAATTGGAAAGGTATATCGTGTGAATTTGAGGTGGCTGATATTTCACGGATTGTATCTGAAAATAATTGGGATCTTTCGCTTGTGTATAGAGGTAATGTGTATCCCAAAAGAATCGGTTTTCCTTTATGGACCCCTCCTAAAATTGATTCAGATATATCTGATGAGGAAGAGGACAGTTGCAGTGGGAGGTGAATTGTATTAATTTTCCAAGCATGCTCATTTTAGGTATAAAGGTTACAGATCTCGCTTATAAACTAGATGTATTAGTTATAGGATTAAATTTTGTTCCTACCCTTTTTCCCTTAGAAATATATTATACCTTTTCATTCCTCAGAAATTTTGGATGATACCATCAATGACTACTTCTTTCTTTAAATTAAGGAGGATTAATAATACATTAAAAATAGTATAAGAAAATGTATTCTTTAGAAATTTGAGGATCAAAAATTTATTTTATTCATTAATCGTCCAATTGATATTATTTTTCTAAAAACATTTAATTACATATCAAGAGTATTCTAACACTATGCTAGAGATGTAATGATTTCATTTAGGATGAAAATTTTTCATTATGTTGGATCTGCTGGATTGATTAAAAGTTACCAATTTTCTTTATCCAATCTTAGTTTAGAGTTATGCTTACTTTCATTTTCTGGCACATTAAATGTTTAAGTGTGTAAGTTATTTGAATTTTTCATGTAAAAATTACATGAGTATATATTATCTGGTGTATAGATGTAAAGATAGTTCCTAATGTTATTTTGCTACTACATCATCAATGTCGAAGGTAATTCAACTGATGTTGGATATATATCAATTGATATACATTCTAGACCTTAGTTTATCATAAGTAATAAAAAAGATTGAATTGGCTGTGCATTGTAGTATGTTTAGGATGTAGCATTTTGTAAGTATTTATCTTCACATTTTCCTTTAATAATGTATAACTGATACAAATAATTGAAATTCCATGGGAGTGGGAGTGGTATGACATATTTTGTCATCTAAATTTTGAAAACCATTCAAGACTGCTACTTATTGCACAACGATTCTCACTACTTCTTTGATAGTTATGTCTAGCCACTGGAGTATTCAGAATATTTAGCTTAGAAATACTTACCTAGCTTAGAACTCTATAATTGTGAATATCTGTAATTTTATCCTGCCTTCCCTCAATATTTTAGTGTTAATTCATAACATATACTAAATTTATTAATTGATTTCTGTGATGATATTTAGTTAAATATTTACCTATGCATGTATATAGGTATGTAATATTAGATAAGACATGGAATGGGTGTCTGTTGAGTTACCATTGAGATTTGCTGAAGACTGTGAATAGCTAGTCATTATCAGAATATCTAAAATGAAATATAAATATTTTATTTTAAACCTCTTATATATATAAATTTATAGTTAAAAAGGAGCACAAGATAACCTATTCATCACTTACAGTCAGAATAATAGTAAACATAATTATCCATCAGTTTTGATGTAGAAAAACATAATTTTATCTTTTACCTTGAAATTCCTCAATTTGCCATTAGTCTATCCAGTATATCGGTCTCCAGTTAAGCTTTGTTTAGAGAATAAATTTCTGTTTCAGCCATGGAACTATGGATTTAAAGTTAGTTAAAGTAGCCATTTGTCTAGAGTGTGGCTTGGACTTCACATTGTTATTTTAGTGATTCATTCAATCACCCTCCCTAAACATGTATGGTCTCTTATCTTTCTATGATTGATGTCTGTTAAGGAAAATTATCTTTAGTTTGACAAAGATTTTAAAATATTGTCTAATTGTGATTTTGTTTTGTTTCATTTTTCAATATCTTGTGTATTGTATAAATATTCTACTATTGCATAAAAGATGAGGTACTTAATGTCATATATTGATTGTCTTACTCAAATAGTACAAATTTGAGAAATGGAATACAAATTTTAATGCTCAAAGATTGAATTATTTTCATTAAATTTTACTAAGGTATTTTAGTGATTAACTAAAATACACATTGTATAATGGAGTTCTTTTAGTGGCAATAATATTATCTATTAATCTGATTTTGTTTCAAAATTTTAATCTTCATGATATCAATGGCTTCATATGAAATCTAATGTTCATGACAGTCATATGTTTTAAGTACATCACTATTATTCGCTACAAGTATTGCTTATTTCACAAAAAAAATCTCCCCTTATGATGTTTTGTATAATTCTTATTAATATTTCTGAGCAGATTCATCAAAATTATTCCTGCTGTTTCTACAAAACAAATAAATATGGAGGTATCTTAAAGTCAAGATTTTATGTTAAGCTTAAGTTTTAAAATAGTTTTCTTTTATTCAAGATTGAATTATATAGTTGCTCTTTGAACTATATTTTGAATGTGAACATGTTTTATTACACTATATAATAATCCTTTTAATTAATACAAATTGTAATTTACATTATTATTTAAATAACTCACCATGATGTGTTTATCATAGCATTTGCTTTATTAGTCATCTAGGACTAGGTCTTTAATATAAGTTTAAAATTATCTCATGATTTTAATTTTCATTTTAACATATATTACCATTAATACATTTAAATGTTTATAATATACATTTATTTTCTGTGTATAGTGACAGTTTTTTTTACAAAGCTGCATTCATCCTTTACATCATTTAATGTTCCACATTTTTTTGTATTTTAAAATAGTCTTATTGAGAAATATTTGAAAGAAGAGGTTTTAAGTTGAAAAAAGGATTCCGTCCATTTTACCTAAGTAAAAATGACAGAATTCACCCAAGTTATTTCAAGTTTATGTTCTTTGAAAATTACAATAGTTTTAGACAGAAATGAATGTTGTAAAAAATTGATAATATACATATGGCTGATCAAGACTGTTTATCTTCAGAAGGAATTTGCGATGAAGTACAGTTTTAGGGACTGGCAAAGCTAATAAATTTTCAATCGGATTTATGTTCTTTTTAAATTATATTTATATCAGAATAATGGTATCATATCACAGTAATATACTATTGTGACTTTGGGAATGAATATACTTTATATTTTTGAATGTATCTTTGATGGATTGTGGGTGTTTTAATCAGAGCTTATTAAAGTAAGTAGTGCTCTGAGTTTATCATAATACCAGCATGAAAGTTTGTAATGATAATTTCAAAAATCTCTTTTGTGTCTATGTTCCTGAAATGTGTTGAAAATATAATGATTAGTCATATGTGATATCATAAGCAGGTAAATGATAAGACTGATGTAAATTTTTCATTGTGAAAAACAATTTTGTTGTTTGAATTTATAATATTGCTAATAAAATGATTTAAATGAAATTTGTATTGTATTTATTCTCACAACAGTAACATAGCTCACTTGCGTAGTTCCAGAAATTTTGAAAATTCTCTTTATAAATGTTTATTTTTGTTGAATCCATTCTTGAGAGGGGGGATTTAATTGGTCTTGAATTTTGTGAGATATTCAGTCCTATATCTTTATAATGCCATGGATAGTTATAAAAAAAAACTTTTCATCTAAATACACTTAGGAATAACAATGCCAACACAATAATCATTAAATTTTTCATTTAAAAGGTTGGTGGAATAAAATTATATACTTATGTTATTTTTTAAAATAAGAATCCTAAATTACATTGAAAATATAAGTGGAATACAATGATTTCTGTTTATGAATAACAAACTGCTGTAAAATCATCATAATCATGACTGAGTTTTTCCATGACTCATTTAGGAAATTTATTGAATTCAAAGAAAATACTGTCCAATACAGTATGACACTTATTGTATTTTGCATAATTCTTGCAAGATGCTGCTTTATTTTTCTTGAACAATCATGATGAATATTTTCTCTGTACTGATACTGCTGATATCAACATCAATTTAATTCTAATTAATGGTTAAGGCTTTTAGTATTTCATTATAGCTAATTAAATTAAAGTAGAATTAACATAAGTGAAAAGATTTCTTTATTCATAAAATAGCATAGAATCTTGATGGTATAAACATTGAATAGTTTATAAAAATATAATTAAAATTAGGAATTTTTGGAGGGAGTCAATATTAACTCTCAAAAGATTACTTTGGTTTCATTATAGTTAAACAACTTTTGATATTACTTTTGAGGAGTAGATAAGAAGCTGCTCCAGCAATTAGAAGTAGTGTTGTACCAATAGGTGGATGAAGTCTCTCAAACAAAGTCCTCTCCAAGATCTTATGTGGAACTTCTTCATTTTCAGGTTCTGTCACCCAAATTTCATCCTCGGGTAGTGATCCTTCAGCATTAAGAATCTGTTTTTAAAAAATATTATGCATTAAATATTGCTTATAAGGATATTTTGTAAAAGAATATTCCTTTGACACTCAACTAAAGTGTTTTAAGCTCTGAAGGAAAAATATGCTTGTCTGACAGAATAGACACTAGCCCCATTTTTTATGATGTACTATGTAATACCGTATTTGATGGCATATAAAAGGCACATTTTTCCTGAATTAGTTCTTAAAAAAATTACCTGCGTCTTATATGTGAAGGTATTGGTTGGAAGGCTATTTGTTTATAAAAAAATACCCTCGGATGTATGACTAAAAGAAACTAAAGATTAAGCCACACCGTTCAGTATGAACTAAGAGTGCTAAACTACGCTGAAGTGCATGGTAACAGCGGTGGTAAGTCATTATGTGATACCGCACAGGCTGTTAAAATTTCTTTTCCTTGTGTGTGACCTATGTAATGAGGGTGGGTCTTGCATGCCAGTGCATCTTATATGCCATCAAATATGGTAGTTGTTAGATATTATTATATTACTACTGTATTCGAGATAAGTAATGGTTACATTAATTTTCAATATAATTATCTCTGTCTTGCTGTATTATGGTCACCTGGATATTTGCCCACAAGTGTCAAATAACACCCCTCAACAGTGAATGAGTTCCTGATTCGTGACAATATATTATTTGGTCAGTTGCCTTTGACATTGCATGCAATTCTTTTAGAAGCTTTAGAATATCTGCAACATAACTTTTGTGGCCCACTTGGATTTTTTTATTTTTCTACAATTGATCTAGCAACTGATTAGAATTATGTTTAATAATGAGTATCTTTTATTTTGATGATATTCGTTTACCTGTCGTGCAGCTCTTTCTCCTGCTTCTACAGCTCCATTAAGATATCCTGTCCAAACTGATGCTGTTTCTGTCCCAGCAAAGAACAACCTCTGGCAGGGCATTGGTGGCAGAGGTAATGGCTGCCTCAACGCCTCTCCATAATGAGTTAGAACCCCAGGAGGATAATAACTAGTATAGCAACCTCCAATATACTGTTCAGCTGCCCATATCTTGTCTACATAATGTGCAGGCTAGAGAGTACAAAATAATGATAATCAACAATGAAATAAATTAGATGAACCATTAAAATAAACATAAACTATAAAATTCCCATAAAAATAATAGTTAGACGTTAAATTATTTTTTACAGATTTATTTAAAAGACTGGTTTCTGTAGGTAATTGCCATCCTTAGGAACAGTATATGAGTACTCCAGGCTTCTGTGTAATTTTTCTGTACTGCCAAAAAAGGTAATTTAAATAAATATCTGGTAAAAAGTAGAATTCCATCCAACTATTATTTTGTTGAAGTTCATTGGAATTTAAAATTCCAAGTGTTTTCAATTCTCATATTTCTTGCTATTCCAGCAATTATGTCAGCTTTAATTGTCTAAATGTAAATATTCAAAGTGAGTATAAATAAAGACTTTATTTAAAATTCTATTCCGCACTGAATGTCTCCTTAAGGTATCAGGTTCTTGACCAACTAAAAAGCACCTTATATAATAAATTATATAATCATTATCCAATCTTTCATATCAAAACAAATTACACGTAAATTATTTAAGAGTAGTTCATGAGAGAATATTACAATTCTCTACCAGGAAACTAGGAATATTGAGTTTGATCAAAGGCTAAAATTACCAAATCCTATCCATCTCTGAGAAACCTATTCCTGCCTGAAAATGCAAGCTGCTTTGGGTTGCATATTCTCATCATGTACTGAATTATTTATTCATTAACTAGTTAATTTTAAATCAAACCTTCAAAGCTTCAGGTGAGCCATACATATTTGCAAGTGAGTTGCAAACAGCTTCTTTACGAGCCTCTTCACTCATGTGGTACAATTCAATGGCACGTTCTGAATAGATGAAGCAGATCAATCCTGGTAACAGTCCTGGTACACCAGGGTCTTTAATGTCCTCAGCAGCATTTCCAACAACTTCAATTCCATCATGACATGTCACCATACCATTTAGACCTGTTGGAGGTTTTATAATATTAGAATATAATTTTAGAAATTTAAACATTTCTGTACTATGTAATATTTGAATCATTAATAAAATGGAACATATCCTATGTTGGATTCTTTTAACATAATCATTTATTTTATAGGAAGACTTTATTAATCCATCTTAGTTCATCTCTCACCCTCCTTTTTTATGCTCAAGCAACTCTCCATATCCATAAAGTTATGTTCGCTATCTATGTTGATGCTTGAATACTTCTTACACTGTTTCACTTGGCTCTTGAATCTCTTCCTTAAAAGGGTGTAAGTGATCTGCAATGCATCTACCTTTTATATCTTATGCCAATGTTATCCAAAATTTTTTTGCTATTATCATTTTCTTTTCATTACAAAATTCCACTTGTCTTTCTTCTTGGCATTTGGTCCTAACCCAAACTTACTTACTCTTCTTCTGTTTGCTCTTTCACAAACTACGCCTTTCAAATCTCTCACTAACAACAGATTTTCTTTTGACTTGACTGCACTGATAATTTTGTCAACATTCTCTTACACTTCTAATTCAAGGTTGACTTATGTAGGCACATATACCTAAACTATTATTGTGTCTGAGGCTCTGCTTCTAACTTTCTAAGTATTTTGTATGTGATACCACCACACAAATGGCCACCCTTCTTAGCACACACACCTTTACAGCTACCTCATAGAGGTACAGACTCTACTATGACTACCTTTCCTCTGCCTCCTGTCCTATGATCTAAATGGTATGGGTGACCCTTTCTTGAATAATCAGTTCATTAGTGCTAGAGTGCTAAACACTCAGCCACCAAGGCTAGCAAATTAGGAAACTAAATTAGGGGATAGAAAGCGATTTTAGATGAATTATGAATTAATGACTGAAGACAGATATTAATTATGATTAGAGGAAACCTTTTAACTACCTTTATCCACCCAAAAAGCATTGTTGTAGAAAACAAGGCATTTTACAACCGTTCCCATCGGATTCCTTTGTAGCAGTTGTTGTCTAAGAGGTGGCAATGGGGGCTCAAAGTGAATCTTCATCTGAAAATATTTAAAATGCTACTTAGTTAATGAATTCATTCATAGATGGGATTTTGAAAGAAAATGGATTAAAATTGAAGAAACAAAAACATAGGCTTTAATTGGTTGAAATATTATTGCTTCAAGCAACTGAGAGAATCTTGATAATCTAATTTATTTCAATTCATTAAAAGATACATCATGGATTGTATCTTTAATTAGACAATTACTTATTAAGCTTCCATAGTGTTACATGTATGTAATATTTTGTCTTTCCACTTCTTTCTAAAACATGCTAAGTTAAATTCACCTTTCTCTTACCCTTAATAAGTCTTGTTACTTACCTGTATACTAGGTGGCATTGCTAAAATTGCATGAGATCCATTGTAGGTCTTTCCTGATAAAGTTATTACATTGACGCTGCCATTTACTTTGCCATCGTATTTTATTTGAACCACTGGATCATTCAGTTTCACTCTATCTGGAAAATTGGAATTGTTTCAAGAATGTTAATGTGAGAATATGACATGGAAAATTAGTGACTATCCTCTCTTGGATTGAAATAGATTTTATCTATCTAGTGTATCTTGTACGTGATGGCTAACCAACTATTAAGGAGTAAAAGATATATAATGACTGTATTTTTCATTGGTGTACTGTTATCTATTAATTCCATTGATGATCTGATCACATGATTAGTCATCATGTGAAAATTCTGAAAGCTATCCAAGTTTTCATTTTCAGATTTTAATATTAGACCCTTGCCCAAATATGATGATGATCTTCTTTTACTGTTTCTTTTGAATTTGATGAGTAGCATTTTGCATTTGGGTATAAATATTACTAAGAGAAAAATTCATTTTAAATCACTAATAATTTTTCAAATTACCCCCTAGTGATTCAGCTATTTTAATGGAAATTTGTTGAGTTCCACCAATGATTTTCCTTTCTTGAGCACCGCCATCAATGCTCCATAGTCTGAGTAGGCATTCACCCTGTCTCATGTACCATAAATAGTAGAGTAATGACATTTGTGAAGCTTCTGCTGTGTTGTTAAGGCAGCATAGTGACTTCATAAATTCTTTAGCATCCCTGTAAATTAAAATCATCTTTTTTACATTGTATGTATTCCTCTGGATGAATGATGATACTATTGGCTGCAAAGTCAAAAAATAATAAGCTTAGATTGAATCTTATGGCACAGTCTACTTCTGTGACTCCATAATCATTTAATTCCTTCTGCTGACCATATTTTTATTGTAATTATCATCTATGAAGTACCATTATTGCACTTTTATTCTTACTTTGTCCAACAATTCCTGTCTAGAAATTCTAGAACTGTCATATGATCCCATTCTTTTGCTTTTGCTGCTTTCCAAGGTTCTCTTACAGGTATTGTTGCTGCCATATCTTCAAATTTTCCAGTGATCACCCTAACATCCCATGCTGCAAAAGGATTTCTCCACCAGAAATTAGGCCAGGTAGATTTGTAGCGATGCACCTTCCCCTGTAAAGTTATTTTGCATTAAGCTGTGAAATAAACTTAAATTTGTATCATCAACTTCAAGTACAATCATTGTGTTTCAATATTGTAATTTTTCATTTGGTAATTTTTAGAGCCATTACCCCTTTATCTTAACCTTTTCTACTATTTTATTCATATCCTTAAGGCTTAGTCGTCAATCCTCAATGCATTAGAAAGATGAATATCTTGAATAAGATATTACATCACCAATCCAGATAATTATTTCACAAAAATAATTTTTTTTTCAGTCAAGAACTAAATTATATAAAAAATTTTATTTTCAAGCAAAATTTAAAATATTATTTATTTCCTCCATGTTTTTATTTTTTCCATTTCTACCTCAGAGTATCAGAATTATCATATTTTGCATAATTTTCTATAATTTAATACAAAATGAGTATATTTATAGTAATACATATAGTATATGTATAGTCGATATATTTAAATTTATCATTTCATGATTCTCATCAACTTCCATTCCCTAAACAAAAGAAAATTCTGAATCTCATCTCTGCCTCCACTGAACTGAACTTTTTAAATGGAAATTCCCACCTATAGTGCATAGGATATTCAATACTTTTTTTCCATCAATCATAAAAGTGTTAAAAGTGATTTTGCATAATTTTATCCAATAGCCTTCATCTTTTGTTGTCTAAGCATTTTAAAATATTATATTTGTTGATTATTAATGAAGATGAGAATATTACGATTTTTAGAGTGGTGTAACTAATTTTATTTAATCTTATATGTTTTTTTTATTGTTTGAGGAATAAATGACAAATTCTTATTTCCAAATATGATGCATCTAAAATTAGATGCAGGAAAGAATTTCAAGCATGAAAATAACTCTGAAGTTCACATTATTGAAGTAAAATCATAGTTGCTAAACAACCAAAATCGTAATTCGTAAAAGAATGAAAATGTATTTATTTCGATCAGAATGAAGCTATGGCACCGTTTTTAAATAGACATGCAGGGCGTTGTCTAAAAGATATCGAGCGATACTGTGCTTGAATGCCTGCAAAACAGCATTCTTGGGTTCAGCCTTGGTCTGCTTCAAGGACGTGAGACCGCAGTAGGACGTTAGCACTTTTACGTCACTGAGGTCATAAGGAGAATGATGTCATTCGAGGAATTTCAACGTCACTTATTCAGTTTCGTATGCATAAAGAAAAGTGGGACACATTGCAAGATATAATGAAATTATATGAATCCGAATGAAACTGAAATACAACAAAAGTAATTACTTTGATGTTCCAAAGTAAGAACTATAAACACCTCCAATAATTGTTAATAAATAAGTATTACATGGAATAAAATATGTTAAGGGCGATTTGGTTACACGGATTGATATTAAGACTAGCCAAAACTTCAATTAGTGTAAACCCCAAAAATTATTTAGAAATACTTAATATATGATGCTATATTTGTATTCGATGCTTTTCTTTATAGAGTGAAAGAGATTCTTTGATGGCGAAGATATTTTTTTAAACTTTGTTCTTTAACTTCATGATTTCAAGAGTAATTAAAATTCATAATTTATGAGCTCTTCGAGCAATTTTTTCCCTTTAAATTTTCGTGGTTATGATGGTTATTTAAGTAATTATAATGAATAAAATTTCGTTTATTTAAGGGTGCATTGATTTGTTAGTATTAATGAAATCCGGAGATCCCGGATCCCGGATAAAATCCCGGAGAATTTTAAACATCATTTTTTTTTACCTCTCTACAAGAATTGTATCAATAAACTGATAGAGTGGGTGTACGTGAGCTTAATGCGTGCAATTTGGCTGCAGCTCTTATTAGCGGCGAAATTATGAATGCATCATAAGAGCAAACAATCTACACAAATGAAGCTCATGGGGTCCCATCTTTGTGGATATTCGCTCACTGCGAAAGATTGAGTGATAACATAAATGTATCAAGTCACGACCTTACTCACCTTGCTGTAATGAATCATATCCATGTCTGCCTTGCATGGAAAAGTCTTCAGCCCCAGGTCTTTGCACAACCTAAGAACGTGATCCTGAGTGGGTCCCACGTAAGATGCTCCCATGTCGGCCCATCCAAAGCTGCGCCTAGATGACACTTTTGAGCCAGTCTTCCCATCGTCTCGAATCGTAAGGGTTCGACCCCCTACTCGATCCTGAGCTTCTAATACTATCACTTCCTTTCCTCGTGAACGCAAGAACCGCGCTGCACTTAGGCCTGTGGAGTGGAGTTATTCAACTTTAATCGATAATAAAGTACCATATTTTATCAAGTATGAGCACCACCTTTTTTTTCGTTTGATCCTAAAAAATTAAGGGGGTGCTTATACAAGAAAGGTATAAATTATACGCTCTAAAATGATGTAACATTTGCTATAATCAGGGGTTAATTTATAACGCAACTTGAATTGAACAAGTATTTATTATGCGAAGTATTAAAAAATTTATAAGAACAGTAAATTACTACGGGTTATGAATAATTGTTACTACCGCCTCATTTCATTAACAAAATACCTTTTCCTAAATTTGACGCTCAAAATTTATTAGTGGGTGCTTATACTCGATAAAATACGGTAAATGATCGCAATATGTACAGCTTATTATTTAATTAAAAAATATGATTACTTATATTTTTTTCTCTCTAAACGCGACACCTCCACTTATTTTGTTTTCGATTATACTGTTATATTTTTTCGACCTCAGCAAGGGTTTTGATTAATTTCACCGTGATCTCTTATTTATCAAGATCAATATGCTATTCATCAGGCAGAAGCTAATAATTAACTCTGTACCACTTATTCAACAAATGAAAAATAATTTTCATCGATAAAAAAGGGAAAAGACATATTCGACTTCCATCAGTCCAAACAGGGTCCTGTTCTAAGTCCTATCTTTTGTAAATTTTCATACAGTAACCGATCTGGTAAATTAAAATTAAATAATAAGTTTATGCTTGCTATACATGCTGATGATGTTCATATTTCAATGGGCGATTGCAATGTTATAACTCGTAAGTGATGAGCGTTCCACACACTGTTATCAGAATCTCGACGGGACAAGTATAAATCTATGCTTCTAAGAAAATACTAGGATCAACGGATTTTTTTTTATTTCACGCCCATGTATTTCCAAATGAGGGTAAATTAAGTGTATCAAAAAGTAATGGTTCAATTCATGATCGAGGTGAGGAGCAAAATCTGAGGAATTTGAAAGATAAACTCGTTTATCTTCCACATTTACGCGAAATTATAGCGTTTATTACGATCTACTGAAGTTTATTATTTATTTCTTTTTTCATTAGTAAAGGGAAATATTTATTTGTAGAATTTTTACTTCTTTCGAGGAAGCGATTGACCCCTGGAGGCCAATTCGGTCTTCCGACAAAGGCCCGAAGGTCTCCAATCTTAACTTCAACCAGAGGCACTACTTACCCACCTTCAGATATGAATTGTACGGCGTCAATGTGGAAAACTTCTAATTGATATTTAACCCTTAATAAAATTATGATTGAATATGTAAGCAGCATCGAAATCTTTACTTTGGAAGGACATATTTTATTTTCGCAGCGGGGTAGCTGCATGTCTTCGTATGACTCGAGAGTATTTGGAGATCCAAGCTCGAGCTTAGAACATTAAAGGATTTCTCACTACATTTTTAGTCCTTTCAGTTGAAGTGCAGAAGCATTGCTTTTAATTTCATTCAGCGCAATTCTTTACTCATAAGGACAACTTCCATTTCTAAATGTTTACTACAGAAATCCGAAGAAGGCTAATCGTCGGTTTTAAAGTTTGTTGATAATTCTTTCGGGTTGCGTTAAAAAAAAATTACGTACTTCTTCCAAGGCGACATATACTTAAAAGGTAGATTTGATTATTACTCGACATTTAACGATCGATTAGTTAATAGTTTTGATACATAAATTCAGAATGAATTAGCGTCATCGACTGAAAACAATTTACAGTGATCGAATAGATGTTATTTACACAACGCTCGCCATTTAAAAATTACGTGCGAAAAGTAAAGTTTATTTAAGATAACTTGATATTTTGGGGTCAAGTTCAGCTCATTACATAAACGATAATTCATTGAGAGCGAAATCGGATTCTTCGCAGACAATGCGTTGATAATTGTGAGATAACCGTTCAGAATTCCATAGTATCGTCAAAAGAAAGGATAAGATATGGTTCTCCATTGTTTCACGAACTATAATCTTCATCAATTGTCTATATCTTCATCACCATTGTCGGTGCACGTAGAATCTGAACTGTCTTAATTAGTTTGCCTATTGCTGATTAATGTCGATTTAGTGGCTCATAATTTTTAGATTTAATTTAAATTTTGACCACTTTTGGAACCCCATTTCTTTAAAGAAAATAAATGTTTGAAGGAAGAAAACATTTCATAATTTCTCGAACTTCTGTCATTATTACTTTTGTGTTCATTTCACCGGAAATAATTAGATATAGACTTAAATATTCATCGCTGGAATAAAGTTACATTTTATAATATATTTTCTTAGTTTATAAAATGCGAGCAACTTTTCATAACTTCACGTCATTTATGGATATACGACTATGACCTATCCAGGATCCCTTCTGTCATCTCTTCGCAGTAGATAGTTTTTTTCATTCGTGTGATAACCTCCTATTAAATTTAATGCTTTATTCATCCGCTACGACCATCATAAGCCATGTAGAATAAATCCGTATGCATCGTGTATAAGTATGGTTTTCCTCTATCGCTCTTTAGCACCCAGTGTTAGTTTCACCTCCTATCCATTTACAGCGTCAAACGCTATTGAGAAAGTGAGATTTATTTGATCAGCACTCGACTTCCTTTACTCAGTAATTCTTCTCATTATGAGAGGTTTCTGTTGCGTGACATTTTTCCGTCACGTTTTCCTCAATCTAAACCGTCAATTCTAACTCATTTCCTGCTTAAAGTCATACGTGTGATATGGCTCAAGCATGTTTACATCCATTTCGTTTTAACCCCTCTTTCTATTCGTATATTCTTCTCGCATTGAGAAATCACAATAACTCTTCATTTCTGCCATCTTTAAGTCTACGCTTTATCTGCTTTATGATCCTCAATGTTTCATTCATTTCTTCTTTTCGTTGTTCTTGAATTATAAGGCTCCTTAAATTCGACCGCTATTTGATTTGAGTCCTTTAACTTGGAGAAAAAGGGCAACTCGGTTATAATCAAAATTTGACAGAAATACTTACTATAATAATCAACCATCATACTAAATAATGATTATTACCTAAATATCGAATGAGTTAAATAGAAGGGTAAAATAGCATTAAAATTTCTATCATGCTAAAGTGCTCGGTTGTAAAAGGGAGAGCTTGAAACATCTTATGAAATAACTTTATAAGAAATTATTTTTCTAAAGTTTACGCTTTTTGCGATTACAGTTAAACGAAGTGACTGGGACTCGAACCCAGGTCCTCTTCCTTGCTGCGCACGTATGCTATAGAGAAATTAGATTGACTGTGTGTAATACCATTACCTTAACGTATTGAAATTGAAGTGACATGAGGGGACATGGGTTCGAGTCCTAGTCATATCGCTATTTTTCAATTTGTTTGACGTCCTTTGAGTTATGTGGCATTTGCCAATAAAGCAAAATCTTATTATAATACCATCATTTAATACATTTATGATATCATTTAAATATCTGGTATATTCCTAAAGGAGCATGGAAAGGTCGCAGGATCATAAGTGAATGGTCAAGGTGGTATAAGGGAAACATATAGCCACACCGACATTGATGGCAGCTGCGAAATGATGATTAGATAAGGAAAGGTCAACAACGCCAGTTAATTCAAGGCCTTATCAGGAGAGTGGAATTAATCGATGAGTGAATCATTACTCCCCAAATGAGCGGTTATGAAACTAGAGCCCCTTAGATTAAGAGAGACTATTAATGTCTTAAATAAAATGCCTTATTGAATTCCGTTCTTCGCTTGTAATCTATTTTAATCGATGTAAATTACAGAAACGCATATGTAATCAACTTTAGCAGAATTTGTATTTTCTTCGCTTTCGTAGTATTTATTTTCCATCGATTAAACATTGGTTTCTGTAAACGACAGAAATCAATGAGTGTTTGATGATTGTCTTTTAGCGGTGGTCTTATTTGCAACAATATCATACTTCCTATCATATGTTTTCCCAAATGTCTACGCGTATTGAATGACGCATTATTAATAGCTTGGCCATGACTATGAGTCTTTCAATGTGATATTTCTTATGCAATAAATTATGTTATAAAATTTCTTCTTTCTAAAAACCTCGATGAAATACTCGTAGATTATTATTAACTTATAAGCTTTCAATTTAGGGATACTAATCAGGTTTGATATCTTCCAAAAATGTAATTTTTTTACTTTCTATATTCTTTGTCGTATTGTTAACCTAAAGAAAAGGTCAAAGTTTGTGCCTTAAAAATTGTTATCCAAAAGATCCTGACTTCCGTAGTATCTTAATACATTCAGTGTCTCGATATTCATACCTCATATCGGAGGTCTACATGGAATAAATGCTCGTTTTGTCCTTCGTTCAAAATCCTCATTTTGCGTTCTCCGTAAAAACTATTGACATCCTAGCTGCTGATAAACGTACTTGCAGTAATATAAACATTCCTCACTCAATAATAAGCGCAAAAGAGCTTTTCCGCTGCATATTTGGCATGGGCTGCGAGTTTATATCGTAGCAGTCGTAAACTTCCATATTCTTTAAGGATCAAAAACTGTCGGACCGTGAAAAAGCATTTCCTAGTTAACCGAGATGACCCACAGAATCGATAACTCCACGGTCATTTGGCGTTTCCCAAAAAAATATTCATATAAACATCCTACGCATGGTAATAGAGACGCTATAAATAAGTCTCCAGTCGAGGAAAGTTATTTTTTCCGTTATCTCTGAACGCTTTCTGTAAATGTTGATTATTTATTCATGCGAGGCGTGGCCTTGAGGATTCTTTGCGCGGAAGCATTCAAACGAGGGATTTATCACCGTTTTCACTCCTTCGATTATGGGTGTCCTAAGACCTGAAATTTATGCACAATAAAAAACTATGTTCGATATTCCCTTGGTTAACCACACGCATATTATTGAATAGATGTTGATAATGCTACATTTTTCGTAAATATGGCTATTTAAAAAGTTGAAGTTATTACCAAAGCAACGAGTCTTCAAAAACGCCTACGTCACTGTATAAACTTTCAGAGCATTAAAAAAGAATATGAAGCCTATGAGTACGCTAAAAAATAAATTAAAAGAATGGCTATTAAACGAAATGTACCAGAGGAATATAATAAAAAGGAAATAATGAATATAATATAGCACGCGTTCTAGAGGGATCAAAATGAAATTATATTTGTTTATTTTTAAGTCAGACACCTACTGACAAGTCCATGATTCGGACTTAGCGGGACCTTAACGTTTAAGAATGAACATATCAATTATCTTGTAATACGAACTAAATGTATTCTTAGTGTATTTTATATACTATTGCAATTATTATCGTAAAATGTATTCTTATTGTAAATAAATAGGTTTTTTCTTTTGAGTCTCGTGAGTGGGAGTAACGGAAGATTTTGCTTAGATTTACGCATTAACATTGCATCATCAAGAATTCTACGAAGTTTTTTTCCGTCATTTACAAAATGCGCATATTTTGCGATGTTGTGAAAATTTGGTTTATGGGTCTTATAAATTTTTTTTCCCATTCTTAACCTCAAATTCTAAGGAAGTTCCATCAATGCTTGTTCATTATTTACCATCATCATTCAAGGAGTAATCCAATTAAAATGGTTCATTATTTTCAAGCTACATACTACGTTTCAAACTGGCTTGCTAGAGATTTGAGGTTTATTCCCTTCTTATTCAATTTTTAAATTATATATAGATTAAAAATGTTTGATAATACTTCATAAATTTTGCATTTCATGGACGATTTAGTAAAAGCAATGTTAATATATTGATTTTACTCATTATTGGCTAGGTATTTCTAGTTCAATATTAAAATCGTAGAGTTATGGGAATATATCGTATATTAAAGGGACTCATAATTTATGGTGTTTAAGGAGATGAAAACAAACAGATAATCAGCGTTTGAAGTGACTTCCCGCTATCAATTAAAGTCGTACATATACCTGATAAAATACTATATGGAAGGTGAATGAAGATGTTTGTAAAGGTAGTAAACACAGATTTCAGCGAAAATACGCGAAAATATCGCAAACAGAAATATCTAGTGAAATAATTCGCTGCGGTCATAAAGCGTTCGCGAATTTAATTCGCAGATATTCCTTTTAATAGTATTGCCTTATGTCCGATATATTTACACTTCACTATTCGATCGCAGTTTCCGTCAATCTTATCTATAGCTCGTATTTTATCAATTATTTAACTCGATTTCGTGTAAGGTATCGTGACTCGTTTTTTATCCATTTGATAAGCAACTCTTAAGATATCTCGTGCAATTTATCTGTCAACGGAAAATCCTCGACCTGCGTTTCAAGGTCTCGAAAATTCCCTGGTTTAATTCAATAAAAGAATATTTGGATTTTGACACGAACTATTCATGGTAAAAAATTACGAAGTGTATTGCTAGTAATCAAAACTGAGGATTGGTTGCACTTTTAACCCTTGACTTCAGATCAACAGTAGCTCAGGATAAGTATAGTGAAGTAAGAAGCGAATTTGCAAACGGTGGAAATGGAAGGATTATGAAAAATGACATTTAACTGAGGGCACCAATTCAACAAAAAAAAATTATGATAAAATTTAAAAAGCTATGATCTACCCAAAGTTCATAGGCATTAAATTTCGTAGATAAATCAGGGATGATATAGATTGTTTTATGTCCTTCAACTGGTAACGGAAATTGTATAGTTCCTTTAGATGGGAGATCATGTTTTCTAGGTGAAAGCTAAGAGAAGGGGAAAAAAATTATTACTCCAATAAAAATATCCTTCTCGGAATAAACTTCGTATGGGTAATTAGTAAACCTAAGAGTAGCTCAAGTATTTCGAAGTTAAATTATGGCCGAATTTCATCTTTTAAAAAATTGTATAGCTTAACGAAAAGGGAAATGTCTTCTGGTTGGATATCTAAAACTCGTGGGGGAAGATTTAAACCACAAAGGAAGGAGATTATAGAAAATATATCACTTATCCTCGGTGGAGAAAAATTAGCTTACAAAGTCATGATGGCAGAATTATTTATAACGTTGGACACATCATTGTCCTGAGGTATTAGTCAGCTGTGCAGCTGTAACCGCAGGGTCCAGAGCTTCCGGGAAGAAAGAATTTTCTATTAAATTTGGGAAATGAATGCTCCATATCTAAAAAATTGGACGTACAATCTTTTAGATTAAACAATTTCCTTTTCAGGAATCGTCATATGATGAATTTGTCTGAAATTCTTCAGCTCTTTTTATCTTTCATTGGATTTAATAGTAACACCCTTTTTTCGGGATGATTGCGTCACAACTCAATAAAATCAGTGATTTTTTCACTGAATCCACTACCCGAAAATCAGGTTCGAATTCCCGATTTTTCCAATCAAATTTCTTTTTCGTAATTCACAAGTTAATTCTAATTTCTACATTGGTAATTCTATGATACAATGGTACAGAACTGGTTGCATTTCAGAATGAAGCACCTCATATTTCGGAATTTATCCCCTCAGTTTCACTTTTAAATGGAGATATCTCCCTTATGACTAGGAGGAAAAATTTACGTTTTTCTTTCTCAGCACGACCGCTTGATATCCGGGGTTGCGTAACTGTCAACTAAGTCTCTGGTCAGCTTAGCGAGTTAATTCCAGAAGCCTTACGTTTGGTAATCAATTTTTCTGCATGAATGGGACCTAATAAATCGAAGAAGTAGTCGTTTGAATGAGATTCTATTAAGGACCTTTAATCATATGCTGATATTTCTTTCACTTTTCGCATTTGGAACCGTTATAATTTTTTTGTCGTGTAAATGGCTTTCCATCTTGAGCGTTTTGTTTATATATGAAAAGAAGGTCAATTTATTTAAGTATGTGTATGTGGGGTGAAATTTAAGGGGGAAAGAAAAGGATTTTTATGTTGCACGCAATGAAATTGTCAAATGATTATCAACTTTATCGTTCATAAAAAAAATCTAGACAGAGTTTATGATAAATTTTAAAAATTTTCCTTAAATCCACTGTTTTCCCTAAGAGATAACATATTTTCGGTTTAACGTTAAATTCTCCTTTTATGACTCGCATAAAAGGGAATACCAACCCTCAATTTAGTTCTCTATATAACGTTAATATAGAGAAAGCTTGCCGAAAGAAAAGAAGCAATCTTCATTAATGAACTTGGAAAAATCCTTATTTTAGCGGCCGGTACAGGAAAACCTTGGAGTCAGCTGATTGCTCGCGCGGCGATCTTCTCTTGTTTTCATCTTAACTTTTAAAAACACCTAATTGCTCAAATCGTTTACCGTTCGCTTTCGCAAGAAAGTTAAAAACACTCTTCGGAAAATTGTGGAAGGATTCTTCTTGGCACAGAAAAAGAAAACAGCAGAATCAAAGTGAGCGGACGGTCTCAAAAAATTCACGGGGAAGGAACCTGGCCAGTGCCGGTTCTTTAAATACACCCTGAATATATAGAACAATTTTAACCACCGAACCCACTTTGATTCGCTCCATTTTTTTAATACAAGAAGCATGGGAAATTCTCACTCACCGCTAACACCTGCTCCAATGACTATCACAGGGAGATCCGACGTCGTTTGGTCCATTTTACGTAAATTATCACAAGCACAGCTTCCGGGAGTTCCTCCGCGAATCCCTTACGGTGTTGCAGATAGTGAGTCTTGAGTGCTTCTGAGTTTATAAGTCTCTGGCGTCACACCCCCCATTTCCCCCTCCACTGAATCGATTCGTTTCCCCCGCCTCTGTCCATTTATTAGTCTCACAAAGAAGTGCGTGGGCGTGAGTTAAATTCCCGATTTTTCGCGGTTGACTTTTTTGTTTACAATACGACGGCACGTCCCTCTAGGTGTGACATCACTTGTGAAAGAAAAGTAGGGAAAATCTTTAGGAGCCTTTAAGGGTTGCAATGCTGCCAAGTCTTAAGAATTCTCTTCAAAAATGAGAGTCCACCGAAGTCAGGGTTTTCCAACCAACTGGCAGTCCCATAAGCCTTAGAAAGAACTAATTAATTCTCCAATCACTATCGCGGTTGTTTTGGTTACTTGCAGAGGTACTGAGCACTTTTGGTTCTATCCTATTTATTGGAAAAATTGCCGTTAGTTAGCGTTGTAGGAATTCGCAGAATTGATTGATAATTTATGCAGCAACTGCCATAAGATAGCGATATTGAATTTACAGGTATTATATTAATGCAATATTTCTCTCAATAGATCTAGAGAATGTTATTCATCGGTACAAGGATAGAGTGCATTATTAGATTAGTAATCTACATAAATTACATTTTAGCACCATTTTTATTTTAACTATGCTAATTTTAAAAACTTCGTTTGAAGAAATTAAGAAAGAAGTGTTTTAAATTAACATGTGATTACATCATTACAAGTTCAATGGTTTCAGTGAGAATAGGACCCTGATAAATCACTTGTTGTACATGATAATCATTCTTCATCTTCGCTAGGCGAAGCATGTTTATGATGATGGAAAGTTTTATCTAAATGCGAATCCAATAGTTGATCGATAATTCTTATCTTCTTTCGATAGCTTTGATTTGTTGAATTAAGATAAGCACGCTCGCAGAATCGTCACCTGATAGGTTACAATTCGGCGTGTACGGTTACTTTTTCGATTTTGCAAGCTTTATATTTTTTAATGAATACGCGCTGGATGTTGGGATTTATCTTAAAAAATGGTCATTTTAACTGACAATGGCTATAAATTTCTGTAAATATTAACATATTTATCATTGAACTCGCATCTACGACTCTAATTGATTTTATTTGTAGAATTATGCGATCCAATCTTTCCAAAAAATCATGTTCAAATGAGAAAACTATGCTAAATGGAAAGATAAGGTTAATAAATTGCGTATTAGCAGATATCGCACCTCAGGATTAACTATCCTTACGTTAAGTTTTCGCATGTTGAAATTTTCTTTACTTGAAGTACAAATTAGACTTGGATATTATCGATTCAATGAGCTTTTGATTTCATGGTAATAAGTGTTTGTATTAAATTCCATAGATTCTAAAGAGGCCTCAATGGAAAGATATCTCGAACTCCAGCGTACCCTACGCTTGTCTGCATACCGCTTGCGTTGGTTCGCGCAAACCTGCTTTCTTCGGTGCACCAAACCTTTCCGAGGTCCCCACTATCGATATCAAGATGATACGATAACAGCAATCACTGTTGATAATGCGCGTAGCTATCAAAACCGGGTAAGTCACGGTAACGTTCTCATAGGCCTTCCCATAACTGCATATTCAACGGTGCCACTTTCCCGCTGAGTCTATAGATAGTCGACAATGAAAACAGAGGCGTGATTTAAGGCGCCCTTAGGAGATTAAAAGCGAACGGGCGAGATAACCTTGAAGATGAGTGCCCTCGCTTTTCACAACACCCCTCCAGTATTCTTCCGCGATGCCAAGAAAATCCCGCGTAAGCGGAAAAAGGATCACTGGTGTACCTCTAATGCTCCCCTCCGAACTTTTTTCTCGAGAAACGAAAGAAAGAATCATAAGTGAGAGTTGTGACTATCAGGGTTTATATTTAGCTCAAGAAATTTGCTCCGTCTCGCAGACAGCTTGTCTGCTCTTTCTTAACCCGGAAACGGGCGGCAAAAAATATCGGATTGAAATGGTGTCGATCGTTCTAAATGCGTCAATTCAATGGATAGAGATAAAGGTCACTGCAAAATGTTCATTCTGTCGGCAGCGGGAGAGTAAATCAGCTGCAAATTACTTATCCCTTAGTAACCCTTTTCGCACAGCAGTTTAGTTCTGACAATGTTGTTATTTGATAGTTGTGAGATGTGAAAGGTGACTGACTTCGTTTCTATAGAACTTCCAGTTTTATAAATAAGATCGATGGCCTTCCCTCCACTGGCCAACAGAGTCAGTTATTCTCACCAAATGAAAAATAGAGCTCTTTTGTTTAATTCTTCTACTTAAAATATCTCTCAGAATATGTGCTTTGATACGAAATTGTAATCATGCTATTTGTTTACAGACAGCCATCAGTTCCAAACTTTTTACCAAACGAAATATTTGTTTCACCCTCGTTTCTCCAGACTTATAGTTCTTAAAGTATTTGAAGGGGGGAGACAGAAAAGAAAATTACATTATTTTAATAGCACAAGACCCAAAATCTTCCGTAAAATAAATTTCCGTAATCGATTGGAAATTTGTAAATAGATCCGAAATCGGGAAATTCCTCTAATAGAACATTTTAACAATTGAATCTTTCGGGAAAACTGTCATTTTGAAAATAATTGAGATTTTTCATGAGAGATCTTTAAGGAAATAAGTCCATCGTGGCGTCTTTGTTGGTTAGAGATAATCGAAGATAAAGCAAAATGAACCATTAAAACAATCGTTCTTTCATAATGGCCGCGAAGAATATCGTATCCGATCAAGTTGATAGATCTTTATCGATTGCCTTTATCCCCTTATCACTAAAGTGTCCATTATAATAGATATTATAGAGATCGAGATTATAAGTTACATAATATCAATCCTGAATCGCTGCTTCCGAAATTGATATGAAATCTATATAATTTTATTAAAGTATTCATTACATCTTGAACATTGCTGAAATTTCATTCATGCTCAAGAGGGCATCTGCATCATACCTGAATTTATGAATAGTAAGCAAATGGAGATTCCAGACAGTAATTCTTCAATCTAACGGTTGGTTTTCCTCCCTCAAATTTGGAGAATTACGTCAAAATTTTCAATGAATGTTACGTGTATTTCTGCGAATCGCTAGTTTAAAATTTCTTAAATGCAGATTCGAATCGTAAGTCCATTAGGCATTTATTATTGGTTCAGCTCCAGTGAAATATATGTGGATATTTTTTGTTCTGATCTTGAGAAATTTCCTTGGCTTTCATAAATTTGGTACCATATCTGTTAAATATTAAGTTATATCTTCTATCTACCATACTATTTGTTTCATTGAATACCAACTAATGCCTAGAGCCTACCGAGCGTTAAAATACTTTCGTAACTTATTCCGAACTGATTTTATTTGCGATGAATATTTGTCATCGACAAGGCCACAACAAGACGCTTCTTGCATGACTATCACAACGCGAAAGAGGAAGTCAAACATAGCGTCATAACCTTCAAGAAACCAAGAAAGAATAAAAAATGATGTATTTTATAGTTTTATTTTGGCGGAGGATAATCGAACAACTTTCAATACAACTGCAAATGATTTGACAACAGTGGATTGTTCAAGAAACAGCTAAGAACTAATTGATTAAAACGAAAAATTTCCGTGTGTTGCGATGGAGTTATTTTCCCGCTATTCCGTAAATAGTTGCGAAGTATTGGAGAATAGGTATATACAAGCTTTAAATCTCATGAACTTATTAAAATTCTTAGGATTGAGCAATTCCTTTGCATTTTTCACACTAATAAATAATCTCTTACGAAAAACCTGTCGCGAGAGAAATTGAGATAAATGTTTTTATTTTTATTTACTGGTTATTCCGAGTCGATATCTTGATTTAAACTTTAGGTTTTTAATTTCATACCCGACGGCGGGTTTGGATCAATCTAAAATAGGCTCTCGGGTCAATGAGTGGAGCAAAAAATTAATGATGTTCAACAATCGGAGCGCTAAGTCAATTACTCTATCGGGTTTAAAAGTCAAAAACAAAAGTTCTTTTCTAGATATCGACTCAGAATAACCTGTAAATGAAAATGACATTTCTCTCGCAACAAGATTTTCGTAAAGTAAGAAGCAAAAAAGTTTTAGGCGATGTAAAAATTTGACTGCACAATCCAATGTTTCGGAGGTTACGTTCCACTTAAATTATTTTTTACTAATATATGGTTCCTTATACATTAACAAAATCTGACTTTTATGTATTTATAAGATACAAAGAGTAATCTAAGAAAAGATTAGCATTTTATGTTGGATAGGATGAGAGCAATGGCAGTTTTAATAATATTCTCGGCTGCTAAGGCAACCAATTTTTTTCATCCCGCTATAAAATTTATTTCATTTATTACAAAGATTAAAAATGTTGACCACTGTGTAGAATCATCTTTCCCTATTCAAATTTCATCAAAATTTTAGAAAAATTCGACCATACTTCGCTGAAAATCTAAATTTTATACGTTTAAGACGGAGCTTCTGCGGAAAAAATGCACCTGCCTACGAGGCTATTCGATCCCCCGTAAGACAATACTGCCGAGAATTTCGGAACGGTCTATAGGTATTTATATCTAATTCAATAAGATTTAGAATATTTACACTAAAGACAGATTCTTTTTATAATTTATTACGATTAAAATTATAATTGATGAAACTTGCAATCCATTAAGAAAAATTTAGGTTTGATAACCGTAAATATACAATTTTTTGGATTACACAATTACAATAAAGAAAAAATAAAATCATTGAGTATTTAAAAGGAGAGAAAATGACTAAATGATATTTCAAAAATAAATTATACTTCCATACCTTGGGAGAAATTATTTATAATTTTACAGAGTTCTCAAATGGGAGGCATTCCTAAACCATGCAACGGTGGAAGAATCTGCTTTTGCAATAAATCAACAAAGAGGTCAATTTTCAATTTGCATTTAATTGATTTTACAGAAAAGTACATCCATGATGATAGAAATACTTAGAATGTAAATGTGTTACAACACCATTTGCACTGTTATCAAAGTTTTGCATCTATTTGGTACAAATAACTCAGGTCTGTTGATTTAAAATACTTCCATAAAAATATTCATAAAAAACTTGCAGTGAAAAGGATGAGGGGTGATCTTCAATTACAATTGATTACCTGGAGTAAAGTAAAGGAGGTTATGTAAGGATAAAATTTAGTTTCTAATCAGTCATACTTTTGATGAATCACCCTTCAAAAATAGATCAATAAAATAAAAATTAATGAAAATTTTTAGGTTTATAAGAATCATGTTACACCAGAATTTCTCCAGTAAATAAATTGAAGAAGTATGAGGAAAGTAAAAAAATACAAAACTTTAGGCCAGTAAGTGAATGTTAAAGATTGCACTACTATTCCTACAGGATATATGGAAACATTCTGCTAATACAGAGTTTAAATACAATGAATAACATTGAACATATCACTTCCTTCTCTATCTCCCAAATTAACATTTTCCCATAAACTGTCATTCCATTGATTTGAAGTCTAGAAATTCTTTTAAAACACTTAACAGTTACCGATAACCCATCAGCTACCATAGCTACAAACAAAACAGGGCAATTGCTGAAAAGCAATTCATACACATATAGAAGGTATTGCATACATTCTCGAACAACATTGCCATTACACATAACTAAGGAAGTTACCAACAAAAATATAATAAGCTACTCAGTCATATATTTCAAAATTGTAAAACAACAATCTTTCTTCATGAATTCTCAAAATTTCTGAGGGATTAAATCCCAATTTATTCACTAGGCCTTTAACTTCCTCATATATATGATTGGTCATTTTTTAAAATAAAAATTCCATTAATACTTTGTGGTTTTCACAACCTTAAACAACCTACACATTAGTATAATCATCAGTCATATCATTCCATCATGTAAAATTTCTTAAGAATATAAAATATTAATAAATTAATTTTTGAACACGTACCACCCATTACACCATAAATATTGTAATGATTTCTCATAAATAAAGAGTAAAAATTTATATCACAGGAAAGAAATCACATCTACGCCACAGAAAATGACATACATAGATAAGCTCCATATCATTTTAAAAAATTAATGAAAGGAACATACTCAGCATTTAAGTCTTAATTCTATAAAAGGAATATCATTAAAAACCTTATATGAATAAAATCTTGAGATAAGACTTCAATGTTTCATGTACACTCTTGTATAGGTCTAATCCTCCAAAGAAATTTTTCACCCCAACAAATCCTCAAGCTGGATTATCAACTCTTTCATTCTAAGAGAAAAATAGGTAAATCCTTGAATAAGTGTACTGACCAATTGATTGCCAAATATTAAAGTGATGGATGAAGATACAAAAATTTTCACATTTTTTACTTCCTACCAAATAAAATTTTTTGAAAAAGAAATTTCTCTGTTGCATTTATAGACTGTTATAAATATTAGTATATTATGAAGAAGTCAATAAAATATTTATGCTGTCCTTCAAAAACTCATTCTGAATACCTTCTCATAGAAAACAGCAGCAGGAGAAATTGGAATTGCATGATAAATGCAAATTGACTGTATTAAATAGATAAAAATAAGCTATCCATTAAAATTATTATAGGGACTAAGCATTGTTCTTGACATTCAAAATATAAATTTATATGTGTATAAATGAATGAATTTTAATATATGGAGAGTCTAAAAGTATGAATATATGTGGAGACAAAAATATAAATATATAAAGATTAAAATAAAGAAAAATATTCATAGAATATTTGAGAAAAAATGAACATTTTAAGCCAATTGGATCACTTTTCCATATAATATACTTAAATAGGAAAAATATAGCTTAGGATGATGTTAGGAGGGTGCTATATGATCCAATTAGAGATTATTAATACTGATATCCTTTTGTAATAATAATGCAGTTAAAATGAAATGTAGCTTAATTTGAGATTAATATAAATTAATATTATCCTGTAACACATTCATTCATCTGAATTAAATAGAAAATCATAAATTTCACATCAATTGGCAAAATATCTAAATAAATCCAAAATGTATAAAAATCAATTATTCTGATTTGTGCATAAATTTCATAGACAAATATACTCTTGATCCTAAAAATAATAAAATAAAACTTACATACAAAGGGGTACATAAAAAAGATTTATGAAAACTTCATTTGTGATGATTATGGCTATTTTTTATATTAGCCATAATTAATTTTGGGAAAATAATTATCATCACTTCAAATATAAGAACTTCACAAACTTTCCCATCCCATTCCCAAATATATTTTCCCATTCTAGAGATTGACCTATACTTGAGTCTATAATTTAACTAAAAGAAACTTTATAAAACTAAAACCAAGACGAAGAGAGAATTAATCTCAATCTATATCAGCCATTTTCTTGCGAACCAAGTCCAGGCTTCTTTGTGCACTCAAGAGGTTGGGGTCAACTTCCAAAGCCTTCAAATATGTGGTTTCTGCTTTTTCATACTTCTTCCAATGATGATACAGAACACCTGAGGAATGTTTAGTAGAAATCTGTATTAACACTGCAGAACTATTTCACTTAATCAAAACAGAGAAAATGTCAATAGGAAAATTGGAACATGGAGAATTCCAGAAAAAAACAAATTTTTGACAAATTATTGAATAAATGAACGTTGTATACAAATACTTAGTTACTTTTCACCTATTATTTATTGCAATAATGCCTTTTTATGTTGGAGAGTTACAGTACGGTTTTTACGTGGAATGTTAATTTACTGTCTGAAGGAAGGGATTAGGAAATTAAAGTCTTCCATAAAGAATGGTTATTATGACGTAATAAAAGTTATTCACAAAGGTATTATCCTGAACTAGAATACATAAAGCATAAATGCACATTGTTTACTATAATGAAATTTAATAAAATAATGATAATAAACTTAAATTTCAAATCTGAATGGACAAACAATTATTATAAGGACATCTAACAAATCGGTTATTTCACTTACCGAGATTCAAATGATAGGGGGCATGAGTAGGGTTGAGACTGATGGCTTTCATAAAATGAAGCTCAGCATTAGCATAGTATCCTCTTTTACCAAGAGCATTCCCGAGATGGAAATGAATAGCTGGGTCTTCTGGCAGGTACTGCAATGCTTCTCTAGCAACTTCCTCAGCACGGGATATTTTACCTAAAATTTTTTACATAAATTCAGCCTTCCATCAGAATTTTTCCATTATAATATTAATGATAAATTTCAGTGATGAGAATTTAATACAATACCCATGCTGTCTAGCATTGCAATCATGTTACTCCAAGCACCAGAATGAGTTGGTCTAAGGCCTGTGGCATTTCTCCAGGCTCCATAAGCTAATTCATAACGATGCTGGTCCACATACTGAAATGAATATTTTATAAAGAAGATAAATATAGAAAATATTTGAGGGTTCCATCAAGTTAAATGCTATTAAAAAGGATGTAATTGGGAAAATTGAACATATAACGTCTCTTCTGAGATAATAATATCTCAGAAAATTCCAATAATAAAATGATACACAGAATAGTATGATGACATTACAGTTATAAATAAATATATACATATATATTGAACAATTTCACTCTTTATTAATAGTTTAACATTGCAATTCACCATTGAGATATGAGATTTTTAAAATTGACAGAAAGAAGAGTAATCTTCAGAATCTTATGGAACCAAATTCTTAGAAGAAAGAATACTTTTTGCCTTAAATTGATAACATGACCTTAATTTGATTTTTCTTTTGCTCAGACAGAATTTATTTATTTCAAAAACATTAATTCAATTTCATAAAAGAAAGTAGTCTAATTGAATAAAACAGACAAGAGGCAAGTTAAGGTCAAAGAGTTAAATTGAGAATTTCCTTACGAATGGTCACAAATGATAAAAAAACAAACCAGATTTCCAAGATTGTAATAGCAGTCAGCATAATTACGCCTATGCTTGAGGGCAGTCATATAGCTCTGCTCAGATTCAAGGTGCCTCTTTTGGGCTGCCAATACAACTCCTAGATTCATCCAACCAGCAGCAAAGTCATGTCTAAAGGCAGAAACATCATATTTTTTAGGGTAACGCTTTTGAAAAAGAATCATATAAAGCATAACTAAAACATAACACAAAGCCAATAATGATTGTATGATTACCTTAAAGTAACAGCTCTCCTTAACAGAGTCTCTGCTTCCATGAGAGCACCACTATCTTTAAGTAAGTTTGCTAGGTTATTCATTGCTTGATCATAATCAGGATGGAGCCTAATTGAAGGTGATAAGATTGGAGTAACAGACATTAGATGAATGGGCATTATAATGCATAGAAAATTCAAATGTATTATTTCCTCAAATAACATTTTTCTATCAACCTACTAAGAAACTAAAAGCATGAAAATCAAAGACTATTGTTCTTCAGGAAATGGATCTTTATTAGGTGAAATACTTTGAAGCCCAATCTTTTATTTAATCAATACAATTAGAAAAGATAATGCAAAAATATGGAAACGATGCTCTATATATAAAAAGAATTTATGTTTCTTGTCATTTGAATTTATTCTGGGCCATTGGAAATAGACTCAAAATAACCTTTATCTCTTAAAATACAATGCTATTTACCTTATAGCTTCTCTATAATGGTATAGAGCCATAGAACGATCTCCTCTATCAGCTGCATTCCGAGCAACATTATAATGAACTTTTGCATTCAGAGGACACACTCTGAGACCAGATATGAAGAGAGTCTCCTCAGTTCGCCATTGACCACTCCTCATTACACTCCTGATTCCCATTACCATTAATAAACACATATACATCACCACCAATAGCTGAAAAAATAAATATATATCAATACAATAGAGATATTATATTTAAAAGCTTTTCTATATTAAAGCTTGTGCAGTTAATACTCTCATCTTATTTTACTCATCAGTCCAAAAAAAAGACAATTAAAATTTGCAAGGTTTCAATTAAATATGAAAATTATAGCCTATATTTACAATTTATTAAGCAAATCTAAAAGTGCATAAAAATTCATTTGCAAGGTAGTCTGTCTGAAGTCTGAAGGGACCAGTCAGACTTTTTTCAAGGCCATTCTATCTTGAGAATCGTCCAAGGTGCTCAGCATATCTTTGCAATACCCATTCTTAGTTCCTTATAAAATTTGTTGGACCTAATCATCGTTTTTGAGACAATATTTAGGTTTCATCTTAAAGATTGTACAGCTCATAGTGTTATTATAATTAAAACATGCAATAGTCACTCTCATTATAAAATCTTTCATGGCATCCCACATTATAGGTGAATTTCATCATTATCTTTTTTAAAGAGCACTTGGAGGAGTTGATGCTTTACTTACATTTGATATAATGCACTTCTACTTTCTTTCTAAATTTACTTCCTATACTGAATTTCTCAGGATAAAATGAATACTAATAATTAATATTTAAGAGTTACAGTAGTTTGGCAAAAACAACTTACACTTTTCTGAGAAGGAGTGACTTTATTGGATAGATGAACTAGTCCTAGAACCACAATGATGCAGTATCCAGCTGAAGGAATGTAAAGCACTCTTTCTGCTATTACAAATCCAACTCTGAAGAATAAATTAGTTGCAGGCAGAAATGGAACAGAAAGAAGAGCTAAGCCCATAGCAAGAACTCTGTAATAAATTAATGCATTGTATCAGGATATATAAATTACCATGAAAAGTACAACAGAAGTCAGTTAAAATTATTTTCACTCAGAGAAACTATGTAAGTCATTGAATATAAAATCTTTATCTAAAATGATACACTGAAAAATATTTTACAAAGTATAAATGTTTAGCAGCAATTTAAAAAATAATATTTAAGAATTCATGTAAAATAAATTTAAATACATTGCAAGATATATAATGTGACAAGAGTATAAGATTATACAGGGACTTAATCTCAAGTCCCTAAGAATCTGTGCAAGTATACTAACCACTATACTAAAACTGAAGACTTCATAATAGAGTTAAACAGAATTGAAAGATAGAGACATGACTGGGACCTAGGTCTACCATTTATCAGGTAGGTGTGCCTACCACTACACGTCCTAATCATGTCACTATTTCTATTCTGTTTAACCTTATGAAAAAGATGCACGCTTTCTTGTGCAAAGTATAAAACCTAATCAGCACTAATTATGTGAATTGCTTACCTGTTGGAATGTGAGGGCTGTGGATGAAGGAAAGCTTGAGATCCAAGCACAATGAGGATGAAACCAAAGAGTGGAAGAGCAAGAATGGCTCTAGGATCTGAAGATGGAGATGTAATAAGAGGAATAGAACCCATGGACCAATCAAAACAGAGCCATTCAGGGCATAGCAATAGCCATCCATTGAGTGCCCAAACATACCCATGGGTCAATACCTAGATAAAGTATTAAAGGTAAACGTTATGATATTACACAACGTTGTTTAAAAAAAGTTTATCCTCAATAAATATAATCAAGGATCTTCAGCAATAAATACCTTTGTAGAAAAATTGTCAGCAAATGAGGCTGGATTATCAACGCTATGGAAGACGGGAGGTGTTGAAGCCATGACTTTCCACCTTAGCAATAATAAGGTAATGCCAGTGATCAGTAACAATAGATGCCTAACAAGAATTGGATGCCACCTCTGCATCCTCATTTGTGGAGTTCTCTTAGGATATAGTGTACCATACTTTCCTTTGAGATTCTTTTCAAGAACTGTGGCAAGATCAAGTTGGCTTGCTCCTATTACATCGTAAATGCTACACAATCCCTGAGAAAAAGAAAAGAATTTAAAATGAAAATTTTCCATTCCATTTATCTCTAAAATATCAAACATATTATATCAAAAATTACTTACAATAACAGTAATTCCTTGCTCCTTGCAAAACATAGAGATGGAGCACAAGATCACACTTATGAAGAGCCACAGATGTGACATTGGTGGATCAGGCAGAGATTGCCCAATAGTGAAAGATGACCTGTCAACAGCTTTACAATAGGCCAAGAAAGAAAGCATAAAGAACAGGGCACAGAGAAGATCAGCTCTACCAACAACTCCGGCAACCTGTGAAAGAGTTAATGATGATTAGGATGGTAAAAAAGGGTTCCAGGGTATACTGAAAAATAACATTTATATTTATTCATAAATATGAATATTATCGTTATAAAGAGAAGCCTAGACAATAGTATTATTATGACTGACAAGAAAAATAGTTATTATGAAAAAAGAGATCGATAAAACTATTCAAGGGAAAGCTGGATGTTTTAAAACATGAATTGAGATAGGAAAATTGAACAAATAAATTGGATTATTGAAGTATTAGAGTAATTCCCATATCATCCCATACACAGTCAGTAGAAAAATTATAATTAAGAAAAGAATAATGAAACTTGAAATTTAAAACTTATTTTCTCTTAAAAAAAAATTCAACCATTTATCATTGGCAGACAGACTTTTCCAATCACAGTTAATCATCAACATGAAAGTTATTTACGGATAGCAACATGTTAAGTAGTTAGAAAGGTAAAAAGAAGATTCCTATATATACTCACAGCTTCTGCATGGATGGGGTGGACGGCAAATAGGAGTGCTGCAAGAAGTGAAGCCCTTGGACAAGGTGTTAAGAAGAGACGTTCAAGAACGGGCAGCATAAGAACACTCACAAAGGCATGCAGTAGGACATTCACCAGACGAAAACCAAAAGGTTTTAGCCCACCACTGATCATATAGTTCCACCTGAATATACACAAATATGGTTTCCTCAGGTTGATGGAACATGCATAACACTCAAAACAAAGGCAATTAATTTATAACAAATATTAGTTAAAAATCACACAGAACTTTCAGTGTTTTCACAATCTTATGATGTATCAAGGATGAATCAAATTAAGCTTAAACAATTTTTGGTTCTTGACAACTAAAAGATAAGGGAGTGGCTACAAAGTATTTTTTTCATTAGATAAATTTGAACAGGTACAGCTAACAAGATTAGTGATAAGTAAAATAAAAAACATTCATAGCATTCAAACAAATAATCTCTGTAACATGCAGTGAGGAAGAAATTGGTTATGCAGGTGTTATAAAACTTAAATGGAAGTTAATTGTGTTGAAATTTAATTCACTCTTTGCAAAACTGAACATTTTTGCATGTGAAATAATAAAGCATCACTGATATACTGAAATAACATACAACAACAAAAAGATCAGTTAATTAAAATCAAGTATATTTATGATTAAAAGAATAATGGATGTTTATTTCTGTATAAATTCATAAACATCTGCAACAGATTATAATATTTAAACTTGATTACGTAGTTTAAGGGAATTAAAGAATCAATTATGGGTGAAAGAAGTTTTTCAAAATTATTTGGAGTGCCATATTTTTTGGACTTTGAGGCATAATAAATCCCTGTATTTGCTAAAAAGTATTCAATGCACCTTATATTTTTGTGTGCTTTAGGTATGAATCCTTGTTTTGCTAAAATCTTGTGAGAGTGAGGTCTCAAACCAATTTCTATGCTCATAATGCGGTGAAAAATCTGTCAAAATATTTTATTACAACTTTGGTAAGTGATGAAACAACACCCTTGATACAGATTTGTTAGTCTGGTTACAACAAATGTAAAGTGTTACAAACAAACAATAGCAGTTACTGTTTATAGGTTGAATAAAGTCTAACCTATCCAACTATTTAGTTTTGCTTCAATCACCTTAGTTATTTATTTTTTGAAAAATAAATTTTAAACACCAAATCAAAAAAATGGCTAAACCAAGAAAATTGGTCATCAATATATCAAACCACTCTATCATGAATATCCAAGCTAATATATATATTGAAACTATGCTAAGCTTATCATGATCATGGAACAAGTACATTTACATTTGATTAAAATTAATAATTATTTTTCAGTCTCATAAGATCATTTGAATAATTGAACTAGATTAAAACATTTGAAAAATGAAGTAGATTAATATCTCCTTCAGAAAAAGTAAGATAACTGATATTTAAAAAATGCAAAGTGATAATTAGGTATATAACTATCTTAGGATGGTGTGGTACAATACATACACGAGTGAAATACAGATAATGTAAACAGAAAGAAATCACTGTATATAGTATTCTATATTAGATGCTATAATCAAGTTACAAATTTAAATCCAATTGGAAAGAAAAATAAACCAAGCATTTTCCATACATTTTTCTGTTCTATGTCATGATATACATTAGATGAATATATGATACAGCATTAATGGGTACTCAGACATGCAGAGATAGGATTTCATCATTTGAGACAATAGGGTTGGAGGGATTATTGACAGTAACAAAAGTGTCAATTATGATCAGTTAAAAGAGAGCTCTGAGATATATAGCTTTCATGCATTAAGCTCATACAGATGTTAGATTCAATGCCCAGCAAAGCTGTACAAAAGCAGTAGCCCCTACTCATATAAGGAGACCTTTGATCGGTTAAGTATAACGGCTATACATGGTAATATCATAAGTTTTTATGTTACACTTACTAGCAGATAAATCACAATAAACTATTTGAAAATACCAATGAAAGCTTACTCACCTAAACGTTAGAACAGTTAAAGGCCGAAAGGACTTATGACTATTGTTTGATGCTAGAGGTGTTCCCCAGAAATCGTTACTAAAAACGTTCCAAACCGGTGTATCAGTACGAACATCTTTGTTTTTCACGATAGCTTCAGAATCATCGAAAACGAAATTTCCATCAAGAGAGTTTGCGAAGGTCAGAAAAGCTGTTGCTGCGACAATTATTACGGCAAAAGGTCGTGAAACCCCTAAAATGAAGCATACATTAGAACCGGCCAAATAGAACAACACTGGACCAGTTAGGAATATATTACTCACTTGGAAAAGGAAGAGCAGCATCCCACCATTCATTTTGGGTTATAGTTATTAATTTTGTTGGTGGAGAGTAAGAATATTTATAACCGTTTGAATGTCTTCCATTTCGCATGCCATGCTTAGGATTAAGTTTAAAAACACTATTTCTGTACATTGCTTTATACTACAAATACACTTGCGCTAAAAAGTTCGATGGAAAGCTACTTTATGAAAGTGTAATAAATAGATGTTATGAGGATTACATTCAAGAAATCACAACAAACACTTTGAAGTAAATCTTATTGTAAGAGCGTAAATCCGACATATTGACATAAACAATGAAAGAAGTAATACGGTGAAACCTGTCAGGAGATTCGAGATAGAAGAGCTGTATTTAAAACGAAAAACTGGAATTATATAGAGTTATTACAATCTATGGTACTAAGTAGTTTTTTTGATCGAAATGATCTATATTATGAATAGCGGTAAAACAAACGCAAGTTCGCCTGCGGAGAAGGATACGGCAATTTGCTTTTTCCTGTGGACAGTTGACAAGCGTTTCAGATGCTACGCTCCAAATTCGAAGGTCTTATTAAAAAGGAACACTCTTTCATTCAATATAAAACAGATTCTCTTCATTTCAAACAAAAATGAAACACAATTTTGTACAATCAATATCAGGGAATATTATTATCCTCAACCGATCGTTATTACTATTAGAATTATCAACATTTCAATTATGTTTTAAAATTAAACGAATCATCAATATTTATAGTTAAATATATATTCATTAATAATTTAAATATAAAAAATAATTTTATTTATAAATATCCTAAAATGATGAAGTGTTAATATAGAAGAAAATTTTATCAATTTTTTAAAATTCTTTATGTCGAGTTTTCGAAGATGGTTAGTGTAATACTCGATAGTTTTTTTAGTTTGCAGACAATAACGACAATTTAAATTAGATTTGATTCATAAAATATTGCCATCACATCTTGGTTGAAAGGCATTGATAAAAAGATGGATAAGATATCAATTAAGAGATCTGATTTATGTGGAGGTTATATGCTCAAACGTTAACCATTCTCATGGTTTTTGGCGTAAAGTCATACTTTGACGGGTGATCTTATGAACTCTAGAGTGGAAGTTGGCTTATATTGAAATAATTTATTTCTTTTATTTATCAAAAATAACTTTTTGGTAGATATATTTTCATTAGATGAAAAATAATTAATTACTAGAAAGTAATCAGAGATTACTTTTTAAACAAGACTAAGGCCGAATAGAGTCTATGATAGCCAGGTTTCAAAGCAGCATCAGGTCTTCACGAATAGCAAAAATTATTTTTTCATTTCCTTTCCGACCATTTTAATGAACTGCAATTCTAGCATTCGCTTGATGGATTCCCCTCCCTCAGAGAAAACTCGTAATCAGGTAACCTCGTTCATCAATGGATCGAACCTTCTGTAACCTTCGAATTGTATCATGCACTAAACTTGGCTATCACCCGGAAGGACGGATGCCGGTGTCCGCGCGACTTACCAAACCTTCTGGTAGTTCGCCAGCGTGTGACGTGCCGTTTCACAAGGTGGACTTGAGTCAGGCCCTCCAGACCGTTCCTTCGCGTGAAAAGAGCCGGAGGGGAACAGCCGTTGAAAAAGAGGGAGAGTTGTTGCCACTCCGCCCCTCCTTCCTAAGCCTTCGTCCGCCCTTCGCGAGAACCCCAAGAAACTTCCTTTCAGTCATTCGAAGGCGCTCGTCGCCTAGTGTGTTCTTCGTCTGAGGGCCTGTCGTCGCATTCTATCGCGCGGGATGGTGTCCGCTGGCAGGACTTGAATTTTCGTCCGAATCGACGAGTCCCTTTCCTCATCGGAAGATTATTTTCACGAGGATTCGAAGTCGTTAGACTAACATGGAGTTTCACTGTCTCTGGCTTCTCGCTCTCGGTAAGGGATGAATGGACACAGAAATAACAACTAATTCGGCATGCTTTGTTGAATGATGTGATTGTTGAATGACTAACCTACAAGAATGATTACTTTAAGAACTGAGGCTATTATAGCCTGCGAATGGTTTCTTGAAATTTGTTTAGAGTAGATTTGATGGAAATATTGACAAAAATGAATCTCGAACCAAGGTTATACATACCTCTTTAGCTTTGAAATTCGGTCAGATATCCTTTAAATAAAACTGTGACATGGGACCACAAATCAATACAAAGTTTACAAGTAATTATTTATCTTTCAAGCATAAACAATAGTAGTGATACGAAATTTCTCTCATGAACACGGAATAACTACAAGTAAATTATTATAAATGATAAGAGTAAAGATATTAAAGGAGTATAATATACATTATGAATACCATGCAATAGTCGTAGAACATTAATTAATCGATTCAGCTGATACCATTCTGGAATAAATTGAGGTATATAGACAATTCTACTCTCTGACTGTATTGTATCAGCTGTTATGCATTTTATTACCCTTAATTCAGTAGAAATTGAATTAAGAATGATAACTTGTCTTAGTTATACATAACTTTCACGACCTTTTCGTAGGCCTTTAGATATGCATAACTTTTCGTGACGATAATTCATGAATTGAATCCTTGAACTTGATTTTTACTGTTTTTAACCCATATGTCAAGCATTCTTACATACTGACCAATGCGCAATATTATATAATACATATTTTTATTATAATTGCTGGAAGCGCGGGAGGATGAACCGGTAAACGAACGTGATATTTTTCTTTATGAACAAATTTTCACGAACAAAAATATACATTTAAGAATTGAGATTTGTAAATGAACTATAGTGGACCCTCTAGCTAAACATCCTGCTGTTCCCTCCTTCATTTTATCGTATCCTTTTTCATGTGCGAAACATTCCTACTTGGCTACGGCACCAGCTGCAACTTTTCTCGCCATCAACCCTCTTCAGTGCCAGAATATGAATTTACCTTAGGAATTTGTTCCATTGACCTTTTAGGGACTATTGCCATGTAGTACTTACGGAGTGGTTTGATGTGCCGGAAAAACGTTGCGCCCTTATGCATCTTAACTATAACTGTAGAGTCCATGTGACTGAAATATTTAGTCCTTATTTGTTGAAAAAAAATTTGGTACGCCATATTTATTTCATTATCGATATCAATCTTTATATCGATTCGATTGTTACAACTTCCGGTGTAACGGAAGTGGTATGATACTTTGTTGAAAAATGGAGGATCTCACCTCTGAATGATATGTCTTTATCTTCTGTTAAATAAGTAACCCATCTTGAGACTACGATAATCCTCCTGAATTTCAGAGGTTGAATATTATACTAGAAGTTACGAGTGAATGAACTGGACTCAAATTTTTCGAGGTAAAGGATTAATTCTTTTAATAATCCATTGACTGTAATCCACAAAATGAATTGAAAGTTTGTGCGAGATTAGTTTTGGGAATGGATGGGTTAACTTGTGTTTATGACTCAGACTTTAAAATATTACGTATTTCTTTTTATAAATTATTAAATTTTCTAAATCTCTTGATCAAATTAAGTGTTCTTATACTTAACAAAATAACGAAATTAGAAAATTTTAAATTTGAAAATTTATGTAATTAATTTAATGAAAAGATATAATTAATCACCATATAAGAATACTATCATATGACTAGAAGAATATATGATACCTTAATCAAAAAAATGTGTAATAAATTAGATGCACTGAAGAATACTGCGGACACAAAAATGCATCATCTATGTCATTATATAATTCTTCAGTTGTATCCGTTTGCAGTAGTTTACTGATCTTCAATTGAATTTATATGTTTATACGTATGTACTATGATAAATTCCTGGGCAGCATGTATTAAGTCTATATCGATTGAATTTCTTATTTTCAAGTGCTCGTTTAAAATACTTAATATTTATAATGCCTATTTTCATTCTGATCAATTTTATGTAGAATATGTAGCATTTAATGAACATTAATTTCATAAACTATTGAATTTCTTTTTCTGTACAATTAATAGTGCTTTGCGAGGGTAAAATTGAGTTGCTAAAATAGTTTCTTTCCTTTTGTGCTCTTATGATTTTATTTCTCGGAAGTTAATCTGTTCGGGAAACATTTCAAATATTCCATTACTCATCAAATTCTCCAATCGTAGATATTATTCAAAGTTGCTGAGGTATAATAATTCTTTTAGTATTTTGGTGGACTGTTTTGTTATTGAATATCAGGCAATATTTTTCGTTGGAAATAAAATTGCCTTAGCTGTACCCGAAAGAATAATACAATTCATAAAAATAATAATAGTTCATCGGTTCAGTTTTAGTTCTCAATTGTATCAATCCTCAAAACTCGTTTTTATCGAGGACGTAAATATTGTCTCTTCCTCTATTGGTGCTTCGTATATAAATAGCGGAAGGTGCGCTTGGCATTCTATACTACGAGTGCGTTGACAGTTGCTAACGATATGTTTTCCCGGAAGTCATCCCCATTACTTCGGCAAAGAGTTTTTTTCCGACTCATATTCACGAAGGCAAACAATCTGGAAAATAGATCAAGCTTGAAAGAAAACCTGGTCATTCAAAATGAAATCCAATAGATACTCTTGTTATTGAATGCATAGAATAGAATTTTTTCAGAAGAAATGTTTCACGTACGGCATGAATTGAAAAAAATTAAAGTTAAATTAAAATGAGCATTTTGAATTGTTCTGCGAAATTTGCTAATTGAGTATTAGAATGTGTTAAAATTCGTATACACTTTTTCAATATCTTAAATTGTACTGTTAACTATACGGAGCCATGGATTTTATTTTGCCTGCGTGCAAATGGTCTGATTAGGTTTTCAACACATCCGTTATGGACACCAGACGTTTCGCGATGAATGTTCAAAAAACTTCCCCTCTGTCCTTTCCTTGAAATTGAGATATCAATTTCCCTCTCCACCTGCAGAAATCTCTAGATTCCCAACAGGAAAAAGGAAGTATCGAGGAAAAACATTTTCCTATATAAATGTTGGAAGTTTTAAGGCCAAAACTTGTTCCCTTTGCTTCTCAACACGAAGTTCCTGCCTCAAAAAAAATATCAAATATCGCTAGTGTATAGAATCGCATTTCTATGTCCGATGAGCTAGGCAGGTGTGGACACAGAAGAAAAATATTCTTCTGTTATCGAATTTCAATGATACTTTTTGACTTATAAATTCGAAAGCTAACTACCTTATGATCACTTGGGTGATGGCAGCATGGTATTCGTGAATATTCCATAATTTAGGCATCATTATAGGATTTTACATATCGGAACTTATTAAATTGAATTGTAACATCTTGATCGATGTACGTATGTTAATTTTTATTATAAATTATACGAATCTTTGGTAAGTTTTTCTAAACGAAAAGAGTTTCTTTTCTTCACTTCTCCGTGTATCACGTTTCCGGCGAGTGGCAGGGGGTGTGACCAACGTAACTCTGCTTATCTAATCAATTACTTTCGCGCATTGTTTGTGGAAAAAATAAATATCTGTTCGTATTGGCGTATGTTTCCTTATTCTACTTTATGTATATAAATGGTTTGTATAGCTCTGAGGTTGCATTTTATCCACAAATTATACCGGGAACACGCTTTCCAGGAATTTATTCAACAAATTTATTCCTTGCGTTAATCTTATATTTTCTATCAATTCCCATTCCGTATCCAGGATCTTTTAAGAAACGCATCGCATTACGAAGTACCTTTTATACTTCACCAATGCTGCATCTATCGATAGGGTCCCATATGCTACTTGTATACCGAAGGTCAGGTATAATAAAGCAGTGGACTTTTTCTTCGCGCTTCCCTCCAAATCGGACTATACAATTGCCGACTGTTGTAATTTCCCATAAAGTTTCATCGTTACGTCACTTTTTGTTACCTCATAATTATCAATAGCGGATCCGTAACTCGCGCGTAAACCTAACAATAGATTTAATTCTTTAGCAACGTAATTAGGTAACTTCATTCAGGAGAAAGTGAACAAAATTTTGGCAAAAACCTCTTCCTTAATTAATTTGTATATTCGAAATTGTCTGAGAGATACTTTGCGTGATCCAATTAGAGTATATTCGCATTTAATAATATTGCAAAATAAGAATATTAACCATTTCATTCTTTATTAAAACAAACAACTTCATGTAATAACTTAATGAAAGTTAGTTACCTATTCACTTTAATAGTATTAAGCACTTTTAGCAAAAAAGGAGATAAGTGATAATAATTTAATGATAAGTTTATTAGTTGATTCATTTGGAGGCGTACAAGTAAAGTTACGGAGTATTTAATCATCACATAGTCTCAATGGATTGATAAACGTTTTTGAATAGATTCGAGGACTTTCCGTCCCAATTTCAAGAGTTGGCACCCTTGATCATCCCAAGGGATTTTCCCAATGTTCCATGAACTGAAAATGCCAAAAAAGGCGAAGGACAACATCTTCGATTGCAATTCGAACTAACATGTAAACATGTCCAGAACAGTAGCTAGAATTAGGTCATTCTCATGTCTGTTTCATTTGTGCCAACTAAGGACCGAATTAACCGGCGAAGACACGAGTTGAGTTCAACATGTCTTCTCAAGGAGTTGGATTTTTATTTGCCCGAACGTCATGCGTCAAGAGAAGAAAAATTATACGGTCCAGATATTATTGCCCGTCATTATTTAGTCTCGAACTTTAATGTCTGAAGGCGACGTGGAGATGAAACAGGAGTAGGTCTTAATGACCGTGGGAATGGATGGATCCTAAGAGTAATGGAGGACTCAACTCCGTTGAATTATACGTCCCATTTTTTTCTGTTTATTAGACGTAACTATGTCAACGTATCCACAAGGATTTGATGTAGCGCGTACGCTTTTTTAGTAGCTGAAGACGCGGGAATGTTCATCGTCGTTTCGAGTTGACAAGATCGTCAATAATATCCATCGATAAGGGTTTTTCTTAAAGTGATACAATTTATAATTGATCATTAAAAAAAATCGATCAATTGATGTCAGATATTTGCCTTGGTGTTAAAAACACGTCTTTCTCAGTTTAACTTAAAGAGATGTATGATTAATAATTAATATATACCTCCACTTGAGGGAGTCTAGCGTTTGTCACAGATGCATAACGGTTTATCGAGTACTACAATTAAAGCTTTCAATATGTGTGTTGACGATGATAAAATATTTACTATTTTGAATATTGTCATAAATTAAAAGAATTTCCACACAACTTACGTGAATGAGTGATTTATCCATAAAAAAAAACATTACATATATGGAATCATTGTTCGTGAGAAGAAGTGTATGATTAAAGGAATAATCTGTTGACCCTATTAGCTTCTTAAGCTCTCAGTAGCCAAGTTAACTAAAGAAATCACAAGTAAATCAATCTATCTTCTATTTAGAAAGTGTAACTCAGTATAACCATTAACTCCGCAAAAATCTTTATCATAGCTCTTAATCTTTATGTCCGAATATAAAACTCGTTCGGCATAAAATCGCCACATAAACTTGTGAGATATGAGAGGAAGGAGCTGATGGGAGAACCAAGGTCATGGAAGGAGAGGCAAAGCGATAGGGATTCAAATCGATTTGCCAATCGCTATTTGGATGTTTAAGAATTTATCAAATAGGAAAATCTCAAAAATCCTTTGAAGAAGACTCATATAGGAGAAGAAAGTTTAACCAAACACATATGATCTTATTAATGTACGCTAATGAATTATTTAAAAATAGAACAAAAGCAATACCTATTTCGTGTGGTGATCAGCGTATCTATTTTTTTCTCTGCCTCGTTTAATATTTACATCAATATTTTGAAAACAGAAATTATTAATGACAATGTCCACACATGCCTCTACATATAGTTGCCGATGTATAAATGTAAACGAAAATAAGGAACTCATTCAATACTTGAATATAATTATTAACCTTATTTTAGTCTTCTTTCCATGATGTTACTGGATGAATTTTAAGATACATAATTTTTAATTATGTATCTTAAATCTGCAAGTTTTAGAGACACGTTTTGGTTGATGTACTTTGGAACGATGAACAATCTTTTACTTATTATTACAGTAAATAATTTCACCATACTCTATATAAGTTTCATTTTCATACTGCTAATTCTCATTCCAGGATTTCTGCATCGACGACATGATAATTTGATTACCTAATTAGCACTGTTAAGCTTTCAATTAAGGTTGAGACATAAGAATTTAAAATGAGTGAAGTTTATATGTTTGGGGAACTCTCGTGAAATATGTTAAGATTTATGTATCGATCCTCTTTAAAAGCGGTCATTCACCTCAACACGACCTGCATTAATGCATACGTATCAATCTCTGAAGGCGATGTTTATTATTTCAGTCAATAGGATTTGGCAGATTAATTAAATTAGTCTCTTAGAACCATAGTGGCTTTCTGCACATAGTTATTGGGTATAATCTACTCAAAAATAGAATCGAAATGTTTTTAAACTTACTTATGTCGGAAACGTGATCTTCTTCTCAATGTGTGGCATGATATATATTTTTTTATTGTCTGTTTAACGCTAAAAAGCACGAATTTAATGTCCTTTGAGTGATAAGTCGCGCGTTAAAATTGTTATCGTAAAGGAATAATAAAGATAACAAGATATTCTATTTTGAATTCCATAAACACTTCAAGAATATTAATGGTTCGGAATTTTATGTTTTACACACGAGGTAGTGATATTAAATTTTATCGGTAAAGTCACGTAGTGTCTATTCTATTATTTGCGCGATAATTCTTATTCAATATAATGAAATATATGATATAATGTATTTTTTATTATAACATTCTTCAATATCAGTTATTAAAATAATAGTTTTAATATGATTACTTATTCTTTATATTTTTCATAACATGTATTATAGAATTTTTTCTAATGAATTCAACTTGCTCAATATCAAACTATCTTAGTATATCTTTGATCGAGAATTTGCTCTTATTGTATTACGTATCCAAATATTTCATTGCATGTAAGTTACTGTGTAAAGTAAAGTAAGCATAGATAATATGATTTACGATTTGAAATACAAATGAATGCCGCATAAGAATTATTTATGACGCACTAAATCTTTTCCATTCCTCTTTCTCTTCGTTCGATATCATTTCCAGAGCTTCCGAGAGGTGATAATTACAACATCACACTTGATGCGTCAATCGGAAATTCTTTTTGTCTTTAAAATTTATCGGATTGATGAAGAATTCAGATGTGCTTAAATGGCGCGCTGTGGAATTCATCCTTGAAACAAAACATAGCTTAGTAATCACAACAGAAACCGTACGGGAGCTGACAGATAAAGGAAATATGGTGTTGGAGAATGTAGCATCATTTAAGAAGGGGCAAGTCGAGGATCCGGAGGCATGATACATGGTCAAGTGAATAAGACGCCAGATGTAGGCTTGAGAATTCCATCATCTTCCTCTATTCCTCGTTGTTGCCGTAATAAATCCGATTCACTCCCCACTTTATCTCAATCTCTACTTAGCTTCAAGGGCGATTCACAGTGAAATATTTACGTCAGAATGTCCGAACCTCAGCTTATTAATCGTAACGTCTTCAAACTCCGTTGCTCGCTTGAGTTTATCGGTGAAATTAATTGCGAAAGAGTTGTGCTTTAGATCATTTGTCTTTAATCAATCAATATCGGCCATAAATTTCAGTATTCATCAGTAATGATTTCTGAAAACTTTCTGGTGATCTCTAGATAAAATTAATTAAGTATTATTAATTATATCCATAATTGGAAGGTTCATTAATGAATTACTATGAAAATAAGTGTAAATAAAATGACAAACGATAATCATCAATGTACAAAAAGTCTTGATTTTTTTCTTTCAATTAAAAGTTAGTCGATAAGTCGATAAAAATTTGATAAAAACTAATTTGAATAATTATTGGAAATTTCATCAGCGTTAACAATTGCTAATACAATTGTTATTCCACTCTACTAAAACAATATCATGACAAAGTATCATTAATTCAATTTAGATCAGAATTTTCAGGAAATTAATTCGATAAGAATAGGAATTCGATGAGCGTGATAACAATTGAACAACAATGCAGTGATTGGATTGGGGATTTGAATGATTTCTTTCAAGAGCTCTTTATGTTGCTTTATATATCTTTAAATAAAGTTCAGCATTTCAGATTTATGATTTAAAAAATTCGAGGCGAATTGGAAGTACGCAGTGGAGAAACATGCCACGAGGTTTACCATCTTGCTCTTTCGGGACGAAACTTTAAATACATCTGGACTGTTTCGGAAACTTTCTATCGCATCAACATCTCTCCTAACAACCGCCACCACTTCTTTTCTGTAGCACCGTTATTTTCGTATCTCCTTTGTTAACATTTCCTTCGTCGGCTTTCCTTCAATCTTGCTGTTCTTCCACTCCAGTTGCTCTCAAGTTGTGGTCGCCTTTCTGAAATCATCTTGCCTCTTCTGCCAAAGCGTTCAACCACTTCTCTCCGCGGAATTTTACCGCGCTTCGGTAATCTTCCTTTAATTCCACATCATAATTTTTTCAATTCAAACGATTCCACTTGACGCGCTTTAATCTACCACTTCCTTCAACGTTTCATCTTTTCCTTTCTTTCATTTCCTTGAATTATCTCCTTCCGCTGTTTGCTGCTATACATCAGCTAGCATTAGTGTGAGATGTTTCATATTCCTTAGAAGGTTCCCATAATTTTAATTGTTACGAATAATTAGTACAAATATATGTTTCTTGTTAACTTCTTCAGTGTCTGTAAATATCTTCAAATGAATTGATTATCTATGAATTTTTTGTCTTTTTTTTCATCTAATGCGTAGCTTTCAATGAGAGGAAAGAAATATTTTGGCTTTTCAATATTAGTTGGTTGAATAGTGAGATATGTGACCCAGCATCCTAATATTTTCAACATGTTCAATCTTTTCTTATCCCTCTAATAAAGAGGGAACGCTATTTTGAAATATTCGCGAAAATAATTTCTTATTTATGATTTTAAAAATTTTCTTCATGTTGTTTCTTCAACTGAATTGATCAAATTAATGTATTATTTATATTTGGAACTATTATTCATATGTCTAACGTTCTACTTAATACTGATACTTCGAGAATTACACTCATGTGTATCTGGCCATGAATTGTATTGATTTTGAATGTTTTAGGTAAGCGATTGATCTCTGCATCCTTCCGTGCTAATGCAAGTTCCTTTCCAACCAAATCTCCCAACTGCTAATCCGTATTCGCTTGGCTTAGCAGTGCACGGTTAATGAGGAATCCTCCTCATCACGTAATGAATCACGCGAGAGCTTGCTCACGAGTGCTCCAGAACACGTATCGATCGCGAAGGCTCAAATCAGAAACACTCAAAATTCGATGACTTAAATACGCCAAAACTCGGATCAAACAACTCGTTTCTTTGGTTACTGTGGTAATGCAGCACAACCTCTCATAGCGCTGCTGGATTAAGAACAGAGTGGGTGATTATATCAACACCGCGCAGCATTTGCAGCTCCAAATCCCAATTAGAAGCCGGTCGGAATCGTGTGTTTCATCTTCACCGTTTCCTTTGTCTGTATCCCGCTCGATTCTCCAGAGTACCCTTTGCTACCCACTCAGAGCGACTTCCTCAAGGGTCCGTTCCAACTCACAAATCAACTGCCCTCATCCTACTCACACAAGCACCCTCCTTCACGAATTCTCCTACATATCTCGTTACCCCATCCCCGAGTCTTTCCATGCACTCCGATATAGGCTGGTTTAACACCACGGCCTCTGTTGGTAGCCGCGTCAGAGGCGGTGTTACGCGTGGCGTACGCTTTCTGACCACGAGGTTCCCTTTTGAAGTGGTCGGGTTTAATTCGCAGACCTCGAGGCGAGCTCACACTGCATCTTCGTCGGCTGTCCGTTTCATTCCGAGTGGGTGCGGAGCCTCGGAGAGGTGTGCATACCCAGTTCGATTAGGATTTAAGGCGGAGAGGCGTCCTTCCGCATAATGCAGGTTGAGTGCGCTCACACTCGGCTGCATTCGGGCGCCGGACCTCTCGACTATGAATTTTGCAAGGAGCAGACGGTGCGAGCTCGTTTTTTATTTCGCTCCAACTGTAGGGCTATCTCAGGAAGTGGTACAAGTTCGCCGACTTACCGCTGGATGCGGAGGCGCTCTGTTGTTGGTGATTAAATGCATCGTTAAGTTCTCAAAATACAAAGGAGATTTAGGAGATTAAGTAAAAGGAGGAATTTATCACATCAGAGCCTATGTTACCTAAATATATATATATATATATACTCTTCCAATGTTACCATTGGTAACGTCGAACATTAATATTGTAGCTGCTCTCACTCTCATTTTTACGATTACAAGTTAAATTGATTATTGAGATATTTTAAAATTAAGAATATTAAAATGATGAAATTTTAAATTGATTATTTTTAGCATATTACATTTCACATGTTTGCGAAAATATCTATTTCAAACAAATAATGTTCAGAATACTTACATCAATTAATTAAGTACGATTTAATGTTAGATTAGAATTTAACAATACAACCCATTGCTCCGTAAATTTTTGAGAACTTTCTATATTATATTCACTTTTATTTGTGATATGATTAATCATTCCAGGAATTCACTCGCACAATATTTTTTTTTAGTTTTCACTCATTTATAATAGCTATTTGTATTTAAAACAAAAAGGGATACACAGGGTATATTTTTCACTCAACCTTGAGGAAAAAGTGGAATACAAAAAAATCCTTGAATAAACTATTGTTATATTTCCTTAATCATTGCCTTAATATGATAAATTTTAAAATTATATATATTTACTATTTAAAGAAGGTGTCTCATAGACAAGATTAAGAGATACGTTTTAAATATATGCTGGAAACTTTCTGAGAAGTTCTAGCGATCAGCTTGGCAGAATATCTCATCTCTCTTCTTCAATACGTCATCCTTTCCACTGGATTTACGCATCAGTGACTCATAGTATTAGCTTATCCTTAAACTTGGCGGAATAAATATCAGGAGCACGTTCGATACGCTATTCTGCAAATATTTATCTAAATTTTTCGATCTCACATACTGTGAGTATTCAATGAATATTGACTTTCTCTCGAAGACGCGTCGCTTCAAACGGAAATAGGCGCATGAAATGCTTTCCGTTCGAGGAAACCTCTTATCGCTCGAGGAGCAAAATTTTCTTTCCGATCGTCTAATGCCACTATCTCCTTTTAGAACTCGTCGTATCGTTCTACAAAGTGTTCCATTGTTTTCTCGTTAAGCTTCATCCACCCACTCCTCGCCTTGTGGGATCTCATGGCGCAGCATTACGCGATTTCCTCTAAATTTCCACTCCCTCACATAATTGACCACGCCCATATATGTACAACGCCCACGCTCTATCGATGCAGCCCACTTTCCTCTCTCTTATAGGATTTGATCGATTATTACCTATTTCCCTTTAATATCTCTCCTTTATGGTCATTAATTATGTTCTCATTCCACAAACTACTTGAAACCATTCGCCATAGCAACAGACGCTGTGGATTCTTTAGTACAATAATAAATGCTACGGAGAAATATAAGAACGCCCAAAAATTATCGATCTTCAGGTTGTATCGTTGTACGCGAATTCCTGTCGTTTTTAAGAAATGCACGCTACCTTAATGGGACATTTATCTCAATCAAAGTCAACCACTTCGCACCTTGATTTATCACACATTTAGACGTGTTTTCTCTCGCGCTCTATCTTGTAATAATATATGTCGTACCTTTTAACCTCTGAAGTCGGAAATTCAAAATAAAATAATTACATGAAAATTTAGGAGGCACAATTATTTTGGCTCGAAGGAAACATATGTAAAATATATTGTTTTGTATTTATTTGTATATTGTTATGTATTTGTTATTATTAAATTACACTTACACTTTGTAAATAAACTTTCCGTGCGGTTTACTTATAAACGAACTTCACTTTAATTAAGAATCTAAGTTCGTAAATATTTTCCGCTATGAATCGATTATATTTTAAGATGCTATTATTCATTCCACGCTTCGTCTAAATTATGTACTGTTTCTTCGGTAAACATAATGTTTTCAAATTCCAGATCTATTCATTTACTATAAAAAATCTTAAGGACTAATTTTTTCCGAAATAAAGCCTATCCAAGGTAAAGTGTATCACCCCAACACGTCAACTTCGCTTCGCAAAAATTGCTTTACAAAAAATTGTTCATTTGTATCGATTTTCGAATAATGTGCCGTATACGTATTTAGAATATTTTGTCATCCATTCTGTAATTATTCCTATAGTGTACACTAACCCATTTGGACAACATTTTTTGGTAATACATATTAGCTGTCATAGAAATTCTCCTCGAGGTAGACTTTTTTCGACTTTGCAACATTCGTTCAATTGTAAACTGTCGTTAAAACATTGTAGTACGTAGTTCGTCATTCCAATTGCAGCTTACGTAGAGTGCGTACGTCCTGAAATTTGAGCCCTCAAGCGAAAGAAATGATTCAGGAGTGCATCTCGTTACCTATTGTGACCTGAATGCTTTTTATTTCACATTTTTCATCTCTTTTCCGTCTTTGTTCCCGCAAATTTTCGCTCTGAATTAAAGGGGACATATCCTATACTTCGCCTTTAATGCTAACGTTTCCTCTCGCGAATATCTTTATTGCAAATTGTCCGCTTGACTCACGCGAAATACTCCCCATCTCGCGAAGGTGAAGTCATTCGGAAACCGTTTCATTTCTCTTTCCCTCCGTAAATTTACCCTAATTTCCTCTCATCTCCCGTCATTATTTTTTACCTTCTCGAAATTTCGTATTTATGAGTGGTATTGCGTCTCCAAGTAAAGAGACGTTCCAGCCATATGACTCTCGCATTTGTATCTGCTCTGCTTATGCCGTAAAACCATTTCGAATATTCTTCTCTTTTTTGCATCGGGAAACTGCCAGGAGCAAGAGGGCTCCCGATCTCTTTCCCTCTCAAACCACTTCGCGTATTGTTGTAACCCTCCGTTTTCAGTTTTATTCTCCATTGCGTCCTCTCATCCAAAGCCGCCATTATCCCCGTCAAATGACTTCTGCGTTCTCTTTCGCCCCATTATACTCTTTTCCCCTCCGCTCACCCATGTACCTTTCGCGGCCAATTCCACAACTCGCCTCTTGATCGCTTTCCGTTAAACTCTCGCTTATTATATTACCATTTTTCTCATTTTGCGACTGCAATCTCGGTCGACTGCCTCCGCGGTTTCTTCAGGGCAATTGTGCCCAGTTTGACGGGAATAGGCAGCGACAAAAGAGCTCTTTTTTCGTTCCCCGAAAATGGAGAAAATGCGGGCCGAGTGAAATTGTGGATTGGACTTCAGGAGATCAACTCGCATGCGAGGATTGGCGCAAGCTTCTCTCAAGTCCCCTGAATTTTATATTCCGTTGTGTTTTTTATTTTCGCTCTTCACCAGAATGCTCGGAATACAGAGAGCAGTTCTTTTTCGAATGGGAGAATTTTCTTTATCGCGAAACGGTTAGTTGCTTTATGAGCACGAGTTCTTGAAATTTTTAGCGAAGGTCAGAGTCTATTGTGCGACTGTTTAACTGTGGTTCTAATAATTTTCTCTAGCCATTATGAATACTTTTCATTCTAGCTCTTGAAAGCGTATTATCATGTGAAGTTTTTCGTTGAAGATATGCGACTGTATCTACGAATTTTGCATCGAAAATTATTATAATTGCGTAATTCATTGTTCACCCAGATTTAGAAATAAAATAGCTAAAAATAGAGTACTATTCGCATAATGAGTGAGTTAATATAGCTATGGAAGCGTTCACGCGTTGAAGTATGTTATATTTTATTTTTAATCCTCCAGTATCGTATAGCTTAAGATGTCGCGAGCTAATTATAATAGACAACGAGTTGCAGGTGGGATATGAATCAAAGAGAATTCTCATGTTTCAAGCAGTATCCGTGCAACTCAAAGGAAGTAGAATTTAAGTAGATGCGAATATCACCATGGATAAATTAGAGACTCTGAAGAAGTTTTCCGCTATCAATTAAGAAACGAGTAGTTTTAAGCACGCGAAAAACCTGCTCATGTAATATAAAAGCGCTCCCTTTAGATAGCTTCTTGTAACTTGATCCTTGCACACGAAACGCATCCATGTAAGTTAAATCGGATCCTTTTATACTTAGGAAGTCATCGCGATAAATAAATGAAATTTTGAGCCGAAAAGCGTTAAACGCTCAAAAAATCGGGTGTTTAGGAGGCAATTTCGCGAGCTCCTTTTGCACATTCATTTTCACACCGTTGTTTTTCGCGTCAAAAAAGGTCGCTGAATTATTTTGGACGCTGAAGTTAGCTTCCGAAAGCTCGGCTCATTTGCCGCCAGGAATTGTTCCGGCGGATCGTAAAACATTTTCCTGGGTCGGAGGTCTTCCCTTTTTTTTGTAAACTTTCCTGGCGTTCCGAAATTCTATCCGGACCTCTACCCTCTCCACATATCTAAGGTTTAATTTCCGGTGGAATTCGGGTCGCCTTAATACCATCATGGCCGTAATGCGCAACAGATTGAGCAAACATTACTCGACACCGTGCACTGTATACCGTGGGGTAGAAGAAATAAGCTCCGGGGCAGCATTTTCTAGCACTCGTCTCAACCTTTTGGATGGATATCTTTCCTGGAAATATCTCGAGAAGTAAAAGAGCTCTGTGCTCTCAATTTAGAAGCGTTTCTATAAACCCCTACGTTTTCTTTCTTTCATCGCTTTACGTTTGTCTTTCTTTACATACTTCTATCAGTGAGTGGCTGTGAACATGCACGAACCATAACGACGAGAATTGTAAATCCTTTTCTTTTTAAAGTCTGTGGATATCAGTATCCTAGGGGAGATACCCTTTGTTATAGAAAAGTGTCGCCTCGAAAGTTGAAGGGCTGCCTTGAATATCATATTATAATGCATCTATCTTCTCACAAAACATTAATTTTTAAGGGTTTCAGTGAGATTTTGATTATTTGATACATATTTTCAAATGCGTGCATTATATACAAATTATGGTATGTTGATAGAAGTATTGGATTAGGCAAAAGTATTTCCCGGCATAACCTTTAATAGAAAAGAATATTATTGAAAGCATACGTGTTTAAAGCTCATTTAATCATGTTTAAATCGAATTAAAACATTTTAAAATCAATAAAGAACTATATATGATTTGTTTGTAACGGAAAAGGTTTTCTCAAAAATCACTTCATCATATTCAGAATGGTCTATTTTCAAGTGTTTTAAATGTGAAATATCTTCTATAATAGTTTGTTATTATTCTGCTCCAAAAATTAAAGAAGCTTACTGATATGTTTCCGTTAACATGTTTTAAATAAAATTTTCGATTTCTACAATAATGCATTGAAACATTCTGAATTATTTAATTGAAGTTCGTACAGCAACATACATCTTGTTATTCATGTTAAATATTTATTTCATTCCATATCATTACTTTAATGAGTGAGATATATTAAGAGAAAAAATGAATTCTGATCATTCTTAAATACTATATTATTTTATTGTAAAACATATTAAAATACGCTAAATCAATGATATTAGATTAGAGCAGGGAAATTATATGCATACAGTACGAGTTTAGAAAACAATTCGTTTCCTCCGAAACAATATTGTTATTTTACTCTCTTCTTGTCGGATTGTTGGAATGAATGCGTATCTAAACTGAATTTCATGGATGTAAGACTTAGTTTTGGATTATAAATTGAAACGAAATTAATGATGTATGCAAATTTATTTTAAGTGCGTATGTGTACTTATTTTTGAGGCGTATGTGTTCTTATGGCATTTTGACATAAGTAGGACGTATGAGTATTTCATTGTCCTCGGGGCGGATTACATTGTCTTAATTAGCTGACTTAACGCTTTTTCTACTCATTAAGCGTATCCTATTCTTATGGGTCGTTAACAATTAGATTATCTCAGCACCTGTCGTATATCAGAGTTAATTATTTCAACACATTTCAGATTAATTTCATTGTTAATCAATCATAGGGCTTGTAATGAGTCGACATTTCTAAGAAAATGATTAGCTTTTTTCTTGTGAAAGAAAAAGATATATTGTGTGTAAGATATGTTCTATTTGGATTATAGATTTTTTCTGACTTATAGAATCTTTCTACTTAGAAAATGTGATATTCAAAGAATATGATATTAAAAATTATAAAATTGGTATATATTAGGAGCAGAAAATCAGTTAATTTCCTATTGATTACAATTGACAATGAACGAGAAAAAATTGTTCTCTTCTATATCTTATACCAACGTACAAATTCACTTTGAACGAGCACCGAAGCCATATTTTTTTTAGGGAAAATATCGCATCCAAATTGTACGTAACCTAGGGAGATGGTGTGCTCTGTAAACAAGGAGCCATAAACATAATTTCACAGTAATTCACTTCCTTGAGGCTGCAAGGTGTTCCCCAGCCGATCCAGAACCTCAAGCTCTCAATTAATTAAACTTGGTTATTGATACATTCCATCGACAACCAGTTTGCCCAGCGTTACACTCCTATTTCCCTCGGGTAAATTGACCTCGCTATCTCCAAAGAATGGCTGCAATTCTATTATATCTAAGAATCGATCGAAACGTACGAGCTCATCGAGTTGACACAATGTCATAGTAACGAACATCGTAAAGCGTAATATATTTATTATACTTATATTGGGGACTGTATGCAACCTGTTGAAAAATATTTTGGTGGGTTGTCTTAGAGATGTTTACTTGTTTATCTTAGAGATGATATATACTATATAAAAATTAATTTATCTGAATGTACTTAAGTAAAATCGAACGCTTATCAAAAGTAAGTCAAATGCATGAATTAAATCATTAAAAAGTTTGATATATTAAAATTTAAAACACGATAATCGGAAAGAGGATGATAATATATCATTTGGAATATGAAACTTTCGTATAAAAATAATTTGTCTTCAGTAAAAAATTTCAACTTTACGGGAAAACGTTAATTACATTGAAGAGTGAGAAAATTAAGCTTTCTTGTGGAGATGATAATGAATAAATTCCTTCTAGCCGTCATCGGTTGCAAAATTAAATGCACATATTTAATATAGAGGTATGAATTGCCAATCTTGAAGATCACAAAATAATTCAGATAAATTGCCTCTCGTTTGCCATGGTCATGGAAAAGCGAAAGTGAATTCGTTCCTGAAATAAACACACAGGAACCTGCGAGTTGCTGTTCACCTTGAATTTGAAGAAGTGACTGATGTTTTTGCAAGAGTCGCATTTTATTTGTTTCCAAGATGGGATTCCAATTACAGTAAACGTTCTCGTGTGACTAAAATGATTTCCGAGCCCGTTTCCTCTGCTTCGCGATGCATCTCCAGTTCCCTTTTTTGCCGGACGGCGCTGGAATATCAAACAGAATATAACCTGTATATCTTCCGAAACATTACTGTGGTTCAGAAGGAGAACCGTTTTCTTCCCTTTCAGTCATCGAGGAATTAGTGTTCCTTCTCTGAGAACTGTAGAAATAAAATAATGATAATTGTCCCATAGAAGTAAAGTATTACAATCCTTATGTCATATTTTTATGAGGATTAATTAAAAGGAATTTAAACAAATATTTCCGGCAGTTTATGATTGAGATTATATGATATTTGATATTTTGAATTATTAGTGACTTTTTTGAAATTGGTGAAGGAGTTTGAAATTTTAAAATTTTATCTTTAGAAATGTAATAAGTTTGTTGCAGGAAGCTCATTTCTTAAGTATATAGTGAGGATATTGCTTCATGGCGTAAATGCAAATATATGAAAGCATTTTTCATGAATTCGATCGACATTAACTTGGCTATGAGCGTTGATACCCTGAAAAAATGTTATACAACTTGTAGAATGAATATATAACTGAGTCTGTAGCTAAAATAGCCCGAGTAAGATATCGTCTATCTACTGAAAAAATCTCAATTGACAATCCTACAGATAGTGCTGAAAATATCCACTCTCGATCTAGGTGTAACCTTTTCTCTGGTCTATTATTAGTTTGGATGCAAGAAATTGATACCCTGAGGCTGTGAAATATGGATTCCGGGTGGATGTGCCTTCAATTGGTGGTGTAAGATGACTTCAATTTTCAGTTTTCTTTTCAATTCAAAAGAAAATTTTGCTTGAAATATTCCCTTTTTCTCTCTTTGAGCATTATTCTCAATATTGCTACAAATAATTCACAAATAATTAACAGAATGTTTCGTTAACTCACTTAAAGAAAACATAATAACAACAATAATTCAGATTTTTGCGTCAGGGTTTAATACAAACGAGTAATATTAAACAAAATAATCAATGGGTATCGGTAACTGTTTATCGTCAATGAGAGTTCATGAATAAAACCTTTCGGCGTGCGTTTTGGGGAAACCTTTTCATTTCTGACAGAAGTAAGACGCGAATATAAAACCGAATTGCTTCCGCTTTGGTCGCTGCAGCGGAAACCTCCAAGTGGGCACAGAAGAAGGCCTTCATCTTTCAATCGGTCATTCAGTTGCCAGAAATAGACCACCGCGGCGTAATTTTCCACGCATTCCCTCTCCCTGGCACCGAGATTGAGCAGGTGAGACCTTCCGGATGCAGCAGAGTGCATTCCATCATCGGAGAGCAACGAGGCGAAAGATGCAATGTCTCCCCCACGCTTTATGAAACGATCGGTCGCAGTAGATCTGAGTTTTACCGCATGTCGATTCCAATCCACGATGTTTTGTCATATTTTGGGAGTAACGCAGCGTGTGATATGTGTGTTTTCCTATGTACTCTGTGTTAAATGTAGAATTGAAATAGGTTTGCCGTCCAGCGTGCACTGTTCTACGTTGAAATATTTACGAATATGCGATTTAAGAGCGATGTAATTGTAATATCTATAAATGTGGAGTGAATTGGCTATGATTTGGCCACACTTATAATATAATACAGTCTATTAATGACGATGGTTTAAGCATTTAGGAAATAAATGACGACAGGCTTACAATTAACGATGGATATGTTACTCATTAATTCATAATGGTCAGTATTTCACTAATATGTTTGCGCAGACTAAAACAAGGTGTGTCGATCTTAAATTGCCTAGATTTGTTGATGGTTTGTAAGAAAGTCGCTGATAGTGATTCTGTTTTCTTCAGTGAAACTTTCAGAAATTGTTACTTATAAAATTTAGATGTATAATTTCGCTTAAGTTATTTGGTTCAACTAAAATGAAGAGAGAGACTTTTATTTAATCTGTTGCTGTCTTGTTAGCATCGTGGAATTTTCTCATCATCTCATAGCTGATGGTCAAGGTAACACGTCCTCTGAACACTTTGCAGACACAATAGACGGATTCAACTTCTAAGAGGTTGCTTACAACTCAAGGCAACGTTCCTTTAAGTGATTTGTGTTGTAAATTGTAACAAGTATCCCATCCGAATTTGCTTGCAACAAGTTACATAAAAGCTACATATACTTCGAATTGCCTCTGGGAAATTGAAACCGTGGCGTTGATTGTAAGGCGGGATGGGATGATTGGACGCATCCTGCTTCACGAAGGATCAGTTACAATGTATCTAAAGGAGTGATTTATTGCAAGAGTTGCACAGGAAGCACTAGACAGAACTATATGAACCACGTTTCCCGAGACTTGCAGCGTAATGCAAACCACAAGTCCATGACTCATTTGAAGATAGAAAATCATGATGGATGTACAATTCCAACCAATACTGATGACTCATAGAAGCCGTTGGATGCACATTTCCCTTCATTAGACAATAGCTCACACATTGGTCATATTTCTTCATGATATATTAAACACCTAAAAACCGCTCTATCACTTATTAAACAAACAGAAGCTTCCGAAGTCGTAGCAACTAGACTTTCACTCGGCGAGGCTTAATTTAACGCAGTGATGAACACCGTTTTCGATTATTTACACTATTTAATTGCACGAACGGCTGGAATATCAATTGAAAGCAGAAATTAAAGATCAGTAAATAAAGCATGGTCTAATTAAGCCGTTTATTCGAAATGAGTAAACTTTTGCGGAATTCTTTTCTTGCTCATTTATCCGTCGCATACGAAAAGATAATTATTTATATTGGTAATGTTACCTGTCCCTATACTCTTTTACTGTTTACGGGAAAGTGAATTTTTTCTTATGTATTAAACTTTGATTAGTAGATAGAAAGAGGTAATTCTTCAATTAAATTAGATAAATAATAATAGCCGCTGAAAAAAGATTTAAATATAAATGTTTTAAAGACGAAAAATACAAAAGGAATATTTCAGCTATTTACGGCCATGATATAAACATTTCTACTGTGCTAGCTTTGAATTATGATATGTTTAATAAATAATTAGTGAAAAAATTGAATATGATCAAATAGAAGGAACATTAATTGATAATGTACTGTTTTATATATATTGAAATGCTAAAAATGGAATTACATTCATCATTGTAAATATATCGCTATTGTTAAAAATCGTCTATTATTATATATAGGATACTGATAATATTAGTATAACTTTCTCACTCATTTATTGAAAATAAATATAAAGGGTGATTGACCAAATTGATTTAAAATTTAAAAAAGAACTCCATAGGAACTTTGTTTCCTTGCAATGTATGCACACCATATAATGCAAAATCAACAACGCATACTGTACAATCCCTCTTCCTCTGAAATATATTTTTCATTTATTTATTCAGAATTTGATTGATTCGAATTACTTCACTCACATGGAAATTAAGTCGTCAAGTTTCATCGGTACTTAGGTTCTCATTCAATGTCTTTTAGTGGTGCTGAGTGCAACTTTTGTTTAGTAAACTATGATTTTAATGTATCATGCTCCGTATTTAAACTATTAAATTAAGGTCAAAAAGTTTTGTATTTCAAACATTCCAATAATAGTTCCAAAATTCAAATAATTTATGAATATTTACTCATGATTTTCGAAGAACGAGCCTAGTATTAAGCTATGTTACTTTTGTGAAAACTATCAAAGAAAGTCGAATTAAAATAAATAATTAATTGTATGTTCTAATTTAGAAGGATGTAAAAGTATCTAGTATAAAATAGATATTTTGTGAAATATTTAAAAGACAAACATTTGCTGTATGATGATACATTATATAAGCATTTACATCAGTCCATAACCTATGTTATGTGTATAAAATGTTAAAATGGGAACGAGTTACTCATAATACTCTTTTTGCGTAATTTTTTTAGGAGAATAACAATTTTTCGTCCACGTTTTCCACTCAGTGGGTTCAAAAGCTTCGAAACGTTCATCGTCCGCATATTTCCGCGTTCGAGATTCACCATAATACAGCGGTTTCCTTTCGACTTTTCAGGAAACATCTCCACATCGAGCGTACATGTTTTTTAAGCACGATTAAAATTTGTGCATCCGAACAAACAAGGATATGCAGGGGAACTATCCTATCTCCCTTTCACTCCAATCCTCCGTGCACTTTTCGGTCACAAAAGTAATATTTTAGCGCAGAAAGATCTGTTTCCGAGACGTGAGGTTCCAAGCATGGTCCTCTTTGTGGTAACAATGCATGCTCCAAGGCGGCCATTTTTTCCCATCCTGCGTCGCGTAAAAAAAAACAAATGGCAAGCGTGGCGCGTTCCCTCGGACCGTGAAATGAAGAGGATTTCTGCATTCCAAGTCGAAGGGTAGGAGAAGTTGGCGTGACAGTCGTCGACCCCATTCCTACGCCACTTTCAGCCCTATTTGGAATTCCTGCATCGAAAGGATATACTACTACTATTTTACGTCATATACAACATTGCCAAATTTTTTGGCCCTTCAGTTTAATTGGTATGATTGGAAGGGACGAGTTGTTTCAAGGGTAAAGGTAGGACTACCTGGTTTATATCGATCTTCACAATATTCCAAATCGGAGGTTCAATCATAAAAAATCCTTTCTAAGTTATTCCCGTTTAATTACCGATTGAGTTTTTTCTCCGGAAGTTAGGAAGTGTTACACAGCCTGATATCTAAGGCTGATGAGGATATTGACTCAATTTCTTCTTTATCTTCCAGTTTGACAAATTTAAATAACAAATTGATGAAAGCACTGATTATTTATTTTACAGTCTTCCAAAAAGAAGAGAAGCATTCTTAACTTTCAGTGTTACATTTTGGGGTCGAATTTTGAAATAATACGATGAATAATTGAAAAAAAATTACGTATCTTAAAACATATTCAAAGTATAGAAATGAAAGGAAAATTTACTGCATATTGATAAGTGTCAGATTTAAAGACACCGCTTTATTTAAAGGCGAGTAGACAGTAACGTCTTATTATTAAAAATACTAGTATAATGATATAATAAAATAATATTCCATAATTTATTAAAATTCATTGTGTCATATCGTGTAAATAATTCGGCATTTAATTTACCGTTCTAAGTACTGTGTCAAAAAATATTTAACTGGTTGAGATATTTGGTTGAAATTCATGGAATATATATCCTTCAGGTTTAAAAATTCCGGGTGATTTGCAAATTAAGAAAAAGGTGATGGGCACCCGACGTCGTTCATCTCTGAAAATGCTTGTATGAATACTCCCGAAAGCGTATTTGTGTCGAGCGGAACGATATGTCTCTCTCGCAGGAAAAGGATGTCCTATTCATGTGATACTGTTTTTCCCTTAAATCACAGGTGATTTATAACACCTTTCCATTGCGATGCAAAGGAGTGAGGGATTTCCGATTCTCATTCGACATTCATACGTCACTTCCGAGGCGCGAAGTTTCTCCCGCCATCTTTTTTTCAAGCTCTATTGTCGAATGATGGAATCGTTAACGAGACATTTTACTTCCAGATGTTTTTCGAACGTTTTTTTTGGAGGTATCGCTAACCGAATCTCATCCCGCCTCTATCAAAAGTCACGGTGATATATGGAATCTATCTGTATGAATAAAACGAATCTAGAAACTTTTTGTGTAGTTCGATTCTGCAGGAACCATTTCAACGAACCATTCAGGTCATGTACATTCTTCTCTCAAAGTAAAAATGTTATTAGTTAAATTCAATTTTGTTTGATTGAGCGAAATAAGGTAGAAATTACTACATTTCTCTTGAATAAATTTGAATTTCTTAGCGAATCCTCAGTTTATGTTCTTATTTTCAAATTTCCAAACAGTATTCTGTTTGAAATTTACGTGGATATTAAATTTTTAACGCAGTATTTGTATTTACGAAGACATATTTGGGTTGAGCCAATAAAGTAAAGTGTACTGCTCGGTCTCATCTAGGATGGACCGCTTAGCCTACAGAAAAAGGGGTTTTTGGTTTGAAATATTATACGATATCTTGGTTCATGGTGCAAAATAAACATAAATTGTTTGTTAAGCTCTCAAGCGAACCACTTAACTCGTAAAAGGGATGACCTAAAAAGCTTCGCGAAATAAAGATTAACGGGGTAATTATGACTTCTTTTGTGGAGAGATATTCGTCAAGAAAGTGCAAATGTCTAAAAACGATTTCAGCGTAAATTAAATTTAGCAGATGCTCTTAAGAATTGTAGAAGTAACCAATATTTCTTTTGAGGAAATTTCGCAAATGAACCTCGTATTTTATCCTAATTCTTTATCCTCTAAAAAGCTCGGTCCCTTCCAAACTTTCCATTGATGAGAATTGTTTCTCGTTTATAAATTGAATTTGCAGTTGCATTAAGGCAAGCGAGTTACTTGGCGGTAGCATATGAGGGTGTCCTCTGCCTTAAGAGGAATTTCCATGGAGTCCTCACTCCTCATGAATAATGCATCGGTCGCCTTAGCGAATAGAGTTTTCGAGAAAATTAATCATATTCGTGGGTTTGCGGACAAATTTGACTGTTAAGATAACACTAACTCTGTTCGCAGTGAAATCTGTCTCCGCTGTTATTCTACCGCAAGTGGGCGTAAGGACGAATAAAAATAAAGGATTTTGAGTATTATGAAGTTCTTCATACAAACTGTACATGACTAGGTAAACTCTGTTCAACACTACTATTATGTACAGATATTTTTTATGATGAAAATTATGCCAATCCCTAGCATACTTCATGGAATAAATTTTGTAATTGATTCTCCTACAATAACTACGGGCTCATGAAACAGATAGAATCAGGGTAATACTTAAGCGGTAAATGGAAGAGCCTTGCATAATAATAGCTTATTAAGAGGGTGGCATAATGTGTGATAACTTTTCTAGTGTTGCAATGAAAATTGCTATTTGTTTACATACAAGTGATTGCTCAGTGGCTTTTATCCTTATCCTAATGACCTACATATCAGCGTAATATTGACATTGGAATACGCGCTTACTTAACTCTGTGGTTATACATTGTAATACTTTGTAACTCGACAATAACGTTACGTAAATCATCATTATTCTTTTGCTTCAGTTCTTCTAATATTAGATATCTATCTATATTTTCTTGGTTCTATTATTGTGCTATTTATCTGATGATATTTTCTATTGAGTGTGAACATAAATATTGCTTTCTACCTGGTTAAAAAAGTGCAGCTCAAATTTAATAAAGCTCTAATTGACAATGATTGTTTCATCGATATTACTAATGAAACAGCTTACTTAATGTCTAAGAGGGAAATCATCTATTTTAGTTAAATATTCCTTGAAAATGCATATTGGTCGTCCCTTGTTCTGAACATCTATTTCCTTGTTAACACTATTCAAAAATAAAAAGAAGAAATTTGACTCTAAATTCGTCTTGTTTGTGATAAACTGCTTAGACCTTTATGGGCCATTGAAACGTTTATTCGGAGAATAGAAAAGAAGATACCTAGCGAAGGGCACACAAAAATCCCGACAGCGAATGAGCGATCGGCAAACATTCGCTCGTGTTTTGTCACGGATCAATCAAAATCTCATCCAGTATTTCCTCTCTCAAATTCTTCCGTTCTAAATTTATCCCTATCGTCCGTTTTTTCCATCGAAGGATTTGGAAGTGGTCGAAATCGTTCCTGGAATCCTCCTTTAAAAAAATAGAAGAAAAAACCTCTTCTTCTAGCTCTTTACATTTCCTCTCCGTTTCAGAACTTGGGTTCCGGTGTGTGCGGTATTGGACGGCCACGTGCGCTTCTAAAACAGAGTATTTTTAAACTTTCCATCGTTAGGAGCTGTTTTTAAGGAAGCCGACGGTCATAAAATCCAACAGTTGCTCGCCCGATGCTACGGAATTTCGTTGCTCGCTTTTTTCCCGCGCTTCCACCTCCATGAGGGGTCCCGGAAGTTTAGTTTCGGTCATTGTTCGCATGATGACGCACGTGTGTCCAAGATGGCCGAACCGCCAAAATAGACGTATGGGTCTCTCCTTGGCCTACTCCCTAGTTCTGCAGGAAGAGGGTCGGAAACCCTTTCCTCAATGGACTCCCGCGTCGCCTTTTCTTCGGCACAATGGCGGAAAGGGGATTGACGTTTCGGAAATGGGTTTCGGTTAACGCGGCAATTAGCCTTGGCAGAGTCTTCAAAAACGGACCCTTCTCTCGAAGGGACACATAAATTTTCCTGACGTAGAATTTGAAGTTGAAACAGTCGACGGAAGAACCTCCGTTTGATTCCTTTTCTACGAATTTTCTTTAGTCTTTGGCAAATACTCTTACCAGCGCTGATTCGAGCCGGGTTGTCAAGTTTCGCCTCCATTTCTGAGAATTTATTTTCGAAGTGCATCGTAATATAATACCGATGAGCAGGATACGATTTGCTTAATACTCACGTGATTTTCGAATGCATAAGACTAAAGTTAAATGGGGGTAGCTTCACATTCGGAGAACATCTATAGGTAAAATGGATGAAGACTAAATGTATAAAAGATGATTATATTTGTAATATTTTCAGCCCAAAGAAATTGAAAAATTGTAAATGAAAAGATGCACTAGCTAGCAGAAAATATTGTTTGCTAGCCATTATACCTCTTAAATTCTTATTCAGTTTTAATTTAACTATAACTCTCCAAAAGTATCACCTTAATTTTAACTTTAATTAGTGCTGAAGTTACAGATTCTTCATCTCTTAGTTTTAATTAATTTAATCGTTGTTCACTCCATTATTAAAGTGTTTGATAAATCCTAATCTTATCCACCTCTATGTTAGGCGATCGGATATTCGCAGCATTTAAGTATGACGTATGTCAGAAGAAGCAGAATCCACGAGCAGAGCTAGAACGGTGGTCTTAATTTGATCTCCAAGGCTAATAAAGTTTTTTTAAGGGTAGGCCAGAAATTAGCCGGAAAGATTAAGTGTGGAAACTTTGGCACTAGTCCGTAACTGTGGAGGAAAGTGGGGTATTATGTTTCCAACAGCGCCCGATGCGGTAACAATCGACACTGAAAATACAGTGGAAGGTCATCGACTCGGAAAAAAATCATCGCCTTTATACGAGAGAGTAGTTATATATAGTCCACTGTGTTTAAGTCGTAACCCGATAATTAGCGCGAATCTCCGATTTAGTGATAACATTCTCTCCCATTATCGTAGTCTTCCAAAATTAGTAAATGTTTAATTATTTTACGTTATTGTACAGGATACGTAATTGTTGAAGATAATAGGTCTAGTAGCAAAAATATCCGTATCTATCCTATTAATAAAATTCCTCTTGTTAGGAAAAAGATCGTACTCCAAAGCTAACAGCGCTTTCATTAGGAACTTCACGAAATTCTACTTCTCGCATGACATTTACAGCTTCGCCTCCCATACAAAAGTTAAAGTCGAAATTATATTGGTCCGTTAATCATTGGCTAATAGAGCTGCCACTTTTAGATGTTCAGGGAAATGAACTACTCTGAGTAATGATATTTGTTCGCTGAAATTGTGAGGCTTTCCACTCCATTAGAGTTCACATAAATTGGCGTTTATCTCCTTTTCGAAAGCACACGGTTGCTGTTAAGTCGGAAATCGTGTGATTTCAGTGTCAGAGATTTCGGCCCAAAAATAGATGGCGGAAGCTGCATGCAGCTTTAATCGCGCGTATTCAATCAAAATTCCGGTTGAAAAGCTGCTGGTTTGCGTTACGGGAGGTTAAGACAGGAACGCTGAAATTTGCCCTTGGCCGATGTACGAGTACACAGTCCGTGAATATACACGCTTTGGTTATTCCCCCTTTATCCCTGGAATCTGTGATGTAAACGCGAAACAAAGGAGCTGCCGGTACAATTACTTTTCATGTCCCAAAACAACCACCCGTTCATTGCCTGTAACGTCGGTGCAAAGCTCTTTCTCAATCATAGGGCGCTGTGCTTCCCTTGTTCGGATGTTATCTCTTACGTAAGCTGGCATATTCCGTGGATTTCATGGAAATGGCGTACTGCGAACCTTTCTATTGCAATTCAAAGTGTGTATAGGAAAGGAAACATTCCTTTTTACAATACGATCATCCAGTGCGTTTGTAATTCAAAACAAAACGCAATCGATAAAGTAAGAGAGTTCATTTTTAAATCTCTTATTATTTTGAATTGAGTTTGTTCATATCGATATTCGATATAATTTTCTTTGTTTAGGATTTTTACAGAAGTCTTTTAAATTATTCGATAGAACATAAATTACATTAATATTCAAGGGAACGTTAATGTTTTGCATTTTATACCAATGAAAATACGATTATATTTCGATGTGTATTTTCATTATTAAAAGTATTAATGATATCATATATTATTCCTTTATCGTCAGATTTTCGGGAAATATTCATTCAGTTTCTCCGAAAAATTAATATTTTATGTGATAAAAATTTTTTGTAACAATTTTTTCCTGATATATTTCCTTTACATTTTTAATTTACTATTATACAATATTTTCAGAAGCAAGGAAGCTTTCCGGTATTAAATGAAAATAATAGGTTATAAAATATTAAATTCGAAAATAGTAATAAAAGTTCATCTACTATTTGACAGTATAAAGATATTATATTATTATAATAGGAGCGGGCTTACATGTAAAAGCTCTGCAATGTATTACGGACATGCTATTATCACTATTACCGTGATTCGTAAACTGTGTTTGTACGATACAATTCATTCTGAAATTTGAAACTCAACATTCAACTTGTTTACTATAAGAAGAATGGGCAGTTTGACATCTTTTATCGCGTATTATATTTATTTTAGTGAACGACTGCGTATTCAGTTTTAAACGAATTACTTACTTTTGTATTTAAACAAGTACAAAATGATATATTTCAATCGAAATGTTTTAACGAATTATCGATTGCTATTACCCGACTGTATAAAAAGCAGGGTAGTTATTTTCCTTTATCTCGTTTCTAAATTTAGATAGATTTAGATTTTTTATTGATTTCTTATTTGTCATTTTATTGATAATTTCCGTGCGGAAACCGTAAAATAAGGATCTGTCAATTTTATACCTTTGGAGACATGTTCATTGAGAAATTCTCCCTAACTGCCTTACTTTTCCCAACATCTTATTTCGAGCAATTTTCTACACCAAGCAACGGAGGATCGGTTTCCGGGCGCCGTTGATTTGCGAGCTATTTATGTCACCGTCGAGTATTTTCGCCAATTACCGCTAAGTGCGAACTCGGCCTATTTTTTTTAAGAGAGCAGTCTTTATCGCGGAGCTAAAACGCGACCACGCCAACCGCCGTAAGAACTCTTTTCAAGCCATTCAGAGGGGCGTGGGCGAATGGCCACCCACTCTTTATCTCACCGAGAACTCCTGAATCACCGACTCAAATATAACAATCCATTGGTACCGAGGGAAGTAAGTCGATGGTGGGAGAGGTCATGCCAAAGAGTCGAAGAAGGGATGCTGTTGTTGTGGACCGAAAGAGTTCTTCGAGTGTCTCCCACGCCTCTCTTTGACTACCGCCTCCTTACCGACAACTCCTTCATCAATCCTCCTCTTTAAAATGTCGGAATAAATGGATCTCCAGGGAGGGTTTCAGGGAGGGAAGCAGGGAGCAAAGATACCACCGAAGATGGATTAGCCTGCGGTTCTTTCGCAGATCCTCGCGGATTCGTTTCTAATTTTAGCGGCGCCTAGAGCTTATCGTAAAAAATTACGAAAGGAGCGCGATTATTCTGGGGAACTGAAGAAGAGGATTTTGGATGATTATTGCAAAGGTAGTGCGGTTTTAATTTTAAAATAGAGGAGACTTTTTTGAGTTGAATCATACTGAAGCAAGAATTGAGAATAGAATAGTGATATTATTACGAATTGAATTTAAACAAGAAAGAGAAAATATTAATTATATTCTTATTGGAAAACTTCAGGAGAGGAATTAGAAAGCATATTACTGACGAATTATTTAATTTAATGTTTTACTATTATTTTTAATAAATGACCATTGATTTAAAATTTAATGATGCTGCTTTAGCTCATCCATTTAGCTTAAAAATTATTTAATAAAGGCGAAAGAAATCCTTAAATGTTTTAGAATATATTGATGATTGAAATGTAGTCGTTCTTTAATAATTTAGACATATTCGTTCGAAAGAAAAGCTGAAAGGTCACTTTCTCAATGATATAGTTTTGTAATAGATAGAGGTATATGTGCATTAATTAGGAATTTAATTCATATTAACAATCGATTCATCAACAGCTTAAATTTTAAGTCCCTTCGATTTCATAACAATGAACCGCGTGGTAAAAGAATTATATTCAAATTGCTATTATGTAATATTGATAAATTTCTCAAACTCTCTGTTCTTGTTAAACGATATAGTTAGTTATTTATCTCTTTAAGGAGCAAATTTAACATCTGTTAATCATCTAGCTTTAATCAGTACTCATACTTCTTTTTTCTTTCCTCCACATGGCTCTCATCCTTTATCCGTGGCAGTCCTTTTTGTCATTTCTTTTTCACATTATTTTCACTTTCTTCGGTCACTAATCTCTGCCCTTTACTTCTTTTTCTCGAAATGCCTTTTTTTCAACCTCAGAGACTTGGCTCACCTCCTCATTTCCTCCCTTTCTAATCTTCTCATTGTACTCTCCTAATCTGTACTCTTGCCATGTATTAATGTACGACTCGTTCCTCACTCATAATACTTCTTTTTTTAACTGTTTACGAATTGCTCCCTTCATCTCTTTACCCTTTGAAATCATACTGTTTCGTATACTTAATCAGTTTTTTTTACTACATCTCGTTTAATGAGCAGAATATGAATTGAAATGAATTATAATATTCTCCTTTTATTGCTTATTAATTTTTTGTCCTTCATTCCTCATGCTTCTTCTTCTTTAGTTTTTTAATATAACACATCTTTGAGTATAATATATTTTTTTCGACGTCAAGGTTCGTATTGAATCCTATCATCCTTCGGTCAAAAATCAATTTCCTTAATTGCTCCTCATTTCCTTGGGCCTTATCAAAGAAAAGAATCCATACCCTTAATTTTGATTTTTAATTTTTTGGGCTCTTTGTGAACGTTTAATTATAATCTGACTTTCACCTTTTCTGTCTACCTATCAAATATTAAAGTTCTTTCTCTCTGGACACCAATTTTCACAATTCTCGTGTTCCTGTTTTTCAAAGCAGCTAGAATGGCTTCTATACTTAAACACAGCAGCAAATTTATTTTACCTCCTTTATGGATCTCGTCTTTTTTCTTTCTTCTCCCTTTGAATCAAGTGGTGTGTACTTAAGGAAGTGCTCTAAAAAATCAGTCTGGAGAATGTTAAGTCTCTACCTCTTACTCCCTTCTGTCATCCTGGTCTTTTATTATCCTCCGATACTTTGAAGTCGGATATCCTTCTCTTGTCTCGTAAGTTACAGGAAGTAAAAGAATCAATAGCTTTGCTCAGGGTATCCATAACCTATGCCCATAATGTATACATTCTCCATCCATGGGTAGTTTGAGATTATAGGATTTTCAGCAGTCTCTTGACTTGTTAGCACGATGCAAATCATGTTTACTTGTTCATCATTTACTCTCGGTTAATGTAATTAAATCGAAGGGTAGATGAAAGTAATTAATCATAACTTCAATGACATACTAGGTATTACTCGTACAAGGACGACAAAGATTTGTAACCCAAGATTTCCCTCGGTATAATCTTATACTTCGCCAAATTTTTTTTGTATATACATTGTATATAACTAATGGTATAATGATACCAAAAGTGTTACCCTCTGTTGAAGATTACATTTTTTTATTTTCTTATTCAGTCTCCCAGTAATGACAGGAAATTTATATAACATCTAAGATTCGGCCTTTATTCAGATGGTATGCAAGAAGCAATAAACATTAAATAATAATTATAAAAGTATATAATATTATAGGTAAATAGCTTCACATATTAGTTAAAAATTGGACATGGTGAATTAGTTAAGAATATTTAATGTAAATGAAAGAAATTAAAATAAAGTGATTATAATTTTCATTTCAAATACTATAATCATCATTGGCTTCAATATTCAAAGTTGCACTAAATGGGTAATATTATTTTAACGGAAAAAGTTACTGACATAGGCTGAACTCGAGTCCAGATTTGAGGAAATATACTTTACCTCAAGGGTGCATAGGCCACCTGCGTAACTATGGGACAACTCTTGATTAGCGTGTTGCCTATATTCATATAGCTCATCGTTTTTACGTGGTCAAAACATAACTTTGGCCTCTGTTTACATTAAAGATGGACTAATTTGTTTGAAATTAAAAGAGTCGGTGCTATTACTGTATCTCAGGCACTGTTTTTAGAATAGAGAATTTTTTTTAAATGTCACCAAAACTCGCGTTAGTTACGCAGATATTCCATCTCCATGACCCCAAGCTGTTTACTGATTCGTCTGGTATTATTGTTTGTTTCCTTGTATCTTCATTGTTGTTCTTCTGTAAAAATCGAGAGAAAGTATCAATCGTTTTGCTCGATAGAAGTACATGCGTACTCCTTTTTCTCTTCCTCTCCAAAGGGTGGCTGCCCCTTCTCTCGGAAATATATATTATACTTCCCACTGGCTATACTCCAACTCTAACGTCTCTTGGCCAGCGTTATAGGGTTTGCAGAAGATCGTAGAGTGAATTACGTACACGCATTCCCATTCTACGTGTGTCCAATTCTCGGTACCCTAGAGAGAACGGCCTTAAAAATATCGACCGCAAGAAGGGTAGTAAATCATTATTTTAAAAATTGATGACCTTTTTTTACGGTCGACCTTCACGCAAGCGATTGGCTAGCTCCCTTCCATAAAGGTGGCGAGGTTTACACGGAATCCGACTACAGAGAGAAAGCCTTTTTTATACTGTCTCCTTTTAAAACGTAAGGGAAGTGAAAAAATTGGATGGAAAAAAGCCTCCAGTTTCCCGAAGCCGTCGTTAAAAACGATGTTTTTTCTCCGAAAACAGTTTTGTCCCGGCCTTTTTAGAAATTGGCCACGGGGCTCATTCGCAGTTCGCATAAAAAGAAGCCGTTTTCTCTCACGTTTTTGATAACTCAATTCCGTCGTTACTTGGAAGAATAATGTTGACGTTTAACGACGAATTTATTAGCGCCCGTCAAAGTTTTTAGCTTCGGTTTTGTTTTGAGAGAACAGATTGTAAGAGCCGATTCTGTCGAGACTTTTTTGAAAAATAGAAATGGAGTCATATTACGAAAAATTATTTTTCTTTTACGCAGGGTTTAATGCGGAGGATATTTTAAGGGGATTTTAATATTATGATTTCTCAAAATTGGAGCAGAGAGATATTTTCATAAAGAAGTTATTCTTCGCATTTTTAGGATTATTTCTTTGTTATTCATCTTCAACGATAGTGAATACTCGTTAGAAATATCGATGTATCTTTGTTTAAACCTCACATTTCTCTTTTCGAAAAAAGCCATTTCTTGAGTTTCATCCGAATCCTTACTGTTTTCATTGGATATTGATTAGTTTACCCAATTATACACGTTTTCTTAACTCATTAATTAGCGTTAATGCGGATTGGGTTCGACGAAATTGTTTTTTAAGCGGAGTTTAATTTTAACGCATTTTGATTCTTAGGGGCGGACTTTTGAAAAATAATTATATAAAACGTTTTTTTGTTTTTATTGTTTTTTTTTGTATTTCGATCGAAAATTTCATAAGCATATAATTCAGATTTATAATTAGGAAAGAGGCTTCCTATCTTATTGACTGCATTTCTTACTCAAAACTTTAATTAAAATATCAAGACATACTTGCTTTAATAATTTTTAAAACTTTAAAATTTCATAAAAACTGCTTTGAATTTAATTAAAAACATTTTCACTTGATTTCTCATTATAAGGAAATTATACATAGAATGATCGATCAATAAATTTTTTCCTCTATCTAAGGTAGTACTATTTGAATGAACTGTCATATTAATTTCAAGTATTTATGAATTTTTATTCTTTGAATTATATATTTACGGAAACCTTTATATTTTTTATATATTTCATCAGAAATACATCAGGAGTTGACCTAATTTGCGACTCAATATGTTACCAAGTAAAACTTGAGTTACTTCCCAAAGCACTGTTTGATACGTAGTTACCAGGAAACTTATTTTTATCGCCACGTGTTACAGAAAATTGTCTTGTACTCGTTCTGGACAGCCTCAATCGTACAAACCACTCGTGCATATCCGACGAGATTCTTCCTCAACAGCCCAAGAAAACCGATCTCTCCATCCCCTCTAAAGCAATCTGCATATGGAATAAACTCCTTCCCTCCTAATCTTTCGTCCCTTCTCCAGCATCCCGCCTTTGGTCCAGGACCACATGGTCACTTCGGTTTTAACCAGCCGGATTACTCACAAGACCTAAGGAATTGCCCATCCCAATTACCCGTTGCCCAGGAGACGCTCAGCTTCGCCTACGGCGGTCACCTGACCTACTTCTGACCTCAATCCTTCATAACCGTCTCATTTCCTCCACGCCCACGCCAAAGCTGAGGAATCTTTCGACGGAGGCCGGAAAAATACTCGTCTACGTAAACTTCCCCGTGGGATTGTTCTCCGAACTGTTTAATTTTCTCGAGGAAGTTGGTTTTTTCTCATCTTAGTTACGTTCCGGGAGTTGATGAGGGCGATTCGACTATCGTCCGGAGGCGTAGGAGGGGTTTTTGAATCCCGCAAAGTAGGGGGCCGTGGGAGGGGTGGGGGAAACTCGATTCCGGAAAATCGTTTTTCTTTTGTTAAGGGGGCGTTATTCGGAAAGGACTCGGCGATTATCTTGTAGTGCGTAGGATCTGTTTGGATTTAACATCTTACCGTAATGGCGCACAATCGTCGCTTTCCATGTAAGGACATAATCGTCGCGTGTTGAGAAGAGAAGGAATATAGATAAATCACGAATTTGCCGAGTTATCAAGTCATTACGGGGGCGATAAATTTATGGGGATTGTTTTTCTGTTTCCTTAAGAAAGTTACGTGCACAACTCAAACCCTCAATTATTCCATAAAGAAACGTATTTGTCTCTAAATGGAAACAAGTTGTTGGGTTGTGAATGGATGTAGCCATCATTTTAAATCATAGCTTTGAGGCAAACATCAGATCTCGTTAAGGTTCCCACATTTTACGTCTACATTTGATATGCTTCTCTTCATTATTGTCGCTGAATAGAAGAGAATTTTCAGCAGTTTTATGGTTATATTTTTGGGGATTTTAAAGGAATGTTATAAAGTAGCAAAGATACAATAAAAATAAACCCGTATCACCTAGTGCTTTTGTTTAGCATTTTTGGATGGAAGTGTAGATTTTCTGATAAATTTTAAGCGAGCAATTTTTAACGTCTCATAATAACGGATTTAAATCTAACGTTCATGTTCTCTTGTTGTTGAATATTTTAGTAAACTATAGTTTTTTCAAATGAATTTCAATGACGGAAAACCTAACATTACTATTAATCATACTTTAAAGCATTAGTTTAATGTTATGAAATGCAGATTTCTAGCTTTTTCAACATATTATCACTTCTGTTTTATTTATCAGCTTTTAAACGTGGAATTTTAAATAAATAATTATTATTTTCTTATATTTTAAGCAATTTTAAATATCGAAATTTTAAAACTCGAATTTTATTACGTCTCCTAGACTTTTATTATACTTACTTATTTTCCGTTGAGCTTTTCTCCTAATCCTCAAATCTATCCCATATTTTTGAGCCTCAAATATCGAACTTTACCTTACGCGATTCTCATAAGAATCCAAAATATTGATTTAGCTTAAATAAACTATTGATTTAGCGAATGATGTTATTCCCTGTTGTAAAAACAACCCACCCTTTTAATCCAATCAACCGTTACACTTGGTTTCCCTTGGTTCTTTCCTTATCCTCCCCTTTCCTAACCACTCCTCCACTGCGTTGAAATGGGAACGTAAAAAAGCGGACAAGAAAGGATCTTTCGCCGAACAATTCTCCGTAGTGTCTCTTTACGTCTCTCGTGATTTATTGCCGGGCGCCAAGTAAGACAAATTGTGAGTGACAGCAGGCGTCATCTCCCGAGTTCCTTCGGAAGTCGCTCCTGCCTCTTCAATCATCCAAGAGAGGAAAATAAAAGCGTTCCTCCGATGGGGCACATCCGGACGATGGGTGTGGAAATCCCTATAGCCGCAGCTGGACGTTGTCTTCACCCCGTTGCATCGTGGGTAATTCGGAAGCGTGGGCGCCGTCTGTTTTTTTCGTATTTTTTTTACACGCCGTGGATAGGCTGTCTACCAATCGGGATGACGTAGGAGTGGGAATCTGGCGCTACGTTGTTGACTCTCCTAACGACTTCCGTACTTAAGCGTTACGGAAGATTTCCCGAAGGTTTTGTTATGTTTATGGTTCCCGACATTATTAGTTACAGGAAGCATAATATAATATGGCGTTCCTATTTCCATACGGTGGTTTTCGGATCAATAACTCCGGATGGATCTTCGGGAGGGAGTGCTTGTTTATCCTCTCGCCCAGCTCATTATGAGTTTCGGATTCAGTTGAGGTTTACGGAAAAGAATGTTCTTTTATGCTACCGCTCCGGGTTTGAAAACGAGGAAATATTTGTAAATTATGAGAGTAATGGAATAAATATTTACATAAATATTATCTCAACCAATAGTTTTTATTCGTTATATGAAATTGATGGTTTGATTTTATAATTAGGTTTTTCAACCTGAATCATAATGTTCTACTCCCAGTAAAGACGATTATTATTATTGTAAATCATATTATTATTCTAGAGAAAATTTAGCCAAATTCTTATAATAGAAATTTAAATCAGGAATGATTCTTTTATTTTTAAGTATCGCAGTATCTCTTCTGCAACGGAAACATCCAATCCTCTTCGCATCCAATGCCCTTTGATGCAACCCTTCTTGTGACAATGAGTGGCGTTCGCGAAAGGAAAAAACTCCATCCCACGGTAACCCCAGCAACGGGCGGCGTTGACATGCGCTTTTCATATCCGAGACTCCTTCCGATTTCGCCAATTTGGGTCCCTAAGGCCCTCTGATCCTCGTCCGACGCACGAATGATTGAGGGAGTTTGTTTATACAACGTGGCAACGTCAAGGGTCGGTGGAGGCCCTCTTCTGATAATGCCGCTCCGCATATATCCCAAATTGCACCGATGCATCCAGATATGGAATGAACCGTCCTCGCCAAGGATTGGGGCCTTTAGCGCTTAGGTTCTGTGGAATCTTCGCAACGAGATGGAGGGCTCTTTTTCCGCTTCCATCAAGGGTTTTGCGTGCCGAGAATATCCATTTGTCGATCTTTTAAATTCCACGGAAATAGGTTGAGGGGAGTAGAGCGATATACGAGGCTGATTTTATTCGGGCGTCAACAAAATGTGCGTGATTTTGTTAATACGGCGATTAAGTTTAAAATATAGCGAGCGTGAATATATGATATAAATGATGTATAAAAATATGATATATTTTTTCATCGTCTAAAATTTTTATATATTCCGACGAATATAAAAAGTATCGGAATCGTATTGAAATGATTTAATTTCTCAGTGAGTGTTTGAATTTTACTTTTGAAAATTTTGGAATAAAAATAATCTAATCCTAATGTTAGATGTGATTTAAATATTACAATTCAACGATGTATTACGTATGAACGCTATATTCTACTATTATTAACTTCTGGTATTTTGGTTGTTCATAAAAATAAATGTGATAATTATGAAATCAAAAATTAGTAAGATTTACGGCCAACATTTCTTTATTTCTTTTCTTCATTTAGACTAAACTCTTTGTGCATTTTATTAGTGAAAAAAATTGAAAGTTTATAACCGAGCTTATGGATAATTATAGAAATATAACTTATTTGAACTCTACTAAATACTCAAGTACTGCATTTTATTTACTCGAATTAATTTCCAATACAAATATTTCGGTGCATAAATCGACTTTGTAATCGAACATGATTCGCTCCCAATTTTTCTGCGGTTCGGATACTTTCATAATAAGGAATTTGTTCTAATCCTCCTATAGAAATAACTTGATGTTTGTTCAAATAATTGTATAGAAACTAGTAGAGAATGATCAAACTTTATCGGAAGTGACAAGGAAACGCTGTATGAGAAAAGTCGCTATTGGACCAGCGAATAAACAATGCAGAATTCAATTAGCACGAAATAAATTTTTTCACCCCACTTTATTCTGAATCGAATTATGCTAATAATTCCCGGTAAATAAATTATATGCGAACGAAATTAAATTAACCCACGCCTTGTCATTAATTAAGCTCAAATATATTGTCTGAATGTCATTCTAATTAAATCAAATTAATAATATAATTTTTTTCGTGGAGTGGGTTGCTGTTTTTTATATTCCTACCAGATGGCTTCATTATCATTTCCGCTTATTGACATTTTACGTCCTTCGAAACGAGTTTCATTTCGATAAATTCCCGTGAAAATATGTGCTTATGCACTCGATGCACTGACCTCCCGACCTCTGCGCGAAAAACCCTCTGGTTCTTGCCGCGGTGCATTTTGCATTTGCGGCAACCCCTTCTCCATCTGAATCCCCTTCCACCGCCTCTATTTAGGCCACGTGAGTGTGTGGGCCAGGACTTGAGTGCTGGGATGTATCAATCCGCCTGCACCCGCGTATCTCCCTTCATTTTCCGCGGGCGTCATGAATGCAGAAGGCCGCTCACATATTTAAACGCGGAGTGTTCATTTATGGGTCGAGGCGCAGGTGGCGCCGCCAAGAGAGACAAAGCGCTTCGATTAAAACGCTTTCCGGCCGTTTTTTGTTTCTCCCGCGCTCTTTTTTTTTAACGGTATCTCCGCGCGCCTATTTGACGGCAGGTTCGCGCCAAATTAATCCGTTTCATTGCTACGTCAAAAGAGTCTTTCCAGAGTCTTCGCGATGAATGAGTTGTCAATTAGGCGGAGGTTAAAACATCTCGAGTCTGTCACAATAGTTTCAATCCCGTTGCGAAGCCGTAAAAGCTTTTCGGGCCGCATTTAGGTCCTTCTGCTACAATGTGAACCCAGAATCATTCCCTTGTTCGTAAATTTGGGTCATTATTTCAGTTATTGTATGCCCCTTGATGGCACCGGAGAATAGTTTTCAGTACGTTGTGACGTACTGTACGGTCGTTTCTAATTAAAAGTTGTAATAACTCTGGAAAAAGCAAATTTTGCGAATTAGTATTTCAGAGTAAATTTCATGGTGTTTTGTAATTTTAAAGGGTAAAAATTACTATTATATCTGCCTGAATATCCTATCTGTTTATCACGTTTATCTGATTAAAGTATAATACATTTCTTACGATGGTCCGACACCATATTTAGTTAGGGAAAGGTATTTATGGGAAAAGTTTGTTTTGCGTTCGGTGGAAAATAAACGTCATATAATATTGCATTGTTTCTGTGTGATGAATAAATGGCCATCTATACACAATGTTTATTAATTTCTAATCTCAATATTTGTTCAATTGATTTCATAAATTTTATCAATCATAAAATTTTACCTCTAAACATGATTGTTTGTGTTAATTGATTTATCAATACGTATGCACATATATTATTATCTTTAAAATTTATCTTCAATAGATATAATAATGAAAGTGAAATATATACTCCATTCTCAAAATCTTTAACAAGGGATTGCAAAAACGGAAGTAGTTCTGACGCGAGAAAGCAATTTTTATTTTTTCGATTTTTATACTGTCAATACCTTCTTGGGTTGTGTAAATTATGCGGTATTGTAAAATAATGTGAAAGTAGATACTGATGTCATGAATCCAAATTTCTTAGGGCTGAGTTCATTTATTGGCAAATCTATACGAACTAAAGTTGTGATTTTTTCATTTTTCAATTGCTTTCAAGATATTTTGAGTACAAAAGATCAAAGGGAACTGTTTCAAAAGCTCCCTGCTTTGTTTTTACGTAGACATAGAGAAATACAAATTCCCTCTCAATCCTTCCTCAAATATGAAGGTTTTTCAAGATGATTTTATCCTTTAGACATCTAAAATTTCAATAAAGTTTATAGACCTTTCCCTTTCGGAATTTTATTTTGAGTCAGTATATTATCTCGAGATTGAATGTTGAGAAAGGGAAGTCATTGTCGTTGACTGTTTTCGTTTTAATATACTTTGATACGTCTCGTTTTATTTGGTGATTTCATATTTATTTATTTTTTAAGATTGTCCCGTATCTTCGCATTATACTAGGAATAATTTTATTTAGAACATATTTCTGCGAATGTTACTTAATTCACTCGTTGGCTCTGTTGATGACAATAATCGTCCTTCACAACCATTATCCTTTTCCGATCAATATCTAGGTATGCGCTTTCGATTCTTCTCCTGAATTCTCGAACATTGTCTACATGTCGCTCACAGCTGTTCCGAGAACGTCCTTGTTGATAGTTCAATCTGGTTTCGGAATGCGAATCGTGCATGATATTTCAGATGGCGCGAATAGCTTCCGCAGAATCGCGTTTCGTAATTCAATTTTTTACGCGCCGGAATCCCCGGGAACAATAGCACTTTTATTTCTTCGATTCCCATTAATTCCATTCCTGTTTCATTACGTCGACGTTAATGTGCGGACTCATTCTCCTCCTGACATCGGGAAATTCGTCGTAAAATTCCTCTTCAAAACTTTTTTGACGCCATAGAAACGGTTCCCGAAACACGCATCTATTCGAGCAATTTCGCGCCGACCGGTGGACACGTGCATCGCGATAATAAAACGATTTTCGTTGTAAATTCGACCCCTCTTTCCGCAGGGTGTCGCCGTCAGGTTTTTGCTCGTGTTAAACCGCGGTCGGCGGTTGCCAAGAGCGATAAGGCGTCCTATAATTCCATAGTAACAGAACACGCGGCCGCAGACCACGGGCGCCCTTGGAGCGAACGGATTTTATCCGATTCAGATTGGAAAGTGATAGGAAAGCTCGAGAAGTGAAAGGGAGTATTTTAATAATCCTGCAAGAGTCGAGGATCCCGCCGCCTAAGAGATAGGTTTCATTCCTCGCTTCTTTTACGGTCAATGTTGTAGGAGTGATTAATTGTGTAATGGTAGCACACGCACCGTGTGCTTGCGAAATGATGTGTTCCTTGTGACCTCTAGTTGAGAATCACGGTCGATCCGTGGTTGCGGCATTCGAGTGCAATTAAATCGATATAAACAATCGTTTCTCTCGTAAGCAGATAGTTCGATTTAAACGGTGTTTAAAGGATATTGATTTACTATTGTAGAATGGAAAGCAATTTTATTCTGTTCTCTTCGTGGTATTACTAACCATTTAAGATACTTTCAAAAGTTTTTTTTCTAATTACGTCTATTGGTTTCTTATTTCATTCGCCCAGTACTTAAATATTCATTTAAATATTTAAGATTTTTCAATTATAGATTAATATTTCTCAGTTAATTTATGTCAATCATGATATTCAAATAAAATATGAAAATAATTTATTTGACTGAAATACAATTGAAATGGCTATTGATAATTGATAAGCAATAGTATAAGTAGTTATAGAGTATACCTTTAACATTTAAAATGCTATAATGATTATTAAAAGAAATATCTACTTAACAAAAGATGATTTTGTGCTCATAAATTTTCTATTATAAATCCGGACATCATATGAAAAGAACTGTGATTGATAGAACTAACAATTACAACTAGAAAATGTGTCATTGAGAGTAAAAATATCTCGTAAGAAATCTTTTGAAGTAGAAGAAATGCTGTCTGCTGATGTAAATAGAACATGCTATAATAGTACACGTTTAATCTGACGAAATGATGTAATAATGGGCTTTACCTTCAGAAAAAGTTTTATTAAGGAATAATTATTTTTAATACTCACGTTCCGCTGAGAAACAGGAGAGATTCCTTGAATTAATAAACAACTTATCTTTCATCCTTTGAAAATCTAAAGACATGAATCTTTGAAGATTTAAAGATGCTTCGAAACGGACTGTAACTTTTCGTAAATACTGAGAAAATGCTTTCATTTATATCCTCTGAAGTCGCAAAGGATTCTTCAGTCCATAACAAACATTCTCGTTCAATGTTTATAACAGCAGCTTAAATATAACCTTTCAACCTTCTGTGGTTCAAGGGTATTCGAGGGATATTTTCCGAAAACTAAACTGTGTGTGTTAATTGAAAACAGTGTTAATCGACCATTAATTTACTAAATTACAAGAGATGGATTTATATTGTGATTCCCTTTGATGTTTTAACTGCGATAAAACAACGATTAACATCTCTTGTTAATTTTATCTCATCGTTGAGTTAATTATCCTTTATGATTGAATTTGATCGCCTATACATTTTCTTTCTGAAAAGAGAAAATTGATCGCTGATTTTGGAACTTCACGTAGTTAATGAGGCATATACTTTGTAATATTTCTCAATAGGCTAAATCGCATGGAATTCAATTAACTAGGGGATTACATAATAACAAATAAATAAAGAGTTCTGAATATGTGCGTTATTTTTTGAAGATTATTATATTATTAAAATTCGGAATCAGTCATGTGTGAAGTTATTCCAATATATCATCCGATGGAGCGAGAAATAATTTTTGAAATTGCGTTTCTAAAAACCTCTCAATGTTTTCGTTAATTTTCTCTCATCAATTACGTTTTTGTCAATGCAAATATTAATACATATAATCAGCACATGTATAATTCATTCCTTGTTATTTTGTAGTTTTATATTGAACTATTGAAAAAAAGGAGCTTGCAAAAGTTTTCTGCTGTCAATTGATACATTCAGATTAATTACGTTTCCTGAAGAGATAATTAATATAATGAATTATAAATAGATGACAAGTGTTTTTAGAGAATTAACTGATTAATTAAGCGATAAATAGGTCAATGAAGAACTAGATCGTCTTTTTTACACTCTCTTCCAAAATAGTCAAATTTCTAGGGAATAGATATTAATATAATTTTAGAGAAGAAGATGAATTTTTAAGGTCGTATATTTAGTAAAAAAGTAGCTGTACAATACCCTTTACTGATTGCTATAAATGATAAGAATTTATTAACTCCAAGGGACTTTTAGTATTAATTATAGTTCTTACGAAATATCTCATTGGTTCTCTGTAAATGTAATTGGTTTCATTTACCATAATTTATCATATATATGATGTTGCTTTTGTGTTGAGGGAATTAAGTGCAGAGAAAGAATATTGTTTGATAGTTTAAGCTCTATTTTCCGCTTTTGTGAACGCGATAGTTTCCAGCGGTTTAAGAGAATGAAAGTAATGCATTTGGAATCCTCTCCAAAGCGTTTTAAAACGATGCGGCGAAAGGAGATGACAGCGTGACGCAAGAGAGGATTTTCGCACCAGAGTAACAGAGGTATGAGTAATGGAAGTCGAACTCGATTGTGTAATTGTCCGGAGCTGAAATCGCGTAGCGTAAGAGGAACAATGGTTACGTCATTCAATGCAGACCGATGGCGTCGTCGGGGGAATACTTGAAGACGCGGTGTTGCAAGTGTTGCGGGGGAACAAAGGAGAATACGCTCTTTCGGTCCACGGCAGGTCGTCGAGGGGAGTTTATTAAAAGACGAAGCAGTTTAAACGGCGGTTATTGGCGTGTTGGATTATGCGGTGGGAAAAGAGCGATGTTGTAAGTCGGTTCGGATTAAGATTGACGGAGGATGATTCATCTTCGCTCAAAAGCGGCGGTTTTAAACATCGCAAGGCGTGATGTAAACGGAGCACTTTTAGTTCGCTCTTCCGAGCTCGTTAAAACTCTTAGGCGTGTTCTGTTACTTAGAATAGGGGTTAAATTAAATATCTTTATATACTGTTACGCTTTATTTTCTATGAGACACGATTTTTTTATTTTGTGGTATATTATTCAACTGAGCGTATTTGCTGCCACTTTTTATATCTCCTTTCTTTCTAAAGAAATAATGACAAATCAATGCATTTATCCTTTCTTAAGATACTTATTTTTACACATAAGTGTTACCATCTTTTATGATAAGGATTTTAATATTTAGGAGTTTTATCAAGTGTTATTTTTATCTATATAGGTTTCCAAAAAATTATGGGACTAAGTTTTTAAAATCGTGGATGGAATATTTTTTAAGACGTCTCTACCACACATAAGACTGGCATTTAAATTTGAAAGAAAGAGGTTGGAGTCTAGTATCGAAGAATCAAGTTCATGTTCAACCTCAACACTGTTGATGAATTCTCGAACCCTATTTTACTCCGTTTAATTTTATAGTTTTTAATTTGTAAAATAACGCATAATATAATAATTATTTCCTTAAAATATTAGGTATAGTAATGCAAATGTTAACTTATATTTTACCTTCGGAATTTATGTTAAAATATATATCAAAATAATCCTCAATATAATGAAAAAGGTTCGACTCAACATCCTGGAATGCTATTTAATGTACGGAGAAAGCCGTAGTGTTATCTGAGTTTTTCTCAAAACCAGCAAATAAACTAGTGCTTATGAAAAGATCTAAACACTTCGAAGGCTGATTTTACAAACAAAGAAAAAAATCATCGGATAAATATTTTGAAAGGAAACCTATCAACAGATGTAAAAATAAAAAAGTGGATCGGTGATGATTACATTAGAAAAAAAGTCTGCTCCATTTTAGGAAGACTACGTATCTCATTTATGGCTTGATATCTAAAGGTATCTTATAGGTATAAGGTGAAATCATATCTGTAATATTTTCTACATAAAGCGTTGGAGGATAAAATACTTATATTCACCATAATAAAAGTAAGCCTACTATAAATTCACATGCTTTACATTATGCAATATACCCTTTGTAGGGCACCCTTTTTCGAGGTAAATATTTCTTCGTATCGCTGTTTTTTTCTAAACCGATGCCCCCAAATGGTAAAGCGGTCGGAAGATTTAGTATTCCCAGGCACGTCGAAAAATTTCGAGGATAAAAATAAAAGGATGCAAAGAGCTTTCGATCGGATGAAAAGAGCGATGCTTCATCTTCGAACACGTGTTCACGCATGTGTTGGATCCACCGAATTCCTCTTTCATCTTCTCTACCCCTTTAACTTGTTCCTGTGGCGGTAAAAGCAGAGAGATTCACTCGTCGAAATGCACTCTTAACTCATTTTAGATTCCGCCCGAGGATGGTTCGGGAACTTCTGTTTGACGCCTTCGCAAGTTGAGGAGTCTCTATATTGGACGCATTGTCGGAAGTTGAAAACTCAATACAGACTTGTCACCGGGTAATCCTTCAGAAGAAAGGGGAAATAAATATAAAAAGAGGAACAACCGCTCGCGGCTTCAAAGCGAATGTTTTAAAAGAGTTCCCGAACGTCTTTTAAGGAATCACTGAACTCTTTCAAACATACCGTTCACTCCTTTTGTTACTTTTTGGAATGAACTCAAACATTTTCTGTGTCATGTGCTTCGGAAACTTAACTCTAAATCGGCAAGAATTAGTTCTCTTATTTTATGCAACTTGGTGGAAGCGCTGAAGGACAAAATATACGAAAGTTCTGCGGGTAGGCTAAGTAACACGCGAAAATACGGAAAGGATTAAAACGATCAGTGCATTAACTCAGGTTCCTTTTCTTATATATACCGGATTGTGCTTAATTTATAACAAGATAACGGTATAACTAAAGGATTTACAAAAGAGAACATGATCGATGAGTTTGAGTTTTATTTCTAAGTTCTGTCTCACAATATTTGTAGAATTCAAATATAGAAATATTTTAGATTTTGGATTATGTTTTCTTATGGATTGTAGCAATAATTTTCGAAATTTGGGAATACTATTTTGCATAATTGTAATATATACTGCATAATAGAATATATAATATAATTGTTTAATAACTTTGAAACGCTTATTTATGTATACATAGTCATATTTATTCTAAGGAATTTCATTAAGTATAATTCATTATCGTTATATTTACTTTTAAATCTCAGCCAACCACCCTTAAATATGTTCATCGTATGATAAGGTGATAGATTTATTTAAGAATTGGTCAGAAAGAGCCGGAATAACTCAAATACAGGAGCCAGAGTTGGCGGGAAGGCCGAATATTAGAAAGATTAAAAGCAATTGTGTTAATTGGACGTAGTTGTGAATGCTAGGGACGTGAGCCGCTTGCTTTAAATGTCGGTTGGGTTATTGAAGCACAATATTTTCTATGAATAATGGATAGTTTTATGATGATAGTTGTAGGAATTATATTTTAATTGATACAATAAATGCCAGTTCGTCCGTGTTTGTAATAGTGAAGTGTTTGTTCTGGATGGGAAAATATACTAAAGCGCAAGAATTACTATAATTTTGGAGAAATTTCAAATAAGTACCTCAAGTTAAAATTCCTCGCGGCTTATGTTGATAATTTAAAAAATATTACATCATTTTATTTATCTTGAGTAATACGTTTAAGTCTGTATTCATTTATTTACATGTATCATAATTTGAACTATGAAGCGGAAGAGAAACAGTTTATAGATAAATTTTAAAACGAAGAATTCGATGAATACTACGATTTGATAGTGATATATAAATTAAAGTGATATTATACATTACGGGAAGTTATAACCATCTTTGAATGCGTAATGCTGAAAAATATTCTCTGTGATAAACCGCAGGTATACAAATTATGAATTCAGTCCATTCGTATCATCCCTTCTATACTCGCACGCGACGTTGAAGCACTTTATTTTTATGATCGCGATGTTTCCCCAAAAAGATTCAGCCTTTTCCTCGCTCCTCTGAATTTAAATATGGGTCAATCAGATTCATCTCTTCTGAATAACGACGTTTTCCTCCATTGAAATACTTTCTCGCTGCGGTTTCCACGGAAACGGGGGTAACTCTCCAGAATCCTCTCCCGATACTCTTTTTCCCTCAAAGCCCGCAATATTTTGGGATTAGGGATTCTCTGCCATAGAGTCGGGAGGCGGGCAAAAATGAGGAAAATCAAAACATCGCGCGGCTAAAAATCCCTCTCGTTAAAAAATTACATTCGTCGTACACGACAGAACAGATCGCGGTGTCCCGCACAGACCCGTTTTTTGTCCGTCGGCGTTTTCGCCCGAAAAAAATCCCGATGTTGGTAGCGAGGTCATTGCAGATGGCAACGCGGATGCATTTGCCGTGTGTGGGTGAGCCTACGAATGAAAAATAGGGAGTTGAGTGCTGGGACTCCATAAACGGTGCACTTAGCAACCTCAGACTTTAAACTCGCAAATGAAGTGGAAATGCGGGGCTGCGAGTAACTGATATCCAGCGACGAATTCAATGAGAGCGCATCCCTAGGACGAAAGTGGAGCAGTGCGTGCATGAACTTTTTTCTTGTTCACTCTTTTTGTCCGGCGTGGATTCCGGGAAGTGCTCTCGGGACTTATGTTACGTCTTTGTCCTCTTACCATTTCAGAATGTGCGTCTGCTACATCCATCAAAAACAGTCTGTTTACTGTCTCCCATTCATTGTTACCATGGATCATTCCGATTAATATGCTAATGCACATTGTGTCCCTGAAAATATTCGTTCCATCTCAATTTTTAACTCAATCATCTTTAAAATTTTATCTAAATACATCCTTGATGAAAAGTTTTCATTTATTATTATCTCAGAGTGAAACTAAGGCTATACACTTTCGGCTTAAAAAGATATATAAGAACAAGTATTTCTCATTAAAGTCATTTATGGTTGGCGATATTTTCGTCAGAATCTTGTATTTACGGAGATACAAGTGTTTTATTTATTCCGTCTGAAATTTACTTTAGCCGAAATTTATTGCGTTCTTGGTAAATGATCTGAACCCTAATTGAGATGAGAATTATATAAGCCTAAATTATTTTAACACACGACTTTGACAAACAATAACATATATTATATTAGAGAAAACAAGAAACTACAAGATACTATGCACAAAATATTAATCTGGATTGAAATAACCTGGATCTTTTAACGAGTTTTGCGAAGCGTATTTTTGCCACGAAACAACGCCACAACATCGAATAAAAGGCGAAATGCGAATTTCAGTAATGAAATCCTTGACCATCCATTGTTCAGCAGATGTTAAAATGAAATTAAACTTTGAAGTTGGGTTACGCCTCCATGATTTGCAACCGAAAAAGAATGACTGACTTTATCAGACGATGATGTTGGTCCTCTTCCGGGAGCGCAGACGGAGTTAGACAAGTTGCCTTTTTTTCCCTCGAGGTTGCGAAAAAGCGCTCATGAATTGCTTTGGTGCAGCGGTCCACGTTGAAATGCATCCGAAACGGGGATTATTCAACTCTTGGATTTGGTGGAATAAAATTCGGTCGTGCGGGAGATGCAGTTAAATTATAATCTAAAGTTATGAAAGCTGACCCAACGGCTCGTGTCTAAAGGCAGAAGGCATTTCAATTTCTCATCTTCATCCAAGGGAATTGTTTAGCTTTTTGGAAGAAGAAACTATTTAGGACTGGATGTATGCAAAGCAGAAACAATTGAATGTAGTCTTGTAGCATTGATTTAAAATAAAAAGGATAATTACATATAATAGAGGATAATAATCTATGTAATTCAAAATTTATGATTGAGATATAGATTCATCTTATTTATTTCTCTGTTTTTTTTTTTTAATTTGTGTAATAAACTGCCAAGAAAGCTTATGCCACTCCGAGATTTTCGGCGATAAAAAAATAAGATTTATTATAATATATAATATAATATAGTATTTTTATCAGAACTATTTTTATCCATATTATGTGACTATTAAGTTATTCTCATATTTATTGAACTATCTCTTAAGCCATATAGATTTGTACGTAAACTTTGAAGTACGTTAGATGGCATTATTGGGCACATCCCGTCATTGGCCATGCTTTTTATCTGAATCGATTACGAGAAATATAAGGATCATCTCCCACTTGCATCAATCCTCTACCGAATGAAGTCATCTCTCCGACCGAAATAGGTTAGCTCTTCAGAGCGGAATACCATAAATTTCATCGCAGCTTTATCTTCCTTTAGTTCTTCTTTTATGGTCCTTCCATCGATGCAACGGGGGCATTTTCAAGTGCATCATTTCTATTTCCAACTGCTCCAGTTCCATATCGTTTTCACCTCGTTAATCATAGAACGAGGGCCACTATCGGTTTGTGGCCTATTTCTATTTTCGCATTCAAAATATGTGTTACTAGCATCTCTACTGTGCTTATATATCTCCTCTTCTAAGTTTACGAATCATTTTGAGTTTATCGCTCGATTTAGCGCGATCTATATTCTCCTTTCTGGTATTGACTTTAATGGAAATAAATCATTACTCAAATATGTCTCACTTCAACCTCTAATGTGAATGATCTTTGATCTCTGTTCAAATTAAAGTATTTTTTCTCATTTGCATCCTCTCTTAAATTTTATCATAATATCATATACCACATACAGAGCCTCTTTGTTACCAATCCCACAAAAGATTATTTTGATTTATTTTGAATGAGCTGTGTAAGGATGAGAGTTTGATAAACTTCGCATCGTTATTTTCATCTTCATATAAATAATGTGTTTTTTATATATTAAAATTAATAAAAAAATAATTATTTTAAGCATCCATTCAAATTTATCATTATTCAATTACTCGTTTCGTTGAGTATTCAGTCATTTGTTTCGTAAATATGTGTACCGTATCATTTCATAATAACATTATGCGTTGCTAGGGGCTGCCATATTGTTAGATGACCAACCAAATTGCATCTAGATTTTTGTATATAAGTATTTAGATCCTTGCAATAACTATAGATATTTTTATAATATCTCCCTATCAAATATTTCCTTAAGATCCATCCAATATGAGCTTACGTATATCAGAAAAAGTAGTGCTGGACTTGACCTTCAAATGGTGGAATCAATACAGTAATGAGTTTTTCTTAAGGGCGGTTCCGCTCGAAAGGATGATGTTGGAATCGACATCCCCCGCAAGGAATGAGCCCTGACTTACTTCACAGAATGTCAGTGCCATTTCCTCTAAGTTTAGAGGGGTGAGACCATAGAATATATATGGAGTATGACTTCCTATTCTCCCACTGTTCGAAAACTCCGGTTCGTAATTACTTCGCGTTCCCCATCGAAAAAGCCTCACAAAAACTTTGCTTTCGGAGTCCATATCGATCGCAGCTGGACACTAAGCTTCACTAATGGACGCATCAAAAGATATCCATCTATCGGTGTTTTTTTATTCCTCCGATGGAACGGAGGAACCTTGAAATTCGCCCGAATTAGAGAGAAAGTGCTTTGAACTCTGAGGGCACCCACGGAGAGTAACGATCCCTTAACCCAAGCCGTCATCCAGATAATGTCTCTTCCCCCAGACGTTTTCAGACTTGGGGGAACATCGCAAGAAGTCCTATGACACGAGTGCCAAAAACCTGTCGGGAATCACTTTGGAACGGAGCCAGACGCGAAAGAAACTCCTTATCCCCAAAAAGAACTTAGAAATTACCGCAATCGGTTATTCTTCTTTTCCGCGTTTATTTTCGGTCTTTTATGAGAGACAATCGGACGAAGATGGATCCTCTACTATCGAATGTTATCCATCATACATCACCGCTTTACAATGGTACTCTTTTTCTATCTCCGATTTATGTGGGTCTCTGTACATTTTATTCCTAATGAAATATGAATTCGAGTTTGGAAGTCCATTTTCACGAACTTTTAAGAGAGAGTGAAAAAGTTTTTCGATTAAAATGTATATCGAGAAAGATTCGTCATTAACGGATATTAAAATTCATGAAATTCAATTATAATAAGTAATAAAACTTTTTTGTCGCCGAACAATTTGATGCGGATTAATAGAGCGAATGATTTTAAACGAACGATGAATATTTTAAGGAGTTTAATGAGTTTACAAATGGATTTTGAACACGAAAATTTTGTTGCGTATTAAATATGAATATAAAACGATTATATTTTACTGTTCGCATTTATGAATGCTTATTATTTTTAGGGATCAATTTTCCTTTTTCCCCTCGTTATTTCTCCCCTTAATTCTCTTACATCACAGCAAACAACGTTCAATTCAGCGTGGTTATTCATCCCGGACGTTCGTGTTGATTCAATTGTACAGCTCTCACCATGTCTGCCTCCTTCTCAAAAGTACGTTTGCCAAGAACTCGATAGTGTTTTGTTTCGCCAAAACGACCGAAATTTGCGGTCTGACTGGTGGCGCTGTCAAATTAAGCAAGGAATTTAAACCAAGTTTTCCTTCACAGTGGATTCATTCACAGAGAGAGATATCAGCTTCCTCTCATCGAAAACCGGGCTCTTTGATTTTTTGTTGCTCCGTAGATACGAGGAGAGCGCTGATAGGGCAAACCTCATTAAAAAACAATAGCAATTATTATTGAATGCACAAACCCATTAAGATTACCATTTGTGATAGTTTTTATGAGGATCTGACTATTGGATAGAGTTAACTAGATGAATAAATTAATTAATGTTAACTAGTACGGAGTTCCAGTTAGTTAAATGTACCGTTTCTATCTAATCTTCATTTTTTCTTTGAGTTATCGAGTTATTCGTTCTTTGATATAAGACGTTTAATTATTAATATCAACTCACTCTTTTCCTCAGAGACTACTATGTTTAACCAAAAATTCGCGATGAAATGTTTGTATCTAATAGTTATTCATTCATAAGTAAAAGACATGTAGGTATCTTAATAAGAAGTGATGTTTGTTTTAAATAAAGCAATTGACAATTTAATAGGATCATGATTCCGTAAAAAGTATGGGGAACTATTTTTTTATATTCTAAAAAGTCCAATTTATATTACGTATTAGACAGGTATAATGTGTTATTCACGAAGTACGTATATTTTCAAAGCTATCGCTTTATAAAATGTTTATCTAAATCTTTGTTTAATAAGCTCAGTATTTAGAGCATTTACGTTTCTATTAGTTTATGATTTTTCGTCATTTCATCCATCGATGGCTGTGGATTTACGAAAATTTTATCTAAGTTTTGCGGAATAGTTGTCAAACTTCCTTTCGACTCCGTCCACAAAAGAGTTGCAAAAAGTGGACGGAGGATGTTTATAATGACGGATCAATCAAAAAAGTCGCCAGTGGTCTTGAGAATTCGAACCCATGAGATATCAAAGACGGATTCCCACGCATCAGTGGCTTTATTTAAGTTGAAAGCACTTCGGCAGAGTTGACGGAACAATTCATCGACACGCCAATCATTTCGCATCGCGATTTTTGCGAGTAAGAGAAATATTTGGTCAAACCTCGAATCCTCTGAGATAAAAATGAGGCTATTCAGTCGATATCCAAATGAAAAAAAAGAAAGAGGGATATTCCTGTGGATATTCCTCACACAAAATTACTGGAGAGAGAGAGAAATATTGGCTCGATATTGACATTGACGAATGATGACTTGAACTTCTGTTTATAATCTGTAAATCGTTCGAAATGTTGAATCTGTTGTTTTTATAGTTCGCCCAAAACTGTTCATAACAGTTATTGGAAATTTTAGATCTCAATCGGCGTTCATTAACTTGAAACGGCATCCACTATGAAAACTTATCAAAATAATTTTTGGATGACTCCAGTTATAGTATTTTCTCTACGGTTTAGGCATAATATCCACCTAATACTAATTCTCTATACATTTATTGAAACCGTGCAATTTTGATCGACAAGTAAAGGAATTGAAATTCGACACTGCTTTTTTGAGATAATCATATTTTATTTCGCTTAGTTACTCTGCGAGTTATTCTGTATGCGATTCAAATACTTACCGAATTAGTTGCACGTGTTTATCTATTAGCAGAGAGGAGATGATGCCTCATGAGAGCTGTTCATCTCTTTCATCAATTGTAATCTGGTGAAAGCAGCCAATAAAATCACCGCTATTTGGCGAATATTGGCTACCAAAGCTTTGCTATAACCTCATTAGCTATCCGTAGATATTGCTTTTAACATCGGTAATGTCGTAACAATATGGTGACGTTTAACACTATATTCCAATGACAGTAATTGTAGTGTTTCAATATATATACCTTCGAGCTCTGCTTTGACTCACAAGGATATAGTTCATTAGAAACTTTAATTAAAATAAATATAACATTGGCTGTATTTGTGATCAATCACTTTTAAAACAGAACAGACCTTGTTTTCCTTTCTAGGACATGGTGATCGTATATCATCGATTCTAAATGTATGCCAGAACACATTTCATGATAGTAATTAATATTCAATCGTGTTAGCAAACGGAATTGCCTTCTATTACGCAAACCTGAGATTATAATGAGGCAATTAAAGTATCCTCGACTCTGCAGATCTAGTATCGGTTCAGTGTTTGCAGGGAATGGCGTCGGGAATTCTTAATTTCCAGAGGCTTAAATTGGCCGAACAGACGATCTCGTTCCGTAGTTCACATTCCCAGTGTCCAATCAAGCAAGTCGTTAAGGGAAGAAGTTAAATAGCCCCGACATAATGACCATCCCTTGCATATGTGTGCCCTACAGAGTGCATTTGGATCGGAATTTTTAATCAAAGAGAATAGATAGCGTGGCTAAAAGGGATTTTTTTTCAATTACACGGACCAGAAGATTCTTCTGACGGTCACAGCAACGCTTTTCAATTATTGGCGAAAAAGAGAATATATCTTTCCTTATCGAATGTGCACGGTGAAAGTATCGATTTCGGTGGAATAGTTAAATTATTTAATGATTTTCTTTTTTCAAATTCGCTTTGATCACACTTCAGTGGGCTTCTTTCCGCTGAAATATCATCAACGCCGACTGTTTGCTTTGCAGAATTAGGAAATTCACGGGTGATTGCGGAATTCCATCGATTGGAAAAAGGAATCGGATTTTTCCATATGGCTCGCAAATGATATGACTGATTTTATTACTTTAACTGAACGTAGAACGAGTGCAGTTCGAGGGTCCTTATAATCTTATGATGGCTCTGTTTATTTTTGTTATTCTTCATACTGTATACGTGGTTGAGTTAATACTAATTAATTATATAAACTGTGTGTCGGTCTCTTGTGTCTTAGCAAAGGAGTCTGAGTTAAATTTTAAAGTTCATTTCTTGTTTTTTACACCAACTGTATATTAAAAATGGATACGTATGACGATTGGAATAATTATTGAACAAGAAGTATTTCCAAATATTTCATAACTTGTATAACATAACTTGGACGTAATATGACATAAGAATAACAAGGTTTTTTGTTCAAAAACTTTAATGTATGTCAATTAAATTTTTAGTTCTGTTATAGATCCTTAGTGGAGTAATTTTTATGATCGTAGATTATGAAATATAAATAAAGTAAGGCTAATTAATCCAATACTATCGAAGCGTTATAAAGACGATAAAAGATTAGGAGGTATAATCTATAATTAAAATTAATTAATGATTCATGATAATTATAGGTTATAGGTAATAAATACGTATAATTTTTCTCCAGTACAGTATAAATCTTGTGTAAATTTATCCAGGTAAACCCAAAAATTTTTAACGAAATAAGATTCACTGAACAATAGACAATTCAAATAATAAATTTTCATTATAGATAGAATTTTCTAATAATAGCTGACCTTATAGTTAGAAAAGAGATGAACGATTTATTAATTTAAAGTAATTTTTCCTTTTCTAGTACGAACGGAATTTTCTTATCATATTTTAGGAGTACTTATATTAAGGAAGGATTCACCTTTTCTAAGCCATTTACAATTACTTCCCACGCGAGAAAAAGTGAAGACTATTTTCGTAAAGTTTCCGAGAAATTTAATGATCGCTGATGTATATTTAGACACCTTAATGAAAGGATTAGTAGGTTCGTTATTGGCTCAGGGAAGGGAGATATATTGGTGTTCGGAGGCGATATTAAGATTTCAGTTAGTTAGAGTGATGTTCGCCAATCTCTTGACGGAAATTAGGTTTACACATGAAATTATTTTCATGCTAGAATGGCCATGCTGTTGATTCAATCCTCTCTGCCGTCAAAAATAATTCGAATCGGATGTGGGATGTTATTTATATATCTCTAAGAGTTGAGTGTCGAAATTCTTATTACCTGCTACAGCGGTGGGCTTCCGATATTAAAAAGACTGGTTCGGGAATTCATAATTTCTTTGCTGCGCTGTTGAAATATGCAAAAGAAAATCGATTTTATTTTCACCGGAATTTGCAGAGGATTTTTATGTTGATGTTAGGCTCATGCCAAAGTAAATAGGCGATAAATAATTTAAGGTATGTGGGTAAAAATTCCACGAATATTGTCTGGATGAGCTATTACTATAGAATCGTACGATGAGAAATACTTAAATTAAAAAATTCGAAAATAGCCTCCTTTTATTATGTATATTTAATGGTTCCTGTTATTAATCATCTGAATTATTTTTTGGAATCTATATATAAGGATCAATGAGTAGCGTCTTTTTAATTGTTGAACTTACTATATTTCTATATAATATAGACGAATAAATTTTAAACTCCAACATTTATTAACGAACATATTTAATGTCTTGGTTGCTTCGCAGCTATTGGGAAGTGAACGTTACGTATGGAGATCGAAAGCATATTTTTCCAATATGTTCTGCGAAACTTCGCACATCCACCACTCGTAACAAATCGCACTGTTTATCTTAAAATCGGCAAAAACGTGTCTATCGTCACCATTGATATTATGACAGAGTTAAAAGAAGTCCCAGGAACGTGGTGTTATTTCTAGCGTTGAATGACCCCATGTGTTTCTCTCATAGCAAACTTTTTTTTAGATCTCCCTTGCTCGATGCATACCAGACTCTATTTCATTGAATCCATCTTCCCCCGCAGCGGTCACTTTCCGCGAGAGCGGTATTATGGGAGTCCTAACGTTAGAGATCGTAAAGACGTGTTAGGGGAAGGGCTTTTGGCATCGGAAGGAGGCGATGAGGTAAGAGCGAATGGAAGGTGGTCCTATCACAAAGACAGTCTCTGTTGAGTCTCCAAATTATGCGTGTAAATTGGGAAAAGGCGTGACTGCGGGGGACGCTCACGGGTTAGGATGAAAGTGTTAAATCGCAGCTGAGAGGGAGTTTATTTACGTAATATTACGCGGATGAGTTGGGTTTAGATTTACAGGAAATGCAATCGATGGAACGTAACTTTGTGAACTCAAATTTTTAGCACCTTTTGAGCTATTTGTTGAAATTTTAAACTATTTACTACATTGTGAACTTTAGTCAGTGAAGTTATTAGTGAAGTACGAGCGGAATTTACTATAACTATTATATTTATTATATGACGTCTATTCATTGCTCTTTTCACCGGAGTAAATATCGTACGTCTTCCAACATTTAGACTTTGATTTTCTTCTATGGCAAACAAAAAATTGAGAAATAAATAATAAAACTTTGAACAGGATAGGAATTGTGATTTCTAGTTGGAAACTATAGAAAGTTTTCATTAAACTTTATGACTTTTTTTAATGATAGCACAAAATCGTAAACTAAACTAAATCGAAAGCGCAGATTTTGTTATCATTAACTCGTATGACATTCGTGGATCCTATAGTTGATGAAATTACGTTAGCTTCCTTCTGTTAGCATCCTTAGATTTAAAGGGCGCTCGAAACTAATTTCTAAATTTATTTAGGAGTGATTGAGATACGAATGGAGAGTAACAGATTTGAAGAGCGAAGATGCAGGATTACGTTTGCGTAGTTGGATGGGAGACGTGTGGTGTCTGAAGAGGTGCTGGTGACACCCGAAGTGTCGGCGTGACTTATGGATGGTCCGTATTTTAAAACACAGCTGGTTGGGCACGTGGTGTCCGGGGGCAGGGATTTTTGTTACGCAACGACCTCTATTCGAGGAGTGATTCAACCTTTGACTTTAGAATACTCGAAATTAGCGGCGAAAAAGTACGCTGATCGTTTACTCTCTCTCTTCTGAGCCCAGTCTTATAATTAGCCCGATTTCTCCGAAGGGTATATGTAGAGCCTGGCGTTAATGTCTAAATATTTTTCTTTCGTAAGTGCTGTACTCAGGGTAACCTTACCTATACTCATTTAAGCAGTAATATGATTTAGATTTTTAAGTAGTAGGGAATTGCATTCAGGTTGTGAACTTCATGATTTAAATTAAAAGAGTATATTAAAATACGGAATAAAAATATGACGGAAAATGTATTCCACATTTTTTTTATAATATTTACGAATTCATAAACATATCTATTGATACTTATTTTTGGTTTAAGTGCATTTATTATTCTATTGTCTCAGTTAAATATGATACAGTTATCAGTTTTGATCCATTAGTATCTCATAAAATCTATTGAATTTTACATGTTTTAAGCTTCTGATAGTGTTAAAAGAATTTAGTATTTCTATGTGTTTTGTAATTTTTATCAGTGATATTTATAATACATGTGTAAAATTAAAGTACATTCAAGAACTTAAATCATATGTTTTCATGTTAGATTGTAGGAAGGAAATTGAAGCGTGGATAAAAAGAAAATAATCTTTTGTTTTATTTTTCATGGAAACTCTGCGTTTGATCGAGAAATATTAACGTTTAAGTAATAAATCATATTCAATATATCACAAAGTTACTTTAAGTCACTCGGTCGATCTTTATGTGATATTTATCTCGTGATACTGTATCGTATTTGTGATATCATATTATATGATATCATTATTATTATGCCTTTTCTATATTCAGTGCATTAATCAGATATTTTGAATATGTTCATGGTAGAGAAAGACTATGACATCTGATACTTCTATTCATAGCACTGTCCAAGTATACCTTACTTTACCGTCATCATCTTGATCCTAAATTCAGTAGAGTTTTAAGTTTATTTCGATTTGAAGATTACTCTTCACGTAAACATAAAAGCTAATGTGTCATTCCCCGTCTTTCCCCAAACGTTTCATCCGATCCGAAATCCGTTTGATCTCGACATAGCTTCTATACTCTTTACTCGACAATATAAACACGATAGGAAAAACCATTATGAATGCCCTAAAATTTGAGAAACACGCCGACGCGTGCAGATTCTCCTCTCATCGGCAACCAGGGAGTGGTAGGTCGAAGGCCTAAACGCCACGGTGATAAAGGGAGCAGTCTGGAGGCGATGGTATCTGAAGGAGGCACACGCCTTTGATTAGCCGGCGGAACCTTTATAAACGCGAAAGCACGGATCTGTTTTGCTTGTTTATCCCGAAAAAAAAAGACGGGTGAAATTACCTCGTGTGTTTCTGCCGAAATCCAACACGGAAGCCATCCCCACGAATAATGATAAGAAAAATATTGAAACGAGTTTTTTATTGGGAACATAAAAAAAGACGGAGGATGAAAGGATGCTTTTATTGGCTCGAGAGAAATATCGGAAATGGATCGGACGGTTTGGTGTATTGGAAACGATCTGGAAATAGATGAAATTATAGAAGGGAGCACCCAATAGAGAGTCTATTCATGCGATAAACTAAAATGCTAAAAAAAGTAATAGATTGAATATGATTGGCACGAAGGGAAGACAAGCGCTCTTATATTAGGATGATAAATTAGGCAAAGATGAATCTCTGGCATGGATGAATTTGAAATGATTTGAAAGAAGTCGGCGTTTGAATACCTCGAAATGAATAGGAAATCAAGGTCCATTAAAGATGAATATTGGTTAATCAATAATACATTCAAATTTAATCTATCCCAATGTCTGCGAAAATAACTAAATATTTGATCGAATGAAGTATTGGCGTAATTAATGTTTAGTCTGAGATGCACTCAGATGCGATAACAGATTAATCAAATTCGAATTACTGTATTTTGAAATTGAACGAGAACGCTAATGGAGATGAAATATTGTAACTTTAATAAAAACTATTTATTAAGAATTAATACAAAAGAAAGCTTCTGCACAATGAGACAAAAGTATGTTATTACGTAGAATTAATTTGTTCAGACATGTGTGTGCTCTTGCCTAAATGAAAAGGTGAACTGTTTTATTCGCATCATTTGAGATGGATTATGAAATATATTTTTTAAATAATACGATGAATCGAAATATCGGAGATTCTTTCTTGGAAATAATAAAAGAATAATAAAGAATGTTAATTCAATTTTATGAGGAATTAACTTTAATCATCATCGAAAGGAATTTATATTACTATCCATAAATTAAACGGAAGAAAATTGTATTTATATATTGATCAGGAATTTTCCGTATATCGCTAATCATATTTCCAATCAGAGCCTTTAGCGGAAGACATCTCTCATTATCTCAAATTTCAATCGCAGTTATGTAATATTTTAAGAGGTGAAACTATGGTTTTAGTCGATAATTTTTTTCCGTGAACATTAAGTTGTTAAATTATTAAGAATATTGATTAAAAATCGGAATAATAAATTTTTGATAAACTTCGATCTTTAAACTATTAGTAAAAAAATAAGTAACAATTGTAGCTATAGCATCTTCTATAAATGAGGGTGAATGTGGAATTAAATATAGTCACGTGACGCCTGTTTATCGTCATTTCCCATTGGTTTTAACATCAATCTATGAGAAAAAACATCATCTCCTAAAAAGCGTCCATAATTTCCGAAAAGTATTCTGGGTTCATCGAGAGTGAAGGTGGAAATGGCATCCAGAGATGAAGACGTCTGTGGAATGTTATGGTACAGTTGTTTTTTCCACCCGCACATCCACGGAGCGGTTCGACAGAAGGGATGGGAAAACTTAGTATACACAGAAGGGCGGGATTACATCTGGAAAAAGGTGAGGAGTGAGTCAGATGGAAGAGATAAATTTTAGATCGCTCCATTTTGATTTATGTACCAGAATAGATTCCACTTTCCCTTTCAATTCTTTTTTCGCTCGAATTCCATTTTTAATTCCTCCCACGGAAGAGAAAAAAATCGATTTCTTTGCAAAATTTTCTCCCGGATTCGGTGAAATGAGTTCTCCGATACACGCGTTGCTATGGTGATTTACGTTATGTACAGTGCGTCTCCCCTTCCAGTTGCTTTTGCTTCCATATATTATGATTTTGCGTTCATCCAAGTTGGAAGGCATCCAAACGACGATATCGTCGTATGGAGCAAGAAGTGTAGAGAGAGCTAATATAACCCTTAGATTAAGGAGATTTTAACCTGAGCTAATAGGTGGTGGTCGATTTAGTAGCGTCTGTATCTTTGAACGTGATTTTCTTATTTATATATGAAGGAGTATGAAGATTATCTTAGTGTAGAAGAGAAAATTGGTAAATGGTGCAGACTAGTACGAAATATTGCTCCATCGTTTCAGGGAATTCGAAAAGAATTAATAGTTTTTAGTCTCAGTGTTACTATGAACAGCTAGTATTAAGAAAATCAATATATAAGAGTTATTAGCCTTTACTGAGTAGAAAGTCTTGGAAGAAATATCTTTTTACTAATACTAGATCTAAAGCATAATTTTATGTTTCAATAGTAATATTATAATGTTATACCATAATAACAGCGATAAAATGACATAAATATATGACTAAGAGAACACAATTTATAAACATATACAAGTGTTTTCAATTATTTATTTATCTCATATTGTTTAATCAAAATTCTCCGGATGAAATTTTGAAGCAATAATAAAAATATTTTGAAAAATACAGAAGAGTATCTATGGTCGTTTAAATTAAATTATCGATAAACATAATAATATTAATATCATAATGAATGAATATCGGTAAAGTGTATTTTAATGAAAATGAATTGATTTCGCTGAAATTTTAAGTTCTATTTCGTTATATTTTACTATGCAAATGTAAAACCTACAACCAAAATATAATGTCACGAGTATTAACGGACTGACAAATATTGTAATATAAAAAAGAAGAAATATAGTATTAATTTATTTTTTGAAGTGTGGTATTTTTATTGTTTAATTTTTCATCATTCTTACTAAAACGCCTATAAATAGATACACTATATTTAATCTATGCCATATAAAATAAGTATCGATTAAATCCGCGAAAAAATTTCCTAATTTTTTGTCACCGTCTGTATAAAATCCTGTGTTTCGTGTATGTCAACATCCCGTCCCATTGTTTGGACACATCCTTCCGCATCTTCTGTACCTCACGAAGCAACCCAGTTGCTGACCTTTCAATCGTTCCCAGAGCAAACGCTAATTTAGCGAGGGAACGCGCATCAATCCCGTTGACTCTGGGGTCGCGGTATGTACTCGAAGATCAGAGGTTGATATCTCCATCAATCGCAGGTCTACTTTCGGCGATGTCCCACACGGACGGCGAGCACTACCAGACGCGTCTACACTGTGGCAAAGGAGATTTCGACGTGGACAGAGTGGACACAACGCACCGTCTGGAAAACCTGAGGTTTCAGATGAGGCGTGTTGACGCCATACACGGTCCCCCGATCCAGGCCTTCATCATCACTTCCGATGACGAACACCAGGTGGGCTACACTCGATTTTCACCGCCACAACACGTGTAATTCGGTTCCATTTTCCTCCTGTTTTCTTTTCGCTACCCGCTCAACGTTTCTTTTTTGTTTTTCCAACGGATGGAAATTTCCCGGAATATGAAGCGCGGAATGTTTTTATTTGAATGAAAATGAGAAGGAGGTATTCGATGACGAGATTCTCGATATTTTGTGGATTTTTTACGAAAATTTTAACGTACTTATATATCAAAAAGTAAACATTACGCGCTTCATTTCGTTGCTATAGAAAATGATATATTGCCTTATATTTAATGGGTCTCCGAATTACATATGATTTATACTTAAGTAGATTTCTTGTGATTTAACTATGAATGTTTAGGTTATTTTTTAAAATTTTTTAAGGAATGCGAGGTGCATATTTTTCTCTAGAATAAATCTTTGGATCGTCTTAATAAATCTTAATGTTTGAAAGTTTCATTATATCAATTTATATCAGTATTTGAAAAGTTGCGTTTACTAAGCAAATAATTACTTTTTGTTCCTGAGACTCTGAAAAAATTCCTACAATGTCAAATTAATTAATAAATTAAATTATTCAGAATGTCTACTCTAATATCGGCGATTATTAAAATATGAATGACTTCTAATTTTGTGATACACTTTCACTATGTCTTGTGCGAATTTTAATTTAATTGCCCTTGAATAAATCTTAAATCTCATTGAGAAGCAGAAGAATTCTTTGCTACAAAGAGAAGCAGTTGTTCTCAACATACGGAACGTGCTGTGGTTCTCCTCATAAAAAGTGAATTTTATTACTTACGCTTGGAAATTTCATTCGTGCAAATAATTCCGCGTAAAAAAACTGAGATGGTTTCAGGCTGTTCATGGCAATGTTTTTCCCCTCAACAGAGCGAGAATGTAGCAGAGCATGATAGGCGAATGGAATACATAACTGGTTTCACGGGCAGCCAAGGGGAGGCGGTCGTGACGGAGACCAAAGCAGCTCTATGGATCGATGGCAGATACTTCTTGCAAGCAGATAGAGAATTGGACTGCAATTGGCAACTCATGAAAGCCGGAATGCCTAATGTAAGGATGCATCACATGACCATACATTAACTGTAGTATACTCATGACCTATGAATCGTCAATAATATCTAACTACTATGATGAATTCTAAGCAATCTTTAATTGTAACTATATATTATCCTTTGAAATCATATTTTTTCGGGTGTAAAAGTGAACTTAAGTATGCGATTAATACGCATATATTACATTTATTTTTAGCGTTATTATTACCAAGGAAAATTTAATCATAATTAAGTGAATACTTGATTTAAAATATCGTATCTTAATTTGAAACGAGTTAAACTTATTGAAAACATCTCCTCTCATTAAAAAAATATTTTAAATATATTCTAAAATTTTTTTCGTTTTCAATGACAAAAATTTACGAGAGTTACTTTCCTTAAAATTATCCAATTAGAGATTAAAATAATTTTTATATATACACAAACATTAAATGACGATCTTCCTATTAAGTGAAATTTTCAAATAATGTTCTTAACTTATCTAAATTTTATTTATTATCGTTGTATTATTTATTATCGTATTATGACTTTATTATTTCCTCAAAGCGAAAATTCCCGTTAGCATTGAAATATATATTTTTTATCGTTTTTGTGATAGGAAACATAGTCAGCCTTGTAGTATAAGGAAAGTATATGTTTATCCGGAATTTTATCTTTTGGAATGCTTTCTATTTTATAGATTCCTTTATATTTAATAGATTTTAATGTTCCCACATTTTTTATGATGGTTGCCTTGGTTACCCGGTTGAGATACCGGTTTGCGTCATGGATGACCGCTAGAGAAGTAGTTCGTTTTGCAACAAAACCCCTTAATGACGTGCATCATTGCAGTCTGAGCGATATTTACCACCTTGTCTTTGAAATAAATCATTGCTTAACCTGTTTTTCTAGGATTGCGTTTGTGGTCGCACGGAAGAAGCATGTACATCGGTTTAAATTATGCAATTAATTTCCTATCAGAAACGTTAAAGTTTACCTTCCAGTTTCTTTTGATCGGATATTGCAATAATCAGCTAGACGTTTGGTTTCTATTTTTTTCCAAGAAGCATCGTAGTGTTTCTAAAAGTGAAGCCTTTTTTTCCTCTTTATTGAATCAGTATTTGTGTTTCTGCGAATCGAAAAGCTAATATAAGATAATCACTAAGAATTCAGATGAATCGTTACATATACTGAAAAGTATACGTTCGTAGATGCTGGCACGCTATTCAGGATCCATGGGAAATAATTTTTGCGCTCTTTGCAGTGTTTTCCTCGGAATGGAATTTCCCATGCTCTTGACGCGTAATTCACGGCCATTTTCAGTTATTATTGAAGAATGAGGAAGTATTTGCCATCTCAAACGTGACTTTTTAACTCATAAATCATAGCTAAAAACAAATAAAAATTAAATTAAATCGTTGATAAATGAAATTATATATATTTATTTATAAAGAAAAGAACAGATTTATTTTAAACCACTTGAGAATGATTTTAAAGTTGCGTTCAATCGTACGTAATTAACACATAATTTAACTGAATGTAAACATCGCCATACTTTATCTTACTATAATACGAATTCAGCAAATCATATATTCCGTTCGAGATACATTAATTAAATATTTCCTCTTTGGGTTTTAAAATATACGCCTTACCAGGATTAAATTTTTCTGTTACGAGTGTTTTATTATTCTACATGACGTCAAAGCAGACGTGGATATTGCGTGTGATTGTTTTTATAGTAACCGTTTCCATGGTAAATAAACATCTATTTCAAGCCTTCTTTTCAGGTCGATATCTCCGTAAGTCCATTCCTGTGCTCAATTCACATTCTAATCTTCCTCAGGTGTCCAATATGACGAAGTGGCTGAAGGAGACGTTAAAACCAGGTTCGAGAGTAGGCGCCGACGCCCGCATCATAGCCAATTACGTGTGGGAGACTTGGCGCGAAGAACTGGGTAAGGCCTTCTTCAATCCATCGGTTTAATGGCATCGAAGAGTCCAAAAAATAGCACGTCAGAGGCGCGTAGGACGAAACGAGAGGTTCACGTTCGTGAGTCACGCTCTATAAAGGATAGGGGATGATTTAAGGATCGACTTATGCCAAAAACCTTCTGGAGTATCTTATTGAGATCGAGGCTCCATCACGGACTGAATAAACGTCAAAGAAATCATTATAAATGAAAATAACGGTCGTGTAACTCAGTCGAATGAGATCGTTTACAATTCAAAGATGCCGTATCCAGAGTGTTTTCATCATAAGTGTTTTTGGATTTTATTTTAGAATTGCGAGAAGTTTTTCACCTAATAAATGCTATATCAATGCAACTGGAGGCAGCGTCTACGCAAATTTTATACCTACATCAAAATTTTCCATAAATAATAGTTTTTCGGTTGATTTTATAAGATTTTCTTATTTTATTTACGAACTTGGCGTCAGGTTATTGAACGAAGTCGGTGATTGACTTGACATTGATGAGGCATTTAAAAAGATACGGTTTTCCCTCAAAACTAATCAGACTCACATAAAAATAAGGTGTCAAAGAGAGGTATCTTATTTAATTACTAATAAACCTCTCCGTATGCCATTGAGGGTGAATAGTAAATCCCTCACTCTAGTCTAATGAGGTAATTACCTCCCCACCCCTTAGAGAAACTTTAACTGCCGGCGTGTCGCCAGCCCTCCCGCATGAAATGAAAATCTCCTACATTTTTATTTGATGGGAGTTTTATCTTCGTGGAAGATTTTTCTAGTAGTTTGGAATAAGTGTGGACGAAAGCGGTTAAGTCAGCTCGTACATCGAGATGGGTCCTCATACATAGATCCTATGGAAACCATGAACGCTGAGGAGGGTGGCGCTCCGCGGATTTGACCGTTGCATATTAAATTCATTGTATTCCTCGGGATCGGAAATTTTTCACAGAAAGTATCTTGAAGCTTCCTGAACAAGGACCTGAAATAAAATTCTGCGGAAAATTGTGAAAGATATATCATATACATACATATAATACATAATAACTTTATTCCTTGATTTATGCAAAAGTGCGCTCTGAAATAAGCATTCTCCATTTAGTCTCTGCCGCGTTATCAAGTGTACTTGATGCGCATTTCCTTCGAGAGATATTAATTTTAGAGGAATCATACGAAAAGGTAGAAGAAATTTAAAAACTCATTCTTATTCATTAAAATATCGTACTCGAATCCTCCTTTCAAAAAAACCCTTGTCTATATTTATTTAGCATCTGTTCACCTTGACACGATATTCAACATTAAAATTTTTTTTCTAAAAAGGAACTTATTTTTAAAATTCAAATTTTTCTAAGAACGTGCTTCTTAATACGATTTTTAGAATTTTTCAGTAGACTAACCGGGTGTATTTAGCCCCTGGATCTAGTACAGCTCATGCCGGTATTCCTTGTCCTTAATTCCGTGAATGTATCTAATCCGCCTGAAATACCGTCCAATCCATCTATAATACCTCATTATTTTTTGATACTAAATTGTAGTCGTACGCATGCGTGGTTGCGCTATACGACACTTGTCTCAAATTCTCTGAGGGATGGAATCTCGATATATTTTCGCCCGAAAGAACTTCCCGAGAAATTCCTCGAAGCAACTTATGGAAAAAAGAGCGTTTCCTTTCCCTTACAGTTCGCATCTTGATGTATCGCGTAAGCGCAAGGATGGGGACACGGATATTTTTTCCGAGACAAAAAAGGAGAGCATACGGAGGTATCCATGGAAACCCTCGGGAGAACACAAGTTTACACCGAAGTTTCTCCAAACTTCACCTCATGTTATCTGGCAAAAACTTTTCTCATGAATCAAAGCGGAGAATAAAGTCGAACGGGGGAATATTTCTCGGAGATTTTGCAGACGTCCCTTCCTATGTAAAGGATGCTGGATGCATTGCATAAGAATGCCTACGATCGGCCTTGGATCGGAATTATTCAAGCGGCGCCCGAAAGAGCTTGGTGCAGCGCTTGGCTCCGTTCTGGTGCACGAGGTTAAATTTACCCAACGTCCTTAAGGATTTCCCTTCCATAAGGAGATGTCAAAACTCCTCAGTACGGTAATGAAACGTCAGTTCGCGTGCCAAAGAAGCGATCTTATTTCCCGTTCATGCAGAAGTGAAGGCTTGGTGGGTGAGATGACAGGTTTTGGCATGCGTGACGCAGATCGTCGCCCCACTTTTTCCGGACGGAAAAGTCCTCTCCGTCATTAAAAAAACATATTCGCACTCGAGTCGCTGATTAGTTCGGCGCTGGGAATTTTTATCGTCTCGTTAAATGCCCTCCAAAATAAAAACATCGTCGAAAGATGAAGTGACATGTCTTCACAGTTTCTATCGTATGATGAGTTCTGAGAGGATAAGACGAGATTAGTTGTAGCTATGATAATCTTGCCCTTTTAGAAAATAAGATAATTAATAAGTCCACCCAGAATGTCTCCATCGCAGCGATGTCTTGTTTAATATATGCATGTATTTTATTTGAACTTGAATTTTTAAAACTAATTCAAACTAAAAAGTAATTGGACGTATGAATAATTTATTAATATTTTTTTCGTCTTAATATTAAACATGAGTATTTTATTTTTAGGATTTTCTACTTTTAATTTTCCATAAGTGTAAATAATTTCACTATCTTTTCATGATTTTGCCCTCTCCATATAAAATTTCATGATAAAATATAAGTATAAAGAGATAATAATAAATCAAAAATATCACTTTTTACAAGTGTAGATAGTTGAATGTAATTCCTTGAACCATATCCTTGAATGGGAAATAATTTCATGAAATAATACTGTGAAGGATTTATTTAGCTTTTAAAAGTTTTCAATTTAATCCGCGTGCTATTTATTAGAATAATTTATAAAGTAGAAAATATAAAAACAAGTCAAAAAATGTGAAATGATGCTATTTAAACTTATTGTTAGATTATGAGCTTATTATTAGATTACTTTTTACGACCTCGGAAAATCGGGAATATGTGTTTGAATCTCAAAGGAATATTATAAATTATGTACAGCATCACTTATCAATATTTTAGGTTTACAAATGAAATATTTGAAACTTAAATTACAATTCATCATTGTAGTAGTGGAATATCCTTTAAAATTCCGCCCAAAAATTTCGAAACAATGGGAGCATTCACCTCGTGTTGAAGACGGGATTAAATTTTCACCTGAGGAGCGACCTCTCTCGCACCGGTTACGGGGAGCTTACACGTAAATACCATCTAAATCTCCAAGGAAACTAAGGGGGGAGCTGTGTATGAGGATTCCGCGAAAATAGGCTGAATTATCCGGACGCAGTGTGTGGTGGAGGAGCATTAACTCCGACGTCTAAGTTGCCCCAAAAAGGATTAAGTCTCGTCGGCAAAGATGATGAGGGAAAGGGGTTTTGATGAATCGAAGCGCAACGAGACTAACTAATGCTTTTGGTTTGTCCCGAATTTGCAGCCGAGGCCAGAATCACATTGGTTGCCGTCTCCACTAACCTCGTCGACCTCATCTGGACCTCTGGAAGGGCAGATTACTCTGCAATTCCCGCCTTCCCGCATCCAATGGAATATGCCGGTGAGTGGTGCAACTCTTGTTTAGCGCTTTACTTGATTTACGGATTAAGGGTTAAATTCCTACGCTCAAGGCGAAATTCTACGTCAATGTACTTTCCTTTTCGTTTATATTTATTTATAAAAGTATTAAAATATGATGTATTTTGTATTATGTTGCTAAAACAATATATGAAGAGCTAACTGGCTCACGAAATATTGAAATTTCCTTTTAATTAGCCAAAATATATGATTTAATTATTAATTTATTATAAAAGAGACGCTGCAATTCTTTATTTCAGGGAGGTTTGGGATTAATTAGTCCCTTCTAACTTTTAATCGCGTATGTTTAAGAGTAAATAAATACGATTACTCTTATATTTAAATTTTTGTTTCATTCATGATGTTCATTTTAATCTCATAGTGGACCGTACTTGGAGTTATAAATTCAGTATTGATATGATAAAAGTATCATTTTTGGTAACATAGATTATTAATCTTATTATACATAAAATCATTAATAATGTTGTATGTATTTATATGTTTACATAGTTAATTTGTAAATTGTGATTTCACCATTTCATTATTATTTTCTTTAAATTTGAGAATGTATCAAACATGTACATACTTAGTGTTCACCTCGCGTGTGTGCATCGAATTTCCTTTAGAAAATTTTTGTTGATGATCCTGAACTGCTATCATCTGAAAGTGAGTGGTAGATTATTAACTTTATGGTAGTTTTATGACACTTTTGAAAACTAAACGCAAATAGCTCTATAGATAATTCAAAGATTTTGGAGATGAAAAACGTGAAATCTATTACATATCGTAGACCTTTCAATAAAAGGAACGTGAGGATATTCGGGAAAATTTGAGGTGTAGGCCTTTGAAAGCTCTGTTTTAATTCTTGTATGTATTAAAATTTAATACAAAATTTTTCATTTATACCACTAATTGAGATAAACATTGCCTAGTGCACATCCAAGGCTTTATTTCGAGATAATCAAATATCAGTCTCTCCCTCAATATTTGAATGCATAGGAACCACGAACTCTTGAATTTTATTGAGTTTTTTATGAGAGAACCAACTTTTAGGTCAAGTTCCCCGTGGTTTTCTGAATGAGTGGAACTTAAAAACCTCGAATTGGCTCCACTAAGAGACGTCAATAATATTTTAAATTCTCAAGTCGCCTACGCAAAGTTTTCCGGCCATCTAGACCTTTTTTGTCGTGAGTAACTTTTTCAATATTTTATTTTTACTATTCCGTGGCTCAAGCACTCGACTCGCATTATGTCTTCCTCTTTTCATATCCGTGGTTGTATCGAGATAATTTTATATCATTACCGACTAAGTATGCATTAAAATGCGCATTACCGTATCCGATGATTGCTTTCGTAGTCAGGTATAGTTGAAGCGTAACAGACTCTGAGAGTCAGAGTTGCAGGTAATAACTTTGACCTTTAAAAAAAATTCTTAATGTTTTGAAGTTGCGTGTTGCTCTGTATGTAATATTCCGCGTAATATTTTCAGCGTGAAGTACCGTATTTGACGGCATATAAGACGCACTGGCATATAAGACGCGAGTAGAATTTTTGAGAACTAATTTAGGAAAAAAAGTGCGTCTTATATGCCGTTAAATACGGTAAGTTTATATCAGAATAATTTTCTTATGAAATTCCTTCAAACATCTATAGGGAAGGGTAGGGGTTAGTTTGATAGAATATCACGTTTGGGAAATTACTCCAACCTAATAAAAAGGTTATCGACTTACGGTCTTCGAAAATTAGATATTTCAGAAGTTCGTTAACAAAGGAATTATAGGTAACTAGAAGTATGATGTTCAAGTTGCGTTCATATTTACAAAAATATGGACTTGATCGTTGACTTAGTTAACTTAGTTATTGCGTTTGTTATTTATTTTCTTTGTTAGTTGTTTTAGGATTCCAAGGCATGACTACATACTGTAATAATATTACATATATCTAATTTTATTGGATAACAGAGGGTATATTCATTAATATATAATAAATATGCGTTCTGATATTATTAGCAATCAAATACGAAGTTGCTCTATTTAATTTTAAACGTTGTAAGCTCTTAGGTAAAGATTAAGGACTCGTAAAATATGCGTCTTGTAGCTCGTTAGTCTTCTTTGGATTTTTTATTTTATTTCAATTCCAATATTTCATATCGTAAACAATTTTAAATTTAGTTGGTAGTTATTTTTTTTTATCTCCACACTTCGTAGAGTAGGTCACTCTCTTATATGGAATTCCTTAAACGATTTTTTTAAAGGTTATTCATAATTTTGTTTGTCTTCCATTATACTATAGATACTATTGTCAATTTATTTATCATTGTATATAAAAAGAATCGATGATTGGCACAATAGAGAATCGCTTTTAGAGTGAATAAATCGAACTGTTGAAAGAAAGATCGAATCGTTAGAGGAAACTGCTGTGGACATAAATTCCTTTGGCATCGCCACGTGCCAGTCTTGGCTAAGCTCGCGGCGTTGGGATGCAGTCCTGCATGCGAAATGCAGGCATTCAAAGTAGCGGCGTCTCCGACCCACCTCAGGGGAAATGCGCTCTCCCATTATTGATAAAAGCTATAAGAGGCTATTCGGGAAGGGATGAATGTCAATTCCACTACCAATTACTGTCTAATTTGAGAGTACGAAATGTGCTCGTTTATCGTAGTTGATTACTATTGGGAATCCCTATGTAATCTTGGGCTTTTGTAAAATAAAGAAGTTAGACTTTGAAGATGGAAATAGATTATTTTTACGATCCATTTCACGTATTTTAAATTTAGTTTTGGAATTTTTTTATACAGTTTTTTCTGAAATTCATCCCCATACGAATAAATCGTGAATTTATGGAAAAAATGGATATTTCATTTCGAATTAGATTTTACTGGAACTATATGTAACTGGCTTGAAAAAATGGTTTTATGAAAAAGATTTTATCCATATCTTTTACAGAATTAGACCTTTGTTGTGTATGACTCATTATTTATTGCCATTATAATTTTTTTCCTCGAAAAAGGCATTTTAAAATAACATTTACTCTTTAAATCCAAGTGATAATCATTAGTTATATCCCAACGAATATAAGCCATGTTTTAAACTCTGTTCATAGAATTAATTAATGCGAACGTCATAATAACTAAATCGTAAAGTGAGAGATTGCTTCATCGACCAAAACCTAATTCTACCTTACATTACTCATCAATATAGGATAAATATACTGGCATGTAACTATGGCAACATCTCAGAATTCAGCGTAGATCTATCCAGCCATAGGTTATCTCGTAATCGCTGTCGTTAACAAGCATCCCTGGCTTGGCAGGGTCCCTAGGGCTGAATGCATCCTTAGGAGTCCCCATTACTTCCTGCATAACATCTTCAGCGGGTGGGCCTTCAGTCTTCCCTATAATAGCCTCTTAATTCAAGCAAACGATTGCTTTAGATTCCCATCAACCGCTAGACTCACTCAGATTATGCACACACATGCAACTGAACCTGTTCGCGGCAATGAATGGATACGTACGTACGTAAAATATTTTTAGACGTAATTTCTTCTAATGAAGTTATATTTTTGCGATTTCTTTATGGTGCTGGCTGGAGATGATTTGTTCTTGGTTGTGCAATTAATCTTCTATCTATTGAATTCACGTATACATCAACAATCTGCAAGTTACCTCTCAACGCCCATTAGGGAGTTGTTCATACGTTTGAGAACATGAGTTGTTGTCATTTCCTGAAATGATAATTACTGTATTCATATACGTGCTGTTAATAACTCAAGCATTTATTAAAGTAGCAACATTTATTATTCACTGCTTTTATACGATTCAAAAGTTAAGTATGTATTGTAGGATATTAGAAATGTTACTATACAAACATAAAATAATGCTATATATCAAAGTACGAAGAAAATTTATATGTACTATTTATTCTTTTATGTTCTTGATTTTTACTTATATTTAAGACTATAAATATTTATTATCAAAATATATTTATTTTCAAAATTAGATTGCTTATAGTTATTAGTTGAATTATTTATTAATCGGATGAGTATAACAGTTGTTTAAGTCGTAATCAAACTATTCGTTTTAATATTAAATGAAAATAAAAATGGGATTGAGAAAGTCACCATCCAATTCTGGAAATGAGAACTAGAGAGAGATTTTGAAATTGCTTAAATTTGAGGGAAATAATAATTTATGCGAATTAAAAGAAGAAATGAAAATTCAGAATTAAATTGGATGATGGAATGAATAGAATGTTTCGCTTTCCCCGCAAATTTATTCCAAGGTGATGTATCTAGTGAAAGGGAAAAGCGCGATGATACAGTCCATTGTTTCCTTTCGAAACAGCTGATCGAAGGACTATTATCCACAATAGAAAGGGAAGAGAGGCAGGCCGCCAATAAGGTCACCTTGAACCTCATTTGTTTACTGCAGTCGTACCGTTCGACCTTAGCGACCAATGTTGTCGTCTGTTGCGATAGCTTCTATTTACAGAGCGGGCGTCAATGCTTCCTTTAGGCGTGGTTTCAGAACGACTTTGTATGCAAGCACTGAATGCATTCAGTGATCGTTCCGGCACGTGTTCGCGTAGCATAAGTTACCACTCAAACGCTTTTATCTCTTGCGGGGATTCCTGCAGCTGGATCTCAGGCATCTCTTTAATGGAGAATCAAAGATGAATCGATTGATTGGGTTATTAAGGACCGTTGTTTGCACTCGTACGTTACGCTATTAAAGACACGTGGTAGAAAATCAAGGAAGCAAATCACGAACGATGCTCTGTTAGAATAATTTTATTAGCTGTTTAGTCTTGATGGAAATCCTTCACATAATGTACTCTACGGAACGATTGAGATAAGGATGAATTCAAATTTTCGAACTAGGGAAATACATAATCCGTTTTATCTGCAAATGTTTAGGGGGTATAATATAAATAATATAAAAAAATAAAGAAGCTTAATAAATTAAGAATCACTGAGAGCTATATAGTTAGTTAATTTAGAATTATTATTATTTTTAGGAATAATGATAAATGTTGAATTGATTCAAAACATCACTCCTAAAAGCATATTTACAAACGAACGATACTCGTACTATACGAACAAAAATATTTATAAATATATTATTAATAATATATTAGTAGCTCTAAATATTCTTTTGAATCTTTTCCAAGCCGGAAATTCAGAAAAATAATAGGGTGTATATAGAATGGAGCGTGTTTGTTATCCTCCCATTTACATTGCGGTGAAGAACAAATTTTCCTTGTTTATATTTTTACTACTTCGACCTCGTTCCCTCTGTATATTCCTAGAGAAAGGAATATTTTGTGATGAAAACCGTTATGTTTATCCATATTGTTAATATAACTTTGTGATTGGTTTATTTAATTAATGTCATTGTTGAACATTTATATCGTCAACCATAATTAACAGAGAAAACAAGTAAAATTCGGCAATACAATTTATTCATTTCCATATTCACTCTACTCATTCATAAATACATTAACGTTTATCCACTCTAGCTAATAATTGATTTATTCTACATTTAATATTTTGTGAAAATGTAGACATTTATTTTTATGGGATTGAAAAGGATTTTTTCCATCCAACTAAGCTATATTTCTCATTTCCGCGTATCCATTATTAAAAATTTTAGGGTGAAATAATAGCTAAATTTGAAGGCACATTTCTTTAGTCTTACCGAACATGAATTAAATATAAGAGACCGAAGTGTAACAAATCTCATAATAACCTCAAGATCTTTTTTTGAAGTTTATGGAGCAGAATATTAAGGAGTTGCAGAATTCCGAAATGTACTCTAATTTAGTTGTTGATTCTCGGGGAAAGAGATGAAATCTTCAGGTGTTTGATGTGGAAGAATGCTTTTATATATATTATAATTGTATTTCTTTTTACTTTTGTACACAGGATGTCAGGATGCACTTAAAACGTTCTAACCCCTTTTTCTTAAACCCTCATGTTTTGCTCTCAGGCAAGGAGTGGACTGAAAAGGTGGAGGACATCCGTAAGAATATGAAGACGGTCGGTGCAGACGCATACGTTATCACTGCCCTCGACGACATCGCGTGGCTGTTGAACGTGAGGGGTCGAGACATACCTTTCGTTCCGGTGGTGAGGGCCTACGTCATCCTCACCCACGAGCTGATCTTCTTGTACGCTCCGCACGGCAAATTCAATTCTCGCGCCATGAAAGTGCATCTGCGGAGCGAAAACTGTTACGTGAGAACCTGCGTCAGGTGCGAACCTTTTGGTGCTATTCCAGTAATTGGTCCAAGGGCTTTCGTCTTCCGAGGGCTCTTAGGCTGCTGGTCACGTCCCTTCTTTGTCGCATTTGCAAGTTTAATTCCATCTGTAAGGAGGAAATAATTATGTTTGTCCTCAGGAGACTCAGGGGATGAGTTGCATAGCGCCTTAGCAGTTGCGATGAATTTATATTTTGTGTTTCTCAAGTAAATAGTGTGAGGAATTTTAATGCTCTTTGGGGAATACTGTGTATTAATTAAAACTTAGAAAATAGTAGGTTGGGTTATTGTTAAAAAATAATCAATAACAATATTTATTAAATTATTTAAGTATTCTAAATATAATGTTAAAAATTTATATAGAAATGATTACTGAAGTTAAAATTTAAGGTGATACTTTAATTATAGATGAACGACCGCATAGTTAAATTCTGAAGTATTAATTTGAGAAATTAAAATTGTCTATTAAAAATAAATTTCAAAGAAAAGGTTGATTATTTCCGTTGTGTTTTCGAGCTGAAATCTCCACTTTAGTAATTTTTGTTTTTCCCTTTCGCTATTTAAAATTATAGATTGCATTGGCTATTTGCATTCAGCGGAACCGAGGATTTATAATTATTATTTCATCATAAATTGATATATTTTTATTGTTTATATATGGAATGTATCGTTTATATTATGATTGTGAAAACTGAGTGTAAATCTTCACAACTGCAGAAGCTGTTTGCCATTTTTTAAGCTGGGTCTAACTTGCTAATTTTAGGTATGGGGATAATCTTGTCGATTAAAGCAAATAGTTAACTTAAACCAGTTTACGATGTATACGAATGTACACTCGTAAATGAGTGATGATGACTGTTATTGTTCCGCAGAGCATAATTTTTTATCCAGCATCAAATAAGTCTTTTATCTTTGGAATTTTAGGTTTTTAGCATGCTGATAAAAAATTTCGATAACAATTTATAGCTAATAAGGGTTAGATGAAATTGGTCCTTAAATTTATCCCAAAAATCTTAATATACATTTTATGGAAATCAAAGCATGTTTACTTATTGGCTTTTTGTTATTATCTTTCAATTATCAAACCTTTCCTTTAAATATAACCTTATATAATTGGAAGTATTAAGCTCCCATTCGTAAAGCAAGCGACTTCCTATTTACGATTAAGGAACTTTTATCGGTGAGTTACGATGCATCTGAAAACTTCTTTGTGATCTTAAATTTTTGGGTTTTCACCGTTAAAATCTGTGCATCCATTTACTTTTTTCTCATCGAAATCTGTTTCACAACCATTCGCTGTAATTTTATTTTCCTTAAAACCGCACGAATGCAAGTTTTTTCCTTTGAAGCGACCCATTTCTCATCTAATGATAATACAAAGTACCCACCGGACTGGTGCTATTAATGTTCGCCCATAAGCCTCCAGTATTTCCCAGTAGCATTCTAAATCATGGCACAAGAGGGTCCCAGGACGTGACATCCAAACTGAGGATAAAGTTTTGGGTCGTGCTACAGCAAGTATATTTTTCGATGCGATAGTGTTCCTTTAAATTATCCTCTATCTGTGGACCGGTATTAGTCGGGATTTCGCGATATATCCAATAGAGGAGTTTGTGGAGAAATATCGTGTCGTTGCCCTCTCCTGAAGTGAGGATAGTATGCCCTTGATTGATTTTTATGTGATATTAGTTAGAAATTGAACGGAGTATGAGATATATTAGATGTTTGATTATATATTTTCATTATAATTTATTTATTTATCAAAAATTTGATTGGGAACGATCGGGATTATTTTCAAATATCTGTTTCGATTGTTACTGAATTTTAACTTATAAAAATTTTACGAAATATTTATAAATATATAATAAAGTTCATTGTTTTATATAAGCATAAAACATCAGAAATATATACTATACATAAGGAAATAAGAAGTTTTGTTTATTATTTACATAATTGTTTCGCCGATAACTAATTTATGTTTTGCCATTTAAGTCGTTTTCCGAGAGTAATAAGGCATATTTATACATGGCATATCGCATAACGATATTTTTGCTACTGGCTATTTCGATATTCCTTGCAAAATATATTGAATAAATAACCATCAATCATATATTACTTTTTTATTGGAATCTTTCAATTTTTTTACCTTACTGACTATTATATATTAATCGAATTTTCTTAATTTAATAGGATTCACAACTACAACAACGTATGGGATGATATAAAGACCTTGTCCCAAGCGTGGAGGAAGGTTATACTGCCAGCACCTTATTCTTACACGATGGGGGCAAGCCACGCTATATATAACGCGGTAAGTAATTGGCCAGGAATCGAAAGAGTAGATTCCAAGAATCGAATCTTGCTATAGCCGTCCTTCTGCTCTTCTGCTATTTTCATACCGGAACAGAAGTATCCTTGGCTCACATTAAACTTTTAAAAGACGATGAATTTCTCGTAAACCTTAAAATGTAATTTTAATGCCGTATAGATAAAATTACTAACTCATGAAAAATTCTGAAAATAATGAGGCAGAGATTTAAATATTGTTTATAGATACAGTTTCATTCTTAAGTAATTATTATTCGTTATTTCAAGAATGTTTAATCATTTCTCACGAATAGATTTTAACAAAAATTCATCATTTACGCAATCTTGATCACTTCAAAGGAACGTACGATTCTCTATAATCCGCTTAATGAGTTCCTGGTATCAATAAGTCTTCAGTTCCGGATACTATTTTTATCTTCATTCAGAAAGAGCCTTTATTTTGATATTTATTTAATTCTGCATAAGATTCAGAGCGTGAAGAAAACTTCATTCAGTAGTTCATTTTTACCGTAAACAAGTTTTTATCAAGATTTACATTGATTTCGTCTCTTATCGCGCTAGATTATAAATCATTTTAAAGATGAAATGGCTATTCTCAATTGAAATTTATTAGCTTTTCAATAAGTATATGATTTATTTTATATCTTTTAACTCTATTTATTCTTAATTTGAATTAAAAATGATCGATAACGTAATTTTAGTATTACGTAGTAAACCCTCAAATTTAAACAATTATCGGTATCGGTAATAATTGTTATCTTTCGATCATCTTTAGTATCTTTATAGCCGATATTTTCCCATTTATAAGTAATAAGATTTTAATATAAATGCATGTTTTATTATCGGAATATTTAATACCCGATCTTATCGAGTAACCTTGGAAATGGCCATTTTTGATGTCGGCGGTCACTGTTTACGGGACCGTATAACCTTAGAAACACGGGAGTGTGTGCGCCCTATTGTCGTTAATAGATGACGTGCGATAGAGGCAGTGTTTGCGATAAGAGGGTATTGGGTGTCACAGGGGAAGAGGGCGATTGCAGGTTCCATTGGAAAAGCGGATGCCAATGCCTTCGTTGGTGATGAGGGCCAAGGCGAAGAAGAACCCCGTGGAGAGAGAGGGCATGAGAAAGGCACACGTGAGGGACGCCGTCGCACTCTGCGATTTCTTCGCCTACCTCGAATCACAGGTAAGGAACTCTCAATACTAAATTGTAATATAGTACTAATAAAGCCTTATTTTAATTTTAACCTTTCTGTTGTAGGGAGATATGTTGTTTTGATAATTAAGCTTTTCAAATGTCTTGCTAAGGTAGTGCTCGTTTATTAACGTGTCGTAAATACTTCGATAATGTTTTCCACGAATATGATGTATCATTTTTCGCTAAGTATTACGAAATTCTTTTGAAATTCACTCGGTTTCGAAAAATCGATGTCATTTAGGAAAGACGTTTCTAAATTTAGATAATTTTTTTACAAAACATGCACTGCAGAATTGATTGAGAGTCATGCCAAACCTTACCAAATATAAAATAGTATTTGGTATTATTTTATTCAAGGAATAGCTGTCAATGGTTCTAAGGATCTGGAAATTCGAAAGTGTTCTTCTGATTGAATTCGTTGTCAGTAAAAATGCTACTATTGGTTCATAAATGAGGATTCAATTTTCTTTTACTTATTCATTTTTTTGAATATGATGGAGTATCATGATAAATGTAGAAGTTTTATTCGAACTAACGCTCAATGTAATGGCTGATAGTTTGTTGAGCAAATTGGTAAGGGCGTAACGCTAATCTTTCTAAGTGCATTTGCTAATCCGAACTGAGACGATGTACGCATTTCTGTCAAATCCTTTGATGCCATCCCTCGCTTAATTAATTTAATTAAATCTACATTTCATTCATCATTTCACTCAACTTTTCCTCCAGAACGCGTGTCGCTCTTTCGTATTTATTCGAAGCTTTGAAATTCGCTTTTAACAGATTTAAGGGACTTTTCACAAGGTCCCCTCAGGCACTCTCCGTTTAGCGGAATTCCAATTTCCACAGCAAAAAAAGTTCGATTTGCGAATGAACTGGGTCACTTCTCGATGTTTGCTTTCATCGATTAATAAAATCGAAGAATTAAATTCAAAGTTCTCGGAATCACTTAAATTCGATAGCAGTACGTTTTTTTACGAAATATATTTATGAACTGATATCATGACGAACGAAATAAATGCCTATCTACCAGTAAAACGTTAAAGTAAATAAAATAAATCCTGAGCTTCAGAAATAATGATTTATGTAAAAAATATTACGAAATAATTTTTAAAAATTGCATGCCTACTTTTTCCACTTTGATATCCATGGAATGTGTCAGGTATTTTTTATTACTTTCATCTTCTGGGTTTGATGGTAAAAATTCAAATCTTGTTAATTGGAGCGTGAAGTTTCGAAATTGATATTCCGCTGAAGGAATCAGGTCGAGCGTCGGTGTATTAAATGTTAGATGACTTTTAATTTGTGCCTACGATCGCTTTCAGTTAGAAAAGTGTTTAATTTCGAAGTGAGAGGGAGTTTTTAATCGAAAATGGTGGTGTAGTTAAACGATTCCCGTTCTAGAATCATTTAAAAAGTACTTGCTTATGTAAATTTGATAAACACTTTTATGTTATTTTAAATCCTTATTGTTAATAGGAGCTTAAAATTTTACTTAAATTGTACTCTTATCGGTGAATATTACAGCAGAAAACTGTTACTATTGGTTTTTGTCCGAGTCATCTATTTATACATTGTAACTGTCATGCAGACTCCTACGCATCTCCCCTCAATGGTGGACACTTCTGCATTTTTGCCCACGTCCGAGAGCTTTTGGCAGAAGTGATGAAAGAGATTCTTAATGATCGCCAGACTTCTTTCAAATCCAGAAATATCTTATTCCACTTAACCCGGTGTTGCTTTTACACCATTAATATCTTTTCTTCCCTTGACAACGCATGTTTCATCCATTCATCGCATTGCTCAAATTAGAGGTTCAAGAAAACATTTTCCCACCTCCGTTGACAGTAAATTTTTTCCTTTAATTTGTAAAATCTTCATATTTTACCCGTCTGTGTCATCTACTTTAACTATAATAAGTTATCATAAAATATACTCTCTTGAAACATACTTTTGTTTAGTTTTTCAAGTTAATAGCCTACATATAATCCTTATAATAGTTAAACGAACTATTAAGACAGAACTCAAGAATTTATGGCTATCCGAAGGGATCAAAAATATATCTTTCATAATTAAAGATGTATGAAACTAAAGTTAGCCACATCTTTTACGATAATTTCAATATTTTTATCGTTTTGTGAATCTTCATTTACGATGACGGTACCCAAGTTTCGTACAAATCATTCTATCACTGAACTTGTGAAATATCATACCTAATTTAAATCTTTTATTGTTAATAAAAAGCTCTAATATTTCATAACAAAGCATACAATATATCCTTGTAAAAGATCGAAAAAAATTAAAGGCGCTCGCTTTTTTAAGTTTGAAAATAGGCGCCCGTGAGCTGCACGAACTCATCGGAGAACTTGGTTTTCTGTCTCCCCGACAGGTGGCAAGTGGGTCGCTGAACGAGACTTTCGTAGCGGAGGCGGTTGATAACTTCCGAAAGCAGCAAGAGCTAATCCGCGGCGCTAGCTTCGAGACCATCGCAGCTTTCGGTCCGAATGGTGCACTGCCTCACTACTCTCCTCCGAGAAGAAGAGGGACTCTGTCGGCCCCAGGAGTGCACAGAGAAGGACCTCCGCTTCCATACGCTGGACTCAAGATCGACAACTCCAGCACGCTTGTTATAGACTCTGGTGGACAATATTATGGTGGGTGAACACTGTTTGCTTTGGGACATAATAAAAATGAACACATGATACACTATGATTTAATAGGAAAAATTGTTCCCTCGTCATCTGATATTTAGGATTACAAACAAATGGAACTCTTATTCACAACGTGAATAATGCTGTGAAAGTAAACTACCCTTAAAGTAAAATTCCTGAAATTGAAATGGTTGTAAGGAATATTAGTCGTAATCTACGATAAAATGAATATATTTATATAAATGATTATAAAATAATTAATAATATTTATAATAAATGAATAAAATTAATGTCGTTCTTTTAAAATATAGTTTTAATGCGTTGGGTGTGATACAATAAGGGGCATTTAAAGATATCATGAATATCGCAGAATAAGAATAACCCGTATTTCAAATAGTTGATACATAAATTATAGTTAAATGGTTATAGAAAGTCGAATTGTTCAAGAAATTAAATATTTCTGATAAATTTTTGATTTTATAAATTGCTGACAAGATTTATTTTCTGTTAATTTTACCATTAAGCAGTATTAATAATTATTTATAAAGATTGTTTTAATATAACACATTAAATTATCAAAATATTTTGTCAAACTTCATATTGTTCTGTTAATTACTGCACTTAGTAATTTTAATTTAACCAGTAATGAAATCGTATGCGTAAAATTCGGATGAATTTCATTAAGGGAATATTATGGAATTATTAAATGACTGCAGTTAAGTTTGAAATAAACTAAATGGATAGTAAATTAATTCGCTATGTTCAAATAAATTCTGGCAATGAAATATGAGGATGATATCTTTCGATAACTTAACATTAATATCTATTAATTTTCGATGTGTGGAATGGAATAGATAGTGGTAAATTAAATCATTAACATCGTACTGTTCATTATTTGTATTATTGGATATCCTTGGTGAATTAAAAGAAAATATTAATTACCTCTTTTAATATATTGATCGTAAACACATGATGTAATGCAAGCATGGCACATATTGACACTTGCTTAGAGATCCGTTTTCGTTAGTATTAGTATATTATGTACATTTTGATAAATAATGGTGTATTTTGAGGTATTTCTGCTATAGAAAAAGACTCTCAGATTTCTAACCAGGTGAGTTTGGGAAATACAATTGTCGCCAGCGTTACGTTGACAAACACGGGGCTGCTCCGAGGATAATGACGGCATTTTGATATTTTATATTTTTTACGAAATGCGAGATTTTCCAAATCTGATTTATTTGCGATTGCGATTAAAAGTCATGTTAACTTGGTTTTGACCAGTAAGGTAACAAATAATACTTTTTATCAGTGGAATAGGAAGAATAATTATAATCCGTTCCAACGTAGTATAATAATTCTATCGTTGAAATCCCTCGTAAATTGTGTATGGGTAAATATAGATGCTTTTTGTATGGAAATGAAATAAGTATTATTTTATTACTGTAATTTTCGTCCCAATCATAGATGGTACCACCGACGTCTCCCGGACTCTCCATTTCGGGAAGCCCACGGCAATGCAAAAAGAAGCATATACAAGAGTGTTGTCCGGACTGCTCAACCTCGCCTCCTTGGTGTTTCCAGCCGGTAAAACCGAAGTAGCGGACGTGGACGTGCTAGCGAGAGCACCCCTTTGGGCAGCTGGTTTGGATTACCGCCACGGAAGTGGTCACGGCGTCGGTGCATTCCTCTCTGTGCACGAAGGTATTCTGAAGCCATCTCCCGAACGGCTTATACATATTATGTCAACCTGTAGGATTTTATTCCTTCCTTTTTACGACCGGAACAGATGGGTATCTTGGCTCATATAGTTCCCTCGGAAGGGATACCCACGGTGTCACGAAATGCATCGAAACGTGCAGATGCGAAGAATTTATGTCCCCACGCCTTTTTGAATTCGGAGAATGTGCTGTGAAAAATTTAACCAAATGACGTTTACACTCAAATATTTAATACGTTGGAAATACACGTATGAATTTAGAGTTGCGGGTTTGAACTTTGTCGTTATTAAATAGAAATTTAATTCACGTTATCCATCGGGATTTGTTCTTAATTAGTTTCTCTAATAGTAAATAAATGCGGTATTTATTATTAATTCCACGTATTTATTTAATTGGAAATACATTTTGTTTTATCAGAATTGTATCAACGTTTAGAACTTCCAATTGGACGGATTATTCATGCGGATAATTAATCCGCGAGTGGCCAAAGTTTTAATTGAAATAAAATAAAAATTTTTGCGTTTTGAGAAAATCAAATATATCCCAGAATTATATTAACATTATTCATATCTAAATATGAGGAGTTACATTAAATAAATGTGAAGCGATAACACCCACCAGCTATTTTATGTGATTTACGTAAACTTCGAAAGAAGTTGAGGATAAGATAAAATATATATAATATATACGTCACTATTTTTCACCATACCGATAAAAAAATCGAATAAAAAAAGTAGTTCAAAATACGAGTGTAATATTAGGGATACGTAAATCGGTTGATATTCGCTATTGTAACTATAGTATGGTTTAGTATGTACAAACCTTTCTTTACAGCATAACAGTTGTTGGTGCAGAAACTCATCAACTTAAAATATTTATATCCTCTAACATATCTATCTCATATCTTACACAAGTAATCAATTATTTGAATACGCACCTAAACGTAGTAACTATGACCTTATATGTATGCTCATCGAAAAAAATATTTTTATCATTGCTATGGCTACATCGATTTATACAAATCTCCGTGGCAACCAAAGTTTTCTAAAGGGGTTGAAACTTTCCCTTAAAAAGCGTGAACTTATCTGGTATATTTAAATAAGCTGCATCTGATTTTGAGAAATGACAAACACCATTCTCCTTTTTATATATATTCAACATAACGAGTCCAAATGCAAACTTTCGGGATAAAGCTCCCGGTTGTTTTGAGACGCGAAAATTAACGCCTTTAATTAGTCATTCCGGAAATATGGTTTCCTCGTTTTTTTCCTCAGATCCATCCGAGTGACGGTTTGCTAATCGAGGACGAAAAACTTGGAAAGGATCCTCGAGCGATTATTCTTCCTACTTTTGCCGACATCCCATGCCATCCATCATCACATTAAATTCCCTCGATTTTTCTCAATTTCTGGAGACGCCTTTTTCATTTCCACTCCTCCAATTGCTTCCCGTTGTTTGCCCGAAATGTTTGTCCCCTTTCTTCTTTCCCACTTTCTCCTCTCCAAAGATATCCGCCACTCCAATATCGAACCCAATTTCCCGTCTAATTCATTACTCCAACTTTTTCCCTTCGTTATTTGTTCGGCTAATTTTTTCCCCCCGAAAACGTTTCGCTCTTAAAAATTTCTCTCGTTTCCGAAGTTCTCAGCGAAAATAAAACTCTTTTTCCGACCAAGTGATCGTTACATTTTTGAACCATTTCTGTCTTTGTCTTTTGAAGGATCTTTTATTTCCACTCCCGAATTTATCTTTCTCCACACATATTTGCAATCCCGTGTTCGGTTACTTTTACTCACCCCTTTTTAGATCCTCAAATGTTTATTTTGAGGGGATGAAGTGCGGATCGGTTTCAAGATTTAACGCGTCAGAGGATATGCTTTGCGTGTAAAGCTAATTGCCAAGTTAGTTCGCACTCATCAGCGGATTGCTTTACTCTTTTTAATACTGTTCCGTAATTTTTGTGTTGGACACAAATTATGTGATTGTTTAATAATAAGAGTGAAATATTGCTCTTAGAAAGACATTTTCAGTAGCTTTTTTATTGAAAAAATAAATTCACATATCACGATTCGAATTAACCCACACCTCTTACTTAATAGAACATTATCGCAACGTCATATCTCCCTACAGTTTTCTGCTTGCAATTATCAGTTATCCCTGAGAGTTTGTTTACTTAAAAAAACGAACGTGAACGCCAGAGAAAAGAGCTCATATTTACGGAAAGTCCTCAGAGCATTAGCGGCCACTGAGGCGTGATCAAGCTAATCCACTCCTGCGACTTCCAATGGTATCATAAGCCAGTGAATTAATTACATTTTCGGGTACCTACCAATCGTTATTCATATTTTTGCTAGGCTTAAAATTCTGAATCGCCATAATAATAATAATCTAAACGATCGTTTGGTTAGATTTCGAAAGCTTACGAATTGGTTTTCAAATCATTGCTATTGATATTTTTACAGATACTTATATTGTTTGTTCTTTTGAATAAGTTTTATGGAAAATTATCAGCTTTCATTCTTAAATCCTCTCTTTTCAAATGGCCGACTGCGTTAAGAATTGGATCACCACGATTTCTCATTTTTGTCCATCTCACGTCTCTTCCAAGAGGACATAAGCTGGACCGCTGTTCGAATCGAGTAGCACGGTCATAAAGAGAAACATCTCACTCGAGATATTTTCCCCATTCCGGTAGATGGAGCTAGACAGTGGAGGAAAACCGTATTGCTTGCGCCTTCGTCCCAATTGCAAGCCGTCATGCTTCCGTAAGCGTGATTGTCCTACGCACGTTCCTCAAACGGAGAGATGTGCACCTCAGTGGGACGTAAAAGTGGGACCTTCATTTCTTTTACCTGAGGAAGAAGGATTCGTGGTATAGAATGGTGCAAGTCTCCGTTTCTGGAAAGGAGTGCGTGGTCAACAGATAGGGTCAAGACGCGCGATCAATAATTTGTGATAAAAAGGGTCTATTCCTGTGAATTGGATATAAGAGTGATAAAGTTTAAGTTCTTCAGGTTTGGAAGAGAGAAACTTTATCAGATTCCATCCCTTTGTTTTACGTTATTTTAAAGAATCGGTTTTAAACTATTGTATCGTAAAAATATTGGGCAGAAACTGACCTCAAAAAGGTAATAATTAACTTCGTTTCCGCTCTCGTTTATCAAAGAAGGCCGATTGAATGTTTGATTAAACACACACTTTTGATATTCGTATAAAGTTTTGTTCTTTATTTAATGAAATACATGAGGAGGAAGGTATAATAATATGCTCTTCAAATAATTTTAAAAAACATTTCTTTTATCATACATTTTATGATTTTTGTTTAAATTCTGGTTAAAAATAATTCAATATCAATTGTTTTCGTGATGGAAGTGTATGTTTATTTATTAATTGCTGATAATTAATATCTTAATGATCTATTTTAAACATATCATCATCGAATCTGATTTCTTTTCAGCACCTATCAACTTGAACTTCGACTCTGCGTACGAGGTTAAGTTCGAAGAAGGAAACTTTTTCTCAGATGGTAAGATTGAATTCCTTTTCTCTAAAAATTGGTTTTCTAAGAATAAAATCGTTCCTAGAATTTGTTTTTCCTTATGTACATAATATTTCCTGTTCCGAGCGTTCAATTTGTATTCAGAAAAGTGTATATGTTGTAGAAGAGCTCGTTTAAAATAAAAACGGAATCGGTTGATTATTTTTATTCAGAGAGAATTTTATTCACGATGAAACCAAATAAGGTTTTAGTGAGTGAATATTTATACATCTGAATCTCTGGCTCTTATTTCTCGAATATTTTCAATGATTTTTTTGATAAACAATATCTTAAATTTGTTTCAATAGTCAATATTATGAAGAAGTAAATTATTGTCAGCAATCACTATTGAGGCCATTTTCCTTCATGTTTGAACTAGGCTTGTGTACTGAGTGGAATTCGTGGACGATGAAGATTTTGGAAACAACGCACTTGAGAATGTAGAATAAAAACTGCAGCAATATGTTTTTTCGCAGAATATCCACGGGATTATGATACAAAAGCAGTGGATTCTCCTTACCCGAAACTTTCCATTAAATCCGATGCAAGAATCGCACGTAGACTAAATAAAACTTCCTCTCGCAAGGATATTCCTGGTCGTTGAAGTGTGAAAGGAAATAATACCGCATCTTTTTCGAGGTTAATTTGATAGATAGCGAGATTACTGCTATAAAAACAGTTTTTATCGCCCAAGTTTTCCGGAAAAAAGGAAATTTCCTTTTCTCTTTGAGAGAGCTAATTTTCTCATACTTTCAGAAGTAGATTTTCGATATGTTTGTCTATCTTCTTTCCCCAAACGTTTTCTTTCGGTGAAATAAAATCGCTCTTGATATTTGCGATTCGAAGTTGGGACATTATCGCTCGCGAATTTTATCGTCCGAAGAAATAAAATTTTTAATAACCTCGCGGAGTAATCTCCTTCCTCGACGTCTTCATTTACGGACGGCGTTATTCTTTTTTTTTTTAAGTCCAGTCGTAACTCGTGAGGTAGAGAGCACTTCATTGATTTTAACGATCTACTTTACGTCCAAGGTAAGGTCGGATGTATACCGTTTTCGAAATGCCATGTTGGTCCGAAAGACTTGAATTACGATCGCTTTTTATTCCGATTTTCGTTTTTTTATTATGAAAGCTTTGTTTCCAATTCCAGAGCCGGGTTATTATCAAGATGGAGAGTTTGGAGTAAGGCTGGAGAATGTCTTGGAGGTTGTGAAAGCTGATACAAAGGTGAGAGCTGCTAGAGAGGCTGGATTACCTATATTAAGGACTAAGCAGCACTAGGGTTACTTATAATTCCACGGAGAAATTTAAAGATTATATTCAAGGTCAATCGAAGAAATCAAGTTCCCAGAATGAAAACTGCCATGTCCGAACTTAATCGAATGATATTTTGTTATAATAGAACTCACTGTCGATTAAAAATTACTAATTAACGGGAAATTATTTTGTTAAATCAAAATCTAAAAGAAATTAGGATATGATCGCAAAAAAAGTAATCTATCTAGATATGAACCATGATTCTGGATGCATATGGACATTTTCTCAAATTTGTGGAATTGCGAAATTTGCTTGTGCAAACGTCAAATGAGATGTTAATTTAAATTTGAAATCCACCCCACGCTGAATTAACCGCATGTGATAATTATTCAAACGTTTGCTCTTTCTGTTTGAATTTGCTACGGATTTAATCGGTCTTTGAACAGTGATATTTGAATCTGAATGACACCAACGATTAGTCGAGAAAGAAAGTATTATCATTTTTAAGAACATTTCGCAAATTAGTCGTTTGTAAATATAAACGTGTTTATGGAACTCGATTGCGTTCTGGGTGTCTAAATATTTGGCAGTTCCTTTGGAAGCGTCACAAAGATAAAATATACTAACATACGTCATCGTCATATTTGTAGTGATATTAATATAGGCGGTATAAAATAAGTTGCATCAATATGTACAGAATATGAAAAAAATTAATTTATACGCGTTAGGTTTCTCTACTCACATCTTAAATGATTGTATGCTTTAATTGTTATTTACTCCCACAGTCGTGGATATTACTATAAACGTTTGCTTTGTGTTTTTTTCTTTACAGTACAAATTTGACGGACCTTACTTAGGATTCAGATCGGTGACTCTCGTTCCGTTTGAGCCAAAGCTAATCGACTTTGATCTCCTAAGTAACGACCAGGTACGTATGATAAATAAATAAGAATATCAACAAATATACAGTATATAGTTTCGTAAAACTACTATGAAAAAGTTTTTCATTTAGGTAGATGTATTATGCGATAATGTAATACTTCTCAGTAAAATAATACAGTTTATTTATAATATTTTTATTGAAAATCCATTTACGATATCAATTGCTTAATATGTCGTTAGTTAATTGATGATGAAGGAAATTGAAATCAGCGTAGTACTTATTTGGTAAGTAATAAAAGATTTTTTTATGGATATGATATTGAAAAATTAAGTTTCATCGAAAAAATTACTAAATTAAATTCGATAAATATATTGGAATATTATATAATTAATTTTATAACTTATAATATAGAAATAAATGTAATGAAAGCGTTTCAATTAATTTATTATTAATTGAAAGATGACGAAAATTGCTAATAGTATACGGAATTTGAATATAACACAAACCAATGAATTTCCGAACATTTTCGGAAGAAATAAGTTTGTAAAACATAATGGAGGATAACAAATAATGCATTAATAATTCTTTCGGAGACATTTTTCATCACATTCACGCCAACGATCTTTCAACGGCGAGATTTTATTTCTTTTTCAAATCCACTGCGTTAACAAGCAGCGGTGAATATTTATTTTAAAATTCCAATCGCGACATGTTCCAAATAATACATCTTATGGAATGACGAGTGCATTGGTGCGTTAACTCATGCAACAAAAATGCTAAATCGCAGAGAGAACAAATGAAAATATATAATTCAGACCTTTAAAACGAGGCTGATCCAATCGATATCGAGGTAATTTTGGGATTAATTGAATTTTAAACGCGGAGTTATTACTCCCCAAATTCCGTTAAAGTCCCTTCAAAACCTATTTCGATCCAGATATAATTAAATTATAAAGGCCAACTGTAACTCCGGGATTAATAAAAACGAAAAACCTTATATTTTTTCGTCGGGTTTCGTGATTTAAGTTTATAATCCAATTTAATGACTAATTGATAATCATTTCCCAGATCACTTAATTAGGAAATCATGAACTCACGAGAGCTGACGAAAGGAAAAAATCTCAAATGATATTCTGGCGTATGCATTTGCTGTAAATGATGCATTAACAATCAAGTGCATTTGTAGAGTGCTCGTAAATGCGTGTGAATCCTTGCTCATCCGTGCAAATTGCCGTGTTCGGGTATCCACTACTGTATTAAATAATTTAAGTTCATTAGAACTGATGGTCCTTTTAAATGCTTAAAAAATTACGAGACAATCACAAAATTCTATTATAATTACAAAATAATTTTAAAATCTTTCGTGATTGGGCTAATTTCAATGTGGGTATAGATCTCATTTTAATGAAACAATTGCATGAATTATCTCTATCGTTTTTGATTTAATCAAAACAGCATCTGTCATTTGCCTGAATTCATTCGATTATTTTCTTTTCTATTTAATTCAACTCAAGTTTGATAAGTTAAAACTTAAAGTTACTTCCAGGAGCATATTTCGTCATCTTTGATATTTAACCATAAGCAAAGCAATTGTTAATAAAATAAGCAACTAAACTTGGATATAAAAATGCGCCAAATCAGGGAATATTGGTCTAGTTATCTCTTTCCGCTGTTGTATTCAGGCATGTACATTTGAAATGACTAAAACTTATTAGTATTCACAAATAAAACTAGAACCTATCATGTATTTAAGATTTTAATTTGTAATTACGAAGTTTGTTATAGTCATATTTCATATTAAGTTAAACAATTATGGACATCCTTTAAAAAGTGTGTCCGTAAGTCAGATACATCGCGAGCTTATGCGTATACCTACACGTTGTTAGACCTGAAAGGGAAATTACTCAAGGAAAAACATGTATAGATCATGTTCTCTATATGGGGCAACGTGTAATACATACATACTTTAAATACTGAATCATCAAATTCCAGAGGCGAATGCTGAACAATTACAACGCCCAAATAAGGACTATTGTCGGTGCAGAGCTGAAGAGACAGAAGAGGATGCAAGGCTTCTATTGGATGATGTCCAAAACGCTGCATATTCCCGAGTGCAAGACCAGGACGTCCAGTGCTCCAACAGCATCCTCTTCTTCTTCTAACATCTTCAGTCATCGCGTCACCTACGCACTCATCGCTTTAGTTTCATATCTTTCGAGAATTAATTGAAAACGAAGGAAGTCCCCGGCTGGGCCGGTCTGAGGGTTAAGAAGGTCATATCTGAAGTAGGAAATTCTGGATTCGGTTTGATAATCTTTCGCCAAGGTCTCTGAAGTAATTACGCGAAGAAATCGTAAAATTTATCTGGAAGGCAACTTATCATGAGGTCAGTCTGAAAGTAGTTTGAAAGTTTTTATAGTAGAACTTTTTTTATCGTACTGCTTAGATTTTTTCGAAATTATCAATCCCTTTTTTAAGAAATTTATGTATTTTTTGTTGATTGAAATTTACAACGAAAAGAATCATTTTGATATTCCTGCTAAGGTAGGTCTAAAAATTATAAGATCGTTGTACCGTATCATATTGTAGTGCGGTATTTGTGATTTGCAAAATTTTAACCGATATATGGTAATTTTAAAATTTTTTTGAAGTCTTAATATCTTTAGATATCGCTTTTCCAATTTGATCTATTGATTACTTTTATATTTGATTATAAATATTTTTACGTTACGCTATAATCTTTATGTAGAACTGACCTAAGCCACAAAAGACTATCAACACTTGGACTAATTTTAGTTCGTAGACTAAGACCTTCTAAATTGAATTAACCTAATCCAGTATCTCTTCAGAACATCTATGTAGCAAATTTCGTGAAACTAACCAAAGATCTGTACTTACGTGTATGAGAGTGCGAACAGTGTATTATGCTAGAGAAGAGGTAATTTTGTTGAATTTTCGAAACTTCGGGAACAATTATTTAAATCCAGTAAATCTTTTAATCATTCACGCAAAAATATATATATACTTGTTAATTATCTTGAAAATTTTATTTGATGTTATGATATATTGTATTTTAAGCGTTTTACTTATTTATGTGATTGTCGATGTACTTGTTTATTGTAAGAATATTGTTTCATATAGTAATATAGTTGAGTTTTCTAAGAAATCATAGCAATTAGTTTTGAAAGTACAAAGTTTTTGTGTTTGTGTATTTCTGTAATTTAATAACAAGATAAATTGGTTACCGGGAAGTTCAACCGGAAAGCAATTGATATCCAGAAATTAAATCTTACAATTTTGTACGTGAATAATATTCGAAGCATCTCTTATGAATATTACATAATATTTTCAAACAAAATTTCGAAGAAAATACTCTGTATAATATTGTATGATTGCTTTTGGTTGAAATTACCAACGTCCAATGAATTACTGCCATGATTTTTTAGATTACTTTCTCATGTAAATACAGTAATTATTAATGTAATTTTAATATGTGTACATATTCGACAAAAATTAATTTAGATCCAACTTAAGCGAATATCTTCGAAGAATATCACTGCCTCTGTGTGCTTACTTATGTATAAGGACCAGTGGCGAAGTGTATCTTAACTCCTTTATTGCTGTTCCCATTTCCTTTCAGTGTAATTAGATAGTAATAAAATGTTGTATCTCTATCATCAACGGAATGAATTTTGTATCCTTATGTCATATATTGACTTAGTAATATCGTAATTTAATATTCACGTAGTTATTATTATATATTAATATACAACAATATGGGTATGTTTCTTAAATAGATCGAGATCAAGAAGGTGATAAATATGCATCAAACTTTTCACGAAGTATTAAATATTTATAAGTATATTTATTTTTATATTATAACTAAGAATAGAATTTTTATTATGTAATTTCCCATTCTACTGTTTCTATTCTTACTGCATAGAATCCGATATTTGAAATATGTCTACATTAAATATTGGTTGATTTTTAATTAATTAGTTCCTTAAACTTTAATACTTAAACAAGCAAGGTTATTATTGCGTGAAAAGTTATCCGACTCTGACGAATAAACCTAATGAATAAGGCATTGGATAACCTGTTTTATATTATCGGTACTAAAAACTCCTGTCACATCAGACTGTTATCATGTCCATTATTCCTTAAGTTCATTGAAATGTAAGATATAGGATGTAGTTTGTATTAACGATCCTCTTATTAGTTATATTTTAAGATATTTATTTAAGTTGAGGAAAATTCCAGTACGAGGTGAAACATAGACAACTTTTTCGATAGATGTTCATTCTTATTATTTCCTTGCATATGGCCTTTCATCAAAATTCAAAATCGTTTTCTTCCAAATATTAACCCTTTAGAAAACTTTACGCGGGCATAAAAAGGGGTTGCTAATTCCGTCTCAAATAATAAAGGAGAGCCTTAAATCATTCGAAAGGTAAAGAAAAACCGTAAAACTTACCCTTTTTAGGCCTCTAATTCTCGGCGACTCGGATAACTACATAACAGCTGGTGGAAAAAATGAAAAACCAGGAGAAGAAAAAACGAAGAATTTCATAAAGTTATTCCCGATTTTCCAGCGTATGATTTATCTACGGTCCCTCGCATTCATGGATCACATCGTTGTAAATAAAACATAAATTCGCGTCATAAATCAACAGACGCCGTGCACTTTGCGAAACACCTACGCTCAAGCCGCCTCGGTTGTCCGTGCGTTGAATTCTCCCGCATCCAGTGCAGACCTACGCGCCCTGCGTCGGTCACCCACCGAATCCCACGCTGAAGGCTGAAATCTATACGTTTCACGGATGATCTATCGCTACTCCCCCACATGGATGCCATCTACCGGCGAGGATTCAATTCCTCTCTCCCATCGGTGGGCATGGAGACCACGGGACGTGCGTCGATGTATAAATATATGTCCGGAAGCGCTCTTCAAGGGTGAAATATGTGCAAAGAAGAAGACTTTTGGGGTAAGAGAGGAAATAAATAAGAATCGAAGGGCCCCGTGTATCCAAGCGGCAATCCACGAGATGCTACGTTCGGAGATATTTTGGAATCTTAACGTTATTTCCAGAGCTCTTGTCCATAATTCATGCAATGTAGTCGTAAATAATATCCCGTTTAGAATTTATGGCCGACAGGGTTAAATGAAAGTAAAATGGAGCGGTGTGGCGTTTGATGATCGCTTGTACTTATGTTACGGTTGCGTAATTTATCGCCGCGATTATTTAGTTGAATGGAAATTGGGTTTTTAGAGACGATGAAAGTTGTGTCAGCACAAGAAGGGATGACTTATTAGAACTAAAATTGGATAAAAAAATCGAGAATGATCTTTACTCTGACAATTATGTCGAATATGGATTTTATATAATATCTTCGCTTACAATTATGGTTGTATGATTCAGTAGAATTATTTTTATTATCAGTAATCTTTCAATATTCATTACTTTTATAAGTGTACTATTTATATTGGATAAGAGAATAAGATTTTTTTCTCTTTAAATGATAAAAAGATCCATCTTGTAAAACTGCTTAGATTTGATTATCTCTTCATTCACGCTCGATTCAATTGGAATATTAATAATATGGGAAATTTTTAAAAATCAGATCGATTCACGAAAAATATTTTGCTCCTCGTAATGAAATTAAATAAATATATATTTTTTTTATCTCGTAGCAATTATAATAGAAAAGTAATTCTCTTTTTCCAAAGCACTTGGAGTATATTTAATTCTATTCGTATTTCAGATACTTCTACATTTATTTTATTATTCGTATTATAAATCTTTTAATTTAAGTTTATATTTTATGCACTCTATATTTAATAATATACTCAGCTACATTAATTTCATTCGTTGAAAACCTATCTGCGCCATTTTGTGGACATCGTATGGGAAAGTATTAAAATTCAAGCGCAGAATTTAATAAATTCACTACAACGGTTCAGTACGCGTAGCGCAACATTAATTGAGAGCGGAATCATTTTTCTCTTAAATGGAACACATTTGAGACATCTTAGAAGGTCACTTCCGCTTGTATTTCGCAAAAATACCGTTCGAAGAAAAAAATAACGAAAAATAAATTACGGAATCGCGCGATACTAGCGCCTCTTACAATTGAGATTCAGCCTTCATTTGTTCTTTGAGCTGCAGCAATTACGCCGACGTCGGAAAAATGGGGGCTCCATAAAGAAAATTGAAACAGCGCAATTAATTGTGATATCTCATTAGAAATTCGTCTGGTGAAAGGGGCTTTCAGCAGCGATAAACTATATTCGCTCCTTGTTACGACCGTGTTCGCAGCTACAGATTAAGGCGCCATGTAACGCGAAAAAAGGAAATTTAAAATGCGGAATAAATAAAAACAGGAGCGTGCACCGCGAGGTATATCATCCAGGGAGCATTGTCATTCGCACAAAAGGGCAACTGAAGGGAGAGCTTTAAGAAAACAAAAGAGTGTCTGAAAAGCGCTTCGTGCATAGTAAGTGAATATCACTGCGCGCTCTTCCCGATTGTGAAAAAATCTCCTTCTTGTTGATCCGTCGAGTTGTTGCTAGGGAAGCGTAAAAGAAACGATTAAAAAAAACAGTCGATAATTTCAATTGAGGGCTTTACATGACAGCCACTCCTCACCTCTATAGTGTAAAAAAGGTCTCCATTAACTATGGAGTTGGATCGCTGTAAGAGGAAAGTGAAGTTGGAAGGAAAGACAATGGGATACCGTATCGGATATTGCGTTAAAATGGCCGTTGTTTATTTCTTTCGTCAGAGATACTGCTACGTCACTGGAAGCTTCCTTTTAAGCCTAATCGCTCATTTGCCTAAGCGTACGATCTTATGAGAGAATGGGGAGTGTGAGTTTCCAATTTAGAGATATGAGAGTATTGTATTTCGATAGGATCGAGTGAAAACATCCGTCTCACTTCTTTGTCTCTTTAAATCAGTTTATATGACTAATATTCCGATAAAAGTGTGCACTTTTGCTGCGAAATTAACATCCATACCTCGTCTCTTCGTTACGTGTTGTGTTGAGAGTAAAAATTTATAATCTGATTAATAAAGTATTATTCAAGAAATCATTCCAGGAATGGCATCAAAAAGTAGTGTAACATTCATCGTTTAATGCTTTGAAAGTTTGGAGGTTATTTTATTAGAAAGTCATTTAGGAATATGAATATTAAATCTACTTTTCTCTTAAAATACTCAACTGCTATTCACTTTTTGTTTATTTGAGAGTATATCTTGAATCGAAGGCTTACTTTAATCACTGAGCTAATTTTTCATTATTCAATTGATATATTTTACTATACTTGGGGTTGAATGAAATAGATTCTTACTTAAACAAAAATTATCATATTAATTCAGTCGAAATGTCAAATAATTATTTGTTTAATCTAGTCGTGAAAATTCTTTCTACTCTGATGCTATTCAATGTAATTTAGAACATATCATACTCAATGGGAATAACGATATATTTAAAACCAATGAGAGATGGTTATGATATGCAAATATATTTCAAATTTCAATAACTAGCTTTAAATTAATATCTATAAATATAAATATGTTTCGCATACACGAATTAAAACCAACAGCGTAATCGGAAATCGCAAGAAAGTCGATATTTTGTGAATGAAATAGAAATTTCAACACAAATACTAAAAGTGGGAGCTTTTAAAGAATAGATATATCAACAGTTTTTAATATTCATGAATTCGTGGAAACTGTTTGCAATTTCACCGAGTTTTTGCAAGTTTTCTTTTGAGTAACATTGAAAAAATTTCGAGTCAGACTTTTCTGATATTTTAAAGAGAATCAATGATAATACCAAAATAGGAAAAGTTATATTCGTAAATTTTTCCTCTTCTTACCTCACGTTAAGATAATTTTTTTCGTCATCATGTCTGTATTTCTATAATTTAAGAATCACAATATTTTCTTATTTAGATAATATAAATTTTCATGTAGCAAATCTCTCGTGAATTGAAACCAGTCTTTAATCATTTTACAAGACTTTTGCAATGAATGTAGTTATACAGTACAGTTATAGTATCTTACAGTAAATTTAGAATAATAGGCAAAAGATGAATTCTTCACAATCTGCAATGATCATACGTATTGTTATAATAGATTTAGAGGTATTTTTTCAATCTCCATTCTTTATATAAAATTTGATGTTAAATCATCTCCATTAAACTGCTACAATTTTGCAATTTTTGGGTGAATTTTGTATTATAATACGATAATAATACTAGTAAACCACATAGAAATCATTACAAAATGACTCTCCATCCACATCTGAACTGTCTCTTAAAATTTATGTCCAAACATCAATACATCCGTTGATCTCCGTTGGCAACCGAGATTTAGACGCTGTCCTTTACCCATAACCGTTCGAAAAATTGATATCTATATGCATTTGAAAGGATCTTCGAAACATTTTTTGTTCTTTAATTCCCGTAACGGGGATGTACGTAGATGAAATGTTCTCCGTGATAGCGGTTGCCATGGAAGAGAGCTGTCATCGCTACAGATATAAAAAGAGCTCATCCATACATCTATGTGGATGGTGCAGATAACGAGAGGGAATAGATGGAACGGATAAAAGCCGAGGGTAAAAAATGAAGATCGGCTGTGACGAAATTCTCGTAAGCTATTTGGTTACGGCGATTCGTCCTGAAAATTTCATCAACATCAAAGTGACAATTTAAAAAACGCGCGGAGGTAATTTTTTTCGCGGGAACACCATTTTTTCGCCGGAATTGGCTGATGTCGATACATCGATGGCATGATATCGGAGAGAAACTGCAATATTGTGGTCAGGGTTTTTTGCGTCATCGCCAAACCTTATCTGCCCTCTTTTTTTTTCGAAACGTGGTTTATGAAATATTAGATGGACGATATAGGTTGTATCTCTTTCGCATCTTGAAAATCGTTTTCCATCGATGGGATGGAGAGCTTTTAACCCCGATGAAGTTTACGTTAAAACCAAATCGATTTTTCTATTATTTTCCTTAAATTTTATACGTAAATTTCGCTTAAAATGCGGGGTGTCTTGAAAAGGTCGCGTTTTCAAAACTCAGCGAAGAATATAATTTGTCCCTCTCGATTGGCCATCTGTCTGCCCAAGTCACTTGGCGCGTGGGATTTTTTGACGTTTCGCAACGTATGGAATAGACAGATCAACGATGAAATGTCAATTTTGTTCGCGATTTTGATTATTCCAGCCGATTCAAAGGTTTTCATTGGAAACTTTTCCAGCGAAAAATCCATTTCAATGATAACGACTGGAAAAAAGTTGGAAACAATAGATGTGCTTCCCGCAATAAATAGAAACGAGTCTACGAAGCGATGTCATTTTGAACGACGTCTGTCATATCCAAATATCTCCTCTTTCAAATGCATTTTTGGGAATAATGGAAGGAATAAAAATGAATAAATGGGTCGAAGTTAAGGATGGAAGTTTTTAACCGTATTCAACCGTGTATAAAAGGTAGAGGATTAATTTGTCTTAATAGAAGAGCGATCTTCAAGCTATTACCATTAGATTTTAACAAAAAAATTAAAAATGAAAAGTTATTTTTCATTAAAGAAGGAGATTCAGAAAATAAGAATGTAGAGTAATACAAAATGTGACATAACTCTCTTTGAGGATGATATGTGCATCAGAGCAATCAAAGCTAGAAAAATCATAGAGCTGCAATCATTTGTCCAAAGGTTTTTGGCGTTTCAGTTATCTTTAGTGACAACCTTTTCGTTCTCTATTCATAAGTAAACTATAGCTTATGTAAGACGTTTTTTAGTTCAATAAAAAATAATTGAACTACAAGATTAGTATAATATTCATTATCATCTACACTGAAATAATTACTGATTTAAAAAAAATTACTTGAATTGAATTACATTTTAGAATATCTTTATTGAATATTAAATATCAAATAATAAGAAATAGATACAGTTAATTAATAAACTAGGTATTCCTTACGTATTTAGTCATTGAAAGTATATTACTTTAAATATATAATCGTACCCTTAAATTACCACATCATTACAAAAGTTCCCGTACAAGTAACGAATAGGGTTTGGAGAAATTATTCATATGGATGCATAAATTATACACGTTCATGAATTTTATTTTTAAATTATTTTATTGCCTCTTTAAACTTAATGTCTGTGATATTGAAGAGAATAGTTTTGTAATAATGATATATATTTCGGCACAGCAGTCTGTCCACATAATACGATGTCTTGAATTTCACCAACCAGTCTTCATTATTGCCTCTGATTCATTTATAATTCAATTCTTATTGAATTGGCTTTTCCTTTGTTGTGTCAGCTATCTTCTGAAAAGAAGTCTCTCTCTCACAAGATTGCGCGATATAAACGTCCTATTGAATCTTAATGAAGGCGTAGAGGAGTGGAATAGATCCACTGGTTAATTAATTCAAAGAAAATAAACATTCTAGGTAATAAGCCGAGAGTATCTCTACTCTCAAACCTCTTGCTTAGACCAAGGAATTTAATTAAGGGACAAACATTCTTATTCATTCTCAGTTAGGCGGACGCTCTGAGTAAAGGTAATTTTCGTGAAAATGAACCTATACGAGAAATATTATTCGGTAGAGGTAGTTAAAAATCTACAAAATATTACAATGAACTAGAAAGTATGAATAAATGGACTTCTTTCTAAGGTGAGATAGAGACTATTAAGTCTCTTGTAATATCCAATCCTATATCCTTGAAACATATAAAGTATAAATATAATTTATAAGGCTCAGACAATATAAAATTAATAAGAGAAACTACTGTATGGGATTAATAGAAAACCTAAGTTGGCGCTTAGTAAAAAGTAAAACCTTATAGGAAAAGGTCTTTAATGCAGGACAGATCACCCAAAAGTACTATATTTTAATAAATATTGTATTACCAGATGCTTATTGAATCATTAGATTGAATGCTCTGAGAGATTGAGCTCTGAGATTTCATAGAAATTAGGACAATTGATTGGAAAAGGAATTCTATGTCTTTTATCTTGAAAATAATGGATGATTTGTGTATCTTGATTGTGATCTTTTAACATCTTAAACGAAATAATACAAGAATAATTAGAAAAAAATTATTTATTAATTCTCATATAATCGAAGTCACTGTGATCACTGTATGAGCTAGAAAATTCGATTTTTTACTTTAAACATATCTCTGACAAAAATATAATTAAACCTTTATCTTACTTTGGTTATCTATAAACTCAATGTTTATCCTGACATAATATTTTAAGCTATTTTACCTTAATTAAAATTTATTAAAAATGGATGGTTATTTTATGTGAGTTCTGGTGGGGAAGGTTATGAATCGAATAAAAATTTACAAGTTTTGATCTTCCTATAATAAAATTATTTAATACGGAAAATATAAGGTTCATCTAACAATAAGTTGTGAAAATACAGGTGATATGATGAAAATTATTGTTATATTAACATTATAATACACTTGAATTGAAGAATATCCTCTCTTCGACTTTATTTACAATGAAATGAAATGAATGAAAATGAATCCTTGAAATGAAAATGGAAAATACGGATCGATGTGACTACCAGTGTAGACAAATGGTTATGCGGGTTATTTGGAAAAGCAATTGTGTGCAGTGGTCGTAAATACTAAAGTAATAGGCAGTTGAGACAACAGCGTTTTTCGGTAAACAGGAATAGTTTCTTGGCAGTACTTCGAAGGGTGTGCACTTATAGGCGAAGACTAAATACAGCATCTGCAATGTCGCAGCCATTACTCAAATGATCTCACGAATACCCAATTGTGAATTTGAGGGAGAGGTAAATTGGCGTTACAATGCATAATGCGGAGGAAACTAGAGTTAGCTGTCCCTTGACGTTGAATTCATTGAGATTCCAAAAGATTGATATTAATTATGAAAATTAAATGTGAAAAGAGCGATTTTTCATAGTTTTCGTAGTGCTAAATGATGTAATATGTTATCCGCGTTCGTAAAATATCGCATAAATCATATAAAAAAGTATTTGTACATTAACCTTCGTAACCTTAATGTCTTTCAAATAACCTACACCTAAATTAAATAGGGAAATAATCATATGGATGCTTAGAGCTTACTTATAAGTTAAGAATAAAGTTTTCTATCAAATTCTTCTTTAGATGAGTTCAAATAACAAGAGAATTAGAAAATATAACTATGATCAATTAAATACAGTCTGTAATTAACCGTAAAAAGAAGAACGTTACTTATTTGGAATAATGAACTATATATCTAAGTATATAATTAAACTTAAGTGTAGGAATTTCATTCGTAACTTCAATAGCATTCGGATAGCTTGTAATAATATTCTAACTAAATCCGCTCTATTAAGTTTTCATCCTATATATCCAAAGTAATCCAGCTTGAAATGGTTCCGTGCCATAAAAAATAAGCCAGAAAGTGACCTAATATATCATAATTAATTATGATATATCTATGGAAGAAATTAAAATGATTTTAGGCCTTGGAAATTGGTTAAACGTTTTTCCCTTCCTGTTTGTCCTAAAAAAGTCAAGCTGCATCCTCATCTGAATAAAGAGCGAACGAAGTGCAGCCAAAATAAATGTGAGGAATAATCAAATAGAGAGAGGCCGAGTTTTATCCAGGGAGGTGAAGAGATTTATGGGGGGTCCACGAATGAAAACTGGGTTGCGACACATCGGCGCGTACACTGAGGGAAAAAAAATGACGAACTCAAGTGCGTCCGGTACCGAAAACTTCTACTGATATTTCCATCGTGTAAAAAGAAAACTGTAAAGTTTCTTCTCGAAGAAAGGAAATAATGGAAATGGCTTTTCAGAAAGGACCAGCGGGATAGGTCATCCTGCAATTCTTTTGATTGATCTGAAGAGTATTACCAAGACTTTGGAAATGGAATGACCGAGTTTTTAAGCTTATTCGCGAATTCTGGGGAATATATCTTCGGAAATGAAATCTGCTTGTCTAGGATCCTTTGCATGAATTTGTAGATATATATTCGATACGTAAAAATCGAGGTGCATTAGGTACTTTTTATGGAGATAGTAATCAAGGAATACCTTGAAGAAGGTACATCGAGGCATTTACTCATAGCATGCGATTAATGCTTGAAAATATACATGATGATCTTGATATTCTCTCTCTTATCTTTCTATTAAAGAAATAAAATTGACGTTGAGCATAAAATACATTGGTTTTCATTATAAAATAAATAAATACACGCTCATCAGTAGTTTCCCTTTGTAATTTACTTATATCATGAATATAATTTTATAAAAATCAATGAAAAATCAAATTCTATCACTGTGCGATTCTAATAGAATTGCATCTAAAGTTGAACTCTAAACTTATCTACTACAGCTTTCTAAATAATTTATTTATTCATCATCTAAGAATTAATCATAATAAGCGGTATGAGTCGTCCTAAAGTATTTATATTAATATATTTTTGGCGCCTGTTCAAGTAATGTTGATTTAATTCGTTAAACTAAGAGTCATGCTATTTTATAAATCCTTACTGTAACTTATAAAATGGTATGGGATAGGTTTTCTTGATTTGCTAGTTTCTACTTGATTCGACTAATGTATACGTCTTAAATAATGAGTGTAGAGAAACAATATTTTCCTTAGTTATTAGTGTGCGTATATTGTTAATTAATCTAGATGGTGGAATTTGGATAAAATCTACGACGTATTTGAAGTTTTTAGCTAAATAATGTTCCCATGCGTTGAATTTTTTGCCAAATTTGATTATTAAGTATTATCATTTACATTTATTTCATTTTCTTTCCTCATTTATTAAACATTCCATTCTTATGCATTTTCCTGCGATATAAAGAATATTTTACTAAAGATCGTATTTTTTATTGACAAAAGCCAGTCAATGGCCGCCATAGTTAATGTATTTACTAAAATACGTATAATTCGATCTTATGTGATGAGATAAAATTGAATATTCCGCTTTTCCGTTGCATTTCGTAAATGAGGAAAGGTTTTGTATGGCAGTTAACGAATAGGTGTGTATACGGGAGAGGAAAATTCAAGAAAAATCCATTTAAAAGGCGAGTTTTTGCGAATACAGCAGAATCTGCGGGAGAAAAACAAGTGAGGTGTGCTATGGCGTAGATGAGATCGAGTGGCACGGAAATTTGAGTCTCTGCCGACCCAATTCTGTCCATGGGAGCAATATAGTTGGTGACGCGTTCTCGTTAAAAAGATCTTAGAAGCGTCAAAGATCTCTTTTAACCATTCTCCGATATTGATGAAACAGGCGTGGAATTTTAAAGGGAAGCAGATTGTGCTCAAATTTTACAGCGGTACCCGGTTATCTTTGTATGGGGAAAATTATCGATGTTTCATGCAGTAGAGGAGAATGCTTGTGAAAAAACTACTCTTCGCATCGCACTTCCTTGTACGAGAGGCGTATTTCTTCTCTAAATCGGGATGAAATTGCATTATCCGATGTTGCATTACCGTAGAATATCATAGGAGGAGTGTGACAGTATCATCATTAATCACAGTTCATATATCTGAGTTCATTGGATGGCTCTTAGGGAGGTTATTTGATATATATTAAGCACTTAATAATATATGCATTTAGATGCGGAAGGAATGGCGTGCAAGTTCGTGGTGGGGTACATAAAGCTTTTCCAGTAAAAACCGGTAAAACGTTTGCGATATAAGTTTGAGCTTCTAACACGATATTAAATATTCATTTTGTCCATTTAATCAACTTCAGCTACAAAAATAATGGAATAATACTTCGCATTCATTTTTCACGGAGAGGCGGTTAAACAAAAATGGAGATATCATACTGCTAAACTATCGGCATTAGTTTTTTAAGTTGAAATAGTATAACTGGAAGTTGATTCTATTAGTTCTATCACTTGAGCTGTATCTATAGCTCAAGTCTATATGCTGAAATATATTTTCGCGGTTTTCCAACTTACGAGTACTTACATGAAGCCAAGTTTTCTATTATGAATTTACAGATGAAATTTTATGGATAGCTAGCGAACAACACCATTAGAACTCAGAAATCTCAGTACCTACAGAGAACCGTCCCTGTCTAAGTAAGAACAGCTCTGTCAATGTATGATAGATGTCGATTGTGAACGTGACTTACTTATGAGCATCACTCTTTTGATTAACTTACTGAATTCATTGCTCAATGAAATAAATGGATCAATACTGTATTGGAATCCTCTAGAATACGCGTAGGTCGCCATCGCGTGTACTCACCCTCGCAGAATCGCATATTCCCATATTTTTTTACCGAATCGCTCGTTATACTCAAAAATTCCAATACTAATTGCGACGGACGAATTTTTTCCGAAGGAACGGCGGTCCTGAAAGTCGAAAAAGACGACTTGATAGCGTTTTTCGCAGCGTTTTTGTTTCGATCCTTAATGAGGACGAAAACAGCATGCAGTCCGGATGGATAACTGGGGCGGAGTAGTTAGAAAAAAAGCGACTCATTTTAATTACCTTGTCCTTGGAGCTCGGTGCAGCCGAATCTCCCATAGTTACGAATATCTTTTGTTTTTATTTTATTTTCCCGCCCTAAATTACGAAACTAGACTGAGCTATGGCGATGCGCGCTTGGTTGAGCGTAAAGATAAAAAAGATGGCATTAGGATCAACAAGTCCAATTATGTAGATTAATTCTCCGTGCGTTTTAGTCTTTTTTCGTGAGAATAAACGAAACCGGAAGTCGCTTACTTTGTCGCTTTGTTTCGGGCGGAAAAATTACGCGAGAATTCAACTGCTCTTCGAACGCTATGAAAATTTTAGCCATATTACGTTCGCGGTTAAAGCGTTACTCCTCTATCTCTCCTTGGTTACGGATGCATGAATTGAAAAATGCGCATGATTTCGAGCAACTCTCATATTCATAGCGTTCTATTGAATCTAATTATAACCCATACTGTTCTTGTGTAGTAGTATTTCAATTTGTAGCATACGGCCTACCAAACTTTTTTCTAGGTGAGTGAGATCGCGTAAATAGAACGTATTAAGTCTCAAAATCGGCAGTTAACTTCTCATTAATTATATTAAGTCAGATTTTATGCCTACTAAATCTACTTGAGATTTAGATTGTTTGGAGCAAATTTCAAAAGTTCATGTTTCTTTTACTTTTCTAAATATAAATTAGAAGTTCATAGCATCAAATCGTATACGTTTCATTTGCACAGATTCATGATAAGTGATAATTTTTTATATTTTAAAGTATTAATCCAATTTTTAAAAATTTAAATTCTACAGTTCTTGATTTACTAAGTTTCATGGCTCTTTTTAATCAGGATCCATTTCACTTACATGATATTCGTTTCAATATAAATTATTCATTACATTGCATTGTATTGTAGCTTATTACTAAACTATACAGATATATATTTATTTACGCATTCAGTTGTACAAAAGAATATAATAGGATGGAATAATAATGTTGAAAAATATAATGATAGCGGCCTTAACTCATAAATGAAGTAACTTCATAATGACTGAATTTCCATGTAATAATCAAAATATTGTTGAATTACTCCCCACGGAATAAGGATTGTAGCTTCCATGGAACATTGAAAATAGGTACACATGAATAATAAGATAAAAATCAGCAAACGAAGAATTTCAAATTAATTTTCGTCGAAGCGATTGATTTAGTTCCGAACAAAAAATCTCATTAGTCAATGATAAAAATGAATTTCTTATGTTAAATAATTAAAGAGGCGCAAAATATAGCCACTTAGTCATTGAATAATAAAAAGAAGACACTTGTAATGTCTTTTCACAATAATTAAATCCAATGAATAGAAAAAGAATTGGATGCTTTTGAATACTCTAGTAATCCCACTTTGCGAAGCCAGTATTTGTATGTTTTCTTTCCTAATGGAGGGAGCCAATTCTTTCCAACGTAATTGTTGTTTACGTTTTAATCGGTTAGGATACGGTCTCGAACGTTGCGTAGTTACTAGAGATAGAGACATTAGGATGAGATGGGGAAAAGGAGATGTTAGCGAAGTTCTGAATAATTGAGAATTGCGAAAGGTCGCTGCCGTGACCTATTTAAAAACGTGCCAATTTCGCGGGCGTGGCCTTCGCGATATGTGAAGGAGATGATGGATGGAAGATACGATTCTTTTGTGCCGAAGAGAGAAATGGAGGATGCCGAGATCTGAGAGGATCTCCAGCACCCACAGCTGAAAGAACTCATTTCGTAAGAGCGGTGGGATGAGGTAGGGGAGGGAACATAAATTTTTCAAATCCGATTTATTGCTTCTTCTCATCTTTCTATAACGCCCGTGACCCCGTTTTTCTGATGTTTTTGAACATTGAGAGCACAAGTTATTTTAGAATATTTTGATTAGATTTCTAATCGTTGATTTGCGATTATTAGGTAACCTTTTTTAAGTGATAAGGATTTGGTAAACATATTAAAAATCTTATTGCCTACAAAGTGTGACGATACCAGCTAGAGAGAAAATGACTAAGATCAATGACTAACGACTGAAGAGCACGTTTTAATCTATAGATATAGAAAGGTATGCATTTCGAGGCACGTAATATTTAACTGAGGAATGCTTTAAAGAAAAATTTTATATAATGCTTATTAAATCCTAGATGGCTAAATGATACGCAGTTTATTTGAATATTAACGACCATATACCTAGTCCAATATGTAAGCAAAATGTCGATGTATGGTTACATAATACTTCTAACCCAATTTCTTCTAGACAAGAATCCTTTTACTTTAAATAGTATATCATATTATAAGAAAAGCCTAAATGGGTGTTAGATAAATATTTATAGCAACATACATTTCTGATAGCAAGGTATCAAAACGATGTTTAAACTTGGAACCTTTTCTCCCGAAAAAGTGGATTTATACAAATTAGATAACTATTTATAATACTTATAGGAACTTAATTTCACCAAAAAATAATTATTTTAGTGAATTCATCATAATATAATCTAAAAATCCAAACTTTTAAGGAGATTTGCATTTGCAAATGTAAGTGGAATAACATACATTTTCGGCAATAAAAATAGAAGTTCATGGAGCTTGATACGAATTCACGGGAGTGACACTCAAAAATTAGTTCAGGATAGAGCAGAGGGAGTTTCGGAGTCTTTATAAGTGCAAGATAAGAGAGGCGTGATAGTAAAGTATCGCCGGTCACACGTGCCTGGCAAACTCTCGTGGTGCAACTGAGAAAGCAAGCAAACTCTCCGGCCAAAATCCGATCAGGCAAATTAGAAGCATGGTTAAATTTACCCGTCCCTTGGAGAATTCGCTATCCGGATACCCCCTCCATCCGAAGTGGGTAAACTAGCTCTTTGGCTGGAACATTGTTTTTGATATTTAGTTTAGTATTTTGTACTTTGGATCGCGGACCTCCTATTTGCCGGGGAGTTTGCTAGGCGTGTGTATTTAAGGCGGTCAGTATGCTCTTCGTTGGAGCGTTCTCATGAAGGCCGCTGGTACATGGTCAACTGAATCTTTAGCAAAAAAGGACCGTGTTGGGGAAGTGCAGGGTATTCATGAGCTGGAATGCTGCGGGAGAAGTGATGGGAAAGATACAGATAGGGTTCCGGTTAAGGCACAAACGTCACTCGGAGTAAATCGATAGGGCTATGATTTGCCAATGAGTTTGCTCCTACAGCTCGGAGTGTTAGAATAAAGTATTTCTTCTATTAGAATGTTTTCGCTCCAGAAACTTTTTTGATGCCGGTACTTGTCGCTTCTAAAATAACTTCAATGTTAGTACAACGTGTCCTTCAGCTTTTTTATGCGTTTAGTAAAGAAATTTCAAATCAACTTCTACAAATTATTTGGCAACGTTCCGTGATGCTTTACGTATTAAATTCATCAGCATTCTTTGTAATCATTATTATTAGATTTGAGTTTCCGTTCTAAAGACTTGTCTTTTGTCTAGTTGAAATGATCAAAGTAAAGAGTAACTGGTAGCCTAAAAACAGATTTATGATCGAATATTAGCAAGGAAAATTCGTTTAGTTATAAAATTTTAAAATGCGGTAAACTCATTAACCGTTATATCCTTTTTAATTTTTGTATACTTCCATTAGTCCCAATGTTTGGAAGGTCCACACAATAAGTGAATCACTCGTATAGCTAAAGTTTGCGTTTAGAATACCACGTACAATTTCGAACTAGTTAGCGATATGATTTTTCGTTGTAACTAGAAATTTTTTGGGGTTAATAAACTGGATATAACAAGTTTCAAACTAGTTCCTTCGTTGTACGATATATTCAATCTTTGACCTAATTTTCATTAACATCCATGTTTAACCAACTTACATCTTGAATGCATCGAAAATTATATCCGCACACTTATAAATTCTCCGAATGATGGACATCACCATACGTGTGAATCATCTCTGTTTCCTTTAAAACAGCCTCAGTTCAAAAGCATTTGTTTTCTCAATGACCTTGTTTTCCAAGAGAAGAGAAAATTCCAATCGAGCAGAGTGCCTATAAACGCTTATTTTGAAATCTCAGTTCGGCATTCGATGCACTTCCGAGGGAAGAACCTTCCGGATATAGACTGGAAGAATTTTCAAGGCCTCTGGAATGCATTATCAGTCGAGTGCATCGAGATGTTCCTCGGAAATTTCCTTTCCTTCCCTCTCGCAACACTTCATGGTAATTGAAATGCGAAACTCGGTAAGAGGCGGTTTCTTGAAGTTACCTCCTTGGACGTACCTAGCACAATTGGTTTAATCCGCGAATTAACCAAGTTCATGAGTTGAGGAACTAAGGATCCCTTGAGAATCCAAAATTTTAGTTGAACTAATAACTAAATTTATCATGAATGTAACGGTAATTTTTTTCCGAACGAAGATATTCAGTAATACATTTTCGATATCAAAAATAATTTCAACATTTTTGGGTTTATATTTTATAAGTAAATATTTCCATCACGAAGAATTTGATCGTGTTACTTTTGGGAATAGTGTTTATTACGTTCGCTTAATATCATGATCTATAATATTATCATTTGTAATTGATCTTGTTTACTATTGATATATTTCAATTTATTCAATCATTCTCATTTGATTCTTTGCAGTATAATAAACCATAAATATTATATAATCGTAGAGAATCTATCCTTTATTGAGTAATGAATGGAAGTAAAATCTGATTAGATTGTTATTTTATCATCATTCAAACTATTCGTCGAAAATGTTATTTACATTAACTATGACTAAAACCTTCCTTCTATATTGTACCATAAACGATATATTCTTCATTTAATTTTATACATTAATTTTCTTTCTCTATCTATATTTAAAGAATAAAGTCCATAGAATTCTTCTAATGTAAAATTCGCTCGTGTTATTCTAGTGTTAGCCACCTTTTGATGGCTCCAAGTTCTCAGACCTACAGTCAAAGAACCAATTATTTTGAAATTCAACTTCTAACTTCTATAAAACACGTGAATGTAATTAATTAATTTTATCCTCCATTTTTAAATTGATTTCATCGATGGAAATATATGTCATTAGCAAAGTACAACATAACTATTATTTTAACCGATGCCAATGAATTAACACCGAATTTTAAACAGCGAGCATCACAATAAAGTATTTTTGTTTGTCTTTCATGACCCAATTCCTAAATTATATAATACCATAGGGATATACGCGATAGGGAAAGAACACAATCCTCAGTTGTCATAACGTTTCGCATCGGATCGTGGAATAGCGGGAAAAAACGGCCAAAAACGATTATCATTCCCATAATAATTAAATAGAACGGGACATTCATGTAATCCCATATAAAGCAACGCTCGCACCAAATATCCAATACAAATGTTTCCCTCTCCATCGAGACAGAAGAAATCGACGCATTCTCTCTTTCACAAACACACGAATTGTCTGCGAAAGAATTTACATCGGCAAACAGCGCGCTAAACATCGGGCTGCAATAACGCATCGCGATCTTCTTTTTTTTTAGCCAGCGGCTGCAATGCGGTCTCGGCATATCCACCTAATTTCGTGCCATCGATTTTCAATCTCTCGCAGCGAAATAACACGCTTCGTTTTGTATTTGCACCTCCTCCTTTGGACCATATCACTTCCAAATGTATAAACTCGCTTTCGAGGCCCATCGTCCCATTCACATGAAGCCTTTTACGTATTCAGACGTCTGCTTCTCTATAGCTCACTTCACGTGGGCTGTTTCGAATCTATGTTTGAGTATCCTGCGAACTGATTTCTATATTTTTTACTTCTCTTTCGAGCAGGACTTCTGCTGGTCTTTCATACGTGAAATTTTGGGATTCGGTAATTGGCTTGGGCCTGAGACGTACCTCTGCGAACATATAGTCTCCACTTGACCCATTTTATATCGTTGAAATGCATGCTATCAATGTTTGAAGCGAATTGCATAGCGAGGTATACGATAGGCTAAAAAAATAGCATGATATAGTGCAGTACATAATATCATATAATTAGAACATTAAATAATATAAAATATAGAGTAAGAAACTATTATAATATATTATAATTATATATATATTTATAGCATGAAATGCATCATTAATATTGTGAAAAGTAGATGATATTATCTATTTTATTTACTTTTACGTTGATACGTAGCTATCTTATAAAAAACGACGAAAATTCCACATATGTTCTAGGATCAGTCTAAATACCATAAAAATATCGTGGAAGTTACTCCACGGTTTTCTTTGAAGATTGATTTTAAAAATTTCCATATTTCACGATTAAGCTATAGTTTTATTTTTGATTTGTAGCTGTAGGGAAACATGTATTGTTCTTTCTTAGAGCAGTTCTCTAATTCAACTTATTGTAATCGATCAACCTTTCCAACCTTTTCTTATGAACTAAACTAGTATTCATGCTTACTGAAGCAAATACTTTTTTCTTAAAACACAAATGAAAAGGGAAAACACGATTAAACATCAGTTCTTATGTAACCTCATTATAGCGGTCACATCCGATTAAGCCGTGTTTAATTTCAGTGACAAAACATTTCAATTCATAGTCTTCGCTTTGGTAATAATTTCCATATTGACCGCTATTTATAGTATTGTATATCATTCAGATGTTGCATTCAGTTTCATACCTATTTAGTTTCTCAGTTCATTTTTTCTCACTGGTGTGATAAATAATGAACTTCGAATTCGTCCTGCTGTATCTATAGATTCTTGGACTGGTAAATTATTATTATTCATATCTTAGTTATTAGAAAATTATTTTTCGTACAAAATATTTACCCGCAAAATTCATTTAATATAGATTGCTATCTTGTTTCGTTATATAATATGCTTATATCAATTCATTTCGAAATATTTCTCGTACATTCTGCGGAGCTTAATTCCCAAAAGTAATCTCGCAATCTCTCTATAACCGAGAACCAGAGGATATTCCGTTCAAGTTTTTTTACGGACTTTCTCTACGCCGTTCAATTCCGTGCAATTCCTTTCAGTTCACCTGTTTCCACTCCCTCCGTTGAAGTCACCCGATCGGTGTTGATCAATCGCCGGCCTTCCCTCGCTTCATCGCCGCCGTCACCCCTCAAACTTCTCCGTTCTGAAACTTCGCGGTTTCCCCTTTTCCTACAAATAAAAGGCGGAAGGCGGCGAGTCAATCGCCGGGACCCAAGTGGCGTGCTCGGCGTGAAATAAATCCTCCCGCGGACATCAATCCAGCGGCGGCCGGATCGATGCGTGCTCCCGACTGCATCGGCAACTCCCCTTTCGAGTCCCACACCCCACTCCGGAAGACAAATATAGCCTTCGGATGCGTGCGGCAGGGTTTTGAGTCGGGTGCAGGCCGAGAAAATATGACGGGTTCCGGAGGTTAAAAAACCTTTGTTTTTCCTCCATCCGGAAAAAAACGTCGGCCTTGCGGGAGGCAGTTCCTTCGTCGTCTGCAAACAAAAGAGATGCGATATTTCTCGTTCCGTTGAAAGGGATTACTCACTCGGGGGTTGGGTGGCCGGGCGTACGTCTGGCGCCGTTGCTATGGAATACGGTCGAGTGGACGGCAAAAGGAGGTATCGTCAACTGTGTTTATTCAGACGTTTTTCAATCTATCGTTGCTATGCGAGTTTTGCTGCCGAAGACGGTTTTCCCGTGGATTTACCAGGTAGGAATAATTGTTGTGATAAATATAATATAAAAAATAGAATGATCGAGGGGTAACCAATACAGTAATTCACTGTTCTGGGAAAAATGAGAGAAGGTAAATGGAGGTAATGTAGTTATTATTGATTGTTAAAGTTAAATATCATTGTTTAAGGAAAGTTTGATGATAATAAGTACTTATAAATATTGGTTATTGGTTATTTGGTATTGGTCGATTGAAAACATTAAGCTTAACATTCAATGGGAAGCCCTAAATTGTACAGTTTTATTTACTCAAAAATTGGGTCGATACGAGCGTAATCAGATTCATAAATAGTAAAAATTGTAATTTGTTGTGTTGTGGTAGACAATTGTTAAACTTTCAAGCATTTTTATTTCTATTAAAATTGAAAGACTGCAATAATAATAGGAATGTATTTGGGTTAAATCAGTGGATAGAGTAAATATTTCGTTTTTTATGTTTCGGATCATTCGTATGAATGATAATGTATCAATCATCTGCATATAGTATTATCCAGGAAAGTAAACAATTTAGGAACTAACAGTCGTAAGAGAATATTTCATGTTTATAACTGTTCACTAAATTGTGAGCTATTTTTGCTAAAAGTGTAGTTCTATCCTTATCGTACATTAGTTTATTTACGGTGTTTTTCGAGTAAGAGACAATTTTCAACCCTATAAAAATTATAGTAAGAAAACTATCGGATAACTCGGAAGTGCGCAAGGTCTGGTTTAATTAATCACAACTCAGCTGAGTTCTAAGAGGTGTTATAGCCTCATCAAACCTGGGTGACGTTGCGAGACACTGTAAGATCTGATGTATCTCACTCACCTATTAGATGGTATACTTTAAAAACCCTTGCAACTCTCTATTAAACTAACTGCTAACAGATTCATTGTTACGTAAATGGCATGTCAATACTTCTAGGAGAGGTTTCAAAGACCTTTCCCTTTGCCCTTCGCTCGCCCCAAATTCCTCAGGTAACACGGATCCAACCCCCTCTACAACCCCTCCACCATTCATTCTCACCTCCCCTTCTTTCTCACCCCTCTGCCTTTTGTATTCATTTTAGTTATCATTCATTAGTCATGCCTCTGTCCCCGTGAATGGCAGAAAGAATTCTTTTCCCCCTAAAACGTGACACAAGAAACGATTAAGGTGTGAATCAGCCTATTTCTATTAGAGTTTTGCCCCAAGACTTTTCTTTGTTATAAACAGAAGGTAATAATTTTGATAGATACTTATAAGTTGTTTTGATTTTCTAATCTTCATTCGGTGTGTCTATAAAATAAATTATCCAAAGCGTTTTCTATTTTTACATTGATTTTACGATTAAAAATGATCTTTGGGGATCCCGGGTGCGTATGAATATTCAACGCAAAAATCCCTTTCATTTTACCTCTAAAAAAGATGAAGCTATTACTATAATCCTGGCTGCACGGCTGAATATTTTTTCCCATTTCTATCCTCATGAGAATCGTGTACTACTAATTCCTTTTTCTAAAAAAAGTTTCGACGAATAAAAAAAACATTTTTGCAAGAAAACTCTCACACGGTTACAAAATTTTGATTCCTCCAACTCCTTTCTCCGTATTTCCCTTATTTTCAGAATCATCAGCGGATCGTAATTTCCTCTTATATTTTAAATTACTCCTCGTTTCTCAGAATTACCTGCATCACTCCCCTTTTATAAGCACGCAAAAAGTTTCTCCACTACGCAAACAAATACGACGCGTAATCATGGCAACGCAGTCTTTTCGCAGTTCTTTTTCTTTCGCCCTTTCAAAAATGGCCGGCGGTGTCGTTATGATTTAATTTAGTTTGACATTGCATCGCGCGATGGCGCCCCGGGAACCAGTCGGCGTGAGCAGCGATGTTTGCTTAACGTCACAATGAATTCGCGCTCCCTCTTGGGGAATGAGAGGCAGGGATTCTTGCTGCGGAATGAATTTAGACGCGGAAAAAGTCTGGAGCAAAAAGACGAATTCATCACGCTCGCTGCGGAGCGAGTTTTTCTTTTTTTTATTCCTCTCTTCGGAAGAGAGTGCAAGTGGATGTTTGTTGCGGACAGAATGTTAATGGCGGCAGTGCATTAAGGAGAGTAATGGAGGTGTCTACGAAAGACGCTAAGATACCGCGACTCGATTGGAAAACGGTGGCTGAATACTGGCATGAATCCGTAAAGAGTGATTTACATAGCTTTGATCCTCTGGTCGTATTGATGATTTGACTTCAGATTAATGTATGCAGAGTCTCGAGTAAAATATGTACGTTGTTTATTGCGCAAGATTGCATTCTTGTTTATTGCAAGGAACTCACCATAGGTTTTGTTTGATATCACTGCAATAAGTTGGCCGTGATTAAAACTCACTTGGAAAGTTTGAATTTTAGATTTCAGAAATCTATAAAGGAATAATTCTCTGCATAGAAGATGTAATTTTATATTACGAAACCGGTCGCGAATATACCATTTTTCTGTGGAAATTTACAAAGTTGTTTTTATTCCTATGGCATTTATATCATATGGCACGAAGTCACGCCTTCTCACATTCATTACGCAATAATTCTCTTTTTTGGTAAAGAATCTCTTCTAGTTATCGGTAATCTAGTACATATTATTAATGACATTGCGTATTATATATGAAAGGGTTATATGAATGAGAATTCAAAAATAATGATTCATATTCACATATTATGGAAATAAAAACAAATAATAATGAATAAGTATCATTTCTGTAACATGCTGCCTAAATGATCTCTTTAGGCGGTTGGTCTTTTCCAAGTTATCCGTTCTTTCTTATCCATACCTTTACCTTCCGATGAGGAGTAAGGTCACACTTCTGTATTATCCCCATGGTAACGAGAGACATAAATTCACGTAAGGGGATAAATATTACTCAGGCATTAGTTTTCTCCTAAAACTTAAAATAGAGGTGTGGTTGCCTATGCTCGATAGAGATTGGTTGGTGGCGTATTAATTGAAATTCGCTCATGTTGAGATTTCTGTTGATGAAAAATATTTCGCATTTTGAAATATTTCCCCTTCTAGGAAGATACACCCAATTGTTGTGATTTATAATCCCTCTTCTGTTTGTATAGTTCACCACATATCTCGTTTGTCGCATAATCCTTTTCTCATTTCCAAGAAGCCCTGTGTCCTTTCTCCTAGTTATATATGAGCTTAAAGGCAAGTTTCACTTCCCGATCCGTTTAAAATCCTTAATTAAACCATCATCCCATCATTTTCTTCTCTATATGCTCCTCTTACGCAACACAAACGCGTTGATACCATATCAACCTCTAAACTTTCACCGTTCCAGTCTTCTCCGTTTTAATTGGTATTATCAAGGAAGGATTTCATTTAATCCCTAAGAACCAATTATATTGTCACAATATTGATTCCAGAGGTTTCCATTTGATGCCATTATTTTTCTCATGAAAATGATTCGTTTTTTGAGCGTTGAGATTAGTGGTCGTGCGGTTGAGTTTGTATTGTTACTATGACAACGAAAGTATTCAATTCTGTGGAATACTGTTTTTCGTAATCAGTTTAGAGTATTAAGACCAAAATTGGAATGGATTAAAATTAATTATTACGTGATTAAAATTAATACGTGATTAATTTTAATTTTTTGATCTTTATTATTTTAATGGTTGATTTCATATTCAAGATATAGTTTAATTTGAAAACAGAAAGCGAAAATAACTTTTGGAAAAACATGCAAAAAGATAAAGGATAGTTTTTTAATTACCACAAAGTAATTTAAGAATCATCACCACTAATTAATTACGTATCTTAGTAAAATTATTTATTGACAAATGTGATGAACTCGGAAAATTTTTCATGGTTTGTCTGTGAATTATTCAGTTCCTTACATATTAATTCTAATTTCAAATTAATGAATAATTTTGATATTGATTCCCCATATTTTGTTGGTAATTCATTTTCCGTTAGAGATAAATATTGTTTTATAAGTATCACTTAAATTCTGAGATATCATTGGTAGGTCGCTCGAATATTAACAAATTATACAGAAAGTCATTCATTTTTTAATGATATAGACATCTCCAAATAAAATTCGCTCTGAAACATATGAACTCTTCCCCCTAAACCATCATCAAAACGATCTCTTGTTTTTTTTATCTCATCAAGCGTCAAATGCGTGGATGAAGAACAATCTAGGATCTGTTCGAATGATGGGGGAATAAATATTCAAACGGGCCTATTAATCTCTACCTTTTCCGAATGGAAACGAAACAAATTACCAGATTTTCTACCGGCTTCATTCGAAAGGATAATTACCGTCCACTTTAATTGTCGGCTTTGAATAATGTGCAAATCATCCGCTTTCTGTTTGCCTCGAATGCGAACATTTCAATTCGCCGGTAAACAAAAGAGCAGAGTAAATAAAAAGCGTTAATCGACTCGTTAAAACTGCCCTCGTACAATTAATCCCGGCGTGAAATTTTTGACGTCCGAATTACCCACAGTGAGAAACGATATTGTCGATGTGGGGAAGAAGGATTTTGTTCTGACGCAACTTATCAGCATTTAACGTCATTTTTCAGTCCATTTGAATTCAAATTTCGCTTGGGGAAGTGTGAGAGAATCGATAACTTTCGATTTCGATATTTAAAAAATACATGTGAACAAAGCGTTGGATAGTAATCGAACGAGATTCGGCTGAATGATTATCCCATAAAAGATTTTCATCGGAAAAAGTCTACTGTTTTATTTTGTGAATTAGGTTACGTTTAAATAGGTCTACTAATCTGACTAATTGGTGCCTATGTTAATTACTCCAACGATTATTCAAATGATTAATCTTAATGAGTGCTTAAAACCTCGAAAAACTTTTATTCGATGATATTTGTTCAGTGCCTATTCTTAAATTTGGAATTTGGAACGTGATTAATGATTTTTAATGGAATACTAAAGTATGAAATAGCTAATTGACTGATGTTGTAATAAAACCAATTGGTACTAAGGCGATGAGCGGAAATAATTTTTAAACGGAGATCAATAATTTTGTTGAATCTGTGGTTTTATTTATTCCAACCACAAGATGAAATTATAATTATCTGCTACTTAGACCCTTGTCGTATTATGCCAAGTATTCCAACTCTGATCTTCCAATTTCCTTTCTTCTAAACTCTTCAAACTCTATCCTCATGAATTATTTTTCACTCTTAGTACTAATTATCATGGTATTCGTTGTGATTTTTCTCTCTCTCTCTTTCTCTGACATCACATGTATTCCCATCTTCATTTTCTGTTGATAAATTTTCACCTCCTAATTCGTTATTTATTAACTCAATGTTTTGGATTTCATATCTGTGCACAAAATGATATTTTTGGTGTCTTATATGTGAAAAGACGACAATGTATCCATTAGTTTTAATTTCAGACGAAACGAATAATTTTAATAAAAGTTTTAAATTAAAAAAAGTTGAAAATAATGTGAATATTTGGATTGAATTAAGTGTAACATTAGCTTTTGTTCTTGAGCTACAAAGTATTACGGTATTTATGTTTCCCCTGATTTCTTTTGTTATTCTTTTTGTTAGACCATTGTCAGTCTTAAAGTAAAGTTACAGGTATTTGCTGCTCTGTCTACTAGCAAATGCTTTTGTCTTTATAAGCAAAGTATCAATTTTGTAATTAATTTGTATATTACTATTTTGAACGCGTGACGTTTTATTCATAGTCTCCGCTCCTTTTATGTTAATCGTCTTATCGCATTCCGTAGATTATTCGAAAGTATTCAAGACGCAAAATCTCTCGAATAAAGATCAAAACACTATGGTGACAACTACGCTTCCACGGGTAATCGGATAATGCCCTCAAAATCTCCCGCGTGCACTCCTGTTATTCACTTTCTGTTATAAATCAATCCTTTGACTCTCTTCGGTCCAACGAAGTCGCGACTATTAATTAGTTAAGTAAACGCGTGATTAATTCCTTCGCGGCTCACAAACACGTGACTTTGGCGGCGGAATAAGTAGATTAAATATCAAACGCGGAATCTAGCGGCTCTTTGACGACTTTGTGGCGATTTGTCTCAACTATAACGACAATAATGGGATGGTGAGTAAGTAGATTTCGATGTAGGTGAACGTGGATTTTTCGGTGCGGCAGTGGGAAGGGAGACGAAGGGCGGGAAAGTGGAGGAAATGGGAAAGTTATTAGAGAAAGGAGGCGACGATGGAAGCGGTGAGAGATTTTGCGGGAGAAGGGCGGTTTTACGAGGGAGGGAAAGGAAACGCTTTCATGAACTTGGAAGTTTCCCTTTTCGAGAACTTCATCTTCTCAAACACATTAAGGGATGGGGAAAAAACGCCATGTTTCCAGCAATATTCATGCATGAAAGGCCTTTAGCCCTCGCTAAATCAAACCGTGTGACGACGATAAATTTTTGTATAGATGACAAAACGAGCTAAGTTACTTATATTTCGCACAAGAGTTTCGTTCGGGTTTTTGGCTAATCAGAACCTGCGAATGTCTCCTGTTTCATCCAATTCAGTCTGTATTTTGGTTTCCATTACCTCAGGGCTTCCTGGAATCTCATTGTGTTCGCGTCATTTGTGAACGTTTCCCACAAGTTTCTAAATCCACACCACTAATTCAGTGACGTATCAGCTGAAATCAACCCGATCGAGTTTGTAATCTACGAAATTCTTCCTCGAATCGAAAGCGCGTGAAATACATCCGAGATTTTTTATTTTCCAAAGTCGGGATGTTCCATCGGCGATAGTTAGTTTCCGTTTTGATCATAATGCAGCGTCAAAACCACGAGATGAGCTCGAAAGCTCTTTCATCTAGTTGTTTGCATCAACGAAGTTACAATGTCGCACGGAAATTTCACAAGGATGTCGCAGTTACTTAACTAAAGACGTATTTTGGACGCGCGAACAATAGCTCGCTAATCTCCCCTGAAATTAATTGCTCGCAAATGGCGATGGGACTCATTGCGAAGATAACTTTGTTGCACGGAGACTTTGTAGCTTATGATATTAGAGTGTTTTACGATGTAGGACCATAGACGGATGACAGTTTTAGCTTTTAACGCTCAGGACAATGCAAAGTGTTACGTTTTACCTCATGTTAAGGATAAGTTTTTACTTTAAGCCTTTCTGTAAGGTAAATGAGGAAGTTACGAAGTAGTATATGCGAGTTTAAACGAAAAGAAAGAATTTTCCGACATTAATTAACGGTCTTTACTTTTAGTGTTTGTTTATTGTGGATTACTCTTTTCCGAACATGATTTATCTAATTTACTTAGGGAAAATAAATTCATATAAAAAATAAATCTTGAGCGTGAAAACGTAAGGTATTCTAGAGAAATAAACTCATTCTTTAAACTTTAAGTAGATCAATATTTCATGAAAATCTTAGAAAATTTTATTTTTGTCTTCCTTTTCCCTCCAGTAAAATATTATGTTTACACTCCATTTAAACGAACATAAGTTGATATTAGGTAGGGTTGCGTATATATTGAAAGTGTTAAAAACTACGTTTAATTGTTTAATTCCATAATACCTTGCCTAGTTCTATCTGTAATTAATCTAAAAATGCATTGTAGCTTGGAGCAAAACATTATTATCATGTAGAATGCAACAACCTATAGAATATTTACTATCTAATCCATTCTTAATTCTCTACGAATTGCTAAATGTACGATGTATTATTTTTTAAAAATAGCCTCACATTCAATTTTTTTACATCAATAATTTTCGGAGTTATCATATATCGCTTTATATACTAAAAAATTTAAATTTTAGATTAGATTGTGATAGTTTTTTTTATTACTTAAGAATATAATTTTAAGCAGCTTATTTATTTTCATAACTATTTTTTAAGGACGTCAAACGATGTCAATTTCGCGCGACAATCAAATTTATATTCCGTCTAATTTGATTGACGCACATCGATGGAGACTACGTAATAATCCTCATCGTTGATATACACACCTAATTTGGTACTCACGAATACGTGCGGATGAAAATCACAACTCGTGGCTTTTCTTTCCGACAAATGAATAGGGCGCTGAAGTTGGCCTTCGCCTCTCTTGACGCCATCCGGAATTTATACCCCCCGAGGCACGTGAACCGGAGGTCGGGAAAGTGTCACGGCTGGTTGCGCACGGAAGCAGCGAGATTCATGTGCGTGTGTCGAGACACTCGTATAAGGAGCGCAGATAACGAGCTTCTTTTTTTTCGTACGAATTCCCTGGCATATGACAGGTGTGGTAGACAGTTTGTGTAGTGGAGGGAGATGGGCCGAACTTTTCCTCCGAAATCGCAGTTGTCTTCGGAAGGAAATGTATCCGAGAGTGGGCAAAAATATAAGGATTTTTGATCAAAACTTTGTGGGGGCGTAAATTAGAGTTATAGGCTGGGAATTTCACGCCAACGGAGCTTCAAAGTCTTCCAGGAGACGATTTATTAAGCGATTGAGTTACGAGATGAATTCCCAACTTTGAGAACTCTCTTTTTATCCGAATTTCCAGTCAAAATCTATGTGATGTAAAGAAGGGAAAGCCTCTGTTATCTCTCGTAACGTTTCACAAGAGTTTGTTTACATAGTTACGCGAATTTATTTGTTTTTATCGACTTCAATATTGTATGACTTATCAATGTCTATGCATATTCTAACATCTTATCTTTTTAGTTTTTAATTGTGTTAACAGCAGTTCATATTTACGGTGGATTTTATTAAGTTATTCTGAAGTAAAGGAAAATCATCCAACATTTAAACTATCAGCAGGAAATGTAACACACGTTCCTCCCGCAAAAATATAATTAAGAATTTATTATTAATATCTTCAACTCTTACTCATCTAACAGTTCATTATAATATGAGTCACCATACACTTAAACTCTTTCTCGGTTGAAAATTTCTTTAAAGCATCTTTTAAATTTTAAGGTCCTTACTAATTTGCATTAATTTCCACAAAATGGGAGCCTATAATTTAGTTACAGTAATATTGGAAAAAAATTGCTTCTCTCCATAACGGTTTATAGTGTTATAAAATTATAATCATGGTATTATATGAAACTATGAAAATTGTAGTGAAGTTGAAGTTTGATTCAATATAATTCTTGGTAAAATAATAGTGGTTATATAAAGAAGTCAGAAAATATCCATTTATTTATCTATTTGACCTTGTTAATCGTAATTCAAATGAAATATTTGTTTATAATAAATCTTTCCTTGGAAGATGGATTTTTTTTGTGTTATACACTCGAACTCATAATAGGAGAGCAATATGTGCAACTTTACTCATTCTGTGAAAAATAGCTATTGTCTTGAATAGAAGGCGTTTAAATTTTACATGTTTTGTGCACACGGAATTTCATCTCTATACAGTGGGATATATTACATTTTTTGTTTACATTTCATAGTTCCACACAATCTCTGTCTCGAGTTGCTAGGTCATGAAACAAACTTGGTTATTTCGAAGTTTTTTCATCTTTGCAAAGAAAGTTTAAATTCTAGGAGTCATTATTGTAAAAATTGTATGAGAATGCCTCGTAAGATTTTTCCCATTACGCTGAAACTTTTGGTAAAACTTGAGTAGTGAAATAGGAAGGTTTCTCTTATTCTTTTCGTAAAAAAACTGAAGTGATTTTACAATTTGACTAACTCGGTGGTATAATGCAAAATTCCATTAAATTATTTTACTACCCACTTAGTAATATCTCGAAATAATAGTAAATTAACTGATATTTAAGAATGAGAAACTTTTAAGCTTAACTGCGCTAAAATCAAAAATGAAATATCTTAAACAATGAAAATAGGGCAACCTTTAGTAATTGACTAAGTTCTGCTGTGGAGGTGAAGTAATGCCTGGAAAAAGAACTCTGGCTTTTTCTACAAATGCGATTGTTTGAGTGAGAGGAAAGCCTTTCTGGTGGATATCTTGGAAGGACTTTCAGGAAAGGTGTGGGGGTGTTTGGCAATCTAGTTTTGTCTCCTTAACGCTGGGAACTTGGTGAGGTTTCCCAATAACCGCATCCACAGAAAATTTCTCAAGTCCTTTCGGGCGATAGTTTCGCTCTTTAATTTTCCTTAGGGGTTTCTCTCGGAAATAAAGAAATCGGCTGATACTCATCAACTGGACGAAGTTCTTAAGTGGAACTTTATTTATTTTGCTCGTTTTCGGAAAAAAGAATGGAAGTGTCTCTATTGGATCATTTCAGAGGATTCTAAAAACATCTGAAGAATTTCATCGGAAACGGACGATCGATTTTAACCGATGAGATATCTGTTCTTTTGCGCAGAAATAATCGCAACTAAATACGATTTTTGATTCGCGATTGTTTATTGTACTATTGTATAATAAGAAATCGCGAATTGTGTATTGACTATTATTGTAATTTTCTTAATGTTTAATAGTAGGTCTCATAATTGGATTTGGGATGGATATATTGTACTGCATTCTATCAATTTTAATCACATCGTAAATTATAATTTTCACAGAATTGATTGATTATACATTCATTATAGAGCATATTTATATGCTGAACGTATAAAATTAAGTTGTAGAAGTATTGCTATATATGAACATGTGTAACTGTAATTTGCGATTGGTTTGGAGGAATTTAAATCCGTATTGCATCGAATTGAATACTAATACCTCTTTCTTTATGCAGCGAATAGATTTCGATAAAATTATTAAATCATTCTTTCTCTCTTAGTGATTGGTTTCTATGCTTGATTGAATATTTTGACTGTAATTGGAAACTTAATAGGTGTCCTATATATGTCAGTGTTTATTTTGTGCTCGATATTGATTGGAAAATAAATAATATTTGCTGATATATTTCAGAAATAAAATTGGTACACTTTAAAAGGCTAAGGAATAAAAAATAAATTTCTACAAATTTTTCACCAGAATAAGCATGAAAATGAGCCAAGTACAGTCCACTAACTAATCATTCCACTAACAGTTTTACTCTAAAAAATGAGGAGATTTAGTGTTTGAATATGTTAATTATTCATATCAAATTGATGTTTGTCATTTACGTAACAATGGCTTTCACTCGAAGAATGAATTATAATTTTCATTTACTTAGAGACGAAATTTATTGTTGAAATGATCCTTCAAGTTCCTATTATCTAAGATTTCCTTTTCTTAAATGTATTAAAGAAAAAGCTGTCAACAGAGAAAAGGTTTGTTGAACATAAAAATTCTTCATCTTTTGATTCTACTCTTTGAAATCAATATTTATATATTTCGGGCAAGATTTTAATTAAATTAAGCTTGTTCCACACCAAGTTTCTTATCATACGATGCTAAAATAATCCTTTTAATAAATCCAGGGCAATTGAAATTAAATTAAGGCGCCTATAGAAAAATTTCCATCCACACCACTTACCAGGAGCACGATTCTCATTTCATCAGTATTTAGGCACGTGGGCAGTTCGTAGGTCTCAGCACTTCTTGAGGAGTGCCTTAGTCTCCTTATTTTTTCATTCAAGGCCAATTTAGCACCTCCTTGTCGAATAATTTTCGCAGTCAATTCTCTTGAGAATTTCCTTATTTGTCTGTGGGCGAAGAATCTAATCTCCGGCCGTGCCAAAGTGGGAGAATAATTCCGTCTGTTCCCACGAGTTTGCACCTCTTAAGTGAAATGGAGTGGTTTTAATTTCATTCCTCACCACCTTTTTTCCTCCCTCGGGAGCCCAAGGATTTGAAAAGAGATGTCTTCGTAAAGAGGTGCGGTGTTTAAGTGCGACATATTCGTAACAGGCAGGCCACCCGAATTTATTAGCACCATTTCATTTAACAAAGTATTCTTATGACGATCTCTGCCATTTGGAATATGAATATTTGGGAATGTTTCTCGAAGTTTGTGGGACTAAGAATACTTAGAGAATAATGATACAGCTTCTTTATTATGATTCAGAAATATTTCTAATGGAATATTTTAATGGATATTTTTTGACTTAAAATGGATTTCATAAGAGCTATTACGGATGAATTATATTTGAGACACTTGCCGTAGAAACTTCGATTTGATTAACCAATCAGGTCAAACTTTAATCTTATTTATTTTTAATTTTCGTAGAAGTCGCTGATTTTTTTATCTTTTCTATTTATATATTTCTTGAAATATATGAAACTTTCTATGCATAGTTTAATTTTTTAACATTCATTTTCGTATTGGAGATACTTAAACGAAACGAATCAATATTGTAAGGTATATTTAAGTATTACACTATGCTTCGATAGTACAGATCATTAGGTGAACTAAAAAAGAACAATTTAAAGTAGAAATGCAATAGGTATATACATTTGTATTGATTTTGATATTTAACTTTTTTTGGAAAGAAAGTCGAAAATAAAATGGAAATATAGAAATGGGATGAATAAGAAACAGAATGGAAATATTCTTTCGGTCGAATTATTCTTCAAGCAAAAGTAACAGAAACTTTTCGGTGCAATTGAATTATTATTAAGACTGCACAATTCTTCAAAAAGACTCAACGAACGTTAGGAAAACAAATCTTCCGTCACCAGATGATGTAAGTGTTCATTTTCTCGAGCAAAACATTATGTGGTCTCTTTATCTTTCACTTCTATCTCCGAGTCAAAGAAATACGTCATCTGCTTCTTGGAAAATTGAAAGCTGGCCTCCCATCTTCCGATGCAAATTCGAATCGTATTCTCAAGACAGCAAAGAGTCGCATATCACTTTGCAAGGGCACTCAACGCATTTTCCCTCTGACGCAGTCGTCATCTCTCGGGATTTGACTGAACCACTCACTGTTTGTCTACCAGGAGACCTCAACGCTCTCCATAAATAATAATAACAATAATAATGAGGGAATGAAAGGACGAGGTGGGAACGTGGGCGGACAAAAAACGCCGTATATCACGCGTAGAAGGAGACTCTTCTGCAAGCTCGTCCCAAAAAAATGAATAACGCTAGGGCGCCGTATTCGGCTCGTATATCACCCAAGTTTCCATCCACCCATCCACTCCCTCAAGACACAAGAGGAACGCATTTTATTGCTATTATAGTTATTGTACGGCTTTCATGCGCGTGTTTCTTTTTTTACGTCCCTAGTTCGCTTTTTCACCGCCGACCCTTTCCTGTCGCAGCATTCATAACGTATGCTCCTTAAGAGGTCGCGGGGAATGGACTTATGCGACGGCTTTTACCGACTTCGGAAGCTGTAATTCTTCGTTTCCAGGATCATTTTCTCTCTTATTTTCTACTGTCTCTTTCTAGCTTTCTCCCTTCCGGATTTTCTTTCGTTCGGATTCCTTCTCCCTTGCCAATTTGGAAAGTCCGCCTTTTTTTTGGCACAGACCTTTTTGCGATTACCCATACATTTTCTCTCCGTAGAATCTTTCGTATTTCTCGCGTAATACCGTTTCTTTCGCCGGAAAGAATTAAAGGGAAAAGGAAAGTGATGAAAATCCATTTTTTTTGCGACCGCCCTCAAATATGTAAGTAGAGACGGTAAGGCTTACTAAATTGTATTTTTTTGCGCCGAGTAAAAAGCGATGCCTATAAATTTCGTGAAAGTTGGAGTGAATTTTTTCCTTTTGCCTCGACCATCATCGTTTAATCTATAGGATTTAGGAAAGAGACTTTTGAGGGCAAAAAAGTGCTCTCGTGCGTTTTTGGTCATGAGTCACCGAATAGTTGTTTTTTTCGCACTTTCAGAGGCTAATTTTCGCACAATAATTCGAGCATTAAATATTGCGAGATTTGATTGATGTTTCACATAAATCATATATGCAAAGGACTGAATTCATGTATAAGATGGCTTGTGCAATATTTAAGTGCTGTAAAAACATATATGATAAATTTTTATGAAAATGTTTGGAAATATATCATCTCATAATGTTGTGATGCAACATCGTGAATTTTTTTGCAACGGTCGTGTAATAAAGTAATTTGAATAATAACATGAAATTATGTAGTCTAAAATTAGATGCCTAAAATGATAGAAGTTTAATAAAAATTTAATTCTGTTGTAAATAAATAGCTACTGTCGAAACCTGAATTTAAGATCGTAAATCATCCTATATAGATTTACTATTTATCCATTTGAATTAAAATTATTCATGCTATTTACTCTAAATGTTACAAGTAAATAGTTACTTCTTTGTAAAAACTGTGTTTTAATTGGAATATCATGTTCAGTTCTTGGATGATTAGTATAGATTACAAATAGATTTATTTGGAATTTTCAACACCTTTAAAGTTTATTCTCCGATTAATTATTGTTTGTGGGATTGGTTTATAATTAATTATTTGAACATAATAATTTCTTCATAATCAGTTTCTGCTCGATCTAATTTGAAACTAGAAACCTTGTTAAAATTCGGTTCTCCATGATTCATTGAAAGATGGATATGTTGAAGAGGGTTCGTATTGGAGAAACATATTTGCAATCATTAAATATTTGAACTCATCTTCCCAAAGTATAAAGCCATTGAAGTATACAAAATCAATATTTAATCATTCACGTATTGATTATGACTGACATTTGCGGGCTTCCGATTCGCTGCAATACAACCACCGTATTTTAATGTCTCCCCTCTAATGGATGATTAATTTTACGTCTACTTAATTTAAGATGAAATATTACTTGTCTCAACATTAAATATTACCAAGCAACGCAATTAATTATTATTAAATCTAACAAAAAATAACTATATCCTAGGTTCAATCTTAGAGATGATTTCGAGCACGATTTTCTTACCTGTGGAACATTCGCTATGTCGAAAAAATATAAAATAGAAATCCGTCTGCACGTTATGAAAAAGGCGATCGTGACTCTCTTAATGACGTAGGATGTTGTTAGCCCAGCTGCTTAGAGTTTTTCGTCTCTCGAAGATTATAATGAAACTGCTTCCAAACGGGGGAAATTTTCGCTCCCCAAATTATCAGGTAATATAGACTGGATGGCAGAAAAAAGACGTTTTATCCGTAACTATGTCAGCTGAAAGTTTTGGGGATTCCTTCATAAAGTTTTTTTTCCTTTCTTTCGAGTTGTTTCGAGGGAGTTTGGAAAATTTCCGCCAGGTGGATGAAAGTAGAGACTCGGTTAATGTATATATAGAGAGGAAAAACAGCTCGTGGAGGGGTGATGACGCGTAGAGGGCGTAATGGTGGAGATAAAAGTTTGGTGAAGAAATGAGTTATCATTTGCAGCGAATAAGAGAAAGTGCTAACAGCGAAAGAACAGCTGGATGGCGTGATGGAATCCTTCCTAGATGATGTACGTTTAATTCGCGGTGTTTTTGATCTTGAGGTGAAATTTCGTTATTTTATTTCGTCTTTTAAGGTGATTAATTTGAACCAAAATCTCTTGTATTAGCACCAAGTTGATTACTTTCACGCATTCTGAATCAAAAACAGAGATTTAAGTAAGTTTTTTTTTACACGCGTGGATAATTTACTTTTTCCAACATTCATTGATATTTAGAGTGGCATTTAATGAATTCAAATATTTTATTACTTGTCTCCATTTATTTTTTACGAGAAATTTATTATATATTTCTCGAATGATGAGTTATTTTGAAAGCTGATCAATAAATTCCAATTTATCACGCTAAAGTTGATTATTTTCAGTAAATTAAATGAAGTAATTTCCAGCGCAAAGAGATTACTGGAAAATGGAAGAGATTTATTGGTTGAGTGGATGAAGAACAAATTAAGTGAAATCAGTCCATTTTAAGTATTACGAATTTCCAATTACAGGAGTAAGAATGATATATTAGTGACATAAATAAATAAATCAGGAAAGATTACTGGGAAATAACCGATTTATATATAACTTTGAATTTGCTAAATACTATCGACAATTTATTACTTGGTGAAATACATCATCAGATAATAATGAAAAAAGGTAATATCTTATTGCTGTATTAGTTAAATAAATTTCCTGTTCATTTCACAAAAATTTATCCTTGTGTACGTAGGTGCAATTTTAATTATTCATTATTGATATTAAATTTTCTATGTTTCGCTAATTTTATCAATTAATTCGCACAGATAGAACGATAGAATGGGTTAGAAGAATTAATGATAATGGAACGATATTGAGATATTCAGAAACACCATATTTCTATCAGATTCGTTTTCATGAGACAGTAGTTCGATTTTGAATGGAAAATTCTGTTCTCGAAGTTTGATATGCGTTCGTATTGATATGATATTTCATTATTTATTTTATGATACTTGAACAAGCAATAAACATGTTCTACAACATCGAGAGTCTGCAAAGTCCATGATTTACGAACGGGGAAACATTTAATTGAGTACCGAACGAGAGCTACATATCTTCCGAAGCCCATCAACATCCGATACAGAATCGAACGCAAATAATTTTCATATCGCAGTGACAGAAGAGAATCTACACGTCTCCACTTTTATTCCCTCTAAATATTTATGGCCCTCATCCCACGGGAATATTTCAACGCATTCATATTAATCCAAATTAAAAAAGAAAAAAAAACCAGAGCCCTGGAGGTCTTTTTGACAGCCGAATACATCCGCTCAAAAAATGCGCAAAATCGCACAATTATTTCTGTTGCGGGGGAATTCTCTCCGTGCGGCTCCTTCCATTACGCCCTTGCGATGAAACTTTTGGACCTCTGATTTATGGCCTCTCATCCTTAAGATACATGCATTCTCCTTTCCTACCCATAAACCCACTCGACTGGACATATCCCTTCCGCATTCTATCCCAAGTCATTCACTCTTCTCGAGGGGAAGCGTAGACGCAGAAGAAACAGAAGGAATAAAAGCGCTTAATCGTGTGGATATTTATAATTGTTTCAATCTGCCATTAAATTAATTGTTCCCATTTTTTAGGAAAGATAACCACCCATATTAATCAGCATTATGAACAGCGCAGAATTATTTTCCTATTATCATTATAATTCCAAAATTAACTTGATTTTAGAGCCTGTTGAGTTGACTTTAACAGAACCAATTATATCAAGAGCATTATCGGCATAAGTGAGAATGACTGTTTATAACTTGTATTGATTGATATTGATTTTAAGTAATAATTTAAAAGACGTCTTATTCCTATATGCTGTAATGTCTAATTTCCTCAATTTCCATGAAACGAGTTTTTTTAGTGAATACAGTTTACTAAAAATTAAAAAACTAAATGTTTAGTTAGTTAAAAACAATGTTATACATTGTATATTTTAATAATCATAAAAATATTCTAATATTATTAGTTAATATCTTAGCACTGGAAAATCTAACATATCTAGTCACTGTTTGGTATGAACTACTTAGATCAACTATTTAATATTTCGATTAATTTTTCCATTAATAGCTCTTATTAATATATTTCCATTGGTGTCAATTTTATTCTATAAATTCTATCATGTTATTTATTCGGGAATTATTGAAATATTTATAATAATAGACTTTAATAGTAATCTCGAATTCTTCAATCAATGTTTCATTATTATTCGAAAATAATTGAACTTTAACTTCTAGTATGTTACATTTCTTTCTGCTCAGAGATTCAAAAGAATGTTAATATTCTTGGCAGACAAAGATGTTTAGCGGAAATTCATTTCATCCCGATTGTTATTCTCAATAAATGATTGTCCTCATAATTCAGACGAAAGGAAAGGGGGAGTAATTTAATAGATGAAATAAATTGGAAATCGTCGTGAGAAATTGAGCGGAAAGAATTTCGGAACGTCGCTCGAAGAAAATTATACTCTCGTATTATTATATTTTCGAAACTCGATTTTTTTTATATCGGACGGAATGCTAATGCGTCCCTATATTTCTGACCCTCGACGTCTCTTCTAATGAATAAAATTGACGATTTCCATTTGCGATTCGATAATCTTTGAGGGATGTGAATTTGTTTGAATCGAGTGATTTCCGTATCCCAACTATTATTATTAATTCGGCATTTCCATTTTCTGCGTTAACGTCGGGAAAGTTCCGGAACTGGAACGGAATTGATGGGAAAGAGAAGGGCACACTTCGGTTGACCAAGTACCACTTGCGCAATCCTTTTCTTGTTTCTTCTTTTCTGAGATTCTCGTTGGTATTATTTAACTTTCGCTTTAATAGAAATTGCATCAAAATTAATGGAGCGTGGAAGGATATTATCCTTTGACTTTTATTGTTATTACCCCAAAAAGCAGTGGATGCTATCCCACGTCTTCCGTTAGTATTCATTTATTTAATAATTTTCCGTTGCTATATGAGCTACAGAAGACCAATAAGTTTCACTGTGATGAAGTTGATCTATATTCGATTGCTCTGGAGACTCGGTTTCTATGGTAACTACCTACGCCATTAATATGCACTGTAATAATAAGAATCAAATCAAAATAATATTCTGAAGAAATTTTATTAGATTCGTAAATATTGTATAACTAAGAAGAGGCATAAATAGTTGGATTTAAGTTTGATATCTAGTTTTTAGTTCTTTTAATTTGTAGGTATAAGGGATTCAAACTTCTGAAATATTCTGTTAGAATAATAGTGTACCTGTTTAAAAAAATGCTACATGAAATATCATCGATTACGAATCGCTTCGTAAATTGCAAATATGGCTAAAATACGTGAACCAGAGAAAAGAATTCAATGAATTTTGGAGGAAGGGACGGCTTTAATGAATAGTTTCTGACGATTCTTTTCAAGAATCATCCTTACGTCACTGATTTTTGCAGCCTCGAGGATTTACGTCATCTGGAGAGAAAGGGCAAAAAAAATTCAGGTAGAACACCTGTCCCGCTCATCTTAATGGATGATTAACTCGAAAATTAGCACGGACAAATAAGACAGCGAGTATATATACGGAGATGAGGTCATCAGAGGTGAAACCAGACGACTGTTAAAGTGTGTAACCGAAGAAGAAAGAAAGCAGGAGAAGGGATGGCATTTTAGGACCGGATGAGACCTAGCTCCCCTCACGAGGTTCATTATTCCCGCATAAATCTTAACGCGGGTGGAAAATTATTATTGCTTGGGTGAGGAAGGGCTGGTCTCTGTCTGGATTTTATGAGACGGGAAGCTCTGAAGAGATAAATCTTTTTCCCGCTGTCTATTCCACCTCTTTCCGTCCCATTTCATCCGCTGTTTTTAACCCACGTGTCCTCTCTCTCTTTGGGCCCTATTTTACTCGGCTCACTGCAGAGTCCGCCATGTTCGCGACGCCAGCTTCCTCTGCCGGACAATCGACGAATTTGCCTTCGAAAATTCTTTGGCGAAAGTAAATACGGGGGAGTCTTATGGTTTTCCTTATGGGAGGCGGACTGTCTGCCTCCAGCCTTAATTTTTCCCGAGCTGTTGATCGGATTTATGGAGTGTGGCCTTTGGGAATCCAGGCCAGAGGTCGTTAAAAGGTTTGATAACGTATTCCTCCGCAGATGTGGGGAGTTTCTAATAACAAATCAAAGGAAGGTTGACTTTTATTCTCCTTTATATTCGTATATCCGTCAATTGTCAATGGATCAGAAATACTCTTCTCCAGTAATGGGAAATGAGGCGAAACAGCTTGGTTGGACATTTCATATACTTTGCATTTTTTCTTCATACTGTAAATCTTAGTAGTAAAACAAACCGTTTGCCATAGTAACAGTTCCTTTTTTGTGATTAGTATACGAAAATTACATTTTCAACATTCGTAATATTCGTAATAATATAGTTTAAATCTTGAGAGAGCAATTAAAGTACAAAAGAGAATATAAAAGGAATCTTACGGTTTATGAGTATGAAATTCATTCTTAATTGAATTTGGTTAATAACATACTTCAGTTATTTCAAGAATTCATCTCCGAAGAACTCTAAATATGTACACATATCGACATTCAACTCGCGGTACGTCAATAAATGTGAAGTGGATATGCAAACCGCGAAAGTATTTCCGCGATTTCTTTCGATAAACCAAAGCGTATTTGTACCGACTAGTAATATTTAATTTACAGAATTAGTTTTCCAGAGCATCCGTTCCGTTGACTTACGTAAATAGTCTGTGGTGAAATGGGATGAATTTACGTGGATAGACTGTTTGATGTATGGTTGCAGTTTACATTTGAAGTATTTTTCTCAATACTAAACTAAATGATTTCTCTGAAAATCGATTGTATCAACATTTGATCAAACTGGCGCAAATTTTCAATTTTGTTCGATACACAAAATTCATTAAATAACAATGTTTTTTATAAGATTCTGACACATTTTTGAAATTTTCTCATTATTTTTGTACGATAATCTTCTGTAAAAGTATGGTTAATATATATTTATGTTTCAACCCTAAGTTTTCATACATCCAAATCTTACATATTAGTAATTTTTTCCGATTAAAGAATGCCTATGTATTTTCTTAAATAATTGGTTCAAGATGATTGTATATTAAATTAATCTTCTGTAGCGTATGTTTTAAAATGTAGTGGACATATATAAGTGAACGATTACTTTACGATTTTTACGAAAGTATATTTAAGCGATTTTTTTAAACATACTCCTACGGCTGTTATGGTAAATTAAGGTCAAAATTTTAATCAAGTCATCTTTTCTGATTGTTCTCCCAATTCATCTTCAACCTAATTCCTCATAAAAAATTATCAAAATCGATAAAATATTATCAATAATTAAAATTTATCGCTAATGATTGTATAGGAAATCTTGTGGTGAAATAATTCTTCAAGAGAAAAAGGCCCTCGAGTAGTGGTAAGATGTGCTTAAAATATAGATGCTCGATGTTTGGCAAGTGATGGATCCTGTTCTCTACTCGAGATGCTGAAATCTCTTTGTCTCCGCAGGTGTATGAATCATCTTTATACTTTTGGGGCATTATATAAAGGTCTGTCATTTGGACATGAGAAACACGTTTGAGTGAGGAGGGCTCAACTCCTGCCGCAGTGCTAAGTTGCATATGCAATATTTAAGACCCTCTTTAACTAATTGGAAGAGTCGGACAGTAGCACTCAGACTAAGGGTACGGCTGTATCATTTTAGGATAATGAGATATATGGAAACAGACAGGAAAATGGCATGAACATCCGTGAGGGAATTATTAACTAGATTTAATTTCCTCCATAAAGTTATCTGCAAACTGAGCTAATCTGCCTACTTATTCTTGATTTGAGAGGCAGCTAGTCCATCTCCAAAAGCAAGAGGCGGGTCATGCATTTTAGACCATTATTCCGTAACATACAGTATTATGCTATTAAAGTGAATAAATTCAATTAAAGAACACTTCTCTTTGTAGAACTCCACCCTAATTTTATTCAAATCAATTATAATATATTATTTAAGTGAAATTCTGATAATTTAATGCCCTTCCGAATTATTAAAGTTATGTTAGGTCAACTAATTCCAACATGACAATAACTAAGGAAAGTTCCAGTATATATTGTTCACGATAATTTTTATTGCAAGAACATTAATTAATAGTATAGTCTTTTAACTACATGTCATCGTGAGGTCGAAATATGTTGTGGGAATGGCAGAGGTTTTCCTATACTTATACCTTCATTATCAAGAGATCAGAATTTTAAAATGCAAAATATTCATTCCATATACTTTATAGTAAATGACTTAAATTTCACAGTATTTGTGGTCATGCTAACTGCTAATTCTCTAAAAGTCACGTAAAGTCATAATTACTGTCAGCTATGCAATTTCATATCAATGCCTATTTTCCCTTCACATAAAGTTCAGATCCGTAGATTTCTGCTGAATACAAAAACATCGAAATCTTTCTAGCTGTTCTCGTAAACGATTCATAACGAACAAAGGAATGTTTTATTGCTTTGCTTAAATTAAGTTTAATTTTCATTACCTTAACGTTTATTCTTAACCGTTACCTAGCAATGGAAGATAACAGCATCCAACATTTATGAAATTTCATTTAAAATCATCCCTACGTTCACCGACTCACTTTTTCACCTCCTGAAAGCCAGAGAAAAAAAGTCTTCCCATGACTTCATTCCACGTTAAGCTCTCTGATCCGCTTTTACCAAAGAATAAAAAAAAGACAAACGAATTGTTCCGGAGCGACGAAAACAAACATTCGGAACAGCAACGGAGCATTCCATCCATCGCTCCGTTGGATCGATTCCCTCTCAGGAATAAAAAAGCTCCCATTAAAAAATATCTCTGCATCGTCACTTCCATATATCATTACGCCCAATTTGATTCGAGCGGGAGAAGATTAATTCTCCATCGAAATGAAACAGCGAATCTGTTAGTCTCCCAAAAAAAATGACGCTCGAGAATTCATGGGAATGAAAATCAATCCTTTGAGCGAATGAATAAAGGGGAAAGAAGATAGGTGGAATGGATGGTGAGGAATAGTGTGTGATTTCATCTTGGTCTCGATAGTCCTTTGTCGCGGATTTATTGCCCTTCTAATTGGTGGCGTTGGAGGTTCATTCAATGGAACACTGAGTCAAGACAGCAATGAATGGGAATGAGGCAGGTCTTCCTTCTTCTTCTGGTAGAAAGAGGAGAAGCGAGGGACGTACGAGAGTAGAATGTTTGAATATCGTAAGGCGTGATGTATATACGAGGGGAAGATGACTGTAGCGAATTTCGATTGGTATGAATTTCTTTTTGTTCTCTGATAGATGGGTCATAGATGCGTAACGTTCGCGACAGATTAAACTCCCTTTGTTGGCTGATATATGCTGCGTTAGGTTTTTCATTCCAATTAAAGAAGATGATTCGAGATACGTTTTGATACATTCACGCATTGTATTATTCTGTGAATGTTTTCGCTTTAAAAAGCTGGTAATTGAGCATTCTCGTTATATTTTGAACTTTACGAAGCACGTGGATTTACACGAGGTCTAAATAGATAAATGATAGAGTAGAATACGATTTATCAAGAATAGTACAGGTTATATAAGGTTTTTTTCTGAGACTTATACCATTGCTTAAAGGTATTAAAGAGTAAAATGTATGTAGAAGGAAAAGTCTTAACTATTAATATAAGGAACGATTGCTATAAGAAATTGAATAAACCCAGAAAAAGTTATAAAATCACAAAGATCACGTAAGCATACGTATTTTTTCTAATGTAGAATTTTTATAATTACTACTTTTTTATTTAATTTTCCGCTATATTTTGTTACTATGGGTTCTATATCTGAAAATTTTCATAAATGGTGCTTTTATTATAAAGTGAATGTTCTTAGTTTTATTCTGTAAGTTCCCTTTATTATTACTTTAACTGATCACAATATTACAGTGACCGTAAAGTAATTTCAACTTTTTATGCATAACGTTACTCTTAACGAGATATCTAAAGATTTGAACAAAGAGAGAAATTATAATAGCAGATGTCTGGTCAATTAGACGACTAGGATCGATTCCCAATCCTATCATTGGAATAACTTTAAAATCTGAAAAGGAATACTCCTATATGTGCTTAGTAACTTTATATGGTTATATCGGTCTTTTTGTTTTTTATTAAACATACCTTACACACAATCTTTCTAATTGGTCGGCGGATATTCTCATGCGGAAAGAACCACTAAACTTGTTTAAGGAACTTTTACATTCAAGCTAAGATTTCTAGTTTTCTATTTTATTTGATCACTCCATCGAATTTAAAAATAATAATATTAACGTAGCTTTATTTTTGCTAACTCAATGAGAAATAATTGAAATGAAAAATGAATGACTTCATTATTTGTTTATTCATATCGATTAACAGTAAAATAAGATGAAAAAATTTGGTGATTATAAAGTAGAACTCATACCAAACTGTAGTATTAGAAACTAGGTTATTAAGGTAATTTACTCAGAATAATATTCCATTTATAACTAATGAAGAAATATGCGCGTTGATTTGAGACGATTGAATAAAAAAGTAGAAATTCATTTCCAAGCTCCGGCCAATTGATGAATGAAGGAGAATATCCTTGAAGAAGCGGGAATTGGGGAATGGACTTTAGGATGCATAAGAATCGAGTGCGATGAGGTCAATTGGAAAGTAATGAGTTGCCATGGAGAAAATGAGTGGCGAGCTTGTCTTTTGGGAGGAAATTTGTGGGGCGGGAGTTCTTATTTTTGATCCCTTCTCCAGGATGAAAATTAAGAAGGATCAAAAGAATAGCTCATTAAGTCAAGGGAAAAAAGTATGATCGGCCCGGAAACTTTTCTTGCCATAATTAGAAGAAATCGCATTTTTTTCATCTTTACAATCCGAGCTCTAAAAATGAGGAGATCGCTTTACTTTTGAACGTTCAAAAATTTTCGCCGTTTTCCACGAGTTATTTATTTTTTTCGAAAAGGTATAATTTCCTTTTCTGTCCGGCGGAAGAAAATTGCGCTTTGTGAGTAATTTGATCAAATAGAATGCAGTCGTCTGAATTATTCGTTGGGGTTCGTCTAGCTGATTTTTGGTGTCCGTTCGTCTATAAAACAATACGAAATTTTTTGTTACTCAGGTAAATTAAAAATAGTTCGACGAAAGCTTTTATTTTCGATGAAATGAAAAAGGGTCGAATGCAATTTATGCAGTTATGGATCTACTTTTAAAAGGGTCCACTGAAGCAGCAATGCAGCTCATTTGGTTTTTCATTTAGATGACGCTCTTAAATGAAACAGTAGAGTGAGTGACGTTTGTGCTTCAAGCGTGTGTCTAACACGCTACAGTTTATTACCTTTTTTATTAATAATAATAATTATTTCGTTTTAGCAATTTACTAAAATATATGATTCTCTATTATTTCATTAATAATTTTCTAATTTCACAGGAAAGAGGAATCTTCTTTAATTCGAGAAAGATTTTTGCTACTTAAAATTTTATTATTAAGAAAGTTATTATTATATTATAACTCAAATTCTTTATTAATTTTTTTCATAAATTCGTGTAAAATAATCTAAACAATTAAGTTTTTTATTAAAAGTCACTGACGACTGCATAAATGCGATATTCAAACTGAACAATTTGAAAATGTCAATTGAAGTACGGAAAAATCTGGGACGCCAACTTAGCTGCATTTGTTGGCATTTAAAAACGAAATGTCAAACGAAATTTTATCATGAAATTAAAATTGTTTAATCACAATAGCTCTCATAATTCTATCGAAAGAAAAATTCTTATTTTTCAAATGAGTAGATACTTAGGGCTGAATCAATAATATTGAAATTTCGGGTCCGTTAAGCATTTGAGCGAGTTACTCCCTTTTTATTAATGGATGAAAAGTATTGAAGCAGGCCATTTCATGGCCTAAATGGTTACTTTAATATATTTCCATACGCGCATTCGCTCGCATTCAAAGACAAGCCTTTGTGGGTTGAGAGCGTTTATAACGCATGAATCAATCGAGAAATATCCATACGAAGTCAAAATTTCAAGCGAAAGGATATTATCCATAAACGGTGAATTTCACCGAAAATTTTCACTCCCTTTTATTTAAACCTGTGGAAAAGTAGTTAAAATGCAGTGACCATAATTTATATCCCCTTATGCACGTTCCAGTACTCGAATTTAAACGAACTCTACCATTGGTTTCGTTACAGAATAAAATCCCTTTTTAAACGGAAAAAATGATTCAAGAGCTCCTTTTAGTTGTTCAAATGATCGAAGTTCTTCCTCACGAGCAATATTAAGCCGAATTCGTTTTGGGGTCAAGGGTTGTTAAGTTAATTACAGTTGCACTCTGTGAAAGCGGTGGGCATGACCTCCCGATATTTTATTTCTTTTATTTTTCAAAATTTCGCTCCACATTGAAATTTCATCGTGAACTAGCCATGCAGTTCAGGTAAATGAAGGCTATTCACGGAGTAGAGAAGTCAAATTTATTTTTCCGGTATTTTTAATTGGGAATCAATTTTTGATTGCATCTTTCATCCCATGGGGTCATTCGATCAGGATTAATCACCATTTAAACTCCACTTTTGATTGACTTGGTCAACTCACTTCTTGGTTCATATCCGTGTGGTTGAAGATTATACAGCTATTCATTTCTCTTATTTTCCAGATGAAAATTTTTGAGGAATTTAATTTTATTATGAGGAAGCTAATTTATTTCCCAATCTGGGCACTGGTAAATTTATTATACGTATGCTGTTAAAATTTCCTGATTCTATTATTTTTAATAAGTTCATTTATTTCTTAATAGCGATACGATTATACATTTTATTCTTGGAAATTATGGATTTATGCAATATATATTTTAAATTATCTCAAAATCCGTCGTAATTAGGAGAGAGATTTTTTCATCGTGAAATATATTTTGTTAAAAAGAGATTAACAGTTGGGTAAATTTGCATTTTTGCAAAAGGAATGTTGAACTCTAATTAAATGTGAAATATATTGTAAGTAAAATTATTAAATTTTCATCATATTTCAGAAAGGAAATATTTTATAATTAATACTTTTCTAAAAATCGTTGCTCGTATACATTGAAAGAGATAGATTTATACATTCTAGGTTGCTTTGTAATCGTAACTTTTAAACTCGTTCTTTTTAATTACTTTGCATACACGTATTGTTTTATAAATTGTATCTCTCCATTCAGATTTCCATGGTTCTAAGAAATTGAATAATAAGCGGATTTATTTGAAGAATGCCAGTGTTGCAAAGTAAAGTTAAACTCTTTGGTTTGGAAATCTCTTCCTTTGAAGAAAATCAGTAATGATTAAGATGGTTTTGGGAACGCAAGAATAATACACACAAAAATAATCGTGAGCTTTTAGTTTATTTTTATAATAATCATACAATAACTTTGTAATCAGATGAAACGCGAAGGAGATTTAATTTCACAGATTACTTTTTAATCCTCGCTTCTAAAATACTTTTTCAAGAAAACTCCAATGATGCTTCTGAGCACCCTTGGTTTCCATGGAGCTCTTGTTGAGAAACTTCCGTAGATACTAGAACATGCGGGACGACTAAGTAAGAAATTTCAGGATCGCTATAGTGCAAGATGGAGAAAAAGGAATGAAGATTAGACAGCATATTAAAAGCAGTCTAGTTTGAGATGAACTTCTCTTATTAATAGAGTGAGCACGTAAGAGCATGAGATGTAAAGTGTGCAGAGAACGTGGAAGGAAAGGGAATGAAGAAGAAGGGGGATGGATAATACGTGAAGACATTGGGAGTTAAAAGAGGCCAAATGAGGTAGTAGCTGGCACTATTTAGAGAGAAAGTTTTCCACTAAACTTGAGTACTAATAGCACAACGTTTACGACTCTTTACCATAGTGAAATTTTACAAACTCTTTAAATGTCCTGTAAAACTAGCATTGTGCTACGATTAATTAACAACGGTGATAGTGAAGACCTCCTTACACGTTTAATTTACATCAAGATGGAGGCTTTTGGATTTGTTTTATGAGATAATCCATCTTAGATCCCTCAAAATCCAGGAAACTTAGTTTATGAAACTCTCACTAAGTATATAGGAATGTTATTGTGATATTGATTTTCATCCTTCCTTTTGTTTTTATATTGACTTGGATTCGACGGAAATTGATCGATTATCTTATAGTTTTAAGTAACTTCATGAATATTACATTACAAGTATTTAAAATTTTAGACTAGAAATGCTAATTAAAAATTTCGTCTTATCTTATATTCATTAGTGGAGAGTCATTTTTCTTTGTATTAATTTGAAAGTTAGTTAGATTAGTATAATACATAGATTAAAGTATCAGTAACTCTTATAATATATTTTCCCTTATGTTATTGGAAAATCCGAGGAATTTAATTGGCTGCTCTGATGATTATGTATCAAACATCGGACAACTAATTAATCCAGCGTAAATTACGCGTGCCATCAAATTATACATCAATATTTATGGTGCGATAACACGAATTCATCTGCTCCACTTCATCCTTAAATAAGCCATGGAGTTCGACTTCTTCTCAGGAGTTAATTAGCTAATTTACACAAGCGTTTAATTCAAGTTAGCTAAACACATTCCGGGCTCAAAGTGGAGAGATTGTCGGCAATTGGAGAACATGGGGAAAGTAGAGGGTCGAGCCCGAATTACCGGGGCTAAGAGCCGTAAAGGAAGAACTGCGTGAGCCTTAATATTCCGTGCGTAAGGTACATGTGTGCGGGAGTGGGCAGTGGAGTAATTAAACGCCGGGAGCGGGTCCTCTGAAGAACCATTTGCAGATGAAAGGAATTAAAGGGATAATAAGCGATATGTGAAGGGAACTCTGGCCGAATGAAGTTTTTTCGGAGAGATTAAAAAAGAGACGTGTTGGAGAAAGTTGAAAGATTAAAAGGGAGTGGATGTAGGCAGAGAAGGAGCTGAAGACGGAAGGAAACAATGCCCCAAATGGATCTGCTGGTCCACTTGTCCGTATAACGATGCCCGTTTCCATTTGCCGGAAAACTCGCTCATAAGTTTAGGATGAGTATTTTCTCGTATTTTCAAATCGTTGAGTTTCTAAGAGAATGAAAGTGAACGCTAATAAGGAATACTTAGACTCTCATTGTTACTAGAGCATAAGATGGTGCTATAGAATATTTGCATTAAAGTTTAATCATCAATTTTTACACATATATATCTAAAAAGTTTGATTTGGTAAACAGTTGATTTATATAATGAATGAATCAAAATCGAGTTTATTTTTTTCATAGAGTAATTGTTCATCTCTTAATTTATATTTAGATAGGCATAGAATGAAACGAAGATTAAATCAATCAAGCAAAGATATTAAGGATCCTTGATTTTATCTTTATTAAGATATAATTTATGATAATTTTATCACTTACTGTTTTTGAGCCTAATTAACGCCTAAGTTATGAAGTCAGAGGTTTTAGTTAAAATTCCAAATATTGGGTATACTAAAATTCATTGAAATATTTTGAATTAATTGTATATTTGCAACAGAAGATAGGTTCTGGAATTTCTAAGTTGTTTGAATACCTTTTATTCGTTCCAATTTCTTGATTTATTCACCAAAACATAATACTTCCTATTTGAGGTTTAGCTAAACATTTCCCGCACATTCACGTTCAGTCCTAAGCAACCTGGAACTTGCGACATAAGACGTCAGCACGGATTTGACCATGTTCCACAATTAACGAACGTAACACAAGACTCACGTCTCCCGGTCGTGGATTAAGACCTTTGACCCTCAACAGCGACGCACTTCGACTTATCGACGGCAGAAATGTTTCTCAATTCTTCAATGCATTCGTAAATAGCATATTCAAAATGCAACGTGACAGAGAGAAAAACGTACGTTTAAACGGAAATAAACGCCAAAAATATGGCGCGACAAAAAATCGCAGGTGTCGGTGTGTTGCAGTGAATGTTTGCTTGTGTTTACTCTTTTCGGCGATAGAGGGCTGCGTCGGACCCCTTTTGCAATGCGAGTGACGATTAATCGTGTTGTGCTACGTCCGATTCGCGGGACGTATGTCGCTCGGGCCACGTCCGTGACGAGGAATTGAACGGTGACACGACTTTGGAGCACGCTTTAATCCAAAACTCGCTTTGAAATGTCGCTGTGGGCGGTTTCCTGGCCAATAACGCCCCCTTTGTGCGAAATAGTCGCTTGTGGCACTCTCACGATCAACACACACTTGGCGTTACTATGTTTTAAAATGTACGTGTATCTAAGTTTTGCGTAAGGCGTTGGTAGGTGGGGTTAGGAGAGATTTGTTTACAAAGTTGTATGGATTGTTAAATACTGATTTAGGTCCATCTGAACCCTAATTAGACACAGTTCACATTAAATTAAAAGATAGACAGTTATCCTATAGGATCCAGCCTATTTCAATTACCTTATGTCAAACTATTTGCATTTTATCAGTTCAAGTCTTACTGTATTTCGTTGTTCAAAGATTGACATTTGATTGACGTTTTTTAAATGTTCATTGACGAAATTCTTACAGATATCATAAAGAAAAATCTTTGTGACAGTTCTGATGTGAAACACTACATATAAAATAAATTAATAATAACAACAAATGAAAAATATTCTTCATACGCATTTAAGTTTTCGTTTACTCTGTTTTAGATTACCCAAAATTTTTACGCTATTTTGTATGATTTTCTCTTGTTAAAAGAAATAACTAATACTGTAATTTGAAAATACAAAGTATATGTGCTGTGGATAAAGTATTGTTAAAGCAAAATATCTGTGTTTACTATATTCTCTCTTCCACTCGTTGGTGTGAAATTCGGTTGACTGCAACACCTTACTCGGCACAAAATGTAGCAATATGTTACGGTGTATTCAAGTCGAACCGTGCATGCGGGTCCCGTTAATTCAGTTTCTACAATAGTGGAAACATTGTTGTATGTAAAGTTCCTTCACACAGCATTATCGGTGGCGTTCTGACGGTTCGTCGAAGGGAAGGAGGCAGTCTGACGGAAAATTTAGAGCAGAGAGGTGAGAAGGTTTCAGATGCTTAAATAGGTTCAAAGGTTGAGGTGGAAGTGGAGGGAACATAAAGGCATCACTGCTTCGCAGCCTAAGGGAGAGATATGTGGAGGGAGAAAGGATAAGAGAGTGGACTGTGAAGGTTAATTGCACAGAGAATACAAGTTGGGTGAAAAACGGAATTTTAGGAATGAATAATAGAACCGTCGAGTGTGTTGGAGGGAACGCGAGTGGGGTATTGCGAGGTACTGACGGTGAAAACTCTTTTTTTTGCGGCTATCGTCTTTTTTTACCCTTTTTTCGTTCCGAGAATGTTTTCCAGGCGAAAAGTGTTTTCGACAGAGTAAACAAAACCCCTCCTACGATCCGAACTTCGAAGAAAGAAAAGGGAATACGATGCGTTTATGTTTTTTCGGCGCGGGATCCTCCGATTGTTTGCACCGCTTCCAATCGAGTCGTTTCCCGCGCGACGCATTGCACTCTTTGTTTATTTCGGCCATCTTGGTTCTTACGTTCTCGGAGCTTTGTTACGTGGCACTTCATGCCCGCATCGCACGTAAGCCGTTCTCTTTGCTTCCGAATGCGAGCAGATCTTGTTTCCTTGGTCGTTAGAAGTCGTTTTCGCTGTTTTTGAGACCTATCGATTGAAGGTTTTTTGGCCTACCAGTTTTCTTCTTCTCTCTATCCTCATTAATCTTACTTAATCAAAGATAGTAAAAAATTCTTTGATTTGCTGATATCTGGTAAAGATGAGATAATCCAAAATACTCGTATTTGAGGACTTGAAACTCATATCAGATCAATATATATTACAACCAAGACGGTTAAATATTACGATTTTATCGATTTCAAGCAAATTATTTATTGAAATGTACTACTACTCATCAATTTTGAATCTAATTTTAATCTATTTATATATGATTTTAAGTAGGCATAATGTATAATCGAATAAACTGCTTTCAGAGTTTTGGTTGCTATTTCTTCGAATCTCTCGGAAGGGATATCTGCTCTCATTTTACGCACATATGCATCTACTGTAATAATTTCATAAATTCCTGGTAGTGGGTAAGCATAAAAAATCCAATAAAGAATAGATATAATAGATAACTTATAATTTTAATTGCATTTTAAACGAATTATGAACGATTTGGACATGATTTCAGATCGATTCTCTGGAAAGAATTACAACGTCGTACCTCATGATTTGGCCGTTACGAGTCCAAATAATTACTACCTTTAATGAAAAAATGTTGGTCTCATCTGTATATTGAGCGGAGCACATCGTACTTCATCCCCCTTGTGCACTTAAATATTCGGAGCTATCTATTTCGAGAACACGAGAGAGCGTTGCTAGGCGAATTTAGGAGAGGAACGAGCAACAATCGCTCACTTTCCTTTCGGGGGATCTATCGACAAACAAACATATTAGACATCTCCCAAACGTCCGTTCGTTGGAATGACAGAGCGTCGAATAGGGCAGCGTTATTGCGAGGTCCGCATAATACGTTCTCCGCCGCCGTCGGGTCAATGGGAAAAAATCCGGCATTTTTTTACGCTCTCCGTCCGGAAATGCGAAAGAGTCCGTCTCTCGCATAAAAAATAGAGAGGGGATATCCCGTAAAAAGAGCGGTGGAATCGGTTTTCCAGTCCACAATGGACTCAGGTGGGCGCCTAGGAGCGGGTGCCGTTAAAATTGAATGCCACTAAAACGTAAACAAAAGGGAAGGACCCCAGAAGAGAAAGGGTCGATGAAAAAGGGATAGGAATTTCGGGTGGGAAGCGGTCTGGACGTTAATTGGAGGCACAAGGATATTAGAAAAAGGGAAGTTATTAGATCGAAAGATGCTGGATTCTAGGAGTCATTTAGGTAGGGAAGGAAATGGAATGAAGATACGAGGAATTGAATGGATTGCGGCAATTGGAAAAGATATAGTATATACTGGTTATGTCAGGCTCTTTTCTTGTCTGTTAAATTCTTGAGTTTATCAGAATCTAATATAACATTATTCTAGTTCTAATTGTTTAAATAATTACAAAATTAGACGAAGAGAATGGAATGAAACTCGCAATTTTCCTTATTTTAAAAATTAAGGCTGATGAGTTTCTGACAAACTTCAGCAATGTTGGATTTTTATAAAAATAATCGTTATTTAAAAACTTATTTTAGTCTGGGATTTATTTTCTTATTTTTACTCGTGTATATTAGTTTTCGCCATCTTGCCTTTAAAAATAAAAGGATTAAAGTTACTTTCAGTAAATTTTATTTGAGAGGTTTATTTTACTGATCCTTTTTGGGTTCTTCCAAGAATACTTGGTCACAGTTTTTTTGATAGCGAAAGTCTTTGGTTAAAGTTTTGTGAATTTAATTCTTCCCATTTTATGTGGGTGGAAAGTTGAAGACGTGTGAATATTCATTAAGTAAAGTCTGAAGATTGGATTCCACTGAACTAGAATAGAATATTTATAAATCCTGAATAAAAATAGCTCTAACTTAGGTGTCGTAAATGGATTATTTTAATTGGCATGTCTTTTTTCGCCTTTGGAGGCTGATTTGTATGATAAGGAAGATATTATAAAAAATTCTGAAAGAAGCTGCTAGCTTTCTGCTTAAAAGAAATATCAATTTTAGGATATATTTTAAATAAAACAGTATATAATGATTATTTTGTAGGATTTAATATTATAAAATACATATTTTTTTACCGAAATATATCGATTTGCAATTAATTTCAATAATATCATCATGATTCCATTAGAGACTAAACCCCGATTTTAAAATCATGCTAGAATCACCAACAGATAAAGGATTCTTCCAAATATAACAAGAATCGGTGAGAACTAGATGTACTTGATACAACCAACGCCTCAAGATACCGTCTCAAAATGTCTGAGCGTACTTTTATTTCACGAAAAGAGCAAAAGAAGAAGTTAAGTAGTAAGAGTACAAGAGCTGGTGGAAAATTAGTACTGGAAAGACTTTTTCGATGGAGCATATAAAACAGCCGAAAATCCAAAGAAAAATGAGTGCAAAGGTCAAGTGCTTGCATAATCGGGTTAGGAAAATGAATAAAAGCTGTAAATCTTCGGGAGCGAGGCCGTGTCGGTTCCAGGGAAAAGAAATTTAACAGAATATTTGATAAAATGAATTTTCCATCGTTAGCGATTATTTTCTCGGAAACAAAAGATAAAATTAAGGTCTTCTGGAGAGCTTAAATTCGGAGCGAAATATTGCGAGATAACCAATATCAGAGCTATTAAAGGTACGAAATGCGCGTAGGTTTAATTACCAACTTTCATTGCGAGAGATAATTTTGTAAATTATATCTTCCGAACTTTCCAGATGGTATTTCACGGAAAATATCAATTTTCTCGAATTCTTACGTCATCCAGATAGTTGAATATCCTCTCTAAACTGTGCCGCTTCAATTGCCCGATCTTTCGAATGCCATTTATGGTATCCATTTCAATCGTTTGTTCTTTGTTAATCATTCTGAAGGATCCTAGCCAATTAGTGTTCGTGTATAAGTATAATTGGAAATGAAAAGGTCGCTTCGTTTAGATGGATTGTGATTGAATAATCAATTTCGGGAATATTTTATCGTATCATCGAAATTCATTGTTTTTGGAGTAAATTCATTTAATATACGTTCTTTATATAATATCGAATTCCAATTTCGGAGTTTTTATTATAAAATAAGAGAATCTTTTAAACATACGTCCATATATTTTTTGAAGTACATTTCATAACTTTGTTTGATTTATTAATGGAATTAAAATATTATACTGTTATTAAAATATTATACTGTTATTAAAATATTATACTGTTATTAAAATATTATACTGTTATTAAAATATTATACTGTTATTAAAATATTATACTGTTATTAAAATATTATACTGTTATTAAAATATTATACTGTATTTTCTACTTCGTTTACATTTGTCTTGTTTGGTTTTTGATAATACTGTTTAAAAGCTAATGAATACATACTGTATATATTTTATTGACGCTAGATTCACTTGACATACAATGAAGTTTTCAAAATCGTAAAGAATGGATATTATAACATCTTTTTCGTAATAGAATTTCTTTACCATAATTTCTACTTATAGACTATTAATCTTTATTAATTCTATTTTTGATACTCTTGTAACCTTTTGATAAACAAAAACTAAAGATAGAAATTGCACCAATATCGCGAGTGAAAATTATCGAAATAAGGAGTGAGCAACCAATAGGAAACAGTTTTTATATCCCTTCGACTTTTCAGTAAATAAATAGGTGTATTTTAAGCGGAATGATAAAACGTATTATCCACGGCCATCTGCTTTGTCTCTTTGGATACTCGATGGTAATAGTTTAACGCGCCATAACTATCGGGGAAATTCGCTAATTAGGAATCGGCGCTGAAATCCGAAAAGAGAAACAAAAGAGGTCTTTCGCGCGATAAAAGCTTATTAAATTAATTCGAGAATAAAATTGCAGCGGTAATGGACGCCGAGAAGACTTTATTTCCGGAAAAATATTTATACGATTCGAAAATTGAAACGCCCTAGAAAAATCGCGTGCAATCAGGTCAGTGGATAAATTCTGATAATGCACTCAGGTTAGCGTTTTATTATCGCGAAATGAATGGTCGCTGGAAATTTTTGCGGTAATTAGTGAATAAATTCGAATTCCATTGGGAAACCGCAATAAAACTACTTGGAAGATTTTGAGCGGGGCTATTTTATCCGCTATAATGGAACCTCAGCCTGATGAATTTTAGCTCTGGAATGCTCAAATTAGAGAATTATTAATCTCGAATCGTCATTTCCGTCATTGCAATAACTCCATCGGATTCCTTTGATGACGTTAAACGTAATTCTCTTCTGCATTACTTTGTTGTGCGGTTAATATACTCGTATTTAATTAAACCCGTTAATGGACTCCCGTACTGTATTTGGATGAACGCTTTCTATTGAGAATATGTTGAAGTATTAATAGACTTACGGTATAAAAAATATGAGGAAGTTGTTGATGTTTTTTAGGTGTAAAGATGCCTATTCTCGTACTATTCTTCAAAAGGAAAATATCGTATAAGGGAAATGAGTGTAAGAAATAACATCTATTTGTAAAGCATTCAGAATTTAATTAAAAGGGAAACCTTCCGGAACTCTTAGAGAATCATTTAATTCTTCTTTTTCTTATTTTTTTTGCATTTATATAAGTTACTCTCTGGTATTTATAATATAATTTTTTTATTCTATGTTGTCATGGTTTCTTGAGTCTCACATATGTATCTCAGTGAATTATTTTAACAATCATTACCGTTTTTTGCTTCAAAAAGCCTTTCATGCCCTTGATAAACGATTAAACAATACATTTTCTCTTTAGTGTGAGTAATAGTATTCCTCTATCCCTAAATAACCTACTTCATAGAGAAATTCTTTTCAGCTATATTTCAAACAGAGTTCCGTTAAAAAAATCACGGTTAATGCAAAAAATCAGCACAAATATTACAATTTTTTCTCTTATACGTATATTTCCCGCAGTTTTATTTCTTATACGTTTCCTTTTATGTGTACATTTAATGTCTAGCCTAGTCACCCCTTTCGGGTACTTATGATTCCTTTTGTTTTATACATTTTTTCGAGGCCTCTCTTCTGAGCCCCAAATGGACCCAATCTCCTCTGAAGGAGGTCATTTACTTTTATTTATGTCTCTTAACCCTTCTTCTCCATTCCCTCATCGATCAATCTCTTGGAAACTCCGTTCCACGCGTTCCATTAAAATGTGTCCACGACTGCAAAGAACGCATAACTCTTTAGTGCCCCTTTGTCTCCCTAAAAACCCCCCCCCGCGGTTACTTAAAGTGTTCTTCCACGACTACAATGGACAGCGAAGAAGCCGACTGTGAAGAGGCACGCTGTCCGTTCTGTTTCATCATCCCCGAAATTGTTACACAGAAATTATAAATAATAGAGTGAAATCCTTCACGTGTGAGTCCCTATTCGGACTCTAAAAAAAGGGGTCTTTCTGAAAGAGACAAAGGGCCCCTTACCGAGCGTTTTGTAATTCATAGGAACGGAAGGGTTGCGAATCTCTTTTACGGGTTTTGAAAGAATTTACCCCAAGTATTTACATATGTTTAACGGAGCTGAAAGGGACTGCTCGAGAGGGGGGCAGAATTGGTCCAAAAAGGGTCCAAGGGTCGTCGAGATCCATAATTTCGATTGTTTCAATCCCTGATGTCTTGTTTCGACAAAGGAATATTGTTTGGTATTTTTCAAATTAATATCCTTTTATTGAATGTCAATGAGCAACCGAATGATACTTGAATTAAAGAGGTGAATATTTTTCGACTTCAATTGAATTAATGATTAATTTTTTGATCAGAGTTTGTGAGAATTGATACGGAATATATTAAAAGACTAATGAATACTGTCATCTTTCTTTTACGTACTTCTAATCTCTTATGCATACGTTTTTCTTTAGTATTGAATAGATTTTTTAAATTGACCAAGGACTCGATACTGAATTATTTTTCTTAACCCTTTTATCTTAAAGTAAAGAAGAATGATTCAAAAATCCCATTAAGGGAATAACCATAGTCTACGTTTCCTTAAGTTTTAATATTGTCAGATAACTCTATTCACTCATGATATACAATGAAGGTTTACCTGAGGTATAAGATTGGATATGCGGTTGTTCTATAAAAATTTACGGGTTTTTAACGTTAATAATACTAATTTATTTTTTAATTATAAAATTGTGACCATAGTTTCTTCTTAGATTCAACTTACTGTCCTTTTTAATTAAGTACATAAGTGAATAAGTAGGGGACATTAGTAATAGATAATAGTAGTGAAAGGTGTTGAATTTTGCTGATAAAATTAAATTTGAATTGAAAATTTTAATGAACTAAAGAGTAACAACCACAGAAGCAAATCCCACGTGAATATACGTGTAAAAACATTTAAACCTTACTGAAATTTATTTACCATAGATAAATGATAATTCATTCACTTATATAATAGGTGTTGTATACTGTTCATGATCGGGTATATTATATATTCTGTCCTTCAAGAAACATCGAAAAGTTTACTAATGAGCCCACGGAAAGAGGTTTAGGATATTTCAATGGTTTACGTATCAAATCCAGAAAACATCATGGCCCAAAGATTTCCCTGTGATGACGTATCGTGCGAACAATGAGATTTCTCATTCAAATCTTTTTCACGAAATAACAAATCTCGTCTTTGAGGAAGACGCTTCAGAGAAAGCAATCGTTATCTGGTCTCAGTTCGCTACCTTTCCCTCAATCCCTCTCTTTTTAAGTCTCAGGAAATTTTATTTTTCAAATCCCATCCTAACAACGAGGGTGGGGGGGGTCAGGGAAAAAACAGTTCCTTAATGGGCCGCCGACCTCGAGTGGCGCTGCCCACGCGGAGAAGTTCAAACCGCCGAGAAAAGGACGTGCTTTTAAGTTCTTTTTATTAAAAGAAAAGGGGTTTTTGCGAAGAAGCGTTTTCCTTTGATCTGCAGCGCTTTCGAGTGAACGGTTTTTTCCAAAAGACCTGGGGATGTAATGAAAAATGGATGGTCAGGGTCCATTGTCGGAATATTCATCTTTGTTTGTAAATATCGGTTGAGTTCGCGGATCTTTGATCTGTTTTCCGATCGATATATGGATCGCAAATGTAGACATACAGTTTTTTATGCAGACTTCATTGTTGTTCACAAAGCTCTCTTTTACGCACTTAAAAATCTCAAAATCGCAGTTTTAAAATTTGATATAAAGATGAGTTTACTTCGTTCATCTAGAATGTACGTTAGTTTCTACGCGATATTTATTTTTGAATTTCTTAATTTTCCCTTAATTTTAATCCTCCTAAAATCAAAAATACATCTGTTAAAGAGTCGAAATCATAATTATTCTCATAGCGATATATATCTTTTCTGAAAATGAATAATGTATCTAGATGTATCTAGATGTATTCTTCATACTACCTGGTCTAACTAAAAATTATGGTATTTCGCCTTTTTTTTGTGTATTACTAGCTGCCGTACGAATTAAAGGATAGTATGTTATGTGGTAATTAGTATGTTTATCTATACTAAATTAGGATTCATAACAATTATATGTATTGATTTGTAAATTTAGATATTTCTGTTTGTTGTTTGTCATAATGTGAAAGTACTCTATATTCTTCTTGCCTCTAATTTAGGCAAAGGATTTTGAAATTTGTTTATTGAAAGTAGGGCTTCATAGTTCATCTGTTTTTACTGAATCTTCTTCTTTTTTATTTTCCTCTGATACTAGGATGTTGTGGTTTGGTTTCATTGCTTTTCGTCTGATGGATGTGAATCGTATAGATGGAATTTAAAAAGTACGATTCCCGAATTATACGATTCCAAGAATAAATTTATGTAATAAAAATCCATGTCTATATAATTGACTCTCAATCCGTTTTCTATAGAATTTTTAATGTAAAGGTTAAAATGCGTATCTGTAATGCGAAATATACAAATGCTCGAAATTTTATTCTGAGGGATTACAGTTTCATCATTATCTAGAATGTTAGCCAGAGGGTTGCGGATTTTAAAAATACCGATTTTCAGAATTCAGTGTATAAACTTGTATGAAATACATTCTCATTGCTAGAGATTAAAATTTTGTCAGTAATGCAAAAGTTTAATAAACATAATAACCTCATCTTTTGATTCAAGATTATTATAATGCTGATACTTTTGTTTTTTAGATTTTTAATTGGCAGCATAAGATGGAAGAAAAATTTAAATACCTTTGTGAAGGATGGTGATTTATCTTGAGTTAAATACTCATTAGTTAAAATTTAAATCAATTTAAAAAATCTTTCTAATAATTTACAAAGAATAATTTTATGCTTAAAGTTATTTTTGATTTACTATCTACTTTTCTGTTATATTTTATTTATTATCGAACCTTTTTCAAACGGAGTATATGTGTGTTTAATGAAAAAGCATGATTCATTTGTTAAATCGTATTTCAAGTCTTGTTTTCCATTAATTTAAAAAAGCTGTTACATTTTACTTGAATATAGTTGTCTTTCATTCGATTCAAAGATATCAGTGCAAATGTTTTATGCGTAAAATTTGAAAGGAATATATTTGAAATATTTGCAAATACTCAACCAAACGAATTCAATAGATCGATATTCCAAAGGTGATCAAATAGACCTATTTCAACAATAAAAACAAAAGAGTTAATGATCGCGCCTTTAGCGGCTTAATTGCTTTAGCGTTTTTTTAATTTCTTTCGCACCGTTTTAGCAAACCTCCCGAATAAGCGTGGGCGTTAGTTATCCGAGGCGTCAGGAAAATTTATTGTAGGGAGGTTAAAACGGAGTCCTTTTATTTAATTACAATTCACACCTACTCTGTGATCTAGGAGACTAATGCTGCGAAGTCAATGACCTGAGCTATATTTAGAAGTCGTATATTTTTATATTTGCTCGTTGGATAGCGCCTCTGCTGGGGATTATGGGAAATGGTTTCCTTGCGAAGGCTGGGAGAAAAATGGTTGCGAGATAGCGGTAGAATGGAAAAGAAGAGATTATGAAAGTGGTATAAAAATGAATTAGAAGAAAAGGCAATGGTCAAAGAGAGATAACAAGTAAGGGATTTTACTTTCGTTCGAAAACTATTGTATACACTCTAAAGAAATACGTATACTTTTGTTGCTTTATCCAAACCAGGTCGTGCAGAATGTAAAACGTCTTATAAATTGATCTGCTACATACATAAGATGAGGATCTGAAATGCATACGTAATTATTATATTGTTATGAGGATCAAATGATCAAATTCTAAATTGTCACAACCTACAAAAATGTACCAAGTGAACGGTTGAATATTTTTAAACTGTCGATTCTAGGCTTTAAATTTTTAAGAAAATTTAATGCTGCATAAGAAGTAGACCTTCAGAGCTATATTTTTAATTGCAGAAAAGAGAGATCATACTACTACTAGAGTACATAATACTACTTTAATAATAATACTTTAATAATACATATTCCATGCCATTTATAATTCTCCTTAGTCTGGAAATAATAACATATGATTCTTGGTTCAAAGACTATTAATCTGTTATAATCAAGTATTCGTACTTTAATTTGTCTAAATACTTCCTACTACGGCTTCTCGATGTGAATGAATGATCATTCATATGAGAAGAAAATAAAAATACTATCAATAGGATAAAATTATTTAAAATAGCAAATCGTACATTTAAGAATACTTTAAAAATTAGGTTGAATTGGGCATTATTCATGTTTCATTTTAAAGCGATTCAATCATATCTTAACTGATATCATGAAACAGTAGGTGAAAGAAATGTTTAGCTTATTCATTGATGGTACTTTAGCAGTTATTTTGATTCTGAAAGGAGAATCCTTTCTGATACTCCTCTCGGAAGGATAACATCTTCTTGCGCGAAGGGTAGAATCCGGTAGAGAAATCCAAGTATTATCTGGATTAATATATATAATATTTTTTCCAAATATTTGGATTTGCTATCAATTAAATAAGACGAAACTATACAAACTTATAATTTCGAATCAAAATATTCCGAAATCCCCAAAAAAATACGTTTTACTATTTCGTAAAAAATCGGCGAAATATTTCACCGTGATGGAAACGAGTCGAGAGAGCTTTTTAAAGGCGAAAGTTTATGGAGTGGACAGAAACTGGCCGACTAAATTAAAGATCTCGAAGAGAAAGGGAGATAAAGTTCGGTGGTGGAAGCAGCCGAAGATAATAAAACGAGTTAAAGTCGGAATCTCACGTGAAGCCTGTCATTACTATGAGCGAAGAACTGGATTAAATTGGCGGAGATTAGGCGTTTGAATGAGGTTAGTTAAGTCGGTTTTACGTCAAAAGTAGTATGCAACTTCCCAAACTCCATCTCGATGAAAAATACTTGCTGAAAGCTCCGCTTCCATTAGTGGGAATTATAAGGAGTTTGTTAGCAGATACGCAAGAGAAACGGAATTCTTCGGAGATGGAATTCTAGAGCTCTCTACTTTAATTTTACAACAGCTCGAAGGCTGCATTACGTGGATAATGGCTGGCAATTTTGCCGAGGGTATTCGTAACAGTTGTTTGCTCTTGCATTCTCATGCCATCGACCTTTTTTCTCTGGGCATATGTGGTAAGACTTCGCCAGTGCTAGGATCCTGATATGCGCTTAGAAAAGAGTCAAGATTGCTTACAAGTTTCGAATAGTCCTATATTATGTAGCGTTAAACTTGGGTTATGGTCGCTTCTAAGGTTTGTGCTGATTTCTATGTTGTTATGGGTGTGTGTAATAAGGTTTATTTGAAATTTTAATTGTTTTTAAAATGTGATACATGTTTATCTACTATATATCGATTCCTTTTTACCGATAATGTTAAAATTATATAAATACTTGATTATTTCTTTAAAGAGAGCGAGATATTGGAATATAATAAGAATTATCAATATTAAACTCAAGTTTTCGGCTTCAAATCAAATTTTTTTCTAAATTTCGTTTTGCTGTTGAATGGAGAATCAAAAAGGGTAATATTCTTAATGAATAAGTGGAAATTGAGAGTAGGATGAGAGATTAAAATCATACATATTTGAATTTATTTGCAACTTACTTCCTTATTCTGTAGAAATGATACATTTTAATTTTTTTAGTTTTATAGTCTTAAATAATGATAAATGGAGTTCAGTTCTTTCAATTGGTAAGGCAATTTTTTTCATTGATATTGAAATATATATTTCAGTTACTGGTTATTATTATAATTATTATAGAGTATATTGAGGCCTCTGTCAATTTAAAAAAAAATTAATCGTCTTCTTAGAAATCACTCTCGTTCCAATAATGGAGTGGACGCGGAAAGAAATCTATTACGCGAGGAATATTCGAGGAGAGCTAAATTAAAATTAACTTCTCGAAACTTATAATTAGTTTGTCTCATGATATTGATCCCGCATCAGTTTTACTGAAATAAATCAGGATCAACTTTTGGGTTGTCTTCCCGATAAAAATTGAGTTTTAGGAAATAGAAAATTGATGGGAAAATCAATATGGTAAACAGGTTTCAAACTCTGCTATAAAGCGAAAGGTTTTTTTGAAAGGAAAGCGAGTTTGAAAAAATCCCGAGTTTTTAATGCTTTACTTAAGATAATAAGCAGCATCTGGAATATTAAGAAAAAACATCTTAGGAACCGAATCCATCATAGAATCAAGAATTTTCATTGATCTCGAGAAACAGGGTGGACAAACTCTTGAACCGTAACTTTTTCCATCCATACTTTTGACCAAAAATTTATCATAATTTTACTTTTGATTTATAGCTTGATGTCAATGGATTATTAGTTAACAAATGCATTATTTGACATTATTCATAACTATAGGTGGAGTATTAAAAATTCTTGAAATTTTGGTGAAATGTTATTTCGAAGAATATCTTGATGAATCTTTAAGACATACGTATTTTAATTTTAGAATGATTTATAAATTGCAACAGAAATACCTTCTCTTCTTTTCTGATTTTGAAATATCTCATTAAATAGGAGTAGATAAGTATAAAAGAGACTAAGATGAGGTTTAAAAGTACGGAAATTTTAAATAAGTTGATGTTTGAAATAGTAGCGAGTTACGTAACGATGAATACGTACATATGTTGAGCAAGCATTTACATGCCATACGAAGACTATATAAAGAAAGGAAGACTTACATTATCATTTAGCGTTCACATTCTTTAATGTCCTTATCTATGTCGTCATAACACTGTGATAAAAATTAAAAAATGAAGTCCTTTTTTCTGCTCCTTACTGAATTACTGAAAAAGTTACTGAAAAAATATTTTTTTGAGGACGATAAAATGGACCAGGAATAGAATTATTAACATAAATCTCCAAACTCTCAGTTATATTCTCCTCACCTGCTCATCAAATTGCCGTCTTGCAAGTAATTGGACCGACACAACAAGGCACCCGCAGAATTCCGCGTTGGGAGGCAACCGTAAAAAGAAAAAGCGATTCTTTCCACTATTAGTGTACTTCCGCCTCTCCTCGGACGCACGGATGGCCCTTCGTTGCCCAGGAAACGGTTCGTAGAAGGGCTTTTTAAGATCCACAGGGGTTTCCAGGGATGGGACTCCATTGAATGAACGCGTAATTCAATCCAATGCAGCTAGAGGGAGACAATGGAGAGTTTTAACGCTTCTCAGCCACCAGAGGATAAACTTCCGGACAGGGTGTGGACCTCAAGCAAGGACCAATTCCCTTTTGCAATTGCAGATTCTCTTTTTTAGACCTCTTGTGGAGGGATTCTGGATATTTCTATCGACCTACTCTTTAAGACCTCGTTAAAGGAAGATTTTGGCTTTTTCCTGACATGATATGCTTTTTAATCTCTTATTATGATTTTAGATGAGTAAACAAATTATGTTATGATACTTAAAATGTGCTTTACTTGTCATATTCCGTTTAATTAATGCAATGAAATAAATACAGAAACACTACATTTCTGAAGTAGTTACATAATAACTCAGATATGAGCATCAATTCTTAAATTAGCAGTTGTGTATTATAATCAGTAACTAAGGAAATTGTAACATACAAGAAAAATCCTTCAAAAAAGATAATTATATTGATGTTTGAAGAAAATACGTTAAATTAAAACTGTTACCATATTTCAAAGCTAAATTAACGGCGATTCTTTTTAAATAGAAGAAATCACGAAAGTATGTATCTATCAAAAATATTCTAGGTGTGTTAGTATCCAAGCAGAAGTAATTCGTATTATCTTAATTTCATTGCTTCAATTTCCGCTGTTTTAATAACATTGTATAGGATTTTTACAGGATAATTCTCAAAAATGCGTGTAGTACGTTGTTGTACTACTCATTGACATGAACTGCTTAAGGAGATACGAGCGTCATTTGCCGAAAACTCTCTATTTTAGATATCCTCTTACAGTTTTTAGTGATATCAGAGCTCTTTGATAATCCATTCATAATATTATTCACTTCCTCCTAATCCAGCATCGAAATCTTTCGAAGATAAAACTCAATCATTTAACGCGCAAACCGCATCCTCACAATCTCAAATTTAAGCCCAAAAAGAGATCAGGTGTCGAGAAAAATAGCTAATCGTCCCAAAACGGGGTTCGAAGATTAGTCAACCGTTGGAATCTCTTTTTTTCGGAAAGTAGGGAATTGGAGGCTAATTTTGCTGGCGTCTGTCCCGCATTTCTCTGAGTGGGGTAAAAGGACCGATAATTGACAATCGGTCGGACGTGAATCCGGGTATCGGCGCAGGGAAATCTTTTTGGGTTTTAAGGGAAAGAAGCGGCCGTCGGAGAATCTATTTGGGTTAGGCGCTGATCTACCGGGAGTCCGGAAATATCCGTCCTCGCTGCTCCGGTGCCGGAAAATTTTCGATCCCGTTCCGTTGAGGTGCGAAGAAAGCGGCTGTTTAATTCATTCGCGACAGAATGTGATTTTCGCTCGTACGATTTTCGAAGATATTCTCTCTATTAATTCCTACCAAAATCACCCAGAATTTTAAGTTATCTAGGGATTTTGATTATCCTCGGTGTCATTTAGTTCATACTAGATCGAGTCACTTGCGATTCACTATTTTATTAAGAATAGTCAGAGCTCTCCTTCGATTTGAAGGGATTTCAAGACTATTTAAATGTATCTAAAATGGGCGATTGGTTTGAAGTGATCCTAATTTTTCTTTAAAGCCAAAGCTGTAAATGAAATTTAGTTCACTTAATGTCGGATAATCTTTAAAATTGTCCATATTATCCTATCAAATTTGGAAAATTGAATTTTAAATCTTTGATACTTTGATACTAGTCTTAGATTAAAGTTTGATGACCAGAGAAAATTTTCCAACAACTTACGAAATATTTGATTCGAATTACTGGATGTGATGAGGATTTTATCATCTTCTTATCTTAAGTTTTTAAAATATTAAATTTATAATTCTATGTAATTAAATTTTAAGCGTTGAATTTCTTCTTATTTATCAAATAATTTGGTTTGAAATTGTTTAAAAAATAGGAAATTTTAACAAAATTTATATTTTAATATTACAGAGGAATTGATACGATAGAAAAAGAGAATTTTTTCGTTATTTTATTTTATTCCAAATAAATTTCAATATATAGCAATTAATGAGGAAACTTTAATTTAAAGCTATAAATACATTATGAAATAATAATTTAAATCTTGAAACTCAATAAGTTCCAACCGAAGGCGAGATAAAATTTGAAAATCTTTTTTATTTTTACTTTAACTTTAATGAAAAGTGATGATAGTCATGGAAATGAAAATTCAATTAATGGTAGTTATCGCTGACCCTTTGGACTTAATCTGTTATTTCCACATCTCATTTGCATAATCCTTTCTTAAGCCACATATTATAGGTTTTTGATTCCTCTTTTTAATTCAGTATTTAGAATCAAAGAGTTTCCATTTATATATATATTTTTTTTAAAGTTGGAAACACATCTTACACGATATTCAACTTAATGTAGGATATTTACTTTTGTTACTCCAAACTTCGTTTCAATTCAGAAGTTTTTTCCTGTTACTCTTTACTAATAGAAGATGGAATATTTATGCAATTAAGTTATGGAATATTATTACGGCACTATGAATATCAAAGGGAATCAAATACATGTTGAGGAATAAGAGAGAATAATAAAATTAATTTATGAACCAAAACCAATTACAAAAATTATTAGTAACTATTAGAAAACAGTAAATAAACTGAAAATATTAAGTAATAAGAACACATTTAACTTTATTCTGAATTAATAAATTAATTTTTGTATGATTTTTATCTTTGAAGATGAGCGCTTTGATATTTTAATGATATATCAATTTACAGAATCCTTTGTGAATCATTAGTGTTTCTTGGAAAAACTTCGCAATGAATTACTTCAGCCTCTCCTGTAATTGGTACAAACTTTTTTATTCTTCTTTAGTTAAAGGATTTGGATATCAGGTGTATACTTAAATGAAAAGTACCGCTTATTTAGTTTGTGCGAAAACGAAAAATTTTTAAAATATAATCAACAAGTCAAAAGAATCATTTGAAATAGGATACGATTGATTTTTATCAGTTCCCCTTTTGTTATAAACAACTTGAATGAGAGTTTATATTATATATATAAGATAAAGATTAAAGATTTGTTTTTAGGTTTTTCTTTTTTTAATGCAACTACCGTAACTCAGATCTCATTCATTTGGTAGGGGTGGAATAGTAATGAAGGTTATAAATAATAATGAAAATTGAATAAATCATATATATAAATACATCGGAAGTAAAGAGAAAAATATGTTTTTCTTTAGGAAAAAACGAGTGTTAAATTTTCATTAAAGTTCGGGAGGATATAAGAATGTTATATATTTATGTATCGCTTATTTTTCATTGGAAACCCTATTGTGCTAACCGTAGAAATGCGTGACATAATTCATTTAATTCGTCGTTGCTAATAGCGACCGTGACAAATTTAGCCACATTTGGGTAATTTGCACATTTTTCACATCCGGATTTGAAATGAATTTTTACGGTATTTGATGAATAAAAAAATACAATTGAAAAATTTCCATTATGGAATTGATGCAAACTTTAATGACCATAACCAAACTAATAGGAGCATTCATTAAATGGATCGAACGTGAGGTTTGCTTCGAGTTTTCACGAGAATATTTATGAATGTCAATTATGAAATAGGGCAAAAAATATCCATGGAAGTATCCGTTCTGGGATTAAAAATCTCATTCCAAACTTTTTTACGTGGGTCATCCAGGAAGCTTCCACGATTTTCAAATAACGATTCTCCTAATATATTTTAGTTCACGCAGCGGTGAATTTGGAAGGCTATCACGTTTTCCACATTTACCAAATCCAATTACGTTAATGGAATAATTTCAACAAAGTGTCCGACCCAAGGCGCGCGAGTAAGGGGAGCCAATCTTCCGATTCAACAATGGACATTCGTCAAAATATTCGCCTCTCTCATATGACGATCGCAATCCGTTCTTTTCGTCATTAAAACCTTGTTTCTTCGCACCGGAAACAGCCATTCAAAGCAGAATACGTTTCCGGAACATCCCCTTGATGCTAGAAGTTGCGTCGAGGTAACCATGCGAGACATAACGAGGATATACAGCGGTGTTTTCCACGAGTATTTATTTGTCAGGGTTGCTAACGTCGTTGAAATACGTCGCGCAATTTAAAAACGCAGAGAAAAAAAAACAAAGTGGAAACGATTTCATTCTCGCACTCCGAGTAGTAAATTATTCTATCACTGAAACGGATTTACGAGTTGGATTTTATTTGCAACGCTCTCCCCTGTAATTAAACATATCCGCTAAAAAGGAAATACCTCCAGTATCTTTAACGAAGTTATGATCAGGGATTGTTATATCTGGAGAATAAGGCAAATTACTTCCTTAAAAGTATGTGCTTTCGTTAATGGCTGTAAACTAATCCGAGATATAACCGATCGTTTAAATGAAGCTTTACAGTTCCTTTAATATCTCTCAGAGAGTTGGAATATTAAGCCCATATAGAGTTTGATTTTAGATAGATATTCTTATTTAGCATATTGTGGTATTTTTTCAATGGTTTATTTGATTTAATGGCGTGGTTTACTAGCTTAGAATTGCCAGAGAGTCATGTTCATTTTTTCAGTACTATATACAACAAAACTTACTCGGGTTACATAATATTCACGTGCACAAAGTAGGAGATGCATTCTATTTATTTTTCTATCTATTCTTTTCTATTTTTCATATTTAAATTCAACAATATTTTATATATGTATTTTTACTGTTTTTTTCTGATTCTACAGCTTGGAAATTCTCCTTTGCTCTTGAAAAAATTTTTAAATAAACTTTTTAAACCTTTGCTACATAGCCTTTAAATGTATGTAATTGCTTCATTAAGACAACGTTTTAGTCAGTGGTAACATGTACGATGATAGCTATTGAATCTCAGGACTTTTTTTAGGAAACAAATATGTTAATGGGCAAACAATGGTAGTAAATACTTGTTTTGGATAATTTTGATTGTAAAAGTTTGATGAAATTACCTTTACCCAATGGAAATCGGTTGGAATAGGTTTAAAAAATCGTAGTTAGTAATATTACTAAAATTTCTTTTTCCCCACTGGTCTTGTTTGAAAGTTTAACAAAAGGTTTCAGTTAATTCGTTAATACTCTAAACACGGAAGAGATACGAAATATTAATTTTCTGCTTACTGAAATTTACATCTGCATGCTCATTGAAAGCTTTTTATACCTTACCAAAGAACTTTAAATTTTCATAAATAAATAGTACACGAATTTTTGTATGTTACTGAAGATATAAAGGTTGATATACCCAATCCTTTTTCTCCTGTGCTTAATATCCCAAACTTTTTCGCAATTTGCACTTCGCCATGTTCAGAGCATGAATTTCTCTTAATTAAAACATGAAAGTAAGCATCCCTTTTAACGATGGTAATTCCGTCTGCGCGCTTTCTTTACTCCTTTGTTTTGTTACGTCATTATGATTTCGATGCGAAATGGCTCAGTGATTAAAAACGTTTCTTTTTGGAGTCTATAACAAGATGAGAAAAATTTGGGCACTCTAATTTTTCAAAAAGGAGGAGAGAACAGGCTTTCGGAGAATCAAATGTATTGATTATGAGTTGATTAGAGTATTGGACTCATCTCTGTTTTTTTTCATTTGCGAATGACTTCTTCATTCTCTTTGCGTTGCATTCGATGAACCATGTTTGTAGAATTCCCTGAGAACATTCCAATGATGCTAATTCAGAATCTTTCGTTGGAATATTATCCTAGTTATCCGTGCCTATGAATGCGTATGATGAGGTTCGAGAAGAAAAATTCCGAAAAGTATTAAAATAAAAACCGATATGTCAAAGGAAAATCGTTGAATATTTCTTTCTTTGTTTGCTACTTGTAAATAACACCGAAGTAGACAAAAATAGTTTCATGTAAACCATTTTATCGATAATTTTGTGGCGAAGAATTCATTTATTAACCAGAATGAATATTCAGCTTTCAAGATGCGATAATAATAATAATTAATGTGGTATAAGATCATAAAATTAAAATATAAGAGGATGAGTAAATTTAATGAAAAATTAACTTTGGTGGACATTTTACCTCTGTCTAGAAGAAAATGTATTATTTATTTTACGATTTACATTTATCAATACTAATTTTAAAATCTTCAGTTCTGAGTGGATTTAAAGTTATCAGGAATCTATACTTTTGATTGTATAAAATACTTTAGGATGAATAGGAAAATATTTAGGAGAAATTAAATATTTGTATAAATGATATATCGTCTTCATTCTTGAAGAATCCTTGAAACTAACAATATACACAACAGTAAAGAAAAGATTGACCTGTTGGATCTAAAGATACACCGCTTCTTAAGTTTTCCTTGAATTTCATTAAAGAATTTCTCTTGCATGTTTAGATTCGTTTGGTTATTTTCTATTTTTACGTACGTGTAATCTTTTAAATCGCTTTACCTGTAAAAAATAAATGTTCGATAACTTTTAATCGAAATGGATTGAGTCCATCTGTGAGTTTAATTATGAAATTGAGAGAGAAGTATACATTGCATTGTGAAATTGCACTGTAGATCTAATTGGAAGATGAGGTAATGGATTTTGAAAAATAATTTTTTCATCTAAAGATCGAGGAATACTAACAATGGAGAAATGGACAGATTAACAGTTCCAATTACAATATTTCACGTACGTTTTATTTTAGCTATTAATCAAATTGTAAAGCGAGTGATTTTAGAGGTTATATTGATTTGTGGAATTACGCAGAGAAGGAATAAATTAATGACACGGAACTGCTGAGGGTTATATAAAATACTCGGTGTTCTTTAAAATTCGTCACGGAAGTTTCTTTTCCTAAATCTAATGCAATTAAATATTCCATTTTGATTCCGATGCCCTCTTCTCTGTCTGTCTTTTCTTAAACTATATTAAATGTTGCTATATTAATATGATATTTAAATCCTGAAGGAGAACGCAGTAGTTTAAATGGTCCTTCTTTGAATACTCCGCTTTTAAACAGATATCGAGCGATATTCGAAGAAAATAGAGGTAATTGCCAAATTTAAGCCTTTAGAAAGTGTGAGTGGAAACTTTGTGGAACATTTTATGCATAGAAAATAAAAAAAGGAATAAAAAGGGTGGTGAATAGAAAGAATCGTCGAGACTGATGAGGGAGGATAAGGAAAAAAACAGATGAGAATAGTGGTAATGGGGTAGTTGGAGAGATGTACACATAATGCAACCGATTCACAGTCGAGGGCTAGAAAACGTACATGTGGATACGAAGAGGGGCTTCAATTTGGAACGCGTTACTCAACTCCTAAATGAACCCAAATTACTTGGCAGCGAGCGGATCCGCCTAAAACCATCCGTTGAAAACTCCCACCCTCTCTTCCTACCCATACGCGGATGACTACAACCCCCGAAAAAACCTCCATATCTCTCCCTTTTATAAACCATCCTCCCCTTATACCCATCCCAGCATTGCGAATTCATCCCTACCACCCCATTAGACTCGCCCATTTTACTCGTTTCCTCGAACCCTACCCCACCCACGCACCACTTTTGATTTCCTCCCCCGTGGCAGTTTTCATCCCGACGCTAGATGGCAGCCACTCCGCCCAATTCAAATTCCGCCTTCGAAACCAGTGAAGCGGTGCACGCCCAGGCGGTCGTTATCCTTGCTAGGAAAGGGGTATCGGTTTCAGGGGGACAGGGTTTGTGTGGGTGGCGGGGGGTTGGAAGAAAAAAATTATGGGGAAGGAGGTAGAGAAGGGGTTAAGGGAGGCATTGCGGGTTGCATAAAGACTCGAAATGGGAAATGACCCGCGAGAATATCGTATCGTAGATATTTCGAATAGATTTAGGGTCGGAGATAATATTGTTCTGCACAATACACGAGGTGTACGTTATTAGTACAATTTTCTGTAACGATTTTGCAGTTGAAATTCTTCGGGAATTTTATTATTATATTCTCTAGTAAACTTTAAAAAGTTTGAAATACAATATATTTCATCAGAGAATATCTCCATCATCATGCATCGTCATTTAATTTAAAACACATTTTATTAGAAAAACTCAATAAATTTAAAGGATAAGAGAATTTACTCAATTTAAAATCTATAAAATTAATAGTATTAAATTTTTTTTCTCCTTCATGTCCCCATTCCACAAAATTTTGACGTATGGCATCGTACATTTAGTCTATAATGTTTCTATATATATATATATATATATATATATATATTATTTAAATATCCTGATTCAAATGTATATTGCGAATCATACATTTCTGAGAATTAATAGAAAGTAGAGTTAAATGGAATTAACAGAGACAAATGAAGTGAAAATACAAGTAAATGAAAAATAAACATCATTAAAAATGTAATTATTCTTTACAATTTACTTTCAGTCATTAAATTTGGGTGATACAAATGACCAATTACATTATTTATCTGTCGGTAAAAGCTGCAAATAAACCTTTATTTTAGGAGAAAATATAACGCATCGCTGATCGCTGACATAAAAAAATTATAAATTTTATCTTTAATATATTGAGGGACACATTATAATATTATTTAAGTTTTTATTATTTTCCTCTTAAGACGCAATAAAATAATTATTGTTGACATTTGCTAGGTGAATTAAAGAAATAGTCATTAGAAGCATTGTTAAGATTAAATATTTTAATAATAATATTAAACGCTGACGTAAAACCTAGCGATTTCCCTTTATTGTTGAATTATCGCTTAGTCTCCCGTGACAGCGAACAAGTGAGTGCTTGTCTCCGAGCAATAACCCAGTTCTCGCAGTAAAGATGAATGAGCTAGCAGGTGCTCCTTTCCAAGTTCTGAGAGGCCGTCTGATTCCTGAATCAACACCGTGTCAGTTACTCGCCTAATACGTTTGCAAGGATGGTGGTGTGGAAAATTCACTCAAACGCACTATAGAATCTCTTGGTTATCTTCATCTGTCGAGGAAATAAATTGGGACGCGGCTGTTAATGAATGGCCCAGAAAGACTCCAGAAATGGTTTTTTATCGTTTACTTCATGACAAATCCTTTAAATTGAGGTCTGTAGACGAGGAGGAGACAATACAATCTTGGGATTACTTTAAATTAATATAAATTGACCCGCAATAACCTTTCAAGTTATATAAAATTTAGCAGATCATGTATTCTATGTGAATAAACTTTAAAGTATATTATTAATTCTATGGAGAGGATATACTAAAGGATGAAACTAGATTTAATTTACAGTCATATCGCAGCTATTTATAAAATATTTTAAATAATTAATCTAGAAACTATAATTCGTTGAGAAGATTGTCACGAAGCCCAAATTATATAAAACGTGTTAAGCAACGTATCTTAATATATATATGTTTGCAATATATATGTACAATTATTTAATATTTTGGTTCTATTAAGCTCAAAGTTTTGTTGCAATGACATGTTTTTAAGGTATTTGCATATGCATTAATAAATAAACAACCATACCATAGCAACGACGTTTATAATGACATCAAACAAAGATGATCATAAATCTCAAAACGCCCTTCAAAACTCGTAAAGTTTGAAAAGCGCCTACTAATTTCCTTTCCAAGAACTCGTGTATATCGAATAAGAAAAATAGTTCTGGAAAAGGAGAGAAAGGTTGAGAATGGATAAGAGAGCAGAAATTAAGGAAGAAAGATGGGAAGAGGGTCTCTTGAAGGAACGGAAGGGATCGACGAGTGGGAACTACAAAATAAACCGCAAACAAAAGAAGGCGAAGGAGCGCGGATTGAAAGGAAAAAAAAGGGATGGGATCCGCAAATACTTTTCTAAACATTCGCGTGCTGTCAAGCGATACAAAAAAAATTCCCTGGATGGAATTGTTTTCGAGGGACCACCAAAATCGAATTTGAGCTAAAGTTTTTCGGAAGGGAAAATATCGCCCGTATCTGCTGACGAATGCCTCGCTATTACTCTTCTGATTTGTCCCTCATTATTTTTTTCCCTTGTCCCTCGATTGACGAATGGAAAATCGCTTCCAATTCCTTGGAAACCAAAAACGAATGGCTGTTTCTGTTTTTATTGTCCCAGAATGCACAGCAAATAGACGGTGATTATGGTCGTTTGAGAACTTTAAAATTTTGTGGAAATGGTTCGCTTCTATAGGAATAAAAAGGTATAGATTTATGTATATTGGAATTTGTTTATATATCTACTGCAAGTAATTCTATTGTTTTCAACTCATAGTACCATTATAATAGTTTAATAAGATTTAAGTTGCTCTCTTTCGTTTGCTGTTATTTTAATATGATTTCTTTTCATCTCTTGTTAGTATCAAACTCATGCTAATGATGAATAATAATTTTATTTAAGAGCTTAACAAGTATTTGTAATTCTTAAAAGGATCATGAAATTTATAGGGAAATATTGCACTTTCTACACATTGTAATGCCCTTTGCGCTTTAACACACGCGTCTCTCTCATATAATTACAGCCGTATCTACCGGGAAAAACTCACTTCCCGTATTTCTCGAATAAAAATTATTTAAAGGCCATTATGATGGTATTTGAATTTCTGAAAGAACTACCTTTTCTAAAAGTTCTTTCGACCATTCATTCGTTCAACGATCATTCGAGATAAGTAAAGATCTGAGGATTTCCTGTTCAGACGCAATTATTCTCGAATATTTCGTAGTTTGAAATTTATTTCTTCTGTGTCGTAAAACTGAGCAACCAAAGAATGAAACATTTTCCAACTTGCTCTGGATCAGATTATACTGAGTTTACTGACTTGTATATTTTAAATTTAAGAATCACTTTGAGTGAACTTTTAGTCTACGTAATGTATTCTCTTGGTATTAATATCTTAAAATAATGAATTAGTTCTTTTCAACTCGCTGATAATGAGCTATGTATTTGACTCCTATTCATTACCAGAAACAACTATTGTGGAGAAGCAAGTATTTTCATTAAAGTTTCTTCAAGTTATCAATTTTTAATGTTCCTTTAATAATATTTCCAAGGTAATGTCTTTCAATAACCTTCCCTCAAATTAATTTTTGAATTAATCCTTCTTTCAAACCCAAACAGCTTCCTCGTCATTAATGAAAATGAAGTACCAAATTAAGAGAGATGGAATTCATACATCTTAGTTAGAATGTATTGAAATTTTTAAAATTATAATTTGATTCATTAAAGCCTTTATGAGGAAATAATATCTATTAAAACTTTCAATTTTTTCCTTCGCAATGGTTTTATTTAAAAATATCGATATATTTTTATTATAAGCAAATCAAATTAGGTTCTTAATCTTGAAATAGCGACTAAAACGATTTGAGATTAATTTTTCCAAAATTATTCGTCTGGGAACTTCGTTTAAAATTCATTATTCGAATACCCAAAAATATTTAAAATATTCACTGAATAAGGATTTATGTAGCGAAAATTCTTGTCTGGAAAATACTATCGTAGGTTAAAGAGTAATATTTCGACTTTAGTTTTAGTCTTTACTTAGGTACAATAACGAAAACATATTTTCGTTTGGTTTTGGAGTAGCCAAATATATATATCTGGTTGAGCACTATTAATATATAAGTCGCTTGATTTTGAAAGTTGAAAGGAAAGAAAATTCTTGATATATAACCAGATGGACAATATATTTGTCATGTTCGAAATAGTATCAACGAATGAAATATTATCTTTCTACTAGATACCCCTTTCCTTATCAATTTTTTCCCACATTTTACTCTTTTATAGTTCGTAGTTTGCTGACTTTCTTTAGATCATACAAAATATTACACATAATTCACTATCTCCCATTAAAGTTTATTTTTAATATATAGTAATAGGAATAACTGCTTATCGCATAATGGTATAAAGTAGAAAAACCAATATCGGGATTGGGTTGATCGGTTTATTTTCTTTATACCACTTTATACCATAACTTTTAGAAAAAATTTCTATAGCAAGTTTACTTTTTAATAATTTATTTTATTACAAGTGTAGTACATTTTTGCGTCCGTGAAAAATAAATATTTCTTCTGTAAATTTGGTAATGGATATTTACATAAACATTTTTCATTACATGTATATATACTTTATTATAAACAATTAAATTATTTAAAGTGTATGTTTCCAGTTTTTATTATGTGAAATACACGTATAATTCATTCAAAATATGAAAAGTGACCTTTACATCATGATTTCAAGCGAAAACGGATAGAAATTATCTTTACGTATACAAAATTCTCGAATTGTAGTTATATCAGAATTGCTTTTGCAATCCCTTCACAATAACACACCGCGCACTTTCGGACGTATCCAAATAAAGACTGGAAATACACGAAGTCCTGTCTGACCATCGTTAACCTTCGCCACCGTAAGGGGATTTGCAACAAGGGAGCGCCACCTCGACCACACTGCCCTCTGGTGATAAAAAGACCGAAACCCGAAAAGCATACAGTCAGCCTCTCTCATAAACACAGTTGACAACTCTCCAAAGAACACCTATGGAGCGAAAAAATCGCGTTGTCCCCAACTGAAGCACACACACATTTTGAAAGGGCGAAATACTCACGACTGCAGACGCACTTATACGCATAACACGCGTCTCAACACTAGAATTTCACTTCTCCTCGTGCTTGCGAAAATATTATTAAAATTTAAAAACTTAAACGTAGATGATATACATATGGGAACGTAGAATCATAGGAGTAGAGATTTAGAAACTGATCCTGTTCACTTTAATAGAAATATATAAAGAAACTCACGAGACCATAAACTCTTCTTTCAGTATAATATGATGCATTTTCAGACTTCCTTAATTACAGTCAATGTATTACCATTTATTAAGAATGCTTACAAAGCAAATAGAGGCGTTGGTGAAGGTACTCCTGATGACTTTAATAGAATATAAAAGGTTATTAATTAGATTATGGTGGTATTTAGTAGTGTATAGAGTAAATTACGGGGAATAAATTGGTCTCTGTACTTTAGGGGAAATATTATCAGTATAAAACGAAATATTTTGATGATAAAAAGCTTTAAATTTGGTTTATTGAGTAAAAGTTGATTATAAATAATATTCCATTAAACTCAAACGATTATTGATGTTAATGCATCTTTGTCTTATATCTTTCAATTAAAATTACGAAGGAATATGATATGTATTAGTTACTACAAATTGGAATACAAATGTTGATTGTAGACTGTTTACTATAGCAACATAATTTTATCGATAATTATCTCAGATTTTATTTTGTTTCCAGGATTATGACACAGGATACATATTTCCAGGATTTGGATACAGTGTTGTGTGTTCTGTGTTTTTTGTGTGTTTTGTGTTTTTTGTGAAGTGAAGTGACCAGTGCTCTCACATCTTAAAGATGATCTTCGTGCTTCAGTTGTCGACCACTGCCTTTTCCTTCATCGGACAGAAGTCGTGTGAGTACTCACAACATTTCTTTTTATAATAATAATAAATTTTAAATAGTCACATTTAGACAAGATTTAAATTAAGCTACTCTAAACAACATGCCAAATATAAACAATTAACCTAATAGATATAAATATAGTTCTCGTATCATTAATCATTACGTATGGTTTTCAATCAATATCGGTGTACGTAGCTATATTTTCCATTCAGATAAAATCTAACTAATTTTCCGGATAATTAATTGAAATTTTAAAAGTTTCAGTGTGCAAAACCATATTTTATTTGGTGAAAATAAGCTTCTAAAAATACAGGTCCGCCATATAACTTGCTAATGAAAGTTGAATGAATAGACGAAATTTAGCGGTCATAGCAGTAGAGATCCTGTAGTATGTATGTATGTATCGTATTGTTAGTCCTACGAATATGAATTCTGATGGTAAATTTTTAGATTGAATATGTCGAAAAATTCCTTTTCCGTTACGCAATCTTATGAATGATATAATAAACGGGAAACAAATAAGTAATAGATAATAGAGATTTCCAAAATTTTATTTCATAGATATAATTTTTAAATTCTCCTCGTAAATGTATTCATGCTGATTGAATTATTTAATCTTCCTGGTCTAATAATTGTAGTTCTTTTGCGTATATGTACGGAATATCGTTAGATCGACGTGTTTGCAAATAGTAAAGTTTCATATTTTATAATTTTGGTATAATATTAACGGATTGAAATTCATTAAAAGTAAGACGTAAAATATCCACTTCCGCCCCCACCGCGATAGCACGTGTTACGTCACAAGCGTTACGTCACGTAGGTCCCCCTCTCCTTCAGGCTGAAGTCACCGTCAACTCGTGAGCATCCGTGTCATGGAGAACTCCCTGTGAACATGCACGGCGTTGAGAGAGTACGCTTTAGGGGGCTGAAACAATGCCGAGGAAAAATTACTCCCTCTCCCCCCAGAGTGCGAAAAAAATGGGCTTTTTTCCCCCGGACAACGCGCCGAGAATGTTTGAAGTGCGGAGATTGGAGGTTCATGGAATATACGCCGCGTCAATCACAAGTGGGAGGGAAAAATTATATTCGATTCGAGAAAATAGCCCACGGGTTTTGAATGGACATCCGAGAATAATATTTCGTTCGGCGTAATTCTTTCACTCATTTTTTTGTGGGAAAAGTTTTGAAGCGACAATTCGTGATGGGAGGAAAAAATCCGGGGCATGTTTCATCGTTGACATTGGCGTATTTTTAATTTTTTCCGTTCTGAATGGGGAAACCGTGGAAAGGGATGCTGCAGGAGCCGTTCCATTCAGCTGTAGGTCGTTTCTCAGAGCTACATCTTGGGATAGGGGTGCTATTTTTAGGATGAGGATTTTATATGTATAATAGTGGAGATGGATTTGCTGTATAACTTTGCGACCGCAGAAATTTAATGCCTAAATTTGTCGATAAAAATGGTACTTGTGAAAATACAATTTTGGATAGCAATACTAACTTTAAGCTGCTAAGTCCACGGATTCAAGGTAAAGTAAAAAGCTTAGTTTGATTTTGTCCCTGAATAGAGTTTAATCGATAATAATACGAAAGTACTCTCATATGTAAGTTCGTGGTTCCTGAATAAAGTACATGAAAATCAAGGGTATAACTACCACTCCTCCTGCATTTATCAATGTAAATATATTTACGGAGAAAATATTTGGTCCCAATAATATTCCAAAATGAAATCGATTCTTTTAATTAAGATCTTCAACGATTTATTTCTCAGTGTATCGAATCGAAAGTATTTTATTCAATACTGTTCCATAATTACGTAATATGGATATATTCATCAATATCATCTAATTTCATATAAATGTCATTCAAAGTACTGCGCAATGCCATTAAGCCATTTATGAAATTTCCTTTCTTAATTTTATTTTTCTCACCAATACGAATAATTCTATATAAATTATATATTGAGCGTTAAAATCATTTTTATCCTATATTTTTTCGATTTTCCGGGATAATATTATCATAATTGCGTAAAAGGTTGTAAGTGGTACGCAATTGTATAATATACTTTGCAAATGTTAAATTCACTTCCTTCCTGTGAAATATCATATCGAAAAGCTAAACTATTATTACAGGTAATAATTCTGTATAAACTATATATTGAGCGTTAAAACAATTTTTTATCCTATATTTTGTCGATTTTCCCAGATAATATTATCATAATTGCGTAAAATATTGTTAGTAGTACGCAATTGTATGATAAAGTTTTCAGATGTTAAATTCACTTTCTTTATGTGAAATATCATATCGAAGAGCTAAACTATTATTATAGATACACATGTTGAGAAACGCACCGTAATTTGAGGCACTAAAATATATTTCAGGGAAAGACTCGTATTTTATTAAACTTTCATATTCATTCATTATTTTGCAATCATTATACAGTGCAATTCTACTCGCTATTGTTTTGTAGATGGTGGAATAGTAGATGTTTTTTTAAATAATGTCAGTATCATTTATCTACTAAAATTCATAAGGTGCCTGATTGTTCATTGTTTTCGTGTCTTATGGCAAATGCTCATAAATATCCTTGTCCATATCTGATTGCGGGCTGATTGTATTTGAATGTTGATTGATTCAATCGACGGTGTTAGTTGGTCATATAGTTGACCAGTTACAGTCCTCGTATAGTGTGGATTGAGGCTAAATCCTCACAATGGGATTTTGTTTGGATTTTATATTCTCGAGCGTTTATATGGGCTTAAGGCGTCTGGAGAGATGATAGGAAGGAGCTAGGCTTGGTTTGTTAGGATTAGACAGCCTTAGAGCTTAGGTCTGCTGGTGAAGGGACGTAATATAGGCAAATTAATCTAGGAGAGGCGCTGTAAGACGAGTGATTAATGTGTGAGGCAAAGAAAGTGAAACTGAAATATATATCCCCATTTGCCGTATCATTTCTCATGTTATTCAGCGCGTAGCTTAATGAGGACAGCAATGAGCTAATCTTGTAATATATGTAGACGTGCTTAACAAGGCTCAGTTCTAATGTTTGCTATTTATTCAACAATGCTCTGTATTTTTATATATATATTTCCATGCGGACGCTTCTTCCACGTAGTTACCGTTTGATAATTAACTTTAATTGTGTCAAACTTGTTCCTCCCGAATTAATCAAGGAATAACGGTATTTAGTTTAGTATTTAAGCTCGATATTTGGATTCCTGATTTTTTGGAATCGTGTAAAAGTATCATATTTTGTCAAAGCTGAACGTTTGAATAAATTTGTGGAAATAATCCATCTTCTAGATATGCAATGTGGTTTTATATTTCAATATTTATTATTCAAACCTTAAAATCCGCATTATGAAGTTTGGGTTTATACAGTCTTTTTTCGAAATTGAAATAATTTTACCTCGATTAATTTTGAATTCTTTAGCTCATCATACATTCTTAAATACTTTAATTATACGTCAGTTATTTTTAGCGATATGTAAAAGAATTTTCCATCAAAATATTTTATAACGCTTTAAAATTCTATAAAGGTATTCCTTTGAGATATATTTGCGTATGATGAAGCCTTTAAAATAGAGTGATGGATATCTTAGGAAGTCCATCCACCGTTTTTATACAACGTTATCGAATTTCACTGGTCGGTGGCCCCACTGTCGTTGAACTCTTTATTACATTTTGTACCTCTTCTTTCATCGAATATTTGATAATATTACGTAATAGAATCTGCATTGACCTTTGCACTTTGTCTTATAGTGCAGATTCCCAAGTCTCATAACTTTCGTCCAAATTTACTACTTAGTTCAATCTATGTTTCTCATGTTTATATTTCCATAAATAATAATATATACAATTATATAAATAACAGATTGATGAAAAGCAAATATAGTAGATAAATATTTTCATATAAAAAAATATTAATGTATTACTGGATATTGAAAGCCCTTCAGCAATTGAATACGCAAAAACCGAAGTGAATAGGCATTTCATCGAAGTCTATTACTTTGGTACTTTCCTATCTTTCCTCTCTATGTATTCTAGAGACTGAACTCAGTTTTAGGAAAAATAAATATGTTAAAACTACCCCAGACTCTAAAACTCTTATGCATTCACTCATTCCCTTATTTTCTTAGATTTCGCTCTATATTTCGGTGGAGAAACACTCCGGTTAAGTCGAGTTTACTAGTAGGATTGTGCAATTCAAGATCGGAAGTGGGAGAATTTGGGAATAAGATTCTGTTAGAGTTTGGAATCTATTGACGAGGAGAGGCGCTCTCGTCGAGGGAAATCGTGAATAGGAAAGAGTGGGGTTTCTGCTGAGAACCACTTTCGGTCACAATTAACCAAAGGCACACGGGTGCACGCATACACTTCATTTCCGCGTATTTTTTTTTCATCCCAGCTTACTCGTTGTAATTGTCGAAGACGTCGTTTTCCCGACTTTTTTTCCCTCTCCGAAAACCGTGCTTTTCCCTCAATTATCAAAATCCATCATGCGGAGGTAAAAAAAGAGCTCGAATTCATTTGCAACTAGCGAAAGAATGGCCTTTTCCAGAAAAATGTTTTTCGATTGTTGTCGATTACTTTTTTATCGTTATTTTTTTACGGAAACGAGTTACGCTACCCGGTATAAAAAAATGAATCGCGGATTTTAATGACTCTTCGAATGGGATTATGAAGAGGTTTTATCGATTTTTAGAGCACTTTTACCCCCACTCCAACGATCCCGTAGCGCCGTTGTTATGGAAAAGGGGAAATTAAATTAGTTGTTTTTTTATCGGAGTGTCATTCCCTTGGAGATCGTTAAGGAGAAATCGGTCCTTGATAGTGATTTTCAAAGTGTGACGCGAGTGGTGGAAATTAATGCTCTGATTGCCGTGACGCGACCACGCCTCGAAAGATAATTGAGGTATCGAGCTGGTTAATAGCGTTCGAATCAAAATGCGCGACGTGCATTTATCCTGCTTTTTTAATTGGTCGCCTTGTTTTCTCATTCCTCCGCTATGTGTGGTCGTGCTAATATCGATAGAGTGCTTCCCTTTCCACGTAGTTTGGCCGTCGGTTTTAATTGCGTCTTGAAAAGTAAATTTTCTTCTCCTTCTCTTAAGTTCTCTTAAGTTGATCCAAATAACTGTTAATTAATTAATTTTATTAAATTACTACTTCATTTAACTAATTATATTTGATTTTTTTTCAATAGATTTTGCGGCTTATTCCCCATAGTTTTAAATGAATATTCTGTGCCTAGTAGAGTATCCGTCATATAATTATATATATATAAATTATTATTCATAATACGCGCACAATCATTCCATTCGCTTCTTTACAAAAATTTTAGTTCCCTTTTTTTAAAATAAAGTCACTTTTTCAGTGTATTCCCGATAAGAGCGCAGTAAAGAATTTCCGAAATTCATAAAGTGGATAAAAAGAAATGAAATTTCGTTTTAGTATAGTCTTCTTGAAATGCAGTCCTTTATTTGCAAATAAATTTTCTTAATACTCGGAGGAAATTAATGGAAGTTCCGAGAATATTATCAAATCCTCTCATTTCATTTTGAGGTTATTTAGAGCTCTGTTATTGATTAAGAAAGCCTTATGCATTCTCCTTTCAGAGGCGGATAACCACAGCGCATTCATACACCGCGAACATTCTAATCCCTTTTATCTCTCTTACTTAGATTATATTTCCATCTTAAAGAAGCATCGGGTATATAAAAATGTCGCATTTCTGCAAGTAGTCTCGCGAAATATTTCCGTAAAGAAAGAAATTCCGAAATATCGCCAAAGTAAGCGATCTCGAAAATAATTCCTCGAAGCCATAGCTCGAGTACTCGACGAAATTTATCGGGCTTGACATATCGAATAGGAATTATGGCGCTTCTTTTATACGAGGGAAAAATAACTGGGAGCGTACTTTTCCGACGGTAAAGGGCTTATAGTGGGTGTGCTTGTTCAATGAGAGAACGCTATCTCCTGAGTATTTCCGCATTTCAGCGGATACACCCACGGCCTCTCCCTTTCGCCATGCCTTCCTTAATTTTGCCTCCATTCTTATGTTGCGACTTTCTCTCCATCTGCGGTCTTCTCTCCCACTCCATTGGCTGGACTTCTCTTTTCCGCCTTTATAATTTCTGGCTCTCTATTTTGCTCTATCTCTAGTTTGGTCTTGTTCTAAAAATTATGCCGTCATGTAAGGATACTTAATGCTGTACTGCACTTTCCAGTTTATTTGATTGTAGTAAAATTATATTTGCTTGATTTATTTCATTATTTTCTGTCGCATATTCAATGCCTTATCAAGTAATAAATCTATTAAAATTATTTCTAATACAAATGCATATTCAATCGTCGAAGACCAAGAGATAATTTTGCTTTAATCAAAAAAATATATTTTCTCAATTTAAAGCATTTTAACACTAAACTGACGATCGATTTTGTTTATTTATAAATTTTTGTTGCTCGGCATTTCTTTTCAAATGATCCAAACATTCTTCAGATAAATGAATAAATTAATGAATTTAAAAAGGTAATTCAAATAATGCTCTTTACATATTTTGATATGTAATTGGAATAAAAATGACTTCACAACGAGAAAAATTGACACTTCACTTAGGAAATGCAAGTTGAAATTACACATTATTTACCCTCGAATTACTGGGCGAGGCCAAGTAATCTCAATCGACTATCTTTCCTAACCTTCATCTCTTCATATCACCCCAATTTCCCTTTTCCTTCCTGGTTCCTCCCTATTGTCTAATCCATTTCCTTTTGAGCATCTTCCCATTCCTCAACCATCCTTCACCATTCGATAGGAGAAATACATGCTCACGAGTTAAATATACTCTCAGAGGACAACTCGGCATGCGTCGCTGCAGACGGCTTTCTTTTCGCCCAAAAGACGGAGCCAGCAGCTCTCTTTGTCCTCCCTTCATTTTGTTTGATCCCTTGTCTCCATAGCGCCGTCTAGTTTCTTCCCCATTCTTCGCGGAGACATCTCCCGTTGCCTTGACGAATACACGCGCGGCCATTGTTCTCCACAGCATCTTTGGCTCCCTTTCAACGGGGTTCTCATTGATAAAGCGTTTCCAATCAAGATGGAGAAAGGATACGCACTTATTGAGTGGGATTAAGTCGCCGGAGGGTTTAGATGAGAATTGGACGGTCTTCCTTTGTGAATCCTCGATGTACGGGATGAATTGATACACATGGGATGAATAGCATTATGGTGGGCTAAAGGATTAAACAATGAAACTAGGTTTGGGAATGGCAATCTGCCGATTGATCTCCGGTCATACATCATCGGGGATTATGACTTAATTTGCGCCGCGTGAGAGGCGTTTGTGGCCGCGCAGTCTCTTTTTTTTGTTTGTGTAATTGGATGAGTGTGTGTTCAAGATGTATCTTTCGGAGTCTCCCTTCTGTGTGATGTTCTGTGCGAGGGGCACTCGTGTCTGTATCCACTTATGTCGTGTTTAGAGTGTGGCTACTTATAAGTGGGAAACTTTTGTTTAGTTTAGTTTGATACTATGCTATTAACCGCTACATATTTGGTATTAATTTTTTTGAGATTGTTAATATTTGGTCGAATAGAAATAAGAATTTTATTTTCATCTAATGGACCTTCTATCAAAAGGATTGTCGCAAAAATATATCTGAATACTTCTTATGCTAAGTATATTAGGAATTCATTCCTCCTTGCTGAACTTTTATAATATTAATGGATAATTAACGGATGTATGACGTATTTGACTACTCAATACTCAAATTAAACTGTATCATATAATTTTTTTGTAATGACATATCTATGAAGTAATTTATATTGAACAAGTTTATAGAGGATTAATGTTGTTTTTTAAAATATTATTATAAAATTGTTTGCATTGTCCCCAAAAACCTTTTAATAAATTCATATTATAGTGCTACTGGTAATTTTATGTCCTCAACTTACATTTTAGAGGAAAACTAATTTTGCATTAGCATTATATGCTTATATATTTCTGAAAATTTTAATTGCTATACTATGTTAAATAAAGTAGAATTTTAAGTTTCTTTTGAAGAACAATATAAAGGAGTAGAATAAGTAATATAGAATGCAATTCAAAGAAAAATATAAGTACGTAATAAGCAGTAATGTAACAATTTATAAAATTAAACCCTTGGCTTTCATTTCCTTCATTTGGATACCTAATTTCGCAATATTTCCAAGAATATTTTTTCATTTGCGTAAGGTTTCCTCTAAAACAAATTATGACCATCTCACAAAGAGAGATGTCAAGCCCTCACTCTCCATAAACTCACAACACAAGAGGGTGTTTCATTTTGTCAATTCTAAATTACCCCTTTCTTTGTTTAACAATGGCAGAAACACACCACAGAGTGCAAAAGTAGAATCACAAAAGACCGCTGTCTACCTAATGAATGTTTATGACTCTGAATAGATTCCGATACTTTAAAGGGCTATTAATCTCGGAGATCAAGAGATTTGTGTCTCCTCACGCGTGGAAGGTACAATTACACAGTTGCGTCAAGAGATTTTAAGCCATGTGATCACCCGTGCATTTAAACGGGAGCCATCTAATTCCGAGCCTTCCGTGGCCTATTGTAATCTAGAGGGAGTCCACTGGGCACCTATATTAAGCTTCTGCATAAAGAGAGGCAGTTGGGTTAGATCCCACGTATTGTCCTTTCCGTGAGTTTCCTACCTTTTTGCGAGTACTCACTGGAAGGAACCGTGTGCTCGTTTTCTTATGCACTTGAGGGAGTAATTTGAGCTGCTTGTTTCACTTTGTTCAACGTAAATTAATGTGAGGAGGTTTATTTGGTAGGAAGGAGCTCGTTACTCTTATTCTATCATCTTATTACTATATATCGAACTTAAAATCCCCTCTTACTAATATATACTTATTCGAATGTTTATTAGATCGCTTAATATTGATAAAAAAGTGTAAATGAGCACAAAGACTGATTGATGTAAATTTTCCGCGATTCTTTTAAATAATCCAACCCTTTGTTGTATTGTCTTCTAATAAGCCTATTAATTGAAGTATTAGATATTAAATAGAATATTTTGAACTTCCAACATACGTTGAAAATACGTCCAATACGATTATTTTCTTTTCTGTGTCTTTCATCTGATATTCCAATTCAGGATTTCTATTACTCTTATTTTAAATATAAATTATTTTTCGCGCAAAACATGACATTAGAATTTCTCCATTAGTTGGATATTCCACTACATCTTAATTAAGTCCTAAGCTTGGATGTGCCATTTACAACTTTATTTGACGAACTTTTATTGTATGGTTCGAAATAATTAATCCGCTCGTCTTTTAATGATAACATTCTTGTGAATGCGTTGTTAGATTACACGGAATTCTACTTCGTTATTTATGCATAACCAATTTTGAATGATCTTTCAATTATAAGAAATGTCCCATGTAAATTACAGGTACTTAAAGATTTCAATTTATCGCGGAACATGCTAACTCATTCCATACTGGGCTATATAGGACATGCAATATCTAACTTAAATATTTATTCTCCATCTAGTATGTGGAGATAGCTACCGGTGTGAATTAAAACTCACGGCACTATAGACTTCTTAGTAATTGTATCCTAAATTAAAATTTCAATCTACATGAATCATCAGTTATTCAAGCGAAGGAGTCCGTCGCAAATGAGCCGTATCATTATTGCGATTCAAAGTAAACCAAGCATATAATGAATACCGACATAATTATTTCAGCTCTTTTTTTACGTTCCATAAAAGGTGGTAAAAAACACGATTCCCAAATCCTTTGGATCGCATTTCCTCGATAAAAAAGATCCCACAAATGGAAACCAAGGGAAATAAAAGTCTCTTTTATTTCAATTATTAATCATCGGAAAGCTAATATAACGTCGCATTAACTGGGAAATTAAACGAAGCGGTAGATTAGAAAGTAATTTTAAGGAACTCTTTCGAAGGATATTATCTCCGCAAAAGTTTTCTCCTCAGAATAGAAATCTGACGTGTCTCTTCCAAAATACGTAATCTGTCGGACGAGATCGGAATGTCAATACTTATTTAAGCGTCATAATTTTAATATGGCCTGTGGGAGTATTTGTGGGTATCAAAATGTAGATAAAAAACTCGGAGGAAAAGTCTTTTTTAATGAGTTCAATCCTTACGACGTAAGATTGTTCTCAACACAGTTCTGCAGAATTAGAGGAAGAATGTCCCAAGGGGTATCGGGGACGGGAAAAAGAAGAGAATCGCTGGTAAGAAATTTCATTCAAATTTATGTCCTAATTTAATATGATGTATAAAACAAATGGGTACATAAAAAGATAAAGCGGTGCTAATTTTCCCGGAACATAATTTCTATGAATAATGACTGAGGAATCTATGCAGTTTAACATTATATATTTATGGATGAATTTATTATTTTGAACTAAAATAAGTTTCATAATTCCTCCTATGTCGCATATAATTTTTATATTTGTCAATTTCTTTTGAGGAACATATATTGAAGAACGTATATTGAGGAAAGTAAAAAAACTATTTAAATGTTATTAAGAAACAAGTTAACCTTTTCTAAGGATATCAGTACATGAAACGGTAATGTAAGCTAACATATTTAATGATGGTTGTAAGTTTTTATTTAACCTTATTAATCCGGTTGCAAAACGTTACTTTAAATAAACTGATACCTCTCCCCTGGAGGAGTTAAAATTTGTTCACCAAAAATCAACCAAATTTTCCCCGGAAGCAAACTTTACATTCCTGACTATATTATCTGATAATGATTAGTTTCGTAAACTGAAAACAAACAATTACAGCCATTAAATTACGGAATGTTAACGGTGACATTCGGCTGCTATAAAAATAATATCTACCGTAAAAAATCTTAAAATTACACGTAACATACGACTTCCCTTTAGCCTCCAATTTGATTATCGCAAACTGCTTGAACGCTCCGCGATGTCATAACGACGCACTCGACCGTGTTAAAATGAAAAGCAAACATTTTCACTTTCCCCACACAACCAATCATGCCCCTTTGAAGTTGATACCCTCGTATACTGTCAATACCGTCGGAGATGATTAAAAACCCTTCTTTTTTCGCTTAACGGGCCGATTAGGGAACAGACGTTCCGATCATAAAGTCCTTAACATCTAGCGCGTTATGAAAGAGCAAATCTTTTCGCGTAAATGGCATCTGAGTAATGGGCACATTTACTAAAGGGCAAATAATGGACTGCGGGGGAGAAATTAAACACGTCGATATGAAACCATAGCGACCGCGGGTTAAAGGTGACGCTAAGGACTCAATCCAAGTGTCCGGAAGGATATAAAACCATCAGGAATCCATAGAAGGGGCAGTAAAGTCATAGTGGAAGCAGCAGACTGCTCGGTCAACCTTCTCATCAAATTCATTCGTATTAAAGGCGTTAAAGAGCATCGGATATGTGGCGCCGGAGAGGTGGTGCGGCAAAAGGACGCACTTAAAACGGTGGTGATGGCAAAAGTAATGGAGAAATCGTTAACGCCGGGTCATTTAACTTTCATTTATTTATCTTCCATTTCTTTCTCGGCACCAACAGTTGCCATAGCGACCTTAAAAAGAGGTGTTTTCACAATGGCGATCAATCCGCATAAATGAGTCAAGGAAGTAACAGGAAACGTGATTTCCGCGAGCGCGAGGTAAAACTTTAGGAAAACAAAAAATGGCCCAAAAATATATTAAAGGGTATTAAAAATTGTCGTAAAGATAAGGGTCTCGCCATTTCTGTCAATTTTCAAATTAAAGGAAAAAGAAAGAGGATAATTTAAATGTGATTTTCATTCGTTTGAGTGGGCGGAGAGGAAATTGAAAACAACAGAAAGCTTTTTGCGAAATTTTATGATAATAATCACTTAACTCGAATTGAGCATTAAAATGTCGATGGAGAAAATGATAAATTAATTGATCTTCTCAGTGATAATTTATATTTATTTTAAGCAAATATTTCAAAATTTGAGTATTAATATAATGTTTAAGCCGAATGTTGCCATATATTCAAAAATGTAATTTAGTACCCAGCAAGCAAGGAGAAGGGGATAACATTAGTTCATTAGTATCTCGATGTAATGTGATTTTAACTTGTATATGGACTTTATAAACATACCAAAATTACGATTAAGATTGTACATATTTAATTTATGAATATTGCGAGAGAAAATTATACACAGATTTACTAATAATTTTTATATAATACTAGTATAAGTTTAACGAGATATACAGTTTATTTTAAAGAGATATACATATAAATATTTTATTTCATGAGTGTGTTTGAATTTTAAAGCAAATTGAACGAATTACGCTTCATATAAAACGTGAAATAATCAATATAATATAGCATAAAATAGGGAGATAGACCTATAAACGGGAAAATAATAACCTCTATAAGTGGGTTAAAATTTTTCGATGGAATTATTAAAAAATCAGGTATGGTTTATGTTGAATTCCGAAGCACTTTCTAATTTTTAAATTAAGGAATTAGCTTTGCCCTGTTCTTAACTTTCGACACTACCTCCACACATTCTCTTAACTTATTATGATTCCATTCATAAAACAAACTCGTCTTCAGATGAGACTTTCACCGCCTCCTCAGCTTCTCGTAGAGTGCGTAAATACTTTAGAAGAATACAAGTCCTCGAGAGTATTTGCAGACGCCCAACGAAGGCGTCATCTCTCAGCTGATAAACGTCTCTGGAAACAACGACAAGGAGGACAGCAGGCGCCGCTTTGTTTGCAAGCGAGACACTCGCGAGTCCCCGGAGGAAAAAAAAAGATTGAAATTCTTCGAGGAAAGATTTTAATTTTTCTCGGGCGACAGTGTGGATGTATCTGCTCATTTCTTTCATTAGTCCGGAGTTGTTTGTCTCGAGGGCGGGCTATTCTTTAAGGCTCAGAAAACACTTCTGATGGCCAATATTTTAACCGTCTGCAAAAAGGAACGCGCGGAATTTACAAGACGGTTTTTGATTATAAGAGGAGAAAACTCGCGAAGGAGTATTTATGGGACGTTTTCAAAGCATTCCATAGCCGAAAAAGGAGAAGTTTTTCCTCCCGAGGACATGAGGAAAATAAACGAAACTGCATTAGTTCCCGAGATATATGACTGCGGAGGACGTCCCCTTTTTTTAAGACGGTTGATCGTCTTCAAAACACGAACTCGAATGCTTGCATGCGTGTGGAGCACGCAAAATTGCAAAAACACTTAAGATGTCACATTACGGGACAAATGAGAGAATTACTTCTCCGGTGGAAAAAAGGAAAATAAATTAGGGATCTTGAATGCGAAGGTCATTTGTTTGTTTCGCTTCTTCGGAATATTTTTCCACGGACTCCTCCCTCAATTTTCTCTCCGTGCTTTTCAGTTTTTTGCCTTTTCTTCTGCAAGAGAAAGGAGAAGGTCTGTTTCCGTAAGCTTCCAGGACAGTTCCTAAGCTCCTCGAAGAAGGGTTCTTTTCCACTTTATTCCCCATTGATACAATTTTAATTAAAGTTTATCGTGAGTTAAATATTTACGCTATAAGTATACAAACGATCCACGGTATTTCTATATAAAATATTCCGATTATAGTGTGTTTATTAAGTCTCTTACCTCTAAACATAGACTTATTTTTATTCTCTCATATTTATAAAGGATCGTAAGGTGGAGAAATCTAATTGTCTATATAAAAACCAATAACTCCATATTATTCACCTCCAAATCGATACAGTTTGTTGTTTCTAAAAAATAATTATATAGAAAAGACGAAGCTTTGCATGAGATGTTTCTTTCATCTATTCCATTTGTTTTAGTAAGAGAAGATAAGAGATAATTTTAAAGAAAGTAATGCGATTCCATTTAGAAATATGGAGCTAAATCGTGCTGTAGAGCTGTAATATTTTGATTGAAATTATAATCGAAATAGAACTGATATTATGGGTTAGAATATAATTGTGAACCATATTGTAAATAGGTAAACCATTCTTCTGATGTTAAATAGCAGGATGATGTTTTTAAATCCTCTCTAAGAGAATATTTACATCAATATTAAATTAAGTATGTTTCCCTCAGTTTTGTATCCTTCTTTAGGTTTAAATTCTCCAACTTCTGAAAGTTATCGCTCTTTATATTAATAAAGAAGCATAACTTTTTAGAAGCTTTATACATACCTTTGAATTTTCTACGAGAGAATAAAATATTTACGCAGCAAAAATCCATGATGATTGTATTACCTCATCAATACCAAAATTCGTTTAATTTTTAAGTGCTGGAATGAAAGTTTTATTAATCATATGCTAACTAATACAGGTCTTTTTATGTCCTCTGATCTTTTCATGTTTGTAATTTTGATCAGGAAATGAAGTTTAATTCAGTTTAATGGAAAAAGAATTAGAATGTACACTTCAGATCTTTATAAATATATATGCATATGTGTATTGTTTTGTACATGGCTTCTTTAGACGTGGATTTTGATACAGTATAGGAATTGTTAAGTTCAAATCCTTCTAATATTATTAAGTAGGCCTTCAGTGATACACTATCTATTCTTCAGCCTTTTCTAGGAATCAAAAAGTGATCTTCTTTTCCTTCTATGGCATTTGAGACTCTCGTTGCCCATCCTCCTTAGCCTCTTGTGTCGTAATGGCTGACCTTTTCCCCTCTTATCTTGTTCCGTTTCGCTAATTCCTGTTTTATTTTCGTCTCCTCCCATTTCAGTGTCTCGTAGTTCCACATAAATGTTCTTTCCCTCACTGCTTCCATTCATTCTTGACCCTCGAACTTCCTTCACTCCTCTTGTTACAGACCTTAGATTGCAATGATCTCTTGGAAGAGTTTTACACCTATTCTCAGATACATCTCTAATTAGTTTAGCTTTTTATTCTTTTTGGTATTTTTTACTAAAGTAAATAATAGTAACATATATAATTAAATGAAATTCGAGAAAATGTAACGGTAATCTATAATCAATTAGGAAATTAATTTGGAATGGGAAAATCTTTACTTATGCTTTTAAAGCTTTGAATTCATCACATTATTTCTGAAGTAATTCCAGAAGTACTCCACCAAAAATTTCGTCCTCTGAAATAATTAATCTTTTTTTTCGTAATGCTTTCATTCTATTCATTCCATGTACTTCCTTTTCCTTACAAGGTTAAGCATGAAATATCCAATTTTTCTAAGGTTCTTTGCAATGGAAAAATGATGATATTAATATAAATATGTAAAAGGCTTTCAAGTCTTACTCAGTCTTATGAACGAAAAAGTTGAATCTTCTTATTCTGAGAAAAAATTAAAAAATAATAAACATTTTACGACTTAAAAAAATTGGAATATTTTCAAAATAATTTGGTGGAGAAACTGTCTGTCTTGACGTATGATTTTCAACTTTTCAGGTCGTTTTAAACGTAATATGAGACATTCCACTGCAGAGAACGGTTTATTGTACCTGATATTCCTAAAAGATATATGAAAGAGATTGTCGTAAATCATATTTTTTCTAATTTGATCCTTAAAAATTATTCTAACATTCACAAGTGTTATATGATCCTAGTTAGAAATATTACAGTTACATAACACATGGGAAGAATGGTACTTTTAACTCTAAGTCACGCTTAAAAATGAACTTATTCAAAAAGAAATATTACTTTTTGGATATGCTAGAGCTTCCCCATAATGTTATCTGTCCACTTAGCAAAAAACATCGGTATCTATTGCCTTACGAGAATGGAACACTTTTCTCGTGTTATATTCCACCTAAAAACTCCAGGGAAGACTGGAAACCAACTCACGCTTGGGATGACCATCTCAGGTTATGAAACAGTGGCGCGCAAAATACGGCAGCATTTCCTTCAATTCCCTCCTTACTTAATAATGCGCTTTCTCATCTTTTTCCATTACCCTCCTTCCATCCACGACGTCCCTCATTTCTCACCGGGAGTGGGCCGAGGACGGACGTATCCCATACGGATAAGGGGCAGTAAAAAAAGCACTCTTCAGCGGAAGGATAGAACGGGAGAGCGATGGCTGCACTCGTAAGAGAGGGTTCCTTTCGGACTTTACGTGCCACTTCTACTCTCGCGTCATCCACTTATTCTCTGGCGCAGTAAAATTTTTCAAGTCCTCCTCCTCTTCAGTCCGAAGTGGTTTAAAGCGATGATTTTTTGAGAATAACCGATAAATGGATGGTAAGTGATGGGGCCGATGTTCGTCCATAAGAAGACGACTCGATGGTGAGAGTGATTATCTTGAAGGGGTAAGTGCAGTCTCCTCTTAATCGTGAGTTATATCGAGAGCTTTACGTCGCTGGAAATCGTGACACGTTCGCTTGTGTTTTGGGAGGTTTTCTTTATTTTTATGAAGACCGTTTGATCTCGTTTCAAGGCTCGCTTAGTCCTTCAAGAAGACGGAATTTGGAGGAAAGAGAACATACTTACGTCTTCCGGAAGATAAGTTGTACGAAGACTGAGGATGACCTATGGTTAGGATAGGGTAAAATGAGTCCGGTTTCCAAAAAGTAATTACGAATCATAAAAATATAAAATAATAAAAATAACCGTAATTAGTTGTAATAAATAGTAATTAACTCTTTGAGTTCGAAGAATGTATTTCAGCGGATGTTAAGAGCAGAGCGCGTATAATTTAAATACACCAAACGCACTTAATTATTTTCAGATATACAATATACGAAATTTGTTCCCTTTCTTCTCTATTAAAGAAAGTAGATAACCTCTCTCCAAATCAATTAGAAGAGTAATTAGAAGGATAGTAAAAGCAAAGAGTCAAGAATTCTAGCATAAATTAAAGTAGTGATTTATGCAGAGAATCTACTTTAAAACCGGACGCAGCATTTGTATATATTTTATTCTTTTTTAATTCATCCGCTCTCATTTGCATTTTTGCCCCTCTTGTTTGCTTCCAATTAATTTGCACGCTCTCGAGTGAGCGTTAGTTGAAAGCCCTCGCATTTAATGAGGCGCCGCCTTTTGATGCAGACCTGATTTGATCAGGCGCACCAATTATGCAAATGCCGCTTTGCGATGATGCACTATGCGCGGACAATCCACTTGCATCGGATAGTTTTAGTGTATCAAAGAGTCACTCGAATCTCTTGAAATGAGTGACGAGGTTTGGTTTAACGATTTCCCTCCATCAAAACCACCTTTGATGATGCGCTATGGGTTTAGAGACATCACGTTTTGAAATGTTTTGGGTTCAAATTTCATCCGTCAGGTGCCATCAATGAAAATTATCGAGGGAGTTATCATATAGTTATCCTAGTAATCTTTTACCGCATATCTCATGCAAGTTTTCATTCCATGAATTTTCTACTCTTTTTATAATGTTTAAATCTATGAAACCTTTTAAATGAAGGATTAAATTTGTGATTAAATATTTCGATTGTATTAATTTTCACTGTATTTCTTATTATTTTTTCTTACGATCGTAATTTTTATTCATTTTCTATGAAACATACTATATTACTTATTACGTATGTTAGTCAACTTAATCTGGACATTCGAAATTTTTGAAAGATCGTTTTTTTGGGAAAAAATTTGGTTTATTTGCAAATATTGGCTCTTCGATATTATTATTCGGCTTATTATTGTGTATTTTATTGTTCTATATTTAACTATGATATTATAGACCTTTTAGCAGGAGAACTTGGCAAAATATATTGAGAGACATCCCACAAGGAATGAAGTTAGGCGTATTTATCGCGTAATTTTTCTGCAGAGAAAAAATATAAGAATTTAATCTGCTAAACATTTTTCTCTTCGAATATTTATATCGTCCTTTATTAAAATTGAGTCTTAATTTAAGATTATTTACAATGTCAGGTCCGTAATAAATAAGTCTTATGTATTTATTCGATTTAACGAAGTAAATACGAGGACTCTGCAGGAACTTCATTATTTTCTCAGCGCAACAACATGAGATGAAAGAAGGAAAATATTGGTCAAAATTTAGGAAATTTGAGCGTATAAATATTCTACTTGAGCACGTAACTTATCGTACAAATTTTAAAGAGAGATCTTACATCTGTTTACAGAGGAATCACTCATCGATTGTCACCTCCGAAGAAGGGACTTCTATTCACGACTTGCCATCCTTAGCCACTTTCACTCTCTCCCATTCACTCCTTAATTCGCTTATCGCTCCTTACCCCATTTAGTCCGATTCCTTTCCCTCTCTTTCACATGGCAAAAAGTCTATCTAGATCGGGTTGGACTCCTTTCCGTTCCATTAGACACCCGTAGACTCACGAGACGGCTCAATTGAACTCCCGGCATGCACCGCGCTCTCCCGCGTCGAAAAACTCCCGCTGGAGAACTCTTCTTGGGAGGAGTGGTCAGTGAAAGGTCGTTTAGGAGACGCAGATCGGTCGATAAACGCGAATATCCCGCGTATACTACATTTTGCTCCGTTTTCAGTTAGGTGAAAGGGGTATTAAAAGGGGGAGGGGAGAGTTGAATGGGTTACGGTCAAATGGGATCGTGGGCCTCAAATACGTGGTTGACATCAAGTGACTGTAGTCTCTTCTCAGGTCAGGATTCAGGTCTCAGGTCTTTAGAGAATTGAATTTAAACGTATTAGGAGTCGGCGTTGTTGTTCATGAAAACGTTTGGGTGTTTAGTAAATTATTTCTAAGGTATTAATCTTTTATTTAATTTATAACAAGCCATCAGCATTACTGTAATTATCAAAGAACCTAAATCTCGATAAAATTTCCAATATTGTCTAAATATTCAATCGTAAATACGCCGTCAAAAATTCTACAACAATTATCTCCGGTAAATTAGTCCTCTCATGTGCCTATGATCCTATGCTCGAGGAGGATGTAAGGGAGGGATGTTTATGGTTAATTTATTGGGACGTTTTAATATACAACAGCTTGCCATCTAAGTCTCATACCCTTAAATTTACACATGAAAGTTAAATATGCTATGATATTTAACAAGATTAATGGATACATCTACAAACAAAAATATGGAGAAAAGGGCGTTTACATAAGAGGCCTCTTGCTGCTCAAGAAATATATAAGTATTAATGATATATTCGCAAAGAGTGTAAATTCGGATATGATTTTTTGTATTATTCAATCATTATAATGACAAGAGTGAGTTATCAGACTTGAATAAATTTCTATTTTTGTTGTCAATTTCTAACGTAAAAAAGCATTGTATTTAGGGATGAATTACTATGTAATAAATAATAATTACTATGAATAAGAAAGAAATAATTTTTTTAAAAATAATTTTTGCTATATTTCACAGTGTATCATATTGGAATCCAATAGCGAATGTTCTTAAATTCGTTTTTAATGTGAAAATTAAGATTTATCTATAAGAGATTTTATGTCGAGTATTATTCGTTTACTAGAACCCTAAGAAGGCAAAGATGTATGAGTTAGGCCAAAATAATAATATTCTCAAATTTTCAATAAAATAAATAATATGCGAAAGATTTTTTCAGGGAAAATATTTTTATTTTCTCTTCTCAGTAGTGCAAATTTTAAATATTATACGATATCTATGAATAATAATAGTTATTTATCCTGATATGCTGAATTTTTGTTAATTTTTTTAGGAAGGATATCTAATAAAAGATGTTCTTTCTAAGGAATATATTTTTTGAAGATTCCTTTTTCTTTTTACTTAAATATTTATTCATAGAACTGTAATTTCTTTGTTCATTGTTCATAAATTCAGATTTTTCTCGAGACGATTACTCGTAAAGAGTTACGTGAAATTTTCCTAATATTCTTGAGAAAATAAAATCCAGCCGCTGGTCTTTCGTAGAGAAATCGAATAGAAATGTTTGCTTATTTATGAGAATCTAAAACAGCGTGTGAGGATATGAATCCAGATGTGGAGAAGAAGTAACACGTAAAGAATCAAAGGAATCGGTAAAAGGAGAAGTCGAGGAAGAAGGCTCGTGATGTAGAGGGGTTAAAGAAAGAGAATGAGAAGAAAAAGGTACGATTTTATTCGCACCGTAAATTCGCTCCAAACGCCGTATCTCTCACGATTGGCTTCAGAGTTTCGAAAAAATAGTTCTTCGCTTTCTCTCATCTCTTGCCTTTTTTACGTTCATGGCCGCGCGTCCACTCTTCCTGTTCCGGCTGTAAATTCGCCGATATTTCGGTCGCGTATGCGTGTTTGCAAAATGGCAGGTCTCCATTTCCGATGCAGGCCTCTCGCCCAACCTAGAAGTAACACTCATCTTTATCGAGTACCCTCGGATTCCTACGCGACGTTGTCATGGAGACTCACATACGTGCCGAATTGGGACAAGGAGTGTATCTGAGTCGGTCCATCGCTCTGAATGGATGTTGGCCATAAACTGGAACGCCAACGAGGATTTATTTTGCGGCTTCCGAAAGTTTCCCACTTTTTTCGCTGATAAATAACGGCGAACGACGCAGTAAAGCAGACCGTAACGTTTCCCATAACACCTTTTAAATAATGCATAAAAAAAATAAAAGGGCCGCGGGAAAGTGTCCGAGCTGGATATTTTTCGGAGGCTATTTAACGGGGTTATGGTTATGGATTCTCGAAAATCTATAATATCTGGAGTTTCCTGAGTTATATGAATTTTTAGGGATCCTTTTTATGAGGTGTTCCCCAAGGTTGATGCGTCTGCCCCGAACGTTTACTTAAACGCTGTGGATTTGTATCGCTGGATTAGAAAATGGAATATAATACTTGGAAAAGAAATTCCTCTCGGTCAGTTGGAAACGATAACTAGTAAATATATTGTATGTTATGAAAATTCTCCGCAAAAAAATAAGTAAAAGGTTTCTTATGAATATCATTTCAATTTAGAGTCAATTGCATCAAGAAAATAAATTGATGAACATTATTCGCTTCAAGGAGTTCATGTTTGGGCAACATTGCTTCCATATTTCGGTAATATTGACAACTCCTAAATAAAAAACTAGTTCTTCGTTGATTTTCACGGAGATTGAATTAATACTTCCACATTCTTTTTCACCGTAGGAAAAAATGAAATGACCTATTTGATTTCGAATATAGTAGGTAATATTCTTGAAAATATCTATATAATAATATATATTGAAAATATTTTTGGGCCCAAAAATAATATTCGTGCATGGCTATTTCAAGTAGTATTAGTCGATCCCATGCAAGACTATAACCTTCAGATAAATTGTATTCAAACCTTATTAGATACATCTTTTTTGTTATATTCGTAAGATTTAGTCTGATCTCAGTTTCTCATTCACCTTCCAAACTGAGGCAGAGATAATCATGATCTACAGTATCATGAAGACTTTTATTGGTGGAGAACGCATTTTCTCTAAGATTTGTATCGAAATCTTAGAAGACTACAAAAGATTAAATTACTTATTTATTATTATTTGGCTAGATTTCTATTTAAGGTTTAACATTTTATTATATCTAATATTGTTTTCCTTAAGTCGTTCCGAGTTTCGCCTATTGTATTCAGAAACTGACGGTTTACGCTGAATTTATGAGAAAGATATCAAAGGTATTTCAATGAATTGAGGATTCTTACTTTGCTCATAGAATTCAAATAACGTAACAATTAACATGATTAATGAATATAATACGTGCACAGGTTGTGAACCTATTGAAGAGGCTATTTGATAAGCGTTTTAATGAAAATTGAAACAAATATATTCATATAAAAATCTTTGATCAAATGCATGCAACAAATGCAAAGGCTATATAAAATGAAAATTTTGGGCTTTATAAATTTTCTTTGTCCTACTTTTCTTGAATCCTTCAATTAAAAGAATCGATGTTTGGATTCTCCAAACCCAAAGAATTCTTTCGTAATATGAGGTAAATTTGCAAAGAATGAGATGCTTTCTGTTGGATATGTAAAGCGGTATGAATATCTTTCCATCTCATGAATGTCGATCGATGAAAATTCCCACAAAACTGAGAATTACAACAAGGATTTCACGCACGCAAGGAAACGGAAGGGGGAAATTTCCGATTGTCGAACGTATATCACACGGGCGTGATTATTTGAGATTCGAAATCGTGAAATTCGGTCAGACGCATTGGGAAGCAGAGAATTGCATTTTAGCATATTAAGAAATTAACTCATGAGTTGTAGTCAATGGCCCACACATATGAGAATATAATATTTGAAAATTACATTCATTTTATAGATGGATGGATCTCTCCGTATTATTCATTGTAATAACTATACTGAAACTATTGTTCTATAGGTCTACTTCATAGAAAACCTAGATGAAGTTCATTGCGTTCAAGTCCTAAAGATATCTAAAATATTAGATCCATCCTATTATCATGTAATTCTGATAAAGTTCTATGTATTGTAGTTCAGGCTAATAATCATGTCTGTATAATAGACATTTGTGATATAAATCGATTTTACGTCATATTTGGAATAATCGTTTCCATTATAACATCTCTTAAAAGACCTGCTTAATTATTCCAGCAGGCAATGTTTATTTCTATTGCAATTTAAGTTGCAATGTACATATTTCCCGTTAATGTAGCATAGATATTACCTAGATTTTTTTGTTGTCAATAGAGTAAAATTTTTTTTACCAAGTTTTTACCAATTTTAAAACCAAGATAATTACCACTTATTATTCTTCAACATGAATATCGTTCATTATTTTCTAAATCTATTCTAATTATCTATTAATCTAAAAATAATATAAATCCTCCATAAATAATGCGAATTTTATGAGAATTATTTTATAATCAATCATAGCTACATTAGAAGACTTAAATGGGTTTAATTACCTTAAACTTGCGTTTAATATTTCAATTTTGTTTCATTCAAATTATAAAAACGGCATAGTTCTAATGAAAAATGAAATGTACATAGTAGAATTGATGACCTTCATAGAAATACTAATAATTGATAAAGTTTCATAAAAGTATCTAATTGTTAATTAAGCCATTTTTATTATAAACCTAATAAGTTAGAAGTAGGTGACAAATTTAATTACCCTAATTTAAATATTTCTATTACTGTAAATATTATCAATAATAATTAATGAATAAAATTTGACAGAAATTTTGAATTATTGACATAAAATTGAATTGAAAATTTGAAATAAAATTTTTGATTTGAATTGAATCTCCACCAATACGGGAATTTGTGGAAATCAATTCTAATTCTCTTCATTTTAAACGTCTTTCCACGAAATGCGGACATATAAAGTCGAATTTATTTGTACACTTGTAACTTCCTCCATCAAACATTTAAGACATTTTTATTGTAATATTACTTCTACTTTTTAACGTTAACTTTGTTAAGGCACTTAATTTATAACTTTCTTTAACCCATTTATTCATTCTTAGACTAGGAATTGCCCACGTTTTCCACAACTATATACCCAAATGATTTAAGATGGCTTTAATTTTAGTACCACACCCATTAAAATCTTCAAGCATATTCAGAAAGCGTAACAAGAGAATAAATCTGCACGAAAATGTGCATCGGACCTCCCACTCGGCTTAAATTGGTCGCTCATTATCGTCGCACCGAATTCGCAGATGAGGGTCTCCCACTCGGACATAACTCTCAGTCCCGAGTTGCATGTCTGAGAGCTATATTTGGACCCTTTCGAGACATTTCATCGGCGCCGTCCACTGTAATCTATGTGTTCCAAAGATGCACGCGAGCAGCGCTCCAGTCAATCGTTCACCCTTTCACACATTTCCTAGACCCGATTCATCCCTCTTACACGCATCGGGATTCTCTACTTCCCTCTCAAATACCTCCAATCGTATCTGAGGCGATAATCTTCTACGGGAGACAAATTGCCTTGGTGTTTTCTTCTTTTTCTTTTCCCACGGAACCATCGCGATGTTTCAGCTTTAAAAATCTCGCCGTATTCCTGGACACAGCTCTTTATTTTGCTCAGGATTCAACGGAAAATAATTTGAAATTTTTATTCAAGACTATTCTCTATATTTGATTTGAAGAAGGATTAATTTTAATGGTGCTATTCACTTATGCCTTCCTATACATATCGAATTAAAGCTGTTAAAAATTGTTACTGAGGTGACAAAACCCAAACATGAATAGCAACTTAAAAAATATAAAAATACTAAGGGTTTACATTACGGCTATATAGACGAATTATGATGAAATTAATAAATAAATCAGTTAAAAAAAGGCTATCACAAAGCGCACATAAGATTATTAAAAAGTAATTTTAAAAGGCTTTTAATCCGTTTAGTTTTTTCCTTGATCGCACGATCGGTATAACACCTAGATTGATAAAATATGTATAACAATATTATAAAAGAAAACCCTGAAACCTCCTAATTATGTTTCAAGCATATTTATTTTCTTAAGAAATGGATAGAGAATACCCGAAACAATGAGAAGCATCAACTGTTGCCATCCATTGGTGGAAATCTTCATATTTTTAAAACTTTCCATAAACTAATTTTATAGCAACTAGCTATTTAGTCGATCCCAAAACAGCCGAAATCCAATCAAGGAGAAAGAGATGGGATTCCGACAAGCTATTAACTCTTCAAAGAACAGATAAAATTCGCAATATCCCATTCTCAATTCGGAATTCACATAATACTTCCACAACGGTAAGTTAGTCACTGAAGATGGCGAGTAACCTTGCTTACAATCGAGACGATTAGTCCGTCATACGTATCGATACGCTCCAAAAACAGATTTGGTTGCGGGAATTTCATCTGAGCACGATGCAAGAAAGTGGAAATAGATTTAGATTTAGGCGTCCATATTTTATGGACACAAACGTCCATGGCATTTGTTTTTCTCCAGCTGATAACATATTCATTTTACGTACATTCTCTGCATTTGTTGTGCATATTATCTAGCGATACGTAAAGCCTTATTCTTTCCTTTCGTTATGTTTTACAAGATAAATTTCCTCAGGCAGCATGAAATGCCTTTTGAACATCTTGAACATAAGATTTCCTAGTAGCCGATTGAAGTGGTGAATGATGTAAAAGTGAGATTGAAATGCAAATGCTTGATTTCCGAACAGTAGAATGTAATTCTTTGTATTGTTTTCCGACTGCATGCGTTTGTAGTTAATTGTAAGAATAGTGGAAAGGTGTCAGTGAAGTGGTTTCAGCTATAATCCACATTGAGCTTACCTCACAGTACATCCTTTGTTATGAATTAGATTGACTGTCATTAAAATTTCTACCATGGTGAAAGTAATTCTTTTCAAACAATTTCTTAGATCCCTCCATCAATGAATGATTGGTTACACAATATCTGGTTGCCATAATTTCCTTTCCTTAATGTTGGCATGTAATTTATGCATAAAAAAGTACCGTTACATCATCATAAACCTTCAAGCATCTTTTTATGTTTACCTATATAATAGTATCCCTAGAATATCAACCAGGTTGACCTTTACTGTATCTCCTCATAATGTAATTGATCTAAGTGATTTCATAGAAAGATTTATTTTTCCATCGTTCATATAAGCTTCTCCTTTTGCATGCCTTCATCCATTATTTTAAGTGATTTCTCTTTCTGCTAGTTCAAACAAATTCATGTGTTTCTACAACTGCTACAATCATCAACATCAACTATTGCCATACGTTAGTGGACATCATCTTATTTTTAACAGTTTCAATATCTTGATGAACTGGAATAGCATCGCTAATGATTCAGTGAATTGTGATTGAGTGATAGAATAGAAGTGACCCGAATGATTCACTCACAGAGAATAACCATTGGAATAAGGGGAATGTTTATTTATTTTTTTTTGGGATCCCATTTTCTATCCTTGGGTTATATACTCACCCTCATATGGAATTTAAATACTTCTGGATGCAAAATTTTAAGTCTTACAACCCTTTTCTCACAAAGAAATGAAATGATCATTTTATTATAGTTGACTGCTCTTGAGAAACTTTTGCTTTGCCATTTTTAAATTCTATGAATAAATCATATGCATTCCTACATACTCCTAGCTATATTCATACTCATTACAATATTCATCTGAAATGAAATTTAATGAGAAATATTTTTATTCATTCTCTATTTTATGAAATATATTTTTGTGATTCCCTTATGTTCCCAAAGCATTTCCTATTAATATTCTTCTTCATGGTTTGTGCTAGGTAGGTGTGAGAACCTAGCTCATTCCTTATAATGATCATGCTTTCTGCTTTAGTTAACATCTACTGAAAGCAATGCACTACTATTCAATTATAAAGCTTAAATGCAATAACCCATCCAGGCTAGTTTTAATGGAACTTGGTTTACAATGTTTAAGTAGTGGCTTCCTTATTCTTGGCATCATTTGCAATTATTGTTTGTATGTCTGTACAAAATCTTTAGGAATTATGTTCCTGTTCAAATAAGCATGCATCAAGACCTAATATTTATTTGTCATTTGGAATGAGCAATTGGGATTTTTTTGAATGCTTCACACATAAGTAAGGTGATTTTTTGATGCAATTTTAAGGGATTTTGTTTAATTAAATGCTGAACTGAATTGTAATGTTAGTATATCGTCTCTTATGAACATGTAGTATTTCTTCCTATTTAATTGAAAATCAATATATGACAGAAGTTAAATAAAGGTGACATGACTGGGTCTTGAATCCAGGCCACCCACTTCCCTGGCAGGTTACTGTAAATCTCCTTCCCTTTTAATATGTCTACTGAGCGTAAGGCAGCGAAGCCTTTCAGAAATTAGGAGGTGACAGTAACTGATAAAAGGAGGTCCTTAATTCATAATCGGTGAAATTTATCTAATGAGTTTCTCCAAATTAACAGAATTATTATGCTAAGATTAAATATAATGGAAACTAGGGTGGAAGGGGTTAAATAAAGAGTCACATAACTTTGAATGATACTTGTGGATTTATTAACCAGCATCATGTATCCATATTATGCAGAGCTCTTTGATGGAATATAACTAAATAATCTTTCTTCCAAGAACAGATTTTAATTAAATGGGTTCGATCAGGTGGCCTCAACTGCTTATGTACAGTGTATGGCATTTAATAGAATGCGTTGACCGTCTCAATGACGCGCTACTTTTCCTTGCTTGTGATGCGTCTGTTCGAAGACTCCTTTGCTACTCTTTTTGATATATTCACTTGTATTGGCGCACATAATGCCTACGCCCACTGAAAATAGTTCCTTCTTTCAGCATTTTCTGCCCACCCTCATCTTTGGTATGCCTTCGTTGCACATCAGCATTGCATTCCCCGTGATCTTTATCCCCATTTTCCGTTCGGCCCATAACTTGTACGCGTAGCATCATACGTTTTCGGATAGTATGAAGCGTGTCATTTTTCTTTGATAAAATTTAAATCATTATCAGTACAAAATATGAGAGTGGATATGCATTTCCACACGAGGATTAGGATTGAACGTGTACGCCACGAAGAAATTTAATTATAAAGGGAAAATTGATTGATCACTCTTGTTTTACGGCCCCGTAACATGTTTAGACCGCCATCGCTCTCTTCGTATGCAAAACTGAAGGCTGGTCTTTCGCTGATTGTTCCTTGTGACGTCCAAATACATGACCTATACTTTAAGAGCGAGACGTGGAACAGCAATCGAATTTTCACCTAGAATTGGAGCCGGCAATTGGAGTGAGATTCCCAAGTTTGTATCGCCCTGCGTTACAGTTCTTGAGCCAATGTAGTATTATTCGGAGTCTGGCTGACATCCTTCGCCTATCGTCGAAGAATAAATTACTGTTACCTTAGTATACATCGAAGTAGGAGTAATTTCATTTATTTAAAGTGATATTGATTTCACACCGCGTATTTAAAAATACTTAATTAACCATGAAGAAGCCCCAGAAAAATTCGCAAATAGATCAGGGCATAGGTGGTCTATTAGGGGGTTTAGAACTACTTAGCAATAGAACTGAATATACGCTGATTTTACGTTAAAACTTAACTATCTAAATGTACCACGCATTTAAAACCTATAAAAAATAATACTAATTTAATGCAGGAAAAAATATCATACCTTGCAGTTGAAATATATTTTAAGAGCATATTCATTCCTGCAACCCAGTCTTCAATGTTCTCTACTTTGCTTTCTTTCGCATTTTTTCAGAACACGATATGAAAAGGAATATCGAAGCATTTCCTAGTAAAGTGGAGAAAAATTTTAACTCGAATGAATGGATAAAACGTGAAAGACCACTCGTTCTCCTAAGCAGTTACATTTTAAACGAAAGCCTTGCTTTGAAATGTATGAGAGTAATCTATGAAGTATATTTCCAGCCGAAGATCGGATGCCAAAATCGGTCCTTTCACGTCTCGGAAAAAATAATGGGTAATTAGCTTTGAGAAATGTATAAGCAATTCGGAAATACCGGTTGACGTCCGACCGACGCAGATACTTGTTTTGATGTCTCAAGGCGAATTCTTCTTTCTGAGGTCGCTTCTGAAGGGCAGAGTGGCTCCTTTCCGTGCTTTCATTCTTCGAAAGAAGAGAATTTGACATTTGGACTGCTCGTTTGAATTTCAGTGAACCCGAAGACGTGTTTTCGTTACTGCATGTGGTAGTTCCGAGGCATTCTTAAGATTTATCATGTTATTTATCGAAGGTTTATTTTTTCGAAAGATAAACAGCTAACAGCAAGCCTATAGTAGGTTTTCCCGAATGAAATTTAATGAGGTTAAACGATCGTCGATACGTAGCTCAAAACCTAAGTTACCGTTGCGGTAGTATCTCAGCTTCGAATCCGAAAATATTTGCCTGTTTCATCGGATGATCGGAACGCGCTTCTATTTTTGTAACGCAATTATTGACTCGATGGAATACTTCCAATCGATGATTCGCAATGGAGTAGGAGAATCAGCGAAATAAAACTGAGTTCCTCTTTGATGTGCACGTATGCTGGATAATCTTACTACGGCGGGCGACCTTCTTGAACGTGCCTTCCCTGAATTGCCTGTAGTCTACGTTTCAACGATTTCCTTCCTTCATTATTTATTCCCATTATCCATCATTATCTTCGTCGTACTTCTAATTGATCAATGGAATGATATCACAAACTTCAGTGCTGGCTATGAACGCTTTTTACAAGTACGTAAATCAGATACCGTATTAGAAATGTTTCTCGACCGTATCGCATACCTGTTGCAAACCTTCACTTATATTTCGATACTTATTTCGTCTTCATTAAAGTATAATAATAAAGTTCGTTACGATGAAAGTCTTTCAGTGGGCTTATTGATATCATTGTCATTGCATCATAACAAATCGGTTAAAAATTCTTGACGACTTTTTCATGTGGGGCATTCGAGAATTTTCGCTCGCGGTTTACTAGTTTCAAAATTTCAGTAAATAATTTATAGTTATCGTCGGATGTTAGCCAATCATTTTGGGGAGGGAATTGAGAATCTGAAACTGAAATGACTCCTCGCAGAAACTCAGCTTTATTTCTCCACAAATGCTCAACATCGGGGAATAAATTACCTTTAGGTATTAGAAACTGAACATAAATTAAAGACGTTGGGACGCACTCAGACTCCCGTGTCACGAGTGAATTCCCTGTTCATATATTGCAAAGAAAATCATGACTTTCGCTTCAATTGTTCTAAAACCTGATTTCCATACGCTTAAAGATATAAAACGCGGATGTATGAACAAGCACGGAATCGCTAAGGAAATTAGAAGAGTTACTTATAATTCGGGCCTTTGAACTAAGTTCCCTCCGTTGGTTAGTTTCAGATTAACCATATTTTATCTTTAATTTTTTCACTGGAACGCAGACATCTTTTTGATCGGGATTTCCAAATTGTGCATCGGTTAAATAAATGTCAGCCGTTAATTCTAGGAGATTGAAAACTAGATGAAGAAAATGCGTTCCCCCATCTGTAGCCTAGTACACGATAGTCGAACTGAGATTTTTACTTATCCTCCATCTATCGCAGAGTCTTTTATGTCGCATATTTCTTCGTAATTAATTTCCATCTGGGAATTCTCCATTTTGCTCCTGGTAAGAAACTACTTAGAGGTTTTCAAGATTTTCTCATTCGAATTGCGAAGCTCGCTATTCATTAATTCACAGGTCGTAAAAACGAATTAAAGTTGACTTCGGACGAGGAATGGAGAATTATCGCAATGATTAAGTTTAACTGAGAAGTCATGAGTGGCTAGTTCTCAAGAATATTTCGTTGTAACTTCGGTATCCGTGAAAGTAATAAGGTAAACAGGGAATCTTTGAGAAACACACAAAAATTATCTTTCAAAATAATTGTTTTTATTCAAGACTCTTTACAGTTAAAGGAAGAAATCTAGTGGGATAAACCTCCGTGACTTATGGTCTCCGGAGTAAAACCCACGCGTGGGAAAGCTCCATAGCTTAAGGCGTCCGGAGTAAAACCCACCTGGCGGGAAAAAGCTCACAGAGAAGGGGAGCAGAAAAAACCCGCAAAGACACAGAGAGATAAATAAGCCATGTACAACACCACGAAAAAGCTACAAAATATACGCAGTTTGTACGATACAAACGAGTTTTCAGAAGTAATTTACAAAAAACAGATCGAAATATTGAAAATCCCCATTTTCCCTCTGTCGAAACCAAATGCGATGGAATTAGAAGCTAAAGTTACTCATAATGCACAGTTTGGAATGGAACCCACACTCTCAGCATACACAATCCTACCACAACCAGTTAGTTAGTAACTACCAAAATTCTACCACTAATAGATCGAAAGCGCGAAAATAAGCATTCATGCATTCACACAGGAGTATACTCCGCACTCACAAGCACTCGGATCACACAATCACACACACACAAGCATGGGCACCATTCCAGTTCTGTGCATCAGTTGCAATGATAAGAAGTTAAGCTACCAAACAAGGCCTTGTTCTAAAAAGTTGTATGAACCCAACCCATAATAATACAAACTTTTACAATTTAAATGCATGGTCAATGGAAAACAAACTAATTTGATAACAAAAAAATATAACATACACATGCAAAACTATAAATAATAAGCGTAGGCACTGGTCCAGCGCTTCCTTCCGCGTGAAAGCGATCGTAGACTTGGAATTTTTGGCTCCTTTCTCCTCTCATATCCCATGGGTCTAACAACAAGCCCTATCATGATACCTGAAAAGAGTACTATGTGAAAAAGTATTCAGAATCTTGTAATACATTCAGAGAACTATGAAACTGGTACCTACCATTTAAATCAGCTCTGAAAAGAATTGCAACATGATTACGAAACAAGAGATAGCAATGGATACGTAACATCGAAAAAAAGAACAAAAGTATCATATGTACCTAGAAAAAATTATAATTAAGTTCCTGTAAAAAAATATCATTAAGTGCCTGTAAAAAAGGGTCATTAAGTACCTGTAATCAAAGATCATTAGCGTATAATTATGTACCAGCAAATACATGAAGCATTCACACAAATACATACATACACAGTAACATTCATAATGCCTTATACCCTAACATTCCAAAATCAACGCAAACGACACCCAAGAAACTCAGAAAACAAGACCAACAACAACCAACGACAAGAACCGAGCCCCAGAGACATGAAAGACCACGCGCGCAGTCATTCCCTACCATCATAACATACACAAACATAATGACATAAATCATACATAGAGAAAACAGAAATGGTATATCCCTATGATAAATTGCCTACATAAAATAATGTGAGCAAAGCCAATAAACGAAGGTAATAGAAATAGACACCCAAATATAAACACGTTCACAGCAAGGTGTATAAAAAATATAGTTTCCCACCACCGCGGTTTTATTCGAACCGCGAATCTCTGGATCCAATCCGATTCTCGAAGGCAGTGGATATCTCGATCCTCCAGTTATCCGTGCTTGATCCAGAATCCATGCGTGCTCCTCGCCAGATGACTGGTACTCTTGACTCTGGATTCGATAACCGCCGACGCGATGGTCACTCCCAACCGCTCCCGACGATGTCTCCGGACGAACTGAAGCTTCCCTCCTGTTGTTGATTTCCGGCGCCAAATCCTGCGTCCTGATTGGTGGAAACCTTAGTGTTCCCTCCAGAAAACAACTACGCATACAATAAAACGTTAAAATGTTGAAATATTTCATCAAAAAATATTACCTACCAGCTCGTTAAATATCTTCTACGATTATATTGGCAGGGCGTAAATTATAATTCCTCATCTTCTCGTGTTCACGGTCACATGATGAGAAAAATAAACTTTGTTTTGATTGCTAATAATTAATTACTGGATATAGATTAATGAAAATATTTGGAACGATGCATTCCAAAATAAAAACCATTTCTACCGGACGTTTATCGCATTTCATTACTTATTCAAGAATCGTATAGTACGTTTCTGTCTCTCCGTTCCCGGTGTGGGATCATGGGATACGATGGACGTGATTTTGGAGGGAAACGATGTGAAAAGATGGCCGCCGATGATTTCCTTTGCATTAAAAATTATGTTCTGCAACCTATTCCTTACCGCGTCACCTCGTTCAAGGAGTCAGTATTTCATTCTATTGCGCCCGCACCTTAGATACCAAAGCGTCTAGGGAAGTAATAGATACGTAATGCTTACGATAACTCACCTCCAAATAGAAGTTCCTCTTACCAAGTCCTTTGTCGCACGTCATATCTCGTTAGGGCCAACTAGCTACTTAGTCGTTCCCAAAACAGCCGAAATCCAGTCAAGGAGAAAGAGATGGGCTTCCGACAAGCTATTCACTCTTCGTAGAACAGTTAAAATTCGCAATATCCCATTCTAAATACGGAATTCACATAATACTTCCACAACGGTAAGTTAGTCACTGAAGATGGCGAGTAATCTTGCTTACAATCGAGACGATTAGTCCGTCATACGTATCGATACGCTCCGAAAACAGAGGTGGTTGCGGGAATTTCATCTGAGCACGATGCCAGAAAATGGAAATAATTTAGATTTAGGCGTCCATATTTTATGGACATAAACGTCCATGGCATTTGTTTTTCTCCAGCTGATAACATATTCATTTTACGTACATTCTCCGCATTTGTTGTGCATATTATCTAGCGATACGTAAAGCCTTATTTTTTCCTTGCGTTATGTTTTACAAGATAAATTGCCTCAAGCAGCATGAAATGCCTTTGGAACATCTTGAACATTAGATTTCCTAGTAGCCGATCGAAGTGGTGAATGATGTAAAAGTGTGACTGAAATGCAAATGCTTGATTTCCGAACAGTAGAATGTAATTCTTTGTATTGTTTTTCGACTGCATGCGTTAGTAGTTAACTGTTAGAATAGTGGAAAGGTGTCAGTGAAGTGGTTTCAGCTATAATCCACATTGAGCTTACCTCACAGTACATCCTTTGTTATGAATTAGATTGACTTTAAAAAAATTTCTACCATGGTGAAAGTAATTATTTTCAAACACTTTCTTAGATCCATCCATCAATAAGTGATTGGTTACACAATATCTGGTTGCCATAATTTTCTTTCCTTAATGTTGGCATGTAATTTATGCATAAAAAAGTGCCGTTACATCATCATAAATCTTCAAGCATCTTTTTATGTTTACCTAGATAATAGTATCCCTAGAATATAACCCAGGTTGACCTTTACTGTATCTGCTCACAATGTGATTGATCTAAGTGATTTCTCAGAAAGATTTATCTTTTCGATCGTTCATATGAGCTTCTCCTTTTGCATGCCTTCATCCATTATTTTAAGTGATTTCTCTTTCTGCTAGTTCAAACAAGTTCATGTGTTTCTACAACTGCTACAATCATCAACATCAACTATTGCCATACGTTAGTGGACATCATCTTATTTTTAACAGTTTCAATATCTTGATGAACTGGAATAGCATCGCTAATGATTCAGTGAATTGTGATTGAGTGATAGAATAGAAGTGACCCGAATGACTCACTCACAGAGAATAACCATGGAATAAGGGGAATGTTTGTTTATTTTTTTTTTTGGATCCCATTTTCTATCCTTGGGTTATATACTCACCCTCATATGGAATTTAATACTTCTGGATGCAAAATTTTAAGTCTTACAACCCTTTTCTCACAAAGAAATGAAATGATCATTTTCTTATAGTTGACTGCTCTTGAGAAACTTTTGCTTTGCCATTTTTAAATTCTATGAATAAATCATATGCATCCCTACATTCTCCTAGCTATATTCATACTCATTACAATATTCATCTGAAATGAAGTTTAATGAGAAATAGTTTTATTCATTCTCTGTTTTATGAAATATATTTTTGTGATTCCCTTATGTTCCCAAAGCATTTCCCATTAATATTCTTCTTCATGGTTTGTGCTAGGTAGGTGTGAGAACCAGGCTCATTCCTTATAATGATCATGCTTTCTGCTTTAGTAAACATCTACTGAAAGCAAGGCAATACTGTTCAATTATAAAGCTTAAATGCAATAACCCATCCAGGCTAGTTTTAATGGAACTTGGTTTATAATGCTTAAGTAGTGGCTTCCATATTCTTGGCATCATTTGCAATTATTGTTTGTATTTCTGTACAAAATCTTTAGGAATTATGTTCCTGTTCAAATAAGCATGCATCAAGACCTAATATTTATTTGTCATTTTGAATGAGCAATTGGGATTTTTTTTGAATGCTTCACACATAAGGAGGCTGATTTTTAGATGCAATTTTAAGGGATTTTGTTTAATTAAATGCTGAACTGAGTTGTAATGTTAGTATATCGTCTCCTATGAACATGTAGTATTTCTTCCTATTTAATTGAAAATCATTATATGACAGAAGTTAAATAAAGGTGACATGACTGGGTCTTGAATCCAGGCCACCCACTTCCCTGGCAGGTTACTGTAAATCTCCCTCCCTTTTAAATTGTCTACTGAGCGTAAGGCAGCGAAGCCTTTCAGAGATTAGGAGGTGACAGTAACTGATAAAAGGAGGTCCTTAATTCATAATCGGTGAAATTTATCTAATGAGTTTCTCCAAATTAACAGAATTATTATGCTAAGATTACATATAATGGAAACTATGGTAGAGGGGGTTAAATAAAGAGTCACATAACTTTGAATGACACTTGTGGATTTATTAACCAGCATCATATATCCATATTGTGCAGAGCTCTTAGATGGAATATAACAAACTAATATTTCTTCCCAGAACAGATTTTTATTAAATGGGTTCGATCAGGTGGCCTCAACTGCTTATGCACAGTGTATGGCATTTAATAGAAAGCGTTGACCGTCTCGTTGACACGCTACTTTTCCTTCCTTGTGATGCGTCTGTTCGAAGACTCCTTTGCTACTCTTTTTGATATATCCACTTGTATTGGCGTACATAATGCCTACGCCCACTGAAAATAGTTCCTTCTTTCAGCATTTTCTGCCCACCCTCATCTTCGATATGCCTTCGTTGCACATCAGCATCCCCGTGATCCTTATCCCCATTTTCCATTCGGCCCATAACTTGTACGCGTAGCATCATACGTTTTCGGATAGTATGAAGCGTTTCATTTTTCTTTGATAAAATTTAAATCATTATCAGTACAAAATATGAGAGTGGATATGCATTTCCACACGAGGATTAGGATTGAACGTGTACGCCACGAGGAAATTTAATTATAAAGGGAAAATTGATTGATCACTCTTGTTTTACGGCCCCGTAACATGTTTAGACCGCCATCGCTCTCTTCGTATGCAACACTGAAGGCTGGTCTTTCGCTGATTGTTCCTTGTGACGTCCAAATACATGACCTATAGTTTAAGAGCGAGACGTGGAACAGCAATCGAATTTTCACCTAGAATTGGAGCCGGCAATTGGAGTGAGATTCCCAAGTTTGTATCGCCCTGCGTTACAGTTCTTGAGCCAATGTAGTATTATTCGGAGTCTGGCTGACATCCTTCGCCTATCGTCGAAGAATAAATTACTGTTACCTTAGTATACATCGAAGTAGGAGTAATTTCATTTATTTAAAGTGATATTGATTTCACACCGCGTATTTAAAAATACTTAATTAACCATGAAGAAGCCCCAGAAAAATTCGCAAATAGATCAGGGCATAGGTGGTCTATTAGGGGGTTTAGAACTACTTAGCAATAGAACTGAATATACGCTGATTTTACGTTAAAACTTAACTATCTAAATGTACCACGCATTTAAAACCTATAAAAAATAATACTAATTTAATGCAGGAAAAAATATCATACCTTGCAGTTGAAATATATTTTAAGAGCATATTCATTCCTGCAACCCAGTCTTCAATGTTCTCTACTTTGCTTTCTTTCGCATTTTTTCAGAACACGATATGAAAAGGAATATCGAAGCATTTCCTAGTAAAGTGGAGAAAAATTTTAACTCGAATGAATGGATAAAACGTGAAAGACCACTCGTTCTCCTAAGCAGTTACATTTTAAACGAAAGCCTTGCTTTGAAATGTATGAGAGTAATCTATGAAGTATATTTCCAGCCGAAGATCGGATGCCAAAATCGGTCCTTTCACGTCTCGGAAAAAATAATGGGTAATTAGCTTTGAGAAATGTATAAGCAATTCGGAAATACCGGTTGACGTCCGACCGACGCAGATACTTGTTTTGATGTCTCAAGGCGAATTCTTCTTTCTGAGGTCGCTTCTGAAGGGCAGAGTGGCTCCTTTCCGTGCTTTCATTCTTCGAAAGAAGAGAATTTGACATTTGGACTGCTCGTTTGAATTTCAGTGAACCCGAAGACGTGTTTTCGTTACTGCATGTGGTAGTTCCGAGGCATTCTTAAGATTTATCATGTTATTTATCGAAGGTTTATTTTTTCGAAAGATAAACAGCTAACAGCAAGCCTATAGTAGGTTTTCCCGAATGAAATTTAATGAGGTTAAACGATCGTCGATACGTAGCTCAAAACCTAAGTTACCGTTGCGGTAGTATCTCAGCTTCGAATCCGAAAATATTTGCCTGTTTCATCGGATGATCGGAACGCGCTTCTATTTTTGTAACGCAATTATTGACTCGATGGAATACTTCCAATCGATGATTCGCAATGGAGTAGGAGAATCAGCGAAATAAAACTGAGTTCCTCTTTGATGTGCACGTATGCTGGATAATCTTACTACGGCGGGCGACCTTCTTGAACGTGCCTTCCCTGAATTGCCTGTAGTCTACGTTTCAACGATTTCCTTCCTTCATTATTTATTCCCATTATCCATCATTATCTTCGTCGTACTTCTAATTGATCAATGGAATGATATCACAAACTTCAGTGCTGGCTATGAACGCTTTTTACAAGTACGTAAATCAGATACCGTATTAGAAATGTTTCTCGACCGTATCGCATACCTGTTGCAAACCTTCACTTATATTTCGATACTTATTTCGTCTTCATTAAAGTATAATAATAAAGTTCGTTACGATGAAAGTCTTTCAGTGGGCTTATTGATATCATTGTCATTGCATCATAACAAATCGGTTAAAAATTCTTGACGACTTTTTCATGTGGGGCATTCGAGAATTTTCGCTCGCGGTTTACTAGTTTCAAAATTTCAGTAAATAATTTATAGTTATCGTCGGATGTTAGCCAATCATTTTGGGGAGGGAATTGAGAATCTGAAACTGAAATGACTCCTCGCAGAAACTCAGCTTTATTTCTCCACAAATGCTCAACATCGGGGAATAAATTACCTTTAGGTATTAGAAACTGAACATAAATTAAAGACGTTGGGACGCACTCAGACTCCCGTGTCACGAGTGAATTCCCTGTTCATATATTGCAAAGAAAATCATGACTTTCGCTTCAATTGTTCTAAAACCTGATTTCCATACGCTTAAAGATATAAAACGCGGATGTATGAACAAGCACGGAATCGCTAAGGAAATTAGAAGAGTTACTTATAATTCGGGCCTTTGAACTAAGTTCCCTCCGTTGGTTAGTTTCAGATTAACCATATTTTATCTTTAATTTTTTCACTGGAACGCAGACATCTTTTTGATCGGGATTTCCAAATTGTGCATCGGTTAAATAAATGTCAGCCGTTAATTCTAGGAGATTGAAAACTAGATGAAGAAAATGCGTTCCCCCATCTGTAGCCTAGTACACGATAGTCGAACTGAGATTTTTACTTATCCTCCATCTATCGCAGAGTCTTTTATGTCGCATATTTCTTCGTAATTAATTTCCATCTGGGAATTCTCCATTTTGCTCCTGGTAAGAAACTACTTAGAGGTTTTCAAGATTTTCTCATTCGAATTGCGAAGCTCGCTATTCATTAATTCACAGGTCGTAAAAACGAATTAAAGTTGACTTCGGACGAGGAATGGAGAATTATCGCAATGATTAAGTTTAACTGAGAAGTCATGAGTGGCTAGTTCTCAAGAATATTTCGTTGTAACTTCGGTATCCGTGAAAGTAATAAGGTAAACAGGGAATCTTTGAGAAACACACAAAAATTATCTTTCAAAATAATTGTTTTTATTCAAGACTCTTTACAGTTAAAGGAAGAAATCTAGTGGGATAAACCTCCGTGACTTATGGTCTCCGGAGTAAAACCCACGCGTGGGAAAGCTCCATAGCTTAAGGCGTCCGGAGTAAAACCCACCTGGCGGGAAAAAGCTCACAGAGAAGGGGAGCAGAAAAAACCCGCAAAGACACAGAGAGATAAATAAGCCATGTACAACACCACGAAAAAGCTACAAAATATACGCAGTTTGTACGATACAAACGAGTTTTCAGAAGTAATTTACAAAAAACAGATCGAAATATTGAAAATCCCCATTTTCCCTCTGTCGAAACCAAATGCGATGGAATTAGAAGCTAAAGTTACTCATAATGCACAGTTTGGAATGGAACCCACACTCTCAGCATACACAATCCTACCACAACCAGTTAGTTAGTAACTACCAAAATTCTACCACTAATAGATCGAAAGCGCGAAAATAAGCATTCATGCATTCACACAGGAGTATACTCCGCACTCACAAGCACTCGGATCACACAATCACACACACACAAGCATGGGCACCATTCCAGTTCTGTGCATCAGTTGCAATGATAAGAAGTTAAGCTACCAAACAAGGCCTTGTTCTAAAAAGTTGTATGAACCCAACCCATAATAATACAAACTTTTACAATTTAAATGCATGGTCAATGGAAAACAAACTAATTTGATAACAAAAAAATATAACATACACATGCAAAACTATAAATAATAAGCGTAGGCACTGGTCCAGCGCTTCCTTCCGCGTGAAAGCGATCGTAGACTTGGAATTTTTGGCTCCTTTCTCCTCTCATATCCCATGGGTCTAACAACAAGCCCTATCATGATACCTGAAAAGAGTACTATGTGAAAAAGTATTCAGAATCTTGTAATACATTCAGAGAACTATGAAACTGGTACCTACCATTTAAATCAGCTCTGAAAAGAATTGCAACATGATTACGAAACAAGAGATAGCAATGGATACGTAACATCGAAAAAAAGAACAAAAGTATCATATGTACCTAGAAAAAATTATAATTAAGTTCCTGTAAAAAAATATCATTAAGTGCCTGTAAAAAAGGGTCATTAAGTACCTGTAATCAAAGATCATTAGCGTATAATTATGTACCAGCAAATACATGAAGCATTCACACAAATACATACATACACAGTAACATTCATAATGCCTTATACCCTAACATTCCAAAATCAACGCAAACGACACCCAAGAAACTCAGAAAACAAGACCAACAACAACCAACGACAAGAACCGAGCCCCAGAGACATGAAAGACCACGCGCGCAGTCATTCCCTACCATCATAACATACACAAACATAATGACATAAATCATACATAGAGAAAACAGAAATGGTATATCCCTATGATAAATTGCCTACATAAAATAATGTGAGCAAAGCCAATAAACGAAGGTAATAGAAATAGACACCCAAATATAAACACGTTCACAGCAAGGTGTATAAAAAATATAGTTTCCCACCACCGCGGTTTTATTCGAACCGCGAATCTCTGGATCCAATCCGATTCTCGAAGGCAGTGGATATCTCGATCCTCCAGTTATCCGTGCTTGATCCAGAATCCATGCGTGCTCCTCGCCAGATGACTGGTACTCTTGACTCTGGATTCGATAACCGCCGACGCGATGGTCACTCCCAACCGCTCCCGACGATGTCTCCGGACGAACTGAAGCTTCCCTCCTGTTGTTGATTTCCGGCGCCAAATCCTGCGTCCTGATTGGTGGAAACCTTAGTGTTCCCTCCAGAAAACAACTACGCATACAATAAAACGTTAAAATGTTGAAATATTTCATCAAAAAATATTATCTACCAGCTCGTTAAATATCTTCTTCGATTATATTTGCAGTGCGTAAATTATAAATCCTCACCTTCTCGTGTTCAAGGTCACATGACGAGAAAAATAAACTTTGTTTTGATTGCTCATAATTAATTACTGTATATAGATTAATGAAAATATTTGGAACGATGCATTAAAAAATAATAACCATTTCTACCGGACGTTTATCGCATTTCATTACTTATTCAAGAATCGTATAGTACGTTTCTGTCTCTCCGTTTCCGGTGTGGGATCATGGGGTACGATGGACGTGATTTTGGAGGGAAACGATGTGAAAAGATGGCCGCCGATGATTTCCTTTGCATTAAAAATTATGTTCTGCAACCTATTCCTTACCGCGTCACCTCGTTCAAGGAGTCAGTATTTCATTCTATTGCGCCCGCACCTTAGATACCAAAGCTTCTAGGGAAGTAATAGATACGTAATGCTTACGATAACTCAACTCCAAATAGAAGTTCCTCTTACCAAGTCCTTTGTCGCACGTCATATCTCGTTGGGGGCAACTGGCTACTTAGTCGTTCCCAAAACAGCCGAAATCCAATCACGGAGAAAGAGATGGGCTTCCGACAAGCTATTCACTCTTCGTAGAACAGATAAAATTCGCAATATCCCATTCTGAATACGGAATTCACATAATACTTCCACAACGGAAAGTTAGTCACTGAAGATGGCGAGTAACCTTGCTTACAATCGAGACGATTAGTCCGTCATACATATCGATACGCTCCGAAAACAGAGTTGGTTGCGGGAATTTCATCTGAGCACGATGCAAGAAAGTGGAAATAGATTTAGATTTAGGCGTCCATATTTTATGGACATAAACGTCCATGGCTTTTGTTTTTCTCCAGCTGATAACATATTCATTTTACGTACATTCTCTGCATTTGTTGTGCATATTATCTAGCGATACGTAAAGCCTAATTCTTTCCTTTCGTTATGTTTTACAAGATGAATTGCCTCAAGCAGCATGAAGTGCCTTTGGAACATCTTGAACATTAGATTTCCTAGTAGCCGATCGAAGTGGTGAATGATGTAAAAGTGTGATTGAAATGCAAATGCTTGATTGCCGAACAGTAGAATGTAATTCTTTGTATTGTTTTTCGACTGCATGCGTTTGTAGTTAATTGTAAGAATAGTGGAAAGGTGTCAGTGAAGTGGTTTCAGCTATAATCCACATTGAGCTTACCTCACAGTACATCCTTTGTTATGAATTAGATTGACTGTCAAAAAATTTCTACCATGGTGAAAGTAATTCTTTTCAAACTCTTTCTTAGATCCCTCCACCAATAAATGATGGGTTACACAATATCTGGTTGCCATAATTTCCTTTCCTTAATGTTGGCATGTAATTTATGCATAAAAAAGTACCGTTACATCATCATAAATCTTCAAGCATCTTTTTATGTTTACCTAGATAATAGTATCCCTAGAATATAACCCAGGTTGACCTTTACTGTATCTGCTCACAATGTGATTGATCTAAGTGATTTCTCAGAAAGATTTATCTTTTCGATCGTTCATATAGGCTTCTCCTTTTGCATGCCTTCATCCATTATTTTAAGTGATTTCTCTTTCTGCTAGTTCAAACAAATTCATGTGTTTCTACAACTGCTACAATCATCAACATCAACTATTGCCAGACGTTAGTGGACATCATCTTATTTTTAACAGTTTCAATATCTTGATGAACTGGAAAAGCATCGCTAATGATTCAGTGAATTGTGATTGAGTGATAGAATAGAAGTGACCCGAATGACTCACTCACAGAGAATAACCATGGAATAAGGGGAATGTTTATTTATTTTTTTTTTCGGGATCCCATTTTCTATCCTTTGGTTATATAATCACACTCATATGGAATTTAAATACTTCTGGATGCAAAATTTTAAGTCTTACAACCCTTTTCTCACAAAGAAATGAAATGATCATTTTCTTATAGTTGACTGCTCTTGAGAAAATTTTGCTTTGCCATTTTTAAATTCTATGAATAAATCATATGCATCCCTACATACTCCCAGCTATATTCATACTCATTACAATATTCATCTGAAATGAAGTTTAATGAGAAATATTTTTATTCATTCTCTATTTTATGAAATATATTTTTGTGATTCCCTTATGTTCCCAAAGCATTTCCTATTAATATTCTTCTTCATGGTTTGTGCTAGGTAGGTGTGAGAACCTAGCTCATTCCTTATAATGATCATGCTTTCTGCTTTAGTTAACATCTACTGAAAGCAAGGCACTACTATTCAATTATAAAGCTTAAATGCAATAACCCATCCAGGCTAGTTTTAATGGAACTTGGTTTATAATGCTTAAGTAGTGGCTTCCATATTCTTGGCATCATATGAAATTATTGTTTGTATGTCTGTAAAAAATCTTAAGGGATTATGTTCCTGTTCAAATAAGCATGCATCAAGACCTAATATTTATTTGTCATTTGGAATGAGCAATTGGGATATTTTTGAATTCTTCACACATAAGTAAGGTGATTTTTTGATGCAATTTTTAGGGATTTTGTTTAATTAAATGCTGAATTGAATTGTAATGTTAGTATATCGTCTCTTATGAACATGTAGTATTTCTTCCTATTTAATTGAAAATCAATATATGACAGGAGTTAAATAAAGGTGACACGACTGGGTCTTGAATCCAGGCCACCCACTTCCCTGGCAGGTTACTGTAAATCTCCTTCCCTTTTAATATGTCTACTGAGCGTAAGGCAGCGAAGCCTTTCAGAGATTAGGAGGTGACAGTAACTGATAAAAGGAGGTCCTTAATGCATAATCGGTGAAATTTATCTGATGAGTTTCTCCAAATTAACAGAATTATTATGCTAAGATTAAATATAATGGAAACTACGGTAGAAGGGGTTAAAGAAAGAGTCACATAACTTTGAATGACACTTGTGGATTTATTAACCAGCATCATATATCCATATTAGGCAGAGCTCTTAGATGGAATATAACAAACTAATCTTACTTCCCAGAACAGATTTTAATTAAATGGGTTCGATCAGTTGGCCTCAACTGCTTATGTACAGTGTATGGCATTTAATAGAAAGCGTTGACCGTCTCGTTGACACGCTACATTTCCTTGCTTGTGATGCGTCTGTTCGAAGACTCCTTCGCAACTCTTTTTGATATATTCACTTGTATTGGCGTACATAATGCCTACGCCCACTGAAAATAGTTCCTTCTTTCAGCATTTTCTGCCCACCCTCATCTTTGATATGCCTTCGTTGCACATCAGCATCCCCGTGATCCTTATCCCCATTTTCCATTCGGGCCATAACTTGTACGCGTAGCATCATACGTTTTCGGATAGTATGAAGCGTTTCATTTTTCTTTGATAAAATTTAAATCATTATCAGTACAAAATATGAGAGTGGATATGCATTTCCACACGAGGATTAGGATTGAACGTGTATGCCACGAGGAAATTTAATTATAAAGGGAAAATTGATTGATCACTCTTGTTTTACGGCCCCGTAACATGTTTAGACCGCCATCGCTCTCTTCGTATGCAACACTGAAGGCTGGTCTTTCGCAGATTGTTCCTTGTGACGTCCAAATACATGACCTATACTTTAAGAGCGAGACGTGGAACAGCAATCGAATTTTCACCTAGAATTGGAGCCGGCAATTGGAGTGAGATTCCCAAGTTTGTATCGCCCTGCGTTACAGTTCTTGAGCCAATGTAGTATTATTCGGAGTCTGGATGACATCCTTAGCCTATCGTGGAAGAATAAATTACTGTTACCTTATATACATCGAAGTAGGAGTAATTTCATTTATTTAAAGTGATATTGATTTCACACCGCGTATTTAAAAATACTTAATTAACCATGAAGAAGCCCCAGAAAAATTCGCAAATAGATCAGGGCATAGGTGGTCTATTAGGGGCTTTAGAACTACCTAGTAATAGATCTGAATATACGCTGATTTTACGTTAAAACTTAACTATCTAAATGTACCACGCATTTAAAACCTATAAAAAATAATACTAATTTAATGCAGGAAAAAATATCATACCTTGCAGTTGAAATATATTTTAAGAGCATATTCATTCCTGCAACCCAGTCTTCAATGTTCTCTACTTTGCTTTCTTTCGCATTTTTTCAGAACACGATATGAAAAGGAATATCGAAGCATTTCCTAGTAAAGTGGAGAAAAATTTTAACTCGAATGAATGGATAAAACGTGAAAGACCACTCGTTCTCCTAAGCAGTTACATTTTAAACGAAAGCCTTGCTTTGAAATGTATGAGAGTAATCTATGAAGTATATTTCCAGCCGAAGATCGGATGCCAAAATCGGACCTTTCACGTCTCGGAAAAAATAATGGGTAATTAGCTTTGAGAAATGTATAAGCAATTCGGAAATACCGGTTGACGTCCGACCGACGCAGATACTTGTTTTGATGTCTCAAGGCGAATTCTTCTTTCTGAGGTCGCTTCTGAAGGGCAGAGTGGCTCCTTTCCGTGCTTTCATTCTTCGAAAGAAGAGAATTTGACATTTGGACTGCTCGTTTGAATTTCAGTGAACCCGAAGACGTGTTTTCGTTACTGCATGTGGTAGTTCCGAGGCATTCTTAAGATTTATCATGTTATTTATCGAAGGTTTATTTTTTCGAAAGATAAACAGCTAACAGCAAGCCTATAGTAGGTTTTCCCGAATGAAATTTAATGAGGTTAAACGATCGTCGATACGTAGCTCAAAACCTAAGTTACCGTTGCGGTAGTATCTCAGCTTCGAATCCGAAAATATTTGCCTGTTTCATCGGATGATCGGAACGCGCTTCTATTTTTGTAACGCAATTATTGACTCGATGGAATACTTCCAATCGATGATTCGCAATGGAGTAGGAGAATCAGCGAAATAAAACTGAGTTCCTCTTTGATGTGCACGTATGCTGGATAATCTTACTACGGCGGGCGACCTTCTTGAACGTGCCTTCCCTGAATTGCCTGTAGTCTACGTTTCAACGATTTCCTTCCTTCATTATTTATTCCCATTATCCATCATTATCTTCGTCGTACTTCTAATTGATCAATGGAATGATATCACAAACTTCAGTGCTGGCTATGAACGCTTTTTACAAGTACGTAAATCAGATACCGTATTAGAAATGTTTCTCGACCGTATCGCATACCTGTTGCAAACCTTCACTTATATTTCGATACTTATTTCGTCTTCATTAAAGTATAATAATAAAGTTCGTTACGATGAAAGTCTTTCAGTGGGCTTATTGATATCATTGTCATTGCATCATAACAAATCGGTTAAAAATTCTTGACGACTTTTTCATGTGGGGCATTCGAGAATTTTCGCTCGCGGTTTACTAGTTTCAAAATTTCAGTAAATAATTTATAGTTATCGTCGGATGTTAGCCAATCATTTTGGGGAGGGAATTGAGAATCTGAAACTGAAATGACTCCTCGCAGAAACTCAGCTTTATTTCTCCACAAATGCTCAACATCGGGGAATAAATTACCTTTAGGTATTAGAAACTGAACATAAATTAAAGACGTTGGGACGCACTCAGACTCCCGTGTCACGAGTGAATTCCCTGTTCATATATTGCAAAGAAAATCATGACTTTCGCTTCAATTGTTCTAAAACCTGATTTCCATACGCTTAAAGATATAAAACGCGGATGTATGAACAAGCACGGAATCGCTAAGGAAATTAGAAGAGTTACTTATAATTCGGGCCTTTGAACTAAGTTCCCTCCGTTGGTTAGTTTCAGATTAACCATATTTTATCTTTAATTTTTTCACTGGAACGCAGACATCTTTTTGATCGGGATTTCCAAATTGTGCATCGGTTAAATAAATGTCAGCCGTTAATTCTAGGAGATTGAAAACTAGATGAAGAAAATGCGTTCCCCCATCTGTAGCCTAGTACACGATAGTCGAACTGAGATTTTTACTTATCCTCCATCTATCGCAGAGTCTTTTATGTCGCATATTTCTTCGTAATTAATTTCCATCTGGGAATTCTCCATTTTGCTCCTGGTAAGAAACTACTTAGAGGTTTTCAAGATTTTCTCATTCGAATTGCGAAGCTCGCTATTCATTAATTCACAGGTCGTAAAAACGAATTAAAGTTGACTTCGGACGAGGAATGGAGAATTATCGCAATGATTAAGTTTAACTGAGAAGTCATGAGTGGCTAGTTCTCAAGAATATTTCGTTGTAACTTCGGTATCCGTGAAAGTAATAAGGTAAACAGGGAATCTTTGAGAAACACACAAAAATTATCTTTCAAAATAATTGTTTTTATTCAAGACTCTTTACAGTTAAAGGAAGAAATCTAGTGGGATAAACCTCCGTGACTTATGGTCTCCGGAGTAAAACCCACGCGTGGGAAAGCTCCATAGCTTAAGGCGTCCGGAGTAAAACCCACCTGGCGGGAAAAAGCTCACAGAGAAGGGGAGCAGAAAAAACCCGCAAAGACACAGAGAGATAAATAAGCCATGTACAACACCACGAAAAAGCTACAAAATATACGCAGTTTGTACGATACAAACGAGTTTTCAGAAGTAATTTACAAAAAACAGATCGAAATATTGAAAATCCACATTTTCCCTCTGTCGAAACCAAATGCGATGGAATTAGAAGCTAAAGTTACTCATAATGCACAGTTTGGAATGGAACCCACACTCTCAGCATACACAATCCTACCACAACCAGTTAGTTAGTAACTACCAAAATTCTACCACTAATAGATCGAAAGCGCGAAAATAAGCATTCATGCATTCACACAGGAGTATACTCCGCACTCACAAGCACTCGGATCACACAATCACACACACACAAGCATGGGCACCATTCCAGTTCTGTGCATCAGTTGCAATGATAAGAAGTTAAGCTACCAAACAAGGCCTTGTTCTAAAAAGTTGTATGAACCCAACCCATAATAATACAAACTTTTACAATTTAAATGCATGGTCAATGGAAAACAAACTAATTTGATAACAAAAAAATATAACATACACATGCAAAACTATAAATAATAAGCGTAGGCACTGGTCCAGCGCTTCCTTCCGCGTGAAAGCGATCGTAGACTTGGAATTTTTGGCTCCTTTCTCCTCTCATATCCCATGGGTCTAACAACAAGCCCTATCATGATACCTGAAAAGAGTACTATGTGAAAAAGTATTCAGAATCTTGTAATACATTCAGAGAACTATGAAACTGGTACCTACCATTTAAATCAGCTCTGAAAAGAATTGCAACATGATTACGAAACAAGAGATAGCAATGGATACGTAACATCGAAAAAAAGAACAAAAGTATCATATGTACCTAGAAAAAATTATAATTAAGTTCCTGTAAAAAAATATCATTAAGTGCCTGTAAAAAAGGGTCATTAAGTACCTGTAATCAAAGATCATTAGCGTATAATTATGTACCAGCAAATACATGAAGCATTCACACAAATACATACATACACAGTAACATTCATAATGCCTTATACCCTAACATTCCAAAATCAACGCAAACGACACCCAAGAAACTCAGAAAACAAGACCAACAACAACCAACGACAAGAACCGAGCCCCAGAGACATGAAAGACCACGCGCGCAGTCATTCCCTACCATCATAACATACACAAACATAATGACATAAATCATACATAGAGAAAACAGAAATGGTATATCCCTATGATAAATTGCCTACATAAAATAATGTGAGCAAAGCCAATAAACGAAGGTAATAGAAATAGACACCCAAATATAAACACGTTCACAGCAAGGTGTATAAAAAATATAGTTTCCCACCACCGCGGTTTTATTCGAACCGCGAATCTCTGGATCCAATCCGATTCTCGAAGGCAGTGGATATCTCGATCCTCCAGTTATCCGTGCTTGATCCAGAATCCATGCGTGCTCCTCGCCAGATGACTGGTACTCTTGACTCTGGATTCGATAACCGCCGACGCGATGGTCACTCCCAACCGCTCCCGACGATGTCTCCGGACGAACTGAAGCTTCCCTCCTGTTGTTGATTTCCGGCGCCAAATCCTGCGTCCTGATTGGTGGAAACCTTAGTGTTCCCTCCAGAAAACAACTACGCATACAATAAAACGTTAAAATGTTGAAATATTTCATCAAAAAATATTATCTACCAGCTCGTTAAATATCTTCTTCGATTATATTTGCAGTGCGTAAATTATAAATCCTCACCTTCTCGTGTTCACGGTCACATGACGAGAAAAATAAACTTTGTTTTGATTGCTCATAATTAATTACTGTATATAGATTAATGAAAATATTTGGAACGATGCATTAAAAAATAATAACCATTTCTACCGGACGTTTATCGCATTTCATTACTTATTCAAGAATCGTATAGTACGTTTCTGTCTCTCCGTTTCCGGTGTGGGATCATGGGGTACGATGGACGTGATTTTGGAGGGAAACGATGTGAAAAGATGGCCGCCGATGATTTCCTTTGCATTAAAAATTATGTTCTGCAACCTATTCCTTACCGCGTCACCTCGTTCAAGGAGTCAGTATTTCATTCTATTGCGCCCGCACCTTAGATACCAAAGCTTCTAGGGAAGTAATAGATACGTAATGCTTACGATAACTCAACTCCAAATAGAAGTTCCTCTTACCAAGTCCTTTGTCGCACGTCATATCTCGTTGGGGGCAACTGGCTACTTAGTCGTTCCCAAAACAGCCGAAATCCAATCACGGAGAAAGAGATGGGCTTCCGACAAGCTATTCACTCTTCGTAGAACAGATAAAATTCGCAATATCCCATTCTGAATACGGAATTCACATAATACTTCCACAACGGAAAGTTAGTCACTGAAGATGGCGAGTAACCTTGCTTACAATCGAGACGATTAGTCCGTCATACATATCGATACGCTCCGAAAACAGAGTTGGTTGCGGGAATTTCATCTGAGCACGATGCAAGAAAGTGGAAATAGATTTAGATTTAGGCGTCCATATTTTATGGACATAAACGTCCATGGCTTTTGTTTTTCTCCAGCTGATAACATATTCATTTTACGTACATTCTCTGCATTTGTTGTGCATATTATCTAGCGATACGTAAAGCCTAATTCTTTCCTTTCGTTATGTTTTACAAGATGAATTGCCTCAAGCAGCATGAAGTGCCTTTGGAACATCTTGAACATTAGATTTCCTAGTAGCCGATCGAAGTGGTGAATGATGTAAAAGTGTGATTGAAATGCAAATGCTTGATTGCCGAACAGTAGAATGTAATTCTTTGTATTGTTTTTCGACTGCATGCGTTTGTAGTTAATTGTAAGAATAGTGGAAAGGTGTCAGTGAAGTGGTTTCAGCTATAATCCACATTGAGCTTACCTCACAGTACATCCTTTGTTATGAATTAGATTGACTGTCAAAAAATTTCTACCATGGTGAAAGTAATTCTTTTCAAACTCTTTCTTAGATCCCTCCACCAATAAATGATGGGTTACACAATATCTGGTTGCCATAATTTCCTTTCCTTAATGTTGGCATGTAATTTATGCATAAAAAAGTACCGTTACATCATCATAAATCTTCAAGCATCTTTTTATGTTTACCTAGATAATAGTATCCCTAGAATATAACCCAGGTTGACCTTTACTGTATCTGCTCACAATGTGATTGATCTAAGTGATTTCTCAGAAAGATTTATCTTTTCGATCGTTCATATAGGCTTCTCCTTTTGCATGCCTTCATCCATTATTTTAAGTGATTTCTCTTTCTGCTAGTTCAAACAAATTCATGTGTTTCTACAACTGCTACAATCATCAACATCAACTATTGCCAGACGTTAGTGGACATCATCTTATTTTTAACAGTTTCAATATCTTGATGAACTGGAAAAGCATCGCTAATGATTCAGTGAATTGTGATTGAGTGATAGAATAGAAGTGACCCGAATGACTCACTCACAGAGAATAACCATGGAATAAGGGGAATGTTTATTTATTTTTTTTTTCGGGATCCCATTTTCTATCCTTTGGTTATATAATCACACTCATATGGAATTTAAATACTTCTGGATGCAAAATTTTAAGTCTTACAACCCTTTTCTCACAAAGAAATGAAATGATCATTTTCTTATAGTTGACTGCTCTTGAGAAAATTTTGCTTTGCCATTTTTAAATTCTATGAATAAATCATATGCATCCCTACATACTCCCAGCTATATTCATACTCATTACAATATTCATCTGAAATGAAGTTTAATGAGAAATATTTTTATTCATTCTCTATTTTATGAAATATATTTTTGTGATTCCCTTATGTTCCCAAAGCATTTCCTATTAATATTCTTCTTCATGGTTTGTGCTAGGTAGGTGTGAGAACCTAGCTCATTCCTTATAATGATCATGCTTTCTGTTTTAGTTAACATCTACTGAAAGCAAGGCACTACTATTCAATTATAAAGCTTAAATGCAATAACCCATCCAGGCTAGTTTTAATGGAACTTGGTTTATAATGCTTAAGTAGTGGCTTCCATATTCTTGGCATCATATGAAATTATTGTTTGTATGTCTGTAAAAAATCTTAAGGGATTATGTTCCTGTTCAAATAAGCATGCATCAAGACCTAATATTTATTTGTCATTTGGAATGAGCAATTGGGATTTTTTTGAATTCTTCACACATAAGTAAGGTGATTTTTTGATGCAATTTTTAGGGATTTTGTTTAATTAAATGCTGAATTGAATTGTAATGTTAGTATATCGTCTCTTATGAACATGTAGTATTTCTTCCTATTTAATTGAAAATCAATATATGACAGGAGTTAAATAAAGGTGACACGACTGGGTCTTGAATCCAGGCCACCCACTTCCCTGGCAGGTTACTGTAAATCTCCTTCCCTTTTAATATGTCTACTGAGCGTAAGGCAGCGAAGCCTTTCAGAGATTAGGAGGTGACAGTAACTGATAAAAGGAGGTCCTTAATGCATAATCGGTGAAATTTATCTGATGAGTTTCTCCAAATTAACAGAATTATTATGCTAAGATTAAATATAATGGAAACTACGGTAGAAGGGGTTAAAGAAAGAGTCACATAACTTTGAATGACACTTGTGGATTTATTAACCAGCATCATATATCCATATTAGGCAGAGCTCTTAGATGGAATATAACAAACTAATCTTACTTCCCAGAACAGATTTTAATTAAATGGGTTCGATCAGTTGGCCTCAACTGCTTATGTACAGTGTATGGCATTTAATAGAAAGCGTTGACCGTCTCGTTGACACGCTACATTTCCTTGCTTGTGATGCGTCTGTTCGAAGACTCCTTCGCAACTCTTTTTGATATATTCACTTGTATTGGCGTACATAATGCCTACGCCCACTGAAAATAGTTCCTTCTTTCAGCATTTTCTGCCCACCCTCATCTTTGATATGCCTTCGTTGCACATCAGCATCCCCGTGATCCTTATCCCCATTTTCCATTCGGGCCATAACTTGTACGCGTAGCATCATACGTTTTCGGATAGTATGAAGCGTTTCATTTTTCTTTGATAAAATTTAAATCATTATCAGTACAAAATATGAGAGTGGATATGCATTTCCACACGAGGATTAGGATTGAACGTGTATGCCACGAGGAAATTTAATTATAAAGGGAAAATTGATTGATCACTCTTGTTTTACGGCCCCGTAACATGTTTAGACCGCCATCGCTCTCTTCGTATGCAACACTGAAGGCTGGTCTTTCGCAGATTGTTCCTTGTGACGTCCAAATACATGACCTATACTTTAAGAGCGAGACGTGGAACAGCAATCGAATTTTCACCTAGAATTGGAGCCGGCAATTGGAGTGAGATTCCCAAGTTTGTATCGCCCTGCGTTACAGTTCTTGAGCCAATGTAGTATTATTCGGAGTCTGGATGACATCCTTAGCCTATCGTGGAAGAATAAATTACTGTTACCTTAGTATACATCGAAGTAGGAGTAATTTCATTTATTTAAAGTGATATTGATTTCACACCGCGTATTTAAAAATACTTAATTAACCATGAAGAAGCCCCAGAAAAATTCGCAAATAGATCAGGGCATAGGTGGTCTATTAGGGGCTTTAGAACTACCTAGTAATAGATCTGAATATACGCTGATTTTACGTTAAAACTTAACTATCTAAATGTACCACGCATTTAAAACCTATAAAAAATAATACTAATTTAATGCAGGAAAAAATATCATACCTTGCAGTTGAAATATATTTTAAGAGCATATTCATTCCTGCAACCCAGTCTTCAATGTTCTCTACTTTGCTTTCTTTCGCATTTTTTCAGAACACGATATGAAAAGGAATATCGAAGCATTTTCTAGTAAAGTGGAGAAAAATTTTAACTCGAATGAATGGATAAAACGTGAAAGACCACTCGTTCTCCTAAGCAGTTACATTTTAAACGAAAGCCTTGCTTTGAAATGTATGAGAGTAATCTATGAAGTATATTTCCAGCCGAAGATCGGATGCCAAAATCGGACCTTTCACGTCTCGGAAAAAATAATGGGTAATTAGCTTTGAGAAATGTATAAGCAATTCGGAAATACCGGTTGACGTCCGACCGACGCAGATACTTGTTTTGATGTCTCAAGGCGAATTCCTCTTTCTGTGGTCGCTTCTGAAGGACAGAGTGGCTCCTTTCCGTGCTTTCATTCTTCGAAAGAAGAGAATTTGACATTTGGACTGCTCGTTTGAATTTCAGTGAACCCGAAGACGTGTTTTCGTTACTGCATGTGGTAGTTCCGAGGCATTCTTAAGATTTATCATGTTATTTATCGAAGGTTTATTTTTCCGAAAGATAAACAGCTAACAGCAAGCCTATAGTAGGTTTTCCCGAATGAAATTTAATGAGGTTAAACGATCGTCGATACGTAGCTCAAAACCTAAGTTACCGTTGCGGTAGTATCTCAGCTTCGAATCCGAAAATATTTGCCTGTTTCATCGGATGATCGGAACGCGCTTCTATTTTTGTAACGCAATTATTGACTCGATGGAATACTTCCAATCGATGATTCGCAATGGAGTAGGAGAATCAGCGAAATAAAACTGAGTTCCTCTTTGATGTGCACGTATGCTGGATAATCTTACTACGGCGGGCGACCTTCTTGAACGTGCCTTCCCTGAATTGCCTGTAGTCTACGTTTCAACGATTTCCTTCCTTCATTATTTATTCCCATTATCCATCATTATCTTCGTCGTACTTCTAATTGATCAATGGAATGATATCACAAACTTCAGTGCTGGCTATGAACGCTTTTTACAAGTACGTAAATCAGATACCGTATTAGAAATGTTTCTCGACCGTATCGCATACCTGTTGCAAACCTTCACTTATATTTCGATACTTATTTCGTCTTCATTAAAATATAATAATAAAGTTCGTTACGATGAATGTCTTTCAGTGGGCTTATTAATATCATTGTCATTGCATCATAACAAATCGGTTAAAAATTCTTGACGACTTTTTCATGTGGGGCATTCGAGAATTTTCGCTCGCGGTTTACTAGTTTCAAAATTTCAGTAAATAATTTATAGTTATCGTCGGATGTTAGCCAATCATTTTGGGGAGGGAATTGAGAATCTGAAACTGAAATGACTCCTCGAAGAAATTCAGCTTTATTTCTCCACAAATACTCAACATCGGGGAATAAATTACCTTTAGGTATTAGAAACTGAACATAAATTAAAGACGTTGGGACGCACTCAGACTCCCGTGTCACGAGTGAATTCCCTGTTCATATATTGCAAAGAAAATCATGACTTTCGCTTCAATTGTTCTAAAACCTGATTTCCATACGCCTAAAAATATAAAACGCGAATGTATGAACAAGCACGGAATCTCTAAGGAAATTAGAAGAGTCACTTATAATTCGGGCCTTTGAACTAAGTTCCCTCCGTTGGTTAGTTTCAGATTAACCATATTTTATCTTTAATTTTTTCACTGGAACGCAGACATCTTTTTGATCGGGATTTCCAAATTGTGCATCGGTTAAATAAATGTCAGCCGTTAATTCTAGGAGATTGAAAACTAGATGAAGAAAATGCGTTCCCCCATCTGTAGCCTAGTACACGATAGTCGAACTGAGATTTTTACTTATCCTCCATCTATCGCAGAGTCTTTTATGTCGCATATTTCTTCGTAATTAATTTCCATCTGGGAATTCTCCATTTTGCTCCTGGTAAGAAACTACTTAGAGGTTTTCAAGATTTTCTCATTCGAATTGCGAAGCTCGCTATTCATTAATTCACAGGTCGTAAAAACGAATTAAAGTTGACTTCGGACGAGGAATGGAGAATTATCGCAATGATTAAGTTTAACTGAGAAGTCATGAGTGGCTAGTTCTCAAGAATATTTCGTTGTAACTTCGGTATCCGTGAAAGTAATAAGGTAAACAGGGAATCTTTGAGAAACACACAAAAATTATCTTTCAAAATAATTGTTTTTATTCAAGACTCTTTACAGTTAAAGGAAGAAATCTAGTGGGATAAACCTCCGTGACTTATGGTCTCCGGAGTAAAACCCACGCGTGGGAAAGCTCCATAGCTTAAGGCGTCCGGAGTAAAACCCACCTGGCGGGAAAAAGCTCACAGAGAAGGGGAGCAGAAAAAACCCGCAAAGACACAGAGAGATAAATAAGCCATGTACAACACCACGAAAAAGCTACAAAATATACGCAGTTTGTACGATACAAACGAGTTTTCAGAAGTAATTTACAAAAAACAGATCGAAATATTGAAAATCCCCATTTTCCCTCTGTCGAAACCAAATGCGATGGAATTAGAAGCTAAAGTTACTCATAATGCACAGTTTGGAATGGAACCCACACTCTCAGCATACACAATCCTACCACAACCAGTTAGTTAGTAACTACCAAAATTCTACCACTAATAGATCGAAAGCGCGAAAATAAGCATTCATGCATTCACACAGGAGTATACTCCGCACTCACAAGCACTCGGATCACACAATCACACACACACAAGCATGGGCACCATTCCAGTTCTGTACATCAGTTGCAATGATAAGAAGTTAAGCTACCAAACAAGGCCTTGTTCTAAAAAGTTGTATGAACCCAACCCACAATAATACAAACTTTTACAATTTAAATGCATGGTCAATGCAAAACAAACTTATTTGATAACAAAAAAATATAACATACACATGCAAAACTATAAATAATAAGCGTAGGCACTGGTCCAGCGCTTCCTTCCGCGTGAAAGCGATCGTAGACTTGGAATTTTTGGCTCCTTTCTCCTCTCATATCCCATGGGTCTAACAACAAGCCCTATCATGATACCTGAAAAGAGTACTATGTTAAAATGTATTCAGAATCTTATAATACATTCAGAGAACTATGAAACTGGTACCTACCATTTGAATCAGCTCTGAAAAGAATTGCAACATGATTACGAAACAAGAGATAGCAATGGATACGTAACATCGAAAAAAAGAACAAAAGTATCATATGTACCTAGAAAAAATTATAATTAAGTTCCTGTAAAAAAATATCATTAAGTGCCTGTAAAAAAGGGTCATTAAGTACCTGTAATCAAAGATCATTAGCGTATAATTATGTACCAGCAAATACATGAAGCATTCACACAAATACATACATACACAGTAACATTCATAATGCCTTATACCCTAACATTCCAAAATCAACGCAAACGACACCCAAGAAACTCAGAAAACAAGACCAACAACAACCAACGACAAGAACCGAGCCCCAGAGACATGAAAGACCACGCGCGCAGTCATTCCCTACCATCATAACATACACAAACATAATGACATAAATCATACATAGAGAAAACAGAAATGGTATATCCCTATGATAAATTGCCTACATAAAATAATGTGAGCAAAGCCAATAAACGAAGGTAATAGAAATAGACACCCAAATATAAACACGTTCACAGCAAGGTGTATAAAAAATATAGTTTCCCACCACCGCGGTTTTATTCGAACCGCGAATCTCTGGATCCAATCCGATTCTCGAAGGCAGTGGATATCTCGATCCTCCAGTTATCCGTGCTTGATCCAGAATCCATGCGTGCTCCTCGCCAGATGACTGGTACTCTTGACTCTGGATTCGATAACCGCCGACGCGATGGTCACTCCCAACCGCTCCCGACGATGTCTCCGGACGAACTGAAGCTTCCCTCCTGTTGTTGATTTCCGGCGCCAAATCCTGCGTCCTGATTGGTGGAAACCTTAGTGTTCCCTCCAGAAAACAACTACGCATACAATAAAACGTTAAAATGTTGAAATATTTCATCAAAAAATATTATCTACCAGCTCGTTAAATATCTTCTTCGATTATATTTGCAGTGCGTAAATTATAATTCCTCACCTTCTCGTGTTCACGGTCACATGACGAGAAAAATAAACTTTGTTTTGATTGCTCATAATTAATTACTGTATATAGATTAATGAAAATATTTGGAACGATGCATTAAAAAATAATAACCATTTCTACCGGACGTTTATCGCATTTCATTACTTATTCAAGAATCGTATAGTACGTTTCTGTCTCTCCGTTTCCGGTGTGGGATCATGGGGTACGATGGACGTGATTTTGGAGGGAAACGATGTGAAAAGATGGCCGCCGATGATTTCCTTTGCATTAAAAATTATGTTCTGCAACCTATTCCTTACCGCGTCACCTCGTTCAAGGAGTCAGTATTTCATTCTATTGCGCCCGCACCTTAGATACCAAAGCTTCTAGGGAAGTAATAGATACGTAATGCTTACGATAACTCAACTCCAAATAGAAGTTCCTCTTACCAAGTCCTTTGTCGCACGTCATATCTCGTTGGGGGCAACTGGCTACTTAGTCGTTCCCAAAACAGCCGAAATCCAATCACGGAGAAAGAGATGGGCTTCCGACAAGCTATTCACTCTTCGTAGAACAGATAAAATTCGCAATATCCCATTCTGAATACGGAATTCACATAATACTTCCACAACGGAAAGTTAGTCACTGAAGATGGCGAGTAACCTTGCTTACAATCGAGACGATTAGTCCGTCATACATATCGATACGCTCCGAAAACAGAGGTGGTTGCGGGAATTTCATCTGAGCACGATGCAAGAAAGTGGAAATAGATTTAGATTTAGGCGTCCATATTTTATGGACATAAACGTCCATGGCTTTTGTTTTTCTCCAGCTGATAACATATTCATTTTACGTACATTCTCTGCATTTGTTGTGCATATTATCTAGCGATACGTAAAGCCTAATTCTTTCCTTTCGTTATGTTTTACAAGATGAATTGCCTCAAGCAGCATGAAGTGCCTTTGGAACATCTTGAACATTAGATTTCCTAGTAGCCGATCGAAGTGGTGAATGATGTAAAAGTGTGATTGAAATGCAAATGCTTGATTGCCGAACAGTAGAATGTAATTCTTTGTATTGTTTTTCGACTGCATGCGTTTGTAGTTAATTGTAAGAATAGTGGAAAGGTGTCAGTGAAGTGGTTTCAGCTATAATCCACATTGAGCTTACCTCACAGTACATCCTTTGTTATGAATTAGATTGACTGTCAAAAAATTTCTACCATGGTGAAAGTAATTCTTTTCAAACTCTTTCTTAGATCCCTCCACCAATAAATGATGGGTTACACAATATCTGGTTGCCATAATTTCCTTTCCTTAATGTTGGCATGTAATTTATGCATAAAAAAGTACCGTTACATCATCATAAATCTTCAAGCATCTTTTTATGTTTACCTAGATAATAGTATCCCTAGAATATAACCCAGGTTGACCTTTACTGTATCTGCTCACAATGTGATTGATCTAAGTGATTTCTCAGAAAGATTTATCTTTTCGATCGTTCATATAGGCTTCTCCTTTTGCATGCCTTCATCCATTATTTTAAGTGATTTCGCTTTCTGCTAGTTCAAACAAATTCATGTGTTTCCACAACTGCTACAATCATCAACATCAACTATTGCCAGACGTTAGTGGACATCATCTTATTTTTAACAGTTTCAATATCTTGATGAACTGGAAAAGCATCGCTAATGATTCAGTGAATTGTGATTGAGTGATAGAATAGAAGTGACCCGAATGACTCACTCACAGAGAATAACCATGGAATAAGGGGAATGTTTATTTATTTTTTTTTTGGGATCCCATTTTCTATCCTTGGGTTATATAATCACACTCATATGGAATTTAAATACTTCTGGATGCAAAATTTTAAGTCTTACAACCCTTTTCTCACAAAGAAATGAAATGATCATTTTCTTATAGTTGACTGCTCTTGAGAAAATTTTGCTTTGCCATTTTTAAATTCTATGAATAAATCATATGCATCCCTACATACTCCCAGCTATATTCATACTCATTACAATATTCATCTGAAATGAAGTTTAATGAGAAATATTTTCATTCATTCTCTATTTTATGAAATATATTTTTGTGATTCCCTTATGTTCCCAAAGCATTTCCTATTAATATTCTTCTTCATGGTTTGTGCTAGGTAGGTGTGAGAACCTAGCTCATTCCTTATAATGATCATGCTTTCTGCTTTAGTTAACATCTACTGAAAGAAAGGCACTACTATTCAATTATAAAGCTTAAATGCAATAACCCATCCAGGCTAGTTTTAATGGAACTTGGTTTATAATGCTTAAGTAGTGGCTTCCATATTCTTGGCATCATATGAAATTATTGTTTGTATGTCTGTAAAAAATCTTAAGGGATTATGTTCCTGTTCAAATAAGCATGCATCAAAACCTAATATTTATTTGTCATTTGGAATGAGCAATTGGGATTTTTTTGAATTCTTCACACATAAGTAAGGTGATTTTTTGATGCAATTTTTAGGGATTTTGTTTAATTAAATGCTGAATTGAATTGTAATGTTAGTATATCGTCTCTTATGAACATGTAGTATTTCTTCCTATTTAATTGAAAATCAATATATGACAGGAGTTAAATAAAGGTGACACGACTGGGTCTTGAATCCAGGCCACCCACTTCCCTGGCAGGTTACTGTAAATCTCCTTCCCTTTTAATATGTCTACTGAGCGTAAGGCAGCGAAGCCTTTCAGAGATTAGGAGGTGACAGTAACTGATAAAAGGAGGTCCTTAATGCATAATCGGTGAAATTTATCTGATGAGTTTCTCCAAATTAACAGAATTATTATGCTAAGATTAAATATAATGGAAACTACGGTAGAAGGGGTTAAAGAAAGAGTCACATAACTTTGAATGACACTTGTGGATTTATTAACCAGCATCATATATCCATATTAGGCAGAGCTCTTAGATGGAATATAACAAACTAATCTTACTTCCCAGAACAGATTTTAATTAAATGGGTTCGATCAGTTGGCCTCAACTGCTTATGTACAGTGTATGGCATTTAATAGAAAGCGTTGACCGTCTCGTTGACACGCTACATTTCCTTGCTTGTGATGCGTCTGTTCGAAGACTCCTTCGCAACTCTTTTTGATATATTCACTTGTATTGGCGTACATAATGCCTACGCCCACTGAAAATAGTTCCTTCTTTCAGCATTTTCTGCCCACCCTCATCTTTGATATGCCTTCGTTGCACATCAGCATCCCCGTGATCCTTATCCCCATTTTCCATTCGGGCCATAACTTGTACGCGTAGCATCATACGTTTTCGGATAGTATGAAGCGTTTCATTTTTCTTTGATAAAATTTAAATCATTATCAGTACAAAATATGAGAGTGGATATGCATTTCCACACGAGGATTAGGATTGAACGTGTATGCCACGAGGAAATTTAATTATAAAGGGAAAATTGATTGATCACTCTTGTTTTACGGCCCCGTAACATGTTTAGACCGCCATCGCTCTCTTCGTATGCAACACTGAAGGCTGGTCTTTCGCAGATTGTTCCTTGTGACGTCCAAATACATGACCTATACTTTATGAGCGAGACGTGGAACAGCAATCGAATTTTCACCTAGAATTGGAGCCGGCAATTGGAGTGAGATTCCCAAGTTTGTATCGCCCTGCGTTACAGTTCTTGAGCCAATGTAGTATTATTCGGAGTCTGGATGACATCCTTAGCCTATCGTGGAAGAATAAATTACTGTTACCTTAGTATACATCGAAGTAGGAGTAATTTCATTTATTTAAAGTGATATTGATTTCACACCGCGTATTTAAAAATACTTAATTAACCATGAAGAAGCCCCAGAAAAATTCGCAAATAGATCAGGGCATAGGTGGTCTATTAGGGGCTTTAGAACTACCTAGTAATAGATCTGAATATACGCTGATTTTACGTTAAAACTTAACTATCTAAATGTACCACGCATTTAAAACCTATAAAAAATGATACTAATTTAATGCAGGAAAAAATATCATACCTTGCAGTTGAAATATATTTTAAGAGCATATTCATTCCTGCAACCCAGTCTTCAATGTTCTCTACTTTGCTTTCTTTCGCATTTTTTCAGAACACGATATGAAAAGGAATATCGAAGCATTTTCTAGTAAAGTGGAGAAAAATTTTAACTCGAATGAATGGATAAAACGTAAAAGACCACTCGTTCTCCTAAGCAGTTACATTTTAAACGAAAGCCTTGCTTTGAAATGTATGAGAGTAATCTATGAAGTATATTTCCAGCCGAAGATCGGATGCCAAAATCGGACCTTTCACGTCTCGGAAAAAATAATGGGTAATTAGCTTTGAGAAATGTATAAGCAATTCGGAAATACCGGTTGACGTCCGACCGACGCAGATACTTGTTTTGATGTCTCAAGGCGAATTCCTCTTTCTGTGGTCGCTTCTGAAGGACAGAGTGGCTCCTTTCCGTGCTTTCATTCTTCGAAAGAAGAGAATTTGACATTTGGACTGCTCGTTTGAATTTCAGTGAACCCGAAGACGTGTTTTCGTTACTGCATGTGGTAGTTCCGAGGCATTCTTAAGATTTATCATGTTATTTATCGAAGGTTTATTTTTCCGAAAGATAAACAGCTAACAGCAAGCCTATAGTAGGTTTTCCCGAATGAAATTTAATGAGGTTAAACGATCGTCGATACGTAGCTCAAAACCTAAGTTACCGTTGCGGTAGTATCTCAGCTTCGAATCCGAAAATATTTGCCTGTTTCATCGGATGATCGGAACGCGCTTCTATTTTTGTAACGCAATTATTGACTCGATGGAATACTTCCAATCGATGATTCGCAATGGAGTAGGAGAATCAGCGAAATAAAACGGAGTTCCTCTTTGATGTGCACGTATGCTGGATAATCTTACTATGGCGGGCGACCTTCTGGAACGTGCCTTCCCTGAATTGCCTGTAGTCTACGTTTCAACGATTTCCTTCCTTCATTATTTATTCACATTATCCATCATTATCTTCGTCTTACTTCTAATTGATCAATGGAATGATATCACAAACTTCAGTGCTGGCTATGAACACTTTTTACAAGTACGTAAATCAGATACCGTATTAGAAATGTTTCTCGACCGTATCGCATACCTGTTGCAAACCTTCACTTATATTTCGATACTTATTTCGTCTTCATTAAAATATAATAATAAAGTTCGTTACGATGAATGTCTTTCAGTGGGCTTATTAATATCATTGTCATTGCATCATAACAAATTGGTTAAAAATTCTTGACGACTTTTTCATGTGGGGCATTCGAGAATTTTCGCTCGCGGTTTACTAGTTTCAAAATTTCAGTAAATAATTTATAGTTATCGTCGGATGTTAGCCAATCATTTTGGGGAGGGAATTGAGAATCTGAAACTGAAATGACTCCTTGCAGAAACTCAGCTTTATTTCTCCACAAATGCTCAACATCGGGGAATAAATTACCTTTAGGTATTAGAAACTGAACATAAATTAAAGACGTTGGGACGCACTCAGACTCCCGTGTCACGAGTGAATTCCCTGTTCATATATTGCAAAGAAAATCATGACTTTCGCTTCAATTGTTCTAAAACCTGATTTCCATACGCCTAAAAATATAAAACGCGAATGTATGAACAAGCACGGAATCGCTAAGGAAATTAGAAGAGTTACTTATAATTCGGGCCTTTGAACTAAGTTCCCTCCGTTGGTTAGTTTCAGATTAACCATATTTTATCTTTAATTTTTTCACTGGAACGCAGACATCTTTTTGATCGGGATTTCCAAATTGTGCATCGGTTAAATAAATGTCAGCCGTTAATTCTAGGAGATTGAAAACTAGATGAAGAAAATGCGTTCCCCCATCTGTAGCCTAGTACACGATAGTCGAACTGAGATTTTTACTTATCCTCCATCTATCGCAGAGTCTTTTATGTCGCATATTTCTTCGTAATTAATTTCCATCTGGGAATTCTCCATTTTGCTCCTGGTAAGAAACTACTTAGAGGTTTTCAAGATTTTCTCATTCGAATTGCGAAGCTCGCTATTCATTAATTCACAGGTCGTAAAAACGAATTAAAGTTGACTTCGGACGAGGAATGGAGAATTATCGCAATGATTAAGTTTAACTGAGAAGTCATGAGTGGCTAGTTCTCAAGAATATTTCGTTGTAACTTCGGTATCCGTGAAAGTAATAAGGTAAACAGGGAATCTTTGAGAAACACACAAAAATTATCTTTCAAAATAATTGTTTTTATTCAAGACTCTTTACAGTTAAAGGAAGAAATCTAGTGGGATAAACCTCCGTGACTTATGGTCTCCGGAGTAAAACCCACGCGTGGGAAAGCTCCATAGCTTAAGGCGTCCGGAGTAAAACCCACCTGGCGGGAAAAAGCTCACAGAGAAGGGGAGCAGAAAAAACCCGCAAAGACACAGAGAGATAAATAAGCCATGTACAACACCACGAAAAAGCTACAAAATATACGCAGTTTGTACGATACAAACGAGTTTTCAGAAGTAATTTACAAAAAACAGATCGAAATATTGAAAATCCCCATTTTCCCTCTGTCGAAACCAAATGCGATGGAATTAGAAGCTAAAGTTACTCATAATGCACAGTTTGGAATGGAACCCACACTCTCAGCATACACAATCCTACCACAACCAGTTAGTTAGTAACTACCAAAATTCTACCACTAATAGATCGAAAGCGCGAAAATAAGCATTCATGCATTCACACAGGAGTATACTCCGCACTCACAAGCACTCGGATCACACAATCACACACACACAAGCATGGGCACCATTCCAGTTCTGTGCATCAGTTGCAATGATAAAAAGTTAAGCTACCAAACAAGGCCTTGTTCTAAAAAGTTGTATGAACCCAACCCACAATAATACAAACTTTTACAATTTAAATGCATGGTCAATGCAAAACAAACTTATTTGATAACAAAAAAATATAACATACACATGCAAAACTATAAATAATAAGCGTAGGCACTGGTCCAGCGCTTCCTTCCGCGTGAAAGCGATCGTAGACTTGGAATTTTTGGCTCCTTTCTCCTCTCATATCCCATGGGTCTAACAACAAGCCCTATCATGATACCTGAAAAGAGTACTATGTTAAAATGTATTCAGAATCTTATAATACATTCAGAGAACTATGAAACTGGTACCTACCATTTGAATCAGCTCTGAAAAGAATTGCAACATGATTACGAAACAAGAGATAGCAATGGATACGTAACATCGAAAAAAAGAACAAAAGTATCATATGTACCTAGAAAAAATTATAATTAAGTTCCTGTAAAAAAATATCATTAAGTGCCTGTAAAAAAGGGTCATTAAGTACCTGTAATCAAAGATCATTAGCGTATAATTATGTACCAGCAAATACATGAAGCATTCACACAAATACATACATACACAGTAACATTCATAATGCCTTATACCCTAACATTCCAAAATCAACGCAAACGACACCCAAGAAACTCAGAAAACAAGACCAACAACAACCAACGACAAGAACCGAGCCCCAGAGACATGAAAGACCACGCGCGCAGTCATTCCCTACCATCATAACATACACAAACATAATGACATAAATCATACATAGAGAAAACAGAAATGGTATATCCCTATGATAAATTGCCTACATAAAATAATGTGAGCAAAGCCAATAAACGAAGGTAATAGAAATAGACACCCAAATATAAACACGTTCACAGCAAGGTGTATAAAAAATATAGTTTCCCACCACCGCGGTTTTATTCGAACCGCGAATCTCTGGATCCAATCCGATTCTCGAAGGCAGTGGATATCTCGATCCTCCAGTTATCCGTGCTTGATCCAGAATCCATGCGTGCTCCTCGCCAGATGACTGGTACTCTTGACTCTGGATTCGATAACCGCCGACGCGATGGTCACTCCCAACCGCTCCCGACGATGTCTCCGGACGAACTGAAGCTTCCCTCCTGTTGTTGATTTCCGGCGCCAAATCCTGCGTCCTGATTGGTGGAAACCTTAGTGTTCCCTCCAGAAAACAACTACGCATACAATAAAACGTTAAAATGTTGAAATATTTCATCAAAAAATATTATCTACCAGCTCGTTAAATATCTTCTTCGATTATATTTGCAGTGCGTAAATTATAAATCCTCACCTTCTCGTGTTCAAGGTCACATGACGAGAAAAATAAACTTTGTTTTGATTGCTCATAATTAATTACTGTATATAGATTAATGAAAATATTTGGAACGATGCATTAAAAAATAATAACCATTTCTACCGGACGTTTATCGCATTTCATTACTTATTCAAGAATCGTATAGTACGTTTCTGTCTCTCCGTTTCCGGTGTGGGATCATGGGGTACGATGGACGTGATTTTGGAGGGAAACGATGTGAAAAGATGGCCGCCGATGATTTCCTTTGCATTAAAAATTATGTTCTGCAACCTATTCCTTACCGCGTCACCTCGTTCAAGGAGTCAGTATTTCATTCTATTGCGCCCGCACCTTAGATACCAAAGCTTCTAGGGAAGTAATAGATACGTAATGCTTACGATAACTCAACTCCAAATAGAAGTTCCTCTTACCAAGTCCTTTGTCGCACGTCATATCTCGTTGGGGGCAACTGGCTACTTAGTCGTTCCCAAAACAGCCGAAATCCAATCACGGAGAAAGAGATGGGCTTCCGACAAGCTATTCACTCTTCGTAGAACAGATAAAATTCGCAATATCCCATTCTGAATACGGAATTCACATAATACTTCCACAACGGAAAGTTAGTCACTGAAGATGGCGAGTAACCTTGCTTACAATCGAGACGATTAGTCCGTCATACATATCGATACGCTCCGAAAACAGAGTTGGTTGCGGGAATTTCATCTGAGCACGATGCAAGAAAGTGGAAATAGATTTAGATTTAGGCGTCCATATTTTATGGACATAAACGTCCATGGCTTTTGTTTTTCTCCAGCTGATAACATATTCATTTTACGTACATTCTCTGCATTTGTTGTGCATATTATCTAGCGATACGTAAAGCCTAATTCTTTCCTTTCGTTATGTTTTACAAGATGAATTGCCTCAAGCAGCATGAAGTGCCTTTGGAACATCTTGAACATTAGATTTCCTAGTAGCCGATCGAAGTGGTGAATGATGTAAAAGTGTGATTGAAATGCAAATGCTTGATTGCCGAACAGTAGAATGTAATTCTTTGTATTGTTTTTCGACTGCATGCGTTTGTAGTTAATTGTAAGAATAGTGGAAAGGTGTCAGTGAAGTGGTTTCAGCTATAATCCACATTGAGCTTACCTCACAGTACATCCTTTGTTATGAATTAGATTGACTGTCAAAAAATTTCTACCATGGTGAAAGTAATTCTTTTCAAACTCTTTCTTAGATCCCTCCACCAATAAATGATGGGTTACACAATATCTGGTTGCCATAATTTCCTTTCCTTAATGTTGGCATGTAATTTATGCATAAAAAAGTACCGTTACATCATCATAAATCTTCAAGCATCTTTTTATGTTTACCTAGATAATAGTATCCCTAGAATATAACCCAGGTTGACCTTTACTGTATCTGCTCACAATGTGATTGATCTAAGTGATTTCTCAGAAAGATTTATCTTTTCGATCGTTCATATAGGCTTCTCCTTTTGCATGCCTTCATCCATTATTTTAAGTGATTTCTCTTTCTGCTAGTTCAAACAAATTCATGTGTTTCTACAACTGCTACAATCATCAACATCAACTATTGCCAGACGTTAGTGGACATCATCTTATTTTTAACAGTTTCAATATCTTGATGAACTGGAAAAGCATCGCTAATGATTCAGTGAATTGTGATTGAGTGATAGAATAGAAGTGACCCGAATGACTCACTCACAGAGAATAACCATGGAATAAGGGGAATGTTTATTTATTTTTTTTTTGGGATCCCATTTTCTATCCTTGGGTTATATAATCACACTCATATGGAATTTAAATACTTCTGGATGCAAAATTTTAAGTCTTACAACCCTTTTCTCACAAAGAAATGAAATGATCATTTTCTTATAGTTGACTGCTCTTGAGAAAATTTTGCTTTGCCATTTTTAAATTCTATGAATAAATCATATGCATCCCTACATACTCCCAGCTATATTCATACTCATTACAATATTCATCTGAAATGAAGTTTAATGAGAAATATTTTTATTCATTCTCTATTTTATGAAATATATTTTTGTGATTCCCTTATGTTCCCAAAGCATTTCCTATTAATATTCTTCTTCATGGTTTGTGCTAGGTAGGTGTGAGAACCTAGCTCATTCCTTATAATGATCATGCTTTCTGTTTTAGTTAACATCTACTGAAAGCAAGGCACTACTATTCAATTATAAAGCTTAAATGCAATAACCCATCCAGGCTAGTTTTAATGGAACTTGGTTTATAATGCTTAAGTAGTGGCTTCCATATTCTTGGCATCATATGAAATTATTGTTTGTATGTCTGTAAAAAATCTTAAGGGATTATGTTCCTGTTCAAATAAGCATGCATCAAGACCTAATATTTATTTGTCATTTGGAATGAGCAATTGGGATTTTTTTGAATTCTTCACACATAAGTAAGGTGATTTTTTGATGCAATTTTTAGGGATTTTGTTTAATTAAATGCTGAATTGAATTGTAATGTTAGTATATCGTCTCTTATGAACATGTAGTATTTCTTCCTATTTAATTGAAAATCAATATATGACAGGAGTTAAATAAAGGTGACACGACTGGGTCTTGAATCCAGGCCACCCACTTCCCTGGCAGGTTACTGTAAATCTCCTTCCCTTTTAATATGTCTACTGAGCGTAAGGCAGCGAAGCCTTTCAGAGATTAGGAGGTGACAGTAACTGATAAAAGGAGGTCCTTAATGCATAATCGGTGAAATTTATCTGATGAGTTTCTCCAAATTAACAGAATTATTATGCTAAGATTAAATATAATGGAAACTACGGTAGAAGGGGTTAAAGAAAGAGTCACATAACTTTGAATGACACTTGTGGATTTATTAACCAGCATCATATATCCATATTAGGCAGAGCTCTTAGATGGAATATAACAAACTAATCTTACTTCCCAGAACAGATTTTAATTAAATGGGTTCGATCAGTTGGCCTCAACTGCTTATGTACAGTGTATGGCATTTAATAGAAAGCGTTGACCGTCTCGTTGACACGCTACATTTCCTTGCTTGTGATGCGTCTGTTCGAAGACTCCTTCGCAACTCTTTTTGATATATTCACTTGTATTGGCGTACATAATGCCTACGCCCACTGAAAATAGTTCCTTCTTTCAGCATTTTCTGCCCACCCTCATCTTTGATATGCCTTCGTTGCACATCAGCATCCCCGTGATCCTTATCCCCATTTTCCATTCGGGCCATAACTTGTACGCGTAGCATCATACGTTTTCGGATAGTATGAAGCGTTTCATTTTTCTTTGATAAAATTTAAATCATTATCAGTACAAAATATGAGAGTGGATATGCATTTCCACACGAGGATTAGGATTGAACGTGTATGCCACGAGGAAATTTAATTATAAAGGGAAAATTGATTGATCACTCTTGTTTTACGGCCCCGTAACATGTTTAGACCGCCATCGCTCTCTTCGTATGCAACACTGAAGGCTGGTCTTTCGCAGATTGTTCCTTGTGACGTCCAAATACATGACCTATACTTTATGAGCGAGACGTGGAACAGCAATCGAATTTTCACCTAGAATTGGAGCCGGCAATTGGAGTGAGATTCCCAAGTTTGTATCGCCCTGCGTTACAGTTCTTGAGCCAATGTAGTATTATTCGGAGTCTGGATGACATCCTTAGCCTATCGTGGAAGAATAAATTACTGTTACCTTAGTATACATCGAAGTAGGAGTAATTTCATTTATTTAAAGTGATATTGATTTCACACCGCGTATTTAAAAATACTTAATTAACCATGAAGAAGCCCCAGAAAAATTCGCAAATAGATCAGGGCATAGGTGGTCTATTAGGGGCTTTAGAACTACCTAGTAATAGATCTGAATATACGCTGATTTTACGTTAAAACTTAACTATCTAAATGTACCACGCATTTAAAACCTATAAAAAATGATACTAATTTAATGCAGGAAAAAATATCATACCTTGCAGTTGAAATATATTTTAAGAGCATATTCATTCCTGCAACCCAGTCTTCAATGTTCTCTACTTTGCTTTCTTTCGCATTTTTTCAGAACACGATATGAAAAGGAATATCGAAGCATTTTCTAGTAAAGTGGAGAAAAATTTTAACTCGAATGAATGGATAAAACGTAAAAGACCACTCGTTCTCCTAAGCAGTTACATTTTAAACGAAAGCCTTGCTTTGAAATGTATGAGAGTAATCTATGAAGTATATTTCCAGCCGAAGATCGGATGCCAAAATCGGACCTTTCACGTCTCGGAAAAAATAATGGGTAATTAGCTTTGAGAAATGTATAAGCAATTCGGAAATACCGGTTGACGTCCGACCGACGCAGATACTTGTTTTGATGTCTCAAGGCGAATTCCTCTTTCTGTGGTCGCTTCTGAAGGACAGAGTGGCTCCTTTCCGTGCTTTCATTCTTCGAAAGAAGAGAATTTGACATTTGGACTGCTCGTTTGAATTTCAGTGAACCCGAAGACGTGTTTTCGTTACTGCATGTGGTAGTTCCGAGGCATTCTTAAGATTTATCATGTTATTTATCGAAGGTTTATTTTTCCGAAAGATAAACAGCTAACAGCAAGCCTATAGTAGGTTTTCCCGAATGAAATTTAATGAGGTTAAACGATCGTCGATACGTAGCTCAAAACCTAAGTTACCGTTGCGGTAGTATCTCAGCTTCGAATCCGAAAATATTTGCCTGTTTCATCGGATGATCGGAACGCGCTTCTATTTTTGTAACGCAATTATTGACTCGATGGAATACTTCCAATCGATGATTCGCAATGGAGTAGGAGAATCAGCGAAATAAAACGGAGTTCCTCTTTGATGTGCACGTATGCTGGATAATCTTACTATGGCGGGCGACCTTCTTGAACGTGCCTTCCCTGAATTGCCTGTAGTCTACGTTTCAACGATTTCCTTCCTTCATTATTTATTCACATTATCCATCATTATCTTCGTCTTACTTCTAATTGATCAATGGAATGATATCACAAACTTCAGTGCTGGCTATGAACGCTTTTTACAAGTACGTAAATCAGATACCGTATTAGAAATGTTTCTCGACCGTATCGCATACCTGTTGCAAACCTTCACTTATATTTCGATACTTATTTCATCTTCATTAAAATATAATAATAAAGTTCGTTACGATGAAAGTCTTTCAGTGGGCTTATTAATATCATTGTCATTGCATCATAACAAATTGGTTAAAAATTCTTGACGACTTTTTCATGTGGGGCATTCGAGAATTTTCGCTCGCGGTTTACTAGTTTCAAAATTTCAGTAAATAATTTATAGTTATCGTCGGATGTTAGCCAATCATTTTGGGGAGGGAATTGAGAATCTGAAACTGAAATGACTCCTCGCAGAAATTCAGCTTTATTTCTCCACAAATACTCAACATCGGGGAATAAATTACCTTTAGGTATTAGAAACTGAACATAAATTAAAGACGTTGGGACGCACTCAGACTCCCGTGTCACGAGTGAATTCCCTGTTCATATATTGCAAAGAAAATCATGACTTTCGCTTCAATTGTTCTAAAACCTGATTTCCATACGCCTAAAAATATAAAACGCGAATGTATGAACAAGCACGGAATCTCTAAGGAAATTAGAAGAGTCACTTATAATTCGGGCCTTTGAACTAAGTTCCCTCCGTTGGTTAGTTTCAGATTAACCATATTTTATCTTTAATTTTTTCACTGGAACGCAGACATCTTTTTGATCGGGATTTCCAAATTGTGCATCGGTTAAATAAATGTCAGCCGTTAATTCTAGGAGATTGAAAACTAGATGAAGAAAATGCGTTCCCCCATCTGTAGCCTAGTACACGATAGTCGAACTGAGATTTTTACTTATCCTCCATCTATCGCAGAGTCTTTTATGTCGCATATTTCTTCGTAATTAATTTCCATCTGGGAATTCTCCATTTTGCTCCTGGTAAGAAACTACTTAGAGGTTTTCAAGATTTTCTCATTCGAATTGCGAAGCTCGCTATTCATTAATTCACAGGTCGTAAAAACGAATTAAAGTTGACTTCGGACGAGGAATGGAGAATTATCGCAATGATTAAGTTTAACTGAGAAGTCATGAGTGGCTAGTTCTCAAGAATATTTCGTTGTAACTTCGGTATCCGTGAAAGTAATAAGGTAAACAGGGAATCTTTGAGAAACACACAAAAATTATCTTTCAAAATAATTGTTTTTATTCAAGACTCTTTACAGTTAAAGGAAGAAATCTAGTGGGATAAACCTCCGTGACTTATGGTCTCCGGAGTAAAACCCACGCGTGGGAAAGCTCCATAGCTTAAGGCGTCCGGAGTAAAACCCACCTGGCGGGAAAAAGCTCACAGAGAAGGGGAGCAGAAAAAACCCGCAAAGACACAGAGAGATAAATAAGCCATGTACAACACCACGAAAAAGCTACAAAATATACGCAGTTTGTACGATACAAACGAGTTTTCAGAAGTAATTTACAAAAAACAGATCGAAATATTGAAAATCCCCATTTTCCCTCTGTCGAAACCAAATGCGATGGAATTAGAAGCTAAAGTTACTCATAATGCACAGTTTGGAATGGAACCCACACTCTCAGCATACACAATCCTACCACAACCAGTTAGTTAGTAACTACCAAAATTCTACCACTAATAGATCGAAAGCGCGAAAATAAGCATTCATGCATTCACACAGGAGTATACTCCGCACTCACAAGCACTCGGATCACACAATCACACACACACAAGCATGGGCACCATTCCAGTTCTGTGCATCAGTTGCAATGATAAAAAGTTAAGCTACCAAACAAGGCCTTGTTCTAAAAAGTTGTATGAACCCAACCCACAATAATACAAACTTTTACAATTTAAATGCATGGTCAATGCAAAACAAACTTATTTGATAACAAAAAAATATAACATACACATGCAAAACTATAAATAATAAGCGTAGGCACTGGTCCAGCGCTTCCTTCCGCGTGAAAGCGATCGTAGACTTGGAATTTTTGGCTCCTTTCTCCTCTCATATCCCATGGGTCTAACAACAAGCCCTATCATGATACCTGAAAAGAGTACTATGTTAAAATGTATTCAGAATCTTATAATACATTCAGAGAACTATGAAACTGGTACCTACCATTTGAATCAGCTCTGAAAAGAATTGCAACATGATTACGAAACAAGAGATAGCAATGGATACGTAACATCGAAAAAAAGAACAAAAGTATCATATGTACCTAGAAAAAATTATAATTAAGTTCCTGTAAAAAAATATCATTAAGTGCCTGTAAAAAAGGGTCATTAAGTACCTGTAATCAAAGATCATTAGCGTATAATTATGTACCAGCAAATACATGAAGCATTCACACAAATACATACATACACAGTAACATTCATAATGCCTTATACCCTAACATTCCAAAATCAACGCAAACGACACCCAAGAAACTCAGAAAACAAGACCAACAACAACCAACGACAAGAACCGAGCCCCAGAGACATGAAAGACCACGCGCGCAGTCATTCCCTACCATCATAACATACACAAACATAATGACATAAATCATACATAGAGAAAACAGAAATGGTATATCCCTATGATAAATTGCCTACATAAAATAATGTGAGCAAAGCCAATAAACGAAGGTAATAGAAATAGACACCCAAATATAAACACGTTCACAGCAAGGTGTATAAAAAATATAGTTTCCCACCACCGCGGTTTTATTCGAACCGCGAATCTCTGGATCCAATCCGATTCTCGAAGGCAGTGGATATCTCGATCCTCCAGTTATCCGTGCTTGATCCAGAATCCATGCGTGCTCCTCGCCAGATGACTGGTACTCTTGACTCTGGATTCGATAACCGCCGACGCGATGGTCACTCCCAACCGCTCCCGACGATGTCTCCGGACGAACTGAAGCTTCCCTCCTGTTGTTGATTTCCGGCGCCAAATCCTGCGTCCTGATTGGTGGAAACCTTAGTGTTCCCTCCAGAAAACAACTACGCATACAATAAAACGTTAAAATGTTGAAATATTTCATCAAAAAATATTATCTACCAGCTCGTTAAATATCTTCTTCGATTATATTTGCAGTGCGTAAATTATAAATCCTCACCTTCTCGTGTTCAAGGTCACATGACGAGAAAAATAAACTTTGTTTTGATTGCTCATAATTAATTACTGTATATAGATTAATGAAAATATTTGGAACGATGCATTAAAAAATAATAACCATTTCTACCGGACGTTTATCGCATTTCATTACTTATTCAAGAATCGTATAGTACGTTTCTGTCTCTCCGTTTCCGGTGTGGGATCATGGGGTACGATGGACGTGATTTTGGAGGGAAACGATGTGAAAAGATGGCCGCCGATGATTTCCTTTGCATTAAAAATTATGTTCTGCAACCTATTCCTTACCGCGTCACCTCGTTCAAGGAGTCAGTATTTCATTCTATTGCGCCCGCACCTTAGATACCAAAGCTTCTAGGGAAGTAATAGATACGTAATGCTTACGATAACTCAACTCCAAATAGAAGTTCCTCTTACCAAGTCCTTTGTCGCACGTCATATCTCGTTGGGGGCAACTGGCTACTTAGTCGTTCCCAAAACAGCCGAAATCCAATCACGGAGAAAGAGATGGGCTTCCGACAAGCTATTCACTCTTCGTAGAACAGATAAAATTCGCAATATCCCATTCTGAATACGGAATTCACATAATACTTCCACAACGGAAAGTTAGTCACTGAAGATGGCGAGTAACCTTGCTTACAATCGAGACGATTAGTCCGTCATACATATCGATACGCTCCGAAAACAGAGTTGGTTGCGGGAATTTCATCTGAGCACGATGCAAGAAAGTGGAAATAGATTTAGATTTAGGCGTCCATATTTTATGGACATAAACGTCCATGGCTTTTGTTTTTCTCCAGCTGATAACATATTCATTTTACGTACATTCTCTGCATTTGTTGTGCATATTATCTAGCGATACGTAAAGCCTAATTCTTTCCTTTCGTTATGTTTTACAAGATGAATTGCCTCAAGCAGCATGAAGTGCCTTTGGAACATCTTGAACATTAGATTTCCTAGTAGCCGATCGAAGTGGTGAATGATGTAAAAGTGTGATTGAAATGCAAATGCTTGATTGCCGAACAGTAGAATGTAATTCTTTGTATTGTTTTTCGACTGCATGCGTTTGTAGTTAATTGTAAGAATAGTGGAAAGGTGTCAGTGAAGTGGTTTCAGCTATAATCCACATTGAGCTTACCTCACAGTACATCCTTTGTTATGAATTAGATTGACTGTCAAAAAATTTCTACCATGGTGAAAGTAATTCTTTTCAAACTCTTTCTTAGATCCCTCCACCAATAAATGATGGGTTACACAATATCTGGTTGCCATAATTTCCTTTCCTTAATGTTGGCATGTAATTTATGCATAAAAAAGTACCGTTACATCATCATAAATCTTCAAGCATCTTTTTATGTTTACCTAGATAATAGTATCCCTAGAATATAACCCAGGTTGACCTTTACTGTATCTGCTCACAATGTGATTGATCTAAGTGATTTCTCAGAAAGATTTATCTTTTCGATCGTTCATATAGGCTTCTCCTTTTGCATGCCTTCATCCATTATTTTAAGTGATTTCTCTTTCTGCTAGTTCAAACAAATTCATGTGTTTCTACAACTGCTACAATCATCAACATCAACTATTGCCAGACGTTAGTGGACATCATCTTATTTTTAACAGTTTCAATATCTTGATGAACTGGAAAAGCATCGCTAATGATTCAGTGAATTGTGATTGAGTGATAGAATAGAAGTGACCCGAATGACTCACTCACAGAGAATAACCATGGAATAAGGGGAATGTTTATTTATTTTTTTTTTGGGATCCCATTTTCTATCCTTGGGTTATATAATCACACTCATATGGAATTTAAATACTTCTGGATGCAAAATTTTAAGTCTTACAACCCTTTTCTCACAAAGAAATGAAATGATCATTTTCTTATAGTTGACTGCTCTTGAGAAAATTTTGCTTTGCCATTTTTAAATTCTATGAATAAATCATATGCATCCCTACATACTCCCAGCTATATTCATACTCATTACAATATTCATCTGAAATGAAGTTTAATGAGAAATATTTTTATTCATTCTCTATTTTATGAAATATATTTTTGTGATTCCCTTATGTTCCCAAAGCATTTCCTATTAATATTCTTCTTCATGGTTTGTGCTAGGTAGGTGTGAGAACCTAGCTCATTCCTTATAATGATCATGCTTTCTGCTTTAGTTAACATCTACTGAAAGCAAGGCACTACTATTCAATTATAAAGCTTAAATGCAATAACCCATCCAGGCTAGTTTTAATGGAACTTGGTTTATAATGCTTAAGTAGTGGCTTCCATATTCTTGGCATCATATGAAATTATTGTTTGTATGTCTGTAAAAAATCTTAAGGGATTATGTTCCTGTTCAAATAAGCATGCATCAAGACCTAATATTTATTTGTCATTTGGAATGAGCAATTGGGATTTTTTTGAATTCTTCACACATAAGTAAGGTGATTTTTTGATGCAATTTTTAGGGATTTTGTTTAATTAAATGCTGAATTGAATTGTAATGTTAGTATATCGTCTCTTATGAACATGTAGTATTTCTTCCTATTTAATTGAAAATCAATATATGACAGGAGTTAAATAAAGGTGACACGACTGGGTCTTGAATCCAGGCCACCCACTTCCCTGGCAGGTTACTGTAAATCTCCTTCCCTTTTAATATGTCTACTGAGCGTAAGGCAGCGAAGCCTTTCAGAGATTAGGAGGTGACAGTAACTGATAAAAGGAGGTCCTTAATGCATAATCGGTGAAATTTATCTGATGAGTTTCTCCAAATTAACAGAATTATTATGCTAAGATTAAATATAATGGAAACTACGGTAGAAGGGGTTAAAGAAAGAGTCACATAACTTTGAATGACACTTGTGGATTTATTAACCAGCATCATATATCCATATTAGGCAGAGCTCTTAGATGGAATATAACAAACTAATCTTACTTCCCAGAACAGATTTTAATTAAATGGGTTCGATCAGTTGGCCTCAACTGCTTATGTACAGTGTATGGCATTTAATAGAAAGCGTTGACCGTCTCGTTGACACGCTACATTTCCTTGCTTGTGATGCGTCTGTTCGAAGACTCCTTCGCAACTCTTTTTGATATATTCACTTGTATTGGCGTACATAATGCCTACGCCCACTGAAAATAGTTCCTTCTTTCAGCATTTTCTGCCCACCCTCATCTTTGATATGCCTTCGTTGCACATCAGCATCCCCGTGATCCTTATCCCCATTTTCCATTCGGGCCATAACTTGTACGCGTAGCATCATACGTTTTCGGATAGTATGAAGCGTTTCATTTTTCTTTGATAAAATTTAAATCATTATCAGTACAAAATATGAGAGTGGATATGCATTTCCACACGAGGATTAGGATTGAACGTGTATGCCACGAGGAAATTTAATTATAAAGGGAAAATTGATTGATCACTCTTGTTTTACGGCCCCGTAACATGTTTAGACCGCCATCGCTCTCTTCGTATGCAACACTGAAGGCTGGTCTTTCGCAGATTGTTCCTTGTGACGTCCAAATACATGACCTATACTTTAAGAGCGAGACGTGGAACAGCAATCGAATTTTCACCTAGAATTGGAGCCGGCAATTGGAGTGAGATTCCCAAGTTTGTATCGCCCTGCGTTACAGTTCTTGAGCCAATGTAGTATTATTCGGAGTCTGGATGACATCCTTAGCCTATCGTGGAAGAATAAATTACTGTTACCTTAGTATACATCGAAGTAGGAGTAATTTCATTTATTTAAAGTGATATTGATTTCACACCGCGTATTTAAAAATACTTAATTAACCATGAAGAAGCCCCAGAAAAATTCGCAAATAGATCAGGGCATAGGTGGTCTATTAGGGGCTTTAGAACTACCTAGTAATAGATCTGAATATACGCTGATTTTACGTTAAAACTTAACTATCTAAATGTACCACGCATTTAAAACCTATAAAAAATGATACTAATTTAATGCAGGAAAAAATATCATACCTTGCAGTTGAAATATATTTTAAGAGCATATTCATTCCTGCAACCCAGTCTTCAATGTTCTCTACTTTGCTTTCTTTCGCATTTTTTCAGAACACGATATGAAAAGGAATATCGAAGCATTTTCTAGTAAAGTGGAGAAAAATTTTAACTCGAATGAATGGATAAAACGTAAAAGACCACTCGTTCTCCTAAGCAGTTACATTTTAAACGAAAGCCTTGCTTTGAAATGTATGAGAGTAATCTATGAAGTATATTTCCAGCCGAAG